>OY783223.1:2645010-5290020 GCA_963678705.1 Panorpa germanica | reverse complement strand
GTGTGGGGTATGGGGTATAGCTACAGGTAGAAGAAATTGCAGAAATACAGGAGTCTGTTCCCTCCGCGGATTTCTATATTATACGAAGCAAGATTAATAATAAATAAGTATGCCTTAATTTATAAATAGGATCTCCAGGAGTCCGTAACACAGTAACGATACGGCAAGGTACTCCTGGTGAAACAGAAAACACACCTTCACTGTTGGGAAGTGAATAACTGGTTAAGATCATGACAAAAGTAGTTCTACACTATCAAGAAAATTATTTTCATAAAAGATAATTTGATATATTGCAACCAGCAAAGAAGAAAGTAAAAATATTGAAATGTGGTAATATTTTTATTCCTATATTATAATGTTCCAACTGTATGTTTATTTGTTTAAATGTTTACGCGATTCGTATGGTAGCTCAGAAACGGCTACAGGGATTTTTTTCAAAATTTCCTATTTAGTAGAGAAAAAAAATTCTAAGACTTTTGGCGTCCTCGGTTTTTCCCCTGAATTTCCTGGAAACCCGTAATTTTGGAAAAACTAAAATATTTTTTTTTACTTTTTGTTCTATAACTATTAATTCGTAAAAGATAGAAAGTTGAAATTTGGCATGTGTATTACGGCGTTCAATGCTAACATTTTTTGAAAATTGGATATTAAAAAATTTGAAAAGGGGGCGTTGAGAAAATTGAGATGACCGGTAGGAAACTTTGGAGAACACTTAAATTTTGGATTATTTAATAATAAAAATAAAAATTCAAAATACAAAAATTTCATTTAGGGGCACGGGGGCAGTTTTTGTCGAGAGTAAAAAATGTGCTAGAAAGTTGAAATTTTGTATATAGCTAATTTCTAAACCTATTTTAAAAACTTGTTCTACAGCTTCCATATTCCGCAGTTTTATGATTACTCTAATAGATAAAAAGGTAGACTTATATAGGTCACAAAACATTGTATATTATGTAACGCACGAGTTTACACAACGAGTAACTTTTCTTATGTTAGTTAAAACTTAAATACACATAACTGATAATGAAAATGATTATCAACAATATATTGTCAACATTTTGAGAAACTTTGGACCATCATAAAAGATGCATCTTATTCACTCGTACAGTATTAAGTATCCCGTAGATAGCTACGGCTCCAGTATCAAATATTTAACACATTTTGAGGGGGCGGAGTGCGGGAGGAGGTAGAGATCTCACTGAAAGTTGCAAGCTGTTATACAGAAGTAAGGTTTCCTTGTATACCATATTACACATGCGATAGAATCCAAAGCATATCCAATAGTTATAACTATATTTATTTATTATATGTGTGTATTATGCATGTATGGTGCATTTGTATTTTGTGTGAGAGAAGGAGTACTATTTTAGGTAAATTTAACAAGCACTGGAAATTAATCGTAATGTTTTAGAACCTTGTATAAGTACTAATCAAATTATTCGTAGTAACAAAAAAAATATAGTATAAAGGTTAAATTTTATATAATATATTTATTTGAGTGCATCCACTTTCGATAGTTATTAGCACTTAAAACAATATAAACATTTGTAATACATAATTTACAACTTATAAATACTTCATATGAAATTTTTAATATAATCCAAAAATTAAACTTCAATTTGAGAAACACAGATTTCATTAACAAAAGTCAGTTAAAAGGAAGAGATTATTATATGTTACATCCAAATTTAAGTAAGAAAAGATGGTTTAGAAATGAGTCCCACTGTAAAATTATATCAACTATAATCAGAATCAAAAGTAATCATTGTAAAACTCCAGCTCACCTGTGCAAAATTAATATTAAATCTGACGATAGATGTCAATGTGGTGAAGAAGGAACTTTGGATCTTATTATATTTGAATGCATAAATTATAGTTTAGAAAGATCAAAATTGAATAGTGATATATTAGATGTGATTAAAACTTTTCCTGTTAATACTAAATTTTTGTTAAGTGATTCAAAATTAATTAGTGAAGTATTGAAATATTTAGAAATTTGTAAAATTGAATTATAAATTGTAAAAGATGTATAAAAAATGTTTGATGGTGGCTATGACGAATAAAAGTCAAGGCAAATAAATAAATAAATATAAAAAAAATAAATACGAGTATGTGTCTTCAAATAAAGAGATTAAATTAAATTTATTGATAAAGTCAATCTGCTAATCTTCTGCAAGAATATTATAGTTTTGTCTGTGCGATGAGTACCTGAAGCATCGAAGAATGATACTATATTATACTGTTACTGGGTTGATACATTGGCACATATGTGTAAGTTTTGTATGAGTTACATTACTACTTCCAGCTTTCTATTTAGTCCGACCGGTAACTCTTGTTTACAAATTAATGGCTTCACTTCTTTTAATTTGTCATCACTTTCTTCGTTGCATTCTTTCTGCCATAAACAATGGATCTGATTGTGGTTTCTTTTAATTTCTTATCAAATACAAAAATATATTTATTATGCAGCAATTTAATAAGATAAAAATATTAATATGTATTATTTATAATCATTTAAACGTTGATAAGGTCTTCTTGAGAAATTTTATGATCCTGTTCATTCGTTAAATGGTACATTTATATTTCAAATACCGATAAAGTAGATCGATAAGATAGATACATCTTAAATATACGTAACTGTGTCTTCAGAAGGATGTAAAGACTTTAAAAATCAAATTCTGACAGAAAATGTAAAATTAAACACAAATTTATAAAAAATTTATATAATGTTAAAATAAAAACTTAATCAATTTTAAAAGAAAAAAAAACTCATGTTAATTTCAAAAATTTTACAACATACTTTTTCAAATATTTTCTAAGTGCAATTGTTTAACTTTCAAAACTTTTACCGTTAACAGTTATAAAAGTGAATATTTATATTGTAATTATTTTATTGTTTGTATACAGAACAGAGTAACGTGTGTCAATGTATGTTTGTATGTGCAAGGAAGCTATGTAGTAAGTACATACGATGTACAGTACTTATAATTATTTAGTAATTAAATTAAATACATGACTCTGAAGCGGATATTTAATCATGACATAGTGGACGTATCAAGGCCATATCTTTATTACTTGTATTAAGCAATTATTTCATTTATTTATTTATTTTTAAATATAAATATATATATATATATATATATATATATATATATATATATATATATATATATATATATATAATCATATCTTAGATTACTACATGATAGAATAACATTTAAAGAATACTTAGTAAAATTTCATAAATAAATATTAAGAAATGAGGCATTGGCAGCGAATTTCCGCAGACGTC
This sequence comes from Panorpa germanica, assembly GCA_963678705.1. NCBI lineage: Eukaryota > Metazoa > Arthropoda > Insecta > Mecoptera > Panorpidae > Panorpa > Panorpa germanica. Next base: position 5,286,728 of record OY783223.1, on the reverse strand, counting down.
ACAAACAAAAGATTCATTGCAGTGTTCCTCATAACTCATCACTGGATTATTTGAAATCAAAAAACCAAAATTATTTCATTAGCTGATAAGTTTCTGCAGATAACCCTGTTGAGTTTTTTTTTTTTTATTGATTTTTCCATTTTTTACAGCACTTTGAAGTCAAAATACCGATTTGTCATGAAAAAAATTTAGAAACTTTGTTATTTTAAAATACGTTAAAATTAAAAAAGAAAAAAAAAACTCGACAGCGTTACCTCAGCATTTATATAAAGAAAGAGTATGCCAAATATCAGAAGGATCGGTGAAGTAGATTTTGAGCTAGAGAGGACACCAACTCTGCTCCAAATCTAAGTGTGAGTAAAACGCTTTTAATGGTTTCAAAGAAATACGAAGCCAGACCAACGAGGTGAAGACTTAAAACTCTATATCTCCGACAGTTTTACTCCAATCGACTTCAAATTTTCATACAATAAACTTAGTACGTTGTACATTAATATAGCACATTGCCGGGTGTTACCGCCTCATTTGGACGTCCACTGCGTTCTGCATCATCGGTATCTCTACGACCACGTTTGAAGTCAGCAAACCAACGTTTTATTGTTGTTTCTGATGGAGCGGAGTCCCCATAACACTTTTCAAGCCATTGCTTCGCTTGAACGGTATTTTTTCCCATCAAGAAGCAGTGTAAAATTAAAACACGAAATTGTTTTTGATCCATTGTTTTGAAAATAACAAAAGTAGCGTCACTCTTAGCACAATAACTCACAAACTACTGAATAGAATATCATGAAATTTTAACAGCTGTCTTTTGAAGGTTAGTATTAACTGAAAAAAAGGTGAAAAGGAGGTTAGGCCCGGGACTTTTCAGCCCATGTGTTAAATAAATTTAAAAAAAAAATTATGTCACGCTTACCTAAAAACATAAAAAAAAATATTTCAAACAATCAAAAATTTGATTTTGATATTCCGATATCCTGCAATACAAATAAACGCAATAAAACGTAGAATGCTTGTGGGGTGAGTTCAAAGGTCACTTTAAAACATTCGAGTATGAGTAATACTATAAATAGATCTTTGAAACTTTCCATAGACTTGTTGTGATGTTCAACTATGCTGAGTATATTATCAAAGGTAAATTGTATGCAACATCAGAAAGAACAAAAACACAAAGCAAAATGTCCACCAATTCACTTTGACGGTCCATAAATGAGATCAACTTATTTGTTGTATACATTTTTTGAGTTTTTAAACATATTTATACACTGTTGCAAATAATATACAAAAACCAAAAGGAAGCTCAACAAAAAATTGAAGCAAATAAAACCATTTACTTTTTAAATCAGGACAGAATGTACAAGAAATCAGTCATCGGTTAAGAATAGGACACAGTAAGATAATTGCCAAGTAACAGTACAACACCTACTACGAAACATACGCAGCTATCTGAGAAAAACGCAACATCAAAAGAAAATTATAAGATATCATGACAGACAATCCGGTTGAAATTACGGCACTACAAGAGTGAATAAGAAATTACACTGCAGTCTCATAAGCAGAGATGTGCGTTTTCAAATACATATACTCAAAATGCAAATATAAAATGGTAAATACCTATTTTGTATTTTGTATTTAAATATCTTTTAAGAGTATAGAATTTTATATTTTATTTGAAAACTTTTACAAACCTATTTCCTATTTGGAAAATACAAAATACTTTTTCATTTTTGTTACTTCATAGTGTTAATCAATAAATATTATTTTTTGAATATAAACTTAAAACCCCACCACAAAAATGTTTCAAAATGAAGTCAGTTTTTATCAAAGAGAATTCTCATAATTATTTAAAAAAATAACTTAGTATTCTATTTTCTCAAAAGTATTTTTAAAATACGTATTTTGTATTTAAATACTAACATGAAATTTATTTTTTATTTTGTATTTGAAATAGGAAAATAACGAGGTATTTGCATTTTGTATTTAAATGCTTTTGAAAAGCATTTGAGCACATCTCTGCTTATAAGTTTTATGATCCTGTCAACAAAATGAAATTAATCCTGATAACAATCAAATGCAGAATATGATCAATTTCATCAAGAATAAATGCGTTAATATTTTAGCAGTGTACTGTAGTTTTTATAATAGATTTTTTCCGAATTGACCTGACCGGTAATTCTACAGCATTTGTTTTATGAAAATTGAACACAATAATACAATTTCCTTCCAATAAAATAGACGAATATAGAAAAATGCTTTTATTATTATGTGAATTGAAAGAAATGACAATACAACCAATATATTTTCTTTGCTTTATATATTTAAAAAATCAGCCTGCATATATTTGTGCTCGCAAAACTCGAAATTCAAATTCACTTCTTTCGTTTCTTTTCAGTTGATCATCGTCAGTGTTTGTGCCTGTCCTGCTAAATATACGGATGGTACAAGAAAATCGTTGTTTCATTACTTCTCCATTATAGTATACGAAAACAAAAACGATTGTTTTTAATGGATGCCAAAAAGAATTAAAAATGAAACATCTAAATGTTAGAATTTTAAAAAAAATATATAAGGAATTTTTGCGTTGCTCGATTATCAATAAAACTCATTATTTAGAGCAGAAAAATAGACTATTATTATTAAGAAATTAAGCCAAAGATACCAGTAGCGACTAAACAATCATCCAAACTATCTAGCTGTAAATTTACTAGATAAACATACGTCTGACTTTAAAAGACTAAAAAGACAGAGTGTGTTAAAGCTACCACAACGTTTTTAATTGTCATTCATAGATATAACCGTCACTGGACGACTATTTCTTATCTAGGTTAATCTTCATTTTTAGCATAGGTACTAATTGTAACAGATCGTAACGTGGCAAAATACACAAAACAAAAATAGACTTAATCCAAAAACACGAATATTTAAAAAATCGGCATATTTCCTTATAGAACATTGTACGTGTACGATGGGGCACCCTGTTAGCTAATTAAAAATAAATTGTGTAATAATACAATATCAATAAATGATAGAAGGCTATAGGAACTAGCTAATAAAGGAACAAATTAGTACAAGAAAAATGTAAGAGGAAGCCGCTAATGTATTTGTTAATGATATAGCATAGATGCAATTCTATGTTACACTGGAAATACGTAGTGCAAATTATGCCAAAAATAGTACCTTTTTGCAAAAATTTAAATTCTTCCTTTTTCTTGTATCCAAGCGCAAGCTATATACATATCACCTAACAGAAATATTTTGGTTTTTTAATATCAGATGAATATATTATGAGTGACAACGCCAATTCTGAGGGGTCTCAGGAAAAGAGGTCCCAATGGCGGAATTTTCAATATTTTGAAATGAAAATTTCACAAAATATTTGTCAAATGTTTATCTATGATATGTTGAAAAGTTTGAATAATATATTTCATTCATTTTAGCAGAAAAAAATTAGAGAAAATATGCGTTTTTAACTAACCCTATAACCTAAGAACGAAAACTGTTTTGCACGCGTGCCTAAGCATGTCAGCAGTGACATTACGCAGTTTATGCATTTTACATAGTATCATAAATATGTATAATACAAAGTATATAAATATGAATTTCGAAAACAACAATACATAACTTTTAAGAAAATAATAAAAATCCTATTTTCGATCCATATTTTTAGTCAACTAATGTGTTTTCTTGAAATGTTTTCTGTCTTATGAAATATGGTTTTTTAACCTTATATACAATAAATTTAAAACAATGTCACTATACATACGTATGTACAAAGTACATAGGAGTACACACAGTGTATGCATGCATATTGCATATGTTTCAAAGGCCCACATATAAAAAGGTATAAAGAAAATGTAAATGCAGTGACCTAATATTTTATTTTATATAATAGGGATGACGTATCATCTAAATTATACATTAAATTATTTATAATGTAAGAAGAAGTAACATTCACCATGCGTTTTAAAAGAAATAACAACTTTAAGAAATAATAAAGAGTAATTTTACGACTGAAAATTCTGATGATTTAAGCGGGACATTCTTAAGGTAGTGTGGTGTTATAAATTCATCGATGAAATAGAATATATTTTTGTATGATTATAAAGCATATCATTATCTAATTACCCTGAAAATTTCAAGACGATTGACCGTTTCAGACTGAAGATAAATTTAATCAAAGTTGGAACCACTTGCAAAGAAGCAATATGTAAAATTGTATCTTCTTTTTGATTCAATACTCAAATAACTCATGAATGCAATAAAAACAAAATTATAATGTAGATAAAAACTTGTCGAATACCGCTGGAATATTTGTAAGTAGCATATTGTTTTCCCTCAATATTAGTAGATTAGAACTGTACAATCGCTACAAGCTAATGTGGTTAAATATATTCTTTTATATTTTCTGATTTCTTTTTTTAAATATATTTATTTAACGTTGGTCTATATCCGATGCAAGTCCCAATAACTGCACAATCTTCTTTTCACTTTTACTCTTTTCTCACATGAAGACCTAATGTGCTCCAATGTTTTTATCTCTCTTCAGCACACCTTGCACATCGTTTCCTTTCAATTTTCCCAGTATCTGCTGCCTTTCTCTTCGTTTCCCAATCTAAATCTTACGAATCGTCTTATGTTCCTTCTCTCTTTTTCTAGTATGTATTCCGGTATCTCTTACTCCCAAATCCTCTTGTATCTTTCATTATATTTGCTATTATCAATTTTTTCCACTCTTTCTACCTGCTGTATCTCTCTGACATTGCACCTTAGCTCTTCTTCCACACTCGTGCCTCTTCTGTCGCCATTCCGCTCCTTTCAAAGTACTACTTTATCCTCTTCCACCGTTCTTTCTAATCTCCTCCTTATTTTTCTTAAGATCTCGCATTCAGAATTCGAAAGTAATTACCCTCTGTCCTGATTTGATTCCTATTTTGTCCCTTTTCACCACCTCCTTTACCATATATGCTGATATACCTTTCCAGGATTATTCAAATAACATTATTTTCTAAATTTTTCCTGTTCTATAGAAATGTAAGAGGGTTAAACACAGATAGTTCCTGGTTCTGTTCATTTGGTCGTAAGTCATTGTAGTATTTTTAAGAAATTTACTGTACAATTTTATAGCAATTATGTTTTAACCGAAAATTTTTGCAAAAATATTATAGAGTACGTAAGCTATACCGTGTGAAGAAGACTACATCACATTGTTTGCAAAAAAAATATGTAGAATATACATATGTATACACCGCAACACATATTATTGTCAATATGCGTGGTTTGACCACTATGACGACTCTAACGAAAGATACAAATATGTAGTAGTATTAGTGTTAATTCATTTCCGGTTTTGTACTATCCGGTGCGCAATGCGGTTGCGCAATAGCTTGAAGGACTTAGATACTTGCAGGCACTATACTCGTATGACATATTAAATAATGTAAATGCAACTGTTATATAAAATGTTTAATAAAATGTATATATTAAAAAGAGAAGGATGTATATATTAGAATGAGATAGATATAATTATTAAATGACAAGTGCATTTCTGTATCCTTGTTTTGTCATTCAAATAACAAAAATAATTGCAAAACTAATTGTTTCATTTTAACAGATGCATCGCACGTGGGACTGTTCGTACCACTAGTTGAAATTGTTTTAATAAACTACTATGTGTATATATATATACGTAGAATGGCATGTAGATGGCGCCACTATTGACAAACCCATATGTTTTAGATAGTACCAGCTTTCAAATGATATCTGCCAAAGTTTCATGACATTCCGACCATTAGTTTACGAATTACAATGGTTTTAGTGATGCCGTAATTTTGGAAAAACTGGAAAAAAAAGTGAGCCCTTTTTTGCTGTATTACTTTTAATTCGTAAAAGATAGAAAGTTGAAATTTTGCATGTGCATTAAGGTATTCAATGCTGACATTTCACAAAAATTAGAAATTCAAAACTTGAAAAAGGGGGGGGGTTGAAGAAATTCGGGGGCCCGGTAGGGAACTTTGGAGAAAGTTCATATTCTGGATTCTAGAATAATTAAGTATATTATTAATAAAAAATAATTCAAAATTTCAAAATTTTATTTGGGGGCACGGAGGCAGTATTTGCCGAGAGTAAAAATTATGCTAGAAAGTTAAAAAATTTTATATAGGCTAACCTTGGTAACTTATTTACGAATCGAAAAAAAAAATTCCAAATAACGCATAAATTGAAAATATTTTTTATTTTGATAAATTGAAAAATTATTTTAATATTGTGCGAGTTTATTATTTCAATTTAAAAATAGAGTTAAATATGAAATGTAATTACGAACTATTTTATTGGATTCAAATCATACACGCCAAAAAGACGTCGCTTTGCGACGGTGGTAAACTCTGGTTTTATAATAAAACAATAAAATTAAATCAAATATTTTACATTGTACATAGTACAACATTATTACTTATGCATCGTTTAAAGACACGAAACCAATTTGTCCACTTCCGTAGAGATAAACTATCGTATGCAGGAATGTGCAATGCAAGAATTTTGGGTAAAAAATTAAATATTCTTTAAACTTTAAGAAAAATGTATTTGAAAATTATTTGAGTCACGCGAAATTCTTTATACATTCAAAAGATATATTAAGAATTTTCCTCCATTTGAATTTTTATAAATCTTTCGGTTTCACAGAAGTTAATGTTTAGGGTATTCAGTAACTGTTGGGTGCAAATGACCCACTCATCAGCATTAGTTAAAAAATGACTGACTTCTATATTCAACAGAAAGTTCAACAACAAAAAAGTTCAACAAATAAACACCAGGGGATTCTGAAAACAGAAATAAATACAAAAATACAACCAATACATTACATGTTCATGTTATTGCATTAAATATAAAAAGCATACATTCAAAGCTAAAATACATATACATACATATACATATATATATAATAGTAACTGTTACGCCGTATTAAAATTAATTATTAATATTAAACTTTGTTATATGTATTTTTTTTAGAATGCGCGAAGCGGCTCGAGCGGGGGGAAGGCAAAAGAGGGGGGCACGGCGAGGTTCGGCACAAGCCCGTTGTAATAATTTCACTATTTTATGTCTGGCTATAATAAAATGAAAAAATTAAATATTTAAGGACTAACAGGAGGAATAGGGTGGTTTGTACGTACCCCCTACTTCTCTCTAGCTCTATTTCTCTCTCTTTTTTCTACCCCTTTACTGAACTACCATTTCTGCTTATGTACATAATGACTACTATGTAGGCATTACCTTTTTTATATCGAATAGCCAACGGTTTAGTTGTAGGAATTATTAGAATATTGTTTGTGGTTTAATATAGTATATTTTTATTAGAAAATTAATTAATAATGATTTATATGTAAAGAAATTATATTTTTTTAATTGGTAACACTGACCAGAGATATTACAATTGCATTCTGATCAGGTGAGCTAACGGTATATATTAGTTACAGCTACTTTATTTGGAGCTGACAGAACTCACTGTGCATAATGTTAAGTTATTATAAAATTAGATAAGAAGGAATTGACAATTTAAATAATAAACTTTAAATATCTTTTTTTTTTATTTCAGATAAGATAGTATGATTTAAGTTAAACAGTGTAATTATTATAATGTGTATGTAAATTACTAAAATAAAAGTCTTTGATTTGAAGCAACAGACATCCGAAAAAAACACAACATCAAAAGCATGTCGTGACAAATCATTCAATCAAGATTTGGAGAGAAACTCCTGATTCAAAATAAAAGAGTCCAAGCCTGAATTATGTCACAAAATGGGTTTTTAACTCTCACCCTCTTGTCACATCTTGTCACACATTGCACCCTCCTGTCATTTGGAAAAAAATTTATGTTTTAAGATCAATAAGCTATCAATCATATAAGAGAAAATTCTTAGCGTTGTCTCTGTTTCTACGATAAAGAAAAAATTGTCTTAAGGAGTTATATACGAGTTATAACCCAGTTAAATTTTAACACAAGCTTCTTAAGTATATTTTTTAGTAATTAATCGAAGGTTTTTTCTCACCGATAAATATTTTTTTTATAAACAATTTAAGGCCAAAATTTTGGTAATTTTTTTTTTTTTTTTTTTGACAAGCCGCCATTTTGTCAAAAAAAATTATTTTGCTTATTCCTTCGTTTTATTACTAGATTATACATTACTTTAACGAAATCCGTTTGGTTTTTTCATTTTACATGATTAGCTAGAGATATAGCGGTCACCGCAAGATGCCTTTTTTGAGAGGAGCTCCTGGAGCTATAGCAGCTTTAAAATTATTATTTTTACAAATATAAAAATGTTAAAATACAGTTAAAAGTTTCCATAATATGTGTACAACTTTTTACGTTAATACATATAAAAATCTTCTCAGGAAAAATTCTTAAAAAATCGTTTCTTTTGGGCGTCCTGACTATATACGATGCGTGTTTTTTAAGTAAGTACCGTTTTGGAATTAAAAAAAGACGTGCAAGATATCGCAATAATTTTATTTTTACATGAAAGCCTGTACCTTAATCTACTTTTCTACAGCCATTACAGTCTGATTCTTCATTGTATACGTTGTTTACTGAGTGTTTAAGATGCCTCCGACAATCGTGTGTCCCGCCGATTGTGAAGTACGGGCTGTTATACGATTTCTTAGTGCTAAAGGCGTAAAACCGATCGATATTCATCGTGAGATCTGTGAAGTTTACGGACAAAACATTATGAGTGATGGAATGGTAAGGAAATGGGCTCGTATAACACCTTAAGAAAATGATCTCTCTGGAATATAGCTAGAATTGGCAAATGCACCAAGCATTTCTTCATCCTTTATAAGCTTAAGGTTACAATTCAAATCAATACATTATTTGCTATGTGTTTAACAGTCATGAAAAAAAAATTCTTATTAAGGTACCAAACTTTGCAAACGATTTTCGTATACGTAATCACACTGCAAAAACCCATAAGTCAAAACTGTGACAGTGTTACATTCTTGTGAATTCAAATAAACAGTACAACAAAACAACATTTTTTACTTTAAAAATACGTATTAAGCGGTTTAGACAATAAAAACACTCCTTTGTACAATTGTTTGTTTTTCATAAAAACCGTAATGCTGCTGTTATCCCCATTTTCCATTTTCCTTTATTTTCCAAGTACTTTTTCCTTTCCATTATTTCATAATTAAATTACAATAAATACTTGACGATACTGGAATTTTTGATTGGCATAATCATGAGGTAGCCAGCCATCGAGCCATCCAGCGCCAGGCTGATGGCCAGCTAGGCTACCAAGTACACCCCCGCCTCGACCGGTAGGCTCCACCCTTATGTAAGGAGACATAACTTAGTAATTCAAACGACCATTTAAACACTGATGAGGTAATATATATACGTGAATTTATTAGCGTTCTTCTGTGAATCGGAGGCCTATGCAATTAAATTATAGGTATGTCAAAGTTATTGTGACGTACAAAGCGTGCTTGATGATAATATACAACCTATATAAAGATAATTTATGCCCTTCGCTTTTATTATTAAACATATGATAAATCACGCTACACGCTGTCGGCCGTACTGGCAAATTGCAAGTATCGCGCGATTTAGGCCTTGTGGACAAGAACTAAGATGAAGATTACACATATAACTCTTTCTAGAATACTTCTTCATAAAAAATATCAAATGCAATTTTAAAAATAATGTGTACTAACCTGAATAACAGTTTCTATAAGAAAGCGATATAAAAATATTCTTCTAAAGCTATTTGGCAAGCATCTTGGTTAATCTGTAACAAAATAAATTACAATAATTAAAAATTTATTAAAACATATATTATACTAGCTGTCCCGGCCACGCGTTGCTGTGACTAACGTTTAGCGCCATCTATTGAATATTTACTCAATCTAGTCAACAGAATATTTACTCAATCTAGTCAACAGATGTCGCCATCATCGTCGCCAGATGTCATATGTCATATACAGATAATTAATAGACAAATAATTTGCAATAAGATAATAATAAATTGAGATGTAAGCTATCCTATCTTTCAAGTTGGATCAAACTGCACCCGGTGTACAAATTTGATTAAAATCGGTTAAGTAGTTTAGGAGTCCATCGCGGAGAGACAACGTGACACGTAATTTATATATATTAAGATTTGGTCAAGTTAAGAAATCAATTCTTTTACACTCAGATTTCAAATAGATGTCACCTATGAAAAAAATATGTCAGATTCTTTTTATAAAAATATTCTTTCTCTTTCTAAAAACGTACTCTTAAATGGTGATGTTGTTGTTTTCTCTTTCACATATAAAAATATTTATTTTAGTAGATTTAATATCACAGAAAAAGAAACAAGATATATCGGTCTCTGTTACACTTGAATGGTTTATTTGCAACTTCATTCAATACTGGTACGGTAGTGAGGCCAGTTGAAATGATTTGTAGTTCATATCACTGACATTTCCTTGAACAAGTGAAATGTTTCGTCACAAGAAAATCATACGCATCTTTAATATGATATCAAAGTGATTCCAAAATATGTACAGGGTTACAAATACCTAAAGGTATGGGTATTAAGTTTAGGACACATTTTAAATCAACAAAAAAACACATTATTTTCGTGAAAAGTGGTTACATTTTTATTTTAATCAAAAGTACAAACTCTGAAGTTAGTAATGGAACACAATAACTTGACTCGTTATATGTTGACAGTTCAAAAATGGCGCGAAATTTAACATGACAGCTTTTGTTAAAAGAAAGCCTAATCAAACATCATCAAATGCAATTTGTCACACATCTAGTCTTTCAATAATATAAAGAATTCTTCGACATCTACCCGTACAGTATAACCCTTACATCCCTTTATCTTTTAAACAATTCAATTTTGTGTTTTTACATTTTTTGCGGAGACGATGTTTGGGACAGAGTGAATAATAATTGTTAAATCTGGCTCTGCTTATGATAGTCAATTCGATAACTCCGAATTCAAACCACATTTCTTCTTTAATTAGAAACCAGACTTTTAAATACAGAGTCCGTTAAAATATGTATACAATTCGTAGAACGAACGCGATACGTTGGATAAATATTCTGGTGTTTTAATATCCCAGTAATTCTATTTGCTTGATAATGTTTAGCATGATAACATGACATAATAGACGACTCACAAATAAGGGAAACACACGTAACTAAAAACTAAGACTATTAGCATTATGATACGAGTAGGAACACATTGTAATTAGAAAAGATATTTAGAATTCAGTGAATAATTAACAAATATATTAACAAACATTGCCAGAATATTATATTACGTTGTATTCATGCGGTAATGTTTTCATAAGATATTAAGGCGATGGTTTCCAATTTTTTTTTAAATTTATTTATATTAATATACAACATATTAAGTTTATTGTGCAAAAATTTGAAGTCGATTGGAGTAAAACTGTCGAAGATATAGAGTTTTAAGTATTTACCTCTCTTGTCTAGTTTCGTCTTTTTTTTGAAACTTTCAAACGCGTTTTCTCGCACATAGCTTTTTTTTCAGAGTCGTTGTACCCTGTAGCTCAAAATCTACTGCACCGATCCTTTTGAAATTTTGCACATTCTTTCTTTATATAAATGCCGAGGTAACGCTGTCAAGTTCATAAGATTTTATTCATAAAAAATCGGTATTTTGACTTTTAAGTGCTGTAAAAAATTGAAAAATCAATACAAAGAAAAATACTAATACAGGGTTACCTGCAGAAACTTATCAACTAATGAAATCATTTTAGTTTTTCGAATTCAAATAATCCAGTGATAAGTTATGAGGAACACCGCAATTAAACTTTTATTTGTGATATCTGCAGAGATTCGCTGTCAATGCCTCATTTTTTGATATTTATTTATGAAAATTTCACAAAGTATTCTTTAAATTTTATTTTATCATGTAGTAATTATATAAATAATGGGCTTGTGTCCTATGTCTTAATTTCTACAAAAGTGTACTATATATTGATAAAGTGGGTTACTAGAACCTCAAATGTTCAATTATTTTTTAATAACTGATATTAACAATTAAAAAAGTCATTTTATCTCTTTAATTATTAAAGGGATTCAACGTTGTACACATTCCAAGTGCATGTGACATCACAATCCTTATGTAAGGTTACCAACCTTACAGATCATAAATCTCTGCTATATGTATTTATATATCAAAATATCAAATATTATTTACAGCTATTTCAAGGAACACTCAAATTCCAATATTATGTCTGCCTTACTAGGGTTAAATAAAATAAAAACTTATTATCCTATGATTTGACTTGATTATTTGACTACCAACAGCTACAAAGCATTACCACAGCACTGACCTATTCAACAAATAACTGACGTTAAAATACATTTCACGTCATACAAATATGGCCGACCATTTCTAGCGCTAAAACTACAATTCAAACTTTTAATTGCTATATCTCCGTCAATATTTAGATATTTAATAAAATAGACACGCCAATACACATTTATTAACATCAATTTCAATCAACAATTGAAAAATCGACCACTAAAAAATGAGGACACAAGCCCATTATATATTAACTGTATCGTCAAAAACATTATCGAATATATGCTTTTTTGTATCGATTTGATTAAAACGAACTAGCATGCATAAAATTTGTTGTAATACAATTTACTGCCGAAAGCCAGTCGTGTCTTCAATGTGCGCTCGTGCTTAAATAAATAGAAAGCAAATATCACATATTGTAAGGTAACTCAAGATAGTATGACAAAAAAAGAGCCAATAACAAAATTGCGATAAAAAAAATACATAAAAGTTATAATTGATAAAAACAAGTCTGCTTACTCATCCTTTTTGGTGAATGCAGAACAATTATAACGTCCCGTCTCAAGAAACAGCCGGATAATTACTTTTTAAATAGGTCCCCGCCCACAATAGCTTCAAATCCATATTGCAGACTTATTTATTGTTACTTCTGAACACCGTATAATCAAGAAATTAAATAAAATAAATGTATTTTAAGTAGGAGATGTTATAAACTTATAATTATATTTTTCTGCATTGCACATGACGTTTGTAAAGCTACGTATCCATCAAAATATTAGTTGTAAACGTTGTTTAACTTTCCATAAATAATTTTCATGTATTAGTTTTATAATAAATTTAAAATATCAGATATATTAGTTATTTTTTGTTTTATTAAAAAAAAAAGTTAGCTCCTGTTAAGGAGATACAGGACGTACCATCAATGCAAATTTAAATACAAATTAAATATTTTGAAAAAGGAATAATAAGTTTTACAACACTGCAAATTTACGTGTGTTGACGCATGCGTGATTTGGTTCTATGACCAATAAATTGTTATATTTTATGTAACATTTATTCAGATTTTGAATTTCCCACTCAAATTGGCATTTGCAACGTTGCCGGCTTATAACCTTTATTTATTGTTTCTCAAAGGTTTTATTTAAATATTTTCGTATATAGGTATCCTTTTGATAATTTTCTTTTTGCTATAGTTACAGAAAAGATTATTTTATATACACCTAGTTTTTGAAAGCCGTGTCACCATTTTTTTATAGTTAAAAGTTATATTATGTGGTGAAATTGAGCTAAAAATTATGATTTGTATGGAAAATGAATATTTTTAATCATGTATAAAAAGAAAACTATGAACCCTAGGTCTCTAAAATTTTGAGACAGCATGTATTTTAACTATTTGTATCGACCCTCCAAATTTTACAACGTTTTCATTATTTACGTTAACGTCATGTACCTCCTTAATACACTCTAAAAATAAGGAACCATTAGGTTGATTTAATATAGACAAAGATATAATCCAACCATCTGTGAACAATGTAATTGCCCACCAACAGTAAAGTATATTATTGTTCAATGCTCCAAGTACTCACCACACAAACAAAACTGTAATATTAATGAAGAATATAAGCAGATATTTGAAAGGAGAGAAAGTCTGAAAAACCTTATTGACTTTATCAATGAAACTAATTTCATCTCTATATTTTAAATACCTATACTCGTATTTATCGATTATAAATTATGTATTACAAATGTTTATAAATGTATATATTGTTTTTAAATTAAATTATTTCATATGTTGATCTTTATTGTATCAATATGAACTGATTGGTTTTTTATAAAACATGAAAAAAGGGAATATTTTTTAAAAATTTATTTAATGTCAGGCTATTTCTGATACTGAGTCCTACCGACGATTTCCTTGCATAATGGTAGTTTTTATGGCCTCATATATGTGTGCTACACCGCTGCATAAGTTTAATAAATAAGTTAATGATTATATAGTGTCCAAATATTCAACGATAAGCGGGCACCAGAGGATCTTTAAAAATTGTAGTGAAAAAAATAATTTCGATTGATTTTTGTGTAAAAACTACTAGCATTCTGGGATTTTTAATGATTGTTGATAGCAGTTGATAAAATCAGAAATATTTGAATTATTTTTTTTTTCTAATTCCTAAACAAAATGAGATAAGTTTTTTTCTTCTTTTTTTCTTGTGTAGTCATGAGCGGGACCACCCTCTGGTGCCCGCTTATCGTTGAATTTTGGGACACCCTGTATATGTAAATAATCAATTTAATTTGATAACAACGAAACCAAGAAAATATAATGCGCACGATGTCGTCTTAATTTTTCTTATTGTTGTAAAACTAGTAGTTTTCGATGAACTACACTAGTTACAGATTTTAAAATCCATTTACTTACATCATATTCTACTATATTTATCAAAAATGACATTCTTTATTTTTTAATATCAATATTTTAAAGCCCGCTGTATTCAAAAACCATTAAAAGGACTCAACTTTTCGAATACGAGATAATTAAAAATTAAAATGCCATTACAAATGAAAATGAAGACAAGAAACGACTGCATGTAACGCAGGTTTGTTCAAACAGTTTGTAGTGTAAAAAAACACCGCTTGAAGGCGCTCGCATTATGACGAGTTTCTCCACCATAATATTTTTGTTGTACAATTTAAATTTAAAATATTATTATGCAATATTCTTTCTATTAAGGAGGTATAGGACGTTAACGTAAATGATGAAAACGTCGTGAAATTTGGAGGGTCGATACAAATAGGTAAAGCACATGCTGTCTCAAAATTTTAGAGATCTAGGGTTCCTAGTTTTCTTTTTATACATGATTAAAAATAGTCATTTTCCATACAAATCATAATTTTTAGCTCAATTTCACCACATAATATAACTTTTAACTATAAAAAAATGGTGACACGGATTTCAAAAACTAGGTGTATATAAAAGAATCTTTTCTGTAACTATTGCAAAAAGAAAATTATCGAAAGGATACCTATATACGAAAATATTTAAATAAAACCAGTAAGAAACAGTAATTGAGGGTTATGAGGGTTGCAAATGCCAATTTGAGCGGGAAATTCAAAATCGGAATAAATATTTTATAAAATATAACAATTTATTTGTCAAAGAAATAAATCACGCATGCGTCAACACAAGTAAATTTACAGCGTTGCCAAATTTATTATTCCTTTTTCAAAATATTTAATTTGAATTTAAATTGAATTAATATAAATTTGATATTAATTATAGGTAATTTTTCATTTATAAAACTATTATATGTATAAAAAAATCATTTTAACAAAGCAGTTTAATAAGGAATTGAAAAATTCATTTTCAAAGATACAGTCCCAATATTTGCTCGTCCCTCATGTACTTCGTATTTTGCATTTCGTATTACCGAGAGATAAACTTTTTCCATTGACGGTACGTCCTGTACCTCCTTAAGGATCCTATTACAGCATTTCTTATAAAAAACTTAGTTTTAGAATTATACAAGTAAGAAGTATAACACATCACTTTATAAATTCATAGAATGACATATAAATGGAGCCACTATTAACAAATGCATATGATTTTTAGATAGCAGCAACCTTCAAATGATATGTATTAAAATTTCATGACATTCAGACCGTTACTTTACAAGTTACAGTGGTTTTAGTGACGCAAATCTTCGTATATTCAACAGACAAACTTCACCTACAGACACACACACACACACAGTATTGCATATATATCTTTATAATTCATTCTATGTGCAGTAAGTATAGCTTTGTATTAATATATAACTTTTGTATGTAATAAATACATATATAAGTAAACCTTAAAAAAAAAACTTTGTTAGAAATTCCAGCGCAAGGGGGTAAACGAGGAAAAAAGGCACAAAGGGTAGGAGTAAAAAGGGTGGTGAGGTGGTAGTAAGAGGGTGAGAAGCAAGGGCCGATTGAGTCTACAATTCAAACAATACATTAATAATTCATAGTTCTTAAATTTTTAATTTTATTTTATTGAGTTCGTGTTTTTACGTTGGTTAAATAAAGTATAAAATAAATAAGGCCCAGCCCAGCATAGCCTTGAATGTATATAAATATAAATAACTTAATACCTCTCCTCCACTACATCAAAATATATGTATATATGCAGGGAAAAAGCTTAAGTTTGGTTAATGCTTTAGAATATGTCCGCTCTATAACAAAAATACAAATACATCTATAGAAATGAACAGTACTTAGTTAAAGCAACTTTATCTATGAAAGTAAAGCTTCTTTTTAGTACAGTAGGTACTAATAAAGTAGG
Source organism: Panorpa germanica (assembly GCA_963678705.1). Classification (NCBI taxonomy): domain Eukaryota; kingdom Metazoa; phylum Arthropoda; class Insecta; order Mecoptera; family Panorpidae; genus Panorpa; species Panorpa germanica. The sequence goes on along the minus strand of OY783223.1, from coordinate 5,270,078 downwards.
CCTCAACGGCAAACGCACGCTCCTCACTGTTCCAACGCATGATGGAGAGGACATAGCTGTGTCGGGACAAAACTTTATTGTCCCGCCTCTCGAACGAGACCACTAGCGCTCCGCTACGACATTAACCGACTGAATGGCGCGTCTTTTAAAAAAGGAAGTCCTTCTGCCGCACCCTGTATAAGTGGTCATCGCAAAATACATTTCTCAAACAGTAGTTTACTAAAACCATTGTATCTACCTTATTTATAATTATTTTTTTATGAAATTTCTGTGAAAGATACTTAAGACCATACTCAAAACGTTGTTTGAAAATATTCACCTGTTTTCTTAGAAAATGATTACGAAATATGTCTTTTTTCAGGCCTCGAATTAAATGTAACCGCTAGATATGCTAGATTTGCTTATTATTATTATTTATTGTTTATTGTTTGCCTTTCGGCTTTACAATCTACATTCTTAATACATACTTCAAATTACAATTAAATTTACATTATTCTCCACCAGCTTATTTATTCTCCTGTTTTTTCTTTCTTTCTTACTATTTCCGCCATCCACCTCTTTCCTTCACTGCCTCCCATTAATAGCTGGCCGATATTCCTTTCGCTCGCTACTTTTTCCTTACACTCAAACTTAATGTGCTCCAGTGTTTCGTCCTCCGCTCCGCACACTCTACACATTCTTTCCTCACTACTTACCCAGTATCTGTTTCCTTTTTCCTCATTTCCCAATCTAAACCTTGCTGTTCTTCTTATGTGTTTTATGTCTTTTTCTATAAGGTACTGAGGCACATTATTTTCCCATAACCTTTTATATCTTTTATTGTAGTTACTTTTTTCTAGATTTGCTTATAAAATTTTCTGTGTGAGACATAGCCTCAAAAAAACACAATAACTGCTCGCTAACTCTGTAATTACTTTCCTTCAACGTTGCAAACTTCATCCAGAATTCAGCATAAATAATAAATTTTATTTAAATTAAAATATTTTCATAATGAAAATCATAATAAATTTAATAAAGCACTTCTTGTTATCCAACATTGTAAAATGTATAAAAAAATCTGTAACAGTTGTAAAAAAAAATGTGTTGCATACGTATACGCGTGTGTTTTCGAAAATCGAATTCATTTCTTTCCAGTTGATCGTCGTCTGTGTTTATGTGTGTATCTTTTATTTACTTTCCCATTCTGAGCTGACCGGGTTTAACTAAAAATATAATTAGTTCAACTTTAAATTCGATTATATCAGTACCTCACCCTATCTTTCGACCAAATAGAGTAAGGGTGAGGAGGGGTAGAGGAAAAGGGTGAGTGAGTTGTCATTACATTTTCTGATAGATTTCTATCGTAACATTTACCAGGTGTGTTCGTCAAGTCAATGAGTGTTAGTGTATGTAAAACATACAAACATAGGCGTCCGAAGTTAGGGGTAAACTGGCATTTTAAAATCCAGTGAATCTACTAGAGAGAATGATGGTGCAGTTATTACAGAGAGGCAGTAAATGGTAAATGGCGAAGATAGAAACAGGAGAGAGAGTAGCAGGAAGAGTGAACTAGTAGGGTGCAAGTTTATTTGTTTATATGTTTATATGTTTACATGATTCGTATTCGTAAATTGTTTATATCATAGAGAAAAAAATTCTAAGACTTTTGGCGTCTTTGAATTTTCTCTTGAATTTCCTGGAAACCCGTAACTTTGGAAAAACTAAAAACAATTTTTTTTACTCTTTGCTCTATAACTTTCAATTCGTAAAAGATAGAAAGTTGAAATTTGGCAAGTATATAACGGTGTTCAATGCTAACCTTTTTTGATAATTAGAAATTGAACAATTAGCCGGTAACTTTAGAGAAAACTCAAATTTCTCAAATTGAAAATATTTTATTTTTTAATGTATTAAATATGTTTCTTTAGTCAGTTTATATGGGAAATTATTTGTTTTTATATGTAAAATTTATATAGAACGAATTAAATATTTCAATTTAAAAATGGAATTAATATTAGAAATGAAATTCAAAAGACTGTCGTCGCTTGCGAGGGGGGCAAACTCTAGTATGCAATTTAATGATTTAAGGCGGAAGACTAATGGTAAAAACAATAAATATATAATAAGAAAACTACTAGAGAGAATGAAATATAAAATTTTCACTCCCCTTGTCAAAATTTCTCTGTGCGTCATTGTTTATATATGTATATAGTATATCCTTATAAGTGACAGGTATGGTATATGCGGTAGTGGTAGGTAGCTGTAGATCTTATTACCAACACGAGTATGTAAAATACGTTAGTTCGGTAGCTCGTAATGCGTAAATAACGTTTACAGCTTATACGCACGTACGGACGGTATTCATTGGGTAGGGTTGCGTTTTGGGTACACTGCCAAAAGTATCAAGCAAAAAAATCACAAAGTAAGGTATCCTTCTATGCCAACAGGCAAGCCGAGGTTTCCACTAATAGTTACGATGGAAAATAGATACATACATGTGTTTCACCACACGGCTATCTTTCACCAACTATTATACAAATTTAAAAGAAAATAATTCAATGGTTATTGAACTTATAATAAGGTACCAAACCTTGCGAATACAAAAATACATATTTAGGACAATTTTTAACTTTATACGGGTTCACCTGGGCATGTTGAAAAGTGTCTCTTTTTAATTAAAAAATAATTAAATAAATAAAAATATAAATTTAATTATTTGTTATGGCATGTGTGGGCAAAATATTTTATGGCATCAAAGCTGCCATTTGTCAAACACGCTGGGGCCCATAATGTGATTGAACCTGCCCTTATACCTACTTAAATACTTACAATTAACAAAGGAAACAAACAAAAGAATTTGTACTCAAAAAAAAATATTCAAATATGCTATAGGATGCAATTTTCAGAAAAAGTACTTTTTTAATTTTTTGCAGGAATGATTTCTTGCATAAAATAAGACGTTCCATTATATTCCAACGTTGAAAAATCCTGGTACTTATTGGATTAAAGCGTCTAATTTACTATATATTATCAGCAATACATTCAATACCTAATTTATTAAATCATCCAATTATTACACAAGCTCTGCTTTCGGTTTTCCACTTAATCCATCTTCAGGTACGCAAATTTTTTTATATATAGACATATATATATAATATTAACAGTGTATATAAGAAGTTCCAATGTTCGTGTATAATAAATATATACGTATACATATATTTATTATCAATATTTTACAGATTCGCTTGAATAATTTTCAAATATGTTTTAATCTTTAATATCAAACCGTGAGGCAATGAATGTAGCAGTTTAAATTGACCATTGAATGAATATGTATATATATATATATATATACTTTAATTGAGTTCTGTTCAGAGTTCATAACAATTAGATATATTTCTGTATTGATATTTGTCGAGGGTTAGATTTTATTTGTCTAACTTGCAGTAGCTACATATCTGGCATAGTATATAAGGATTCAAAAGTAATGAATCAATCTCTCTTTGTAAGTTTAGCTGTCTTAGACTCAATATGTGTTTTGTGTAGAATATAGTAACATTGAATTTGTGTTGAACGTAATTTGTTTCATTTCCTAGTAATAACAGCAGTGTGGTAGTGTATTTATTTATACTACATTCGATTTATCAGGCTCAGTTTGTGATAAATTGTGCTTGCTGTATGAATTTTAGCTTTTTTCAAATTCTAAATAATAAGTAGACTACATACTCTAAGCAAAGGTGTGCGTTCTTAATGTTTATCTCATATAAAATAAGTTACCATTTACATAACAAGTGTTACATAATATAAAACGTTTTGCGAACTATCTTATTATATTTAAAATAGAATTAAAAAGCTTTTTGAAGAAACCTATTTTTTTTTTTAATATAGTTTCTCGGGCTTCCTAGGCACGTAGCCTTTTATCGCCCTTAATATAGTTCTGCTTCTTCTTATACGTTATATCCAGACAACAAGAATGATCTATTCATGGCTACTGCAGTTATGAATTTCGGTTTCTCAATCAAAAAGGGGGTGTTAACAGAAAGCGTCTGCGAAGTCTGTAGCAGAAGAAACCTATTTCAGTATTAAAACTGTATTTAAAATCGTAATCGTAACCTTACATGTATTTAAAATAATATCTTTATTTTGCATTTAGCGAGTCTTAAAATTTAAAAAATGTGTTAAACTTTGAAACAACACCGTTGAGAATATATATAACAACAATTATACGATATAACACAGTTAACTTGATTACATTTCTATTATTTTATAATTAAGTATCTATTTTAGACGAGACAAGACAAGATAGACATATAATCAATAGTAGTTATATACCACAACACAGTATATCTTATCTTCAACGGTCCAGGAAGCTGTGGCGACACCCTAGGCGCTCAGCGTCCTAGGTGTCTCATGATTAGTGCTCTGGATGCTACGAAAGTGACAACACAGGTCGAGAGCTGTCGGAGTGAACTCTACCGTCTGGAATTAGCATCCACCTGTTGATGCAGATGCCACGTGGGAAAAATATGACACTCTGTGAACTATAGCGTTTTAAATGAGCCGATACCTTTTTAATAATGCACCATTTTTGTTGTCTGCAACTCTGAGGGTTCATATTTGATAGGTATGTAGTATAGGTATTGGCAATTTAGTATAGATTTAGATCAGAAATGAAGACTGAAGAAGAAACAGATTCTCTGATTATCTTTTCACTAGCCTTCCTAACATTTTTTTATTTATTTTTTACCTTTTTCTGTTGCACACACACTAAAATGCCTTACTTGTCAGAGTCGGATTCTTTCCTAACCTCAAGAAAAGTTCGCCACTGGCAATAAGGCTTCCACAAAAATATGTAAATCAAATACACACAAAAAATATTACGTACAACGAAAAATTCAAATTTCTTTAATAGTACAGTAGCTGTTTAATAAATCGCAAAACCACGCCTTGCCCTCTATCTGTATAAATATGAACTAATACGTAAAAATAATGGCGTTGCATAAAAGAAGTAATCAAGAATGATACAACCTGTTTAATAATTTCAGTAGCATGGAAAAGGGCTGGAAGAGAGAAGGGATAAATTTAAAATATATATAACTTATTATTTCAACTAATAATCAAAAAATATTTCCCCTCTGTTATGGAATGCATTAAAATGCAAAAAATTAAGTAGCAGCGCAAGATCTGAAATTATTATATTTGTCAATCACGCAATAATATTTGCATACTAGGATGACGTACAAAAGTTACGTTCACTATAATTTTATTGTAAATATTCGAATATGTTGAAACTCTTTTTCTTTTTAAAAAAAATTCATAGAAGTATCATTGGAGAGTGAATACCATTTAGAACTTCAAACGTTCAAACGTTAAACGTTCAAATATTCTCCGTTTTACCTTTAACATCTTATCTGAGCACGGTCAAATTTCAACCACAATTAAGCCTTATTCACACTCACTGTTTTGATATTGAATTTACGTTTTTATTTAATATTTTAATCTAAATTTCAGATTTTCAAAGCAGGCATTCTTTGTCACATTTGTGTTTTAATTTAAGTTTAGTTAATTTAATATCTGACAAATTTGACAATTCGACAGTTGAACAAAATTCAATGTGGAATCATTAAAATTGCTGTTTTTACTTCTTTATTTTTGACAAACTGACATTAAACTTCTCCTATAAATAAATCCTATTTTGACAGATTGTTTGAACATTTTGGAGGTTATAATATAATACAGTTTTTTTTAATTAGCAACGTTGGACCTTCCAAAGTCCCAAATTAAAAATGTTGCAAGAAATACTCCCACATGCTATACAATTTAAATTAAATACAAAATTAAAACAGTGAGTGGGAATGATATTTTAATTTGAACACGTAAAAGACATGCTAATCAATATACAGAAAGAAGTACATATTTCAATGTATTCGATGTAAATTTGCTAGAAAATCTCAATTTATCCGAAAGACGTATTTGTTCAAAAACTGAATCATTTTTAAAACTGATTCTTCTAATTTTAACGATCGATTCACATAAAAATAAACAAAGGTATTAGAAAAATAAAAATACATATCAAAAAAAATCAACAAAATCTTATGCCACTGACGGAGAAGATAGAATGGATTGAGTAAGTAAATTCAGCAGAAGGAAAACTGTAATTGCATAAAATAAAGCGAAGATTGTAATTTGCATTGGTCATGTCGGCCCGCGGGCTCCATGCCGGATTGTTGGTAGAATTGCGCGCGCATTGCTTAGATTCGTCGGTAGACGGGCCTCAAATCGCGAAGATCATGATGAAGGAGGTGGAAGAGGCGGCGGAAGTTTCATGAGACCAATCCTTCTTCAGATAAAAGAAGAACTTAATTGTATTGTATTATTACTTATAAGAAGTAAAAAATATTGCTACTCCCGATTGGATACCAGGACCAAATTAGGTTTACTTAATAAGAAATAATATAAACTGCTTTAATGGGTGTATCAATAAGAACTGACTGTTTTGTATTTACGATAACATGTAAATAAACAAACATTTTTCTCACTTCTTTTATTTATCTTGTAACTCAAACGTGGGAAACTTTTATGGAATATAATAACGCCACTTTTATCTTCTTTTAGTCCTATTTCCAATGACTTTTATATATAAATTTAGCACTAATTCGCTTAAATTTAGGAAGAATTTCTGTATAACATCATATAATTAATTTCACTTCTAGAACACTGGCCCTCTTTAAGATTTTGTTGCATTCTTTCCTTCAAAGTGTAAGTCAAATATTGGTGGAACGGTGGAACGAATGTTTGATCACATTGACGCTATTTAACAAAAACTTTCAAGTATAAAACCTTCCTTTGTTGAACAATTCGTGCAGCAGTGCATGACATGTGGATCAAGTGTGTGGTGGGGGTAGAAAAATCCCTTTTGACGAGAATAGCCCGATCTTCTTCGACGTGAACGTTGGACAAACTTAGTGCCAGCATCGACCACACAATACGTCCAACGTTGGAAGCTGTTCGGAGCATCGTTTCGGCTTTAGCCATCAGCTTGATCTTTCGATTCATCACTCTTTATACCAGTTATTTCCTGTATTATATTTAGTTGCTCCATCCGAAGCACATACTCATGTGTATCACACAAAACTTAATTTTACAATAGATACCCTAAGACACCAAGAAAAATAGACAATATCCTTAAACGGATCTGCTTTTATAACGATATGTTTGTACATTTCTTATAAAATATAATAAGACAATTCGTAAGCAAATTCAGTATCAAAGAATAATTTATCTTCGGCTTGCAAATTATATGCAATTTTAAAATAAATTATTAGATGTATGTGTACAATACATTCAAAAGAATATTTGTGTATACCTGTTGCACATATAAAAGATGAGCACTATTTACAACAAACTAAATATTATTTATAAGTATTTTATTATTTAATCTAGAACTTAGTAAAATTACGCAGGAAAGACAACACTAGTGCGACACCACCATGCGACATATTTTCCTTTTTGAGTTGACGGTTTTTAGACATAAGTGGATCTACTAGATTTTAATTTCATTAGTGAATTGGCATGTTACTTCAGTGTGGACGTGTTGTACAACTTATTCCAATAAATGTTAGATGTCGCACTAATGTGTACGACGCATAATATAACTGAAGACATATATATTTTAAACAATATAGAAATCCATATAAACTTTTTTTTATCCGGCTCGATGGACCAAAGACTGCAAGTGTTTTTACACATATAGTAAGCAGCATGTTACCTGACATAAATATTAATGTATTTTTGATTTGTTTTACATTTCTTTAAGAGTACTTGAACACAATTGTTTACTTCTTTATATATGATTCAAACTTCTTAGACAAAATACTCTTATGGTTAATTTGACATGGATTTTCGCTCTGTATCGATGTATACATATGTAAACTTAGTTTGACGCTACTTATAATATATTATATTTACATTTTAGTGTGTGACTATACGAGTATGTACAATTCGCATTGCATTTTATTTAATGTGTGTATGGTATGTACTCGTATATATAAATATGAGTGTTTGCAAATTAAAATTTTAGGTTGAACTGATTTATAATGCTTGGAAAATTTATAGATTGGATAAATAAGGCAACTTCATTATTACATTAAAAATCAATTATTTTTTAACATTTATATTTAGTTTAGAGGTGAAGAGACAAAATTTTTCATTATAAATTGAATTTTTATAAATAATACTTCAATTTTGACGATTAAGCTTGTTTACAAAACCATTTAGGTAAAGATAAACTTTTCCATTGCATCATTAAATTACATATCATTGTGCTTAATATATTTCTTCCTCTTTCCTCGCTCCTTCTCTGTACCTCCATCATCCACCTCTTCTCTTCACTCCCTCACTTCAATAACTGCACAATCTTTTTTCCATTTATTACTCTTTGCTCTTTCATAAATATCTTTTTTTTTCGATCAATTTCAAGAATGCAGCTCAAAAGAGGCACAGGAAAGTAAAGTAGAGAAAAGAAGAGTGAGAGACGAGTTGAGGACCAAAAATAAAATGATACAACAACAATAAAGAATGGCAAAAATAGACAACGCGAATACAACGAGGAACAAGAGAATTTGGGAGACGGAAATATCGGCTTGTACAAAAAAAGACACAAGATATAAAAGGGAATAGCAAGATTAGAATAAGAAATGGAGGAGAGGGTGTTAAGAATGCGGAAATGAGAAAACAAAGTGTTGGAGTATATAAGAGAAGACTGCGAGTACAGGGCAGTGAAAAGAAAATAGAGTATTTGTTGAGAGAAGACAAGAAAGAATGGTGGAAGATTTACAGAAGAGAAGAAAAGAGAAAGCGGAAAAGGGAGTAATATAAAGCAGATGCAGAGAGAAGGTGTAAAACCACTAGGTAAAAGATAAAGAGAAAGGTGTATAGCGGAAGTGAAAAGGAGGAGAGAAAAGAAAAAGAAGAACGACGTAGGACATTGAAATAGAAGGAATCGAAAGTAAAATAAATGTAAATATATAATAAAATATATACATACAAAATACTTCGTCATTTGCAGTTGTATTTTAAAACAGCCCAATATTATAATTCTTCATATTTCTATTTACAATTATTCACGCATTTGCTTATGTAAAACAAACGCTTACCGCACCATTGTATTTGATTTATGGAATTATTAAATAATTCCACAAGTACATTCAAGTATTCACATACTGAACATATAGTATATTTAAAACCTAATAAAAAAAAATTCAATGAATTGTTAATTTTAAACTATGTATAAACAAATAAATAAAAAAAACAATACCATTGTTTAAATCGAATAATTATTAATTAAAATTAAATCTATAATTATATTTCATGAAACCTTGATACTTATGTTGATATGGAAACATTTACAATAGCTAATATCATGTCAGGTTCATGAATCGTGCAAATTATAAACAAAATAACAAATCGATATTAATTCAATGTATTGCGTTATTCATAATAAATGGACATCGATATATTATCGAACAGTATCGAGAATACGTGTGATATAAACGATATAATAGCAACGCCACGGAGAGCAGGAATTCCCTAATATTCTATTAACGAAACGATATTCCATAAAAACCATATCTTGTTCAGATTTTAGTCGTTGCACATACGATAAACGGACAGTTCGGTTGAAACTGATTGGAGAACAGATTTAAAGCGCTAATAGTGTCTTTCGCTTACTCATAACATCACGGGAACTATACTTCTTTTTAAAAAATTGTCAAAATTGAAGCAGTACTAGACCTTATCAATTTGTTATAAGGGTTGTCGCACTCTGCTAGCGTATTTAAGAGAATTTTGGCCGGATGTATGTGCATTACTACGCTATATCTATCCGAATATCAGCCAATTTTAACCAAGCGTATACAATACATGCTACAACGCTAAACCTACCCCTACCTTGTAAATGCAATCAATCGGCTCAGAATGGAAAGGAACACTTGCTCTCATGATAAATTTGGTTTGTGAAAATAACTCCAATACATCCTACAGTACACAAGTTTGAATTGGCGGTACGTGGTATGTATGTATTGTGATACAACACATGCAAAGTTGGCTTGCTTTCGAATTCGCAGTCGCTTAAATACACAGGTCTGAAGGAAAAGGATCTGCAAATAAAAACTAATAGGTGAAATTGTCAGAGTACAATAACGAAAAAACAAGAAGAGGTTTCGTTCACATTTACAGTGATTTAAAGTGAAGATTAGAGCACTTAATTCTGCAAAAGATCCTTTAAATATTACATAACAATCCGTATATGAAGACCAGGATATTCGGTTTAGTGTCGGTAAGTAGAACAGATCAAAATGTCCGAATATTTGCTTCGGTCATGTTCGAGTTATCGTACACACGTGCGTTGACGACTATGATATTAAAACATAACCTGCAATGCTCAGTACGAACATATCTGTTATTCGTTTGTTACCTACAATTAACAATTTTTGCCAGTTATAGTAAACACGTAATGTATATAAGTTTTCTAATGTTTAGGTGTTGAAAATTTGACACATTTTACAAACAAGTCTGGACATGTGATTGCAAATATACAATCGGAAAACAGGGCTATTAATCGAACATGGTCGAACGCATAATTAAAATTGCGGTGAATCCGTTGTGTAAGGAATCTCACCTCAGTTTTACAACCATATAGATTAGCTACATTTTATTTCAAATTCAGAATTTGTTCATGAAATATTTTGACGTATTTGTCAAAAATGTTTTTCCGATTGTCATCGAATAGCTTCAGGCTCGGGTCGCGTATATGCATGTAGTTAATGTTTACGAACGCCATGGTATGAATACCGACAACCGGCGACAATTAATCGAGCTCAGTTACATGTTTTCGTGAGACAAAGTCAGGACTAGCACATGACTGTAATGTACACGTTTTTTTTATTTTGGCACCAGACATTTTTCAATTGTATTGAATGGTATCAATCTATTGTTGGATATATATACCTAACATGCTCTTGTACTATTGTATTATATATTTTTATTAATGTTTTTCAATCGTTCATTTGCTACAAGAACGTCACAACTTCGAAATCGTGATTAGAAGTTAGTTGTTATAATTTCAAAAAAATATGGAACATATGCGACACTAATAAAACCCTTACTTATGCTATTTTAAAAATTCCAGGTAATATTTTAATAAAACAAAAATGTTTCAGTCTTAAGTCGGAACTTTTAAAGGAATTACGGTTTTTAATGTGGTGTCGAACAAAACGGTAGGATTAAAAATGGTGTTCTAAATAAATATTTTATTTCTAAAGCAGGTTGAAGCAATTCGTTCGAAATATGAAAGCTTCCAACGTATTAAATTGCATGTCGCACTAGTGTGGACGTGATGTGCAACTTCTTCCAACAAATGTTGGATGTCGCATGTTTAAGTCGCACCAGTCTGTACGGATCTTAAGATTTAACAAACATGATTCGTTGATATTTATTAATCAAATTAAATATGGAAGATAAATTTATAGCATTATTATATATTTTATAAAAGGTTACATCAAGAAAAACATCGAGAATAAAAAAGAACAAGTAATAACGAATAATTACATTAAGCTGAATAAAATTTATGAATAATATCCGTTAGTACAATTATTGGAGAAATATGAAGGGGGGAAAGGTGGAGGAATGTCAGCGTCTGTTAAGACACGAACCTGATTAGCCAGACGACCTCAACGGCCAATCAGCGACAAGTTTATTTATATATATACATATATAATAATTGTATGTATACATTAAGAATCTCCATCCAATTACTAGGTGTATATTCAATAAAACAACCCTTTTATCATAGACAACTTAACTTTATTATAAAAAGATACTAGCAGCTTTCGACCTACTATACGAGGTCATCTTCACGTAAAACGAACTATAAAATTGCACTCTTTATTGGCACACTATTCCCTTATCAGTATTGGTCCCCACGTTAAAACCTTGCAAGTCAAAATCAACACAAAATGACTCCTGTTACAGTGAAGCTGTATCAAAGAATATGTATATATATACTTATTTGTATACGTGTGCTTCTGTTTTAATAATCTCGTATTCATTGATATGTACCAGAAGTCCACGATTTTCGTGCCCTACGTGTGTGATCAAAAAGTTACATGGATTTTTAAAATATTCACTTATACACATTTATTATGATATTTATTCACGATTTATAAGTTTTCGATTATTATAATTGAAAAAATCATATACTGAGAAAATTATTAAGAGCCATTCCCACCTACTGATATTTAGTTTGAATTTTATGTTTTAACCTGAATAAAGAAAAAGCAATAAAGCTTCATTTCCACTCACTGTTTTGATATTTAATTTACTGTTTTTATTTAATATTATAATCTAGATTTCAGGTTTTCGTTTAAGCATTCCTTTTCACATTTGTGTTTTAATTTAAGTTTAGTTAATTTAGTTGGTATTTTAGTTGGTTGACAGTTCGACAAAATTGTATGTGAAATAATTAAAATAGCTATTTTTAATAACAATTAGTAATAGAAATTGTTTTCACTTCTATATTTCTCAAAAACTGACATTAAACTTCTTTTAAAAGTAAATCCTACTGCATTTTGACAGATTGTCATTGTGGATAATATAATATAGTTTTTCTTAATTGAATATTTTTAATTTAAAACATTGGACCTTACAAGGGTTCTAAAAAAACTAAGAAAACTTAAAAAATAAATTAAATATTAATGACTACGCGTATTGCCATATGCTAAACAATTTAAATTAAACACAAAATATAATATAAATTTAAAGCAGTGAGTGGGTATGATACTTAAGTACATTCAAAATAAAAACTAATATTAAAATAAAGTGGGACTTCTGAGATACCACTAAGAGTGGTGAGATGGACTGTCACAGTTTACAATTTACTTACATATACATTTCTACAATAGATTACATCTGGTGAAGTTGTTGCGCATTAAACCATTTTATTATAAGATGTACCTTCTATTTTTAATGTAGACCACTGTACTGTAATTAAAACCGGCTCCAAACGATACGGTGAACGTTTGATTCAAATATGTGAGTCAAATATTGGAAGATTGACATGGCAAGTTTCCTACTACACAGTGGAACAAATGATTTATTTATTTTATTAATTTGTTGATAATATTGACACTGGCACTGTTTAACAAAAACTTCCAAGTAAATAAAGAAACCTTCAAGTATAAAACCTTCCTTTGTTGGACGATTCGTGGTGGGGGTAGAAACATTCTTTTTGACAACAGCCCGAACTTCTTCCAACGTGAACCTTGAACACATTAGACATACTTAGTTCAAGGAGGGACCACACGATGCGTCCAACGTTGGAAGATATTCGGAGCGTTAAGATTTATTGAATAACGACAACATGAATACAAAGAAAAAAGATTTTTTAAACAGGTATTATGGGAATATTTACCAAAGATTTAATTAATTAGCTATTGATAGTATAATCGAGATGACCTGCACAAAATGTTATACAAATGCCAATCAGAGAAACAGAAAATTCAAAAGCTGGCAGCCAGAAACCCAGAAAGACTACTAAGACCACCTCAGAATATTCGATCACGAAAAAACGTTTATATTTAAATTTGTATTTATGTAATAATATAGGTATGGTTTTGAACAAATTTATGTACTTTTTGTATAAAATCGATTTCATAAAATCAAAGCAATGATTGCAAATCAGCAGCTCGTTATAGTAGGTTAGAACAAGAAAGAAACAAAAAAGAAACGAAAAAGAATAGATCATATTTATTTTATGCATATGAAATTTATCTGTTACGAAAAATCGTGATCGAATGGTTTGATGTTAAAAGATGATTCTGTAATAGATAGATCTTATTGAAATTAATTAGATAGACTAAGTTTCGTGAACTAACTTTAAAAATTAGATGTGAACCATTTAAATATCCTAATAGCCGTCCACTTGGCAATTAGGACCTCAAATATTTTTTTTACAGAATGGGCTTGTGTCCTCATTTTTTAGAGGTCGATTTTTTAATTGTTGATTGAAATTGATGTTAATAAATGTGTCTTGGTGTGTCTATTTTATTAAATATATACATATTGACGGAGATATAGCAATTAAAAGTTTTGAATTGTAGTTTTAGCGCTAGAAATGGTCGGCCATATTTGTATTACGTGAAATGTATTTTAACGTCAGTTATTTGTTGAGTAGGTCAGTGCTGTGGTAATGTTTCGTAGCTGTTGGTAGTCGAAATAATCAAGTCAAGTCAAAGAATAATAAGTTTTTATATTATTTAACCCTGCTAAGGCTGTAATATTTGATATTTTGATATATAAATACATATGGCAGAGATTTATGACCTGTAAGGTTGGTAATCTTACACAAGGATTGTGATGCCACATGCATATGGAATGTGTACAACGTTGAATCCCTTTAATAATTAAAGAGACAAAATGACTTTTTTAATTGTTAATATCTCTTAACATATATGGAGTTATTAAAAAAGAATTGAACATTTGAGGTTCTAGTAACCCACTTTATCAATATATAGTACACTTTTATAGAAATTAAAACATAGGGCACAAGCCCATTTACTTTTCCTTTTTCTTTTGCTCTCACTTCCTTCCTTAATTTCTAAAGAAGCCAAAATGGAACCACAATAAAGTCGAGTATGCACTGTGTATTTTCTATACCCTGGTCGTTTGTTTGCGCCACCTAAAATTAATTAATGAGCTCTCGAGTACCTGATTTGTTCAGTATTCTTAAGTTCTAAGTTACTTCACTTAATTGATATATTTAACATCCATTTAGTGATGCGCCCTACTAGACCACCCGCAATGGAAGGTATAGGACCAAATAAATTATGAATCAGTAATTTCGTTCAATTTAAAAATCGACATGCGCAACTGAATGGAACTGATTCAATCAGCTGCTGTAAACAAACGGGTTGACCGATATTCCTCATATTTAGCATAGTAATTGTGTACAGCGCTACCAACTTACGGGGAAAAAAAGATTTATATAAAATAAATAGCAAGGGCCTTTTAACCACCTACTAATTTCCGTATACACAGAACTTAACTTAAAGAAGATTGGAGGCCATTTATTGATTACGTCACATGCAAATGGGGGAAGAGTGGGTCTACAAGGTGTGACAAAACGTGACAAGAGGGGGGAGGGTGATTCACAAGTTTAGTGACGTAACATCTAA
Source organism: Panorpa germanica (assembly GCA_963678705.1). Taxonomy (NCBI): domain Eukaryota; kingdom Metazoa; phylum Arthropoda; class Insecta; order Mecoptera; family Panorpidae; genus Panorpa; species Panorpa germanica. Next base: position 5,254,869 of record OY783223.1, on the reverse strand, counting down.
TCTAAAATTCGTCTTAAAAAAAAAGAAAAAATATAACTTTTGTTCTACATTGTGTGTGACGTAATTTATGAATGTGCTCTTATATTTAAAATAATTTCATAATATATTTACAAGTAGGGTTATATTATACCGACACAAACAGCTTGTGTTTCACTCGTAATTTTTTGCTTGAATATTAAACATATATTTTAAGAATACCCTCGTTCATTGAATTGCTAAACCCTAAACTTTATACCCGTGTACAGCAACCGACAAACCGCCAAGAATCTCCACATTACTATTACTTTTTGTAGTTTTTGATTTCGTTTTATTTTTTAATATTATGAATTCATTCTGTTTTCTTTCTTATTATTATTTTTCATTTTTTTTTTATTTTGTTTTTTTTTAAATGTAATATAAAGTTAGCATTAAAAAAATATTCTATGAACAAGTAGATACTAAATAATATAGTATTATTGTAATATTTTTGAATTATAAGTAGCTAAGAAAACTACTTTTTTATAGTTAAATTATAACAAACTCACTCTTAAGTTCACAGCTTCTCAAAGATTCGTAATTATTTGCTATGGAGATTAATTTAAACTCGTTCATTTTTTTATTATTATTTGATGTGCTTCTTATAGCCACGGCCCTTATTGTGCTCTTTTAACTGCAATAATAACATTACATGTCTTCCTTTTCAAACCCATTTCCTCACTATATTGTGTCTTTTTCACTATTTCCTTGGTTGTTTCTTTTCGCTAATCTCCTTCCTTACTCCTTTTCCATTTTTCTTTCGTACTTCTCTGCTTCTCCTTACTTAATTAAATTAGACTTCATTTTTCTTTCCACATCTATAACCAAACTGTCTTTGTCATTGCTTTTTCTCTTTCATTTTCCAATTCTTACCACTTCTCCTCCCCTATTTTAAGTCTATTGCTTCTTCTCAATATCCTTTCCGTCTAAAACGGATTACGAAAGAGCAAATATTTCGGTACCACACTTAGTCAAAAGTTGCCTATATTTCGAGTAAACCCCGTCCTAGACAAGCATATGGTTGCCGATATGTTGAATATAGGCCCAGATTTCTAAGGATAAACATCTGACAAAGCCCCCCAAGGAGAGAGGTTTTCTGGCTGCTATACTGATTGCTTTTTCTTTTTATTTTCCAATTCTTACTAATTCTCTTTCCCTATTTTAACTTACACTAGTCTACGTTTATTACTTCTTTTCAACATCCTTTTTGATCAAAGCGGAATAATCTAGTTAGAATTTGCCTATATTTCTTGCAAATATCGTCATAGAAGAGCAATGGTTGCCGATATGATGAATATAGAGCCAGATTTCAACGATTAACATCTGACAAAGCCCCACTGATTGCTTTTTCCCTCAGTTACAGTCCTATACACCTTCCCATCTGATAATATTTGGACGGCCTTTTCAATCCTTCTTCTTTTTCTTTCTTGCTTTACCTCTACATTAACTTCCACATCCTTATCCGTTGTCACTTCATCTCCCACTTTCACTAACGTAAAAACACTGATGCATATATTAAAAGAATGACCAGACTACTATGAAGCGAGAGTAAAATTTCAAGATAGAATAAAAGTCAGAGAAATTGAAAGTCTAGAGTATCTAGTAAATGAAGAGATTAGGTATCGATACTATAATGAGTATGCGAAGGAGATTTTTGAAACTAGGAAAATGCTATTGAAGAATGATGAAGTAAGAAGAAGAAAAGATGCAGAGACAACAATAGGAAGTGAAGGAGAGGAATTAGAGCAAGGGAATTGGGATAATTTTACGGTGGATGAGATTGAACAGTAAATTAGATAAAATGAGTTATAATAAGTTACCTTGTACATATTTTATTTGTTCCTATATAAACATATATTAATGAAATTGAAATGTAAAATTAAGGAGGATAGAATAAGTGGAAAAAGCAGCACATATGAGCGGAAGCCTACGAAGTGCTTCTAAATTTAATAAATGAAAAAAAAAAAAAAAAAAATTCACTAACGTAAGTTTTTCGCTGGCCTTTCCATTTTACAGTCTACACTAAATATTTTTTCATATTGTAATAATATGCCACGTTTCAATCTGTTAGAATAAGTATAAACAATAAGTACCTATGCTAAAAATGAAAATTAACCTAGATAAGAAATAGTCGTCCAGTGACGGCTATATCTATGAATGACAATTAAAAACGTTGTAGTAGTTTTAACACACTATGTCTTTTTAGTCTTTTAAAGTCAGACGTATGTTTATCTAGTAAATTCACAGCTAGATAGTTTGGATGATTGTTTAGTCGTTGCTGGTATCTTATTTATAATATAGTCCACCCTAATGTGCATCCAATATTTTAATCCAGTCTTTGACAAATGCACAATCCCTTTGTTTGACAGTCACTGTATTGGATGCAACATTTTGATTTTTATTTCCCACATACCATGCACCCGGCAAAAGCTACTTACATTTCAGCTTCAAAGTGATTGTTAGTGTTATAGATATAGGCACGAATTAATTTATTCATAAAATATTTATTTCATAACTTTTTTCTTTAAATATATTTTTTTGATATGTAAATTTTTTAAATCATTGTACGAAGATGGTACGAGTGGTAGCTTCACTTCAATCGGCATTACAACATCACGACAGGAGCAAATAACAGTAATCAATAATATCTTTACCACGCCGATAAATAATGCAACGGGAGATGCAGATTATGCATATGCATAAAGATGCTCGACTTCTTTGAATATAAACCATTTTTTCGAGTTGTCGTAGTATATTTTCGATCAATTAAATTAAATTAAAGCTTGATGCACAGAAAGTGCACTAAGATGAAATTATCTTTAGACATTTTATAAGTTTTACATACGTCTTACATCGAAATCCATACGATTTTTAGATAGTACCAATCTTTACACGATATGTGTTAAAATTTTATAACATTCGGACCATTAGTTTATGAATTACAGTGGTTTTAGTGAAGTTACTTTTGTAATTTACTTACAAAACAAGGGGCAAAATCTGAATTTTTTGTGTTAATACCGTTCAAGGAAATCATTGACTTGACAAGTGTTATTCGAACTCGATACTTTTTCCATCGTGTTTTAAACCATATATCAGTTACGAATGTCTACGCAGAAATATCTTTAAATTACCTAACACAAAAGTTAACAAAAAAGTCAGCAAATAATCTTCTATGACTAATTTTGATGTCCTGATTTCCAATTTATTGTTTACAGGCCTTGATTTTTGTGATTTAGAGCTCATCTTCAAAACGTTGGCATTAAAAATGGTTTTTGTTAAATATCTTCTTACCAGTGGGTCCTAGGATAAAAATAGTTATTATCAATCTGATAGAGGACTCAATTTTCTACAATTTGTGTATACAACGTTTCTTTGTATGTCTGATAGATATTGAGATGCATCGCTGTAAAGTAGAGCACTTTACTGAAAATTAGTAATAATTCAACAATAACGGATGACTTTCAACAGTAATATTTCTTAAGGAGGTACAGGACATTAACGTAAATGAAGAAAACGTTGTGAAATTTGGAGGGTCGATACAAATAGTTAAAATACATGCTGTTTCAAAATTTTAGAGATCTACGGTTCATAGTTTTCTTTTTATACGTGATTAAAAATAGTCATTTTCCATACAAATCATAATTTTTAGCTCAATTTCACCACATAATATAAATTTTAACTATGAAAAAATGGTGACACGGCTTTCAAAAACTAGGTGTATATAAAATAATCTTTTCTGTAACTATTGCAAAAAGAAAATTATCAAAAGGTTACCTATATACGAAAATATTTAAATAAAACCTTTAAGAATCAGTAAGTGTAGGTTATAAGCCGGCAACGTTGCAAATGCCAATTTGAGCGGGAAATTCAAAATCGGAATAAATATTTTATAAAATATAACAATTTATTTATCAAAGAACCACATCACGCATGCGTCAACACACGTAAATTTACAGCATTGCCAAATTTATTATTCCTTTTTCAAAATATTTAATTTGAATTTAAATTGAATTAATATAAATTTGATATTAATTATAGGTAATTTTTCATTTATTTAACTATTATATGCATAAAAAAAATCATTTTAACAAGCAAATAGCAGTTTAATAGGGAATTGAAAAATCCATTTTCAAAGATACAGTCCCAATATTTGCTCGTCCTTCATGTACTTCGTATTTTGCATTTCTTCTTCAACTTTTTGCATTGACGGTACGTCCAGTACCTCCTTAAAAGGATAGCTTTTTATTTTTAAATACGTACAAATAATTCATAAATATCAATTTAACACATCCCAATGCAAATTACAATAATACATTTTTGTTATATTAAAAAACGTTTACTTAAAAATCGCACGTCTGTTCATTTACGCCATGTGAAAAGAAACTCGAACTACGCGATCAAAACCTCACTAAATGTAACCATTGTAAACCGATACTCGATGCAAATCTATTAATAGTTAAAATCGATTGAAAATAAATGTTTCAAATTATATTTTAGTTTGAATGGTACTCAACTAAAAACATGTTCAATTTACTTAAAGTCCCACAGCGTTATTATGTTTCAATCTCAATGCAACACTTGACAATTTAACATGATTGTAAGCATGGACCGACCACATGTTCACTGAATTTTCGAATGTCATATTTGCAAACAAACGGTCCGTGGATTTGGCGTCGCAGGGCGTCGTTTTTAATGCCTTTAACTACGGGATACATAGCAAAGGGGTTGTTTTTTAGGGTGGATTGCGTTGAAATACATTTACTTATATGCTCTTCTGCATATGTGCCACTTTGTGCATGTGTGAGGTCTATATGTGTGTGTGCAAGAACAGCTGGTGGATCCCCGCAGATAACAAATTAATTCTTGTTAAATTCAAAAATTGAAAGAAATCGATAAATTAAATATATGTGCCCTAATTTTAATTTTAAGTTACAAAGAGCATTGCTCGCGTCTTATTGGTTAATTAATTTAAAAATATAATTAAAATTAATAACGTTTTGATTTTCACACTTGCGGTGGAAAGAATATGTAAAGAAAAAAAAAGGAACAACTTAATATAAAATACAAGGAATTGTACTGGCTGATTGGAAAGGATTCCACTTTGTCAGTAAAATTAAAAGAAAGTAAATATCGTTCTAATTCAAATTAAAACTATTAATAATAAATAAAATTAATCAAAAATTATGAAACAGTATTGCTCCAGCGCATACCGCAGCCTTAAATACTTATATAGAAAGTGCATTATTTGTTTAACAGTTAGTTATTTCTAATGTCATTCAAGCCGCCATTTTATTACTAATATTTAATAATTCCCAATGACTTTCTCTGGCATTTCCAATTACTTGAAACAAGCACGTAAATGATTTGCAATGATTCTAAATTTTAAATTCTAACACAAACCTTAACATACATTTTTTAATCATTTGTTATATAAATATAATCATTTATATTTATAAATGTTATAATTTATTAACATACATATATGGAAATCAACATGTAGGCCAGTTAAACTAGGTTAACTTTAAAATAAGTAAAAAAAATCATTATAAATATTCTATTTATGCTGTTGGTTGGTAAGCGCAACACTTGACAACTGCTGGACCGATTCGACCGGAAAATTAGAAACTTTTGAAAAAAATTAAACTGCTTTTTTCGTCTGCTTTGAGATTTCTGCTACTACCATATATGCGCAAATGTTTGATTGTCAAATTGTGGATCAAGCTAATATTGAGGAAATATTCGGATTCATTTGAATTGTGAAATTTATTGAAGTTGGACAGGACAACGTCTGTCACGTGATTGAAAATAACAATTTGTTAATAAGTTATGTAAAAGATTGTTCTTTTAACATTAAAATGCGCTGTTGTTCATATCTGTACCCCTAATAGTTCTTCATTTACTCGTCAAATAAGTCTAGAAATCTGCTGAAATTTTGTAGAGACTCCAAGTACAGTTCGGTGATGCTACTCTCAGTAAAACTCAATTGTTTGATTGCACTGCAGAAGTATCATTATTCTAAAGGGGAAAGTCAAAGCCATAAACGCCGTCTGGCGAATAGCGTCAATGAAGACAAATATTCAAACTGCGCTTGAGCTTGTGGAATGCGATCGCCGCATTCTCTCACCCAGATTTTAACAGACGCTGATGGATGAGGGAAAGAGCGCTTATTGGTAAATACAATAACAACTCTTGATTACAGTCCATGCTTCTCCCGATGTGTTTAGTCCACTGAAGAAGCCATTAGGAGATGTAGAACTTGAAGACGACGCTGCGATCAAACAGTATGAAGAACACTAAGTCCCTCGAATATGTATAATATAATTTTCGGAAAGACACTCGTATATAATTGAAGAACAAAGTAATATCTATTTTCTTTTCTTACTTACATAATTTTCGAAAAAGTTAATACCATGAATTGAACCAGATATCACAATATTTTAAATAAGTTGACTGGAGTACATGTAAAATATAAATTATTTCTCCGTATTTTACACTACAAAAATAATATTTACATTTTTGCAATTGAATTTTCTTTTAATGGTTATAGTTATCCAAACAATATAAATTAAATTGATAAATTTACTCACTATAAGTGAGCAATACGATGAGGGGGGAAGTGGGGGTACAAACTGCATACCTGTAGAAGCATTTTAAAAGTCATTTGCAATAGAAATCTTGCATAATAAAATAAGTTTATTGGATTATAATAGAAACACGATAATAATGTTTACCAGATATTTAAAAATAGTGCTAGTGCTAATCCTAACAACGCCATCTGTTATGAGAATTTCTAACTAAGAATATGATGTTTCATTTTCTTTATTGGCAGCCAATTATCTAACAAAAAACAATCCAATGGTGTTTTTTAAATATTTTCTCCACGGTTAACGATCTCTGACGTCATTTTGCTATTTGCAGTTTATAATATTGGGATAGGTCGTTTAACTATTGTCTTTGGTTGAGTGTTTATATTGATTATTAGGACTATATTAAGATGCGCACTTATGAGTAGTATGAGAGTAAACGAAATTTGATACAGTGAACGCTTTTAATGAATGAAAACTTTTAAGATTTTCAACTTAAATTTCACTATTGTTATAAATGAGATATCTAAAGAACCGCTTAACATATTTCGATTATTTTTACGGTAAATGAAAGCTAATTAAATTACGCAAAATTTATAAAGAATAACTATTTTTCAAAAAACTGACTGTTAAAAAGTTATAAACGGTTTTAAAAAAAATAAACATTTTTAAAAAATAAACATGTTAATTTATTTACTTTGCCATTCATTTCATATCAGAATAACCACAGCAAGGCGTGGAAACTAGTTAAATTTAAAACCTTTAATGTAAAATATGTTATGTTTAGACTAGGGACTAGTCCTGCTTCCGTCTTATCTTAACATAAACAACTTTGGAATGCGTACATAGCTCTGCATTCGAGACCACTCGAAGAGAGTGGCGATACTATACAGCAGGTTAAATATTATCAAAAAAACCATGTTTTTTTATGTTTAAATCGTTTTATGTAAGTAACTATAAACGCGAATCAAAATCTAAAGCTGCAACTAGTTAGATGAATAACGTATCTACATTTTAAGCTTTCTTCCACTGACTTTTAGTGAGTTGGAACCGCAAAAATAAGTTTTGAAAATGAATATTGTTATATTTTCTAGTTAAATTCGAATTTTTATATACTTTTTCAATTTTATAACCTTTATTTAGTATCGTTTTACCTTAAGTTAAATTGAATAAAATAATTAAATGCACTAGAAAAAAAAACATATATATATACATATATATATAACCATAGACCTACTCGTAAGTACAAATCGTATATAATGCATGAATTCGATATAGAATTTCTAGAACTCTTGTTCCTGCATCAATAATTCATAGAACTCCATGCCCCAGCGCATTAAATATGGATATATATTTCAAAACAGTGTGCAGTTCTTAATCAATAATGTCCAATTAATATTTAATGTGTATTTCTTTACTTTATACATGTATATATATTATATATTTATATGTAGTATATATACTTTATGTATATATGTACAAACTTCGTATACGGGAACATTTCGTTGGCTGCCTCATTTATTATTAAATTATGTTATTCAATATATACATATATATATATACATATATACATGAGAAATATATAAGAATAAGTTTATATAAAACAAATAATGATAAATAATTAGTTTTATGTGAAACGAGAGAAAAATAGAGAAATTTGTTCACTCTGAAACACACGTAAGTAAAATATAGTATTAGTATAGAACACATCACTGAATAAGTTCGTTGGACGGTATATAGATGGCAGCATTGAAAAATCCATATGATTTTTACATAGTACCAACTTTCAAACGATATGTGTCGAAATTTCATAACATTCCAACCATTAGATTACAAGTTACAGTGGTTTTTGTTACGCTACTTTTTACGAATTTCGTGTGTTGTTAAAGTATTGCTTTTTTATAAGATAAAACGAATTTCTAGTTAATGGGCTTGTTAATGGGCGATTTTTCAATTGTTGATTGAAATTGATGTTAACAAATGTGTATTGGCGTGTCTATTTTATTAAATATCGAAATATTGACGAAGATATAGCAATTAAAAATTTGAGTTGTAGTTTTAGCGCTAGAAATGGTCGGCCATATTTTTATGGCGTGAAATACATTTTAACGTCAGTTATTTGTTGAGTAGGTCAGTGCTGTAGGTAATGTTCTGTAGCTGTTGGTAGTCAAATAATCAAGTCAAGTCTTTATTTTCAAGTTTTTATTTTATTTAACCCTGCTAATGCAGACATAATATTGGAATTTTATTGTTCCTTGAAATAGCTGTAAATAATATTTGATATTTTGATATATAAATACATATAGCAGAGATTTATGAGCTGTAAGGTTGGTAACCTTACACAAGGATTGTGATGTCACATGCACCTGGAATGTGTACAACGTTGAATCCCTTTAATAATTAAAGAGACAAAATTACTTTTTTAATTGTTAATATCTCTTAACATATAAGAAGTTATTAAAAAATAATTGAACATTTGAGGTTCTAGTAACACACTTTATCCATATATAGTACACTTTTATAGAAATTAAGACATAGGACACAAGCCCATTTACAATAAGAGGCTTGTGCGATGAATTACAATACGATAAATTACATCGTTCATCAAATATTTGAACGTATTACTAGTGTCTACGTACCACACCATAAAAAAACAAAGTTTATTTGATATTTGCTTTGAACCCTTATGAAAAAAGGGTGGCCCACCCTAAATAAAAATAATTTTATTGTTGTTATTGAAGTTTTCAGTTTTACTCAGTAAACTAAATTATTAATTTACCAAGTTATTAGTTTTCAAACTATTGTTAATAAGTTTTTATTATTAATTATGTGTTAATATACTTATAAATGTATATGTATATGTATAAAGAAGTATGTTGTACTTAAAGTCAGTCTTATTAAATATATATTTATATAGGTATATACCCCTTCCATTAGAAATAGGACAGAAGTAGGTAATTATATCAAGAATCGATGGCAAATTCGAGGCAATTTAAGTATGTTAACGAAAGAAGAACACTTATATTAGATGGGAAAGTTAGTGCATGAAGAAAAGACAAACAATGAAATTTGCGATTGGTGAAATATGGGATTTCCCAACTTCGAAAAGGGGCAAATTGTTGGTGCTCGGTTGGCGGGAGCGTCTGTGAAGAAAACAGAAGAACTGTTTAATGTTTCACTAGCAAAGTAATGACAGCATACACAAAACTAGTAGAAATAGTGGGTAGCTGGGGAAACTCTAAGTTTGCAGCATCTTTGAAGCAATGGACTTGTGTCCTCATTTTTTAGAGGTCGATTTTTCAATTGTTGATTGAAATTGATGTTAATAAATGTGTATTGGCGTGTCTATTTTATTAAATATCTAAATATTGACGGAGATATAGCAATTAAGAATTTGAATTGTAGTTTTAGCGCTAGAAATGGTCGGCCATATTTGTATGACGTGAAATGCATTTTAACGTCAGTTATTTGTTGAGTAGGTCAGTGCTGTGGTAATGTTTTGTAGCTGTTGGTAGTCAAATAATCAAGTCAAATCAAAGAATAATAAGTTTTTATTTTATTTAACCCTGTTACGGCAGACATAATATTGAAATTTAATTGTTCCTTGAAATAGCTGTAAATAATATTTGATATTTTGATATATAAATACATACAGCACAGATTTATGATCTGCAAGGTTGGCAACCTTACACAAGGATTGTGTTGTCACATGCACTTGGAATGTGTACAACGTTGAATCCCTTTAATAATTAAAGAGACAAAATGACTTTTTAATTGTTAATATCTCTTAACATATAAGGAATTATTAAAAAATAATTGAACATTTGAGGTTTTTGTAACCCACTTACTTTATCAATATATAGTACACTTTTATAGGAATTAAGACATAGGACACAAGCCTATTGGCGGATGTTTTGGTACAAGAATACTTATCAATATTGGTCCCCACGTTAAAACATTGCAAGGACACAAAATGACTCCTGTTACAATGAATCTGTATCAGAATTAAGATACAAATCCGAGGTTAAATTGTATTATTTTTTGTTACGTTTCTCACAAATTATTGTAATGTTGACATCATGTGTATTGTTCTGCCTTGCGATTTTCTGCTAATTTGGATGTTTTTATATATTTATACTAGCTGTCCCGGCCACGCGTTGCTGTGCCTAACGTAGCGCCATCTATTGAATATTTACTCAATCTAGTCAACAGATTTCGATTTACTCAACAGAATATTTACTCAATCTAGTCAACAGATGTCGCCATCATCGTCGCCCGATGTCATATGTCATATACAGATAATTAATAGACAAATAATTAGCAATAAGATAAATAAATTGAGATGTAAGGTATCCTATCTTTCAAGTTGGATCAAACTGGACACGGTGTACAAATTTCATTAAAATCGGTTAAGTAGTTTAGGAGTCCATAGCGGACAACACAGTGACACGTAATTTATATATATTAAGATATATAAATATTATATATAAATATAGTTGTATATGTACGGGACACATAGCATATGGTAAAGCAGAATGCTTACAGGTTGGAGATGAAGACAGATAGGAATGAAAAAGAGAGGTAGTAGAGTGAATGAGACAGAAAGTCTTAACAGGTTGGAGGAGTAAAGAGGAGAGGGAAATAGTCAGTAGAGGTAAAGCGGTAGAAGCCGTAGAATCCAGCCCGATGTTGACGCTTTTGGTTAACTATTTACGTACACATATTATATTAGTCATACTGTGATCATTAATTAACTAGATTTTTCACCCTCATACGCGGTAAATAAAGACCATTCACACATTATTTATTTATATGTTGAATTAAATATATTTTCTACTTAACATACATTTTTAAAAAGATACTTTACTGAAAGTACGTTATTACTTTTTTAAATTAAACCCGAAAAAAAAAAAACAACAAGCTTTTACGTTTAAAAAATAAAACATACATTTTTAAAAAGATGTAGATTTTGTGTTTGATACTTTTTAAAATTTCATGACTGTGAAAAAATCGAAAACAACAATGGATAACCTTCTATTTTGTGACAAATTTGATCAGTTCTAGTTAGTAAGAAACAATTCAGATCAGAATCTTTTCATAATAATATGGGAATATAGTTGGTTATCTCTGCTTTTACATTTGAAAATATTTATTTTAATAGAGAAAAAATCCACAACCAAAGTTTCATAGAAAAAAAAACAAGATATATCTGTCTCTGTTACACTGTAATGGTTTAACTTCATTCAATACTGGTACGGTAGTGAGGTCAGGTGAAGTGATTTTGTCATTTGTAGTTCATATCACTGACATTTCCCTTGAACGAGTGAAATCAAATTGAATTGTTTCATGACAAAAAATCATACGCATCTTCAATATGGTGACAAAGTGACTCTAAAATAATTAATATTACTGATTAATTGTAAATTAAATTTGCAGATAAATAAATACAAAACCAAGTCAATGACTAAAAGTACCACTGTAACGAAAAAGACTGTAGCTAGACATAATTCTCCTATGTAAGTGCAAGAATCCCTTCCAATCCAGATAGTGCGAACGTGTAATTTGAATCTATATCTGTTCTACTATAGAAATGCTATCTTAACTTTTATACTGAAACAGTGTAATTTATTTAATTGATTGCCACTGTCACTCAGTGTAATTTTGCTTTTCAATTTAACACAGTTTTTTTTTAAATTACCGCGATTTCCACTATATAAGGTTTCAGCTAGGTTATGTCTTGTATTAATTGTAATATAACAATTGTGCAGATAATGAATATATAGAGCCTTCAATTCATAATCTAAGCAATGACAAAACTAGTACGGAATTTAATCGCCATTACTGACAGTTATACAAAATGGCGGTAAATTTAAAACAGTGTTAATATTATTAACTTATTAACTTCTGTTAATTTCAAAAAAACAAGATCAATTTTAAAGCAATTTACGAAGAACAAAATATAACATACTCAATACTTAAATTACTATTAAAAAACCTAATTATTTCTGTAAACTTGTAAATGCATGGGCGTCCGCGATAGGGGTAAAAGCGATCCACCCCCTGATTTGAAGTCTGCGCTAGTTAAAATGTAATGTCAGGTTTACACCAGAGAGACAAAACAATAAAACACGAACAAAAACACCAATGTTTTGTGAAACATGAACAGTTCTTAAAACATTTTTGTCTTTAAAAACTGTTTTAGTAAACAAAACACAAACACACTTGGTTGTTGTTTTTTAGTCTGCTTGATTTGAACATGCAGTTTTGTTTTTTGTGAACAGTTGCGCTTGTCAGTTGTTGTTTATCATTCGGCTAGTAACTAGTTCCAAGAGATGTTATAAATAAGTGGAAAATGCAGTGGACAAAAGATAAGACCAGCAATTTAATAGAAATGTATCGCCAACACAATAATTTGTGGGATACTAAATTGTTATGGGACACATACAAGAACACTAAAAACAAAACTAATCTGTTCAATGTGGACAGTCTGTTTTCGAAACACAGAACTGTTTTAAAATAAAGCAAATCATGTTTTTGTTTCTTTTTTTGAAAACAAAACTGTTTATATATTTTACGGATATACGGAACTACTGACAAACTTTCTGCGGACGCTTAAGTTTAGTATGTACGTTATATATGAAAACGTAATGTGTAAATCAGCATCTGCAGCCAACATAACAAAACAAAAGCCCATTAAAAATAAACCAAAAGAACAAAACTATCAATGACTAATTAAATCGTGTAATTGTTTTTGTTTTTTTCTTAAAGTTAAATAATTTCAAGTCAGCTGTATTTTACATATGACAATTAATTAATTTTGATCTTACAATATTTTTTCATTTGTTTATTTCTTTGTTTTGCAAAGGCGGCTTTACTAGACTTCTTATATTTATGTATAAGAATATTATAAACAAAAAAGTTTACGGAATAATCAATTATGATCTGCATTTCAAATATTACTTGATTCTTTTATTACCCTATAAATATCAATCTGGTATAATCCCGCCCTTTGTATTAAAAATCGTGTAATTACTTTTATTAATAACCGACGTTTACCCCATCGCAAAGCAACGTCTGTAATGTCTTTAATCTATATAATATAAATTCATATGTATTTCTTCAACAAAATTTGTTCGTTATTTCAGCAATTTTTTTCAAAATTTGAAATTTTTTCATACGATTTGTAAACTAGATAGTCTACATATAAAAAAATACATTTTTCTAACACAATTAAAGCAAAAACCTTACCCATACTTAGAGCATATATATATGGAGAGAGAATGCCGGACCTGAAAGTGTGTCCAAAATGTATGCGAGAGAGAAAGGTATATGTTCCCATTTTTTCTCTACGCGCATGCGTCGAAAGTGACAGTTGTCAAGGTAAAGCTGTCTAGATATAATACGTGACAATTGTTAAATATGACAATATATTGATGTAGAATAATGTAGATATGTATAAATATAAATAAACTATATATAAATATAACTAAAAACGTGAAATATAAATAACTGTGTTGGCCGTTATCCCTACAGCGACATCTATGGCGGTCATGAGTATATGTTTTCACTGAACGGTCACTGTTTTACCGACAGACGAGCTTTGTATCAACTAAAGAAATATAATTTCTTTACATATATAATATTTATTATATCTGAATAGAATATTAATATTTATTATATTTAGACAGCTGTCACTTACGACGCATGCGCATAGAGAACAAATAGGAACGTATACCTTTCTCTCTCGCACACATTTTGGACACACTTTTAATCTATAGGAAGCATAGGCTAAGAACCCTTAACACTTGTCAAACCGTTGCTCAAAATTTTGAAATTCAGATTTTTGCATTGTTTTAAAAATTGTAAGATTACTAAAACCACTGTAACTCGTAAACCAATGGTCAGAATGTCTTGAAATTTTGACACATATCAGTTGGAGAATGTTACTATCTAAAAATCATATGGATGTATTATGCATACCTCCTCCCTTTTATAAAATTCGATCAAATAATCCCTAATATTAGCTTATCTCATATCAAAAATTCGAACAACCGTACACAACAAACCTCCTGCGTAACTTTCCATTTTCTTTAGCGCGATTTTCACCGTTTTTCCAACACCCTCAGGTGTCAATCTGACAAATCACAACATGATTGCTTTTTTGGTGTTAAGGAGAAGAGTGGGGAGGGAGAGGGTAATGTCTGTATATCAGTAAGACTTGGGGAACATCTGACACCAATACCATGCGTCGCGACGGAGTGCGTCCTACTCTTAACCACACTTTCTTTGCTACTTCCACTTCCGTTGATAGGATCACACGAAGGGTGGTACGCAAATTATCAGTCAGACGAAAAATTTAATAGACAGACCGGTATAATATGTTGCAAAATTTAGTCCCCATCAAATATTTATTTATTTAGAGAGAATCTTGCAACGCAGTATGATTTAGACGCTAAACGAATCTATAAAAGGACAATGATCAGCGAATATGACGTCACAGTTTAAATAGCCGTAAATAAAGCAATGGACAAAGGTAGACCAGTTTAAACATGTATTTCAACTATACAAAACACTATATTATTAAAAGAGGAAATATAATTTAGTAACGGCGCCATAGTACAATTAAACATGATATAATTCTTAAATTAAATTTAATTTATAAGTTAAAAAATAAATAAGTTAACAAGAGATAAGGAAGTAATGATACATTATATGAATTATAAAAATACGTGTGTGTATAATGCATGTGTGTGAGTGAGAATAATATAATAGGTCCATATTGAAGCTATTATGTATTTAATAATCTTTCCCAAACAGTAATAGTTCACGATTTGATTTTAAGATAGCAGCACTAGTCAAAAATATTTTTTTTTTATAATTATTGAAATTTTAAAACTTCTTTAAAGCCTCATTCCCTGTTTTGATATTTAATTTAATGTTTTTATTTAATATTGTAATCTAGATTTTTAAGGTTTCGTTTAAGCATTCCTTTTCACATTTGTGTGTTAATTTAAATTTAGTTAATTTAGTTGGTGCGCATGCGTCGTTTGTAATATAAATTTTGACAGTTCAACAAAATTGTATGTGAAATAATTAAAATTGCTATTTTTAATAACAATTAGTAATAGAAATTGATTTTTCTTCTATATTTTTCAAAAACTGACATTAAACTTCTTTTAAATGTAAATCCTACTGCATTTTGACAGATTGTCACATTTCGGAGGTTATAATATAATATAGTTTTTCTTAATTTTTTTAGAAATCTTTACATGTAAATAATATAAAATGAAATGAACATGTTAGAACATGACATTATCCCAAAACCGATTTTATCAATTTATTTATTATTAACATCGACCTGCCATCCCTCCTATAAGGGGCGGAATATTTACCCCACTAACATGCGTGTTGTATTATTATTTAAGGGATGATAAATTTTATTTAAGTGATATTTTTTACATTTATATATTTGCGGTTGATCAGGCCGCCTTATTTTGACGCCTATAAGAAATATTGCAACACCCATTCTACCACCTATCACCACTTGTTAACCCCGAAAATATATATATAGATATATCAGGAGTGGCAAACGTGGATTTTTACAAAAGGCGGTTAAATTATCTTTAAAAGTTTTGCATATTATTATTATCGATAATTGTTAGTGCATTAATGGGCTTGTGTCCTATGTCTTAATTTCTATAAAATTGTCCTATATATTGATAAAATGAGTTACTAGAACCTCAGATGCCCAATTATTTTTTAATAACTTATTATATTTCAAGAAATATTAACAATTAAAAAAGTCATTTTGTCCCTTCAATTATTAAAGGGATTCAACGTTGTACAACATTCCAACTTTATGTGACCTCACAACTGCTAAAGCGTAAAAGAGATATATTCTTGACAGAACTCTGACAAGTTTACAGGTTACCCACGTTATAGCTCATAAATCTCTGTTATTTCAAGGAACAATAAAATTTCAATATTATGTCTGCAGTAACGGGGTTAAATAAAATAAAAACTTATTATTCTTTGACTTGACTTGATTATTTCGACTACCAACAGCTACAAAACATTACCACAGCACTAATCTACTCAACAAATAACTGACGTTAAGATGCATTTCACGTCATACAAATATGGCCGACCATTTCTAGCGCTAAAACTACAATTTAAATTTTTAATTGCTATATCTCCGTCAATATTTAGATATTTAATAAAATAGACATGCCAATACACATTTATTAACATCAATTTCAATCAACAATTGAAAAATCGACCATTATGCGCGAAATGCGTGAGGCCTGGTTATCAATGCATGCCTTATTGGATCATGTTTAACTTATTCCTAATTCCGATTGACGGTATATCAATCACAATATCTTTTTTCAATATCAGTGTTTGTGACATACCTAATAAGTTTATGGTTATGTATGTATATAATCAATTTAACTTGATAACAACCAAACCCAGAAAATGTAACACTGGTGCAAGCTTGGCCACACCTGGCTTTCATACTAAAATGGCAACAGTTAAGCGACAAAATCAGACAGTCGCTACCCCCCGCCTCTCCCCATTTACACCCTTATTTAGTAGCGCGCGGAGAAAGTATCAACAAAACTGTATACACATACATAAAAAAACCGCCCCGTTAGACACGATACGACCTCACAGACTGCGTAAATCCTTGTTCATCCTCCTCCCCTAACTCGTACCCCTTGTCACAAATCCTTTAAACGACCGGGGTACACCCGGTTCCATCAATTTAGATGTTGGAAAAAGATTGTGTAAGTTGTTTAGGGATTCGGGGTCCTGGGTCGGGGTCACGGGGGACGGTGCGGTAAGGGATCATGTTTAAAAACCGCAGAATTAGTCAAATGGGTGGTTAATTACGATTATGAGGAGATAATAATGCTGGAAAAAGTAATGGACATTGTCATCCTTTATAAATTGTATGGGGATGATTTACGAGTTCAATGTGGTTATTATTCTTACGATATAAGTGCTGTACTCTGGATGTGGAAGCGCCGACATGTACAAACTGCTTACGCCGTGTCCACAAAGCGCGCACGACAGATGAGTGCAAGCTAGATGCATTACGCACTCATAAATCGTTGAATCGCACTACATGTATACGCGATTACACGACAAAAAGCGCACGCGAACCAAGTACATACTTTTACAAAATGCACACATAAAAAGTGCGTACACAGTGAATAACTATGTTCATGTAAGCAGTTGTTTGTCAGCCTGTGCAGTTTATGGGTTATGCAAATGAGGCGTCTAGAAGCAAAGGGATGTACCATAAGTGACAAATTTTGAAAATTTGAGATAACCAGAAGTTATCTAAGCAAACTATAGAAGATGTATTAAACTATTTACTGGCACAGAGACATAAGCGAAAATTTGGACAATTTACTATATAGCGTGAATTCTAAAACCTACTGAGAATTTTACTTTTATCACTTACATCCCTTTGCATCTAGCCACCTCATATGGTCTTTAACTAGAAAATATACCAATATTAATTTTAAAAAGTTATTTTTGCGGTTCCAACTCATTAAAAGTCAGTGGAAGTAAGCTTAAAATGTAGATACGTTATTCATCTAACTAATTGCAGCTTTAGATTTTGATTCGCGTTTATAGTTACTTACATAAAACGATTTAAACATAAAAAACATAGTTCTTTTGATAATATTTAACCTGCTGTATAGTATCGCCATCTATATTTCGCTAGAAAAAATGGCTAAGTCTCGTTTCACCATAAGCTATTATTTTTCAATATTAACAAACAAATGAATAACATACTAGCCTAATTCATAACGTATGGCGTCAGAAGAAGAGTTACAAAATTAGACAGTATGAATAAATTAAGACAATTTTTAATCAAATTAAACATATCTTATGCATGACTCTTTGCTACAGAGCAAAGTACTATTGCTATAAATTACCAATCCGAACATTTTGATTAGTCGTTATAAAATAAAGAAAGTGGGTGGGGGACAAGTCCTATAAATAGGCGTGACATAAAATATACAAAACCTACAATAATAAATACAGTCAAAATTATTGTTAAAAAAAAGTATTCATCCAATATAATTATTTAATAAATAATTAATAAAGAAATTGTATATTTTTCTAGGAATATACAGAGTGGTTACAGGGACCAAGTGAATTCAGAAAATAACACGATTTGTAAAGGGTTAAAAGACCCTTTATAACATTAGCTTTTAAACCTGTACCTCCAACTATACATGTTTATTTTTATACTCAAAAATTGTTTGTATTATTTAACTCAATTTTATAAATTTGGGAACCAGAAAAAAAATATTTATCTGGTTTAAATAAAATAAAGAGTATTATTAAAAGTATTAAATCGTTTCATACAATGATATCGGAAATAGTATTATTATTATTAATTGTTGTTTATTGTTCGCCTTTCGGCTTTACCATCTACATTCTTAATACATTTCATATACTTCAACTTACCATTAAATTTACATTATTCTAGACCTTTTTATTTCCAAAAGTACTTTCTGCTTCTTCTTCTCTTGACCCTCTTCCTTCATTTTTCTCTAGTCTTCCTTCTGAACTGGTCTATTCCCTAGTCTATTTTTCTGGACTGAAGTTTAACTGTTTCCTCGCTACTTCTTTCTTTCTCCTGCTTCCCTTCACTTCCTCTTTTAGTCCGCTCTCTTCCTGTTCCTTGTACAACCCAGCCACCAGCTTATTTATTCTCCTGTTTTTCCTTTCCTTTTTACTATTTCCGCCATCCACCTCTTTCCTTCACTGCCTCCCTTTAATAGCTGCCTAATATTCATCTCACTTCCTACTTTTTCCTTACAATCAAACTTAATGTGCTCCAGTGTTTCGTCCTCCGCTCCGCACACTCTACATTTTCTTTCCTCACTATTTTCCCAGTATCTGTTTCCTTTTTCCTCATTTCCCAAGTTTAGTTGTACATTCTAACATGAGGATAAACATAACTGAAAATGTCAAGATCTGTTACAAAAAATGCTTGCTACCTTTATATATTTTATTTCCAATATAAAGACTGTATACCCACCCTTTACACGATAAGGGTAGTACCATTAGAGAAATACCTATTTTTTTATTAAAAGAAAAGGGTTAAAGTAATAAATTAACTGAAATAAATGAAGGGTTCGGGGGTTATTAAAGCTATTTTATTGTATTATATTGTTTTTTTTTAAGTAGTTAAATATGAATATTAAAATAACATTTGGTTTTTATTTTTGTAAAATGTGGATGAAGTATATAATTTAAATTTATATTTTTTTTATTGTTTTATACAAAATTACTTAAATTACTTGGAATAACTTTATATATTTTAACTATGTAGACGATAGGACGTATGGTGTCGTACCCCGTATGGCCGTTATTAAATGACTATAAAAAGGCGGTCGATGTTAATTATACATTCATTTATTTACGACTTTATATGTAGCCAACGTACTAATATCATTGTCTTAGCATTGAAATACTTCGCTATAATAGCAAACCGTTGTGAAGGCACCAACCTGACAGTGTCCTAACAGGGGCCTTATAAGGCTTGAATAACTAAAGACATATATCACATAAGGCACCAATCGGATAGTCCTGAGGTTCACGTGGCAAGCGAAACAGGTATTTATGAGGCTTTCCAAAGTTAAACTCTTTATGAGGGCGTGAGGCATGACAGACAAGAACCTTATGGCCTGGAAGTAGTACTCATGATAGGTCATACAAATCTTACTCATATCTACTTATGCAAAAGAGAATAACAACCAATATATGAACAATGTAGCAACCCACTAACAGACAAAACTGTAATATTCCTGAGGACTACAAGCAGATATTTGAAAGCAGGGAAAGCCAAAAAAAACCTTATTACCTTTACCAATCAAACTAATTTAATCTCCTTAATTTACAAATGTATATATTATTTTAAGTGCTAATTACTTTCGAAATTTGATGCACTCAAATAAATATTTAAAAAAACCTTATCAATGCCTTGCCATATCTAGTGCAAATGTCTTAAGTTACCTATAGAAACCGGCAGGATTACTTTCAAGGAGGTAGATGCTTAGTATTCATAGAAAAAGTGTAAAAGAGGAAGACATTGAATTCGTTGACAAGATTTTGAACAAATTTGGACAATTTTCTTTCATAGCAGAGGGTGCAAATACGCCCCCTTCAACCCTCCTCCCGGTGCACATGGTGTTAACCCTATACCATTGACTAACCTTTTATCAACTTTACCCCAAACGTTTACAACGTTTTCTCTATTTGATAGAGAGGTTTTCTTTCTTCAATTCAATAAAATTCATACTTTAAAAACATTTAAATTCAAGACAGTTTATTAAATACAGTCATACTATAAAAAATTATGTATTATAAAGTAAATCAGTAAAAAACGAAAAACTAAAGGCGAATATGATTTAGTCCATTACAATTTGATGAAAGTTGAAGTAAAATAAGGGTTTGATCGAATGGATTACAGACTGATTGATCTGTACGAGCCATGGTAACTTAAGAGAACGGGCGACAATTGCGATAAGTCTGTGCTAAGACAATATTGTCTTGTAACTACACAAACAAAACCAAGACTATTTTTTTACAAATAATAAGTATGCAAATGAGCAGACTTGAAACAAAATTGTCTTTAGATAACTAACTAACCATGTTCAATATGATTATTCACAAAATGAATGTCACTGAACCTGTTAATACATAGTCTACTATTCTCACCAACACAGTTTCGCTACGCCTGCAACTTATACAACCCTCTTGACATTAAAATTATACGCATTCAATAATTCATTTTTATGAATTTACAAAAAAATAATTTCTATTTTAAAACACAATGTAATTAAACAAATGATTTATATTTCAAGTAAAATAATTTCTCATTTTTCCTGCTTTTTTTTTCAAATTTTAATTTGATTTATAATTTAATTTGCTTTTATTTTATTTTTATATTTTTCAACTTGTAAATTCTATATATAAATCTTATTCAGTTGAAACTCGCTGAAAACTCTGGCAAAAATATATTGTGTATAAATATGAAAATAAAATATATGTATTTTATTTTAATAAACTTTTAACCTTCTTAAATCAAATAGCTTTACAAAAACTGATGTATTTGTTGTTTGTAGTTGATTACTTTTTGAAAAGGTTATCTTCTTGGATAAGTAAAGTTTCATACCCTATTAATAAATGTATCAGCAGGAGCTGACTATTTTGTTTATTAAATAAAACGTAAAATAAGACGAATATTTAAAAAAATATGTATTAATCGTGAAGCTATTACATGGGAAATTTTATGAAATATGCCATTGCACAAATAGACTCCTTGGCTTGTGTAACAGAGGACCACAAATTCGTTTGGTTATGTTTTCTATTACGATTAGAAATAGATACAGCTCTATTTCAATGATAAAACGCCGGATTATAATGTTTCAGCTCAGAATTCATTACTAATATAACACAAAAGGCATTACTTTAAAGAAAAATACAAATTAGGAAGTGAAACAGTGGTAAATGATGAAATATATGTGATCACTCTATGTCGAATAAATAAGAAAGAAACAAGAACATTTTGACAGTAAATTATTACAATTTTTCTGCATTTTAACGTCCCATGAGTAATTCCCAATATCATTAAACTAAATAAATTTAATTTCAAATGTCAAAGTAGCATTGGTACAAAATACAGGCAAATTTAAAACAGTCATCTCTTACTGATACACCTCTTATACAATTATATTGTTATATATAATAAAACCTGGTGGGTTTCTCGTTACCTACAAATCTTACATGCTGATATCTCATTAACGAAACAACATAAAAATGTGAAATAAGTTTGCAAATAATGTAAAATTTTCTTTAGGTTTAATACATTTAAAAAAGTGTTAGCTATGTTCATAATATCGATCGGTATATGTATAAATATAAATATACTGGACTCTCCCCTTTTATTTATATTCAACCCTAATTTAAATCCACCCGCTTGAAGCAATCTACCCCTTTACTTCCCTCCTTTAAGTACTAAATGAATCGTTCACGTCATCGGCTACCATTGCTATTAAATACAGATATAAAATTGTATATATTAAAAAAATATATGAAATCAACTAATGATATTTCATTTATACATATACGATGAAAACAGTTTGGTATATGTCATATAAAAATTATCTAAAAGTAGATCTACAATTTAAAAATGTTGGAGATATTTAATAGATAAGGTAAATCTACTTTATCGATATTTAGTAAAGAGACAAACCCTTTTCACTTGTAGAAATATTTCTTTCGAAAAGAATTCGAGGTATTAGGTTGTTAAAAACGTAGTCACGTTGGAAATAATACAAATAACTATCAATTATTGATTATAAAATATCAAATCGAAAAACAACAACAGAATTTTCAACAACAGTTTTAAATTCTGTGTAATTTATTTAAATATATATTTACAAAATCATCTGCAAGGTGGCAGCAGTTTAAATTTAAATATTAAAATGTCAATAGTTGATGTTTAACAGAATTTTGAAATATAACTTAAAATTAAAAAGAAGTGTTTTGCAAAACGTGAAAAGTGCTTTTGTTTATAAATGAGTATTAAACGTTTCATTTTAATGTAATACTTTTTCTTACAACATATTTTTAAAGTAATAAATTATATAAAACTGGCAAGGGACTCCAACAAGTAAAATATTTCTTTTCGTAATTATATCTAATCATTAATTGTGAAAAACAATTGTGGTGTTACAAATTACTAATTAGTGTTTGATTTTTAATAAATACTTTTCTTAAAAAGTGTGTTTTTATAAATAATACTCTAACCTAAAAAGTGCAACTGGAATTTAAGCTGAAGATACGAATAGATACAAGGTACCTGACCCATCCTTTTTGTTTTATATTTATATTTTACTGAAGTAGTTAGGGACATAGACTATTTATTTTATAATTTTATCTAATAAGTATGATAAAAGAAAAATAAGTTTTAATTAAAATGGTTATCTGAATATAAATTCATATTTGTATGTACGAAAACTTGACCAAGTCTTCTCAAAATTATAGAAAATTTAACATTAGCGAAATATAACTTTCTTGAATATAACAGCATATAATTGTTTAAACATTAATTGTATAAATTAAATTAAATTTTAATATTTGCAAATCATATATAATAAGACATCTAGCAATCAAATAAGTAAACTATTTTAGCTTAGTGTGAATCTCTACTAACATTTATAAATAATATTTTTATATATATAAAACTTTTGATAGTTATTATTTATTGTTATTTCAATTACGTATTAAGTTAGAAATGCGAAAAATATATATTGGTTTATTTATTCCATAAATAATTGCAACATAAAGTATAAATAAATTGATTATTTAAAGAAATTAAAATATATTTATAGTTACATTGAAATAAAAATTTTAAATTACATGGTATAATTCGATATTATTATTGTTTTTATATATTTTCAAATATAAAAAAGAAATATACAAATATTTATTACTTTTTATATAAACAATAACAACATTTTAATGTAAAATTATTTTTTAAAACCAGAAATATATTAAAGACATTTCAAATATTTTTTACATATGTTATATAAAATTTTATAGATTATTATAACGTAAGATTACATAACAAAGTTACCTTTCGAGATAAATTAACGTTTGTTGACATTAATAAAGCTTTTTATTGAAGATTATATAATTTTAGATATTGAATTAATAAATTTTTAATGTCCTTTGCATTTATTCAATAATATAACATAATATTATGTTAAACTTCGGTAAATAACAAAACGTAACGTTAGGTAACAGATATTACGTTAAATAATACATGAGTTTACATTTCATGTTTAGTTGATATGTACTAAAAAATTTAAAAAGTTGTAGAAGTAAATAACAAAAGAAATAGGTACCTATTAAATGTAGGTATTAAATGTATTTACTTTAAATGCAAATAATAAAAATCAAAAGCATAATTACTCCGATATGAGTGAACAACATTTAACAATAGAAAAACTGATATTCCATTTGAAAATATAAATCGTTTATAGCCAATTTGTTAATTGTCCGTCTAATTGAAAAAATTATGTATCAATAAATATAGAAATAAAGATATAGATTTGTAGCTGGTTCAGAAATTTTGTGTAATATGCGTAAAATTGCATTATTTTAGAGGACATGTCGGTATTAAATTTATAGTGGCATAATTTCCATTTTACACACACAATCTTCCGCTTTTAAGTAGCTTTTTAATTACTTTAATTTATATTTCAATAATCAGACATTTTATAAAACTAATGGTTCGAGTCTTCTCTATCTATAATCAAATAGAATTAAAACTAATAGAAAAAAGTAATAATTAAAACTACACAGATTTAAATATGAAAAGAATATTAACCAACTCTATGTTAAAGTATGGATTTATTAGGTAAAATATTTAATAATTATCAGCTAAGAGATGCTGCCATCTATTGGCAATGTTAAAGTAATGGTTTTGATATTCGCTTAAAATATAAATACAGGATGTATTTAATTTAATTATTTTTAAATAAAAATGTATTAGTTGTATTAAAATACGTAGTAAATTATTTATAGCTGGTATGGTTTATTGCACACTAATAATTCAATTAAAAACCTCATATGTTCTCTGTAGTTTAATGTAGAAGCGTATTAAAAGCGTGTGTTCAAATTATTCAGCAATTAGAAATATATGATTAACTCAATATTCTGTGCTTTATACATATGAAAAAACAACAATAAAATATTAGAGTTATCACAACTGAATATCTGTAATTAATAGCTGAACTTTTCCTTTAACAAACACAGCTCTTCCTGTAATCTTGAAGATGCATTTGTTTTATGTTTATAAATATAGATTTCGAATATCTATGAACAATAATTAAGCAACTAGACTATTAAGAAAGTTTGGAAACACTTATAGCATCTTCCAAGGTATTAAATTAAGAATGCCTTATATTTAAGAGGCAAAATTCTTTACTCTATCTCAAAAAGTAATAAATTAAAATAGCAAAACTACATAAACTAAATTAAAACCTGTCCTGCTATAAATAATATATAAATAAATTTACAATTATACTAACTTTATGATATCATTTAATTAAAATATACATAAAAACAATTATTTTCTTACCTTGGCAACATATACGTCAAATATATTTTATGGTTATTTCAACTTCTGTTAGTAAATCTGAAACATAAATTAGAAATAGATTTATAATAAACTTTAAAGATATTCTTTAATTCAATATATATATATTTAAACGCAGTTTAAATCATTACAACATTCAGCATGTTTGATATCAACAAGTTGTAATTTTGGGGTTAGATTATTTTAAATGCATTTGACAGCTACGTGCATATTCTTTGTGCAGCCAGAAAATACACATAAATATTAAATATTATAGTAAGTATGTTTTGTAGAAAAATAATTATATTTCTAAATGAAAACTAAAGTAATTAGAAAGTTATATATTTGTGTGGGCTTAGACAAGAATCCACAGGTTGTCTGAAGGTCCTATTTCCAATCGTCTCGTTTAACATTTATTTTTATTATATTCTAATAATTTAACTTTGTAATTATTTAATAGTGAATCAAGATTATTCTTATATAATTATACACAGTGTATTCATTTTTGATGTAGTAAGTAAACATATTATGCATTATTCTATCACAGAAATAAAAATAAACAATGTATCATAATGTAAATACCTTCAAAAATATAACCTTTAATTAATTATAAACACAAACAAAACACAAATATTAACCACAAATAACAAATATCACTAAAACTATATTAAACACAAATTAATATAACAATTGTTGCATCTTAAATCTATGATGATGCCAAGCGTCGGAATTTTGTTGTTCAGAACTATAACGGCATATTAAAGCGACGGAATGAATGAACGCCTATATGCAGGTATCGACGGTGGCGTCGACGTCGTGGCGCGGCAAACGTCGAAAATAGTGTAAAGACGGCGCCCATTTTAAGATTTAAAATATAATTACATAATTATTATAATTACAATATTTCAACATGCATTGTTTACATAATAATGATAACAGAGCACGTGTAATAATAGAACTATTTTGACGTCTATCATAAACATTAAACATATGATAATATTTAAATATGATACTTTTCTAGTGCGCTTGCGCAGACTTAAGCGCCTGTGAATACTTCCAGAAATACACTTGTTGATTTTAAAGTTTAATATTTATTTTTGACTACACATAGAATTATATTTGTTACATTGAATTTAAATCTGAATGCTTCAAAATATATAATTTATTTTTCAACCACGTCTTCAGTAGTTGCAGTGGGTTTTACAGGAGATTTCCTTGGTGTTTTATCTCCTTGAGAATGATCAGAAGAATCAGGACTAACTGGGCTGCGTTCACCAACCTAAATTAATAAAATTTATATCGATTTGCTCTTCATTTTTTTAATATATTTCGATAGTTTAACATTTAAACTTACATGTATACCCGTTTGAAGAAGGTTAGTGATGCTTTCTATGTCCAAAGTAGCATCCTGTGCGGATATCTTCTTCAAAGCAGATGACACAATGCACAAATCTCCTCGCAATTCACTTACAACTGCTGTAATCTTCTCAGCATTGCTCAGAACATCAACACTCTGCGTGTAAGGATTGTAACGCACTCCAAAAGGTCGCTGAATGGTCTCAGCGAATGCTCTGTTCAATATTTAAAAAAAAATCACATACATATATAGTAAATTATATTTTATTTACTTATGAAGAGCATGAGCAATACTTGCTATTTAAAAAATCACCTTAAATATACATTTAACCATGGGATTCCAGTATTTTTTTATTAAATATAAGTTAATATATGTATTTTGGCGTTTTTATTTTTATTTAAATACAACATTTGAAGGAAATATTGTTACTTTAAATTAGAATTAGTTTTGCACTTTCGTTTGTTCTGCGTTTGACGTCACAGAACAAATAAATAATCAAAAATGAATACTGGATCAAAAATGTCTATTTTCATTAAAAAATAATTGGACATTTAAGATTCGTGGTTCATACCCATTTGATTTCTGAATGTAAAATTTACTGATTGTAATTTCTTATTATTTTTCTTTTTAATTTATTTAGCCTTGATATATTCGATATAGCCACCATCAAACATTTTTAATATATACTTCAACATGAAATTTATAATTTTATTTTATAATCTAAATATTTCAATAATTCACAAATTAATTTTGAATCATTTAACAAAATTTAGTACAAACAAGGAAAGTTTTAATCACATCTAATATTTCACCATTAAATTTTGATCTTTGTAAACTATAATTTATGTATTCAAATATATTATGTTCTAAAGGACAAATATACCTCATTTTTTCCTTAGCTTCATCAAAAGAGTCGGTGTAAAAATAAGCATCTTGGTAAGCTGTAATAATGCATTCTTGGCGGCATGTTGTATCTGGATCAAACCTTTTCACTTTTTCTGGAGTATTTAACGCATGCTTTAGTTCTGCAACTGATGACAAAAGTCCAGCTCCGTAAACCCGAAGAGTACCATCAGGTTGACGACATAAACCGAATTCCACGGTGAAGAAATATAACTAAAAATACAAATTTTTTAAATATATGGCAAAGAAAATTATTTATATTTTGGATTACCGTTGCAAGTTTGTCCACATCATCATCTGAAGCTCCAAGTGATGCTAAACCCAATTCTTGAGAGAACTGGGCAAAACTTGGATTGGCTAGAAGTGGCATGTGCCCAAGCAGTTCATGACAGCAATCGCTGAAATTGATATTTTATAATTGTAGACTACATAGAGTCATATATTATACAATTATTAGTGTTTTGTGTAAGAAATAGGACAGCATTTATTACTATTTAGTCACAGATGTTTAATTCATTTATATCCAGTCAGAATTCTTCAAGAAAGTAAATAAGCTCTGAGATCTGTGTATTTGAAATATATTTTATAATTTTTAATTTATCCAAGACACATGGTTTGTGTCTAAACTAATTCCCCCAAAGTTTAATAGATGGCGTTGACAATCACTTTTTCATTAAAATATAAGCTGAGAGTTTAAACAATTAAGTAAATCTTACGGTTCAGGTGTGTAGAAAGGATCAGAGGCATGGCGAATATATTGCGTGCAATGAAACACCCTAAAAGCAAGTCCTGATAAGAAATCTCTTGGTGATAAATATCCAGCAACTGGTCGCAATGTAAAACCTGTTTTCCTTTTCAAAAATACATTCAAATCTTGAAGCTGAAATGGAAATATGCTATTGAAATATTATTTTTATGGATAGGGTAATTTTTGGTGGTTAATTTACCTGTGGTAAATTATCTTCTCGGTAGCCACAATACTTCACCAGCTGGGGCCAATTCTCGAGATACTCTGGACATGCATGGACTGCATAGAGTTTGTGCAACTCGCGAAAAACTGTGCCCCTATTAATTAAAAATACATATTACTTTATAACATAGTATATTAATTATCAGGAAATTTATTGAAAGATATTTTATGTTATAAATAGTACTGGTTACTACAAAACGTCTGAATATTTGCTTCTGTCATGTTCGAGGTACTATAAACACATGCGTTGACAGGTATGACATTAAAACATAACCTACAATTCTCAGTGTGAACGTATCTAATTAGGTATAGTAAAGAAGCAATTGTAATAACCTAACTTTTATTTTATTTATACGAATGTGTCAAAACAAACAAGTTTGAACACGACTCAACTGATGTATTTAAAATGTAAATATTTAACGCGCCAAAATTCAAACTGAGATAACTTTTTTTATTGTAGAATTTGTTGTTTGTATCTGTTTTGAGTCTTCATTATTATATTTTGGATAGTCTGGTATAGATAACACTTATTCTATAGTTTGTTGCAACAGGCGGTAAGTTTATTTGCACCAGTAATTTTGAACGTAATTCAAATAAATCCAATTAAGTGACAAGTTCGTTGAATACAACTAATCTACTCATAGCAACAGCGGTTGTAGTGTTTATCTTGGCGGTTGCATTCGTTGGAGCACTATTGAGGTTGTTAATACCAGACCCCCTCCTAACCGACCCTTCTCCGGAAAGCGCTACATACAAAGATACAGGGTGTCATAGTTATTTGATCATTTTGTGTCTAGTATTTGTTTTCACGGCAGCTTATTAAAGACGAGGTTAATGTTTTTGCTAAGGATTTAAGTCAAGATCAAGATTAAGTCATCGACAAAATAATGCTTGTGTCGTCTTAAGTAATTATTCACGATAGCGTAGAAACAAAAAAAAACTAAAAGAAATACCTATCCAAGAATATGCTGACACTAACAATGTTTATTTATATTATTGTACAACATATTAGGTTTATTGTGTGAAAATTTGAAGTCGATTGGAGTAAAACGGGAGATATAGAGTTTTAAGTCTTCACCTCTCTGGTCTAGTTTCGTCTTACTTTAAAACTTTTAAACGCGTTTTTTTCAAACTTAGCTTTTTCAGAGTCAGTCACTCTAGCTCAAAATCTACTGCACCTATTCTTTTGAAATTTTGCACACTCTTTCTTTGTATAAATGCCGAGATAACGCTGTCGAGTTTTTTTTTAATTTTAACCTATTTTAAAATAACAAAGTTTCTGATTTTTTTCATGAAAAATCGGTATTTTGACTTTTAAGTGCTGTAAGAAATGGGCTTGTGTCCTATATCTTAATTTCTACAAAAGTGTACTATATATTGATAAAGTGGGTTACTAGAACCTCAAATGTCCAATTATTTTTTAATAACTCCTTATATGTTAAGAGATATTAACAAATAAAAAAGTCATTTTGTCTCTTTCATTATTAAAGTGATTCAACGCTGTACACATTCCAAGTGCATGTGACATCACAATCCTTGTGTAAGGTTACCAACCTTACAGCTCATAAATCTCTGCTATATGTATTTATATATCAAAATATCAAATATTATTTACAGCTATTTCAAGGAACAATAAAATTTCAATATTATGCCTGCTTTAGCAGGGTTAAATAAAATAAAAACTTATTATTCTTTGACTTGACTTGATTATTTCTTGACCATTTCTAGCGCTAAAACTACAATGTAAACTTTTAATTGCTATATCTCCGTTAACATTTAGATATTTAATAAAATAGACACGCCAATACACATTTATTAACATTAATTTCAATCAACAATTGAAAAATCGACCACTAAAAAATGAGGACACAAGCCCATTGAAAAATCAATAAAAAGAAAACTGAACAGTGTTATCTGCAGAAACTTATCTACTAATGAAATCATTTTGGTTTTTTGAATTAAAAAAATCCAGTGATGAGTTATGAGGGACACCGCAATGTTACTTTTTTGTGACGTCTGCGGAGAATCGCTGTCAATGCCTCATTTCTTGACATATATTTAAAAAAATTTCACAAAGTATTCCTTAAATACTATTTTATCATGTAGTAAATATAGAAATAATTATATATTAACTGTGTCGTCAAAAAACATTATCGAAAATATGCTTTTTTTATCGTTTTGACCTTACCCTTCCTTAAACTGACGATATCTCGAAAACCAGGCCACGTTTACTGAGATCATGTTAGCTTATTCGATGCGTCTTTTGAGATACCCTGTATAATATTTCACACGTGATGGACTCGTAAAAGTATGGTGCCATACTTTTGGGACACCCTGTATTTATAAATATATTTTGTTTGAAAGATATATATACACTCTTAATCACATCTTTTCAATTGAGTGGTCATATTAGATTATGTCACGCCGAAGTCTACGTTCCTCCCTATTAGGCTGTTGAATAAGATATAATTGCACGGAGAATATCATGAAAATGGTGGGAGGGATATTTTGATCCCAAGAGAGAAAAATGGGGTGAGTGGGAGTGTGATATATATAAATTGTACAAAAAGTATTGATAAAAGCAAGAATTTGTCTATTTTCATATTTCCTTATTGTGACTAAAATATATGTATTTTCTTTCATGTAAAATTAATCAAATCTGGGGAATACGGAGGTTATATTACATTACCAAGTTGTAGTCAAAAATAAAAACGTTTTTTAATATAACTCTTAACCCAGTCTACTGCCATACAACATAATAACACATAAATTTTAAAAATTAAAAATATTTTTTATTTTATTAAAGATTATAAGATTTAGTTTATACTCTGTTAAAAGTTGAATAACTTTATCTCTTTCTCGCAACAAGTTCTATAACAACGAATAAGGACACGACAGCTTCATTTGTAGATTGCATGCAAGCTGCAAATGAAGCCAGACGTACTCTGCATCTCAGTTCTGTCCACGTAACGCCATACAAGCAAATAGGGTCATTTCTCTGAAGTTTAGCATTGAGAAAGCACTTTTCTTCATTAGGAAAATGTCAAGTGATGAAAAAGATGTGATTATAGCATACGCTTTTATTAGAAGACGACGAATCAGACGTAGAATGTATTGGCTTCATCCATACATCGAAAAGAACATTAACCGCAGATTGTTTGTTGCTGCAAGAGAGTTATCAGAGGATGATTCAGTATTTCAATCAGTATACCGAATGACTGTTGTTCAATAATATGAACTAAATTGACTGCCGAGCCTGTCGTTTCTAAAAGAATATTACGTCTATGTGTCCTGCAGTACGCTAAGAGGAACTAATTCAGGTTGATGCACTTAAATATATTTAATAAAGAAACATATCATAACTTATTTAAATGAATTTTTTTAATTAATAAAAGTTTTTTAACTTACCAAGTTTTGATTTCTTCAGGGGTGTACTGAACTCGGGGGATGGGTTGCCCACTGAAAGAAGTTGTGACGGTTCGTGATATTCTTGCGAAGATATTAATTTATGTTTAAGTATTAAGAAAATATATAAATCAACTTTTAATAACGTATAACAAAAGTTTCTATATATTTTTTTAATAAAGAAACATTTTTCAATAAGTTTTTATGAAATATAAGTATTTAAATATTAGGGAAAACTTAAGTTTTGTTTGATATAATGTGTGTGTGTGTGTGTTTTAGACGTAGAAATACAATATGTAATGAAAGAAGAAAAGAATTATGTTGTAGCTATCTCAAAAAGCATCTCTTAGGGAACGGTTATTTCACTAAAAAATTGGATAACTCACTATTTGTAGTTGTTGGCAATAGCTGCAAACTGCTCACGTCGTTTTCTGTAAATAGGGTCGCGAAATCCAGGATGATCCGCGTCTAGGTCGCTCCCATACATTAAGACGTTTTGGGCGTTGTCTAGGTCAGATATCTTGCGAGGAAACCAATGCATCTCTCCAAAATCTGAAGGAAATAAGAAGAAATTACACTTTTACTCTGGTCAGATTACAATACCAAAAGCTAAAGGCACCAAAAATAAATCATACGATCAATTTGATATGATTAGAAAGATGTCATGTTGATAGAACTGCTTTTAAGGATCTAAACGATTAATTTAGAAGATTACAAGCTAAAAGTAATGCAACTTAAGGAAACAATTAAAGAAAATCTTTGTTAAGCATTAAAATTTCCTACCAAAACTAGCAGCAGCTGATAGCGGTGTTGGAGGAGGAAATTCTTCCCCCTGTTGAAGCTTTGGGGTAAAGTTAATCGTCTGTACTTCCCTTCTTAAGAGACGAACCAGCTGGTCCATCCGTTTGGCGTCGCATTCCACATCAACCAAAATATCAGCCTGTGAAATTTCATTACATTAGCTTTTCTGTGATGTGATTGATTTGATTTTTTAGGTATGATTCGTGGGAAAATCATTAATCATCATTAATTCTTACATCTTCACACTAGTCTACTAATCTTCAATACATAGTAGAAGATTAGTTATTAAAAATTACCTGGTTTGGTTTCTTCTCACATTGCCGAGATTCAATATGCAAAACATTGACTCCCAGATCTTGAAAAACTTGCAGCGCTCTTGCCAATCCACCAACTTGATTTTTCAGCGTAAAAATTAAGGAAGTTCTTTCATTTCCTTCGCTAGAACCAGCAGCATCTACTGAAGATCCTTCAGAAAGTTTCTTTGTCTGGTGGAGAGGACTGCCTTCCTTTACTGCCCATTCCTCACCGCTACGGTATAACCACAGGCCCAGTAAACCTTTCCCAGAACCACTCATTATCGGGATAAATTATTTATAAGGATTTCTTCTTAATTTCTTTTAGTTCTCTGCGATATGCTTCTGAAATGGATAGGGAAAAGTGTGACCAAGAGAAAGAACAGTGCCGGATGAAATATTGAGATGAGCTAATTTGAGAAATTAACCATTTAGAGAAAAATGAACCCTAAACGCGTGCTTCTTGCGTCTGTGGTATGATCCGTCAAAGCGAGTAATCAACTAACTATTTAAAGAACGAACTGATTACGAAGAAATGTAAACATTTTTATTGATTAGTCACATAATTAAGACAATTAAGAAAATTTAAGACAGAATTTAAAAACAATTTTTAGATGTAATAAAAAAATTGTTTTATGGAATATCAAATTGGATAAATCTTTAAGAAAATGGTTTTTTATGATTCCATTATGAAAATAGATACTTAAATTCACTAGTCCTTTTCACTAGTCCCCTTCTCTTCTCTAGTCTGTCCTGGGCGTATTCTTTTAGAGTAATTCTAATCACTTTTCTATTCAGAAAAATGTTGCCTTAATTTGCACTTTTATTGATCTCATCTTTGAAGACATCATTTGTTCACACGATACAATTAAAATATTTGCAATTAAAAACACAAAACAACTACAATATATTAAACGAAAGTTAATAAAAAAATACAAAACGAAGGTAACATTTAGTTCTTGAATAGAAAAGATTCCATATATATTGTAAAATATCTTTGAAAGAGCAATAATTTTGGTTAATAACTTAATGTAAAATATTATACAAATTTAACATAACATATTTTACATAAACGATTATTAATATCAAATTTACATAAAATATATTTTAATAAAAAATCAAAGTTTTCTGTTCATGACACACTATTTTCAAATTAGCTACGAACGCAACATCAAAAACATAATTAAAATAATTTTGTTAATATTTACATTTATTAATATACTTGGTTGTTTAAATAATTTTGAGTAAACTTTAACAATAATAACAATTGAACAACTGCACAGGTTTCTAACAGACTGTTGCACTCTTGCGTTAGTCCGAGCTTTTAAGCTCTCTGTTCTGCTTTTTGATTGGTGGATAAAAGCGTAGCATTCTCGTAGAGACGTTTGATTGGCTGAATCACGAGTTCGCACTGTTTCGTAGACTCATACAAGTTCAACTTTTGCTTTGAGAAGATCTGTACGTATTAGAATATAAATACAACGCTTTTGGTATGGAATTTATGTTTTAAAGTTGTGTTAAAGAAGATGAGCTTATGTCACTTGCTTCCTTTCTTTACTTTATTCTTATTGTCTTTCACTTTATTATTATATGTTAATGCACGAATTTAACTTTGTTTAGTACCCTATAAACATTTTGGAGTCACTTTAACATCATGTTGAAGATGTGTATGACAAATGACGAAACCATTCCACCTGTCGGAATACAAATGAAGATAAAGTTGATGCGAACTATAATTGAAGTGAAATAGTGATAGAAATGTCACAAAACAGAACACTTCACCAAATTGTTTTCTGGGTTTTAATCACTATAATATACTAACTAAACCCGGCCACCCTTCGCTGTGACTCAGTATGATATGAAATGATTCAACGTTGTGTCAAAATTTCAAGTCAATCGACCTACTACTTTTCGAGTTTTGCGAATACAAAAATATATGCAGACTGAGTCTTTATCTAGTTATGGTTTTCTGGTCTTCAATACTAGTTATCTAATATCATTCAACGTGTCCTTATTATAATATACAAAATCAGAATAGTGCAGGCCATAGCGATCCGTTCGGTATCTAGATAGAATTGCTCGCTTCTAAATAGAAATGGACCTTAGTCGACCTCGCTATTCCGTAAAATATCTGGACCCTTGGCTACTTCTTCACCGAGACTAAGCTCCTAGGATCCATAATCTTCGGGCTTATAGATACCAATGAATTATGCACGTTTGAGTCCCAGGATTTTATTCGAGCTCCTAGTTTCTGTCATTTTTAAACTCTGAGAATTTTATGATTTAAATTCTCATAGAATTATATTTCAAGATGAAAAAAGGCTCATCTACAATGCAATGTATTCCTTCTAAGTGTTCGAACTAAAGACATCTAGTTATCTTGTATCACACATTAGTTTAAATCTTAGAGCATATATATATGGAGAGTGAAAGCTGAACCTGAAAGTGTGTCCAAAATGTGTGCGAGAGAAAAAGGTATATGTTCCTATTTGTTCTCTATACGCATGCGTCGAAAGTGACGTTATCAAGTCAGAGGTGTCTTGATATAATACGTGACAGTTGTTAAATATGACATTATATTGTTGTAGAATAATGTAGATATGTATAAATATAAATAAAGTATATATAAATATAAATATAACTAAAAACGTGGGTTCTATTTCACTCCAACTGTGTTGGCCGTTATCCCTAGAGCGACATCTATGGCGTTCATGAGCTTTGTACCAACTAAAGAAATATAATTTCTTTACATATATTTTTATTATTGTATCTTAAGAGAATATTAATATCTATTATACCTAGACAGCTGTCACTTTCGACGCATGCGCATAGAGAACAAATAGGAACATATACCCTTCTCTCTCGCACACATTTTGGCCACATTTTTAATTAATAAGAAATATAGGCTATTCACATATATATATGCTTTAAGGTTTAAATAGACGATTTCCCTCCCCCCGCTGCATTCAAACTGCAACAAATCAAAGAGCAAACCAAGCCAATTGATAGTTCGTAGTTTCTGTTAAGACAAAAGTATCTCCCAATGTGTGGGTGTTAAACGTGTATGGTGTTGCACACCCTTAATATTAAGGGATGAGCAAAGGGGGTACTGTAAAACTAACACGGACCTACACTCAGCAAAGTAGGCAGGTCATTGAATAACATTTACAAGTATTATCAGGAAGGCGATTGATAACAAGAAATTCTGTGAGTTGAGGGAGTAGGAGTAAGGGTAAGGGTATGGGAATGGGTAGGAGTATTGGAATGGGATGTAACGTTAACACAATGGGAGGAAGAGAGGTGGTTCCCAAATGGTTTGGACGAGATTAATGGAAATAAAGTGTTGTGATGTTTTCTTTGTGGAGATTGTAAACTCAGAAGCTAAAAATAAATAAATCCTCTTGAGGAAAACTGATGAATGAGGAAATATTCTTCTTCAGTGACTTCAAAGATGTGTACTTGTTGCGTCTTTAAATTTACATCAGAGTGAAGGAAAATGTTTAGCATAGTATATACGAGAATGTCTTTGTGATTGATTTTTAGGATATTTATTAAAGAATTGAAGTTATGTGGCAAATACTTTTACAAGGATTACAATATTATAAAGGAGCAATTTCAATCAAAATTTTGATTTGCACTTTGACATTTATTAAAGGAGGTACAGGACGTACCGTCAATGCAAAAAGTTTATCTTTCGGTAATACGAAATGGATAATACGAAGTACATGAGGGACGAGCAAATATTGGGACTGTACCTTTGAAAATGAATTTTTCATTTCCCTATTAAACTGCAATTTGCTAGTTAAAATGATTTTTTATGCATATAGTAGTTTATTAAAATAAAAATTATTTATAATTAATATCAAATTTATTAATTCAATTTAAATACAAATTAAATATTTTGAAAAAGGAATAATAAATTTTGCAACGCTGCAAATTTACGTGTGCTGGCGCATGCGTGATTTGGTTCTTTGACCAACAAATTGTTATATTTTATATAACATTTATTCCGATTTTGAATTTCCCGCTCAAATTGGCATTTGCAACGTTGCCGGCTTATAACCTACATTTACTGTTTCTTACTGGTATTATTTAAATATTTTCGTAAATAGGTATCCTTTTGGTAATTTTCTTTTTGCAATAGTTACAGAAAAGATTATTTTATATACGCCTAGTTTTTGAAAGCCGTGTCACCATTCTTTTATAGTTAAAAGTTATATTATGTGGTGAAATTGAGCTAAAAATTATGATTTGTATAGAAAATGACTATTTTCAATCATGTATAAAAAGAAAACTATGAACCCTAGGTCTCTGAAATTTTGAGACAGCATGTATTTTAACTATTTGTATCGACCCTCCAAATTTTACAACGTTTTCATCATTTACGTTAACGTCCTGTACCTCTTTAATAACTTAAACTTGTACGTAACTTTAAAATCGGAAACGTAAAGCTTATAAATCTCGTCACGGTAAAAAAATCGTCACGGTTTAAAAATCTCGTCACGTGACTGCGTGAATTTCATCTTTTATCGTGACTTAGAATGAGATAAATATTTTAATTGAAAAAGGAAATTAATATTAGAGATGAAATTCAATTCACACATAAAAGACAGACGTCGCTTCGCGACGGGGATTAACGCTAGTTAACTTTATATTCACAGACATAATGCCATTTATTTTGTTTAACATATTACATCATATTACAAGGCTACTTATTTGTATACGGTGCGTTTGTGATCAGTAGTATGAACGGCTCCAAATTTTCTTGATTTTCTGTGTAATATAATTAATAATAGATTTCGTTAATTGATATTCAGCTAATTTTAGACATGTCTAACTATTCGTAACGATAACCATCATCCCTTTATTCAATTTGATATCATTATGTAAGCCGTGACGGCTCAGATTTGAGATAATTTCAACGTCAGGACCATTCCTTGAAATCTACCCCTATTGTCAACATTTTGGAAGGGGTTGTACATATTATGACAAGAGCTTTGCTAAAAGAAATTACGATTAAAGAAGATAAATGGTTTGTGTTGCATTGTGAACTACGCTTTTAGACGGAAGATCTCGGATTAATATTAAAGGAAGCGTTTTGTTAAGATTATGACAATATATTGTTTGATATTTACTAATTTCTGGAGTTTTACTTCATTTGTCTATCAATACAAATAACTAATAGGAGACTTGTTCGAATAAACCTCCAGCTATGCTAGTGGGAACATTATACTACCGCGCGTTTGCTAATGGGCTTGTGTCGTATGTCTTAATTTCTACAAAAGTGTACTATATATTGATAAAGTGGATTACTAGAACCTTAAATGTTCAATTATTTTTTAATAACTCCTTATATGTTAAGAGATATTAACAATTAAAAAAGTCATTGTGTCTCTTTAATTATTAAAGGGATTCAACGTTGTACACATTCCAAGTGCATGTGACATCACAACCCTTGTGTGAGGTTACCAACCTTACAGCTCATAAATCTCTGCTATATGTATTTATACATCAAAATATCAAATATTATTTACAGCTATTTCAAGGAACAATAAAATTTTAATATTATGTCTGCCTTAGCAGGGTTAAATAAAATAAAAACTCATTATTCCTTGATTTGATTTGATTATTTGACTACCAACAGCTACAAAACATTACCACTGCACTGACCTACTCAATAAATAACTGACGTTAAAATGCATTTCACGTCATACAAATATGGTCGACCATTTCTAGCACTAAAACTACAATTCAAACTTTTAATTGCTATATCTCCGTCAACATTTAGATATTTAATAAAATAGACACGCCAATACACATTTATTAACATCAATTTCAATCAACAATTGAAAAATCGACCACTAAAAAATGAGGACACAAGCCCAATAAAATATAGTAATAGAAAATCCCATCCGCAATGGCAGGCGCGTGATAATAAATTTACGACACTATGTCACTTTCGACGCATGTGCATATAGAGCAAATAGGAACATATACCTTTCTCTCTCGCACACATTTTGGACGCACTTTCAAGGCCAGCATTCACTCTCCTTATATATATGCTCTAAGGTCGGTAATTAATTAATCATGCTATCTAGTATACACAAAAGTAACTTATTATATTTTTATTGTTAATTTCATTACGTTCATCCATTCATTTATAGTTTAAACTTTTTCTAATTTCTCTTCTTCCTTTACAATTTTCGTATCCCATGTTCTCTTCCTACTTTTTCTTCCTTCTCCTTACTTCCATCTTTCTTCTCTTTTTCTTTGCAAGTTGCTTCATACTCATACTGCTTTTAACTTTTTTTTCTGCACTTACTCTCCATGTGTTCCAGCTTTCCTCCTCTTTGTTATACATCCTACATGTTTTCTCATCCTCTTTTTCCTAATACTATAGCTTCCTCCATCTTTCTTCTCTTTTTCTTTGCAAGTTCCTTCATACTCATACTGCTTTTAACTTTCTTTCTGCACTTACTCTGCATGTGTTCCAGCTTTCCTCCTCTTTGTCATACATCCTACATGTTTTCTCATCCTCTTTTTCCTAATACTAGCTTCCTCTTTCTTCGTTCCCTAGTTCGCGTTATACGTTTCAAGTACCTTAGTATACATGACATAAAATAAAATACAAACCCAAATTAATATAACAAAGAAATATGTAATAACAGTTCTAAAGGTTATCTGTAAAAATCTGAACATATTCCAACCTAGTTGCAAAACTAGGATAAGCAAATAACGTCTAGAAATAGAAAATGGCGTGACATTATACTAGAAACTGTTGAGTTTCTACTCGAACTGAATTCAAATAGAAAAGCTTAAAGCAAACATCTTCAAAGCTTTTAAAATCCTAGATAAATAAATCAAATAGACCGAGCTTTTATTACTGCTTGAATTAATATTGAATGTTAAAGCTTTAGAAGTACAGTGGTTGGTTTCGTATAAGAATATATATATATATATATATATATATATATATATATATATATATATATATATATATATATATATATATATATATATAATAAAAGAAATAATATTTCTTTAGTTGGTATAAAGCTCATCTGTCTTTAAAAAGAACCGATCAATGAAATCATACACTCATGAACGCCATAGATGACGTTGTAGGAATAACGGCCAACACAGTGGAAATTTGGAATAATAAACGTTAAATATAGCTTTTTTGATTTCAGCAACACATGAGCACCATGCAGAATAGCATAAATAATCGAAATAAATATATTTCTAAATCACCCTGTGTGAAAACTACCCCTATTTAAGGTAAA
Organism: Panorpa germanica; assembly: GCA_963678705.1. NCBI lineage: Eukaryota > Metazoa > Arthropoda > Insecta > Mecoptera > Panorpidae > Panorpa > Panorpa germanica. The sequence goes on along the minus strand of OY783223.1, from coordinate 5,214,081 downwards.
GCAGCAGCACGATGGGCAAAGAGTGTACACTGCTCAACACATGACGTCACAGTCGATAAGAGAAGAGAAATGAATTAAATTTACGCAGATAAAACTCGCACTAATAAATAATTCATTTATTTTTATGCCACTAAGTGTACTAAAGCAGTTTATTATTTCGACGAGATCGTACGATGGAACCATTAATTAAAATGAAAAATTAAATTACTATTTTAAGTCTTGAGACAGTCTTGAGACACCGGAAATATTTGAATATAGATTTATACGTGCATGTGTTCTCATTTTTTAGTGGTCGATTTTTCAATTGTTGATTGAAATTGATGTTAATAAATGTGTATTAGCGTGTCTATTTTATTAAATATCTAAATATTGACGGAGATATAGTAATTAAAAGTTTGAATTGTAGTTTTAGCGCTAGAAATGTTCGGCCATATTTGTATGACGTGAAATACATTTTAACGTCAGTTATTTGTTGAGTAGGTCAGTGCTGCGGTAATGTTTTGTAGCTGTTGGTAGTCAAATAATCAAGTCAACTCAAAGAATAATAAGTTTATATTTTATTTAACCCTGTTACGGCAGACATAATATTGAAATTTGATTATTCTTTGAAATAGCTGTAAATAATATTTGATATTTAGATATATAAATACATATAGCAGAGATTTATGAGCTGTACGGTTGGCAGCGGTTGTGATGTCACATGAATTTGGAATGTGTACAACGTTTAATTCCTTTAATAATTAAAGAGACAAAATAATAACATATAAGGAGTTATTAAAAAATAATTAGACATTTGAGGTTTTAGTAACCAACTTTATCAATATATAGTACACTTTTATAGAAATTAAGACTTAGGACACAAGCCCATTTAACTCTAATTCAAAAACCATGTACGTATGATATTTCAAAAACTATCTACAACAAAAAACATTCATTTGTTATTTACTCTGTCCTACCCTCTATCGGCACAAAACAAAACTATTATGAGTCACCCTTATACCGTCAGAAAAACCCTTGTAGACGATGTAGTACTCCAGTGAACCCTCTAGACGCATGCGTAAATCGTAAACGGAATCGATAAAGAGGTCGCGTCATGAAGATGTTCTCGAATTGCACTCATCATGGCTGATACTGAATTTGAAGAATTTCGCCAAACATTTGAAAGATTACCACAACATTTAAGAGCACCCGCACCTTTCTACTCGTAAGATTATTATTTATAATTATTTATAAATATATTTATATCACTTCATTAATAATATTACTAAAAATGTGTTTTGGTTTTTGATAAAAAATATTTTAAAGGTTGAAATATTTAAGTTTATGTTTTTAAAAAGTGTTTAACTACAAAATTGTGTGGTTTTTAATAAAAAATAAGTGTTTTCATAAATATGTGCTAAAAATTTAATAAACGCTAAATTTTAAATTATAAATAACCAACAATTACACAAATTTAAATTTATCTTAAAAGAGCTACTAATTTTAAATCAAAATCATTTTTAAAAACCGATATTTATAATATATAGTAGGCATTTTTCTATATCTTAGAGATATGTTCTTATTTGCTCCTATTCCTTGCCAAATAGTTTCTTTTCGTGCTTTAATAGCTTAAAGTTGTTGTCAATATATAACACAAGTGACAAAATCAATAGTTTTTTAAAGAAAAAGATTGCAGATGCCGTTTTACTTAATCTTGCATTAGATCACGTGACATTTGTAGGTTTCGGTGATTAATTATTCATTCCTGTGCCATTTTCTTATCTAGATGTGCTCCTCATGTGTTTGAGTGAAACAAGCATACTACTGTGTTAGCAAAAGAAGCTAAAATCCGATATTTAAATGTAATAATTCAGAAATGTGTTATTGTAGTTGCAGAATTTTATTTGTAGGAGTTACTAAAAATATTAATTCATTATTAAGTCAATATTTTAGATATTGCGTTTGCCTAGTTACTTTCAACTTTCTTATTCTTATTATTTCTGCAACTGCGATTATATTTGACGATCATTGTACTTTTGTAACTTGTTGATAATGAGCGGATTGCTTCATATATTTTGCAAGTTGTTAGACCCTTTCGTCAAAATATACCAAATCATTGTTAATTCGTTGGTTTCCCTCCATTTTAAGTCAATTTGTCTACACAACAATAACAGGGATTCTCAAAGTAAGACCCATGACTCACACCGGATATTTATTGAATATTTAAGTTAAAATATACTGCCATCATCCAATTAAAGATTGCAGAGCTCTGTCTTAAAACAATTAATGAGCTTGTGTCCTATGTCTTAATTTCTATAAAAGTGTACTATATATTGATAAAGTGAGTTACTAGAACCTCAAATGTTCAATTATTTTTTAATAACTCCTTATATGTTAAAAGATATTAACAATTAAAAAAGTCATTTTGTCTCTTTAATTATTAAAGGGATTCAATGTTGTACACATTCCAAGTGCATGTGACATCACAATCCTTGTGTAAGGTTACCAACCTTACAGATCATAAATCTCTGCTATATGTATTTATATGTCAAAATATCAAATATTACTTATAGCTATTTCAAGGAACAATCAAATTTCAATATTATGTCTGCCTTAGCAGGATTAAATAAAATAAAAACTTATTATTCTTTGTTTTGACTTGATTATTTGACTACCAACAGCTACAGAACATTACCACAGCACTGACCAATAACTGACGTTAAAATGCATTTCACGTAATACAAATATGGCCGACCATTTCTAGCGCTAAAACTACAATTCAAACTTTTAATTGCTATATCTCCGTCAACATTTAAATATTTAATAAAATAGACACGCCAATACACATTTATTAACACCAATTTCAATCAACAATCGAAAACTAAATCGACCACTAAAAAATGAGGACACAAGCCCCGGTCATACATGACGAGTTAGATTCTTTTTGGGTTTATTTAAACTGCGATCTGGGTTTCTGGTAATAGGAGCACTGATAATAACCGGATAAAATTACTAATTTCAAAAATAATACCTTACAAACAATTTTAACAAGACCCGTTCGAACGAACGAAACCGAATCGTACCAGAAATGAATAAGATTCGTTTGTAGGGTATCTGTGTAGAAAATATATTGAATTTAAAATATAATTAAGCTATGCCAGCTTTGCAGTGAGATGTTTTCGACGTATTAGCTTGAAGCAGTTCAATTTAATTATCGTGAGACAATAGCGCTCGTTAAGAATATCTGAAACTTAAGTTATCTCAGGGTGTATGAGTAATTAGGAACATGTAACCCAATTAGAAGATTTAGATCATGAAATATTTAACTTTAAAGGAGAAATCTAATTAAATTTCTAAATAAAATTGTCGTTTCTTGTTCTTTTAGGATAGTCCACGATGTCGGTTTGGAAGAAGATTCCCCATCATCAAAAAGTGACGTATCAGACATCGAGGAACCACCCAGAGCACCCCCTGCACCTCCGCCCGCACCGTTAAGAAGCAGCAGCGGAGAAGATGAAGAAGAAGGCGATGGATTAAGAACAACAAGACCTATAGGACCAGTAGTAGCACCAATTCCTTGGGGATCAGGAGAAAGAAGAAGAAGACGATTACCAGAAATTCCAAAAAATAAAAAATGTACCACATTTTTATAAACTTATATTTTTTTCTTTAGATTCTCTTGTATTAATATGATGATATTATTTTAGCTTCCGTTTTAGCTTTATGTAATTCCGGTCCAACTTCTCTTGCTGATGAACTTGGAAGGGGGACAATTATTGGAGGAATAAATCAAACAAGACCATTACTAGTTTTGAAATGTAGTTATCTCCTAGATGAGGATTCGAGTCCGGATTCGGATAGGTTGCATAGTTTAGATGGAGATAGCGGGCATAGTACCGCACACTCACCGACAGATGGACCTAAGAGTATTTCCCCATCCGCTGTGCCATCTTCAATATCACCAGGATCGCCTTTTCCCCCAGCTTTCGGAGGAGTTCCCTTCAGTAGGCTGGAAATGCTGGAAGCAACTCATAGAGGTCTTCATAAGTTTGTTCCAAGGCATCACGACGAAATTGACATTGAAATTGGGGACCCCGTGTACGTCCAGAAGGAAGCTGATGATCTCTGGTGCGAGGGTGTCAATTTAAGGACTGGAAGACAAGGAATCTTCCCTTCGGCGTATGCTGTAGATATGGACTATAGTGATTTCGATCCTAGTTCCATTCAAGTTAAAAGAGAAAGGTATTTACTGGGGTATATGGGATCGGTAGAAACTCTTGCACATAAGGGAACGGGGGTAGTTTGTCAGGCAGTTAGGAAAATTATTGGAGACACTGGAATAGAACCACCCGCGCAACCGTGCATACTAGAAGTGTCGGACCAAGGTCTACGGATGGTTGATCGATCGAAACATCCAGTAAGTACAACTGACAGACGGCTTCTTAGGCCTACAACCTTTTATTAACACTTTTATCGTTTTCTTTTAGAAACGAACGAGTGGACCTTGTATTGACTACTTCTACTCGCTAAAAAATGTGTCTTTCTGTGCATTTCATCCTCGGGATCATAGGTACCTTGGTTTTATCACAAAACATCCAGCGCTGCAAAGGTTTGCGTGTCACGTGTTCAGAGGGCATGATTCAACAAGACCAGTTGCAGAAGCTGTAGGGTAAGTAACTTGCTATTTGCTGTAATTAAACATAAAGAAGTTATCGAATTCCAATAACTAATATACTTTCTATATTTCAGTCGAGCGTTTCAAAGGTTCTATCAAAAGTTTATTGAAACAGCATATCCTATAGAAGATATCTATATTGAATAGAAATAAAAATCGATCACAATAAAGTTTAGAAGCAAACCTATTTACCAAAGATCCAAACATTTTCTTTTTAATTTAGTTATAATCTGTCCGATAATGAAATTAAAATGGTGAGACGTTTTATATTCATGACTGATAAGATGTAAAATGTTAATTATTAATTATTTCTAATTGTATTGTAATTTATATACCAGATATATAACATAATATTGTGTAAATTAGTATATAATATATAAGTATTTATTTGTTGTGTTCATTTAGTATATAAGATGTATTATTATTATTACAAATATCAATTTTTCTTAGTTTAAATAATGAATGAGATTTTAAAAAATAAATATCTTTTCATCTATGTTTCATTATCGGACAGATATTAATTTAGATTGATAAAATATTACAACCGTTTTCTAAATTACACTTTAAGCTTTTGCCCCAAATCCTCAAAATATATTATAGAGTGTCAGAGTTAGTATCATCTCATATTAAACACTCACCCTATATATCTATATACGTTGTATTAGAATGTTCTAAATGAGATGATACTAAATCCAACGTTCTTATTGGAACAACCAATATTAATAGTAACACCAGGCAGCACAACAAAATTTTAACCAATTTATGAAAGGATTAAAGGGGACATTTAGAGATGCGAAGTAATGGGAGTCCACTTACCTAGAAATTCAGTTCTATCCGTGTTTAATTTGTGTGATTTAAACTTCAATTATATCCAGTGTTAATTTATAAATCTATATTTTCTTCCTTGTTATAACGTCACCCATTTGGAAGAAATATATATTTCTTTAATTTATTTTTTTTGTTCTTGCTTTTCTGTGTTTAATTTCGGATTAAAAGTGAAGCCATGAAACTTACAGCTCCTCCCCTCTATTAACGTCTTGTCACACTTTGACACTAGTTTGAGAACCCATCAAACAAATAATTGTAGTGCTTTGTCTGCTGTTACTGATTCAAATCTATTATTCACGGTTACTAAAATTTTGTATTAAATACATATATGATTATATTATTAAAATTTACTTGTAAATATAGTATTAGAAAGAGAAAATAAGTCTTTCTTGTAACAACAACATAATTCGAGTTTAAAAACCAATATTTTTCTTATACAAACGTATATGAATTTAGTACATACAAATTTAAATTTAGTAAATACAAAATATTTTCTCAAATACATTTTTGAACAATCTAAAGTAAATACTTCTAGTTACGCATAAAATATAGAACTAAAGCTGCGTAAATTGTAATATAAATAATACCTTGTAAATATAATCCCGAAATTTTTGAAAAAAAGACCCTAATTATAATATTTATAATAAATTTCATTACTGGTCATGTAGCGAACAGATTATAATATCTTCGTTCGATAGTGACAGAAGAGTAATGAGGCATTGACGTTTCGTGTACATAATGTAATTCATATATTATCAACAATTTGTGTGATTTAGATGTTTTATTCTCTATTAATTACTTTGATTAAACCTTTACATAGAATTCCAGATTATTTTATAATCATCTTGATTACACATATTGCTGGTAATATACATAACCTTACTTTTTAAAGGTAAGTTTTCGTTTTAATATATTTTGTTATAACAAATATTATATTTAAACTATACAAGTGCACTATTTAACGCTGAAAAGATACATTTTCTTTTTTGGCTATTATATTCATTTAAAAATTGTTTTTTATGGAATAATCATTAATTATTTAATATTTAAAATCCTTTTTATTCGTGCAAAGAATCAAACATTAACAATTACAGTATTAAACATATAAAATCAAATTAGATATTTTAGTTTATTAGAAATACTTGTAAGGTAATTAATTAATTTATAAAATAAATTTAAAAATTAAAAGTTGCTACACACACGACTACATAATGCTAAAGTGATATATTAATATGGAAAAATAATTAGAATATTATATATTAACTATACAAATAAATAAAGACAACAAAATGTGAACTGCATTGTTATAATTTGTTAGTTTATGCATTAACGCAATAAATGCATTTATAAAAGAAAATATTTATAATAGTTTTTATATTTTACAAATACAAAAATGGTTTAGATCAAATTTGGTAAAAATAATAGACTAGGAACGAACAACTTGTGCACCAACGTTATTTTATTTATTTCTATTTTATTATTTAGGCGAAGGAGTCTTGATCAAATATCACATAGTCTACCGTCATAGGATGTGGATTATTTTTGTGCTACAGGATATAGATTGATAAGATTTTACAAAGTTAGCTCCTTCAATTGGTAGATAATACATTTTCACTCACAGTTACAACGTTTTAAATGTAAAGCTTATATTTAAAATAACTTTTTATACATATTAGTAGGATATATAAAATATAATGTATTTAAACCGTAATATTTACGTAGCAGATATATTAAATAACGTAAATGATACATAGAAGTATGTAAATTATTCGATGGAAAATATTTTAGAAAGATTATTATACATTATATATAAGTATATTTCAACATCATTAGATTATATTTTTTTGTTAACTATATATTGTGATATTCCAGATATTTCTTTGAGTGCCAACTTTTGTGGAAAATAATAGCCTGTCTTCAAGAAAAGATTAATACGTATCCTACTTATTGAAACAAACACAGATCTGCAGAGTCAACCAAATTACGGAAGTGTACGTTACTTCCATCGTTCTTACCGCCAATTCGGAAGTGGGAATGGATGTATATAGAAGACATTTCTAGAAACAGGATTAACTTTAGGTAAATAGTGTATTAATCGATTATATTTAAGAGTTAACTGAAATTTGAACTATGTTTGTCATCTAATATACAGTAGTTGAAAAATAATCAGTTAGGGATTGACTTAAGAGATTTTATTTTGATTTTAATTTTATAAGCTTAAGTATATATTAGTTTAACATACTTCTTTTATATCTAGGGGTATCGTCAGATATGAAAACTGAAACGCCTGCCTGCTAATTCTGATAAAAGTAGATAATTTTATAAAATACAACCAATACTGAAACGTAAGCCATGGTTTCCCAAAATAACATGGCCAAGAAGATTAATAACAATGACCTCAAGACTAAGAATGAATCATACTGGAGCTCCGAAACATCTAGCAAGAAACAAAATCATTCCAAACTCTAAATGCGAATGTGGTGAAGAGGACACATTCTGTGGCAATATAAAAATACAGCAATGGCAAGAAATGGACTCCAAAGGGCGGTGCTACAGACTTTGCAGACGCTTCCTGTTAACACCTCCGAGAAACCGAAATTTATAACTGCAGTAGCCATGAACAGATTATTCTTGTTGTCTGGATATAACGTATAAGAAGAAGCAGAACAATATTAGGGGCGATAAAAGGCTACGTGCATAGGAAGCCCGAAAACTATATTAAAAAAAAAACGCCTCCCTGAATGTCAGTAACAGTAGCACTTGTGGACTACGACTTTCGAGTAGGAAAAATTTCTATATTTCTGCTATAACAAAAAGTTCTATCAAATCATTTTGTCACTTGTAAAATTATACTAAATTACTTACTGTATTGTATACTACATTAAATATTAAAATTTAAACTTGTGTTATTATTTAATAATAATTAAAAATAATCTATAATTTAAGGTCTAAAGATGTACAATAAAATTTTGAAAAATATTGCTCTCTGTAATTTATAAAAGTAATTAAAACGCCTGAGTAACTGCAACTAGATATACACATAAGCTAGGATCCAAACCAAATCACATGGTTTACAGAGAGAAATATAAATAGTGCGCCTTACTAACAATAACAGTCTACACCTTTAGCTTGTTAACAAAATTAACTAAAAATATAAGTATTTTAAATATAAATAAAATTAAAATTGAATATTTTAAAACATTATATTAGTTTCTGAAATCAGCAGCATAAAAAAATTTCATAAATTTAAAAAAGTGTAGAATCAAATATGTAAAGTTATGTTTATTTTTAATTTTAACAAAGATTAGATGTTCTGCAATTCTTGAAAAGTAAGAAGGTTTATAATTCTTGTTAAAATTGATAAAAACGTTGAATTTTTAATTTTAATAAAAATTAAATTTACTCCAATTTTTTTTCATTCTTTGAAATATTTTGATGCAGTTATGTTCCTTATGTTCTAAAATGAAAAACTACATCGTTAGATTTTTAATATCTACGCGATTTTGGCTTTTATGCAACATTTCCATGGACATTTTTTTCTAAATTTTTTTTTTTATTTCTTGAAATTTTTTGATGCAGTTATGATCGCTACGTTTTAAACTAAAGAACTGCTTCATTACATTTTAAATAACTACGCGATTCTGGCTTTTACGCGACCTTTTTTAAATTCATGGACTTTTTTTTCTAAAATATTTTTTTAGATTTCTTGAAATTCTTTGATGCAGTTATATTCGCAAAGTTTTAAATTAAGGAACTGCATCATTACATTTTAAATATATACGCGATTTTGGCTTTTATGCGACCTTTTTTAAATTCATGGACTTTTTTTTCTAAAATATTTTTTTAGATTTCTTGAAATTTTTTGATGCAGTTATGTTCGCTAGGCTTTAAATTAAAGAACTGCTTCATTATATTTTAAATATCTACGCGATTTTGGCTTTTATGCGTTTTTCTTTAAATTCATGGACTTTTTTTTCTAAATTTTTTTTTGGATATCTTGAAATTTTTTGATGCAGTTATGTTTGCTAGGCTTTAAATTAAAGAACTGCATCATTACATTTGAAATATATACGCGATTTTGGCTTTTATGCGACCTTTTTTAAATTTATGGTCATTTTTCTATAATATTGTTTTTTGGATTTCTTAAAATTTTTTGATGCAGTTATATTGGCTAAGCTTTAAATTAAAGAACTGCTTTGTTACATTTGAAATATCTACGCGATTCTGGCTTTTACACGACCTTTTTTAAATTTATGGACATTTTTTTCTAAAATTTTTTGTTTGATTTCTTGAAATTTTTTGAAGCAGTTATATTCGATAAGTTTTAAATTAAGGAACTGCATCATTACATTTTAAATATATACGCGATTTTGGCTTTTATGCGACCTTTTTTAAATTCATGGACTTTTTTTTCTAAAATATTTTTTTAGATTTCTTGAAATTTTTTGATGCAGTTATATTCGCTAAGTTTTAAATTAAGGAACTGCATCATTACATTTTTAATATCTACGCGATTTTGGCTTTTATGCGTTTTTCTTTAAATTCATGGACTTTTTTTTCTAAATTTTTTTTTGGATATCTTGAAATTTTTTGATGCAGTTATGTTTGCTAGGCTTTAAATTAAAGAACTGCATCATTACATTTGAAATATATACGCGATTTTGGCTTTTATGCGACCTTTTTTAAATTTATGGTCATTTTTTTCTAAAATTTTTTTTTGGATTTCTTGAAATTTTTTGATGCAGTTATATTGGCTAAGTTTTAAATTAAAGAACTGCTTTGTTACATTTGAAATATCTACGCGATTCTGGCTTTTACACGACCTTTTTTAAATTTATGGACATTTTTTTCTAAAATTTTTTTTTTGATTTCTTGAAACTTTTTGATGCAGTTATATTCGCTAAGCTTTAAATTAAAGAACTGCATTATTACATTTGAAATATCTACGCGATTCTGGCTTTTACACGACCTTTTTTAAATTCATGGACATTTTTTTTCTAAATTTTTTTTTGTATTTCTTAAATTTTTTTGATGCAGTTATGTTCGCTAGGCTTTAAAATAAAGAACTGCATCATTAGATTATAAATATCTACGCAAAAACTCTAAAAATTGCATTGCTCTTAAAATCATAAAAGTGAACCTTTTCATCATTTTTAACAAGATTATAGTCTTCTTTCATTGAAAAACTGAAGAAAGAAATATGTTATTTTTATAACGGTTTATTATATAATTTTGAATGCTGATTTCAAAATTGTTATTAATTTTTAGATAAGTCTTTTGGTTTACGAGATATCGGTATAAAAAGTCTAACAATTTTTATGAAAAGTAAGAAGACTATAACCTTCTTACTTTTCATAAAAATTGAAGAAAAAATATTTGTCATTTTATAACGGATTTTAACTTAATTTTGAATGCTGATTTCAAATTTATAATTCATTTTTAGATAAGTATTTTAGTTTTTGATATATCAATATATTAAATCTCTCTATCTCTTTACGGAGTATGCAATGATAGAAGACTATAATCTTGTTAAAAATGATGAAAAGGTTCACTTTTATGATTTTAAGAGCAATGCAATTTTTTTAGTATCTGCGTAGATATTTAAAATCTAATGATGCAGTTCTTTATTTTAAAGCCTTGCGAACATAACTGCATCAAAAAACTTAAAGAAATCAAAAAAAAAAAATTTGAAAAAAAAGTCCATGAATTTAAAAAAGGTCGCGTAAAAGCCAAAATCGCGTAGATATTTAAAATGTAATGATGCAGTTCCTTAATTTAAAGCTTAGCGAATATAACTGTATCAAAAAATTTCAAGAAATCCAAAAAAAAATTTTAGAAAAAAATGTCCATAAATTTAAAAAAGGTCGCATAAAATCCAAACTCGCGTAGATACTTAAAATCTAATGATGCAGTTCTTTATTTTAAAGCCTTGCGAACATAACTGCATCAAAAAACTTAAAGAAATCCAAAAAAAAAATTTAGAAAAAAAAGTCCATGAATTTAAAAAAAATCGCATAAAAGCCAAAATCGCGTAGATATTTCAAATGTAATGATGCAGTTCTTTAATTTAAAGCCTAGCAAACATAACTGCATAAAAAAATTTCAAGAAATCTAAAAAAAAAAATTTGAAAAAAAAGTCCATGAATTTAAAAAAGGTCGCGTAAAAGCCAAAATCGCGTAGATATTTAAAATGTAATGATGCAGTTCCTTAATTTAAAGCTTAGCGAATATAACTGTATCAAAAAATTTCAAGAAATCCAAAAAAAAATTTTAGAAAAAAATGTCCATAAATTTAAAAAAGGTCGCATAAAATCCAAACTCGCGTAGATACTTAAAATCTAATGATGCAGTTCTTTATTTTAAAGCCTTGCGAACATAACTGCATCAAAAAATTTAAAGAAATGCAAAAAAAAAATTTAGAAAAAAAAGTCCATGAATTTAAAAAAGGTCGCATAAAAGCCAAAATCGCGTGGATATTTAAAATATAATGAAGCAGTTCTTTAATTTAAAGCCTAGCGAACATAACTGCATCAAAAAATTTCAAGAAATGCAAAAAAAAAATTTAGAAAATAAAGTCCATGAATTTAAAAAAGGTCGCATAAAAGCCAAAATCGCGTAGATATTTAAAATATAATGAAGCAGTTCTTTAATTTAAAGCCTAGCGAACATAACTGCATCAAAAAATTTTAAGAAATGCAAAAAAAATTTAGAAAAAAATGTCCATAAATTTAAAAAAGGTCGCGTAAAATCCAGAATCGCGTGGATATTTAAAATGTAATGCAGAACTTCTTAAATTTAAAGCCTAACGAACATAACTGCATCAAGAAATTTCAAGAAATTCAAAAAAGAACTATAGAAAAGAAAAGTCCATGAATTTAAAGAAGGTCGCATAAAAGCCAAAATCGCGTAAATATTGGAAATTTAATTAAACAGATTATCAATTTAAAGTGTAGCGGATATTATTTAAAAAATTAAACACATTTGAAATATTAATTATATAAAAAAGAAATACATAACTCACACTCGTTGTCTAGCAACGGGCCGAACTGCTAGTAGAAGGTTATACTAATTTAACAAAAATTAGATTTTCTGTATTTCTTGAGACGATGGAAGGTTATTCTTAAAATTGATTAAAACACTGAATTTTTAATTTTAACAAAAATTAGATTTTTTGTATTTCTTGGGATGTAGGAAGGTTATACTCTTGTTAAAGTATATAAAAAAGTAGAATTTGTAATTTCAATAACAATTAGATCTTCTGGAGAAGTAAGGTTATAAGGTCTTCTTAAAAATGATAAAAATGTTGTGTTGTGAACGCCTGATTGTTATACTACTACTAATACTCATAGATGACACAGATGATGTGTAAAAGGGTTAGTATCTTATCAGGCGTGGTTTGAAGTTAATTTTTTTAATTTGCTTAAATTTATTCAAAACATTTTTACATAATAAATTGGTATTGAATGGGGTGTGGTTAAGAATAAAATAAAAACAGTTTTATAATAATTTTATTTATTTATTTAATGTAATACAATATTTTTTAAAATTATTTTTATACAAAAACATTTAAAAACATGTCAGGAATTATTCGCCATTTTCTTTCATTCCATTTATGCGCTGTATCTAACAGATTATATATATATATATATATATATATATATATATATATATATATATATATATATATATAAATATATTTATACAGATATATAGTGATAAAAACTCTAATTGGTATAATATTAAGTGATTTAATAAAAATTAGACTACGTAGTTATAAGAATTTGAATTATACTTAATTTGCAGGAAATTACTATTATATTTTATTAATGAGTCAGTCTTCATGTATAAATAATATTATTAATTGAAAAGTTTATTAGAATTTCATTCTGTTAAACCTCTGTTTTTTTTTATATATTATATACTTCATTATATAATTGAATTTAGATGGATCTTATTTTTAAAATACAAACACACTAACGTACAACGTTGATTAACATTCTAAATGTGGCTTGCAGTGAGTAATAGCGATGGTTAAAATTTAAGGAACATGTATGTCGCAAAGTATACTAATGCGAAACAACCTCCAGTACACCCTACCTAAAAGTCGGAGGGCGAACATAGTTTGTTACAGTTTGTGAATATTTCTTACATTTTTAATATTACAATTTTACGTAAACATTGTGACCTACATGTTCCTTCTTTGTTACCTAACTACATTAAGATTTCATCTCAATGTATCCATCATTATTTATGTGGGATATTTATTTATATTTATAATAATAATAAATATATGCAGACCACAACAACAAATTGTATATTTTTTTGCAGTAAAAACTTAGTCCAAAATATTGAATTAGTTTTCGTTTGTGGTTGCTATTTAAAAGAATAATTTAAAAAATGTCCAAAACTTTAAAATAATATAATTTTTTTTATAAAAAATATATAGAATCTTATAAGGTATTAAAAAAGTATTTTTAGAATAAACAATTTTACATATTTTATAAAAGAAATTGAATTAAATTTTTTGGATATATTTTCAATGTTACTCAACAAGTTGGTCACATAATTAGGTTTGTGTTAAAGTGTCTTCTTTGTGGATGCAGCTGTCATGACAGCAAACGTTACCATCAAATTTTATTGATTAAAATGTATATTAACTAAAGTATTGCAAAACATATAATCAACTTATTTCTATTTGTTAATATACTGCCACAGTTATTATTAAAGACAACTACATACATCTGCGAAAACACTTCTTAAAAAATCTTTAACAAATATATTTTTTATATAAAATATAAATTAACAAATAATCGTTCTTACAATTATAAAAAAAAAATGATTAAAAATATTTATTTATCCTAGAAACAAACCAAGATGGTTGTATTCTTTAATTAAATCTAATTTATCAGTTACCGCGTATTCAGACATAAATTGTTTACTTTTTACATAATAAAGAAAATTGCAATTCGATATTTATATAATTATAGTGATTATTATTACACATTATGTATCATTAATATTTTTTTGTTTTTGTTTTTACAAATCTCAGTTCATTTTTTTTCTTAAAACACAAGTTTTAGTACAAATTTAGTAATATAGTTTATCTCGAGTATCAAAATAAAAAAAAATTATTTAAAACTATTAGATATTTATCTCTATGTTGGTCTTACGGTACTACGTCAGCTACTGATTAGGTTAGTATTGCAATGTTAAACTGCTTAACTTAAATATCCGAAATTACCAAGAGTTCACTGAGAAATACTGTTGGTCTTCAATCTAGACAAATTCTAACCCATTGTACTAAAAAAACGAACTGCGCTCTATAGCAATCTATATTACATATTTTTAGGGTTTATTTAACATAAAAAAGTTTACCTGTTTCATACATTTTTTTTAGGTGAATACCATTTGAAAATAATATTTTTTTAAGTCTATTTTTTTTTGAAATCGAATTAAAACCCCGTCCTGTCCCCTAGTCCCCTTGCGAGTGACATAATTAGGAGTCATATAAAACCGTTTATTCAAAATACAAAATATTACATATTAAATGGGCTTGTGTCCTATGTCTTAATTTGTATAAAAGTGTACTATATATTGATAAAGTGGTTTACTAGAACCTCACATGTTCAATTATTTTTTAATAACTCCGTATATGTTAAGAGATATTAACAATTAAAAAAGTCATTTTGTCTCTTTAATTATTAAATGGATTCAACGTTGTACACATTCCAAGTGCATGTGACATCACAATCCTTGTGTAAGGTTACCAACCTTACAGCTCATAAATCTCTGCTATATGTATCTATATATAAAAATATCAAATATTATTTACAGCTATTTCAAGGAACAATCGAATTTCAATATTATATCTGCCTTAGCAGGGTTAAATAAAATAAAAACTTATTATTCTTTGACTTGACTTGATTATTTGACTACCAACAGCTACAAAACATTACCACAGCACTGACCTACTCTACAAATAATTGACGTTAAAATGCATTTCACGTCATACAAATATGGCCGACCATTTCTAACGCTAAAACTACAATTCAAACTTTTAATTGCTATATCTCCGTCAACATTTAGATATTTAATAAAATAGACACGCCAATACACATTTATTAACATAAATTTCAATCAACAATTGAAAAATCGACCACTAAAAAATGAGGACACAAGCCCATTAACATATTAGTGAAATATTGTCATCGACTTTTGCATTTATTTAATGAAAATGCAACAGAATTATGTTAAACTTTGTAATTCGTATTACACAACGTAACGTTAGGTAAAAAATATTACGTTAAATACTAAATAAACTGTCTAAGTAACGTTGTCGATAATTGCAGTACAATGAGTTGAATATCCCCTAGGTAACAGTTTTAATCTTGCATTACCAACACCTGTAGCAGTGAGCCAAACTGTTTCGACATTTAATATATATTTTTAATTGTTTTTATATTTTAATACATTTCAATTCTCTCACACTGGGGAACACTTTGGACAACAACATTAATTTTAACAACGAACGTTAATTCGTTCTTATTAACGTTATATAATAATAGTTAAAGTGTATTATTACATATATACAAACGTTGTTGTAACACTATTTATTTAAATGAAGTCCCCCATTTTAGTAGAGCTTATGGTGTGAACTTAAATTGACTTTAGAATTTAATCCATTGGCAGTTTTGAAGCCAGAAAAAAGAAAACAAATTAACTATAAATATAATTTTATAAAATTTATATAAAATACTATGGACTCTAAAAAATTGATAATGTCAAATTAAAAATGCGTTTTATTTAATTATCAACTGATTTTGAAACTCACTGGTTTACCTAATGATAAGGTGGAGTAACGTGGCCATAGAAAGGAACACATTGTCCTTTTATAATATTGCAATATATAGTTAAACCCATACTTTCTGAAAGTGCATCTAATATTTGTTTAAATAGTTCTCTTTCTGAAATTCAGCAAGGATGTTGTTTCTTCATTTTACAAGATTGCTTCAAGCAATCAATTTTTTCAATAAATCTCAGTTTTGACGTAACTATAGTTTGAGCTAAGATTTAATTTTTGTTGCTTAGCTAAACTACACTTTATATTCGACTCGATCAAAACTCGACCTGAGAAAGTAAAGTGTCAACCAAGGCTTATAATAAACCTCAGTTAACTGAGAATTGAAAAATCGATCCTTAATAGCAGTATACAAAACTAGGTTGCGCTTGCGGCATTCGTATATATAAATGATCGACTATTTATTGAGTTTACAAAATACCCCCAAATTCAGCTTGCGTGTAGTTACCCTTATTTCCAAATCCAAAACCCATCCCTTAACAATAATATAAAAGCACAAATATGACTTGCATTCTCAAACGTAATGCGTTATGCATAAAATCGTTGATTTTTTTAAAACATTTAATTTGTTTAGGGCCTGATTAATTGGAAAATATTCTGATATAATAAAATTGAGCTATATGTGAAGATTGTTTTTAATTTAACTCGATAAATATATTTTCCAACTATAGTTCAAATTACGAGAGTTCGGTGGCGACTCATACTTATAACAAGTTGTGGGGTATAAACTGCCGATATAACTAAAAAGCACTGACTCACTTATTTTTCTATTATGTATATAGCAACGAGTAAGTTAAAATTCATTATCGTATTATAGATTTATACCGCTCTTATACCCTCTTTTAAGTATAAGTCGCCGCCGAACTCTCGCGATTTGGACTATAATAGTATTTTAGTATAAATTACGTTATAAACAATTTAACTTTTTCTCTAAAATAACGATAGTTAATGCAAATATGGTTGCAGGATTTTAGGCGTATAGCTAATAATTTAAATTTACTAATTATATACTTATAATAATTATTTTTAAACATAATGAGGTATTTGTTATTTTTTTTTTATATTAAAATTTATTAAATGAATATATTTATTAAATTATTAACAATTGAATATGTATTTTTATATTTTAAGTTGAATTATATATTCATATATATAAATATTTATAAAATGTTTTATTTTATTCATGATTGGAAACAAACAGATATATATCAGTCTTTTAATTTATTTATCTCGATTTGGCAGCTGCTATATGCATGGAATTAATAATTTAGCTCTAGGTATCCTATTAATTTTATATCTGATCATTCAATAAATAAACAATATGTGAACCATATATATTAGAATGTATTCGTTAAAAAGTTTGCGTTTGCCTAAAAATATATGACACAATTATTCATATAGAATTCTTTCAGACCCCTGGTGGCCGAAAAATAAACACTTTTCGACAGTACATTAGAAATAAAAGAATTATTAATTTTAGTTAGACGAAGTTGTCAGACTTAACTTCTGACATCTTACTTTAGATACAACTCTATTATTTAGTCATACTAACTACTACACTATCTAAAACATTTGTAGTTTCAATATAGCTGCATTCAAAAACTTGCTAATTGTAGTAGTACTATTCTATTCTAATTTAGAAATGTTTGTAACATCGTTGTAGAGAACGCCTTATACAGTCCTTATACTTTTACGGCTCTTTAAAAATTATATATAGATGACAGACTTAAGATGGTACACCCAGTTGTGCAACTATTATATAAACAAACTGTTAATAATTTAAGAAATATATAAAATCAATAATTGACATAAAATAATATATGTTATATATTAGTATTCGTATAATACATATAAAAAATCGGTATAAGTAGTTAATTAATAATTAATGCGTTTTTATAACATTAACTATTTATAAAATATATGTATAATTATTATATATTATATAATTTTAAATAAAAAATATAAATGTTTGTTTTAACACACACTATTTTACAGATATATGAATTGAAATATTTTAATGGGTAAAAACAGATGCGTTTAAAAATTTGGTAAAAACCTATAAAAATTATGTACAACGGTAAAAAGTTCGTACTTATATATATATATATTTATATACACAGTTAGAAAATGTTCACATTTATAACAAATTCGACGCCATTTTGTGAATATTAGAAATTATCAATTCGCTTTCGAAAACCACAGGTTTAACCTCTTCTACTGAAATGACGAGTTACATTCGTCAGGATAATTAAGTGGGCTGCCCGAATTATATCCGGGAGAAACTATACAGTAAAAAATATCACCTACAAATAAATTGCTGCAGAAGGGGTTCCTTATTTAAATTACTAATTTTGTTGACAAGTAGCGCTTTAAGACTCGCTTCAGTAGCAGGATTCCGTAACGTTATTGATAATTAAACGATATTGTAACGACTAAAAGTAATGCCAGAATCTTAACCTCTACATCTGGCAACACTATTGTTAAGTTAACGATAACGTTTGTCGTTAAAACAGTTACGGGATTAGCGTATGAAAATTTCTTATTTCTTATTAACTGTGTACCAATTTAGTTTTTTTTTTTTTAAATATTTATGTTATTTTGTAGAAAATTAAAAATTAATCAATCATTTTCGGTAATTAAAACATTAACATATATGATAATAAAAATATTGATTGACAAAAATTGCCAACTAAAAACTAATTATTACACACAAACTTATAACTATTTATATTTTTCTTTTTGTATAATTTTTTTTCGGTTTGTAAATTATTTAAGTCTTATATTCTGCGTTTTTGGATGGTTTTGAAACCTTAATAGTATGTACTTGTATTTGTTAAAAAATATATTAAACTCTGGTTTGATGATGAGGGCTTCTAGGTTCTCTTGGAGTAGCGAGTGAATCATGCTGGATTATTGTGCGGTGATCTTGAACTATCGACTGCAATATTTCTTCTTGCTCTCTGTGTTCTGTCTGCAATACAAAATGATTTATATAAATTGAAAGTTCTGTGGACACTTAGATTGTTTAAGGACACTAGACTAATTACCAATATTTCATCGAGCTGTTGATGAGAGCTAGTAGGAACAGGGTAGGTCTGAAAATGTTCTTGCAACTCGTTTATGGAGTCGCCTATCTTATGCATGCGTCGTTCTAAAACAGTCAGCGAATGAGGAAGAACGGTTTCGATATCTGCAAAACGATTAACGAACATGTAGAAACCTGATAACTACATTAAAACATAAAATAATTGAATTTACTTGTGTTTTGCGGATTCGTAAGTTGATTTATGTAAGGTGCATATGTTTGATCCTGCAGGGGAATAGTCAAACTATGTGCCTCTTCAAAACTAACGACTTCATCACAACTCAAACCAGAATCGCTTTCGACATGGTTTCCATATCCTGTATTAGATTGATATGCATCCTGTGTGATGTCTGAAACAACCACACTCCTTCTTTTAGGATTATTCACATCACTAGTCAACGTTCTTTTTAATGCACTACACCCCGACCTAGAACCAGTTGTATTATGAGTTTGTCCAGAATCTACAATAATTGAACTGTGTTGTAAGGAATTGTCAATGTTTACTAATTTAGGCACGATTCCGTATTGATTAGTCCCACTGAATATATTGTCACTAGTGTTGTGCATTGAGTTCACATTGAGTTCACTATTTCTTCTATTTAATTGCTCACTGTACACGTTTGAATGGTTTAACCGAGACATTTGATTTGTTGAGTTTGTGAACGAGTTGTCACCACTTGATGGATAACGAGTTCGAGCTCTTTGATGGATGATACTAGGTTGCACCGGCGAATGCGAGTTGTGATTCCATTGCGATACACTAGGTAGCGGTGACACTGGTTCTTGTTTGATAACTTGTGATGCCATTGTCTCTTGATTAAGACCGTTTATTGGTTGCGCAGAAACATTTCTTAAAACTGATGGTCTCGAATTGTTTGAGGTCTCTGTTGAAGACGAAGGGCTCCGACATGATTCGGGAGGTGACCCGAATTGTGTTACAGAACTTATGATTTGAACACTCCTTGTTATTGAAGACTTAATTGAATCGATTTGAGTAGGGATTATTGCAAGTGGAGGACTTTTTATTGCACGTGAATATTGCGGCGGAGGTTTAAAATCTTCGCCAAACTTTGGTGGTGTTGGTGGCGGTGTTTTTCTTTCACACGGTGCTGGACTTGGTAGATTTGTAATTAAATGCATTATCGCATGTTCCAATTCTTGTGGATCTTCTACAGATGGATTTGTTGTTGTTACCTCATTTGTAGAAGGTAGCACCGCCTTAGAAAAAAAAATAATCAAAATACATTGTAACGATAGTTATTGATTTATCAAATAAGTTCTTAGCTTACCATTTCTTTTTCATTTTTCTTTTTTGCTTCCTCATTGATAATGATTGCATATTTTTTCTTCATTTGTCTAACTAATTCTTTGCCTTCGGTGTCGCTAACTAGTGTATTAATACACACGAAACTGGTGACCATGTTGTCATCATTAACTTCAAGGTAACCATAGGTCTTAAGGTATATAAAGGTACCCGCTCGAGATACGAGACGATAGCAAGACTCGCCGACTGGTTTACTAAGATCATACACTGAAAAATATAATATTAAATTAACAATATACACTAACATATTTATATGACTTTAAATAAATAAAGTTCCTGAATTCTTACTTTGCCTTAGCGCTATCATGACCCATCGCACGTCTTCTTTGTGCATAAACGTAAATGGAGATAATCCTGCTACTTCCTTAGTCATATAACCAGCAACAATTGATATTCGCTGATCACACTGAATAATTCTACCATCTATTAAATGTCTGGTTCGATACTCTGCTTTCGTTGCTTCCAGCAATCGATTACTATAATAATTAGTTGATTGTTTAAGTATTTTCACCATTCCCACGAAAACCTAAAACAAAACAAGCAGAAACATATATCAGTTGTAATTCTATAAGCACTTTCATAGTTTCATTTTGTCATTGACACATCATAATTGACATACTATATCGTTTCCACTGGGTGACACGGCATCTTCACCTCTTTTATTGTTTCTTCGTAAGATTTGTGTACTGCAAGGAGGTGCACCAGCTCCACGAACTGCTTTATCTGCTTGCCTGAAGCAGCCATTGACATGAACTAGTTCATATGTTGTAGGTTCCGAACGGGGACCAGCTCGAGCTAAACTAAAATTAAAATAGGTACATAATACAAAATTTAGGAATAGATGTATTCTAACATAACTAACAAGTGCTTTCCAAATTTATTGAATACAAATTCTTCTTTCCTGCTTCTAGGCAGTAAAAAATCAACTCAAGAGCACTCCAAAGTATTATTTTATTGAAAAAAAAGTAACGATTAAAAATTAGCAAATATTATTTATTGAATTTGACAGCTCCTGAACTTTAATTTCTATAAACCAAGAAAGTTTACCACGAAATTACAAATATTTAATATATATTTTATTATTTGTTATCTAAAATATGTAAAAGTGGGCACTTACCGAATACGAAAATCTCGACGCTCCTGTCTAAATAAATCATCAAGCTCGTCCTCACTCATTTTAGGTGTTTCCGTCGAACTACCTTCTCCACTTCCACCAGGTAGAGCAACTGCGTTTCCGGCCACATTAAATCCAGGTATATTTTTAGGTATCAACATTTTTTTCATTCGTTCCTGGTCATCTGGATGAGTTATGCTTAATACATTCTGGCCCAACAGATCAATCTGAAACAAAATAATATATTTTTATAACATGTAGAAATATGTATAACGATTTGGTTCTGTCACACCTTCTTAATCGATCCTATATTATCGACTGAACGAGTTGTTTATGATACTATCGCTACATCAATATTCACGGTGCAATTTTAATGACTTCGAAAACATGACAATATAGAAATTTCCATGAATTTTAGTTTGTATGTACAATGAAATTTAATGCAATACTTTCATAGGAGAAGACTAGAAAAACAAATCAACAGTTTTTGAAATTAATTAAAAATTTTAAATAACTTTTGCATACATAATAATACGATATATATACAAAATAATGTTTTCAACATTTTCAAATTTATTTTTCATTAATTTGTTTTTCTTTCGGTTCTATGTATTACAAATACATAGACGAAA
Source organism: Panorpa germanica (assembly GCA_963678705.1). Taxonomy (NCBI): domain Eukaryota; kingdom Metazoa; phylum Arthropoda; class Insecta; order Mecoptera; family Panorpidae; genus Panorpa; species Panorpa germanica. The sequence goes on along the minus strand of OY783223.1, from coordinate 5,191,586 downwards.
ACACTATTTTCCATGGAGACGTGCTCATTTACACAAAAAGAGGATTTCCCGGAAATGCAATAGTTAATGCTGCAATATAGTGAATCGAGTTTGTTTTGGATTTATTCCACTGAGAGTTTCCACCTATTTTCCAGAATCATTTGTAGATGTATATAAAGAAAATTCATTGGAAATGCACTTAGATACAACGCGGAATTACAAAATATGAAGTACACCGCTGATTTTCTTCAACAACGTCAATCAATTGAATCAATATTTTAACGTTTACAACAAATATAATATTAAAATAAAAAATCAACGTAATTTGTACGATTAATTCCTGGGTCTTGTGTCCTCATTTTTTAGTGGTCGATTTTTCAATTGTTGATTGAAATTGATGTTAATAAATGTGTATTGGCGTGTCTATTTTATTAAATATCTGAATGTTGACGGAGATATAGCAATTAAAAATTTGAATTATAGTTTTAGCGCTAGAAATGGTCGGCCATATTTGTATGACGTGAAATGCATTTTAACGTCAGTTATTTGTTGATTAGGTCAGTGCTGTGGTAATGTTTTGTAGCTGTTGGTCGTCGAAAAAATCAAGTCAAGTCAAAGAATAATAAGTTTTTATTTTATTTAACCCGGTTAAGGCAGACATAATATTGAAATTTTATTGTTTCTTGAAATAACTGTAAATAATATTTGATATATAAATACATATAGCAGAGATTTATGAGCTGCAAGGTTGGTAGCAATTGTAATGTCACATGCATTTGGAATGTGTACAACGTTGAATCCCTTTAATAATTAAAGAAACAAAATTACTTTTTTAATTGTTAATATCTCTTAACATATAAGGAGTTATTAAAAAATAATTGAACATTTGAGGTTCTAGTAACCCATTTTATCAATATATAGTACACTTCTATAGAAATTAAGACATAGGACACAAACCTATTACATTTTAGGTTAAACAAAGACAAATTTAAACAAGTCTGCACATATTTATATAAGTATACAATCTTATTATTATTTGGATACAACAATGTACCGTTTTAGTATGCAGTTGATTTGGGAATGTTTACTGCAAAATTAAATAACTGTAAATTTTTTGCTTGTAAAATTGTAATGCCCTGCAGCTAAAATGGTTGTGCCACCTGTGGACTAATTCGGCCTAGAATGCAGATTGTATATTAAAACACCTGTAACAAATTTTATATTGAGTGTATTTCAGATTCCGTTGGACACCCTGTTGGAAGCCTTTAACACTTTTCTTACTTGTTTATAAATTAAATTTGTTTTCAAATATGGTGTTCTTGGCAGACTTCACAATCTTCTAAACTTAATATAACTATAATTGTGAAAATAAGACTTGCCTTAACTTTATTAAAAATGAAGAATCACCCTATTGCATCGCACACGCCGTAATATCCTTCATAGCTCTCGTGTGCAGAGAAATATTTCCCCACCCTTAAACTACAAGGTTAATATATATTTCTCTTTCTAACAAATACATTTATATATCTATCTATCTCTATTAACTCATACACCTGTAGAGTACAAATTTACTTGGGTGGTTTTTCTGCTTTGTACACAAACAACTGATCCTGCGATTGTGAATGCTGTTGCCATGACAACCAATGCCTTGGAAATATATTATTTTACTATGTTAACCGATTTACGAGTATCCACTTTACTATTTATTTTAGAAAAAGCGTATGACATGTTGCAAGTATTTCAGGGGTTTTGGTTTTATGAAATATAATTTCATTCTTTGGTTTTTTATTCATTTTTATTTTTCATGAAGATATAACAAATTCAAACTTTTAAATATAAAAGAGGGCTTTATATTATATAAATAATAGCCTGCAGTGATCGTTTTTCTTTATATTTTGATTATTGGTTGGTTTTATAATTATAGGAAGAACTCCCAATCATTTTTCTCTGCGGGCGCTTTCAACAATAATGTTTTCCTTCTTCGAATAACTTCTAGAATATTGCAAATTATTATTAATAAAGAAAAAGAATCCATTTTATAATTTAATTAAAAAGATTTTTAATTACAAATGCTATACCCTTCCATAACTTGCGAAATTCTTTAAAAATTTAAACTGCGAAATTAATATTTTCAATTCTTTCTATAGAAAAACAAAATCATAAGTTTTCATCTCTTTGTATATTTATTTGTTTGATACTTTCTATGGAATCTCAACCATTTTTATAGATTCTTCAAATAACAAAATAAACAAGGTTGCATATTGATTAAATTCCACGACAATGAAAAACGACATAAACATAAGAGCACAGTTTCAACACCTAAGCAACGCGGATACGACGCCCTAGAAATCAGGTCAATACACAATAAAATGTACGAGCAGAACAACATCAAAACACTGCTAAATCTACAGGTGAACACTTGTTGAAACAATTTGTTAAATTCCTTCAACAACAACTAACTTGCAGTGTGTATGGATATATCACGATAAGTTAAGAATTCAGATAATTTTACTATATGTTAAAACGTATCTGTATCTCCATTCAAAATATCACAATTTTGATAAAGAGGTCTTATATAAGAATTAAAACATTTTGTGAGGCCCTCTATAAAGATCTACATGGATAAAGGTGTTGATGACACTTTAAAAAACGAAAATGAAGATGAAGAGGTATTGTCATTCTGTAATGATCACGATTTTTTATTTTAATGGGCTTGTGTACTCATTTTTTAGTGGTCGATTTTTCAATTGTTGATTGAAATTGATGTTAATAAATGTGTATTGGCGTGTCTATTTTATTAAATATCTAAATGTTGACGAAGATATAGCAATTAAAAGTTTGAATTGTAGTTTTAGCGCTAGAAATGGTCGGCCATGTTTGTATGACGTGAAATGCATTTTAACGTCAGTTATTTGTTGAATACTGTGGTAATGTTTTGTAGCTGTTGGTAGTCGAAATATCAAGTCAAATCAAAGAATAATAAGTTTTTATTTTATTTAACCCTGCTAAGGCAGACATAATATTGGAATTTTATTGTTTCTTGTAATAGCTGTAAATAATATTTGATATTTTGATATATAAATACATATAGCAGAGATCATATTGTGATATCATATGCATTTGGAATGTGTACAACGTTGAATCCCTTTAATAATTAAAGAGACAAAATGACTTTTTTAATTGTTAATATCTCCTAACATATAAGGAGTTATTAAAAAATAATTGAACATTTGAGGTTCTAGTAACCCACTTTATCAATATATAGTACACTTTTATAGAAATTAAGACATAGGACACAAGCCCATTATTGTACCTCTTTTAAAAATCATAGCTTTTTTTAAGGATTAAAAGCTTTTAATATAGCTATGTAAAAAATAAAACCTTATTATATTAAACATTACCAGGTTTTGGTAAAGAAAAATATTACATGGAATATTTGCGACAAAACATTTTGTATTCTGTGAGATGTTATAACACATGGGCTGAACATAAGATAAAAAAAAGTATTTTAAGTTATACTTCGATTATATTTGTTTAAAAAAATGAACAAAGATTTTTGGTTTGTATTCCGTCAAAAAGTTTAAAAATTACAAAGTGAAACCATCTTTTAATGAAGTTATATTTCATTTTTGAAATAATTAACAGTGTAACTTTAATGAAGCTTCAACGTTAATGAAGTAAACAAGATGTTAATTAGATGAACTTAAGATTAAAACACACACACACTTGTTAGAGATTCAGAATTACTAAAGAAATAAATTAAAATTATTTCTAACGCCTGCGGTCGTGAAAATGCAATCTGAATAACACTTTTAGAATTTAAAATTTAATTTTAACCTAAATTTGATTTAATTGTTGTAAAAATGTATAATTATTACCTGACAATGACCAAGATGTTGCTCAATATTAGCACTGACGATAACAATTAAGCCACGATACGTCACTGTTAGACAGAAACCACCAAATAGTTCCAAAAATGCATTTGCAATATCTGGTTGCATTTTTTGGTGGCATCTTGCAGTTGAATTTCCAAAAACTGTAACAATGACAAATATAAAAAAAGGAACCAAACTAAATAATAAGTTGCGTAAGATATTTTGATTACATACCATGTTCTTTTCTTAGATCATGTGCAGTCAGTCTTAAAACACCAGTTTTATCAATCTTTCTTGGTGAGGCCACAACCAAGGGCACCAGAGTTGATAACTCGGTGATGGCACTGTTCAGCTTATCCCGACGAAGTTTTTCGGCACGATTTCTGGCATCTCGTCCATTATTACTGCAACAAAAGAAATATATTACTATTAAAACTCTTCGAGTGGTGAAGAAAGGAACTTTGGATCATATTAAATTTGAATGCATAAATTATAGTTTAGAAAGATCAAAATTCAATAGTGAAATATTAGATGTGATTAACACTTTTCCTGTTAATACTAAAATTAAAATTAAAGGGAGGCAGTGAAGGAAAGAGATGGATGGCGGAAATAGTAAAAAGGAAGGGAAAAACAGGACAATAAATAAGCTTGTGGCTCGGTTGCATAAGGAACATGAAGAGAGAGGAAGTACTAAAAGAGGCAGTGAAGGGAAGCAGGAGAAAGAAAGAAGTAGCGAGGAAACAGTTAAACTTCAGTCCAGAAAAATAGAGGATTTTCGGAAAGGAGATAAGGACAAGAGGTAGATGACGGAGATAGAGACAATAATAACATAGTAAAGGTAGAGAGTCAAGAGGAAATAGTAAAGATAGAGCGTCTATGCCTGTAATAGACATAAGTGGAGAAGTGAAAACGAAGAGAGAAGGCAGGAAGGATAGTGAAAAGATAATAGAGGGTTTGTCGAGAGGAGACAAGGAAGGCAAGAGGTGATAGATGATCTTCATAGGCAATAAGGAAGGAGAAGCAGGAAACGGTTTGTCGAGAGGAGACAAAGAAGACAAGAGGTGAGGAAACGGTGAGAATGAAGGAAGACTAGGGAAAATGAAGGAAGAGAGTCAAGAGAAGAAGAAGCAGAAAGTACTTTTGGAAATAAAAAGGTCTAGAATAGTTTAAGTTTAATTTCAAGTTAAAGTTCTATGAAATGTATTAAGAATGTAGATTGTAAAGCCGAAAGGCGAACAATTAATAAATAAATAATTCTAATTTTTTGTTAAGTGATTCAAAATTAATTAGTGAATTATTGTATATATACTCGTATTTAGAAATTTGTAAAATTGAATTATAAAATATGTATAAAATATGTTTGATGGTGGCTATGACGAATAAAAGTCAAGCCAAATAAATAAATAAAACTTTTCGCAAAATTTAATGAAACTATTGTCAATTTGAAGTGCCATGAAGGGTGTATCAATTGGAGGTGACTATTTTAAAATCATCGCCATTTCGAACATGTGTCACTTTGTTATTTGAAATTTGACATATGGAATCTAGAGACATAGGACATTTTTAAAAACGAACGCATATATGTATAAATTTATTACTACCAATCATTTTCTCGTAATTTCTAAAGTAAAATGGTAACTAACAATAAGATGGCATAAAATCCAGTATGGAATATTAATATTTTCCATTAATTTCTATAGTTTTTAGCAGGTCAAGGTGATATTCATAAGATACGAATCAGCATTGTAATAGTACTTTTCCAGATACAACAATAACAACTTACGCGATTCCTTTTTTATTATTATCAATAAAAGAATAATATTTTCCTCCATTGTACGTATATTTATTCATTATTGTTTGCATAATATTACGTATATTTCTAAAAGAATTTCTTTTTAATTAATGCAAATATTATATTATTCATACATCAATAACAATATCAATTAAATAAATATTTTAATTATAGTTTATGCACCACCTGTGCACCGTGGATGCGATATATAAATATAACTGCATAAAGAAATAATTATACCTGTTCTTCTATTGTTTTAATTATTTAAATAATTTCCTTGAGTTTATATATACGTTTACATTTCTCTTTGGAACATTTTGAATTTGAGATTTTTATCTATTTTAAGTCTAGATGCTACTGGGGAAAAATCGAAACAAGAATTTTTGAAAAATTATATAGTTGTCTTATTACAAAAACCTGATTAGGTGCTTCTAAGGAACATAAATAAGTAGGGCAAACCATATGTGTACCCGTTTAGGGCACTATCTGTGCAAAAAATAATCCAGAGTATGACGCAATTTCTTTTAATGTAGTTACAACGTAAAACCACTTTTCGATAGATTTTTTAAAATTGGTTATGGGCTAAGAATAACGTTTACTAATAAATCGCGAAGTTGCAGAATTTTTGACTGTTTAGAATCGGAGATAATTAATTACAAAGTTAGCAATTTTCAGGCTTACTTCCCATTTGATCGATAGAATTTTGAAAAAAATTAGGAGAGTAAAGAAAAATGTGTTCAAACCAATTAAATAAAAAAGAATAGCACTTTACCATTTTGTATTCGAGATATAATAATTTAAAATATCATTTTCTTTATTCCAACCATTTCTTTTCATGGTCAATGGTAATCCGGCAACATTGCGCGCAAAATTATCTCGAGTAGTGTAGAATAAAGAAGAGAAATTTTAAATCTTTGATGGTACTAATGCATTTCTAACATTGCATGCGTTATATTTGATAGTATATGTGGGTATTCGTATACAGAGGTTTTGAATTTCTCACAATAGTATGCAACATATCTGTAATCAGAGATGTGCACAAATGCTTTTCAAAAGCATTTAAATACAAAATGCAAATATCTCATTATTATCTTATTTCAAATACAAAATAAAAAATAAATTTCATGTTAGTATTTAAATACAAAATACGTATTTTAAAATAGAATAGAATACTTTTTATGTTACTAGTATAACTGTTATTTTTTTTAATAATTATGAAAATTTACATAAAATATATGTTATTTATGTCATGGATTTTAATACCACTATTTCTTCAAATAATTTATCTTTCATTTTTCGTCGATGGAATTATTTTTTTATTTTTTGGAAGGATAAATTGTTTATATGTAGTTGGGGTAGTTTAGGGATTAAAGCGGACAAGTGTTAAGGGTAGTAGGTAAAATAATGTATATTTATGTATATATATATTTCAGTAAGGAATGTAGTGGAGTGATTGTCTTGTAGTAAAACAACTAATGAACGAGAAATATGATAAACAAATTTAGGTAAACGAAAATCAGATGTCACATGGTGGGGGTAACAGGAAGGATAATAAAGTAATAGGCACATCTATCATTTTAAATTAGAATTATTAAGACAATTGTGCAGATACTTTTAGATCATAGATGGTCCTAATGTTGGTGGAGCTTTAAGTTTATATTCCAAAAATAATGTTTACTGATTAACACTATGAAGTAACAAAAATGAAAAAAGTATTTTGTATTTTCCAAATAGGAAATACTCTTAAAAGATTTGAGTATATGTATTTTAAAAAACGCACAATTGGTTGACCAACAATGATATACGTATTGTTATTGTATTTAAATGTATCTACAACGTTAATTGTCCGATTAAACACTGTGATAACTGATCGACTGAACGACGGACTATCTTTCGAGGAGTGAAGGATCCGTGGTCAGACGAAATGACGCACTACTTTATTGTTTACTTCGAAACTTTGACAAATATGTCTATAAACAAAGTATTTACAATATAAATGTATGTGTGTGTGAATTTCGTATCTTCGTTTTACACCTTATCAGCTGTTTCGAACGCCCATTTTAGACTCTTATCGTTTTTATCTATGTTATCATTATGTTCAACAATTATTTTTTTTGTTTTTTTTTTAAATGCTACATTTAAATTTACTACTAACAAATTATGAAAATGTATTTATTTATTGACAGGGACTAAAAATGGTTTCAAAATATGGTATTTATTAAAATTTTAGCTTGACAAGTATTATTCGGATTCTGTATTTTTCCCCAACACGAAATTCAAATTTTTCCATTGTTTTGAAACTTAGAAAGGTAGCATCATTGAAACAACTGTAACTCATAAACGAATGGTCGGATTGTCAAGAAATTTTGACCTATAGTTTGAAAAATTTGTCAGTAGTAGCACCATCTATATCAACAAATAACTGACATATCCCATTACGTGGATACGTCATAAATATGACCGATCATTTCTAGCGCTAAAACTACAATTCAAACTATTAATTGCTATATCTCCGTCAATATTTAGATATTTAATAAAATAGACACGCCAATACCCATAACATCAATTTCATCATATTAACATCAATTTCAATCAACAACTGAAAAATCGACCACTTAAAAATGAGGACACAAGCCCATTGTGTTCACATGCCCAACAGTAAATATAAAATTCAGAAATTTGATAAAATATTATCAAATAATCTTGCGCAAAATTTTGACGAAATGATGATTATATTTAGTATAAAAATAACCGTACGAGCATATTTAAATCTGTTAATGAAGTGACGTCATGTTCCTAGCTCGTAGATAACCCTGAAATAGTGAATGACACAATGACCTTATCACAGTGTGTATGTGTATACACCATACACATATATGATGCTATTAATTTTAGCATTCATTAAATCGGTCAGCCCGTTTATTAAATATATTTGCATTATAAATGAGCGACCGAATATGGCATGAAATTTTTATATATGTTACGATTGTTTTACTAAATGCGGTTATGTTATTGTGCATGAAAAAGGCGCTCGCCTTTTATTTACACCAAATTTATTTTTCTTTCTTAATCTCTACAAACCGAGTGCCCGAAACACTCACTTAATTTTACATATTTATAATATAGTAATTACCAGAGATGTAAAATAGTAAAGAGATACAAAATAGTAAATACCTATTTTCTGTTTTATATTTAAAAATCTTTTAAGAGTATAGAATTTTATATTTTATTTGAAAACTTTTACAAACCTATTTCCTATTTGGAAAATACAAAATAGTTAATAATGTAGTTAAGAACGTATGTGTACTTGCTAGTTTGAAATCGGGGCTCTTTAAACGCGGCAGATGCAAAAAAAAAATAGTTTTGACACAATAATTTTTGATTCGCACAATTATACTACAGAAAGTAGGACATTTAAGAACCGATTACGATTCGGTCTACCTTTTATTTTGTTCAGTGGTCAGAGTTGGGCTCTACTAGAGGAAATGTAACTACGCGAATAGAAAATACATTAACCTGCAGTCTGTAATGCAATGTCTGTTGACAATGATTTTGAGATGCATATAAACTGGCAGCATCAGCAAATTAAGCGGCTAACAATGGATGCAACAGGAAACATAAGAACACACACTACATGGACGGATGACAGTTGCAATTAATCCACTGTATACTGCGTTATACTGAGATAACAACCTAGTGAAGATAACGGTTTGTGTTGTGTCTAGAGTTAGAGATGGAAATAGAAAAAAAATACAAGCAGACAGAATTATATTTCATGAAAAACTGAATGAACTGCTGATTTAGAAAGGAGAATATGAATCCATTGTGTTTTATTTCAGAACAACCAGCTTTTCGCTCCATTGAAAAGGAACGCGTGAAGGTAATATTTTTTTGTTGTATCTACTTTAGAGAAATGATCAAACCAGACAGAATTTTATGAAATATTAATAAAAAAAAATACATCAAAAAGGTAATATTACTAAAGCCTCATTCCTACTCACTGTTTTGATATTTAATTTACATTTTTATTTAATATTTTAATCTAGAATCAGAATAGGTATTACTTGTCACATTCGTGTTTTAAGGAGGTATAGGACGTTAACGTAAATGATGAAAACGTTGTGAAATTTGGAGGGTCGATACAAATAGTTAAAATACATGCTGTCTCAAAATTTTAGAGACCTAGGGTTCATAGTTTTCTTTTTATACATGATTAGAAATAGTCATTTTCCATACAAATAATAATTTTTAGCTCAATTTCACAACATAATATAACTTTTAACTATTAAAAAATGGTGACACGGCTTTCAAAAACTAAGTGTATATAAAAGAATCTTTTCTGTAACTATTGCAAAAAGAAAATTATCAAAAGGATACCTATTTACGAAAATATTTAAATAAAACCATTAAGAAACAGTAAATGTTAGTTATAAGCTGGCAACGTTGCAAATGCCAATTTGAGCAATTTGCCATGCCAATTTTCCAATGCCAATTTTCCCATTTTGAAATTCAAAATTGGAATAAATATTATATAAAATATAGCAATTTATTTGTCAAAAAACCAAATCACGCATGCGTCAACACACGTAAATTTACAGCGTTGCCAAATTTATTATTTCTTTTTCAAAATATTTAATTTGAATTTATATTGAACTAATATAAATTTGATATTAATTATAGGTAATTTTTCATTTATTAAATTACGTCCTGTACCTCCTTAATGCGTCGTTAGTTATATAAATTGTGACAGTTCGACAAAATTGAATGTGAAATAATTAAAATTGCTGTTTTTAATAACAATTTGTAATAGAAATTGTTTTTACTTCTTTATTTTTGACAAACTGACATTAAACTTCTTTATAAACAAATCCTATTTTGACAGATTGTCACATTTTGGTGGTATTTACTGCTGTGTGTTATAATTTAGTGTTGAAACGTAATATTTACTTGTTGTAAAGTATATCAAACTATGCGACATATTTTAAACTTGAAAATAGTGAAAAAACTATTTTCGAATAGTAGGTTGAATCAAACTAAAGCTGGATTAACAAGACAAGAGATTAACTTATAAAGTTTCTTTGTGTCTCATTTCTATCTGATAGCGATCTAAATATGTTTAAAACAATCTAAATAAAATTAATAACATTTTATTTTGACAAGATGGAGGTCAGAATACTTGGCACCGAATAGATAAATGTTTAATTTTAGTTGTTATTTCGAATAAAGTTAGGAATCAAGTAAATGTTAATTAAAAACATGCTAATCAATATTAGTTAATTAATAAAATAAGCTGTATACACCAATCGCCATACCTCGCTATATGGCACGGATTCTATATACGGTCAAAAACAAAAAAAACAGTTTTCTTCTCAATGAGAATTTGGCATTCTTTTCTATTGAAGAAATAATCTTGTTTTTATATTTAACGTGTTTATTAAGGCCTAGATTCGCGCGGTTTTAATTCTGTATACGAAAACTTACCCAGCACACACTGCGGATAAATTCATCTTAGTTTATATGCAGTTCTTGACTCGGCTAAGAACTGATTTTATACTGTTGTATGTATATATCTCGTCATGTTAATGTTTGTTCAAAGAGATGCAGCGACAGATGCATACTGCTTTAAAAAAACTTCGCCGACAACACCATATGGCATTTGCAGAATTAATTCCGCAGTGCGTGCGTCCACATTCAACTATATATATACTACAATTTTTTTTTAACTAAACAAAAAGAAACCTATTTTTAAAACTTTAATAATTCTTAATCTTTAATTTATTACGTTTTATGATTTTATTAATTCGATAAATCCTTACGTAAAAATTTCTCCTTTTATGTAAAATAAACCTCAAATACACGTAACTATTTATATTTAGCGGGTATAGATGGCATGTATGTGTGTATAGCTATACACACATGTACAAATAAGAATATATATTGTCTGAACAGAGCAGAGTCACTAACTGACGAATTTCCCAAGGACAAATTATCTAAAATTATTTTGGATTGACCTCAAGACGTCACTTAAATTAAATTTATTGACAAATTTATTGAGTGAATCAAGAGGATTGTATAATTCAACTCTCCTCTTGATTTCCGTTAGACTATCTCTTTCTTGCATATATAAATATACAATACCCTTTCTCTTTCTAATTAAATAAATACATTTTTAACACAACAATGTTAAATTTCTGTTGTTTTTGTTGAAGTCTCTTAGAAACAAAAATTTATTTATATATTTTCTAGGTTTATTTTCAAAGATTCTTAACAGATTGTAGTTTCTTAAAATATCATATATTTTCGTACTTTATATATTGTTATCAAGGTATGTTCTCTTATTGTCATAGTCTAATTTATTTAAATGCATTTTTTAACACATTTATAAATAAATGCACACACATATATATTAGTCAAATGTTTTTTGAATATATAGTAATCAAATGGTGTTTTTATCGAGTTAAAACGTAAACAGCAGGGTGGGCAGTAAGTTCGCTATATCAAATGAATCAATATTTAAATTGTGAAATATTTTTAGATGAATAATGTGAGTGTGTATTCATTTCATTCTGTTTTTTTTTTGAATTCACTTGAACTTCCCTGACATGAAAGAAAACACAAAGATTAAAAAATAAAATGTTTATTATTAAAGTCCAAATTTGTTCAATATCTTGTCAATGAATTCAGTGTCCTCTTCTACCATTTTACTATGAACATGATGCAGATGCACCCCCTGAAAGTAATCCTGCTCACTAATTATGTCCATGAACATAATTGCTTTTTCAATTCTACTTTTGTCAAAGATCAACCATAGTTATATTCGATTGGAACAAATATAACAACTAAGAAACAAAAATAATAACATAGGTTTGGTTTATAATAAACCTCAGTTAACTAAGAACTGTGTAAAAACTGTAGGAGATTAACGCTTTATTAATATGTGTAATGGAATTTTCCGATGTACTTTATTAATCGAGTAAGAAAAGTTGCACATGGAACATTTTTGTAGAACATTGACTACATAAAGCTACGCTAACAGTTTGTGACTTAAGACTTCACGCTTGTGACAAGTGTGAAGCGCTATCTATTTTAACTCTGTCCTATCTCCAGTGTGCGAACGCCCTATCTGCCTATTTTTTTTTTTTTTTAATATAGTTTCTAGGGCTTCCTAGGCACGTAGCCTTTTATCGCCCCTAATATTGTTCTGCTTCTTCTTATATGTTATATCCAGACAACAAGAATGATCTATTCATGGCTACTGCAGTTATAAATTTCGGTTTCTCAATCAAAAAGGGGGGTTTAACAGCGTCTGCGAAGTCTGTAGCACCGCCCGTTGGAGTCCATTTGCCATTGCTATATTTTTGCATTGCCTCAGAATGTGGTCAGGATCTGCTTCCTCTTCACCACATTCACATTTAGAGTTTGGAATGATTTTGTTTCTTGCTAGATGTTTCGGAGTTCCAGTATGATTCATTCTTAGTCTTGATTTGGCAAACCATGGCTTAGGTTTCAGTATTGGTTGTATTTTATAAAATTCTCTACCTTTATCAGAATTATCCCACTTGTCTTGCCAATTTTTCATTTCATTTTTACTATCTACCTATTCAATTATTTGTTTCTAAAATTTACACCCATCCTGATACGAGTACTATATAAAATTTAATATTTCTTTTAATAAATAATTTCTTTGTGCATGAAAAATACATTTAGAGATTGCAGAGTCGCTACTGTGACAAGTAATATACTTATCAACGTATTACTTTTTATTTTATAACAGTTTCTAAACACAAAAAATACGTTATATCTTATATTACTAATAAAAAACTAAAAAAATTAATACAAAATGTTAATATTGATCAATCACCATTAACAAACTAGAAATATTAATAAGAAATAAGCAAATTAAATAAGAAATTGCAAAAGGCAATATGTAACTGCCAAGTCCTCTAACTGTTTGACAGTAATGAGGTAAATTAATTAATCTCAGCTACTGTTAAATGCAAATGCACATTATTACTGTTAATAGATTTATTGAAAAATGCAGTATTACGCTTTAACATTAAATGCCATAGTTAAAAACCGTTGGCCCATCCTGTAAAAAACCAAGATAAAGCAGCATACTATAAAACTCAATCTAACAAACAAATAGTCGACTTCAATGCCATACGATGAAAAAAACAGTCTCACTAATACATACACTAATTATGTATATGTGTTTTTGTTATTTACATGGATAAGAGTATATAATATAGAAACACTACTATACCACTACTAATAAAAATCTAATACAAAAAGTATAAGAAGTATCCGCTAAATGCTGCTACACGTATTTAAGGCTCACTTAACATAAAAGCATTTACCTTTACATAATTTTCCTTGATTAAGGTAATGTTAAATGAACTTAAAAATTATCTTTGCTATTATATTTATCTTAATATATATAAATTACGTGTCACGTTGTCTCTCCGCGATGGACTCCTAAACTACTTAACCGATTTTAATCAAATTTGTACACCGTGTGCAGTTTGATCCAACTTGAAAGATAGGATAGCTTACATCTCAATTTATGATTGCAATATTATCTTTTTGCAAATTATTTGTCTATTAATTATTTGTATATGACATATGACATCTGGCGACGATGATGGCGACATCTGTTGACTAGATTGAGTAAATATTCTGTTGACTAGATTGAGTAAATATTCAATAGATGGCGCTATGTAATGTAATATGACAAAAACGTTAGTCACAGCAACGCGTGGCCGGGACAGCTAGTAAAATATAAAACTTTTGATGTAAGATTAAGCCCCATTCCCACTCACTGCTTTTAGTTTTCAATTAAGGTTTTAACCTTAAATGTAATTTTGAACTCTTGCGTCAGTAATAATTACTATCTTTATTTAATATAAATTATATTTCACAAGTTGAAATTTACATTTAAAGTTGAGTTATATTAACACTAAAACAGTGAGTGGGAATTGGGCCTTTATATTATGCTACATATTAAACAGATATAATTGTAACAGATTTTAAGAGATATTGTAAGATAATTATATAACTTAAAGCGAAGATTTATTTTTAATGCAATTTTACGTAATCGGCTTATTCCTCATTTTTTAGTGGTCGATTTTTAAATTGTCGATTGAAATTGATGTTAATAAATGTATATTGGCGTGTCTATTTTATTAAATATCTAAATGTTGACAGAGATATAGCAATTAAAAGTTTGAATTGTAGTTTTCGCGCTAGAAATGGTCAGCCATATTTGTATGACGTGAAATGCAATGTAACGTCAGTTATTTGTTGAGTAGGTCAGTGCTGTGGTAATGTTTTGTAGCTGTTGGTAGTCAAATAATCAAGTCAAGTCAAAGAATAATAAGTTTTTATTTTATTTAACCTTGATACGGCAGAAATAATATTGAAATTTTATTGTTCCTTGAAATAGTTGTAAATAATATTTGATATTTTGATATATAAATACATATAGCAGAGATTTATGAGCAGTAAGGTTGGCAGCGGTTATGATGTCACATGCATTTGGAATGTGTACAACGTAGAATCCCAAAATGACTTTTTTAATTGTTAATAACTTCTATAATACTGCGAATTGAATAAAAATAATGGGTATTTGAGTTTTTAATAGCCAACTTTATCAATAGTTCAACAAAATGTCCCATTTTCCAAATTATAATTTCCCCAACAGCAAAATGTTTTGTTAAACTTTTTTCTATACCAAAAAACAAAGAAAGACTAATATCCAAGGTTAAAAAATGTAGGCAAATTTGTTCACAAATAGTAGAAAATGATACGAAAACATGTTTTGTTAAATGTACCACCTATACAAATAATTATTCATTAATATAATATAAAAAATACAACGTCAATTCTTGTTCCATTTGGCATGAAATCGACCATAGCAGATATATTGTGAATACGACTTTAACGTAGCTTAGATTTAACCTTGAACGGTCTAGCTTTGTAAATACAAATATATGTATATGTATATACGAATATCCAGCCAGCTATAATATAAATTTAGTCCATAGTATTCGTTCTGGGTATACGCCGGTGTTTTTCGGACGTCGCGTCGTCGGTTACGGATTCGCGAGTTGTGCAAGTACAGTAGTTGATGCCATGGAGGAGCTGAAAACCACTCACTCAGACTCTAGTTGAGGCAGGTCCCTTACTAGAGTCGACAACCATTCGGTTTTAAACCTATACGCCCGCCCTTGCCTTGTCGCTCAAGGGTATAGGGCATACCGAAATTTCAGTCACATATAGTCAGAGATGGGCACAAATACTTTTCAAAAGCATTTAAATACAAAATGCAAATATCTCATTATTATCTTATTTCAAATACAAAATAAAAAATAAATTTCATGTTAGTATTTAAATACAAAATACGTATTTTAAAAATACTTTTGAGAAAATAGAATACTCTTTATGTTACTAATATAAATGTTATTTGTTTTTAATAATTATGTGACCAACTTCGTTTCGAAACATTTTTGTTTCATAAAAATACTACCTAAAATTTAAAAAAATAGCAAAAGTAAGGGTTTTATTAATGTCGCAAGTTTATGTCGCACTAGTCTGTACGTTAAAAGTACAACACATTTAATACACTCATGTCTAAATAATGTCAACTTATGAATGAAAATATATAAATGTTGGATGTCGCATATGGGGGTAGTAGGAGGTATTAAGACAACTGAGCAGATACTTCTGGATCATAGATGGTGCTAATGTTAGTGTGGTTTTAAGTTTATATTAAAAAAATATATATTTACTGAGGAAATAGGTTTGTAAAAGTTTTCAAATAAAATTCTATACTCTTAAAAGATATTTAAATACAAAATTGGTATTTGCTATTTTGTATTTGCATTTTGCGTACATGTATTTGAAAAACGCACATCTCTGCATATAGTATACATATTCAGTTCTGCCCCGGGTTTCTACACAGTGCGTAAGGCTATTCGACTTAGATTTTAA
Source organism: Panorpa germanica (assembly GCA_963678705.1). Taxonomy (NCBI): domain Eukaryota; kingdom Metazoa; phylum Arthropoda; class Insecta; order Mecoptera; family Panorpidae; genus Panorpa; species Panorpa germanica. The sequence goes on along the minus strand of OY783223.1, from coordinate 5,174,951 downwards.
TGTTTTTTAAATTTATGGTTGTAAAACAAAAAACACTCGTCCGATATGGATGAAAACTTGCTGGACATAACAGAAGAAAATAAATCTTTAATATAATATTCTATATGCGTCATTACGTTCTGCAAAAAGCTCGGGAAGTTTTGAAACACCCTATAAGTGTCTACAAAACCGTAGCTTATGTTAGCTTTAGCACACCTACGCGTAGCTCAAGGCCACCTTCAAAATAATATAATAAATTGTCGCAGCTTTTACAGAAAAAGCTCTACATTGTTCGAAGGTTAATCGATAATAAAAAAACAAGTAATAAGTAAAAGCTTTGTCTGGAGCTTTTCTTAAATTTAATGAAGCTTAATTCGAATGTAGATAATCAAATTAAATATTGATATTTTATAATTTCTTTTTACATTAATAAATTGGTTATTAATTTCCTTCGTATAATATATATGGTATAGGAATGAAAACTGCTCTTATAACCTCTTTAACCAGCATTAAGTCAACACCGAGCTCTCTTTATTTGAACTATACTAAATTGTTTTTGTGCAAAAAATTAAAAAGAAGGATTTGTTAACTGCCAAAACAATTTGAAAATTATCTAGTTTACTACCCCTAAATTTAAGTTAGTTAATACGATTAGGGTTCTTTAACTATTCTAATTTAAGGTGAAACGATACTTGGCCATTTTTGATTCGCGAAATATAGATGGCGATACTATACAGCAGGTTAAATATTATCAAAAAAACCATGTTTTTTATGTTTAAATCGTTTTATGTAAGTAACTATAAACGCGAATCAAAATCTAAAGCTGTAATTAGTTAGATGAATAACGTATCTACATTTTAAGCTTTCTTCCACTTACTTTTAATGAGTTGGAACCGCAAAAATAAGTTTTGAAAATGAATATTGCTATATTATCTAGTTAAATTCCAATTTTTATATGACTGGTAACATTTCTAAGGGTTTGTCATAAATTTTATAACCTCTATTATGGTTCTCAAACTTACGCTTAAGACTTAAAAATATATAGAGTATTCGATAATATCCCAGTCATATAAAAATTGGAATTTAACTAGAAAATACAGCAATATTCATTTTCAAAACTTATTTTTGCGGTTATAATTACTTATATAAAATGATTTAAACATAAAAAAACATGTTTTTTTTGATAATATTTAACTTGCTGTATAGTATCTCCATCTATATTTCGCGATCAAAAATGGCCAAGTATCGTTTCACCTTAAGACGTAACAACAATTGTGAACCGGTCAAGAAACAAAAGCGACGCCGGCGTCGATGTGCGTCATAGCGTATAACAGCTGCCCACTGAGAGTGAAGGGGAAAGAGGGTCGCTTGTGGGTAAGACTGTCTGGTCGGGTGTTTTCTGAAGGGAGAGTTATAGCGTTTTGGGAGAAAGTTTGTGAATTACATAGCTATGTAACAATATACGTAAATATAACCCCCACTCAACCTCAACCTCAATTCCAAGGGTAAAGTCTGTCAGAACATGCACCCCATTCTACCGCATGTCTGGAATGTAATGGAATATCAAAAACTTTGAGATTCATGAATTGCGTCTAGCCTGACTGAAAACTCTTGAAATGTGTTTGATATACTTATATTTAGATATTAATAAATCACTTGTGATATGAATCCATCATACAGCAGGATATTTTACGTCAGCGGCAAGAACCTTTACCAAGAAATACAATATTTTAAAGTCTTATAATATACTCGCAGATATACTTACTTATTAAAGAAACCCATTCTTAAGAAAACTTATTTAAATCTGATATTAATATCATTTTGGAAATTACTTTTTCCTATGCTGAATCATCGAATATTTCATAATCTGTTGGCAATTTTTATGCCGTTGTAGTATCGTATGTATGGACAATACCGCTGCTTAATAGCTTTATATTATTACATGATCACATAATCAATTAATTTTGATTAGCATCCACACAGTTGCGAGGGATGATCGTGATCGAACAGATCTGATTTATATGAGTGAAACATTTTACGAATAACTTTTAAAAGAGTATTCGATACATTCGAACACTGATGGCTAAAAGAAAATTAAAAATTACATAATTTAATTGTCCTTTCGAACATTTATATTTTGTTGTTATTTTTTTAAATATCTAGTACGACGTAGCATTAAATATATGAGCGGTAATTGTTACTTATTGTTTTTAATGAATTCAATGAAATTATTGCAATGACCTTGACAATGACCGACATATTTGGCAAGAGCAAAACACAATATACATATAATTATATTCACGTATATATATATACATATAAATATGTATGTATATAACTCGTCTGTCAGTCAGACAACTCGAACATTAAATTATAATTATGACAATTTTGTGATGTTTTTAAATATACGTGTAAAAGAAATCTTTTGAAATTTAATTAAGCAAAAATATATTTATAACCGTTTATGTAACCGTAGAAGATTACAATGGCGTCTTTTATGCTACGTAATGCCTAATTAGCAAATCATATATACGTAACTATAGAAAGAAGTACCTACTACAATGTGGTTGTGAACTATATCCTATTCAAAATTCGTATTAATTTAAATGTATCACTAAACTGATTTACATTTAACCCTTATCATAAACATTTTTCATTAAACAAATAAATCCAATAACTATGTCTAGACGTTAGTCTGACCCATATTAAACCTTGGTATTTCTACCTACAGTTTAATGCTTGTTTGAATCCTTTAAATACTACCTGGACATGTATAAACTACAATCTATCTTAAGTAAAATGCATGTTTGGCTTGTGAAAAACACACATAACATAATAAATAATATTAAATAAGTTATATTACTAATACACGACGCATGCGCACTTATATAACACTCAAAATAATAACTAAAACACTGCCCGAAACGCATACTATGTTCTGTGACAAAAACGTACAATTTAATAATCGACAGAATGAAAATTTCAAACAGGAGGTAGAACAGGCACTTAAAAATGTCAAGAGATGTTCCCCTTTTATTTTTCAAGAAAATAAAACAAAATTTTTTAACGTTTTTGACAGAAATAAATATATTTCTGAGTCATAGCTATATTTTACCGTAAAATAATTTTCCCTTTACACCACTACACCCCTTACCATACCAAAATTGTTCTTACGATGTAGTCATGAATATATATATACTATGCATTCTGTATTTTGGCTGAACAGCAGTGACTAGCGATTTATGTAAACAAAAGCGAATAAAAAAAACATTTTGAAGGTCACTAGAATGACGTTTACGCGCGGGACTGCGACAGGATGGAATCTGGTTAAATATGTGGCCATACTACAGAAAAAGCGATTCAAATGTAATGCATAAAGAAAATTAGAATTTAAAAAAGGTTAAATTTATATTAGTGCACTATTTATGACAAACTGAGCCCCCTTGTAGTATTTAAATCGAATGTAGAATCTAATGCCGGTTTCACACCAGAGAAACAGTTTTGTTGTCAAAAAACAAAACAAAATCATGTTTTGTTTTATTTTAAAACAGTTCTGTTCACACTGAACAGAAGTTCGTTTTTTGTTGATTTTGTTTCTCTGGTGTGAAACCGGCATGCAATGTACTATCATAATGCTGTTATTACTAGGGAATCAAACAAATTACGTTCAACACGAATTAAAAGTTTTTTTAAAGTAGAACCTCCTTTATCAGAACTTACTTTATAAATACAGATTTCTTGGTAAATTATTTTTTAACTTTTCTATATATATCTTGATAAATTGGCAATTAAAAAGGTTCTTTCTTTTGCAATATAAACAGTGTTGAATATCAATATGATATTCAACAGTGCTTACAATTTTACCCATATTTCTTAAACCCATTATAGTCTATGTATATTATACCTACATATTATATGTCATTTAAAAGAAGTTTTAACGTTATACAATTTATATTTGCGAAGTCATAGAGTAAAGTCGCTTTGTCCTGAGTCCGCAGTCTCTACTTTGATGGGATCATTTGTCAAAGCATCCTGTAATTGTTGCTTCTTCTAAGTTTTCTTAGATGGATTGAATTTTGCAAGATATCAGTAGATTTAATACTGTTATTTGAATAAATGTATTATACCATCAACAAAATAATTGAAATAAATAAATTTGAAATCAAATTAATCTTGAAATGTTATTTTTCTATTTGGGAATTATTTTTTTCAAGTTATTTTTAACAATATCAGCATTAAATCTAGATGCTTATCGAAGTAACCTTGTACATACGTATACGTATGTACAACGTAATATATATTGTACAATATATCAAATGTTTTTAATTATTTTGATATGACATTTATGTATTATCATCCTTAATATATTTTTTAATTAGATAAAATAATTTTAAAATCTGATTACAGCATAGGAAATAAATAGACTGCTCTAGTTGTTTAACGAAAAAATATAGAACCATGTTTGTTATTGATATGGATATAATAATATACAGGGTGTTGGAACATATTGATGTTAATTTTGTAAAGGATAAAGGAAGATTTCGAAAAATATGTTACCAATAATTTGAAAAAAAATTGTTTTGTGTATTTATCGTTACAAAAAAAAAACTTTTTACATTATTGGTTATATTCTCCAAAAAAGTGAATTTAAAGAACTATTTTACATTTAAATGCTTTAAAGTTAGAAATTCTCTAAACACAAAACTGTGTTACACAAAGGTAATCACGAGTTAGCAGAGATCTTGTTAAATAACTTTATTACTTTTTTTTTGTAAATATTTCTTTTTCTAAAGCAGGTTGAAGGAATTCGTTCGAAATACGAAAGCTTCCGACGTATTAAGTTGCATGTCGCACTAGTGTGGACGTGTTGTACAACTGTTTACAACAAATGTTGGATGTCGCATGTTTCAATCGCACGTATGGGTACGATACATTAAATATATAAAGATTGATAAAAAATAAGAAGAATTTCAAAATCGTGTGGTTTTTTAATGTTCTCCATTGTTCAATAAATATTGTTCATAAATTTCAGATCATAAAAAAATAAAACAAAGGCAAATAATAATATGTATGTACAAACAATGAAAATACAATGAGATAATAATTTAATTAATAAAATAACTATTATTAGATATAATAATTAAAGAAGATAAAACAATATTATAAGTTTAAATTACTAAAAAAAAAAGAAGATAATATCGACCTAACAGCCGATTAGTTAGGCAAGGCCAAGGTGCAAATCTAATACAAATACAAATAAACAGTCGACCAAAACATTATTGCGCCATAACAAATCCTCTTGGTCTCCCCACGGCCCCCGCACTCAGGATTAGTCTACACTACACTTAACACAGAACCACCTAGCGACCGAACCGGGCGGCTAGCTGGTACAAGCACTAGCTCATCGTGACTTCATTAGATTTAATTAAAATAAATCCAGGGTTTGCGAACCTTGCATACGCGTAAAAATATAAAAAATTAATTAAAAAGTAAGATAAAAATATGTAGAAAAAATAATACTAAAGGAATGTATATATGAGACATTGCAAATAACAGAAAAAAAGACAAAAGAAATAAGTTTGTTTCGACAATTATTAATATAATAAAATTATTAAAACTAAGATATATTTGCCATGGTCGCTTCGTCATCTGTTAAAATAAACCAGTATTATGATTTCTGCAGGATATAGTTGTGTCAGATTTTTTAAATATATCAATATCCGTTATGCCGGTTTCACACCAGAGAGACAGTTTTGAAAAGAGTTTTGTTGTCAAAAAACAAAGCGAAAATATATTTTTCTTTATTTTAAAACAGTTCTGTTTTTCGAAAACAGACTGCTCACATTGAACAGACTGGTTTTGTTTGTGTCCTATAAAAATTATAAACATGATAAACAACAACTGACAAGCGCAAATGTCCACAAAAAACAAAACTGCGTGTTGAAACCAAGCAGACTAAACAACAACAACAAACGTGTTTTCTTAGCGACTCCAGATGGGAATGTGTTTTGTTTACTAAAACAGTTTTTAAAGACAAAAATGTTTTAAGAACTGTCGCTTTGGTGTTTTTGTTCGTATTTTATTGAACTGTTATGCTTGATTGAAATTATATCCATATTTTGTCTTTTCCGGTAAGTTTCCGGGAGTATCAAAGATACACAAATGTTAAAACCTAATTTAGAGTATGTTGTTTTGTTTTCTATTAGCGTTGTTATTTTATTTAACATATCTTACAAAAATAATTTATTCCAAACTATTCAAAATATTTTCTTACAAACAAAATTATAAAATTAATTTGTTTTTTTTTGTTTATTACTTACGATTATTTTTATTACATCTCTAATAAAAATAATGTATTCAAATTAACGATTAGTTCACAAAAAATAAATAATAATGTTTGTTTCACATCATTTATTTTATGTTATTTTTTTTTTTTGTTAATATCTCATCATTTGTCATTAGAGTCTCATTGAGAAGTTTCCAGAATTTGAATCCAGTTACTAGCATAGATCATTAGTTGATTAGATGCCAGATAGACTTTTATAATAGTTGTAATTTCTTGTGAATAGCATGTTATTATGCCTTGTTATTTTAATAGATGCTTTTTCAGTTAAAAGTGAAAAGGATTTCTATTTTCTTCCATTCAATTGTGTTTGTGTCACAGTTGTAGACATAGATTTGCAACTAGGGTACTTTCTTGGTTGTGGGAGAAGCGTTTTAAAAAGGTTTGCCGTACAAATATTTTATTATGTGTCTAAATGTAACATATTCACTATTTAAATTTAAGTAATTTTTCTGTATCTTTACAAAATCAGATCCACTCACAAATAATGTTTAGGTAGCATACAACTCATCTTAGATTTTGTGATCAAACAAATCCTATTACATATTTAGCGGGGTTTTTTATTACAGCACTCATTTCGTAAGATTATTGTGAGCAAAACTTTTCTCGAAGTTTGTAAAAGCAAAGTCGTTAGTTTTGGCGTATTTGGTTCTATAAATACTCTCACTTCAGGCCATCCTAGATGGTGACAATATCTAGATCTACAAAGAGCCATTCATGCAGATGCATTATCGATGAAGTATTGATTTCCAAGAAAGACAGGATCTGCAGTTCGAGACAAGTTCCGGAAAAGAATCTGTGCAGACAGTTAGTGATTAGGCTTCGACATATACAGATCGGTTAAGAAACTGATTGTATAAGAGTATATTCATTCTTAATTTATCTCAAGCTCGAAACGGCCAATGGTCTTTTGTCCTATGTCCTAATTTCTATAAATATTGATAAAGTGGGTTACTAGAACCTCAAACGTTCAATTATTTTTTAATAACTCCTTATATGTTAAGAGGTATTAACAATTAAAAAAGTCATTTTGTCTCTTTAATTATTAAAGGGATTCAACGTTGTACACATTCCAAGTGCATGTGACATCACAATCCTTGTGTAAGGTTACCAACCTTACAGCTCATAAATCTCTGCTATATATATTTATATATCAAAATATCAAATATTATTTACAGCTATTTCAAAGAACAATCAAATTTCAATATTATGTCTGCCGTAACAGGGTTAAATAAAATAAAAACTATTATTCTTTGATTTGACTTGGTTATTTGACTACCAACAGCTACAAAACATTACCACAGCACTGACCTATTCAACAAATAACTGACGTTAAAATGCATTTCACGTCATACAAATATGGCCGACCATTTCTAGCGCTAAAACTTTTAATTGCTATATCTCCGTCAATATTTAGATATTTAATAAAATAGACACGCCAGGGCATTACAATTTTACAAGCAAAAAATGTACAGTTATTTAATTTTGCAGTAAACATTCCCAAATCAACTGCATACTAAAACGGTACATTGTTGTATCCAAATAATAATAAGATTGTATACTTATATAAATATGTGCAGACTTGTTTAAATTTGTCTTTGTTTAACCTAAAATGTAATGGGTTTGTGTCCTATGTCTTAATTTCTATAAAAGTGTACTATATATTGATAAAGTGGGTTACTAGAACCTCAAATGTTCAATTATTTTTTAATAACTCCTAATATGTTAAGAGATATTAACAATTAAAAAAGTAATTTTGTTTCTTTAATTATTAAAGGGATTCAACGTTGTACACATTCCAAATGCATATGACATTACAATTGCTACCAACCTTGCAGCTCATAAATCTCTGCTATATGTATTTATATATCAAATATTATTTACAGTTATTTCAAGAAACAATAAAATTTCAATATTATGTCTGCCTTAACCGGGTTAAATAAAATAAAAACTTATTATTCTTTGACTTGACTTGATTTTTTCGACGACCAACAGCTACAAAACATTACCACAGCACTGACCTACTCAACAAATAACTGACGTTAAAATGCATTTCACGTCATATAAATATGGCCGACCATTTCTAGCGCTAAAACTACAATTCAAACTTGTAATTGCTATATCTCCGTCAATATTTCGATATTTAATAAAATAGACACGCCAATACACATTTATTAACATCAATTTAAATCAACAATTGAAAAACCGGCCACTAAAAAATGAGGATACAAGCCCATTGGATTCAAATTTTCATAACAATTAGGTATATCTTTTATGTTTGTACAATTTGTAACATTTTATCAATTAGGCTCATACCACAACTACCTTAAAGGGAAAAATCCTAACATGAATAAATGCTCTTCTGCAATTTTTGCAACAGTTTTGTAATATTTAAAATCAAAATATTATGACGTAAATATCTAAGACGTTCTGCTTATAGTAAAGTGCAGAATACTGCCACCAGTGGATAAAAAGTTTATGCTAATTTTCCATAAAACTTTATTCATATAAATAAACAATTTACCAATATTGCAATCATCAAACTAACTTGGTTTGAACAGATGGTTCATTATTTGCTGCACGTTTTTGAAGGCAATGTGCATTGAACAAATTAATTATATATATATCGATAAATTCTTATATAATATCGATTAATATAAATTAAATTAGAAATTAATAATAGCTGTTTTTCTCATATATTTGGCGCCTTTGAAATTCCAAGAATTTTTATAAATATTTGTTATCGGTATATGGGACGTTTGATAAGCTACCTTTTGTAAATAAGATATTAATATATTAAATAATATATAAGATTTGAATAGACATACTTTATTCCACTTTAAACAGGAAAAATTGGCTCTCACTCGATTTAAATCGATTTGAAATTCGCACGAGGCCCATAACTTGTTGAAATATTATAAATAAAACTAAGGTTTACCCCCGTCGCAAAGCGACGTCTTTTTGGCGTGTATGATTTGAATCCAATAAAATAATTCGTAATTACATTTCATATTTAACTCTATTTTTAAATTGAAATAATAAACTCGCTCAATAATAAATTGACTAAAAATATATATTTTTGTTATCAAAATAAAAAACATTTTCAATTTATGCGTTATTTGACCAACTTTCTTTTAAAATTTGGAATTTTTTTCTTCGATTCGGAAATAAGTTATCAAGGTTAGCCTACATACAAAATTTCAACTTTCTAGCACAATTTTTACTCTCGGCAAAAACTGCCCCCAAATAAAATTTTGAAATTTTGAATTTTTTTTTATTAATACTATACTTAATTATTCTACAATCCAGAATATGAACTTGCTCCAAAGTTCCCTACCGGGCCCCCAATTTTTTCAACGTATTTTTGAATTTATAATTTTTGAAAAATGTCAGCATTGACCATTATAATACATATGCAAAATTTCACCTTTCTATCTTTTACGAATAAACAGTTATATAGCAAAAAGTGCCCATTTTTTCTCTCCAGTTTTTCTTAGTTACAGGTTTCCAGAAAATGCAGGGAAAAATCCGAGGACGCCAAAAGTCTTAGAATTTTTTTCTCTACGAAATAGACAATTTTCAAAAGCATTGACGGAACCGTTTTCGCGCTGCCATACCAAATTCACTCCCAAACATATAAGAATATAAGATCATAAGAATATAATATCATAAATATACACCTGGGACATTATACCACGATAAGTACTATCAAAGAACTAAAATCAAATAATGTTATTGGCACAAATGTGTCATTTATTGGCGACAAGAGAACAAAATCTTATCACCATCTTTAGTGGGTCATTTGAATTCCATTGACATGATATTTACCTAATTCACTAAATCAACAACAAATTACAAAATTATTAGCAGTATCACCTTACACTAGATAGAACCAGATCTAAGCAATGAGATCCAGATCATACATAGTATTATGCTTTGATGAATTTTTTAATTATTGTTAATAAATGTTTGATTAAATTTGGCATACAACCAATTAATAATTTCCGCAGACTTCTTTCGTCAATATTTGCTGTATATTTATTATTAATCTCATCTCAATATAATAAATAATGTCGATTACTATTGAACACAATTAATAACTCACATCAAATTTTAAGATATTGGAGCTATGTTAAATAGTTGCAACAAAACATTTAAAACATGAAAACGTGGTTTTACATTACGGCCCATTATATATATGTGAAAAATTTATATTTCTTTAGTTGGTCTGTCAGTAAAACAGTGACCATATACTCAAGGACTCCATAGATGACGTTTAAGGAATAACGGACAACACAGTCGATATTTAAAGTGGACAGAACTCACTGTGCATATTGTTAAGTTATAATAAAATTAGAAAAAAAGGAATTGACAATTTAAATGATAAACTTTAAACGATGTTTCTTTGATTCCAGGAAAGAACGGTGTTTCCTTGATACAAAGTTGGTACAATTATATTAAAGGAACCAGGCACTAGAGAACTCTACTAAGCCCAGTACTACCCTGTAATTTAATATGTTCAATTGAAAAACATCAAAGTTTCAATACGAAGCGTGTCGCTCGCACATGTACAAATAATTTACAATTAATAGAAATTTCTAATTAAACAATTCTAAACTTTTGACAGTAGCTAATATCAAAGTTGTTCATTTCAAATTATTAAGTTGCAAACATAAGTATATGTTTAATGTACATATAAACATGGGCAAACGAGGGTTAACCCCTCCCCATATATCCTCAAATTCACACTAAATAAAATTGACCATTACGATATTTTGACACAAGATAAAATTGACTTTTTCTTTTCTAAAAAAATAAAATATTTGCTATCAAACACTATATGAGATTCCCAATTTCTTCCTTTTTCAAAAAGTACAAGCAAAATTAATTATGTGTTCTTTTAATACAATCTTCTTAAAAATCAGAAAATCTTGATTTTGCCAAGTTGTTGGAACCAACAGAGGTTCTGTGACGACTTTGGTAAAGTGGTAAAGAATTACTTTTAGAACCAGAGCCAAATAAACCGTAGAAAAAGCAAAAATCATATTTGTTACTAACTATTTTTAGTGCCCTTACAATGCCCTTAGAATTTGTAGATAATTGTTTTTTTTTAAATATGATGAATTCATGTGTTTTTATATAATATGCGGTCGATCACCCGTGTAGAATATTACCCTAAATCTTTTGTTTAGATCCAGCTATGGAAATGTAACGCTGCTACCTTATGAGGTCCTTATCGGGCTCCAAACTTTGTATAGTTTATTAATACAATTTTTACCCTGCGTGTGTACACTGGGTCTTTTAAGGAACAGTTGAAATTTCAAACTCCTATTTCTCTCTCATGGGTACAGAGCGCGCTTCTCCTATGCCCCCTAAAATATCAAGATAGTGGTAGGGACTTAAGGTTCCAGCAGTGTCCGGATCTGGCAGTTTACTTGCAAAGGGTCAGTGTACAAACGACGTTAGTATTTTCCAATGTTAGTAAATGTCTTTCATGGTTAAAATAAATATTTTATGTAATGTAATATATTATTTCTTAGATTATATTACATAGATTTTTTTTATTAGTCCACCTTTTTACTACAATAAGTTTTTGAAGATGGGTGAAAATTCAACGGTTGTGCACCGTAAATTCTCTTTTTGACACTAATTATTATTAACTAATATTAATAATTATTTCATAACTTTTGTATTTTCATCAATAAAAACTTATTTTGTGCCGAATAATCACCGTTCCGTTTTTTATGACATACCTGAATCCGTAAAATATTCCCTACTTTCAGGTGCACAAATAATTCAACTTTTTGGAGCCCACGCCAAAGACACTACATTTTTTCGAAAGCTTATAGTCTAAGGTAAAAAAGTCTACAATCGTTTTACTTAATATTTCTTTGTTATAAAGTTATGATTTTTATAACAATATTCCGTTTTTTCCGCGTCTTTAACTATTTGTGAATTTTTATTAACAACGGTTTTAAACTTTGGACTTTGGCAACACTTCAAGAAGTAATCCAGAATTTTTCAGATTTTTTGAAAACTTAAAAAGCTCGAAAAACTCAACTGTTCCTTCAAAGACCCAGTGTACACACCATTACTCGAAAAATATAGTGTTCACACGGAGGGTTAATAACGTTAGAGATAGCTATATCCAACAATGACATGTTTTTGTAAATATTGTCTTAAAATATTATTTAAATAATTCATAATTGTGTTGTAGACCATCAAAACATGACGTCATACTGTAAATTTTTTAAATTTTGGTCCCTTTAAACTTCATTTGTCATTGAAAATTCATTGTACCATTATAAAAAACAATTTTAAGTAACAAAACCTAATTCCTTATATAATAATCAACTAAATTAAAAAATTAGTATAATCTGCTAATTTTTAAGCTACATAAATGATTAATTACGTCACATCCGGTTACTATTAGAAGGTTCATTCGTTACAACATATGTAAATAATTATGTATCAACATTATCGTGAATATTTTCAATATAACTCTAGGTCATGTTTTTCTCGGCTGCGATAAGCTATAAATATAATCTAACTATGTTGATAACTAAAAATATTTCATAATTTGTTATATCTTCTACATAATACACAATATATTCATAATAATAACTGTAGCTGTGCATAATCAATCAAATAATTAAAATGACTCTCAAAGTTATAAATAATATTTTATTATTATAAATAACAATGTTATTCAAAGAGACTCGTTGCTTCACAGTTTAGGAACAACTGCAACTAATACAGAAATGCATTTATCTTAACTACAATGTGTAAATACTAAACCGCAATAATGTAATCCGCTATACGATGCAACAGCAACAGCAACATCAACGGAGCTGATAATTATGCAACAAAATCCATTTAATGGTACCGTTTTAAATAAACCTATGTGTGTGTTTACATACAGGGTACGTGCAAATAAAGAGGGTGTTCTTTTATATATAAGGGCTTGTATTTGACCTGTATATTTCTGCATTAGGTAGTATATAACCTTGGCGTTATTTCTAAGAAGAAATATATGTGTAAACAACAGATCACTCAATAAGTTCATATAATTTTTAGATAGTACCAACCTTCAAACGCTATGTTTCAAAATTTCACAACATTCCGACCATTACTTTAAGAATGGGCTTGTGTCCTGTGTCTTAATTTCTATAAAAGTGTGCTATATATTGATAAAGTGGGTTACTAGAACCTCAAATGTTCAATTATTTTATAATAACTCCTTATATGTGAAAAAATATTAACAATTAAAAAAGTCATTTTGTCTCTTTAATTATTAAAGGGATTCAACGTTGTACACATTCCACCACAATCCTTGTGTAAGGTTACCAACCTTACAGCTCATAAATCTCTGCTATATGTATTTATATATCAAAATATCAAATATTATTTACAGCTATTTCAAGGAACAATCAAATTTCAATATTATGTCTGCCGTAACAGGGTTAAATAAAATAAAACCTTATTATTCTTTGACTTGACTTGATTATTTGACTACAAACAGCTACAAAACATTACCATAGCACTGACCTACTTAACAAATAACTGACGTTAAAATGCATTTCACGTCATACAAATATAGCCAACCATTTCTAGCGCTAAAACTACAATTCAAACTTTTAATTACTATATCTCCGTCAATATTTAGATATTTAATAAAATAGACACGCCAATACACATTTATTAACATCAATTTCAATCAACAATTGAAAAATCGATCACTAAAAAATGAGGACACAAGCGGTTTTACTGACGCTATATTTGTAATTTTCAAAATAATGGAAAAATTGAAGTTTCGTGTGCTGATAAAGCATTGCTTTTTAATTTTGGAAGACGAAGAGAGAAGAGACCAAGAAACTACTAGTGTTGTAACAATTTAAATTACATAGTATTAACTATTATAGTTCAAATTACGAAAGTTCGGCATCACATCTGTGATAGAATGAAAAAGCACTGTTTCAATAAAGTTTTTATTATGTATATAGAAAGGAATAAGATAAAATTCAGTATCGTGTCGCATAAGTTACCGCCGAACTCTCGTAATTTGAATTATATTAAATGCTACTTAAACATTGCCCCTTATTTCAATTTTTGAATACTAAATTTCAACATTGTTTCCAAATCAACGTTAAATATGTTCAAAGTTTTATATTGACGAAAACATATTGCTCTATTTTTGCATTTCTTCTGTAAACTTTTTCACGACAGTGCAGTTTTTCTTCTAATTTACAATACTTATTTTTGTAATGGCTTCCTCCACTTGTGGATCTTCCCCTCAAGCATGCACGCTCAGGGTTCCCTTTCAGGAATTTCTTAACAATTCAGAATCGATCTAATCTATCTGCATTTCCTAACCACTGTAGTCCTTGCCTTCTAATTCCGTCATAATCTAATTCCATATTTGTTCTAATTCTATGCAAGAGGAGAACCTAGAGGGTAGAAGCAATTCCCTTTAAAAAAAAAGGAATTCAGAAAAAATTCCAAAAACGGCAAATTTGAGATATTATTTGGTCGTGTGACTCATACTACGGCCACAAAAACAGCTATAGCGTATTACAGACGTATAGCTCGCTCGCTTTCGTGATGATAGCCATTATGTTCAAATTGAATGTTCCACGAACGAACGGAATTCTATTATTATATTTATGTGTTATTTTTAAATATTAAAGGAATGTGTAATGCTGCCTAAAATAAAGTGCATCTTCAATGTCATTATCAATGTGTTTGTTTGAGTAGTGTTAGGAAAGTAGCAACACACACATGTTCACGCATATATGTACAAGTGACAGTACCCAACTTCGCCCGAAAGTTTGAAAAAAAATCTTGTAAATATATTTCTAATAAACCATCTTGTTTTTTAAAATTTAAGTGTTAGCATACGTTAATAATTAAGTCGAATTGAATATGTATATGTGTCGATGTGTTGTGCATGATCAGACATGTGTCCTCTGTTCCTCAACATGGTCAGGCCTGGGTTTATGTCACACATTCATAGTGCTAAGTTTATCGAGTCGATCCACTCACCGAAACTGTATGCAAAACCCGATCAATTTCTTCCTGCATAGAAAATCCATTGTTTTTTTTTCAACTTATCTAACGGCCTTATTCTGTTTGCCATTTTCGGGCGATCTTAAAAGTTCATCACTTAATAATGACGTCACAAAAGCGATGATGATATCATATATGATATAATGATGAGCATTATTAAGCATTTTCTTTTGTCACTGTAAAATAAAATCGTCAAAGTTATAAGATCGGGTCACGAGACAATTCGAAAAAGCCATCTTCAGACTAAGAACAGGACATACGACATTGACACATCAACATCTAATCAGTAAAACAACAGCTCCGCAGTGCAGCAACTGTCAGACGCAAATAACAGTCCATCATCTACTAGTCCACAATATCAAACGTAAAGAACAAAACACAGCATCAGTGGTGAACTAAAGGACATACTTTCAGACAATACCGACAAAAGTGCTGGACTTCCTTAATGATACAAATATAATAAACCAAATTTAATTAAAATAATTTAACTTCAGGCGAATATGACCTTGTTCAAATCGCCTCAAATTCTAAAAAAAAAAGAAATATTTAAGATCGCCTTTTAAGTGAATTTCGCATTTATGATAGGATTGGTGAATTAGAAAATAGTTAGTGTACCATGTTAATAACAGATATTTGATAGTTATTCTTCACCTTAAAGAGTTTGATGATGATTCTAGCTGGATCCCCAGAAGGTGAATATATTACAACGCAGCAAAGAGCTAATAATAATAAATGCAATGGAATGGTCATTCTCGCATCGTTATCGTTTTCCGTGGTTAAAGATTTACAAGAGCGATTGTAGATTCGTAAACCGCAATATCTCTTTAAATATTTGCATCAGAGCGCTCTTAAAACATCGATGAAAATAAACTCACAACGCTCTTATATATAAAGTCGATTAAGTGGAAATTTCCAGAATAAGCAGTGTCTATCAATCAGTAGACATTGTTATCTGTCTGAGCTTGTACAATATCGGATCCGGATGCGATATTTAGAATCACTTACTTCATTCGTGTAACTACTCAATAACTTGAAGTATCATTACTTGCACTTGTGTAGTAGTATTATGATAAGTTGTTTACACAAAATGCCCACAACCGCAAATAAGCGATACAATGTAAAAAAAAAACATAATGACTCATAATCGGATAATATCAGATATATATAGGGTCTTGCAATAAGAGCGATCACTTTATGGATGGTTCTACAAGAGCGATCACTTTATGGATGGTTCTGCAAGAGCGATCACTTTATGGATGGTTCTACAAGAGTGGCCAATTTAAATCAATAGAAAAACGCAATACTTCAGAAACATTTGACAGATATTATGTTTCATTACTAACATCATTTCATGGATAGTTCTACAAGAGCGATCGTTTTATGGATGGTTCTACAAGAGCGATCGTTTTATGGATGGTTCTACAAGAGCGATCACTTTATGGATGGTTCTACAAGAGCGGTCAATTAAAATCAATAGGTGACATTTGGCAGGTAGTATGCTTCATTATTAACATATACATAATCATCACTTTTCATGGAAAAAATGGCGTTTTTCTATTGACTTAAATTGACCGGTCTTGTAGAACCATCCATAAAATGAATTTGTTTGTGCATTAGTCCAGTATTTAGAGCTAGATTCGTGTAAATCATTAAATCATGAACCATAATAAAATAAATACCTTCCACTAGCAACTGCAGCTTCCATCATGGTTTGGACACGCATAGTTTGAGTTATATTTAATCCAGGAATAGTTTGAGGCGGCGGCATGAAGGAGGTTGATGGTGGAGGCATAAACGGAGGTGGAGGAGGAAGGTACCATTGTCCAGAACGACGTGAATGTCCAGAATGTCCAGGTACACCTTCCATTTTATATTATTTAAGTTATAAATAATATGTTTAACAATACAACGCACTATATATGTTTATATGTTCTAAATAAAACTTTTCATTACTCTGTTCATTCTTCGTCGATATATACAAGAACACAACACTTTTAACAACATTTTGTTTTTTTTTATTGTTTCTTTAAAAAATTCGTGAGTGGTCTTTTCTTTTATAGTCCATATATAACGTATATCTATAGATATAAACAAACTGCTGGTCAATTACCTTTAGAAAGCAATTAAATTTCAATTTTGTTATCTATATTTAATAGTGAAATGCATCTATCCATTTTCAATATAGGTTTAATGCAATTTCGTTTAAGGAGCAGTCTGGTTCCATATAGAAAGATTCCCTACCTTAATTAACATGGGTACAATAAAAAAAAAGTTTTTGTTATCCAGCCGAATCGAAAATGATCAATTTCAGCATATTTTCTAAAAAAAACAAATACGCTTGCTATAATTTTCTTTACAGGACAATATTTGTGATATTCTGAATTAATGATTCAAGTTTTTCAAAACAATCGTAAGAAAATTACCATTGGTTGTTATATCGCAAAGCAATTGTTTCAACATAGTCAAAATTTAGTAGCGCAAGGAGTATTGAAACTTTTTCTATGTATAGAGGACATTAATCTATGACGTTCGTAAGAAAAGTGAATTTCTAGGAAGTGTCCTTAAGGTCTCACTAGTGACTCTAAACCTATTCTTGTTTTTTTCCAAATTTTTTGTATGATTTTTTGGAATAGAAGAAGAAGTTTAATTGAATCTTGAAATATAACCACTAAGAGATCTTGAAAGCCCCTAAATATAATGTAGGGGCTGTTATTAATGAAATAGGGTAGCAAATGTGTTTTACAAAATTTCCTTAACATTTTGATAAATTATATAACAACTGTCAATAGATATCAATCGATAATTAAAAGCCTATGTTATCCTACATTTAATCGCAAAATTTGAACTTTGTATTTTAAGTTTAAAAAGTTGTTTTTATTTCAGTATTTAAAATTGAAACCTTTTATTACTTTCCAGTATACATACGAGTATATGAATATATTTAAAAAAAAAACTAAAGAAATAAATTTCGATCTTGGGAAATTAAAATAAGAGACCGGTCGTCACCAGAGTCCGGATTTTTCGACAGTCTGTTCAGTTGCTATTAGCTGTCTCTCTCAAACAATTTTTGCAGTTGTATGTGTTTCTGTTATTATTATTCTAATGATATTCTAAAAACAGCTATTTTATGTTCTAAAAGACCTTGACAAAACTAGTAAACATTGTATTATGGCTAATAAAATTGTAGGCTTGAAAATACCAATTTCACATAAAAATGGTTAATCAGATAAAAGAAATGGCAGAAACTAATGTTTAGTCGGTATTTGAAAAAATTATAAAATAAGTTTTTGTTTATTAATTCAGTAAAACTGTCCCGTATTAAAGATTGACAATTATGGCAACCCTATCTATACATAATAAAAACGTGGGGTTGCGATAATTTATTTAGGACCAAAGAGATATGTTTTAATTTTTATAAATTTAAACTACATATTGATAAAGTTGGTTATCTAGACCTCAAATATTCAATATATTATAGGAGTTACTAATAAATTAGCTTTTCAATCATTAAAAAAAAAACTATAAAAATAAGTATATAATAGGGTGTCACGTTCAATTTCTACCCTCTTGCCTTTTATGAATTGCTACCAACACAGTGTAAAAGTGCTAATCAAACATCAGTTACAATTTACGTGCAAAACACATAAGTTTTGATATTATGAAAGGGATAAACGAAGATAAATAAAATCGATTACTACATAATTTAAAAATTGGCTCGTAAAGCCAAAAGATGGTTAAAAATTAAGCGACAGAAATTCAAATTTTAAATAGTCATATTTCCGTCAATTTTTGAATATTAAAAATAATAAGCCAGTTTAATTTAAAATTTATAAAAAATCTACATGTTTTTTGCGACTCACATTAACACATTAATGTGAGTATTAGAGCGTGAGGTATCAATAGAACAATGCTACAAAAAGTTCAGTTCAAAAAGGACTCAATTAAAATACTGACGGAGTCTACTACTCTGCATCAAACGCTGTCGCTGAGATATCAAAATAGATTCAAAATGACAGATTATTTGCAATCTCTATTGTGGAAAGCAGGGTGGTATAAATGTCCCTGTTCGGGCGTCAAATGTAGACATTCCAACGATGTCATCATCAATATTTCAAACCGAAAAAAGTATACAATTATTGACACAAATCGATAATCAACAGTTATCCGTAAGCGCAACTAACAAACATGTTTTCAAAGTAATAATTTAATGACAAAATGCAAATTCAGCAAATCCAATTAAACATGATACCTACGATAATCTGAGGTATCTAAAAAAATAAACATAAATGTCGTAATATGACAACCAAAACATCGCAGAATCATCGATAAGTAACAACGCGTGGACACAGATTTCAATAATCACGTTTTTTGAAGTATGGATGGAATTATATCTCCATATCAAATGCAGCCGCCATTTAATAGAGCGTCTATACTGGTCATGCATGAAACATAGAAATGTTTTAAAAGTTGTAAAAAAAAACTACTGCATTTTACAATGTTTTATGATTCTTTTAATATAGTCAAAAGATGTATAAATCAGTACGTAATATTTATTATAGTAGTTCTTATTAAGAAATAGATAATATTCGTAGTTAAAGTTGTCTTTAAATTTCTAACCTCAAATTATAAATTACAAGTTTCCAAAAAACAACAAAGTTGATGGAAATACAATAAAACTTTGTGGTAAAGGGTGATTCATTTTTGAAAATAGAGCGAAAGTATTAAATCAAGTATGTTACCCTACATTCATGTAATATTTTATCTAAATAGGATTTATTTCGTAGCTAATGTTGAAATCATTTAATATTTAAAAATAAGTTTTATAATAAAAGACTAATTTTTGAAAAATAGATCACAAAACTTTGTATATTAAATAAAATTGCTTACGTAACAGGTAATTTGTGTTATTACGGATTTTAACGGCTTGTTTATTATTTAAATATTCA
Source organism: Panorpa germanica (assembly GCA_963678705.1). NCBI lineage: Eukaryota > Metazoa > Arthropoda > Insecta > Mecoptera > Panorpidae > Panorpa > Panorpa germanica. The sequence continues at coordinate 5,154,617 of OY783223.1, read as the reverse complement.
AAAGTTACCGCCTAATTTTTGCGGCATATATTTGACGTCACAGAATGACGATTTGTGAAGTCTGTAATCACAAATTTATACCAGATATTTTGCAAAAGGTCACTACGAGAAGCTGTGATGGATAGAATAATTCTGAGGCAAGAGACTTGTTACACTGGATAATTTAGAGGCTAGACTCACAATTACATACATATAACAATGAATTCTCGATTTAAACACTGTATACACTAATATTGTTGTTAAATTAGCACTAAAATAGTCACATTTATTTATAGAACAGTTTAAAAATATATGTATTTATTTCGTAAAAGTAAAAATTCACTATACACTTATGAAAACACTCTATATTTAATTTACATATTACTGCAATAAAGTAATTCAATATACTGGTATATTATATATAATTAGAAACTACACAAATATTTTTCTAATACAATCACTATGATGTAGTGTTATCATTATCTGAAAACAACAAGATACAAACTTATTTACTACGCGCTAAGATATTTTTTTTTTTTAATTCAAACACACTGTGTATTTTGCGTTGGGTCGGTCTATTTTGCATACTGGCAGTAGAGTTCCCGGCGTTTGGATTGATACTGTCGTCGTTTTGAGACATCGTGGTATGAAACCGACGAACATACTCGAACTAACTGAACTGAACAGACGAACGAAAAACACCGTGTGAGACGGCCAAAGTCTTTTTGATGCTATATAATATTCTATATATTTAAACTAAATATACATTGATTGCAAAGATTTTAAAGATAAGGGACGTTACGTTTTTTATAATGATTTATTAGGAAATTTATGTTTGGTAGTATGAATATGAATCGATTATATGTTTTTCATTTTGTTTGATGACTGTTTGTTATTTCTCTTGCAATAGAGAGTATTGTAAACTTCAAAGTAAATGGAAATCTGATAGTACAAAAACAAGACCACATAGGGGATGCTCTATCACATCCCAATGGGCTTGTGTCCTCATTTACTAGTGGTCGATTTTTCAATTGTTGATTGAAATTGATGTTGTTAAATGTGTATTGGCGTGTCTATTTTATTAAATATCTAAATGTTGACGGAGATATAGCAATTAAAAGTTTGAATTGTAGTTTTAGCGCTAGAAATGATCGGCCATATTTGTATGACGTGAAATGCATTTTAACGTCAGTTATTTGTTGAGTGGTAATGTTTTGTAGCTGTTGGTAGGCAAATAATCAAGTCAAATCAAAGAATAATAAGTTTATATTTTATTTAGCCCTGCTAAGGCAGACATAATATTGAATTTTTATTGTTCCTTGAAATAACCGTAAATAATATTTGATATTTTGATATATAAATACATATAGCAGAGATTTATGAGCTGTAAGGTTGGTAACCTTACACAAGGATTGTGATGTCACATGCACTTGAAATGTGTACAACAATCCCTTTAATAATTAAAGAGACAAAATGACTTTTTTAATTGTTAATATCTCCTAACATATAAGGAGTTATTAAAAAATAATGGAACATTTGAGGTTCTAGTAACCCACTTTATCAATATATAGTACACTTTTATAGAAATTAAGACATAGGACACAAGCCCATTCATACCATTTTTTTATGATTTGAATAGTGAAACACGTAAAAAAATATTCAGTTTTACACTGCATGTTAAATCTGCAACAAGCAGCTGCAAACAAAATTAAGCACAACTTATTTCTAAAGTAAACTTAAGGTCACATCTGTTCAATATCAAAAGGCCTTATATTGCTTCATAATTTTTTATAAGATAAATTATAAATTTCTCAAATTTGAAAGCAAAATATTTCAACCTTGAAAAATTACCACTAATATTATTTTTATGTCGATTGTTTTTCAAGTTTTAAATATGTAGCTTTCAAATTTGAAAAATTTGTAGATTATCTTATAAAAATTTATCAATCAACCGAATTTTTTTATCCAATATATATTTTATACTAAGCATACTTTTTAAATTAATAACTTTTAAAAGGAAAACTGTAATATAAAACTTAAATAGCATTTACTCCAAATCTCCAAACCAACGCTATATTTTCTGGGTTTGGTTGATCTTAAATTCAATTCAATGGAGAAACCTATTCATTTCAATTCAAGGCTATATCCTTCTTTCATTTTTGACAAAAAAAAAAATGTTTTCTTTCAACTTGTAAAGATGTATTTTAACGTAGAATTTATCGCTGATTCCAAATCTGAAATCCATTTTCAAATCGAACAATCGCGTCTTGTTGCACCTTGCTTCAAATGTTAATATCTCTTGAACCATAAGAGATAGAAGGTTGAAATTTAAAATACAGGTAATAGAATATGGCCTCTATATAATCCAATTATTGGTTTTAGTTCAAAGGTCATGGGGTCATAAAAATGTATTAAGCTATTGTTCATATAGAAAAATCATATTTTAAATATATAATAATAAATATATAAATTAAAAAATTATATAAAGCATACACAGAAGAGTGTTTTGTACACTCGTGTACATCTGTATAAATAAAAAACTTTTTAATTACCTAATTAATTAAAATTTATCAATGAAATATAAAACAGTAATAATAAAAACATGATATACAAAAAAAATATTATCGAAATAATCTCATAAAGCATGACAGGGGACATTTGCACTGGTTTTTAATGATTTGACCCAAATAAATCAACGGTGGATGACATTCAAAATATTGTACATAATAATAATGTATTGTTATGTGAATATAGACGTACATTATATAAATGAGTCTACATATAAGGCGTGTCGCACACTGCAAGCGTATTTAAGCGAATTTTGACAGGACGTATTCGCTAAGCCTTGTAAATGCAATCAGACGTCTTAGACTGGAAGGGAATACAATAGTCTCTTTCATAACAGTGGTGTATCGATAAAAATTAAAGTAAAAGTTTGTTCTTATGATGAATTATGTTAGTGCAAAGCAACTCCAATACACCCTACAGTACACAAGTTGACTTGGCGTACTGTCGTATCGGTGCGTGGTATGTATGTATTGTGACACACCAGAGTTCTAGCCGCTCGACCAATGCGCCAATTTACGTCCGAATTCGCTTGCAGTGTGCGACAGACCTAATACATAGAATATACGTAGCGGAACGGAAGTTCTTTGGTGATATTAGATAAAACAGATTCCTACATTATTCTCATACTACGAACATGTGCAAAATTAGTTATTTGTGTATATGCCGTGTTTAGTCGATTACCGACATCTACGCCATCCGGTTCTAGACGATATCGTACTTCCAATTTGTTTGGCCAGTCCAAACAAAAGCGATGAATTTGCGGGGCTTTTGATACAAGAAAATAATGATTCATTGCATTTTCCTATTTATTACATTAAATAAATTAATATAAGAGGTAGTATGTGAAAATGATAATTAATCCATAATTATTATTAACAATTTAATTATGATAATAATTTGCATAAAATATAATTTAGTATTCAACTTATTAGAATAAAATTACAGTAATTTATTTATGTTTTATTTCATTACATATTTTTGTAATTCAAGGAAATTCACATCTTTCAATAAGTTCGTAGGATGACGTATAGTTGGCGCCCCTATTAAAAAATCCATATGATTTTTAGATAGTAACCACCTTCAAACGATATGTGTCAAAATTTTATTACATTTCAACCATTACTTTACAAGTTACAGTGATTTTAGTAACACTACTTTTGTAATTTTCAGAATAGAAAAATTTAAATTGCGTGTGTTAATAAAAGTTTAATATAAAATTGCAAACTCAAAATTAACTGTTGATAAAAACGGATTAAGAATTGCAATGTAAGTCAGTCAATTTATTGAATAAAATAACCGAAAAACTAGGTTCAGTATTTCTCAGTTTGTACTTATATTTTTAATCAAAAGAAAGCAAAGATAATTAAGAATTCAAGTGTAAGGTTAAATCTATTCCTCTATAAGTTTAGATTTTTGATATTCGAACCTTAAGGAGGTACAGGAGGTTAACGTAAATGATGAAGACGTTGTGAAATTTGGAGGGTCGATACAAATAGTTAAAATACATGCTGTCTCAACATTTTAGAGATCTAGGGTTCATAGTTTTCTTTTTATACATGAGTAAAAATAGTCATTTTCCATACAAATCATAATTTTTAGCTCAATTTCACCACATAACTTTTAACTATAAAAAAATGGTGACACGGCTTTCAAAAACTTGGTGTATATAAAATAATCTTTTCTGTAACTATTACAAAAAGAAAATTATCAAAAGGATACCTATATACGAAAATATTTAAATAAAACCTGTAAGAAATAATAAATGTAGGTTATAAGCCGGCAACGTTGCCAATTTGAGCGGGAAATTCAAAATCGGAATAAATATTATATAAAATATAACAATTTATTTGTCAAAAAACCAAATCACGCATGCGTCAACACACGTAAATTTACAGCGTTGCCAAATTTATTATTCCTTTTTCAAAATATTTAATTTGAATTTAAATTGAATTAATATAAATTTGATATTAATTATAGGTAATTTTTAATTTATTAAACTATTATATGCATAAAAAAATCATTTTAACAAGCAAAAAGCAGTTTAATAGGGACTTGAAAAATTCATTTCCAAAGGTACAGTCCCAATATTTGCTCGTCCCTCATGTATTTCGTATTTTGCATTTCGTATTACCGAGAGATAAACTTTTTGTACGTCCTGTACCTCCTTAAGAGCATGATACAGCATTCTAAATATTTACAAAAATTAGTATCTTTTCGGAATTAATTTATACCGGTTGCATACACCTTAAACAAAACTTTTGCAGAAAAAATGATAAATATAGAAGTATATATAAAACAATATTTAGAAATAACTGAGCATATGCAATTATCGTTAGATAAACTAAGAAGTATAAGTGTATCAATCTTCTTTGAATGAGAACAGAAATCGCTATGTCTACAGAGGAACACTTGTGTAATCAACAATTTATCTTCAAACTAACTATAGCTACAGCCTTCGAAATTACGCTTATGTGCTAAATACATTAACATACTGGATACTGCTACAGATAAAATAATACAAGTATATTCAACAATATATTAAAGTATTTGCTTCGAAAATAAAATAGTCCAAAAAATGTATGGTTTCATTTTGTAAATTATACGCTAAATATAAAAACATAGATATTGCCTTAAATATGTTATATTCTACAAATATAAATTATATTATTTCTAATTATACTGAAAACTTGAGTTCGAATCATTTGCAAATGGGAGCACATGAGAGTGAATGAAAGGCAAATACAATTTAAGGTAGTTTCAAAGAGAAACCACTTTTCGATAGATTTAAAAAATATATATTTCTAGGCTAAGAATAACGTTTTCGTTTAGCAATTTTCAAGTTCACCTTCCATTAGAAGCAAGAAAAACTTCCTGTCCGTCCAACTATTTTCTATTATGCACAAAATATCCTCAAAAAATTTAAGAGAGTAAAGAAAAGTGTTTGTAAACAAATTTAAAAAAAATACCACCGTTTTGTATTTGAGATATATTAATTTAAAATATATTTTCTTTAAATTCAATAGTTCTTTGCATGGTTAATGATGATTCGGCAACGCAATGCTGATTGCAAACGCGAGTCCCGAATCTGCCCAAATCGAATGAGAATGGAACTGTGTTGTTCGTGAGAGAACGCACGTGTGTACAAATGAGAGAACACACACGGCACGAACGAAACTAAACTGATTTCAAATTGGTTTTGAGCGACTGTATTTATTGGTCGCAGGACAATTACATTGCATGCTTTTGATGGTGACATCATGAGCAAAGTTGTGCACAAATACTATTCAACTACATACATACGTACATACAAATACCTCAAATACGACATAATAAAATCCCCAATTATGCTATTGTTAAAAATTCTAGAGTCACGAAACACGGCTCGACATGGCTCGTTTTTCGTTTTCGTTGGAAACTTCGTTTGCGGCTAGTTTGCAATTAGTTATCTTGCAACTTCCATTTTAGTTTCAGTATAATTCTGCCACAGATTAGAATGTACTTGAATGTCAATGATGATTCGGCAACGCTGCGCGCAAAATTATCTCAAGTACTTTTTTATTTTTTATTTTATTATTGAAATTTATAATCCTTTTCTTTCATGCACATAGTCTTCCTGGACTAACAGCTCACATATTTATATATTTAATTGGAATAAAGCTATCTTTATTGAACTATCAATAGATTGGAGAGGTTATCCACCGGCAATGAATAAAAATAATTCATACTCATATCAGAGTATATGTTGTAAGTAAATCCTGTTGTTTTGCGCCATTTTTAAAAGGCAGGACGAGGGAGGATGCCGGGGAGTGGGCGGCTTTGATGATTTAGAGGTCAATGCGATTGATAGCACATATCTCAATTAGTATCAGTGCTTATATATATAGAAATGAAAAAATGTTAATTATTGAAAAATTAAAATAACAAAATTAACAAAAGGTGAAGAATTATGAACCGTTTAAGGAATTCAAGTAGATCTTATATATTATCATGAACTAGAAATATTTGCACACAGGGTACAGTGGCCGAGAGTGTTAAGGCATTGATAAAGAAATATTTATTAGGCAGCGGTGTTATACAGAACCTAACATATATTTTTTGTAATAGAATTGAATTAATAACAGAGAAAAAATATCCGACAGCCCCCAAACAAACACGAAAAGAGAACTATATTCAAAATTTGATTAAAATTCAACTGAATCTAAGTTTGTAGTATTAGTATAAAGCCGGCTTCAGACGATGCGATAAACGTTTCATACAAATGTTGGTTCACGTTTTTGTGTACATCGATTTTGTGCAATATTATTATAATATTTTTATTAAAAATAATAATATTTAATAATAATTTGAAATGATTAATTGAACACTGACACTGTTTCATTTTTAAGTATGCGGATCAAGTGTGTGGTGACAACAGCCCAACATATTTCTTTCTTATTTAAGTTTAGCAAGGATGCAGCACATCTGGCTGCTGGGAGCGATACCGTTTACCTGTGCACCTCCTATTTGTACAGGTATATTTTTTTTAAATTCAAATTATCATATTAAAAACAGAGATACCAGGCAACTGATCGTATCATCGGATTTCATCTTATCCAGTGTCTGTAGCAAACATGCTTACTACAGTTTTCTAAGGCCATAGGGCAATTACATTGCATGCTTTTGATGGTGACATCATGAGCAAAGTTGTGCACAAATACTATTCAAAAGTATTTAAATACATACGACATCATAAAATCTCATATTATGCTATTGTTAAAAATTCTAGAGTCACGAAACACGGCTCGTTTTTCGTTTTCGTTGGAAACTTCGTTCGCGGCTAGTTTTTCAATTAGTTATCTTGCAACTTCCATTTTAGTTTCAGTATAATTCTGCCACAGATTAGAATGTACCCACTGTAATTTTATCTTAAACTACCTTCAATTCAAAGTAAATTTGCTATAGTCTAGTATACATTTGATAATGTTTGCTTTGAGATTCCCCCGTACAATTGCCCATTTTTTTGAATAAGGAACAATATCTTAAATTCTATAAATATACTAATAAAGTTAACAATAAGGAACTCAAACGTGATTTTCTTGCAATTAAAATAGTCATTTTAATATCAGGATAATTTTAGGGTGCAAAAAATTGAAGAAAATTAAGGGTCTCACTAACCAATAAAGCATACAAGAAAAGGTATTTTGATTTTTAGTTAAAAAAAATATGTTACATATGGTCAAATAGTTTACGGTATCGCGTCATTTGAAACACTTTGTGTTATAACAGTAAAATCAAAAACCAAACTAATTGGTATTTCGTAAATGTAGTGAATTAGCATGAATTGACTAGTGTAATAATTATGTTAATGAAGTAATGATTACAAATCGGGACATTCGATGACTGCTAAATTCAATGGTTTAGTAATTGGCATTCAAAAAGTAAATCTTTATCGACATTAGAAGATAACGTTTTCAGAATATCAAAAAAAAATTATTAACGTCGATTTTTGTAGACTAGAAAAATTTGTATCAAAAAAATTCATTTTGAGAGAAAAATCTCCAAAACAAGATGTTTTGTAAACAAATTCTGACACGTGTGTTCTCATAAAGTATTAGTGAAATAAGAAACTAAAACTCGAACGTTTAAGGGCGTTTTAGGACTTAATTAAATGAAATAATAAATAGATACAGTTGTGTCTTTGAGGACATACCGCGCAAGTTGAACATATTGTTAAATATTTATAGGATAAATTTAAATGAAAAAAATTAGCTTGAAATCCTACCTTTGTACCGCTACTACGCCTTTTGAAGTCTCCGGGCTTGGGGATGGCTGAACAACGGTTGAATTCACTGATGAAGAGCCAGGGGAATCCGATTTATCAGATATACTTAAAGTACTTAACGAAGTTATGTCACTAGAGTTACCGTGAGTATCTGAAGAGTCACTCGATGCTATATCCGAATTACCAACACTATTCTCCAGCTCTTCCATTGTCTATGGATTGTTTATCCACAGCACCTTCTGAAACAAATTATTATTAACTATTAACTGAACGTGGTAAGTAAGTAGGATGAGCAGGGTAACCAACCTAACAATAATGAACGCGAGAAGAAACAATATCATCGCCGCAAAAAAAAAAAATTTTGCCCCCCTAGAGACCCTTGAACAAAAAGCAATCATTGGATTATATAGAGGGCATATTCTATTACCTGTATACATTGTAAGCAGAGGCGGCCTTAGCCATTTAATTAATATAAATTGTAAGTAAGTAAGGCTTGTGTCCTCATTTTTTAGTGGTCGATTTTTCAATTGTTGATTGAAATTGGTGTTAATAAATGTGTATTGGCGTGTCTATTTTATTAAATATCTAAATGTTGAATGTAGTTTTAGCGCTAGAAATGGTCATATCTGTAGGACGTGAAATGCATTTTAACGTCAGTTATTTGTTGAGTAGGTCAGTGCTGTGGTAATGTTTTGTAGCTGGTGGTAGTCGAATAATCTAGTCAAGTCAAAGAATAATAAGTTTTTATTTTATTTAGTCCTGCTAAGGCAGACATAATATTGAAATTTGATTGTTCCTTGAAATAGCTGTAAACACTATTTGATATTTTGATTTATAAATACATATAGCAGAGATTTATGAGCTGTAAGGTTGGCAGCGATTGTGATGTCACATGCACTTGCACGTGTACAACGTTGAATCCCTTTAATAATGAAAGAGATAAAATGACTTTTTTAATTGGTATCCCTTAACATATAAGGAGTTATTAAAAAATAATTGAACATTTGAGGTTCTAGTAACTCACTTTATCAATATATAGTACACTTTTATAGAAATTAAGACATAGGACACAAGCCCATTGTGAAGTGGGATTTCTAAAGACCGAGGCGCGAGATTCAAATAAATATATAGTAATGAATTTTTCTACTTGCCACCCCCTAAAGCCGCCTCTGGTACTAACGATATTGTTTTGTCATAGTACAGTGTCATCGTCTAATATAAATTGATATTTTTGTTAAATCCAAACGAAAAACAAACGAAAAAATAAATACGTGTGCAACAAATATTTATTCGAAATAGAAATGCATATATTATTATTTATTGAAGGAAATAAATAAATAATACGTATTATTATCCGTCGAGTGACGTCATCACAGTAAGCCTAATGAATATTTCTGATATACAGCGCAGATATAATAAACTTATTAGCGCAGTATAACTAAACTGATAATAACAACTAGTAAGAATATATTATGATAATGACTACGATACGGGACTTCTTAGATTATTTACCTAGATGCAAATTACAAGAATATAAACTAAACCAACTATAACTTCTGCAAAGTAAAAGTTATACTGCTAATCACTTCTATCATAAGAAGGTGATACATTTCTTTTCTTCGGTTTATTATTCAAGCAATGGCCTAGTTATTATCATGGTTGCAGAGTTCAGTGATTTAGAAAAATTTACAAACTTAAAATTAAAAGAGTAGGTGGGAAATGGCCTAAAGTATGATTTCCACTCACTGTTTTAATTTTATTTTAAACGCGTAGTCCTTAGTATCATTCCCACTCACTACTTTAATTTAATTTAAATTGTTTAGCATATGGCAATACGCGTAGTCATTCACAGTATCATTTTAAATTTAATTTATTTTTTAAGTTTTCTTAGTTTTTTTAGAACCTTACAAGGTCCAATGTTTTAAATTAAAAATATTAAATTAAGAAAAACTATATTATATTACAACCTCCAAAATGTGACAATCTGTCAAAATTCAGTAGGATTTACTTTTAAAAGAAGTTTAATGTCAGTTTTTGAAAAATATAGAAGAGAAAACAATTTCTATTACTAATTGTTATTAAAAATAGCTATTTTAATTATTTCACATACTGAAATTTATATTACTAACGATATATACGCACCAACTAAATTAACTAAACTTAAATTAAAACATAAATGTGAAAAGGAATGCTTAAACAAAAACCTGAAATCTAGATTACAATATTAAATAAAAACAGTAAATTAAATATCAAAACAGTGAGTGGGAATGAGGTTTTTTCCTGCACTATTTTTAATTTATGTTTTCTTTGTTGTTTTAGAACCTTACAAGGTCCAATGTTACTAAATTAAAAATACTAATTTAAAGAGAACTATATTATAACCTCCAACCTACAATCTGTCAAAATGCAGTAGGATTTATTTTTAAAAGGAGTTCAGTGTCAGTTTGTCAAAAATAAAGAAGTTAAAACAAATTCTATTACTAATTGTTATTAACTAAACTCAAATTAAAACACGAATGTGATAACGAAAACCTGAAATGTAGATTAAAATATTAAATAAAAACTTAAATTAAACTTCGAAACAGTGAGTGGGAATGAGGTTTTAAGGTATTGCAATTTAATTTTGTATATAACTGTCATAGCTGAAGAAGTAATAACAACAATTGACTAGATGAGTTTTTCCAGTCAAGTAATCCAATGGTGCAAACCGATAGTTTATAAAGCTGCTGTACTAATATTATAAATCTGAGCGATAAGTCATGCACGATTTGCATTAGTTGCATTTAACTATCACGATCACTGCAGTACAGATAGAGGAGACCAGGATCAGTTGATCTACTCACTAATACTCACTTCGTAAACGGGGGCCACTTTTAAGCATAATTCGATTACCGATTAGCTTGTATTTACATATTTATTAATGTGTATTGGCGTAAAATGATATATTTTTGACCTTCAAGATAAAAAAACAGAAATAAAAAGCTCGAATTTTTTATAATTAATTTTTGATCATCATATGCACCAATTTCCAGTGTTATGTGTTCAACAAACGTAAAACAATGAAATGTAAATAATGTACTATATTATGCATGCTCTCCTATTTGTTTTCAAAATATTATAATTTCTACGTGCGTCTTTAAAGTAAGTTATATAAAATAAAATAAATATAATATACATATGTTGAAGGTTATACTCATTTATTATCTCCGTATAATAATCTAATTTATATGTATATATATTTTTATATATTTATATATATATATATATATATATATATATATATATATATATATATATATATATAAATTTAAGTATGTAAAATATATCATTTTTATCATTTATAATAATAACAAAAATGCAAAAATATTTGCAGCAAGTATGATAACGTAGCATACTATCTTGTCATAAGTGTAAACTGTTATTTTGCACGAAAAATTCTGCCATTTTGTGGGTGGGAAACACCCTTAATGTAAAAAAAATATTTATATCTAAACGTTGGGGGGAGGTATTTTATATGTAGAAAATGTGTACGAAGTTTGAAATGAATCGGTCAATTAGTTTTTAAGTGGCAGTGAACACGGACTTTGAAAAAGTAGTTTTGAGAAAAACGCGTCAGGACTATAGCAATGAATAAACTGTATACCTGATTAACATATAATACGATATAATATACCGGATTAATAAGACAATAACTTCAAGAATATTGCTTAGATCGGCTCAAAATTTTAAGGACATATTCTTGAAATGTTAAACAATAAGATAAAATAAAAAAAAAATTGGATTTTTCGAAAGTGAAAACCGTAACCCCTCCCTTAAGCTAAGCTTCTACAGCTGACATCAGATGCATTGGATTTATCGTATTAAAGCGATAGCTAGCAGCTTTTTAGCATTATCTGTATTTAGTTTAGTATATTAAAACTGGCTAGTTTACTTTTAATTCGTACAGCCAATTGAGTTGTATATAATTATAAATCCCTCATTAATATTGTAAAAAAATACATGTGTATATAAAAATGAAAATTGCAAGAATTCTCAGTATTTTTCTTTCATAACGTCCGTTGCAAAGTGGACAATTTTCTACATCATATTAATATATTAGGTTGGCGTATAATTTTTCCTAGAATTCTACAATCTGTGAATTTTTCAATGAACATTGTTAACCCCCCGGGGGTAGATAAAAGAGAGTACATGTAGCGGGGGGTCGCGCGTGGGTTTCGGGTAAGATGCTGGCTGTATAGAAAAATATATATAACTTATTTATATAATGGATCTGTACTATACTATACTGTATGAACTTTAAATAAACCTGCTTGACCCCAAATTCTTATTTTTTATAAACATATTAAACTCCTATATTTAAATATCCCACAAAACTAACTACATATTTATACACATATAATTTAACACGGGTGCCTATTTTTAGCTCATTGTATCAAAATATTACATTATTTTTTATGTTTTAATGAAAAAAACATATTTTCTATTTTTTAGTGTTGATAGATATGTTAGGAATTGCGATTAGCGCTCATTATATTCATGCTTATAATTGTTTATAATTATAATTAGAATACCTATTCATGGTTATTTTAATGCTGGAAACCTAATACATACATTTATAAATATATATATATATATATATATATATATATATATATATATATATATATATATATATATATATATATATATATATATAATGTATATATCTACGTAATATTGAAGGTTTATTTAATATTAAAAAATACAACTGAAACAAATTTTCACCGCTTCATTTGAAAATGTAAGCTATCACTGTTTTTAATTTTGTATTTAATTTAAACAGCGTAGTGATTCCCTGTACCATTTATAATTTAAGAATGGGCTTGTGTCATATGTCTTAATTTCTAGAAAAGTGTACTATATATTGATAAAGTGGGTTACTAGAACCTCAAATGTTCAATTATCTTTTAATAACTCCTTATATGTTAAGAGATATTAACAATTAAAACAGTTATTGTGTCCCTTTAAACATTAAAGGGATTCAACGTTATAGATCATTCCAAGATATGTGACTTCACGTCCGCTAAATAGCTGTCTCATTTATACAACAGAGCGTATCCGACATCTGTAGCGCTAAAAGTGCAATTCGAATTTTTAATTGCTATATCTCCGTCAATATTTAGATATTTAATAAAATAGACACGCCAATACACATTTATTAACATCAATTTCAATCAACAATTGAAAAATCGACCACTAAAAAATGAGGACACAAGCCCATTCAATTTATGATTTCTTTGTTTTCTTAACTTTGTAAGATTCTAATCTTACAAAGTCCAATACTTCTAAATTAAAAATACTAAATTTAAAAGGAAATATTTTATATCATAAACTCAAACATATTACTTACGACGTAGTGCATCAATTAAATTAACTAAACTCAAATTAGACGACACAGTGGGCGAGAGCATTGATGCTTGACGCCGACTGCTGTGTCTTCGGGTTCGATCCCCGGACCAGATATATATTTTCTGGGTTTGGTTATTATGAACTTATATTGATTATGGTCATACATAATCGTACAGTTATTAGGCAGTGGTGTAGCCCACATATATGAGGCCACGACACCATAAATACTGCCAACATTGAAGGAGGTCGTCGGTGATAGGACTCAGCATCGGAAATAGGCCGACGTTAAATAAAAAAAAAAAAAAAAAAAAAACTAAACTCAAATTAAAACACGAATGTTAAAAGGAATACTTATTCTGAAAACTTGAAATCTAGATTAAAATATTAAATAAAAACGTAAATTAAATATCAAAACTAGATTCTGTACAGAAGTGCATATTTTTGTAATAAATAATTAATATCATAATTTTTTAACAAACAAAGAAATGGTAAGTACTTTTATAGCTGCTCTGATTTATAATTGAATAAATTTTGGTTTTTTTCCATGTCAAAAATTTCCTAATGCTATTAAGTAAATTTATAAATCACTTGATAGTATACTCGATACAAGTGTTGAATAGTCTTAAATTATCCTAAAATTGTCATGACAGTTAGTGGAGTAAGCCTACAGTTTGCGCCAAGTACACTACCTCACAGGTGGCATGAAAATGTATGCATATCATGTATCTGAGAATCGCGACTCTTAGATCCGCGATATCTCAGGAATGGTAACTCTTAGGAAAAAAATCATAAGGACCATTTTTGTAGAAAATTTTAAGATCTACAAATTTGGTTTAAGGTTTTTTTTTAAAAAATATAAAACTTACCGTTTTCGAGAAAAATCCAAAAAACCAAATCAAAGTTTGACCTTTGACCCCGAATAACTTTTGAAGCACACATAGAATCAATGGGGATTTTTAAAACTTTATTTGTAATGATAAACCCCAGCTCTCCGGCATTTTTTGTTATTTCAAATGTCTATCTTAACCGGGCTAAAACAAAATATTTACTTAATAATAGATTAATTTCTGAAAAAAGTATATACCCCAAATATGCCAATATCTTCTTGATGTAAAGTGGTCTAACCCCTTACTATATGAATTAAGATCATCAAAATCTATAACATTCATATTATTTTCCGTACTGAAACCATACACGTCCAGGAATACCTTTGTCCTTAATTGATAACCTTTTGAACTATAATAATCTTTGTTTATTTATGTAATTAAATTTTTAATTAAAGTGATAGTAATTATAGATATTGATTGTACATGTAATCATTAGAATTAATTTGTTTTAACTAATATTGGTACGTGGTTCAGATTTTCTATGGAAAAATATTATGATTTATAGGTGGATATTAATGAGTTATAAGATTCAAATGTCAAAGATCAAGGGCTACGTGGAAAGTACGGCGTAGTTTGTAAGTTTATCTGCATTATATTGAAGAAAGAGTTATTTATAATGTTTATCAGGGCCGGAGTGGCCCGACGTGATACATTAAACTACAGCAAGATCAAAGACGAGTTTTAACAAAGTTGAAATTTTGAGAATAAGGTAATATCAGCCTAAGAACGTATGCCCACTTAGTACCACACTTGCCCTTTTACTGGTAGCATTCCTCAAAACCCTGACTCACTTGCATGAAGCATGATGGCTAAGTTTTTAAATATATGTTTTACAGAATATTGACAAAAATTAAGATTCATTATTTCCAGACCCCTTCCGTGTGCCCTAACTTCCGCCAGACACTTTAAGGTAGGTAAACTACGCCATAAGGGCAAGCGAGTACTATTTCAAGACATAGTTTAATTAATTTTTTTTAAAACTTCAAAGTGTAAAAATAATACAATCTATTTCCTTTTTATATTTTGCAAATTAAAATCTCCCACAAAACTTTTATCGTCTTACAAATAAACCTGTTATAAAATTTATACCAGTTATAAACTGATGATATGCCTGTCTGGACGGGCTTTATACCTGGTATAAATTTTATAACAGGTTTATTTGTAAGGCGGTTAGTAGATGATAATATTATCTACAATAATTTTAAAATCTATAATAATAATATACTCTTCATAATTTTATTTTAAAGATTTACCTTGAGGTTAAAAAAGGCTTCGTCAATTTAGATAAATTCATAACCCCGTGGTAAATTTTGTTACAAAACTGCATTTAGCGTTTTCCACTGCAAAATACCAATATCTACCTAATTTATAAAACTTGTTTTTTAAATTGAAACTTCCCTATTCTTAAAATTTATTTAAGTATGATTCCCACTTGTATTTAATTTAAATTGTTTAGCATATGGCAGCGATTCTCAAAGTGTGGGGCGCGACCCCTAAGGGGGGCGCAATGAAGGCTCAGGGGGGGCCCAAAGCTTGGTAGAAAAATTAATTAAATTTACTTACAAAATAATAAAGCAAACTTTTTATTTTTTGAAATTACAACAAGTTTATAATTTTTAGTCAACGTCGTAAGAGCGCCGAACATTTTATTTTTTTTAGTTTATCAGAAAATACAAAAATAAGTTGCAAACCTTCTGCAAGACTGAAAAGGTGAAAAGCTTTGTAATGAAGCTAAGTTTGTAAAATTTCATTGACCTCCAAGGTGACACTGGGCTTGAAATGAAGTTTAAAGAATCTTCTCTCACATCCTTCTGGATTGGTGTACAAAAGGAACACCCAATTTTGAGTGAAAGGGCATTGAAAATACTCACTCCATTCGCAATACTCACTCACTCTTGTGAAAATGGGTTTTCTGCTCTAGCTGCCATGAAGAGTAAATATCGCTCAAGACTGGATGTGACCAAGGAACTCAGAGTAGCGTTATCAGAACTAACACCGCGTTTCAAGAAACTATGCGCAGAAAAAAATAAGCACATCCTTCACACTGAAGCTCTTTTTATTATTATTGCTTTTAGTTACAAATAACAATTATGTAAAATAGTAGCTAAAATACCTACATAAATTGTAATTGTTTGTATAGAATTTGTTGTTGATTACGATTAAATCTATTGCCCCATTACAGTATGCATAGAATGTGCAAAACTTAACTAAATAAAAATTGACAGTAAAATGTCAAATGCGACTCCCTTATAATATAACATATAGTACGCTTACATGTAGGGGGGCCCGGCTTACAGCTGGATTATGCAGGGGGGCTCTAAGTAAAAAGTTTGAGAACCGCTGGCATATGGCAATACGCGTAGTCATTCACAGTACCATTTTTAATTTAATTTATTTTTTAAGTTTTCTTAGTTTTTTTAGAACCTTACAAGGTCCAATATTTTAAATTAAAAATATTAAATTAAGAAAAGCTATATTATATTATAATCTCCAAAATGTGACAATCTGTCAAAATGCAGTAGGATTTACTTTTATAAGAAGTTTAATGTCAGTTTTTGAAAAATATAGAAGTGAAAACAATTTTAATTACTAATTGTTATTAAAAATAGCAATTTTAATTATTTCACATACAATTTTGTCGAACTGTCAAAATTTATATTACTAACGATGCATACGCACCATCTAAATTAACTAAACTTAAATTAAAACACAAATGTGAAAAGGAATGCTTAAACAAAAACCTGAAATCTAGATTACAATATTAAATAAAAACAGTAAATTAAATATCAAAACAGTGAGTGGGAATGAGGCTTAACTCAGAAAAAAACTGAAATGAATATAATAGAACATATATAATTATTTTTAAAAACAGATTTATATTTATACATATATATATTTTTAAATACATGTATACTTAAATACCTAAGCCTAAGTAATACTAAGAAAACACATAAACAGGATTCCTAATTGCATAACCGAAGGTGGACGAATGATAACCGAAGAAAGAACCAATGTAAAAACCTAAATCAAATAAATATACGTTACTTATTACAGGCGTACTAAGAATTGTCCCCCTAAACATTTTAAGACTTCCTTAAGCTCTTGCTAAGGTTCATTCACCCTTTCTAAGTAACATTATGTAGTCTGTAGGTTATTTAGATGCCGGATAGTACTAATTCTGTCCGTTCACAATAATAGAATTCATGCTGTAATAGTCTAGGACATGTCTACCATTCTAAATTCAAGGTTTAGTTCAAAATAATAACGTGGATATAAATCCGTAATTTTGTAATACATTGAATCATATAAATGTACACACAAACTTTAAATCTGTTGATTTAAAAGTCGAACGGAAATTTTTATTTATATTTTTATTTTTATTATTATTATTAGCCTTAGCCAAAGAAAGTGACGTGAAATATTAAACGAACTTAATATAATTCGTTAAGAGCCAATTATGATTAACAATGTACAGCGATTGGTATTATTATAAAATTAACCTTATGAACCTTGAAATACATGTCATAACCTTCATAATTTATTATCTAAAATATAAGAACAGAAAAACAAAAGTACTCTTTTTAAAAAAAATTATAAATTGCGTCTGATTCTAATCAACGTGAAAAATTTATTATAAAAATATTTCGGGCCCTTGAACACTTGCAATTTGTTGGTTAAAGCATTAATTGGTTTGACATCTTAGTAGCTTAGTAAAACATTTCTTAATATTTCTCACTTATTTTATAAAGTCGCTATTGTGAACCTATACATCAGGAGGACAGAATATGACCTACTTATCTATTAACTTAAATTCTAAGATGAAAAAAACATACATTAAAAGTGTATGTAAATCTTTCAAATATACTAACTATAAATAAATATAATGTAAAGTAATTAATAGAATTATGTTTTATGTATACTATGTCTGAAAATGATAAATAATAAGGGCAAACCCTCATAATACGTATGTAAATAATATTGATAACACTGGCGCCAAGGGTAGATAGCAAACGGGGTCAACGACACAAATAATAACATTTTTAATAAAATATTTAACAAATAATATAGATATATTGCCTATATATCTTCAAAACAACACAATAACAATCAGAAAAAAAACATTCTTTAAAAAAATATATATCAAAACATACAAGTACGCATATAAATAACTAGTGTTTTCAACTAAAGTATTAAAAAAAACAAGGTTATAAAATTTACCTGGTTATCAGTCTTTATCCTTTTGTTTAACACTTATATTTATTTATAAACACAATAACTACACTTCATAACACTACAACAATACATTTATGTTTATTAAATAGTACTTTCTACGTAAAATATGTAAAAAAATTATTTATAATTCAACTTGGGTGTCTGTCAAACTCCGCCATTTTAAGGTAACGTTGTTAGACATTATTTGATAACATATCATGCCATCTGTCTCATCGAAATGGAGCTATTAGTTTCAGTATCTGTCAACAGATGGATGCAAAATTAAAAATAATTAATTAAATATTAATTAATCTGTATTTGTAGTTGTATGTTTACGATCTATTATCAATGTTCTCTAATACTGTTGAAGAAATCTGCATTACTGAAAAGTATAAGATTAAAATAAAATGTGTTTAATGTTACAAGGTGTCAGCAGTTATTGTAAACTAATTTAATTATTATTTTTATTATTTTATTATAGATAGAAATTATCAGATTCATTAGCACAATTTATATAATTATAATGTAGAAGTAATAAATACTACTTTGATAAAGATAGATGGTTTGCGGCTTTACTAAGGTGTAAATATTTGGTAAATAAAGATATCTGATAATTAGTTAAATTAAAATTAATTACTTTCTAATCATGTTATACACAATAAAATTGTATGAAATTTAAATAATTACTTCTAAACAATTACTTAAATACAATATTTATTATTTCGCATACATACATTTGTAACTATACATATTTGAAAATTATAATATTTTTTAACATTATAAATTGTTTGTTTTTAATAATATTTATTTCTAATTATTTCTGGAATGATAAAATTAACATTAATTCAACTGTAAAAAATGCAAAAAAACAGCGCTCTTATGTAAAGCGAAACGAATATTACTGCAAATTAATTTATAAAAATCTAATTCTTTGAAATCATGTCCCTTTTCTTTTCTATGAATGGGCTTGTGTCCTCATTTTTAGTGGTTGATTTTTCAATTGTTGATTGAAATTAACGTTAATAAATGTGTATTGGCGTGTCTATTTTATTAAATATCTAAATATTGACGGAGATATAGTAATTAAAAGTTTGAATTGTAATTTTAGCGCTAGAAATGGTCGGCCATATTTGTATGACGTGAAATGCATTTTAACGTCAGTTATTTGTTGAGTAGGTCAGTGCTGTGGTAATGTTCTGTAGCTGTTGGTAGTCAAATAATCAAGTCAAGTCAAAGAATAATAAGTTTTTATTTTATTTAACCCTGCTAAGGCAGACATAGTATTAGAATTTTATTGTTCCTTGAAATAGCTGTAAATAATATTTGATATATAAATACATATAGCAGAGATTTATGAGCTGTAAGGTTGGCAGCGGTTGTGATGTCACATGCATTTGGAATGTGTACAACGTTGAATCCCTTTAATAATTAAAGAGACAAAATAACTTTTTTAATTGTTAATATCTCTTAACATATAAGGAGTTATTAAAAAATAATTGAACATTTGAGGTTCTAGTAACCCACTTTATCAATATATAGTACACTTTTATAGAAATTAAGACATAGGACACAAGCCCATTACCATTTCTGCTATACATCAGATAGTAAAAGAAATACGTAAACCTTTATACTAAACGTCAGATATTATTAACAGCTGTCTCGAGCAATATATAAACTGTTGATATATATAATATAGAAATAGTAAATGAGAAAAATAAAATCGGCTACTTATTATTCTGCAGATATTAATAGTAACCGAGTGACATCAAAATTGTTGCTATAAAATAAACGGAAAAATAGAAATTCACATTTTAAATAGCTATATCTCCGTCAACTTATGAATAATTGAAAAAATAAAAAAAACCAGTAGACGTTAGCTTATATTTTATTATTTTACAACCAAGGCTTAATTCGCCACTGATTATTATACATTAATTTTAATAATATTTTACAATAAAATAAATTAATAATAAAAAAATTACATAATAAAAAAGAGAATTGTAAGCCTCTCTTAAGCACGAAGTTGGCAGCTGTTCTAGTAGCTAATAGCTCCAATGCCTTGGGTTGTGATTTCAAGGTCTAAAATTAATATAAATCATATTCAGTCTGTGACAAATTTAGAATGGCTAAAGTATTATTCTCACCTGTTGAAACCCCGTTTGAGATTGAGACCCTAATTTTTTAACTATTTAATTGCGCTATTTTAATGTTTAATTCAAACGTCAACATTTTTAAATTTCAACAACTTATGCCCCATACTAATGTAAGGTATGCAACTTATTTTACACTTTATTTAAAGTTGGCTTTATTGTTCTTGCTAAACTAACTTTACTAAAATTAAAACTAAAGTAGGTGTGAATGATAGTTACCAGCCACTGGTTGTGGACCTTTGTTTGGGAACCCCGGACCTACTATCGGTAACACTGTCGCTTGACAGTTACTTTCCATAAAGAGAGATAATTATTTAAATTATAATTTTGACCAACTAATTCATTTTTCTTTTTTTTGTTCAAATTAGTTGTTTGATATTATTATGTAAGATGTAATATTCTGTCTCAGGGTCTATACTATATTTTATGTATATATATATTGTGTTAAAAATGAAAACGCCAAGATACATATATTAAGGAGGTACAGGACGTTAACGTAAATGATGAAAACGTTGTGAAATTTGAAGGGTCGATACAAATAGTAAAAATACATGCTGTCTCAAAATTTTAGAGACTTTGGTTCATAGTTTTCTTTTTATACATGATTAAAAATAGTCATTTTACATACAAATCATAATTTTTAGCTCAATTTCACCACATAATATAACTTTTAACTATAAAAAATGGTGACACGGCTTTCAAAAACTAGGTTTATATAAAAGAATCTTTTCTGTAACTATTGCCAAAAGAAAATTATCAAAAGCATACCTATATACGAAAATATTTAAATAAAACCTTTAAGAAACAGTAAATGTGGGTTATGAGCCAGCAACGGTGCAAATGCCAATTTGAGCGGGAAATTCAAATTTGTCAATAAATACCTCCTCTTTTGTATTTGTACTTCCTTAATCGACAAAATATGTATAAAAGGGCTCGGTGAATATGACTCAAGTTATTAAATCCGAAAAAGGAATTGTTCAGTTTCAATCAGGACTTTGCTTATATAAAAAAGAAATAAATTTAAATTTTAGATGAGTACATAATTATGGTAAGGTATTTCCACTTTTCATTTTCATTTCCACTTTTTAATCATATCAATATATTCCAACTGTTAATGCACATATTAATTACAAATATTAATTACTAATAATTAATTGAGTAAACGGTTTCATTTTCTGAGAAATTTCAACAAAAAAATTGTATCAAACTCCAAAAGAATGCTAAGAATTTCTTGTTCTATCCGCAAAGGGTGATTGTACATTACCTTCTACATTTTCTAGGAGGAAGTCAAGGGTAAATATAAATGATCTACAAATAAGCTGTTTGTAACATTATCCTAAAGATTCTGTTCTACAATTAACTACCTCAGTACCCCCATTTACAGACGCCTGTGTCTCGCAGTTTGCAGTAATAAGTATAATTGCATTTTTCATATCAGTGCAGAAAAAAAGTACTATTACAAATATTAAACAATAAAAAACAACCACATGAAGAAACGAACGCATTATATATGTCATGTGTGGAGAACCAATTTTCTTTATTATTTATATTTAAAAAGTATTTAACAATTTACCAAAATTAATATAATAGAACACTTTGAAAAGATTAGAAGGTTTGCGTCTTTACTTAGGTGTAAATATTTGCTTAGACAAGATTTCTATACTATCGGTTAAATGTAAATCTTGTTTTCATTTTAATTTCTGTCTATGTCTTATTTGAATAGTACTGTTTACATAATTTTCTTTAGCTAATGTAGGTGCTAAACACAGACTCTTATTTTGTAAATGGTTAACTGGCATCTGTTACTTCTGACGGTTTTAGTTTTAATTTAGGGTTTTAACCTTAAATGTAATTTTGAACTTGTTAATGGGTTAGTAATATACATTATTTTGTAATAATTACTATCTTTATTTAATATAAATTATTGTATTTAATGTAATTAATTTAATTTCTTTATACTTCACAAGCTGACTTACATTTTAGGATAAAACCTTAAATTACTACTAAAATTTAATGACTTCTTACAATGTTAGCAGTTTTTATAGTGCCGGTACCTTTACATCGCTGCCAAATTTTTTATGATTTATGTCAATTTATGTTATGTGTTTTAATTTCTATAAAAGTGTACTATATATTGATAAAGTGGGTTACTAAAATCTCAAATGTCCAATTATTTTTTAATAACTCCTTATATGTTAAGATATATTAACAATTAAAAAAGTCATTTTCTCTTTAATTATTAAAGGGATTCAACGTTGTACACATTCCAAATGCATGTGACATCACAGCCGCTGCCAACCTTACAACTCATAAATCTCTGCTATATGAATTTATATATCAAAATATCAAAATATTATTTACAGCTATTTCAAAGAACAATAAAATTTCAATATTATTCTTTGACTTGACTTGATTATTTGACTACCAACAGCTACAAAACATTACCACAGCACTGACCTACTCAACAAATAACTGACGTTAAAATGCAGTTCACGTCATACAAATATGGTCGACCATTTCTAGCGCTGAAACAACAATTCAAATTTTTAATTGCTATATCTCCGTCGACATTTAGATATTTAATAAAATAGACACGCCCATTATGACTTAATTTTCATAAAACTGTACCATATATTGGTAAAGTTGGCTACTAATTTTACTTATTTTTTCTGTGACGTATTATGCATAACTAAAACATGCGGCAACATTGAAATTCAAATTTAATATAGCTATAACGCTGTCAACGTTTGCATATTTAGAGAAATAAAAACATCAATGCACATATATTGAAATTAATTAAAAAAAGGCCCATAAAAAGAGTTGACAAGCCCATTATCACTAGATTACTAGATTTAAAGGCGCAGACTGAACATAAGCCTTCAAAAATAATTTAAAAGAGTTACATTTTTGGCACGTACTCATAGAATTATTGAAATATTCTGAAACTCAGCTAGAAAGACAAAACACGTCCATCCACGGTCACCATTTCAGCGGAGGTAATTGTTGATGGTCGATCTTTGAATCTCGCGTGCAAGAACAGGCAATGAAGCGGACCGATCTCTGGCAAACTCAAGGTAACTTGCAAATGGTCATTTTGCTGAATTCAGGTCAATACTATTTTTTATATAACAAATAATATACATAATTATTCTTAGAATAGACTCGCTAATTTAAAATAGCTCGTATTTTAATCTATTTTCTGTTATTTGTATTATTGTATAAAATTAACTTTTAATCAACGAGTCAGATAATGAGGATGATAGCTCGGATTCAAACATGGTATTGGAAAAAGAAACATCAGACAATGACATAACAAAGAAAAATGCGAAAAAGAAATACAAGAAAACAGAAAGAGTTACTAGAGCAACGGAAAAGAAAAATAAGAATTTATAATTGAAATGTAATTATTATATATAGTGTAAGTTATATTTTATAAGAAAAAAAATGTATATAAAAATGTAATATTGATTGAAAGTGCTACTTCCAATAGTTGATGCACTTAAAAATAAATATTAAAAAAAAAATTAACTTTTTCTTAAACATTACAGATAGCTTAGGTTAGATAGTATCTTAAGCGAAGCACCTGATGTGGTGGTTTAAAAAATTTGAATTCTTTGAAGAGGATATTGCGGGAGAACCATTTTTACCCAGTAAATAATTTGGGGAATGTCCTGTTTTGCGACGTTTCTATTACTATTGCACTTCAAAGTCCTATGTCTTAATTTCTATAAAAGTGTACTATATATTGATAAAGTGGGTTACCAGAACCTCAAATGTTCAATTATTTATTAATAACTCTTTATATTTCAGGAGATATTAACAATTAAAAAAGTTATTTCATCTCTTTAATTATTAAAGGGATTCAACGTTGTACAACATTCCAACTGTATGTGACAATAAAATTTCAATATTATGTCTATCGTGACAGGGTTAAATAAAATAAAAACTTATTATTCTTTGACTTGACTTGATTATTTCGACTACCAACAGCTACAAAACATTACTACAGCACTGACCTAATCAACAAATAACTAACGTATAAAATGCATTTCACGTCATACAAATACGGCCGACCATTGCTAGCGCTAAAACTACAATTCAAACTTTTAATTACTATATCTCCGCCAACATTTACATATTTAATAAAATAGACATGCCAATACACATTTATTAACATCAATTTCAATCAACAATTGAAAAATCGACCACTAAAAAATGAGGACACAAGCCCATTAGTCAGAAAAGTATGTTTACTATCTTTTACGGTAATTTGCCGCATTTAGAGATTAACGACACATTTCTAGACAGTTGTGCAGACTCAATTTGAATCTAGTAGCATTATGGAAGCCAGTATCGGTGGTGCAACCTAGCTAATATTTCAATCACCTGACTATATTAACCTAGCGTAATTGTATGTATTTAGTTAATTGAGGTTATATAGATTGTCTGTGCATAAATCAGTGTTGCCAGCATATAAATTAATCCACTGTGTGTACTTAGTTACCATTGCCATACAAAGACTCTAAAATCAGAACTTTAATCTGACATTGACTTCATTCGATAATTATTTATGATGTTATTGATTGAGATGTAAAGTTTTAATAAAACCTTCAATAAATGTTCAATTTTATTGATAGTTACATATATGAACCAGTATCTCTTCAATAGAGAAGACACAGGAGGTTTTGGCTTCGATTCCTGAACTAGGAGAATATTTGTTGGGTTTATTGGGATGTCTTGGTAGATTTATTAGGCAGCACTGCTCTTGCCAGACCCTAACAAGGAATGCCTTATTATAACAAAACAAAAACATGATTTGTTTTATTTTAAAATAGTTCTGTTTTTAGAAAACAGACTGTTTGCACTAGTTTTGTTTTTAGTGTTTTTCTGTGTGTCCCATAAAAATTATAAACATGATAAACAACAACTGACAAGCGCAAATGTTCACAAAAAATAAAACTGCGTGTTCAAATCCAGCAGACTAAAAAACAACAACAAACGTGTTTTCCTTTGATCTAAAGTATCATTCCCACTCACTACTTTAATTTAATTTTGTACTTTGTATTTAATTTAAATTGTTTAGCATATGGCAATACGCTTAGTCATTCACAGTACCATTTTAAATTTAATTTATCTTTTAAGTTTTCTTAGTTTTTTTAAATTATCAATGTTTTAAATTAAAAATATTAAATTAAGAAAAACTATATAATATTATAACCTCCAAAATGTGACAATCTGTCAAAGTGCAGTAGGATTTATTTTTAGAAGAAGTTCAATGTTAGTTTTTGAAAAATATAGAAGTGAATACAACTTCTATTACTAATTGTTATTAAAAATAGCAAATTTAATTATTTTACATACAATTTTGTCGAACTGTCCAAATTTATATTACTAACGATGCATACGCATCAACTAAATTAACTAAACTTAAATTAAAACACAAATGTGAAAGGAATGCTTAAACGAAAACCTGAAATCTAGATTACAATATTAAATAAAAACAGTAAATTAAATATCAAAACAGTGAGTGGGAATGAGGCTTTACCGAATCCAGATAGGAGTGTGTTTTGTTTACTAAAACAGTAACAAAAAACAAAAATGTTTTAAGAACTGTCTCTTTGGTGAAAACATTGGTGTTTTTGTTCGTGTTTTATAGAACTGTCTCTCTGGTGTGAAACCAGACAAGTGACTTGGCAGGCCCTGACAAGGAATGCCTTATTACAAAATATCACCAGAAATTAAACATGAGGGAATACAGAAATAAAATAGAATCTTTGTTTTAAATGAAACAAAACTGCGACACATATGTTGTGAACCATTTTTCTACATCCTTGAAATACAAACTAAGAGTATATCCGGTTTACAAACGCGCGTTCCGGTACGCGGTGACATAAATCGATAAATTATGATTAAAACACGACGATCAAATATCGATAAATAATCGATACATATCATTTATTTTAAGATCATGCACTCTAAGATCAAATCCTGAGATAATTACCATTGTAGCAGTCAGCTGAGAAAGGCCCCAGGCTCTGTTTAAGTCATGTCTGCTATTTCTCTTCTGTTCTATGAAAGAAACAAGGTTGCCCAGGCCGCGTGTACGAGTGACTACCCATGCTACCTATATTATCCACCTCACAGTCAAATCTGCTAAAATACAATCACCTGGTTTTAAAAAGCCTTGGTTTCAATTTATCTGACTTTTGCTCTTGGCGTTGTAGAATTTGTCTCTTTTCTTGTTGGTCTAATTGATTGGATTGTAGATGCGGGGGTTTGAAAAGTAATTGCACTAGTTAATTATTATATAATTTTTGCGCTTATAATTATAAGTTTGTAATAATTCATGACAACGTTTTTGGCGATTTTCTAGCACTTGGTACATATAGATTGACAAATACATATGATTTTTAGATAGTGTCAAGCTTCAAAAGATATGTATCAAAATTTATTTCACGACATTCGGACCATTACTTTACAAGTTACAGTGGTTTTAGTGACGCTACTTTTACAATTTTCAAAAGAATAGAATAATCATAATTTCGTGCGTTGATAAAGCATTGATTTGTAATAGGAAAAAACACCGTTCAAACAAACTAAGGCAAGACAAGAGCCAATGAGATTTTTGTCTTTTTTTTTCGATATGTTTAGACAATAGTTAAAACGGTTTTCTAATTTTAATATCAACCTTTTCTTTTATAAATTTCTAACAGAGTATAGTATAGTAGTTGGTAAAACAAAATCCCGCCTTAATTTAATATATTTTTGTATTTTTTAGTTTAACAGGAATATTATATTATTTTAACTTATTTGGTCATTTCTTTATCTATTTTTATGAAATATTTAATTCAATTACTTCTTTGTTGTTTCATATTCAAAAGGTTTGAACGTTCTGTTGTCGGTTTAAATCACTCCTAATACAGCTCTCAAGCCAGCAACAGCCAAAACAACAAAATAAGGGTAAACTAAATTAAGAATAATTATCTTTTGTATTTCTATATGTGTTCTATTATATAATTGAGTGTAATATAAGTGTGTTAAAATAAAAACTAGTGTCATTTTCACTTACTAAAACCTAACCGAACCAAATTCAGAAAAGATATTTCTTCAAACTACACATTTACAACAAAACAATAGTTATTAATTTAAATATTTATTTGTCTATTACATTTATAATGTTGTAGGTATCAAAAAGTATCATAAGCCATTGATACACTCGCTGTGCACGATGTATATCTACTTGTAATAAATACATCACATTTGCTAGTGATTAAGAATTCTGCGAAATAATCATCGCAAAACAAGTTTAGACAAAAAGATTTCCTTGAATGAGGTATGCGGCTGATAATTATCGTCTGCCATTTAAAAATACTCTCGCCATATAGACCATGGGGTATGTGAAATTTTTAGCTATTTTTGGGGGAATAAATGTCGTTCAAAACAATGTTAAGTTAAAGTAGAAACAATATAAAAATCAATGGTTACTACCGGAATATGGTAGTCTAATAAAATAATGGTCACTAAAAAAGCCTTATCTTTCTGAGAAGATCTTGCTTTCATTTGGTTTTTAACAATGTCGTGGACCAAGGTGACTGAACCGCAACCAATTTATGTAATATTATGAAATATCAAAAACAGATAAATTACCAGTGATCTAATAAAGAGAACACACCGAAATCACGTGATCATGGTCATGTGCAAGGTCCTTTACTTTTGATTGGTCTTGTACAAGGCCCTTACCATAAGTTGTTTATGTGTCAGAAGCTTTACACATTCCCTAAAGGGATTTAATTAGGTAAAATGATTAAGCTATGTTAGTAAAGGTTTTGTGTTTATAGTTTCGTGGTACTACTAGACTAAGGACCGGTTGCTGATCCCTTAGTGACGTCATTCCAATAAACAGCGATTGTTGTTTGCTTTACTTAGGTAGAGGAGTGCATTGAATTCATTGACAACATATTGAACAAATTTGGACGCCTTAAATTTCTATTGAAACAGTGACTTTAATAATGAGAATTGTGTATTTTCTTTCATGATAGTGGGGTGCAAGTTTTTTTATTTATTTATTTTCTATAATACTACAACTAAGTATAGATACACTTATCTAGTAGCTTACATTTCTATAATTACACGGTGTGGTAGAGATTGCTCCAATGAACAATTCTACATAATTAGGTTACTAGGTCCGAGGGTTTAGTCCTGCGAAGGCTTCGAACATCATTACTATCAAGCAACATTTGCGTCACGGCGATGTTTTCGTGGTTACGAAGTCTCAACTCGTGCTTCGCTGCTATAGATTTGATTTCTTCTCCGACTGTGTTAATCTTCAGGTCTCTATGTATGCCATCGAAGCGGATATACCACGGTACATTAACTATTCTTTGCAGACCTTTAGCACTTGTTTGGGGAGCAAGTACACTTCCTCGCGGATTTCTTTGAATTTTGTACAACATTCTTATAGGAAATTTGTTGAATTTACGTCTTTCAATAAACATAAGTTTATATAAGTTTGTAATACTCTAAATGACATTTACCCGTTACCCCTAGTACCCCTTTTTTGTCTTAAATGATTGGACTATATAAAAATTACAAGTATTTGCTGATATCTCATGAACAGCAGAATATAAGTTGGTAATAAAGATTAAAGATTTGAAATGATCAAATGAAATCAGAATCAGGCATATTTTAAATGGTGTGAATTATTATTGTCAACAAGTAATAAAGCTGATAAATACTTAACCTATTAAACTGCATTTCTTTACTTTTAAAACACACCTGATACCAACCAACTAAATTAACTGGTTTTCACTAACATGTTCCACCTGACCAGTCAATTAAAGGACACACCCACCTTTACTTGACTTGATTTACAAATACCTTAACATAAAACATTTATGACGTCATCAATATATTCTATATTAATATGTGCTTTTTTTTATTCAACCTTGTTTTTGTAATATATATACATATTTGTTTTTTTTTTTGTAAAATTTTGAATACATAAATATTTTTCCTGAATATTTACATAAATAAACTTTGCTCTAATGGGACAAATCTCAACACAAGCTGTAATGGTAATTACAGCCACTTTAATTAATTGCTATAAATTGTCATTGACGTCCGCAAGAAATTTTCTAGGGGGTAAATTTTATATAATCTTTCAAAAATGATGTTTTTGCGGATTCTGGTACTTTATTTTGTAAATAATGGAGGAGTAAGTCCCTTCTTTTGTGTACACCTATGTATCTAGGTTTAATTGCAAATTACGTAACATCTTATGTTGCAAAATACATTTTAATACACATGTAATAATTCATAGGTTAATTACGTAAAAACAAGTAAAAGAATTTACTCCTAAAGTGGTGCTAATAGTAGCACTATTATAATAACGAATAATATACAATAAACTTAAGAAATGAACTTGGGAAAGAAGGAAAACGACACAGAGGGCGAAAGCATTGATGCTTGATACTGAAAAATTTAGTGCGGTTCCCGTCAGGTGCGATATCTGACGTCTGTTACCTTCTGACAATTTTTCAAATGCCTATATTTTCTAAACTAAGCTATGCTAGTTTACACAAAACTATCAGAAGGCCTTAAATAAAAAACAAAATGGATCCTATACCTTGAAACTGGCATAAGTAGCCCAATTTGTAAATTATAGACCTTTGAAAAATCGTCAAAAGTTAACAGACGTCAGGAAAGCAGTTACAAAATAGGCCCATAAGTTATATTCAGTATGTAGATACATAATAATAATCTTAGCAGACAGCGGTAGTAGTACACATAAGGCCATGACATCATAAAAATTTTCATCATAGTAAAAGGTCGGTGATAGGACTGAGTGTCGGAACAATGCGATCACTTTACTGCTAACTGTTTAATTAAGAAAAGAAGCAAAATTGTATTAAAATTAAAAATAATCATTTCAAAATTCCAGTTCACTTTTTCGAGGAAAGATTCCAATGTGGAAAAGCTGGATCTTTAAATAATATTAAATTTGAATGCTTGAATTATAGTTTACAAAGATAAGAAAGTAATAGATGTGGTTGAAATTTTTCTGTGAATATTAAATTTTGTTAAGTGAATCTAAATGAATTTTTTAGAAAATACAAAAATAGATTTATAAGTAGATATCGAGGAAGTGATGGAAATTAGGAGAAAAAG
This sequence comes from Panorpa germanica, assembly GCA_963678705.1. Taxonomy (NCBI): domain Eukaryota; kingdom Metazoa; phylum Arthropoda; class Insecta; order Mecoptera; family Panorpidae; genus Panorpa; species Panorpa germanica. The sequence goes on along the minus strand of OY783223.1, from coordinate 5,123,505 downwards.
GTAATAGAATATGTAGAAAGAATGGAAACAGAACCGCTAAAAAACTGATGGAAAGAAATCCTGCGGATGCAAGGAAGACCAAAAGGAAGATGGAAAAAACAAGTGGAGAAAGACCTACAGAGAATACGTATAATGAATTGGTAGAGGAAGGAAAAATCATCTAATTCATCAACGGACAAAGCTTCGACCAGTAGATTAAAAAAAAACAAATCTAGAAAATGTAGATAGATTAGAACATTGCATTTGTTTCATTATACTCGTATAACTAATAATAACTTGGTAAGAGTAAAAATAAAAACGTTAAAAGAATCTACAGGTCAAATGTCACATATTGTGATTGATTGCCCGTTCCACACTGCCCCCCTCAACTCCTCCTTGGCGAGGACGGAATCCCCAACAAGCCAACAACTCTCCCAAGAACAGTTAATAAACAAAAACTAGTTTCAAATGCAATAGTAATCTGAACAAGGCATTTCTCTATAGATTCTATCTTATAATAGACTATGAGTTTATGATATAACAAACGGAACTGCACGACTATACCTACTAGGTAACCTATCCGGATTCAACAGGTTGTAGATGATGTAATAGAGAATTTGGTGTAATATTGATTGTAAATAGAGGAGATTGAAGTCTATTGGAATCAAAACTGGATTAATATTAAGAGATTACATAATCAGTAGAATCTAATGGCAGTGACACTTGGGATCACCAAGCTTTAGGACTCCGCGGACTGACGGATGCGGTGAGATGGATTGAGTTAAGATTAGCCTCGGTTCTTTGCCAAGTACCCTCTACTGGGCTGGTTAAGATGTTCTATTATATTTGTAAAGAAAGAAAACCTGCATAACAACTTTGATTCAGAAATTTCTAGCATCCTTTTCAGTTTTTCTTTCTAAGCTAAGTACAACATTTCAAGTACAATTTCGCGATTAAACCAATGTATAAGTGCGATTTGATAAGCGAATTCTTCTTCTTAGAAGTTTCTTATTCAATGTTTTTGTAAAACAATGAAAAACACACATTTTGCGCACTTATCTTGCACTATTACTAAGCTAGAAAACCATTAAGCAAGCTAAAGGAAAGCCTAAAAAGGTATTGGTTCCTATTACAAGAAGTTTACTGCATTGTGAATCTTCTGGTCATCTTGATGAGGTACAGCTTATTTATATTTATTTACTTGGGGAAACTAATTTATCATTTAATTTATAAATAATAAAAGCGATGGACTTAAAAATTAAGAAACCTAATAAAAATCTATAAATTTAACTATTTCAAAAATACTAATTATTTTCAAAAGTACTTTCTTGGTATACTATGAGAAATATGTATTAAATTATAAGTTGTGTCCAAATAAACGAAATTTTCTGAGAAAAGTTTGTCAAATTTATTACATTCGACCCCTACATCATCTATTTACACATTCCGTTTGTCCCTACACCAGGAGGTAGCAATATCTGCAACCGATTGAACCACGAATAATATCCCCGGACCTCCGTATCGACTTATCGAATCCGGTTGAACATTCCCAACATGACTTAAATAGATCTATCTCAACTTACAATGTCACTGAAATAGTGGTTCTAAAACTGTAACTCGCTGATATTGTGTATTATATTACTATATCATATCTAGAAAATTAGCATTTACTATTAAAATAATATTTCTACAGAGCTCATTACTCCATTTAATTTCAAATGTATTTTTGCTCATAACTTTTTTATTATAAATGTTACAACAAAAAGTTCTTACTAAAAGTTGAAGATATTATTATTATCTACAAAAAAGCTCTTTACAAAATTGTTGTAGGAGTTACTGTTTTTAAGATAATCCATATTCTTTCTCTTATTATCCACTGCATCTCTTTTCTCTGCTTCCTAAACCTTCCATCAACGTGCGTCTTACATCATAGTATCCTCTCCCATTTTGTGCTCGCTCCTCTTCGAATTTCTTCCACACCAGTTTCTAGAGATTTCTATATTTTTATATTAAATCGTATATTAAATAGGTAGAAAATGTGACGTTATGTAATACTTTAATTAGCTAGTAGTAAGCTAGCACGTGTTGGGACATATTGAAAGAATGAACGCGTTAAGAAACTGATGGAACGATATCTGGAGCGAATAAATGGCGAAGGACCTAAAGAAGATGTGAGAAATTGGAAGATTAATACGGTGAATAGGAAGGTTTGGGTATAATCTTAAAGAGATCAAGATAAATTGATTGATTGAGGCTAGCAACTGCATTGCAAGACAATTTCATTAGAAAATTAGCTTATGGCAAGGTGTAAACTGCAAGACAATTTTTAACCTGGGTCTCGTTATTAGATAAACATTAAATAAACGTAGCTCTGTTTAAAGGGAATATATAACTGTCAAAAAGGCTAGGAAACCATTTCCAATTATAAATATAAAGGAAACTATAAACCCGCATTCAGTTTGTTGTGTTTCTTACATTACTAGAAAATCACACGAAGAATTATAAGAACATTTATGTGGGATTAACAATTTTGTCCTTGAAATAATAAAAGTTACATAATCCAACTCAAAAGATAAGCTTGAGCGCGTTGTGCTCCTAGCGTTAACTGTTAGCGTTAGATGTTAGTTTAGCTTGCAATAAGCTATGTTCTGTTCGCATGACAAACTTTTTACTTTTATTTACATATTTTCTATGTCATTACCAAAACAATCATTAGTAGTAATACATTTACTAATTAAAAAACAAATATAACCCAATTAATTAATGATGTATGTTCTTATAAAGCTATCACGTGACTTCTGTTTATGTTAATCCAAGGTTTAGCGGAGATTAATCATAGTTATTAAATATTAATAAAGACATTGGTTTATTATGCCTCAAGATTTTGTTGAAATGAACATTTATTTAAAGTAGTTATTAGTTTTGCGTTGAGTTGAAATATGGTTTGATTAATGTGTCAATGTAGTTTCATAATTCGTAATAACTCAGGAATGGTGATTCTTAGAAAAAAAAGTATAAGAACGATTTTTGTAGATAATTTCATGATATACAATTTTAGTCTGATCTATTTTTATAATAAAACTTACCGTTTACTGGAAAAACTATTTTATTTGACCTTTGACTTAAATAACTTTTCGGTTAAGATTTTATTTGTAATAATGTCCCGGAGGTCTGTAGCAACTTTCAGCTCTATGTGAATTATTGTAAGTTGAAATGTCTACTTTGACCGGGCTATTCAGTAAAAAAAAGCGCTTTTTCAGTCCAGCGTTTGTCCAATCTGTGTATTCTTTCCCAATAATATGTTTTCTCAAGTCCCTTAAAATAGATATTTGTTTTAGTGATTTCAATGATGACCTCTTTGTTATACCAAAATCTCCTACCGCTCAGCCATTTCATCAGGTTTGGAAACAGAAAATAGTTGCAGGGGACTAAGTCTGAAGAATAAGCTGAACAAGGTAACAGTTCGTAGCCCAATTTATGAATTTTTGCCATGATGACTACACACTCAATCGCGTGGGTAGTGCTTTCAATGACTAAGAAACGCAGCTTGCTCTACATTTGACAGTAGTCTATTAATAGATGTGAGTTGCGCGGGAAATTCAAAAAGTCACTGAAAAATCAAAATACCTTAAAATAAATAATGTGTTTCTGATATCCTATATAGAAACTGGAAGTTTTATGAATCTTCCCGTAAAAGGAAGATGTTCTACCTCCATTCTCTTCTCCACTTCTAAATCGTTGTTCAGAACTAGATAAGCCCTAGTCTAGCCCATAAACTAAGAGCGCCTTAGATTAAACTTTAAAACACGCAATAGCGCAAATTATTTTCGTTATGCCATTATTAAAAAAAGTTTGTTGCATCCGTGGAGGTACAAATACATGACGTCAGAAACTTGGATTCGATTCGTTAGTAAAATTCTATAAATTTACAAAGTAATAAACGTATAAAGTGGACAAATACACTAAGAAATTATGAGTAAACATAGATAGAAAGCATCAAACTTTAAACAATTTTTGTTGTATTATTCTCAATCTGATTTATTAATTTATACATTTTTAAATTTGATTTAATAACTATATGCGCATTATGATTATGATTCACGAACACCGGCTCCTAACTCATTCAATTTCATTCAAATGTATTTTATCTTATTTTATTACTTCACCAAACTTCCAGTGGTTATAAACTAGGAGCCAACATATAAAATTCAGCTCAAGGACCTTGTTTCTTACATCAGTGACATAAATAAGTAGATTAAGCACTAGTATTTAGGTGACACTGATTAATAAATGTAAATAAAATCATTGATTGACATTGAATCAAACAGTTTTTATATGTATAAAACATTTAATTAAGAAATTGTACATTAAAACATAATTATATTCATCTTATCAATAGAAACAACTTGTACAGGTGGTGGTGAAACTGCAGCCTGCAGGTGTTAATGTAACAAGTGTATGTTGTTAACTAATGGTAATACAGTTTAAATCAGTTACAACCAAGTGAAATATTTTATTGGGCTGAAAAATGTTCTATTATGAGAAGGATTTTATATAGAAAGGGAAACTAAATGTAATCCACGGACCCAGTGTTGGTAATAACTGCTTTAAATTAATAAAACTTGGAATATGATGCATATGCAAATGATAATGATATGTTGAAAATGTAGTAAAACATGTGAGGAATGTTTTAAGTGCTTCCTTCTTTTGATTCATTGATGAACAACAACTAGGTGATTAAAACATTCATTTCTTTTTGCATTTACCTTGATATTGCCATAAAGGGAATCATGTTAGGGTGGACGTACACTGACAACAAAACGTACTATTTAGTGCAGACTATGGAAATCCGTACACATGTGACCAATTGTTAGCGCCATCTTTGTTTGTTCAATGTGTTCGTATAGTATTATCCATTATATATGGAGTGTGTTCAAAAACTAGCAGGAATTTATAGAATAAAAGAGTGTAGACAGTAGGTAGAAACACCTTTAATCTGGGTCAGACTAAAATATTTGTAGTACAACTGGATTTATTTGGTTAATGATAAGTGCTTAGGATAACAGTTATGTGTAAGCCAGATTAATGATTACTTTTTAGTGGAATGAATTTCCACTAGAGTTAAGTTTTCTATCATAAAAGGGTTGTTTTATTGAACATATTCCTAGTATATATATTATATACTGAGATTATATACATAATTATTATATACTGAGTGTTCAGTTCATTATTGAGACAACTCCAAAACAACTAAATTTTAGTTGACTGGAGTTTTATGTAAAAGCGTATGATCTATCTTATTCAATACTCAGATAACTCATAATATATAAAATATATAGTGTCGTTTGTCTTGTTTCTGCCAGTGCGAGTACATTCAGGAGGTCATATCGTGGAAGTACACTTTCGGAGAGAAGTAGATTTTATAATTACATAGTAAATAGCGATGTATGTGTAATTATTAACTAAAATCAAAGGAAATGGAGCCAAGGATATGTGTCACACGATCTGATAACACGATAACGTTATGATACCAACTGTTAAAAATGCAACTGCAACTAAATGTGCAAACAAATGACTAGAGACCTATTATAATGGTTGTAGTTTACCTGTAATGATATCGCCAAAATAAAAACATTAATAAGTAGAGCCTCCCCCGGGCTAGGAGGTGTGCGAAGGGTAACGATGCGAACGTACACATGGCTCTGCACTGCTGACTGATTCTGCAGAATCAAAATGGTTTCATTTTCTTATTTATTAAGGGACAACGCAAATCAACTTTGCACCAGGCTTTAGTAACAGCTTAGCAACTAAGAAAAGTAAATTTATTTATTCTAATCATTTTTTTTCATAAACCAACATATATTAATTACATTTAAATTAGCTATATATTAAATTATGAATAAAAAATTGACAACTCGTTTTTTGAAGTGTCGCATGTTTGTGGTAAAGCGCGTTGGTTCGTATAGCCAATAGCATGATAACCAATCTTATAATCATATTTTTTTGCAATTCCTGACATCTATCTTAAGACACCTACAACAAATTATATAATTTGAATAATTTCACTTATAAAAATTTTTCAAGGTTAATTTTAAAATATAAATTATAATTATTTTCCGGTATTGTCAATCTAATTGATCGACTTTTGTGAAGTGAACAGTTATTTTGATAGAGTTTTTTATTACTCATTTCTATATTTTAAAAACTTTTCCACTTGAAATACGTATTTAATTTTACTTCTACATATAAAGGGTGTTTCAATAAGAGCGCTGGATTTAGTATTGTTTCATATGGAACAAATACCTTGGATATCTATAAAAGTTGTATTAGGGTGTTTTAAATGAGATGATTCTAAATGGGATAAAATTATTTTAAGACAGTTTCTTGTGATATTTAATCTAAAACGGTTTTCTCCGAACAGCAAAATAATATAATATTAATAAACCTAAGCGTCATTCCCATTTATTGTTTTGATATTTAATTTATAATTTATTTATTATTTTAATCTAGTTTTTAGGTTTTCAGAATAGGTATTCCTTGTCACATTTGTGTTTTAATTTCAGTTTAATTAATTTAGTTGCATACGTCGTTAGTAATATAAATTTTAATAGTTCGACAGTTGGATAAAATTGAATGTGAAATAATTAAAATGGCTATTTTTAATAACAATTAATAATAGAAATTGTTTTTACTTCTTTATTTTTGACAAACTGACATTGAACTTCTTTTAAAAATAAATCCTACTGCATTTTGACAGATTCTCACATTTTGGAGGCTATAATATAATACATTTTTTTTAATTCAGTATTTTTAATTTAGAAACATTAAACCTTATAAGATTCTAATGGCTACACATATTTCCATATGCTATACAATTTAAATTAAAACAGTGAGTGGGAAAGACACTTTAGCATTTTCACGTTAATAAATTTGTTTTCTTCACGATTGACATCGTAGTACTGACAGGTGTTATGTAATATTCCATAAAATAATTTTTATCGACATTTAAATGATGTGTTTAGGTTTTATTATTGGTAATAATTTATAAAGAACAAGTTAAAAGTGTTTTTCAATATAATACAAACAGAAATCGAAGCATAAAGGGGTCTGAAGGCCACAACGAACACTGCTGCCACTGCCACTGCTGCTGTTGCTGCTGCTGCTGCTGCTGCTGTTGGTTACGATAATGCCATGCACGATATATTAAAAAAATGAGCTATTTTACAAGATTCAAGGTTTTTTGCTTTAAGCACTTTTCATGCCTGTTGGGTTACAGGCAGTTACCACTGTGAGACGTGACTCTTAGGACGCTATTACAACTAACAATTCTGCGCAAACTTTTGTATTACGTATAATAAATAAGTTTTGATCAGCCCTGTACAACTATCAAATTAATAAATCGACATACGTCTTCTGCAAAGCAGCAAGAGATATACCTATATGTATTTGTACTTATTTAACGTTTTTTCCGTTAGGCATTACATTCTTTGACATTAATTCTACCAAATACATTGCATTTTAATTTTCAAAAAATCATTCTTCTTCTTCTTATGTCTTTCTCCAGAATATTTCTCCCTCTTTCATCTGTTCTCCATCTCTTCATGTTTCGCTTCCGTACCGACTACCTTAACCTACCAGCAATTTTTCTATTTATCTTTCGCACATATTCCCATCAACATTAAGCTTCCTCCTATTTGTTGTCCTTTCCTCTTATCTTCCTCCTTACTTTCGCCATCTAACCACTTCCCTTATAATATTTCCTTCAAGCAAAATCCACTTTCCATCTTCTCTCGACACTTATTGTTACTGTTCTCTAATATATTTATTTCTGATTCAATTTCTTTTTTTAAACTGAATTTTATCATTATTCCCATCAGGTATATCTGTGAGTCGCAGGTATAGAACACTATGTCACATTTACTATATTTTACAGCAGAGAAGATTGAACATGTTTTACTCTAAGTAAAAGTAAACTTGGTGTTATTTAAAAGCACCGTAGCTTCGCCAATTTTTTATGTAGGACAAAATTTTATACCTATCGGTAGAGGACAAGAAACCCATATGATTGTGCCAATAATCTCATTTTTGACAAAAATGTACATAGTGTCCTTTACGTTCGACACACAGATAGTTAAGCCGTTGGTTAAAATGAGTCAAAAAATATTGTAACGGTTTATAATAGGCAATAATAAAAAAGTAATTCGTATGATATAACATATTACTCAATAAGGTCCCAGGATGTCATGTAGATGGCACTAGTATGAACAAATAAATATGGTTTTTAGATAGTAGCAACCTTTAAACGTGATTTGGTAAAATTTCATGATGTTCTGAACATTAGTGTACGAGTTTCAGTGGTTTTAGTGACGCTATTTTTGTGATTTTTAAAGCAATTAAAAAAATACTGAGCCTAAATAATAAATGTCAACTAAATCCTGTAAATTTAAATCTGGTTCGGGGATCGATCAAATAAATTGGACGTCCTGTTTTTTCCATAAGCAAAAAGGTAATAAAATGTTAACTAAGAATTATTGCATATTTTTATAAATAATATTGTGAAGATAAAAATGATAACTCGTGTAATTCGAGCAAGGAAGGAGAAGAGGAGAAGGACAAAGCGAAAAGGAAAGAACAAATCGAGAAGAATTTAGAAGTGAGAAAAATATTAGAAAAAAAGATTGGCAAAAATAGAAAATTAAGTGTGAATTCAGAGTGAGCAGAACGATGTAGTTGACCTAGATATAAATCGGTATAAATATATTTAAGTATTATAGTGTAATATATTGTAAAAATAAGAGCGAAAAAAAAACCGTGGTCCTAGGAAGCCCGGCAAATTATGAGAAAAGAAAAAAGAAATGATAATTCTAAAATATAAAAATTCATTGCTTATTGTAAAATATTTACAGAAATTGAGAAGGAACTAATCTGGTGTTTTTGTTTTAGTTTCCATTTGCAACACCGTGCGCGCTGCTGTAGAAGCATGCTCGTGTATATATGTATCATCTCTGGTAATCTTACAGTCTTAAGACAATGTGTGATTACCCTTAGTTAACCGTTTTAGCCAGTTCAATCTCAAGCAAAAGAATTCATAAGAGAGGTCAACAAAATACAATAAAAAACACCGGTATTAAAATATTTATTATTTCCTGTTTCCACTAACGACCGTACTAACTTCCTGTGCAAAAACGTGCTAAAATCCCTTTCTAGATTAAAATAGACCAGGCTAGACTTACTAGATAATTAGATACTAGATATATAAACACAAAACAATGCAGTGGAAAAAATTCTTGCAAATCTTTCTAATTTTTTGAATATTTTGTATTTGTTAGATAAGACCTCGACTCGACCGCAAGAAAGAAGTAGTTCCGGCCGTGAGGGGCGTGACCAAACCTTTTATTGTACAACACGGATAATGCTGATACCTGTCAGATAAGAAACATATGTTAAAGTTTATGATATAAAGGTTAAACACCTTATATTTAGTATTTAATTAAAATGCTGTATATATTTAATAAATTACTTAAATTTGAAGCGTAACAAAAGAAAATTTTAGGCTTAAAATATACTTAATGTTAATTACTAATGTAATATAAATACCGTTCAAGCAAAGCAATACTTTATAAACACACGAAAACTAGATTTTTCCACTGTTTTGAAAATTACAAAAGTAGCGTCACTAAAACCACTGTAATTCGTAAACTAATGGTTGGAATGCCATGAAATTTTGACACATATCGTATGAAGATCGTGCTATCTGAAAACCATATGAAACCATAAAATTTTAACGAAAATTTTTTTAATCAAAAGCTGCATTTTTAAAAACGATTTATGCATTTTAGTTCCGTCACTTTTTTAATCTGATTGACTTAAAATTTTCGGAATATCTTTCTTATAACGTAGTTCTTTCTTAAATATTTCTTATAATATCAGTAGATGGAAAATCAAAGTCTCAAATAGTTACATTTCCTTAAATTATTTTTAACAAAAATTATATTCAATAAAAAGAACTGGGTTACCATTACTATTGTTCCGTTCTGAAATTATTTTATTAAGAATGCTTTTTTAATTTTGTAACTTTAAAAGCTCTTTGAACTTTTAAAAAGCTTTTCCATTGTAATTCATTGAAATATCTATTGCACGAGTACGTTCGATAGAACATGAAAAAGAAGTTAACAATCAACATAAAGTAATACATAATAAAACTATAATTATATTACTGTAAAAGATTGAGCTTTCATAAAGCTCTGTCTATTTGAAATTACAATAAAGATACGTATTTTAAATTAAATTATCTTTCTATTATTTTAAATTATGTTATATATAGTCTTATTAGAAATGTAAGTTGAGCTTTCAAAGAGCTTTTTAACACGCAATATATTTGGCTATAAAAATAACGCTAGACTGCGATAGTAATGTTAGTGAGATACACGTATTCGCAGCTAGCTTTCGTAGTAATGGAAAGGGGTAGTGGGATGAGATAGAGGGGATGGGGTTGCTATTATCGTTGAATCTGTGCGATAAGTACCGACGATTTCATATAGGGTTTTGTGTCGTCACATAATGTATAGCCCAGGGGTGTTAAACTGTGAGAGGTAATTTAGTAGAGACTGTTTGCTTCATTTTAGATTTATTAGGTATTTTTCACTCATTTTCAGGCATTTAGTTTTAGTGCGCATTTTGGGTAGGCTGCAAATTTTTGGTTTTATCATTTTAGAAGGTCAAACTAATATTTAAATCTAAATTTAAGAGCAAAAGTTTAATTAGTTATTTTTTTGTATCTTGAAAACAATAAATCGCACAAAATTTTGTGATGTGCTTTTTTGTAGATAATATTATTATCTGTAAGTTTCGTTAATAACTTTTGTTGTTTCTACTATAATAAACGGTTAAGTTTAGTAATGTAATAACAAACTATTATTTAAATTAAGATTTATTTTGGTTATTCTAAAAGTTACAACAAAAAGTAATTAATAAAAATTTTAAATTATATTATTATCTACAAAAAAGCTCTTTACAAAATTTTTGTGGAAGTTATAGTTTTCAAGATAAACAAAGAAAATGATTACAACTTTATTTGCAAGACACCTGAATAGAGACGCCTTCTACCGCAAAAATTCAACTTGATATTTAGATGTGATTCCTTGCTCTTCCTTGATCTGCGCATTTTCTCTAAATAGCTTTATGTGACACTTCTTATTTGTGGACCTGAAGACATTAATAAATATCTCCGTCAGTTTCTACACCCCTGGAGCCGCTATAAGGGTGTAAACGTGAGGTCACTCAATCATCCCTGTGGCTGTATTATTTTAACCCGATGACAAGTGTGGTTGAGTGTGTTTGACGTACATTAAACCACTTTAAATTATACAATAATGCGTATTTAATACAATAAAAATATACATCTACTCATACAACGAATATATTCTCGTATGGTCAAATCAAATTCAATTTTATTAAAATCGCTATAGAAAAGTAATGATGAAAATGTTAAATAATCATTTTCCCCGTAAAATTAGAGCAACATCATAGGTCTTATGTGAAATCGCAGTTTTTTTTATATGTGTGGTACATTCTCTTGTCTTAGGGGGTTATTCTGATTTGAATTTTATGATGATCTTATTGTCTTTAGTCTAAAAATATTAGACGATCGTAATTAAAGAATAGTTCCTTTAGGTTCAACTCAAACTTTCAAGTCAAAGTAAGGAAGAGTCGTTGTGCAGAAGGAGAACTTTGTGAATCAAGTTTGTTGCGATAAGCAGTCTTAATCTCATCAGCAATTGGCTAGTAGTTCGAACTCACCGTTTGTCCATCACATAGCAAATCAATCAGCAGACACCTTTTAGCTCCTAAAACATAGCAGCCAAAACTTTTCCAGCTGACAGCTGAGTCTTACCTTTGATGTTCCACTTTATCTCAAATCTTCTGAGGTCAATTGGGTTTTCTTCCTTTGTGGGAAAACGAATAGTAATGCTAAAAACGATTTCGAAAAGGTGGACGTAAGTGTAAGGGCCCCAACCAGCGGTTTCCCGGCACGCTGCTTCCACCCCAACAAGAGTCAAATGAACAAATTCCGGTTCATATTAGAATGACCCTCAAATGTAAATAAAGTTCTTTGCAAAAGCGTCCATTGCGAAGATTATAAGTTACACAACATGCGCTTAAGTTATTCTCTTATTTCTAATCTTCTAAATCAAATGGAATTCTAATGCCGTAATACTATTAACAGATGGTGAATATAAATAGATCTTGATTTCGCATAACATTGTTTCATATTGCAACTTGAAAGATTGACCTTGAAGCATGGATGGTTTGCTTGCATTCAAGTATCTCATCGATGATGATTGTTGCTTCGCTATGCTATTCATCGTAATATTAAATATATGTTTCTAATGAGTTATGACTTAATAATGAATAGAATGGCATGTTTAGTCGAGATCAATTATTGGCTGGATGGTTAACAATGAAACATGCAAATTAGACGTAGTAGTATTACGTAAAGATACATTGTTCAATTAACACATTCACTGCCGTTTTCTTTTTCTTTCTTGTATTATAACTGCTAAGAAACAAAAGGACTAGCTCTAAAATTCAGGATTGAAAGTGAATACGGCAAATTGGCGGAAAGCTGCTAATCAAACGTTTCCAACTAATTTCAAAGTCTTGAACTTCCGTTTCTTGAGTTTTTTTTATTGATTTCAAATGACTGCTCTTATTGGAAGACCAAATATATGATCTAATATATGAAGTAATGCGAATTGCATTTCAAACCAATATAAGATCACCTACTTGCTGTATTATTGAATTGCCAATAATTAGGTCATTGTTAAAATGAAAGTCCTTCGGTTCCAACGTAAGTTATTAGCTATATTTTGGCTCTATTGTTTCCAAATCGTGCCAAAGATTAATATCTAATATATATCTTATAAAAAACTACCAAATACTTAACAAAAGAATGATAAATTGATTTAATAAATATCGAAAATATTAGACAAGTTTGTTAAGACTGTATCAATAAGAGGTGATTGTTTTCTTTTCTTAATAATACGCAAATTAAAAGACATATTTTTGATTTTATTTATATATTGGAAAACTAATACATAGGAGTTATTAATGGAAGATAAAGTATTATTCCCACTTACTGTTTTGGTTAAATTTTTTAGTTACAAAAATAGTAAAACAATATCAACTTCAAAATCAAAATGATCTGTCAGTTTTCTTAAATGTAACGCATATTTCTCAGCAAAAAGTTCACATTCCAATTGTTGATTATTCCATTGCACGTTCCCAATTTCTTATCGTTTTGATTTCTACATGCACCTAGTTAAGTAACACCGGTGTCGCCCTCTATTGATCATCTCCGCCATATCCGGTTTATTTGCGTGCAAGTCGCTGCATTTAACTCTCGCTACAATATTTCATCTTCCTGTTCATGTATGCATATATTAAACACCTTAAACATGTTTTTAATTACGTTGTAATATTTACAATAATAAATAATTAATTAACTTTTATAATTACAGTAACATATCTACGATTTCGTAATATTCCTCATTTTGTGTTAGGTTATATTGGTTGGCGTTGTTAAAATAACTAAAATCACTGCATTTTAAGTTGCAATTATTTTAAAAATATTTATTTGAGTGCATCAACTCATAATAGTTACTGTCATTTAAAACAATATATACATTTATAAAAAATTGTAATATATAATTTATAAATACGAGTATGGGTATTTAAAATATAGTGATTTATATAGATTAATTTTTGTCTGTGCGATGAGTACTTCGAGCATTGAAGAAAATATGCTTTACTGTTAGTAAGCAGTTACATTGATCACAGATTAGTTAGTCTTATATAACCTATCATGATTCTACATAGACTGCATCTAAATTATAATGGGCTTGTGTCCTCATTTTTTAGAGGTAGATTTTTCAATTGTTGATTGAAATTGATGATAATAAATGTGTATTGGCGTGTCTATTTTATTAAATATCTAAATGTTGATGGAGATATAGCAATTAAAAGTTTGAATTGTAGTTTTAGCGCTAGAAATGGTCGGCCATATTTGTATGACATGAAATGCATTTTAACGTCGGTTATTTGTTGAGTAGGTCAGTGCTGTGCTAATGTTTTGTAGCTGTTGGTAGTTATTTCATTTAACCCTGCTAAGGAAGACATAATATTGAAATTTGATTGTTCCTTGAAATAGCTGTAAATAATATTTGATATTTTGATATATAAATACATATAGCAGAGATTTATGAGCTGTAAGGTTGGTAACCTTACACAAGGATTGTGATGTCACATGGATTTGGAATGTGCACTACGTTGAATCCCTCCAATAATTAAAAAGACAAAATAACTTTTTTTGCTTGTTAATATCTCTTAACATATAAGGAGTTATTAAAAAATAATTGAACATTTGAGGTTCTAGTAACCCACTTTATCAATATATAGCACACTTTTATAGAAATTAAGACATAGGACACAAGCCCATTGTATGTTTTAATCAAAAGTTGTATATTTTAGTCACAGATCTTTGCAGTGTTTTATTTTTTTTTATTTCTTTATTTTTCACAAGCAAGAAGAAATGTTATTTATGACACATTTTAGTATTAGATTCAAAATAATAATTAATGAATAAATTCAAAGCACCGCGTACTGTGTAACACAAACAAACATAAACAATTGCCTCATCTAATAGTTTTATTGCAAATACAAAACTCGCGTAAATTTAATAACTTAATTAAGAACAGTCCAACGCGGCGAATCGGGACGAGTAATAAAACTACGGGTTCTGAATTAATTACAATAACATTATTAAGTTAAATATTAATCAATTTATTAGCTGTCTAATTGCTTGTTAATAGCCAAATTATTCATTGCCATCGCCACGGTGGGTAATCACTATTTTATATGTGTGTGAGTGTATTGCTTAATAATGTATATACAAATACAGATATAGAAAGTCGAGGAAATGATTATATGCGTTGAACACTAAATATTTTTACTATTTTACACTAATATGTATAACAGAACAATGATATTTTATATAAAGAAATCTACTAATACTTCGAGTTAAGTTTTTGAAAATTTCCTATTTCGTAGAGAATTTTTTTTTAAGACTTTTGGCGTCCCCGGAATTTTCCCCTGAATTTCCTGGAAACCCGTAATTTTAGAAAAAACTGGAAAAAGTGGACTCTTTTTTGCTGTATAACTTTGTATTCGTAAGTGATAGAAAGATGAAATTTTGCGTGTGTATTACGCTATTAAATGCAAACATACTTCAAAACATAGAAATTCTAAATTTAATAAAAGGGGCTCTGGGAAAATTAGGAGGCCCGATAGGAAACTTTGGAGAAAGCTCAAATTTTGAATTGTGTAATAATTGAATATAATATTAAAAAAAAATTCAAAATTTTATTTGCGGGCACGGGGGCGGTTTTTGCTGAGGGTAAAAATTGTAATAGGAAGTTGAAATTTTTTATATATGGGCTAACTTTGGTACCTAATTTACAAATCTAAAAAAAAATCCCATATTTCGAAAAAAAGTGGGTCAAAAAACGAATAAATTGAAAATATTTTTTATTTTGTTGAAAAAAATATATTTTTTTAGTCAGTTTATATGAAAAATTATTTGTTTTTATATGTTAAATTTATATAGAACGAGTTAAATATTTCAATTTAAAAATGGAATTAAAATTTGAAGTGAAATTCAATTTACAAAAGACAGTCGTCGCTTTCCCCCGTCGACAGGGGTAAACTCTAGTATATATATAAACTTTGTAGGGTGACATATAACTACTTCTCTCCTTAACCATTCTTAACTCCAAGTTTCTCCACTTTTTCTCTCTCTCTCTTCTTCCTTTCCTTGCTCCTCTCATTAACTGCTCTATCACCTTTTAAAACACTAACAAAATAGAACACGATTGTTCTGAATATTTTTAGTAGTCTTGCAGATCAAGGAACACACACTTGTTAGCTTACTTTTAGCTTATTTCCAAGGTTCATTTTCAATTTCTCTAATAGAAATTATTTAGCAATACATGCTAGCTAATTTCATGGTTGATTTTCTACCCTGGATGCATTAGTTTAGCTGTAATTTATGGAAACTGCCTCTAAGTCTCAAAGCAGGCGTCTGAAAGTCAGACAAAGACGTGTGTGAGGTCTAAGATATGATAAGTATGAGTCATCTGCGTTAATTGTTGCAAAATAATTAAAAAATATTATATCTGAATACCGTATCACATTGACATGACATACGATAGAGTTAATACAATAATTTCAAGGTAAATCAGAATTACGGAATACGCAATAAATTTATTGAAATCATTAATTAATTAATGAAACCTTTAATCAAGTTTCTCATAATGAAGCTACAGTTACGGGTATACACCTTGTATGTACAGTCAATTTTAGCCAATGTTGCGGTTTTAAAAATATTCCAGTGTAAAAGAACCGTTATTATAATTATTATAAAACTTATTTTTATATAACTATAGATCATATGCTAAATGTTTTACACCTCTGTTTTTATGTGTGAATACAAATAACGGAAAGTTTGGCCGTGGTATTTTGTTGTTACATAATGTAGAACATTATTTATAAGGTTTAATAAATGGTTAATTTATTAGAAATTCGACAGGTTTATTGTGTTTTGATATGTTATTGTTTATTGATATGGGTGTAAGCTGTATTACAATCTTAAGCGTAAATCTGCCTCTTGCATAGATAATAATAAGCTTTTAAAATACTAAGCTATATAACAAGTTGTATCATTTAAATAAAGTATTAAAAAAATATTTTATTCAAATTTTTAAGTAAATAAAAAAGCAACATTTAAGGAATATTTTATAAAATTTTTATCTAAAAATTTTGAAAATTCAGTCGTTGAAATCTGGTTTTGGAAGACCAGGGATCCTCACGCTGGTCAAGATAACTGATGATAGCTTTCTCTGAAATTAAGAAACTAAATATTTTTAGTTAGTAGGTGGATATAGCTGGTGGTTGACACCTATCTATATAAATCTATCATCATATATTATTACTATTAATTATATTAATTGTGTGCCTTTCGGCTTTACAATCTACATTATTATATTTCTTAATGCATTTCATATAAATTTAAACTTAAAACTAAACTTAAACTATTCTAGACTATTACTACTTCGAATAGTACTTTCTGTTTCTTCTTTTCTTGATCCTCTCTCTTCATGTCCCGTACTCCTCCTTTATTCACAACGATTCCTGCTTCTCCTTCCTTATTGCCTGTATCTTCATCTATCACCTCTTGCCTTCCTTGTCTCCTCTCGACAAACACTCTATTATCTTTTCACTATCCTTCCTGCCTTCTCTCTTCGTTTTCACTTCTCTACTTATGTCTATTACAGGCATAAACGTACTATCTTTACTATTTCCTCTTGACTCTCTTACTTTACTATCATCATATATTGCTCTGTAAAATAAGTTGTACTCAAAGAAAAAAAAAACTTCATTTAACCACTATACAATCTAATCTAGAGAAAGTGTGCATGAGTTCAATAAGATCGGTGCATTAGTATTAAAAAATTAAATCCACCAACTTTAAAAATACAGTATTAGGAAAAAGCTATTAAAGATTTAACGAGGAATAAAACAAGTCTAAAGAGAGGAATTTCCGAAGGAACCTCTTCTAGAGTTTCTATTCGATTGACTTGAAAATTAAATACAGCTTGGTTTTGGGGGGAGGCGTTACTATTACAGTTGGTGTATTTTTTTAGAGGGATGTTCTCTTTTCAGCTTCCTGAATGAATCTTCTTGCCGTGTCTTCGTCGAAAATCTTGATAGATCGAGTGAGTTTATGGTGAGGGTTATTAGGTAGGTAATTGCGTAATTCCTTTATCAATGGATTTTGTCTTTATTCATGATGGTCTTTATTATCGTAGACGCTAGTTGTTTCCCAAAATTCCATGCTATACATATACATAGGTTTGGGTATCGGCTTGTATATCCTTAAGTTAGAGCCACATGGGAAGTGCTTTAGACTCAATTAAGCATGTTAAGTTGATCTAAATCACAACCAATTTGTAAGATTACTATTGTTATGATGTTTTTCTAAACAAGTTGAATGACTCACCAAATTAAACTAAAACTATTCTATATTTATATAAATATTTAAACTGGAAACAGTTCATTCCTTGCAGAATTCATATCTTCCTTTACCCTATTTTCCTATTCTTGTTCCTTTATTTTCTCTATACCCATTTCACTTTCTATTTTCTCATAAAACGCGAGTAAGAAGGCATCCAAACGTGCCCCTTTTAATCCATCCCGCAAGATGACATCACATTTCAAAGTTTCTTTCTAAATACTTTGCATATTTTAAATACGATCTAATGTATATGTTCATTAAGTAATAAAAATATTCGTTCAAACTAATAACTAATTAGTAAATAGGGTAATTAAATAAAAATTCGTTATTTACCTTGATTTGAACAGAATTTAACACCTTGAGAGGTTCTCAATCATTTGACCATCAACCACTAATGACCTTTTAGAAGCGGTGACCTTTCCCGTGTGTTCTGACCTACCATTTCTAGTTAATCGATAATTTCAAACCAAATTACTTTGCTTAGATAACTATGTTAATTGCTTGATTAATTTTATATCTGTTTTAACACATAGTAATTGCATAGATTTGTCAATTATAATTAAAGGCGTGGCGGATTTACTAATTATTTTATGATAAATTAACAATGTTGTTATTTAGGTCCTGCATAATTAATATAAATCTTGTTTTGATTTTTAATTATTTATGTATGTATGTTTATTGATTTTCTTTTTATTTAACGGAATATTTCCGATGTTGACTCTGACTCCTATCATCGACTAAATTAGTCTTTAATAATAAACTGGAATTTTGTTATTTGCAGGTCTCAACATGTTATCGTTTGTTTTTTGGAGTCCTGGACCTGAATTAATTACATTCCTTCGCATTATTATCAACTTCAACATTAAGTATGAGTACGAATTTGTTTTCCAATTGTCAATTAGTTGTCCATTGAAGATACATCACAGTTTACCGTTAAATAGATCAAAGAAAGCAAGTCTTCCTTCGATTGAGCAGTTGATAACTATTGCGCAATATTTCCGCACTGCGTAGAATGTCGATTGGAAAGAGCCTGCCACATTTGAAACAAGTTCACTATCGTGTATCTAATTAACCACGCATTAACGCGTTACCCAGCATTCCGTGATTGCGTAATGAAAGCATAGTCAATAAAACTAACTGGAATATTTCGAAAAAAAAATGATAATTATCGTAATGAACTTGAAAGCCGATATAGTTGATCCTGGTTAGAATTTCTAAGTAGATATTACAAGTGCAAATGGATTGAACAAAAAATAACCACAACTTTCACGCTCTGAGTACGCAATTACAATCATAAATTATATTCCCCACCCACTCTCTGTAAGTTAGTGGTGAAATGAATCAGCTTGGTTGAATAGCCAAAGTGGTTAGGTTCTGAAGCAAGGTTTCAGTTAAATTATGTTTTTAATGTTTGTTGACTATTTTAAAGGGAAACATGACTTACCATCTACAACGTAGTTTATTCATAAAAATCTGGAACGCATAAAATGTCTAAACGTGTCGTAAACGAATATTTATTGGTCACATGGAGGTAATAATCGGTATACGCCTCTTTCTTAGACTAAACGTTGCACTGCGAAAAATAGATTTATCGCGTCAATGATCCAAAATAAATAAACTAAAGAAAAATTGTTAGTTTATCTTTTTGTCTTGTGTTTAATTAAAGCAATTTTTTCAAATATCACAAATTGGAGACATCTGGTATTGTTCCAATGAGTTTTGAGGGAAAAATCGATCTTCAATTGCTTACTGTTAATAAATGCATGCAATATTCATATTTGTATATCAATATCTTGCTTTTATTTTTAATTAATGTTAGATTTAAGTTTTCTTTGTCTTAATTCATTTATATTTTATACCTAGTTGTTTTTATATACACTGCTCGCTGTGGGCAAGCCATAATATTTCTTATGTAAACATCCTTTGTTTTACGATTCATTTCTACTAGGGTTCGACACTATGCATTTGGTCCTAATTCGTTCTTATGGCTTCAACACTTAAACCTACAGCACGCTTAACCTTTTGGTGCATAAACATAAAATAATAATTACACATATTATTATTTATAACTTAAACCGCGAGTTACATTTACCTAGTGTCGTAACTATAGTATTCTTATTAACTAAAGTATTTAATCAATTTAAAAGTTCTGATGTTTTGCTGTCTTTTGATATAAATAAAAAAATTCTATTAATTACTTAATAGCTAAAAGGTCCTTCATAATCAAATTGTGCGCCCATTAAGCTATTGAAAGGAACTGAGCGACATTTGCCGTTCGAGAACTTGGATACCGCCGACAGATCGCAGATACGCCCTAGCCAACTTATAGATCTCTATAAGGTCCAAACTCCGCAAACACCTATAAAACATAGAAGTTTCGCTTAAAATAAAAACCATTCGATGGATATGCTGTATAAATTTCATCTAAATCCATCGAGTGCTTTTGAAAATATAGCGAAAGAAAAGAAAGCCGTGGTCCCTTAAAATTGATATAACTCAAGTAATATTCAGAATATTGGCATGGGTAAACTTTTAAAATATTCTAAATAGCATATAGTTTATAAATTGTATACAAAAAAATCTATTTCATCTGCATATAAATCTTTAATCCATTACACCAAATTGCTTACTGCAGGAATAGTTTTAAAATCGATTGCAAAGCTTTAACCGTTGTAAAAGTAAGTGGCTATTACATTGAGTTAAAGAAAATTTTCTAAATAATAGTCACCTTAAATGATTGCGTTTGTGGCCCTGTACTAAGCTCACGATTTCTTTTGTATCAGACCTCGTGTCTTTCTTTCCTTATGCCCTTTCATTTAGAACAGGGCTGTACTGAGAGAAAAATTTGTACAGATACTGTGTTATTAGCAACACGGATTTCTCGTTAAGTTAAATACATTTTTGGTTGCGATTTTCTTTTATAGATGAACATTTTGTGCAGATTTGATTACAGAGTCTGTGTTAGTCAGGTGATGCATCTCATTTGATTAAGAGTAATTTGAGTTTGTTTCATTCCGTAGTAACACAGCAGCATTGTGGTAGGCTCAATTGAGGCATGTAGAAGCAAAGAGATGTAACTGACAGAGATAACGAAATTTAAGATAGTGGCACAGAGATATAAGCAAAAACTTGGACAGATTTTACTATATAGCGTTAAATCTAAAACCTACTGAACGAAAACGTCTATACGATTTTAACTTTAAACTCGTTTTCTGAAGAATTTTACTTTTGTCACTTACATCCCTTTGCATCTAAACGCCGCATATATTATATATGTTTCTTTACAAATACGTGCGGGCCATCGGGTATTTCCTAATGTCACTTCGGCCCTGGTTTAGTAACGAACACTTGGTAGAAACATTCAGTAATGAATGATCAATTCCCAGCACGTGTCATTGCCAATTATCTGATAGATAATTAATCCTTACTTTGTATTTATTAATAATAATGATTAATAATTATAATTCAAGAATATTTTTTTTAACGTTTTCTTTTCAGTAAATTAATAAAACTCGTACTGAACAAGAACGCTCCAAATATAAATATGATATGAATTACAGTCTATTAGCTGAAATGATAGCGAATAATCGAATGGATCCCTCAGGCAATTTCATTCTGATTGTGAGATTGATCTTATGTGGAATGTTGTTTTATAATTCTTTATTATTCCATGACCTTGGTCTTGTAAAGCGGACATACTACCATGTACTGTCCGCTTTGGCTTTAATGTGCGCCCGCCAGAATAAAAGAAGTACCAGTAGTTGTCTACCATAGCGTTGTCCAGATCAACA
This sequence comes from Panorpa germanica, assembly GCA_963678705.1. Classification (NCBI taxonomy): domain Eukaryota; kingdom Metazoa; phylum Arthropoda; class Insecta; order Mecoptera; family Panorpidae; genus Panorpa; species Panorpa germanica. Next base: position 5,101,605 of record OY783223.1, on the reverse strand, counting down.
TTTATGTTCCGCTTATTGGAAAATATTTCCAGAGATGGAGAAACGTCAAAGAAGGACGAAAGATACACTTATTTGTCAGTGATGTTACCTTTGAGAAAAAGAACGAAGGGTTTCAGCAAAAATTACATGGTCAACAAGAGCAAAATCAAAACCTTTGATTCATATTTGCGAAAGGATCTAGAACTTTCAGGACAACAGAAAATTGATTCAAAATAAGACAAATTAAGGAAGATTCAGGAAAAGCCAATCCCAGTAAACAATTTGGTGAAGTGTCCTGTTTTCTGACGTTTCTATCACTATTGCACTTCAATTATAGTTCGCATCAACTTTACCTTCATTTGTATTCCGACAGGTGGAGCAGTTTCGCCATTTGTAACCGATAAAATAGACATTCCATATGAACGACTGTGAGAAACTGAACTCTTTCATGACAAAAAAATTATACGCATCTTCAATATGATGTCAAAATGACTCCAAAATGTTTACTGGGATGTTACCTTTCATTAATGGAATATTTATACTTAAAAGATATACAAGAAGATTAGATTTCCCAGTAAACATTTTGGAGCATTTTGGAGTCACTTTGACATCATATTGGAGATTCGAATGATTTTTTTGTCATGAAAGAGTTCATTTATAGTTCAGTTTCTCACAATCGTTCATATGAAATGTCTGTTTTATCGGCTACAGATGACGGAACCACTCCACCTGTTGGAATACAAATGAAGATAAAGTTGATGCGAACTATAATTGAAGTGAAATAGTGATAGAAACGTCACAAAAAGAGACACTTCACCAAATGTTTACTGTGTCTGATCTGATTTACTAATCAATATATACGAAATCAATGGATTTGCTTGATTTTAACTCATAATTTCGAACACTAGATGGCAGTAACTAATTACGGTTCATAAAGTACGGTTTTTGTTAGAAACACCTTCAAAATAATAGTTTTTGACTGGTTATAAAATAAATAAAACCATTGAACTGAAATTCTTACACCTATAAATCAAGAGGAGAAAAAAACTTTTGCGCGGAATGCTGTTTTACATAAAAACTAGTTTTAGGAAGTAAAACTGTAGTTCAAGATCTGAGACATGTTTGAAATTGATCCCTTGTTTGCCAACGGGTATTGTTATTGGTAACTTGATATGATCTTTCTAGAAATTGTTATGTAATCACTTGTTAGATTATCTAATGAACAACAAACAAATAAGCAACAAATAATGTAGCTGAGATAAATCAAAATTGAAAGTTAGAGCCCTTATTGTTTTTTAATAAAATTAAGAGTGAAATTGTCGTTTTTATGATTTATAAAATAAACTGTTTATACCCTTTATCTTTAAGGTGGCGACAAATGAAATCAATTTCTACCCAAAATATATATATTATTACATTAAACATATTTTAAAGTGCAATAATTATTTATATGATTGGATTAAAATATATGGGGACTCTAAGCTGAAAAGTATGTTTGTTTGTATATCAATCACAATAAACCTGTTCGATAAGGCTGATATAATATATATTATACTAGCTGTCCCGGCCACGCGTTGCTGTGACTAACGTTTTTGTCATATTACATTACATAGCGCCATCTATTGAATATTTACTAAATCTAGTTAACAGAATATTTACTCAATATAGTCAACAGATGTCGCCATCATCGTCGCCAGATGTCATCGTTTGGAGCTAACAGATAATTAGCAATAAGATAATATTGCAATCATAAATTGAGATGTAAGCTATCCTATCTTTCAAGTTGGATCAAACTGCACACGGTGTACAAATTTAATTAAAATCGGTTAAGTAGTTTAGGAGTCCATCGCGGACAAACTCGGACAAACATGTGACACGTAATTTATATATATTAAGATGATAAGAAATGGATTTGATCAACAAATGAATGTTGCAAAAAATTCAAAATTTCCATTACTTTTTGAATACACTTCTGGACCAGTTAGATAAGGGTATAATCTTGCAATAAAATACTGAAATCTTTGCAATACCTTTATTTTGATATTTCTCACACTAGTTAATAAGTCTCTTATGCTCGCGTCTTAAAAAATTTAAGGTCAAAGTTCATAATAATTATTTTCTTGCAAATATCTCGATTCCTTTGTGTCATAAATCATCAGATATTATTATAAAACTTGTAGATCATACAATTATCTACAAATTTGATCTTAATATGCATTTTATCTTATAATCAACCGTGCCCATGATAACAATAAAACAAACGATTCTCATACGTACTTATTTAAAAGAGAACCACACCAATCTGTGAGCAATTCAATGGACACTAACAGTAAGGCATAGTATTCTTAGTAATATTCCTGAAGACCATAAACAGATATTTAAAAACAGAGAAAGTCTAAAAAAACCTTATTGATTTATCAATGAATCTAATTTAATCTCTTTAATTTAAATACCCATACTCGTATTTATAAATTATAAATTATGTATTACAAATGTTTTAGTGCTAATAACTTTTAGAAGTTGATGCACTCAAATAAATATTTAAAAAACAAAGGATTATGCAAATATTCAGCTTGGATTATTATTTCGAGGTTTATCCTTTGTTTTATCTTCATTAACTGGGCTATCTGAACAAGAACAGCGGTGCTATTTTTTAGCATTAGACGTCCTATTACCTTCTTTCTACATATATAAAACTATAAAACAAAAAGAATTTATAAGAAATTGAAATCAGTAACTAAACAAAGCAAATACCCAATTAATTAAGTAGGCGTCCCTCAATTAAGTGAAACATAAATCACTATAGTAGATGCCCCTCTTGGGATTTCGTTCATGATAATAAAATTTAATTCATTCCAATACCAACACAAGGAAAAATACCAATCTTAAGTTTGATGTAAAATGTCACCAGAAACAAAGAACTGCTTCTAATGTAATCGTACTCGAAGGAAATGTAACCACATAACTAGTGCAGTAATTATTATGCTAATTAAAACTATAAAATGTATAAGTAGTACGTGTTTAATTAATAATTAACAGGTGTTGTTGAATACCTTCAGGTCCTCTAAGCAGATTGTAAATTTGTTCAAAAATTCATGGTGTAATGCATTAGCTGCCAACGTCTTCCTCTTTGCTTAAAGTTTAATAGTTTATTACTATAAAAGAATATTGTTAAGGAAGGTGCAATCTACGTTGTTGTTGAATCGCTTTTTCAATATATCAAACCAAACTTAAGTTATATGCAGTTAAAAATTACCTAATTTCAAACTTAATTTCTAAATATTTCCAAAAAAAATATTTTTGTTTTATTTCAACAACGACTTAGTTTTAACCTTTATTTATCATTTTGTAAACTAATTTTCTTCAAATTTTGATTATTGTACTTACACGGCGTTGGCAGCCAACGCACTTTTTCCACTACAAAAATATTCACCAATAAATGCTTTTAAGTAAAAATAAGTTAAAACAAATATAAAATGTTTTTTATATTTAATTTTCTAGAAATTTCATTTATCATTATTGGTCGCCTAGATCGTGCGATTTATAAAATTTATTTTTCATATAGGTGTACATGAAAACATAAGTCTTTTAAAGGTAACTTAAAGGTAAATATTATTTAAATACAATATTGGAACTATTGTTTAAAGAAGTATTTCTTCAAGAGCTGCGGAGTAGAGGTCGTAGTCGGAAAAATGTATCGTCTTCATGTCTTACTTGAACTCCGCATAATGGAGATCTAAATTTCAATTAACTTTACTAAACTATTCAAAGAATATAAATAAAACAATAAGTAACTAAAGTATAGACTGTAAGAACAAACAGGACATTAAACAGTTTTTTTTTTTAAATATTTATTTGAGTGCATCAACTTTCAAAAGTTATTAGCACTATATACATTTATAAACATTTTCAATACATAATTTACAACTTATAAACACGAGTATGGGTATTTAAAATAAAGAGATTAAATTAGTTTCATTGATAAAATTAATAAAGTTTTTCAGACTTTCTTTGCATTTAAATATCTACATATAGTCTTCAGGAATCTTACAGTTTTATCCGTGCGATGGGTACCTGGATCAGCGAAGAATAATATGCTTTATTATTAGTGGGATGTTATATTATTCACCACTTGTTTTTATTTTCTGAACCCGGATATATTTCACGTAACAAAAATTCCTTTATTTTGTTAAAAAACAAATCTTTCTAGATAACACGTGTATTAATTAATGCCTATGACAACAGATTAAAAACAAACCAAAACGATGGAATTGTTTATAAACAATGAATTGTAAACAACACTACAATAATTCGCGATGAGATTGTAAAAAAGTCAATGGAGTAAACTGGCAAAGTAATAAAAAAATCATTAGTCATTAAATGATAATTATCGTATATTTCTTTATTTATTTGTTTATAAAAAAAAGTTCAAGGATGAATTAGTGTTTGTATCACAGCGGAACGCCGCGAAATTAGCGAATTAAAACAAAACAAAATAATGGAGTTATTACTTGTAGTACCTATATTGCAGAAATAACGTTGATATCGATAACAAATCGATGTATATATACCATGAATTGTTGTGCTATAATGCCGGTGTCATACCAGAAAGACAGTTTTGAAAACAGGTTTGTTCTCAATAAACAAAACAAAAACATGTTTTGTTTTATCTTAAAACAGTTCCGTTTTTCAAAAACAGACTGTTCATACTGAACAGACCGGTTTTGTTTTTAGTGTTTTTCTGTGTGTCCCATAAAAATTATAAACATGATAAACAAGAACTGACAAGCGCAAATGTTTACAAAAACAAAACCAAACAGACTAAACTTCTTTAAAATAAATTTCGAAATTTCTTTTTGGAGCGGCGAAAATATATTTTTTGCGCTCCCAATGGCCCTTGAACAAAAAGTAATCACTGGATTATATAGAGAGCATATTCTATTACCTGCAATATACATTGTAAGCAGGGGCGACCTTAGCCATTGCGAGGCCCCGGGGCGGCAGATTTGTTCTTTGCATAATTAACGTAAATTGTAAGTAAGTATTTTTGATGATAATTGTCGAGAAATAAAATTATATATTGGAGGTTTTATAGAAATTACCAAGCACAAAGATGACAAAGATGATGATAAACGAAGGTACATGAATGCCTTAAAAGATATACGCATGGATTCAAGTGGGAAATCTAAAAAGCGAGGATTCAAATAGATATATAGTAATGAATTTTTCTACTTGGGATTTTTCTATCAGGGTTGGTACTATAGTAATATACAGCGTAAAAACCATTGCAGATTCATATAACAGATAACGAACGAACTAACCTCACTAAAATTACCAAATATGTCACAATCATAGTTTAATACAAAATTTCTAATAAAATAATGAATTCCATTAAACAAATCAATTAAAAATGGCTAGACCAAACAAAATCTAGTAATTTTGCAAAACTAGTTTATACCTACGTCACAGAAATGAGTTGAACAAGGTCTTACTCAGCGGTTTAACCAATTTATTTATAGATAAAATAACCATCAACTAAATTAATTACAGTTTTATTGCAATAAGTGTAAATAAAAACCGACATAACTTTATACGTACATATTTCCGTTATATTTACTTGTAAACATATACGAAATGAATGACGCATGTTTAAGTTAATAATTATATATTTATTATTAAACGTATAAAACCAGTATTTGACGTTTCATATACTACTTGTAGTCTATAGTGAATTTGTTCAACAAATTTATGCATGACAGTCTGATGACGTAGATAAAGTGATTAGCCGAATATTTTTGATATTATCAAATAGAAATAGTAAAGCCCCTTGATTTTGCGTAAGGCGAAGTGCGTTTTTGTTTAAATTGAGGTCAATATGAACGTCATGGGCAACTCGTAACCCACTTTTATTTTATTTATAAATATATATATGTATATTTAGTAACAATGAATCATCAACAATTCATTTTTATAATTTAATAATTTAAATATTCGCGAATTTAATTGCGTGGGACTTGGGTTGCCTGTGAAGTCAGTAGAAGAACACACGACGCCTGATAAGTTTAGTAATCAACTTGAAATTTATTTGACGTTGGCCTATTTCCGATGTTTTTGTGGTGTCGTGGCATCATATATATTTACAACACCACTGCCTAATAAGTTTATGATTACATATATAGATAATCTTGACAACCAAAGCCAGAAACTAGAATGTGCTTGTGTCCTATGTCTTAATTTCTATAACAGTGTACTATATATTGATAAAGTTGGTTACTAGAACCTTAAATGTTCAATTATTTTTTAATAACTCTTTATATGTTAGGAGATATCAATAATTAAAAAATTCATTTTGTCCCTTTAATTATTAAGGGGATTCAACGTTATAGAACACTCAAAGACGTCGCTAACATTACGTCGCTAAGTTGTTATCTTTAACACAGAACTCTTATCCATAGAAAAAATAACTAACCTACCCTAAATAGTACAGACATGTTACGTCATAAATATGGCCGACATCTGTAGCGCTATACAATTCGTATTTTTAATTGCTATATCTCCGTCAACATTTAGATATTTATTCAAATAAAAACGCCAATACACATTTATTAATATCAAATTTCAATCAACAATTGAAAAATCGACCACTAAAAAATGAAGACACAAGCCCGATTCCATTAAATTCTAATTCATCCAGAGTAAATTTCAACCAGATTTCATTCTTGTACGTCACCTTAGTTAATAAGGTTGCGAACCATATCTGAATTTATACAAAACTGAACTATATATTAACAAAGATGGCCACCAAAACTTCAGTTTTGTTTCCAGTTTTTTCGCATATTTTAGTACGTCAAGGTTAGTTTTCCTTTTACACAATCTTTAGAATGAAAAACTTGATGAGATGCAAAACGCAGCTGTTAGTAGTAAATGAAGTATCACACACACACTTGTATGCGTCTCTATTATATAAAAGAGATGGCAAATTGTAGGACGTAACGTACCATGCAATGGAATTTTCTATAACGTTGAATTCTTTTAATATTTAAAGAGAAAAATGCTCCTTTTTTAATTGTTAATATCTATTAAAATATAAGGAGTTATTAAAAATAATTCGACATGTAGGGTTATTAAGTTATTCCGTTTTATAAAAATAAAGCCATAGTTTGTTTACAAGTCCATTCCTTCATTAAATTACATAATGTTTTTAATCAATTAAAATGTCATAATCTGAGGTACATACGAGTATTATACCACTGTTTGTTTATTTGTTTTTTGAGTGAACGCTTTCGCTTGATAAACGATGCCGCATGTCAGAGTCACGAAAGTAAAGATGAAATTGAATCAGGAACTTTAGTGTACCGTGATGACAGTAACGGGGAAGTGGGGGACGCGGGTAAAATGCTTCCGCGTTGAAAACATCAACAACTGATGCAAGACTATGATGATGCTGCATTAAATTTGTCTGCTGAAATAATACTATTTATTGCATTGATATTTTTACATACATTTCAGAGAGGAAAATTATCGTATTTGCTAAATGCTAGTGGTAAAAAATCGTATCTGTAAAATGAATGATAAATTAATTACCGTTATTATTAATTGCTTAATATTAATATTAAGGCCTGGTCTTAGCGGTGTTCTTTGCATGTGTGTGTCAGAATACATACATACCACGTACCGATACGACAGTACGCCAACACAAACTTGTGTACTGTAGGGTGTATTGGAGTTGTTTTGCACTGACATAATTTACCATAAGAGCAAACTTTTACTTTACTTTTTATCGATACACCACTGTTATGAAAGAGACTATTGAATTCTCTTCCAGTCAGAGACGCTGATTGTATTTACAAGGTTCCAGATATAGGTTTGTCGCTGCAGTGTGCGAGATTCATTACATTTACAGAGTTCGGATAGGTAAAGCGTAGTAGCGCGTATAAAATTCGCTTAAATACGCTTGCAGTGTGCGACAGGCCTTAGTTTAAGTTGCTATGCTTTCAGGATCAACTCCTGGACATGTAGGTGTATGTTTTAAATCTAGAGCAATCGCCTAAATCATACGAAAATACAGTAGTTTCTTTTACAAGTTTCAAAACTAAAAATTTAGGTTCCTGTATATAATAATTACCAAATTATTAGGGACATAATTTTAAAACGAAGTTTCTTGTATAATAAACAGATTTCATGGTATACGTTCAAGACACCTTGCGGGCAAATTGCCAACTAGTAAAACGTAATTATCAACATCAATAATCAATTAACACCACAACAATAAATATTATATAATTAACAACTAAGATAGAATGAGATAAATTTACTTACCCCCTCTCTTCCCCGTCCCTGTAGCCTATCATCGCAGGTGTAGTGTTCTTCCAACCGTCCATCTGTAACAATAAAAAAGCTGTGTTAGAAAAAACTAAGATAATTATGTAAATATCGTTGAAATCGTGCGAACACACCGATACGGTTAATCACAAAGATTTTATAACAAATTAATAATTTTTGCTTTGTGTTTATAGAAACAGAGTTAATAGATACGGATATCGGTATACAGGGTGTTAGATACAGCGGTGTTAGATACAGCGGTGTTAGATACAGGGTAAAAAGGACAATGTAAGAAGTCAAGATATTTTAAGATGTGGTATACAGAGATCGGAATTTATTAATACAACACTCAATAAGTTCGTAGGATGGCATATAGATACAAGTTACTGTAGTTTTAGTGACACTACTTTTGTAATTTTTAAAACAATGCCTCAATATTATATGTAGTATTTATGTAACTTTAAATGTTTCTATCAAAGAAAGTAGAAAATAATTTGCTTTCGGATCAGTATTAAAACATAAAAACAGTAAATAATTAAAAAAAAAATAATTCCTAGTTTTAAACATTAAAATTCTATTTTCACTCACTGTTTCTAGTTTTAATTTAAAGTTTTAACCATAAATGTAACTTGAACTTGTGAAATCATGCCTTATGCGTCAGTAATATACATTATTTTGTAATAATTACTATCTTTATTTAATATAAATTATTGTATTAAATATAATTAATTTTATTTCTTTATATTTCACAAGCTAAAACTTACATTTTAGGTTAAAACCTTAAATTAAAATCACTAAAACTCAGTGAGTACAAATGGTTTTAATTTTTGAACATTATTCTTGTTTTGTGGTTTTGGAATTTACAAATAGTACCTTATTTAATTAATAATATTTAACAGCTGTATTTATATAGAGAGAGAGAGAGTGTGAGAGAGAGAGAGAGAAGCATTTCTTTGCGTGCACATCTGTTGAATTACAGGAGAGTTTTAAGAGATTCAAACGTGCAGTTAGGCTGGAAACTCCGTGTACTGAATTCCCCGGTGGGTAGGTAGAACAAATTAACAGAGGGAATCCCAAACCAGACTTCACCTGAGAGATCTCATGAGAAGAAGACCACTTTTCCACTTAATGATCAATTACTCTGAAGCTGACGCACAGATGATTGAGCTGGAGGGAATACACTCGAAACACATTTCTCGAAGTGTTACCAACTAATACTACCACATTATATGTAAAGAAAGTTCTTTAGTTGGTACAAAGCTCGTCTGTAGGTAAAACAGTGACCATATACTCATGTACGCCATAGATGACGTTGTGGGAATAACGGTAAACACAGTTGATATATTAGGTTATAATAAAATTAGATAAAAAGGAATTGACAATTTAAATCATAAACTTTAAGTGTCGTTTCTTTGATTTCAGGTCGGATAGTATGATTTAAGGAGGTACAGGACGTACCGTCAATGCAAAAAGTTTATCTCTCGGTAATAAGAAAAGATTCTTTTATATACACCTAGTTTTTGAAAGCCGTGTCACCATTTTCTTATAGTTAAAAGTTATATTATGTGGTGAAATTGAGCTAAAAATTATGATTTGTATGGAAAATGACTATTTTTAATCATGTATAAAAAGAAAACTATGAACCCTAGGTCTCTAAAATTTTGAGACAGCATGTATTTTAACTATTTGTATCGACCCTCCAAATTTCACAACGTTTTCATCATTTACGTTAACCTCCTGTACCTCCTTAAGTTAAACAGTGCAATTTTTATAATTTGTATGTAAATGACTAAAATAAAAGTCTTTGATTTCAGAGCAACACATAAGTTTGATTAAAAATTTACAATTCCTAATAAAATTAGAGATATTGTCTTATATATATATATATATATATATATATATATATATATATATATATATATATATATATATATATTAATATATAAATATATATATATATATATATATATATATATATATATATATATATATATAGATATATATTGTGAGTTTATTTTTACTGTAATTATATATTCTATAAATGTAAAAATAACGCCGGTATTTCCAAGAAATGGAACCTCTTATGACTCAATGTGTTCACATTCTATCTCGATAAAATTGACATCATGCAAAAACAAAAAAACCACTAAAACCCATTCTTCTCTTACCTTACTTACCATATTTCGTTGTGCAGTGTAATGGATTTTAACCTCGGATCATAAGAAACTGCTTCATCATGGTCATGTGTGATGTGAAATGGAGTGGTCATGAGTGGTGTCGGCATAACAATGGAATCGTACAACGACTTGGCGAAAAAAAATCAACGAAAAAAATTACTTTTATTAATGTTACAGACGTTGTGAATTCTAATAGATTTTGTCAAGTTCATTAAAAAGTTATGTATATTTTAAATTATACCGTTATATTTTCATTTATGTACTCTAATAAGACGATAATTAATTTTATAAATATAAAAGGGCATTGTTTTGAATATTAATTATTTAAAATCTTATTATAGTTCTTACGAATAAAAAGTTAAGCGTGTTATTTCAGCAGTTCTAAATCTAAATCTGATTTGATATAACAGAGATATTATTAATGATGAGAAGAAACACGCCGCCTCTTTGAAATAGCTGCTATTTTGTATAGATGGCATTCTAACATGGCAACCATTGTGTATTAGCTTTAAAAATGTCACTTACTCGAATATGTTAGATTAGTATCCAGTATATTTGTTCTGAGGACAGAATTTAGCGAAATTCTTCTTCTTCGAAGAAGAATAAGTTTGTGTCACATTATTAAAGAGAAAAACTAAGGAATATGGCCACGGAACTGAACATACTCATTCGTTTTTTAGGTATCAGATTCGAGAGTAACAAATTCAAGAATTTTTTTTATTCAAAAGAGAACGACAACCAATATGTGAACAATGTCATAGTCCACTAACAGTAAAACATATTATTCTTCAGTGCTCAAGGTACTCGTCGCACAGACATGGCTGTAATATACCTGATATATACCTAATATACCTAATATACCTTGAAATTACGGAAAAATCTGAAAAACTTCATTAACTTTTCTATAAGACTAATTTAATCTCTTTATTTTAAATACTCATACGTATATATTGTTTTAAGTGCTAATAACTTTTAAAGTTGATGCACTCAAATAAAAATTACAAAAAAAAAACAATGGTGTATTGGACCTTAATAAGGGTCCCTTTTTTAATTTTTGTTTGAAATATAAGTTAATGTATGTACGATTAAATTGGCGTTTCTATTTATAAAAAAAAAAATGTTCAAAAGTTAATCCTATTTCAAATTTAAATTTCAGTTTTGCGGCTATTGTTATTTCTGCGTATGCCAGCACAGAAGAAATAAATAATCGAGGTTATTTCCCTATTCTACAACATCATAATACTAAACTTGATGGGATGCACCAGTTATAAGTAGTAATGCATCTCTGGTGACGCATTAACAAATTTTTATGGCTTTAATGATTAAAGGGTCGATAAGGACTATTGTAATTGTTAATATCTCCTAAAATATAATAATCCAATAAAAATAATTAAACAGTTGAGGTTCTGATTGCCAACTTTATTAATATATCGCACAGTTTTATAGAAATTAACTCATGGTTCCCAAGTCTATTGATAGTTCAATGTTTAATTATTTTATTGGCAATGGATTGCAAAATAAAGCCATTAATAAAAAGTGCAGTAAAATTATCCGAATCCTATATTTAAAATAAATAAAAAGCTACATTTTTTCTTCACAACAAAACAAGATAATATTTTGAGACAACACACATTTTGAAAGTTAAAAACATGTCCAAAAAAGAGGGTAAACTTTTACTTTATAAAAAAGCCATTATCAATGAAGCCGCTTGAGTGTTAAAGTTTACAAAAAATTAAAAAAAACAAATGACAATTCGTTTAAGAAATACAAAAAAGCAGATAACAACAAAATAAAAAAAAGCAAAAATGATATTAAAATCAAGACCTGTAAAAAAAACCACAATGGCAATAATGGGAATGGTAATGGTGACTAATGGCAAATGGCAATGATAGAAACAAATAATGGCAATGTATTTCTTGTGCTACAGGGTCATAAATGCGGGAAATGAATTAAGTAACAATCATTTGTTTTTGTTTCAACTCGGATATGTTCCGTTCGAGAGATTCAAGGCCGCTATTTTTTTATTGAACGAAATTTGAAGTAAATGAACCATTGATTTTTTTTTGATAATTTCTAGGTTGCGCTAATTATAGATTTTAGAAACAATGAGGAAAGCAAATCGATGTTAATCTTTGAATAGACAATAAAGGAAGTCATGGCCGTACACAGAAAATTTTCCAAGGGGAAGCTGACCAAGTACAGTATATATTAATTGTCAGCCTACATTCTTGTCTGTGCGACGAGTATCTTGAGCATTGAAGAATAAGTTACTAACGATAAGTTAGTGTGCTGTTACATTGTTCACATAATGGTTGTGGTTCTCTTTTAAATAAGTAGATATGAGTAAGATTAGTATGATCTATCATGACTCTACATTTTACTACTCCCAGCCTTCTATTTAGTCCGGCCGGTAACTCTTGTTTGCAAATTAATGGCTTCACTTTCCTTAATTTATTATCACTTTCTTCGTTTCATTCTTCTTGTCATGAACACTTTGATCTTTATGAGACACCCTGTATAATTTGCATTGGATTAAAGTGGGATCATATGCCCCTGACATACCGTTTGCCCCGTTTTCTCCCTTTATTGTCTTAATCCGGTACTGTCTCCTTTTGTTCAAATTGTAATTGAACCACGTACAAATTTCTATAAAATAAAGTGATGGCCTTTTTTCTCAACCTTTCCTTCCTTATTATTTTGACTCATTTTTAAGTCTACTGCGACTATAGTGCCTACTTTTTTAAATTTAAATTGCCGTACTAGCAATTTAATTTGACGCATTATTTTATTAGTAATTTGGAAAAAAGGACCTAATCCAGAGTTTAAAGTCTTAGGCAAATGAATTATGATGTAACGATGGTATTTTTACAACAGCTCTGGGCATCAAATTTTCTTCCAAGGCCATAAGATCACGACACGAGCTAATCGAGATGATAAATCCATAAAATATAATTCAAGGTCAAATCTTTAAGATCGAGAATTGAATAGCTAAGAGCGTGAGGCTGTAATGACACATTGAGATAATTTTGAATTATATCTATAGATAATTATTATAATTATTAGTAATTTATTTTTCATCGTTTGCCAATCGTGTGTTAACGAACATGTTTACATAATCATCAAGGAAATATGCTTCAACTAAACTGCATAATATTAATTCAAATTGTATTTGTTATTACTATGTTTTAATAAGTTAAGAATAATTAACATTTAAAGTGTTTTTTATGTTATAATGGTTTTGTTTCCGCTAGTATCACTGCATTTGTTTTATTACTAGTTTTAAGACGGCTCCAAACGATGCGGTGCGAATGTTTCATTCAAATGCTTGCAACCAAATTGTGAATCAAAGACTGGAAGATTGACATGGCAAGTTTCCTACTACACGGTGGAACGAATGATTTATTTATTTTATTAATTTGTTGATATTATTGACACTGACACTGTTTAACAAAAACTCTCAAGTATAAAACCTTCCTTTGTTGGACGATTCGTGCCGAATTCTAATATGAACTTAGATATGAGGTATGATAAGAAGCAGATATGAAATTGCTTTCAATTCTAGATCCATAGTATAGGAGGTCTATTATTGGATATTGTCAAAAGATTTTAAGCGCCCTGTTCTAAAGTCCTAGTATATACATCTTAGTGTATATGTGTCTAGTGTAAACCTAAAAAATGAGTTTCTAAATTCTAGTTTTACCAGGGACCGATAATAGTTTGCTTAGTAGAGTGGCCCTTAATTACTCCTGGTGAAAATTATTTTTGAGATTTTTTATTGCGGCACCCCTCAGTTTAGTTCCATTGCATGAAAAAATAATATGTGTAAAATTTCAGATCAATCGGATAATGGGAAAGGGTGCCCGGAGCCCGGAAAATTATAAAATCCCAGACATTTTTTAAAAAATTTATTTATTTATAAATTTATTTAATTATATTATTTTATTATACACTTTTCTGTGTATAATAAATATTTTGTAAAATAAATATATAAAATCGTGATTTTGTAATTTTTCGAGTCTCGTGGATTTATAGTAAGGAACTGATTTTCACGTATTTCTCGAAAATTGTTAGTTATACGAGAAAAAGTAATAGATGATTAAATATGTATTTTTATTAGATAGCATAAAATTAATATTTCTCAAGATATAAAAATTTCAAAAGAAAAATCTGTGATTTTTCAATTTTCTAGGCTCTTGGGGCACGTTTTCCCGTTATCCGATGGACCTAAAATTTTACACAGATCATTTTTTTAGGTATTGGCGCCAAATGGGAGGGTGCCGCAAAAAAAATTTTAACTTTGAAAATAAGGGCTACTCTATTGCTTAGTCAAGCTACAGTTAAACGCGTACCATGAATAATAGATCAAATCAATTATATCAAGTCAAAATTTTCCTCCAGCTTACTTGAAAGTACTTTTTTTATTAGCTCCCACGTAAAATCAATTTTATCTACACCGTTTCTTTAAGTGCCCATGCATGTAGCCATAATTGTCACAATTGGCAATTTCTGAAACCTATTTGCGACTGGAAACCTTCAGTTTGTCATAGTTATGTTATACAAATTTGAAGTTCTAATAAATACTATTTAGCATTAACATTTTAAATGAGTTTCAAAAGATTTTTACGCTAAATTAATCATATTTAAATATTTATGACCCAAAACACTTTTTCCAATTCTGTCAGCCATTTATCTGGTTGTTAATTTTAATGATGGTGAAGAAATTAGAGGTAATTTACCTCTAATGGATGCTTTAGCAATGAATTAATTGCACTTGTATTATTCATTTGTTAAGGTCAAGGTCGTATCAAACGCATTGATGAAACAAGATGAGGGGGATGCTTCGAAGAGCAACCCTTGCTATGTTATCGTTGCTACGAATATCTTATCTTCCATATTGCATACAATGCTTTTGCTTTTTTTACTTAACACTATAACTTTCTTCAGTAGTAAGAAATGGTATTCTTTCAAAAGTATATTCCTTAAATATTTTCACACCCAGAGAATCGTTTTCGATTGTAAACAAAGCTATACTTCCTAAAATCTTACCAATTTTTTCGAATGGTTTTTTTTCCAACTAATTATGATTAAGTATAGGTTAATAAAAACTAGTGCTTCGCATAATTCTTTGGGTGATGGATTTCTTTGGCTGATGTAATATTTAGTTGATATTTCACTAGACATTTCGACACGGTTTGCATCCTATTTTATATTTCCGGGTTTCGATCCACGGGTCATGAAGTGAAGTAGGTATTTTAATCCGGCAAATGTTATTTGAGATTGCTGCTGATAGGATTTACTAAATAGAGTATATAACATCCTTAATTACTAAGTATTGGTTTTATTTTTATAAAACTATAATAAATATGTTTACCACATTGTCACAGTCATAATAAAAAAGAAACGTTTGCAAAGTTAACTAAGTTTATGACACAAAAATTAAAACGTATTGTATTTCTTTCAAGAAGATTTCCGTTGTTCCAACAACATCCGACCAACACAAATATATTTACGAATGAGAAACAAGGAAAAGTGGATTGTCTTAGTTTACTAAAAGCCATTCCAGTGGGATAAGTATGACGTTTGTCCGCTGTATAATTTTGACTAAATTGTTAAGACGGGTATAGAATTATAAACACGCATGTCTTTGGACCTAAAGTGTTTCAGAAGAAGGTAGACGGTAGAGTTGATGTGAATATGCATTCAAGAGAATTATCTATATAAGAAGGCGAAAATGACACTTGAATTTAGCTAGGTAAGCTAGCAAGTATGAAAGTTATTGAAATATTGTTTTATATAGTTTTTGTTTATTATGGACATATCAAGTTTGTTAATGTACAACTAAAATTAGTTTCATTGATTAATAAATCGTATTATTATTGATAAAGAGCCACAATAAAACCAAGTTCTTTATCAGATTATGGGCCCAGTACGCTTCCTCTGCAAGATAATGTACTATCTGGGTAACTTATAATAAAGTTTCAAAATTCCTAAGAAATACGAATGTTTAGGAGAATACCTACTCTACTACAATATATTTTAGCAATACTATAATACAGGATTCAACAAGAACGAAGGCGGATTCGCCACGTGCAATGAAACAAGATTTGCGTCAACACATTTATGAAGTAGAAAAAACAGCTACAAATTATTAATTATAATAATTGTGTGGATTTAATAAATCTGTTTAATCTTGATGGCGATACGTCTTTAAATTTGGTTAGACATTACAGTGGACAGATCACAGTGTCTACATTTCTGGACCATTGCTATATTTTCCAGTAGGTGGAATACCAGACATTAACATATTGTGGAAGATTTTCCTGTTGACTCCCGAGAATTTTCTAGAGAATCATCTATTGGTATTATTAATTCACTTAATTAACAAATGGAAGTTTCCCATCGAACTTCTATTACCCAACTAAAACATAAACCAAGTTATGTTTGTGGTTTGTATTTGAACGTCATTTCAATTTAATTTCCCAATGTCGTATCAATTATTTATTCATGCTTGTTGCTTTAATTGGTGATTCCGCGGAGTGTATCAATCAATTATGTCCTTATTTGATTCCTGGTAACACTTACTAATTCAGTGAGTGTCACTCTACTCCAGCTGTTAAACATCATACAAGTCTATTGCATTTACGGTGTACGTGTCATAACGCTAAACCACAAAGATAATCCTGTAAAACATAAGGAAAGTTACATAACAAAACTTAGCTGTTATCACTTATGAAATTGGTCATATTGGTGTGGGTGATAAACTATTATTACCGAAATATTAAAAAGAATTTAGATTGAATAATGCTTTGACGTTACTTAAATATTATCACCACAAATATTCAAGAGACCTCTTCGAAGAAAGGCAAATCCTTATGGATGAATCAATATCTGAGGCAACTCTGTCAAACGAACCACATTCAGATAAAAATAGTTGTAGTAATAAAGTGTAGTTGCAATAGTGGCGAAACTGCTATATAGCAATAATTTTTACGTTACTTTTATGTATTTCTTAATTGTACTAAAATTACACTTAAATTAAATTAGACTAGAAAATATTAAACTAAGGGAAGATAAATATTAAAACAAAACAATTCTATTCTAATATCAGTATGATCTTTTCAATGTAAAGGCTTGTTTCACACTGCATACGTATTTAAGCGATGGCTTGTGTCCTCATTTTTTAATGGTCGATTTTTCAATTGTTGATTGAAATTGATGTTAATAAATGCGTATTGACGTGTCTATTTTATTAAATATCTAAATATTGACGGAGATATAGCAATTAAAAGTTTGAATTGTAGTTTTAGCGCTAGAAATGGTCGGCCTTATTTGTATGACGTGAAATGCATTTTAACGTCAGTTATTTGTTGAGTAGGTCAGTGCTGTGGTAATGTTTTGTAGCTGTTGGTAGTCAAATAATCAAGTCAAATCAAAGAATAATAAGTTTTTATTTTATTTAACCCTGCTAAGGCAGACACATAATATTGAAATTTGATTTTTCTTTGAAATAGCTGTAAATAATATTTTATATTTTGATATGTAAGTACATGTAGCAGAGATTTATGAGCTGTAAGGTTGGTAACCTTACACAAGGATTGTGATGTCACATGCACTTGGAATGTGTACAACGTTGAATCCCTTTAATAATTAAAGAGACAAAATGACTTTTTTAATTGTTAATATCTCTTAACATATAAGGAGTTATTAAAAAATAATTGAACGTGTTGTGTCACAATACATACATACCACGTACCGATACGAGAGTACGCCAAGTCAAACTTGTGTACTGTAGGGTGTATTGGAGTTGTTTAGCATTAACATAATTTAACATGATAGCAAACTTTTACTTTAATTTACTTTAACTGTTATGAAAGAGACTATTGCATTATCATCCAGTCTGAGACGGCTGATTGCATATACAAGGTTCGGATAGATTCGTTGTACCAGGTATACGCTTGGTTAAAATTCGCTGATATACACTTCCAGTATGAGAGCTACGTAACGCTCGTATTCTGACGGCTTTGTCGCTTGCACTGTGCGGGGGTTTATTACATTTATACGGTTCGGATAGGTAAAGCGTACAAGCGCATATACGTCCGTCAAAATTCGCTTAAATACGCTTGCAGTGTGCTACAGGCCTAATGGAATTAGCAACTAAAGCGATATTTGATATGAATTTGTAAAATGTGATGTTGAAGTACACGTTGTGACTTGGAAAATATTTTAGTACAACAATTGATGATTTTGCAGTCATTTTACAAAAATGCTGACATTACCACATAGCTCAGCTTGCAGTATTTTTGCATAATATTAATTCTATAAGTAGCAGGCCTTCTAGTAACGGGGTCAACTTCGGTCGTCTTCGTTATTGTAGTATGATATACGCCTGTCTCCTTAGCAACTAGTGCTGTAATGTATCTAATTGTTTTAAGGAATGCTTTTAACTATGGCTTGTCAATTTCAGAAACTGAATTTAAATGCGAAATGCTAAAAAGAGTTATTGCAATGGCCCGGATTTATATACTATAAAAATTTGCACTTATTTTAGAAGTATGCAAGTAAAATAACAAAAAATGGGAAATTGGGATAACTACATCGCTGCCTGATAAGGTTAGGATTATGTAGGTACATAATCAATTTAACTTGATAATAACTAATCCCAGAAAATATAGCTAAAGTTCGGCAATCGCACCAGAAGACGTCAAACATCAATGCTCTAACCCACTGTGAATAACATAATAAAAAATTAATATTTTCGCCGCGAAAAAAATAATATTTTGTATAATAATATTAAATATAATATAATATAATATAAATTTATAAAATGAATGAAAAATTGTTTGTACCATTTGTTTTAATTCATTCAACTATAAAAACCCCATTTTGGGTATTGTAAAAGAGCTAACTATCAACAACAATTTATGAAATTTGGTTCTTGTTTAGAAATAGTACGCATAATTTTTTTTATTGCTAGTTTTCCTGGAGTATTATACCATTTTGGAATCCTGAAGAGTTGCGCCAATTTTTAAAAAAACTTGCCATAGTAGTGTTCATACTTTTTCTTTACACCACGATGAGTTAAAGTGGACAGAAAGTAAAAATCTTTAAAAAATTTAGTGAAAAAAATAATTTTGATTGATTTTTGTGTAAAAACTACTAGCATTCTGGGAGTTTTAATGGTTGTAATGGATAGCACTGCTATTTAGGTTGCCGATACAAAAAGAAAATCAGAGATATTTGAAAAATTGTGGTCATGGTAGTTAAAAACACCTTTAGATGTTTCAATTTTCAAAAAAAATTTTTATTTTTAATTCCTAAACAAAATGGGATAATTTTTTTTTTCGTTTTTCTTGTGTAGTCATGAGCAGGACCACCCTCTGGTGCCCGCTTATCGTTGAATAGTGGGACACCCTGTATATATAATAATTTTTTCTATAAAAATAATATTGTTATGCGAGACCCCTGCAAGAGCGAGTCCCCGGGCGATTGCTCTGCTTGCCACCCCCTAAGGCCGCATCTGCACATCATATATTTAAATCAAAAACGGTTTATATTTTAATGAATCATTAACGCATCGCATAACTAATATATCATTAAGTTTACACCTTGGGTTTTTATTTATTTATTTATAAATATATATTTAATTATGTTTCTATTTTGAGAATGCTAAAATAAATAAATACAACAATGGGGAATTCCGTGTCACCCAAAATTTTATGAATCAACATAAAATACTATTCATTTATTATTAGTGCGATACCAATATTGCAAAATCATTCGAAGGGATCATTAATAAGAGATAGAAAATTTATAACCATATAAGGAAGACAGAGATAGATTATATATATTTACTACTAGTTTATTTTGTGGTTTCCTCAACTATTTTATAAGCCATTCAGATTATATAAATGATTAAAAACCACATGAAATTTTCAAGGTCGTAGCGGATACGGAGAAATACGCAATTAACTTGTTATTTACGTTTTTAAACATATTGTGTAATTCACCAATCAATGAATAATCTTTATGATTGTTAGAACTAGAAACTATGGAAAATAACAAATTCATACTATTTCTAAAAAATACCGAGTCGGAATAACACATTGCTTTGCTTGAACGATATTTTATCCTATTAAAATCGATGCTTTATCAATACACGAAATTCATATTTTTCCATTGTTTTTCAAATGTTTAAATATGCACATACGTATGACATACAGTGTAGGTTTTTCATCACAACAGCATATACATAGGATATGCAATATACATGAATACTAGAGTTTACCCCCGTCGTAAGCAACGACTATTTTTTGTATGTGAATTGAATTTCATTTCAAATTTCAATTCCATTTTTAAATTAAAATATTAAACTCGTTCCATATTTATTTTACATATAACAAATAATTTTTCATACAAACTGATTAAAAAAATATATTTTTTTCAATTTGTTCATTATTTGACCAACTTTTTTTCAAAAATTGGGATTTTTTTTTTCGATTTTTAAATTAGGTACCAAAGTTAGTCCATATATAAAATTTCAACTTTCTAGCACTATTTTTGCCCTCGGCAAAAACCGCCGCCGTGCCCCAAATAAAATTTCTCAATTTTGAATTTTTGTGTTTTAATAACATATTTCATTATTTGAGTTTTCTCCAAAGTTTCCTACCGTGCCCCCTAATTTGCTCAACGCTCCATTTTCCAATTTTTCAATTTCTAATTTTCAAAAAATGTGGGCATTGAATACCCACACATGCCAAATTTCAACTTTCTATCTTTTATGAATTAAATTGTTTTTTTTAGTTTTTCCAAAATTACAGGTTTCCAGGAAATTTAGGGGAAAATCCGAGGACGCAAAAAGTCTTAGAATTTTTTTCTCTACGAAATAAACAATTTTCAGGAAAATGCGCTGATCCGTTTTCGAGTTACCATACGAATCGCGTAAACATATAAATATACACTTGGAAAATTATAATATAGGATACTATGTATATCCAAATGTTTTCTGGGTAATTTTCAAGAAATATAAAATTGTGTAACTGAAAATTTATTTACTATGTACTAAATATTTAACTTGCAAATTTCCCAAAAATATATGCATAATATATACATATACGTAACGTTTTTTTCCAGGCATACATTACGACTTATAATGTGTATAATTATCAAGTAATGAAGCTGTTATAAGTATTACAATTGCACAAAGATTTATTAGTAAAGAATAATTTATTTAATTAATGTTTTAATTAACATCTTATATTTACATTAAATTTCTTTGTTATTTATCACCTTTCAAGCTGATGTATCCACGAGTTATAATATATACTTAAATATTATGATTTATTATATTATAGTTAATAATACAAATAAAGTATTTCTGTAATTATCTTTTATTAATTGCAAAAAAGGATATCTTGTAATACGACCGAATAAAATATATGTCTTGACCTTGAATATTTTTATTCAACTTGTAAGTTTTTTAATCATGTGAATATATAAAACATTCAAATAAAACAAATACTTATTACCATAAATTTAAAATTAATTTTAAAATATTTTAAACATTATTTACGAGGTCTGAACAGTCAGTTAGTTACCCTTTCAACAACAATACTGCACTTTATTTTATTTTTTTTATTAAAAAGATTAACATATATTCTTTGTTATGTCTTTGGTGAACCAGGAAACTCAAACTAAAGAGCATCCTTTTTTTAAATGTAAAAAAAATGCGCATGCCACCTAACCTGGCCATAACCAAGCCTGTTATGCATATCTTAACCAGCATGAGGAAAAAGATGGTTCATAAAATTGTTTTAAATTTATTTATTAGGTGTTTTGTCTTATTTAATCTTCTTGGAATATAAAGGAGGCAAAAGGGCCAATATTATATTTACTTTCAAAATAATACATTTTTCAAAACATGAAAGCTTCTATATTTGAGCCTAAGTTGATGCGATTCTTTTCAATTTTCATCTGGATCTCAACACTATAATTTTTGACATCGGCCCTTTTAGCTCCAAGGCACAAATATAGAATGTTTCAAAAAGAATACCAAATTTAGTGTCATCTCAAATAAAACACCTTGATACAATTTATATGGATATACAGGGTGTTTGTTTTATATGAGATAATACGAAAAACCCAATTTATTAGATGCGTTTCATACGCTATGGAGAATTAGGATCCATGGTTCATAATTCGCTTACACTGTAACCGTTTTTATACGACTGAGTCGTATTAGCATACTTTATCATGAGAGGAAGTTATTAATACACCATTGACGAGAGTTTTAATGCTTGACACTAAACTGCTATGTCTTCTATTCCCGGACCAGAGTTATATTTTCTTGATTCGGTTGTAATCAAATTAAATTGATTATGAACACACATAATCGTAAACTTATTAGACAGTGGTACAGTACACATTTATGAGGGCTATGCCACCATATTATTCATTCAATATCTACATTAATATATTTCTTAACACATTTCACAGAACTTCACTTCATGGGAGGCGAAAGGGTGAGAAAGGAAACCAATACATACTCACTGTATAATACATATACATACAAAACATAACACAATATATACACACAACAGAACAGATGTATAGTGGTGTATTCGTAAATAATAAAGAAGATGACAATGTGTAGTAATACGAGAAAACGCGAATACACCCTATTGAGAAGTCGTCGTCGCATGTAGTAGGTTACACTGTGACAGATACAAAGGCCTTCGCAATATTAATTGCTGAGTGGAATATCGTTCGAGGAATACAAATATTTTTAGGAATCAATACCATCAAGAATTACCTTGATATGTACCATATGCAGCAAAGATACTGTTATTAGAAATACAGAAATCCGTCAGGATACTAGAAATTATAACAACTTCTTAGACTTACTAATAATTGGTCCTTGAAAGCACGGATTTCCTCATGTGAGTACGGACAACAAGAAGGAGTTTGATTGATACGCATATGTATGTCTAGATATCATTCCGTGAACAAATATTACTCACATCAAGTGAATTGCGTTAACTTTCAGAAATGTTTAATGCAGTGCAGATTATTAATTAACGCATAAGTATAAAGAAATTAAAACATTTCAAGATACTATTTTTATTTATGATATCCATGAAACTGTTTATATAATTCGAAACTTTGTTATTGAGAAAATATAATAACAAAACAAAATAAATCAAACTTTATTAGTTAGTTTAACACGTAGGCATTATAACTGAGATAATTGTTAAGTATCTTGTAAGTTGGTTGGTTTCAAAATAAACTGTTAAAGCAAATCCTTAACGTGCCGCGATTCGTTCCAAACTGGTTAACACATCAAGATCTTGGGGTTCCAGACATAGAAGTGAAATTAAGGATATCAGCAAGAAGTACGTTCAAAGATTAGAAGTTCATCCAAATGAAACAGTTGTACAACTTTTCCAGCATAAGCCGATTAGACGACTGAAACGTAAAAACCCAATGGACCTACCAAATATGGTGTAGAATAGGTTCCATATGCACTTAATATTAATGTAATAGGTTAAGTCAAAGGGTGAGTCATCGATGGATGGCAAGCTCGCATGTCATTTTTTATTTATATATATTCTAAAAATTTGATTAATGTCCTTCGAGGACAGGTTGTAAATTATGTATGTTGTAAAATAAAAAAAAAATTAAAAATCTTGTAAGAAGCTAGCTTAGCAAGGTGTTAGTATATTTGAAGCTTACTAATTAAGATTGGCAAATATTAATTGTAAAGATATAAAAGTAAAAAAATTGATGAAGTGTCCTGTTTTGTGACGTTTCTATCACTATTACACTTCAATTATAGTTCGTATCAACTTTATCTTCATTTGTATTTCGACAGGTGGAGTTGTTTCGCTATTTGTAGCCGATAAAATAGACATCTCATATGAACGACTGTGAGAAACTGAACTCTTTCATGACAAAAAAATCATATGCATCTTTAATATGCTGTCAAAGTGACTACAAAATGTTTACAGGGTAGCTAGCATTATGCTTGTTATACTTAGCTAGTTCCAATATACGAAATAAAGCTTAAATTTTTTTTACATAAAATGTAATATTTTTCCATATTACCATTGTTTGAGTATTTGCATTTTCTTTTGAGTATTTTCTATTTTTGAAACATCATCATTATTGCATTATTGTAAATATCGAAAAATAATAATGATAAATCATATATTGGTATGATAAATTCTACAAAATTTCAAAATAACATAATAGGCTTGTGTCCTATGTCTTAATTTCTGTAAAAGTGTACTATATATTGATAAAGTGGGTTACTAGAACCTCAAATGTTCAATTATTTTTTAATAACTCCTTATATTTCAGGAGATATTAACAATGAAAAAGGTTATTTTGTCTCTTTAATTATTAAAGGGATTCAACGTTGTACACATTCCAAGTGCATGTGACATCACAATCCTTGTGTAAGGTTACCAACCTTACAGGTCATAAATCTCTGCTATATGTCCATATATATCAAAATATCAAATATTATTTACAGCTATTTCAAGGAACAATAAAATTTCAATATTATGTCTGCCTTAGCAGGGTTAAATAAAATAACAACTTATTATTCTTTGATTTGACTTGATTATTTGACTACCAACAGCTACAAAACATTACCACAGCACTGATCTACTCAACAAATAACTGACGTTAAAATGCATTTCACGTCATACTAATATGGCCGACCATTTCTAGCGCTAAAACTACAATTCAAATTTTTAATTGCTATAACTCCGTCAATATTTAGATATTTAATAAAATAGATACGCCAATACACATTTATTAACATCAATTTCAATCAACAATATAACAATCAACCATTAAAAAATGAGGACACAAGCCCATTATATAAAATAGCCTTACAAATTTTACGATACTTGTAGAAATAAGCTAGCAGCTAGATAATTTTAACGTATAGTTATTCGTTAGAGTCTTGTAATATATTTATCATAGCAGCAAACTTATATTAAACTTACCAAACGCGTCTACAATATTAAGCTAAAATAACGTTACTTTAAATATTGCACAATAAGTCAACTGCATGTTTAACATTTTTCGCACTATTTCCATAGAGAGAAAAGAAACCTTTCTTGCGAATGGTGTACCATAATATGGTAGACACCACAGAAGCCGAAACCTAAACTTAAACTTGAAACCAAACTGCTGTCTTCGAATTAGACTACTGGGGCAGCGTTAAGCCTTGAGTTATAAATTAATGGAACAGAATACTTATTTGTTTAGTTTTTGGTTAAAAATAGTTCGCAGGTAAATTTTTAATAAGAATAATTTGTTTAACCATTTACAAAATATTCAATAATTGAATATATATTTGTTTATTAGAATTAAGTTGTAAGGAAAACTAAACATTTAATTATATAATATGTAAATACAAAATCAGATTTCTAAATAAGTATGTAAAATATAAAATAAGCTAAAGAAGAACGACAATTCCCCATATGTGAGAATTCTGAAGAAGTGTTTAGACGAATACACCGAGGAAATTCCATGCAATAGTTACCTAAACACAAATAAGTGAGCCCAGAACATACACACACAGAGAGAGAGAGATTGTGTTGCGGTCAAATCAGCTAATTAATCGTCGGACTAACCAGTGTCTGTATAGAACAGACCGTTGCCATTGCGTCCACGTGTTGTCCCTACTGACGTCATCAGCAGCATGACTGGAAC
This sequence comes from Panorpa germanica, assembly GCA_963678705.1. NCBI lineage: Eukaryota > Metazoa > Arthropoda > Insecta > Mecoptera > Panorpidae > Panorpa > Panorpa germanica. The sequence continues at coordinate 5,075,404 of OY783223.1, read as the reverse complement.
TCCAACAGAATGTGGTTAGCTTAGTTGTGTCACTTAATAATTGCGTTAATTGGTTTTTAAATAATTTACAATTAATACGTGAATTGAGGGAAACACCTGTACAACTTATAAATTAATCATTTCAAATCTGATTCATCGGTGATTTAACCAGAATGTATTTTGAGTATTATTTAGGTTAACCCATGAAATTATATAATTTTTTAATTTAATTTATTTAAAGTTAGTTTATTTTCGATGCTTTTGGCAAGTCTTGTACCACTGCCTAATAAGTCTATGATTATGTGTCTACATACTCAATATAAGTTGTTGATAAGTTGGAAAAAGTTAAAGATATTGTTGTCTTATCAAATTAAACAACACTCTCATATTAGATGATTTTTTAAACTGTTTTTAACAAAATTAAGCTAATTAGGATGCGATAGTAACACAACGCAAAAGAAAGGATTGTAAATGAAGGAATTTCGTAATAGAAATCAAAAGATCTATGTGTTGGTAACTAACTACAAATATGTTATGAATTTCCATCTTTACGTTAGAAAAAGTTGCACGTAATTGTATCATATATTAACAAATATTATTCACACTGATTTAGGCAGTGGTGTTCTTACAAATACAGATAGATGATAAGATTCGGAAAAAGGTAGATGTCAAAAGAAAAATTATAAATAAAGTAAATTTGAATAAATATTTTGCATTTTATTTTTAATTACAAATTAACAATACATAAAAATTAAAACTAAATATTTTAAAAATTAAAATTATATGCTCTTAATTTTAGATTTAAATTAAATTAAAACAACTTAATAATGAACTTATTAAAATAACTTCTTTTAAAAAAGAATTACAAAAAGGAAACATAACTTTGACTTAAATAATTTTATATATAAGATAATTAGAATCTACAATTAAGAAGTAAATTGTCGTAACTACAAAATTATCGATATTGAGTTTCTATCTCAGCATATCTTTTCAATGAACTGTAGCCTCAATACTCAATGTTATATTATCTTATGTGGTATAATAAAAAAAAACAAATTATTATTTGAGACAAGAACTTATATATTTTCAAACCAACTTCCTAAATATGAATAAAACATAATTGAACTATTCTTACATACAATTTGTTCACATATATCAGTTAGAACAATTTACCTCTCAGATGTTAAAAAGGGAATAAATATTTAATTAAAAATATTAGTCGAGCAGACGCAATTAATCTTTATACTATACATCTTACATTAATGAAACCTAATTTAAAAAGGATCAAAATTAGGATACCTTACTACCATTTAACTTCTTAAAAATACATAATCTTTAAAACAGTACAAGAGAACTTAAAAAGTTTGATGATTATGTCAATGAACAGAATAGTAGATTAATTTTTCCAAATAGGTTCTTTAATCAACAGATACCTTTTGTTATGTAAGATAAACCTTTTATATACGTTACAATAAGTTTTAACTAATCCTATCTTATAATCTCATATTCTTTTATGTTTGGTAGTGAATTTTGCATGGCAGCGCGAAATCGGCTCCGTCAATGTTTTTGAAAATTGCCTATTCCGTAGAGACAAAAATTCTAAGACCTGAATTTCCTGGAAACCCGTAATTTTAGAAAAACTGGAAAAAAAATGAGACCTTTTATGCTGTACTACTTTTAATTTGTAAAAGATAGAAAGTTCAAATTTTGCATGTGTATTAAGCTATTCAATGCTGACATTTCTCAAAAATTAGAAATTCAAAAATTGAAAAAGGGAGGGTTGAAGAAATTCGGGGGCCCGGTAGGACACTTTGGAGAAAGTTCATATTCTGGATTCTAGAATAATTAAGTATATTAATAATAAAAAAAATTTCAAAATTTCAAAATTTTATTTGGGGGCACGGGGGCAGCATTTGCCGAGAGTAAAAATTGTGCTAGAAAGTTGAAATTTTGTGTGTATGCTAACCTTGGTAACTTATTTAAAAATCAAACAAAAAAATCCCAAATTTTGAAAAATAATATTGTTTATTTTGATAAAATTATTTCAGCGAGTTTATTATTTCAATTTAAAAATAGAGTTAAATATAAAATGTAATTACGAATAATTTTATTGGATTCAAATCAAACACGCGGGTAAACTCTAGTACATATAAATATCTCAAGATTTAATTAAAAGTGAAAATAAATATTCTTAACGTTTAATTTCCTATGTACTGATTTCTTTAAATTTCTTCCCAATGTAAATATTATGTCAATGTTACTAGAATTATACACTCATATTTGATAAGAAAATGTTATAATATATTTTCACTATTACCTAAAAGAAAATAATAACACAAATAGAACACAAGAATAATGAAATAAAAACACTTTTTAACATACTATAAATATATAAGTAAGAATACTAATAATCACCAAACTCTATATTAGTAATTAACATAAACCACAGCTAAGTTACTTAATGATAATTTTAAATTAATTAAATAATATAAATAAATGACTAAAACGGCGAATAAACCAACAAAAACACCGCCGTACTATGAGAATACCACGTGTGAATCAGAGTCAGTTTGTTTGCTTGGAGGCGATTGACTGATGACACATCGAAACATTTACAAAATCATAGTAAAACAAATCACTCAAAAACAACTCACTGTTAGTGGTTCTGATATTCCACTTTCAACGTACTAAAGTAAATGCGAAAGACGTATTAAGGGAATCCCACAGCAGGTGAAGTCTGTTGGTCTAACGCAAGACAAAAAAAAAACAGGTTATGGGCTTTCCAAGACCATATGTAAAACCGCAAGCCAACGCGCGCGGGTGGATAGTACTGGGGTTGCCTCTTCTCTGCGACCAATCAAATCGCTGGGACGCAGTGACGTGCGCAAAGCATCACAGCTAAGTGTCGCAACAATGAAAGGTATTATCAAAAATCAAGAGTAGGGGCTCGGTAGTATTTAAAGACCGAGCAACACAACTAGTGCATACATTGATTTGTTTGCAATCGCAAAGTAAACACGCAAGTAATTATAGCTTATTCATCAATAATCGACAGACAGGCGAAATAAAAGTCACAATTATTAGCCAGTGGTCGTTCATTTTTAAGAAGCTTATAAGACTTGTCATTTTATCGGCAAATTATCAGCAGTGATTAATATCAGGCTGATTTTAATATCTAAAAAGAAAATAAATATTTTGCGATTTAATATTTTGTAAAAAAGTGCAGCGATTTTTTAACTGCTGTTAGTTTTGAATTGTTTGAAATTTTTGAAAAAGTTTGAATCTACTAAATATAACATGATGGCTGTCGCTGCTGCTCAAAAGAACCGCGAAATGTTCGCTATCAAGAAATCCTACAGCATCGAGGTAAGTTTAGTTTTAAATTTATTATAAAATTTACAAAATTTGGATTTATTGTCAGAATTTTAGGAAAATTTGCACAATTTTCAAATAAAAAATATAATTTAGAATAGAGAATATTTACAAACCGTAAATCGTATTTAAAAATATGAACTCAACTTAGAAAAATCCTAAATTTTGACATTTATATTCAAAATTTTTGATGTAGATTTCGTCGATAATATATATTTTTCACGTATTTGATCCACACCAATTTTTATAGAAGTTTTGCTTTATAAAACAAACTAGACACAAAAGTAGTAAAAAATTTAAATCTACAATAAAAGCTATGTTTTTTACATATATAAAATATGTATATATAAACTTGTATATATACATACAAACATTTTATAATTAATGATAACGATCCGGAGCAAGGTCTACCGGTTAGCAGCCAGTACCATAGACAAGATAAAATTATTTTTTCAAAATTTGTATAAGTCTCTGCAGCTTTTTGAATATATTTCTTTAATTTTATTTACTTAATTGGCTACAGACGCTCCATTCGGCCTTGCCCGTGGCCTGAGCCGGTTTTAATATCTTATAATATTGCCAATAACAAAAGTAGATTGTTGTATTTTCAAAGATTAATAAGGTAATAATATCTTAGTCTTATAAAATCTATACCTATAGTAAAAAAATTATATGTTATTTAAATTACATAAAATCAATTTTTGTATCCAATTAGGAAGCTTGATTTTATCACTAAATTAATAACCAAATGATTCAGCGTATTTAAGTAATTAAAACAAGATAGATGTAACATTTGAGGCTGAGTTAAATACCTGAGACTTTAAAGTAGATGATTCTGAAATTAATTTCTTTAAAATTCTAAATAAATGCGATTAAAGTAATTCACAAAGTAACAAGTAATTAGGTAATATGAGTTTTAACTTATTGGTTAGATATATCTACTAATTAAATATTGCATAATTAAAAAATAATTTTTTGCATGCAAAGAACAAAGAAATGATAACAATAATTACCTTTGAACAATAGATTTCTGGAAGCGTCTTTCAATATAATTACAACAATTACTTTTAAAAAGCATTTTATATAATTATTGTTACAAAGTGTTAATCATTTTATTATTAAACTATTTGATAAATATAACAAGTCAGTTTTACGTTTCTTTTAATAATATCACACTTTCAAGTAAAAATTATATAACTATTACAACTTCCTATATATATATATATATATATATATATATATATATATATATATATATATATATATATATATATATATATATATATATATATATATATATATATATATATATATATATATATATATATATATATATATATATATATATATATATATATATATATATATATATATATATATATATATATATATATATATATATATATATATATATATATATATATATATATATATATATATATATATATATATATATATATATATATATATATATATATATATATAAAAATTTCTTTAATGTATTTAAAGGTTAATTATTGATAAACCTAGTAAATTATTTTATATTAATTGCATTAAAAATTACTTAAATAAAAATAAAATCAATCTTCAATTAAAATGTAATATTAATAGGTTGTAACAGTCATTTTTAGCTTAAATAACAAGAGAAAGTTAAAGAAATTAACATTCATTACCTGGCCGACTAAAAAAACCGCCAAATTATGTATAATTCGTGTCTGTGTTATATAACACAAACACACACACACACACAGTCACATGGAATGACTGGCAGATGTTAAAAGATTTACTTAAGAAATATAAACTTTCTTTGTATTTATCTAGAGAGATTTTGTTAAGATATTGGAATATGTAATACAGTTTGTACAGTGGCGTAGAAATAACTATTAGCTGCTGTTAAATAAATAAGAAAAGGGTCAGAAACTATTGTTATGTTAGATAAATCTTAATTGATGCAAAATAAAGTAAAACGCATATTTTTTATAGGTATTTAACATAACTAATATCAATCAACGTTAATGTAGCAGCTTTGTAGCATTTAAATAAATGCGTTCTTTCAAGTTTACAAGTAGTTCGCGTAAAAATGGAAATGAATTTGCTATATCCAGGCTATTAAATTAAATGGTTGATTTAACAACAGATATGCACGTATAAATATATAATAATTAACGCGCACAAGGTCAAATAAAAGCAAATGCCAATTATTACCCGTTCATTATACATTGAGGACAGATTTCTTTATTTCGGTGACCATTTTGCTCCAATTAGGCGCTAATACTCGTTAAAACATGTTTTGGCAATAACAAAATCGGAAATATTTGTGACAAATATTTACCAAAAATGACCAAATTCTAAGAATGATATAATCGGACGGACCGAATTTTTGTTAGTGACCTCTAAAATATAAAATAATTACATAATAAATTTTAAAACAAAAATTTGCAAAGTTATGACCCTCAAATATAAAATGTCGTAAGTCAGTTTTGTGAACTATATAATAATTTGTAAAATGGTTTTTCGCAAGATATTGACCTTGCCGAAATAATGTGTTATGTAATTTTAATGGTGTAATATCAGGGACATTTCTTACATCAAGGACAAAAATTGGGACATTCAAATAAAAGTAATTTTGCACTGTTTTTATAAACGCGCGGGTTATTTTAAAATTAGGGCAATATGGGTAGTGAAAAGTAAAATCTTGAAATATTTCGCAACATCTATACATCAATATAGAAATTTTTATATAAGAAACTATTAAGTTTACAAATAACTGCTTTTCGAAATTGGATTTTACAAAAAAATTACAAAATATTTCGAATTTCCTAAATAATAAGTGAAATTATTTTAAAAAAAATTCAGGTGTCATTTTAAGTGACCGTAATTAAAGATAGTATACATAATAGTATATGTATGTATATGTATACATATACAACTTTCAATTTCTTTGATAAAACCAGTTATAATAGCAAAAGTAATATTAGTTACATGTATTTTGTTCTGTGTCACTGTCAATACTCTACAGTTAACACTGTGCTTTTCTTATTATGTATTATTTGTAAATATATATTTTTATATATAGATATATACACATCTCTCTCTATTATGCAACTATTAAACAGAGATAGACATATTAACATAACTGTTAATTATTTTTAGTAATAATTTATTTATATATAGGAACTGGTTAGTTTATGGTATACGTGCGAATAGGTAAATGAGTAATGGAGCTACCTTCTTATATATATATATATATATATATATATATATATATAAACATTTATACATATATGTAAAGATGTAAAGTGCTATTACTGTTTCTATCGTCTATTTGCAGTCAATTTATTTAAGAGAGAAAATTTTAACCAAAACCGATGCCTCGAAAACCATAACACTTTTAATAATAGCACGTACTATTAATTTTATATCTTTTTTTAGTTAAGCGAAACGTAGTAGTATTACATCTATAATAAGGGTACTATTTTATATATTAAAAAGAACTTTTTATTACTTTATAATCCATTCAAAATTTTTTTGTATAACAAGAAGAGTTATTAATATATTTAACAAGTAGTTCTAAAGTTGAAAACTAGATTCTAAAAGCTTATTTCCTATTTCTTGAATTTTAGAACTTTCTAAGATGACAATAAGGTCCTTTATCTATTATTTACACCCAGTAAATCGCTTGCAAAGTCAAAGGAAACTGTCCTTAACGTACATATCCTTTCAAGCGATTTTCTACAGGAAATGAGCTAGAATTAACTGTCCTATACAGACCCTATAAGTTTTAACAAGTTTACTAGTGATATATATATATATATATATATATATATATATATATATATATATATATATATATATATATATATATCACGTATAAAAGATGTTAAAAAGATTTAGTGTGTCAGTAAAATATGATATCAACATATTTCAAAGGATAACGCATTTTAGGATAATAAAAATAGGGTGAGATTTTTACTTTTATTTTCCCTGTTGATTTTCGAAGGAGTTTTCAAAGTCAACCACAGATGTTGCTTTATAAAATTATATTTTTAGTTCCCTTTTTGTACTCTGGTTAAGATTTCTGTTATGGCTACTAAGTTGTTCTATTTATATAAATAAATTCTTTTGTTCTTACAGAATGGTTACCCATCTCGCAGACGCTCTTTAGTAGATGATGCTCGTTTCGAAACACTTGTTGTTAAACAAACCAAACAATGTGTACTTGAAGAGGCCCGCCAACGTGCCAATGGTAAGCACAAAAAAAATTTTAGCTCGTCAATTTCTTTTCTTATTTTTTTTTTTTTTTATTATTATTTTCATTTTTAAAAATAGATTCAAGTCTGGATAGCTGCTCTGTGCAGAGTCTCCATGCCGACCTCGTTCAAGGTTTGTACTTTGCATGGTTCTCAATAGAATTTGTGTTTGTAAGGCGACTAGCATCACAGAAAACTATTACGTTTGCATTTAATGTAAAATAGTTGATGAAACAAAACTAATTATACTTCTCTTTTAATTAATTTCGCGTTTACAACAAAAACTAGTCGTTTATATAAACATAATCACACATTGTCATGATTATTTTATGTTGTAGTTGCATTTTATTTATGATTTTTATTTTTATTTTAATTATTAGATGATAAAGTGCAATTGGAATCCTCTACAGTCGATGAAGTCAAGGTCTTAGACGACGCTATCCGTTGTAAGTGTTCTTTTATGTTTGTCTTTATGATTTCATGCTTATGCTATTATTATTTTGCATGATTTATTAAATATGTGTCTTTTTGTTGTAATTTTATAGATGGAGAAAATGAAATTCAAACTGAGGGTACAATTATCGGAGACGAAGGTAATTATCATTAAATATTGCGCCCCACATATATATATATTTAAAAAATGTCTTATTTCTATATTGACCGTTTCGTTAAAACCCTTAAAAAGATTTAAAATGCTAAAAGTTCTTTTGTATTCAACGCGAAAATGAAATAAATGAAGGGTGAAAATCGACATCCCTTTTCTCTTATATTTTTTATATAAAAAAGGGACACCACCACAAATCTTATATAATATTATATACTAGTCCACCCACACAACACTTTATATAGCTTCAACATAATAAATGCCTCCTTTTCTTATAATTTTTCACCACTTTTCCGAGCCTTGACTTTTACAATTGCACTTAAAGTAAATTATGCTTAAAGAATTTTACCGCACGTCTGATTTTTAACACAGAAATTCTATTACAGTTCTACTTTTTATATTATTGTATTATAAAGTGGATTCAAGTAAAACTACAGTTATTTATAGAGGACTTAAAGCTTCGTTTATACCTTCCAGTGACTTGAAGTCATGTCTTAACCAACTTGACTAATCAATTTTTTTTTTTTTTTAAAGATTTTGGTCTAACAGAAGAGGAAGTAGTTTTGGGTAACGCATCCGTTGAATCTCCTGATGCTATTCAAACAGCTGCTTTAGTAGTTCGTATGCGCGACATGGGAGCTCTTCCACGTGTCTTAAAAACCGTTGACAACTACAAAGGAAAGGTGGTGCATCTTGAATCCCGACCATCAAAGGAAAAGGACGTGCAGTTCGACATTTTGGTTAAAGTCGAAATGACTCGTGCAAATATGCTACTTCTCATTCGTTCGCTTAGACAATCTTCTGCTTTGGGAGGTGTTGCTCTGTTAGCTGAGAACAACATCAGTGTCAAGAGCCCTTGGTTCCCCCGACACGCTTCCGAACTCGATAACTGCAACCATCTGATGACTAAGTACGAACCTGATTTAGATATGAACCACCCTGGATTCGCCGACAAGGAATACCGAGCCCGTCGTAAAACAATTGCCGAAATCGCTTTCGCTTACAAGTAGTAAGTGTCTAACTTTACCTACCCCTAAACATGATCATTGCAGCAGAGACTAATTAAACTGTTTTATCTTCCAGTGGAGATCCAATCCCATACATCGAATACTCCGAGGTTGAAAACAGAACCTGGACTTCAGTATTCAACACCGTGTTGGACTTAATGCCAAAACACGCATGCGTTGAATACCGTAACGTATTCGCTAAACTTCAAAAGGAAGGTATCTTCGTTGAAGATCGTCTTCCTCAATTAGAAACACTCAGTAGCTTCCTTCGCAGAAACACTGGTTTTACATTAAGACCAGCTGCTGGACTTTTAACTGCTCGTGACTTCCTTGCATCCTTGGCTTTCAGAATCTTCCAAAGTACCCAATACGTTCGTCATGTAAACTCACCTTACCATACTCCCGAACCGTAAGTATTATTTGATTTTATATCTTTTGCAAATTAAAGTTAAATCTTTTAATGCTATGTCCTTTGGGAAATAAAGAAAAGATGGAGTTTAATTGCTTAAACGATTTCTTGGGTAATCCTTAACGATTGATTTTGAGATTAGAGTACTAGAAAATATTGTGGAATCAATTCTTTTGACGTTTATAACTTGGTTTCAATTTTATTTGATATTTAGCTTGATTATGACATGTAGGTGGTGCTTTAATTTGATGGTAACTAGCTTGATGACACCTTCTATCGATTTTTCTTAACACAATATAATATTTTACCAATATAATTCAATAATAACGTTATATTCCAAAGTAAAGCGTTCCATTACTGAATGTAATTTCCTTCTGTAGTATTAATAGCGTTGTAAAGGCTTCAAACGAAGCGCTGTAATGGAGTAATAATGCAATTATAAACTTCCATTTATCTCCAATACACAAAGTGTTAAAAGCATGTTAAAGTTATAACAGTCAATTATGATTCATAATTAAATATTAATTTGTAATTGTTTCTTATTTTTGCAGAGATTCTATCCACGAGATTCTTGGACACATGCCTTTATTGGCTGATCCTAGCTTCGCCCAATTCTCGCAAGAAATTGGACTTGCTTCTCTTGGTGCATCTGATGAAGAAATTGAAAAACTATCCACTGTAAGTTACATCAACACAACTTTTAGCTTGGAGATAGTTACTTTATATATGTTGCTACTATGTTCCCCTTTATGTTGGCTAATTAGTGTTTAATGATGATTCCACTGGTAATTAAATTCATTTTGAGGTGATATCTGGCACGGCCTTCGTACATTGCTTACATCGAGTATCGCGTTCTGCTTTTCTCTGCAATTAATCAGGTATCGCGCACATGGCCAATTCAATTACGAAAGCCTACGTTTACGTTTACCTGGTTTTGCGCGTTTTACATTATTTATTCAATACATTTATATATCTTACATACACACAATTACATACACTGCAAAATGATACACTGCAAAAACTAATAATTACAATAAAAAAAAAAACAAGGTTAAACATATTTTAAAATTTAGAAATCAGTAATTAATTAATTTCATTTAAACATGAATTAAAAGTTGAATTGAAGTTTATATATCAAGGATTTTTTTAATAAAGTGATTAGCAATGTTAATTGTTGTGATTTCAAAATTTGCATTACATTAATTGTTGTTATATGATAGATAACCTTCAAATAATAATGGATTATAAAATGGTTATGCAGTTTTTATTAAAGTTTCCATTAGTTACAAAACTAGAACGATAGAAATCGAATAAATATAATCATCATCGCTAAGTCTGCATAGTATTTTAAAAGATTTGAGCTAATCTTTACTGAACTATTACTGAAATCTTTCCACTTGCTAGCTGACAACAAGCTAGTTATAGTAATAAATTACGTCTACTTGGAATTTATTAAGAATATTATAATCGTTAAAAAGTGTTAGTACAATAGAAGTAAAATAGGTAACACTTGCGCAATAGCCTATTACTATAGTAAATCAAACACAATTATTTTCTTTTTATTTGTCTTGACTTTTATTCGTCATAGCCACCATCAAACATTTTTTATACATATTTTACTATTTATAATTCTATTTTACAAATTTCTAAATATTTAAATAATTCACTAATTAAATTTGAATCACTTAACAAAAATTTAGTATTAACAGGAAAAGTTTTAATCACATCTAATATTTCACTATTGAATTTTGATCTTTCTAAACTATAATTTATGCATTCAAATATAATATGATCCAAAGTTCCTTCTTCACCACATTGACATCTATCGTCAGATTTAATATTAATTTTGTACAGGTGCGCTGGAGTTTTACAATGATTACTTTTGATTCTGATTATAGTTGATATAATTTTGCGGAACTCATTTCTAAACTCTTCCATTTCGGAACTCTTCCTTTTAACTGACTTTTGTTAATGAAATACACACAATTGAAACACAATTAAATTCAATTACTAACCTGAAGATAAACTGCCGCAACTGATAATTCTAGACGTTGTCGTAGTTTGTTGGTAATATCGTAATATGAGATAGTTTACCTCTAGATTTAAGAAGACGCATCTGAAACTGTTTGAGACTTTGTAATAATTGTAAATGTCTTTTTCTTCCCCAGGTATACTGGTTCACCGTAGAATTCGGTCTCTGCAAGGAAAACAACCAAGTCAAGGCCTACGGAGCCGGTCTCCTCTCTTCCTACGGAGAGCTCCTCCACGCTCTGAGCGACAAGCCCGAGCACAGATCCTTCGAACCAGCTTCCACAGCCGTTCAACCCTACCAAGACCAGGAATACCAACCTATCTACTACGTTGCTGAAAGCTTCGAGGACGCTAAAGATAAGTTCAGACGCTGGGTAGCCACCATGTCCCGACCCTTCGAAGTACGTTTTAACCCCCATACCGAAAGGGTTGAGGTACTAGACTCCGTGGCGCAATTAGAAACCCTTGTGTCTCAATTGAACACAGAAATGCTTCATTTAACTAATGCCCTTAGCAAATTGAAGACCACTTTTGGTTAAGTTGTGATATTATTTTGAACCAATGTTTTAATTCATCATATCGGTCGTCGTACTAACTCCCCTTGCACCCCCCTAAAACACCCCTACATTCTTTTATCGCTTTATTCTTTTATTTTGAAAATGAAAAATTTTAATTTTCTTTTGTGACTTTAAGAAATATGAAATTTAAAAAAAAGATTTAGTGATGACTGAGTATCGACTGTCATTTCTCATTGTATAAATTTATCATCTATTTTATTATATTATTTTATTGTATTTTTATATTAATTTTATATTATAACAGATATTAACCCTTCACCTCACTTATTTATAGTGTAAAACGCCTTTAGGTTAGATTAATTAACTATGAGGTATATATTTATTATAAAATGTATTTATTTATGTAGTATGTTACATAATAATTATATAATCTTAAAGTTATGAATGTATGTGTTACACAAAACAATCTGTTGTATATTTGTCGTAGAAAAGATGATCTCAAATTGTCAGATATTTTATTCTATGTACTCCTAAAGTAAATTCACACGTCATATCTTATGATGTTATTGCATGTACTAACAATTAATTATAAATCAAAATTTAAATTAAATATTGTAAAATTTATTGTATTCCGCACAAGTTCCTCTAAATGTATGTATGATAGCACGCATGGAAATCTTCAAATAAATTGAACCACAAAAATTAATACTTGTCTTTTTCTTTCTCTTATAGTTTTAAGCTAAAACAGTTATAGTGAAATACACCAATGCCTCTTAATAATATATTATTAAAATATAAATAAGCTCAGAAATTTGAGAACATTTAAATCTTTCAAAACGTGAAATACATAATCAGATTATATGCCAATATATTAGCCAAAGTTGAAACAGACTTGAAAATTGAAATTCAAATATTTTTAAATAATGATATAAATAAAAATTAAATGCACTTCGTTGGTAAGCAAAATTTTCTTCTTAAATGTTCGTAATAGTCTGAATAAAATTTTTAGTGATACAAAAGATTCTCGGAAAGTTAGTAATTCTGAAAAACAGAAAGTGTTTTTTTTTATGGAATTTTTGCTTAGAGCATATATATATGGAGAGTGAATAATCTATGTTTACTATAGATTAAAAGTGTGTCCAAAATATGTGCGAGAGAGAAAGGTATATGTTCCTATTTGTTCTCTATGCGCATGCATCGAAAGTGACAGCTGTATAGATATAATAAATATTAATATTTTATTAAGATATAATAAATATTAAATATGTAAAGTAATTATATTTCATATTTAACAACTTTCACGTATTATATCTAGACAGCTCTGACTTGACAACTGTCACTTTCGACGCATGCGCAAAGAGAACAAATAGAAACATATACATTTCTCTTTCACACACATTTTGGACACTTTCAGTTCCAGCATTCTCTCTTCATATATATATACTCTAAGGATTTTTGCTACTATGTGCGTAAATGTCGTTTGACAATTGATTGTCAATTGTGAATGAAACTAATAGTGATGAAAAATTAATTTAGTGGTTTATTTTCAGTTGAATTATAAACAAAATTATTGAAATTAGAACATTAAGCATTCCAAATACCCAAATTTGGAATTTTAATATTTATTTTGATATTTGATCGACTATTTTTTTTTAAAGAGCCGCGATTTACCTACTCATTCTAACATCTTTCCCTTAAATTTTATAACTAGTCCCATATTCTTGATGTTACGGAACCACATGGGTCCTTTAAGACCCAATTAAGAGCATTAAAATCAAATTTGGATATGCTTAAATATTATATACAGTTTGGACTGAAATTATAAAATCTCAAACAAGTATGATCAGCTCTAACGAAGTGAACTTTTATATTACTATTTAAATCAGAAGTTTTCACACTTTTTTCTCCGTCAACTACACTGACTGCATTGTCTTCTACACTTTTTATCACAAAACTCGTATTAATTTTGTAACTGTTTAACTGACGCCTTTACTTATAAGGCCTATATTTTCTAATAATAGGCTATGTAAGTTAACCCAAAACTTACATTTATTTGAGACCATCAACTTTCAACAGCTATGAACACTCAAAAACAATATATACATTTTTAAACATTTACAATAAATAAATTACAACTTATAGACATACGTAAAATAAAGAGATTTAATTTGTAAATTGGTGATTAAACCGACCTTAAATAAAGAGCAAATTAAATCCCATCCCTTGAAGCAGGCATAAGAAACCTAATTTAGAAAATATAGGCGGTGAAAAATCGTTAGAAGATAAACAGTTACAAATTGTAAATGCCTATTTTTGTAACTTTTTCTCTGACGTCATGCATAATACATTGGACTAGTGGACAAATAAAACCTTAGCCTGCATTTTCACTACAAATTTATTTACCAATATTAACAAATAAATGACTATCACTCTAGTCCAATTCATAACGCATGAAGTCATATAAAAAGCTACCAAATGAAATCCTAATTATATTTTTTCAATAAACAACATTATTAAGACTTTGTAAATGGTTTATTATTCAGACGTTGCATTTCATGAACATTCCTTCATTGTATTTATTATGTTACTTATGCTACTCCATTGTTTTATTTAAATAATTAGTAACGTAGTAATAACAGTCATTTTCAAATCGAATCGGAGCCTGGATAACATCATCATTTCTGTCCAAATTTGAGTTTACATTGTAAGGTTGGAACCTTTGTCTGTCACACACGGGTTCTCCAATAGATGGCTCGTAAGGATTCTCAGGATATTCAATCTGTGTTAAATGTACAGGTATAGTAGATACCTTAATAATAACTTAAGGCTAGCTTCACAAGTGTGCAGCAAATGCATTATGTATAGTACAGACTGGTGCGACATAAATATGAATTTAAAAAAATTCTAGGTAGTATTTTTCCGAAGCAAAAATGTTTCAATGCTAAGTCGGAACATCTAAATAAATTACGGTTTTGAATCTCGAGCAAAAGGGTCGAGTATGTTCTTTTTAGTTCTAAATAAATAAAAATAATTGAAAATGAAATGGACAAATGAAATAGACCCTTATCATAATGTAGCGAAGGTAATAAAAGATCATATTATATATTTGCGTCATTTTCTAGTTGATGAAATCATAAACACAAAAATGACGAAGATGCAACTTTCACAGAGAATTGGGAAATATACGACTGCATGTAGAACATAGGGCGCTCCTTTCATATACATACGTATGAAGTATAAATTTCGAAATTTATTAGTAAACGTTATTTTTAGCCTATAAGCAGCATTGCCTATTGAATTTTAAAAAAATCGATCGAAAGAGTTTTCATGCTGTAACTTTCCTAAATCTCTACATTTTATTTTTGTTATTGACCTAATATTATACTTAGTTGAGTTACTAAGTTTATAACAAGTCTTACTTGCGGTTGTGCCTTTTGAGATGTATTCTGATTGTCTAAAACGTACTCATACTTGACTGCATCCATAGATGATGACTGTAATTTTAATTTTTATTATTAGTTACGGGTTTTTATCAATAGAACGTTCAATAATACAAATTTTAAGTTCCATTTCTTTAAGATATTGTAGAGATTCAAACCAATAATGGTATAATTAGTAGAGACTTAAACTAAAATATACAGAAATTTACATAAATAAAGTTTGGATCTAAATACCCTTGAAGCCCAATTAGGATCTTCGTATAACATTCTTTGATCATAAGTTAAACTCATTTCATCATATATAGATGTCTCTGAATATATATCTTCGTAATCATACTTTTCTTGGTCCATTGATTTTATTATTACATCTACTCTACTTTCGACATCGTTTATTTTATCAAGCATATCATTTAAATCTTGTTCAATTTTTTGCAAACGAAGTGATATAACATTGAGGCTAAAATAAAATACTTTATTATCGAATATTGTTAGATTAGATTCAAACCAATTATTATGTGGTTTGCAACTTAAGAATATATATTATCTAGGAAGCAAACGCAACGAAGTAGAAATTTTTTCATAGAAGATTGAATAATATGATTCAAAATAGTTCACTTTCTAGAAGTGCGTACTTACTAAAGAAATATTATTTTTAAACATTAACATTTGCCAATGGGCTTGTGTCCTATGTCTTAATTTCTATAAAAGTGTACTATATATTGATAAAGTGGAATACTAGAACCTCAAATGTTCAATTATTTTTTTAATAACTCCTTATATGTTAAGAGATATTAACAATTAAAAAAGTCATTTTGTCTCTTTAATTATTAAAGGGATTCAACGTTGTACACATTCCAAGTACATATGACATCACAATCCTTGTGTAAGGTTAGCAAGCTTACAACTCATAAATCTCTGCTATATGTATTTATATATCAAAAAATCAAATATTATTTACAGCTATTTCAAGGAGCATTAAAATTTTAACATTATGTCTGCCTTAGCAGGGTTAAATAAAATTAAAACTTATTATTCTTTGATTTGACTTGATTATTTGACTACCAACAGCTACAGAACATTACCACAGCACTGACCTACTCAACAAATAACTGACGTTAAAATGCATTTCATGTCATACAAATATGGTCGACCATTTCTAACGCTAAAACTACAATTCAAACTTTTAATTGCTATATCTCCGTCAATATTTAGATATTTATTAAAATAGACACGCCAATACACATTTATTAACATCAATTTCAATCAATAATTGAAAAATCGACCACTAAAAAATGAGGACACAAGCCCATTGACTCAGGCAATACTTTTTAATAATAAAATATTTATAATTTAATCCGTTACCGTAAGCTATTCAATTCAGCATTTTTCTCCAGCTCGGGCCATTTGGCTTGTGTACAACAGTCGCCTACAGCTTTCTTTTCGTTGTCGTTTACACACATGGAAATAGCTTTTAGGATAGCTTCACTTCTTTTGCACTTAGGTTCATTGCAGCAATATGCACGGATGGCATTTTTAACACATTTGCCTTTCGGAGAAATTCCGTCCGAGTCTATATCTACGATAACCACCAAAAGATGAGAAAATATAATAAAACGAAATCATTGACTAATTAATTAACAAGGACAACAGTCATCATCATCATAACGATTCTTCTTCTTCTTTTGTTTGTGTTTTTTAGAATTGCAGGCACAATCAAAATCTAAATCATCATCCGAATCAAGGAAATATAATTTCTTAGTTGTAGACTTTGGCGGTAAACAACATAAAGTGTTTGGGAAAATGGGACATCCAAATGTGGGTGGTTGCATTTCTGGTATCTTTGGAAATTTAAATTTAGAACAATCGGGTTCGGCATCCTCTTCGTTTTCTCCTCCCTCCTCCCCTTCTTCCGGCTCAACATATTCCCTTATTATCTCAGGACAAGGAACGTTCCGGCATCTACAACAAGTGCTCTCTATAAATTTACTTTTATTTTTGATCTGGGGCACCTTGCTCCTGTAGTTTAATTCTGGGGCTATAAACTGTTTCGTATGTCTGATGATATTAGTGATGTTAACACCCGCTTTGTCAGTATCTGCTTGCATTTTTAGCAATTTCTCTGTAACTATATCCTTCCTCTCTACATTTTTGGGCGCATGCTCCAATAACGTGTACAGATCTTGAACACACTTTGACAGAAGATAGACACCATCCTTCTTTGTCGAAGGATTTGATTCTCCTGTTTTGGACACATCCCATACTGGGTAAATACCATCTCCGAGAGGACGCGTTGCTCGGTTTTCTCTCCGGTCACAGTAGAAGAACTTGAACATCCCGTTTGCTCCAGCACGGCTGATAAAATACGCACTGTCATTATCGTTGTTTTCCTTTAACACGTAAGGAACTTCCCTTGGACCGCAAGCACAGACGGTGCTGGGGTTCTCCAATAAAGTAGGACAAGAACTAACGTTTGGACAACCTTGACCTTGACCTTGCCCTTCTTCATCGTCTGCTACTTCATCATCCACATCATAAAACAATGTTCCACATTCGTAATCACCATCTTCTATAGCAGCTGGTTCTCCAGTTTCAAAGTCTAGAACCACATAGGAATATTTATAGAGTAATAAATAAAATATGCCAACTTCTTCTCCGTCAGCTTTCAATACGTAAATTCCTTCAGCAGGTCCAGTGATGTCATCAAGAGTCGATTGGATCTCATAGTAGCCGTCCTCCACTTTAGCGAAATAAAACATGGGCCCGACAATGTTGTAGGGTGTTATAACGAAAGTTCTTGCTTGGTGTTGCGGTAACGTTATCGTCACAAACGTTTGAACGATGGCCATTGCTGGCGGTTCCGTCCATTCCTTCAGGGGAACTTCCGGTGTATCAGGAACCGGCTCCAGCGAACAAGCCGTCCCGCAAGCATTTATAGAACAATAACATGATTTCTTACTTCTTCGTATTCTTTTAAATATTTTTTCTAATGCTGCCCCTACATCTTCAACTTCTTCCTGTGGTTCCTCTTCTGGTGCAACTTCCTCAGTATTTTCCTCTTCTTCTTCTTCTTCATCGGGAGCAGATGCCTTCGTTTCCAAATATCCTATCGCAAATTTTAACGGTTCGATACATTTAAATAAACGTTTGGGAATTATTTTTGACTTGTTTTGACGAATTAGATAAAAAACAGCTTGAGAAAATGTAATTGAGTTGTAAACTAGTCCTGCCCATAATTTCACCTGGTGGTTGGGTATTGTTTTATCCTGTTCCACGTTATCAGTGTTACCAATTGCTAACAAATCCATTTAAACGTCAAAATGCACCCTAATTTTCATTAAAATTTTATCATTGATTTTCTTTATTTTTAAAAAATTGCAAGAAAAATGCGAATTTTTAAAACTACGAATTTTAATATTGATTTTTTTTTAATACATTTATTATTTTTAGTTGTAATTGATTTTTGTTTTATTTCAGTCAGGTGCCTCCTATGATGCCAGGGAAATTAATTTGTAAACATCTTTCTATTTTTAAAATGAGTATTTGGAAAGAGACTCCTAAGTTGGCATATTTCCTTTCACGATTCATTAGATTCCAACTTTATCAATAAATGCAATAATTAATAAGAAGAGTCAGTTGTAGGGCTTCTACAATAATACCTGTATATCACTAAAAATCTTTAAAAAGAAATTGAAATAAATGTTTTGCTGGTTTTCAAGAGAAAGCAGGATTTATTGATTCAAAAGCCACATGAGAAATACATGCTTCAATATTAGTTGCTGTCGTAGTTCTTGCATTATTTTAAATATCACTCACAATGATTACCGGCCTCCATTACCATTTCTCATATTAAAAATAATTTTCTATCTGTGATACACTTGTTTCCAGAATGGATACTTTCAATATTTCATTTATTTACTTCGTCTATGTGACCTTCTGTGCTTCTTTTTCTTTTTCACTTCACATTTAGGATCACATTTACTGTCATCCTCATCGTCACACTCATCGTCCGAGTCGAGAATAATCTCAATATCGATGTATCTCGTGTTACTCACTTCAGATGGCGTTGGCGAAGCTCTAACGGGCTCGTCCGTGTCAAATAGAGGACAAACTGTTGGTGTAGGTTTCACGTAACGAAATACTGGACCTGGAGTCATCGCAGATGCATCTGCAGCAGGTTTCTCCCCCTCTTCACCTGCTGGAGCTGCCTCTGCTATTTCTGCTACCTCCGGTTCCGGTTCAGGTTCCCCTTGCTGTTCAGCTGCTTCCTCAACTGCTTCTACATCGACTTCTTCCATTTCTTCTTCATCTTCTCCGAACCCGGATTCCGTAGAAGAGTCCGAAATATCCAAGACAGGGCATCTACAGCAAGGCGCCCTTGCAGGGTCTCTGAACTCTAGTATCGGTATAGATTTAGTAGAACCGGTTTTAACATGTTTGCTTCTTCCAGCAAATTGTTGGGTGTGCCTTATAATCCTCGTTACATTTAACCCGAGAGGATCTGTCTCAGATTCTATTTTAATAAACCTCTCACATAATAACTTGCCTCGTTTCGTAGCTGCTGGTGCATTCTGGAGGACTTGATCGAGCTGCTCTGCACATCTCATTAAATAGTACACCCCCTCGGATATGGTGGATGGATTCGTATGGCCATCAGAGCACACATCCCACAAGGAATACATGCCGTCAGGAAATGGCTGCTGCCCGTGCTCCACATCGCAGTACATCACGCGGAACATTCCAGCCACGGAGCTCCTCGTCACAAAGTACAAGTAGTCAGTCTCCCCATGGCACGTGCAATGGAGATTCACCAGAGGCACGTCTGTCACCAAACATCCATGAGTTCTTTTGTCTTCGTCTTCTTCAAGTTCAAGGATGTACTCACCTTCCTCGATATCAATCTGCTCGTTCGTTTCAACATCGATCAACATGTAGGCGTGGTTAAACACAATCAGCTGGCAAACACCCAACGATTCCGTTTCTGTTCTGATCGTGTAGGCTCCTTCTGGGGGGCCATTGACGCCATCCGCAACAGAGAACACCCTAAAGTATCCATCCTCAATTTTACTGAATTGATAGACACACCCAGGTTCGTAGAAACGGTTCAGGGTGTAAGTGAATCCTTTCCCCTCAGGGATATTTACATTTAGAAAGGTCATGGCTCCATCCTTGGATGGAGGATTTGTCCAATCCATTAGTGGCAACACATCTTCAACAACTTTTTCTGTATGGAAACCATTTTGTTTTCCTCTTAAGCATTTACACATGGGTGTATTTTGACTCATAGCTTTTGCCATGATTTTAATTTTTTTCATATTTAGCGGTGGTTCTGGAATTTCTGATAAATCGAATTCTGGTTTCTCTTGTGGATCTGCTGGTTCTCCATTAGCAACTGGATCTGGAGCTACCTTCTCGAGGAAATCTAACGTATACTTAAACGGTTCAATACACTCCAACATCTTCTTTGGAAATCTGAGTTTATTCTTACGTACGAAGAGAATTATTGTTAAAGAAAGTGTTACTGCCGAATGTACCAGCTGCGCCCATAGCTCCACCTGGCGATTTGGCGTTCCAGCTTTGTCTTCCTCCGTCTCATCCAAATTGAACAAAGAAACTAAATCCATACTCCTTTACAGATAATTCGGATGACAATTTAGAGTGTGATAATTTGATTTGATAATTTCTTAAATATTAATTAACGAATTAACGTACCTGACAGCATTTCGGAAAGGTATCCAATCTTAATTAAACTGCAAATTTTTAATAGCCAAATTCTAATTTTTTATTCATTATTAATTTTTTTTAAGTAATGTTACTGTTTTGAGGTTTGACATTTATGTTTTCTAGATTTTGTTTTATAACGAAATTGATTGATTACTATATGTATTGTATAAATTATCAATTGTTTCTATAAGAATTACTTTTAATCATTTAAACAATATACTTGTGTAACACTTTTTAAAGAATACAAAGATTTCATAATTTTTAGAAGATACTGAAGCGCCTGTAGTACATCTTAGCCATCTTATTGAAGTTTCTATGATAGATCATATAAGGCTTATTCACTTGCACTTATTTAAAAGAGAATCTTAACCATTTTGTGACCAATGTAATAACCCTCTACCAGTAAAACAGGCCATTAGAGTATTTATCTAATAACAAATCCACACTAATACAAAAATATTTAATTATACCCAAGATCTGAAATATCAGGATTAACAAAGAACTTTATATACAGGGTGTCCTAAAATTCAACGATAAGCCGACACCAGAAGGTAGAAAATTTTTTTTTATCTCATTTTATTTTCACAACAATTTATGAAATATGGTTCTTGTAAAGAAATAGTATGCATAATTTTTTTTTATTGCTAGTTTTCCTGGAGTATTATACCATTTTGGAATCCTGAAGAGTTGCGCCAATTTTTAAAAAAAACTTGCCATAGTAGTGTTCATACTTTTCTTTTACACCACGATGAGTTAAAGTTGACTGAAAGTAAAAATCTTTAAACATTTTAGGGAAAAAAAATAATTTCGATTAAATTTTGTGTAAAAACTACTAGCATTCTGGGAGTTTTAATGGTTGTGGTGGATAGCAGTGCTATTTAGGTTGCCGATACAAAAAAAAAATCAAAAATATTTGAAAAATTGTGGTAATGGTAGTTAAAAACATCTTAAGGTGTTTCAATTCTCGAAAAAAAATTTTTTTTTTCTAATTCCTAAACAAAATGAGATAAATTTTTTTTTTCTTTTTTTCTTGTGTAGTCATGAGCAAGACCACCTTCTGGTGCCGGCTTATCGATGAATTTTGGGACACCCTGTATGAAAATTCGGCGCGTATGTTTGTACTCGCAAAACGCGAAAAGTAGTCGGTCGATTGACTTGAAATTTTGACACAACGTTGCATTCGAATAAGCGAGCGTTTTCTCGAAAATCGAGTTATAGTTGATAGTCGTTTGTGGGTGTGTGTGTCTTATATTTACTTTCCCATTCATTGCACACATTTCAGACAGAGCCACAACAATGCGTGGCAAGAAGTAAAGTACCTTAAACAAATTCCTCTATAATGCGAGACTTTAAGGTATGAAAAGGTATGCACACCTCCCAGTAAATTAGGAAAGATGCGACTACGAGTAGATAGTCGATCGGTCTCTCTCAGATCAAGACGTATGAATACATACAGTGGTGTATTAATAAACATTAAAATAGAATTTTTCTCTCACAATAAAATGTGTTAGTGCTACTACATCCTACTGAAAAATACTCACGCAAGTCGCATAAAAACGGTGGCAGTGTGAGAGAACCTTTATTCTTTAATTTAATGTGCGTTGTACAGAAACGTGCTAATAATAAAACCAAGTCGATACACTTAAGTAAAAATGAAAGAATTAAAAGTTTGTTTAAAGTAATCTCGATCGTAAATCACCGTACAGTTTACGTAATCTTTTGTTACTTACGTTTAACGTCACACAATATTCTTAAATAAATACAATACGTTATTTAACGTAAACTTAACAAAGATTTGATTAAATAAATTGCTATCAAAACAATAAAATTTTAAACAAAATTTATTTTAAAACAAAGAATTTTAATTGTTTTTAAATGTAAATTCCAATCCTCCATTTTAAACTCAATTTCAAACACAACCTACATGTTATATTTTTATAAATAATAATTTTCAATGTTATTTTCGCAAGATTTAATGGTATTTTTTTTCTTATAAAATACATGTAGGACTTAGAAGATATAAATAGTAGTATGTGTGTCTCGACTTGTAGTAGTGTTAGTGTAATGTTGTAAAATAAGGATTGGAGTTGGTGGTCAACCGATGTACTACGTATCTTCTAACACGTTGTACTATGTCTAGCGACGCCAACGCCGACGCCTCAACCTACAACACTACTCGCCACCCCGCTCTCCCTTCTCTAACGCTCACCCACATAACGTCGGTACGCCTGGTTTAATAGCGGCGTGATAAACAATGTCCACGATTATATTTCATATGTTATACATTTATTTAATTTAAAGGACCAGTTGCATCACATTATTTACTTTTACAATCTTATACTGGATTTAATCGGGCCATTTTCAACGCAAAAAACACTGGTATCGATCGATTTTTGGCCAATTTGCTTAGCAGTCGTTTACAACTACATTTTTGTACTATTATATAAAGCAAGTTTTTAGGAAGGCATCAAAAATTTGAGCATTTAATATCATTAATACTTATTACTTTTATACACACCTGTATAAATTAACGAAGAAAGTGATAATAAATTAAGAGAAGTGAAGCCATAAATTTGCAAACAAAAATTACATGATAGGTCATACAAATCTTACGCATACCTACTTATTCAAAAGAGAACCTCAACCAATATGTGAGAAATGTAACATCCCACTAATGATAAACCATATTATTGTTCGATGCTCAAGGTACTCATTGCACAGATAAGGCTGTAATATGCCTGAGGAATACAGGCTGATATTTAAAAGCAGGAAAACCTGAAAGCCTGAAAAACCTTATTGACTTTATCAATAAAACGAATTTTATATTTTTATTTTAAGTACCCTTACTAGTCTTTATAAGTTGTAAATTAAGTATTACAAATGTTTATAAATGTATATATTGTTTTTAAGTGCTAATATGTATCATGCACTCAAATAAATATTAAAAAGAAATGCAGTATTTTGTTAAAAACAGGTACACATCATTGTAAACGATTCAAAACGGTTTCCAATGTAATAATTAGATGTAAACGTCTTTTATCATAAGATCCAGTGCCCTATTCTTAAGTTTCAAACGCATGTTAATTTTGTAAAGAGGTTTCCGTTACATTACTAGCGAATGAAACTCAGGAGTATGGCTCTAGATTAGTGTTCAAGTAAATTCAGTTTCGATCTTAATTTCATTTGTTAAACCTTCAGATTTCTAGAAACCTGCCTTTTACACGGTTCGATTCGATTACAAAGTGTATGTTTGTTTCGCATTTAGTGTACAGTGCATTAAAAAATACATAGATGTACACTGTTTCATTGCAGTAGCCCTTATGAGAGTTGTACATATTAGACTTTCTAGAGAACTGACAGTTGTCTAAAGAATTGACGCGTTTATTACACATCTGATATTTTATTACTCTGATTGCAAACAAAAATTAGTAGAATGGTCTTCCTGTACTATCAGATCAAATCAAATCTCCGACTCCGTTCAGATATTAGTGTTTACATTTAAAATTAGCGGACGTGTTATTAATTATACGTACGATTACTGACCTGTAACATATTTACTACAGCTCAAATAGAAAATGTAACAGGTTAATCAGCAGAAAATTTTTATAACAAAAATAGAAAATAAACCTTAGAATTAACTTGTGGTAAGTTATGAAGTGTGAAACAACATGGCAAGACAATTTTCAACCTTCGGAATAAAATAGTAAGATTCTAAATTAATCTATAGTTATGAACGCAGCTTACAAACATAGTTAAATCTATGTTTAGTCTAAATGTTTATTGGTTTATTTTTAAAGTCATTTTAAACACGGCGAAACACAAAGCTCGCTATAAACATCTCCATTCAAACAGTTAAAATAGCCCCTCTTATACCCCTAAACCCCACAATCATTACCCCCGTCACTCCACTGCTTTAAGTCATTCTCGTACACTTGCATTTATTTATGAATTTAGCTGTTAACGATTCTGCATTTTACGTTAACCTCAAATTTGTTAAAAATTAATGATACAACAGAATTATTTATATTTTTGTTATCGTGACGTCACGTTTGTTACGCACATGTTGACATTTTGAAAGAAATGTTGGGTAATTATTAAAATATAACCTAGCACAATAAGATATATTTAGATTGCTTTTAAATGTTGCTTACTATTTATTTAAGGTAGACTAATAGCTAACTTTACCTTGACAGATTGTAGGTTATAAACTTGGCCGATAAAAAAGAACGCTGTAGTATCATGTTTTATGTGTGACGTTTTAGAATGGGCTTGTGTCCTCATTTTTTAGTGGTCGATTTTTCAATTGTTGATTGAAATTGATGTTAATAAATGTGTATTGGCGTGTCTATTTTATTAAATATCTAAATATTGACTCCAATTTAAAGCACCTACAAAATCATATAATGTGAATATAATATCCTGTATATATAATGGATATACATGAAATGAATAACCATGACAGTATACGAAATACCGTTGCATTTGCACATACATATGATATACAGTGTAGGTTTTTCAGTACAACAGTATATACATATGATATGCGATGTACATGAATGTATATACCTTGAATATTTTTTTATTATATAAATTGTGAGCCTTTCGGCTTTACAATCTACATTATTATATTTCTTAATGCATTTCATATAAATTCAAAGTTAAAACTAAACTTAAACTATTCTAGACTATTACTACTTCGAATAGTACTTTCTGTTTCTCCTTTTTTTGATCCTCTCTCTTCATGTCCCCTACTCCTCCTTTATTCACACCGTTTCCTGCTTCTCCTTCCTTATTGCCTGTATCTTAATCTATCACCTCTTGCCTTCCTTGTATCCTCTCGACAAATCCTCTATTATCTTTTCACTATCCTTCCTGCCTTCTTTCTCTCTTCATTTTCACTTCTTTACTTATGTCCATTACAGGCATAAACACTCTATCTTTACTATTTCCTCTTGACTCTCTTACTTTACTATTTCTGCTTGACTCTCTTCCTTTACTATTTTATTATTGTCTCTATCTCCGTCATCCGCCTCTTGTTCTTATCTCCTTTCCGCAAATCCTCTATTTTTCTGGACTGAAGTTTAACTGTTTCCTCGCTACTTCTTTCTTTTTCCTGCTTCCATTCACTGCCTCTTTTAGTACTTCCTCTCTCTTCATGTTCCTTATGCAACCCAGCTACGACCTTGAATATAGTATGTATATCCAAATTATTTACGGGCATAAAAACTAAAAATAAATGGATTTTCAATAAGATATGAATAAATATAACAAAATTTTAGTTAATTAAGATGCGTCTTAAACTATGATCGTCTGATAAATAAATATTAGCGTTTGCTTTATATTTTAACCTTGACTCACTTATAAATTACGAAAGACAGCGATAGATAGAAGTAATTACCATTTGATAAATAAATATTATACAAGCATAAACCAAAAGAATGTCAGTATTACATTTATTCACTGCTGGTTGTAAATCATTGGCGATTAGATGCTGTACACAAACGACGCGTCGCGACGACGTAATGACGTTCGTGATCGACGCTAGTTTTTATTTTATGTTTACACAGATGACCTGTCATTAAATTTAATTTTAAAAATATATTTATTGAAATCACTCGCTAGGTAATTACCTAGACAGACTTGTTATCATATTAATATTAGTAATATTAAAAAAAAATTGCTTGCGAACAGATTAGGAAGGCTAAAGTAACAATCCCACCTACTGTTTTAGTTTTTATTTTATTTTTCTACCAGCTAGAATAGTCAATGTGTTAAATTGTTTTCTGTATAAGAGATGTGAAAAAACTCTTTTAAAAACTAAGTCACGAAAAAATTGATGCAAATAACAATTGAAGTAAAGATAGCGAGTAATTTCACCAAATTGTTTACATGATAAAACATAAAAACTAAAGCAAATCAAGCAACGCATATTCTTTCTGTGACTAGAACATAAAATTAAAACAGGAGATGGGAATGACCCTTAAGTCATGTTTTTCAAGGTAAATGTTTAATTATTTTTCTTTTGAATTTATGAAAACGATTCTACAAATTTTGAATATTTTTTTATTTAATTATAAACAAATTGAAATATTAAAAAAATGACGGTTAAGAGCGGCTGAGATATTAATATTTAGTCTTTATGCAAAATTGACGTTAGGAAGGAAGGAAAAAAGGTTATCTAAAAAAAAGAGAGTCATTCTAATCCCTATTTAATATAATTTGCAATAATTGTTTCAACTTATTTTAAATTTACTTAGTGAAGATATTATTAAAGTTCATATTACTAGAGTTGCGTAGTTACTTATGCTTAAAAGAGGTTATAAGAGTTGTATAAATCTATGATTGATAGTGAATTTTATCTTATTCGTTCCTATATATTATTGTATTGTTGATTTATATGCCACAACTGATTTTGAGCATGACTCATCGTCGATTTTGCATAATTTGGACTATATATTAATAAATACTAATAAATACATACTTGCAGTAATAGTAGGTTGAAAATGTTGCCGAAACTTCGCAGCGTGAAGCAAACTTAAGTAGAAGCCACTTACCTAGAAAAAACAAAAATTTATGAATTTTTAATTTGATATTTATTATATTATATATATTAATTGTGTGTGCCTTTCGGCTTTACAATCTACAGTATTATATTTCTAATACATTTCATTCCTATATACATTCAAACTTAAAACTAAACTTAAAATATTCTAGACTTTTACTACTTCCAAAAGTGCTTTCTGCTTCTTCTTCTTTTGGCGCGAGTTAGGTCTTTCTGGGTCATTTGCTGCACTCATCGACATTTCTGCACAATGGTTTTGCTAACACTTCACTTAATTTGATATAAGTTTGAATTAAGGTTGTTCCACCGTGGTATAGTATATTCAGAACATTTACTACTGTTAATTTTAAAACTCGAGTTAATTTTACGCGCAGCGTTGCCGGATCATTGTTGACTATGAAAAGAACGTGTTGGAATTAAAAAATGATATTTTAAATTAATATATCTCGAATACAAAACGATGAAATGCTATTTTTATTAAATTTGTTTAAAAAACATTTTTCTTCACTCTCCTAAATTTTTCGAGAAATATGTTTACAATAATATGATGCCTTTCTATGTTTTAATTCTGTTTATCTTTGTAAAAATGTGTGCATGAAATCTGATTTCGAATGTAAAGACCAAGGACGTGAATTTTTCGATATTTGTTACATAAAAAATGAGTATGTATTTTTAAAGAAAATTAATAACTACGCTGTTTGTACATTTATTAACACATTAGCAATTAGTGCATAATTGTTTATTTTGTTAATTCACAGACTAAACAATAATTTAGCTGTGAAGTCAATCATAATCATACAGAGATTGCTAGAAAAATATACAAATTCATATTCATTTTAGATGCAGTAGTTGTATAGACATAGATATATATATATGTAAAGAAATTATATTTCTTTAGTTGGTACAAAGCTCGTCTGTCGGTAAAACAGTGACCGTATACTCATGGACTTCATAGATGACGTTTGAGGAATAACGGTCAACACATGATATTTGGAGCTGACAGAACTCACTGTGCATAATGTTAGGTTTTAATAAAATTAGATAAAAAGAAATTGACAATTTAAATAATAAACTTTAAATGTCGCTTCTTTGACTTCAGGTAAGATAGTATGATTTAAGTTAAAAAGTGTAATTATTATAATGTGTATGTAAGTTATGAAAATGTCTACAGGTACCTAAAATGTCTTATATATATATATATATATATATATATATATATATATATATATATATATACGATTCAAACAAGATTAAAATTAAAGAGAATAAATTACTTTTATTGATAAAGTCAATAAGATTTTTCAGACTTTCTCATTTTACAGTGTAAATTTAACACTTGCTAGCTTGCCTCAAGCAAATTACAAGGTGGTTTTATCTACTTCTCGTATAGAAAAGCATTTTCTACCAACCTATTGTGAACAGTAAATGAAAATATTTATTAAAAAATAAAATTGTATAACACAGAGTAAGTTTAATAATAAATGACAGACAAATCAATAGATTCAATAACAGAACAAGTTACCAACCTAAAAAACAGAATATTTTGTTTTCCAATGCGTGTTGTTCCACAGTAACTTCTAATTTTCACGTAGTACCCATAATGAAATAATTGTTAGCGTTCTATAGGTTCATAATACATTTTCCAATAAACTACTAAATAATAAATTCGATTTAATTCCAATCAACGAACGAATGAACAACTTTTTTTATATTGAAAGTTCAAATAATTTTCTATTTGTCTTCGAAATATTTAGCAAATACAAAATACTGCGTTTCTGTTATTTGTGTTTTAACAATATTGATCTAGTTCGATTGTAGTTCGCTTTTGTTGGTTGGTACAACTGCACAATAACTTTACAAATATGTACATTATTGCGTATACGAGAATATACACCTAGCTAACTTTGCAAACATTATATTCTGAACTATTTACTTTTTAACTATATAACGTGGACTAACAAAGTTACTTAAAGTAACAGGTGATTTATAAATTAAGCTAGCGTTTACCCCTCTGTGTGTCTTTTGTTTTAATTTCCTTTTTAAATTGTTCAATATTAATTTTACATATAACTAAAATTAATTTTTCATTTAAAAAATATATTTGTTTCAACAAAATATAAAATATTTTCAATTTATTCGTTATTTAACGTCGGTGAAGTATGCAGTCGATTCGGACTAGTCAATGTGTTCAAAATTCAGTACGTTTTTAAAAAATAGCAGTCGATTCATGATTGATGTTAGAAAACATATAAACAAAAAGTGTTTGTTACGGTTAAAATTTTAAAACTATTTAAAAGACATATTAGTTAATCTATTTCTAAAATAATAATTTGATTACATATTGAGAAATATTATATTTATAAGCATCTTCTGAGTTGCATACACACATATGAGAAAGAGCTGTCATTGTACATGGTTTCAATAAATTGTAATTTATGAAGTAAATAAGAATTTGTTACGGCTGATTTTTTGTAATTATTTTAGAGCCATATTAGTTGAATTATTTTTAAAAAGAAAATTTGATTAAATATTGAGGTTTAAGATGTTTGTTAGCGTTTTATTTTACTAATGGGTAAATTTATATATAATACAAATATATTTAAGTTACCTAATACTTCTACAGTCTAATATCATTTTAATATTAGTTCAAATGTTCTGATTAGCCATGTAATTTAAGGGAGGGGTTAGGGTTTCAGCGTAAAAAAAAACACTTTTTTTGCGATTTTTTTTTCAAGTATAGATTGAGCAATTTTATTCGAACCTTTTTTACATTATTGAGCATACTTTTGACTATGTTGTATAATTTTATCATGCAGCAATATTGAAGCATAAGCCGGTAACAGAGCTTCCTCCAGAAGGTCTTGGGAAAAAGACAATTTGCGGTGTTCACAATAACTCGGCCGGAAATTATTTGAAAATGAAAAACCATTAAAATTTAGTTAAATTATAATCAAATCTTCCCCCCCAACGGTCTCTGATAATTTTTTTTTTCATTTAAAAATTTTTGGCGGCTATCTAAAGTGTGAACTGTTATTTTCCACGAAAAATTTTGTGGGTGGGAAACACCCTTAATTAAAAAGAAAATTTTTATCTAAACGTTGGGGGGAGGTATTTTATATGTAGAAAATGTGTACGAAGTTTGAAATGCATCGGTCAATTAGTTTTTAAATGGCCGTGAACACGGACTTTGAAAAAGTAGTTTTGAGAAAAACGCTTCAGGACTATAGCAATGAATAAACTGTATACCTGATTAACATATAATACGATATAATATACCGGATGAATAAGACAATAACTTCAAGAATATTGCTTAGATCGGCTTAAAATTTTAAGGACATATTCTTGAAATGTTAAACAATAAGATAAGACAAAAAAAAAATTGGATTTTTCGAAAGTGAAAACCCTAACCCCTCCCTTAATACCGAATTAATTTTAATGGAAAACACAAGTCCGAATCGACTGCGTACTTCACCGACGACTTTTTTTCAATTTGAAAATTAGGTACCAAAGCTAGCTCATATACAACACTTTAACTTTCTAGTACAATTTTTATCTTTGGAAATATCGTGGATTCGATATAGTTGGGTACGATAAAATCGCCGTCACGATATCGATAATATCGTGATCACGATATGACTTCTTATAACATCTCTTAAGCATAAGTCGCCTTCCAACCCTCGTAATTTGAACTATATATCAAAAATAATGTTCACTATAGTTTTATGTAGAAACAATCGTCTATACTCGCAGATAAAAAATTAATTTTACAATTGTTGCCGGAGCCTTGCTTGAACGTGCAAGATTATTTATAGCCCTGCTTTGAATTTAAGTTGTGTGTATATCAGTAGCGAGTACTTGAGATTTGAGGCACAAACATTGACTTAGATCGCAAGCTACAACGCAGACAGACGCTACAAGAAACCGCGGGACATAGTTATTAAAAAAATTAATTAAAATCACACACAAACAAAAAAAATGTAAAATAATTAGTGAATCAAGAAATAAAAAAGTGTATAAACAAAAGGAGTGAGTGAGAGATATAATGAAAAGGAGTGGTAGATTCTTATAACATTGAAGAGTCCTTTACCTTCCTCTGAAGAGAATAAACAATAAAAAAAGTACTGTTACATTCGGAGTGGTGCATTTGTGAGACATGTTGTCATAGAGTGCATTCGTCTAAACAACCTATGGCCCCTAGAGTTCGGGTTATACTCGTATGCATATAAGGACAACAAGTGCAATATTTGAGTTAGCGAAAACTCGTGCATTGTAGAGTCACCATTGAATGCAACTATGCAGCTATGCAAACATTCTGGTGCATATAGGAAATCGTAGAAGTAACACATCAATTGCATATATACCAGTACTAGTATGTATGTACTTTGTAGGGTATAATATTGTCAACCCTTGTTTGTTTGTTTGTGATTTTGTTTGTATGTGTTCTGTGTGTGAGAGTTGAATAAAACAATATCAACATGACGACAAGAGGTATTAGAAGAAAGAAATCTTCTCTCTGTGAAGTTAAAGTTGCAGTTGTAGGAGCCCCAGGTGTTGGAAAAAGTGGTGAGTTCATATCCTATATTATAATGTTCCAGGTGTATTTATATTCTTATATGTGGCCGAAATTCGTTTGAAAACTGCTATGTGTTTGAAAATTTCTTATTTCGTAGAGAAAAAAATTTAACGCAAAGCGACGTCTGTCTTTTATGTGTGAATTTAATTTCATCTCAAATATTAATTTACATTCCATTGGATTCAGCGGAAAATTATACGTGAAAATACATTTTAAAAAGTTGAAAAAAAACGAGTTTTAAGTTTTCGGTTTATAAAGTTGCCGAGACGGTTGTTGGTGCCATCGGTGGTCAGTAGAGAGCCTATTTCTTGAAAATGCTAACTTTTAAACGGCGGGTCCGATTTGAAAATGGTTTTTACCATTGGATTCAGCGGAAAATTTTACGTGTAAATACATTTTCAAAAGTTGGAAAAACGCAAATTTTGGAAATTTTTCGGGAAATGGCCAACTTCTAAACCGCTGGTCCGATTAGAAAATAGTTTTCAGATTGGAAATCAGCGTAAAATTTTACCCTAAAATACATTTTAAAAAGTTGAGAAAAACGAGTTTTAGGTTTTCGGTTTATGAAGTTGCCGAGACAGCTGTTGGTGCCATCGGTGGTCTTCGGTGGTCGATCGTCGATAAATGACGAAGTCTCGATGAAATTTCACGCAGTCACGTGACGAGATTTTTTAACCGTGACGAGATTTTTTATAGTGACGAAAATTCCTATAGAATCAAATAAGAATTACTATAGTTTTAGTAATTTTTGTTGTAAGCTATAATAGCACCTTTATACTATACTGCGTAGTAATATTTACTTTGTATTTCTCAGAGTGTAGTTCCAGTATGAGAGTCCCTAATTTCTAAAAATGCATTTAAATATAAATTAACTAAAAATATTTTAGAACACTATTGTAGAAACACTGTTAAAAGACATCAGAGTAAAATAATTTCATTGAGATTTAACTTTTAAAATGTCACTTTATAACAGTGTAGATTCTCTTATTTGAAATTTTGATCTAGATTGATACGAACCGTCATTGATGTGTTTCACATATAGAAAAGAATAAAAATATAGATAAAAATATGATTTATATTTAGTAGAAACATACTACCATCCTTCCCAATCCCCCCCCCCCCCACACCTTGATGTACTCCCCGACCCCCAATACCACCCTGTATCCAAATCCTTCATCGTAATACCATATCGTATTGTATTATGCGGTACAAATATGCCAAATAAAACATATTGCAGGTTATTAAACTTACTTTAATATATAATGGCCACCAAAGTACGGATATAGAACGACTAGAGTCTAGCCAGGTGTTGACAACAGTTTAAGTGCTGCTTTTTACAGAAAAATTGTCGAACAGAATATATTTAAAAATATAAATACTTTTTGCATTAAGGAGGTACAGGACGTTAACGTAAGTGATGAAAACGTTGTGAAATTTGGAGGGTCGATACAAATAGTTAAAATACATGCTGTCTTAAAATTTTGGAGACCTAGGGTTCATAGTTTTCTTTTTATACATGATTAAAAATAGTCATTTTCCATACAAATCATAATGTTTAGCTCAATTTCACCACAAAATATAACTTTTAACTATTAAAAAATGGTGACACGGCTTTCAAAAACTAGGTGTATATAAAAGAATCTTTTCTGTAACTATTGCAAAAAGAAAATTATCAAAAGGATACCTATATACGAAAATATTTAAATAAAACCTTTAAGAAATAGTAAATGTAGGTTATAAGCCGGCAACGTTGCAAATGCCAATTTGAGCGAAAAATTCAAAATCGGAATAAATGTTATATGAAATATAACAATTTATTGGTCAAAGAACCAAATCACGCATGCGTTAACACACGTAAATTTACAGCATTGCAAAATTTATTATTCCTTTTTCAAAATATTTAATTTGTATTTAAATTGAATTAATATAAATTTGATATTAATTATAGTTAATCTTTCATTTATTAAACTATTATATGCATAAAAAATCATTTTAACTAGCAAATGGCAGTTTAATAAGGAATTGAAAAATTCATTTTCAAAGGTACAGTCCCAATATTTGCTCGTCCCTCATGTACTTGGTATTTTGCATTTCGTATTACCGAGAGATAAACTTTTTGCACTGACGGTACGTCCTGTACCTCCTTGTAACTAATTATATAAAAATTGGACACAGAATTGTGATCCTGCTAGCTAACTTTATTAATATAGTAATCAATGCACAGATTACAGCCTAATTAAAATAATAATTGCAAGCGCCAGAAAGTTATAAAAGCAAACATAACTCATATATGTTCAGCCCGGTATTTGTTAGGTTCGATCACTAGTTTCTTATAGTTTATACCATTAAATAATACATTATGAAATGAAAGATAATAAATGGTACACACATATTATGTTGTAAACCTCTGTATAACTGTCTAGACAAAGTGCAACATTATATGGTTAAAATTTTAAATGGAAAATTATAATTTTAGTATCGAAATGAAAAATGTGAATAATTTTATGACTTGGCTGTTAAAATAAGTAATTAAATGATTGACTTTACTGTTCGAAGTTGTAAAGAAATTGATTACGTGTCGAGGAGACGCCTCTGGATTCGATAAACATTAAATTATTTATTAAAACACTTTAAGTCTGTCAAGATTTTTGTATGTTAGTGGCCTACATTATTAGAAATTCTTTTTCAATATATTTTTTATAAAAATATACCTAACGAAACCTGGTACTAGTAAGAATTCTTATCATCCATGGATAAAACATTCGTGAAACACACAATTTATTGGAAAAAGTTTATTTTCGATACAAATATAAATAATGCTTTAAAACGAGATAAAACATCTGCGTATAAATTTGTTTGAAGACAAGAATTCCTCTAGCATTACCAGATATGTCGATTTTATCCCCCAAAATCCCATAATATAGCTAAAAATAAATGGTCAGCGTTTTTAAAGGATTTTGATTGTTTTTGGTATATTTATGCCCAACTTGAATACATGGATCAATATTGCGTATGTGTGCGGCTGTGTTTGTATAGTACAGTAAACTCCTTATATTCACGAAATGAATTTTGAAATCACTCTAAGGCAGACATAATATTGAAATTTGATTGTTCCTTGAAATATCTGTAAATAATATTTGATATTTTGATGTATAAATACATATAGCGGAGATTTATGAGCTGTAAGGTTGGTAACCTTACACATGGATTGTGATGTCACATGCACTTGAAATGTGTACAACGTTGAATCCCTTTAATAATTAAAGAGACAAAATGACTTTTTTAATTGTTAATATCTCTTAACATATAAGGAGTTATTAAAAAATAATTGAACATTTGAGGTTCTAGTAACCTACTTTATCAATATATAGTACACTTTTATAGAAATTAAGACATAGGACACAAGCCCATTTAATTTGTTTTTTTTTTAACAAATTAAATACACCTAGGTTAACACTATATTTTAATTTAATCAAATTCTTAAGAAGAACTGCTTTAAATAAGAAATTAAATGAATGTAAGGTAACATCCATGTTTTGATTTGTGTTGACTTTTACATGCTAGAATATGTAAGGTTTACTGTATCTAGTAGTTATCCATTGGTTAGGAAAATCTGCGTATTTGAACAATATTAAACAAATTTAGTTACTCGTAAGCTAAGTCCTGAATTACCAGAAGACTATTTTAGAATATGATTCGGTTGAATAATCAAATAAATAATGAAGAGGGCAGTCAAAGCCTTCACCCAGATATAAATAAACTAATTCAAACGGATTGTTTGAACCGCAGAACACATTTGAACACATTAGCATTAGCATTAGCGCCACAAAGATACCAGATTATATTTATAATATATTAATATTAATTCTTTTAGACATTGTGTTGGAAAACTATTTAAAAATGATAAAACATTGATAATCCGCTAAACGCAGTTACGTTTATTTAACATTAAAATAATCACTTTTATAGCCTAATGTAGACGTAAGATTAAGGGTCTTATTCTGTAACTTTTCAAAAAATCGACCTTATTTTTTCAGCGGTGGAAATATTTAATTTTTTCACCGGTCAAATAAAGTCGCTGTATTTAAAATATCTAAAGTGGTATTCTGTATGCAAAATTTTCTATCGCCCTTATAATACACAGCGGTGAAAAAGTATAGTGACGTATTTTAAAACGTCATCAATTTTAAAAATATTTGACCAATCACGGCATTCAGAATATTCAAATATTTAAAAATTCAAACACTTGACAAGTACGAATATATGTCAATTGTTCAAGTCAATTGATAAGTAACATAACCTCACTTTCTGAAATATTTATATTTGTATATTCATATGACTATACTTTGTATTAAAAAATTTGTACTGAAATTCAAATTATAATTCGAATTGTTTGACAGTAAAAAATACAGCGATGGAAAATTTTAAAGTCACCGCTAAAGGCGACCTTATAATTTGGTCGATTTTTTTCCAGCGACAAAAATAAAATCGATGGAAATTTCTTACAGAATACCAAATAAAAAATCATCGCTTTTGTGACGTTATTTTACAGCGATGAAATTATTTCATGGTGGAAATACTTTACAGAATAAGGCCCTTAATGACTTTTGGATTTATAGAATAATGCCGGTTTTACAACAAAGAGACAGTTTTCAAAAAACAAAATAAAAACATGATTTGTTTATTCTAAAACAGTTCTGTTTTTTGAAAAGAGACTAGTTTTGTTTTTAGTGTTTTTCTGTGTGTCCCATAAAAATTATAAACATGATAAACAACAACAGACAAGCGCAAATGTTCACAAAAAACAAAACTGCTTGTTCAAACCAAGCAGACAAAAAAACACAACAAACGTGTTTTCCTTTGATCTTACTGACTCCAGATGGGAATGTGTTTTGTTTACTAAAACAGCAACAAAAGACAAAAATGTGTTAAGAACAGTTTTTCCAAATATTGGTGTTTTTGTTTGTGTTTTATTGAACTGTCACTCTGGTGTGAAATCGGCGTAACGTAAAATACGAAATCAGTCCCTTTGTGATAACAGCGCTATTGCTATACATGCGGTAAGTTCTACAAACAGTGTAGTCTTTGTATATTTCGTGGTGACGTAGTTATATTGTAGTATGACATAAATATGAGACATCAACATCACAAATCAAAATGTAAATGAAAAAAAGATCTCTATCAAATATGACGAGCGCGTTTATATGACGAGAAAAGTGTTTGTGCAAAGAAAATGTTACTTTTATAGTCAGTATTATGCGTCTTAAGACAATGAAAGAGATATATAGATCAATATATGGTACTCGTATCATCTTACTCTGAGATATTGTCTACAACATTCATGATATTAGATGTCTACTTGTGTCAGATAAAGATTTATACAAAAATACAGACATGTATGTATTTTTTTGTTTATTTTTTAAATTATGTTTAAGAGAAAATCAATTTAGGAATTATAGATTTAGAAGTTCTTGTGATTTTTTTTTTTTTATATTTATTTACTTATTTGCCTTGACTTTCTTTCGTCATAGCCACCATCAAACATTTTTTATACATCTTTTATAATTTATAATTCAATTTTACAAATTTCTAAATATTTCAATAATTCACTAATTAATTTTGAATAACTTAACAAAAATTTAGTATTAACAGGAAAAGTTTTAATCACATCTAATATATCACTATTCAGTTTTGATCTTTCTAAACTATAATTTATGCATTCAAATATAATATGATCCAAAGTTCCTTCTTCACCACATTGACATCTATCGTCAGATTTAATATTAATTTTGTACAGGTGAGCTGGAGTTTTGCAATGATTACTTTTGATTCTGATTATAGTTGATATAATTTTGCGGGACTCATTTCTAAACCATCTCTTCTTACTTAAATTTCGATGTAACATATAATAATCTCTTCCTTTTAACTGACTTTTGTTAATGAAATCTGTGTTTCTCAAATTGAAGTTTATTCTTGGAATTACTATGAACAGTGTTTTATAGAATATGGTATATGGTCTAAATTCAATTGTATCTAGTCACAATTAACTCTTGCTAGCCAAGTT
This sequence comes from Panorpa germanica, assembly GCA_963678705.1. Lineage (NCBI taxonomy): Eukaryota > Metazoa > Arthropoda > Insecta > Mecoptera > Panorpidae > Panorpa > Panorpa germanica. The sequence continues at coordinate 5,036,874 of OY783223.1, read as the reverse complement.
TTATGGTCTACAAACGAAGCAGTCCGTGACGTAAATGGTGCATAAGTTTAAAGTTTTGTTGCTATATAAAATGTTTTAAAAATTATAATAGAGGATTACAGAAAACATTTGGATATACATAGTATATTCAAGGTATATACATTCGTGTATATTGCATAACCCATGTGATGCTGTTGTGATGTAAAACCTACACTGTATGTCATATGTATGAGTAAATGTAAAGGTATGTGCATATTTAAACATTGCTCCATGTACATAGTCTGTACCGTCATGTTTATTCATTTCATGTGTATGTAACGTATATGCAATGTATATACAGGATATTATTTACACATTAAGAAGCATATATGAATATACAGGAAAAATTACTTTCTTTATTATGTATTTCATATTGAATTATGAAAACTTGAAGCACAATAACTCGTTGAAATTTAAAAATATCTTAAATAAAAGATGGTATGAGTCTTTTTAATTGATCGCAATATTTGTGTAATTCTCCGCTTCTATTGTCTGCAAGACGTATACATTTTTTTAATTAGCATTTTTTCGTCTTTTAAAAACAGCAACATATATCATTTTCTTCTGACTTTTCTCGTTTTCCAGACAGTTTTTCTTATTTCGTGTTACATTTGAAAACATCATGTAAAGCAGCATTGCAATTAAGTACGAGTATCATTTCTTGCTCATTTCTAATCATTTCTTTTTCTTCGCATTTTGTTTCTATGTATTATGTATGTATATATATATGAAACTTGCAATGGAATGTTTGTATACATCCTCGTTGTCCCTGTTCTGGAATGTAATGTTCCTGATTGTTCTACAGTTCCCTGTTGATGCTATTCTATACTGAATCCTGGATCCTGAAGTCCTGTCAAGTGACGTTGTTTGCTGTTCAGCGTGCGCTAGTCTGATAAGACAATGTAAAAAGATATTCGTTTCAAAAATATTTCCATGTATCATACATTTAAAGCAGTGGCGGTACGTTTAGCCTATTGAACTCTTTATTGTTTCTTAAGATGCTGTTTGCAATATATATATATATACGTATTTTTACGCGAGTATACAAAGGAGATATTTGTATACTAGGAAAATTTGTATCTAACCTCGTTCTACAATAAAAAAGAAACATATTTTCGATAATGTTTTTTAGCGACACAGTTAATATATAATTATTTTTATAATTACTACATGATAAAATGACATTTAAAGAATACTTTGTGAAATTTTCATAAATAAATATTATCTCCGCAGATGTCACAAAAAAAAGTAACATTGCGGTGCCACTGATAACTCAGCACTGGATTTTTTGAAATACAAAAACTAAAATGATTTCATTAGTTGACAAGTTTCTGCAGGTAACGCTGTCGAGTTTTTATTTTTTTATAGATTTTACAATTTTTTACAGCACTTAGAATTCAAAATACCGATTTTTCATGAATAGAAACAGAAACTTTGTTATTTTAAAATACGTTAAAATTAAAAAAAAAGAAGAAAAAACTCGATAGCGTTACCTCGACATTTATGTAACGAAAGAGTGTGCAAAATTTCAAAAGAATCGGTAGGGTATATTTTGAGCTAGAGAGGACACCGACTATGAAAAAGCTAAGTGTGAGAAAACCGTATTTAATAGTTTCAAAGTAACACAAAACCAGACCAGAGAGGTGAAGACTTAAAACTCTATATCTTCGACAGATTTACTTCGATCGACTTCAAATTTTTACACAATAAACTTAATATGTTGTACAATAATATGAATAAATTAAAAAAAAAAATTTAAAAAAAAAAGTTGAAACCTTAACCATCCTCTTTAGTTTAATATTAAATCAACGACATTTTCACCACTTCCTGTACTTAATTCCATTTGTTATCGTTATATATTTACAAAGTTTACACGTTATTTATATGTTTCAACTTTATTTTAGTACGTAAATGTCCAGCCGGCTAATCAAAGGTTTATATATGGAACTAATGACGTATACTGTGTGTTGTTTTATATAAGAAATTATCAATTATAAACACTAGAGTGTTATTTGTGTATAGGAAGTGTCCCTCAAATAAAAGTGAGTGTACTGCACTGTATGATTCTCTATAAATGTAGATGCATACTGGTGCATGAGTATAATGCAGCACAAGCGAAGAATACGTATCGCTCTCACGTCCAGGATAGAAATAAAATAGTGTCAAGTGAACGACATGCATAAAAATGTTCTGTCCGTTGAATGTGACTGACTTGAAGCTAGCTAGAGTGGGTGTGGCCTTCTTATGACTATGACGACATAAGATAAGATGACATACATGATGTACTGAGGCTAATAAATAAAATGTATCATCGCTGTATATATCACGTGTGTGTATTATGAAAGTAAAGTCGTCCATCGCAGGTGGTGTACTCGGGGACATCGCTAAATCGACGTTAAATATACGAAAGTAACTTAGAAATAGAACTACCGAATAAAGTAGCACACGGGAGTAAATTAATGAAGTTTAGGACAGACGAAATATCGATTAGTGCCCACAAATGCTAATTAGTTTACTTTCTATTTATATTTACAAACAAACTAGAACTAATTCATATTAAACTCCACTACTGGTACGATTGTAGATCGGGTAATACTACTACTATATAAAAGTATAATTAATTTAGGAGTAAGATAAAAAAAAAATAACAAAAAGAAAATAAAAACAAAGTAATGGTAAAACAACGTAATAATGAAATTAAAAACAAAATTTTTATCGTTTATTTTCTCGTTTTCAGCCCTCACCGTTCGCTTTCTAACGAGGCGCTATATTGGGGAGTACGACCACCAGGCCGGTAAGTAGGAGTACCCGGAATTGAAGCTACTATTAATAAAATGTAATGGCACTAGTGAAAATATTTCGTTTAGTTTTAGGGTAATTTGAGAAAGTAGAAATAATATTGTTTTTTCAGGGTATGTAGGACACGTACCATACCATATTAAGTGAAAGAAAAGTTTTCGTTTTTAAACTTTGGACTGTATTTAGCAATTTTGTACGCTGGTCATAAATAAAAGTAATACGCATGCGCAACAACGAATTTTTAAAATGTTTATCAAATTGATTTTTACCAGAGTTTTTTTCTTCGTAAATACAGATTAAATATTTAATTTAGACCAAATGTGTACCAAAATAATAATTATTATCTATATTAAGGAGGTATAGGACGTTAACGTAAATGACGAAAACGTTGTGAAATTTGGAGGGTCGATACAAATAGTTAAAATACATGCTGTCTCAAAATTTTAGAGACCTAGGGTTCATAGTTTTTTTTAAACATGATTAAAAATAGTCATTTTCCATACAAATCATAATTTTCAGCTCAATTTCACCACATAATATAACTTTTAACTATTAAAAAATGGTGACACGTCTTTCAAAAACTAAGTGTATATAAAAGAATCTTTTCTGTAATTATTGCAAAAAGAAAATTATCAAAAGGATACCTATATACGAAAATATTTAAATAAAACCAGTAAGAAACAGTAAATGTAGGTTATAAGCTGGCAACGTTGCAAATGCCAATTTGAGCGGGAAATTCAAAATCGGAATAAATATTATATAAAATATAACAATTTATTGGTCAAAGAACCAAATCACGCATGCGTCAACACACGTAAATTTACAGCGTTGCCAAATTTATTATTCCTTTTTCAAAATATTTAATTTGAATCTAAATTGAATTAATATAAATTTGATATTAATTATAGGTAATTTTTAATTTATTAAACTATTATATGCATAAAAAAATCATTTTAACTATAGCAAATAGCAGTTTAAGAGGGAATTGAACAATTCATTTTCAAAGATACAGTCCCAATATTTGCTACTTTACTTCGTATTTTGCCTTTAGTATTACCGAGAGGTAAACTTTTTGTATTGACGGTACGTTTAAGTGCACGAATTTATTTAATTATATGGATACATATTTACAAGCAATTTTTGTATTTCATTCTTTAAAACTTAGCCGCTACTTTACTCCGAATTAGTTAAAACGGGCGCTTGCTATTTGGCGTCTTATACGTCAGTCATATACGTCATACAGACTGTTGTGACTTCAACATGCGACATCTAACATTCAAAATACAACTGGTGCAGCTTGCAACTGAATCCAAGAAGAAAGGACTAAATATCGTAACAGTCACACCAATCACAAACACCCTGTACATAGGTGTATATATATATATATATATATATATATATATATATATATATATATATATTATTTTCTCGTCTTCCTACAATCTAATACAACCCTCTAAAATTCCAAGTAAAAGAACAGAAACTACCCTTATCTGAAAACCTACAATATTTAAAATATCACAGTTTATTGTTTACTTTTTACATCGTTTCAATGACGTGCTTGCATCCCTTCTTTTCATGCATCCCCTCTTTTTTCTATTTATTTCACCAGTGAACTTTTCTTTATGTGTACAATTTTATCAATGTGTTCTTTTCACTGTACAATTTTTTTCTTCCCGTTACTGCCCCTTTTTTTTATACTCAACAACTCCGTTGAGGACCAGTTCCATGGGTGGAGGAATGGGAGAGGGTGGTTGGTGATAGTAGTGCCACAATACATAGTATGAGGTTTTTACTGTTGGTTGAGGAGGTTTAGACTTTCACTTGGGAACATTTTTGGGGTAGGAACACATTTGGGAATTGTTTGAAAGAAATGGGAATCTTGGAATGACAACAGGAGCACAGAGACACTATTGAGTGGAAGACAACCGTGGATTGTAGGGCAGGTTTACAAATGATGTAGCATTCAATTTGAATTAAAAATAGTAAGTAACAAATAAATTAGTATTATTATATTTTGTTACACAACTAATCTAGCGTTAACCAGAAGAATTAAGAGGAAGAAACCTTTCGAACAACAATGACAATAATAAACAAAAATATAAATAGTGTAAATTAAGGATATGTGACCTCTAATAGCCAATTCTAAGACATTATTAAGGTTACTATATGCAAGACATCAGCAAGATTAGACGAAAAGATGATATGACAAGTATAGGATGAAAATATACGTTGCATTCAAAAATATATAATACTAACGACATTAACTGAATTAAATTTAAGGAAAAAACAATCCTTTTTTAAGACATTTTGTCCTGGTTTATTCTTTCGCACTTTTAATAGTTTTACCATTTCATTTTGACCTTATAGATACATTTTTAGTTCTTTTATTATCCAGACAGACTTACATATACTTTTGTGATTCAAGCAGTCTGTCTTTTGTGGGATTAAGTATTTTGACAAGTTTCTACTTGTTGTCGTTGTACTTCAAAAAGTCAGCAAATCTAATCATAGTCAATTTGATGTTACCGGACAATGTGCAGGAGGGGTGAATACTTTTCCCGCAGAGTTTTGTCTAACGGTGCATTGGATATTAATATCTTATATTAGTATTTACAAGATTGCTTTTCTTTTGCTATTAAAAAATAAAGGGAGACAACAAAGAAAAAAGATGTAATACATATGTTTGTGTTAAAAAAGGATAGTATATAGTTTATCGTACAAAATTGGCGAGATTAGGCTTGCGCAACGGAGTCCTAATCGGGTATTGAGAAGGCTAACTCAACTAAACAAATGTCACATAAAGGTAAGCGTCGCACATCAATTGATACAGATAATACTACAACTCGTAGTTGTCGCTACATATGCATTTCCTCCCATTTCTCTTCTCCCCATTTCCTTTTGTTTCACGTTTTATTCATGAGCAGTATGACTACTTTGACTAGAGCATATCCGACAGGGTCTTAATCAAGTTCTGATAACAAAGTTAAATTTCTTAACAGCGCTTAATCAGGACGTGAGCCATGGCGTAACAAGAACCTTATCAGGTCCAACATTCTACTCGTGATTGACAAATATCTTGTTTTCTTTAAAAAGTAGTCTATTTTTTTTATATTTACTTACTTATTTGCTTTGACTTTCTTTCGTCATAGCCACTATCAAACATTTCTTATACATCTTTTATAATTTATAATTCATTTTTACAAATTTCTAAATATTTCAATAATTCACTAATTAATCACTTAACAAAAATTTAGTATTAAAAAGAAAAGTTTTAATTACATCTAATATATCACTATTCAATTTTGATCTTTCTAAACTATAATTTATGCATTCAAATATAATATGATCCCAAGTTCCTTCTTCACCACATTGACATCTATCGTCAGATTTAATATTAATTTTGTACAGGAGAGCTGGAGTTTTACAATGATTACTTTTGATTCTGATTATAGTTGATATAATTTTGCGGGACTCATTTCTAAACCATCTTTTCTTACTTAAATTTGGATGTAACATATAATAATCTCTTCCTTTTAACTGACTTTTGTTAATGAAATCTTGATTTCTCAAGTTGAAGTTTAATTTTTTGATTATATTAAAAATTTCATATGAAGGTAATTTTACTTTCATCTCAATTTCTAAATTTATTGATTCCTTTGCCAATTTATCCGCAATTTCGTTTCCTCTTATTCCACAATGTCCTGGTATCCACATAAACTTTATGGTATTATTCTTATTTATTATATTGAAATACATTTCCTTAATTTTGCATGTCAAAATATCATTATTTGATTTGTGATCATTAGAAAAAGTAGTCTAATTTTGTGAAATATTGACTAACCTTTAAGTTAAAACAAAAACACATGCATAATTTCACCTAAATAGATTAATTAAAAGATGGACTAATAAAAAGTTAATAACAATTTCCTTCAGTGTTTTTTTTTGAGGGGGTGTCTGTATTACAAATATGTATAGCGTTAATTTAACGTGAACTATCCTTTACAGCGACTGTCGTTACAGGGTGTGGGGTTCGGGGGTGAGAGACGTAAGCAATGAAAGCTATGATTATGAATCTGCTCAATTGTCAAATCACATTCCTAACATATATTTCAAATAATGATTATACAGCTCCTACACCTCAATTCTTTATACAGATAGGTAGTTTGCGCCAGGGATAGAAAACATTTTTAAAAATAAATATATCTATATCTACATAAATAAAAATCAAATGCTGTTCGTTTGAAAGCGCATCACTTGAGAACGGCTCGACCGATTTGTTAATTTCTTTTTGCAATTTTTAAAATAGTCAGAATTAGGGTAAAAACGTCCTGGAACCTACCTCGGTTATAAGTCGAGAGGTAGCTATATAAATAAATACGCAAAATTATATCAACTATAATCAGAATCAAAAGTAATCATTGCAAAACTTCAGCTCACGTGTACAAAATTAATATTAAATCCGACGATAGATGTCAATGTGGTGAAGAAGGAACTTTGGATCATATTATATTTGAATGGATAAATTATAGTTTAGAAAGATCAAAATTGAATAGTGATATATTAGATGTGATTAAAACTTTTCCTGTTAATACTAAATTTTTGTTAAGTGATTTAAAATTAATTAGTGAATTATTGAAATATTTAGAAATTTGTAAAATTGAATTATAAATTATAAAAGATGTATAAAAAATGTTTGATAGTGGCTATGACGAAAGAAAGTCAAGGCAATAAGTATATACTTATTATATTTATATATTTATTTATATATATATATATATATATATATATATATATATATATATACCCTATCTATATTTACAACCCTGTTTTATGTTTTAATATATGTCTTTAATTAAATGAATTCCAAGAGTTAATTAAATGTTAATTAAGTTTATAATTATGAAAAGACGACGTTGAAATAAACAAAAACAAATGACATATTCTGCTTTTATGAAATTAAAAAATATTTAGCAATTATATTTCTAAGTTTCCCGAGAATTCTATTTCATTATTAACTTTCATTTAAATTTATTTATGGCAAATTTTTGTTTTTAATTATTTCGCACACCCATGTTTTTAAGCTTGTACCATAAAACTACAGTTATGTTTTAACTGTTAAGATTATTTCGACTTAAAATAAAAAGGAATTGGTTTAAGTTCAGAGTTTAAAAGCAGTTATTAGATAATGCTTTTCAATATTTGTAACGAAATTACATTTCTATAGTTGGTAACACTGACCAGAGATATTACAACTGCATGATGGTCAGGTGAGCTAATGGTATATATATTAGTTATAGCTAGTTTCATTGTAGTATGTGCCAACGGCCAACACAGTTGATATAAGGTATTAAATATGTTGGATATGTTAAGCTATTAAAGTATTAGATAAAAGGTATTGACAATTTAAATAACAAACTGTCGTTTCTTTGATTTCAGGTAAGATAGTATGATTTAAGTTAAACAGTGTAATTATTATAATTTGTTTTACGTGAAGATGACCTCGTATAGTGGGTCTAAAACTGTTTGTTCTTTTCTATAATAAAATTAAGTTTTCTATGATAAAAGGGTTGATTTAATAACTGGCAACATACTGGCACACTATTCTTCTCGAACTGACTTAGAAAATATATATTTTTTTCAACAAAATATAATATTCTCCGAAAAAAATATTTTCAAATTAGTCTTCGTAATTTTTATATTTTGCATGAGAACCTTTGTCATAAAGCCATTAAAACTCAGTGGCTTTGCCCAATAAGAGCCAATATTTCTCTTCAAAATATTAAATTGTTCAAAACATGAATGGCCATAAAAAACAATTAATAAAAATAAATAATAATTAAGGTATTAATCAAGAACTGTTTTTTGTATTTTAAAGTACACAAATGGGGCTCATTTAAAGAACATTACATCATGTAAGTAAGTACCTTGATTACTTTTACAGTCCTGTAACCTGGACTGCATATTTTCCATGACCCCCAGCAAGTGCTAGTGCAATATTATGCATTTTGTTGCACATGTTTTCTTTTAGTTCTTCATAGTCTCTAGATTGCTGATGAAAACTTTACTTTTAAGGTATCTCCATAGGAAAATGTCCATTCAGGACAAATTTAGAGTGCGGGGTGGTCAGTTAATATCACTTCTTTACGATATCAGTACAATCAGATTCCGTGCAAACATATTCTACTTTCAGTCACACGAAATTCAATTAATTTTAATAAGAGCTTCCATCTCGTTCCAAAATTTTGAATTTTAACAATGGCCCTATTATCACCAAGCCACTGATAAGTTGTTCAATGTCAATACTAACACACAGAATGTTTCAAAGGCCAGTGCATTTATAACACCACGCCGCTTCACATTGTATTGAATACAACCAATATACAGTCAATTTATGAAATTATATATATACAAACCACTGGCAACCCCCAAGAGTCTTAAATCCATTATATCAATATTTTTATTGCCCTCGTACGATTTTTATAACAGCGTAAAATACATCGCATAGAAAAGGAAACAAAATAAATGCTACTAACCTATTATATTGCATCAGAAAATTAAAAAAAATTAAATAATTAATATTTTAAATAGAGTCACCACTTAGAAAGTATATACAAGTATAAAGACTTCATTGAATAGATGGCGAGAAAGAACAGAAAGTTTTCTTTTCAAACAAGGTGTGATATCGAGTAAAATTTTGAAGATACTCCAAGAACAGTTCGGTGATACTACTCTGAGTAAAACTCAAGTGTTTGATTGGGATCAGATGTTTTTAAAAAGTGGAAAAGCAACACTCGGCTCTCAGTCTGAAAATGAATGTACACTATGTATATATATGTGGAAACGAGAGTACAATGCCACCTCTGATGTGGAAAACGAGAACTATCCAACTTCTTATGTGGAAAACAATAACCAATCCGCTAATCTGATGTGGAATCAAGGTACTCTTATTTAATTTAGGGCAAATGTCAATTCAATTAATATTCAACTATGTAATATCTTAGTTAGTTTGTCAGGATGATAAAGAATCACATAATTGGTTTAATACATTTATTGAATAAAATAATAACGATGAAATAATAATGATAATAATAATGATATTACAATAAGGTTACAATATAAACGTTGGTGTTTACTTTACAAATACAGAACAATGAATGCATAAACAACCTTAAGTTCTAGTTAATATATACTCAGTCCTATACATTAGTTTTCAGCTTGACTTAAAAAGGTTTGTTTTTATTACTTCCCAGAATAAGCCTGGTTTGTTTCAATAAACACATCCCCTCATGTATTCACTCAGTGGTTTAAAGTTCCACACATTATAATTGCTTTTAACCTGTCACTTGGTTTCTATTTAAAACATACCGTCATTAATCACATTCTTTATGACTTTCTTAGACCGGGTATTATAGTTACGCCTATTTTGTATGCTCGATATATTTTTTCGTTTCACACGGCCATATGACTCCTCTTTGGCCTCCAAAGACGATACGTCACTGCGGTCATCTGTTTGCTGTTCGGCACCTGACACAACAGTTTCAGAATCGCTGTCGTCTGAGAACACGCCCCATAGCTTCACATGATCGGCATTTGAATGTGTATTAGAAGTACCTTCCCCTGCACCGATACGTCTTACCCTATACCGCTCATTTGGGTCATCTCCTGTAACCTCATACGGTCCTAAATATTTCTTATGTAATTTAAATCCAGTACCAAACTGGGTTCTTTTTACGGCATCAATGTCTCCGACTTTGTATGTCCTAGCTGGTTTCCTATTTCTATTGAAATTCCTGGGATTCTCTTCCTGTGTTTTTAATATTTGTTTCTGGGCGTTAACACGTAACTCGTGGAAGTCGTCCTCACGCACTTCTCGATTACCTTTTTCTAACAGCTGAGAGATATGCGTCTCCTCATCTGTTTTCATTGTCGCACCTGTTAACAACTTGAACGGTGTAATATTTATGCTACGCTGATAAGTTTTGTTTAATGCTTGCTCTTCGACCTTGCCGTCGTTCAACCAGGTTTCTACATGTTTCTCAATTTCTTCTTGTTCGCAGTAAGCCATACGTCGCGAATTTTGAAAAACAGGAACCTCATCGGTCATGTATATTTCTGCTGCTTCAGTAACCCTTGTTACTTTTGGTTCATAAGTTTTAACTAGTTCCTCAACTTTAGCCCTGGCACCTGGACTATTGTTATTACCCATGACGATTTCGTCGTCGGCTACACATAATTTTTTATACTGTTCACTTTCCACGTACTTTTTTCGCATGGTAATACCGTCTACACTTATTGTGGTTTCTACTTGGTCTAGCAGAGGTTTACCAATTACAACACTATGTCTAGTTGTACTTGATGGAACTATTAAAAAGTTGGTATAGTACTGTTCATTGTCTACTTTTACTTGAGCACTAAATTCACCCAAAACTTTGATTTGAAATCCTCCGATTCCAGTCAATACAGTATTGTTTTCACGCACAACCACACTGCTGTTTAATTTAAAGTAGTCGTCAGCTCTAATCAAATTCTGATCACTTCCGGTATCAATCAGACATTTAAAACTGATACTGTCTATGCTCATGTCTTTTATCATATCGCATGTTTTATTTGTGTTCACTAACAAAGTATCACCCGTTTTATTCGCGGTACAATTTCTCGAAATATGTCCCTCTTTTTGACATTTGAAACACCTTATTTTACTTTCACTTTTAATGTTTTTCTCACTTGGTTCGAATCTTTTAGTCCTACTGTCTTGGTTGCTTTTTCGGCACACGTTTGCCTTGTGTCCGGTTTTATTACAATTAAAACATTTTATCGCGTTTAAGTCTTTTGGTCTGTCTTTACGTACACTAAAATTATTCCTTTCTTGCACTTGTAATAGTGTCGAATCATACCGTTTTACTTTTAACAACAAATCAGGCACTGTTTTAAAGTCACACATTGATAACACACTTATCAAGTCTTTGTTGTTTAGTCCGGCTATTATGTATTTTATCACGGCCTTTTCACTGATATTATCACTCTTACTGGCGATCGCTTTCACCGAGTATACATAATCTTCTATTGCTTCGTTTTTTTCTCGTCGTCTCTTCATTAGTTCCATGTGTACGTCAGATTCATCGTACTCCACTGGAAAATTCCTGATTAATTCGTATTTGAACGTCGTCCAATCCTTGACTACGTTCAAACTAGCATCAAACCAGTTTTTCGCGGCACACTGCAGCTTGTTGACACCTTGATGAAGCTTCACTTTATCACTCCATCCGTAAATGTCTGCTATTTCCTCCAATTTTCGCACCCAAGCTGTAGCCGTCAATACCGTGCTTGCTGGGTTAAACACAGGTATGCATTCCAGGTTCTGTGTCGGCATAAACCCATGATGATTCATTCTCTGTTCCTGTATTGTACTATTCCCGATACTCAACTGCAATAGTTCTGTTCTAAGCCTCGTCAGCTCTGCTTGTACTCCCAACCAACTATCTTCATTAGATGTTGAGTTACCTGAGCGTCCAGCTAACAAACTATCATCAACAGTAGTATCGTTCATGTTAACGTTATATGCCATTTTCAATTTTCTCCTCGTAAAACAGTTTACACACTTTTCTGATACAATTCACTTGCTAGTCCTATTATAAAGTCCGTCTTATAAATTCTCGACTATTCCGCTAATGAACTATCACTTGAAAGCACTGTTTGTAGAAAACTATCTTGTATTATTCTTCTTTGTATTATTCACTTCGCGCACTTAGTTCAATTCACTATGAGTTACTAATCCGCACTTAGTTCAATTCGCTATGAGTTACTAATCCGCACTTCTTTGTATTATTCACTTCGCGCACTTAGTTCAATTCGCTATGAGCTGCTAATCCGCACTTCTGATGTGGAAAACGAGAGCTCAATCGCACTTCTGATGTGGAAACGAGAGTACAATGCCACCTCTGATGTGGAAAACGAGAACTATCCAACTTCTTATGTGGAAAACAATAACCAATCCGCTAATCTGATGTGGAATCAAGGTACTCTTATTTAATTTAGGGCAAATGTCAATTCAATTAATATTCAACTATGTAATATCTTAGTTAGTTTGTCAGGATGATAAAGAATCACATAATTGGTTTAATACATTTATTGAATAAAATAATAACGATGAAATAATAATGATAATAATAATGATATTACAATAAGGTTACAATATAAACGTTGGTGTTTACTTTACAAATACAGAACAATGAATGCATAAACAACCTTAAGTTCTAGTTAATATATACTCAGTCCTATACATTAGTTTTCAGCTTGACTTAAAAAGGTTTGTTTTTATTACTTCCCAGAATAAGCCTGGTTTGTTTCAATAAACACATCCCCTCATGTATTCACTCAGTGGTTTAAAGTTCCACACATTATAATTGCTTTTAACCTGTCACTTGGTTTCTATTTAAAACATACCGTCATTAATCACATTCTTTATGACTTTCTTAGACCGGGTATTATAGTTACGCCTATTTTGTATGCTCGATATATTTTTTCGTTTCACATATATATATGTATGTAAGTAAATAAGAACACCCATTCGTAAAAGAAATTCCTGTAGGTTTAAAATATTGAAATATAATACTTCTCAATATAAAAACGAAATTAAATTTAAAATATTGATATTCAATTTTAGTTATTTAAAGTGAATTACTAAAGTTGTCAGTGTAAGTAGCTTTAACATAGTCCATTCGTCCGTCCGTCGATAATATACAAGTACAGGGTGTTCCTAAGATAGTTTAAATTTTAAGAAATAATAACGATACATTCCACTAAACACAATCACGTATAAATTTTTCATTTTTTAACGGTTAGAGAAAATCTCAGTAATCACTACGCTATTAAAAATGCTCTATTATTTCGAAATCAAAAATACAACCTAATGCAATCCTGATATTTGCCCTGCCTAGCTATAGAACGGATTGCAACGGATCTTCATTGTGACCATTTTGACTCAACATTATAATAAAAAAAACATTGCAAATAACAGTGTGTTATATTCAAATTATTGAAAACTAAATATACTTGCAACATTCCATAACAGTATTAAATGTACTGATACCTTGAAAAATATATGATGCCATCTGAGAAATAATACAACATCAAACGATAATCCATACAGACAGATCTGATTAACAAGATATAAAACGATTCAACGAATAAAGTTGTTAAAACTAGAAGAAAAAAACCTATATTTCGAAAATAAACCGAAGTGATGGTCCACCCAGTATATTGGGAGGAATGAGTTTGTTGTACTGGATGCGGTACAGAGGAGTAGGATGAAGAAAGGGATGATTTGTGGGTGGTTGGTAGGGGATGTTACTAGCAGAGAATTCTGACCGATATATCAATAAGATGTTCACATAAAATCCACGATATATGAAGGGTTTAATATATGATATTATGTGATATAAACCGGTTGTGAATAGTGAGAGACATCTATCGGAATAATGGTAACCGCTATGACAGAATTACTCGTATAATGAACAGTGAATAGTTTTTGATCCAGGGCTTTAGAATCTTTGATAATGGGCTTGTGTCCTATGTCTTAATTTCTATAAAAGTGTACTATATATTGATAAAGTGGAACCTCAAGAACCTAGAACCTCAAATGTTCAAATATTTTTAAATAACTCCTTATATGTTAAGAGATATTAACAATTAAAAAAGTCATTTTGTCTCTTTAATTATTAAAGGGATTCAACGTTGTACACATTCCAAGTGCATGTGACATCACAATCCTTGTGTAAGGTTACCAACCTATACTATATAATAAATCAAAATATCAAATATTATTTACAGCTATTTCAAGGAACAATAAAGTTTCAATATTATATCTGCCTTAGCAGGGTTAAATAAAATAAAAACTTATTATTCTTTGATTTGACTTGATTATTTGACTACCAACAGCTACAAAACATTACCACAGCACTGACCTACTCAACAAATAACTGACGTTAAAATGTATTTCACGTCATGCAAATATGGCCGACCATTTCTAGCGCTAAAACTACAATTCAAATTTTTAATTGCTATATCTCCGTCAACATTTAGATATTTAATAAAATAGACACGCCAATAAAGATTTATTAACTTCAATTTCAATCAACAATTGAAAAATCGACCACTAAAAAATGAGGACACAATCCCATTTTTATGATAATTTAATCATTATTTGTAAGTATAGAGGACCTACAACTCAGTCACATATAATTAAATAATTAGTTTTAATAAGGGTAAAAGTTGTACTGGAAAGTTAAAATTTTGTGTATGGGCTTACTTTACCTATTTACAAATTGAATAAAAATGCCAAATTTTGAAAAAAATATTGGTCAAATAACGAATAAATTGAAAATATTATATATTTTGTTGAAAAAAAAATATTTTTTAAGTTAGTTTATATGAAAAATTATTTGTTATATGTAAAATAAATATAAAACGATTTAAATATTTCAATATAAAGATGGAATGAAAACAAAAGACAGACATCGCTTTGTGACGGGGATAAACGATAGTGAATATTATAATTTGATAAACGTTTAATTCATAATTTCCAATTGCTGGTTCAAGATTTCTCTGAAAAGACCTGTATATATATATACATATAAGTAAAGAAATTACATTTCTTTAGTTGGTAACACTTACCAGAGATATTACAACTGCATTCTGGTCAAATGAGCTAGCGGTATATATTAGTTATTGCTAATTTCATTGTAGTGTGTGACAACGGCCAACACACTGTCGACAGAACTCACTGTGCATAATGTTAAGTTATTATAAAATTAGTTAAAAAGGAATTGACAATTTAAATAATAAACTTTAAATGTCTTTTCTTTGATTTCCGGTAAGATAGTATGATTTTAGTTAAACAGTGTAATTAATATAATGTGTATGTAAATTACTGAAATAAAAGACTCTGATTTTAGAAGCAACACATAAGTTTGATTAAAAATTTACCATTTCTAAAATGTCTTGATCAAACCATGTATAAAAATAATATATATTTTAAAAATTTATTTTATATACTATACTATTACAAATCTTCATCATTTTTTTATTTACTTAAGAATAAATAAATATTTTAAAAGATATTTATTACTGTAATGGCCTTACAAAATGTTTTGCAGTTGTAACATCACCATACGTCAGACCTGTAATAATTATGTCAAAAATTAGACGTGCGAGTAAATATTTATTCGCAAAATATTCACTATAATAAAAAGAAATAGTTCAACGTTTGAAGAAAACATCTTAATTTACCAACTACTGTCCGTGGCATGTGTTTTATGTAACCACGGCTCCGGAGTAAATAATAGGAACCAGTCGTAAATATTTTTTTTTTAGTTTGTTAATTTTTGTTATTTTCTGTAAAAAAAAAATTTAAGTAATAAAATTTTAATGTTTCCAGTTATAAAGTAGAAGTATAATTTATTTGCATAGTGACGCCTATGTAACTTGCGGAAACTTTAAAATGTCTGTTAAATACCAACGTGATTTATAGTATGTTTTGTTTATTACTAGATATTTGTAGTTCAAATTACGGGAGTTCGGCGGTCAAAATATTTTTTTTATATTTATTTACTTATTTACCTTGACTTTCTTTCGTCATAGCCACCATCAAACATTTTTTATACATCTTTTATAATTTATAATTCAATTTTACAAATTTCTAAATATTTCAATAATTCACTAATTAATTTTGAATCACTTAACAAAAATTTAGTATTAACAGGAAAAGTTTTAATCACATCTAATATATCACTATTCAATTTTGATCTTTCTAAACTATAATTTATGCATTCAAATATAATATGATCCAAAGTTCCTTCTTCAACACATTGACATCTATTGTCAGATTTAATATTAATTTTGTACAGGTGAGCTGGAGTTTTGGAATGATTACTTTTGATTCTGATTATAGTTGATATAATTTTGCGGGACTCATTTCTAAACCATCTTTTCTTACTTAAATTTGGATGTAACACATAATAAGTCAAAATAAGTCAAAAATATTCACAAATATTTTTTATAATGTACGACTGTATAGGTATGATTTACCCCTTTACCAATTTTTTGAAGTTGAATTTTAGATACGAGAATTTATATTTTGTCTGGGGCCCACTCTAGGTTTGATTTGGGACTCGGTTCATATGTATATCATCATCCTAAATGAGGTTAAGTATTATTTGCACATCAACAATGATTTTTGACGGACGTATGTTTTCATCTTCAATTTCTTACATATGTTAAGACTCCCCAATTGTTTACAAATATGAAAACACATACTTAAATAATAATAAAACGTCTAATAAGATCTGGCCCAGATTCTCAAACCTCTTAAGCATGCATCAACATTAACCTCAGCTTTAGTTCATTATATTTCAATCAACGGGTCGTCGTTGGACAATTTCCAACTATTTACCTAACTTTAAATATCCTTTCAACACATGTTTTACTTGAAATTGACAATTAAGATCAAAAGGAATTTTTTGACAGTGAGAAACGAAATACAACATATTGTTTATTTATTTCGTTAATGAAAGAAAAATCTTAAATTTGTCTCAGTTAATTAAAAAATAATCAATTATTAATATAATTAGTAAATAAGTAACATATGTTTATGTCGTTATGAGCTACATTGTTTGTTAAATTGCCGCATGTGTGGTGGCGGCGTTGAAATCGCAAAACTCATCTCTCCCTACTCATCCACCCAGTAAACATTTTGGAGTCACTTTGACATCATATTGGAGATTCGAATGATTTTTTTGTCATGAAAGAGTTCATTTACAGTTCAGTTTCTCACAATCGTTCATATGAAATGTCTGTTTTATCGGCTACAGATGACGGAACCACTCCACCTGTCGGAATACAAATGAAGATAAAGTTGATGCGAACTATAATTGAAGTGTAATAGTGATAGAAACGTCACAAAAAAGGGCACTTCACCAAATGTTTACTGGGTAGTAGATGAAATTTAGAATAATACACAATAACATCATTATTATTATGATGCTTTAAGAATATTCTCTATTCTTTTTCATTGGTCGCCTTTTTTCTAAATTACAATAACCATTTTAACTCCATCCTCCCTCCACTTACTTCTTCCTTATCACTTTGCATCTTCCTCTTACCCTTGCACACAGAAGTATCCTTTTTCTTTTGTTTTGCTCTATTTATTCTACGTATCCAACGCATTAGAGTCTTTTCCTTTTAATTTCTGTCACAAAATATCGATTTCTCGGTATCAAACATATGATTTCCATATTCGTTCCTATTTTTACTTTTAATTTTATTTAAAAAAAAAGATTTATCATAGCCATTGCGAAGCCCCGGGCAAATCCCCCGAAAAAAATTGTATTTTTTCGCCGCGAAAATATTATGTTTGAGTAGATGAGTAAAAATTGTTTGAAGAAAATAGTTCAAATCGAAGTGTCTTATTTCGTAACGTTTCTATCGCTATTGCACTTCAACTATAGTTCGCATCAACTTTATCTTCATTTGTATTTCAACAGGTGGAATGGTTTCGTCATTTGTAGCCGATAAAATAGACATTTCATATGGACGACTGTGAGAAACTGAACTCTTTCATGACAAAAAAATCATACGCATCTTTAATATGATGGCAAAGTGAATCCAAAATGTTTACTGGGTGTGTACGTAACAAAATTAAAATTATAAATAACGAGAATATAGAGCTTCCGTATTCATAACAGCGTAGCACAATTTTATAAAATACAACTAAGGCGCCATCGTAATAACTTAAGAAACTAATATTTCGTATTTTTCGTATAAATATCTCAGCTGCTCTGTTTATACTCATAAATAAATGAGCACAATACAGAATTTGTTACAAAAGGCTAAGAATATCAGAACTTTCCGTTATTAATACCTCTCAAATCTGACTGCTTCAATATAAGTAAGTAGGTATTAAAATATCATATTTCGATATTCAGGTAAAAGTGTACCACTAGGAAAATTTGATAAGGTTAGTTATCCATTTCAAGCACCGATGAGGAAGTAGTAAGTTGGAAAACTGCCAACAGCAAATAACTGACACGTGAATAACGAGATTGACGCAACGTGTTGGGTTGGCACGCCCCCTCATCACCCGCCCCCGTTAGATATGACATGTATGATATCAATGGCACCGTCGATAATGGTTGATTTTACTAAACAAATTGATACAGTGAATTTAAACGTTTCTAGAAAAATAATTAATGCACGTAACGATAAAATTAAATTCCTTCTTTCCGTTATAATGTTCTATACTTTCTCCTCTTTTCTATTTCTGTTACGCTTCCTCTTCTTTGTGCTTTATCTCTTTTAGCTTACTTCTAACTTTCGTTATTCATCTCTCTCCTTCATTCTTCCTATACGTAATCTCCTCCAGACAAACTCCACTTTCCAACTTTTCCTAACACCTACTCTTAATGTGCTCTAATTTTTCCTCTTCCTTTCCACACGTCGTGCATACATTCTCTTCCTCCTTTCTCCAATATTTACTCCCTCTTTTTTCATTCCTTAGTCTGAATCTAGCGATCATTTTCGATTCTTTACCTCCCTCTAATTCTAGGTATAATAAATATGGCAACAATTTAACGATCTGACCCCTTCAATAAAAGTTTGCCGATTCCTGTCGAATATAAAGGAACAATTCCACGTCAGACAATATTAATTTAAACACTACTCTGTTGCTACGACGTACTGGTACAGAATAAATTCAAATTGGCAAAGACACACGGATGCCATGCGGTAAATTAGCCGTCTTATCTGAATTTTTCATATACATATTTAATAACATACTTTTGTATTTTCTTTACAGAAAATAGATACAAGCACGAGGCGCTGGTAGACGGGGAGCCGGTTTTATTCGAAATTTTGGACACGTGCCCTAAGGTGAGACTTATACTTTGTAAATACAAATGTTTCTTGCCACGTAAAGAGAGACAGGGTGTAGCTAAGTTTACAACGAGTTTTATATAATTTCTAATCATACGTATTTTAAGAGTTAGGTCACTGAGATTTCCATAAAAACGAATTTCTTTTTTGATTAGATCTATTTACTATGCTTTTAAGAATATTTTAAGATATTACCCTTATCAATATTCCAAATATTACCCGAGTTATAACAATTTGAAATGAGTGCAACTCGTAATTATAAAATACTTTTTTTTAACTACGTTTATCTCCAAACAACTTTATTGAACTCTTGGCTATGATATCTCAAGAACATCTCATTCGATTTTAATAAAAATTACACCATACCTTCTTTATAATATTATCTATTTTACGATTGGAACCCCCTTTATGCTACTAGCTATAGATAATACATTTGTTTAAAAGAAAATATTAATTTTTTATTATTGATAACTTCTAAAGGTGTTAAGAATTGGTAAAGCAAACATGTTTGACGGAACATCTTATACGAGGTCTGTTCAAAAAATAAGGTGAATTTTCATTTTTCTTAAAAAAATATTTATTTATTCATCAATTTCTATTTTGTCCCCTTCAAAGTAGTCCCCCTCAGATATAATACACTTGTACCAGCGTTTTTTCCAATCCTTGAAGCAGTTCTGATATGCACTTTTTGGTATGCTCTTGAGCTCTCTCAGCGATTCGGTTTGTATCTCCTCAATCGTCTCAAAACGCCGTCCTTTCATGGGTCTCTTCAATCTTGGGAACAGTAAAAAGTCGCAGGGGGCCAAATCTGGTGAATACGGTGACTGAGGCATGATTACGGTGTTGTTTCTGGCCAAAAAATTACGAACAAGCAATGACGAGTGAGCAGGAGCATTATCGTGATGCGAATTTCCGAAAAAATTGCATGGCATGAGCCAACCTATATACCGACATACCGACATCCTCAGCAACTTCTCTAATAGTGATTCGACGATTCTCCATAACAATTTTCTTCACTTCCTCAACATTTTCATCGGTTGTTGATGTGCTGGGGCGTCCAGGGCGAGCGTCGTCATTCACATCTTCTGGATCTTCTGTGAAAAGCTTGTACCACTTGTAAACATTTTTTTGGCTTAAAGTAGACTCACCGTATGCCACTTTCAACATTTCAAGTGTTTTGGAGCACTTGACTCCATTTTTCACACAACATTTAATGCAAACTCTTTGATCCATGTTTTTCGACAGTAGAAAATCGCCGAACACGCAAAACACTTCTAACTTTTATGCCTCTCACAAACAAACTAAATGTGCTATATAGCTAAAACTGAGAACATATGTTCTAGACGAGTGTACCAACATAACAAAATAAAAAAATCGATAATCGAATGTACGTAGCCCGCGAAATTTTACCTTGACCTTATTTTTTGAGCAGACCTCGTATATAGCATTTACTAATAATAAATTAAAGATTGCGTCAAAAAAATGTTATATTTTTAAATTATTCTTTCCTATTCGAGGGCTAGGATGGGCTAACGTCTTAGGTTATTAGAGTAGGACTAGGCTTGTGGCTAAATATTACTGAATTTATTGCAAATTGGGCGACACTGTCTTGATTAAATTATATATGTTATATTGCATAATTCTTCTATATAGTAACTTCAGATTAGCTTACTTCAGTTAAGTCAAATCTTACAAAGAAAGCAAAATTGTTCGTCATAGAGCCTTAGATTTACTTATATAGATACAAAAGAAAAGAAATAGTTTGTACCGACCTACTATCATAAATATATTACGACTATACACCTTATCAAACGGAGGAGAAAAAGATACCACTAGAATAATTTCATAAACATTTCAGAAAAGTTGTAAAATCGAAAGAGAAAAAGTTGGAACAATAGAACAATATATTATTAAACACCCTGTATCAGATATATAAGGAAATATGCATTACTTAGACGTCGTAATGTAATATATAGATTATACAGAAAGAATATAAGACGGGAAGAAGAGAGAAGGGGTGAAGGGGGGTATAAGGAGCAAGGACATGCTTTGTATTCGAGATTCAAACAGCTCCTTTAACTTTATACTTAAAATACAAGCTTGGCATAAGAATGATTGTAATTAAAATAAAAGTCATTATATATCTTCTTACATATATATATCTAAAGATATTCACATTCCGTCATCCCCTCCCCTGTTGTGACGTCACACATTTTATAAATTTTTTTAATCTGATTTTGCTTTTTGTTATTTGTTTTGCAAGTTGAATTCTAGCTTAGATGTGATGTCAACAAGCTTATGACGCCTTTATAATCCCTTGTCACATCTTGTCACACTTTTGGCTCCCCCTCGTGCGTGTGATGTAATGGGCTTGTGTCCTATGTCTTAATTTCTATAAAAGTGTACTATATATTGATAAAGTGGGTTACTAGAACCTCAAATGTTCAATTATTTTTTAATAACTCCTTATATGTTAAGAGATATTAACAATTAAAAAAGTCATTTTGTTTCTTTAATTATTAAAGGGATTCAACGTTGTACACATTCCAAATGCATGTGACATTACAATCCTTGTGTAAGGTTACCAACCTTACAGCTCATAAATCTCTGCTATATGTATTTATATATCAAAATATCAAATATTATTTACAGCTATTTCAAGAAACACTCAAATTCCAATATTATGTCTGCCTTAGCAGGGTTAAGTAAAATAAAAACTTATTATTCTTTGACTTGACTTGATTATTTGACTACCAACAGCTACGAAACATTACCATAGCACTGACCTACTTAACAAATAACTGACGATTTCTAGCGCTAAAACTACAATTCAAACTTTTAATTGCTATATCTCCGTCAACATTTAGATATTTAATAAAATAGACACGCCAATACACATTTATTAACATCAATTTCAATCAACAATTGAAAAATCGACCATTAAAAAATGAGGACACAATCCCATTAATAGGTGGCCTCTTATTTGAAAATGTTGTTTCATCATTTAACGAAATATTCCACTTTAAATAAAATTTTCCAAAAAAAATCCAGGAACTTCAGCTAGTTCCATATATAATATATGTATTATATTTAATATTAAAATAATATTTTATGGTAAATTATTTTTTATGTTGAGAGCAACAATATATTATTGTGGGAGCTGCAAGTGTGGAAAATGAAAGAATAATAAATCGTCAAACATTTATCATATAAAAAACATTAATAAAATAAAAAAATATGTATGTATACGAAAATAGACTGAATATTAGTACGTATATGGCAGTGTTATATATACTACCTACTTATATTTGAATTTTGAAGAAAACAAAAAACTCTTTATTAAAAATCAGAGCAAATTGACTGTATCGTGTGTTTAGATGCGATAATATTTGATAATAAAGTAGAAAAGTTGAATAAATTAGTAAAAAACTTGTTGTATGATTTGAATTTTAAAGCGAGAGATAGACCGGTGACTTTAGGGGGCAATTATACCTAATTTAGGCAAGTTAAGGCGACTCATTTGTTGCTTTTACCCCTTTTTAATTAACCAGGACTTCAACTGTAGATCATAAAAAGTATTTGTTGATGAGGATAGTAAGTGATAGAGATATTAACATTATTAGCATGTCCCAGGCTTCCGCCCATATGCGCTGCTTTGTCCACTTATTTTATCACTCTCAATTTTTTACAGCTCAATTACATTCATATTCAATTATATAAGAACAAATAAAAGATGTACAAAGAACTTATTATAACTCACTGTTCAATCTCATCCGCCGCAAAATTATCCCAAATTAATTGCTCTAATTTTTCTCCTTCACTTCCTATTACTGCTCTGCATCCCTTATTCTTATTACTTCATCATTCTTTAATAGCATTTTTCTAGTTTCAAATATCTCCTTCGCATACTCATTATAATACAAAAACTTAATCTCTTCATTTACTAGATACTCTAGACTTCCAATTTCTCTGACTTTTATTCTATCTTGAAATTTCGCTCTCGCATCAGTGTTTTCCGTTCACCACATCTGCACCTATCATGACTCTCAACTCCAAGCTGGAGTAACTTTGCTTACTAAAAAAGATAAATGCAGTCCAGGTTGAAACCACTTATTCTGCTTTACAAACTTAACATCCTTAATGTGATGATAAGTTGTTCTCAGTTATAGAGATATTAACAATGGGCTTGTGAACCACGAATTAATTTCTATAATACGGAACTATATATTGATAAAGTTGGCGCAAATGTCCCAAAAATAAATCTTGCCATTGTCTTTGTAGTCAGAATTGTTGTAGACCCTATAGCAATTGTTATTTATCTTCCTGTAGAATCCACATATAATTGTTGCCTTATGTTTCAGCAAAACGAAGACGATCTACCAACCGCAGACGTTCTCCAATGGGCGGATGGTCTTCTCCTTGTCTACTCCATAACGGATCGCACCTCCTTCAACTACATAAACCGTGCAAAGTCGTCATTCCATCCAGAAATGCCAGTTGCTCTCGTTGGGAACAAAGGTGATATGGTTCATCTTCGTCAAGTGAGCTACGAAGAGGGAGAAATCCTTGCCAAGGAGTTTGAATGCGGTTTCGCTGAAGTTACTGCAGCGGAGCAAGTTACAGAAGTTGTGGAAGCATTTTATGAATTGTCTAGGGAAATTCTTACGTCAAAAAGAAAATCTAAACAAAGTTTATTGGACCGGATGCTTGGGAACAAAGTTCCGGCACCTAGAGTCTATCTTAGAGGGAAGAGCGACAGCGCTTTACCGAAAGACTGACGATTACTGAACTAGTATATCAATATATACTATAAAATCATGACCGTTAATCTTGTTCTTCCTCAAAGTAAAGGCAAACTGCGAAGTATAGACGTTTCTAATACATACACTTTATAATATAGATTAGAAGAACTACACTCTTAAAGTGATCGCACACTAGAGATACGGCTGCCTTAAGCTAAAATTATTAGCGTTGTCTCCAATTATTCAATATGGTGTTATATCTATCTTTCAAATGATAGTAGAGCAACTAGGCAGGTTCGAGAACATTTTTGCAATTGAGATAATGGAAGAAAAAGAAGTCTATGGTGTAGAGAAGGGATTTTGGAGTGAGAAAAAAGATGTAAGTGTAAAATCGTATCTCCAGAGTGCGATCACCTTTAAAGTTTAGCCTCTATTTTGATTTACAAATTTCCCAATATATACTATTTCCTAATGTTAACAATTAGATAATGTTGCCACACATGGACACAAGAAATCAGAAGAAGGACTTTTTTACTTCTTAGTGTACATTAGGATACATCTTATTTATGTTAGAATATTTTATGATAGATGCCACAAATTTGGCTCTTTTGATATCTGTAGTGGTCTTAGGATAAATAAGTCATATAATAAGTTGAAAAGTGCTAAAATATTAAAGTTCAAAGTTTTAAATTTGTTTTTAAAGAAGTAATTTAAGTTTTAATCAAATCCTTTAGTTGGATTTTGACATAGAGAGTAGCCAAAACAAGTGTGACGATTTAAATAGAAAAAAAAGAAATGCTACTTCAGTAGTCCTAAAAAAATAAAACTATCATGTTGACGACGTGATTTACCAGTCATGTCTTGAATTTAAAAAAAAGAACTGAAATGGCCTTTTAAAGGAATTTAAAAAACGTCACACCTATGTTTAAGTTGACATTTGATTATAAGAAAGCATAAAATAGCATAAGTACTTAGAACATAAGAATGTTAATAATGTAATATTTTACTTTATTGTAAAAAAATATTTTTAGAAATAAATAATTGTATTAAATATCTTTATTAATTTAAGTAATCATTAGTGTTAGTATATAGCACAAAATGTAAATATTAGATTAAAAACATAAAATTATAGAAAACTCGTGCTCAGCCTACAAAAATATCCTCCTATGAAAACTAGATTGTATACAATACAAAAGTATGCGCAGTGCTCTTTTTCGCCCTATCACACATGCGCAGAAATTAAAAAAAATATCCTAATACGTCATTTTTCAAATCTGGCAACGTTACATTGTCACACTGTTTAATTTACGGCAATTTTACGTGTTTTCGAGTATTTGAATAAAGTATTTTGCGTAGTGCGACGTTGTAAAATCAAGATTTTCAAGTCGCGAGCGGTCAAAAGTAGCTCACTGTCAAAACATACTTTATAAAAAGACTTTACAGGACAATATTTATTATATTCCAATGAATGATGCTAAGATTTTCAAAACAATAATAAGAAAATTACCCTGGTTATGTCACAAAACATTCGTTTCAATATAGGTCGGTTAGGAACGGTTCGTATGTAAAACTGCAAATTTCAACAGCCAGTATCTAAAATGTAGTACCGCTAGGAGTATTGAAACTCTTCCTACGTATAAAGGACTTTAATAAATATATATATTTAAATTTTCAAGACGATCGTAAGAGAAGTGATTTTCTTGAGTACGTCTTTAAGGTAGTTGTATCGTGATAGTCATGCTCAAAAGTATAACTCAGCAGCCTAAAATTATAATGTAACTGAAACGTTAGTGTCAAATAGTCTCGTTAAAAACTTTTGTGAAAGTACAGTCTCACTGTTCTCACTACATGTAAATAGTATCTACACGTACATACACGTACATACACATACACAGTCATTTCTTGATTTTATAATAATTTTCAATGTTTACAAAATTTTATTTCTGTAATGGCGTGGACAATAATTTCCATTTTTTTTTATGTGATTAATAACTAATGTTTCTATAATATCTTAAATTTTTATTGAATTCCTTTGAATCGTTTTTATTTTATTCGATAAAAATAACATTGAAATTACTATTTCCCATAAGAGCCTGTGTTAAAATAACAAAACTTTAATATCGTTTTTCTCAATAATGGAGTGGTAAATTTTAATCGACCTGAGGTCAATATGTCTTATAATTAATTAAAGAGCAATTAAATGAAGTTTTATTAAAATCCTTTGAAAAGTCATTCCACGATACAACTACCTTAAACGTAGTACATCTTAAAGTTAGCTATCTTTACAGGAAGACACTGACTGTACCTTCATTGACATAACTCATGACTTACTGAAGATTTTGAAGCTTTCCAATTAACTTGGGCGTACGGGACTCCTGACTAGTGAACGTGAACTTGTGATACATATACATTACGAGGGGGGTAGGGCGGGGGACGGAGATGACGTCAAGTTAATTTACGTAAATACGATTATTTGTAGGTTATCTATTTAATAATTCAAGGTGTAATTACATTCACTAATATTTAACTAAAACTAAATTCCATCTAAGAAAGCTCTTAAATTAATATTATTATTTTGTAATGATAAACTACTTTAGAATTTCATTCTGTTGTAAATAGATGTCGACACTGTATAATATTTAAGCTTTTGATTTAATTATAGATTCATAACATGTCACTCAATAGGTTTGTAGGATGACGTATAGATAACGCCTCTATTGATAAATCCTCATGATTTTTAGATAGTGACGCTACTTTTGTAATTTTCCAAACAATGCAAAAATCTGACTTTCATGTGTTGATAAAGCATTCATTTTTAATGGAAAAAAATTCCGTACAAGCAAAGCAATTGTTTAACAATTGTTATACGGAAAATAATTTTTCATTTTTCAACAAAGTATAAAATATTTTCAATTTACTCGTTATTTAACCAACTTTTTTCAAAATTTGGTTTTTTTTTTCGATTCGTAAATTAGGTACCAAAGTTAGCCCACATAAAATAAAATAAAAATAAATAAATAACTTCTGCTAATTAAACTAATTTGGATACCGTCACATAAGGGAATTAAGGGAAATGAAAAAGCTGATCAAATGGCCAAGGTAGCTACTTCCTGTGATAAATGTATTTCATTTTTTATAAAATCAGACATGAAAGCAGAATTAGAAATGAATGAAATGAAAAATTGGCAAGACAAGTGGGATAATTCTGATAAAGGTAGAGAATTTTATAAAATACAACCAATACTGAAACCTAAGCCATGGTTTGCCAAATTAACATGGCCAAGAAGATTAATTACAATGACCTCAAGACTAAGAATAAATCATACTGGAGCTCCGAAACATCTAGCAAGAAACAAAATCATTCCAAACTCTAAATGCGAATGTGGTGAAGAAGAGGCAGACCCTGACCACATTCTGTGGCAATGTAAAAATACAGCAATGGCAAGAATTGGACTCCAACGGGCGGTGCTACAGACTTCGCAGACGCTTCCTGTTAACACCGCCTTTTTGATTGAGAAACCGAAATTTATAACAGCAGTAGCCATGAATAGAT
The DNA here is from genome assembly GCA_963678705.1 of Panorpa germanica. Classification (NCBI taxonomy): domain Eukaryota; kingdom Metazoa; phylum Arthropoda; class Insecta; order Mecoptera; family Panorpidae; genus Panorpa; species Panorpa germanica. Next base: position 5,008,833 of record OY783223.1, on the reverse strand, counting down.
CATTCTTGTTGTCGGGATACAAAGTATAAGAAGAAGCAGAATATATTAGAGGCGATAAAAGGCTACGTGCCTAGGAAGCCCGAGAAACTATATTTAAAAAAAAATTAAAAAAACTTCTGCTTATAATATACACCAAAATAAATATAAATAATTATTGTTTAATTTCAAAACGATTTAATTATTAACAATTACTTTCAAAACTCCCTGTGTTATTATAAAATATTTCATTTAAATAGAATTTATATTAAAATTACATTTGAAGCCATAATTTAATTATGATACATATATTCTTATTATTAAGTTATGGTTTACTCTGCTGAAGTGTGTTCCCTTATTACTGGGTGCTAGGTGAGCATCGTCTACAACCATCTCCACCTCTCCCATACCCCACAACCCTCAAACACCACCTACAACCCTAACGGTATCGTGCGTTTACCCTTTCATTACCAGAACCTTACTTTTGCAGCTTCTCCACAAAATACTATGTCTGAAGCCCTGAATAAAATTTACACGAGAAATATTTTGATATGACTGAATAAAGATGTGGGCATATATTATAAATGCAAATATATATATATATATGTATAAACGATTTAAAACCTTAATATACATATATACTAAAAAGTGTGGTACATTTACGCCTGGCCACAGTCAACACTTATAACACTAACAAATTTTAAATTACCGCGTAATGCGTCATACACTTCTGAGTTTATTTAAACAAAATATAGTGGAGATTTCAACGAATTATGCAAGTCTGAAGTCAACAGTAGAAGCGTTGGAAAATAGGAAATATATTAATATCACTCACCAAAAGTAGACTGCGTCGCACATCTCTGACTCTTGTAGATGTACACTTTTTTTAATTTTAATTTAACGTACCGGAAATTGTTTATTTAAAGAACCCATCAAACCCAAATGATTGGTTTTGATAAGTTGATTATTTTTATGCCACGTCACTTAAATTTAACACAAACACTATTTTAAAAAGTTTGCGAAAAAAACGCGTCCCGAAAATTGACCCGAATGTCACCCTCTGCGATTGTTCATAAATTGCAGAGGCTGAACACATTTCAGTAACTGTTTTTCCAAGGAATACTCATCCCAGAGACTAGCGTTACTTAATGTGTCCACAACAAATTCAAATAAGCAAACGTGCCAACTAGTGACAACGTTTCAATATTTTAATTTGCCCCTCTACCAATTTATGTACTTTAAAGAAACAAAAACACAGCTACGGGCTACAAAGATACTGCACTTCCATTAGAAACACAGTGCTTTGTAGCCTATAGATGATTTTTGTATTCCTTTTGTAGAATGTCTTAAAATTGTCCCGATTGCCACCATCGCCGAATGTCCCAAATTGCAGAGGCTGGACACATTTCAGTAACTGTTTTTCCAAGGAATACTCATCCCAGAGACTAGCGTTACTGAATGTGGTCCACAACAAATTAAAATAAGCAAACGTGACAACTAGTGACAACGTTTCAATATTTTAATTTGCCCCTCCATCAATTTATGGTCCTAAAAAGAAACAAAAACACATCTATGAGTTACAAAAATACTGCATTTCCATTAGAAACACAGATCTTTGTAACCGATAGATGATTTTTGTATTCTTTTTTGTAGAAAGTCTTAAAATTGTCCCGATTGCCACCATCGCCGAATGTCACAAATTGCAGAGGCTGGACACATTTCAGCAACTGTTTTTCCAAGGAATACTCATCCCAGAGACTAGCGTTACTGAATGTGGTCCACAACAAATTAAAATAAGCAAACGTGACAACTAGTGACAACGTTTCAATATTTTAATTTGCCCCTCCATCAATTTATGGTCCTAAAAAGAAACAAAAACACATCTATGAGTTACAAAAATACTGCATTTCCATTAGAAACACAGATCTTTGTAACCGATAGATGATTTTTGTATTCTTTTTTGTAGAAAGTCTTAAAATTGTCCCGATTGCCACCATCGCCGAATGTCACAAATTGCAGAGGCTGGACACATTTCAGTAACTGTTTTTCCAAGGAATACTCATCCCAGAGACTAGCGTTACTTAATGTGGCCCACAACAAATTAAAATAAGCAAACGTGGCAACTAGTGACAACGTTTCAATATTTTAATTTGCCCCTCCATCAATTTATGGTCCTAAAAAGAAACAAAAACACATCTATGAGTTACAAAAATACTGCATTTCCATTAGAAACACAGATCTTTGTAACCGATAGATGATTTTTGTATTCTTTTTTGTAGAAAGTCTTAAAATTGTCCCGATTGCCACCATCGCCGAATGTCACAAATTGCAGAGGCTGTACACATTTCAGTAACTGTTTTTCCAAGGAATACTCATCCCAGAGACTAGCGTTACTTAATGTGGCCCACAACAAATTAAAATAAGCAAACGTGGCAACTAGTGACAACGTTTCAATATTTTAATTTGCCCCTCTACTAATTTATGTACTTTAAAGAAACAAAAACACAGCTACGGGCTACAAAAATACTGCATTTCCATTAGAAACACAGCTCTTTGTAACCAATAAATGATTTTTGTATTCCTTTTGTAGAATGTCTTAAAATTGTCCCGATTGCCACCATCGCCGAATGTCCCAAATTGCAGAGGCTGGACACATTTCAGTAACTGTTTTTCCAAAGAATACTCATCCCAGAGACTAGCGTTACTGAATGTGGTCCACAACAAATTAAAATAAGCAAACGTGCCAACTAGTGCCAACGTTTCAATATTTTAATTTGCCCCTCCGCCAATTTATGGACCTAAAAAGAAACAAAACACAGCTACGAGTTACAAAAATACTGCATTTCCATTAGAAACACAGCTCTTTGTAGCCGATAGATGATTTTTGTATTCTGTTTTGTAGAAGGTCCCGCAAGGTTCGTTTGCTGGAAAAAACAAGCAAAGATTACAATCATTTACAATTAATTTTAATATTTCAAATATGTTGAGTTCTTACCGCATAGACATTGCGCACCATCTAGAAATACATAGAACACTTCACAAAACTTGTTTACACAGATTTTAGGCACTAGATTTAAATTAAAAAACCTAACCTAACCTAATAAAACCTAACATATTAATACTTTTATTTCTAATACCTGTTGAACTACAAAAATGTACAATCTATCCTAAAAGAACTGTTATACTACTTTAGCTATAACCAAAAATATAATCAAAGTAATTTTATTTTAGCTGTCAAAAACTATTGTGTACTAAAAGTCTAATCATCTACTGTAAAACTAAACTATGGATTTAATACGTGCTAATAATATTTTGTAATTAAAAACTTTACATTATATACTACTACTATATTGTAAAAAGAATCACGGTCATGAAAGTTTATTACCTTGAAAGAAAATTACAAATAAAAACAAAGCATCGTAATATTTCACTATAACTTTTAGATATAATTAAAAGGAATCAATTTTAACATAAGTTAGATAAATTTTCAAACCCTAATTGATTATAAATTATTTATATTATTTAATTTTAAAACACACATAAACTCATTACGTTCAAACTAATTAAACATTACAACAATTATGTCAGCCATATTGGATTAAATAAACTAGTATCTATCTATCAGTAGGGGCCGTTTACAAAAAGCAAGGACTGTTTACAATTATTACATAATGTGTGGCAATTGATTTATGAATAAAGAATTTATCTTTTAGTAATTATAATTAATGCTTTGTTGCATTATAATACTCCCAATTTATATGGATAATTAAAAACAAAACAAATCATCATGTTAGTGTTTGTGAAAATACTAGCACCTGCTTTTAAACAAGAAAAAAATTATTATAAAACCTGAATTTATTAAAAGTGATCGACATCGATAATAAAGATGTATTGTGTTATAAATAAATTAATGAAATATTATATGATATGTTCTATTTGTCAATGGCAGTATTATTATAAACGCAGTCATTATAAAAAGGCGTTCGTTCAGATGCTGCAAATGTACCAATACCTACTAATATTCAATACCAATATGAAAAACATTTTTCTCATCCATTATAGCAAAAGGATTTTCCCGTATAGTGATGATGAAGCACATTTTCTTTAGAAATAAAGATGATCGGAGAAATATAAGCCTATACAAAAAAATTCATAACTTAATATAAAAATATCTGAGTCTAATCCACTTTCTGAGCCATCACGAACGAACTCCGTGGCCCTCCCTTAGACTTATGGTCTTATTATATGTTACTGGGGGCTCTGTTTGTAGTGTGTCATTCATATATACCGTTACTATTCCATTTGATAAAATATATACCACATTATAAGTCAAATCTAAATTGAAAATATGTTTTCCTTTGTTACATTGTAGGGTGGCATCATTTTTCGTGTTTCTAATCGTGTGACGGGTATGTTAATTAGGTTAATAATTTACGAATAATATTAATTTAAAAGAAATTAGTATTGTAATAAAGGAATGACTAATTACTAAAGATATCAACAATGTAATGTCGTCAGACAATCCTGTTATTAATAAAGAGACATGTAGGTAAACATTAATGCAGTAACTAATCGTATAACTACCTACTCCTGGTCTATAACTTGTCCATACTATTTGGATTTGTTAAACACAATATTAGAATATTATTAGTTATTGGCAAGGTATTTCATATCGCTTTTACGTGACAAAAGCAGACACTGCTGTAAACTAATAAATGAACACAAAAACAGCAGTAGTGTAGTTATAGTCAAAATGTATTCCAGCTAGGTATTTGTTTTACTTTGTGTTTGTTTGTATATGTATGCATTTATTGCAATGAATTGCATATGTGCATTGTTTTACATGATATATCAAATGGATGAATGGTTGCAAGGTACTTCAGAATATTCAGATTAGCAATGATAAAGATAAATACCTCGATGATGGCCTCCTCTTGCTTTTGATCTGGTTGGATATTGTATTTCAATGTACATATTGCTTATATATACATAAAAAATACAGACAATTCTCAGTACTCAGTACTCAGTACAGACTCGCAGTACTGTTTTCTTCCTTCAAAGAATAACCTCTTGTGAAATTAATTTAGCACTGAGTACTGTAACCATCATAAAAACAAAGTATAATGACTATTACATTGTAAGTATAAATATATTAGGGATGTAACGAATATTCGCCTCGCATTCGCGAATATTAGCACCTTTTATAATATTTGCATTTGCATTCGTAAGAAATTAAGCGAATTTTTTGCGAATGTATTTAGTAAAAGTGAAAATAATTTATACATATATATATATATATATATATATATATATATATATATATTTATATATATATATATATATATATATATATATATATATAAATCTATATAATATATATATTTATATATATACTTTTGAAACGTAATCTAAGATTCAAGCCCGATAACGAAACCTAAGATTCAAACCCATGAAGTTGTAATCGACCCTTTATGATCTAAACGCACATTCAACAGGTGGATACTAGTTTATTTTATCCAATATGGAGGACATAATTTTAAAAGTATCTAATTAGTTTGAACGTAATTAGTTCGTGTGTGTTACAAAACTAAATTTAATAAATAATTTACAATCATAAAGTGTTCTTAAATACTTCCAACTTGTGTTTAAATTGCTGCTCTTTAATTATATCCTAAAAGTTTAGTAAAATATTACAGCGTTTGGTTTTTATTTGAAATTTTCTTTCGCGATAGTACCTTCGTTTTCACAGTATGTAGTATTTAGTTTAGTTTTTAATTGTAGATATATTAATAATACATAATAAATGCAGTTAGAACTATTTTCTTATAATTTAATATTTTGAATGTCCTCTAAAATATCCAATGGTTTTTAATTTATTGGTTAGGTATGACAGATTATCTATATAAATATTAATGTGTAAATCAATTTGATTCGTTGAGAAATACCCTGTGTTTTTATTTACAACAGGTTTATGCAAACCATCTGCTCGTATAATATGTATTATTGCTAGTAGCTATAGATATATTTATTGCATAATCATATAATAAATGTAAGCTCCTAAAGTTTCCTGTACTCATTGCATAATAAAATCAATATTTAAAAAATAATCATTCACTTATACAGTACAAATTCAAATATAGTTTTTAAATTTTCTTTTATTTTTATTTAAAACTCGTGCTTAAAATCAGTGTAAACAAATTTTGTGAAGTGTTCAATGGAGTTCTATGGGATGGCGCGCAATGTCAATGAGGTAAGATAGCAATATATATAAAATATGTAATTAGCCTTTAGAGTTATTAGTTATGTTATAACTTTGTCACCCACTTCTCCATTTACACTTATGTCTTTATTATTAATTGTTGCAAATGATTGTAATCTTTGCTCGTTGTTTTCAGCAAACAAACCTTGTGGGACATTCTACAAAAGAGAATACAAAAATCATCTATAGGCTACAAAGCACTGTGTTTCTAATGGAAGTGCAGTATCTTTGTAATTTGTAGCTGTGTTTTTGTTTCTTTAAAGTACACAAATTGGTAAGGGGCAAATTAAAATATTGAAACGTTGTCACTAGTTGGCACGTTTGCTTATTTTAATTTCTTGTGGACACATTAAGTAACGCTAGTCTCTGGGATGAGTATTCCTTGGAAAAACAGTTACTGAAATGTGTCCAGCCTCTGCAATTTGTGACATTCGGCGATGGTGGCAATCGGGACAATTTTAAGACAATCTACAAAAAAGAATACAAAAATCATCTACTGGCTACAAAGATCTGTGTTTCTAATGAAAATTCAGTATCTTTGTAACTTGTAGCTGTGTTTTTGTTTCTTTTTAGGTGCATAAATTGAAAGAGGGGCAAATTAAAATATTGAAACGTTGTCACTAGTTGCCACGTTTGCTTATTTTAATTTGTTGTGGGCCACATTAAGTAACGCTAGTCTCTGGGATGAGTATTCCTTGGAAAAACAGTTACTGAAATGTGTCCAGCCTCTGCAATTTGTGACATTCGGCAATGGTGGCTATCGGGACAAGTTTAAGACAATCTACAAAAAAGAATACAAAAATCATCTATCGGTTACAAAGATCTGTGTTTCTAATGAAAATTCAGTATTTTTGTAGCCCGTAGCTGTGTTTTTGTTTCTTTAAAGTTCATAAATTGGTAGAGGGGCAAATTAAAATATTGAAACGTTGTCACTAGTTGCCACGTTTGCTTATTTTAATTTGTTGTGGGCCACATTAAGTAACGCTAGTCTCTGGGATGAGTATTCCTTGGAAAAACAGTTACTGAAATGTGTCCAGCCTCTGCAATTTGTGATATTCGGCGATGGTGGCAATCGGAACAATTTTAAGACATTCTACAAAAGAGAATACAAAAATCATCTACTGGCTACAAAGATCTGTGTTTCTAATGAAAATTCAGTATTTTTGTAACTTGTAGCTGTGTTTTTGTTTCTGTTTAGGTCCATAAATTAGCAGAGGGGCAAATTAAAATATTGAAACGTTGTCACTAGTTGCCACGTTTGCTTATTTTAATTTGTTGTGGGCCACATTAAGTAACGCTAGTCTCTGGGATGAGTATTCCTTGGAAAAACAGTTACTGAAATATGTCCAGCCTCTGCAATTTGTGACATTCGGCGAAAGTGAAAATCGGGACAATTTTTAAACATTCTACAAAAAGAATACAAAAATCATTTATTGGTTACAAAGAACTGTGTTTCTAATGGAAATGCAGTATCTTTGTAACTCGTAGCTGTGTTTTTGTATCTTTAAAATTCATAAATTAGCAGAGGGGCAAATTAAAATATTGAAACGTTGTCACTAGCTGCCACGTTTGCTCATTTTAATTTGTTGTGGGCCACATTCAGTAACGCTAGTCTCTGGGATGAGTATTCCTTAGAAAAACAGTTACTGAAATGTGCCCAGCCTCTGCAATTTGTGACATTCGGGCCAATTCTTGGGACGCGATATTTTTTTTGCAAACTTTTTAAAATAGTGTTTGTCTTAAATTCAAGTGAAGTGGCATAAGATAATCAACTTATCAAAATCAATCATTTGGTTTTTATGGGTTCTTTAAATCAACAATTTTCGATACGTTAAATTAAAATTTAAAAAAGTGAACATCTACAAGAGTCAAGTATACGACGCAGTCTACTTCTGGTGAGTGATCTTAATATATTTTCTATTTTCTATTTAGCTTTTTTTTGTTATCCCAATCTGTTTATCATATATAAAACTATTCATACAGCTTGATCCATTACGGGTTATTTTTTCAAACTCAAAAAGTTTATTATTTTTTTAAATTGTTTACAATTTTATTAATAGCTTTTTCTTAATTCTATGGTACCTAGCTTTAGCCTAAATCTTAGGTTATATTTTGTTTTGTGTATTGGTGTAGGGAAACGTGTTTAAAAATCCCAAAATTTTAGATAAAAAGAAATCGTGTATTTGCTTTTGTTGTGTACTATGTTTCTAAAGAATTATGTCTTTCGGTAGTTTGTATTTCATTTTGAATGGTAGGCTGTCCCGTGTGGATTGTCGTGTGAATTTATAGTGCTGTCTTACTTTTTAATTTGCTGTTTTATTATCATGTAGTAGTTTTCTAATTCCATAACATGTAAGACTGTATCCAGTACAAATTATTTGTATTAAATACACTACTTTACAATAATATTTAGTTGTAAACTTTGTAGCCATCTATTGTCATCGTTTAGAACTAGTTTTATTCCTTTATATTTGAACTTAAAATGGTTGATAATATTAGTACTAAAAATAAGAGATATTAAAACAAACACTAGTAAATGAAATACACAAAGTGCTTTGTATGACTCCACTTTATAGTTCTCACAGATTAATAGCTTCCTACATATTTTGATACCTCAGCTGAGTCCATTTTATGTATCAGAGATGGAAAAAGTGTTATAAGTGTTTGCTTCCAAGAAGTGGGTCATCAATTGTATCCTCATTTTTTAGTGGTCGATTTTTCAATTGTTGATTGAAATTGATGTTAATAAATGTGTATTGGCGTGTCTATTTTATTAAATATCTAAATATTGACGGAGATATAGCAATTAAAAGTTTGAATTGTAGTTTTAGCGCTAGAAATGGTCGGCCATATTTGTATGACGTGAAATGCATTTTAACGTCAGTTATTTGTTGAGTAGGTCAGTGCTGTGGTAATGTTTTGTAGCTGTTGGTAGTCAAATAATCAAGTCAAGTCAAAGAATAATAAGTTTTTATTTTATTTAACCCTGCTAAGGCAGACATAATATTGAAATTTAAGTGTTCCTTGAAATAGCTGTAAATAATATTTGATATTTTGATATATAAATACATATAGCAGAGATTTATGAGCTGTAAGGTTGGTAACCTTACACAAGGATTGTGATGTCACATGCATTTGGAATGTGTACAACGTTGAATCCCTTTAATAATTAAAGAGACAAAATGACTTTTTTAATTCTTAATATCTCTTAACATATAAGGAGTTATTAAAAAATAATTGAACATTTGAGGTTCTAGTAACCCACTTTATCAATATATAGTACACTTTTATAGAAATTAAGACATAGGACACAAGCCCATTATGTCACTTATAAAGGTGAGAGGCGGGAATATATAAAATATGACAAAATTTAATAAGGGAGGGTAGAGATTTTTTTTATTATTATTTATTTATTTGAGTGCATCAACTTTCAAAAGTTATTAGCACTTTAAATAGAATATATACATTTTTAAACATTTACAATACATAATTTTTTGTGCTAAATAGTTCCACTACTTTGTAAATAAAATAGGGTAATAGCACTATCTATAATATATATTAACTATGAACATATCTCAGCACTTTTTATTTTTCAATTAAATTTATCCACGGACCGCATTTTTTTCATCTCTGTTATACTGTTTCCGATATATGACTGACCTAACATTATTTATTATATGACTTACATAACTAATACATAAAACTGTCACCACGTCATGTAGAATCCAGTAGTTGAAGTAATGTTACCCCTGGACATCATACTACTACACTAACACCAATACTATTACTTACGGTTTGTGTACTACTGTGGCTTGTGTGAAACTTCGTATGGTGAATATATATTATGTAGTTAGTTCTTTGTGTAGTATTAGCTTTCTAGATTTATATAGTCACTCAATTATGGTCCCTAACTTATATATATATATATACACGGTTTCAAATATATATAGTAGCAACTATTGTACGAATAAAATTAAGAAATCTAATTTAATGGGCTTGTGTCCTATGTCTTAATTTCTATAAAAGTGTACTATATATTGATAAAGTGGGTTACTAGAACCTCAAATGTTCAATTATTTTTTAATAACTCCTTATATGTTAAGAGATATTAACAATTAAAAAAGTCATTTTGTCTCTTTAATTATTAAAGGGATTCAACGTTGTACACATTCCAAGTGCATGTGACATCACAATCCTTGTGTAAGGCTACCAACCTTACAGATCATAAATCTCTGCTATATGTATGTACGAGTATATATCAAAATATCAAATATTATTTATAGCTATTTCAAGGAACAATCAAATTTCAATATTATGTCTGCCTTAGCAGGATTAAATAAAATAAAAACTTATTATTCTTTGTTTTGACTTGATTATTTGACTACCAACAGCTACAGAACATTACCACAGCACTGACCAATAACTGACGTTAAAATGCATTTCACGTAATACAAATATGGCCGACCATTTCTAGCGCTAAAACTACAATTCAAACTTTTAATTGCTATATCTTCGTCAACATTTAGATATTTAATAAAATAGACACGCCAATACACATTTATTAACATTAATTTCAATCAACAATTGAAAAATCGACCACTAAAAAATGAGGACACAAGCCGTGCATTATACAGTCTGGTATAGCGTATAAAATCGCGTTATAGAAATATTTTAAATATATTAACTATCATGTGTGTGCATACGACATACAATACTTTGGTTGCTAACATTCTTGCTAATTATCCGGTTCTCAATCGTACAATCTCTCTCTACACAATAAATATAAAATTAAAGGAGGTGTGACCATTCTATTCTATACACTGTCAAATATTTCTTCTATTCATTAGTAAAATTAATTCTTTTGCCCTCACGCCAAACAGAATTTTGAACGTTATATAAAATGCCAATGCATAGTACGTCACGTCTGATGATTTGCCATCTCTTTCATACAACAGTGCTTTTATAAGAATGCGTGTGCGATACATCTCATTTACTACTAACAGTTGCGTCGTCCACCTTATTAAGTTTTATATTATAATTGTTGTAAAAATAGAAATATAATCTCTATTATTTATTCCTCCTATGACGTCATACGCATAGCTAATATAAGCACTAAAACTGAAATAAAATTTTTAAATAGATATATTTCCATCAACTTTTGAATATTTAAAAAAATAAAAACGTCAAAATACATATATTAGCCTGTACTTCAATTAAAAATTTAAAAAAACCCAAAAAATTTGGTCAATTTAAAATATTACTAAGCAGAATCTTGCAAAGTGGGTATGTAGCTATAATGTCTCTCCAAAACAAAATATCACTCTAGTAATTTTCATAGTATTCAGTAATTTCTTCAAACTAATGAAACAAAGAGATGCGCGTATTTACTCGTATAATTTCTACCCTCACTAGCATTTAAGGGTTGGGATAATAATATAGGTCGATACCTAAATACCTAAACAAACCCTTCTATTATTTATTTGTAAACATATAAGCAAATTATAATATCGTTATTAAAATAATTGTTAACTCGAGCAAAAACAGGCTGAAGCTTGTAAATTTTGTCCGATGCGGTTGGTTACTGGACAATAAACAGAATAGTCAAGGCACAACTAAACAGAAATGCGGTAAATTGTCGTAAAAGCTAGTAAATACACTTTTCTGATTAATTTGAAGATGCTGCCTCCGAATATTTTGTTTAGTAGCCTCCATTTTATTGTTTGAGCCTTCATGAGCTCAATAGTTCAAATTTATTACATTATTTTTACAAATTTGTATGTAAATTTTCTATTCTATTAAAAAAATCTTTAAATAAAAGTCGTACAACATTAAAAATTCTGTAAAATGATGTATAACATGTGTATATACTATGAAGGGCTTAGGAGTTATGGGTAAAATTGAAGCGCATGCACTCGCTGTTGAATATTTTACCTTACAGCTCAATAAATATGAGATATACGAAAAAATGTTGTAGACACAAATTGTAGGAAATTAAGTCTCTATCAGATTGTTAATAAGTACATTTATCTTAGGACCTACTGGTAAGGAAATATTGCAAAAAAACCGTTTCTAGCAATAACTTCTCTTAAAAGTTGGTTTTCCACTTTTTCTGCCAATATCCTATAATTCTCGACTGTGTGCCCAGACTAGAAGTGAAGCGACAAACAAAGGGATGCCATTATTTAAATTCTGTATTATATTGATGATTGACGTAAGACGATTTAAATTTAAGGGCGAATGGGGATGAATATGATACTATACTAATATCCCTTATTAATTTCAGTTTTGATAATTACCGTTACTGATTTAATTAAATCCTCTTGTTCTGGACGTAATTAATTTAATAGGGAATCGATATTTCGTTGATTGTTTGACCATTGGCCCTTACGTTGGATTTAAGATTTAATCAAGGTTCCTTCCCGTGCCCTTGCCTTTGTCCTTGTCCTGACAACCCTATTAAAGTAGCAAGTGATAGGGTTATGGGAATATTTTAAATAAACGTATATGCCTAAGTTGTGTACATTAACCGTTATACCTGTTACGTTATCGATGTTACCTAATATAAATCGTTTTGTGACTGATTTTTTTTAATATTCCCGCATTAGCATACTCAAAAAACTCCTTTAAAATATCTTTTAAAGGATTATAGCATCGTAGGAACTTGTTTTAGGTGTAAAGGCGTTTAGAATAGCTATAAAATAATAATATAGGACCCTTTTCATAAGAAGAACAGCATGGTTTAGATTGGGAAATGAGGAAGAAGGAAACAAATACTGGGAAAGTAGTAAGGAAAGAATGTGTAGAGTGTGCGGATCGGAGGACGAAACACTGGAGCACATTAAGTTTGAGTGTAAGGAAAAAGTAGCGAGCGAAAGGAATATTGGCCAGCTATTAAAGGGAGGCAGTGAAGGAAAGAGGTGGATGGCGGAAATAGTAAGAAGGAAAGAAAAAACAGGAGAATAAATAAGCTGGTGGCTGGGTTGCACAAGGAACAGGAAGAGAAAGGAAGTACTAAAAGAGGCAGTGAAGGGAAGCAGGAGAAAGAAAGAAGTAGCGAGGAAACAGTTAAACTTCAGCCCAGAAAAATAGACTAGGGAAAATGAAGGAAGAGGGTCAAGAGAACAAGAAGCAGAAAGTACTTTTGGAAATAAAAAGGTCTAGAATAATGTAAAAAAAAATTTAATTGTAAGTTGAAGTATATGAAATGTATTAAGAATGTAGATTGTAAAGCCGAAAGGCGAACAATAACCAATTAATAATAATAATAATATAGGACCCTTTTGGATTAAATTGAACTAGGTTTGCTTAAGTAAAATTATATTTTCGCCGCGCAAAAAAATAATATTTCCGCCGCGATAAAAATAATATTTTATAAAATATATTATTATATTATAATTAATATATTATATAAAATATAATAATAATATATATATATATATATATATATATATATATATATATATATATATATATATATATATCTATATATCTATATACAGGAGCTACAGGATGCTATGATATAAAATAGAGAAGGCAGATATTTTCAGCTGGGGGTGGGAATAGGATACCAGGGTGCCGGGGGTGGACGTAAGAGGGGTTCTAGAACACAGGAGTTGTATTTTGAGATGAATCTTGTTGCGCAGGCTCCCGTTAGTATAACATTGTACTGTAGTGTATATATTTTAATATAAATTCTATATTTCATTTTGGAAACATTTTAATAAAATTTAGTTTAATTTTTTTTTGACTTGTATTTTTGTGGTCTATTTGACACCTAATATTCTGCTATTACATTACCGATACTTCTATCAGGTGCATATCCAAGTAGAAAACATAACGTTTTAATCAGTCAATAGTAAGCTAGAAAGTGTGAATTTTGTCTATATTTTCTGCAAGTTTCAAGTTTTTATTAATAAAAGTTTCAATAAATAAAAACAATTACTTTTATTTTATTTGAGAGAATCCGGTTCGAAAAGGACCATAAAATGAACTGAGCATGTGTCTGCGGCCTAATAACTTAAGGCATCGACATTTTTACCGTTATAGAATTTACACACAATACCTTCCTTTATAAGGGAGGTCATCCTATTGGTTTTAGGATGACTTCATTAAATGAAAGTTTTTAAGCTCATACGTTAAATGAAATAAAGGATATCACATGCAGAATATATTGGAGCACACGTCCTGGTTTTTATAAGAAGTTGATTACTTCGATAAAGTTCTAAATGACATAGTAGATAATAATATAAGTGCAGCTCCTTACTGGATATACAACTGTCTCAAGTATATTTCCTAGATAACTAGAGACAACATCATAAGAACACATTGAACAAAGAGAGACAACGCTAATAATTTTGTTTAAACTTGTTGTAAAACAGATTCTTGGACAGTGTATGCCCTTACAGCATTTGTTTTTGTAAAATTGTATTTTCTTGCCTTGAATATAATCTTGGTTCTTAACTGGCTATAAGATTTGTGAACTTTGCATCGGGGAAGAGGAAGCCTGAGGCAATTGCACAAATAGAAGATTCTCTTGTTAGCAGCGAACGAGTCCTTTTTTATTTAACTATGGAACGAAGTAGCGAGGAAACAGTTAAATTTTAGTCCAGAAAAATAGAGGATTTGCGGAAAGGAGATAAGGACAAGAGGTGGATGACGGAGATAGAGACAATAATAAAATAGTAAAGTAAGAGAGTCAAGAGGAAAAAGTAAAGATAGAGTGTTTATGCCTGTAATAGACATAAGTGGAGAAGTGGAAACGAAGAGAGAAGGCAGGAATTGAAAGATAATAGAGGGTTTGTCGAGAGGTGACAAGGAAGGCAAGAGGTGATAGATGAAGATAGAGGCAATAAAGGAGGAATAGGGGACAAGGAGGTGAATAAAGGAGGAGTAGGGGACATGAAGAGAGAAGATTAAGAAATGGAGTTTCTGTTTCTCCTTTAGTATTCGAAGTAGTAATAGTCTAGAATAGTTTAAGTTTAGTTTTAACTTTCAATTTATATGAAATGCATTAAGAAATATAATAATGTAGATTGTAAAGCCGAAAGGCACACAATTAATATAATTAAAAAAAACTATGGAACGAACCGACGATATTTTATAGTTAAGGACTATTGAAAATTAAATTGTGTTTTAATAATTATGAAAGTGATAGCAATATTTCGCTAACACTTCAAGTGCAATCCTAAATCTGCCCAATATCTGGTGATGCAATCTGACGCCGTCTACCTAGGAAAGCATTAGATCCAAGACATTCAATATATAACAGTCAATAGAGTTACATCTAGTCTTGCATTATTCATTACAAAAGATAATATATTATTAAAACTATTAATTATTCTGATAAATATTTATGACGCACATGTAATATTACGTCGTGCGTCATTTGCACCCTACGCGCTCCAGCATCTCGGTCCTTCTGAGCTTTAGTAAGGCTTTGAAAGCCGAGCAGCATGGTGACTACCATCACCAAGGCATCAGCATCCTCCGGTACAGACAAGTGTAACCCTCAACATTTATTGTGGTGTTTATCTCAATACAACGATTCAGTGCGATTTTACGCGATCTGTGTTTTTATTTAATTTATCGTGTTGTGATTGATTGTTAGTCTGTCTTATGACATCACTCTTAGGTTATTCATAATGTCACGTAGAAGTGTAAATGACGTCATGAGTGTTTTTATTAAAATTCGTTATTTTGACTTAGCTAAAACTATACTGTTGTTATCAACTGCTGTGGCAGCGATGAATGGGGCAAATGCCACGAGTGATAAGATACCGCTAGGTGAGTGATTTGTTATTTCAATATTAGAACAATTGGGAAAATTGACAATGTATCATGTATTATATTTCATAAATGTTATGACACTGGACTATAGAGTGATCTATAGAGAAAACACCATTTTTAAACAAATATTTACGAAAACCTTACGCAAATTTCGAAAATATATTTTCGTTAATGTAAAAAAGCAAATACAAATAGAAAACGTTATAATAAATAAACATGTTATAATTCTTTTTAAAATTCTATATGTGCATGTCATAGTATATCATCACAAAATGTAAATATTACTTTCTATCAACAATACATTATGTGTTATATACATAAACATATTTTACATAAAATAGTTTCGTTAAAAAAATAGAAAATTAAGTTTTAAATAAGTTTAAATTCAACTATAGTGTTTAAATCGAATGTAGAATACAAAAATATATTACCACAATGTTATTCTTACTAGGGAATAAAACAAATTACGTTTAACACGAATTAAAAGGTTATTAATATTACAATGTTCAATAGCAACACAGAAGAGAGAGTAATTTATTAATCTTTAATCCTGTTACATTATGTTCTAATTTAAAATTAACTACTTTTTCATAGACAAATATTATCTCATCCTAAACAAATAAATCTGATCGTTATTCCTATAACACCTGCTAATTTTATTATGGTTCAATAGTTACCTAAAAAACAAATAGAGAAACATAGCATACTGAACTAAATAATAATGAAAATAATTAAAATATCAGACCGTAATAAGCCTGAGGAATATAGGCAGATATTTGAAAACAGAAAATATCAAAAAAACCTTATTGACTTTATCAATAAATGTAATTTAATCTCATTATTTTAAGTATGTTTATAAGTTATAAATGTTTATAAATGTATATATTGTTTTAAGTGCTAATAACTTTTGAAAGCTGATGCATTCAAATAAATATGAAAAAAATAATGTTAAGTATATATAAATAGTTGGGTCTTATTCTCCTAAATTGAAAGTCGTTAAATTCAATTGTTTCCAGTCACTTTTAATAAAGGAGAAGTGCCCCTAAACGTATTGTGCGCAATTTTAATAGTCTCTGGTTAGCTAATTTACAAACGAATATAAAGTTCTATTCTTTAATTCGAAAAGCTTTAACACAAAATGAAAACTATCTGTTTATAAAAATATTTTATTATTTTTAGATATTTTTCATAAAAAATGACAATTATTTTTGTTATTTCTTCGGAAACATACTATTTATATTATTTTAATCGAAAGCTGATGTTTTCTGAACCATATTCAATTGAAATAATTATTTTCTCAATTAGATACTTACATGAAATGTTCAATTAAATGCACAAGGTAATGAA
Organism: Panorpa germanica; assembly: GCA_963678705.1. Lineage (NCBI taxonomy): Eukaryota > Metazoa > Arthropoda > Insecta > Mecoptera > Panorpidae > Panorpa > Panorpa germanica. Next base: position 4,991,465 of record OY783223.1, on the reverse strand, counting down.
TCCCCATATACTTGTACGTCATTACCATTTTTTTCAAAAGTTTCAGAAACCTACACTTATTTTTTTTTTTTTCATTAATTATTGACTATCGTAGAACAAATTTACAAAGTTTCAGCAAGTTCTTTATTCTTTACTACTTCACGAAGATCTCCTTAAAGAAGTATTAGTAGTGATAGTACTCTAATCATTGAGCTGCCGCTCAAGACGATCAACACAACCACTTAAACTTTTATGAAAAAACTATTTCGGCATAGTTTGAACTTACGTTTTCGATATTTTAAGGTTTTTGTGTAATGGACTTGTGTCCTCATTTTTTAGTGGTCGATTTTTCAATTGTTGATTGAAATTGATGTTAATAAATGTGTATTGGCGAGTCTATTTTATTAAATATCTAAATATTGACCGAGATATAGCAATTAAAAATTTGAATTGTAGTTTTAGCGCTAGAAATGGTCGACCATATTTGTATAACGTGAAATGCATTTTAACGTCAGTAGGTCAGTGCTGTGGTAATGTTTTGTAGATGTTGGTAGTCGAAATAATCAAGTCAAGTCAAAGAATAATAAGTTTTTATTTTATTTAACCCTGTTACGGCAGACATAGTATTGAAATTTTATTGTTCCTTGAAATAGCTGTAAATAATATTTGATATTTTGATACATAAATACATATAGCTGAGATTTATGATCTGTAAGGTTGGTAACCTTACACAAGGATTGTGATGTCACATGCATTTGGAATGTGTACAACGTTGGATCCCTTTAATAATTAAAGAGACAAAATGACTTTTTTATTAGTTAATATCTCTTAACATATAAGGAGTTATTAAAAAATAATTGAACATTTGAAGTTCTAGTAACTCACTTTATCAATATATAGTACACTTTTATAGAAATTAAGGCATAGGACACAAGCCCATTGAAGAAAACATACAGTGAAACCCTGCTTTAAATAGAATGTTCTATAAATATATATATATATATATATATATATATATATATATATATATATATATATATATATATATATATATAAACAGTTTGAAAGTAATATTATAGCTATTATTGTCGTACAGTTCGTTTTAATCGTAAAAGTTTCCTCTAACTGCACTAAAGTTTTCGCAGTTTATTTTCCTCCGCTTTCCTTTAGATCTTACTGATATATAAATATGTTGAGTATGTAAATACACTAAGTCATACAACCACTTTAATTACTGCTTTTAACTGTACTAAATACTTGACATTCTTACAACTTCAATATGATTATAAATTCAAATTACATTTTATTGTAATATATGAATTTCATTTGTTTGGTAATTGTTTAGCTTCAAATATGTAATAGATACAGGTCAAATAACTTGATGACTTTGAAACGTTCTGTGTGTTTGTATTTACATTGAACAATTTATCAGTGGCTTGGTGATAAAAGGGCCATTGTCAAAATTCAAAATTTTGGATCGAGATGAAAGCTCTTAGTAAAATTTATTGAATTTCGTGTGACTGAAAGTAGAATATGTTTGCATGGAATCTGATTGTACTGATATCGTAAACAGGTGATATTAACTGACCACCCCGCACTCTAGATTTGTCCTGAATGAACATTTTCCTATGGAGATACCTTAACATATAGATATATATAAAAAAAGCATATTTTCGGTAATGTTTTTTGACGACACAGTTAATATATAAATAATTCTATAATACCTACATGATAAAATAACATTTAAAGAATACTTTGTGAAATTTTCATAAATAAATATCAAGAAATGAGGCATTGACAGCGAATTTCCGCAGACGTCACAAAAAAATGTCTCATTGGGGTGTCACTCATAACTCATCACTGGATTATTTGAAATCAAAAAACCGAAATGATTTCATTAGTTAATAAGTTTCTGCAAGTAGGGATTTCTCAAATTTTTACAGGACTTATAAGTCAAAATAGCGATTTTTCATGAAAGTTGGTTATTTTATAATACGTTTAAATTAAAAAAGACCTCGGCATTTATGTAAAGAAAGCGTATGCACAATTTTTAAAGGATTGGTGCAGTAGATTTTAAGCTAGAGAGGACACCGACTCTGAAAAAACCGCGTTTAAAAGTTTCAAAGAAAGACGAAATCAGACCAGAGAGGTAAAGACTTAAAACTCTATATCTCCGACAGTTTTACTCCAATCGACTTCACATTTTCACACAATAAACTTAATATGTTGTACATTAATATAAATTAAAAAAAAATTAAAAATAAAATTTGATACTTTACTTTACGTTTTAAAATAAGCATGTTATCTTACATGTGTACTTATATACTACCTAAGTGACAACATATATACATATATACTCGTACATATTTATTTTTTCATGAAGTCGTTTATCACACAAACAAGTCATAACTCTCAGTTTTCCTTCCACTCTCTTTTTCTCCGTGCAATCCCCGTTTTTCATTTCCCTGAGTTTTTCGAGCTATGTAAATCATAAGACAAACATTTAAAGACTTTTTTCTTTTTATTTCCTACATAAATAAATTAACCAAGAGGAGACTTGTTAATATTATAGCTTTCACATCTTTCCATTGATAAATGTTATGTTTATATTATCATACTTTTTATTCTACTGAAAATAATACTTTTTTAAATGGGATTAAAATCTTATTTAGCAGAGAGAAATTCAAATTTTGCTGTAGTTTATTGGATATGATTCTACTGGTTAAGGAAATTTAGACATCCTTGTATTTTAATTTGATTCGCTTGTTTAATTTCTACGTTGCATAGAAGCTGCAAATAAAGCCAGACGTATTCTGCATCTCAGTTCTGTCCACGTAACGTCATACAAGCAAATTGGGTCATTTTTCTGAAGTTTAGTATTGAGAAAGCACGTTTTTTCATTGGGAAAATGTCAAGTGATGAAGAAGATGTGATTATAGCATACGCTTTTATTAGAAGACGACGAATCAGACGTAGAATGTATTGGCTTCATCCATACATCGAAAAGAACATTAACCGCAGATTGTTTGTTGCTGCAAGAGAGTTATCAGAGGATGGTTCAGTATTTCAATCAGTATACCGAATGACTGTTGTTCAATATTATGAACAAAATTGACTGCCGAGTTTGTTGTATTTAAAAGAATATTACGTCTATGCGTCGTGCAGTACGCTAGAGCTATGACATGTTGCAGCCCAGGCTAGTAAGCAAATGCGAGTGGACAGAGCCTCCTGTATTGCAGTTGTTCCGCATAAATACATATTATCATGAGACGAAGTTTCTAGTATAGTAAGTAGTATTATCTTCCACTGTGAGAGCAGCCTAAGACTTAATAGTTTTATAAGTATAAAAAGTTTTACATTAGGATAAACTATTACAGAGCTATATACTAAAGTCGTACTAAACAATATTAAACAATTAAACGAAGAAGTGTTTTTGTGCGATACTATTTAATGAATGTTTAAGTTTTCTTGCAACTTTGTTGTTCTGTGAAAATCTTTTTACTTAAAGCGACAAATAAATGAGCATTCCTCATTTAGAAGTTCTCATTAGTATGCAAATATCTTGCTTGGACGTAAAAAATGCATAGCGTACATACGCCAGAATACAATTGTGTTGTTTGAATTTCTATATAAATAAAAAGTATATATGTATGAATAAGTACAGGATGTTTACAAAATATTTGTACATACATTTTCGCGTAATTATTTTACTAATAATAAAAATTAAATTTTTAATATTTAATAAAGTCAGTACTACATAATTTGGCTGATTGTTAAATAGTACACTATAAAAAGAATATTTCATTTAAAATCTTGTATAGAATTAATTATTTTTAATGATAATGATAATAATAATAATAATTAATATTTTTAATGATAAAACTTATTTAAATATTAGATTTCAAAAAACATAGCCAAAAGCGTAGAATAGGATTAGGATTTATTAGTTTAGTGGTCTTTTACTTTAAAGGTCATCAGGAGACTGTTTCTAAATAAGCATGTATAGAGCTAATTGATTAATAATTAATTAGTTTCAAGTCGTCTATATTATTACTATTATTATTTAGTTTAATTGGCCAAGGAATCAATAAATTTGGAAATTGAGATGAAAGTTTTAGTATAATCAAAAAATTAAACTTCAATTTGACAAACACAGATTTCATTAACAAAAGTCAGTTAAAAGTAAGAGATTATTATATGTTACATCCAAATTTAAGTAAGAAGAGATGGTTTAGAAATGAGTCCCGCAAAATTATATCAACTATAATCAGAATCAAAAGTAATCATTGTAAAACTCCAGCTCACCTGTACAAAATTAATATTAAATCGGACGATAGATGTCAATGTGGTGAAGAAGGAACTTTGGATCATATTATATTTGAATGCATAAATTATAGTTTAGAAAGATCAAAATTCAATAGTGATATATTAGATGTGATTAAAACTTTTCCTGTTAATACTAAATTTTTGTTAAGTGATTCAAAATTAATTAGTGAATTATTGAAATATTTTGAAATTTGTAAAATTGAATTATGAATTATAAAAGATGTATAAAAAATGTTTGATGGTGGCTATGACGAAAGAAAGTCAAGGCAAATAAGTAAATAAATATTAAAAAAAAATAATGATAATGTTGTGTTTCTATAACACCCTGTAGTGTGAATTTATGTTTAAATATACATATCTTTATGTTTACGAATACATTCTCATGCATAGTAAAGCTGGCGCAGTGTAGGAGGCACTGTACAATACAATAAACAGGCCGGTCTTTGTAAATTGCAGAACGTCGTTGGTATGGTTCTGGGTTTTAACTACGAGATATATAGATGTACATAGCTTTAGAACAGGGATTGCCAAGCCTGGTAATATTAAGGGCAAACGAGGTTTTATCGTAAAGTGTTGTTAGTTTGTCGATGGAACCAACTCTTTGTTTGAGGGCCAAGAATATACGACGCATTTAGACACCTTTTGCAGTTTTTGTTATTTTTAAAATTTACCGAACAAATAAGTGGTTGAAATTTACATTAATAATAGAATAAAATACAATGAAGCAGTTCTAATATTTTGGGAGAGTTTTGACGAGGATGGGGTAACGAAAGTAAGGTTTTTGAACGAATGAATCGCAAGAATTTTACCGAATTACTATTATGTAAACAAAAACTAGAAATTTTACAGCTATTTTAAAATCTTATCCTTATTTTTATAATTTTTCCTTTATAAGGTTTTATAATTTTAAATTAAAAACGTCTTCTTAAGAAATTTTATGATTATATCAGTGGGCAAAATAGGTACAACATGTATATTAAGTAAATTGGTTTACGAAATAAGTTACTTTTGTTATGTTAGATAAACAATAACACATATAACTATGTTTAACAGGTTTTTAATCTTTTAAAGAAGTATAGGATTTAGTTTTGATTTTTAAAACTATCTTTATTATATCTATATCTTTATTTGAAATGTATTTATCAATTTAAAACTTGTAAATTACGAATTGAAGTTATATTTATTGCTAATTACCAAGGCCCCGATTTATAGACATTTTTTTATATTTTTTTTATAAATTTTTGACTATGACAATTTACTTGTAATATATTAACTTAATGATATTTACCAAATTTAATGATAATGGATTATTATTTTGCTCTTTGTAGATTCTGTGACCCATAATTATATGCAAGTGTTTATTTTTGTGAAATATACATTTTAAAAAGTAATAATTGGAAAATATTCAAGTTAAAAGAAAAATGTGCAAGTAATATCATGTCGTTAACAACTTAAATAAAACAAATTAAAATATGCAACAAAAATATTTAAAACAAATATGCAAAATGCCAATAAATCCAGGCACTACTAGTAACTATTCAAGTTTTTGTACTCAAATTAATGTAAATTAAAAGTAGAAGAAACTACGGACCGTAATTTTGAAATCAGTACTCACTTTATGCAATTCCTTGCAGTAATATTCATGCATAAAGATACGAAATAAGAGCCTTCGTAACACTATATCAAGATACGAATAGAACAACGAACACCGAACAGCGAATACCGAATACCAAATATATATGAGACACAGAACTTGGTGTGACTCGAATTCAAAATACTATAAAAGCACTTGTATTGCACAAAACGTATTAAGAATAAAACTTAAGAACCGTAGAGCAGGGGCAGAGGCAGAGGCAGACATTATGAATTTGTAAATTAGTACACAGCCCCTCTACACACTAGACGTTACACCAGGAGGTGGTTCTGGTAGTGCTACTACTACAACTACCCGGTACTGGTGATGTCAAGTAATGCTGTACTTTGTTTTAACTTTACATACTTTAGCACCCCTATGTAATAGACGACAAGTTTTTAGTATTAGCTTTTGGAAGCTTTATTCTTATAAGGGAGAGCTTTTGTCCCTCTCTCGCTCTTTACAAACACGTATGAGTGAGAGCGAGCAAAATAAAGCTTTATTAATTTTAAATAAATTATTATATGTGTTTTTGTTCAAAGAATCAGTAGTGGATTAAATAAATTGTAAGCCTAGAATACTATACTACTTTTTAAGATTTTTTTTTTTTATAACTAGTTTATATAAACTATATCTTATAACATTTTTTCTAGTTAATTTAATAATGGTAACATTTTTGAAGTCAGAGTATTAACCATTGTTGATACTCTTTTTCTGTCGGTCATCATACTAGCTCAAATGGCTTAGTTCTCTTTAATCTTCTTGTCAGTCCATCCGTGTGCAGCAGGTGAAACCCTTCCACGTTGACATGGTGTTGGAGACGTTGCTCGTGCTTTCTTGCGAATTTCGCAATTTCTTCAGCTACTGTAGTTACTTTGAGATCCCTATGACCATGGTGCATTCACTATGTTCCTGAGAACTTTATTTTGGAAAGTCTGAATGCATATGATGTTGCATTTCTTAGTGCAGCCACATAGCTGGATTCCATATGTCCAAACTGGTTTCAATTATTGCTTATACAGCATTAGCTTGTTGTGTATGGATAATGTAGATTTGCGTTCCATTAGCCAGTACATTTTCTTATATATTTATTTAAGTGTTACTCTAAGTCTACTGCTACTCCCAGCTATCTGGAAATACGATTGTCTCAATTGCAGTTTCATCCATGAGGATTTATTTTACTTCAAATATAACCTTACCAATTTTTCTAGAAGTGTCTATAGCTTTTCTTTGTTTCTATTAGATATTCCACATTTTTAGAGATAAGATGATACATCTTCTATTTCTACGCAAAGATATTTGTTGTCGTCTTCCAAATGAAACTAATTCAATTTCGCGCTATTTAAGCCATATTTCGATATCAGGCATATCACCTGTCTTATAGGCTGTAACCATTCATTTATGTATAAGACAATATCTTCAATTTTATTAGGAATTGTAAATTTTTAATCAAACTTATGTGTTGCTCTGAAATCAAAGACTATTATTTTAGTAATTTTTACATACACATTATAATAATTACACTGTTTAACTTAAATCATACTATCTTATCTGAAATAAAAAAAAAGATATTTAAAGTTTGTTATTTAAATTGTCACTTCCTTTTTATCTAATTTTATTATAACTTAACAATATGCACAATGAGTTCTATCAACTACAAATATTAACTGTGTTGGCTGTTATTCTTTACAACGTGAATTATGGATTTGATAGTAAATGTTCTGACTATACTATACCAAGCTGGAACAACTTTAAATGCAGGTGTCAATTATTGTATAATGCCATATTATATAACTAAATATATATTTAAAACTTTTAAAGCTACAGCTTAAAGTATCATTGTAATATACATATACATACATACATAAACTTCCATGTGTGTGTGTAAGTTTGTCTGCCTACATGTTCAAAATCATTCAACAGTAAATCTTAACTGAGATTACAGTAACGGAGACATTGTTGTTTATGTAATAGATATACAGTATGGGTATACGATGCCTTACACTTGTATACCACACTGTATACAAACTGTTATCACTATCAGTAGCGTCGAAACATCTGAGGATACTGTCAGATGTCAATGCAAACGAAAACCGGTGTTCGGTATCGATTAGATCAATATTATAACATACGCGTAGTATTAATAAACATTGCACTGTAACTCGTAAAGTAATAATCGGAATGTTATGAAATTTTAACACATGTGGATTTGTCAATAGTGGCGCCGAACATCTATATGTAATCGTACCAACTTATTGAGTAATCTGATATAAGATTCGCCTCAATTTTCATTTGTATACCTGAACAGCGAGAAGTTTCAGACACGTCTCTGCCTAGACACACATAGCAGACAAGCGCAGCCTTTCAATCTAGGAGTACATGACTAGATCAAATAAGTATGAGACAACACCATCACGTTACGTCACATCACGTCGTACGATGCTAAATATTTGTTGACATTAACAAATTATGAATATTAATAGATTGTGTTTCGCGTTACCTTATGGTAATCACCAATAATTGACTTAGTGTATTTATCGATTACATTACGAGTCTTATAGTTTCAGGCTTTTAAGATAGATGATTTTATACATGGGTACATAATGTAATAATTAAGGTGAAAAAAGGAGTAAATCTCGGAATGAATTAAGCTAAGAATTCTTTGTTGTGATGGTAGCAAGGTGCAAAGCCTTAAGGGGATGATAGTTGAGACCATTTAGAACATTTTGAGCCATACATGTCTTAGGCGAAGTCTGACTATTTATTTTTTACTGATATTTTTATAAAAACCAAATTTCTGGCAGTTAAATGCCAAGAGTGCCCCAATTTAAGTTGGTATGTTAATTGTTTTAATTTTTTGGGTTTGTCAGATGTGTACCTAAACTAATAAATCAAGTTCCAAGCATCTGTGCTATTTAAAAAAAATACTAGATGCTTTTGAAGTCTTAAAAACTTATGGCATTTAGAAAATTGAATAAAATAGCCTCGATCCTTCAAACGTGATCGGTTATTGGCCTTTCTCTTATGGTATCATTCAGGCTGATACCTTACCAATTCTCAGAATTACAGCTTGAACTGGAGCTAGAGAACTAGAGAATTTCTTTTCGCGGAAGACATGTATGGCTCAAAGTGTTCAAATGGTGTCAACTATCATCCTACCAAATTGCTACCAAATACCCTCTATAAGTTCTCTCAATTCGTAGAATCTTGTTCAAGAAAGTTGTAATAAGTTCAAAGGTCAAAAATCTTTCTTTTGTAAATATCTTGTTTCATTTGAAAATATTTCTTCTTTTTCGGCGAATCAAAAATAAAACATTCACAGGTAGTTTGATATATTCAGTCTATCTGACTCTTTCCATTTCTGTATCCTAGAAGAACATTATCTATAGTACCTTCTTTATCATAATCACAATTTGGAGACGGCAAAATTTTGATTTTATATAAATGTAAGGTACTTATAGTAGATGATATAGTCTCCATAGACTTTAAACAAAATCTTCATCATTCCAAATAAGTTCCTTCTAAGTAATTCGATCCCTTACTGCTAATACACTCTTTAACTTTCTGTGGTAAGAAGAATTTGTTTGTTTTTTTTGTTGAGAGTATCGATATTATCAAATTATAAAAGTTGAGGAAGCGACGTATCAGTGGTTCATCTCTACTAGGTAATTATTATTTTTTTTTATTATATTTATTTACTTATTTGAATTGACTTTCTTTCGTCATAGCCACCATTTAAACATTTTTTATACATCTTTTATAATTTATAATTCAATTTTACAAATTTCTAAATATTTCAATAATTCACTAATTAATTTTGAATCACTTAAAAAAAATTTAGTATTAACAGGAAAAGTTTTAATCTCCTATAATATATCACTATTCAATTTTGATCTTTCTAAACTATAATTTATGCATTCAAATATAATATGATTCAAAGTTCCTTCTTCACCACATTGACATCTATCGTCGGATTTAATATTAATTTTGTACAGGTGAGCTGGAGTTTTGCAATGATTACTTTTGATTCTGATTATAGTTGATATAATTTTGCGGGACTCATTTCTAAACCATCTCTTCTTACTTAAATTTGGATGTAACATATAATAATCTCTTCCTTTTAACTGACTTTTGTTAATGAAATCTGTGTTTCTCAAATTGAAGTTTAATTTTTTGATTATATTAAAAATTTCATATGAAGGTAATTTCACTTTCATCTCAATTTCTAAATTTATTGATTCCTTTACCAATTTATCCACAATTTCGTTTCCTCTTATTCCACAATGTCCTGGTATTCACATAAATTTTATGGTGTTATTCTTATTTATTATATTGAAATACATCTCCTTAATTTTGCATGTCAAAATATTATTATTTGATTTGTTATCATTAGATACAAGGCATTTATGTATTCGGAATCGACTCCTGGAGCAGATTTGCAGTTTCTGGGATTGATTGCTACTTCCTTTAATTGACAATATTGAACATACAAACATAAATATATAACAAAGGGTTGTCAACCCCATAAAATTGATGTCAAAACTAAACCAACGTTAAATAAAATATATTACAATGTTTATATATATATATATGTGAAAATTTTATAGCAATTCTCCAGCGAAATACGAAACATAAATATACAAAAAATAGGTCTAAAGCATCTATTAACAGATTTATAGTCGATACCTTTTTTCCTTCCATGCACGGACGTCACTGTAATATTTATAGAGACACATCTGGGGGTGGTAAATCAAATCGGAATGTTTTCAGCACTGCTCCAACCCTTATTAAAGTCTGGCGGAGTAGTGGGGGTTATGTTTTATGGTATATCTTGGTGAGGGGTATTTGGGGCACCGTGAAGAGAGGTAGGGTTGGTAAGGGGGATGGTATTTATCAACTTCTTTGTGACGGCAGACAATCTGTTCCCTTTTGTATACAAACAACCGCGAATTTTAATTAATTAAGTTTACCCATAGACAATACGAGAATGTGCTTTCTAGCTGAAGCTGAAGCTGGTCTGGAACCAAAGTATTCCAGAATTTCTACTGTTTATTCCTTGTATTCCATCAGGAACTAAAACGGAGAGTTATTATATTGAGGAAGCATGTTCGAGTATGATGAAGATTTTGAAATTCTCTAAATTACGTAAAAACTATTTTTGCTAATTAAGACTTTTTAATAAAGTGAATTAAATAAAGTAATTAACGTTTAAACAAATATTATTATTCCTACTGTTTGTTTAACAATATACATTCGAATATGTAGGGTCTGACCACAAACCGAGCATTCTTTTTTTACAGCGTTTTTATAAGTACATGTACATGTTGTTTATCACCTCCATTCACTGTTTTTAATTTTGTATTTAATTTGAATTGTATAACATATGGGAATATCCCCGTAAACATTTTGGAGTCACTTCGCCATCATATTAAAGATGCGCATGATTTTTTTTGTCATGAAAGAGTTTTACAGTCCAGTTTCTCACAGTCGTTCATATTAAATGTCCATTTTATGACAAAACCACTCCATCTGTCGGAATACAAATGAAGATAACGTTGATGCGAACTATAATTGAAGTAAAATAGTGATAGAACCGTCACAAAATAGGACACTTCACCAAATTGTTTACTGGGATGCGTAGTAATTATCTGTACAACTTCTAATTTAGATTTTAATTTACGTTTTCTTGGTGTTTTTAGAACTTTACATGTAAATTCAGCGTGTGGAATATAAAGAAATAATTTATATAGTAATTATAACAAAATTTTCACAAGTTCAAAATTACATTTACGGTTAAAACCTTAAATTGAAACTAAAAACAGTGAGTGAGAATGGGGATTAAATATTTCTAAATTAAAAAAACTATATTGTATTATAACCTCCAAAATGTGACCATCTGTGAAATTCAGTAGGATTTATTTCTAAAAGAAGTTTAATGTCAGTTTGTCAAAAATAAAGAAGTAAAAACCATTTCTATTACTAATTGTTAATAATAACAGCATTTTTAATTGTTCCCCATTCAATTTTATCCAACTGTCGAACTGTCAACATTTATATTACTAACAACGCATGCGCACTAACTAAATTAACTAAACTCAAATTAAAACCTGAAATTTAGATTAAAATATTAAATAAAAATGAAAATTAAATATCAAAACAGCGAGTGGAAATGCATGAGCCTTTACATTCTAACGTGTAGGTGTAGATGCTCGGCTAGTGTTGATTGACAAGTCGATTACGAACAAACATGTTGGCCGAGTCAGTTACTAACTTAACAAATTCCCAACGTGTGTTAGACCTTTAAGTGTATTTGCATAGAAACAAATATTCGTTTAACAATAATATTTATTACTATGTACAAAACAACCACCAAAACCAGAATAGAGAAAGCGCGCTATTACACCCTCTCCACATAGTGGTAGCTGCAAGGTTTAAGCACTACACCAGTTGGGGTGATTCTCTTTCCATTCCATTCAATTTCTTCCATAATATTCCCGTAGCGTTCAACCAGACTGGAACCGCAACTGATCCCAAAAATGATTACCTCAGAAAGCCGAATAAATATTTACGTTTGAGTATATCCGGTTGACCTGATTGTGGTACAAACTTCAAAATTAATAATAATAAGATAGAGTTTAGGCGATGTTAGGTTAGGTTGCATAAATATGGAACGAAATGTGAAATGTGGTGGCATAGAGAGGAAGAAGATATGTATATGTGGGAATTACTATTTAAGTTACTAACCGACGTGATTTAGACATACTCCTGTATGGTATTTCTATAAAAAATAGTGATATTTAAAAAAAGTGATGTATCCAAAAGAAGAAATTCGCACGTCGCTCAATAACGGGGCGAACCATTAGTATATATGTAAAGAAATGAAATTTTTTTAGTTGGTAACACTGACCAGAAATGTTACAACTGCATTCTGGTCAGGTGAGCCAACGGAATATATTAGCTACTTTCATTGTAGTATGCGCCAACGGCCACCATAGTTGATATTTGGAGCTGACAGAACTCACTGTGCATAATGATAAGTTATTATAAAATTAGATAAACAGGAATTGACAATTTAAATAATAAACTTTAAATGTCGTTTCTTTGATTTCAATTATTATAATGTGTATGTAAATTACTAAAATAAAAGTTCAATGTCATTTTATCAAAAATAAAGAAGTAAAAACAATTTCTATTACTGAGAGTTAATAAAAACATCAATTTTAATTCTTCCACATTCAATTTTGTCCAACTATCGAACTGTCAAACCTTATATTACTAACGAAGCATGCGCTCATTCCGAAATTTTTAACTGCAGTAGCCATGAATAGATCATTCTTGTTGTCTGGATATAACGTATAAGAAGAAACAGAACAATATTAGGGGCGATAAAGGGCTACATGCCTAGGAAGCCCGAGAAAATAAAATATATAAAAAAAAACGAAGCATGCGTACCATCTAAATTAATTAAACTCAAGTTAAAACACTAATGTGAAATCTAGATTAAAATATTAAATAAAAACATAAATTAAATATCAAAACCAGTGAGTGGAAATGAGCCTTGCAGTAGCAAATTTTATCTATAAATTTAATAAACGTTTTACTTTGAAATATGTAATTTAACAAGTAAAAAGTATTTGACTAATAGGTTTTTAAAGTCTTACATTTCATAAGTAAAGCCTTGGGCGTACTTTTATAAAAGTGGTGGTGGCTAGCAACCCCTACAGGTAGACACAGGGGTAACTCAGGAGTCGTGAAGACGCAGCGCGACGTAGGGCTCCCATTAAATCAGTTGTTGAAGTTTAACTAACTTTTTGAGATAATTCAAAGAGTCGTTGCAAAGAATATAAATGAAGTGAGCATCTTCTATCAAAACAATCTCGTGAACTGGTCGGGGGTGCTTCCCTATTGTTTCCCCTAAACACACAATTTCGTTAAATCTAGGTATTATTGAAGATCGACTAGTTTTACACACAGTAATCTATAGTCTATATAAATAAAAATTAAATGCCGGTCGTTGGTAAGCGCGTCACTTGACAACGGCTGGACCGATTTGGGTGATTTCTTCTTTGAATGTTCGTAATAGTCTGAATAGGCTTTTAGGGAACAGAAAGTGCTGTTTTCTAAGGGATTTTTCTACTACTTCCGTTAAAATTTGAACAGGACAACGTCTGCCGGGTCAGCAAGTTAGAAATAAAATTAAGGAACGGAGCTGAAGACCCCGTTTTTTGTCTCAATACGTCAGTGCTCATCCATATTGAGCCAACCCGGTCTGTGTAACTATCTCATAGTCAAAACCATAATGGGCTTGTGTCCTGTGTCTTAATTTCTATAAAAGTGTACTATATATTGATAAAGTGAGATACTTGAACCTCGAATGTTCAATTATTTTTTAATAACTCCTTATATGTTAAGAGATATTAACAATTAAAAAAGTCATTTTGTCTCTTTAATTATTAAAGGGATTCAACGTTGTACACATTCCAAGTGCATGTAACATCACAATCCTTGTGTAAGGTTACCAACCTTACAGCTCATAAATCTCTGCTATATGTATTTATATATCAAAATATCAAATATTATTTACAGCTATTTCAAGGAACACTCAAATTTCAATAATATGTCTGCCGTAACAGGGTTAAATAAAATAAAAACTTATTATTCTTTGATTTGACTTGATTATTTGACTACCAACAGCTACAGAACATTATCACAGCACTGACCTACTCAACAAATAACTGACGTTAAAATGCATTTCACGTTATACAAATATGGCCGATTATCTCTAGCGCTAAAACTACAATTCAAACTTTTAATTGCTATATCTCCGTCAATATTTAGATATTTAATAAAATAGACACGCCAATACACATTTATTAACATCAATTTCAATCAACAATTGAAAAATCGATCACAAAAAAATGAGGACACAAACCCATTGTTTGAATAGGTTGCATGAACTAATGCGGTCGGTCTAATTATAAAGTAAAAACTGGTCACACAACAAAAAGCAGCTTTTATGTCAATATCTGTCAATTCTTCGTCTTAAAATATAAAATTAAACGTTAAGAGAATGTGGAAATGGGCTTTAGACTCATTCTGTTTTCTTTATCGATTTATTTTTCAGCACAGTTGTCTCAAAATCTAAAATCTTCACTAATTAATGACTAATTACCTCTAAAGAGCTCTTAATTTATGTACGGTGTTCATACCATACAAATACTAAAGAAAAAAAATCAGTAAAAAGGTAAAAAAGTTCACCTTAGAAAATATTTTATTAATTTAAAAATAATTTTCCACTTAAAACACGAAAAACAAATAAAGTAAAAGAAAAGAAAATGATTATTTTTATGGAATATTAATTAAATCATAAAAATAACTTAAATATGTCTTACTCTTTCTATTTCGTATATTTTTATAAAGATAAAACGAGATAAAAATAACGTTAATGATTAATATAATATAATGGAGTGATTATAGCATGAAATAATGACAAGTCAATGATAACTGGCCCATCTTCCACTTCCGTTTAGCTTTGACGTCATAATACGAGGGTTATCGATAAGCAATTACACCCCCAACGGCGAGGGAAGTGAGAACAAAGCTTTAGTCAGTTAGGAAACTAACCCAGGGACTGATAAGTGTGATAATATTCTAAATTACTGGATAATTATTACATTAGCGTAGTCATTGTTTGTTATATATTTGAAGACATAAAGTTAATAGTGTCAGGCTTAGTAGCAGAATATATATAACACATTTTAGAATTTATAAATTTTCAATCAAACTTATGTGTTGCTCCTGAAATCAAAGACTTTTCTTTTAGTAATTTACATACACATTATAATAATTACACTGTTTAACTTAAATCATACTATCCTACCTGAAATCAAAGAAACGACATTTACCGATTATTTAAATTATCAATTCCTTTTTATGTAATTTTATAATAACTTAACAATATGCACAGTAAGTTCTGTCAGCTCCAAATATTTAACTGTCTTGGCCGTTATTCCTCAAACGTCATCTATGGAGCCCATGAGTATATGGTCACTGTTTTACCGACAGACGAGCTTTGTACCAACTAAAGAAACATAATTTCTTCACTAATATAATATTAGTACTAAAGAGGCAGTGAAGGGAAGCAGGAGAAAGAAAGAAGTAGCGAGGAAACAGTTAAACTTCAGTCCAGAAAAATAGAGGATTTGTGGAAAGGAGATAAGGACAAGAGGTGGATAACGGAGATAGAGACAATAATAAAATAGTAAAGGAAGAGAGTCAAGAAGAAATAGTAAAGTAAGAGAGTTAAAAGGAAATAGTAAAGATAGAGTGTTTATGCCTGTAATAGACATAAGTGGAGAAGTGAAAATGAAAAGAGAAGGCAGGAAGGATAGTGAAAAGATAATAGAGGGTTTGTCGAGAGGAGACAAGGAAGGCAAGAGGTGATAGATGAAGATACAGGCAATAAGGAAGGAGAAGCTGGAAACGGTGTGAATAAAGGAGGAGTAGGGGACTGAAGGTGAATGAAGACCCAGTAAACAATTTGGTGAAATGTCCCTTTTTGTGACTCACTATTCCACTATTTCACTTCAATTATAGTTCGCATCAACTTTATCTTCATTTGTATTCCGACAGGTGGAGTAATTTCGCCATCTGTAGCCGATAAAGTAGACATTTTATATGAGAAAATGTGAGAAACTGAACTATAAATGAACTCTTTTATGACAAAAAAATCATGACGCATCTTCAATATGATGTCAAAGTGACTCCAAAATGTTTACGGTGGAGAGAGGATCAAGAAAAGAAGAAACAGAAAGTACTATTCGAAGTAGTAATAGTCTAGAATAGTTTAAGTTTAGTTTTAACTTTGAATTTATATGAAATGCGTTAACAAATATAATAATGTATATTGTAAAGCCGAAAGGCATACACAATTAATATAATAAATAACTAATACAATATTATGCTAGTAAAAGACAAACAGTTTAAGGTTTATAAGGTAATAAGAAAAGAAAAGCATTCATTTCTTAGTCTTTCTATGTATTTTTTATTTAGTTTGCATTGGTCTCGTTGTCGATGCATATAACACAGAAATTAGAAATGTGTTTAATATATATACACGATTATATGTGTGTGTGTGTGTAATCAGTGCGTGCTATCTTCACCTTTACTTATTTACATTTTCGTAAATTGCGTATAATCAAGATAAGCGTTATCCTCGTTCTATGTACATAAAGTCTGAGACAGTCTGAGTACAGTCAGCGTTCTGCACTCATTAAGAAATATATCAGCATTTTCAATTACTATTCTAATCTCTGTCTCTTGGTTATATTTGCGGACATTTTCTGCTTGTGGCACTTCTATAAAACAGCGGTATAAAACAATTTGTTAGCGTAGTATAATTATAGTAAGTAAACCTAGACAATATAAATTGTTTACATACCTTAAACATATATAAAGAGTCATATATTAAATCGGGTAATTAAATCTTGTAATTACATATTAGAGATTTTGAATTAATTACTTTAGTACATACTGTATTTTGTGTTTTATTATGTTTGTATATTTTGTTAGTCACAAAACCACATTTATCAAGGTTAGAACAATAGAACATGTAAAGTATAATTCAGAACATATTATACGTTCCTTGCTAAGTTGTAATTTCTAAGTCTTATTATAAATGCGTAAAATGCTTTATTTAATATTAAAAGTTATCTTCAATTAATATAATTTCTTTTTCTTTATTTATTTTTGATAAATCGAACATTAATTCTACTTATGACAGATTGTAGGTTACAAATAGTATTGATAAGAACGACCAGTTCACTGTCAAGTTTTATATTTAAATTTAAAAAGTTTTGAGTGTTCATACTTCTGCAATTGAAAGTAAAACAGATAAAGGAAGCGATTACGTATGTTAGCATAGTATTTCTAATATATTATTATATAATATAATGTATATTTTTCCATCTCCTTTTGTTTTACAAAGGTTTCAACAACTGCGTTATATTTTCTGATCTTTGCCTTTCTAAAACTTGTTGATAAATAAGAAGAAATAGCAGTTTTGCTATCAACACAGTTAAGGAGGTACAGGACGCAAACGTAAATGATGAAAACGTCGTGAAATTTGGAGGGTCGATACAAATAGTTAAAATACATTCTGTCTCAAAATTTTAGAGACTTAGGGTTTATAGTTTTCTTTTTCTACATGATTAAAAATAGTCATTTTCCATACAAATCATAATGTTTAGCTCAATTTCATCACATAATATAACTTTTAACTATAAAAAAATGATGACACGGCTTTCAAAAACTAGGTGTATATAAAGGAATCTTTTCTGTAACTATTGCAAAAAGAAAATTATCAAAAGGATACCTATTTACGAAAATATTTAAATAAAACCTTTAAGAAACAGTAAATGTGGGTTATAAGCTGGTAACGTTGCAAATGCCAATTTGAGCGGGAAATTCAAAATCGGAATAAATATTATATAAAATATAACAATTTATTTGTCAAAAATCCAAATCACGCATGCGTCAACACACGTAAATTTTCAGCGTTGCAAAATTTATTATTCCTTTTTCAAAACATTTAATTTGAATTTAAATTGAATTAATATAAATTTGATATTAATTATAGGTAATTTTTAATTTATTAAACTATTATATGCATAAAAAAATCATTTTAACAAGCAGAAAGCAGTTTAATAGGGAATTGAAAAATTCATTTTCAAAGGTACAGTACCAATATTTGCTCGTGCCTCATGTACTTCGTATTTTGGATTTTGTATAAACTTTTTCTATTGACGGTACGTCCTGTACCTCCTTAATTTAATGATTATAAGTTTATTCATTTATTTAATGCATACCACGATGCTTTAGATTCTTTTTTTCTCGACAAATACGTTTCATATTCTTTAATTTTTAATTTAACTCTACTGTTATCCATGATTTCCCTAATGGTTCCTCTTATCATTTGTTCCTATTCCCTAATTCTCTATTTCTCGCTTCTTTTCCTTGTCAATCTCTTTCCTTTTTCTTTTCACAATTCCTTTATTTTCAATTTCACTCCCTATTTTAAATCAACATTACCTCTACATATGTATCTGTGCCTCTTCTGCTCCAGACTCCAGACTCTTCGCTCCTTTTATTCCCTATTCCTACTTCATCTTCTCTTAAATTCACATTCTAAATCTCGTTATTCTTTATGTATGGCTTGTGACATTTTCGTATATCCATGCTAGAAACTTAAGTACTTGTAATTTTTAGTTCAGTTATAATTAGCTTTTATTTTTAATTGTATTTATAAATTTTACACAAGACCCAACAACGTTGGTCCGACTAGAACCCTATCAGGTGTTCCCACTTAACATCTCATGAGACAATCGCGTTTTTTCCTGCTAGAACTTTATCTTTATCGGGATTCATACAACACCTAAGGTAAAATACTACTGGGGGGTTCCTCTTCCAGATTCTTTTGTACCTTTTATTACACTTCGTCTGCTCAAATAAATATTATATTTAGTAAATAATCCATTAAATGAAACAGCAAGGAAACACAGATTTTTTGGGTGATAAGAATGCCACAATATCTAAAAATAGAAGGAGATAAAGAATAGAAAAAGATCGTGAGGTTTAGCGAAGGGAATGAAGAAAAGGGAAGTAGATACTGGGATGAAGAAGGAGAGAAACTATTTAGGATGTGTACGAAAGGAGTAGAAAGATAAGATCACGTTAAGAGTAGGTAACTGGAGAAGTTGGAAAATAAAGTAGACCTGATAGAAGACGTAGCACATTTGGTAAGCATAGTTTTATACCCCTGTTTTCAAAGCACAGCAGGAGTCTGCGTCTGAATATTAAAATGCTAATCAGCAACTGTGACAAATGTACATGATTGTTCTCTTTCTTAGTAATATTAAAACCGAGAAAATCAAATTACCTCATAGCGTCGTGTCGTCAGCCACAACTTGGTCTACACAATCTTGACTACTGCATAGACTTCATCCATGGTTGTATGTTATAGACTCATGAGAACACGTCGACGAAGTCTTCCACATAGCAGTTGCATGGTGTAGGTTGTCAGAGTGTTTGTCGTGGTGTCTCTTGGTCTTCTGTCTTCTTCCTGACGTTGACATGTTGTTCCCTAGAGTCCTACGAGTCCTGAAGCGGTTGCTGGATGAATCCTTCAGGAACTCCAACTGTGTTACTATACATGTTAAATATATATTTCACAATTAGTGTTTTCATTAAATGAAATATTTGAATAGAGTTGAGGAAATAATAAACAACTTCCATCGGTTGACTGGATTTATGAAGAAGGTTGGAGCCGGTGTCATTGTAAGCAGTGATGTCCAAATATGTGACATATAGGGCACTAAAGTTTGTTTTCAAAGAAAGAGTCGATTTTTCAATTGTTGATTGAAATTCATGTTAATAAATGTGTATTGGCGTGTCTATTTTATTAAATATCTAAATATTGATGGAGATATAGCAATTAAAAGTTTGAATTGTAGCTTTAGCGCAAGAAATGGTCGGCCATATTTGTATGACGTGAAATGCATTTTAACGTCAGTTATTTGTTGAGTAGGTCAGTGCTGTGATAATGTTTTGTAGCTGTTGGTAGTCGAAATAATCAAGTCAAATCAAAGAATAATAAGTTTTTATTTTATTTAACCCTGTTACGGCAAACATAATATTGATTGTTCCTTGAAATAGCTGTAAATAATATTTGATATGTTGATATATAAATATATATAGCAGAGATTTATGAGCCGTAAGGTTGGCAGCGGTTGTGATCTCACATGCATTTGGAATGTGTACAACGTTGAATCCCTTTAATAATTAAAGAGACAAAATGACTTTTTGAATTGCTAATATTTCCTGAAATATAAGGAGTTATTAAAAAGTAATTGGACATTTGAGGTTCTAGTAACCCACTTTATCAATATATAGTACACTTTTATAGAAATTAAGACATAGGTTACAAGTCCATTCGCAGCGTTCTAAATTTAACGTTACATACTATAGTAGGTATACTGCGAGGGTTGTGGAAATTGTTTACGAAAGTACATTCCGATTTATCATCTCTGAAGTTTGTCACACAATCACTTTTCAGGAAAGGAATTCGATTCGTTACTTTTATTAAGAGCTGGACGCCTTACAGTTAATGTAATTTGAATTAGAAGGTAATTAAACGGAGTTCAGATTGTGACTTAGATGTTGCCGGTGCGGTAACCGTTATATCAGAAGTGTTATATTCTAATTAAGCAATTAACGTCCAATATTAGTTACACGAATTTTATACAGCAGCCAACACCATTTAACGGTCTTCAAGTATCAATTCATTCAAATAACAATAAATGTCTATTTTGATTTCAATAACACAATGGCACGAACTGCAACACCAATTCATATTTATATCAAGTCGTATCAAAATAAGCGCACATTTCGAGGCACAATGCATGCTGCAACGAAGTTATCCTGTGTGTGTATGTATTGGGGAGGGGGGGAGAGAGATAGGGGAGGTATGCACCATGCTGTTCCGCACATAATACACTATTGCTTCACTGCTATCACAAATACATGGATAAAATGCTACAGAGTTGAATTAGGGATGAGAATACTACATGTATAACAGTCTCGAAAATTTTGTCAAAAAAGAAATAGAACTGAATTTTATATGAGTTCCATTACATAGTAACACTCGTATTAAAATTATTGAGAAAGTAGATGACTATACCAAAGAAGCAATTAATAAAATTATACGTGAAATTATAAAATACGCGTGGTAAGAAGAATAGAATACATAACAAATAACAAAAAAGTGAAACTATTGATTAATAAATAAAAGCAATCGATTATGTTAAATAGAAAGCAAGAAGTTTTCTTTTTGTTGGTGGTTTCTCAGGCTTCCAAATAAGTGCTCTTCTTTTCAAACCTTATATTCCAACAACAAGAACGATCTATTCATGGCCAATGCAGTTTCAAATCTCGGTCTCGCAACCAAAAAAGGGTGTTAACAGGAAGCGTTAGCGAAGTTTGTAACACCGCCATTTCTTGCCTTTGTTTTCTTCTGCCTTGCCACAGAATGTAGTCAGGATCTGTCTCCTCTTCCACACATTCGCACTTAGTGTTGTTAATGATTTTGTTTCTTACTAGATGTGCCGGTGCAGCAGTGTAAATCATTCTTAATCTTGAGGTCATTGTCATTAATTTTCTTAGAGAAAAATCTTCAAGAAGTTATATATCTATTCAAGAAAAGGTTCATGTTTTAATAATATTTGTTTCACCCCATATAAGAGTGGCTGGAAACAACCAACTATTTTTCTATTATACCAAACATTAGAGATTTTCATTTTTCTTTCCCGATTCTTTGTCTCTTTATTTATTTTAACAAAACAAGAAGAGTGTACTAAATACTGTAGAGGATAAAATAACGGGAAATTAAAAAATGTATATTTCCCGGGAATTCCCGACAGTATCCTTCAATTAGCTAAAATAAAATTAAAATGAAAGTAATATTAGTAATCTCGTTTGGCTCCAAGCCATTAATTAAATTTTCTAGACCCGTTCTAATTTTAAATATCTCCATAAAAAGTGCAGGAATTTTATAAAATTTACTCTGCCAAAAATTTGTATATTGGTGAATTTTGACAGTTAAATTTTAAGGGCACTGTTTACAAATTAAATAGTGTGAGCCCTTTTGTTAATAAATTAGTAATAGATTTTTGTATTATCTAAAGTGATAGCTGTCGATATCGATATATTTGTTTAGGCACACATATCGATGTTATTATACAATCGATATCTTTTGACCACCCCTACACATTGACCGCTAGTGCAGTTGTTGCCCTCTAACAATCATAACGTCCGGCAAATCGTTGACTCGTACATAGGGTGACATCTATGATGCAATTAAAATATAACGCGATTCAGGCAAGTGTTGCGTACAGTAATTTGCATGAATGAGTTTTGCATTGTTCCCGTACAGCGTTGTTATATAATATAACATGTATAGTATATAATATAATGACATGTATATAACAACTATGTGTGGCATAGTCCATTTATAATAGTCTAATAATTAATGCATTCATATTTACTAAAGGGAAACCTCAACCAATTTGTATCTCCTGTTTGAATCAGATGGTAGATGTTGTACGAGAATTGAACAATTGAAAAGAACAGTAAAACTTTATCCTTAACCTTATGTGGTCTGATCTTCATAAACACTGGTTCATGCTTCCTTAAATCTTTAAACTAAAGAGTATTATAAGAAAATTAAAACTTATTTAATTTTATTTGTTTTCTGTATAGTGGAGATAGTAATCTAAAATATTTTTGTTCATAAATTAGATAAATTTGCGCCCTAGTTCAAGTTCAAAGATATTTATAAATCGAATGTTATTACAATAATTAATTTTTAATTACAGTTTGTCTTATTCTAATGTGTGGTGCTTGGCCTCAGCCTTAATCCACATTGTCAATGTTCTTAGTTGTTGTCTTGTGTGTTTGTGTAAGGAAACGTGGTTAAAAAACTGGTCCTACTATGTTCTGGTGAAATTTTACTTAAAAAGAAATATGTATATCTCTATGTGTGTGGCATGCGCCTAGAGAATTATGTCTTTCGGTAGTCTTGAAGGTAGATCTTGAAATATTACTACTTTAACGCCATACCATTTTGTTTTTCATTACCGTCACCATCACAGTGCTGCCATCTGTTGATTAATGTCTTTAACGTGCTAACAAGTAAATTACTTTGAAATGATTTCCAACACGAAGTGACTTTCCATTTCACTACCCGGACCGGTATGCTACAAAACACAAAACACACAGCATTCTGCATTTTAATTTTTCTAGCACTACACCAACTCTTTTTTTTCCCCATTCGCTGTGATTTCTCCAACCTGTTTCCTTCCAGTCTTTATCCCAGTTTTTCACTCACCCCATTCCGTGCTGTGTTGTTGAATCTCTTTACTTTTCAGTTGTATCGTAGTCCTGTAGGTCCTGTATACGAGTCCCATAGTCCTGGCTTTTGTTTAAGACAGAGATTAACAACCTTTATTCCTGCGACAGACTTATTTTGTTAATTTTCCTAGTGACCTTCTTTTACCTTCACTGGTGTGATATTAATTTGTTTGTTAACTTTGGCAAGTAATCTTAAGTTACATTTTCACTTTTCATAATTTCGTATTGCCAATATTAACAAACAAATGAATATTACACTAGTCCAAATCTTGAAGCATAACAAGTATACAAGTATATATAAAAAGTATATATGAAGGTTTGAGTATTGAAGCAATTAGAACGAATTAGGACCAAATGCGTAGTGTCGAACCCTGGAGAACTGAATCGTATAAACAAAAGATGTTTATATAAGAAGATATTGATATACAAATATGAATATTGCATGCATTTATTAACAGTTGGTGTGTTACAAGCCTTAAGTTTGTTCTTCCTGTTCTTTTACTGTAACGGTTGATACGGATGCGCTAATTTTACAAAGTTTGGTGTAATATTGGCAAAAAATTGAATAATCTAACACTGCATCATAAATTTAACACGCGTTTTCTTGAATAATCTCCAACTTTACACAGGTTTCTAACCGCTGGTGGGGAGAATCATATGGTCGCCCACTGAAGCTGGCGTCGTGACGGAGATCGTTCCCATTCCATTCACAACGCCGTACTAAAACTCCCGGAGCGGTCCGTGGCCCATGGCGTCCTATCGATCTGCATAGTGCGCACGCAATGCCCGGGGGGCTCTCTAAATAGGCCCCTTAAAGCGCGTGGGCCATACCCCATAGCCCATAGCCCATGGGCTGTAAACCATGGGGCATAGCACCTATTACATAATATTAAATATGATGTCCTACCGCGATCCATTATAAAAAATGAAATGTTTTTTAATTTTGTAGATATGCGGTAAACAAATATTACAGCATCTATATCAGAAGTAATGACGTCGTTTTGTTTATATAGAAAAACATAAATATTTTTATGTTTTACTATTTTTAGAAATGTTTTTGAAATACTGGCTTTTGATATTTTTACACAAATTGAACAGTTAATCATACTGGGTTTATAGCAGATTCCTGTATAACAGAACCTTCAGCATTGTTGATTCATGGAATACGATCTCAATATACAATGACTAATGGTTAAGAATGTTCAGTTATCGATAGAAAACAAATTAAACAATAATTAAAAAATACTTAAACCAACATGGACTTATGGGTTACAACTTTGACGTTGGAATCTGCTAACTTGCAAAGATTCCAATCTAAAACATTACGAATGATTATAGATGCACCATGGTATTTTACAAACGAAAGACTGCACCACGATCTTGCCATGCCTACAGTGAGACAAGAAAGTGAACCATCCAAATACATTAGTGACCAGCCTAATGGAAGACAGGACTACCTTCAGTAGACTGAAGAGGAAGAGAAAGATTACCAGATTCAGATTGCGAAACGAGGAGAAAGGAAACAGATACTGGGCAAATAATGAGGAAAGGATTTGCGGAACGGAGATAGAAATATTGGAGCACATTAAGTTTTCATGTGAGAAAAGGGTTATAAGCGAAAAGAATATTGGGAAGTTATTAAAGGGAGACAGTGAAGAAAAGAGGTGGATGGCGGAGATAGAGAAAAGGAACTAGGAAAGAGAATGAATACTTGAACATCCAAACAATTTGTCCAGCTGTGTAATGTCCAATAATTCGGTAGTACGCAGACTAAAAAAGAAAGTACCTCAGGACCAATTAGCCAACTAATAAGAATCTAGGATCTATTGAAATTGAGGAATGTGGCGATAAGCACACCCCGTTTTTACATACTCATGTTGTTTCTCTTTACTTAACCATCTTAAATGATGCTCTATTTCATTCTTGTACAAAGACTGTCTATCTTGTCTGCATTCTACAGTTAGTTCAACAGATATACAATGGGGTATATAAACTCGTTTAGAAAATAAAGAAAATACTCTGCTCTAGATAAATAAATCCTTCAGTTAACATTTAATGTTGTAATTGCCAGTACCTTGGCATTAAACAATCTACAATCCACGGTAAAGCATTGTAAAGTACGAGTTTAACTTTTCTAAAATGTTGAACATTAAATTTCATTAGATATAATTCTAAAGTTAGCATCGAATACAACTACAGACCCGCATGGAACCTAGTGCAGTGCCTTCCACTCAATCTTACGAAAATAAACATGTACTGTCTTATTGTCCCTCTACTTCTTGATATTGTTGTAGTATAGCTTGTTGTTTTTTAAGATCACTGCAGGACCATGAGCGTCCGCAAAAATGTGTGACAAACCAGAAACTGATACATATAAAAGACAATATCTTCAATTTTATTAGGAATTGCAATTTTTTAATCAAACTTATGTGTTGTTCTTATAATCAAAGGCTTTTATTTTAGTAATTTACATACACATTATAATAATTACACTTTTTAACTTATATCATACTATCTTATCTGAAATCAAAGAAACGACATTTAAAGTTTATTATTTAAATTGTCAATTCCTTTAGAGCATGTATATATAGAGAGTGGATAGCCTACATTTCCTATAGATTAAAAGTGTGTCTAAAATGTGTGCGAGAGAGAGAGGTACATGTTCCTATTTGTTCTCTATGCGCATGCGTCGAAAGTGAGAGCTGTCTAGATATAATAAATATTAATATTCTATTAAGATATAATAAATATTAAATATGTAAAGAAATTATATTTTTTTATTTGGTACAGAGCTTGTCAGTCGGTAAAACAGTGATCGTTCAGTGAAAACATATCTTCATGAAGTGGACAGAACTCACGTTTTTAGTTATATTTATATTTATTAATAGTTTATTTATACTTATACATATCTCAATATAATGTCATATTAAACAACTGTCGCGTATTATATCTAGACAGCTCTGACTTGACAACTGTCACTTTCGACCTTTCCTTTAAATACCTTTCTCTCTCGCACACATTTTGGACATACTTTCAGGTTCAGCATTCTCCATATATATATATATGCTCCAAGGTTATTCCTCACAACGTCATCTATGGAGAACATGAGCTTTGTACCAACTAAAGAAAGATAATTTCTTTACACACATTTATTTAATATCCCTATTTCTTAATTAATGAATACACACCACTTTTCTATCGCTAGCGATACATCTTCTTGCGAATATTGAGGCGGGAGTGTTCCCTTTGTCCCCCCGCACGCACGCCTATGCCTATAGCAATACATAAATGTCATAAGTCTACGGGGAATCCCGTTAGAAAAGTTCTAAACTAAAATATGGCGTTTTGAGAATATCGTTGCATAAACTATGATCACGAAGCGGGATGATGACATAATGTACAATATAAATTTAGTTTATTGTTGTCTCGAGTTTTCATACCGTTTTCCGTATCCAGGTTTTAAGGAGGTGCAAAGGAGGAGGAACGCTTGCCGGAAGTACAAGTACGTCATATCCCTAGGGTAAGACAAGGACTGCCGCTTTTCTATATGCATAAGCATAATACGTAAATAAAAAATAATAAAATACTTTGTGTGAGTAGGTAGAGATTTACTTCAATGACTTCAAGTAAAGAGGAGCAAAGTTGACTACAGATTTATGTATTTCAAAATTGTCTCTAACTTCTAATCCAAATTAAATTCACAATTTATCTAAATAAATAAGGTGAAACGATACTTGGCTATTTTTGATCGCGAAATATAGATGGCGATACTATACAGCAGGTTAAATATTATCAAAAAAACCATGATTTATGTAAGTAACTATAAACGCGAATCAAAATCTAAAGCTGCAATTAGTTAGATGAATAACGTATCTACATTTTAAGCTTTCTTCCACTGACTTTTAACGAGTTGTTTTAACGTTTATTATGGTTCTCAAACTTACGCTTATGACTTAAAAATATTTAGAGTATTCGATAATATCCCAGTCATATAAAAACAACACAAACACTTGATAGCAACCTCTACAACATATCACACAGCCTTCCTTCTCTGATTTACGGTGTAGTGCACTAACTCTCTCTCGCTCTTATGTATTTTTAACAGTTAGCAACCTTTATTTGCGATCATTTTTACATAAGCAACAGATAAAAATTAATTTGAGATATAATTTATTAAGATGTGCTCATCACAGTACTCTTTATCGTTCTTTCATTAACAAGAAAATATAACTTTCATTTCACATAGTTTTCCATTTTCCAGCAACAAAACTTTATCCAACATGTACAACAAAAATAAGTTGAAAACAACAAAAATCTAAAAAAAATTCCACCCTAATTGAACAGTGAATTAAATTCCAAGAAATATTTTTCACCCTTAACAGAAAATAAATAAACTAGAAATAAAAATAACAGCATTTTTTTCTCAATTTTTTTTTCCTTTTTTTTGTGATATGTAAGACTAACAATTTTACCCTGAGGGTGGGTTTAGTAGGGATGAGATTTTTGCCATTATAAGGGTCGAACTGACCTTCCAATAGTGTTTTATTTTTGTGTTTAAACTTTTGTTAAAAAAAAATTCGCATCAACCATCAACCCCTAAGGCAGTTACTCATTTCACACTCCTCCCTCTAACGTTCCAACGGGTGGATTAACCCCTAAGAGGTGGAACGTGAGTGGCCCAAGAGCTGAGCATATGACCAGTGATGTAGTTTTAAAAAACAGTGAAACTTATGAATAGAAATAAGATTAAATATTTATATTTGGCAGAAAACTCATGTCAAATCATAATGATTTGATGCTACGAGTCCAATAGCGTTGATTTCTGATGACATACATGGATCCAATTCACAGACAAGCACTATATTTTCACCGCAAGTGAATTTCTTTGCACCATCTTCTCTGCGGTCATGTTAGGAAATAATGTCGGATCCTTCATATACCTCTGACCTTACATTATCAGGCTACTATCTATTTTGAACTACTTTCCCTTTCCTTGATAACCTAAAACTCGCACTTGGTTCTGTTTTTAGGAGATAAGGACCATAAGTTCTATTAGCGGAGAATCATAAAGTTGCCAGAAAGTTGGTACAAGATCCTCAAACAAACTGGAGTATATTAATTTCACATTATATACCGAAATTGCTTTCCTACATAGCTAATCTTCTTTATACTCTAACCGTAGTTGTTTACAATTTGTCAGCGCTGTGAAGAAACTAAGTACGTTAGTCTTCAGAGAATTGAAGTGATCAAAAGAGAGAAATAGTTAATGTAATTTAGAGGTCCTTCCTTACTGCGTACTAGACTAAATCGGAGATATTCTTTACCTGTCTAGTCTATATATATCTTTTGTAAAAAGGGTTGCAATTTATGCAGGACATAAATTGTAGGTTAGGTATTATTGATTTGAAATCTTGACACAACGTTGCATGCGAATACTCGTGTGTTTTCGAAAATCGAATTCATTTCTTTAGTTTCTCTTCTTTCCAGTTGATCGTCGTCTGTGTTATCGTGACAGATTCGTTTTTCCGCCATCCTGTAACATTTTGCTTTATAAACTGGCTACACTCCTGAATCTTTTCCTACTTGAAAATTGGGTTATGTCCCATGCACGCTTATGCGCCTATCATAGAAGGCGTTCGAACGTGCGTATAGCCTAGAGCCTAGGCAGTGACGTCGGCATTATAACATAGAACGTAGATCACAAACTGTAGACGGTCTACGAGGTTAGCTCCTTATTTACTAAACATCAAACGGGGTAGGTATGAGGGACACAAATGCCCAGAGGTAAAGAGTAAGAGAGAAATATTACTTTACCAATGTGTGCTTAGAAATTATTTCTTTACTACCATCGAAAGAAAATATACCATGAGAAATAGTTGTTAAATAATATTTAGTTAATATCGGTCCAGCTTATTTGGAACACTAAAAAGCGTCATAATTCTAATTATGAAAGAAGATATATAAGATTAGAGAGAAATATATAAATATAATAATTGTTTCGAACAAACAAAGCATGATAAACGAAAGTGATGTGGAGGTTCAGCAACAGGATAGGATGAGGAAGATGGACAAAAGAAGACAGAAATAGATACTGAAGGTTATGGACGAAGGCATTGCCACAGTACCTCGAGAAGCAAGTGAGAAAGGAAAAGAAAATGATTGCTGGATTTAGACGTAAGAATTAATAGAGTGACAGTAGGTTTTGGGGAGCAGAAGAAGAAAAACGTTGCACAGTGTGTGACAGGGATGAGGGAACGAGCATATTAACAGTATGTGTAAGGGAAAGTGGAAAGCGAATGCGACCTGATGGAAATCCTAAAAAGGAAGGTCAATGGAATAAAATGAATGAATGAGGTAAAACGCTGGAGAATGGAAAAGAAGAAAGGGGGGATGTAACGTGATACAGGGTAGATATAGGGGAATGGAAGAAGAGGAATTAAACAGAATGCGTGAACAGAAAGAACAGGACACGTTAAAAAACATTAAGAGTAAGTGTCAAGAGAACGTAGAAAGTCTACTAGAACAAGAGGAGATAAGGAAAGGAAACAGGGAAGGAAGAGGCATAGATGGCGGATGTAAGGAGGAAGAGTAAAGAGAAGGAAGATATACGAGAGATAATTTTTAGGAAACTGAAATTAGTTTTTAAATTTGGTAACTTAGAAAATGTAATAACAAAATCGCTGCAACTTGTGAAATCTTATAGCTACATTAAAACAATGTACTAGAAATGTGTGTAAAACGCCTCCTTACATAGATTTAGGCCTGTAGTTTACAATGATATAAAAGGGTTCTCGAGTTAGAATCAAAAATTAAGGAAAAAATCTGAAGAAATTCTCATAACTTCTACAGTTTTTATCGCATAAAGTGTTAATTTGAAATTGTGCTAAAACGACGTATTTAAGCAAAATAAATCGTTTTACGCTATTTAGAACATTCTCCATATAAAATTATCTAAGAATCGCTGAAACTTTGAAATAATTGTAACAGGTTGTAAAGCCAAAAAGGCATATACAATAAAATAAAATCTCCATTCCATTTCCGTGAAGAGATACTGAAAATATATACTGATACTGAAATAGACAGAAGTGGAAAAACTACCACAAAACTATATTGAATCAAAATGCAGAAAAAACCAAAAAGTTACCAAAAAAAACAGAAAGGAAGAGAAAGCATTGACGAGGTTTAGATTAGGACACACAAAAATTACACATGAATACATTCTCAAGAGACAACGACAACCTATTTGCGACACTTGTAACAAAGAGTTAACAATTGAACACCTACTACAATGCAATAAATTTCACCGGATAAGACAAAATACTGACATACTTTATGACAATGGCATTAATATGAATTAACTAATACAATTTTTACGAGACACAAAATTAATCAATACAATACATAGGATAAATGATCTATGAAATAAAAATATCCTTAAACAAAATTAAAAAAAAAAAATGCATTGAAATTTTGAAAACACCCTGTAAATAAGTACGCCACTGAAATAAAGCAATCTTTATGTCGAATCATATACCACAACAACTTAGAACACTGTAACAACGGGTAAAGCGAAAATTGAGATATAAAGAGAAAAAAAGATGATTCTATTTTCTATCTTTCTCACAACTTACTCGTACTTCTACTCTATAATCTATACGCAATATATAAGTGGAGCTATTTTATAAAATTGATCTACCATTTTACTTCCTGATAGTCATGTGCGGCGATGTGTGTTAAAAGAATAAGGGTGGTGTTCGTATGTTAGTAGGAAGAGTAGTGTGTTAGAAAGAGATAGCATGAGATGCATAATATCGGTTTATTAGAATGAAGATAAATCCTATACCAACGAACGAAAAATATATTCGAAATATTGTATTAATAATTTACATATATTAAACATAATTCTTGAACGTATCTAATATATTTACAATATGTACTAAATATGTTGATATTGGCTGCATGGGATTCTATAGGATTGGCGAATGAAACTAATTTCTTGAGGAAACCACGGAATTGTTCAATAAGTTTTTAAAGTAGCTGTTCACTAGATGCAACCATGTCTTA
Source organism: Panorpa germanica (assembly GCA_963678705.1). Lineage (NCBI taxonomy): Eukaryota > Metazoa > Arthropoda > Insecta > Mecoptera > Panorpidae > Panorpa > Panorpa germanica. Next base: position 4,959,499 of record OY783223.1, on the reverse strand, counting down.
ATTTCTATAAAACTGTGCAATATATTGATAAAGTTGACTACCAGAACCTCACATGTCCAATTATTTTTAAATAACTGGGTATATTCTAGGAGATATTAACAATTAAAAAAGTCATTTTGTCTCTTTAATTAATAGAGGATCTCTTTTATACAACAGACTGTGCTACATTAAATTACTTTTCATTGTGCTTAATTCATTTTTGATTCTTATTATATCTAAACATTCTCACTCCTTCTTTAAGAAAAAAAAATCCTTATAAAAAAAGCAAAACTGATACAATTTCTTCGCTCCTCCTGCTACTCTGCCTTAATGTGTTCTAATGTATCTATCTTCGTTCCACACACCCTGCACATCCTTTTCTCGTTATTTGCTTATGTCAGCATTCCACTTTCACAAACTTTAAATTGAACGGTGTAGTATTTTAAATAAGAGAACGTAAACCTGAATATCTCAAAGAAATAATAAGTACTTTAGGTTTGCACAAAACTCACCCATAGAAGAAGCGAAAATACCCAATTTACTCCTCTTGCGGACGTCCTTGTATCTTTAATATCAGAAAGGATGACATATAATATAAGAAGCTTTAACTGGGAGAATGGGTGGAGGAGTAGTAAAAGAAATCAAGCTTTCTTTGCACTGAGATTATGTGTCCCGTCGTCTTTATTGCATGCATGTACTGGCTCGAAGAAAATAAGGGTTCGTGCTCAGAGCCGGATCTAATACTAAGCAGAAAACGCCCCCTTAAACTACGAGCCAGAGTTTATGGACTATATAGAACTTACAGTTCTTAGACAGCGCTTGCCTTCGAGCAATTCATTATTTGTTTACTTAGTTTTAACTCTTTAGTCTAGGAATTAGCTTGTAGTAAGGTATCAATGTGTCCGAGAAGAGTTAAACTGATTTCGAGACTGAGGGTATGATATCTTAAAAGAAATCACTTGGTACAAGAAGATATGTGCAATTGTGGAGAAGGGGTAGCAGATCCAGAACATTTGATCTTTTAATGTACAGCAACGGAGGCTTGCAGAAATAATTTGTACAGAGTTTTGGTAAAAAATGGAGTGTTGTTGCCAACGAGTATGCAAGAACTACTAAGATATCCGAGGTGGCTAGTGTGCTTAGTGATATACAGGATATGGAAAAAGTTTAGGTAGTAATAATAAATGAAATGTAAATATGTAAAATGTTTATTAAATTAATCAAGAAGAGCGAAAAAAGGACCGTGGTCCTAAGAAGTTTGTGAAGTATTAATAAAAAAAAAGATATCAACGCTCTCGCCCACTACCTGATTTTTACGTCTTCTTAGAGTCTGAAACGTGGCTTTAGAAGCGGCCCTGTTTGCAGTCAGTAAGTTAAGTATTTCTGACTCACACTATTATACATAATACACATACAAATGGGGTTTCTACCCTCTACCATCCCTAACTACACACTGTGGTACTCTTATGGTCTGAGTAAGTTTGTTCTGTGATACTTGTTGTCAATATCGAGTTGAAGTTGGACCCTGATGATGCTTCTCCTTCTTCTTCGTCTTCTTCTTCTTCTTCTTTCTTTTGATGTTGTCGTTCATATAGTCAATACATGACGACATTCTCAGAAGGTTTAATCATCTGCTTTTACTTGGATTTGTTTGCTTTGTAAATGTAGAATTTGTTCATATTTGACATTCCAGTACATGGGCGTTCAATGGAAATTATCCAAGGGTTACAATTTAAAAATTTCTGTTAAGACTTTTTTGATGACCTCAAATTCTATTCTATCCGATGTTAACTTCACTTTATAGGAGTTAGGAGTTAAGTTCTCCGTTTGCCTTCTTCTGTGGACGCTTATGAACCAGTATATATATATATATATATATATATATATATATATATATATATATATAACTGCAAAAGATCAATTCATGTATGTACTCTAAGTATTACAAATATCGTAGACATATGTTTGATCATATTTCCGCATGTGTAGCGATAGCGCTGTCGTCACACAATTTCTCATGACATAAATTAAACATGTACTGTAAAACAAATATGGAGTCTTTCAGTAATGGGCTTGTGTCCTCATTTTTTAGTGGTCGATTTTTGATTGTTCATTGAAATTGATGTTAATAAATGTGTATTGGCGTGTCTATTTTATTAAATATCTAAATGTTGACGGAGATATAGCAATTAAAAGTTTGAATTGTAGTTTTAGCGCTAGAAATGGTCGGCCATATTTGTATGACGTGAAATGCATTTTATACGTCAGTTATTTGTTGAGTAGAAGTATAAATTCTTTAATGTCACATCTAATCTAAAATTAAAACCGACTCCAAACGATGCTACGAACACCTTCCAACGTTGGGTGCATCGTGTGGTCGATAATGAAACTAAGTGTGTCTAATGTCACGTGTTTAACATTGGAAGAAGTTCTGGCTGTTGTCGGACTTTTGACCCGTGTCAAAAGCTATTTTTCTACCCCCACCACACACTTGATCCACATGTCGTACGAATGCTGCACGAATCGTCCAACAAAGGAAGGTTTTATACTTGAAAATTTTTGTTAAACAGTGTCAGTGTCAATAATATCAACAAATTAATAAAATAAATAAATCATTCGGATCAAACATTCGTTCCACCGTACAAAAACGAAAGAACAAAATAACACTAAAAATATATATCTTTTTTAAATGTGTGAAATCATAACAAGTGTGACAAGACGTGACCATGTTTATGACATATTTTATTTATGATAGCTATGTAATATTTTGTAAATTAATAGAATTAGAATGAAATGAATTATGAGCCAATTTAGTCTGCTGACGTTTTAGCTGCGTACTTCATTGTTCTTCTAAATTATAATGCTTGTTTCCTCTTTTAGCTATTTGCAAATATATGTAAAAGATGTACTGTATATTGTTTCTCTCTCTAACATTAGTTTCTACATATTAGTTTATCTCATTCATATTTAAGGGGCTAGACTATGCTTTATATTTAATAATTATTTTGTAACCTTATATTAGTAAATTAATATCCTTCCAATATATACCAGTATTTATTTATTATGGCAGTGTCCTCCTTATTTCGTTAACCAACCGTTCAATAAGTGGACATAAATATTCCATAAAGGCGTGGACATAAATGGTGGTTTATTATTAATTTACTAAGTACTTAGTTTTGTTATGACTTATAAAAATAAAACGATTCTTTCACAATATCTTATCTTAAGGTTTTCTTTCAATCTAAGAACACGACTACCCTTAAAACATGTTACTGCAACATTGCAGGATTTACAACCCCTATTTCTTCATATTTTACGAACGAAAAAAAAAAACTAACATAAAAACGAAGCATGAGTTGGACTCGGAAACATCTAGGAAACCCGGGGCAATCAGGGGTTGCCAATCTTGTGTTCGGTTTCTACTCGTTTGAATCAATAAATAGTGAATCTTGTAACAACAAATATTATTCGAGTAGTTAGAGGTTCTTCTTAATCAAAGAAATATAGTTTGTAATGTTTTTAATGCTGAGTTTTATTTAATTTAAACTTAGAATTATAAATTTAGAATAACAAAAATGTAAATTGATACACAACGTATTTAGTTTGAAATTAAAATTGCGTTCAGTTCAGAAATAAAATAGTTCTAAGCATTCAAATTAAAATGAAGTTGGTTACAAGAAAGTATAGTCTTTACTTTTCTAAATGTTGCGGATGCATTACTTCTTATAATTTTCTTTCAATGTCCAATTAAATTCAAGTTAAAACTATTGCTGTATTCTTGTATAATCATCATGTGTAAACATCCGCTTAATGTATTAAAAAATTGGCAAGACAAGTGGGATAATTCTGATAAAGGTAGAGAATTTTATAAAATGCAACCAATACTGAGACGTAAGCTATGGTTTGCCAAATTAACATGGCCAAGAAGATTAATAACAATGACCTCAAGACTAAGAATGAATCATACTGGAGCTCCGAAACATCTAGCAAGAAACAAAATCATTCCAAACCCTAAATGCGAATGTGGTGAAGAGGAGGCAGATCCTAACCACATTCTGTGGCAATGTAAAAATACAGCAATGGCAAGAACTGGACTCCAAAAGGCGATGCTACAGACTTTGCAGACGCTTCCTGTTAACACCGCCTTTTTGATTGAGAAACCGAAATTTATAATAGCAGTAGCCATGAACAGATCATTCTTGTTGTCTGGATATAACGTATAAGAAGAAGCAGAACAATATTAGGGGCGATAAAAGGCTACGTGCCTAGGAAGCCCGAGAAACTATATATAAAAAAAAACATCCGCTTAACCTTTAAGTAGTGACATTTTAAGTAATTTACTCCCGCCAAAAAGTACCAAATAAATGTTAATTTTGCATAAATTTTATTTTGCTTTCTATTCCTTGTGATCCTTCACCACTAATGACTAAACTTAACCACGTCAGTACTCAAAGGTTAAACTTAGCGTCTTCTAACATTTCAATACAGTTTTACATTAAAAATATGTCTTCCATTTTGTTCTACCTTTTTCATTGGCCCCGCTCATACTCTTTCTCCTTCCTTTCTACAGTTCCTACTTTAAATTATATTGTCCTTCTCTTTTATTCCTTCCACTCCTTCTCGTTCCACCTACATTCCACTTCTTTTCTTCCTAACTTTTCCTTTCATACAAGTACCAAAGTTTTCTTCCACTCTTCTTCTTTTTGTAACTTTACTCCGTTAAAAGGTGTTCAACATCTGTATCCATCCAAGTATAGTTCGTTTCACGGTTTGTAAGCGATACTAATACTTTACTGTTAAGGGTGCAAGTATAAATGGGGTAGTATAGTATTTTACACCCCCATGGAATGGTTAAAAACCTAAACTCTAAATATCTTGTTTTATATCTTCTATATAACCACAAAACATTTACCAAAGTAGAAGTTCATCCGCTGGAGTTTATCTGCAGAGTCTGTATCATACGTTAGCATATTTAGTTTGTACTGTTTATGAGTGTGTATGTATGTATGTGTGTGTGTGTGTGTCCAGTTTTAGAGGGTGGTTTGAATGACGTAATGAATTTGTAAATTTGTTTTCACTTAGCAGTAGCATAAAGGGATGAATATTTAACTGTTGCAGTAATGGGGTAAGCGAAAAATAATCCCTAGAATTGTGTCAGTTATCATTTACCTACTGAAATGCACCAGAGACATAATATAGTTTCAATGTCTCTGGATTAAACAGAATTATTTCACCGCGAAATTCAAATAGCATACACAAAACATATGTCTGGTTTATTCGCTTTCCAATTATATATTCATTAACAAAAAGTTCTTGTACTCTGCTGTATTCCATGATTAGTTTCCTGTGCCTCTAAAATATTCGTGCTTAATTTCTAATATAAATCAAAACAGTCATCTGTTATTGATACACCTCTAACATTTTTAATAATAGACTGTATGCATATTAAATTAGTTCTATTTCCACGGATATTTACAATTAGCAACATTGACATATTGTAAATTCGTTGTTTAATATTTTATCTAAAACAAACAATAAAATAACATATACGTTATATTGAACACGAAAAATAAATAATGTTGCCAATTATTACGAACAAAACAAAATAAACAGCAGCGCTAAATGTTCGAACATTATGGAAAACAAAAATTATTAAACATGAATAACGAAAATATGTTGTGAAATTGCTAATTGGTGAAATATGTATAACAATGTCATTTGTCGACATGTTATTCTTCCAAAAATTGAAAACAATGTATAAAATCAAGTCATAATCAGTAGCGGACTTAACAGCAGCAACACAAGGCCAAAACCCCAACTCATTATTTTTTAATGATATCAATTGCAGTGTTACACAATAATATACATCGCAATAACACATCTAAAACGACAGCAGACGAAACCAATTCATAAATCATTTCATTCCAATTCTTTTAATCATATACATTTTCTGTGTAAACTTTTCCAGAGTAAAAGTCTTAATAAGATATTCCTTTACATTGGCCACGTTTTTCTTCTAATTTATAACACCCATTTTCGCCAGGTCTTCCTTCTCTTGATCTTCCCATCTCGGTCTTAGTCCTTCTATTTCTTCTACATGTCTTAACCATTGGAACTTTTCCTTCTAATTTCTGCCACAATATCGATTCCTCGAAATATCTGCCATATATTTTAATATTTGTTCTAATTCTCTTTTCACATACAGCTTTATAAATTGTTCGCAAAATTTTCTTTTCCCAAGTCTGCACGAGATCACTATTGTTCTTCCTCGCATATTATTTTTGGTTGTGGTTGCTTTCATGTAGAATCCAACCATCGATTTTAAGTGTTCTGCAATTGAGTGTGACACATTTAAGCGCTTTGCAATCTCTGGTAAAGTTATACGACGATTCAATTCAATTACAACTTTGATTTGGTCTTCATCACCTTCGGTAGGTCGACCAGAACGTTGGTCATTTCAGGAAAAAAATTTCTGGACACTATTCCAAGACAAGCGTTCTGTTCAACTATCTATAAACTTCACACACCAATTTTTGAGCCTCATCAGTTTTTTGTGTTTCCAAAAATTAAAAAGGACAATATTTCAGCAAACAAAATTTGGGTGATTTGCTTCTGAAGTAAGCAGAAAGTACCATCTGTCAAATATCAAAAGTTAGATAACGCTATCTATTTTTAAAAACACAAATTATTCTCTTACCAACCTAACAATTAGCGTTATTTAATTTAAAAACAATTAAAAATAATACATATTAATTAAGACAATTAATTGTTTCCGTGTAGTGAAATGGCATTGAACACGTAACAAAATAATTAATGAAAAAAAAGGACAGAGGTTCATATAAGTATAATTACAGTAATTTCTTTAATTACTTTACTTTTAATTATCACTCATTATTTTAATTACACACCACTTACAAGATAGAATTAATGAGGAGCATCATGACAGAAGTAGATACGACCTAGACTAGAGTTGGAAACTGAGCAAGAAAAAGTAGCAGATCAGAAAGCCAGTCGGGCGAATATTAGTCCGTAAAGGGCGATTAATTATTAAGTTAATAGTATGTTACGTTCAGTTAGCGAATGATCACAGTTAAATTGATTTTAAGATCATCAATACGTTACAAGTAACGGCTTTGCTTAATTGCCAGTAATAATTACTAGCTCGATGGTTTAGTATTCGTATATGTAGCTTCTAATAGTAAACAAAATGCTTTTATGTTCTAACAGGATCAATTGCTTCAGACCGGGATATGTAAATATGACACGACATTCTCTTACCGTGATGAGAATTTTTTGCTTATTGTGGATGTTGAGTGTTAGACGATAGATGGTTTAAGGGAGAGTTTAGGGTTTTCACTTTCGAAAAATCCAATTTTTTTTTCTTATCTTATTGTTTAACATTTCCAGAATATGTCCTTAAAATTTTAAGCCGATCTAAGCAATATTCTTGAAGTTATTGTCTTATTAATCCGGTATATTATATCGTATTATATGTTAATCAGGTATACAGTTTATTCATTGCTATAGTCCTGACGCGTTTTTCTCAAAACTACTTTTTCAAAGTCCGTGTTCACTGCCATTTAAAAACTAATTGACCGATTCATTTCAAACTTCGTACACATTTTCTACATATAAAATACCTCCCCTCAACGTTTAGATAAAAAAAATTTTTTTACATTAAGGGTGTTTCCCACCCACAAAATGGCGGAATTTTTCGTGGAAAATAACAGTTCACACTTTAGATGGCCGCCAAAAAATTTTAAATGAAAAAAAAAATTATCAGAGGCTGTTTGGGGGAAGATTTGATTATAATTTAACTAAATTTTAATGGTTTTTCATTTTCAAATAATTTCCGGCCGAGTTATAGTGAACACCGCAAATTGTCTTTTTCCAAAGACCTTCTGGAGAAAGCTTTGTTACCGGCTTATGCTTCAATATTGCTGCATGATAAAATTATACAACATAGTCAAAAGTATGCTCAATAATGTACAAAAGGTTCGAATAAAATTGCTCAATCTATACTTGAGAAAAAAAATCACAAAAAAAGTGTTTTTTTTTTACGCTGAAACCCTAAACCCTCCCTTAAACTATTGCGTGGTTGTACCTACTTCGTAATTATCTGAATGTGAAATTAATTTTCTATTTAACATCATCAATTCTGATAAGTTATTTGCCTTATAATTAACCGTAAATTGATAGCGGAATATTATAACGTGTACTTAGAAGTGATCACACATAGAATAATTTCATAGGTCTTCTTCTCGCTTTGATTTTATTTATATGAAATTATGACGTACTAGTTTCTCTACAATTTCTGATCAAATAGAATCTCGTTCCGATTGTTGACCAGTTCTAACTTGCCGTCCTTTAACCAGTTATCCACTATTCCTGCAACCGATTGATGTCCAACCCAGCTTCAGCTACTGCCTTAACGTTGACACCATCCCTAATAGCATAGCAACAACCCCCCAACCCCCAAATCCCTGATCCCCGGTCTACCCTAACGCCCATCAAGGCAATACACAAACATACTGCTCAATAAAGGGTGAAATGGTACGTGGAGAACGATTACCAGATAAAACAAACTACCCCTGTACCTTACCCCGTTTACGTTACCCTTATTCTATGTCATAAAACCTATGGATGAGGGATGGTTGGAGGCGTAGAGGCGTAGAGGGTACTCGTATAAAACGTAGATATGGACGCAGGACTCTCGTAGACTGCTACGACTACTATGTTCTGCAAAATGTTTTGTGAATAATAAGGATTCTGAAGGATATTATCCTTTGAGGCGCTGCTAAATAGTTTTATGAATTTTATCCGTATCAAATAGTTGGGTTGAGTTTATAAAGTATTGATTAAGGTAGTTGCCGTGCTATAAACACCATCGGATAAATTTCTACTCAATTGCGTCACAACATGTCACACATTCTTTACAATTCGATTTCTATGTCAACAATAAGTCTCGTCTGTTTAAATCAACCAGGATTCTGTAATATATACTCATGAACGCAATAGAATTCACTGTAGGAATAGTTAAGTGCACATTGTGAGGTTATAATAATGTTAGATAAAAAGGAATTGACAATTTATGGTAAATAATAAACTTTAAATGTCGTTTCTTTAAATTTCAGGTATGATTTAAGTTAAACAATGTAATTATTGAAATCTGTATGTAAATAACCAAAATAAACTTTAAATTTCAGTAGCAACACTTTAACAACAGTTTAAAATTGACAATTCCAAATAGAACTGGAGACATTGTCTTATATACTCGTATATTATATTAAGCTTTATGTTATTTAGGTAAAATAGTTTAGACTTCTGGGAGCAAAGACAAGAAGTGTAATATGGGTAGGGATAGGGATAGAAATCGGGATAGAGAACAGGGAACACGCGACCTCATTAATTAGAGCTTTTGATTTTCCCTCATTCACCATGTTTGAATGTAATATCCTCAATTTCCCTGATGCTCTATTAGGAGTAAAGCATAGTGTCATAGTCCCTTCCAGTCGTATAGCGTACTCATTCATAAATCAGGTATGTCCAAGCTACGGTTTCTTTCTCTTTTGAACCTATATTATAATGTTCCAGGTGTATATTTATGATCTTATATTCTTAAGATCTTATATGTTTGGTACTGAATTTTGTATGGTAGCTCAAAAACGACTCCGTCAATGTTTTTGAGAATCGCCTATTTCGTAGAGAAAAAAATTCTAAGACTTTTGGCGTCACTGGATTTTTTCCTGAATTTCCTGGAGGGAGAGCTCTTTTTTGCTGTATAACTTTGTACTCGTTAAAGATAGAAAGGTGAAATTTTGCGTGTGTATTACGCTATTAAATGTGATATCTCAAAACATAAAAATTCAAAATTTAATAAAAGGGGCTCTGAGCAAATTAGGGGGCACGGTAGGAAACTTTGGAGAAAGCTCAAATTTTGGATTGTGTAATAATTGAATATAATATTAAAAAAAATAAATTCAAAATTTCAAAATTTTATTTGGGGGTACGGGGCCGGTTTTTGCCGAGGGTAAAAATTGTCCTAGAAAGTTGAAATTATTTATATAGGCTACCTTTGGTACCTAATTTACAAATGGAAAAAAAAATTTACCTATGCTTGAAGAAACGGATTAAAATTATATGGAAAATGAAATACAGTTAAGAAAATACAACCATTAGAATCAGAAACTAGACGTAGCCAAAACACTTAATTAATAGATCTTATTTATAATAGAATATACTGTTTATTTATTAATAAAATTAGAAACAGTATATTGTGTTTATTCTTAAATATACTTATTAAAATAAGTGCTGTTTTTTTAATCTATCATAATTTAACAAATATAATGTATTCTAATATTCTATTAATGCATATAATTTTTAAAATCCAATTGTGAAATGATTGAAAGTTCTAAAAAATTAATAAATAGGAGAATATATAAATTATTATGCAAACTCTGTATTCAATATTAAATTTGTACTATACTAAGATAAATGCTTCTTTTAAAATCCAGAAAAACAGTAGAAATAATAGTTTAACCAGATAATGATATCCAACTTACAAAAAATACAAAACGTTCTACACAATATATTCAATCGAATGGAGAATGTTAGTTTCGATCGTATTCAGGAATAGTGTTTTCAATTGTGATCGAATCTTACTTCACTCGTTTCGATCGAATCTGTTCGATTGCGAACATTGCTCGAAAAATTCAGGAATAGGGCCCCTGAATCATTTTCTTTTATAAAGTTCACTGAATTAATGTTTCTGATACCAAACTTTGCAAAGTTGTCCAGCTCTGTTATCTGCGAACCCAACCGGATATCAATAGACTTGTCTATTGGACGCTCGGCTCGTATATCAAACATTAACGGATCTAGAATCAGTGGGTCCATTGGGTCCAGTAGCTCTAGAGGATGCTGCGGCGTTCTGTGTGTGTGTGGGGTGGTTAGGGGGTGGAGGTGCTTCGAGGAGGGCACATAGATGATAGAGACAGCTTAGGGACATCCATCCAATGTTCGTTGATGTCATAGTCATTAAATCAACGTCGGCCCACACACATACACACACCTACACACAGCGATCATAATCCATTGCTTAGTAATAAACTAATATAATATTAATGTATTTTTAATTATCACATTTCTAATTAAATGGCCTAAACATATTTCTTAAATAAAGCCTAAAAAAATAATTTCTGTTGTGCAACACAATACCATGTGATCGTTAGTTCCCCCTTCTCCTCACACACATTTGGGGGATTGTAATGGTCTTATAGTAGAGTGCTTTCCTTTTCTTTTAATGTAAAAGTTATAACTTTTCTATAATTACTAAAATAGTACATAGGAATTATCGTGATAAAATCATTAAATATTGTTACCAAATGAACACATATTGTTATATTATACACTGGTCTTACAGGCATCAGTTACTTCCACAACAGTGGCAATACTAAAGCTAAAATTTATGACCTGGATAAATTGCAAACCTTTTTACAAAAGATTGATATTGGCTAGGCAGGTAAAGAATACTTCAGATTTAGTCCTGCACTCAGTTACAATTACAATATCTATTTGTTTTTTTCTTCTCTGAAGACTAACCTACTTAGTTTCTTTACAGCACTGATAAATTAAAAAAAAAAAACACGCTTAAGTATCATTCCCATTCACAGCTTTAATTTAATTTTGTATTTTGTATTTAATTTAAATTGTTTAGTATTTGGCAATACGCGTAGTCATTCACAGTACCATTTTTAATTTATTTTTTAAGTTTTCTTAGTTTTTTTAGAACCTTACAAGCTCCAATGTTTTAAATTAAAAATATTAAATTAAGAAAAACTGTATTATATTATAACCTCCAAAATGTGACAATCTGTCAAAATGCAGTAGAATTTACTTTTAAAAGAACTTGAATGTCAGTTTTTGAAAAATATAGAAGTGAAAACAATTTCTATTACTAATTGTTATTAAAAATAGCAATTTTAATTATTTCACATAAAGTTTTGTCAAATTGTATGTATATTACTAACGATGCATACGCACCAACTAAATTAACTAAAATTAAATTAAAACACAAATGTGAAAAGGAATGCTTAAACGAAAACCTGAAATCTAGATTACAATATTATATAAAATCAGTAAATTAAATATCAAAACAGAGGCTTTAGAGTTTATAAGCTAGTGGTTTATTTTTAAACAAATTAAAATAAGTTTAGATATAAGAAATCATTTCAAGTGTTTCAAATTCAACTATTAAATATTCTGAAACAATAATAATACCTACGTTAATTAATAAAGTTAACTCACAGTATAAATAATTATTTAAATTAAACAGTATTTGATTTAAATGCTTCTCTTCCCGCTCCGTTACGTTAGTTCAACGCTACCAGCATGCATTGCTCCCTGTCCGCCATTACAATCATTATTCACAATATATAACAAAAATAAATCATGATATGTACTGCAATACATTATATTTGACCCAACTTGTTAAATCCATATATTTATAATTAAATTTTTATTTAGCATATGACCGATCCGTCATACAGCTAACGAGAACGTAGGACCAGAGAAACGTAGACCAGAGAAATGTTAATAATGACGGGAACATGAAACATGACATTTTGAAAATGTAGCTAACATTAAATGTGCATCATGCAGTACTGTAGAAATCAACTGCAGACATAATTTAATATACATACTAAATCAAGTCTGTGAGATGAACAGTCAAGACAATGTGAATTCTTGATTTCCGTGCTCAAGATAAGCAGATGGTTTGACATATTGTAATCCTAAATTAAATTATATACAGTTTTCAGTTTTTTTCCGACATCCCTACAAACAATTTGTCGTATCTTAGCAATCTCGTATCAGAGAGTGGTTAGACAGTAGTTAGACAGCGTTCGGAAGAACATATGTGGTAGCACTGGGTAGTAGCACGACTTGTACCTCGGCAAACCTCGTTTGGAAAGTATTAGGAAGGGCATCAGAGGGGGTACGGAGCGTTCCGGCTGGTGCAGACATGCTGTCCAAAGCTTCATGTAATGTCTCACTAATGTCTAATAGGATTCCGATCACTATTCAGAGTGATACGATTCGCATCTAATTGGATTCCGATCAAAATTGTTTGTAGGGATGAATTGAACTAGTGGCTAGTGAATATGCAACTAATACTAATAAACAAATGAATATCGCACTAGTACAATTCATGACGCATGACGTCAAGGAAATAGTTACAAATTGAGGCCCTTATTTCCTAATGTACTTATTAATAAATGACCGAATTTTTGGAAGCACTTAACATATTTTCCTGGATAATATGAACAATTTTGGGAATGTTTTGGAGAGTGAGAATTACCATCATCACTTATATGTATTGGCTAATTGGGCGACGCTCTGAACTAAACATTGAAAACAAGCTGCTCATATATAAACAAGTGCTAAAGCCAGTGTCGACGTATTGGTTAATGCACCGTGGTATATCCGCAATGACGACATACATAGAGACCTGAAGATTAACACAGTCGGAGAAGAAATCAAATCTATAGCAGGAAAGCACGAGTTGAGACTTCGTAACCACGAAAACATCGCCGTGACGATAAATGTTGCTTGATAGTAATGATGTTCGAAGACTTCGCAGGACTAAATCCTCGGATCTAGTAACCTAATCATGTAGAATTGTTCATTGGAGCAATCTCTACCACACCGTGTAATTATTGAAATGTAAAATACTAGATTTTTGGTTCATATTTAAGAAATAAAAGCAAAATTTACTCATTTAAATAAGTAAAATAAATATGACAGTTTTTAACTCAGTTTTCCTCATATATTTAAGAAAAGCATTATTTTAAAAGTGCAGTAATGTCGTATATCCTTCGCGACGTTTTCACCATTTTGTGATGAAGTACTTTCTTAAGCTGTTCCCGTTAGTAACGGGCATTACCGTAACGCGATAACAACCAGCGACAACATCTAACACCATTTTCATAACTTAAAGCCACAAATATTTCATATTTAAAAAAAAGTAAACATTTTCTTTAGGTTTTTCTTTTATTCTCTTTCATCCAGTTTTCCACCTGTGGAGAGGATAACACGGTTACAAGATCATTCATCAAGATAATAACCTCAGGATTTTCTTATTTTTCTATAAAATATGAACCAAAGGTGAGACATTTATTATATTTTGAAGGTTTTTTAACTTAAGGGTAGGATAAGGAGATATATTACTTAAAACAAATCTTCTAAATATATTTATAAATGAATGGGGTGAAATCTTGAACCCCAAATCCTGAATTCCGTATCCCGCACACCGGGATCGGGACGAAACGGCTTGATTAAACTGTCAAAATATTAAATATAAACCATATTTAAAACGTGTTGAATATAATTTGATAGATTCTCAAGAAGGCGAGTTTATATTTGGCATTTATCAAGTCTTAATGGGATCAAATCATTTACGTGTTTATCCGCTGCAAGTTCATTTCGAAATACCAAGAAGATTACAATAAAAGATTCATTTTAAATTATAAGATGTCTTGAATTCTTGAAATAAAAAGTTTTGAACTTAGTGCCTTAGTCTTACTTAAATTAACTCTATCTATAGAAGTTATGCAGCCTAAATTATCGTAAGCGCGTGTTATAGCGTAAATGTTACTAGCAAGATGTTAATTTTACTGTTGCCGGTGCGGCATGAATTTTAGTGGTCAATTGTTGATTGAAATTGATGTTAATAAATGTGTATTGGCGTGTCTATTTTATTAAATATCTAAATGTTGACGAAGATATAGCAATTAAAAGTTTGAATTGTAGTTTTAGTGCTAGAAATGGTCGGCCATATTTGTATGACGTGAAATGCATTTTATAAGTCAGTTATTTGTTGAGTAGGTCAGTGCTGTGGTAATGTTTTATAGCTGTTGGTAGTCGAAATAACCAAGTCAAGTCTAAGAATAATAAGTTTTTATTTTATTTAACCCTGTTACAGCAGACATAATATTGAAATTTTATTGTTCCTTGAAATAGCTGTAAATAATATTTGATATTTTGGTTGGTAACCTGTAAACTTTTCAGAGTTCTGTCAAGAATATGCTATCTCTTTTACGCTCTGTTATATAAAAGAGATAGCAACTAGCAGTTGTGATGTCACATGCAGTTGAAATGTTGTCCAACGTTGAATCCCTTTAATAATTAAAGAGAAAAAATGACTTTTTTAATTGTTATCAATATATAGTACACTTTTACAGAAATTAAGTCATAGGACACAAGCCTATTCACGATTCCTGAATTTATACAAAGCAATGTAAGTTTAACTGTTAATAAATAATGCAGTACCCATAACACGTTGACCCGTTTAACATCTTTAAGACAATACCTCACTAGATGAACGCCCCTTCCGTATTTCCGAAATACGAGAAGAAAACTACCAAGAACATCTGTTAGATAAGGTGGAATCTTTTTTCTTATTTATAAAGAATTAAAAATTCAGTAACTGTAAATCTTGAGGAAGAAAAAGGTTTATTTAATGAAGTGAATTAAGCTTAAACAGATTACTTAGAATTACAGAGAGGTATTAAAGTAGAGCTTTCGTTACAACTTAGTTTTCCATTACTAAAACTGTTTTTATAAATTCTATTTAACCTTATTTTTCTTTTTCGTATATTTTCTTTTTTCATTGCAAATGAACTGAATTTAAAAACTACTTCAATGAACCTGGGAAATAGACTAGCACTAGGGAATTCATTTCTGTGTTTAAAGTAGTGGTGGCCATGGTGAGGGTCATGTATTTTATAAGCGTCTTATCACACAATACAATCATTAGACTTCTCCAGATTCTATATTCTTCTATGATTATAGGTTAATGTGTAAAATGGTATTTTTCAAGAAGCAGTAAAATTTATCACAAAACTTTGTATTTTAAGTAATATTGTTTACGTAACTACGGTAACATTTTTTATGTCAGAGATATATATATATATATATATTAGTTTTATTTTATGAATGAATTAAATAATAATTTACATTAATATAAAATATCTAAATGTTTACGTAGATATAGCAATTAAAAATTCGAATTGTTGTTTTAGCATTACAGAAATTGGCCATGTTTATGACGTAACATGTCTGTACTATTAAGAGTAGGTCATTTATTTTTTACATGGATAAGAATTCTGTGTTGAATATTTTTTTTTTTTTATTTACAAGAATATTACAACTAAGCGTGGCTTATCTAGTAATTTATATATACAAAGTTAAATATACTTGTTCAGTTCTAGTCCACTGACTAGTTCCAAAATTTTAAAAACGTGTGTGGTTTGTAGTAGCAGAATCACAGGGTCAAGTCTTCCGGCTTGGTCCTCTTCAATCTGCGCAGATTTTCTCTGTTGTTCTGTGTGTTGAATATGCTATCTCTTTTACGTTCAGTTGCATAAAAGAGATAGCAACTTAGCGGACGTGATGACACATGTCTTGAAATGTTCTATAATGTTGAATCCGTTGAAAAGACTTTTTTAATTGTTAATATCTCTTAACATATAAGGAGTTATTATATATAAATGGATATTTCAGGTCTTGATGGCCTACTTTATCAATATATAGGACAGTTTTATAGAAATTAAGACATAGGACTAAGACTATTGTATTTTTAGATATATCCAAAGAGACGAAGGAGAGAATACCAACAGTTTTGTTTATTATTTTTTTTTTTTTTAATTTTATTGGGCTTTGGCTTATTCAGCCTTCTTGCCATTCTAAAATACAAATAAATATTACATTCTATAATAATTATATAAAATTACTTAAAACTATACATCGTATTTAGATCTATATATATGTATATAAACTTATTAATTATATTTACAATACCATCTGCTTAATCTAAGTTATAATAAATTACGAATTTTAATTAGTATGAATTTTAGTGTTTAAGAAAAATAATATCCTATGTTAAATTTCTACAGTTTTGTTTATGTCACGTCTTCTAACAAGTGTGCGTCGAGCTTAGACATTATTATGAGTCTGTTAAGATGTTCACTTTAAGAAATAGATTATTTTACCTAAAACGTAGTATTAATTAGACATTGAGCCCCAAACTTTGTGGACCATTGCTTTAAAATAGATGTTACAGTAATCAGTTAGTTCTTGTAAATGATTAGGGAGCTAAGGAAGGGTGGTAGGGAGAAAGAGGAGGAGTACATGTAAGCGGTTAGTTCAAAGTGTACAACAACCGATGAGAGTGAAAGAGACATACAATCTAAAAAAGCGAGACAACATGATAAGGATCGTCACATTACCTGAGCACCGCACCCGATGGAACTATCGGGTCGGTAGTTGGAGAAACAGAGCCTCCTAATTAACTCGATGTGCACGGGGTATATTTACCAGTGTTTTGCGGCCAGTGTTTATATGTTAGGTGTGTTTTGTTTGTTTGGATGTGTGTATGTATGTTTGTGACTGTATATCACTTACAACGGTAATTTGTAGAAACAGTAAATTAGTTTGTAATTAATTTGGATGATGTTAACTAATTTACTGAAATAAATTAAGAAATTTGGAGACGTTTTGTGACAAGTTCTGTAACAATTGTTGATTTGGTAGCTGTCATGAGCTGTTACCATTCAAATTTACTGCTAAGTATGTGTTTAATAAGTATACCTTCATTACCATATCCTTCTGGGAGACAAGGCAACATCGAAAGACAATTACGTGCGTCCAAGCATCCTTTTGGAAATTGCTGTATAAGTCTTAATCCATAAAAGATAGAAAATTTTAATTTAGCATATGTATTTCGCTACTGAATGTAAAAATATTCCGTCATTTAGAAGTTTAAAAGGTAAAAAATGAGCGTTCAGAAAGTAGGAGAAAGTAGTTGGAGAAAGATCAAGTATAGAATTATTGAACGCACGAGGGCGGCTTTTACCAAGGATAAATCTTATGTTAATAATTAAAAAAACTGCATATCAGGTAACTCTAATGCTTTTATTGAACTCTGGTTAAGTTGTTCAACTTAAATAACACATAAATTTAAAGCTAATCACCTGTTAATAATTACATTCAAGTAAAATAGTTTAGTTTATTTAATATTATATTAATGGTGTGCATTTCGGCTTTACAATCTACATTCTTAATACATTTCATAGAACTTCAACTTGAAATTAAACTTAAACTATTCCAGACCTCTTTATTTCCAAAAGTAGTTTTCTGCTTCTTCTTTTCTTGACCCCCTCCTTTCATTTTTTCTAGTCATCCTTCATTCTCCTCGTTTCCTCACCTCTTGTCCTCTTTGTCTCTTCGCCTCTTCGTCACTTCAGTTTAAAATCACTTCTGCTCTGGCGTTCCTTCTCTTTCCTCGTTCCTTTTCTTTATCTCCGCCATCCACCTCTTCCCTTCACTGCCACCCTTTAATAACTGCACAATATTGTTCTCGCTCATTACTTTTTTCTAAGTAAAATATTTTAGTTTAAAAATGTAATTAATAAAAAGAAATCAATCTTTCTTTTATAAATATACTTTCTTATATATATAATAACTTTAACAGTATGTATATTGTTATTTTGAGTTAATCATAAACCATTTTCCAAATTATGACCTGAGACAATATCTATGAGCTACATAAATTGGAACCATTTTTACGAAAGGTTTATATAAGCTAGACACGTGAAGAATACCTCAGATTTAGTCTAGCACTTAGTAAGTAAGAAACTATAATTACAAAAATTCTCTCTCTAAATTCTAAAATGTTACTTCTCTCTTTTGATTAGTTGACTTCTCTGTTTTTTCACGGCACTGACAAATTGTAAACAAGCACACTTAGAGTATTTAAGCTAGTGGACTATTTTCAAACAAATACAAAATAAGTTTAGATATAAGTAAATAATAAACTAATAACAATTGTAAAACAATAATAATACCTACGTTAATTAATTTTTTTTTTTTTTTTTTTTATTTTACAACATACATAATTTACAATCTGTCCTCGAAGAACAATAATTAAATTTTGGGAATATATATAAATTAAAAATGACATGCGAGCTTGCCATCCATCGATGACTCACCCTTTGACTTAACCTATTACAATAATATTTCGTACATATGGAACCTATTCTACACCATATTTGGTAGGTCAATAGGATTTTTACGTTTCAGTCGTCTAATCGGTTTATGCTGGAAAAGTTGTACAGCTGATTCATTTGGATGAACTTCTAATCTTTTTACGTATTTCTTGCTGCTATCCTTAATTGCACTTCTTATATATGGAACCCCTAGATCTTGATGTGTTAACCAGTTTGGAACGAATCGCGGTACGTTAAGGATTTGCTTTAACAGTTTATTTTGAAACCTTTGTAGAATCTCTATATTAGAATTGCTGGCACTGCCCCATAGCTCTATCCCATATGTCCATATTGGCTTCAGTATGACCTTGTACAACAGTAGTTTATTACTGATGGATAACTGAGACTTCCAGCCCAAGAGCCAGTACATATCTCTTCTTTTACCTTCTAACTGCAACCGTTTCTTCCAGATATGCGTTCTCCATGTTAGGCGTCTGTCCAAGTGGATACCTAAGTATTTTACTGTCTCTGCCTGTGGAAGTTGTAAATTATTTAGTGTGACTGGGGGGCAAGAATTCTTCCTTAGTGTGAAAGTTACGTGAACTGATTTAGTTTCGTTTACTTTTATTCTCCAATCTTTTAACCAATTCTGAATCTGTAGTAGATGTTTCTGCAGTTTTGCGGAAGCAATGACGGAGTCTTCATGAAGTGCCAGAATTGCGGTATCATCAGCGTAGGTTGCTACTGTTGTTTCACGTTAATTAATAAAGTTAAATATACTGCAAACTACGAGAGTTCAGCAGAGGTTATAAACACACCGTTATAACTTACGATGCGATGGTGAATTTTATCTCATTCACTCCTATATAAGTACAGTATAACACAATGTGTGATACAGTTCTTTCCATCGTAGATGTATACAGCACAATTTCTTTTAATCATGAATTATCGCCAAACTCTCGTAATGTATAACTCGTAACTATATATAGATTTTTCTATAACAATATCCCAGGTCTCCACAAGCATGCATAAAGTACAATAAATTCAACAAAACATAGTCCTACACGAGAAATAATTTAAAATAAGCAAGGAATAACATTTCACGTGCATTATAACGAGCTGGTATTGACAGTAAACAAGTATTCCTCTTCTTACTAACGGTAGCTATCATTCTCAGATTACTGTACATAACATCTCGTTAATACCAGTGATAACAACTGAGTTACCAAGGTAAAACGTTATAATAACGTTACATAATATCACACATAGTTGTATATTTAACATCTATTATTCAGAAGGGACTAATAAAACAAAAATCACTGAAGCAAAGTGTTCATTAAGGTAATTCTATGCAACTAAATTCAAAATGAGCAAAACATCATCTTATAGCAGGGCACGGTAACGCGAAGCACAACAACACAACATAACGCGACGCGGGACGTTAAGGTGGGAATTATGGAATTGTACGACTTGATGAAATGAAGACAAAAGCTGTAACAAGAATGCCTGTATAATGAATCTTAGTTGGGAAAACAATAGCACCTGGAGACCCTCTCTCCTTGCCACTGTCGAAAGGATTATTATACCACTTTTAATTAATGATAATTTATAACAAATACTATAAATTGTTTTTATTAAATATTAATAATAATCTTAACATCCCCTTTTCCGACTAAATTTGTTGTTGTAAACCCAATGGGCTTGTGTCCTCATTTTTTAGTGGTCGATTTTTCAATTGTTGATTGAAATTGATGTTAATAAATGTGTATTGGCGTGTCTATTTTATTAAATATCTAAATATTGACGGAGATATAGCAATTAAAAGTTTGAATTGTAGTTTTAGCGCTAGAAATGGTCGGCTATATTTGTATGACGTGAAATGCATTTTAACGTCAGTTATTTGTTGAGTAGGTCAGTGCTGTGGTAATGTTTTGTAGCTGTTGGTAGTTAAATAATCAAGTCAAGTCAAAGAATAATAAGTTTTTATTATTTAACCATGTTACGGCAGACATAATATTGAAATTTGATTGTTTCTTGAAATAGCTATAAATAATATTTGCTATTTTGATATATAAATACATATAGCAGAGATTTATGATCTGTAAGGTTGGTAACCTTGAACAATGATTGTGATATCACATGCACATGAATGTGTACAACGTTGAATCCCTTTAATAATTAAAGAGACAAAATGACTTTTTTAATTGTTAATATCTCCTAACATATAAGGAGTTATTAAAAAATAATTGAACATTTGAGGTTCTAGTAACCCACTTTAATTATATAGTATACTATTATAGAAATTAAGACATAGGACACAAGCCCATTGGGACTTAATCGGTTTATCCTATTGGCATTAATGAATCACACAAAAATTAATTTCTTTTATTCAGCAGCAAAGCCAGCAACGAGTGCCAAAGAGTTGAAAGATATTTATTAATCGAATGTTGTTACAATAATTAATTTTTAATTACAGTATGTCTTCTTCTTCTTTAGGAATCTTTAAAAATCAATCAGTCTTTTAGATATTATATCGTCAAAACATTTTGTATTAAAACAACTTTACAAAAGACAACATCTTGAATTTTTTTCTGAAATTGTTTACCTAATATGTTTCTAGTTGTTTATTCTTCTTTGTCTCTTTTTTAAAAGAAAATCTAAAAACACAATTAGTCGTTGAATTGTGAAGCCTGGATAAAGCCCAACGTCTAATTAAGACGACGAGACAATCAGCTAATATTGATATCCCCATAAATAATAAAAGAATCCAATTAAAATGATTTATCTCACGAAAAACCTTAAAAAGACGTCTGGTCTGGTCCATACCCCCAGCATCCAGCATCCAGTAGTCAGGCTCAGGGTTGTTAAGTAATTCAGCATCCATTTGTGTCGAGCGGCCAGCTAATACAAATTAAAACGAACAACTGACAGCCCGAATTAGGCGGGAGGAAGACGAGAACAGAATGATAGGAGTAATGGAGAGGGAAAGCAGGGGAGGTGGGCAAGCGGACTGAGAAGAAAACCACCTAACAACAAATCTCTACATCTCTTCTTACAAGATTCATCTTAACTAGTTGTTTTATTAATTAATCGCATCGTAAATATTTATGGTTATGCGGCAGCTACACCGCACCGTTTCCTTTGGTCTGTAGCAGGGATGGATAACCTGCGGTCTAGTTATAAACAATAAATTTTGCAATGAGTCGATTTGTTTCTTATATATATTATTAAAATTTATTTATATTGCGATCTGTCCTATACACCTAGACCCTCTTTAGTCTGCAGAAGATATTTATTAATTGGAAAAAATATCCCACTCTCTCAGCGCTACTCCGCACTTGCTGTTAGGTCTGGAGAAAAATAGTAAAGAAGGAATTTGTTTCAAATTCTGTGCTCTTTAAGTTTGTTAATATCTACCAAGCCACTAGAACGAATTATTGCTGAGATATTTGGGAATAACCAACAAATTTTGTGGGTGCTAAGCCATAAAAAGTGTTCCCAAGGTCCTTTAAATTGGAAAACTTAATTTTTGACTTCTCGTCTCAAATTATCGATGATCCGTCCAGTTCATTAGTAAGACATCTGTTCTATTCAATTTGAACTGTAATAGTTGGTAAAGAAAAATCAATCAAGTACCTACATATGTAGCTATATGACAATTTTTCTTTTATTTGTTAATTTATTTTATATTGGATGTTAATTTTATATTGTTATTATTTTCTAATATTGTTTAAATTGTATGCTGTCCTATGCCAACGCTACTCATTTTTTCTTATTGGTGTCAATAGGACAACGACATTCTTTAAGCGTTCAATTGCCAAGATCGGCAGTCAGTAAGATGCATTAGATTTATCAACAATGAATGCATTCCACGCATTAGCATAAAAAAGTCAGTAAATCGCATCTGATAAGAAAGGATTAAGTAATCTGCGTTAATTGATAGCTGCAGTGCACCAACATAATTAATATAGATAAATAATATAGATTAATATACATTTTAAATTAAACAAGTATTTTTATTTATCTTCACCGAAATTTTGGGTCTTTCCTTGTCGCATCTTTCAGACATTTTGCTTGATTCAGCTAGCCGGAATGAAGAATTTACAGGACTTGCAGTACCCCACATCATTCAACATTTCGATTTCCAATAGTATTTAGCGGGTGAACATTGTGAAATTCACAATTGATTCACACACAATAGATTGTTAATCCCTGCTTCACAAGGTGGAACACAGTACTATGTATTCGGTATTCTAGCTACAAGGTATTCCATAATAAAGCAACCCCCCTTTTGGGGTTTCACAGGCTGAAATATATAAATAATAAATGCTGACTAACGCCGAAGACAAGGGATAAGTAATGCCGTTTTTCTTTGTGGAAATTTGCCTACTGAAAATTTTATGACATATATTTTTCAGTTTAAGTGGTAATAACATATTTAGGCAGAGTTTTACTTGAAATAATAGCCTCTTAATCTATTAATATTTAAAATGGGAATTAAACCAGGTATTTATTTTTTAATTTTTATGAATTGTATATAAAGCTTGCAGATTGCAATTTTGACACAGCTGAAAAAATGGTTTCACTTGATTTAATTTTTGTAAGGAATAGTTTTTAAAGAGGTACAGGACGTACCGTCAATGCAAAAAGTTTATCTCTCGGTAATACGAAATGCAAAATACGAAGTACATGAAGGACGAGCAAATATTATATTTAA
Organism: Panorpa germanica; assembly: GCA_963678705.1. Classification (NCBI taxonomy): domain Eukaryota; kingdom Metazoa; phylum Arthropoda; class Insecta; order Mecoptera; family Panorpidae; genus Panorpa; species Panorpa germanica. The sequence continues at coordinate 4,935,760 of OY783223.1, read as the reverse complement.
AACTGCTATTTGCTTGTTAAAATGATTTTTTATGCATATAATAGTTAAATAATTGAAAAACTACGTATAATTAATATCAAATTTATATTAATTCAATTTAAATTCAAATTAAATATTTTTAAAAAGGAATAATAAATTTGGCAACGCTGTAAATTTACGTGTGTTGACGCATGCGTGATTTGGTTCTTTGGCAAATAAATTGTTATATTTTATAAAATATTTATTCCGATTTTGAATTTCCCGCTCAAATTGGCATTTGCAACGGCTTATAACCTACACTTACTGTTTCTTAAAGGTTTTATTTAAATATTTTCGTATATAGGTATCCTTTTGATAATTTTCTTTTTGCAATAGTTACAGAAAAGATTATTTTATATGCACCTAAGTTTTGAAAGCCGTGTCACCATTTTTTAATAGTTAAAAGTTATATTATGTGGTGAAATTGAGCTAAAAATTATGATTTGTATGGAAAATGACTATTTTTAATCATGTATAAAAAGAAAACTATGAACCCTAGATCTCTAAAAAATTTGAGACAGCATGTATTTTTACTATTTGTATTGACCCTCCAAATTTCATAACGTTTTCATCATTTACGTTAACGTCCTATACCTCCTTAAAAGCATTAACCAGAATCTTTTATATTAATTTGAGTGCATCAACTTCTAATACTCGTATTATACACATTTGTAATACATAATTTACATTTATAAATACGAGTATGTTTATTTAAATTATCGAGATTAAATTAGATTCATTGATAAAGTCAATCAGGTTTTCCTATTTTCAAATATCTGCTTATAGTTTTGATTGCTTTATTGTTAGTGGGGTATTACATTATTCACAGATCGATTAAGTCCTCTTTACTATAAGGTTCACGTCAAATTTTCGGTAAATAACGATATTTAGTCGTGTTACAGTAAGAAGGCGAAGTTATTTAATACCAATCCAGCTTTATTTATATTTGAATATTAATTAAAAACAAAAATGATAATTATTTTAAATGATATTTACATTTGCATTAACATAGGTGGACAATTAGCGCAGATTTTAAATAAAAAGTCATTTTATTTTTTGTCCAAACATTTGAAACTGAAAACCGTGAAGCGTAAAACAGTTTCCACGTTCCAGTGACGATGGTGAAGTGGGATGAGGGATGAGAAGGAGGAGGGTAGTATGTTGAAAGAGGTACGTACATGGATTCCCCTTTGAGTCACTGAGACTAGTTCCATAGGACTCATAAATTACAGTTTTCAGTAACAGTTTTCTACAGATCTTTCCATTTGTGGAAAAACGTTTATTTTATTTCATAGTTTACAAACATGTTCATTTTTTTAAATTATGATTTATTTTATTACTTAGTTGAATGTAGGTTAATAAAAATATATAAAAGTAATTGACTAAAAGTTTAATTAGTGGAAAAAATTGTAATAGTTAATAACATATCTCTAATTTTCTTTTGTTAAAATTTCATGGAATCACAATAAATAATAAAAACTAAACTTAAACTATTCTAGACTATTACTACTTCGAATAGTACTTTCTGTTTCTTCTTTTCTTGATCCTCTCTCTTCATGTCCCCTACTCCTCCTTTATTCACACCGTTTCCTGCTTCTCCTTCCTTATTGCCTGTATCTTCAGCTATCACCTCTTGCCCTCCTTGTCTCCTCGACAAACCCTCTATTATCTTTTCACTATCCTTCCTGCCTTCTCTCTTCGTTTTCACTTCTCCACTTATGTCTATTACAGGCATAAACGCTCTATCTTTACTATTTCTTCTTGACTCTCTTCCTTTACTATTTCTTCTTGACTCTCTTCCTTTACTATTTTATTATTGTCTCTATCTTCGTCATCCACCTCTTGTCCTTATCTCCTTTCCACAAATCCTCTATTTTTCTGGACTGAAGTTTAACTGTTTCCTCGCTACTTATTTCTTTCTCCTGCTTCCCTTCACTGCCTCTTTAGTACTAATATTATATTAGTAAAGAAATTATGTTTCTTTAGTTGGTACAAAGCTCGTCTGAAGGTAAAACAGTGACCATATACTCATAGACTCCATAGATGACGTTTGAGGAATAACGGCCGAAATATATAAAGGTAATTGACTAAAAGTTTAATTAGTGGAAAAAATTGTAATAGTTAATAACATATATTTAATTTTCTTTTGTTAAAATTTCATGGAACCACAATAAATATAAAAAAAAAAAAATAAGACTAGACTACGTTTGCTTTGAAAGGTTTAAATTTTCTAAACTAAATACAATTTTTATAACTTTATAAAATACCTATTTTGTATGTTTTCATTTTTAATTTATATCACTTAAATTGAAAAAGAAAAGAAAAACAATTTAATTTTAAATGAAAATTCTTTAAAAGTACGGCGCATACCGTAATATAAGTTTTAAATAAAAAAATTCTTTATTAATTACAAAAGTTAGTTTACAAACTTGTGACCTTGTTTGGATTATTTCAATAAGATTTTTCAGAATTTTCCAGTCAGTTTTCCACCTTGTGATTAACTTTAAATCTGTAGTATGTGTTCAATACAGAACATAAAAATTAAAACCTTAGAAATAATCTGTATTCTAAGGAAAGACGGTTAGAAGTCGCAATTACATAAGACGACTAGAAACCGCAATATGCAATATGTAAGACGGTTAGAAGTTCGCAGTATATAAGACGACTAGAAGCCGCAACTTATGTTCAATACAGAACATAATAATTAAAAATATATTTCTGGAACTCCAAGAACACAGCCGTAGACAGTGACTCTGACCCGTAGACCCTGCATATGATCAGAGTCAGCCCTAACACTATCGGCACATGGTGTTGTCTACATCAGAAATTATGTCTTAAGTTCTTCAACATAAGTTGCACCTAACTTCGCATATAGTACCTTGGGAGCACATATATATAAGAACTTGTATACAATACCCAATTCATTAGTGTGTAATAATTATTAATTTCATTTCAATATAATCATGTATATATATAAAAAGAAACTTCTAGAGCGATGAATCTGCATCTAAAATGTTTATATATCTTAACTATTTTGGATTTTATAAGGGGTTCCTTTTCCTGTCCATGAATTTTTAGAATCCCTTATAAAAGCCAAAATAGTTAAGACGTTTCAAATTTTTTAACGCAGTTCTCCTGATATACACTCAAACATTACATCATTGTATCTAAAATATTTAACGAGAAAAGGGATTTCATAATATTAACTATAACAAAAAGTTGGACCATTAAAATACTTTTACTAATAACCAAAATATGCAAAGCAATATTAAGCAGGTATATAAAGGTCTAACCCCTTCCAACCAACCCCTCCTCCCCATAAAATTCTACACGTAAAAAGTTTCCCACAAGTCAGGGTCCTTTACTCATTTCAATGCCAACACGTAGTTGTATGAATTTATATTCGAAATGCATACAAATGATGTTTAAACGAAGAGAACCCCTTCTCTGCACCCTACAACGACCGATATATAGCGAAGGGGTTGTTTATTGGTGTATAGTGTGTGCACAACGAACCAGGCGCAAAAAAAAAATTGGAATCTATATGGGCATTGAAGTGAGACGTGTACAATGCAAGGACCCAGTGAAGGGAAAAGTTAAACGCGAAAAAAAGAAGAAAAACTGTAAAGATATGAGTATGAATGAATTGGGAAAACCTCTGACAAAGAAAATAGGGAAATTGTTTTATTTGTTGTAAAAATGAGATTATATTTAAAAGCTATAAAAGGATTGTTGCATGTTGAATGTTATTGAATGGAAAGGAACATCGAGTTTTACTGCAGGGGAGTGAATTATCGTAAGTTTATATGTGTTAGAGAGAGATGAACTATGTTCTGAATCTTCAATTGAAAGGAAAGTATGCCGGTATAGGGGTTCACTGCATTCAATACTTGACCTATAACGTGACGTGTGTGGTTGTACTTACATTATTATTATTATGATTTAAATCGTTAAATTACATATCATTGTGCTTAATTACATTTCATTTACGTTCCTTATACTATCTACTCCTTTAAAAAAAAGTTAACTTAAACTCCTAATGCTTCTCCCTTAATGCTACTCTCCGTCCAGTTTGTACCCTGCCATTTCTCTTCTTTCCTCGCTCCTTCTCTCTATCTTCGCCATCCACCTCTTCCTTTTACTACCTCTCTTTAATAGCTGCACAATCTTCTTTTCACTTTTTATTCTTTTCGCACATGATTACTTAATGTGCTTTAGCGTTTCTTCTCTCTCCTACTGCCTTTCTCCTCGTTGCTTAATCTAAATGTTGCGATTCTTCTTATGTTCTTTATGTATTCCGGTATCTCTCTCTCCCAAATCCTCTTGTATCTTTCATTATATTTGCTGTTATCAATTTTTTCCAATCGTTCCTGCTGCTGTATCTCTTTGTTTCTGCTTCTTAGCTCCTCTTCCATACTTGTGCCTTGTTCTCTTCTTCTCTCTGACTCTTCTATTGCCATTCCGTTTCTTTGAAAGTATTTTTACTTTTGTTCATCCTCTTCTGCAAAAAAAATAAAAATACACTTTATTAATTTTTTAATTTCTGAATTTTGAGATATATTAGCACTAGAGTTTACCTCCGTCGGAATGCGACGTCTTTTTGACGTGTATGATTTGAATCCAATAAAATAATTCGTAATTACATTTCATATTTATCTCTATTTTAAAGGCAAAAAATGCCCCCGTGCCCCCAAATAAAATTTTGAAATTTTGAATTTTTTTTATTAATAATGTACTTAATTATTCTAGAATCCAGAATATGAACTTTCTCCAAAGTTCCCTACTGGTCCCTCGAATTTCTTCAACCCCCCTTTATTCAATTTTTGAATTTCTAATTTTTGAGAAATGTCAGCATTGAATATTTCAATACACATGCAAAATTTCAACTTTCTCTCTTTTACAAATTAAAAGTAATACAGCAAAAAAGGGCTCACTTTTTTCCAGTTTTTCCAAATTTACGGATTTCCAGGAAATTCAGGGAAAAATCCGAGGACGCCAAAAGTCTAGGAATGTTTTTTTATACAAAATAAAGAATTCTCTACACTTTTAACGACGTATCACTTTGAGTGATATTCAAAATACTACTCGTTGTCGGTGCATATAATATAAACGTGCATTGAATGCGGTAAGACAGTGCGACAGATATTTGGATGTAGCTTTTTCTAAACAATAGCAGTAAACTGAGCAAGCTACAGGTGAAAGTATATTAGTGGTATTAAACATTCTCGTTCACAAAAAAGAGTTAAATAAACAAGATTTAATAAATAATCTTAATATATATAAATTACGTGTCACATGTTTGTCCGCGATGGACTCCTAAACTACTTAACCGATTTTAATCAAATTTGTACACCGTGTGCAGTTTGATCCAACTTGAAAGATAGGATACCTTACATCTCAATTTCTTATTAATTATCTTATTAATTATCTGTTAGCTCCAAACGATAACATCTGGCGACGATGATGGCGACATCTGTTGACTAGATTGAGTAAATATTCAATAGATGGCGCTATGTAATGTAATATGACAAAAACGTTAGTCACAGCAACGCGTGGCCGGGACAGCTAGTATAAATATAAAATATCAGAGAATATTTAAATAGATTTTAAATGTCCTCTTACGCAAGCATTGCTCTCACAGCTTTCATATACCGTTTGATATACATGTATTGGTTTGTACGTATGTGTAAAGGCTACAAACGAGTGTGCGTTTGTATCTGTGTTTTGTTTAAGGCAATTCGTCATGGGCTTGTATAATAAGTGATTACATATTATACCGTTTTGACAGTTTTGGTAAATTTATATTGCAAATGAGAAAGGTTTTACAAGGGATGATATCCATCCAACAGCCCTTATCCCTAATATATTTATTACAAGGTTGGCAGTATGGGAAGTAGCGCTCCATGGCTAGGGCTAGGGCTAGGGTGTAGAAACCATCGTTTAGCATTACCATATAGGGTGATTTTCGTGTGTTGTAGCACTGTACTTGCACGCTGTCTATCTATGGTTTGCCGCGGTTTGGTTTAGTCTACAGCATCTTCTGGTCCAGCTGTCTGAGCCCATCTCCATTTATTTTCACTTGTTCATTGAATACGCCGATTAGCGTAAAAAGGATTTAACGGATTGAAACAGCGTAAGCGTTGTTAGGGTAAATCGTAACTCTGGAAATTAAAAAAAAATTCTATTCAAATATTTGCATTAAATTGTATATAAGATGGATGTATTTTGAATTATGTTTAAATTCACATTGAATGCAATGTACCTAGTAAACAATTTGGTGATGCGTCCTGTTTTATGACGTTTCTATCACTATTGTACTTCAATTATAGTTCGCATCAACTTTATCTTCATTTGTATTCCGACAGGTCATTTGTAGCCGATAAAATAGACATTTCATATGAACGACCGTGAGAAACTGAACTCTTTCATTATAAAAAAATCATACGCATCTTTAATATAATGGCAAAGTGACTCCAGAATGTTTGCTGAGTAATCTGTGAAAAATGTGCACCGGATGAAATGTAATATGATTACTTTGTATTATATATATTTTTATTTCAAATTAAATTATAGCTCCCACTGAGAATGAGGCTAAAGCAAACAATTTAAGGGTTAAACATATAATTAACATTTAAATAGGTAGGTGCAAATGGTACCTTATTGAAGTCAAAACTTAAACTCTCACACAATCAGTTTGTTTCTTTGAAAAATAATGGAATGAAGAAACTGATAACAACTTAAAAAAGTGAAGGCTTCAGTTTGTTAACAAGAATGGCCTTGTGTCCTCATTTTTTAGTGGTCGATTTTTCAATTGTTGATTGAAATTGATGTTAATAAATGTGTATTGGCGTGTCTATTTTATTAAATATCTAAATATTGTCGGAGATATAGCAATTAAAAGTTTGAATTGTAGTTTTAGCGCTAGAAATGGTCGGCCATATATGTATGACGTGAAATGCATTTTAACGTCAGTTATTTGTTGAGTAGGGGTAGGTAGTCAAATAATCAAGTCAAGTCAAAGAATATTAAGTTTTTATTTTATTTAACCCTGCTAAGGCAGACATAATATTGAAATTTGATTGTTCCTTGAAATAGTTGTAAATAATATTTGATATTTTGATATATAAATACATATAGCAGAGATTTATGAGCTGTAAGGTTGGTAACGTTACACAAGGATTGTGATGTCACATGAACTTGGAATGTGTACAACGTTGAATCCCTTTAATAATTAAAGAGACAAAATGACTTTTTTAATTGTTAATATCTCTTAACATATAAGGAGTTATTAAAAAATAATTGAACATTTGAGGTTCTAGTAACCCACTTTATCAATATATAGTACAGTTTTATAGAAATTAAGACATAGGACACAAGCCCATTACCGGTCGGACTAAATAGAAGTCTGGAAGTAGTAATATGTAGACTTATGATAGGTTATACAAATCTTACTCATACTGACTTATTCAAAAGACAACAACCTATATGTAAACAAAGTAACAGCCCACTAACGGTAAAGCATATTATTGTTCAATGCTGCACAGTCACACTCATTACACAGACAAATAAATCTTGATTGAATAAAATTGATTGTAGAACATAAAGGCGAGAACACTTTGTGTACAAATATTTCGCATGTTAAAAATTTAAATATTTTAAGTCTAGCTCGAACCCGCTGACATGGGCTTTGTAGTTTTGGGCGAGCATGTTAACTACATCTTCACTAAAGGTTTCTTATATTTGCACAATGTTTAAGTATAAATATTTATGCACATTTAAAAAAGAACAGTCTAAAATTTTTCTTCTACAACATGTTGCGGTAGATTTCTGTGTCTTGTTGTTATCAAAATTAAAACACAAGAATAATCGTCGAAACAGCGTCGGAAATAAGCTGACGTTAAATAAATTAAATTAAAAAATGAAAAACCATCCAAAATATTAATAAAATCATCTCACTGTTAACTTTTATTTTTAAAGGTCTTTTATAATAACTCCGGATGAGACTTCCAATTAAAGCTGCTCGGATTAGAATAATATATAGCAAAAATAATTTTCTTAAAGCGCATTCTATACCCTGTTAGAGCTCTTTGTTTCCGGTATTAGATATAATCGCTAACAACATTATAATTATCTTGAACATGATCTAAAATTACTTTACGAATTTGTTAATTGTGTTGCGTTTCGTTCCATGGCAGGCGCGACGTTAACCATCCGTTACTGGTTCTATGGCATTGATTTAATATATGAAGTGTCACTGATAATAGATAAATCAAAATGGTACAAGAAGGGAAAAGGAGAGGGTATGTTCTTAGATGGAAGATTGAAGGGGGTTCTCATTTAAATATTAATATAACTTCCCCTAGATCACTAGCTCTGCGCCTTGCTTACTGCTCCTCTGCTTCTCTGCTTCTCATGATCGACTCCATATTAAATTCATGCTACCATTTGTTAAATGTCACCATGACACTTTAAAATGGTATCATCTGAAGCGCCATCTCATTTAAGTAAAATATTAACTATTTCAATGATAAATCATTTTTAAAGGTGCGTTTACTATAGCAGATAACGAGGAAGATCAAATTATACTACGTTAATTAATCAAAACTAATAATTAATCAAGCCGTGCACTGTGTGTGTTTAAAATTAATCTTGTTTTTTATTAATTTTTATATTTATTATGTTATTAACTTTATTATTTATAATTTTAAGATTCAGCGATTATTATTTACAAATTGTTTGTTTAAATTCAATCTATTGGCATTAATGATTAGTTCACGGTATATCGTAACGTATATTGATGTCTCGCTGTATCATGAATAATAATGTTTCGTCCTTTTATACATTTTTGCAATCCTTTAAGAACGTTAAGAACGAGCCCGATTAAGTTTGTTCAACAAAAGTTGAATATTACTTGAATTACTTATACAGTCATTAATTGCATGTGTGTAAAAGCTCCAATATACGATGATAGTACTATCATGGCATTAACTTCGACAGTAGAGTCATGGCAGTGCACTGTATACACGCTTAGGGGCAAAGATGACAGTACTATATTTAACATGGCTGTCAATGACAATTGGAAACGCATCAAATGATCCATTTTCAATTTAAAAATTTAATTTTGGTGCGACAGTAACTTTAAATGTATCTACACGATAAGAGTTGGTGTGACAATTGCAGTACTTACCGCAACTGTCATGGTGTATTTGATTCTTTAGTAAAGACCAGGTTCGATGCTAGGGAGCTGTGTTTCCGTGTTAAATCAACGATTAATTTTTTTATATTCGGATGTTGACACAGTGAAATAATATTACACTCAAGGGCATAATTACTTTCTGGGAGGTGATTCTCCATCAGGGAGGTGTATGTTCAGTATTCATAGGAAAAGAATAGAGGAGAATACTGAACTCATTAACAATGTGTTGAACAAATTTGTACGCCTTAAATTACTTAGTAAAAATTGTATTTCTTAATCTTTTTCCGTTTTTCCTTAATCTTGTCGGCGCCCATAGTTAAAACATCTATAAAAAAAAGAGAACATGAAGTAACAATTACCATCTAAATGGAGATCTAATCAAGATTTACGCAGGCAGATATGATCCACAATATATAATAACTGTAACTGTGTAATAATCATACTTTTATCTAAGAATTAAATCAATTTTACAATCAATGGCACTTCACAAGGAAACATTAAAATAATTTAAAGATGGTGTACCATTAAAGTTTAAATATTTTCTATTTTCAAAATTTTTAATTCGACTTTAAGTAAATAATTGTAAATATTGCAGCTAACTGATAAAGGGTGTTTTAAATTTATTTCCATTTGTAACTGTCTCTATCTTATGTAACGGTATATATAATATATATTATAGTTATCATTTCTTGATGTTTCTTCTTATTCTTAGTAATATATAACTTTCACAAGCAATATTCGATACTCTGTATGTTTTTACATATTTATTTTAGCCCGTAGGCCTATTTTCTACTGACTACCCGGAAGTATAATAAATTATTTAAAATCAAAATTCTTGAAACTTTTGCAGATACTATTTTTCAGAAATATTTAAAGTATCATTATAAGTTAAAAAATCATTTATATATTAAGTGGGAATGACCCTTAATGAGAAATTATAACAGCAGGTGAGAATAGTGTTTACTTATTTTGAAAATAAAATTATGAACAACTTGAATAAAACGTTTCGGGTATTCTAACTCAGGCTTTCTTAAGACTAAGGATGTAATAAGTATAAACCCGTGTAACAAAGAAATGAAATATTTTTCAAACATTTTATCCGATAACAATTTTCCTTTTGTTAGAACATCTTCAGATGTAAGAACATTCCATCATATTTTGAGAAGCAGAAGATGTGTTAAAGAGGTTTTAGAAGTCAGGTATTGACAGGAGGGATTATTACTGCTAGAGGAATAACAACAAGAAATCGAAAACTCGAGAAAGCATAATACGGACATGAGATGGTGCTTGAACGTTAAGTTGAATAAAGAGCTTCTTGAAGTCACTTTTATTGAAGTTATTGCTTTTTATGATCTAAAAATGAATTGTGATCTTTATATCTGTAAATTATTGATTGGTAATTCTTATAAATGAAATTGTTTGACTATTTAATTAATTTACCAACAACACAGATCAATTTTCCTTCGTATGATTCTATCCCAACCACCATATTTCACATTTGAAACCCCTTCTGCTATCAGTACTTCTATATATCGTAGTATTGAACGCAAATAAACAACCAAAAATAAATATTAAACTTCAAATGGTACTTAATTGATTTCAAATAATTTTCTGTTTATTTAACTTTCAAGTTAAACATTCTATCAAGGAGGCTCCGATCATAAAATATCATTCCCCAAGCTTTCGAACATTGGTACAGTATCAGAAGTGGGAATGATGAATTAGGGGTTGGCGTAAGATACGGAGTTAAGAGGAGAGAGGGGAAACCACTTAAATAACTTCAAAGTTTCATACACTTACATTCATAAATTATTTTAAGTTCTAATTTTTACAACGCAAAGTGAATATAATAAAATATATTTCTTACTGTAAAATTTATCTGTAATAATTTTGTAATGATTTAAATTTATACACAGTGGCTGTCAATATGTGTGGCAGTAAAACTAAATGAAAAATTTAATTATCTTTGTTTATAGTCTTGTCACCAACGAATTCTTGCTTCCTTTTAAAAAGTTTTAATCACATCTAATATATCACTATTCAATTTTGATCTTTCTTAACTATAATTTATGCATTCAAATATAATATGATCCAAAGTTCCTTCTTCACCACATTGACATCTATCGTCAGATTTAATATTAATTTTGTACAGGTGAGCTGGAGTTTTGAAATGATTACTTTTGATTCTGATTATAGTTGATATAATTTTGCGGGACTCATTTCTAAACCATCTCTTCTTACTTAAATTTAAATGTAATATATATAATCCCATCTTTTTAACTGACTTTTGTGAATGAAATCTGTGTTTCTTAAATTGAAGTTCAATTTTTTGATTATATTAAAAATTTCATATAAAGGTAATTTCACTTTCATCTCAATTTCTAAATTTATTGATTCCTTTGCCAATTTATGCGCAATTTCGTTTCCTCTTATTCCACAATGTCCTGGTATCCACATAAATGTTAGATTTCAGTTATTTCCTATAATAGAAGTTCGGAAAAACTGCACGAGAAAGTGCAACATTCTCTTGAAAACAGAAATCGCTATAAGTTAAATTCAAATCTCGCAAAGTCAGATTGCGAACCACTGATCTTTCATCCCTTAGCTTAGTTACTCATACCCCTCCTTCCCCTTATGCTAAGATACTCTTCTCTTCCAGTATTTCTTTTAAGGGAATTAAAATTCCCTCCCCTCCATCAACATTTACAAACAAATACGGTTCCGGTTTTTTCCGGAAGTTTTAAACAGTAAAAACCATTTTACTTTTGATCTTTTTCCTTTTTTTTTCTAAATTTAATAAAGTTGAATTTTAACATGTGTTACACGCAAGAGAGGAGTTTCCTTTTTTTATTAAAATCTTAATTTAGCATAATTTATAGCTTGGTATGTCAGTTATTGTCACTTCTATGGTTTTTTCTCCGTTCTTTTATATCATTGGTTGCTATAATGCGGTCTGCAATGCTAAAGATAATAAAATATTTATGTTGCTCACAACTTTTTGAATTTTTGCTAAGAAAAATGATGTTCCTTTTTTTAATATTTATTTGAGTGCATCAACCTTCGATAGTTATTAGCACTTAAAACAATATATAGATGCTTAAACATTCGTAATACATAATTTAGAGTTTATAAATACGAGTATGAGTAGAAGAACTAGCTTTTGTGTTTCTATTTCTCAGCTTTTCCCATTCTATTTCAAATTCTTCCAACGTTTATTTTTGGTTTAAAGGCATTATAACGTATAAAATAATATGTAAATAAATGATCTATGACAATGGGATTGTGTCCTATGTCTTAATTTCTATAAAAGTGTACTATATATTGATAAAGTGGGTTACTAGAACCTCAAATGTTCAATTATTTTTTAATAACTCCTTATATATTAAGAGATATTAACATTCATTATCATTCATATTCATTTTGTCTCTTTAATTATTAAAGGGATTCAACGTTGTACACATTCCAAGTGCATGTGATATCACAATCCTTGTGTAAGATTACCTACCTTACAGCTCATAAATCTCTGCTATATGTATTTATATATCAAAATATCAAATATTATTTACAGCTATTTCAAGGAACAATAAAATTTCAATATTATGTCTGCCTTAGCAGGGTTAAATAATATAAAAACTTATTATTCTTTGATTTGTCTTGATTATTTGACTACCAACAGCTACAGAACATTACCACAGCACTGACCTACTCAACAAATAATTGACGTTAAAATGCATTTCACGTCATACAAATATGGCCGACCATTTCTAGCGCTAAAACTACAATTCAAACTTTTAATTGCTATATCTCCGTCAACATTTAGATATTTAATAAAATAGACACGCCAATACACATTTATTAACATCAATTTCAATCAACAATTGAAAAATCGATCACTAAAAATGAGGATACAAGCCCATTTGAAACAACGTTTCTGAATATAGCAGACTATCGCATTAGCAGATGTGACGTCATAATCGAAGATAACACTGCGACATAATAAAGCTGGCGTTATACTTAAATAATGTAAAAACGTAAGGAAGTACCTTAATAAATACAATTAAAATGTGTAGCGTCGTAAAAGTTCTCGTCATCGAGATTATTGTTACTTCACACTTGCTGCATTGCTTGATTGTGAGTATCAATTACATGGGAGTATAGTTAAGTGCATTGGCGAACTAATAGACAACTAAACTATGACTTACTTGGAGATTAAACTGTAACTGACAAAAGTTAAAAGTCCAATCCAAGAAGGATGGAGAATGCGTTAGAGTGCTATTCATGAGAGGTAGAATACCACGAAAAGTCTACGGAACTGCACGATCGCGTTCATGTAATTTTCATTAAGAACGTAAACAGACGTTTTCTTGAGACGTCTTCTACTCTACGTCTTCCTTAAACTAATTTATCATATTAAATACTACCAACATAAAATCAATATTTAATGCAAATATGTACATTGAAGTACTTAACAATATTGTATACATGGCGGTAAACATTACTGCAAATATAAAGTTAATGACGATCTCTAGTGTATTTGTATTCCTTGAACATTACCTCCACTTTACAAGTCTCCACCCCTTTCACATTTACCACCCAGCACCTACTTTTGAGGTGGAAAACTAGAAAACAGGTAGACATTATGGGAGTCTGAGCTCGTACCAACATAACTTTTTATGTTGCAGCTTGACTGTCCATGAAATAGAACACGTAGTTGTACCCACTGAACTAACTAAGAATTGAAGAATTGTAAACCCCCCAGCGCCCCCACCTCCCTTGAAAACCAACCCTTTTAAGAATAAAGACAGACTGGGTTGGATGCAGTGACGAAATAGGATTACAATATAATATTTCTCTTCTGTTATATATAGAATATTTATTAGTTGAATTATTCTCTTATATCTAAATTTATTTTTATGCTGTGAAGAAACTAAGTACGTTAGTCTTCAGAAAGGTGAACTGATCAACAGGGAGACGTAGTTATTGTAATTTAGAGGTCTTTACTTACTGAGTGCTGGACTACATCTGAGTTATTCCTTACCTGTCTAATCTAGTCTATATAAACCTTTTGTAAAGCACGTTGCAATTTATGCAGCTTATAAATTGTAGGTTGGGTATTATTGCCTGTAAGGCCAGTGTAATATTTAGAAGTTCATTAGTAGATTTTCTAATATTTAGGTTCTCGGAAAATCACATTAGCATTAAGTTCTCGTTTAGTTAAAATGGAAACATATCGTGTTACAAGATTATATCTAAGTAAATAAAGATAATCAATCAACTTGTATACTATACGAAGGGTAAAAACATTTTGATGCTTCGAAAATGACAAATCGGAGATGAAAATGTAAGACGTTCATGTGCATGGGGCTTCAGACTTACAGACAATGATATATTTTCGAAATTAATTTGTATTAAATTATAATCGTTTGAAAATGTATGTAGAATATGTAGTACACTACAATAGAGAAACGTATAAGAAGAGATCGACTCAAAGATCGCAATGCTTTTATACTCGATTGGTAATTTCCTTAACTTGAACTAAATAACTAATCCAGATTACACATAAAATCTTATCCTGGTAATTATCACTCAACAAATAAATCCAATCCATTGCCCAGACATGGTCAATTTTAGACTTGTCATCATAAACCCTGGTATTTCTAATTATGGTTTATTATTTGCTAAAAATCTTTTAAAATATTACCTACTTATTTTGTTTTTATTTAATTTCTTATACAAATTTCACATTTTATAATTCAATTTTACAAATTTCTAAATATTTAAATAATTCACTAATTAATTTTGAATCACTTAACAAAAATTTATTATTAACAAAAAAAGATTTAATCACATCTAATATTTCACTATTCAATTTTGATCTTTCTAAACTATAATTTATGCATTCAATTATAATATGATCCAAAGTTCCTTCTTCACCACATTGACATCTATCGTCGGATTTAAAATTAATTTTGTACAGGTGAGCTGGAGTTTTACAATGGTTACTTTTGATTCTGATTATAGTTGATATAATTTTGCGGGACTCATTTCTAAACCATCTCTTCTTACTTAAATTTGGATGTAATTTGGATTACCTACTTAATAAATAATAAATCATTAAACTAACTAGAACGAATTGTAAAAATGTATAGACCTATAATTAATTGATACAACCTCCGATTTATTAACCTTAATTACACGTTTGTGATTCGCCCCTGGTAATGCAATACAGCTGGTGAATCGCTATTCCCATTTACTCCTTGAAATCCTTCAAAATTCCCTCAGTTCAGCTATGGGCTATGGGCTATGGTTATGCTTCTACTTGTTCTGCATTCCATTCGTGTATAGCACTCAGCATTTATCTACAATCGACAATAAGGGGTGGTTTTTGGTATTGGAATTATTTGAGAAGTACTCTCTTCACTCACTCTACAGCAATTCATTCATTTCAACCCTTATCTGTATTATGTACTAATATTACAACACTTTTAAATACAGGGTCATTAATAAAATTTCAGTTACGTCAGATTTTTTTTTGGAATTTGTTTTCAATTGGTGTTTATAATTTGAGAAAGATATCGGTGAAGCAGTTTTTTCATATTTTATAAAATCAGATATAAAAGCAGAATTAGAAAGAAATGAAATGAAAAATTGGCAAGAGAAGTGGGATAATTCTGATAAAGGTAAAGAATATTATAAAATACAACCAATACTGAAACGTAAGCCATGGTTTGCCAAACTAAAATGGCCAAGAAGATTAATAACAATGCCCTCAAGACTAAGAATGAATCATACTGGAGCTCCGAAACATCTAGCAAGAAACAAAATCATTCCAAACTCTAAATGCGAATGTGGTGAAGAGGAGGCAGATCCTAACCACATTCTGTGGCAATGTAAAAATACAGCAATTGCAAGAAATGGACTCCAAAGGGCGGTGCTACAGACTTTGCAGACGCTTCCTTTTAACACCCCCGACAAACCGAAATTTATAAATGCAGTAGCCATGAATAGATCATTCTTGTTGTCTGGATATAACGTATAAGAAGAAGCAGAACAATATTAGAGGCGATAAAAGGCTACGTGCCTAGGAAGCCCGAGAAACTATATATAAAAAAAAAAAAAAAATTTATGCAGTGATTAGTAGGAAGGTGAAAGAAGTCTTCTTCAGGTGATCTCCAAGGAATGCAACACCATAACGCATTGTCAATAGAACGAATCTTCGGTGAAATGTGGCATTTAAATCGTGTCAGATTATTTTTAACTAATTACATTCTGTAACACCCTGTTTTGTTATACCAGATAACAAATCATTTATATTCTTGTCTGATTTATAAGTTGCGTTTGATCTCTAGAATGATATTTAACTTAAATGAATGTTCAGAGAATGTTTTGTTTGCGAGAGTTGCTAAATACAAATACAAAGTCCTATTAAAATGATAGGCATTGTTTTCTGAAGCACCATGCTTACAAATTACTTAGTGTGTATGCTCTTAATCAACATTTCGTGATTATTTATTAAGGTGCTTCGAACCAATCTTCTACATTAAGCTTTAAGAGATACAAACTTTAATAATGATGGTGCTGCATCTTCTTAATATTGTTTTGTTACAGTTGCGTGCTCCGTAGCGGAAGGAATTTATATTAGATGATGTAAGGACTCGTAATCAGAAGTCTTATACTTCTTGATGTAATTACATTGACTTGTTATTTAACAGTTAATTAATTGAAACAGAGATTAAAATTTCATTAAAAATGTTTTAATTTGTAACGTACTTATGATAGACTTATTTTAAATGAAATTAAGAGATTTGAAATCTTATGGTGCGATGTACCATACAAGTAACGTTTCGTTGGCTTCTATAGCAGAGTTCTTTTTAATTTACTTTATTCCTTAAACTTCTGCTAGTATATAAGATACTCCCACTTTTCTTCCACTTTAAGGGCACGTACGATTTACTTCAAGCTTTTGGGAGGTCGGAAATTTCTTTATACATATATTCAATCGAGCTCTTAAAGTCTAAGTATAACCTAACAAATAGATTTTTCAATTCTAGTTTGGCAAAGTCAAAACACGATTATAAGCAATCGTACCCAAGATATTTTGCTGCTTCCCAGTAAACAATTTGGTGAAGTGTTTTGTTTTGTAACGTTTCTATCACTATTGCACTTCAATTATAGTTCGCATCAACTTTATCTTCATTTGTATTCCGACAAATGGAGTCTATGACTATGAGAAACTGAACTCTTTCAAGAAAAGAAAATCATTCGCATCTTCAATATGATGGCAATGTTATTTCAAAATGTTTACTGGGTTAGTTAAGGAGGTACAGGACGTTAACGTAAATGATGAAAACGTTGGGAAATTTAGAGGGTCGATACAAATAGTTGAAATACATGCTGTCTCAAAATTTTAGAGACCTAGGGTTCATAGTTTTCTTTTTATACATGATTAAAAATAGTCATTTTCCATACAAATCATAATTTTTAGCTCAATTTCACCACATAATATAACTTTTAACTATTAAAAAATGGTGAAACGGCTTTCAAAAACTAAGTGTATATAAAATAATCCTTTCTGTAACTATTGCAAAAAGAAAATTATTAAAAGGATACCTATATACGAAAATATTTAAATAAAACCTTTAAGAAACAGTAAATGTAGGTTATAAGCCGGCAACGTTGAAAATGCCAATTTGAGTGGAAAATTCAAAATCGGAATAAATATTATATAAAATATAACAATTTATTGGTCAAAGAACCAAATCACGCATGCGTCAACACACGTAAATTTACAGCGTTGCCAAATTTATTATTCCTTTTTCAAAATAATTAATTTGAATTAATATAAATTTGATATTAATTATATGTAATTTTTACCTAAATTAAATTATATGCATAAAAATTCATTTTCAAAGGTACAGTCCCAATATTTGTTCGTCTCTCATGTATTTCGTATTTTGCATTTCGTATTACCGAGAGATAAACTTTTAGTATTGATGGTATGTCCTGTACCTTCTTAAGCTAAACTAGAACAAAAATGAGAACTGGAAAACAAAAGTATTAACCAAGGTTTATAAGAACCTTCAGTTAACTAAGAATTGATAAAAACTACTCTATATCGAATAACCGAATTAACAAAAATATATGTGAAATATTAGCAATATGAAGATGAAATACCATTTTAAAGATGAAGGCTTTTGTTTTTCATATGAATGTTTATATTTATGACTCCAATTTGTTTGTTCGGAGAGTCCCAAATTTCCTCAAACCACATTTTAATTGCTAACACGTTGAGGATTGGTTAATCAAACGATGATTTTACTAATGCACAGAACGCGTAGTTAGAGCTGTGCGCTCCGCAGTAATGACGTCAGCCACAGACTGTGTGACGTATAAATTGTGACGCTTTCGAGTTGTGCACTCGAGGAAGTGTAGATTATGATTGGTTAACTTTATTGTCGTTGTGGTTACACTGATGTGACTGTCTTAAATATTGTAACGTATGATAGTGCAACCAATCTATCATTGTCAATCAATTACAAGCATATCTGGTTTGCATCTAACACAAAAACAAGCAATAATTCGTAATTGTAATTAAATAAATAATAAAATTAGTCATTCCTTTATCTGCAAAGATAAAACCAATAATAAAGTCAGAGTGTCTTCTCTCAAGGAACCACTCGTGTTCGCAATTCGCCTTCTGTTTGTTTCAAAGCAACATAATCAAATAATTAGCTCTCTATTTCCATCAAACTTCTAAATCTTAATTAAATTTTAATTACGTAAATATTTGTCATCTCATCATACGTTAAGTGTTCTAATACTTATCTACTTACGAATGTTTAGGATGTTATCATCATTACTCCACGATATTTTTATCTATCATTTTTAAAAAGGTAAAGCCCTTAAATCCTTCAGGTCCTCCATATTGTATTTGGAATTTAACGGAATTTTGCTGATACTCCCTTGGTACGCTGGCTTGCTATTATATAGGTTACAAGAGTTACAAGCAAGCTTTAAGGGTGGGTGGCAATAGGGTGGAACACAGGGGCGAAATAGTTGAGCATAGAGAATTTATAATAGTAAATTTATATATACATTTTAATTCCATTGAAAATTCACAAAATATTATTGGTAATGCTGATATAAACGCTATGGAACAAATTGAATACAAACTACTACTCGACTTATCTCAAGATTTTCATTATTATTTTATTTTAATAATTTTGCCATTCTTCCGCCTTATATATCTTCCGTGATTCTTATTCTATCTGCCCATTCTCACTTTTTCCAACGAAAAAACTTATAATAAAAACAAATCATATAAATTTAACTGCTTCTTGCTACTCTTCCCCCTGTTTTTACTCTGCCATTCCTTCTCTTTCCTCACTCCTTCTCTCTATCTCCGTGATCCACATCTTCTCATCACTGTCTCCCTTTAATGACTGCACAATCTTCTTTTAACTTTTTAGTCTTTTCTTACTTTTTTCACAGTTGATTCTTATGTATCTCTGTAGATGAAAGAGTGAGTGGAATGGTAAATACTTCACCTCTTTCTTATGTCAGGCATCCATCTTTTTCCTCCCTTTCTTTAGGCAATAGTTTTTCCACGCTCTTTATCCGTAAACCTGCTCTTCATGTGCTCCAGCAATTCGTCCACCTCCTCCTAATAAATCATTCATACTTTTTCCGCATCATCCTTAAAAAAACTGCTTCCTTTCTCTTTTTACCTCATCCTGAATCTTGCAATCATTCTTATATCTTTACTCCGCATACATAACTTTCTATATTTCTCATTGTGTTTTGCCTCCTGTGTATTCCTCATTCTTTTTCCATGTATCTTTCCCTCATTATTTCTTAAGTTCTCCTCCACCAAAAGTTTAATGCGTTTAAATAAGTATAAAATTAGTTCCTCTTTAATTTCACACGGATTCTTATATTTATAGAAACGTCTGTTCTAAACCCGGCTCTGTACATAACATATATTTGGAAAGGATAGGGGTTATTCTCTTTTTTTTTGTAGAATGTACGCCCTTCGTATACTGAAGTTCTATAAGTTTACAAAATAACTCTACACTTTTCAGTCTACACGATATCTCCACAGACAAGAGATTAAAGTTGCGATTAGAATTCTACACATTACTTTCCTCTCCTCCTCTTTTTTTCAGACAAAAAACGGGTAAAATGATTTAATAGATTGAAAAATTAAATGATGAATAAAACTCTAAGAGATTATGTATTTATATATAGCAGTATATCATATATATATACTACTCAGTTCGACAATCAATAATGATTCTATTTGAATTTGTTTTTTAAAATTATACATATATTCGTATACTAACGTAAACATTACGTCCGAAATCATGCTGGAATTCAAACAAAAACGATAAGAAACTATAGTTTTCTTCGCTAAACTCATTTATTCTTAAACCATTAATAAATAGTGAATAAATCGACTATTATTTCAAACCAACTTCTATCTCATCAAACATTATTATGACAGTATTTGCATATCAGCAAATGTAAAATAAATATTTTAATTGTAATATTCATATCCATACAAGTCGATTGATTCAAAAGTTTATGTCCCAGTATCACAAAATGTAATGTAAAATAAACCCTTGGTATGTAACCCCCACCATTTCCCCTCGAACTGCTCTTGGTCCTTCGAGCCGGATTCAATTCAGCTTGATTAAATTTTCCTGATAATTTTCGTATTTCACTAATTTACTCAAACTTGTTTGAAACTACTACATACATACATACGAGGAGAACATACCAGTCGTAGTAGCAGTTTGTTTGTTTGTTTGTAACATAGTTATGCCATGTACCGACTTATGAACAGATGACTGTCATCACTACAACGGATTAGCGAAGAGAGGAAGAGGATGAGATCTATCTGTATTATAAAGATATAATATATCTCTCAAATAACATGAAGCCATAAAATAGATATGAAATAATATTCAAAAGTGACGATTGTATTTGAAAGGAATTTTGTCATATTTTATTTTTAAGCGGCGAAAAATTTAATGAAATCCAGGTTGTTCGAATTCATGCTTATGTTCTTCTTCTGGTAATATACGAGTATATAACCATTTAGTAATAATTTAAATAATTAGACAGTCGACTACTTTGATATAAAGGGTTTACATATTGAACATGATGGGTATGGCAGGCTTTCAGCCCTTATTTCTCAATTTTTAAATTCAAATCTCAACGAACATAATTGTCCATGTAAAAGGATACTAAAGAATAAGAACATAAATATGGAAAATAGAAAACAAAGGCTAAGAAACTTATGAAAGGAAAGAGGAAGAGGAAGCCCAGGACGAGATGCAATAAGTAAATAAAGTCCTAACATAAATGAGGAAGTCAAATTATAAGAAAAAGGTGACCCACAAGAAGCAATGTTTTAAAAAAAGACAAAGCTGTCATGATGATGATAATCAAAGCAGATTCAGGAACCGTTATGGAATTTCGATAAAGAAAATGTTTGGTTTATCAAAGAAATTGATCGTTTTTCTTCCACAATAAGAAAGGAAGTCTGATTTGTTGTGAGACAAAAAAAGTTCACTAAATTCTGCCTATTTAAAGAGGCATGTTAGGCAACACGGGGCACTTTCTTCATCTGAAGTTTAATTTCAAAACAGCATTCACTGCATCACATGTTAACTGGAAAGAATTACAAACAAGAGAGTTCCTTTATTGTTTAGAAACGAGATTTCCAATGTGAGAATCAAGAAAGTCTACAGCAATTTGGAAAACGTCTTTTAAAATAAAATGGAATTGAAATTTAATGGGTATTTATTGTGTAGTGTGTTGTAGACAGAAATAGGGGTGGTTTAACGACTCCCTGGCTACGCTGCAACCTCCTCCTCTCTTCTCCAACGCGACGGTTGGGATGGGGGTGGATGTTACCACCCTACCAAGCCCTCAGGGTACCAATACCAGACAACGACCATAGCCTGAATGCTGGATACTGATCTATGATCCAGAGGAGCTGCATGCTTCTCGAAAACACCGCAGGAATGTCTGCATTCGATATTCCAAACATTTACGGAATACATCCACCGCAAAATATCTGTTTGTCTGTGTGCTTGTACGAGCATGTCTGTGTGTGCGGTTGTGACGTCAGAGAAATTAGAAATTAGAAGAAAAAAATATTGCTTAAACATGGTACCTATATCTTTTAACTATCAGACTGCTATAATCTTGTTTAATATGACAAAGTGTCAGGTTCCATTGTTTTTAGTTCCCTGGAAAACTGAAAAATATTCACGGATAAGAACAAATAAGAAAATACATTGCGTTGCTAGAATATCTCCAAATAAATAAAGATACTCGTAATCTATCAAATTGAATGGAATTGCCATTTGGCACTACATTCTTGTGCCTTAACTCATTTATTTACATGTCATTGTGCTCAATTCAATTGCGATGCTTATTATATCTAAACATTATCACTCCTTCCAAAAGAAAAAAGAAAAAAAATTATCCTTATAAAAATAAAATCAAAACTGCTACTGCTATTACTTCTCTCTCCTATTTCTACTCTGCCATTCCTTCTCTTTCCTCGTTCTTTTCTCTATCTCTGCCATCCACCTCTTCCCTTCACTGCTTTCCTTTAATAACTGCCCAATATTCTTTTCCCTTATTACCTTTTTCTCACATGAAAACGTAATGTGCTCTAATGTTCTATGTCCGTTCCGCACACCCTATACATCCTTTCCTCGCTGTTTGCCCAGTGTCTGATTCCTTTCTCCTCGTTTCACAATCTAAATCCGGAAATCCTTCTCATGTTTTTGTGCCTGTTTCTCTTAAGTATTGTAGTATTTCTCTTCCAAATCCTTTTATATCTTTTGTTATAATTGCTCTTCTCAATTTTTTACACTCTTTCCTGTTGTTGTATCTCTCTGTCTCTTATTCTTAGCTCCTCTTCCTCTTCTGTTGCCATTCCATTCTTTTCATAATACTCCTTTCTCTTTTTCGGGCCATCAAATTAAATACTTTGTGAATAGTTTTTTTTTAGATGTTTCAAAAATAACTGTATAGAAGACAGGACTACCTTAATTGTAATAATCCATGAAGGTTTTTCAACTCTTGAAGTGTCTTGGTTTATATAGCTTCCAAAGAAATTCGAGAATAATGCTTCTATACATTGCACAAACTGTAATCATTAGAATAATAGGTAGCAGGTAAATTCAGAGGTGATTTAGAAACAAAACCTTCGAACGTTAAATAGATTATTTGAGTATTTATATTTAAATGTTGGCAACCCTGAAAACAATAGATCCTACACCACATAATGGCTTCGCTTCATGTATTGTCTGCATCTGAATTCTAACGACGAATTGAACGTTATGATGTTCGTTTTGCTTCAACTGTTTTAACGCTGCATCATCATCGTCATCGTCATCGTCACTACTACACTTGATTCAATCTCTTCAAACAAACAAAACCATCATCAATTCAGATCCTGTTGTGTTTTGTTGTGTTGTGTGGAGCCCTGCTCTACCCTGCTCAGCCCTGCTCTGATCGTTCGAGATTCCTTCACAATAACGGTATTATTAGCCGTTGAATAATAGTGTTCCAGAAGATTATTGTGCATTGTTGTTCTATCATCACTAAGTTTAATCTATTTAATATTTAATGCATGTTTTATGCTACCGTTACTACTTGTTTGTCATTGCTAACTCAGTTTAACGTTTTTATTTATAACACATCACTTAGTAACTTCGTAGAATGACATACAGATGGCACCACTGTTAACAAATCTATATGAGTTTTAGATAGTACCAACTTTCAAGTGATATGTGTCAAAATTTCATGACATTACAACGACTAGTTTATGAATTACAGTGGTTTTAGTGATTCTACTTTTGTAATTTTCAAAACAATAGAAAAATCTAAATTTCATGTGTTTATAATCTCTTGACAAGTGTTATTCGGATTCTGCTCCATCGACACAAATTATAGAGAAGTGGTTAAAAATTGAGGAGAAGATTTAGCCCCCAGCGACTGATGGCCGAAACTGAAGCGAATTTGGAAGCGTTGGACATATAGTTCCATAAGACAGTTATAGAAATTTTGAAGAAGTGTTGGAATATATCAATCTTAGGAAAGACTATGCTGATGAATACAGTCGAATTTTGCCTAAAAGGTGCTGTGTTACTAATCGTCCTAGGAATTTATTGAGTGTTGTGATATCAGATTCTTAGACGTCCAAGACTTAGCAAATATCATGTGAAAAATATTTACTAAGTGTAAAGTGAAAGTTTGAAAAGTTGTGTTTTTTAGGTATATAATTTCTCGGGCTTCCTAGGCACGTAGCCTTTTATCGCCTTAATAATGTTTTGCTTTTACTTTAACTAAACTTTATATCGCGACAACAAGAATGATCTATTCATAGCCACTGCTGTAAAGCTGTGTTTTTTAAGACGGTGAGCAAAATTTCTCGGAAACGACTAAATCGATCATTCTCAAATTTTTACACAAGCTTTATAAAGAATTTTTTTAGTAAATTATAAAAGGTTTCTTCTTTCCGATTATTATTTTCCTTTTAATAGACAATTTAAGGCCAAAATTTTCATCAAAAATCTATTTTTTTTTTTGAGAAATCATCATTTTGTTAAAATTTAATATCTTGCTTATTACTTCGATCAAACACTAGATTATATTTTTTGATTTTAGATGATTAAATCTGGAGATATCGTACTCATCGTAAAACGTTTTTTAGACAATATCCCGAAGATGGGCTACAGAAGCTTTAAAAATCATTATTTTAAAACAAAAAAAATGTCAAAATAAAGTTAAAAGTTTATCAAAAATCGCTTTTTTCGGAACTTAGTTGATAAATAGAATTTTATTTGTTAATTTATTATATTCTTTTATTTTTACGTTTACTGTTATTGTTTTTATTCTGTTATATACTTTTCTGTCCTCTAAATTGTAGAACACATAAGTTTCTACATAAAACTGTAAAATTTTAAAACCTATCCATCGTTTCCCAGTAGGTAGATAGCTCCAGTTGCTAACTCAATTATATTCCAAACAAATTCTATTATAATTACATTTATATTATTTTAATTCCACGAATATAAACGTACTCTCTTAACAATTATATTTTAACAATGTAAGATATGTGTATGGGGTTTCTAAGGCATTGTGAACGAGGGTGGGAGGGAGAGAGGGGTGTTACAGGATGAGAGATGTGGGTATTCTATACTCGTAGAGTCGTAGATGTATTGACAGTGTTACTAGCTACGCTTTGATTGGCTGTTAATTTGAGAGCTTTGTAGTAGAGTTGATACTTAGTCTCTAGTTACAAAAGACTTGTGCAAACAAGCACTGAATACGGAAAGATAGAAAGAGACAAATGTATATATAGTAAGTAAATGAGTGAGAAAGAAAGAAATAGAGACATCATTCAACATGAAATGTTAGGATGTTAACCCTGTCTGCCTTCTATTAATATCGTTATAGAAATCATGAACAATAAGCCCCCCTCCTTCTTCCTTTCTATCGCAACCCCTAGTCATAACCTCCCTGTATGACTTTTCATTATATTTTATTATGATATCTTTATTCGCTTTCTTTTATTTCGATTTTTGGAAATTGCTCTTCAGGTTTAGTTGTAATTATGATATTAATTAAATATTGTGCTCTAGATGGCCCTCTTAAACAATTAAGCTCACATGCTGATTTTGATAATTATTAATTTAATTTCTATTTGTATATAATGTGCTTTAATTAAAATACCTTAAGCTAAATCCTTAGAATTTCGTCCAATGAGAAGACAGTTTCTTATTAGTATTAAATATACAGTACATACCCCCCCCCCCCCCCCGCCCTTACAACGCCGATAATGTGATATGTGTACCATTCAATAGAGTTAAAAGGAATTATGTATAGTCCCAATCACGAGAGTTCGGCGGCGACTTATACATAAAAGAGGTTATAACAGCGGTATAATTCTATAATACGATAATGAATTTTATCTTATTCGTTTCTACATACATTATAGAAAAATTAGTGAGTCAGTGCTTTTTAGTTATATTGGCAGTTTACCCCACAACTTGTTTTAAGTATGATATATATATATATATATATATATATATATATATATATATATATATATATATATATATTTATTTACTTATTTACTTATTTGCCTTTACTTTCTTTCGTCATAGCCACCATCAAACATTTTTTATACATTTTTTATAATTTATAATTCAATTTTACAAATTTCTAAATATTTCAATAATTCACTAATTAATTTTGAATCACTTATCAAAAATTTAGTATTAACAGGAAAAGTATTAACCACATCTAATATATCACTATTCAATTTTGATCTTTCTAAACTATAATTTATGCAATCAAATATAATATGATCCAAAGTTCCTTCTTCACCACATTGACATCTATCGTCAGATTTATTATTAATTTTGTACAGGTGAGCTGGAGTTTTACAATGATTACTTTTGATTCTGATTATAGTCGCCGCCGAACTCTCGTAATTTGAACTCTACACAGTAATTCGAGCTATAAGGATGCTACTGTAATATACCTACATTACAAATTTGTATTAAATTTAATATTAACAAACTGTTCTTTTTTTCTAGGTAAGTGAGTTCTACTTATTCAGTTTACGTCCTTCTGCGAAGTTTCTGCAACATTTTCAATTTCCGGCAGGTATCAACATATTTTCTTAATACCAAAACTACAATTTTATTCATGTAAAATATTTTTCATTTAGGATTACGTTGTAACTAATTATTTCAGTAAATAACTGTTTTCAACCCCTGATATAAATCTGATTGAATATGGAAACACATAGCCGAGTTTTTAAAAGATAAAGAGCCAACGTTTCTAAGCAAAGTATTCCATATATTTCAAGCATTTGATAGCATTAGATTGAATTATCTTAAAAAAAGTGCATGAACTATTCAATGAAAACGATCTCGTAAATTCACCTTTTTCTCGTATATTTGATCTCCTTCGTTCACCATGTTTTTTTTATTTATTGTATCGTGCTTTTATACAGGGTGATGACAAATAATATATCCCTGTTTAATAAGAGATAGGCACGAATATCGAAAAGCAAACTAATGGCTTATGAACTCATTTTCTAGGGATCGTTTTTATGAATTTCTAATTTAAATATAGAATAATATTTATAAGATGACGGAAATATAGCTGATTAAAATATGAATATCAGTTTTTCCGTTTCTGTTGCTCTGCATGTGACGTCAGCGTTACTGCGATCAATTTGCTTCGTACTATTATTTGAAACAAGTTTTTAAGAAGAAAATCCAAAATTTAGTTGCACATACTTGTTAAATAAATTTATGTAACATTTAATATAATTAATAATTATTATTTTTGCACACAAATTGTGTAAAATAATATTTAAATGCATGTCTCTGGTAAAAACTGGCGTCAAAATATAGTGCAGAACCTCTGCGGTGCAGGAACAAGAAAGTTTGGGTTTGGTTGTTACTGCGCATGCGTATTAACTTTTTTTACGACTAGTGCCAGTTGAAATCTTTGTAGTATAATACAAATACGCTTTAAGCGCTTTTAAAGAAGATTCTAACATATTTCTAACCACCCTGTATAAAGGGACCTATAAATATCTAAAGTAGTGCAATTCGTTTGCATATTTTGTATTTAAAATGATTCAGATTCGTACCCTGTCAGTAGACGCGTTCAGAACCAGATGCAGGTACGTCATAAAACATTCCGTAATTTGTTGTGAGGGGCTCTTCATACAACGTTCACGTTCCGAATATATTTTGATTTATAAAAATACATTTCACGAGTTATGAACGTTGCTATTCCTGTTATATAACTTCAAATAAAAAAACGGTTTATTTTTCATGAAAATAATTTAATGATTGTTTTTTTGAGATACTTCAAATTTTAGTCGGTGCTCATTAAATAAAAGGTTGTGTTTTTGCAGCTATCTACATACACTGTTAATAATAAATGATTATAAGTTTGCAATTAAAATATTTAAGGAAATTAAATGCATATATAAGTGAAAATAATTTTCGTAACAATATTATATTAGTTATCACTTTTTTCATGCATATAAAAAAAAATATAGTAATCAAAATCGCTTAGGTACATTTGACAACACCGCTAGAGTACGTAACCTGAAAACTTAGACCTAATGGCTCCGCATTTACGATTGCGACAGCTAATTACGCAAGCGACGTTGCCAAATCTTACATCGTGTTTTGAAGAGCGAAAGTAACGGATGATTGTGATGATATTTTTATTACTTCTTCGGAAACATACTATTTTTATTATTTTAAACGAAAGCTTAAAGTTTTCTGAGCCATATTCAATAGAAATAATAATTTCTCCGTTAGATACTTACATGAAATTTTCAATCAAATGCAATATATGTTAATGAATGATTTTAAAACTAATTATTTCCTTAAAAGTTTCGGAAACCTACCCTTACTTAATTTGTTTATTAATTATTGATTATCGTAGAACAAATTTACAAAGTTTCAGTAAGTTTTCCATTCTTTACTACTTCACGAGGAAAATATTAACCAGGTAAAATGCTATTTTAAGATTGAGAGAAAAGAAAAGAGAGAATTTGTTGTGGATATCAGAATACAGGCAAGAAGGAAGGAGAAAGAGGAAAGTGAGAGATACAATGAGTAGAGTAAAAGTAGTAGTAAATGTTAAAATACACTCTATTAGAAAAGGGGACATTTTTTCGTTCCGAATCTGTACTTAGGGACAAATTGATAAATTACCTAAAAACGGGACGGTCATTCTAAAGGAAACCTAGTGCAAGTAGCACTAAGTCTTCTTTTTTTAATTTCTAAAGTAAAACACCCCCTTAACCGATACATTTTCGATATTACAAAAACATGTGTACAGATGTAGAATTCAATCGATAGCACTACGACATATTCAAACAATTGTACACAATAAAGTACGAGTAAATAATGTTATGCAACAGAGCAAACAATATCGCAAATGGCATTTTGTTTGTTTAAATTCAATACAGAATGTCATGTGACCAGCAAAACACAAGCATATATACATGTAAACAGAGGATGCCGTACAGGATGTCACGGGCGGGATTTCCCGGAGAAGAATGAAAGAAGAGTTGTAAGATTATATCTAAATAAATAAAGATAATGAATCAAATTGTAGATTACATTAAAGGTAAACATATTAAAATGTTTTATATTAAAGAAAGAAAGAGGTGGATGGCGGAGATAGAAAAAAGGAAAGAAAAACAGAACAATAAATAATCTCGTATCTGGGTTGCATGGGGAACATGAAGAGAGAGAGGAAGTACTAAAAGAGGCAGTGAAGGGAAGCAGGAGAAAGAGAGAAGTAACGAGGAAACAGTTAAACTTCAGTTCAGAAAAATAGAGGATTTGCGGAAAGGAGATAAGGACAAGAAGTTAATGACGGAGATAGAAACAATAATAAAATAGTAAAGGAAGAGAGTTAAGAAGAAATAGTAAAAGTAGAGAAACAATGAGGAGCAAGAAAATATAGGAACAAGAGTGTAAAATTTAAACATTGCTGTTGGAATTAATAAAAATGTTAGAATAATTTTAAGTTTAGGTTGGCAATGAGATGTAACTACGTGAATTTAATATTGAAAGAATGTAAAGTCTAACGACATTAAATTAATAAAAAAATTTAAAATTTTCAATAATAACAAATTGATATTGAAATTTAATACAAGTTAAAGCCATTATCGCTGTTTGAAGTAGCTATTATCCGCTTATTGCCATCTTAAGCATATCCTTTAAAGATTAATGCTAAATGAATAATAAAGCTGACAAAAAATTAACTTTTTAGTTAGTATTAGTGCTTCTAACAACTCAGTGACCAAGAGAATTTATGCTTGACTCCAAACTGCTGTATATTTTGGTTTGATCTACTGACCCCTGCTATATTTTTAAGAGTTTGATTGTTATCAACATAAATTTGATTATGTGCTCTCATATAAGGCTACGACAGTATAAAATACTTCCAATATTCTAGAATACCACGCTAGAACTTATAAATTATAATGTGTGTTACTCAAATGCATTTTTTCTACTTTTTTGACCTAATCATAAGTATACTTTATCTATAAAAATTCATTCTATGTATGTTTGTGCTTTTAAAACTCTAAAAGTTGAAATTTTGACACAACGTAATGTAATACGCGCGTGTTTTTGAAAATCGAAGCGTGATCAGGTTTAGAAAGTATTCTAAAAAACATTATGCATGAGTCACCGCCAAACTCTCGTAATTTGAACTATATATCATCATTTTATATTTCAAAAACAATAAATATATTAAAAAAATATTAATATTAAAAAATGATAATCCTGGGATTCGCAGAAATTTGATTGTAATTTAATTAAATTTGAATCTAAGTCGGTAAAACAACGCCCTCTAGTTCTATACGCGGCTCTATATACACCTACATACGTACATAATATATATTTTACATAAAAAAATTCAATTATTTCATTTAACAACTTCAAAGTAAATAAAATATATCATTTTTTTGTATTTTAATAAAATTTATTTCATATTTTAAACGAGCAAATAATTTACAATGATTTAATGGAACAAAAATATAGGTCCCTAATTGGGGTATATGAGTATACTGTGAAGTTATTTGCATAAATATAAAACGTAATTTAGTTGATTTTAGCGCCACAACCATTAAAGTGGACGAAAGCGTAACTTGATTTATAATATTGAATGCTCAGTTAGCATTCGTTACGTCAGTATGGTATAACTGGTACCGTTACATTAATACGGTGGTGTAACGTAACAAGTTGTGTGTTTGACAGCGGTAACTAGAAGTACATATACATCATTACACAAGGATGAAAATATGAGGTAAAAACCACTGCCAATAGCATGACGTAGAGGGAAATGTAACGGTACGGAACAAAACAAAACGGATAGGTTGATATAGTGAAAAATGTTTGCAACTATAACTTGTACGGGAATATGTGATGGATTGTGATACGAAGAAGAAGAAAAGTTGGTTATTCATAAACTACGATATTCCAGGTCTTGATATTATCTTTCTTATACGCACAGAAAACTATTTTAAAACAAATTATGTTGTTTCCTGCATTTCAAACGTATAAAGAGAGTTTTGTCTACAAAGTTAGTTCTTATTAATTTTTGGCAACGATAGAGTCTAAGAAAGAAATAAAAAGCATAATAGTCAAAGTCACGGCTAAAGTAAAGGAGCCAGGTGATGATGAAAAGGAAGAAGAGGATGAAGAAGAAAATGAGAAAGACGTAGAAATTAACGAGGATGGTAAAGAAGATATAGATAATGAGGAGGAAAAGATGAAAGACAACGAAAGAAAAAGGTGTAGGTGCAGTTTTCTGCTGAATTACAGACGATTACACAAAAAGAAAAACTACATCTAATTCGAGTAAGGATGAGGAAGCAGAAGAAATCGAATAAAACATGGGAAAAAGGAAAAGAAGTATGGAATGAAACGAGAAAATGTTTAAGACGATTTTGCAAGTACGATACGTAATGTAAATTAATGTTATTGTAATTTTCAGAGCAAAAAAGGGCCGTGTAAATGGTAAGTATATATTATTACATAAAGTAAAAGAATTAAAATATTATGACGTAGTAATTGATTTAGTCTGCTGTAGTTTTAGCTGCGTTCTTCAAAATTGAGAGGCACGTTTCTGTCGTCTTCGTGCTGCGTTCAGCTGTGTTATATTTAAATTGCACCAAAGCTAATTTTGTACTTTTTCTTTGACGTCCTGCATTATGAATTGAATTAGTTTATAATGAGTAATATTGTAATTTATTGCGGTAACGTTCACTACATTTTTATTTGCCAATTAACAAACTGAAGAGCTCAAATGTTTATATAAAGACGTGAATAAGACAATGAGACTGAGTGAATGAATTTATGGTCAATGTAAAAACAATTTGTGGTTATTGTAAAGAAAGTAAAGCACATACTCAATATATAAAGTAATTATTCCAACGGCAAATCTGTAATATTGCAAGAGATTATAACTAAATTTTTGATAGCAGAAAAAATTGTTAAAATTCAAATCATATCATTCTATAATTTGATTATAGATTTATTTGTTAATCTTCTTGTTAATGTATATAATGTATATAGCTCCAATTTTATTAGCAATTGTAAATTTATAATCAAACTTATGTGTTACTCTCAAATCAAAGACTTTCAATTTAGTAATTTACATACACATTATAATAATTACACTGTTTAACTGAAATCATACTATCCTACCTGAAATCAAAGAAACGACATTTAAAGTTTATTATTTAAATTCTTAATTCCTTTTTATCTAATTTTATTATAACCTAACAATATGCACAGGGAGTTCTGTCAACTCCAAATATCAATTGTGTTAGCCTTTATATCTCAAACGTCATCTATGGATCCATGAGCATATGGTCACTGTTTTACCGACAGACGAGTTTAGTTTTAACTAAAGAAATATAATTTCTTTACATGTATATATTTTTTAATAAAATGTTATTAAGATAATGCAAACAAATAAATAATTTGTTTTGATAATTTCTTAGAAATCATATTTAGAATCTTTCGCAGAAGTTTCTACAAACTTTTTGGCAATTTTTCTAAAGCATAGGTTATTTAACCGTATTTTTCTAAATATTTCGTAGATTACTGCTACAAGCTAATACTAAGGATAATATTCTATTTCTCATATAGAAAATTATTTCCCACTTGCTAGGTTACTACAAGCTAATTAAAGTATTACATTTTCTACCAGAGAATCACTCTTAGAATTTTTTGAAAAACTTGTACACAGAAATCAAGTTTAAGTTAAGAACCACTGTTATATAAGTATAAACTCTTACACCCTGCTCAAAATGGGGCTGAAAGAGGCTAAAAACAACCCCACAGGAAAACAAACAGAACCGAAACATTCGTGGGAACAACTTTGTTCCAAGACTTTACTTATAATAGATTTGATTCGTTGGGGATAAGATTAATTTATTAAAACTAAGGGAAGAATAATATAAGATGAAATAATAAGCTTAAAAAGAGTTCCTTTCTTAGCGAAACGTTACGTTACTTTATTTTGTATACATATTATACAAAGACGATATAGACTAAGTGTGAATCATTAATGCGGTCCACTGTTCAACGTCTTATGGGCTTCTAACAGCGTAATCATTTCTTGAAGATTAAAAACAACTTAATTAGTTAAAAAGAAAAATAATAACAAAAATATTTAGAGATAAAAAATAAATGTATATTAAGACGAGCTTTTTTATATATTCATAAGCTCTCGTTACAAAATTCTACGAATTTGTGAAGCTTTCAGCTTATGAATTATCTATTTCAGCTACTCATCACCCCCCACTTTGTTCCCATGCCATTTAATTTGGCATAAATAAAAAATTGAGAAAACAAAAAATATTTCAATGGTTTTCTACTCAACCAGTGGCAGCCTGTGGCGACTTTTTAAGGGATCACTTCACATCTAAGTGGTGAATGGTGGAGATAGAGAAAAGGAATGGCATAGTAGAAACAGGAGGGAGAGTAGCAGGAAGATAGAAGCAGTATGGGCTTAAATTTATCTGTTTTGTATGTATTTTTTTTTTCTTTTGGAAGAAGTGAGAATGGGTAGATAGAATAAGAATCACAAACGTAATTAAGGGGGGGTAAAGTTTCAACTTTATTTCTTTCATTTTCTTTTTTATTTATTTATATTAATGTACAACATATTAAGTTTATTGTGTGAAAATTTGAAATCGATTGAAGTAAAACTGTCGGAGATATAGAGTTTTAAGTCTTCACCTCTCTGGTTTGTTTTCGTGTTACTTTGAAACTTTTAAATGCGGTTTCTTACATATAGCTGTTTCAGAGTCGGTGCCCTCTCTAGCTCAAAATCTACTAGACCGATTCTTTTGAAATTTTGCACACACTTTCCTTACATAAATTCCGAGGTAACGCTGTCGATTTTTTTCATGTAAAATAGGTATTTTGACTTTTAAGTGCTGTAAAAAATTTAAAAATCAATAAAAGAAGAAAAACTTATCAACTAATGAAATCATTTTGGTTTTTTGATTTCAGAAAATCCATTGATAAGTTATGAGTGGCACCGCAATGTTTTTATTTTTGTGACAATGATATGTAATTTAATGATTTAAGGTGGAAAAATGTAGTACTCAAACGCAAAAATCTTATATTAATATAATAATATACAAACATGACAGATATGATTAAAAGTAACTTTCTTTTCAAACTGCGCAGAAAGTCACTTTCTCTAATGTCTTAGTCTACGAGCAGACTCCTTAAACAACAATAAATGATTTATAATTACTGGATATTATAAATTACTTAGCTATTTGTGTTTTTATAGCAAACTTTTCTTACACAAATCATCCATCTCTTACTATCACGTAACACAAGTATATCTCTATCCTTGTCTAACCATAATGCATTACCTAACAAAGAAGTTTTCCAAATTATGACCATAATAACAATAATTAATGATACCAATCGGTCTGGAAAAGTGTTATTTTAGTTACGTTATGATATTTTTATAACATAAACTTTTAGTTTTGTTTTGTTGTCAGCCTGATCTGATCGATCAATTATAACCCGTACCAACCTCACAAAATTGATTCAGTTCACTTTAGTATTGGTATCAAAACAATAACTAAAACTTTGACAAATTAATAATTAATCTTTTGGTTATTTTTTCTCTCAAGTGTCCACGACAGAATTCTTGTATCAAAGTTTATTTGCTCTCGTAGTTCTGATTTTCTTCTAGAGTTTAGTTTTCTGTTATTTTTATATAAAATATTAGGTTGTTTAATTACTTTACCACTGATTTTTCTCTACCTATTAATCATTGAAAGTGTAAACACTTTATAAATGCAGTGACGAACTCATAATTATAAAAATGTGGGCAATTTCGTTAAATACATATCTACATTTATTATTTATTATATTAATTGTGTGCCTTTCGGCTTTACAATCTACATTATTATATTTCTTAATGCATTTCATATAAATTCAAAGTTAAAAACTAAACTTAAACTATTCTAGGCTTTTACTACTTCGAATAGTACTTTCTGTTTCTTCTTTTCTAGATCCTCTCTCTTCATGTCCCCTACTCCTCCTTTATTCACACCGTTTCCTGCTTCTCCTTCCTTATTGCCTGTATCTTCATCTATCACCTCTTGCCTTCCTTGTCCCCTCTCGACAAACGCAGTTAACTTTGGGATACATCATTTAATTTCACTCAAACATTGAGATCTTACAAAGATTCCAATCTAAGACATTACGCATGATTGTAGACGCACCGTGGTATATTACAAACGAAATACTGCACCACGATCTTGCCATGCCTACAGTGAGACAAGAATTTTTTCTTTAAGTACTTATTTGAGTGCATCAACTTTCAAAAGTTATTAACACTTAAAACAATATATACATTTATAAACATTTACAATATATAATTTATAACTTATATACACGAGTATGGGTATTTAAAATAAACAGATTAAATTAGTTTTATTGATAAAGTCAATAAGGTTTTTCAGATTTTCCCTGCTTTCAAATATCTGCCTATATTCCTCGGGCATATTACAGCCATGTCAGTGAGGCGAGTACCTTGAGCTTCGAAGAATAATATGCTTTACCGTTAGTGAACTGTTACATTGTTTAAATAAGACAAGAAATTAAAACTCGACCGGCGAAATATAAAGACCGAGTTGTGAACCATGTGAACATGAATATATTTCATCCTAATCCGTCCCTGTTCAAATATTCTCTCCTAAAACCCCGAGAATCATACTTTTCTTATAAAGATTTATTTTTACGTTGTTTTGAAAGACTCCTAGCGGTAAACAATGGCACTATTCAACGAAAACTTTTCAAAAAAAAAACAAACTGAAACTTTAAGAAATTCTTTTCTTTACTTTATTTTTTGAGACAAAAAATATTATTTGAATTTTTCATTAAGGAAAATATGAGTTTTTTTTTTAATTTTGTTTTATTTTCATAAGATTTTCATCATTGAATGTCCTGTAATGAATCTTACTCTTTAGTTTTCTTTATGCATTAATCTAGTGAAGAGTTTCCAAGTGGGTGATAAAAAGGATCAATTGAATGGAGTCGGCCACAGCTGCATGCATTAAAGGCGATTCACAATCACAACGCGAGAGTTAAAGGGTTATATACAGTTATTATTTTCAAATCAATCAATCAATATATTTAAGTACACACACAGAAAATTTCAAGTCAATCCGGCGATTATTTCCGAAGTTATGTAAATTGAAAAAAATGTGCTTTTGAAAACTGTGTTTTTAAAGTCGGTAAAGTCTCAAATTTTAACACAAGCTTCTTAAGTATATTTTTCAGTAATTAATAGAAGGATTTTTTTCACCGATAAATATTTTTTTTATAAACAATTTAAGGACATAATTTTGGTCAAAAATCGTTTTCTTTTTGGAGAAGCAACCATTTTGTCAAAGAAAAAATTATTTTGCTTTTTGTTCGAATAATTACTAGAATATATATTACTTTTACAAAATCAGTTTGATCTTTACATTTTACATGATACAGTCCAGATCAGTCAGTCACCGCAAGCTATAGCAACTTTAAAATTATTATTTTTACAAATAAAAAAATTTTAAAATACAGTTAAAAGTTACCATAATATGTGTAATTTTTTTTACATTTATACATTTAAAAGTCTTCTCAGGGAAAATTCTTGAAAAAAGCACTTAAGTACGCAACTTACGATAGCATTTATTTAGTATAACAGATATAGATTCAAATAATACAGTCTGAACGCGCTATCTAGACTGGTTATACGTTAGCGTCGCTTAGAAGGGATTCCTGCACTCACAAGAAGAAAATCTATCTATCTAAGGAATAATAGGATTAACAAAAGCACTTTCAATACAGTTTCGAAGGAGGGGTGGGGGATGTTATTATAATGAGCCTAAAATGGAGCTACTATATAGTTCTTATAAAATAATAGTTTTGAATCAACCTTTACAAGTTATTTCAAATAATATTTTGACCGTACTGTTTTCGGAACAAGAAATCTACTAGAATTATAAAAATCTTTTTTAAAACCTCTGTTCCCTCATATTTTACCACCCTTTCTATACTTTTTCTTTTTCCTCGTGGTGTTAAGACGAGAATCTGTTGCTCTAGTCTTCTAAGACCACCACGGAGAGGAGCTCCACCAAATAACACCGTTACCAATGTTGGGTGGAGGTAGGCAACCAGGGAGTTTATGATTTATTTTATTATTTCTTTTTTCTTAAGTTAAAACTAAAAATAACAGGAATATTGTTATAATGTGGTATGGAAAATCCATGTAAGTCTCTAGTTGGAGGACTGCTACTGGGAAAGAATACCATAGGCGTACGAAAATGGATAATATTGGAGATGCTTTTACAGTATATATTTTTTAATTTTCTTAGAATTATACAGGTTATACAAAGAGTTTGCTCCAAATCACGGATTGGAGAATATTACAAAATATTTTAAAGCCTCTTTTTTGTTAAGGAGGTGATTTGGTTCTTTGACCAATAAATTGTTATATTTTATATAACATTTATTCCGATTTTGAATTTCGCGCTCAAATTGGCATTTGCAACGTTGCCGGCTTATAACCTACATTTACTGTTTCTTAAAGGTTTTATTTAAATATTTTCGTATATAGGTATCCTTTTGATAATTTTCTTTTTGCAATAATTACAGAAAAGATTATTTTATATACTCCTAGTTTTTGAAAGCCGTGTCACCATTTTTTTATAGTTAAAAGTTATATTATGTGGTGAAATTGAGCTAAAAATTATGATTTGTATGGAAAATGACTATTTTTAATCATGTATAAAAAGAAAACTATGAACCCTAGGTCTCTAAAATTTTGAGACAGCATGTATTTTAACTATTTGTATCGACCCTCCAAATTTCATGACGTTTTCATCATTTACGTTAACGTCCTATACCTCCTTAATAAAAATAAAAAGTGAAAACAACCAAAAATAACCAGTACTAATTCTTTGTTAACTAAAAAACACAAACTTACAACAAAGCAGCAAGCAAAAGGTATGTGAACCTAGGAAGCCTTTCAAATCATTCAAAATCCTTTTCTGGTATTACATTGGTGCAGGTCTCGCTTTTGTATTAGATCCACCCACATTTTTTATATTTGATACTGTAAAAGAAAGTGAGTTGCCTACGAAGCCCAAAAAATCTATATTAAAAAAAAAGAAAGTGAGTTTCTTGGAGTACGCCACTGCATAGTAGATTCAGCAACGGGGTAATAATATATGCTTCTATTTCCTTAGACCTTCTTCTTTACCACTACTGTCATCTGTTCTACCCCGGTTAAGGGGATCAACCCTATGCGGGGATGGGAGGAGTGAGGTATGAGGTGTGTCTTCAGAGAGGCGACAAACATTTCATTTTCGGTGCTTCATATATTACATTATTTATACTTTTATACTTTTATAGGCCTCATGATTTAGCTTTCCTTCCTCCCTCTCCTTCCGTTTCGTTTTTTGACATTTAACTTTACTTTTATTGTAATTTATAACGAATATTATTTGAATTTTTATAACTTTATATATTTTTGAATTTTCTTATTAAAATATTTATTTGAATATTTTGTTTCTAAAATGAAAATATGTTGTCGCTGTAGAGTCGTTATCAATAAATAAATTCCGTCGTATTTCATCGTTATACGAGCTATTGCAAGAAGTGATTCATCGCAATACAGCTCGTTTATGAATACATATGATCGTGACCAGAGGGGTGCGATGGGTTCAAGACATTAACATTAATTATGTTTCACTACTCTGGAATTAAATTTCTATATAACGGAATCCATATGTAACGGAATTTCTATATAACGGAAACGTCTACATAAGAGATGTGTTTTTCTAAAAGACATTTCTTAAGTAATGAAAGGGTAGCAGTAGGATTCTCTAATTAAACAATTTAACAAAGTTAGCAATTATGCAAATTTCTATTGTTAAGTAATCCTGGTTCAAAAAAATTATTCTAGAAAGTTGTGCATACACTAAAGAATCATTTGCAATTAGTAACAATAACTAATTTATGTGTTTAAATGTGTTTTTACTTGATAATAAACAGTAGTTATCATTCATTAATTTTGTAAACAGTAAAATATTCATTCAAAATAATAATCATTACATGGAATTGGAGCTATAGTTCAAATTATGAGAGTTCGGCGGTGACTCATGGTTAAAAGAAGTTATTAGAGCCGCAAATATCTCAGATAGGTTGATGAATTTCATCTTATTCGCTGCTATGCATAATTAATGAGACAGTGGTTTTTCATTGCATCGTAGAATTATACGGCACGACCTATTTTAAGCAGGAGTCACCGCCGAACTCTCGTAATTTGAACTATACACTACTATCTCCAAACAATATACATTTTTATTTGCATATAGTCAATTAAAGTAATATTTTTCAGTCTCCTTTATTCTGACAAAGAATCAACCCCATTAAAACAAACGTAGCAAAACATATTTCTTTCAAGACTTGTCTGTGATTTTATTTTGGTAGAAATATCTGCGACATACCCGTTGACGCGTGCACCCTTAGTGTTAAAAAGGTCTCATAAAAAAGGTCAAAGTTAGGCTCGTTTTAAAATTTCAAAAGAATTGAACGTAAAACTTAATAATAAATAAAATAAAATGGTGAAAACTTTTTTTTCTTTTGATATATTTGTGAAATAAGGTTGAAAGGTTCAAGGAAAGGGTTAAAATCTATATTTTATAATATTTTAAGGGGTTTCATTCATAATGTAAATAAAATTGAACAAGTAAGTTTCACATTAAAAGTGTATTTCTTCGTATTTATAATTTCGGTCAAGCTCTTAGCATCTTAGGCAGCAAAGGTTTCTTATTGATTTAACTTCGACTTCGGCTTGACGCTTCGATTAACCGATTTCGCTACTTTAGCGCTACACATTTTTATTATACTTGAGATATCATAAATTGTTGTATTCTTCTTAGTTCATTAATTAATTTATGCTTTATCTTTATCTTTATCAATAACTTTATTATTAAAAACAATATCAGAAGGCTATGAACTAAATGATTGAAACGGTACCTGGAAAACAAAGGGGGAAAGTATGTGAAAATGATTGTTAGATTTAGGTTATGGAAGGAAGAAATAGGTATTTGTGAACAGTAGAAGAGAATTATGCAGCTTATACGGAAAGAAAGATGAAAAATTAGAACACATAGGTGTCAGGATAAAGTGGAAAGTGAATTAAGCTTGGTACTATCACTTAGAGTAAATTTATTGGACATGGAATAAACCGCTTTAGGCGACCCCTGTTGGAATATTATATCTCTATGAACTAATATTTACGGCGACTCAACATCTGAAGAGAAGGAATGGTGAAGAGAGTGCACTTCAAAATATTTACACTTCACTCCCTTCACCCTTCCTTCTCTTCAGATGTTAAATGGCCGAAAATATTAATTCATTGATATATAATATTCTAACAGGGGCGCCTAAATAATTTTACTCTAAGTGATAGTACCCTGGAATTAAGTTTGAAAGAGTTATAGCAAGGAAAGAGGGAATGACGAAGGTACGAGGCAATAGAAGAGAAAAGCAGGAAAAACTTAGTAAGCAGAAGGAGTCGTGAGGAATGATTGCAAGGAAGTAGATAGATGGTGGAAGTAAGGAGAAGTCAGTGAAGGAAGATAACAAGAGAGACAAACATTGAAAGGGAAGAAGAGAATTAAGAAATATTAAAAATTAGAAAAGGAAATGAAAAATGAATGTAAACAGGTTTTAATGCCATAATGGCAGATACAATAAAATACAATACAATACTACAATATCTTTTTAACGGATTAACAGTGATTGAATTGTAATACACAAAAAGTGTCTACAAATTTGACGCCTACAGCTTATCTGGATATAAGTAAAACCCGATTGCAAAATTGTAATAGCCAAAACACAACAGCTAACGATAGTTAGCCAGACCTGATCAACAAGCTATATAAGTCTTCGAACCAACAGAATATTCCTGTTTTGTGTTTACCTGGTAGTAGGTAATAAACAAATCCGCAGCCACATCAATTTGTAAACTCACTGGTGTATATTACACTCCGAACTATACTGACCTACATTTATAAAAGCCTTCAGTAATTCTACAACTAAACATTCATGTTTTTGAAGTGGTCAGCGCACTATTCAAACAGCTTTTTAGTAGAACATATCTGATAATATTCTGTTCTGCAACAATAATTATGCTTAATGAATTTCCACAAACATTTGATCGTATCGGCACACAGTATAGTGTACCCCACCGCACCCCGCGGTACCCCTATTGCCATGGCGAACAAATCGAGAACTTAATGAAATGGTGTTTGGAAATGTAAAGTACAACTTTTCATTATTAAAATCCATTACTATATTCAATGGTGAACGAGAATAATAAAGAGCTTTTATCGATTTTATTCTAACTATATATCACTGAGATATTTTTTGCCAAAAAAGGTAATGTTTTAAAGAAGAAGTAAACCTTAATCAATTATATATGTGGACAAATAAGAACAAAACAAAACAAGTCGTAAAGTAATGTGATTACTAAGTGTAACTCTTGAAAATAATTGAATACGTGAAGGAATGTGCTTTCTAAAATTGCCAAATACTACGGACTAAACGCATTCTCAAAGTAATAAAAACAAAGTAATGAACCAGGTAAATTATAATCAATTAATGGGCTTGTGTCCTATGTGTTAATTTTTATAA
The DNA here is from genome assembly GCA_963678705.1 of Panorpa germanica. Classification (NCBI taxonomy): domain Eukaryota; kingdom Metazoa; phylum Arthropoda; class Insecta; order Mecoptera; family Panorpidae; genus Panorpa; species Panorpa germanica. The sequence continues at coordinate 4,893,727 of OY783223.1, read as the reverse complement.
AAGTGTACTATATATTGATAAAGTGGGTTACTAGAACCTCAAATGTTCAATTATTTTTTAATAACTCCTTATATGTTAAGAGATATTAACAATTAAAAAAGTCATTTTGTCTCTTTAATTATTAAAGGGATTCAACGTTGTACAACATTCCAAATGCATGTGATATCGCAACCGGTAGTTGCTATCTCTTTTAAACAACAGAGCGTAAACGAGATATATTCTTGACAGAACTTTGACAAGTTTACAGGTTACCAACCTTACAACTCATAAATCTCTGCTATATGAATTTATATATCAAAATATCAAATATTATTTACAGCTATTTCGAGGAACAATAAAATTCCAATAATATGTCTGTCGTAACAGGGTTTATTATTCTTTGACTTGGCTTGATTATTTCGACTACCAACAGCTACAAAACATTACCACAGCACTGACCTACTCAACAAATAAGTGACGTTAGAATGCATTTCACGTCATACAAATATGGCCGACCATTTCTAGCGGTAAAACTACAATTCAAACTTTTAATTGCTATATCTTCGTCAACTTTTAGATACTTAATCGCTCAATCAACAATTGAAAAATCGACCACTAAAAAATGAGGACACAAGCCCATTGATGTAAGATAATAAACACTCTCTATTTGTGACCAAAGCAGTTGACAGGTATATTTACTGATATTACAATTATACTAATTTTGTGATAATGACCAAAATCAATTATATAGGTGGTTCCCAATGTCCCATTGATTAGTAACACGCGTGATAATTATCAATAACATATAATCTGGCTATTAGATACGTATGCAAACGTATTAGTCAATTGATTGATATGTGACACCAATAGCTGTTTCATCTTTGATTTGCTTTGTAATAATTCACACATTAATTTTGACAGAATGTGCAACGACCATAAATTGTGTAATTGTGTTATAGAGATCATGATTATTGTTATTAACAATGTACAGCAACGCTTCTTACAAACTAAACAAATTTAGTTTAGATTTCCTTTTTTTGGATCAGCTGAAAAAAGTAAAAAAACATTTTCATTTACTATTTTAAGTTTAAGTTTCAATTTTATATTTAACCTTTCTGACACCAAAAGTTACAAACTTGCAGGAGCGTGTAAGGGGGATGAAGGGAGTTTAATTCTGGAACCTACTGTGAGCGAGGGTAATCTTGAAGGGAGCCTGATTCTCGAACCTTCTTTATGTGCCGTACTTTAATAATTATCGAGTAGAATGAATTATTTTCACTATACGGTAGCGTTGTAACTTAATAATTAAAAAATAGTCTCAATTAAATAGATTTACAATTTTTACAGACTTTATTAAACAATACAAAACAATTTATAACTATTTACAACTATTGTGCAACACTTAATTTCACTGGTTTTTTACTTTTTCTGACTACTTGTGACCTACTGATTACGACTCGGTACTCCTGATCCTTATATAGTCCCCAGTGTCGTAGTAAAAATAACCTTACAGGAATTCGTAACCTTCTAGAGGAATCGGCGCAATTATTCTATGCCTTGGTCCTTATATATATAACTTAACATTATGCACAGTTAGTTCTATCAGCTAAATATCAACTGTGTTGTCGTTGGCACCCACTACAGTGAAAGTAGCTATACCTAATATATACCATTAGATCATCTTAGCAGAAAGCAGTTGTCATATATCTGGTCAGTGTCACCAACTAAAGAAATAAAATTTCTTTACATATGTATATTTATTTATTTATTTCTTTTTATATATGTGTGTGTATGTGTGTGTGTGTGTGTATATATATATAATAGATGTGTGAAAAGTAATTTAATAATATATGATAAAGTACGTAATGTAAATGGCTGTGTCTGAATTTAATTAACGTGTGGATTGTAAAACAGATTATAAAGCAAGCAGCCGCGTTGAAAATCATGGAAAGTGGAGCAAACATTATCTCCATTTCACAATCACCCCCCCCCCCTTCACCTTCCTCTTTACTCACTCTCAAACTCAACACAATATCCCCCACCAGCACCACTCAACTCAAAATGCCTACATCTGTCGTACGTATCGCATCGTACGAGTACATCCTCTCAGGAAAAGAGTGAATCGTTGTGGAGGGGATAACGTAGGTGGGAGTGGGGATGAGTTACATTATTGTAACTCACCAGTTATATTATGAATATGTATAAAAGTAGCTAGAGAAAAAAAAATCATGTATGTTTTGTTAGATGTTTTTTTAATATTTGAATATAAAATATAATCCCTAAACATAAACATTTAAATACCCTAAGGGATGTTTTGTTATGCCGTTAGTATTATAAATGATAGGTGGTAGTAAGTATGTATCGGTTCGCTCAATAGGGGTTGCTTTGCCTGCTTTGGAAATGAAAAGGATTGCGAACGTTCGGTATGAGACTAATATAAATATGTAAATATTTTTAAGTGATGGACGGGGAATAGTAACCTGTGGATCAAATAATTCGAATACGATGTTGTTAAAGTGGTTGAGGTGCCTTCAGGGGCTTATTCAAGTGCATATTAGTTATGTTGAAATATATTGTATGAAAAATTGTTTTTAGATAAAAGTTTAAAAGTTGTAAACATCGTTTCTTTTTTAAAGACTTTATTTTTATACAGTTGTATAATCCCATGGATTATTTAAGGAGACACAGGACGTAAAGCCACGTGAAAACGTTGTGAAATTTGGAGGGTCGGTACAAATAGTTAAAATACATGCTGTCTCAAAATTTTACAGACTTAGGGTTCATAGTTTTTTTTTTATACATGATTAAAAATAGTCATTTTCCATACAAATCATAATTTTTAGCTCAATTTCACCACATAATATAACTTTTAACTATAAAAAAATGGTGACACGGCTTTCAAAAACTAGGTGTATATAAATTAATCTTTTCTGTAACTATTAAAAAGAAAATTATCAAAAGGATACCTATTTACGAAAATATTTAAATAAAACCTTTAAGAAACCGTAAATGTAGGTTATAAGCCGGCAACGTTGCAAATGCCAATTTGAGCGGGAAATTCAAAATCTGAATAAATATTTTATAAAATATAACAATTTATTTGTCAAAAAACCAAATCTCGCATGCGTCAACACACGTAAATTTGCAGCGTTACAAAATTTATTATTCCTTTTCCAAAATATTTAATTTAAATTTAAATTGAATTAATATAAATTTGATATTAATTATAGGTAATTTTTAATTTATTAAACTATTATATGCATAAAAAAAATTCAAAGGTTCAGTTCCAATATTTGCTCGTTCCTCATGTACTTCGTATTTTGCATTTCGTATTACCGAGAGATAAACTTTTGGCATTGACGGTACGTGCTGTACCTCCTTAATTGACGAAAGTTATTAATTTATCATCTTATTGTTAAGAACGTATAAAGCTGATCTCACACTAAACGTGATTGTCAGGTGTTTGATATATGATATAATATAAAATACAGGTATATGACTTGGCTAATTGGACGCCACTCTGAAGTAAACATAGAAAACAATCGACTTATATATAAACAAGTGGTAAAATCAGTGTGGACGTATGGAGTGCAACTCTGGGGTTGCAACAAGAAATCCAAACGTTCCAAAATAAAGTTCTGCGAGGAATAGTTAATGCACCGTGGTATATATCCGCAATGACGACATACATAGAGACCTGAAGATTAACACAGTCGGAGAAGAAATCAAATCTATAGCAGCAAAACACGAGTTGAGACTTCGTAACCACGAAAACATCGCCGGGACGCAAATGTTGCTTGATAGTAATGATGTTCGAAGACTTCGCAGGACTAAACCCTCGGACCTAGTAACCTAATCATGTAGAATTGTTCATTGGATCAATCTCTACCACACCGTGTAATTATTGAAATGTAAGCTACTAGATAAGTATATCTATTCTTAGTTGTAGTATTATAGAAAATTAAAAAAGAAGGCGTGTGATATGCGCGTACAGACCTCAACCTCATCATCCCTTATTTAAATAAATACCATCTTTAACAAAATAAGATTTCAAATAAGCTGTAGAGAACCTTGGATTCTAAAGTTTCAAGAGTAAAAAATCCTGGAGCCCCTGATTTATTGGCAATACTTTCAACATCTATTCGATAACATGAAATATCCATATCTATACTACTAGTGTCGGTTTTCGAGATATTAACTTTTAGCAAAAGGCAATTAGATCGCGAAAATTAACCATTACCTTTCATAATACCTTTTTGTAGCCTCTTAAACATGTTCTATGCAAGAAATGATAAATTATCATGCAGTAACGACATAAAAACATATTGACATAGATTATACTATGATGTCAAGTAAATAGAATTCTCAAAATGGTATTAGCCTGTACACAACTTGCAGTGAAATCTCATTTTTGGTATATTTATTATGATACGTACGTCGTAACTTACAACGTCTACTACTATTTGATTTATTGGTGGCTGAATAGCCGCAAAATACAAATTCCTCATAGCTGCGAATGAAATATCGACCATAGTGCATACCCCAAATAGATGACGCTTAGAATGTGATTTATCAAAGTATATGATACGTAATTTATATATATCAGAAAATGTATAAGAACATTATAATGTAAAGTATGCGATTTAGTGCTAAACCACGGGAAATACTGAAAGACAATACTCTTTTTCTATGTTTATGACTAAAACAAGAAATACTAGCACAACGTTAAACTTTATTCAAATTTTGTTGATAAATAAAACATGGTTTATTTAATATAAAGAAATTTCAGCAGAAGTTAATAATAATGGGCGCAGTTAGTATTTTGATAGGTGACCCAAACGTGTCCCAAAATTCAACGATAAGCGGGCACCATAGGGTGGTCCTGCTCATGACTACATGAGAGAAAAAAAGAAAAAGAAATTATCTTATTTTGTTTTGAAATTACAAAAAAAATTTAAAATCTTTCGAAAATTGAAACACCTTAAGATGTTTTTAACTGCCGTGACTACAATTTTTCAAATATTTCTGATTTTTTTTTTGTATCGACAACCTAAATAGTACTGCTATCCACCACAACCATTAAAAATTACAGAATGCCTGTAGTTTTTACACAAAAATCAATCGGGATCAAAGGGATTCAACGTTGTACACATTCCAAGTGCATGTGACATCACAATCCTTCTGTAAGGTTACCAACCTTACAGCTCATAAATCTCTGCTATATGTATTTATATATCAAAATATCAAATATTATTTATAGCTATTTCAAGGAACAATCAAATTTCAATACTATGTCTGCCGCAACAGGGTTAAATAAAATAAAAACTTATTATTCTCTGACTTGACTTGATTATTTGACTACCAACAGCTACAAAACATTACCACAGCACTGACCTAATCAACAAATAACTGACGTATACAATGCATTTCACGTCATACAAATATGGCCGACCATTTCTAGCGCTAAAACTACAATTCAAACTTTTAATTGCTATATCCCCGTCAATATTTAGATATTTAATAGAATAGACACGCCAATACACATTTATTAACATCAATTTCAATCAGCAATTGAAAAATCGACCACTAAAAAATGAGGACACAAGCCCATTGCATGGCGATTCTAACTCCATACCTGAAATTATATATATATATATACACCTGAAACATTATAATATATATATATATATATATATATATATATATATATATATATATATTTGTGTGTGTGTGTGTGTGTGTACACATAACCTAAAAAAAACTCTCAACGAAATAAATTTCATAATAACATAATCGGCTTATAATATTTTGTAGCAAAAGCCCAATTTAATTAATAATATTTTTTAATACAAGAGCATATTATTTTTCTAGCGTTTTTACTCGTAACAAGAAAAACGTAGGCAAGTAATCTCTTGTAAAGTTCTATAAAAAATAACAAATGTTTTTCAAATAAATAAGAAGAAGAATGATATACGGTATTAAGATTCGTAATTCTAATACCCTTAAAAAAATAATTCTATTGATGTTTTAATTTTGTGAAATTTTTATAAGAGTTTTTTTGTTTTTGTTTTAAATGATATTTCTGCAAATTGCTTTAAGCTTCTCGTTGGAATTAAGTTTGGTTTGGAAATACCTTGTTATTTCATTTAAAGTCATGTTAAAATGTTCTTGACAAAAATCTGGTAACAATTCCCAATACTGTGTTATATCACCGTTGCCCTTCTACTATGTTGGTACTTGAAAATATAGCGCTAGTCTGGGGATTGAATCCATAGTCGTTGTATCTGTTTCAATTTTCTGCTGTACTCGATAATGCATAAAATTATTCGGTGTAATATAGGTTGCCAGAAAATCAGGCGTTACTATTTTAAAATAAATACATTTTAATATTTTAAGCGTAGACTTGTTCTGCATGACTTTTAACACCGTCTTATATTACTAGATGATAAATTTAAATCTTATAACAGGTATAATTTATAATAATATAAATTCAGGGCACTAAAAATAGCAAATTAGAATAATTTAGGTCCTTATAAGTTCTTCTGCGCTATCGTGACAGAGATAATTGAAATAAAAACTTCTTCATATTTATTGCCATGTTGTAGATGGGATATTTTCTATAGCTTCTTTGAGAATATGCAAATGTAGTTCATATACACAAGACTTTGCTACCAAAACCGATATTTAAGACACTCTATTTCTTAAAACCACTTGAAGAAATTTTGGTTGAGATAAAAAAAATATTTCTAGATGTATTTACATTATAGATTCTAAATTCGATTTGATTCTCGAAGTAGTATTATATTTAAGGAGTTGATTCGTTGATACAAAATTAAAATAAAAAATTGGCTAGTATTTATTTCATACAGAATTTTACCATTGACAACAAAATCAATAAAACTAAGTATTATTTAATAACTTAAAATGAGAAAGTTGAAATTAAATATAAGAAAATGGAAAAGAAAATATCATTTATAAAAAAAACTCTCATTTTATGTTCAATCTCATTCAAAATTGCTTACCCAACGCTATCTATTTTCATTTTGTCATCATAATCTTTTCCTAACTATTACAGAAAGCACTTCAGATAGTAATCACAAATTTACGATGATAAAGTTATATATACTGTATAAAAATATATATATTTTAGTTGTTTTATCAATATCTGTTATAAGCTGTATCTAAACTTTTGTAACAATTTATTGAGTAGCCGATAAATTGAATTATTTAACAACTAGCAACCACCGTTGAGTGAACCTTCTGAAACCCACCTCAAGCGACGATTCTTTTTAAGTCAATTTCAAAATGTCATAATGATTATATATTTCTCAGATTTCTATTTCAGACAATATAACTTTTTTTATTTAATTTATTTTTTCTTTTATGAGTTTTTTGTGTTCCACAAATATTTTATTAGATCTAAGTGTACACGGAGGTAACTATTAGAGTGTTGGAAAATAAATTCTACAACTATGGAACTCCTCTCACACTGTCTTAAAGTTTAGTGGACTGCTGGACGACTTTTATAGTTTTACATTACTCTCAGTCTAATAACTTTTGTAATTTGTAATTATTGTTAAATTAAATTCACTGTAGATCAATCGTTAGTTTATTTCTTCAACTTAAAATCCTTATTTTATAATTATAATAGCAGATGGCAATATTGTCATCTTACAAATAACATAATTGTTAAGCCAAACAATATCATAATATGTAAGTTTAACACTTAATGTAATACCAATTTATTATTCATATTATATGTGTTAGAGCCTATAGAATTTTTTTCTAAAACACTTCTTCAATATCACTTATTATAGATAATTTAAAATCGATATTAGTGATTGTAATAAGAATGGTTAATCTAATCCTATGTTAAATATACATATATTATTAGAAATATATAGTTTATTACAAAGAAAAAGAGCTAACTTATTAAATATATAAAACCTTTACAAAATAGAGCTGAATTTTGAGCTGAATATTGTAGAAATGTCTTCTACCATTTAATTTAAGTGCAAACTATGCATTACTATTTTGTTTTTAATTATGATCAGTCCCAGATCAAGCTTGTAAGGGGTCCAAGATAGAACACTTTGTTTCGGTCCTTTTACTATCGATTTTCTGCAAAATATATGTATTTCCAATCAGGATTCTATGAGTACACTGCTTGTCCTTCTGAATTTTCTTTATCAATCACAATTTACTCATTTGATGCAACAGTCTCAAGCTTCAGACTGCAAATAAATAAAGGACTGATTGTAACAGTCATGAAACAACCTTAATTAAATTCATCTTGTATCGTTTGTTTCTAGAACATTATTTTAGACAAGAGAAGCTGACAGATTATTCAGACTTTCAATTCAAAATGAAATCTGTCAAACATCATAACAATTATTATAACGTGGTTCTTGACAGTTGACAGCTGCATTGCTGATGTAATTTAATTCATTTGCAATTATATTTACTGTAATTATATAATTATTATTTAAATTACGTTTATTTCACGTATTATTACTGAATTTAAATGAGTCTGCAAGCTGCTGCATAACCTGTTACATAAAAAGTAAACAGAAAAGAGTTGAAATATATAAGTATTAAAGTAATATGTAAATACCTAAATATGCTTAATATACTTTATATATCATAATTAGAAATCAATTACAACTTCTCAAGTTATATAAATATTAACATTTATTAGATTGACACATGACTTATGACTTATTCATTGTAAGAGTATTGCCAGATGATAAATTTAGAGTAGTTTTTCTGACTAGAAAGACTAGTTTATATTGTATTAAACATAGTGGCATAGTTCGAATTAGTTATGGACAGACGTAGAAGCAGCATGTTTTGAAATTTTCAATTAATTAATTACATACGATTATTAATATTATCTAATTAAATTTATATAATAGTTGTGATAAAACGTTTTTAATATAACAGTGACTGTTCCGATTAATGTATGTTGGTGATTGCACAGCAAGTTATAAAGTATTTTTCAATTTGATAACAATGCAGAGTGGTGTCTTTGATGCAATATAGATTCATTTTTTATGTGTTTAATTTACTTTTAATAACCAATTCTTATTACCTTATGTTATATAAACTCTTTAACGATAGTGCTAAACATAAAAAAATACTTAACCTACAACATACAATACACTGTATATGAATGTTAAAAGAGTGTAATTCTACAGATGTAGTTTTTTAAGGTGTTTAGTGTTATTTTCATCGTAAATTAAATGCTGGTAAATGCTTCTTTAAAGGTAAGGTTCTTTTAATAATACGTAGTTTTAATTAGTCAGTATTTTGTAGAGGTTTTAATGGCAGCAGCCATTGTTTTTATATATACAGCATTCACTTCGCTTTAGCTGTTTCTATATTGTTCATAAATATAATATGTCAAATATGATATGTGAACCTATTTATAAAATGCATATCATGTATCAAATTCGAAATTATCATATAAATTGGAATCTATCAGCTAATAAATTTGCTTTGATATTTCATTCTGTTCTGCGATGTAGAGTGGGGGGAGGGGTATGTGTGGTATAATCATATATTTTCTATAGGAGTTATGTTCAGATATTTTTCTATGTTAATCATGCTCGTCTTACGGAAGTATATTTATTGCCTATGTGTCAGAAGATACAGGTAGAAAGATTGGTAATTTTTTACAGTATGTTATAGCAAATCACCTGTATTTTTTTTATATATATTAAAGTAGACGTGATGATTTTCTTAACAAATGTTGACAATTTAAAATATTAAAGCCGATTAAAATAAGAAAGTTACTCCAGAAATTATAATCTTTGAGATGTTGATTGCTAAGGCATATAAAGCAATGTGAAAAATACGAGGAAAGTACACAATTTTAGCGGTCGTATTTTCCTCAATTATAAAATAAAATAAACATTTGAAAAGTTATTTTCTGAACTTAATTTTAGAACAAATAACTTAATTAAAAGCAGGCAGTCTCAGTCATAATGGATGTGAAATTAATTTTGAATTTCAGTTATAACTTTGTACTTTACTTTTAAGAAATATGACTTAGGTAATTATACTTTAGCCTAATTATAAAATATTTGTTTCTAAATTTTATACCTATAGAAACTAGGTGTGGTTAAAGAGGATAGAATTAAAAATTGAGCTTATTTTTTGAAGTCGGATTTTTATTGAATTGTTGGTGGAGATATAGCTATTTAAAATTTGAATTTCAGTTTTGCCGTTTAATTTTTAAGCGTACGCGTTTACTTATATATATATATATATATAGAATATAATGTATTATATATATTATATATGTATATATACTTGTATTTGCGTAGTTAATTTCCTTCGAGCGAACAATTCGTATTTTTTTCATGTTCATTCCAATTATATAATTCAATTTCCGGTTCCGTTCAAGAGAATAATTTATGTAGACATTTTGCTAGAGGTTTTTATAACAACTGAATTGAAAAATATTTATCATTGGTGTCCAAAATATCTTGCAATGGGTCTCCATATTTTTAATTAATTTTTTTCTAATGTAAGCTACAAAGCATTTTTTTCTGGAATATATTTAATTTTTTTATGTACCTGTTTTTGGATATCAATGATACATATATCTATACATTTTCTGTTTCATTCGTGGTTGGATCACACTCAAAAACATACAAAAACAAAACATGCTGTATAGAAAAATTGCTTTTCGTTTTTCTATATATTGCGTTCACATAAAATATTTAATCTGGAATTATGTTAATCCGAAAATCATTTATACAACAATATTTTTTCCGTCATTTTTGTTATAGGTCTTTGAACAAGAGCGCTCATTTTAAATCAATAGAAAGCGCAATATTTCGATGTTATTTGTCAGATATTGTGTTTCATTACTAACCTCAGAGTTTGTACTTTAGATTAAAATAAAAAAAACACCACTTTTCATGCAAATATTACGTTTTTATCTTGATTTAAATAGAATACTCTTGTTGAAACAACCATAAAATGACTACGCTTATTGAGAGACCCTATACTAATAGTTAATTTTGAGAAAGATATTTCCGTTTTAAAAATGAAAATAAAGCGCTAATAACATCTGCAAAACTTTAAGAAAATGTAGCATATTTAGTATTAAATTGTTCAGCAAATTTTTATGGATGAAATTTGAACATTTTCTTCTCTCAACATGGCAGAAATCATTAGTAACGGATTTGGAAATTTTATTTGTTGAATAATCTAGACAATTTTAATAATTATCTACTTCTCTTCATTCGGAGGAAGATAAATTAGAGATAAAAACAAATATAGCAAAACTTTTTTACTTTTTCTTTCGATAATTTTGTAGTATTGAGATTTTTTAATACTTTTTTTGGAAGAAAACTCTAATAATTAATAAGCACAAGAAATATGTTTACGTACTTTTAATCTAGTTTAAATTAGGGATAAATGTAGTAGAACTAAAAACTAATAAACATACATTTTTTGGCTTATAATTGTTCCATCATTGTTAAAAACTTTGATTGTTGCTATGTAAAATATTATGTACATATTACTTTCGCACTTAATGTGAATGTACTGCTCTAATATCTTGTTTCAACAAAGTACGTATACATATTTAATACAACATATGCAAATGCTATTCAAAGATTCACCACAATCCTTTTGTGGTGTCGGTATGTTTCACCAAGGAATAAATATAATTTAATCCTCTTGGTTTAAACGTACTCTATATGTGGGAATATACCTAGCAACAAACCAGCAAATACGTTGCAAAATTCACCCCAAAATCGTAAATAAATAAGCGGTGATAAGTGGGAATCGGTTTCCAACAGGAACCCATCACGTGGATTGATTGTTCGTGATATTTTTAGTCCAAACGATTGCCAGGAATTCAGAAATTCAGGAATGGGTTTTTTACGCTTAGTTCCTCCTGTTTTTTATATACATATATATGTACGTATACTTTTTAAAGTGTTGTTGAGGTAAATTGTATATTTTCTATAAGAAAAAAGTTTTCTAATGTTTTTGAGGATACATAAAATGTAGAAAATGTGGGTTTGTTAACTTGGAATCAATTTGAGATAACTTTAGAAGTTTTCTTGATTTGCTTTTTATATAAATATTAAATTCTGATAGATTCTTTATTATTACAATTATGTCTCAGAGATGAACGCTATAATTAGTAAGGGGAAGCCGTCCGTGCATTTTAGGTAGGCTTCGAATATAGAGTTTTGAGATAACGACGAAAGCAATATTCGAATTGCAAGCATTCTAACGATATTTGATAAGCTTATCTGCATTACAACTTTGTTTGGTTTTATTTATGTCAACTTTAACTTTTACTCTAATTTAGATTAAGAAATAGAAATTTGATTTTCAACACGCTATATGTTTCTAAATAATTGATATACTAATTAATGATCTATTTATAAACAAAGCTTGAACATTTATCTCACTCCTAAAGTTTATATGCTTTAAATAGCTCAATCGTGTGTAAAGTTATTAACATTTTTATATTTGAAAACATGGAGTACTAGTACAAAGTTGCAAATCGATTATCATTTTAGTACACTGTTGTCATCTATATCTTATTATATAACCATGAAGTAATGTTTCACCTTAAGATTCATATACATAACACTTTTTTTCAATCTTTGTTTTTGTTCAACCCTTATTTTAGACGCAGGAGATAATATCATTAGCTAAAAAGTTTTTTACAGAATTTTGTGTGGGATAGCGCACTCTTAAATTTCTCAGCATCCTTTGCCTCTACTCTATTTGATCTGGCAACGGATAATTTTTTCCTAATGCTTTTGCTGCTAGGATCGCTTGGTCGTCGTTTACTACTTTCGAAAATTGCGTAAATAATCAGGCTGGCGATTTTTAACCTTATATTTCATAAATATGAGTTAATGCTAAGCAATTGTATATTATTTAGACTTATCCATATTTCTAATTGTTTATGCCTTTCGTCCATGACACTTTTAAAGCATTTGAACATAAACTTAACTAGTCATCTGTCTTTCTTCTTATCTCACCACTCTTTCGCTCCTTTCTTGTGTCTTTTCCTCCATCTCTTTCCTACGTCACTCTCTTCTACTGCTCGTTCACATCTTTCATCTCCTCCTTGTCGTTTTTCCCACTCATTTCTACCAATTCTTACTATATTATACACCACCAACTTGATTCAGTTTTTAATTCAGTTGATGTTAAATTAGTGTGTTCACCAAATATCTGTTTTATTGTATGTTCATCACATTATGTTTCTGCATGATTTTGCAAAACTATGTTATAGATATATTTCAGGAGGACCTTTTAGTCTATAAATATCACGTGACACAAAATATATGTTAACAGACAAGACAGACAGTGAGGTAGGATCAGTTTGAAGCCTCTAAATTTTTAAATGATTTATTTATATGATTTTAATCCCGAATGATTTATGTTTTTTATTTAAATCTCTTTGCACGAGTGGTATCGCATAAATAGCATTATTTATGTATAAGTATGTTATGATAAAAATTTATTTATTATACGTTGATATATCAATTGACGAGTATCGCTGTTTTTTGGTTTATGAATGTTGTGTGTGTGAATTCATAGTGTTTTGCAGGCGCTGTGAACTTTATGTATACGTACCGGCCTAAGCCTAAATCCGCATTGTAAATTTTCTTAGTTGATGTCTTGTATTGTTTTTTATCTTGTGAGTTTGTCTAGAAAATCGTGTACCAAAAAAAAAATAACAATAAAAAACTGCATTTGAGTTTGATTCCCGATAATTCCCGGACACACGAAATTGAGATTTTTCTATTGGCTCGAAAGTTATGAAAGTAGCTTTACTAAGGCTTTTATAATTGGTAAACTAATGGATGGACAATAAATTTAGAAATTGAGATGAAAATGAAATTACCTTCATATGAAATTTTTAATATAATCAAAAAATTAAACTTCAATTTGAGAAACACAGATTTCATTAACAAAAGTCAGTTAAAAGGAAGAGATTATTATATGTTATTTAGAAATGAGTCCCGCAAAATTATATCAACTATAATCAGAATCAAAAGTAATCATTGCAAAACTCCAGCTCACCTGTACAAAAATTATATTAAATCTGACGATAGATGTCAATGTGATGAAGAAGGAACTTTGGATCATATTATATTTGAATGTATAAATTATAGTTTAGAAAGATCAAAATTCAATAGTGATATATTAGATGTGATTAAAACTTTTCCTGTTAATACTAAATTTTTGTTAAGTGATTCAAAATTAATTAGTGAATTATTGAAATATTTAGAAATTTGTAAAATTGAATTATAAATTATAAAAGATGTATAAAAAATGTTTGATAGTGGCTATGACGAAAGAAAGTCAAGGAAAATAAGTAAATAAATATAAAAAAAAAAAGAAACGGTTTGAAAGTTGGTACTATCTAAAAATCATAAGAATATGTCGATAGTGGCGACATATATATATATCATACTACGAACTTATTTAGTGATGTGATATATATATATGTATATATATTTCCATAAACTTAATGAATGTATACAAAACCCATTAAAACTTTAATTACGCACTATTCTATAGTACATATTAAACTATGTGTTTTTCGACAATAAATTCAAGGCCATTAAAAGATTTACGACTGCTTTATTTTGTTGCCAGGAAAACTGTTACATTGATTTTCATTACACGGGTACGAATAATATTGTATAGTTAAATGACACACTAGTGGTGGAAATATATACTCTAGAATGTATCGATATATGAATCGGAGTATATCGATACATATTCGTTAGAATCGTTAATAGTAGGAGATTAATTAGAAGACATACCTCTTTAAAGGATCTTGTGGAAATGAAAGCAGCGATGTTATTAAAAGAGTTATTATTCGTACTTAAAATTAGCATATATAGAATAACATTAAAATAACGTTAAGCGTTATCTAATTCATTTCTCTCGTTGGATTATAAAGATGCTGTGTATTTTGAGATATTTTCAAAGAAACTGTAGGAAATAAATAAAGGATAACAGTCAGCATTGAAAAATCGTAAATAAATCGTGTTCTACGAACGAATGCAGCTCCTCACTGATCTTTGGTAATTAATAAAAAATTATTGGAGCTCGATTGGGAAGTGACGTCGCATTCCCCACATAGCACTAACTTTAACTCTTTGAATGAACTTTTACTGATAATGCCTGGACCTTAAGTTCTATAAATACAGAATCATGAAGTTGCCACAAAGATGACAAAAGACCATTGAACAAATTGTAAAATACATAATTGATTAAAGGTCATTCATTGTATAAAGAAAAATGACTTATTTCACATTAAAAAACTCACAATCATTTTTATTATTGTGTGTTTTCCAATTACAGAGCACAATGCGACTTAGTGTCATTAGTTTTTAAATGTGTACTTTCACTCATACTTGTTTATTTTTATTCTCAAAAATTGTATATATTTCTTAACTCAATTTTATAAATTTAATTTTATTTACAAAATAATTTTTATGATTTAAATAAAATAAAGATTAATGTTAAAAGTATTAAGTTATTTCATACAACGGTATTGGAAATAGTAATCAATAGTAATTGTCAATAATATAAAGAATGTCTATATTTTATGCTAATTAGTTTTGCGTTCTTGTTTTCATTCCTTCAATTTTTATGAATTTATTATTTCAGTTTTTCATTGTAATTAATTTGAACGATAAAATACATCGATACTATCATTGTCGTCCTTTTTCTGTTTTATTCACACCACTAAACGTAACAACGCTGCTGTTTATACTTAAAAGCAAGTGATTACACTTTCATTGTTGTAATCGCGCTTTAAACACTTAAACCATTTTCCAGAAAAGCAATAGATAATAAAATTTAAATTTATAAAAGTCTTTAAGGGACATATTAAAAAAAATAAAGTTTTAATGCTGTTTTCTTTTCTTTTTTTTTACTTAAATTTTTTAACTTTTATTTTTTAGAAAGATGAAAAATATACTTTGATAATAATATCTTACGACAATATGAAAACTGATAGCCTTCCCTAAAACAAAATGCTTTGGTATTGTATTTTATATATAAAGGGTAGAATATTTTGTTTACACCCTCGCCATCGTCCCACACCCCCCTTATCCTGCTCCCTTATCAGGTTGGGTTGCCAAGGCTATATCCCTTTTACATTACCAGAGGGACATAAAGTGCATTATGTGTTTTTAAAAAGAGAAAAATTTTAAAAGAAAATGGTTTAGGTTTCAAAAATAAATATATATAGAAAAATATAACATAGCTGAAGGCGTTTTGGGATGAGTTCGACGTTTTTCATTCCATGTGTGTCTAATATTGGTATCATGCGCACAGGAGTATAATTAATTTGTTGAGGAAGCGATGTTTTAATGCTTGCCTTCTGTTTCTCAATAGGTTTTATCAAGTAATCTGTGATTTTGTTTTACATTTACGCACTAGTTCTTTCATCTACTTGTGATACCGTATTCAGCTGCGTTTAAGGCTTCACACGAGCACGAGACTTCTCTAGTCTCGTCTCGCTTCTTGTCATATAAAAGCGAGACATTTCTGAAAACTGTTGAGACGATACCGAGACCCAGAGTCTTGTTTCTGGACTCGTTGACGTTATTTTAAAAAAAAATTGTGAGAAAAATAAACTAACAGCAACATAAACGTTTTTTATTACAAAAAAGGTTAGGTCGTACATTTACGAAATATAAAAAAGTTGGTAAACAAATATCTGTTAAATATTTTATTTTATAATTTTATCTTTTACAACATTTCGTAGCCGAACTTTGTAGTGTAGGTGTTAGTAGTGTCAACCTGAAAAAAAAGTTGATGCATTAAGTGAAATTGAACCAGTTGGTGAACGGTGTGTTTTTTCGCGTATATCATTAAAGGATGATGTAATGCAAACGTTGTTATAGTTCAAATTACGAGAGTTCGGCAGCGACTCATACTTAAAACAAGTTGTGGGGTATAAACTGCTGATATAACTAAAAAGCACTGACTCACTTATTTTTCTATAATGTATATAGAAATGAATAAGATAAAATTCATTATCGTATTACAGATTTATACCGCTCTTATAACCTCTTTTAAGTATAAGTCGTCGCCGAACTCTCGTGATTTGGACTATATGTTTAAATTCTTGGTCATCTTGCGATTTAAAAAATAAAATTACACTAACTACTAACCCATTTATTCATTTTAATATAATGAATTACTTTGTTTAGGACTATCTTAGGAGCCAGTTCTCACAATAACGATTTTTTTCGATACTTGATTTTTGAAACTCTCGTCTTATCTCGTCTCGTCTCCCTAGCTGCGTTATCGCATGTAGATTCTAACAGAGATTGCCACCTCCCAGGCAATCACCTTTGCAGAGATTTTTCTAAATGTACGCTATATAATTTCTGTGGTGATTAATTCATTTAGCAGATATTGTAAAATTTTAATCCTTCGTTCCCTGCTATTGTGTATTTAAACGCGTATGTTTCTCTACTAGTTCTCTTGCAGGCTGTCCCCTTTACTCCTGTATTCTGTGAGACATTTATTACGGGAGCTAGGATACCACTATACTCTGTATGGCGTACAATGGGCAATTACCGCAGTTATATTCCAGTAATAAATATATAATTTAATGTTCTTTTTATTACATTTGTTAATTTAACCATTCTCCTTTTACGACCCCATGTGCAAACATTCATTTGTTTTTAATTATTTTTAGAGTCCATATAAATTGTGCTACGTTGTTAGAAGCTGTACATCTAGTGAATGGACGCGGATGTTGGTTTTGTGTGACGTTATTTCACGTTGCGTTAAAGGAATGATGTACAATGTGTAATACCAGTTACAGTAACGACTGCAAAGATTAAATCACAAATTTGTGAATCGGTAGACATTTTTTTTATTGATTGTATCCATGTATTACACAAACGTCCAAATCTCTAAGCGATTCATTAGGAAACAGAAAATATATATTTTTTTATATTTATTTACTTATTTGCCTTGACTTTCTTTCGTCATAGCCACCATCAAACATTTTTTATAATTTATAATTCAATTTTACAAATTTCTAAATATTTCAATAATTAACTAATTAATTTTGAATCACTTAACAAAAATTTAGTATTAACAGGAAAAGTTTTAATCACATGTAATATATCACTATTCAATTTTCATCTTTCTATACTATAATTTATGCATTCAAATATAATATGATCCAAAGTTCCTTCTTCACCACATTGACATCTATCGTCAGATTTAATATTAATTTTGTACAGGTGAGCTGGAGTTTTACAATGATTACTTTTGATTCTGATTATAGTTGATATAATTTTGCGGGACTCATTTCTAAACCATCTCTTCTTACTTAAATTTGGATGTAACATATAATAATCTCTTCCTTTTAACTGACTTTTGTTAATGAAATCTGTGTTTTTCAAATTGAAGTTTAATTTTTTGATTATATTAAGAATTTCATATGAAGGTAATTTCACTTTCATCTCAATTTCCAAATTTATTGATTCCTTTGCCAATTTACCCGCAATTTCGATTCCTCTTATTCCACAATGTCCTGGTAACAGAAATAATATTTTATTTTATACTTTTAATTAATTCTTTACAGTTATATTTATAGACACATACCGCGTAAGTTGAATTTTATTGAAAATATGACAGATCGCAATATAAATAAATTAAAAGATATAGATAAATTAACCTTCCTTATAACTTAAGAGTTTTCTAGACCCTTGCTTCCTTAATGCTCCACATAAATCGAGAGGTATTTCACGCAATAAAGGAAACCTTTATTTAATGAGGCACTTCAGCCATTTAACGCAAATTTACTTCTGGATTTCTGTTGATTTTATTTTATTCAACGGTTGTTTTATTACCTAACAGTATAAAGTTATTAGTATGTTTGTTTGTTTGTTCTTCTGAAAGTAAATGTTTACATTTTTTAAGACAGCACCTGTTGGTTTATATCTTAATATGTTTTATATACTATAATCCTGATAGAATGTCCTTATAATCTTTACCCAATATTCACGTTTTATGTAAAATATACATATACTAGCGTTTACCACCGTCGCAAGCGACGACTGTCTTTTGTGTGTGAATTGAATTTCATTTCAAATTTTTGTTCCAATTTTTTAAATTGAAATATTTAACTGGTTCTATATTAATTTTACATATAACAACAAATAATTTTCCATATAAACTGACTAATATATTTTTTCAACAAAATATAAAATATTTTCAATTTATTCGTTGTTTCATCAACTTTTTTTCAAAATTCGGGATTTTTATTTTCGATTTGTAAATTAGGTACCAAAGTTAGCCCATATATAAAATTTTGCTTTCGCACTTTTTGCACTATTTGCGCTATTCGCACTGTTCGCATTATTTGTACTTTACGCATTATTCGCACTATTCTAATACAAAAGGAGGTCTAATACAACATTATTTAAAATTTAAGAAAATATTTCCATCATTTTTCATCACCCTTTTATATATCCTACAAATATAACAAATTGAAAAGGGTATTTTTCTATTGAGATTACACTGTTATAAATAATATGACGAAAACGTAATAGTCTTAATATCTTATAATTGTTATTTAATATTATATTTTTCTTTGATGGTTTCATACATTTTGCTTAAGTCAGATTAATCAAAGAAATGAATTAGTTTCTTCAGATTTTTCTACTTTCAAATATTTCCTTATATTCTTTAGGAATTATACATTAAGTACATCTTAATATGACAGCCGTTATCTTAAAGGTGGAAGAAAATATTAGCCGAAGAGAAGACGTATATATAGTTCAAATTACGAGAGTTCGGCGGCGATTCATACTTAAAACAAGTTGTGGGGTATAAACTGCCGATATAACTAAAAAGCACTGACTCACTTATTTTTCTATAATGTATATAGAAACAAATAAGATAAAATTCATTATAGTGTTATAGATTTATACTGCTCTTATAACCTCTTTTAAGTATAAGTCGCCGCCGAACTACCGTGATTTGGGCTATATCTCAATAAATAATTTGGTGAAGTGACCTGTTTTGTGACGTTTCTATCACTATTGCACTTCAATTAGAGTTCGCATCAACTTTATCTTCATTTGTATTCCGACAGGTGGAGTGCTTTCACTATTTGTGTGTGAAAATAAATATTTCATAGGAACGACTTTGAGAAACTGAACTATAAATGAACACTTTCATGACAAAAAATCATACGCATCTTCAATGTTATAAATACTACATACCTATACAACTATTTAACAGTGTAAACATCAATATATATATATATATATATATATATATATATATAAGTATAAGGTAAAAGGTATAGAAAATACCCCTTTAAATTCAATAATATCGCCATCTAGAACACAGCCACCGGGTTACCCCTATCCCTAGAATATTCCGTTGTTCTTTAAAGTATATACCAAACGTATATAAAATATATCCAAAAAATATTCTGTTCGATCTCCAGGTAAAGTATATGGAATTGTATATATTAGGGATGGTTTGGCCATGGCTGTGTTACTCCACTACACGTGTAAAGGGGGTGTATGCACTATACACTGTTCAACCCTTAGATTTGGGCAAAATGTATGACTTTAATAACGTTGCAAACTCCTTTCTTTTCTATAAATACACTGTCAATAAAAGAAAAGTAGTACTGGCTTAGATTTCACACGACTGCGTGTTAAATATAAGTACGTAAGAGCCTAAGACAACTAGACAGTAAGTTAGAATTAGTATACTGCATAAAAGAGTAAACGTTAATTAATACAGAACATAATGACGCGTCCACACAAAATAAACAGCGCATATATTAGAGCAAACAAAGTAGTATAGTTGCAAGAGAATAGTGCATTTCTATAAATTCATGCTCATATTCATTCCCTTCTGTTGTGTTGTAATATAATGCAGTGTCGTTCTATAATGATTGATCCAATGCATAAATCATTTTATCACTCGGCATAAATATCACGGCATGCACAATTTAATAGAGACAAAGTTTTATGGCCTGGTATGGATATGGTACTGGTATTTGTACACATAGAATTAATGGAATAGGGAGAGCACTGCATGGAGAATAGAATATTCATGTTATTATGAAATGAGTACTCACAATAATTGTGAACAGCGCGATTTGAATATTCAATTTGATCCTAGTTTTTATAACCTGATTTAAATAAATGGTATGTTTAGCAAAACATTATCAGCAAGGGTGTAGGGAGGAGGGTGTACTCGCACTCCATGCCATGCAGAAAAATACAGAAATTAGGAAATAACATTTCTATTATGTTTAAATAAAAATTTAAGCTCTCTGAAAAGTTTTATTGACTTTTTCAATAAAACTAATTTAATCTCATTATTTTAAATATACATACTCGTGTCTATAAGTTGTAAATTATGTATTGTGAATGTATATATTCTTTTAAGTAGGTATAGGACGTTAACGTAAATGATGAAAACGTTGTGAAATTTGGAGGGTCAATACAAATAGTAAAAATACATGCTGTCTCAAAATTTTAGAGACCTAGGGTTCCTAGTTTTCTTTTTATACATGATTAAAAATAGACATTTTCCATACAAATCATAATTTTTAGCTCAATTTTACCACATCATATAACTTTTAACTATGAAAAAATGATGAAACGGCTTTCAAAAACTAGGTGTATATAAAAGAATCTTTTCTGTAAACTATTGCAAAAAGAAAATTATCAAAAGGATACCTATTTACGAAAATATTTAAATAAAATCAGTAAGAAACAGTAAGTGTATAGGTTATAAGCCGGCAACGTTGCAAATCCCAATTTGAGCGGGAAATTCAAAATTGGAATAAATATTTTATAAAATATAACAATTTATTTGTCAAAGAACCAAATCACGCATGCGTCAACACACGTAAATTTACAGCGTTACCAAATTTATTATTCCTTTTTCAAAATATTTAATTTGAATTTAAATTCAATTAATATAAATTATAGGTAATTTTTCATTTATTAAACTATGATATGCATAAAAAAATCATTTTAACTAGCAAATAGCAGTTTAATAGGGAATTGAACAATTCATTTTTCAAAGATACAGTCCCAATATTTGCTCGTCCTTCATGTACTTCGTATTTTGCATTTCGTATTACCGAGAGATACACTTTTTGCATTAACGGTACGTCCTGTATCTCCTTAAGTACTAGTAATTTTTAAAAGTTGATGCACTTAAATAAATATTAAAAATCATATGAATTTGGAAATAATGTCTTCCTACGAACCCTGTAAACATTTTAAAGAAATGGCATAGCTAGCTAAAGTTCAGAAAAATTGTCACAATCTTCTCGTCATAAAAATATTCTTCCTCTTCTAACATCATACATTTAAATTTAAATGGATAGTGTTGTCTCTTTTACATTTGAAAATATTAATTTTAGTAGAGATAAAATCAGCAGAGTATTATAGAAAAAGAAACAAGATATAGCTGTCTCTGTTACACTTTAATGGTTTATTTGCAACTTTATTCAATACTAGTGAAATAACAGTTGTTTCATGATAAAACAATCATACGCAAATTCAATATGATGTCAAAGTGATTCCAAAATGTGCACTTAAAAGTGCTGAAGTAACCAGAACTAAAATCGTGAAGAGAAAACTCTCTCTGTTATATAAAATCAAACAGAAAATTTCACTTTGTAGAAGTGTAGGATATAATTTATCCTTCGTTCTTTAGGAACATCCTGTATCCCATATCCCATACAATATGCAATGCATTTCCAGTTGAGTTGTATTGCATCACTTAAGGGTATTGTACTCATTCTAGTCAAAGTTCCATCCCTCTCCATCCCTCGAAACAGTCTGACTTCACTTAAGTTTCGAACACAATTCAGTATGTTCTAGTAAGGTATGTAAGGTAGCACTGGTTAGAGATGGAATGTTACTACATGATGAGATAGAAAAGTGGAGGGGTAAGAGGAGAGTGGGCGGATTCTATACGTATATAACTGGGATAGTTGAACCGTACCAGAGAGTTGAATATCACAGTTATTGCCCCAAATGCAAGAGATGGTTCTTGAATTGATCAAGTTGTTCTCCCACCTCTTAGGTGCATGACTCAGAAACCAGATATACCGTTTTACACTAATAGAATGTGCACCATTCCAAAATTGTGCAATTTAACTGACTGGCTAAAGTGCCAATGTAATGAAATTTTAATATTAAACATGAGAAATGACTTGCGCATGCACGGATTATAAAAGACTACATTTATAATCATTGCTCTAAGTTAAGTAGACGTTTATTTGTGTTTCAGAAGATGTGAAATTTGTCAATTTATTGTGTTATCTAAAGTTAATCATATTTAAACTAATTCTAAATTACTATCTGAATTTCTTGTGCTCTTGTGTACATTTAGCGATATGGCCGAGTACACCACCTATGTGTATTATTGCTTTTAGAGTTCAAGGAAGTCTTTCGGGTCATTTTAGCACCAGTTCGAAGGAGTTAAGGACAAACCGAGCTCTTCTTCTGGCCGGCAACTTCAGAGAGCGATAAATTGAATTTACCCCACCAGTTTTACCAATAGAACAGCCAGACAAATGTCTAGGACACTGAATTCGGTGAAGATCGGCAAAACTTAAAATTTGTGGTATCCTAAAACAAGCCTAGATTTGGCAAAAGCTGGCGCTAAACGATGCTACGAACTTCTTCCAACGTTGGCAGAAGTTCGGGCTGTTATCGGTATTTTGAACCGCGTCAATAAGGATTTTTCTACCCCCACCACACACTTGATCCACATGTCAGGCACTGCTGCACGAATTGTCCCGAACATTAGAAGGTTTTATACTTGAAGGTTTATTTATTTACTTGAAAGTTTTTGTTAAACAGTGTCAGTGTCAATAATATCAACAAATTAATAAAATAAATAAATCATTCGGATCAAACATTCCTTCCACCGTGTATTAGGAAACTTGCCATGTCAATCTCAATCTTGACTCACACGTTAGAGCATCGCATTATCTAGATCCGGCTTAAATACAATTGATTCGCTTAAGAACTGCATAAATAAATTGAGCTGTGTACTCTTGGAAGTTTGTGATTGTGACAATAATTGTTGACTTGAAAAATGTTAGATTGAAATTCACTAAATGCAGATCATCAGAAACATAATTTCGAGCGAGAGGCAATTTATGTTCAGCTGATTAAATTTAATACAAACAAATAATTACTTGTTGTTCAGTAAGAATAGAGCCGTATAAATGCTTGGCAAACTAACAATTGTAAACGTATAACTACATATGTATTGCATGCATTGATAATTTCTTATCAGTATCAATATATATCGTTTTTTAGCAAGCAAAACTAGTCCAATATGGGTAAAAATTTGTCCTTAAATGTCCCGAGCAAAAGAATAAAAAAATGTGAAGGAAAGAAGTCTGAAAAGTACGATTCTGCAGCTTCAACAAAAATTAGTTAAAGTAGTTAAACATTTACCAGTTAATTTATGAAATTAAAAAAAAAAACTTGTTTATATTAAGTTAAAACCACTCCTAAATCAAATTGTTGGAGGCACTCACTCGCATGTTGAACTCTTTTGACATAAAACCACGAATCCAACCCTCTGGTTATAACACTTCAAGGTGGTTGTAATAGCTTGGGACATGGGGCGGTTAACAGTGGGTCGTTTAGATGGTGAGGGGTAGCGTAGGGTAGAGTATGGGGTGACCTATTAGTCGACCCTTACTTCTGGTGACGTCATGAGTCAAAACCAACTGTGACTTTTTATGGCAAAATAATATATCGACATTGTACGAGTACGAAGGCCGGTGTTTATGGCTGCAGCTATTACAAAAAGTAGCTTATACGTTGTATATATATATATATATATATATATATATATATATATATATATATATATATTGGGTTAGATTGGGTATTGTTTTCCACATCATAATTGGGATAGTACTCTCGTTTTCCACATATATATTTATATCCTACAACCAACTATATAGCTTCATAAGTCAGTGGCTTTTTAAATTTCCCGCGCAGTAACTTTAAATGACACACAGGTCCCGTCAACTGTCATCTATTAATTGACTACTGACAAATTTTGAGCAAACTTCGTCATTCTGTTTGTATTTGGCAGATTGATTAACACAGGACGCCCAAAAGAGGTCATCACGTCAGATATAGTCGATAAAATCCATGGAATGATTTTGGACTATCAAAGAATGAAAGTGCGTGAGGGGGCTAAGACTATAGTCGTTGCAACTGGGTTGGTACATCACATTTTACATGAATATTTGGCCATGCTAAAGCTATCTGCGCGATTGATGCTGCGATTGCGATTGAGTGTGTAGTCACCATGGCAAAAATCCATAAATTGGGCTACAAACTGATACTCCATCTAGAATATTCTTCAGATTTAGTCGCCTGCGACTATTTCCTGTTTCCAAACTTCAAGATATGGCTGGGCAGTAAAAGATTTAGGTCTAACAAAGAGATTGTTAAGAGGAAACGCCTATTTTGAGTGTCTTAAGGAAATCTATTATTTGGGAAAACGCGGGACTAAATGTATCGAGCTTAAAGGAGACTATATTGATAAATAAAGCACTTTTGTGCCGAAGAAGAAAGTCACTTAATCATCAAACTATCCTCACTGAGATAAGTAAAGAAGAATATCGGAAACTTCAATGTTTTTAATATGTTGGAGAACGTCATTTAATAATTGAAAATAATCTCATTTATTTCAATTACAATTTACAAAGAACAGAAAATATAAAAGAACGAACTTACCTGCATTTTCCTTTGGACAATCTACGTCTAAATACGTGTGAAAACTATTACATTTCCTCTAATAAATATAAATAATAATAAATTTTTTTAATACTACCTATAAAACTAACAAATAGTAATTTCATTAACAATTTCTAGCCTTTATAATCAAAATAAATTGAATGTTTTTCACACCCTTATTTAATAAGAATTGACTACCCCTTAGCAAATATAAGATACATCCCTGTATTCAGTAAACAGTCCACGCACGGCTTGCTATGGGGTTGAAACCCCAAAATCCACATCGTCCATGCCATCTACATCTACAACATCCCTATGGTCCAACTGAGATGTGTACACTTAGCCTTATAAACCTTGAACCTCTTGCTACCCTTAATGGACAGGGGTGGGATTCTCAAAGTAAGGATCATGTCTCCAAACATCTTCATAAAGTAATTTAATATTTTATTGAGAATATCTTTGTTCTATTTTTGAATTGGTCCACATAAGATGAATATCGAATTTACTGTATATATTTATTTAGTCTAAAACGTAAATTTATTGAAATTGTGAAATGAACAATATAATATTTGAAATAGTTTATATGTTATACGTAAAATAAGTATAAAAATATCTTATCAATATTCTTTTTATGGTAATTTTCTATTTCATCTTCACTTACATTACAATATTATTACGTTTACATATATATAAACATAATTTAATCTAAAGAAAATATCTATAAGAAATTTATAAATCTATAAAATATTATTTATTAGTAAAGACTCTACGAGAAAAAATTTCAAAGATAAGTATATATATTTACTAGCTTGACGACACAGTGGGCGAGAGCATTGATGCTTGACGCCGACTGCTGTGTCTTCGGGTTCGATCCCCGGACCAGATATATATTTTCTGGGTTTGGTTATTATGAACTTATATTGATTATGGTCAAACATAATCGTACAATATAAAGGCAGTGGTGTAGCCCACATATATGAGGCCACGACACCATAAATACTGCCAACATTGTAGGAGGTCGTCGGTGATAGGACTCAGCATCGGAAATAGGCCGACGTTAAATAAATTAAATAAAAAAAAAAAAAAATTTACTAGCTGACCCGACAAATGTTGTTTTGCCATATACGTTATTTCTAGGAAATATAAACCAAAAAAAATGGACGAAAACTGTAAAGTGAGTGAGAGAAAGGAAGCCGGCTTCTTTCTCACCCCTACTCCATGATGTTTGCTGGTTGAAAAGTGACAACGGGAGACACCTGGTGCGGATAACTGATTGGTTGATAGAACTATACATGAGAATTATAGTATACTACAATTATTACATTCGATTGCCATCTTGTGAATCTGTGGATGGAATAGAATAATATAAAAATCGCGATTAAAAATCAGGGGTTGATCGTATAAGGGTGAAAATTTAGAATTAAATGTATTTTTCAATGCTGAATCATGAAAGAATAAAAACAAATAATTTTGTTCAAAAAGAAAAAAAAAAAATGTTGTGGTGGATCACCCTTAACATTTAAGGGTATGAAAAATAGATGTTGGCCGATTCTTAGACCTACCCGATAAGTACACAAAATTTTATCAAAATCGGTTCACCCGTTTCGGAAGAGTTTGGGAACAAACACCGCGACACCAGAATTTTATATATTAGAATTTATTAATTATTTGAGTGCATCAACTTTTAATAGTTATTAGCACTTTAAGTCAATATTTTCTTAAACATTTTTAGAATACATAATTTATACAAATTCGCCCATTATTGCTTCTCTAATAACTTCATTACCCATCTTCCAATATTCTTAAATATTATAAATTATGAAAGAAAAAATGTGCTCTATTTTTAAATGTATTGTCACACACAGCAGCTTACCGATTGCTTTATTACATATATGTAAATAAAATTCTATATTAGATACTGCGTCTCCGGTTTAGTTTCCGGGAAAATCTAATATATACCTTGTATTTTCTTATCATATGACAAACAAAATTTTTGTTTAAAATTTCATGGAAATTTCTTTCACTTTATTTATCCATTTTTCAAATGTTACAGCAAAATAAAATACTGTTATAATTTCCCTTCCTTTACAAAAGGAAAACTCAAAACATTTAAAGTTTCAACCATTGTCAAAGAGAGTTTTAAGTTTTCCATGTTTTTCCTTTTCCATTTTCATCATGTTTTTACATTTGTCTCTAGTTTTGTAGTCAAAGTTTTGTATATTATAAAGTATTTCCACGTTTTCCTTTACTTTTACCGGATACGAATCTATTGTTGTAAAATAAATTAAAGAATCCAACCACTGGACTTGGTTTTTCTTGGAAAAGGAAAACCAAAAGGAAAAGCAAAGCACCAAAGAAATAGAAATAGCGGGATTGGCTCACTATAGGTTCCTTTTTATGTTTGCACGAGTATAGAGCCAGGGAAAATCGTCAAAAGGATTTTTTATGGTGAAAAGGAAAACATGAATGCTTACGACAGGGTGGAAGCAAAATTAAAATATTTTAATTACCTACCACGAATTTGTTATTCAATTAGTGAATTTAAAAAAAAATTAATTTGAGAAACTGAAGGTGAATTTGAAGTACCTTCGCAGCTGTTTGTACTACCCCGATTCCCTATCACAAGACAATGGTTCTCTTTTAGGCGTTCGCTTACTGGAGATACTACTGTCAAAAGACAAGGACAACACCATGTGTTCACATTGAACAAACAAAGAAAGCGCTAACAATTTCATTTTAAAACAGACTGCAAAATAACATATGAAAACTATTATTATCGATATTTGGAAACACCCTGTTTTTAACTCGTTTGATATTTTTAATCGTTGTGGGTTTGTGGATTTTCGATGTATGTATGTACTACATCAATATCCCTCCATAAAAGTTTTTATAAATTACTTCCCCTCCTTGCTCATTATAAGTTTCTATATAGAAATCGAATGAATTGAGCTTAAAGCTCCAAAAGCTTGAAAAGCCCTAACTCTATACAAAGAATTTGTGAAAATAGTCTATATCTATTCATGTTTTATATTTTTAGTAATGTTTTATAAATAAATTCTATTACAGTACACAATATACTTACTCGAATATGTAATATAGCAGGTATATAGATTTTTCATTAATTGGTTTCAAGAAAATACATTTTTACTTGATTAGATATATTAATTATTTTTCGAAGAATTTATCAAGTTGTGCAGTGCTAGTTTTATGTTTTTAAGGAAAAAAGTTTATCTCTCGGTAATACGAAATGCAAAATACGAAGTACATGAGGGACGAGCAAATATTGGGACTGTACCTTTGAAAATGAATTTTTCAATTCCCTATTAAACTGCTTTTTGCTTGTTAAAATGATTTTTTTATGCATATAATAGTTTAATAAATTAAAAATTACCTCTAATTATTAACAAATTTATATTAATTCAATTTAAATACAAATTAAATATTTTGAAAAAGGAGTAATTAATTTGGCAACGCTGCAATTTTACGTGTATTGACGCATGCGTGATTTGGTTCTTTGACAAATAAATTGTTATATTTCATATAACATCAATGTTCAATGTTTAATTAAATTCAACTAACCCCTCTTTAAATTCCTTCCTATTACCTTCCACCAGCTCCTATATCTTTTTTTTGTCTGTTTTATGTGCTCCAACATCTCGGTTTCTCTCCTGCACATTCTGCAAACGTTTCTTCACTTTTTTCCCCAATACCTACTGCTTTTCTCTTCATTTCCCATTCTGAATCATGGGATTCTCTTTTCGTTCTTTATCTCTCTTCCTCTTATATATTTTGGTACTATCTTCTCTCATAATCTCTCATTATATTTACTTTTATCAATTTCAGTCATCCTCTCTTTTGTTGTTGTACCTTTCTGTCTCTGCTTCTTATCCCCTCCTCCACACTTCTTCCTTTTTTTCTCTTTCACATTAAAAGTTTCAGTCTTATGTTGCAACTTATTACAGCTTCAGATACAAATATAACGTATTAGATACGTTTTCACATCTATTTGGTTAACTTTAACGTATCTAGATACTACTTTTACTATATATATATTCTAGTTAAGCAATTCGAAAATAAACGGAAGCTCTGATTTGACTAAATATGTGTGAAAACATGACATAGTCCATAACATCATAAATGGGGGAGCTTTCTGTTTCAAACACCTTATAAACTTTAGTTATAAGTACATATAAAAAATAAGGCCTCTTTTGAAGATAAAAACTGATTATTCTCCTTCAGCAATAAAATATACTGTCAGATGGTAATATCATACCACATACACACACACATATATATATATATATATATAACGGTTTTCTACTTCTCAGTTAGTTATGGGAGCTGACAACGAATAAAGTTAAACTTAAACAACTCAAAAAAAAAGTGTTTATGTTAAATATTCTATATTTTTCTTTCAGTGATGTCCAAGAACACACCCTCCGAAATATTTTCATTGGAGTAAGATATAAAAATTAATTTTTTATATATTTTGTATCGTCAAAAACAATTGCATGTGCTTAGAATTTATATAATATCAACGTAATCAATGTAATATTATATAATTGCTCTTCACAAATTGAATTTCTACTTCTTCTAAATTGAATTAAAGTTTTTATGCAAAATTATAAAGCTATTTCGCAAAAAACAAAACATAGATATTAGCTATTACTTACATTTATTTAAAGTAATATATTATTTAAAAGAATGTTGTGTTATTATTGTATAACTGTTCTAAAGCTTTACAGCTCCAAAAAGTACTCTAATATGTATAATTCTTAAAATGGTGTTCTTCAGAGTATACTGATGCAAAAAAGGTTAGATTTATTTTAAAAAAAGCAGTAAAATAAGTCTCAAAACATTATGTATTTGGTAATGTTAGACGATCCTTTAATACACTGTGGTTCCATCGAAAAGTATCAAACACGTTTTCTAAAAATGTATATCAAATCAAAAATAACTTATAAATATGCCTGAAATTTTGTGTGGAGTCGTTTGAAAGAATGTAGTAAACGATGGTAATATCAACTTCCTTCTTATTGATCCACCCGTATAAGTATTTACTTACAAAGTTTGAATGATAAACGTTAATATGGTCCTTCGACCCGGATATCAAGAAAAATATGAATCATTCACTCTCTTTGTGAAACTTCCTTGGCCATTAATGATACCCTAAATGTTTCACTGTTTCTTCACTTTCTGCACTTCTTTACGTATCATATTTTTAAACATATACACGCCAAAATAGAGTAAACTTTCGAATGGTATAAGCTGTTACAGTCACTCACTATATGGTACTCACCCGATACACGTAATACTTGTTATACAGTTATACTCATAGTCAAAGTCAGAGGCAGAGAGATTTAAACATATGACTACTTCAACGGTTGCTCACCAGGAGGTGCAAAGCTCTCATGGTGTGGCACGGTATGACGCGCCATGGCACGCATCGTCAGCTCTTATGTGTGTGTGTGTGTGTGGGAGAATAATATGCTTGAATAAATATTTATTAGGTACACGCATTTACGCATTCGCGCATTTATATTTCTCTTGTAATATCCTCGCTATTTTATTATGCATATTTGACAGTGACAGACACTTTTTTATGAATAAAATATAACTTTATTTCAGATGTTATGAACCTTTTTTATGCGTAATATGTGGTATAATAATAGCGTACGGGTTTCGTCAAGTTAAATAAAAAATATGTGTGTTAGAAATATATTTGAGTCTTAATGGGCTTGTGTCCTATGTCTTAATTTCTATAAAAGTGTACTATATATTGGTAAAGTGGGTTACTAGAACCTCAAATGTTCAATTATTTTTTAATAACTCCTTATATGTTAAGAGATATTAACAATTAAAAAAGGAATTTTGTCTCTTTAATTATTAAAGGGATTCAACGTTGTAACATCATATCCGCTACCAACCTTACAGCTCATAAATCTCTGCTATATGTATTTATATATCAAAATATCAAATATTATTTACAGCTATTTCAAGGAACACTCAAATTTCAATATTATGTCTGCCGTAACAGGGTTAAATAAAATAAAAACTTATTATTCTTTGACTTGACTTGATTATTTGACTATCAACAGCTACAAAACATTACCACAGCACTGACCTAATCAACAAATAACTGACGTTAAAATGCATTTCACGTCATACAAATATGTAGTAGACTTTACTAAAATTTAATCACTCAAAATATTTAAGAATTTCGCTGATGACTCAGTCATAGTAGATCTTCTGCTAGTTTTTTCATCTATTTCTACAATCGAGTTATTTCCTGTTCATTCTTTTCCAGACGACGATATTCTTGTTACAGTGGCACTATTCTTTTCTTAATACATTTCAGTCATAAACTTTAAGAATGTGTGAACACTTGGTGGTTCTCTACTTGCACTGTATAGTGTCATAACGATTCTACTGGTTCAAGAATTATGTTTATTTTTTCTCTAGTTTTATTGTTTCCTTAAAATTATAAGCTTTGAACAATTATGTTCCTTTATTTATGAGAACCACACGCTGTAACAACTGGAGCAACTAGAGCAACTGGAACGTTGGAATGGAATGAAATGGAATAGAACAGTACAGTGGCGCGATGGTAAAAACTGTTTTATGTGTTTGTGTCATGGCAAAACACATTGTGGAATGAATTTATAGTGGTTTGTTTAAATACTAGCGACTGTAGCTGTACACTGTTAAATTTATTGAAGTAATAACACTGCAGAATTTTAATAAATCATTCATTTCTTGGACGTTATCATATTTCTTGGGGTAGGCCCCGGTATAACGCGGTTAATGTCCCGCACAGCATGAAATTTCGTTGTAGCAAACGTATAGTATATTTTACGTAAAATATACATATAGTTCATCCGAATATTGAGTTTTTAGATTACTACGAAAACAATATTTACAAAACACAGTGACGACTGATTTTATAGCAAAATCATTCAAAAGATGATGGAGATTTAATAGGAACAAAATAGGTCTGGTTGGTGTGATACTGATATACTATGAATGATATGAAACTAAATTTACAACAAAATGTGAATTATTATAGCAAAATATAACACAATAAGTTTACTGTCAACGATTTGAACAATAAATTTCAATATTTTCAATATTTAGCTCTTGTAATAGTGAATATATATAATATTTTTTTTTTAATAAAATAAAAAACTTAAAACTCTCCCGTTTCTACTCTGCTATTCCTTCTCTTTCCTCGCTCCTTCTCTCTATCTCCGCCATCCATCTTTTCCTTTATCGCCTCCCTTCAATAACTGCACAATTTTCTTTTTACTTTTTACTCTTTTCTCACATGAATACGTAAATTGTCCAATCTTTCTATCTCTCTCCCTCACACCTTGCACATCCTTTCTCTATTTTCACAGTATCTGCTGCCTTTCTCTTCGTTTCCCATTCTAAATCTTGCTATTCTTTTCATGTTCATTGTCTCTTTTTGTCTCGTGTATATTCTGGTACCTCTCCCTCTACCAAATCCTCTTGTATCTTTCATTATCTTTGCTGTTATCAATTTTTTACATTCTTTTTTGCTGCTGTATCTCTCTGCCTCTGTTCCTTGGCTTCTCCTCCACACTTGTGCCTTCTTCCCCTCTTCTTTCTCCTTTTCGTTTGAGAGAGAAAATGGCTAGATAGAATAAGGAACACAAATGAAATGTAATTAATCACAATTATATCTAATTTAATGATTTATTTATTTTAAAATAAATAATAATAATATATTCGTTAGTTTCATTGTTATGTCAAAACTTAATAATCGAAAATATCCTACTAATGAAATGGACGATTGATGTGTTAATTATAAGTAAGAGAAAATAACAAATACTATCGTGCGTAATTTTCTTTTTTAATTACTTTTTTCTTTACTTTTCTAGTATTCTAGTTCTTACGAATCAGCTGGATTAATTTCTCCATTTATTTATTAATACTCTATGATAATTTGGAATTGCAGTAAAGAAATGTCATTTGAAATAATATAATAAGAAGTATAGGTTGCCCCAAGAGTTTAAAAGGTCTTAGAAACATTGTCCCTGAAAGACCCTGCTTATATATTTGAAATTCAGAATGTTCTATTTATCACGTATGTATTATGAAATATTTGTATATATATAAACAAAGAAAATAAGAAAAGAAAAAGAAAAAAAATGAAAAATAACTCAAAAAAAGAAGAAAAATATAAATTCAAATGTAATAAAATAATATAAAGTGTTGTCATGTAAATGTCCTTGTTCCCTTCACCCCCTTCATCCCCTCCACGTCCGCGTCCGTGTCCTTGTCCCTGACAAGTGTGAATGAATAAATATTTAATATCTAAGGGTTGAATTTAAGGGTTGCTGGATCCTTTTTTTTCCTTTTTTTTCATCACTGTTGGTTCTGGGCAAGAAGCCATTCTCCTAAAGTTTGCTTTTTGGTTTTGAGATTGGGATTTTGAGACTTTTAGGTTTTAAGGGATATAGAAAGTAGTATGAGATGTAGATAGGGATGATTATGGGGTGGGGGAATGATCTACGACAACTACTGACCACCAGACTGCTGTGCTGTGGAACTTACAATGTCCGCGGCACGTTCTAAAGGCCAGGGCTTTATCATCCGTTATGAGGATGGGATATGCGCTACTGTTACTATACCATAATATTATGGCCTTTATAAATTTAACACATACATTCACAAATACACTGGCACGTCGTTATTTCAACCTTTGCGCTTGTGCAGAACTAAACTATAACTCAGAAATGCGCGATTCGGTTTCTTACATTTCTTTAATTTGTTTTTAGAAAAGTTATAGATTAAAAAAAATTTATTGTAAGGAAATCGTTTATATCATAGAGACTTAGAGTATACGAGTATATATATATGGAGAGTGAATAGACTATATTTCCTATAGATTGAAAGTGTGTTCAAAATGTGTGCGAGAGAGAAAAGTATATGTTCCTATTTGTTCTCTATGCACATGCGTCGAAAGTGACAGCTGTCTAGATATAATATATATTAATATTTTATGAAGATATAATAAATATTAAATATGTAAAGAAATTATATTTCTTTAGTTGGTACAAAGCTCGTCTCTCGGTAAAACAGTGACCGTTCAGTGAAGACATATACTCATGAACGCCATAGATGTCGCTCTAGGAATAACGGCTTTTTATATTTTGTTTATTAATTGTATACAGGGTGTCCTGTCTCCAACTACCGTTACTTTAAGGACGTGTTATACACGTAATTTTATCCACAAAAACACCAGCATGTAGGAGTTCATTCCCCCTCCTGTAGGAATGAGCGCCATTTTAATTTTAATTTTTTATTTTAGTAATAATACTACCTGTCAAGTAATAAAATCATTTTGTAAACTTTTAAATTAAAAAAGCCATTAAAAAAAAGATTTATGCAAATTTTAGTTTAAAATTTGTCTGTTTTTTTTCAGTTTTTCTTACATACCTCAAACTGGCACATTGATGTACAATATTTTTCCAATGTATTTACATAAAGAGATATTATCTACAAAACGACATCAAAATCATTGCTCTGAGTTACACCACGTTTTAATCTTATTTTCTAAATTTCAAAATAACTACATCTTAATTTTTTTAAATATTTATTTAAGTGCATCAACTTTCAAAAGTTATTACCACTTAAAAGAATATATACATTTATAAACATTTGTAATACATAATTTGCAATATATATTTAAAAAAAAAAGATTAGATTAGTTTTATTGGTAAAGTCAATAAGGTTCTTCAGACTTTCCCTGCTTTCAAATATCTGCCTATATTCCTCAGGCATATTACAGCCATGTCTGTGCGACGAGTACCTTGAGCATCTAAGAAGAATATGCTTTACCGTTAGCGGGCTATTACATTGTTCACATATTGGTTGAGGTTCTCTTTTGAATAAGTCGGTAGGAGTAAGATTTGCATGACCTATCATGAGTCTATATATTACTACTTCCAGCCTTCTATTTATTCCCACTGGTAACTCTTATTTGCAAATTGATGGCTATTTAAATTTTATCTCTACCTATTTTTCTGATACTGATACTTCATAGCTTTTATAATTAAATTAAGATCTTGTAATTAAATTTATGTATTAACTCTTATTTTCTCTCTTTTCTAGGTAAGTGTATACCTTTTGGAGTTCATGTTCTTTGATGTTACACTGATTGCACCCTGCGGCAAGTATGTATTAGTATTTTTATAATAATTGCAGGCGTTAAATGCAACCATAGTAACACTTTCAACAGTATTTTAATTAAATATCAATATAATTGGTTTTATATTTTAATAATGTTGTACACTCTGTTATAAATTGATTTCAATTATAGATAGTATAATATTTTTATTTTCTTTAATCTCGTAATGCATTCTCATTCAATTTGTTAAAATAACTTTTGAAACAATATCGCGAATGAAAAGTATGTAATACAAACAAATTTTGATCATATTTCTATATTTACTCTTATATTTCCAACAACATATCCATTGTATAATCATAAAACATTCTAAAATTTCAAATTCTATTCCAATTTTGTATTTTATTCCACATAAACAACTCACAATGCATGTTCACATAATATTTTATATGTATAAACTATCTGTTATTATGATTGCATATATTTCCGGCGTAATAAAATTATTGAGTTGAATTCTATGTGTAAAAAAAACAGAAGCATACGCCAAACACAAAATATTCAATAAAAAAGAAGAAATTCTGGTAATTTCAATAAAAATATTGTTATGGAAATATGCACAGGGTTTGTTATTTTTTTCATACAGTTTTTCTAGCTACAGGGTGTTTTGAAAATAATTTATCTTTTATTTTAATATTCTATGTTTATTGATTTTCTTTTTTAATAATTAATTGACACAATTAAGTTATGTAGTAGTTGCATATTTTTACGAATAGTTCGTTTGCTATTGGTACATTGATTTTTAAATTTAAAAATTAAATTGTGATGTTATTTTTGTAATATATATTACTCCTATTACTTTAGTGTTATGCGCATTAATCAGAAAACACAAAATTTCATATATGTTTTTTATTAAGAAGGCTATTCCAGTTTGTAAATTTCACCAATTTTGTTTTAAATTATAAAATGACCCTTATGCATACTTGTCAGACGACTCATAAGTAATTGATAAGAGCGATCTGATAATATGATCGATAGAAATTGCAAATATGAATAATCCCCTCAGACTTGGTTTAACAAATTGTGACGATTGTGTGCTAGGTTTGTCCTTAAAGTAGTAGCTTACTGCAAAAAAGGTATAACCTATATATATTAAGGCCAATAGTGAAAACCAAGTTTTGCAATGCGAAAAACTTTGGTACAACTTTTACCCTAAGAACCACTAAATATTTGGACTTTTTAAAATGTTCTTTCAAGTATCTTGGCATTCTTGGTTTATTCTAGAGCTTTGTAAGATCCATATAATAGAGGACAATTTTTTGAACAAATCTCATTTTACGTCTTTTCTCTAAACCGAATAACAAGCGCATTGTAGCTCCAGGAAAATAGGGCAATTTTTTCAAGGTAGCAAATGAAACACAAAACTCAGTTTTTCTAAATCATTACTCATATGATATTTGAGTCATAATATATAATATATGGGACTATAAGGGCCCCATATAGCGGGATTATTTCGTACTTCTCCTTAAATGGTAGCCAATTAAATTTTTTTAATTGTGATAGCACAATTCTGGTTAATGAAGCGTGCTAAGGGCGCACAAAAAATGTTTTTGAATATAAGATATTTTCTACTAATAATAAAACTAAAATTCTGTTTATTGTATTAACTGAAAAGAAATTAGACAAGAAAAACAACGTGTATATTTTTACGAGTATCCATTTTCTAGAAATAAAATTTATTACATTTAAAAACGTACCCCTAAAACTTACCCTGTACATTTTCTAACTATAGCAGTTTTCAGTTTTTCACCCTATTTCTAGATGTGGTGTAGAGTTGGTGGGTTGGCAGGAGAAAGAGAAGGAGGGGTAGAGTTACAGCTATAACTATATGGACATCAGTGTATATTTT
Organism: Panorpa germanica; assembly: GCA_963678705.1. Classification (NCBI taxonomy): domain Eukaryota; kingdom Metazoa; phylum Arthropoda; class Insecta; order Mecoptera; family Panorpidae; genus Panorpa; species Panorpa germanica. Next base: position 4,855,887 of record OY783223.1, on the reverse strand, counting down.
GTATTATAGCTATACCACCATACAAGTCACTAGCTAAAACACCCCCGGGTGCTAGGGTGCTTTCAGGACTTCAGGGGGGTGTTACTACCCTTATATTTTGAAGGGGGTTTTGGTGGGGTTGATCTAGGGTTCAGTATGGTCACGGACATGACATGTTTACCCCATTGGCTATATATGAAGTATAATATTTTAACAAAACCCTTATTTTTAAGCTTGAAAATTGTTTTTCTTTGTTTATATTTTCATAGTAATTTTAATATTAGTTTATTATATGATATAGGATACGTTGGGAAAGGGGTACACGGAATAGGGGGGGGGGGGGTGTTGTACACGGTTTGGGTTGAGCTTTATATGCAGATTTTATATTATAGTTAGTTTTAATGTTGTTCTATGGTAAAACAAACCGTCATATTACCATGGTATTGTTTACCTCTGCAGTGACGTATTAAAACAAGAGAAGAGATTAGATTTCATAAACTACACAGCCTCATAACTCTGTTTATTATATTTCTATCTTGGTTTATTACAAAAAACAAAAAAATCATTTAAATATAAAATGTTTGAATAATATCTGGTTTAAATGCTTCAACATCCACGGCAATGAAGCCTACCATTGGTTCCTATTAATTTCATATTAATTACTAAATCATAATATAAAATAAAAAATTTTACCTACTCTATATAGATTACACAAAACACAACTTTAATATTTCAAGCGCTATTACATTTTTTTACGTTCATTCCTAATATGATGTAATATAGGTTGTATATAATTCAGGGGTTTTGAAATTATAAATTCATTATTAAATTAATATTGCATTTAGCTAAGTGCTTTTTAAGAAGGTTTTAAATATGCATAAGTATTAATTAGACTTTGTTATCTTTCAATTTTCATTTTGTAAACGTTTTAAGTTAAAAATGTTAAGGAGGAAAGGAGCAGAGCATAGTTTATTATATTTAGTTTCTTTAATACTTAATTACAATTAATATTAAATTAATATTAATATTAAGCTTTTATTATTAAACTATGTGTTATATATAATTAAAGTTTAATTTTATTTTAGTAGCTTTTCGAAGTTAACCATAAAAATTAAAAGATTTACAGCGATTGTAATACCTTAAGATCCTACCGACTGCGCCAATTAAAATTTATTTAGTTTGAACTTTAATAAAAAAAACAAGTTATTTTATTTGAAACTAACAAGATTTATTTGAGCTAATAATCACTGTGCGATATAGCTTGTACATGGACTGGTTAGATTAAGATTATATACTATTATATACTACTTCAATATCTCTAAAGTGTATGGTCAGCAAAGCTATTGAAGAGACATTATTAGTATGGGATCGTATGGAATGTAATTATAACAATATTTTGTTGTGTGTGACGGAGATTTTAAATTCTAGTTACTCTTATTGTTGTTCTATCTTTCTTTATTACAAAAGAAGTTAAAGTAACAAGCTGCTGATTAAGTTGATAGATTGTTGATCTAGTCTGTTTATCTAAATCTCGATCCAATCATATTACATAACAATTGTCATTGTCGTTTTTCTCAGATGGCTGCATGTATTTTTGAAATATATCAGTAAATGTAGTTATTTAAACATATAATCTATTGAATTGATGCCATCAACGTATAAAATAAGGTGAAACACGCAGGGAAACTTAGACGTCAAAGTTGGTTAATTGAATATAGAAAATATAATAAGAACCATAATAGAAAACTACACTTTTAGTTGAAATTAATAATTATTAAAAAAATTAATAAATACAAATATTTACTTTCCTTTACAAGTATTAGTAAGACGATTATATCCGAAGTGTTTTTCTTATTTTCTGATTGGTTCCGTTCCACCTTAATTAAAAAATGAGATGATGTACTTCTTGATACCAAAACGTCTGTATATATTAGATTTAATTGAAAAAGATCTAAGAGAATGTTTTAATAATTAAAATACCTTCTCATTAAATAAGAAAATGACTTTAATGTAATTATAACCTTAAACCCAATTCATTAAATATTTAAAATAATTTGTTGAATATGTGTAATTTGTAATTTAATTAGTGGATTTTAATTAATTAAAAATTGTCTTATGAAAAAAATAAGTGATTGTGAACTTTTTAACTAAAGTTACACATATTAGTGTTTTAAAAATGCACTGTAAAAAATTGGTTGAAAAAATACTTAAGACACCTTTTCCTTAGGCTAAGGCTACACTGTGAAAAATGAGTAGCGCAGAAATAAATCAGTAATTCTGTAATACAATTAATAATATAAAAATACATGCACTCGGCTGACTGAAAATGCACAGAGATTATCAATTTATAATTTGAAACTGCTTTTACGCATTCAAATGTAATATTATTTTAGTAATAAATATTTTAATTTAATTTTTATAATTACCCGATCGCGGTAACCTTATAAGAGCCTCACTAGATCCCTGTCAGGACCTGGTTAGGCTCTCGTGTAACTCCGGTAATAATCGGGTAAATCTACTCTAGATCTGATCTGATCGTATAAAAGGCCCATTATATTTAGTAAAATTACTTCTCCTTCATTTTATTAAAAGACCAGAAAGTTTATTTTAAAAGAAGATTATTTTTAAAACCGATAAATAACCCATCTCACTATACTTATACATTATAGTATACATATAATATATTTCTCAAGTTTTAAATCATATTTTTTTAAGATAATATCGTTTTGAGTGTACTTGTTTTACTTTTTTAGTTTTGTCGCGTAGTAGTAGTTGTAGTAGTAGTAGTAGTAGGAAGCATTTGGTCCTTTTTCCTGGTTTTCCACATTTTCCACATTTCCCTTGTATAAATGCCGGGAGCATTGCTGACCGGAGTTTCTTTTGATATATCGCAATCATTTATTTGCGGGAAGAAGACCACGCCAAAAGACCACACAGATAAACGTAAGCGGAGATATGACCACTATTTGCTCCTCTACATTGTATGTGGTGGAGCTGGAGCAGGAGCAGGAGTTGGTCTAGATGTATAAACCGTAGTCTAGGATAACATATATCGCTGACTCTCAAAATTCTCATCAATTGGAATTTATAAAAGTTGTATATCCCTTAAAGATAACGTCGGGTTCGAACCTGACCTAAAGTATCACTTCCACCTACTGTTTTAGCGTAGTTGTTATTTTTATTAAGCTTGTAAGATTAGTAAAGCTTAAACAAAAAATCTGTCTTTATTTTTCGATTTTTTTCCTAAACTAAGTTTTAGAAAATATTATTTTGAACTTTCTTTTTAAACGTAAAATGAATAAAACGTATTTAAATATTTTAAGGTATGTTTTCTAGAAACAAATTGAATATATTATTTTAATTAGTTGAAACAAATTAAAATAGCAATTATTTCTTAAGATAAGAAGCCAGAAAATATTTAGATAAACATACTTCATTCAAGGTATTACATTCATTTATTCTATATTATAATGTTCCAACTGTTTGTTTATATTCCTTTTTTCTTGTTTTCTTGGTGTCTCTTATATGTTTACGCGATTCGTATGATGGCTCGAAAACGGCTCCGTCAATGTTTCTGAAAATTTCCTATTTCGTAGAGAAAAAAATTCTAAGACTTTTGGCGTCCTCGAATCAGTTTATATGAAAAATTATTTGTTTCTATATGTAAAATTTATATAGAACGAGTTAAATATATTAATTTAAAAATGAAACCTAATTTGACATGAAATTCAATTCACACACAAAAGACAGACGTCGCTTGCGACGGGGGTAAAAGCTAGTTATATTATATGGCATATCTTATGTAGTGGCTTTTGTGATTTAAAACCTACACTGTATGTCATAGGTATGTGCAAATGCAAAAGTATAGTATGTACTGTCATGTATATTCATTTCATGTATATATGCAATACATATACATATACAATGAATATACAGAGAATATCTAATGTTATGTTGGTTTAAGTGAAGCTCGAATTGGTTTTTTTTTTCAAAAAAATTGAGAAGCTTTACACTCTGTACACAGAAGTTTACAGTGTGGAAATGAATTACTACTCTATTCTAGTGAATAGATGGATACGTAAATCCAGCATTAAAATTATATGAGTACTTTAATACCATCCTATATATCATTTGAACTGGCAATTTATAAAAAAGTAAAGTCTTAAATAATTATTAGCCTTGTGTTTACATCTTGTACATGTTGTTTTCTTAGAAGATTCCAGAAGATGATTCTAAGTTCATAAGAAACATTTTTAATACCGAAAAATTCTCTGCAAATGAAAGAATTTTCAATAGAGTCGCTTTCGGGACCCCATACAAATTTTAGTACACCGAACAGACACCTGGAACATTAAAATGTATGATGAAAACGCACCAAAAACTATAAAGATGTTGTAAACGTAATAAAGTGACACTGACGCGGTTGCTTTTCAATGTTTTCTGTTTCCTTATCTTTCTATATGACTTTTTGAAGTAAAAACTTTTATATCAAAACTATTTAAATAAAATAAACAACTTATGACATCATCTAGATAGTTTTATGTGGCGGAAAACTTTTTAAAGAAAAAATCTATTTACTTGAGTTATGAAGTATGGTAGTTGCACGTGATTGTACATAAATGTGAATATTTTGACCTAATAAAACTATAAAACTCGATTTTTATAGCTTAAGTTTGACGTGGAAGTGATATCAGCTAAACTAATATTTATTATTATGCTATATATTTTCCTAATTTATATGTGGATGACTTTGTTGCTATAAATTTATAAGTTTTATGCAAGTTATCCGGGTGATTTCAATATTCAATTTAAATTTTTAGCCATATATAACATATTTGCTTGAAAATTACTTAAAATTGCATCGTGATCTGTCGATTTTATTGTGAACGTGATTTCTCATTGCGATGTTACGTTGCATTTCTGATACCAAAAATAAGTAATGGGCTTGTGTCCTATGTCTTAATTTCTATAAAACTGTACTACATATTGATAAAGTGGGTTACTAGAACCTCAAATGTCCAATTATTTTTTAATAACTCCTTATATGTTAGGAGATATTAACAATTAAAAAGATATTTTGTCTCTGTAATTATTAAAAGGATTCAACGTTGTACACATTCCAAGTGCATGTGACATCACAATCCTTGTGTAAGGATACCAACCTTACAGATCATAAATCTCTGCTATATGTATTTATATATCAAAATATCAAATATTATTTACAGTTATTTCAAGGAACAATCAAATTTGAATAATATGTCTGCCTTAGCAGGGTTAAATAAAATAAAAACTTATTATTCTTTGACTTGACTTGATTATTTGATTACCAACAGCTACAAAACATTACCGCAGCACTGACCTACTCAACAAATAACTGACGTTAAAATGCATTTCACGTCATACAAATATGGCCGACCATTTCTAGCGCTAAAAGCGCTAGCATTCTCATATTTTGTAGTTAAGCACGACTTACATAATTGCTGCACTATAATTAAGATAATTAAATTGGATAAACGCGTCACTTTTCACAAGTGTTATATAAACGTCAGCACCTCTCTCCTCTCTCTTCTTGCACCTCCCATTCACCTATTTACCGATAATCAAATTAATTCCGTACGTGTTCCAACCTGTGCTTCTGTTTATAGTTTTAATTATAGATATGCAGGTAATAATTATGAACATGTGAGTGACGTCACATGTTCAAAGTGTAATTATTACTAAAACCGCTTGGGTTGTGACGTCATTGGTTTTGTTGCCTTGCCATTGCCATTGCCAGTGCCATTGCCGGTACATGTGATAATGGATAATATGTAACAGAATGACGCTTTGTTATAAACTGTGTACAATAAGCAATCAACGTCAATAGATGAAGTACAGTACAGGGTGATTACAAATTATACTAAGCGTTTTATTAATTAAAATATATTTGAAATATATACTTTGTTAGGTATATAGATCGTCTAATTATTTAGTGAGACAAGTTCAAAAACAGTATTTTAAGTCGAGTATACAGTTATATGTCAAATTTTATCCTCAACTAAACAAACCTGACAAAACAAATATAACATTATAAAATAAGAGCCTTTTGAGTCACAGAATGCGCCGATATAACAATGACGATGAGTGCGTTCACAACAATCACGCTCACAACCGCTGTTTTTCCCGTTCTACTTAGTTGCGAGCGTTGAAAAAATTAAGGATTGCGATAGTTGATTAAATAGCTCTGTAGCAAAAGCTATATCTACAAACAAAATAAATTTTTCATAAAAGAATTTTTCATATATTCCAAATGATAATGAACATTGTTTATTTATTAAGTTAGGTTATGGTATGAGGAAAAATGTATAAATAGCAGTTAAATATGAACTAAAATAAATTTTATTAAGCTTATTTAACATAATTCTATATTAGAATAAAATCCAATAAAATATCTCTTTCCGAATCATATAAAGTAAAGTTTTGCGTTATGTTTAAACATTACGCCGAAATGCTCAACAACGACCACTACTACGACCCAACACGTGGTGAGACTACTCAATAACTGCGATTACTTTTCGAATATTTTTCTTATATTAACCTACAATTATTTATGTAAAAGATAAACTTTTTATGTTAAATAAATCTTAAATATATGTAAATGTGATAACTGTTATTTTACATCTTCTCAACTATTTCCCAGACATCGATAGTAATTTTCTAATTATGTTGTGTTTTTCTTGGGCTTCATATAAATGTTACTTTTCATATTTATGATGATAATTTTAAAGTCAAATAAATATATACATATATTTTTTTCATAAAATCGTCATCTCAATGCCCAGTTCGTCTCTGTGCGAAACTAATACACGAAATTACCAATTAAATTGCTGCTAATACATCATGTGATAATACTCGTACCTCTAAAGGTCTTTACATTTGTAAGCTTTCTAACATTTCTTACACAAAGCGTCAAAGAGAAATAGATAAAGAAACCAATATATACATATAATATAACAGAAAGAGACAGGTTATAGTAGTAACACCTATTGCTTTAGACATGTAATTCTCGTCGAATTGTAACCCGCAGGACTTATAGAATCAGCAGCAGGAGCAGGAGCAGGAGCAGGACCAAAGTAAAGGCACCAGTAGTAGGTACCTTGATCTGTAGCTAGATTATAGCCGTTCGTCGTATAGCTATATCTTCTAGTAGCATCTCGTAGCTGTGAACACAAAACTGGTGAACTGGACGACGGTCGAACTAACTATTGTACCCATGCACCCCGAGGAAAGGCGTTTATACAATTACCGATGTTAAGGGAGGTTCAGGTAGGGTGGCAATGACGCTGGGTGAGGAGTGGGGCAGTGAGGGGGTGGAAGATTAGACTTGGAATGGTTTCAACTCGATTCAACTACCACCACCTTAACGACACATTGGGATATAGTGACAAGGATTATGCACTACACTCTCAAGAGGTTCTCAAAGTTTTTGTGTAACTAATATTATATATTTTCATATTAATTAATGCTAGTCTATGGTACTGCTTATTTGAAGACACATATATCTAGTTTGTTGGAACCTGTAGTTACTTCATTCTATTTTTAAACTCAGAACTATTCTAATTTCGAAACTGACCATCATTCTATTTTCGTACACGGAAGAGCCAACATTAATTGTTACTCTAATGTTATATTTTATTCTAAATTCATAATTTTAAGTTTATATTTTAAATTCATATTCTAAATTCTTATTCTAAATTAAAGAAAATACAAAAATAGCACATACGAAATTGTATTTCTTGGAAAAAGAGAACCTGTACATACTTCATTATATTTTTAAACTAAGATCTATTCTAATTTCGAAACTGGTCATCATTCTATTTCCGTACTCTGAAGAGTCAACATCAATTGTAAATCCAATGTTATATTTTATTCTAAATTCATAATTTTAAGTTTATATTTTAAATTCATATTCTAAATTAAATGAAATACAAAAATAGCAACATACCAAATTGTATATCTTGGAAGAAGAAGGCACCGAAGGCTACTCAAATTGTCTTTGTTAGAACAAGATTTCGTAAGACATTTTTTCCATTTCGATCCTGACCACTTTCGATCCTGTGAGACCTGGTTTTGAAACGGGAGTGGCCATGAATAGATCGTTCTTTTTGACGAAATATAAAGTTTAAAAAATAAGAAGAACATTATTCAGCAGCGATGGAAAGCTACTTGCCTGAGCAGCCCGAGAAACCATCAACAAGGACAAATTAAATAAGATATTTTTCGCCTTTTATATTACAAGGTTTTAGTTATACATCGATGACAAATTGGGTTTCAGAGTTAGCGCAATAATTTTTAAGAGAATTAACTTTTCCGGAGTTACTTTTTCTTTGCAAAGACGTTCCGCCTCAGAGTGGATCAGGATAAAAGCTACAGTTGGACACATTGGAGAAGCTAGAAGTTCTAAAGTGCCCAAAATGGAGCTACTTTGTTTATGTACAACCTCTTATGTTATGTGCCGCTTTGGTGACTTTACTTACCGTAGTTTCAGCAGTATGTATTTCAGCAAAAAATTTCGGCTTGCATTATCAATTTAATGAAACGTCACTGCAAATCTAAAAAATAAGGTTCTCAACTACATCTGGGTAGGCCTTACATAAACCAAACCACCGTTTGACGATCTTTGTACACTAAAGACATACTGTAAGGTAGTTTCGCTGTACCAAACGTCGAGCAAATAGGATACCATACAAGAACAACTAACTACAATAGTACAACCTGATAAGGAAACGAGACGTCGAAGGGAACAGAGGGTGGAAGAGGTGGAGAAGTAACAGTAGTGTTAGGAGGGGAGTTATGTCACTGACAATTGTAATGAAATTCTATTTCAACATAAAATTAATTGTAGCGATACTTGTGTACCACTATGTTGAGGTTTGCATAGAGTGGGAGCGAGAGAGAGAGAGTATGCTGGCAATCGCAAACCATAAATCTAATATCTAATGCATGGATTAAAGGACTTGTATGTCTTCGTTTGGTATTATTCATTGAGATATTAGAATACCACTTCCCAGTACGAAAGAATTGACTTAAATCATTTTGCATAATTACTATGCTCAAAATGGCTATGTATTCTTATGAGGTGTATTCAAAAGGTAGCGGGAATTTAAAAAGCCCGCGCTAATTGTTTTCTTAAAATCCTCTTCCGTAAGTTAGTAGCACTGTATTCAGTATTACGCCAAATTTGAGCAAGAAAGATTAACCCGAAAGCGTATAAGCTTATAAAACTCGAATATGATTTCAGAACTCGACCTAGTATAGGAATCGACATTTGGACGATATCCGTATAAACATTTTTTCGTATCGTAGTAATGTCGAATAGCCTGGTTACAATTTGAGTAAGATTTTTCGAAGCACGTTCTAAACCACAGGTAGAAAATATATTTGAAAAGAAATTTCGTATTTTAAAGCTTAAATTAATGGGGTGGGGTAATGTATTTTTGTTTCTGAAACTTTCGCCTCCGTTTTTGATCCGAAATGCCTTCGAAACGGATACTCTTTTTATTTCTGTTCTCTTTAAGTTACATTTTTTTATATACTAAACAGTTAATATGTTAAGCGATGAATAGAAAAATTATATTTGAATAAAGCACCTCAATAAAATGAGTAGTGCCACATAGTTTAAGAAGCTATGTATTAAAGAAGCATAAAGCAAAGGCATGCAGGTGTGCCTTATTGTTTATAAATTGGAAAAACTTTTCTATGAGCTTTTTTATGAAGTTTTATTCTAATATAATATATAACCAGGTGGAAAGTTTTCACAAAAGTTTTGATGTTTATATTAGTATAGTTTAGAATTAGATTTATAGTTGATTTTAAATTCTTTAGGACTTTCTCTATGCTTATCTTATTTTTTTTTTATTGTATGTAGAGATCGTATTTAATTCTAAATTCTGTTTCGTTAGTTATGAATGTTTAATATTTAATAATTACATTACATTTTTTAAATAATATGTCACTGTTCAAGGGCCTCCTCTGCGTTGAGTGATGTCATAAGTTTTCTGGAGAAATAATTTTTGAGATATATTTGTGCCCCTTCAAAATCGAAGCTCAAATTTGAATGTATCACTTAATCAAGGATATACAAAAGAAAACAATAGCGCATCGTTCTCCAAGTATAGCAACTTTATTTTAAGCTTAGAGCATATCCTATAATATAATATTCCAAGTGTTTATTTATATTCTTTGTTTATTTATATTCGTTGGTTCGTATTTTATATGGCATCTGGAAAACGGCTTCAGGGAAGTTTTTGAAAATTTCCTATTTCGTAGAGAAAAAAATTCTAAGATTTTTGGCGTCTCCGGATTTTTCCTTGAATTTCCTGGAAACCCGTAATTTTGGAAAAACTGGAAATAAAGTTAGCCCTTTTTTGCTGTATTACTTTTAATTTGTAAAACATATTTTATTTGGGTATTTTTTATTATTCATAAACAAATTTTATTTGGGGGCACGGGGGCAGTATTTTCCGAGAGTAAAAATTGTGCTAGAAAGTTACTTATTTACGAATCTAAAAAAAAAATCCCATTTTGAAAAAAAGTTGGTCAAATAACGCATAAATTGAAAATATTTTTTATTTTGATAAATTGAAAAATTATTTTAATATTGTGCGAGTTTATTATTTCAATTTAAAAATAGAATTAAATATGAAATGTAATTACAAATTATTTTATTGGATTCAAATCATACACGCAAAAAAGACGGGGGTAAACTCTAGTGACATTATATTGATGTAGAATAATGTAGATATGTATAAATATAAATAAACTATATATAAATATAACTAAAAACATGAGTTCTGTCCACTCCAAATATCAACTTTGTTGGCTGTTAGCGACATCTATGGTGTTCATGAGTATATATTTTCACTGAACGATCACTGTTTTACCGACAGGCGAGCTTTGTACCAACTAAAGAAATAAAATTTCTTTACATATTTAATATTTATTATATCTTAATAGAATATTAATATTTATTATATCTAGACAGCTCTCACTTTCGACGCATGCGCATAGAGAACAAATAGGAACATATACCTTTCTCTTGCACACATTTTGGACACACTTTTAATCTATAGCCGACATAGGCTATTCACACTTCATATATATATATATATAAGCTCTAAGGTTTTATGTCGTATGGTGTTGTAGCCGTGACAATAAGGAGAGGTCTCCGTTCTCTGGTCAAAAATGGTGGACACAGAGTCAATGGGAGTATGGGAATGATGAAGTGGGTGAAAGGATAAATCCTGACCCTCAGAATGAGGTATAGAAGTAAGGGTGTTAGGGTAGTTCAGGAGGTAGAACTATTATATATGACCACTGTTTCCGCATCGTAGGGTTACAACCCCTACTCCTTCCATAAAATGTTGGACGAGTGGGTGCACAAAGAGAAACAGAGAAGGAGGGACGGTGGGAGGAGGAGGGAGTGGTTTGTTCAAGGATCTTTATTGAGTTGTGCGGCGGACGGTTACAAATATTCCATCAAGTAATTATTTATATCTCTTTTCTTTTTTTTGTTGTTGGTATCACATGTATTATTTGTTTGGTGATTTTTTAACCACTCAACCGTTAGTTGTGATGGTGGTGATGGAAGTACGTCATGAAATATTCATACCAGTTTATTATCTTATTCAAAATATGTATCTCTATTAAAAAAGGTTTTGAGGGTGTTTAAGACATAGACATTAAAATAAATTATTGTATTAACCCTGTTTGTTACACATTATGGTCGATTAACGGTTTTTTTTGTGTTTTGCTTGTACCCCATTTACTTTTATTTCCAAGCCATATAATATAGAAAATATTGTTACGGTTAAAATTGTAAGCTAGTATTTGATCCGTCACCTAGTGGATTTATTGTGAAAATATTTTGCAATTACATTGTGTCAGAGGTCGAAGAATGTTATGAGGAATGGGCTTGTGTCCTCATTCCTTATTGGTCGATTTTCAATTGTTGATTGAATTTGATGTTAATAAATGTGTATTGGCGTGTCTATTTTATTAAATATCTAAATATTGACGGAGATATAGCAATTAAAAGTTTAAATTGTAGTTTTAGCGCTAAAAATGGTCGGCCATATTTGTATGACGTGAAATGCATTTTAGCGTCAGTTATTTGTTGAGTAAGTCAGTGCTGCGGTAATGTTCTGTAGCTATTGGTAGTCAAATAATCAAGTCAAATCAAAGAATAATAAGTTTTTATTTAATTAACCCTGTTACGGCAAAAATGTTATTGATATTTTATTGTTCCTTAAAATAGCTATAAATAATATTTGATATTTTGATATATAAATACATGTAGCAGAGATTTATGAGCTGTAGGGTTGGTAACCTTACACAAGGATTGTGATGTCACATGCAGTTGGAAGTTGTACAACGTTGAATCCCTTTAATAATTAAAGAGACAAAATGACTTTTTTAATTGTTAATATTTCTTAACATATAAGATGAGTTATGAGGGACACCGCAATGTTACTTTTTCTTGTGACGTCTGCAGAAATTCGCTGTCATTTCTTGATATTTATTTATGAAAATGTCACAAAGTATTCTTCAAATGTAATTTTATCATGTAGTAATTATAGAAATAGTTATATATTAACTGTGTCGTCAAAAAACATTACCGAAAATGTGCTTCCTTTTTATCGTTTCAAATTTGAAATAACTTTATCTTTATCAACTTTTGGATATTGAAAAAAACGACCCCCAAAAAATGAGTTCACAAACCCATTATATTTTTAACATAGTGACGAAGACCTTGTCGTGGATGAAGCGGAACTCATATTACAACCGTATACGCGCGTTTTAAGGTCCCAGTAAGATTGCTGACTTTGTGGATCCAAAAAAGATCGGTTCTAATGTGAGTTTAGCTAATCCTCGATTTGATGCGAATCAATGAACGCAATTCTATAACTATCAATAGAAATAATACTAAAATCCACTTCATACTATACTGACCAGTGAACGCATGTTTTTAACTGCGCGCTACCGCTATTAAATTCGTTTGATGCGATGCTTACCTTTACATAACCGTAAAAAAATTATTTACATTTTTTTCCTATTGTAGTAGTAATATAATTTAATTTAAGTCATGTGTAACTCTCATATTTATGTGACTGAATTCGCATACTATAAATACATTCTAAAAGAAAGAGAAGAGAGATAAAGAAAGAGACACAGAGAGAATAGAAAGATTATCATAATGTAAATTGTTAACAGCAAGTCATATTCTAGATAATATTTCATTCAAATGTTCATGTAAGTAAAATGATCCATACGTAATAACCCACCATTTTTTGTTGGTGAGGATTAGCGAGTTAGTTTATATGGGTAAATATGGTTGCAGACTACCAGGCGTTATTGTTTTTCTTTTTTAAACATAACAAAATATTAAAATATGCATTACTTTAAAGTATATTTTAAAGCTACTTGTATAAGTTAAAAGTTGAAGTACCTAAATACGATAGGGGATGTTTTAACCCCCTTGTGGATGAATTTTCAACCCGGTAATGTCTATTGAATTAAATCATCCAGACGAGGAGATATGTTAATATACATTTTTTGAACTTTTGAATTTTTAAATATTTTCTTTAAATGTATAATTTACCCTAAAGTCATTTTAAAAATATATTAAGGACATTTTCATTTTTCCTTTTAGAGGTATTTATATATATATATATATATATATATATATATATATATATATATATATATATTTCTTTTTTATAAATATAAGACAATATTTACAACTTTATTAGGAATTGTAAATTTTTAATCAAGCTCATGAGTTGCTCTGATACACATTATAATAATTACGTGCTAATGGTGCTATATGTCATTATACGAACGGTATTACATGGTCTGTTCAAAACATAAGGTGAATTTTTAGTCAAGGTAAAATTTTGCGGGCTACGTACATTCGATTATCGATTTTTTAATTTATGTTGGTACACTCGTCTCGAACATATGTTCACATTTTTAGGTATATAGCACATTTAGTTTGTTTGTGAGAGGCATAAAAGTTAGAAGTGTTTTGCGTGTTCGGCGATTTTCTTCTGTCGAAAAACATGGATCAAAGAGTTTGCATTAAATTTTGTGTGAAAATGGAATCAAGTGCTCCAAAACACTTGAAATGTTGAAAGTGGCATACGGTGAATCTACTTTAAGCCAAAAAAATGTTTACAAGTGGTACAAGCTTTTCACAGAAGGTCGAGAAGATGTGAATGACGACGCTCGTCCTGGACGCCCCAGCACATCAACAACCGATGAAAATGTTGAGGAAGTGAAGAAAATTGTTATGGAGAATCGTCGAATCACTATTAGAGAAGTTGCTGAGGATGTCGGCATATCGGTTGGCTCACGCCATGCAATTTTTTCGGAAATTTTGAGCATGAAGCGTGTGGCAGCGAAGTTTGTTCCAAAATTGCTGAATTTTGACCAAAAAAATCAACGCTTGTTCGTAATTTTTTGGCCAAAAACAACACCGTAATCATGCCTCAGCCACCGTAATCACCAGATTTGGACCCCTGCGACTTTTTCCTGTTCCCAAGATTGAAGAGACCCATGAAAGGACGGCGTTTTGAGACGATTGAGGAGATACAAACCGAATCGCTGAGAGAGCTCAAGAGCATACCAAAAAGTGCATATCAGAACTACTTCGAGGATTGGAAATAACGCTGGCACAAGTGTATTATATCTGAGGGGGACTACTTTGAAGTGGAGAAAATAGAAATTAATGAATAAATAAATATTTTTTTTGAGAAAAATGAAAATTCACCTTATTTTTTGAACAGACAGCGTATATCTAATTATTTATATTACAGTAAAAAAATTACGATTAAAACGTATCAATTAGACACATTTTTAATGACAAATGTATTAAATCTTCACAGTTAAAAGTCTCCGCGTAATAGCGAACAGATTTTCAGCATTTTGGTAATCTAAATGATCTGATCAACATTTAAAAGAGATAGAAATTCCAGTAAATGTTCATTAATTCTTTCTAATTTCGTTTGAATTGTCCCATCTTGTTCGTATACCAACGTTTGCTTTTAAGATATTGATTTCTAAGAACTTTTCACCCTCTTTATGATAAGTGAAAAATGAAAATATCAATCTACTAAGGTAAAATTAATTAAGAGATTTTAACATCAGATTTTAATATCGAGAGATAAGTTTATATTATTATTAATTTATATAATGACTAGCTGTCTCGGCCACGCGTTGCTGTGCCTAACGTAGCGTCATCTATTGAATATTTACTCAATCTAGTCAACAGATTTCGATTTACTCAACAGAATATTTACTCAATCTAGTCAACAGATGTCGCCATCATCGTCGCCCGATGTCATATGTCATATACAGATAATTAATAGACAAATAATTAGCAATAAGATAAATAAATTGAGATGTAAGGTGGATATCCTATCTTTCAAGTTGGATCAAACTGGACACGGTGTACAAATTTGATTAAAATCGGTTAAGTAGTTTAGGAGTCCACCGCGGACAACACAGTGACACGTAATTTATATATATTAAGATATACTCACTTCGATTCCGCACTAAATTTACAAAATGTATAAGTTATTTATATACACTTCAGAACTCTTCGAAAACTAATTACATTAAATATTTTAATTAATTAAAAAAACATCTGAATTCACAAAATTATTTATACACACTTCAAAACTCTTTAAAAAATAATTACATTTAATATTTTAATCAGCACATGAATTGAATAACAAAATTTTTTTCAAATTAATCGTAGCACCATCTGTCGGGACAAACTAAAATTGAAATAGAATAATATTGAATGCGATGATAGCGCCGTCCGCCGGATCTAATGTAAAACATTCCAAAATCAACAACTCCTTATAAATAAGAAATTAATTGAAAAAACATTTTCCAGTAGACCAAACTGTAAATCTAAACCATTCTCGAATCTCCACGAACACACACAAAAAATTTCATCAAAATTGGTCCAGTCGTTTAGGAGGAGTTCAGTCACATACACACGCACACAAGAAATATATATATTAAGATTGCAATTTTTTTCTAACAATAATTGTTATAAATTCATTGCCCTCATAACACAAAAGAAGATATTGTCTTATATTCATGTAATATTTTAGTTAATCGAAATCTAGTTATATCTTATATAAAAACGTTTAAATAACGACACTTTATTACCATTTAATCCATAAATAGGTCTTCTTATGATTCTATAATCTTTAAAATCTACTTGAGAAGTTTTTTGCTTAGTTAATTAATGGGAAAATATTAATATTAACTTTGCCTCAGGTTGCTTATACAAGGTGTCCAGAAAGGGTATCGGGTATTTGTAAGTTCAATGAAACAAAAATTATTTGTATGCAATAAAAAAGTTTATTGTTTATTATTAGCATATGAATTGGAGAATTATTTGGAAAAGATGACGTTATCCAAATGATGACCGTTACGTTGCTGGCACTCTTCTAAACGGAAACGAAGATTGGCGATAACACGTTGACACATAGCTATCGATATTGCTGCCATTTCTGACCTGATGTTTTGCTTTAACTGGGTTAGATTCGTCGGATTGTTTTGATAAACCTTACTTTTAAAATATCCCCATGCAAAATAGTCAAGCGGGCTAAGGTCGGGGCTTCTGGGAGGCCAGTTGATGTTACCCCTTCGCGAAATGACTTTATTAGGGAATAACTCGTTAACAACTTCCATTGAGTTATTTGAGGTATGGTAAGTGGCCCCATCTTGCTGGAACCACGTTCTTGAGTTGAAGCCTGCAAACTCCTGCAACTCTGGGACCAAAAAATTTCGCCTCCTAGGTCTTTAGTTAACGTTGTAAGCATGCTATGTCATTGTTGAATGTAACTTATCTTCTGCAACCCATTGAATGCATGGCTCTAGTGTGGCCCCCTTAAGGCTCCTAATAAAAACTTTATATAAATTTTATAAAGGAGTGTCTAGACTATCTCATATTAAAATTTGAGCCTCCTAGGTCTTTATTGTACCTTACAGTTAACGTTGTTAACTTTGAATCACCATTACGATAATACGCTCGTACGCAAAATGCGCGATGCATCCCCGAGTACTGTTCCATCGTGACTAAAACTCCACAGAATGGCGGACGCCACGAACCCCTCCCCGCACCCTTTAGACGCCCCGTTTCGAATATGGCGCGAAAACAAATACCCGATACCCTTTCTGGACACCCTGTATATAAAAGCAAAGAAAATCTAAAAAACCTTATTGAGTTGAGAAAACAAATTTAATTTCTTTATTTTAAATATCTTTATAAGTTGTAAATTATGAATTACGAATTATGTATCGTAAATGTTTATAAATGTATATATGCTTTATAAGTGCTAATAACTTTTGATGCACTAAAAGAAAAGAAGAAATATTTGCTTGGCAGTACTTGCAAGGTAACTATGTAGATAGAAGACTAGCAAGGTAATAAAACAAAGTTAAATAAACAAAATTTAATATCCATATAAATAAAAATTAAATGCTGTTCATTGGTAAGCCTATCAGATAATTTTTTTTTTCTTTTTTTCTTGTATAGTCATGAGCAGGACCACCCTCTGGTGCCCGCTTATCGTTGAATATTGGGACACCCTGTATATTTTTACATTAATAATATTCCAGAATGTGATCAATAATAATAATATCTGACTTCCATGTTAATCAAAAAGAAAAATATATATCTTAAACTAAATATTAGAAAAAAGAAAATCTTTAGTTCTTGGTTCGAATCCTTTTTAAATCCATCTATGCTATCCCACAAAGCCTAGCAAAATCTCTTAAAGCATTACAGCATACATGAAGACGAGGAAGCATAGAATATCCCAGCGAGAACTTTGCTCTGACAACTTCTTTTTTAATTAAAAATAGATTCTGCGAGTTGGTAGATATAAGCATATACGGTATAGAACATGGTAGCTGCGAAGTTGAACATTTTATCCTTACATATATATATTTGTTTCTTATTTTTTGTACTTTTATATCCCTTTCGTAGACCTTTAGACTTAGAAGTAGACGATGGATGGTCGTTGAAGTATATAGAATTATATTGCTGTAACTATACACTGTACTACAGTGGTTGACAACCTTCCTGGTATCCTTATGCTATTTGTATATATCTCGTAATTATTGGCTAGTTTCGTTCATACGATTTAAGATTTCTGCTTATTTAATTATATCGAATAGATATAAAAAAGCATATTTTCGGTAATGTTTTTTGACGACACGGTTAATATATAATTACTTCTATAATTACTACATGATAAAATGATATTTGAAGAATACTTTGTGAAATTTTCACAAATAAATATCAAGAAATGGGGCATTGACAGCGAGTCTCCGCAGACATCACAAAAAAAAGTTTCATTGCGGTGACCCTCATAACTCATCATTGGATTATTTGAAATCAAAAAACCAAAATGATTTCATTAGTTAATAAATTTCTGCAGGTAACCCTGTCGAGAATTTTTAATTATGGATTTTTCAATTTTTTACAGCACTTTGAAATCAAAGTACCTATTTTTCGTAAGAAAAATCAGAAATTTTGTTATAAACTCGACAGCGCTACCTCGGTACTTATGTAAAGAAAGAGTGTTCAAAATTTCAAAAGAATCGGTGTAGTAGATTTTGAGTTAGAGAGGACACCGACTCTGAAAAAGCAAAGTGTGAGAAAAGCGGGCTTAAAAGTTTCAAAGAACACGAAGTCAGACCAGATACGTGAAGACTTAAAACTCTATATCTCCGACAATTTTGCTCCAATCGACTTCACATTTTCACACAATAAACTTAATATGTTGTACAATAATATAAATAAATAAAAAGTAATAGTTAAAGGTTTTCAATCCCTGTTATACAAACCTATGAGGTATGAGGTATGTAATATAAGCGTAAGAGTTAAACGTGGTCTATAGCTATTCAACAGAATATAAAAAAAGTTATAAATATGTTATATACAGTCTCATGGTCTATAACTCTAGCGCGGCAAACTTTGCTGCATGTATTTATATTTGAAACACTTTTGTTTGTGGTCAGTGGATGCAAAGGAGCAGTTGCATTAAAAAACCATACCCACCATACCATACTAACTTTATGCTTTAATAAGCCATGTTTCAAAACTTTTATATCAAATTATTCACATTATTATTACGTTGTTACTTTGTGTTTTTATGTGGTTGGCATGCCTGCTCTAGAATAGAATACTTCTTTCAGAATTATACTCGTATTAAATATCGTACTTATAAAACTGTTCATTTTCTAAATGTGGCTTGAATAAAACAGTATTGTTTACAGTTTCAGTATAAAGTTTATTTAAATTAATTTAAAAGTTGGTATTTTTAAAAGTATAAAGCGTATTAGAGTAATTAGAGCTAAATACAACGGTCACTCAAACTTAAAGCGAAATAGTTTTATTTTTAATTCGATCGCAGCGTCATCTTAAATCTAAAGCCTCTCCTAATGCCTTTTTCAGTGTACCAAACATATGGTCAGCCACATGGGGAGTGTAAGGTGGTCAAAAGGTTCCCAGTGTAATTTGCAATATTACAATAATTAATTTTAATTACAATATGTCTTATTCTAATGTATGATGCCTGGCCTGAGCCTAAATCCACATTGCCCATGTTCTTAGTTGATGTCTTGTATTATTACTCGGCTTTACAATCTATATTCTTAATACATTTCATAGAACTTCAACTTGAAATTAAACTTAAAACTATTCTGGACCTTTCTTTTTCCAAAAGTACTTTTCAGCTTTTTCTTCTCTTACACTCTACTTTTATTTTCCTTAGTCCTCCTTCATTCTCATCGTTTCCTTACCTCTTGTCTTCTTTGTCTTTTCGTGTCTTTGTCACTTCAGATTAAAATCACTTCTGCTCTGGCGTTACTTTTCTTTCCTCGTTTCTTTTCTCTATTTCCGCCATTCACCTCTTCACTTCACTACCTCCCTTTAATAACTGCACAATATTCTTCTCGCTCATTACTTCTTTCTGACATGAAAACTTAATGTGCTTCAATGCCCGCTTCTTTTCCCGCTATTTGCCCAGTATCTGTTTCTTAATCTAAATCTGGCAATCCTTCTCATGTTTTTTGTGTTTTTTCCTCTTAAGTAATGTGGTATCTCGCTCTCCCAAATCCTTTTATATCTTGTGTTGTAATTGCTCTTCTCGATTTTTTCTAATTTTTCTAATTTGTTGCTGTATCTCCCTGTTTCTTCTTCTTAGCTCCTCTTCCACACTTGTGGCTCCTTCACTTCTTCTCTCTGCCTCCTATGTCGCCAGTTGATGTCTTGTATTATATTTTTCCTTGTGGAGGCAATGTGGTTAAAAAACCTACTTTGCTGTGGTGAAATTTTATATATAAAGACTAGCTGTCCCGGCCACGCGTTGCTGTGCCTAACGTAGCGCCATCTATTGAATATTTACTCAATCTAGTCAACAGATGTCGCCATCATTGTCGCCCGATGTCATATGTCATATACAGATAATTAATAGACAAATAATTAGTAATAAGATAAATAAATTGAGATGTAAGCTATCCTATCTTTCAAGTTGGGTCAAACTGCACACGGTGTCCAAATTTCATTAAAATCGGTTAAGTAGTTGTTTGAATCGCGATTAGTTTACCGCGATTTATGATGCGAGGATGTATGATGATGATGTCGAATTATGTGAAGAAAACCACGAATATTTTCTAGTTTAAAATTAAATTGATTTATTGAGAACTATCAACTACAAGCAACTGAGCTAAACGAAAGAATACGAACGAATGAATGCTAAAGAATGAATGAACCTTTTCCTTAAATATAATAGTTAAGTTAACAGTTAATTTAAATAGAACATGAGTACAATGAAATCAAAATTATAAAATAAAACATAAGTACAATGGAGTCAAAATTATAAAATAAACATAAAAACAATGGAATCAAAATTGTAAAATAACCAGCACAAGCCGGGTCTAAGAATGAATAAAAATTTATAATCAATTGACTATTCTAACAACAAAACAAAATTAAAATTACAAAACTGATGTGTATTGCTACTCGTATATAGGACGGAACATACAGCCCGCCTTGAACTATCTGTAGTTCAAAGTTTATTATTTGTGGAGTCCTTTGTTGCGATGCAATTTCCCATTGAAGCAGTTTAAGTGTTGCAGCATATATTTTGCATGAATTTTAATTACACGTCCTAGCAGCCATTGAAGGAGAGGAGGTGTGTCTTCTCCAATCAAGAGTAGTTTTCCGACCGTTAGATTCGGTGATTTCCATTGCTGAGATGACCGCGTAATTAATTGACAAAGGTACCACTGCTTCCAAAAATGTTGCGTGATCTGCTGTGCGTGTTGAAAAACAGGCATCTGGCTGGAGCTGGAGCTGGTGCTAGTCCAATCAGTTTGAGGAAAGCTTGTCAGTGGACCACCAATAGGAAAATGGTATGGTGTAAAAGGAACAATATTATGCGGGTCAGGAGCCAAGGGACATATGGAACGAGAATTTAATATGGCTTGGATCTCAACTGCATAAGTATTTAATGGCTCATACGGAAAATGAGTAGTACCTAGGGTGAGCGTCAAGTGTTTCTTAAAATGCGCTTCATTGAGTTCGTGATTTGCCCTATAAACACTTAAGCTCTGACGATGACGATGTCGTCTTTTTATAATATGCAACGATTTAATATATTTGAACCCGACGCGAAGCAACGGACAGGTTTGTGTTAATCGGTATGGCGGAGGATCTCCCATAATGTGGTGTGTGAGACGAGGCTTGGCTCGAAAACAGATCACACATTGGTGTATGATTTTTCGCGTAATGCTACGACGGTCCTGAGGCCAAGGAGTTTGACGCACGGAATATACAGTTGTTGGAATACCGGCATGATTGAGCAGAACATGCTCCGGTCGTATAATAGTTTGCGTGATAGTATATGAATAAATATGTATATGGTAATGTTGACTATCAGGTAACCCAGCGAGAGTAAAATTGTCACCTACACGAATACTACCCGTAGCATCGAAAAACGGGTTAATCGGCATTAAACGACTGTTTTCAGGAATAGGTATCCCCTTGCGTAATTGATTTATTTTCGCTGAAAAGGCGGATAATTGTATTATTTTAATAATAGTATCGCGGACTGTTACCTTTCCCGAAAACGATAAAATGCTATTAGTTCGCTGTGAATTAAAGCATCGCGGATTATTAATGACATGATTGAGGTATGTAACAATACGGGTAGGTTTGTCCAGCGCTGAATATTTTTCAAGTGGCTCTAATACTCGCGATTGTACCTTTAGGTAGTTGGAATGAGCAAGCTCGTATGTTTTTAAAGCAGGAAGCTCAATGCTCGATAAAATTGTTTTGGGCCATGGACTCTGAGGCCTTAATAGCCACGGAGGTTTATGCCGCCATAGTTTTCCTGCAACAATTTCCGAATGAAACGGACCGCGAGAGTCTAGATTCGCGGGTTTGTTGAGTGACGCAACGTGTTGACAAGGACACGTGGCGGTTAGTCGCTGTAGTTTGGCGACGTGTTTATTACCAAATGGTTGTGTGCTATGTAGATAAGTTTTGAACCAATGTAATCCCAGTGTAGAATCACACCGCAAGACAAGGTAGTCACTAGTAATTAAAGGCGCGTTTTTTACGGTAAAAAATCGAGCAAACAGAAGGACGTCGCGGAGCGCTAGACGCTGTAACGAAATGGAGCTCACGGGAGCCACTCGAGATTTGGAACAAATTAAATGACCACGAACCTTATCATGTTCATCTACAGATCGTAGGTAACTACAGGCGCCATATGCTTTCTGGCCTGTATCACAAATCTTATGTATTGGAATATTTTTGGGTTCGGCTACCGTGATGCAGCGCTTGAACCGTAGCGATTCTTGATCAAAATAAAACTCAAGTGAGTTGTCGAAAAATGGAGGTCTATTACCTAATGATTTTATAGCAGCAGGAGTGCTATATTTTATACTATTGCCGCTGACCGAAATGGTAACTTTAGTTTGGTCAGGCCTTAAAACCTTAGCCGTGACTTCAGTTGTAGAACGATCCTGAGAGCCAACGTCTAAAGCAACCTTGTTATGAGTTTCTACGATACCTTCTGGATTTGTAAGATCTACTATGGTAGTAGCTAATAAGGTTTCGACAGGTATGCGAGTCTGTAAGTTGTGGTTAAATTCAGGTATCTCCGAGTGAGATACTGATTCTGTATCAATATCATTAGCAGGTGATGTAGGTGTATCAATGTGCCCGGCTAATTGATTACTATGCACGGGTGGTGAGCTATTCAATTGATTTTGGGTCTGAGGACTGTTGCTCAATGATTCTAGGCCTTGATTATACGTTGATAATACCGGTGTTCCCATAATACTACTAGCAGTGGATACCCTAGAACCAGATGGGTTGGGAGAATTTGTTTTTCGCGAATCTAAAATTCTAGTGGCCTTATCGCATGCTTTCCAATACTGATCCTCAAACTCATCCCTATATTGATACTGTTCCTCCGGAACACATCCTTCCTCATCCGCTACCAATAAGTCTATCTCGTCTTGATATGCTAATAATTTTTCACGCGTTTGCTTTATCTCGTCGTATATACTTTTTAACATACAAGAATACTCTTCCGAATCATTATTAAGAAGGTTCACGAATGATGTTAGAGCTCGTTTTGCAGTCGCGCGTTTGATCTTTAAAAGTCTAACTTGCCCTTCAGCCATTATTAAATAATGGGAATTTTGTTAAAAGTAAAAAGATGTACGACCAAATGCTAGGATAATTGGCGAATTGGGAAAATAGGAGGAGTAATTGTTCGGAATTAAATAAGTTGCCAAGGATTATTGGTGAATCACCTGACTTACTTGATCACGTTGATGTATTGTTCTGTATCCGCAGTGAAGACGATTTGAAGTTTCAATGAAGAACGTCACTCCGGTTATGATTATACAATTGATGATGTGCTATTTGTATAATTCTTTGCATAAAAAATGTTTGATTGCACACGATTGATGTAGTTGTTTCTCACAAGATGAATAGTTTCCAATGTTGCAAATGACGATTGATGACGAATAATAGGCTGGATGCGTGATGATTCAGTGCTGTTCTATAATGCCAACGCTGATTAGTGGCGAATAATAGGCTGGATGCATGATGATCCAACGCTTGTAGATTATACCCACGCTGATTGGTGGCGAATAATAGGCTGGATATATATGATCCAACGCTTGTAGATTATCCCACGCTGATTGGTGGCGAATAATAGGCAGGATGCGTGATGATCCAGCGGTTGTAGATTATCCCACGCTGATTGGTGGCGAATAATAGACTTGATATGTATGATCTCAGCACTTGTAGATTATGCCCACGCTGATTGGTGGCGAATAATAGACTGGATATATGATCCAATGCTTGTAGATTATCCCACGCTGATTGGTGGCGAATAATAGGCTGGATATATATGATCCAACGCTTGTAGATTATCCCACGCTGATTGGTGGCGAATAATAGACTGGATATATATGATCCAACGCTTGTAGATTATCCCACGCTGATTGGTGGCGAATAATAGGCTGGATATATGTGATCCAACGCTTGTAGATTATTCCACGCTGATTGGTGGCGAATAATAGGCTGGATGCGTGATGATCCAGCGCTGTTCTATAATGCCAACGCTGATTGCTGGCGATTGATAGAGTTATTTCTACTACCTGATTATTCTGCTCACGTGAACACACACTTGTTGTAGTTATTGATAATGACTGCGCAATTGCAGGTAACACAAATGAACTGATTACTATCACGGTTCACTGTTCACTATCTGGCTATCGAAGGACCAATGTTTGAATCGCGATTAGTTTACCGCGATTTATGATGCGAGGATGTATGATGATGATGTCGAATTATGTGAAGAAAACCACGAATATTTTCTAGTTTAAAATTAAATTGATTTATTGAGAACTATCAACTACAAGCAACTGAGCTAAACGAAAGAATACGAACGAATGAATGCTAAAGAATGAATGAACCTTTTCCTTAAATATAATAGTTAAGTTAACAGTTAATTTAAATAGAACATGAGTACAATGAAATCAAAATTATAAAATAAAACATAAGTACAATGGAGTCAAAATTATAAAATAAACATAAAAACAATGGAATCAAAATTGTAAAATAACCAGCACAAGCCGGGGTCTAAGAATGAATAAAAATTTATAATCAATTGACTATTCTAACAACAAACAAAATTAAAATTACAAAACTGATGTGTATTGCTACTCGTATATAGGACGGAACAGTAGTTTAGGAGTCCATAGCGGACAACACAGTGACACGTAATTTATATATATATTAAGATATGTATATGTGCCTGGAGAATTGTGTCTTTCGGTAGTCGGTATTTGACCTTGAAGAGCAGGCTGTCGTGTGTGTATTGTCTCAAATGACGAGTTAGTTTGCTATATATGCAGAAGGAGAACATCATAGGTCGCAGCCACCGTTCGTCCCACATATAGGAACCTTTTGAGTCCTAAAATACAGTAGCCAAAACTTTTCCCACTCACAGTAGAGTCTTGGCTTTGATCGGCCTTGATTTTCCACTTGGTTGACAAAAGTTTTTTTAAAGTTTTTTACTTATCACTCTTTGAATTAAATTATACTTTATCTTCAAAAGAAGTGACCAAAATTGTTTAAGAAAAATTAATTAATTACACTTTTAAACAAAACCATTTGCCGATAGATTTGTAGCTGATAAATTCGCACTAATGGAACTCGCGTTATAGAGGAGTCTACCGAGAGGTATTAATTTTATATAATGAAGCTTACGTCAAGTGATTTTCAAGATACATATATCCATAGAGTATCACTATAGTGATATCACACTTGAAAGCAATACAATATGAGAACATGTCAAGTACTAATTCCATTTAATTATTTGTTCCTTAATTAGTTAACACACTATAGTATTAAATCGTATATGTTGTATACAAATGAATTCTAATTAAATTATGATGAATTTAATTGATTTACTAGAGAGAATTTAATTAAATTTTAGTATAATTAGAGTTCGTTTATTAAGTAATTTAATTAATAACTATTTGCAATATGGCAAAAACAAAACATATTACCTTACTTCCTTTCCAACACTACCTTTGATAATAGTGAACAGAATTTCAGTTTTAAAATAAGCTTCGGCTCCCCTAGTTACCACCCACAAATTTCCAGTAAAAAATATAATAAAAAAACTCCATTATTTTCATAAAACATTTTACTAACTAAATTATGTTGCGGTATTTTTATTTTTTAATAAAAAATGTTGTAATTATAAATATGAAACGCAAATTATAATTACGTCAATTATTGGTTTGATGAAACCCTAATTTGCAACTGCATGTTATACACCCCCATCCCTTTCATAAAAAATGATATTTTTAATATAGCATCAGTTATATTGCACGTTTGTAGTTCGTTCTACAATGCTACGGTGTAATTTCATTAATTGCATATAATTACAATTCGCTAATGAATAACATGTATCACAACAAAACTAATTGCATAAAAATTGATCGTGAAATGAAATTTATTAATTGCATGTTCATGTTTTGTATTTGACAGGTTCATAAAACCGTTCAGGGAAAATGCAATTTTAAATTATTGATGCATAATGTTATATACCACCAAAACATTTTATATTATTGTTTATTTCTTTATATGTTCCAGCGATTTGTATGGTAGCTCGAAAACGGCTCCACGCATTTTCTTTAAAATTTCTTATTTCGTAGAGAAAAAAATTCTAAGACTTTTGGCGTCCTCGGATTTTCCCCTGAACGTCCTGGAAACCCGTAATTTTGGAGAAACTAAAAAAAATATTTTTTCTTTTTGCTCTATAACTTTTTATTCATAAAAGATAGAAAGTTGAAATTTGGCATGTGTATTACGGTGTACAATGCTAACATTTTTTGAAAAATTAGAAATTGAAAAATTGGAAAAGGGGGCGCGGTAGAAAACTTTAAAGAAAACTCAAATTTTGAATCAAATAATAATGAAGTATGTTATTAAGAAAAATAAATTTAAAATTCCCTAATTTTATTTGGGTTTTTGCCGAGGTTAAAAATAGGGTTAGAAGTTGAAATTTTATATATGGGCTAACTTTGTTACCTAATTTACAGATCGAAAAAGAATTTCCAAATTTTGAAAAAAATAACTAGTAACAATGTACTATCCCACTAACAGTAAAGCATATCATTCTTCAATGCTCCAAGTACTGATCATAAAGACAAAACTGTAATATTGATGAAGACTATACGCAAAGAATATATTTCAAAAATATATATAATGATTTAGAACAAAGTAAATAATATAGAAGTAACAAATAAAGACATTTAAGTATTTTTGACACCTGGCTGGTTTCCAATTGGCTTGTGACAGTCCAATGGCTTTGGAAGTAACATTAATAAATCAAGAGATATCTAGAAAATGGACGACACTAGATGGTGATGGCAATGGTGGGTGAAGCAGACAGGATTTGACGTAATAAATGTGACGTAGTTATCACTTTGCTTTTAGGTTTAGTTCAGGTTAGACACACCAGCAAACACACACACACACACACCCACACACACACTATGACGTATACCTAGTATTGTTGGTTCTTTTGTCTTGCTGTATACAGGATATTAGTTACATTTCATCTACTAATGAATGTTTTAGACAGGTAATTTGTTGCTTGTTGTACTGTTATCATTTTGGGTTTTAGTGGATTGTTTCAATGACAATACTAATACTGTATCATATTTAACTTTCACGTTCGAGGTATTATTTACAGTTTATTAAATATTTAATCCATTTATAATATATATTGATATATATATATATATATATATATATATATATATATATATATATATATATATATATATATATATATATATATATATATGTGTGTGTGTGAGATATAATTGTGAATTATGTAAATTATTTAAGTTAGACGTAAGAGAATTTATTACAAGCGAGAGTAGATGTTAATAAGGACATTAAATGGAACCAGTGAGTATTAAAGAGTAACGATTTAAACATAAAAAAAACTTGTTTTTTATTGATAATATTTAACCTGCTGTATAGTATCGCCATCGATATTTCGCTGATCAAAAATGGCCAAGTATGATTTCACATTAAACACAATTCAAAAAAACATATTCTATTTTACTTGATTTTATGATTCTAAATATAATTATGACTACATTCTTAAAGTTTTCTATTTTCTTTGTTGTCCGCAAGAGTTCAAATACAACCTGTACCCACTTAAGTTGTTTACTCGATCTATATTCGTACATACATCTTTGTGACCACTTTTTTGTTAATGACGTCATAAATCTGTGCATAATAAACGGGACGTACATTCTTACCAGCAACTTTTAATATTAATAAATTAGAAATAGAATCATTTTACCACTCACACCCTATCCTCCTACACAACATGTTGCTATAGCTTCTCTACAATTCGAAACACAATAGAATAACGACACAGTAGAGTCTTGTACTTGGCGCTGTTTCCCATACATCTAGATTTGTTTTTCCTTACTTAGATATATACTCCTTCGAATGTTTATTTATTTGACTGGTTTTCTATTTATGTTATGTTGTTATTTCAGGTGCAATCTTCGAACAGGGTACTGACGAAGTACAATCGGCGTTTAAATTCGCTATGTTGGTACACAACCAGAACATAACGGCGCGTCGGTTCGAGTTACAGGCTTACGTTGATGTTATCAACACTGCCGACGCCTTCAAGTTGTCGAGACTGAGTAAGTACACTATATTTATCATTATTTTCATTATTTAATATGATTGTTGTATTTATAAGTAATGTTTACAACCAGAACCGGATGCTTTAAAGTGAGCTTTGTTTATATTAGCGTTGGTTCTCCTTTTCTAAGAAATATAATTTATATAGTAGATACAATACCATTTTTTAACAAATGTTATGTTTAACAAAGACTGAATATAATGCAAAAAACAACGCTAAGTCCCTCTAATTTTCACAAATACGTATTCAGTCGTTTTCCATCACTAACAGTTTCTTCAGTCAGAATTTTTTCTTTCCTTACTATAAATCGAGTTGCCCACGCTTTCTAGGCAAATCCCTAGGTAGGTCCCCAACGTATTTAACCCAATGATTTGTTCATCAACCTTTCCAATTTTTAATTTGGAATACAATTAAATAAAATTAAATTGGTAACAAGTTTTCTTTAAGACATTAGCTGTTTGCTAAGTAGAAAAGATGGATCAGAAATGAGTCCCATAAAATTATATCAACTATAATCAGAATCAAAAGTAATCATTGTAAAACTCCAGCTCACCTGTACAAAATTAATATTAAATCCGTCGATAGATGTCAATGTGGTGAAGAAGGAACTTTGGATCATATTATATTTGAATGCATAAATTATAGTTTAGAGAAATCAAAATTCAATAATGAAATATTAGATGTGATTAAAACTTTTCCTGTTAATACTACGTTTTTGTTAAGTGATTCAAAATTAATTAGTGAATTATTTAAATATTTAGACAATGACGAATAAAAATCAGGGCCAAATAAATAAATACCTTTCATTTACAATAGTTAATTAAGGAATCTTTCTCCTTGGATCTTTCAATCATGACTTTTTTAACAGTTAATGGTAAATTTCTGCCAACCCAGTGCTGATCATTAGCCTGTTGTCCCAAAGACACTTTCATGTCTAAGGAAGAAGTTGTCAATTTTTAAGAAAGTAGCCTGTTTTTTAAAAACTAGAACTGCTACAAAAGAATACAGATATTTTTGGAATCAACATAAAGCAAATATCCAAAATCGATTCTTACTTTTTCGAGATCAAAAGAAAAAGTTTGATTTTGTTGGCCAGCATTATTAATCAAGATAGAACGAGATATCAATGGATGAATAAATGGGCTTGTATCCTATGTCTTAATTTCTATAAAAGTGTACTATATATTGATAAAGTTGGTTACTAGAACCTCAAATGTTCAATTATTTTTTAATAACTCCTTATATTTCAGGAGATATTAACAATTAAAAAAGTCATTTTGTCTCTTTAATTATTAAAGTGATTCAACGTTGTACACATTCCAAGTGCATGTGACATCACAATCCTTGTGTAAGGTTACCAACCTTACAGCTCATAAATCTCTGCTATATGTATTTATATATCAAAATATCAAATATTATTTACAGCTATTTCAAGGAATAAACAAATTTTAATATTATGTCTGCCTTATCAGGGTTAAATAATATAAAAACTTATTATTCTTTAATTTGACTTGATTATTTGACTACCAACAACTACAAAACATTACCACAGCACTGACCTACTCAACAAATAACTGACGTTAAAATGCATTTCACGTCATACAAATATGGCTGACCATTTCTAGCGCTAAAACTACAATTCAAACTTTTAATTGCTATATCTCCGTCAATATTTAGATATTTAATAAAATAAACAATTTCAATAAACAATTGAAAAATCGACCACTAAAAAATGAGGACACAAGCCCATTATTGTTACCGATAACACAAGACGAGAATGATTAAATTAACAATAGAGAAGAATATAAACATCTGAGAACATAATGCGTCGTAAAAAGCTTGATCAATTTTTCAACAATAATAATTAAAGAAATACAAAAATGAAACAACTTCAGTAAGAACTTCTCAACATAAATTACTTTACATTCGGCAGACATAAAACAATCATTTATTTTACGTTTATTGTTGTACCAATTGATAGAAACATAACAATATTGTTACTAAATGTTCTGTCAGATAAAATTCAAACATTTTAAATCAATAAACATGGCTGGAGCTATGCTCGCTGGCTTGCTGGCGTTATCTTCTCCCCCCTCTCTCACACCTAGTAGCAACAAATTTGAAAATAGTTCGTTTTTTATTTATATTATGCAATATATTTCTTTGATATATCCGTATCACTTTTCAAAGAAATATATATGAGGAAAATACATACATAATATACATATGGGATAACATTTCTACGTACCATAAAATATAAATAAAAATATGTGTGGATGCAAAACTATGTTATAAACCGGTATACTCAGGTTAGAAAGTGTGGGAAATATTTGGAAATGTCTGGAAAAGATATAATACATATATCAATCTCAGTTATGATGTAAGATTTTAAATGAAACATCTAATTTTAAACTAAATATAAACGTATTAGAGTTTATCCCCGTCGCAATGCGACGTCTTTTTGGCGTGTATGATTTGAATCCAATAAAATAATTCGTAATTAAATTTCATATTTAACTCTATTTTGAAATTAAAATAATAATATAATATGCGTTATTTGACCAACTTTTTTTCAAAATTTGGGATTTTTTTTTTCGATTCGTAAATAAGTTACCAAGGTTAGCCTATATACAAAATTTCAACTTTCTAGCACAATTTTTACTTTCGGCAAAAACTGCCACCGTGCACTCAAATAAAATTTTGAAATTTTGAATTTTTATTAATAATATACTTAATTATTCTAGAATCCAGAATATGAACTTTCTCCAAAGTTCCCTACCGGGCCTCCAATTTTTTCAACGCTCCCTTTTTCTGTTTTTGAATTTCTAATTTTTGAAAAATATCAGCATTGACCATTATAATACACATGCAAAATTTCACCTTTCTATCTTTTACGAATATAAAGTTATACAGCAAAAAACAGCCCAACTTTTTTTCAGTTTTTCCAAAATTACCGATTTCCACTTTTTAATTTTAATTTCAGGTGTCGTTGTAAGATCTTGCAAAGAAGGTTTAGGCTTTCTTAGTTAAAAAAACTAAATGATAATGATAAAACTACGCGTTGATAAAAGAATATTTAATTATAAATTGTATTAATTAATTATAATATTAGATACAAAAAGCGAATTTTTGATACGAATGAACATAAGAAAATGTTATATATCACGGCACATGTTTACAAATTAAAATTAAAACACAATACTTACTTTGGAAACATAATTTAAATTTAATTATTAATTTATTCCATGTTGTTTTTTTTTCTTTTTCTAAATTTTATACTAGCGAAATTGTAATGCCTAATTGATAAAAATTATTTATGAATTCATAAATTAGTATTTTATTAGTATTTTATACGTACCCGCTTAGTCAACTCTCAACTACATCTCTATAACACGTTCCTTATTGTCATCTGCCTCAATTATCAACAGCATGGTTAAAAACCGACCACACCATACAAGAAGACAACGACGTACTAAATATGTCGAAACATTGTCCGTAACAATTAGCAGCTTGGATTTACATCAGATAATAGTGAGAGATGGGTTACCGGATGTAAATAGGGATAAAGGGAGTATGGTAGAAGGGTTAGAGGGTGAAGAAGATGATTACTTAATCTGCGTTTTGTTAATTCAACCTCTAATGCCCACACTCATTATCCCTTAACGAGTGAAACGCAAAAACCGACGTTGCTCATGAATGTTGGATGAAGATCATTATTACAAGTCCCGTGGCGTCTGTCTACCATCCCTCACACTCCCCTCTTCATTAACCCATTCCTACTTTACCTACTACCCATCTTGTTGTTCTAAAAACCTCCCTATAAAACTCACACCTGATACCAATGCTCTTCCCATTGTCCCACTTCTGACACCATTGTTAGACCCATTAAGTCCGTCAAAAGGCTGTTTGTCACGTGGTCATCCCGGTAATTATCCAGCTCTAAGAACTTGTTTGTTATTTTGATGTTGTTACAGGACAATAAAGATAATGACTTTTATTGTGAATTAAGGACTTGACATATTTCCACCTTTTTATTATATTATTATTATAATTCTATAGCTACAATGATACTCTATAATAGACAAACTTACAAGACAGAGTGATTCGAGGATCGGAAAGCTTTTATACTGCATTGGAAATCTATTACTCTTAAAATTAATCGCTTACATTACAATCCTTATCCTAAACAGTTATCATTAAATGAAGTGTAAGGTCAAAACGATGAAAAAGGTTATTTTCACAGTTACGACACAGTTAATATATAATTATTTCTATAATTACTACATGATAAAATAAAATTTAAAGAATTCTTTGTGAAATTTTCATAAATAAATATCAAGAAATGAGGCATTGACAGCGAATCTCCGCAGACGTCACAAAAAAAGTAACATTGCGGTGCCACTCATAATTCATCACTGGAAATCAAAAAACCAAAATGATGTCATTAGTTGATAAGTTTCTATAGATAACGCTGTCGAATTTTTCTTTTTTCATTGATTTTTCAATTTTTTACAGCACTACCGATTTTCATCATGAAAAAAGTCAGAAACTTTGTTATTTTAAAATACGTTAAAATTAAAAAATAAAAAAAAACTTGACAGCGTTACCTCGGCATTTATGTAAAGAGAGAGTGTGCAAAATTTCAAAAGAATCGGTCCAGTAGATTTTGAACCAGAGAGGGCACCGACTCTGAAAAAGCTATATGTGAGAAACAGCATTTAAAAGTTTCAAAGTAACACGAAAGCAGACCAGATAGGTGAAAACTTAAAACTCTATATCTCCGACAGTTTTAGTCCAATCGACTTCAAATTTTTACACAATAAACTTAATATGTTGTAGATAATATGTTGTAAATAAATATAATATATAAAAGTTAAAACCTTAACCCCCTCCC
This sequence comes from Panorpa germanica, assembly GCA_963678705.1. Taxonomy (NCBI): domain Eukaryota; kingdom Metazoa; phylum Arthropoda; class Insecta; order Mecoptera; family Panorpidae; genus Panorpa; species Panorpa germanica. Next base: position 4,822,167 of record OY783223.1, on the reverse strand, counting down.
CTTCTTAAGCAAGTATATTCAATAGTTATGTCTAGACAATAGTCCGACCTATATTAAACCTTGGTATTTCTACATACAATTTAATGTTTACTTAAATCCTTCAAATATATATATATATATATATATATATATATATATATATATATATATATATATATATATATTCTACAGACGCGACTGTTAGATACCATACGGTATACGGTATGGGGCATGGTATCATCTTTCTATTTGCAGTTTCTTTCTGATAGCTCACGTCTCAATGGATTACGATTGAATTTAAAACCGGACCTAGCTTTGATATGAAACTCCTTCACATATACGAGTATTTTTTTGATCTCTTTTTCATTTTCTCATTCCGCTTCAAACCCGCTAAGGGAATTATAAGTCACCTACAAATAAAGCAAAAAGTGCTTTGAAATTTTCTTCATTTTAGCGTATAATTTTATATATTGATTCTTGTTTCATTTAACATTCCTATTCTATATAAATATTACTATCACTTTGTTTTATTAATAAAATATGATATAAATAGTAAAGTAGTATAACTACTTTTTTACAGAATCTGATACAATTTAAATATGATCTTAATATAAGAGTAATTAACATGTTTTGAGTGTTCTAAAGTATAAGTGTGTAAGGGAGGAGTATAAGGAACATTCCCAAATGGTTCATAAGATGTTTTCAAAAGCAAATATATTGCACAAAAAAATTGGGAGACTTTTGTAATAAGTAAACTTTTGTTTTGTATAAAAAATTGACTGTAAACAAAAAATCATGATCTGTTCTTGAATACTATTCAACGGTCAATATCTAATCAAATAATTCATATTATTCATAGTAATTGGTTTTAATTAATACTTTAAAACCCGTACTTTTATTACCTAATTGATTTTTTTTTATATTTATTTACTTATTTGCCTTGACTTTCTTTCGTCATAGCCACCATCAATTTTGATCTTTCTAAACTATAATTTATGCATTCAAATATAATATGATCCAAAGTTCCTTCTTCACCACATTGACATCTATCGTCAGATTTAATATTAATTTTGTACAGATGAGCTGGAGTTTTACAATGATTACTTTTGATTCTGATTATAGGTGATATAATTTTGCGGGATTCATTTCTAAACCATCTCTTCTTACTTAAATTTGGATGTAACATACAATAATCTCTTCCTTTTAACTGACTTTTGTTAATGAAATCTGTGTTTCTCAAATTGAAGTTTAATTTTTTGACTATATTAAAAATTTCATATGAAGGTAATTTCACTTTCATCTCAATTTCAAAATCTATTTATTCCTTTGCCAATTTATCCGCAATTTCGTTTCCTCTTATTCCACAATGTCCTGATATCCACATAAATTTTATGGTATTATTCTTATTTATTATATTGAAATACAGCTCCTTAATTTTGCATGTCAAAATATCATTATTTGATTTGTTATCATTAGAATTTTAATTTTTTAAAACACCTATAATATATTATAATATAAAATACCTAATTGAATAACAACAAATAAATAAGTGGTTGTATAAAAAGAAGTGTTTCAAAAAAGTAGTTTAGCTACTTTTTTTTTTAATGTATATATATATAATCTCTATAATAAAAGTCTCACAACCAGGTTTGATTCGGGCTAGTGAACTAACTACCTTAATATAGATATAGAAAATATAGATTTATACTTTACTTTTCGATAATAGCTTTGGTCAACAAAAATGACGTCAGATGGCGTTCGTCCTGGAAACAAATATTTCCTAATTGCAAACATATCTATGGCAAATATTTATTTCTTCTTATATTAAGTTTCTGTGCAATCATATACTTCTTATGTACGTCTACTTCTCAGGGCTTAAAATGTTTGACTATTTCTAATCCATTAATATTTCTAAAATAACATCACACAGAAATATTATTCTTTCGTTTCTTTTTACAAAAATAGCGACTTCTTCCATATGACAGCACTCTAATTTGATCATGCCAGACGAGACGAGACGAGGATGACCCTCTTCAAACTCTTGATGTCAGAACATTGCATTCCTTTGACTGGGATTTCTTTCAATTGATTATTTTGTGACGTATACGAAATTTAATTTGTTTCTTTAACCGCCGCACGATGTTTTAGTTCCCTTCTCTTTTATATAAAAATATTTTATTAATATCTCTTTCGTCTTTATAGCTGTCTTGTTGTTTTCCGCATGTTATATTATGTATTTTCCTATTTACCAATAACCAGGACCAATCTAAGTAAATCAGTCATAAATTTTGATCTCTAAATTTATTTTGACATGCAACCTAAAAGGAAATCTATCTTCTAAAATCTAAATCATCGAAGTATTTCTTTCTCTTTTTCTGATCGCGTATTTTTTATGTGTCGTTACTCTAAACGTTTTATACATCGGCTTAGACAGTGGTGGTAAACATATGGTATACGTACTAAAGATAGTTTATCCAAAACAATTCTCACTTGTAAGAAGCTAAGCGTGACTAAGACTCTATGCCGGTTACCAACCTTACAGCTCATAAATCTCTGCTATATGTATTTATATATCAAAATATCCAATATTACCTACAGCTATTTCGAGGAACAATAAAATTCTAATATTATGTCTGCCGTAACAGGGTTAAATAAAATAAAAACTTATTATTCTTTGACTTGACTTGATTATTGGACTACCAACAGTTACAAAATATTACCACAGCACTGACCTACTCAACAAATAACTGACGTTAAAATGCATTTCACGTCATACAAATGACCGACCATCTTTAGCGCTAAAACTACAATTCAAACTTTTAATTGCTATATCTTCGTCAATATTTAGATATTTAATAAAATAAACACGCCAATACACATTTATTAACATCAATTTCAATCAACAATTGAAAAATCGACCAATCGAATTTTGTTACTCTAAGAGGAATGGAAACAGTACGACAAATCTGAGATCAGATTGAATCGTATTAACTAAAAACAAGAAACTTTAGGTAAGAAAAGTAGTATATGTACTAACAAAGCATATTAATCAAAGACAATACTAAATATAAAGTAGACGACAGAGAGACAGTTCAATAAAACACGATCAAAAACACCAAAGAGACAGTTCCTAAAACATTTTTGTCTTTAAAAACTATTTTAGTAAACAAAACACATTCCCATCTGGAGTCAGTAAGATCAAAGGACAACACGTTTGTTGTTGCTTTTTAGTCTGGTTGGTTTGAACACGCAGTTTTGTTTTTTGTGAACATTTGTGCTTGTCAGTTGTTGTTAATCATGTTTATAATTTTTATAGGACACACAGAAAAACATTAAAAACAAAACCAGTCTGTTTTCGAAAAACAGAACTGTTATAAAATAAAACAAAACTTGTTTTCAAAACTGTCTCTCTGGTGTGAAACCGGCATAATGCTGGTAATGGTTGCGCGTCACTGGCTTAAACTCTAAACTCTAAACGCTAAAACGCTAAACGGTAATGCGTAAAGGGACACAGTACAGCACATTCAATCAGTAACGCATGATTTAAGATAAATCGGGTGTGTTTGATCTTATACATGGTACATCCTAACATATAACACGACTAACTTCAGACCAAAGCTAAACCCAAACCCAAACCCAAACCAGACCAAGACCAGATCAAACCATGCAAACTAAATGTGAACCTAAAGGAAAGTCTTTTGTAGTTGACAAATCGTTAGGAAATTATATTAAAACTTATAAAAGGAAAAGAAACATGAAAAAATAAAGTAAAAAAGTAGCTTTAAATATTAAGGGAAGCATTCGATAAATAAGATTAACCCTTAAACTGTAGCTTAACTTATACGTACGTCTAAGGTCTAGGGATGTTTGAAGATATTTTATATTTTATTGTTATTTGAATGTACAATCATATGCTTGTTAGCGAACAATGGAATTTGTATACTCCATCTAGTCTAGATGCCATCACCGAATCGACTCTAAACCCAGGCCAGTTTTCTTGGAAATCTTTCCTACTACTTCCAGCGAGCATCCGAGAAAACTCGAGAACTATCGAACGATGGCTTGTTTAGCACAAAATTGGGAAAGCAACAGGAGAAACATGTTTGTGATCGCAGCAATCACATCGATTTTAAGTAATAATGGGCTTGTGTCCTATGTCTTAATTTCTATAAAAGTGTACTATATATTGATAAAGTGGGTTACTAGAACCTCAAATGTTCAATTATTTATTAATAACTCCTTATATGTTAGGAGCTATTAACAATTAAAAAAGTAATTTTGTCTCTTTAATTATTAAAGAGTTTGAACGTTGTACAACATTTCAAGGCATGTTGCTATCTCTTTTATACAACAGAGCATAAAAGAGATATATTCTTGACAGAACTCTGACAAGTTTACAGGTTACCAACCTTACAGCTCATAAATCCCTGCTATATGTATTTATATATCAAAATATCAATTATTATTTACAGCTATTTCAAGGAACAATCAAATTTCAATATTATGTCTGCCGTAACAGGGTTAAATAAAATAAAAACTTATTATTCTTTGACTTGACTTGATTATTTGACTACCAACAGCTACGAACTACCACAGCACTGACCTAGTCAACAAATAACTGACGTTAAAAATGCATTTCACGTCATACAAATATGGCCGACCATTTCTAGCGCTAAAACTAGAATTCAAACTTTTAATTGCTATATCTCCGTCAAAATTTAGATATTTAATAAAATAGACAGGGCAACATTTTTGACATCAATTTCAATCAATAATTGAAAAATCGACAATTCGTTCTAGTATTCTGTTTGGTTTTATTCGTTTTTTCTTATTTGGATCGTGTGATCAAGTAAGGTCGAATGAGCAATATTAGATAAATGTGCTTTGGAACTCATAATTTGTCTAAGGTGTTTCAATGCTATTTTAACTGAGGTTTATTCTAATCTTTGGTATCTCAGCTCTTATTTTCAATCCAGTCAAACCAGTTTATATCATAAAGTTATTCGCACCCAAATCCCGAGGCCCGATCTGTTTGTTGGCTATTAACAAAAAAATTAAACAATTCATAAATTACAAATTCGCAGTTAATTTAAAATATTTTGTAGCTGTCTATTTCAGACAGACGATTCCGATGATAATATACTACACCTCGGCATTACTAAATTAATGTAATTAATCAAATGGTCGTTTGGTGTTTACGTGCTCGCTCTCGGCCTAAATGGCCAACATCCCGATATGCCTGGTGCCCTGATAACCTTTGACCCTAGTCTGTGACCGACACAACTCGACCCAAGCAGACTGTACCAGAGACAAGCAGTGTAAATCAATTTTAATTATTTTTTACAACCATCAAATAACAATTAGAACACATTACATAAATGTAAATTTAATTCTAATTTACATAATAGAAAAACTATTTATTGCTAATGCCAATTCAACTAGATTACGTTTTTATAATATAGTATACAAAGGATTTCGTTTACAGTTATCTGCACTTTACAGAGGTAGTGAACAGTTTTACTAATTACTTGAAAATTTACAATCGCTTTGGGTTGCCGAGCATTCGATATTGTCATGCAATAAGCAAAAATAAATAATAGAAAAGAATTGCATGTAATATTGAGGGCAAGAAACATAATATAAGTGTGAGTGGAATTACATTTTATTCAGGTATTGTAAGATAAAGCGAGACAGCGATAGACCTTCATTGTATTAACTATAGTGCTTACACAAGAGAGAAGGAGACAACGATAAGCTCATATTGCATTTACCAGAGTACTTATGTAGTACAAGTATGCAGTAGTGTACCACAAAACGTGATCTGATTAGTATATGCTCAAAACTGAACTTTGTGATTGTTTTGAATGCTGTTTGTTTGTATACTCTACCTTATATAATACCATTGTACGAGCTTACATTATATATATACATAGCGTACATTATATATACTCTATATGCTCCAAATGTTCCTTTCAAAAACAAATGTTATTTTATATAAATTCAACTTAAATTTAAAATACTGTGATGGAATAATATCCGTAAAAAAGTTACTTTTATTCTTTGTTCAAAAGATTCTGTTACCATAAGGACCATTTCTAGAGTTTTAAAGATTTGTTTTATAAAAAGGATGTAATTCCATGAAATAGTATATCAGAACCATATCTGAATAATTACTTTTTAGTTAGCCAACGAATTATATAAGAAATTAGCATTTAAAACAGCTTTCAAGAACACGAAAATTAAATGGATTAGTATTAGGTATTTTAAAAAGTTTAATGACGTCATGTTTTGATATTTTTACTTTTCGATCTATGTTCCAAGTGTATATTTATATGTTTGTTTGTTGCTGAAATTCGTATGGTAGAATGAAAACGACTCTGTCAATGTTTTTGAAAATTTGCTATTTCATAGAGAAAACAATTCTAAGACTTTTGCCGTTCCCGAATTACCCCTGAATTTCCTGGAAACCCGTAATTTTGGAAAAACTAAAAAAAAAATTTACTTTTTGCTCTATAACTTTTAATTCGTAAAAGATAGAAAGTTGAAATTTGGTATGTTTCACCGTACTACGGTGTTCAATTCTTTTTGGACATTTTTGGAAATTTAGAAATTAAAAAATTAGGAATGGGCCGGTAGGAAACCTTTTGAGAAATCTCAAATTTTGGATTACCTAATAATAAAACATGTTTAAAAAAAAAAATCCCAAATTTCGAAAAAATAGTTGGTCAAATAAGGAATAAATTGAAAACATTTTATATTTTGTTGAAAAAAATAATTTTTTTTTAGTTAATTTATATGAAAAATTATTTTGTTATAAGCGAGTTAAATATTTCAATTTGAAAATAGAATTTAAATTTGAAATGAAATTATGAAATATTTTATTGGATTGAAATCATACACGCCAAAAAGACGTCGCATTGAGACGGGGTAAACTCTAGTTTACATATAAACAGCGTTGTCGAGATTCCAATCTATCTATTTGTGATTACTTTAGAAAGGGTTTAGACTGATACCACATTCGTTTCAGAATGATTTATTCAAGCAAATCCAAATTTTAAATTTTAATGTAATATTGAATATATCTTCACAACGACTTACTGCTTATACACTATTTTCATAGTAAGCGTTTTCCCCATTCAAGGACACTTTCATATATTTTCTTAGAATACAAAAGAAAAGCAAAAAAAAAAAAAAAACTAGAAAGAAAAACCAGTTCAACAATAACATGTTTTTATTTTATGTGCATATTTCAAGAAGAATATGCGACCTAGGGCTCTGCCTACGTAGCCGAGCTATTCAAACCGTATAATAGAATATAAAGAGTATATCACTAGCATATTTAAGGGTAGGGGGTGAAATAGAAAACGTGATATCAATTCAACAAGGGTGCTATAAGAAACCAATAAAATAATATATAAAAATTAAAGCGTCAACAACTTTCTTTAATATTAATTCGATAAAAATTTATCTAGGGGTTGGTTTTCTTCTTTTCTGGTAATAAAAACACTTGAAATATTTGCTACCCCATCAGATAAGGATGTAATGGTCATATTAACAAAATCTGTACGGCGAGCTTTACACGAATCGTTGTGCTGAAAATGGGGTGGTAAAAAATAAAACCCCTTCTCTATAAAAGGGTGTAACGTTTTACGAAATGTTGGAATATCGAACTGGAAAGCATCGATGGTATGATATGTTGTTAAGTAGTTTGTAGTATCGCAAACAAGACCATCTAAAGACAGGATAGTTTTGATAGTTATAAGCGGATACAATAAGTAACAATTAAGTCTTCACTTCATATCCTATCATTCATATCATATGGAAAATATGAACAATAATAAAATTATAATAATAACGGATCCTTTAAGTGTTTTAAAAAAATTAAATTCTAATGGTAACAAATCAAATAATGATATTTTGACATGCAAAATTAAGGAGATGTATTTCAATATAATTAATAAAAATAATACCATAAAATTTATGTGGATACCAGGACATTGTGGAATAAGAGGAAACGAAATTGCGGATAAATTGGCAAAGGAATCAATAAATTTAGAAATTGAGATGAAAGTGAAATTATTTTCATATGAAATTTTTAATATAATCAAAAAATTAAACTTCAATTTGAGAAACACAGATTTCATTAACAAAAGTCAGTTAAAAGGAAGAGATTGTTATATGTTACATCCAAATTTAAGTAAGAAACGATGGTTTAGAAATGAGCCCCGCAAAATTATATCAACTATAATAAGAATCAAAAGTCATTGCAAAACTCCAGCTCACCTGTACAAAATTAATATTAAATCTAACGATAGATGTCAATGTGGTGAAGAAGGAACTTTGGATCATATTATATTTGAATGCATAAATTATAGTTTAGAAAAATCAAAATTGAATAGTGATATATTAGATGTGATTAATCTTTTCCTGTTAATACTAAATTTTTGTTAAGTGATTCAAAATTAATTAGTGAATTAGTGAAATATTTGAAAATTAGTGAATTATAAATTATAAAAGATGTATAAAAAATGTTTGATGGTGGCTATGACGAAAGAAAGTCAAGTCAAATAAGTAAATAAATATATAAAAAAAGTCTTCACTTTGTTCCTTGACACGGCCGACGATTTATTAGCTATAGACAAGCTAACAACAAATTAATAACTGTGACAGAATTTATGACACATTACTGAATACGCATACGCTTTCGGTTTTTTTAATTTTCTTAGATGTATCTTCAAAATTTTATAACTCTTTCTTTATTCTTTTAAAGGTACTTATTCAAAGTTAATTCATTTTACCTAATGCTCTACATTTATCGTCCCTTTTCGTCATAATCTTCTTACGAAAATTATTTACTTCAACTTCACTTCCTTCCCTATTCTTCTTCTTCTTATAAAAATAACTTGCTTCTATTATATTTCTTTGGTTTCAACATCTAGGTTTTACTTCGTAGATTTGTATTATATACTTGTTATATTTATTTATTTTTGGTTTACCATTATTTGTAAATTTATTCCTTCTCCAGAAACCAAACTCGTACCCAAACATAGCTGAGTTTATCAAATTTACCAACAGGTATACAAATATTATCCTATGTAGATTCAAGTTAACGTAATTAAACATTTCTAACGATACATAACTAGTATACAAAAGGAATTGTAAATTTTTAATCAAACTTATGTGTTGCTCTGAAATCAAAAACTTTTATTTTAGTAATTTACATACACATTATTATAATTACACTGTTCAACTTAAATCATACTATCCTATCTGAAATCAAAGAAACGACATTTAAAGTTTATTATTTAAATTTTCAATTCCTTTTTATCTAATTTTATAATAGCTTATCATTATGCACAGTGAGTTCTGTCAGCTCCAAATATCAACTATGTTGACACAACAATGAAAGTAGCTATAATTAGTAGCTAATATTTCTTTACATACATATTAAAATAAATACTAAAACTTACTTTTCCTCAAAATAATTAGTTTTTCGAGTAGTGTATAAGTATCGATACAAAAACATCGATTACAAACATTTCCAACCCTTCCTTACCTACAATAATTCCACAATTCTGGTCCAGCAAAGGGAGAAATAAAATAAGTCCCGTATAAGGACTCAACGTCTTTTGAAGGTGGTAGCTTGGTAGGTAGGTAAAATACTATAGGGGTAGGTTTTTCTTAGGGGCGTGCAAGGCTTACCGAATAGTCGCGTGAGTTATCGTTATACCCCGCGATTAAGGTTAAGGAAATTCGACTCCGGCTTTGTGTTGGCACTAGGGGTTGAAAAGTAGAATTGTAACTACTTTACAGTTTCAAGGGTGTTTTTGATAAGTGTGAGCTAACACCCATTCAGGGGGATGGAAGGGTGGTAGACTAGAGTAGGGGTGGGTTTTGTGATGACAGGAGCGAACTTGTAAAGTGGTGTGACATTCGAGAGTGTGATATAAACCATAACGCATTTAATAGGAGTTTGAGGTAAGGGATGCGAGTGGGGGTTTTGGAGTGGGTCATGTAACTCATACTGTTGTATGTTCTTGCCTTCATTCTTCTTTTTTACCAGTGGCTTTCAAAATTAATTTTTTTTTTTTTTTTTTTTTATATTTATTTACTTATTTGCCTTGACTTTCTTTCGTCATAGCCACCATCAAACATTTTTTATACATCTTTTATAATTTATAATTCAATTTTACAAATTTCTAAATATTTCAATAAAATACTAAATACTAAATTTTTGTTAAGTGATTCAAAATTAATTAGTGACTTATTGAAATATTTAGAAATTTGTAAAATTGAATTATAAATTATAAAAGATGTATAAAAAATGTTTGATGGTGGCTAAGACGAAAGAAAGTCAAGGCAAATAAGTAAATAAATTTAAAAAAATACTCGTACTTTGAGAACCAATGGTATAGGTTCCGTTCAAATAAATCGTAAGTATGAGAATCGCAACATCATACTGGCACCACTGAAGACAATTTTCAAGCGTTCCTGTGATGGATGGTCTTCTCCCCTCACCCTTAACCCTCTTGACTCTATATTCGTAGGTTCTCCAGCCCGTTCTTGTCGTCGTCATCTTGCTTTGAGTTGTGATGTGCCTAGTCAACATCCGTAAGGCGTGTTTACCTCGAAATATATAGAAATTTATTATTTAATTTATAGTTTGACGTACTGGCGCTGAAGTAGCAGCTTCTGCGTTATATTAGGTTTTATTTGATTTAGAGAGTGGGTTAAGAAGGAATGGGAAGAGAAGTGAGCGAGGGGTGGAGGGGTGCAAGTATTGTATGTAACTATAAACAAAGAATATTGAATATTGTGTTGTGTGTCATCTTCATTTCTTATTTGTTTTACTACGGAATTGATCATTGCAGATCCGCACTCAGTTAAAAATAACAACTACTAATTAACCATCATTTATTTTACATTTACTATAGTTAATTGGGTTAATCCTTTTGTTTTAAATTCTATAGAATTGTATGTACTATATATATGTGGAGTCGTAAAAATAAATCGAGCATACAAAGAAATCATAACTATAACACCTGAGCTAGAAAAGTCGTAAAAGAATGTGATTAATAAGTGTATATTGTGAACGGAAACCAAGTCAAAGGTTAAAGCAATTAAAATGTGTGAAACTTTAAACTACTGATTGAATACGTGAGGGAATGTGCTTACCGAAATTAACTAAACGCATTCACAAAAGTAATAAAAATAGACCTATTAAATCTAGCTGAAAACTAATGTAGGACTGAGTATATAATAACTAGAATTTAAGATGGTTTGTTCATTCATTGTTCTGTATTTGTAAAGTAAATACCAACGTTTATATTGTAACCTTATTGTATTATTATCATCGTTATTATTTTATTAAATAAATGTATTAAACAAATTATGTGATTCTTTATCATCCTGACAAGAAACTAAGATATTACATAGTTGAATATTAACTGAATTGACATTTGTTCTAAATTAAATAAGAGTACCTTGATTCCACATCAGATTAGAGGATTGGGTATTGTTTTCCACATCAGAAGTGGGATAGTATCTTGTTTTCCACATATATATATATATCTATATAGCTGTTTCTGCTATCGCTGTTAATATGGGGTCTTTAATTAGCTATTCAACTGCAGTCCACAACACAAGTAGAGATAATTACACTGTTACGTGGACACAAGGTTGTCAATGAGCCTTTGTACACATACAAATTTCTAACACACGCACACACTAGATTTATAGTACAGTGGGTTATAAATCTCTAGTAATTAATAATACAGCAAAGGTTGATGACCTTTTTATCTTTATCGTTTGAACAATGGTGACAGATTTATTAGATTTATATGTTGTAATTATTACTTAATCGTAGATTTCATTAATAAATTAATGAGAAACAATGAAATCATTTATGAACAGGTTTATTATCATTAATATTGTAATATATTTCAGAATTATAGTCACTGTTTTATTACTCAAACGTAAAGTTTCACTTCATTTGATTTTGAAATTACTTACTTTGTGTTTAATTGTATTTACTAGAATAACAAAAAGTTGTTGAAAAATGAAGGCACATGACGATTTAACCCCGGGGATTTGAAAGGGGTTTTCTAATATAAAACAAATACTATATATAGCATATATAACAAATGTTTATAAATGTATATATTGTTGTAAGGAGGTATAGGACGTTAACGTAAATGATGAAAACGTTGTAAAATTTGGAGGGTCGATACAAATAGTTAAAATACATGCTGTCTCAAAATTTTAGAGACCTAGGGTCCATAGTTTTCTTTTTATACATGATTAAAAATAGTCATTTTCCATACAAATCATAATTTTTAGCTCAATTTCACCACATAATATAACTTTTAACTATAAAAAGAATGTGACACGGCTTTAAAAAATTAGGTGTATATAAAATAATCTTTTCTGTAACTATTGCAAAAAGAAAATTATCAAAAGGATACCTATATACGAAAATATTTAAATAAAACCAGTAAGAAACACTAAATGTGTGTTATAAGCCGGCAACGTTGCAAATGCCAATTTGAGCGGGAAATTCAAAATCGGAATAAATGTTATATAAAATATAACAATTTATTGGTCAAAGAACCAAATCATGCATGCGTCAACACACGTAAATTTGCAGCGTTGTAAAATTTATTATTCCTCTTTCAAAATATTTAATTTGAATTTAAATTGAATTAATATAAATTTGATATTAATTATAGATAATTTTTCATTTATTTAACTATTATATGCATAAAAAAGTCATTTTAACAAACAAAAACAGTTTAATAGGGAATTGAAAAATTCATTTTCGAAGGTACAGTCCCAATATTTGCTCGTCCCTCATGTACTTCGTATTTTGCATTTCGTATTACCGAGAGATAAACTTTTTGCATTGACGGTACGTCCTGTACCTCCTTAAGTGCAAATAGCTATCGAAAGTTGAGGCACTCAAATAAATATTTTAAAAAAATATTTAAATACACACAACTTTATTATTTTACTAAACTCAATATTAATAGATTTCTTTTAATGAACTGGACGGGCGATATGGATTATTTTTACCACACCGATTGCCTAATAAGTGTATTAAATTAGTAACAACTAAACCCAAAAAATATAACTCTGATTCTCTGAGAGATCAAATGCAAAGACACAGCAGTCAGTGACAAAGATCAATGCTCTCGCCCACTGTGTCGTCGAGCGATATGGTAATAGATTTATTTTCTAATACAGCAAATGTATCTAAATGGTTAACGTATCTAACTACATTACAACACTGACACACACACACAGTGATATAGATCACGCTGTATTATACATGTTCGGACAATGCTCCAGATTTCACAGCAATTTTCTTTTCTTCTTGTAAAACATATATTTTCAATTTTCAAAAAAAAAAAAAATCTTATTTGCGTGTTTATCTGTTATATATTAAGTCTGTCTTAGACATGAATTGTGTTGAGTTATGATCTCCCCTTCACTCTTCACCCCATACCTTCAACAACTAGAAGTATGAGATGGTATTCCCCATTCTTTGAAGGGCACAAAACGAAAATGGGAATGATATAAAAAGCAGGGGCACCATTGCAATAATAATAAAATATATCGTAAGGTGAGAAGTGGGAGATGAACGCAGAGGGAGAGAGAAGAGGGGCTCGTAAGAATAAATCTGTCATCGTTCGCGAAATAGAAGGGTGTGGGAAAGTGGGAGAGGGGGTTGTAGAAAGAGGTTGCAACAACGTGACCAGCATTTATAATCCGATGTTATTTATAACCATTTGAAGTCATATTTTTGAAAGAGTTGGTTTGGGTAAAAAGAAGCCCCTTTCCCTTACCCCTTTTTGCGTTCGTTTTTCCATTTTATTTTCTTCAGCACTAACACTACCCTTCACTTGATGATTGAACTGTTGTTAAGCCCCGAGCCAAAAAGCAAAGACTAAGGAAATGGATGCTTCAAACGGCGGTGTGAATAACGGAAGTGAGTCAGAAAGGGGGCGCACAGTGCTTTAGCTCGATGGAAAATGAGAAAATAAAAGTACAGTATCGAATGACCAATATTGAAGAGCTTGCTGTGACGTCAGAAGGAAATCCTTTTCATTTTTTAAGGACAATGTTTCTAAAGAACCTAAAACTCACAGGCGCACAGACAAGCAAAGGCCGAGCAAATGACAGGTAACGAATATGGGCTTATAGAGCTTAAAATCTTGTTAAAAACACTGAAAAATTAAATAGTATGTTTTCCGGGATTAGTTTTTTAAATTTTAAATACATTAGAAGTTTTAAAACATATTTATCGTCCAGTTCATTAGCGAAACACCTTCGAAAGCACTCCATTTCATGTACCCTGCTTCTGATTCGATACGCACGTAACTCAAAAATGTAACCAAACACCGCTTGAAAGAATACAACTTGAAAATTCTAATCGTCGTTATAACAAAACGCACTATTCAGAGATATGTCCCTAATGAACGAGACTTTAAATGAATCTGTATAGCTGTTTGATCATAACGAATAAATTATAAATGATAAAACTGACGAATAATTATTTTAAATTGGTAATAAACATTTCGTTGAATTAATTTTTTATTCATTTTGATTTAATTAAGCAAAACCAAAAATTCTTGGAATAGAAATATTAAAAATTCCTGTTAGCGTTATAGTGGATCTTTCAAAATACTAACGGCCGATTTCACAATTTTCAGTTAACTGAGGTTTATTATAAACCTTAATTTATACCTGAGGTATATAGGCAGACTAATTTAATTTCTTCATTTTAAATACCCTTAGTTATGTTTATAAGTTGTTAATTATGTATTACAAATATTTATAAATGTATACATTGTTTTAAGTGCTAATAACTGTTGAAAGTTGATGCACTTAAACAAATATTATTAAAATAAACCTTATTCAATACCTCGACTACTATTGAAAGAGCAATTTTTAATTTCAACTTCAATTATGCCATACTGAAATTTAACTGCGAATTGAACAAACGGCCTTAAATAATTTAGCTTTCAATCAATTTTAAAACGAATTCATATTCATTACAAAATTCCATATATTAATTATTAATATCATATGAATTATGAAATATTAATAGTGTTATAATGCAGGTAAAATATTAGCTTTGTAACGCAGTAATGCCAAATATTTGTTAATCAAGTTTGAGTGCTGGTATATTCGAAATTAATTTCATAATCAATTATAAATACACAGTTTGTTAACAAGCAACGGGTATATTAGTTTCACTGATTCATATATTGTAAGCTTTCCAAATCCTTGCGAACCACAACAAATTGATTCATGCCTTTGTCACTAAATTACAGAATAATTTGTGATAAAAATCGTACTTAGAAATATATAAAAAGTTATATTTTTCATGAATTCTATTACCTTAAACGTCATAACAATATATTAACACGTCTACCGGTATATGCGAGGGTAGTTTGATATTTATCGCACAGATCCCGTCAACTGGATCTGTATTACAAACCTTTTTATTATATTTATGAGTTATCCCAGTATTGAATCAGATAGAGAGTACTATTTTAAATTCGTCTGCTAAAATTTTCAAGCATTTTTCAAATTAATAATACAATTGAAAGTGATTATACTAAAAACGATTGATTTTATTAATTTATGAAAGCAAATTTTCTAATTACATCATCAAAATCTATTCCATCTGCTTTCTTCTATTCAATAGACAGAGTTGACAATCCACACAGATCATCTAGAGACTTAAAATAAGTTCATATTAGTTTTAACTTGCCAAAACTTTTCTCAACAGACGCGAAACACTTATTGAAATAGTTAAAACTTTAAAAATATATTTTTTTAACCTGCAATATTTTTGTAATGTAGAATAGGCTCCTTCGGTATATGTTCAATGACATATCCGATAGTCAAAGAATACATTAATGTGTTTGTGTGGTTTTTTTTCTTTTTAGTTTAGAAAATAATATCAAAAGATTTATTAAGTGTGAAGCTAGCTGCTTCTTGTAGTTTTCAATACGAGATTGTAACTTTTCCTTAATGGTTTGGATTCCCAAATCACGATGGAAGCGATCATTGATGATATACCAAGTAATTTTATAAAGATATATTCACTGGAATCTCTGAAATATTTCTATATTCGATTATGCTGATGTGGTCCATGTTTGAATACCACAAAACCATAAAGAAAGTGAAAAAAAAGTTATTTTGTCTGGAGATTTGCACGCTTCTTCATTGCAATACCTCGCAACTCATGAGCGAATTTTCAGTGTTACACCATTCCATGTTAAACCATGAGATAATTGTTATTAATTTAATTAATACAAGAAAATCAAATAAAATTGTCAACATAATCATTTTCATCAATACTAACATTTTACAATTACAAACATATTTATTCAACTATCGTGCTGAACGTAAGAGCAAAAACAATCAAATATACATTTAGTGTGTTGTAGTATTGCATCCATAGATTCCCATCAGTGCGAAGGAGAGGCGAGTGTGCGAGGGGTGGGTATTGTTTGTCACCCGATCAACTCCCACTCCCAAGTAAACCGCAAGATGCGGTAAGAAGATTATCAAAACTATTGGTAATATGTACCAGTATGTGTATGTATGTACAATGCATGTCCATGTCTACATGTGCATGCATTGTACATGTAGTTGAGGTACATGCAGCACAGCTACTTGGGAATTGGACTTAAAATGTTTCTGCACGACTGCTGGTACAAATCCAATCTCTGGAGGCGCCCACAAACGATTCAGAGAATCAGAGGTGTTCAATAAACAGAATGGTTTACTTTTAAGAAGTTTTGAAACTATTTATTGCTACAAATGACTACTTGTTGATGTACAATAAGCTTGTGTCCTCATTTTTTAGTGGTCGATTTTTCAATTGTTGCTTGAAATTGATGTTAATAAATGTGTATTGGCGTGTCTATTTTATTAAATATCTAAATATTGACGGACATATAGCAATTAATAGTTTGAATTGTAGTTTTAGCGCTAGAAATGGTCGCCCATATTTGTATGACGTGAAATGCATTTTAACGTCAGTTATTTGTTGATTAGGTCAGTGCTGTGGTAATGTTCTGTAGCTGTTGGTAGTCGAAATAATCTAGTCAAGTCAAAGAATAATAAGTTTTTATTTTATTTAACCCTGTTACGGCAAATTTGATTGTTCCTTGAAATAGCTGTAAGTAATATTTGATATTTTGATATATAAATACATATAGCAGAGATTTATGAGCTGTAAAGTTGGTAACCTTACACAAGGATTGTGATGTCACATGCACTTGGAATAATTAAAGAGACAAAATGACTTTTTTAATTGTTAATATCACTTAACATTTAAGGAGTTATTAATAAATAATTGAACATTTGAGGTTCTAGTAACCCACTTTATCAATATATATAGTACACTTTTGTAGAAAATAAGACATAGGACACAAGACCATTCATATACATCTACATATGCAAATTGTGTAATAATACATCATGCATATTGTACATTATGTATTGATTAGTACATTAATCTAAAATATACGAGTATCATGTATTTAACAATTTCATTAATCGCATTGGGATACTTTATAATAAGATAAAGCTTCTACTGTAACGATTATAAATACACCACTATATTTAAGATAATAAAATTGCATATTTTATATATTTGATGTAGTTAACTGACCCACCCACTCATAACGTTAACTATCTGGGTCTCAAATGTGATTTGTCTAAAAATTATTAATTAATTTAAAAACAAAGATAATTAAAGGGACGAAACTTTGCAGAATATTAAAAATACATGTAAGTCCATTCTCACACTTTACAGCTGATTTAATTATTATTTTATTTGTATACTTTAAACATTTTGATAAAGTTGTACCGTAATGTACCATTAGAATTAGCTTGCAATTAGCTAGCAAGTGTGATTCATGCACTGTAAGATAATTTCTATATAAGAAGTAGAAAGTAAACTGTGAAGAATTAGGAATTTTATTTTTGAATAAAAAGATCAAAATTTAATTTCTAATACTAAATATTTGATTCTAAATTATTTAAAGAATTATTCAAATTTTTAGAAAATACTAAAATAGATTTGTAAATTAAATATAAAAGTATCATATTAAAAAAAAAAGTTTTTTTATAATATTGATTATGTTGGTGGATTGCATTGGAACGTTGTAGTTACCTTGCGACAAATATGAATCTTATCGCTGCTACACAATTTTCTATTAGTATAATAGAAATTAAATTTTTTCGCTTTACTTTTTAAAGTCAAACCTGCTGCCTGACACTACTATATTATGGTAAAATTATAGATTTATTTTAAATTTATTAAATTTAAAGTGTGCTTCATTTAACAATAATTGCATTAATATATATAAACATTTTGTGAATTTGAAATGTAATATTATCATAAAAGGTTATAGTTCAGGAACTTTTTTTGTGATAATCCAATCATTTATTTATTGGACACCACTGTTATATTTATTGTAAAACTCGGGATTGAAAGGGTAAGAGCGAAGGGGAAGAGGGATGTTGTAACACAAAACAAAATACGTTATCGTAGCTGAGGCCACGTGACTTATTCCAGACTGGTGGATTTGTGCCTGGTGCAATATCGGTGCATGGTCTGAACCATCGTTGCAGACAAATATGAGCTTTATCTTGTGTACATACAATGTAAGATATAATCCATTTCCAATAGCTTTACCTCCGATACCATCAACACACCTCAGCAATTAAACTTGTATAAATCTAAAAACGTTTATAACTATTCTATAAAATAAACCTATACAAAAAAACTAAAAGCTCAAAAAGCTATCTTTAAAAGAAAGCTTTTTCAATTTAGTTTAAGGTTATATAGTAAACTTAAAAGGAGCTTTATATATTTCATGCTTCCTTGCTTGGTGATTGGAGTCTCTTTTCTTACTTACTGGCTTTTTGCCACGTAGTCCAGTCACGCAGCCATCCCAGGTCACAAGGGAGAACATAGGGAAGGGGGGAGGGAGAGGGGAGCGTAGCACAGGTGCCATCTGGAGCCCTCCATTGCTACCACTACGATATGTGACCGTTGCGGTACTTTTCAGTAACTGTATGTTTTAAGAAATGTGTTAAATTTAACACGGACACTATAAAGTATATATATATATATATATATATATATATTCTTTGATACAGCTTCACTGTAACAGGAGTCATTTTCTGTTAATTTTGACTTGCAATGTTTTAACGAGGGGACCAATATTGATAAGGAATAGTGGGCCAGTAGAGAGTGTAATTTTATAATTTGTTTTACATGAAGATGACCTCGCATGGGGGGTCCAAAGCTGCTGGTATCTTTTTATAATTTAAAGTTAAGTTTTCTATGATAAAAGGGTTGATATATTGATCATATACCTAGTAATTTGAAGACGATTCTAAATACTTACCTAAAATTATTGTTTATAGCAAAATAGCCTAATATTTTCTAACAGTGTGATTGTATTTAGTCTGCGTATTGAAGCTAAAAAGTAGCTAAGTTTAGTCCTAAAAACAAAAATGTTATCCTATACGAAATTTTATCACTCCCAAAAAAAACTGTACAATTTTAAAACAGTTCTAAAACATATTTTAGAACCAGGTGTCCTAAAATTTCCTTTTGCCTATGATAGTCACTAGTGAAGTATATTAGAATGTACTTTTAGAGTGGACGCACATTGATAACACTATCTGTAAATATCATTCTATTTATCGTATAAATCTTGTGAAAATTTATCTTTACAATTTTGCTAGCGCACATTACAGAAAAATCTGTCCGAAAACAATTAGGGTTGCGTGCCACTAAAACCCTATTTCCACTCACTGTTTTTAGTTTTAATTTAAGATTTTAACTTTAAATGTAATTTTTAACTTCATTATTCAGTAATATACATGCGTCAGTAATATACATAATTTTGTAATAATTACTATTTTTATTGTATTTAATATAATTAATTTTATTTCTTGATTTAATTCTTTAAATTACCACTAAAACTCTTAAGTGAGTGGAAATGGGGCTTAACAAATGAATATTATTAATGAATAAGAATATTATCTGAGTCTAACAATATTTTTGTTAGAACAAATTTAAATTTATTAGCAACAAGAACAAATTCATTTAATTATTAAACTCAGTATTAAACATAAAATGGAAGAAATTCAGTACTAGATATAACAAAAACAAATAAACATGAAAATATATTTGAGAACACTCTGTGATTACCAAAAACGAGTGATAAAACATGTTGTACGACGACAGGATCCAGGCTCTTGCTCTAGAAGGATTTTACGATCATGCTGGTGCTCGTTGCCCGTTGCCCGTTGCCCAGTGCCTGATTCCTTCATAGTGTCCAATGCCCATTGCCTGAGGCACAAAGTCCGGGGAAACGGGAAAACTATGAACAGCACAAAACAGGGAATGTGGAATGGACAAGGAACGAGTTAGTATCCCAGATGTGGTCATGACCAACCCCCTACCACTCTACCATCATCTCAACCTACTCCTCAATCTAATATAAACCATTTCTCCCTCATTTCCACCCACTATTTTCTCCTTTCAACGGATGTCGACTCTAATCCCCGCTTTTCGAAAGCTCAGAAATCAACCGACGTCTCGCCAAAAGGTTGGTTTGATATATATAGTAAAGGCCTCATATCCCTGATCTACAGTTACATTTTTAGTTTGAGTTTTAGAATAAACTCGCCTTTTTAGATGAAACTTTGTTCTTTCAATCAACGAGATCATTTAAAAAGTAATATTGAGATGTAGTCAATTATACCTTCCTCTTACATTAAGTCTACTTAAGTTGTCTCAAACCGCTACTCATTGCAACAAACATTAACTTCATGATATACCTATTGTAAAATTTTGTGTAATACTTTAATAGTTTGCTTCAATTTGCACAAAAACCAAAAATGTTATTATTCGAATACGAATAGTTAACTGTATATGTATGTAAGTACATATCTTTCTCTTTCTTTCACACTTAGTATAGCTATAAGCCTGTACTACTCTAATCACCGACAGCACCCTTTATAACTATTACGTAATTACTAGGGGTCGTGATGAAATTATGGAGTGGTAAACTGTAATACGCTGATCCTTGAAAATGTATGAATATTTAAACATCGTTAACAAAGATTACACTCGTTTAGATCTTCACAACGCAGCATCTCGATCTGGGATACAATTGAGTGGACCACTGGAACGTGTTTAGCCAATAGAAATAGATAGTGAGGCCGTCACTTGAAATGTTACTAATTAAAACTGTTGTAATTTCTGTTAAGATATATATAAAGTGGACAGACAGCCAATAAGATTAATATAAAATACTGATACGACTGCACTTATTGACTATATAGTCAATAAGTTTAAAATTGTTTGTACCATTTGTTTTAATTCATTCAACAATAAAAAACCTATTTTGGGTATTGTAAAAGAGATAACTATCAACAACAACAAATTATGAAATATGATTTTTGTTTAAAAATAGTATGCATAATTTTTTTTTTACTAGTTTTCCTGGAGTATTATATCTTTTTGGAATCCGGAAGACTTGCGCCAATTTTTAAAAAAAACTTGCCATAGTAGTGTTCATACTTTTTTTTTACACAACGATGAGTTAAAGAGCTCTCCTCTTAAAGTAAAAATCTTTAAAAATTTTAGGGAAAAAAATAATTTCGATTGATTTTTGTGTAAAAACTACTAGCAATCTGGGATTTTTAATGGTTGTGGTGGATAGCAGTGCTATTTAGGTTGCCGATACAAAAAAACAATCAGAAATATTTGAAAAATTGTGGTCATGGTAGTTAAAAACATCTTAAGGTGTTTCAATTTTCGAAAAAAAAATATTTTTTTCAAGTCAATATAGTCAAGAGCAGGACCACTTTCTGGTGCCCGCTTATCGTTGAATATTGGGACACCCTGTATGTAGGAAAGATAGTAATTCAATTGTTTTTTACATATAAACTATATTACTATAAACTATTTCCTAATATAACTTAATTCAATCTACTCCAGTATTTATCTTGAAAATCCACTTGCTTTCCATCTCTTCGATATTTTACCCAACTATTGTGTCTGTGGCAACCTTTGTAACAACTACCAAATATACCACGTTTTCCAGGTTTTGTATTTAATGAGCAATGAAAAAGCAAGTTGGGAAGATACAGAGCAGGAAGGAGGTGAATGGCAAAGGTAAACAAAAGAAGAAAAGAGAATGTGAATATTGGGAGAAATATGGAGCAGGTGTAGGAAGATGGTGGAAAGCAGGTTGAATCTGGAGAAACTATTCCTATGGAAGAGCGAAGGAAATAAGTGTATGGACAAAGTAAAAAGAAGGAGAAGATATTGAAACGAAAAGAGAGAATTTAATATTTAATTTTGGTAATTTAAAAATGTAAAGAGTTCTTCCTTTTCTTTTCCATAGCAACAGTTTCTCCAGAGACAACCTGCTTCAATTCATCATCCACCAAAATCTCTTGTATTGCATAAGATACACAAAAAAAATCTCGTCTTGTGCGAGCATTGTATAAAAAGTGTTTGCAATATACCTCATATATTAGGACGGTAACTGTATTATTGTACTAAATTAAATCATTCTAGCAAAATCAACTCACATAATCCACTTTATTTTTTTGGATGAAAACATTGTTCAACTTTCTAATGACTCTGCTCTTTCCCACTTTGCCTAATTGGGTAAATGTATTAGACACATGCTTGCAAATACTTCATTAGCTCTAGATTTTAAATCAAGGGGTACTACCAGTAAGCAGTAAGTATATTCATAAAGAGGTTTAATATTCATAATCATCTCTTCACGAGATCGGTCACTATTGCAAGTTCACCTGTGTTGCTAACGAAATGAGGTTCACGTATTATCCGCTTGATTGACCTCTTCACATTGGTCAATTTACTGCAGATTAAAACTGGTAAACAAATTAAAGTGGTTTATTTTTGATACCGGATTAAAATGCCTAGTGTATTCAGAAAGATGGTTCAGAAAGAGTCTCCCCATTTGTAATGTCCTCCTCCTCCTCATGCCACGCTATTTTTCGTTATGGATCTTGTTATACAAACGGTAATTTGAGTAGCCTTAATTTCGTTAGAAATTAGTATAGCCATAACTGTACGCAGTCTGATAGTGAATAGTGATAATGAAAAGGTAATAATAATAATTAAAACACAATATTATTTCTTATTAAAATAAATTGTTGGGATTCAAAATGCTGTTGGGTCCATGGCGTTAAACGTACCCAGAAGAAGAATAAACGTTGGTGGACTGTTGTGAATTTAGATAGCTAATCGCTCTTTGCATTTTGAGCTAGCCAGGCTGCTGACAATTGCTTGATTACAGTCGAAACAACATGAACGATTTAAATAGCTATAGTACACAAAGAAGTTCTTCTGTATACAGCCCCTTATATGCTCAGGTAGTGAGCGACTTTCTATTAATGGAATATTCTCTGCAAACTAGGAAGGCACTATAACCACTCTAATATTCAGAATTATATTTGGATCCATACAATAACTATGATTTTTAAAGTAAATAAAAGGTTTTATGAAAGATATTGCTGTTATGATGTATATGTTATTTACGAAAATTCATGAAATAATAAAGACGTTTAGTAAAAAAATATTACATTAAAAAGAACGTCTTTTTTAGCGAGAGGAATGAAATTGTCTGTCAAATATTTGTCTAGATGGAATGTGGTGTCTTCAAAATACACGTGTAGTTATACAATCCCCTTGACAACAGACAAAAGGGCGGATGATATAACCCACGTGCAGCGCATGAAAAGTACCCGCTGTCATTGTGCAGGTGACATCACAGCTTGTTTATTCTTTTACAGAAATTTGAACAATTTTTTCTTACAGAACTGGCGATACAATTCTTTTCTTTTAGCTTAGGTTTGTTATTTTTCTTATATAAGACTTGTTGTCTCATGAATGGTAGTTATTCCTCGCCCTCTCACCCCTAAGGTTCCTTACCCTACCCTTTTTCCACAATCAAATAAAAGACTTCCTTTTCTTCCAAAAAATCCTTTGATATTTACATTTCTATTGTGTGCAAAGCCCTTATACTTTTTGTACAGTGACAAATAAATCGTTATATATATATATATATATATATATATATATGTGTGTGTGTCCTATAATCAATTATATGAAATTACCAATATCTTCTTCGTAATATCTGTACAGGAACAATATATACCTACGTATAAGTAAGGACATGATTAGATTATAATAGTGATTTATATATAATAGTTCTAGGAGTAATATAGCGTCTGCGATAATAATCAGACAATCTTCGCAAGCGTATGTCCATTTCATATAAATCTCCAATATCGCAACCCGGTGGTAGCGTACCGTCCCGTCCCGTGCTGTGGTGATTGCCTACAACTCAATAACTTGACTCCTGGAGTCCAGTCCAAGTATTCCAGCATCATCAACGTAGCCCCAGTGCGTCGTGCTATGAGAGAACACACTTAATGGGCTTATGTCCTATGTCTTACTTTCTATAAAAGTGTACTATATATTGATAAAGTGGGTTACTAGAACCTCAAATGTCCAATTATTTGTTAATAACTCCTTATATGTTAAGAGATATTAACAATTAAAAAAGTCATTTTGTCTCTTTAATTATTAAAGAGATTCAACGTTGTACACATTCCAAGTGCATGTGGCATCACAATCCTTGTGTAAGGTTACCAACCTTACAGATCATAAATCTCTGCTATATTATAATAAATTATGATAATTATGAATTTAACAATTGGCTATTAAAATGTCATGCTTAGATTTATGCTCTACCATAATTGAAGTTTAACTGAGAATTAAGAAAAAAACACCTTAAATAATTTAAATTCGATCAATAGTATATCATTAGTCAACTGGGTACAAATTAAATAAAGACATATTTTTGAATCGATAATAAAGCTTTTGTAACTAGTTATGCACCAAAGCACACACTGTTAAAGTTAGCAAGTGAATTCAATACACCGTTCTAGTTTAAAATTAATAAACAAACTATAAAAGTAATTGCTTAGTAAACTTTAACGTAAATAGTTATATAGTTCTGTAAAATTAATTAAACGTAACTTTTTCTTTAAGTTATCCAGTTAAGAACCCGTAAAAGCTTTTAAAGTTCATGAAAAAACAAAAACTACCTTATTTTCCAAAGTATATTTCAATGTTTAATGTTGCTTGAAATATATACCGTGTAAATTAAACGTAAATGTTACATAACTTTTTATCAAAGATATTCATATTTAATATTACCTCTCAAATATAAATATTTTTAATTAAAAAATATTACCACGTGTTTTGGGGGTTCTGTGATGAATATATGAGCTACGACAAACGACGGACGACATAGCACAGCGTGGCTACGTCGTTCATTGGTCATTGAGAGAGTAGGGTCTACGCTTATGATCATGTTAGCTACATTGATTAGCATTGGGTTGCTTGCCACGTCCCACATTTTAATTGCATACTTTCAATTTAATATTTTCCAATTAAAAAACATTGAAATTTGTTAAATATGTATAAAATATTTTTGGTTATCACATTTTTGTGTAATACTTATTGAAAATTATGTACACTGTTAAATATTTAATAGTAAATTATGAAATTCTATGTAGTATTAAATATAATAGACTATGTAGGATGTGTGGAAAGGAAGTGGAAAAATTAGAGCACATTTAGAGTAGGTGAGAACTGATAGAAATGTTACAGGCGAAGAAGGAGGGAATAACCCTACAAACAATTTGAATTCGAAGCGTTTAAAATTCGAATACGATATTCTAAGACTCAACCTAGAATAGGAATCGACATTTGGGCGATATAGAGTGACTTATGGACAACAATAAAGAAAAGGAGTATACATTTTGAATGCATTTTGCATTACTGCACCTATGGGGTGGAACTTAACCTTTAAAATACGAAATTTCTTTTCCTGAACGTACCCTAAATATATTTTCTACCTCTAGCTTAGAACGAGCTTCGAAAAATCTTATTCAAATTGAAATCAGGCTATTCGACATTACTACGATACAAAAATAGTAAATTAAGAATAATAAAGGACAAGGTTATACAAATGTAAAATGGTTTATGCCAGAAAATGAGATGTAGTCTGTAAATTTAAGGAGGAAGAATGTAATGCCTAACGGGACATATGTTAAATTAATAAATACAATAAAATTTTACGCGCCGATTCGTTTGAATCTTTGTGCTGGCAGTACATGAAGAATCCGTTATTAGTTTTCCTAAACAAAGTTATTTTTCTTCACAAATGAAAAACTTTACATATAGTTTTTATATTATAAAAGTAATAACAAGCTCGTAACTAGCTATGTTTCATAGTTAAACGAGATTGTGTCAATAGTTACCAGCGGTATGTAGTTTACAGTTAACAAGCTTTTTAAAATTTCATGATAACTCGAGCAAGAACAATATTCCATTACAAATTGCGTTATGAAATGTAATTACTAAAATATTAAAACGATATGAATGTATTTTACAAAGAAAGAAACCTAATCAATATCACTAGGAAAATGTTGAAAATTGAGAGTTGAGAGCTGGATTAAGAGTGATTAGAACCAGTGAATATAGCACAACAAAAGAACAAATCGAACTAAATTCTTGACAACAATACATAAAGGAATTAACAAATAATCAAGTCATTTAAATATTTCATTGAAGCTAAAAAATACAAAAATATATCAAACTTAGGCGGGATTTTGTTTAACCAACTACTTTATATGCTTTAATCTTTAAATTTTAGGTAAATTTAAGAATTTTAGAAGCCATGAATGTTCCCCATTATAGTGCTGATAGTTTTAGTTTGTAATAGATAGTTTATTCCCCTTGTTTACTACGATCCTGATTTATATATTTCATTACAGTAAATACAGCTTATGGTATTTCTATTTTAACTCTTAGCTGGATAACTTTGCTTTTTCAGGCAATAAAAAAATACACTAATCTAAAAATACGCGTATTTAATTCGCTTCAGCTATTTATTTATTTTGATTCATAAGCAGTGCTTTAATTTGATTCTGTTATTTTTTTGTTATTGGAAGTTACATGTACCATCCGCACAATCAGTATTGTTAGTTGCATATTTTACCATTTTTCAAAAAAAAAAAAAAAAAAAGAATTCCATGTATAAATCAAATAAAGAACTAAATAGAAAATATGATATTTTTTTTCTAACAATAACAAATCCACTGAACTCAATTTAAATACATTATATAAAGTTAAATTCAATTTTAATTCTATTTATATTGATAATCTATTTTTACCGTTTTGTTTTTCTTCTTTTTTTCAGTTTGCAATCAGTTTTCACGTGGTGTTTTCTCGATGCTTGGGGCTGTTTCCCCTGACTCGTTCGACACGCTACACTCTTATTCGAACACATTTCAGATGCCCTTCGTTACGCCGTGGTTCCCGGAAAAGGTAAGCCCAATATTGACATTTGTAATACTGTAGTACGAGTACCCCAATATCCTAATATCCCAATACCCGGTACGAATCCTACCCACTAGGGATGCTCAACAAATATATGTGATAAAAACCATTAGAATAGTTCACACTTCATGCTTTTTCGAATTTAGAATATTTTTAGGGACGAAATATTAATTTTTTGTTGTTGTTTTTTTAATTTAATTTATTTAAGGAGATCCTCGTGAAGTAGTAAAGAATGGAGAACTGTAAATTTGTTCTACGATAGTCAATAATTATTAAAAGAATTAATTTATAACTTATAAGAAAGTAATTAGTTTTAAAAAATGAAAATTTCACGTACAAGTATATAGGGATTCATATAATAAATTTCATATAACTATCCAATGAAGAAAATTATTATTTCAATTGAATATGGTTCAGATAACATCAAGCTTTCGATAAAAATAATAAAAATAGTAAGTTTCCGAAAACATTTTTAATAAAAAATAGCATCACACCTTACTTCCATTGTTGAAAACACGATGTAAGATTTGGCAACGTCGCTTGCGTATTTAGTCGCCACATGAGTAACTACATGCATCACTGTATTATCTATTACTTTAATAATAATGATAATTTTTTATATAATATACAATTGTCGAATCGAATTCGTTTCTACTAAATTCTATTAACATGGATTTTAGATTTTTAGTTGCGCACCCCTAGTCTGTCCCACTTTTTTCCACTCCTGCTACAGCTACCCTTTCTGACGCGTAGTGCCAGGCTCTTTATGCTCCAGGCAGTAAATCAGTCACTCCGTTTTGCATAATGCTTTGCCAATATAATTTACTGTATGAATTATGCTTCTCTAGTTAGCTATAGCAGTGCCTCCAATGCCTAAGGTCTGTTCTAGGTACTAATGCAATCCAATTTATCAAATTTCTGTAAAATGTTAAACAGGGGCTGTTCTTACTTATCCTTACAGGTTTTGTTGTAAAATCGAATTAAATATTTATGTAGCAAATGCGTTTAGAGCAGAACTAGCTTTTTTGAATATTACCCCCGCGATTTTCTTTTTAAAATCGTTAATATGATTTGCCTACGAGTTTAATTGTGGTATGGGGGGGGGGGGAGTATAGTAATATCAACAATATTGTAAATATATTAAATAATTATTTCATTATTCTATGTACAATGTGCGAATTTTCTATAAAATTTAAATACTTGGCAATCAAATGTTATAGAGAATTCCAATGCATGTTACGTCACGCTCACAAGTACAACAGAGATGCATGCCATTATGTCTGTAATACTTTATTTACTACTAATAACTGCATTGTGTATCATATCAAATATTATATTATGAAAATTGTGTTAAAGGAAATATATTCTCGATTAATTATTTTTTCTGTGACGTCTTATGCAGAACAACATTCGAGAAAACTGATATTCAAATTTAATATAGATATAACTCCATCAACTTTTGGATATTTACAAAAATAAAAACGCCAATATACATATATCAACCTTTATTTCAATAAAAAATTAAAAAAATTACCCCTAAAAATGAGTTCATAACCTTTTTATTGGGACTAGATATAATTGGAATAAAGAAGGTCATCCCAAATTTGGAGGGTCATTTTCTTGTCGGTTCTTAGTCGGGCATCCAATAAGTTAATCCGGCACTGCTTAAAACCCCATAATATTGTCTGTAGCTTTGAAGTAAACCGATTTTTGGAACACCCTGCATTTTCGATTTAAGTATTGATAGTGTCGTTGATTATTTGTCGTGTTTACACAACAAATCGTCCCTTTTGTTTCATTTCCGGTAATTGCTACGTTGACACTCTGACAGTTTGATTTTGAATGTAAAGTGTGACGCTGACGACCCGACCAACCCCTCTAGCCCCTCCTCCGCTCTTGGCCCAACAAATGTTGAACGCGAAACGCGGAACGACAGACTGTGATTAACAAACTTCGTGAAACTGAAAATCAAAAAAAAAAAAAAAAACTTTTGTATTTTGAATTACTGATGACTTTTCAATGTTCCCTCTTGACTGTTCATTGTTCATCGTTGAGCTTCAATTTAAGGAGGAACGGGTTAGCATAAGTGTCTTTAAGCTTTTTTTTTTCTAAAACGTTATAAAATTTATGTTTTTTACATAAAACAATATTATTTTAAATGTTTAACTGTTCCGAACTATGAACTTCATGACAGAGAAAAATAAAATACAATCCTACATATTACTATATAATAGAAATTTTTGTTACACAACATTACTTGTGGTTGTATTTTATAAATATTAAGAAATACTGTACAAGTTTGTTTAACATTTAGCATTTGTTCCTAAACAACAAAGGTCTGAATACAACAGCGTTAAATGAGGTAATAATCTTAATATATATAAATTACGTGTCACATGTTTGTCCGCGATGGACTCCTAAACTACTTAACCGATTTTAATCAAATTTGTACACCGTGTGCAGTTTGATACAACTTGAAAGATAGGATAGCTTACATCTCAATTTATGATTGCAAAATTATCTTATTGTCTATTAATTATCTGTATATGACATATGACATCTGGCGACGATGATGGCGACATCTGTTGACTAGATTGAGTAAGTAGAGTTGAGTAAGTAGATTGAATAAATATTCAATAGATGGCGCTATGTAATGTAATATGACAAAAACGTTAGGCACAGCAACGCGTGGCCGGGACAGCTAGTTTATTATATAGTAACAAGACAAATCGATTAACTTATTGTTATTTCCATATTCTATACTTAAATAACACTATTTCAATGTTTACTTAATGTTAATTATAAAGAATTTCTGTTCTATTGAAACAGTTTTAAGTGGTCATCGGCAAATTACGTCACACAAATTTCATGATTGTTTTAGTTCCCATTGTTATTTTTAGTCACACATTTAAGTAGTATTCATTTTATTCTAATATTGTTTTTGGTTTTGGTTTTCGTTATGTTTTAGAAGTCAAATATTAGATTAGATGTGAAATCAGGAAACTTATTCTCCCCACTCTTCCCACCCAATTAACGTATGTCGTAATTAATCTATTAGAGGAAACCCCAAAAGAGGAAACACACCTATGTTTCTGATATAATCTGACTAGAAGCAAATTGGAACTATAGTGCCTAATGTTTTTTATCTTATTTTTTTTATTTTATGAAGAGTTACATATAAATCAATCAAAAGCCAATGCGATTAAGTCCATTTTTTTATATTTTTTGATTATTTGAAATTTAAATAGAATAAATTATTTATTAGAATTAAAATATCTGAAAATAATTATGTTTTTCAATGTATTAAAAAACATTACTTTTCTCAATTTTTTTTGACTAGATTGCCTTAGCTTTTGAGCGACTTCAGTAACAATATGGCGACTTGGAAGCATCCTTATCTTTCAACAAATATTTTTACAAAAAATTAAATAAGATCTCCAAACAAGGATTAGTAGAAAATGGTCTATATTTACTGTAACTAATACTTTTTCTTGTAGTACAAGCTTCTAAATTCCTGTCACACTTAAATCAATAGATAAGTAATTATTCAAGAAATAAATGATGTCATAGCTGTTGCAAAATTATATAAAATAATCGTAAAAAATAATAAACATTTTCACCATGTTTATTTGAATATAAAGGCAATGTACCGGTGCCCTCTTAATTATTATTTGCTTTTAGATTACTGTGGTAGCATAGTGGTTGTGATTCTTCCATGCATAACAAGTGCTTTCGGTTTTTTTTTTATTAAATATCGCCCTGCTCTCATTTTTAATTGAAGTACAATAAAACAATTAAACGTTCATTAAATTTTAATATAACAGTTCAATTACGGAAAATAATATCTAATTGTACTTATACCATTTGTGTCCACATATTGTAGTTTTCACATACGGTGAAAGTCGAGGTCAAGTCAATGTGATGGTTCAAAATAGCGTAAAACGCGTTTTTTTTTTAAATACGTCGTTTTAGCACCATTTCAACTTTATGTGATAAAAACACTAGAAGTTATGAGAATTTTTTCAGGTTTTTTTTTTATTTTTGCTCATAACTCGAATACGCTTCAATAGCAATGTGAACTATAGGCCTAAATCTTTGTAAGGAGGCGGTATACGTACATGTCTAGTACATTGTTTTTATATAGCTATAGGATTTCACAAGTAACAGCGATTTTTCTAAAAATATTTTCTGATTCTCAGTCAATTTTATTTGGAGAATGTTCTGGTAGATGAAACATGATTTACTTTATACAGGGTGATTTGAATTGAGCTTTTTGCTAGTTCTTCATTTTTGTTGTCTTTGATATGTTAAAAAGTTTGAATAAAATATTTCATTTATTATATTAAGAAAAAATTGAGAAAATATTATAGCCTTCGAAACCTACCTAACCCCTTAATAAAATTTAATCTAATAATTAATATATATATATATATATATATATATATATATATATATATATATATATATATATATATAATAGGTTATTGATAAACTTTATTAAAGTTAATAATTTTTAATATAAAATTAAGAAAATATGAGAACTGAATTCAATTATGGTATATATAAAACTCCGAAAGTAAACTTAGAGAACGAGAATACTTTGATTAAAAGGGACTGATGTATAAAACTTCTACATTCAGTTGAGTTCAGTTCAGTTTGTTCGAATTCGTTTCAACTAAATTCTATTACCATTATTACAGAACTTGGTCGTACTCGTGCTACGCCGTTCTGTGTGCTCCACTGTGCTGTACAATCTATTTTCCAATTACAGAAAATTATTGAAAAATCAGAAAATAAAATTAAATCTTTAATTTCAGTAATACAATGATTTTTTTTGTTATTGGTTTGTATTTTATTGAATAATATTTTCGAAATTTGGTTTATACAACATATACATTTGGTTTGCTAGTTTTCCTGGAGTATTATACCATTTTGGAATCCTGAAGAGTTGCGCCAATTTTTAAAAAAACTTGCCATAGTAGTGTTCATACTTTTTTTTTACACCACGATCAGTTAAAGTGGACTGAAAGTAAAAATCTTTACAAAATTTAGGGAAAAAAATAATTTCGATTAAATTTTGTGCAAAAACTACTACCATTCTGGGAGTTTTAATGGTTGTGGTGGATAGCAGTGGTATTTACGTTGCCGATACAAAAAAAAAATCAGAAATATTTGAAAAATTGTGGTCATGGTAGTTAAAAACATCTTAAGGTGTTTCTAATTCCTAAACAAAATGAGATAACAAATTTTTTTCTTTTTTTCTTGTGTAGTCATGAGCAGGACCACCTTCTGGTGCCGGCTTATCGTTAAATTTTGGGACACCCTGTATATGCATGATACCATATATTAATTTTCAGAACATACCAGTGCATTCTCTAAAACTGTTTTATAAATTTAAGAGCATTTCCAAAGCATACTTTTAAAACCAGGTATTAAAAAAAATCAGATTCAAGAATACTAATTTTTATAACATATACAGTGCTTTTCATAGAATTGTTTAACAAATTCAGACAAAACTTCAACTTATAGAAAATTAATAACTGGTTCTTAGAATTAAGAACATTTTTTACTGTGTATATGCATATATTATGTATATACATTTTCTTAACTGTACACAATGAATCTTGAAATAATTAATTATTTTCAGAACTCAACAACATTTCGAAGACAATAACTGTTTTCATGTTTTTAGCTTTGAATAATTATTTTTAATGACAATAATTAAAATTTGCAATAAAGTTGAAATTGGAGAAAAAAGCATGTAGAAGTATATGAATAAACATGTTTTCTACAAATTGGTCCTTGAAGGTTATTCATTATTTCAATAAGCGATCTAGCGATGTTCGCAGTTCTGGTTATTGTTTTTTCTGTTCTTAATTTTATATCGTCGGATTACACAAGCATTTTTGACTATTTTTCTTTTATTAACCTATTTTGTGTCTTAGGTCACGATTCGTGGACCACAGTTATATTTTCTGGGAATTGTTGTTATTAAATTAAATTGATTATGTACATACATAATCATAAACTTATTAGGCAGCGGTATTATACACATATATGAAACCACGACATCATAAATACTACCATCATATAATAACAGCTGTCTAATATCCAATAATTCGGTAGTACGCAGACTAAAAAAGAAAGTACCTCAGGACCTATTAACCCACTAAACAGAATCTAGGATCTATTGAAATTGAGGGATGAGTCGTTGGGCACATCCCGCGCAAGACACTTTATTATTTTTACATAACTATCACTGAATGTCCTCTAAACAGGACAACTTGTAATATTCTAAAAAATCAAATAATGAAATAACAGATCGCCGATGATAGGACTTAGCATCGCAGATAAGCAAAAAATAAGAAAAAAAATATAGTATATAAGGAACTTGAACGCAGAAAATAAATTGTAAATTTTAATTCTCAGTTGTAACAACCAAACTAAATTACAAATTGAGGTGGTACACCCTTACGTCTACTTATAAACAAATGTATGAATACAATTCATAAATTATTACAACTTACAAAAGCAGTATTTTTATTATTTCGTTTACTGTTTTTCACATGTGGCTTTTCACATGAACAAATACATTAAAATATGTTTTTAATTTTGTTTGCAACACTATTCAAATTCTACAACAAATGTTGAATGCAGTTATGCTCGCTCTATTATGTTAAATATTTTATTAAAAAAAATTTAATTTAATTACGTAAACAATTTTATTCCATGTATGTATTTTGTTTCATTTCAATAAATGAATTTTTCTGCATGAAATTCTTATGATTCCGTAAATTTTGCCCTATTTACTAATTAACCCGATAAGGTTTATGTAACATAAGCTATCTGTTATACGTAACATTATTACATAAAATTCTACATTTTGTAACCTGTTTGAAAAATAAGTCTAACCTTTTTGCGCGTTATCTTTTGAAGGTTTATAAAACCTTTAGGTTATTATTAAAAGCTTCTAAAATAACTATAAAATAAGATACTAAGACTTATACTTAGATTAAATATAACTGGATTTCGAGAAATATTAAAAGATTCATGTTTTGTGTTATTGCGGATACTGCTTAGTGCTTATATTGATTTCTGTATCATACATTAATGAATGTTGTCAAAATAATAATTTAAAAAACTGTACATAAGTCTGTCAGGAAATCTGTAACGATAGATGTCTTACTATGGGCAGACTATGTTTTACATTCAACCAAAAAATACAAAAAAAAACATATTAAGGTTCATTAAAATTTATCATCTTATCATTCTTAAAGATATATAATATGTAGAATTGAATCTGAACAATGCAGATGTTCATATTCTTTTATATATATTTTATTTTTTTAACGTCGATGCTGATGATGCCGTCCTATTTTCAACGACTTACTGCTATGTTGGTAGTTTTTGTAGTGCCGTGGCCTCATACATGTGAGCTGCACCACTACTTGATAAGTTTATGAATATTTATGTGCATAATTAAATTACCTTGATAACAATCAATCACAGAAAATGTAACTCTCTTGCGCACCAAGTAATCAATAAAATGTTTGATTAGAAAACGGTATAGAATTCTATTTTGGAATAAAGGGAAAGAGTTTAGCAGAAGCTTATGATAATACCCAATTAAATATTGTTAAAAAAATTAATAAAAATAACAAATCCACAACGAAGTTAATATTTTCAAAAGCTCTTATTCCTATTACTCAACTAGTCAGTATATTTCCTTGGAACTTAGCTCAAGAGCAGATAAGAAATATAGTATAGAATAAGAGTAAGAAAGAGAGAGACTATTAATGGGTGTGTATACATCGTAAAACCTGAATTACCGAGAGATATATGTATGAAAATATAAACCTAATTGAGCGTGATATAATCCATATAACTATCTGAGATTATGACTTAATCCTAAGCATACCAGAGTCTTATGACTCCTTCTCCTCCTCCATCTCTTGCTCCAGTTTCACAGTACAAGTCTATTCAGGCACTTAAGTCAGTCAGAGAGAACGACTTTCATCTAAATCTTGATCAACAAAAGATTTCTGAATTACCAACAGAGCAGAGCATTTAAAATTCATTCATTTTATTGCATATTATTAATAGCAGAGCTTGAATTTATTTTATGAAACTGGTTATTACAAAACACTGGTTCCCAAACTGCGACTACTATATATAAAGAAACATAAGTTTTGCTTTGAATGGCATAAGTGGTTAGGTCATTTTAATCTGTTGAAGATTGCTTTTTGTTGTTTGTAGAATTGCGTTTTGTTGTTTTTGCCATTTTGCACTATTACATTCTTGTGCCTTAACTCATTTATTTACATATCATTGTGCTTAATTCAATTTTGATCCTTATTAAATCTAAACATTCTTACTCCATCCAAACGAAAAAAATATATATAAGTTTATCCTTGCTACTCTTCCTCTTGTTTCTACTCTGACATTCTTTTTGTTTTCTCGTTCCTTTTCTCTATCTCTTTCTATGAAAATGAATATTGCTATATTTTCTAGTTATTCATTAGTTATCATTTTAAAAACTTATTTTTGCGGTTCGAACTCATTAAAAGTCAGTGGAAGAAAGCTTAAAATGTAGATACGTTATTCATCTAACTAATTGCAGCTTTAGATTTTGATTTACTTTTATAGTTACTTACATAAAAAGATTTAAACATAAAAAAATATGGTTTTTTTGATAATATTTAACCTACTGTATGCTACGGGCGTTTGTACTAAACGTTTACAAGCTACATGTGTTGTTCAAAAATATAGACAAACTTGGAAGGTGAAGAAGAAACCTTACAGATAAAAACAAATAGTAAGGCATGACGTATAAACAGACAGTTCGTATGACTCTATCTGATCTGATCGTCTAAAAGGCCTATTATATAATACTTTTAAGCTTTCACGCAATCTATAAGTTTCTTTTATATTAATTTATATCTGAATATTAAACAGATTGAAAAGTTTACTTTTCCTCAGTTCTTTTTGTGTGACCCTTGACATTTTCTAATTAATAAATAACTTCTATAATCTCTAGAGCTACAAGTTAGCTTAAGGTTACCTTACTTCTCGCTGCATTCATCTGTTCAATAGTTTTTCCTTAACATTGTTTCAATCTTGTTCATCTCACCCGCTCCCCAATGCAACGGAAGGCTCCTCCGGTTTTCTTTTGACGACATCAATCATTTTGTGCCGTCAATTACCATCAATTAACATTAATATTGAATGGCTAATGACACGGCCGAAATGTCTAGAGTGTGTTAAAGATGCTGGAATCAAGATTGATGACTTTTGAGCGCCTCATTAGGTCCAAACAGACAAGAACGAAAACGAAAACGAAAATACCCCTGTTACCGTCACGGAACGGTGTGGGTAAAACTACGATGGGTAAAATGTTGCTTCTTTAGATATTTTAGGTATACGTTTCTATAGTTTTAGTATAGAAAATTCTTTAGGGATGTAATATAAGGGTATAGAGAAGATTTCTCGATTTACAACACCCGTATACCCTTACTAAACCACCCCCTTCCTACCCTTACATTACTCCTGCTCTTAAACATGAAATACTTCTTGAATTCTTGCCTCGTCTGGTTTGACAGAATCTGATAAATACTTCTAAGGGTGGTGAATGGAATGGACCCGCACAACTACGAATTAAAGAAACTTTTAAATTATTTTTGTTTTATTGTGTGTCTGAAGCACATTGTTTGTTGTATTCGTGTATGTGTGTGTGTATGTTGAGGAAAAGCAATGAAAAACCCATAAAAAACAGTCATGGGATTAAAGAAAATTCATCACAGCATATTTTGAATTGTTGCTTTTTATTTTCAGTTTAATAGCTTACTGGATTTAAATTGTTTTATAACGTTATATCACAGATAATAGAAATGTTTACGATTATTTTTGTACAGGGTGGTAGATACATTATTGACAATCTTTAAAAAGATGATAAAGACACTGCATATAGCTAACTTTAATAATTAACATAGGTATTATTATATTTCAGAATATTTATTAGTTTAATATTGGAAATGCAGTTATATCTAAACTTATTTTAATACTCCAAGCGTGGTTCTTTATAATTTGTCAATACCGTGAAGAAACTAAGTACGTTAGTTTTCAGAGAAGTGAACTGATCAAAAGAGAAAAGTAGTTATTGTAGTTTAGAGTGCTAGACTAATCTGAAGTATTCTTTACCTGTTTAACCTATATATACCTTTTGTTTATGCAAGTAATAAATATTATCACTGGTCATAAATTGTAAGCTGGGTAGTATTGACACAGTTCTGGGGTACCTGATATCTGCAAGTATTGCCAGGTAGTTTGTCTGGTAGTATTCCCAGTAAACATGTTGGAATCACTTTGTCATCATATTGAAGATGCGTATGATTTTATCATGGAAAAGGTAAGTTAATGAAATGTCAATTTTATCGGCTACAAATGGCGAAACCACTACATTTGTCGGAATACAAATGAAGATAAAGTTGATGCGAACTATAATTGAAGTGCAATAGTGATAAAAACGTCACAAAATAGAACACTTCACCAAATTATTTACTAGGTTGTTAGTGCAATAATATTTAGTTTAAAAATTGCAGGGTTGTACTCAGATGAATGTGCACAGAGTGTTTACTTGTTAGCAATATGTACGACTGCATTCAGTCTTCATCGTGTCTTAAGCTGAAGCTTCTTTTAATAACTCAACAAAAATGATAGTTTGTTCAGGAAATGTACAATATTCTGTTATAAGACTAGCAAATTAGAAACAATAGTATCAGACAAATTGAATCGAGTAAAACTGCCTTATTACTAAAACAATAAAATTGATAGTTGTTGATACTACACTAGACTTTTTAATCGATCGAATTTATAATCTACAATCTATTATAAATGAAATGAATTATCCGCTTGTGATAGTTAAAGAAATAAAACTAATTATATTAGACAAAAACATTAATTAATATTAAATTAAGTATATTACTGACACACAATGCAAGCGCACTTAGTACATTCAAAATTAAAGTTAAAACTAAAACTATAGATTACAAAAGCACCTTCCATACTCCCCCAATTATCTCAAATACAAATTTGTTCACTGATTTTAAATGGCAATACCAGAGAGAGCGTGTGAAGAGTACAATGCCGTGTTGGCTCCTCTTGTAAAGGATTTTTACTTTGTTTAAAATTTGTCAATGTTAGTAATTAAAACCAACCACAAATTTCCAAACATAAAGTTTGAATATTCATCTTTTTTTTGGTTAAAGCTTTGATAACTTTTTAACAACATTTTTGTTTATTAACGTAATTAACAAGTTTAGTAAATTATGTAACTGTAACAAATGCGTAACAGGGCCGTCCCGTCCCGTTTCGTCTTCTTGTAGTTGTGTTTGTTCTTTTAGTTGTGTTGGTTGTACAGAACATGAACTGAATTTCAAAACCCATGTTCAAAGTTTCAAAACAATTTTGGGATTTCTATATTTCATGTTTGTACCCCACGCACATCAGTAGTAGACTTGGAAAGAAAATTCTAGACGCTGAGTTATTGCTGTAAAATGGCTGTGGACTTATTTGCTTAGCTGCCAGAACATACTTGTACCTCTACATCTACAAAATGTATTAAAATAGTTAAAAAAAAATCATTTGGATATTCGGAATATAAGAATTTATTTAAAGTGTGATACTTCTTGGACACCAGATCATTGAGAGGGGAAAGTAATACATATATACCTATCCTAGTGCATTTTAATTAAGAACAATTGATTAAAACATATTTTTCTTTTATTCCATTTGATTTATTTGCAAATGCGAACTTCGCACACTGGCATAATATTTTTGTTTAAAACAAATAGTACCCTGGTAGAAAATGTAGCACTTTAATTCATTTACAATAAGCTAGCAAGAAGTAGAAAATGAACCTTGGGATTAGCTTGTAGTAAACTGGCAAGAATGACAACTCTAACACAATTATCTATAGTCAAAATCACGATAGATCGGCGGTGACTTATACTTAAAAGAGGTTATAAGAGCGGTATAAATTTATAATACGATAATGAATTTTGTCTTATTCGTTTCTATATACATTATAGAAAAATAAATGAGTCAGTGCTTTTTAGTTATATCAGCAGTTTATACTCCACAACTTGTTTTAAGTATGAGTCGTCGCCGAACTCTCGTAACTTCAACCATACCTGGGTAATTCCTTTATGTTATTTAATAATATTACTAAAAACAATCCATTCTTCTTGCAATTTATATTTTATACTTAATATTAATTAAATTAATTCAAATTCACTCTGTCGTTTATTAGCTATAGTTTTGTTAGTTTTCTTTTTTTATGTATATGCATATTTATCTCATACTACAAAATATAATATACCTACATTTTCTATATTAATTAAATACAAAAATAATATAAATAAATTAAACATTAATATAGATTTAAATAATAGGTAGGATGAAAAACCCAATGTGTCTTTTAGGTCATTAGACAAATGATGCAACTATTATTGATGATGAAACGTTCAGTAATGTGTATAAAAAATTAATTAGGGGAAAATCATTATTGGAAAATCATAAATATTAGTATTTATGTATTTCTATAATTCACAGAATTTTAATTAAAAAAAGGATTATTAATAATCAACAGATAATAATAGAGTGAAAAAAGTATTAAAGCCATAGCAACAAATATGATGAGGAAATTACATGCATAGCAACTTATAGCAAAATTGAGAATAAAAAATGAAAAGAAAGTTAATAGGTACTGGGAAGAATTGCATGGGAGGATCTGCAGAATGTGTTAGCGAAAGAGTAAGACGTTGGGGCATGTGAAGAGGGAATACGAGTTCAGGTTTGTTAGTCACAAGAAGATGGAAGATTTCTTGAGAGAATACAGGGAAAGAAGAAGTTGTTTGACCGAAGTGCAAAGAAAAAGAGAGAAACATGGAGCAGGTGTAGAGAGAGGGTGGAAAGCATGTTGAGTATGGACAAATTGTTGCTAGTGAAGATAGAAGGAAGAAGATTGGTATCGTTAAAAAGAGGAGGAAAGAGACGTTAGAGCATGTAAGGAGGGAATTCGAATTCATAATTGTTTATGAAAAGAAGAAAGAATTTGTTAAGACCAAAGAAAGAAAGATGGAGAGGGATTACGGAGGTGAGTAAAAGAAGAGCAGGCGTAGGGAGAGAATGGAAAGCTTGTTGAGTCTGTATAAAGAACAGAGACAGTAGGAAAAAGATGGATAACGGTAAAAAGAAGAGAAGAGTAGCGTGCAACATTGAAACGGAAGGAAAGAAAGAAGAAATGTTATGTAAAATAAATGTAAGAAATTGGTAACACCGTATACAATACATTTACAAAAGCGTATATCAAAAATAGACAGCTCATAGCACATTGTAGCATTTTATACTTGTTACAATATTGAAGCCACATTCTCATTGTATTTAAATCAACAAGATACAAGATATTTATCAAAATATTATATAACGTACTAAACACCTACGGGAGACCTTAGGGGGTATTGCGTTATCGTTCTTAAAATGCTCGTCTGGTACGTTGGCTGTTCATGTAACTTAAAACTCAAGTATTAAGACAGTTTACACGAAAATATTTCAGAAAGAATGGAATAAGACGGCACCTTAAAAGGAATTTTATATGGTTTCATATTACAGAAATATGAACAATATTATTTTCGTTGGTTTTGTATTTTTTGTATTGTACTTATTTAACGTTTTTGCCGTTAGGCATTAGATTCTTTATATTAATTCTTCCAAGTATTTCTTAAAATATCTGTTGACTGCTCCTATTTCTGCCAGCAATTTTCTTCCTGCTTTTTGATGTCTACTTTTCCATCACATGCCCATTAATCACTCTTTTCTTGTAACATATCACTCAGACTTAATACACTTTCTCCCGACACCTCTTAATGTGCTCCAATTTCGCCTCTTCCTGCATG
Source organism: Panorpa germanica (assembly GCA_963678705.1). NCBI lineage: Eukaryota > Metazoa > Arthropoda > Insecta > Mecoptera > Panorpidae > Panorpa > Panorpa germanica. Next base: position 4,780,734 of record OY783223.1, on the reverse strand, counting down.
TTTTCTCGTTTTCCTCTTTCTTCGTTCACTAGTCTAAACCTTGAGATCATTTTGGTTTCTTACCTCCCTGTTTTATAATCACACCGGCATCTTCCTTGTCTACAAGTGACTGTATCTATTACACTTAGCTTCATTTATCCTCTGCATCCTTTTCTGTTCTATATTTCTTTCAGTTATAGGGCTCTATACCTCTCTCCTACCTCTCTTAACCTTTTTGTCACCTCCAATACTATCCCTCTGGTTTTATAGTACCTTCTTCTTTCGTTTCCCAATTTGGTTCTATTAGTTTTCCTACCAATCGCTCTCTGTGTTTTCCATTCTTTCTTCGCAACTTATCGTTCCCCTTCCTGCATCTATCCTCAATGGTTTTATGGTTTAATGGTTTACTCTTTATATTTAGAATATTTTCTTAAAACTTTGGTGTTCTCCTAAAGATAGAACAAACATTAAAAAACATAAAAATAAAAATAATAATTATCATTTAAAATAAAATGAATAAAAAGAAGTGATTCAAATAATAAAATGGTCCATAAATCGAAATGCGACAGATGCAGACGACTAGAGAGTAGAGTCCTTTTTTGCATCCTTTACCCCTTTGTTACTGTTATCCCCTTGCCATGCCCCAGCACCCACCACCAGTGCTACTGCAAGGGTAGAAGTTATTCTGATGACGGCTACGATGAACATTGAATCTACCCTTGTAAAACATTTTGGTATGCTAACACCATCCCGAAGAAGTCTGCTTAATCGAGTGTTAACTTATCACCAAGACATTAGCATCGAAAAGGGACCTGGAGGAGAGAATCGAGAAACCTACGGTTATAGCAGCTTAGACCATAGATTCTCAATCTTTTACTTAACATTTCGTTTGTGGTGATAAATATTTTAATACCCAGCAGTGCGAGACCCAGCACGCTTTCCAAATTAAAATAAAAATGAAAATAGCTTGTAGCTGCACACCGTAGTTACAGGATTTACTTTTCTTTACCATAATATATTCCACGATGTAAATCAGTTACTTTCCAAACGGTCATGACCTAATATTGAGAATCTTAGTTTCAGATATTTCTAAGCGCCTTAAGCTTTAAAATTACTTTTTGTATTTGACAATTTCAGCGAAACTTTTACGTTACTATTTTACGTTTAAAACATGAACAATGTTTACAGTTGTTTACGGAAATGACGTCATAGTAATAAATGTAACAACCTTTCTTTTGTATACAGGGTGTTACGAACTTCAATGTCAATATTTAATAGAATGAAGTTGGAAGTTAAAATAAACAAATTTGGAATATGGTATCATATGTGCGTTTTATAAAAGTCACAGAGACGAAATAAACTTATGAACAATTATTACTACTTGAAAAAGATCTTAGAGAGAAGAAGGTACAAGAGGATTTGATTGAGAGAAAGACACCAAAATACATACGAGAAAAAGTGACAAGAAACATAAGAACAATTACAAGATTTAGATTGGGAAACGAAGAGAAAGACAGAAGAAAAGAAGATTGTTCAGTTATTAAAAGGAGACAGTTAAAGAAAGCAGTGGATTTCGGAGAAAGGGAAAAAGAGCGAGGAAGGGAGAGAAGCAGTAGGGGTTTAATTGTATCTGTTTTGTTTGTATTTTCATTGTTTCTTTTTGAAGGAGTGAGAATGCGTAGATAGAAGGATCACAAATGTAATTAAGCACAATGATTTGTAATTTAATTATTTAAGGCGAAAGCATGTAGTGCCTAATAGCAAAAACATTAAAATTAAAATAATATAAAAAAGTACTACTTGAAAAAGATCTTAGTTATAAAAAATTTAATTAAAATAAATATTTCTTATTTAAATATTGGCGCCAAAGTGAGTTGTAGAACTCCTACTGCTGACATCTATTGATTGTTGATTTAACGAAATTAAATATGTAGTTTGAAACATGAAGTGGTAAGAGTACAGGATCAACTTTATCGACTGTAATACTGAATGTATTTTTTTTAATTTTATTTTTATAAGAGATTTATTTAACATCTTGATATTTAAGAAAAATAAAACACATTCCTTAATTCTACTCTACACTTGCATTATTTAAGCCTAAAAATATACTTATATATTACACCTGAATAGATAAGAATATATTTCTATTATATACGAGTATATATGTAAATATATAACTCATTGTGAACATATGTAATACCCATAATGCATTTAACTTATTTCCGTTTCTCTAGAAGGTCCAAGGTCCAGTTCTCATTGTAATGCTCTTTAATCTTCCAGGTTTTGACACCCTCTTCCGGTTTCCTGGATTATGCTATTAGCATGCGACCGGACTACCATCAGGCTATCATAGACACTGTGCGCTACTATGGCTGGCGGAAAATCATCTATCTGTATGATTCACACGATGGTGAGTCCATTTTCTATTTTATTTAATAATGCATGGAACTGTATTTATGCAAAGATGTTATAACATATGATGAAATAAGGTAATTCGTGATGTAACATTCTAGTTGCTGTAAATTCTATATTTATAAACTAAAGACCAAATAATATTAAAACAGGTTTATAAATGGGCTTGTGTCCTATGAATTAATTTCTGTAAAACTGTACTATATATTGATAAAGTGGGTTACTAGAACCTCAAATGTTCAACTATTTTTTAATAACTCCTTATATGTTAAGAGATAATAACAATTAAAAAAGTCATTTTGTCTCTTTAATTATTAAAGGGATTCAACGTTGTACACATTCCAAGTGCATGTGACATCACAATCCTTGTGTAAGGTTACCAACCTTACAGCTCATAAATCTCTGCTATATGTATTTATATATCAAAATATCAAATATTATTTACAGCTATTTCAAGGAACAATCAAATTTCAATATTATGTCTGCCTTAGCAGGGTTAATTAAAATAAAAACTTATTATTCTTTGATTTGACTTGATTATTTGACTACCAACAGCTACAGAACATTACCACAGCACTGACCTACTCAACAAATAACTGACGTTAAAATGCATTTCATGTCATACAAATATGGTCGACCACTTCTAGCGCTAAAACTACAATTGAAACTTTTAATTGCTATATCTCCGTCAATATTTAGATATTTAATAAAATAGACACGCCAATACACATTTATTAACATCAATTTCAATCAACAATTGAAAAATCGACAACTAAAAAATAAGGACACAAGCCCATTGTCAAAGCAAATGTATAAAAAAAAACCCTCTTACTTAAACATACTTATTCAAAAGAAAACCACCACAAATCACTAGTGACAATATACTAGTGTATTATTCTTTAATGCTCCAAGTACTCATCGCACAGACAAAACTGTAATATGCCTAAAGAATATTCATGCCTCAAAGTTAGACCAATAGGATAACATTTTAAAAATATTGTGTTTCATTCAGAGTTTGTACTTTAGTTTATAATAAAATTATCACTACTTTTCACAAAAATATTGTGTTCTAAATTGCGATTTAAAATTACCGCGCTTGTTAAGACCCTATATTTGAATAAGACTTACTTAATACGATGTAGTTTTCTAGGAAGTTTCACAGTTATCAAATTTATAACACTTACTACCCTGCGCCCTATATACCCCGTATTTTATAAATCCCGGAAAGCACAATAGGGTAGTTTACACCAATACATAATTCTGTTGCACATTCCACACAGCACCCATACTGCACTGCATTGCATTGCACACTGTACATTGCGCATTGCATATTGCCCACGTAATGTTATTATTAATTGTAACTATTATTATCATTAGATGGCGCATTCAATGTAGTCCTAGTTCAGAACTCGTAAACATACTCTAGTGACGTCACACGAACTCTACTCATACTGTAATAATTTGAATTATTAGTGATGTTACTGTTATGCTTATTGTTATCCAAGGCTCATGTAACATTGTGTGAAACGTGCTAGGACATGAGACAGTTGAGTTCTATAGATATGTACAGCTAAACGGATTTGGGGGGGGGGGGGGGGGGGGTATGGGAGGAGGTACTATTAGCTTATCTATATCTGAAATTGCTGTATTACGAGTATATAGCTTTGGAAATATTGAATTCTATGAATGTTGAGTTTAATTGATTAGAGGTCTCATTTAATTCAATTGTTAACTAATCACAAATACTTTAAATACTCGTTAAATTCTATTTAAAGTATCATTCCCACTAACTGTTTTAATTTTATTGTATAGCATATGGAAATACGCTTAGTTATTCCCTACACCATTTTTAATTTAAGATTTCTTTGTCTTTTTCTAGAACCGTACAATATTCTAAATTTAAAAAAAAACTCTATCATATTATAACCTCCAAAATGTGACAATCTGTCAAAATGCAATAGAATTCATTTTTAAGAGAAGTTCAATGTCAGTTTGTTAAAAATTAAGAAATAAAAACTAATTGTTATTTAAAACTGTCAAAATTTATTTTACTAACAAAGCATGCGCACCAACTAAATTAACTAGACTCAAATTAAAACACGAATGTGACTCGGAATGCCTGTTTTAAATCTAGATTAAAATTTTAAATAAAAACATAAATAAATATCAAAACAAAAATTGGGAATGAGGCTTTAGGGGTTAAACTACACTGAAATTTTCTAAAAATGTTATTTGTCATAAATAAAAAGAAATTTGGCATTGTGAAAAATGAAATAATACAAGTTATTATATATAATATAACAAATAATATTAATAAAAAAAAATTACTAAAGAACGGCGCATATGTAGTAAATGTAATAATAATACTTAAGATTCACTTCTATAAGCTTTAATCAGATATATTTTGACTAGTAATATTTTGTTTTTCTATCATAATAATGAAATCTAATACTACTAGATTTCATAACCATTTCATTCTTCCAGCCTCTTTAGTGTTGTACGTAGTCTGCAAGATGGGTCAGTGGACGTCTGTTTCGGTCGGGAGGTTTCTTTACAATAGGTATGTCATCGTTAGAAGGATTGATAACAGGTTCTTGTCTTAAATCTTCTATCGGTGTGGTTTCTGGTGGGTGTTCCTTCGTCTTCTTCATCAGACATTTGAAGATTAGATTTTTCTGTCGCTTCCTCGAGGAGCCAAATGGCGAACTGATATTGTACTCTCTCTTTCATCTGCTAATTTAACATGAGCTGAATTAGCTTCAATTAATTTCACTTCTTCTACCAATGGATCATATTTGCTGTTTCGCACCATCTTTTTCATTAGAACAGGGCCTGAAATGGTTAGCCATGTCGGTATAGAAATACCACTTAACGATTTACGTTGATGAGTAAATATACGTTCGTGTGGACTTGCATTGGTAGCAGTACATAATGTAAAGCTGTGTTGAGTACTGTTTCCCATTGCGTAATTGGCGTATCTGTCGATTTTAACAATAATGTTACCGCTTTCCAAATAATGCCATTATATCGTTCAACTTGTCCATTCCCTCGAGGTACATTCACCAGAATGAGTGACTCAAAAAGCTCTCAAGAAGATTTTTGGGAATAAGTAACCTCTCTTTTCTTAATTCTTTTTAGCGCGTTCGCGTTAAACAACGCACCGCTGTTTAGGTACTATTATTCTAATATATTTAAAAAATACATCATAACTTTTTTCCCCAAAATTTTCTTTTTTATAGCATAGTTTAAAACGCAATTGAAGAGCCCGTTAAATTTATTAATACGCCTCTGATCATAAATATAATACACATTTTTAATATCGTTTTTTCAACTTATCGTTATACTCAATGCACTTTTGACATTTCATTGTTATTCTTATTTAAAATAACATTGTATTATAATACAATATAGCACACATTGTATTTTTTATTCATTAATAAAATGTATATAACAATTCTAACAGTCTATTGACAATAGTCACCGCAGAGTGCATGTACTGGTATTATATACATCGTACAGTATATAATAGACATCGCACTATATACAAACTCTGTTATATACTTGTATTTATACATCTTATACCAGATATTATTTTAGTGTTCCGTTTTATGATGGAAGACACAAAAAAATTCACAAGGTTATAAAAACTGTGACATTTTCTGAGCAATTTAATTTCAGTAAAATAAATATATACAAATAAAATTTACTGTGCACTGGATTTTATATCTACTAATGGATTAAGTAAATAATGACAGTAATTTAATGTGCCATGAAGAATTCATTACAATATCTTTTTTTAAATTGTTATGTATGTAGAATTAGAAAAACAACTTTATGTTACCAATTAAAAGTTTGTTTATCTTAATATATATAAATTACGTGTCACTGTGTTGTCCGCTATGGACTCCTAAACTACTTAACCGATTTTAATGAAATTTGTACACCGTGTCCAGTTTGATCCAACTTGAAAGATAGGATACCTTACATCTCAATTTATTTATCTTATTGCTAATTATTTGTCTATTAATTATCTGTATATGACATATGACATCGGGCGACGATGATGGCGACATCTGTTGACTAGATTGAGTAAATCGAAATCTGTTGACTAGATTGAGTAAATATTCAATAGATGGAGCTACGTTAGGCACAGCAACGCGTGGCCGGGACAGCTATCTTAATATATATAAATTACGTGTCACATGTTTGTCCGAGTTTGTCCGCGATGGACTCCTAAACTACTTAACCGATTTTAATCAAATTTGTACACCGGGTGCAGTTTGATCCAACTTGAAAGATAGGATAGCTTACATCTCAATTTATGATTAATTATTATGATTTATTATTAATTATCTGATTTTAAAAGATGGCGACATCTGTTGACTAGATTGAGTAAATATTCTGTTGACTAGATTGAGTAAATATTCAATAGATGGCGCTATGTAATGTAATATGACAAAAACGTTAGTCACAGCAACGCGTGGCCGGGACAGCTAGTTAAATTATAATATTCAGCAGCTTTCTTTGTCTCTAGACTAACCTATAAGAAAATTATCTATGTATTGAAAACTCCCTCTACTTAAAATTAATCACTAATCTAGACTACGCATAACCCTTATCCTAAGCAACTATAATTAACCTAATCGTTATGTTTAAACCCTGTATCATAAAGTATTGGTATTCCTAATTATAGCTTTTTTTTAGATTAGAGGCCATCCATAAATTCCGTCACAAATTTCATACTATTTGACCCTCACCCAGCCGTCCTTTCCACATTTTGCGAATTTTTTGTAATATTTTATAGCTTTTAAGATAAATGTAAATAATAAACCATTTAGATTTTTCTTAGATCTCATGTAAATTTTTATATATATTTTATACTGCATGTGATGTCACAACGCTTCTGACCCTTCCCCCTCCCTCTTTACATTTGACGTAATTTATTTATGATAGAATCATATAATTTTTTGAATATCTTTTTGAGAATTTACTGGTTATAAAATAAAGAACAGCAAGGTTTAGATTGGGAAATGAGGAAAAAGGAAACAGATACTGGGAAAGTAGTGAGGAAAGAAAGTGTAGAGTGTGCGGAGCGGAGGACGAAACACTGGAGCACATAAAGTAGCGAGCGAAAGGAATGTTGGCCAGCTATTAAAGGGAGGCAGTGAAGGAAAGAGGTGGATGGCGGAAATAATAAGAAGGAAAGAAAAAACAGGAGAATAAATAAGCTAGTGGCTGGGTTGCACAAGGAACAGGGAGAGAAAGGAAGTACTAAAAGAGGCAGTGAAGGGAAGCAGGAGAAAGAAAGAAGTAGCGAGGAAACAGTTAAACTTCAGCCCAGAAAAATAGACTAGGGAATAGACCAGTACAGAAGGAAGACTAGGGAAAATGAAGGAAGAGGGTCAAGAGAAGAAGAAGCAGAAAGTACTTTTGGAAATAAAAAGGTCTAGAATAATGTAAATTTAATTGTAAGTTGAAGTAAATGAAATGTATTAAGAATGTAGATTGTAAAGCCGAAAGGCGAACAATAAACAATTAATAATAATAAAGTAACGATATCAGTCAAAATTAAATTAAATACAACTAGGTTTCCTTTAAGTAAATTGTTACATATATTTCAAGTAACATCCATGCTTTAATTAGCGGATTTATTCTTATTTTATCAGATTAACTTTACCTATTATTAGATTTATGTTTTAAAAGGTATTTGCAATTAAATTACTATAAAACAAAATAAATAGTATTATTTTTACAGTGTTAAATAAATACATTGTTTATTTATTTTCTTTATAGTTTTAACAGTGTATTTTTAATTTAATTTGTTCGCTGCCATTCCTCGAAATAAAATTCAAAATGACTGAAATAAATGTGGATGACCTATTGTTGAACACAAGAGCGCTGTTGAAAAAATTGTAATTATATTATGGTTGGTTGTTTTAAAATTTAAATATATATATATATATATATATATATATATATATATATAACACTGGAGCACATTAAGTTTGAGTGTAAGGAAAAAGTAGCGAGCGAAAGGAATATTGACCAGCTATTAAAAGGAGGCAGTGAAGGAAAGAGGTGGATGGCGGAAATAGTAAGAAGGAAAGAAAAAACAGGAGAATAAATAAGCTGGTGGCTGGGTTGCACAAGGAAAAGGAAGAGAAAGGAAGTACTAAAAGAGGCAGTGAAGGGAAGCAGGAGAAAGAAAGAAGTAGCGAGGAAACAGTTAAACTTCAGCCCAGAAAAATAGACTAGGGAATAGACCAGTACAGAAGGAAGACTAGGGAAAATGAAGGAAGAGGGTCAAGAGAAGAAGAAGCAGAAAGTACTTTTGGAAATAAAAAGGTCTAGAATAATGTAAATTTAATTGTAAGTTGAAGTAAATAAAATGTATTAAGAATGTAGATTGTAAAGCCGAAAGGCGAACAATAAACAATTAATTATATATATATATATATATATATATATATATATATATATATATATATATATATATATATATATATATATATGCATGCCTGCCTGCCTCTAATACTTTGAATACTGATAATGTGATATTTGCTATTCATATTACTTATTGTTTAATTACGCTTTGCGACCTTGTTAGTATTGCCAGCATTAAAGAAAAGGCGCGAAATTTAAATGCATTACTCTAATTCGATTACAACGCAGTAATTAAACATACCTGAATAATTTGAAATCTATTAAGTATCTTAAGCTATTAGTATTTGTCATGCATTGTGGATTTACATTCAATTTGTTTAAATTTCTTTTGTAGTATTCCACTTGACTTGATATATCTTCTAATTTTCTTTGGTTACGCTTTCGACTGTACTTTCTTGAGCACCTCTAGAGCTTAACCAGGAGATGGCGCGACAGGTATTACGCCCGACACATGTAGACGAGGTGGAATATCTTGAGTCTATAACAGGGATAAGCAACTTTTATTTTAACGTGAGCTACCGTAAAAGAAAACGTAATTAAAGAAATTCAAAATAGTGAAAAATTTGTAATCAATGCAACAGACAATTTGAAAATGTCTTCTTCAGACTGCGAACTAGACACACGAGGATAAACCCTTATTGCAACTCACTGTTTTTATATTTAATTTACGTTTTTATTTAACATTTTGATGTAGATTTCAGGTTTTTAGAATAAGCATTCCTTGTCACATTCATGTTTTAATTTGAGTTTAATTAATTTAGCACATGTGTCATTAGTAATATAAATTTTGACAGTTAAACAAAATTAAAATTGATGTTTTTTATAATAATTAATAATAGAAATTGTTTTTATTTCTTTATTTTTGACAAACTGACTTGAACTTCTTTTAAAAATAAATCGTACTGCATTTTTACAGATTGTCATATTTAGGAAGATATAATATAAAATATCATTCCCACTCACTGCTTTAATTTTATATAATTAAATTATATATTATTTAATTTTCTGTTTTATATTTAATTTAAATTGTTTAGCATATGGCAATACGCGTAGTCATTCACGGTACCATTTTTAATTTGATTTATTTTTTAAGTTTTCTTAACCTCCAAAATGTGACAATCTGTCAAAAATAAAGAAGTAAAAACAATTGATTGTTGTGTATAATATAATTTAATAAATGCAGCGTAAATTACTAATAGCAGAAATAGTTAAAAGAAGAAGGATTTGTGTTATTGCTGCAGGTATTATTTTGATAGAAAATGAAAAAAATAAAAGGAATCGTGACCAATCGTGACAGGAGTATTTCAATAACCTCATTCAAGAAATGAAATTAGATGATGAGGTATTATTTGTATTATTATTATTAGTAAGACGCATGCGTACCAACTAAATTATCTAAACCTAAATTAAAATGTGAAAAGGAATGCTTAAACGAAAACCTGAAATCTAGATTACAGTATTAAATAAAAACAGTAAATTAAATGTTATAACAATGAGTGGGAATGAGGCTTAAGACAAAGTAATTAAATTCTAAATTAAGCATATTCCTATATGCTCTACAATTCAAATTAAATACAAAATTAGAAATAAAATAAAAACGGTGAATGAGAATTTTACTTCACATATCAACATATAATGAATAAAACTACAGTTCTATAGTGCAACAACTGTCAGACGCAAATGGCAGTCCATCCTCTCCTAGTAACCTGTCCATAATATCAAGCTCAACGAACCAAACGCAACATCATTGGTGAGCTAAAAGGCATGCTTTCAGACAATCAAGTATCAAATTTAACCGCCTAATTGAAAGAGAGAACTTTTGTGTTAAATCAGAAAAAATCCGAGCTCTTAAAACTTATAGAATCAAAACATTTAATGGAATACAGTTATAAATATTAAAATATTGCATTATACACGTCAAATTAACACAAAATAATAGCCAATACACTTTTACCGTTCTAACTTCTTTATGAAGTTAAAATCTGTTATAAATCGTAGTCCTTGTCACATGTTTTTGCCACCCCTGATCTAATCCAGCCTCTTCTTTTTCTGTGTAACAAAAATCTTTTCAAGACAAATAAATATAATAATAAAAAAGTTACTTTAAAAAGTAACTTTTGTTTGTTTAGTTCGTATAATATTTATATAATATGGAATATAAAGAAAAATAAGAAGAATTTTTATATCTGAAATAAAAAAAAAAATTTATTAAACCTGTACTTTCATTTTGTAAGGTAGAAAGTAGAATGAGTATTAGCACAAGAACACAGTGAAGACAGTGAGATAACTCTGTTATAAATCAGGAAACTTGAGTTTAGTCTTCAGCAATTTGGTGGGAAAGTGTTCTAAAGTTAGTGCTTATTTTAAGTCGAGATATTTGTGTCAAAACTAATGAATTATAAACCTAACTTTCTTGATAAAATTACTTACCTTAATTACATCGTGAACTAAAGCAGATTTCGTTTTGTCTTAAGACAGAATTGTCTTAAAATCATTGAAATCTCTTTTACACAACAGTCAAAATTATTTATTTCAATTAATTATTTTGATCATGCACCATTGTAAATTTATGTAAACATTAATTTCATTTCATTTATGTAACCATGGCAACAACGCGTCAATAAGTTGTTTATATTTAGCCACCTGCACAGAGAGCAATGATCGGTGCTCTGACGTGATTGGTTGCAGCTGCATCTCATGATTTTAGTTCGTAGAAAGTGTGGGGATAATTACTGCTAAACTTGAGACTTGTTCAAACACGTTTAAACAATAATGAAGATATTATAAATAATATTACATTTTAAAATAATATTTAGTTGTGATTTGTGTTTCTTAGCGGAAGGTCGTCGCGGTTAGTGTAGTCGTATAGTGTTTTTTATAGGAATACCTCAGAATTTTGTGCAGTGCTTTGCAAAATAGTGGTTAGTGTATATAGAGGACTACTACAGCTAGTTGGAAAAGTAAGTTTATTTTCTAATATTTTAGCAAACGTATTTCTCGCACGTAATTGTATTTTTGAAACACTTGTATATGTATCTTTATAATAATTCGGTGTGGTAATATTTTCTTTATTAAAAATATTTTTAATGAGAAAGTTGTGCACTAGATAATGAGTCGGACTTTGTAAATAGACCAACCGACGTTTCACTAAAACAATCTCGACATTTTATCGTCGTCACGTGTCTACACTCGGGTTAGGTAATAAGGCTAACCCTGTACCTACGTTTTGCAGGGTTCCATGATGGTCGTTTGTTTTGCAATAAACACTTTAACCCTTATTATATATTAACAAGAATCTGTTTTTCCAACTAGGAATAAAGTCTGCCTTCATTCATTGCGATGGTGTGGTTGTGTTTTTAAAAGAGAATCATAAAAGAAACAAAGTGGTCTTTAAAAAAAGATTTTTGTTTCTAAAGTATCGCCACACTGGTACATACCAGAATATATATATAGTCTGGTTAATTAATATCTTTGCACTTGCATCTTTTGCGACTTTTATTTTAGTAATTTACATACACATTATAATAATTACACTGTTTAACTTAAATCATACTATCATGCCTGAAATCAAAAAAACGATATTTAAAGTTTATTATTTTAATTGTCAATTCCTTTTTATCGAATTTTGTAATTACTTAACATTATGCACAGTGAGTTCTGTCAGCTCCAAATATCATCATTATTAATCTGTAATATATTAATTACAAATCATCATTAAAAAAATGTATATAATCCAAATCACGAGAGTTCGGCGGCGACTTATACTTAAAAGAGGTAATAAGAGCGGCATAAATCTATAATACGATAATGAATTTTATCTTATTCGTTTCTATATACATTATAGAAAAATAAGTGAGTCAGTGCTTTTTAATTATATCGGCAGTTTATACCCCGCAACTTGTTTTAAGTATGAGTCGCCGTCGAACTCTCGCAATTTGAACTATAGTACATTTTTCATATTTAAATTATTACGATTCAGTACTAGGAATTTATATTTCATTTTAATTGGTTTAGGTAGAATATTGTACAGAAACCTTATTATTTATATTCCATCATATAAATAATTTATTTAAGGATATTAAATTGAAATATCTATAAACAAATCCATCAGTAAATTGAAATAAGTTGTCAACAAGATCAAATAAAGACAACAGCAGTAAAACTTCACTATTTACTACTTGTTATATATCGTTGTCTCGCTCTTACATACGCGGTGAAACAAAATAAAAACAATCATATAGTTATTTGTCTATTGTTTGTTTTATTTGTATACCAAAGATTGCGAAACTGTTTTATTTATTTTATTTTTATATTAAATATATAATCTTTCAAATTAAGATGATAAAACTTTTTCTGTTAATACTACATTTTTGTTAAGTGATTCATAATTAATTAGTGAATTATTTAAATATTTGGAAATTTGTAAAATTGAATTATAAAATGTAAAATATGTATAAAAAATGTTTGATGGTGGTTATGACGATTAAAAGTCAAGGCAAATAAATAAATAAATAATTAAAAAAAGAATAAGATGATAAGAAATATGAGTAATTAAATATTTTATGTGTTGATATATATTTTCGATTCAATCTACGCGTTTTTTGCTCTGGGATAGTACACCGCTATCTGAAACTATCATCAATTGAAAGTGAAGCAAAATAGTACTGGATTTAAATGCCAAAAAAAGACAATACATATTAGGGTACCACGTGGTTCAATTTTGCCCTCATTGGAACCCCCTTTTTCGCTTCCTTCCTTCTTTTATATAGCCTAACGTAGCTTACCCTTTGCCTTGAATGGAACGTAGTTTTCTTCCTATCAATATGTTTTTTTTTAATTTATTTATGTGCCTTGACTTTTATTATTTCATATTTACCATTTTATAATTCTATTTTACAAATTTCTAAATATTTCAATAGTTCACTAATTAATTTTGAATCACTTAACAAAAATTTAGAATTTACAGGAAAAGTTTTAATCAATTATCACTTATTCTATAAATTGTTTTCATTCTGCCAAATAAAATAAATAAAGAAAATTACGTACTCTAGCTCTTCCCTGCCTCACCAGCTTTATCAGCAGTTTAACTTGGTTAGGAATACTCATTAAATTAATATATTGTTGTCAAATAGTATCATCTACCTGATTCCAAACTCTAACAACTCAAAAATATAACTTATGAAAATTGTAATGCAGATAAACTTAATGAATATCTGAAATAGTTATTTTGTCGTTATCCCAAAACATAATATTCGAAGATATCTTATTAATTAACTGGAAAATCAATATTTAGATGTTTGGGTCATCAGGATATATAACTATTAACTTATTTTTCTATATAAGTTTTAGAAACTTAGATACTGGTAATACAGTTTTATTTCTTTCACCAATTTATTTATATATTAAAGATGAAGAACTAAGAAGTCGAACAAAATGAAGTATAAAAGAAATAGCTATAGAAACAAGTACAAGTAAAGTTGTATGTCTTAAACTGAAGAAACATAAGTCTGGAAACAGTCATGCAGCTGGATAGCCATTTGTTCTAATGGGAATAAAATACACTCTTAGAAAGTACTGTTACTGTTGTAAAACAAAGTACTATTGATATAGTACTAAACAATAAGTAAATAAGCTTGTATATAACAGTGTATGTATACGTATGTGTGTGAAGCTGACTTGTAAGTTTACAGTGTAATGGGGAAAAGATTATAGCTTTATTTTGTAGTTATTATTATATATATTAATTGTGTGTGCCTTTCGGCTTTACAATCTACAGTATTATATTTCTAATACATTTTATTCCTATATACATTCAAACTTAAAACTAAACTTAAAATATTCTAGACTTTTACTACTTCCAAAAGTGCTTTCTGCTTCTTCTTCTTTTGACCCTCTCTATTATTCTCCACCAGCTTATTTATACTCCTGTTTTTCCTTTCCTTCTTACTATTTCCGCCATCCACCTCTTTCCTTCACTGCCTCCCTTTAATAGCTGGCCAATATTCCTTTCGCTCGCTACTTTTTCCTTACACTCAAACTTAATGTGCTCCAGTGTTTCGTCCTCCGCTCCACACATTCTACACTTTCTTTCCTCACTACTTTCCCAGTATCTGTTTCCTTATTTTGTAGTTGTTTGCCGTGGGAGACTAATTTAGAAGTCGATTTTAATTATTTCTTTACAGATAAACTAATGCTTACTTCTTATTCCTATTTAAGGGCCATTCCCACCTAGTGTTTCAGTTCTGCGTATCTGTAAAATACTTTATTTAAATATTAGTTATTATCCATATTTTTCATAAGCCGAAAAATAATTTTACTTTGATAGTTGTGAGTTATATACTCAACTAACAAAAACATCTTATAACAAAACATTTTGGTAAAATATCAATTGATCCATTATTTTAATAATAAATTTTCTCTATTTCTTTAAGGATTTTGTTCTCTATACCATTGTAAAACTAATTTCCCAAGTGTCTAGTCTGCATATATCAAATTTCAAATGTTGAAATGACACTCTTGTAAAATGGCGGCAAATTTAAAACAGTCAGGTCTTATTGATACACCGTGTCATGTCTTACATTATTTATACAACTTAAATTTAATTTATTTCAGAACATCCCTTATTGTAATTAGAGTATAAAATAAAAAATATTCTTAATTACACCCCAGAACGTTACCATACTGTACATTTGAGACACTTAAAACATCCTTGCATTCATTATTCTTTCCCGTAAAATAAGACAGCTAGAATCTCATATAATATCACTATATAAATCTTTTGTACGGTTTAATTCAACGAAATGAAATATGAAGAAAATAAAAAATAAACAAAAATCACCCCTTACATTAGTTAGAACCCTACAAAAATTAGTTGCTAGCATTCTGTTCGTAGCCGCGCATTCCATCACTTTAAGCACTGCTTGACGGATAACCCAGGGAGGTTTTTTTATTCCATTTCCATCCCAATTCACCTACCCATGCTTTTTTATGGTTCCAGCAATGAAACGTTGGAGGACAAACAGGGTGATCGAGGTCGTACATCATATATTATATGTTAATAATTGTAAGAACATGGTAAAAGTCTAGCCGGAACTAGGAGTGTCTCAGGCACATCACCAAATGGACGTTAAATATACGCAAGGTTACAAAAAAAACCGGATAGTACTTTAGAATGAGCTTGTGTCCTATGTCTTAATTTCTATAAAAGTGTACTATATATTGATAAAGTGGGTTACTAGAACCTCAAATGTCCAATTATTTTTTAATTACTCCTTATATGTTAGGAGATATTAACAATTAAAAAACTCCTTTTGTCTCTTTAATTATTAAAGGGATTCAACGTTGTACACATTCCAAGTGCATGTGACATCACAATCCTTGTGTAAGTTTACCAACCTTACAAATCATAAATCTCTGTTATATGTATTTATATATCAAAATATCAAATATTATTTACAGCTATTTCAAGGAACAATCAAATTTCAATATTATGTCTGCCTTAGCAGGGTTAAATAAAATAAAAACTTATTATTCTTTGACTTGACTTGATTATTTGACTACCATCAGCTACAAAACATTACCATAGCACTGACTTACTCAACAAATAACTGACGTTAAAATATATTTCACGTCATACAAATATGGCCGACCATTTCTAGCGCTAAAACTACAATTCAAACTTTTAATTGCTATATCTCCATCAACATTTAGATATTTAATAAAATAGACACGCCAATATACATTTATTAACATTAATTTCAACCAACAATTAAAAAATCGACGACTAAAAAATGAGGACACAAGCCCATTACCATATCGAATAAAGCGAGTGTTTATACAACTCACTTTAGTCGCACATACTACAGTAATCCAGCCAAGATCGTTAATATATCGACATTGCGATTACCAAATAAGTTAACACTAGGTTGAGGAGCGCGAAATTTTCAGTTTTTTATTAGTTAATTGAGTTTTCTTATTATGTGATGATTATGCACACCCTGTACCTTCACTAAAGTGTTTCAACCCTTAGTGTGGGAAGGGGGGAGGTTGTAATTACATTGGATTTAACAGTTACCACCGCGGCAGCATTCCATTTTCATACCTTCATAATATAACAATTTAAAAATGTTATTCTACCTGAATTTTAAAGGAATTTTTTTCTCATTTATTTTATACTTATATTTAATATGTTTTTATAGTTTAATTAGATGACACCGGCCACTGTGTTACGTACAGGAATGTATACTTAACGTCAGACCGCTGTGTGTTCGAATTCGATTCCCGGACTTAAAGATGTTGTATTATAATAGAGATGTTTCAGATTTTTTCTTTATAAGTATTTTGTTTAATATTTTATTATTTGTTATTCATCTGTAAGACTCCAATTTTTTAATGAGCTTGATAAAACCATGCCTTATTTTCTATAAAAGTGTATTATATATTGATAGAATTAGTTATCCTGACCACAAATGTTCAACTGCAATATTTTAGTCGTTTTTATTTTTTTAATTATTAAAAAACCAAAATATATTTTAAAGAATGACTAATTCTTTGAAGCCATGTTTGGTTCTTTCCTCCATCCTTTCATGTCCTCTTCCCTTCTGTATATTTCCATTTCTGTATGAGTCACATCCGTTTCGAACAACACATAATATTTTAATATTATAAAGGTGGTCAACAACAATAAATAAAATCAGTTACTTATTATTTTACATACTTCAATACAAATTCTATAACGTCAAAAATATGACTAAAAATTAGGCGGTAAAACAAAAATTAAAATTTGAAATAGCTATACCTTTGTCACTTTGTACAAAAATCTGAACGATAACTATTTTATGATAAATAAACCTTACTTTTATGTAAAAGTGTGTACTTTATATGCAAGATTATGTAAAGTTCCATATTAAATTAATATGTTAGAAAAATATGTTTAATGTCTTTTGCTTTTAATTGGTTCATAATTAAACATAACGTTAGGTTTACAAAGTTTTGTGTTTACAGTGTCATCATTTGCCCTCTAGAAATGGTTTTGATTCGAGTAATAAATTCTCATTACAGTTTGACAACCATTCGTATATAGTGTCTCGTAGTCTCTCAAATATCATATATACTCTAACTAAAAACAAAAAGGAAAAAATTCTAAGTCAAGTAGTTCATATATCCATATAAAAGTTTTTGACGTGGTATGGATTTGCACAAAGTCTTTTTAGAACTTGAAAATAGTAAAAGTCGGCGTCTAGGGGGTTTTGAGTCCCCTGGAAAAACAGAAAAACCTGAAAAACATCAACCACACATTTTCTTTACTTATTGAGTAGCAAAAGTTTGTCTTTTATCGAGTTTCTTTTATAAAAAGAAAATTAAAAATATACTTTCTTGGCATATGGTAGATGTACCCATCGGCCGTCGTCATCGCTTGTGGGAGGGAGGAATTTTGTCTGAATAAGGGTGGGGGGGTGCGTTAGTAAAGGTTCATATGAGATTATATAGGAATGAGTTCGTATTAGTATAACATTTTTAATATGTTCGCATTTTGTGGTGCTTGAAAATCAGGGGTTGAAATAATTGGGTAAGAAAGGAAGGGGTTCGAAATGGAATGTGAAAATCAAATCTGCAAAAATAGCTCACCCCATTCTAATATATTCATATAGATATACGCACATATATATATATATATATATATATATATATATATATATATATATATATATATATATATATATATATATATAATTACGGATTTTAATATTTTAATATTAAATGCTCAACCACAGGGGTAAATTTATTCATATGAATTTTTCCATATATAATATATATATAATAAATATAAATAAAATATAACAGAAACAAGAATTTTTGGTTTTCATTTCATTTTGGAATTTTATATAAAATTATTCACGAATTTTAAAATTGCAAATTACTATATTACATTCCGGCAAATTTGAAATAGATTATATGAAATATATACAAAAATATTTCTGCGTTTCATATTGTAAGTTGCGTTTCATTTCTGCATATTCAGTGTAAGCTTTTATCTACATTTAGCGCCTTAATCTCTTTCACAGTTGCAGTTTTATCCGAAAGGTAATTTCGGAAAAATTTCTGAAATAATTTAGAGGCGAGGTTGCTGTTTTCGAAAGGGCAATTGTATATAAGCTAACTTTGGTACCTAATTTACAAATCAAGTAAAAATATACCAAATTTTTGAAATAAAGTTGAGTGCTAAAAAATGAAATATTGTACTCGTAATTAAATATACAAGTTAAATTATTAAATTTATACATAGAATTGCGATTTAAAAATTAAATCAAAAAATATTTTATTTCATTGTCTTCTCGGTCAAATTGACCCAGTGGAATAATGGTCTGGGCCCAATTGACCCAAAGTTTTTCAGATATTTGTATTTAACATTTAACATTAGATACGTGAACTTACAGGATTATATAGAAGCGCTAGAAAGTTTTAAAGAACAAGTTATTATCCGAAATTCGGAAAAATAAAATAATATTTTTCTCTTAACATAAAGAAAATTTTAAATTAATTTTAAGATGTACCTAGAGCAACACTGTATCTAGTTACATTAAGTTAATTTTTTTAAATTTAGTTTGTGGTAAAATGATTTCTTTTAAAGTAATATCTTTTGAGATAAAATATGAAACTTGAAGACGTAGTGAATGCAGAAATTAATTGAACACCAGTGTCAGGAGTTCCTTCGTTTATTCGCTCATAGAATTCATCCACTTCTTTGATGAGTTTTCCGTCTTACTATAGTAGTGCCTCCTGTTTTCTGGTGCACCCCGTACTAAAACGTTAACAACACGATCAATACTTGCGCAGACTCTGTTATTGTCCCAGAATACTACGGGATAGTATGTAATATCACTGAAGTTAAAAGTTCAATGTTTATAAATTATGAGATAACAGTTTTGTGATAAAATAATTGATTAGGTTCGTAAAATTATGCAAAATTATTTTGTTAAGGCGTATCCGTACTGTATGGTTATTCAATTTGAAAGTAGATGACAGCAGTGTTACTAGAATTAAACTGCGGGAAGATATACTAAGTTATAAGTATATTTTCTGAAAAAAACGTTAATATTATATACCCTTGAGAGATACAAAAACAAGAAATTGATAAAAGCAATTATAGGAGACTATGGGAGAGGGTGGTACCATTATATATAGGAGAAAAAGAGACAAGAAATGTAAAGAGAATTGCAGGAAAAGCAGCAGGTATTGGGAAAAGAGAGAGGAAATGGTATGCAGAATGTGCAGGATAGAAATAAATACGTCGGAACTCATAAGAGATGCATGCGAGAGCAAAATAAAGAGTGTAAAGAAACTGGAAGAGTTAATGAGAGGAGGCAAGTAAGTAGAGGAAATGTAAGAGTAGCAGTGGGAGGAGTAGAAAAGAAAATTGTCAAAGGAAAGAAAATAGTGTAGCTGATGAAAGGAGCCAACGAAGGAAAAAGGTGAATGGCGGAGACACAGAGAGGAAGGAAGAAGAGAGAAAGGAAGTGGGAGAAACATGGAGTTTCGAATGTGAAAGTAGAGGAGTAAAGGACAGAGAAAGTGACACGAGGAGAAAAAGAAAGAATTCATGAAATGTATGTTATGTCACATTCATTAAAAATAATTAAACAATTGACTTGACGTTAATGGTTTAGTTTAATACGCAACTTTTTGTTGGTAAATATATATTTTTTTTAATTTCTTAGTAAAAATAACTAATGAATAAATAAATGTTTAAACTCTGAACTTAATTAATTTCAAGATATGTTCAAAATAGTAATTTATCTCTGCATAAGAAAGTTTATTGTATAAACAATAAAATGCAGCCTTAAATTTCAATTTTATATCATTGAAAAATTGCTTTTAGCTGTGGAAAATCCTTTAGTATTACCGACTTCTTTTCATTCTATTATGCTTTCATTACTTATGCTTCTTTAACTTCATTTTTTTATGCTTTGCATATTCTTAGAAGAGCTGTTGTGAATTCTGCTTTAGTTGACAGGTACTTTAGTTTTATAACAACAACACAAATATCATATTTCATATTTTTACTTTCGCTTTCCAGACTTATTAAGAAACTTATTTTCTATATGGTACTTAACTTTATTATAATATTTTTTTTTTATACATCTAACAAATATATTTTAATAATAATATCATTTAAACTTCAGTGACATATATGTGATGAGACTATTAAGCTTAGAACATAACTTTACAGGATTATAACATACAGTATAATAAATGAATATATATTGTATCCTAGGAAGTACATTCACAGTCTAATAACAGTAAATATAAATCGTATGCAAGAATTAGAATTTGTTAGCAGTGACTTCTTCGTTCATTCGTTCGTTGTACTTTTTGCCAACTCTTGAGTTATTATTCAGTGATATACTTTTGTAGGTAAATAAATAAATTAAAATGTTGGTATTAAAATATAAAAGTAGGAGAACGAGAATTATGTGGAACTTAAAAAGAATTAAATTTTAAAAATAAATGTCTCTTTGTATTCTACTCTACGTAAAATAATTTAATAGGCATTTGTTATGAATCTGAGGATTAGAGGAATATGATATATACAGTGCCGGATTAAAATTAGACTGAGATGAAGGTAAATATTAAACAACGCTAGCAACCACAGGATGACAATTAGGTTGTGAAGGTTTTTTAAAATTCTTTATTGAAATATAAGTTAATTGACGTTTTTATTTTCACTTCATTCACGTCATTTCCTTCCTTCTCTTCTTCTCCACTACTATTTCACTGTCTTTATCATCCCTGTTAAACAAGATAAGTGTAACAGAGATGCAGAATTAAACGTCACAGCGCACCTGTTACTACAACACATAAAATTTTCATATAACGTCGTGATATACAACGATAAATAAATTCGATTACTTATTATATTCTATTGAGTACTTGACATCAAGAAATATTACCCGGTGAAACGAAATTCCAACTTTAAATATATATATCTCCGTCAATTTTTAAATGAACAGATTGATAGTTATGCAAAAGAAGCAATTCATTCCAGAAGAAGCACCTTTAACATGTTCAGACTTGCTCACTGCAAGAACGAAGGAAAAATGGAACGAAGAAACTGATAACAAATTAAGGGAAGTGAAGCCATCAATTTATAAACAAGAGTTACCGGTCGGACTAAATAGAAGACTGGAAGTAGTAATATGTAGACTCATGACAAGTCATACGAATTTTACTCATACCTATTTATTCTAAAGATTACTACAACCAGTATGTGAACAATGTAGCAGACCACTAACAGTAGAGCATATCAAGTAATGATCCAAATACTAATCACACATTCATAATTGTTATATTTCTGAAGACTATAAGCTTTGAAAGTAGTCTTAAAAACCTTTTTGACTTTATCAATGAAACTAATTTAATCTCTATATTTTAAATACCCATATTCGTATTTAGTAATTATAAATTATGTATTACAAATGTATATATTGTTTTAAGTGTTAATACCTATCAAAAGTTGAAGCACACAAATAATTATTAAAACAAATAGTTATAAAATAAAGGTACCTAGGTACCAGAAACCTAAAATGTAAGAAATAAAATTAATTATATTAAATACAATAATTTTTATCAAATAAAGTTAGTAATTATTACAAAATATTGTATATTTCTGACGTATGTCGCATTTCAATCAAAAAGTTTAATAATACAATTCAATTTACAACCTAAACTAATTAAGAAAAATATATTTTTTTAATGAGAAAACTATCACTGAGTTTGCTGTTGTTCAACATTTACTAATGTAATAAATTCTGACAGCGTCAAATATTTTACACAGAGACAAATTAAGACAACTTGAGCTTTCAAGAGCTTTTCTTGTATGAACTTGACTGACCTCGGTCGTAAGTCGAGGACGACATGTATTTGTTACGAGTCGTTGTGGAATTAACTGACTGAACACAACTTTACTCAAATCTCTATTTTTGTTGATTTTACAACCCTTAGCATATTATTAAAAACGTGATTTATCTTTCAAATCCGGAATGCACATTTCAAATGTATCAGAAAATTCTTCTATTTACACAAAACGCAGAAAGCAGATAACAAATAACGAACATTTGCATCAGGCGTGATTCACTCCTATTTACACTCGGTTGGCTGTTTCGCTGTGGAACATGTTGGAACAAAGCAAACAGGCTTCAGACAAATAAAGTGACTAATTAAATAATATTTGTAATAGAAAACTTTTATTAAAATCATTTTATCTGTTAAAACAACAGTACTACTATCAAAGCAAAAGTAATGTTCGCAGAGCGTTTGTTATGTACTAGTTATAGTTCAAACTACGAGAGTTCGGCTGTGACTTATGCTTAAAAAGGATTATAATTTTATTCGTACATATATACGTTATAAAAAAGTGCGTGAGACAATGTTTTATCATCTCATTGTATAAGGCACACCATGTTCTAACCATGAGTCACCGCCGAACTCTTGCAATTTGAACTATATATAGCATTTATATGGTATCATTTCATTTCAGTAGTTATAATAATTATTTGTTTGTAATTTACTCTGAAATTCAACCATTGAAATGGGACAGAATAGAATGGAATGGAACGGAGGCTGAGATACATAAACAACGACAGAAACAATATTCCTGGATTTATAGTTACACTGATGGATAACAGATGGCACCTCGGGAAGTGAATCAAATGTAAAAACATAAAACCTACCTATATATATAGTATAGTATATCGGAAATCGTTTTTAAAGATAAATTAATACAGATGTATTGGATGGAAACCTTTTAAACTAATAGGTGCAGATCGTCGGATAATAGCTGGTGATTACAGGACAATTATCAGTATTAATTAAACATTTATCGTATTAACTATGACAGAGAAAGGAAGCAAGAGGGAAACCGTTGGTTACGACCACAACGATTCTTATTGATATCTATATGTTTAATCGTACAAATGTATTTTCAAAGTGGTTGCTTTGAATAGCATCTTTATCTCGGATAGCCAATATCAGTTGTAGTCTTATTAGATGTTACCTCCATGTACGCATTTTTTATTTAAGTTTTTTAATATTATATAAGTTGCAGCTAAGTTTCTCGTTCGTTTACACGTGAATTTTTGTACTGCACGTGTTTGAGAAGAGAATCAAAAATTTACTTATTTACACAATCAAATAAATTTTTGTGAACATTTAATATAATTAATTATTATTACTTTTGTACACAAATTGTATAAAATAAATATTTAAAATCTATTTAGGGTAAAAAGTTCATGTATCTAATAAAAATCGGCGTCAAAAATAGCGCAGAACTTATTTGATGCAGGAACAAGAATGTTTGGGTCATTTCAAATATTTGTTACTGCGCATGCGCACTAAATTTATTTACAGTAAATCCAGTCAATTACTAATTAGTGCGATGTAGCTATTGATATTCGTAGATGGATTAAATAAGAAATTCTAAACTTGACTGTATAATAAACGTTAATCTGTTAGACAATGTATTACAGAGTTTCATATTTTTTTATACTTTTAAACATAATGAAATTCTTAAGTACTTTTTCCAGCAATATTTATAATTATATTTCTTTTAATTAGCATCTCACTATAGCGAACTCTTTCCACGTTAAAGTAACACTGCAGTTGAGTTCAACCATATCTTATTTTCTGTTTTATATTTTTGCTTAAGAAAAGGGATCTTTAATCTTCAGATATCTTTTGTTTTATTTTTACAACCGTAAAACATTTCTTTCTTATTTTTCTTTTTTCTTTACAACGAACCATTAATGCAAATAGTTAAAAATAACATAGACATTTTTTGTCACTGGTTTGTGTGATGATGATCATATCACAGAAATGTTTTTCGCCATCTCTTGGCGATAAAAATAGACTCCGTTTCTCACCCTATCACATTTACCCGCATGTTTATCCCTCTTTTTACCATCACTAGGTTTTTCAATGTTGATTAAAACATATTTTTTTTACTCAACTTTTTATGTCTTTCTGTATGAAACAATTTTATGAAAATATCTTTGTAGAATGACAAAAGCATTTTATACTAAACAGCAACATTAAGTTAATTTAGTTGAGAATGTCTAAAGTGTTCATTCACTGTACGTGTTTGTGTTTGTGTTCGTGGAGCACTTTATGTTTTATGCTAAATCTGACAACTAACTCTTTTGAATATATGCATAAATAATGTTTGTTGCTATTTTCTGAAAATAGTGTTTTCAAAATTTTATCTAATCTTTGATTTAAGATCTTATAACCTCTTCTTAAGGTTTATTACTTTAGAGCAATACAGTGCGAGGATTATGTCTACAAAACATCTTAGAAAATTTATGGATTATTTCAATTAAACACGCGCTGCTGAAGTTAATCTTTTTACCATGGATTCAAAGTTAATCTCTCGCACGAATTGTTAAAGCAAGTTCACCATTTCGATTGAGATTCAATAACAGGGTTTGATAAGTATGCTCTGAAGTTTAAAGTGAGTGAATGAGATACCTAATAAATATCTAAAATTCATTCGCCGTGACAAACTTGAAATTATTCGACAAGCATCGTTTCCCTTTTGCGTTGAGGAGGTAAGGTCAAATCGATATACAAGAAGCATATTTTCGAAAATGTTTTTTCACGACTCAGTTAATATATAATTATTTCTATAATTACTACATGATAAAATAATATTTAAAAAATACTTAGTAAAATTTTCATAAATAAATATCCAGAAATGAGGCATTGACAGCGAATCTCCGCAGACGTCACAAACAAAAGTAACATTACGGTGCCACCCATAACTCATCACTGGATTATCTGAATTCAAAAAACCGAAATGATTTCATTAGTTTATGAGTTTCTGCAGGTAACGCTGTTGAGTTTTTATTTTTTTATTGTTTTTTTCATTTTTTTACAGCACTTAAAAGTCAAAATACCGATTTTTCATGAAAATAATCAGAAACTTTGTTATTTTAAAATACATTAAAATTAAAAAATAATCTCGATAGCGGTACTTCAACATTTATGTAAAGAAAGAGTGTGCAAAATTTCAAAAGGATCGGTCCAGTAGGTTTTAAGGTAGAGAGGACACCGACTCTGAAAATTCTATGTGTGAGAAAAACGTGTTTAAAAGTTTCAAAGTAACACGAAAGCAGACTTAAAACTCTATATCTCCGACAGTTTTACTCCAATCGACTTCAAATTTTCACACAATAAACTTAATATGTTGTACATCTATATAAATAAATTTAAAAAAAA
This sequence comes from Panorpa germanica, assembly GCA_963678705.1. Lineage (NCBI taxonomy): Eukaryota > Metazoa > Arthropoda > Insecta > Mecoptera > Panorpidae > Panorpa > Panorpa germanica. Next base: position 4,754,628 of record OY783223.1, on the reverse strand, counting down.
GTTGAAAGCTTACATTTTCACTCGTTTAGTCTTTCCGTAATTGAAAAACACTCCTAGAATACAAATCTATAGGTTACAATACTTATGCGACAACTGAATGATGTTATATCAAATTTTAAAAATATAACTTTCACATTTTTTCTATTTTTATATACGCATATATAAAGTTACATACTCGTATATATCTTACGTCAGATTCTACGAGAAAGTTCCAAGAAAGTTTTCCAGAAATATTAAATCTTTGACAACCTTCATGTTAGAGCTATTATCTCTAACATGGAAAAAAAACTTTTTACTAAACAAGACTTTTATACCACACTGTATAATACTCGTATACAGTAGTAAATATTAAAAAAAAGTGATATAAAATGAAAATATGCTTAGAAATAAAATAGAAACTTATGTAGAAGAATTTTTATTTAGTAAAGTTTACCACAAAATTCTTCACCCCATTTGATATCTAAAAAAAGAAAATTAACAAATATCATTTGAGATACATTTTAAATAATATTTCAAAATTTTGAAGGTTATAATTTTACAACACAGTTGCTTATATTTGTATTGTAAAAGATTTTTTTTAAATAATTAGTGCAAGTGTTTTCAAATTGCAAATTTCCGTTACTTTTTAACGGAAACTTTTTACTTCGTTAAAATTTATTTTTCCTCTATGAAATTAGTTATAAACATTTAAATTTTTAATGAAATTAATTTTGCATACGCTCCAAAGACTTATATTACTGTACCGCCCGTCTCATTTAAACGAAAATACATATTATAATTAAACTAAACTCTAATTAACAAAGTATATTATTTCAATATGATATATCTGTATATTATTATACATAAATTAATTCAAAATATTTCATAGTTCGTTAAACTAATTAATATACCAATCAGAGTGCAATGGACTGACGCCATATGCGTATTGTGCATTGCGTATTGTCTGTATGTTTCCAGACAGTGGACTCCAGAGTGTCAATAGTGATCACATTACCTCAGAGAGGTCATCTATTGCAATAATCAACACGGTCATAATCAGTGTGAACCCATCACGTCACGTGACGTCACGTCGTGACGCTGGAAGTAACATCACAAAGCTGTAGAAATGTTGATGATGACTTCAATGTATTAATTAACTATGCCATTTAATAAGCATAACATAACGTTATGTTAAGTCTCTGTTATAATGCAAGAACTAATCAACCAATATTTGGCATAAAATTTAGTTTATTTAAGTAATAAAATTCATATTAAAAATATGTTTTACGTAAAAATAGAGTGGTTTTATATAATTAAATTAAATAACCATATTTTTGTTGCAAGTTTACTACTTATAATATTAGAAAAAAATTTGTTCCATATTGATTCGTTTAGAATCTATATAAGCGCCATCAATTACTAGGTATACGAGTATGTTCAATAAAACAACCTTTTTCTTCATTAGAAACTTAATTTATTTTAATAAGATACTATCAGCTTTGGATTGCAAGCAAAAGTCTCATGTTCTGGAACTAAACATTTTAAAAAAATATTTTACCAATCAGTACATATTCTTTAGAAAATAATAAAATTTTCAAAGAAAATTAGAAATAAGTATTTTGTACAGAAATATTCTCTCCAATTTTTGCTTTTTCGAAATTTTTTTCTCAATCTTCAAGAAGCCTTTATTTTGAAAATATTCTGGAAGGAGTAAGTATTATTGTGTAGATTCTGCAACTGAAATAAGATGACAAATCGCTTATCACTAGTTTAATACATCTTATTGAGTGATTATTATATTTCCATGTTTGAAGTGGAAGTTTTGGATCCAGTGGCGGTGGTGAAAGGGGAAAGCCGATTTTGTAAATGAGAGTATTCACAGCAGAACTACTGTTCAAGTAGTAGCAGGCAGTGATAATAAAGTAAAGTTAAGAAATAATATTGTATCGAACCAAATCATATTATATAAACCTAATGATAACAAATCAAATAATTAAATTTTGACATGCAAAATTAAGGACATGTATTTCAATATAATAAATAATAGTAATACCATAAAATTTATGTGGATACCAGGACATTGTGGATAAGAGGAAACAAAATTGCGGATAAATTGGCAAAGGAATCAATAAATTTAGAAATTGAGATGAAAGTGAAATTACCTTCATATTAAATTTTTAATATAATCAAAAAATTAAACTTCAATTTGAGAAACACAGATTTCATTAACAAAAGTCAGTTAAAAGGAAGAGATTATTATATGTTACATCCAAATTTAAGTAAGAAAAGATGGTTTAGAAATGAGTCCCGCAAAATTATATCAACTATAATCAGAATCAAAAGTAATCATTGCAAAACTGCAGCTCACCTGTACAAAATTAATAATAAATCCGACGATAGATGTCAATGTGGTGAAGAAGGAACTTTGGATCATATTATATTTGAATGCATAAATTATAATTTAGAAAGATCAAAATTCAATAGTGATATATTAGATGTGATTAAAACTTTTTCTGTTAATACTAAATTTTTGTTAAGTGATTCAAAATTATTTAGTGAATTATTGAAATATTTAGAAATTTGTAAAATTGAATTATAAATTATAAAAGATGTATAAAAAATGTTTGATGGTGGCTATGACGAAAGAAAGTTAAGGCAAATAAGTAAATACATATAAAGAAAATATATATAAATAGACGTCGCTGTGCGACGGGCGAAGCGCTAATATTTTATAATTTAAAAAAATCACACATGTTCACCAATTTTTTATTTAGCTTAAATTTTCGTAGCAGTGCTTATATTTTTGTTTTATCTTTTATGTTGTTTGATGTAAAAACCAGACAGATGAATACAACCTTGTATACACGTAATTTAATGTAACATAATACAGACTAATTGCAAAAACATAAAAGGATCTATATACAAGTTTATTTTCCTCAGTAAATATGCATGCAAACTTTTTAAGTTTAATTCTCATACAAGGAATATGAGAAAATAAATAAAATGAGTATATGAAAATATGAGCAGTACTTCTATTTATACGTACAAAACAAAAACTATCAAAAAATGAAAATTGTGTTTATTCTGTATATGTGACAAGGCTTACTACATAGCTAAACACGTTCTATGGGACAAAGCACAAAGAAAATTAGAACAAGTGAACAATGTTGCACCGAGATCGGACGTAGAGTGCTATGGCAGGGTCGGATCGGAATCTAAATAAGCCTATTCTTTGTATGAGGTGTGTTTAAATTGTAATGGGAATTTGTAGAGGGTTAAACGGCTCATGTTTATAATTTTATATAAAAAAATACGTAAGTTGGTAGATGTGTATATAATTACTATGCTAAATATTAGCAAGACGATTTCAAACAATTTCTACAATAAACATTATTAAGCAAAGAATTTGTTTATATTTTGTGCTTTGTTTATTGCATTCAGGGATACCAGACGTCCCAAAATGCGTCTTGAAGAAACATTTAAAAGTCCCGCGCAGGGTCAATTTTATTTGTGAAAGTAATTTTTTATCATTTTTGTCCCGCGTTTGAAATCTAATAAACCTGATTGATTGTATTTATACTTTAATAATATGGGACTAATTTCAGTGTTTCAATTTTTAGATCATTCGTTCTCCATAACATGCTTAAACCTTAACAAGTAATTAATTCTAGTATATATCTGATACAAATTTTTGAATTTTTTTACTTTCCACAAGAATCAGTTTTATACAATCGACAAATTGTAGTGTAACGAAGACAGTTTGGCTCTATTATATATTTTTAATTGTAATAATAACAAGAAACTAATTTCATTCAATTTATATAACTTTATTGTAATACGAGTATAATTCGTAAGTACTGTTGTTTTTTTGCTGTCTCAGTTATAAGTAATTCTAAAGCAATCAGCAAGGATGCGACAATTACTATATAAAGTAAATTTATAAAGTAGCCAGATCCGAATTTTAGAGAGGGCAGGCGGGGCTACTGCCCCGGAGCCTCAACAAGAGAAGGGCCCTTACAATAGAGATAAAGGAAATACATTTTTGAAAAGTACTTGACGTAAAAAAAATTGTTCCTTTTATTCGGAAATAATTATTAATTAGGGGCCTTCGCTCATTCGTTGCCCCAGGGCCTCCACACCTCTAAATTCGGCTCTAAAACTAGCAATAGCTGAACTTTCAAATTAATATAATGCTTAAAAAGTAAATATATAGTAAAATACAATACACATTGGGATATAACTATGAATAATTTTATACAAAATGATTTAAGGAAATGAAATCTTGCACCTAGGATAATCTTGAAAGATCTCAGAGCCCGCAGACCTACGACATTTTAGCTTTAGAAGCTCTTAAAAAACTTTGTATTAATTTTTTGAAGATCTTTAAAACGTGTCTGGCAATACTGAATGTTGATTTTTAAAAATATCCAGTAAAACACACATAAAAACCAGCCATCATACTTAAACATGAGGTTTTCAAATACCTCTTTCAAGAAGTTCCGCTTTCAAGCTAGCAACTACATATTACACACTTTATTCCCAAAATTTAACTTTACTGAAACAACGTACATATCTATAGATGCGATTCCATAATTTTAAATATGTCATATTTCTAGTTTGCCTCTGTTTTAAAACCCAAATAACCGATGTTTGCTTATGAGTCTGAGTGCCTTGTTGTATTTTATGAGTGACTGACTACACTGTAAAGTAATTTAATGCCAACTCTTGTGACTACTAGCGCCGCCATACAATATGTAATATAACTAAAATACATATAGTGTTGTGTTGTTATGATACATTGTAATTTAAATATATGTTTTATGTTTGTTGCATATAAAATATAAAACTATGTCAACAGAAAGTGAAGAAAAGTTTTCTTTCTGTTTTATTAAAGATAGCATTACCATTGGAAACACTTACGGATAGATGCACCTTAGTTTTATTTCTATAATCCATATTCTAAAGTTTCAATTTATGTGTTTAATAAATTTGTTGAAGTTCAACACTGAAAATACATTTATTTTAATACGGGGGCTGTTCGGTACAGTATAGATACAAATATTTTATTATGTATTCCTCGAAAGTACAGCTTTCCACTAATTATCAACATGGTCGCCATTTATATTCAATCATTTGTTATAGCCTTTCCTCGACTTGCAAATTATCGGCATAAAACAAATCCGCTTGCACAATTTCGATCTTCGCCAATCACAGAATTTTTTATGTGATTCTCACGAACTTTGTCGTTGACTTTTCTTTCTCCTTTGTTTATAAACTGCCTCTCTCTCTCTCTCTCTCTCTTCAGCTAGCTTCATGTTTTAATAATCGGATCCATTGACAATAATTTTTTTATTGATATATGGGCTAAATCACGATAAATGTTTGCAGTTAACACTAATTTTCTAAGGTGTCTATAAACAAGTACAATTCACAATTAGCACAAATGAAAGCCGATTGTGCTGATATAACGATGACGGTCTCCGTGAACTGCTACAAGCGCTACTAAGAGGTTACTTTCCCATCATCACTCATATATTTATAAGTATTATATTCATTTAACGAAGTGTTTCATTATTTTGGAGAATAAACATTGATGTTTATAGTTGGTAAATAATCTATTAACAACAAAACCCGGGGATGGAATTCGTAAACGCAGCATCCTTGTGCAAATAATTAATGTTCTCAGACAGTCCCGTCCTTAATAACGAAAAATGCTATGCAAATTTTATTGGTATTTCATTATTCTTTTTTCTGAATACTAACAAGCATAATCGGAGGCGGGCTTAGGGGGGCCTTGCATTTTTCTGCAACAATCCAAGTAGAAAAATTAATTACTATATATGTATTTGAATCTGGCGCCTCGCTCTTTAGAAATCCCACTAGAATCACAGCGTATATCTTTTAAGGCATTCATGTACCTTAGTTTATCATTATTAATATTAGTCGTCTTTGTGCTTGTTAACTTTAATAAATCTTACAATATAAAATATTATTTGTCGTCAATTATCGTTAAAAATACTTACTTCTAATTTACATAAATTACACAAAGATCTGCAACCCCGGGTCTCGCAAAGATCTGCCGGCATAATAATTTTGGTTTTTTGTTCGTAATTAATATCCATCTATAATTTAACAAATCTACTCAATAAAATTATGACGGAACGTATTCTCTACATAATGTAGATTAATTCAAGAAAAATAATAATAAAATACCAATATACTGTTTAATTATTTAAGAAACTAATAACGAGGAAATTAGCGAGAATTTAACACTATTAATGAGGATAATCAATTTTCAAATGTTAATTAAAATTGTAGAACAAAAAATAGGAGAAGATGCATAGATCTTAAACTAGAGGAAGCTGAAAGGAATTTTATAGGAGTTTTATGCAAATTAATATTATAATTAGAAAACCTGGATGGTATAATATCAGACATTGGACATTATTCGACTTAGGCGGTGGTGTAGTACATATAATTTGTAAGAAGGCTTCGGTAATATGACTCAGCTACAAAAATAAGCTTACATTAGATAGATTTGAAAAGAACGCCAATAAATCTGAGTATAAATGAAAAGCCTGCACTGTGTTAGAGCCGAGTGTTAGATTTATTCCTTTTTGTATGATGCTAGCAACGAATAACCAAATTTTCCGCGAAAACTATGCTATATGTGTTATGTTTCACTCACACTCATTTTATGACAACAAGTGTGAATGAAACACAAATATTGCGCTGGTCTCGACGGACCACAACATTGTGATAAATCCATCAAGTTTTTCAGCGTGACTCAACTTTCAAAACCCACAAAAATGAAATTCGTTTTTTTACAAATATTTCTACGTACTTTCATATCATTTTTTTTAAATTTTTTTTATTTGACCCTTTGACATTACTAGTCTCCAATCTCCAGACTTCATTGTTGCACAATCTTTTTGCTTTGTTATTTTTTGTTCAACATTGTAAACAACATTTTCCAATAAGTGTGTTCGTTCAGTAAATGTTGCTTGCTGATAGACACTCACTGTGGATGTTTGAAGTAATTGAATTAATGTCCTCAGTGAAGGCACTCTGCTCCTGCTCCAGCTTCCAGTCACTGGTTCCACCTTCCAGCCACTCAAGCTCCAGCACTCCAAACAGTCAAACTAGGCATTGAGTACTAATACATCAAGCATTTTATTGCTATTATAGTCTTGCCGTGTCGTCCTACACACTATAGGTCAGGGCTGGTGAACCTGTAACACGCGTACACATATCTAAATTGTACAGACATATCAATTATTGGCAAACGATGTCACTTTACTAAACTATAAGACATCACTCAATAAGTTCGTAGGATGGCATATAGATGGCACCATTTTTAGTTAGTACCAACCTTCATACGATATGTGTCAAAATTTCATGACATCCCGACCATTATTTTATGACTTACAGTGGTTTTAGTGGTGCTACTTTTCTAATTTCAAAACAATAGAAAAATTTGAATTTCGTGTGTTGATAAAGCATTGCTTTTAATGTGAAAAAAGACCGTTCAAGCAAAGTAGTGGCTTTTCTCATAAATAAAATTGTTAGTAGAGAGGTGAAGCCATCAATTTGTAAACTAGAGTTTCCGCTCGAACTAAATAGAAGGCTGGAAGTAGTAATATGAAGATACATGCTAGGTCATACAAATCTTACTAATACCGACTTATTCAAAAGAGAACCTCAACCAATATGTGAACAATGTAATAGTGAAGCATATTATTCTTCAATGCTCCAAGTACTCATCGCACAGACAAAACTGTAATATTCCTAATATTTGAAAGCAGAGGAAGTTTTCAAAACCTTATTCACTTCATCAGTAAAACTAATTTAATATCTTTATTTTAAATACCTATACTCGTATTTAAAAACTATAAATTATGTATTATAAATGTAGGGATATTGCTTTTAGTGCTAATAACTATCGAAAGTTGATGCACTCAAATAAAGATTTAAATACTGATATCAAAAACTAATATTGAAAGACTAAAGTCTGTTGTGACGTCACTAATTTGAACTATAAAAGGTTTACCACTACTGCCCTATACTCATCTCTACAAGTACATTCTATTCTATTCTATTCCTCTCTATTCTGCTCACCCCAACAATAAATGAATACTTTTTTCAGCTAAAATAACAATGGGAATTACTTTTCGTACTGATTGACATTTAAAATTGAATTTTAGCTTTATTATATGTGACGCTGACATGTGTGTATGTATTTGTATCTATATATGTATGTATTTGTGTTCTTTTAACATTTTATTCATTATTTTCAATTTAGTTGATTTTGATATTTGGTTAAATGCAAATATGTATTCAAATATCTATTTAAAGCTGACCACTCACGGTCGTTCCATCCTGTCAAAAGATAGACGTCATTCCAAAACGTGTCGTGAGAGTAACAACTCTCTTCCAAATGGAACGGATTGAATACCCGTCTATACGTTTAGAACGACCAAACGAAGTGTCAACAAATTTAAATTTTGTCAAATAACAATATCATAAAGTACGTAAATTTTAATTTACTAAATTGCCACATAACAAACATAACACATGAATATCCGTATAACATTTCACTTAAACAAAACCTAGTAATATTTAATCTTTACGGGTCGTATTTTGTAGTTTTCCAAAGCTCTTAATTCTAAAATAAATCCTATATTATAACGTTCCAACTGTATGTTTATATTCTTATATGTTTCTATTCTTATATGTTTGGTACTGATTCAAAATTTCAAAATTTTATTTGGGGACGGGGGCAGTATTTGTCGAGAGCAAAAATTGTGCTAGAAAGTTAAAATTTTGTATATAAGCTAACCTTGGTAACTTATTTACGAATCGAAAAAAAAATCCCAAATTTTGAAAAAAAACTTGGTCAAATAACGCATAAATTGAAAAATTATTTTATTATTGTGCGAGTTTATTATTTATTTCAATTTAAAAATAGAATTAAATATGAAATGTAATTACGAATTATTTTATCAGTTTCAAATCATACACGCCAAAAAGACGTCCCTTTACGACGGGGGTAAACTCTAGTTATTTTATAGTTTAATAATAATACTGTGTGGCAACCTTCATTATAATCTATTCAAAAATTTGCTGTACATTGCATTGTTATTCACTAAAAATCTATGTGCAGAGTTTGAGTTCGATGGGAAATGGTTTCAATCTATAAATTATGTCACACAAGTTTCATGATTTTTTAACATTGTCACACATTGCGTACCCTGTCCCCCATTTTGTGACGTCACACACTTAAAAACAACATTTCTTTTCTTGTCTTCTTTTGTTTTTTGTCTTAATATTATTTTTTTAAAGTCTAATTTTAGATTAGATGTGACATCACAAATCTAAAGACCTCTCCTCCCCGTATGTCACATCTTGTCACACTTTGAAGACCCTTTCCCCTTGGTCTGCATGTGACGTAATTATTGGATGACTCGTAGCATTATTGAATCAGTGCTTTTCAATGCGAGTTTTAATTAATTAATATAAGATTTAATCACTTGAATCAATAGTAGCAATTAATACTTGTTTTTAATTGCTCTAGTGCATTGCATACAAGCTATAGTAGTACTAATCATTAACATTCATATTATGTTGTGGTTTTCTGTATTACCGACAGTACGAGCACGAGTAAATCACGCTGTCGACTATATTCGACTTTGCATAATAATCATAAAGTCATTAAGGTCAATTAGCAGGTTAACAGCAACAGTAGCAAAGTGTACAACCCTCTAATTTCACTGGCATAAAACTGAAACGCCTCCCTCCTTCCTCCCTAAGTACTAAAGTAACAAAAAAGTGATTATTTAATATTCATTCTACAGCAGTAATTAGCGGTATAGTGTATTAATAGCTTTGCAAGTATAAATAGTTTTGTGTTTTAATGGTGGTAAAAATAAACAAGTTTACCTTTTTTTTTAATTATTATTTTATTATATAATTGCCGGTGCTTTTATTTTAATTATATCCTTTTATTTAATGCCAATTAATTATTTAAGAGGAAGCGACGGTACATCTTTAATATTTAATGGTAGTAGCAGTGTCCTGTTAAAATATGCATGACCCTACAATCGTAGTCTAGCCGGTCTTCGTTTGTTTGCTGATTAACCGAAAAAATATAAACAGTGTAATACCGAAATAAATACGCTTCGATTTAATTTGAAATAGATTATGTTATACCCAGGTAGAAATGAATCTTGAAATTAGATTCTATAAAGCTATTTTTGCAAGGCATTAGCTAGTTTTAAGCTTATTAATTTATTAATTTATTAAGCTGAATAACCTTGCAGGATTAGCTAGTACCAATTGGAAAACGCATGTATTTTACTCTTTCAGCAAGTTTGCGCTACGCTTATAAAATGAGCATACCAAATTTCATAGAACGCTTGGAAAATAATCTACTAGATAGCTAATTTTAATGCTTAATTGTTCGTTTAGAGTTGTGTTGTATATTTTTCTAGTAGCAACCTTGCAGTTAGCTTGTATCTCAAACCTTGTGCACCAAGCATAAATAATGCTACCAGCTCCAAGACAATTTTCTACCTGGGTACTCGTGGTGGTTAAATGAATTTTGTAGTTATTGACCATACGTCACACACAAACCAAGGGGGAGGGGTTCCTTAATGTGTGACAATTTTGTGATATTGAATTTAATCCAAATTGAGACTTAAAAAAATAATATTAATACTTCGTGTGTATACTGGGTTTTTTAAGGAACAGTTGAAATTTCAAACTTCTATTTCTCTCTCATGAGTACATGAGAGTTCTTCACCTTTGCCCCCTAAAAAATCTAGGTAGTTGTAGGGACTTATCTGGCAGTTTACCGGCAAATGCGAGCCAGTGAAACTTGCCTCTATTCCCTAAAAGGGTACAAAGTGTACAAACGACGTTAGTATTTTCCAATGTTAGTAAATACACTTTTTTTTGCTTTTCTCGTTGTTTTACAGTTTTTTTATGGTTAAAATAAATGTTTTATGTAATTTCATATATTCATCTTTTTACTACAATAAGTTTTTGAAGATGGGTGACAATTCAACGTTGCGCACCGTAAATTCTCTTTTTGACACTAATTATTATTAACTAATATTAATTATTATTTCATAACTTTTGTATTTTCATCAATAAAAATTTATTTTGTGCCGAATAGTCACCATTCCGAATCCGTAAAATATTCCACACTTTCAAGTGTACAAATAATTCAACTTTTTGGAGCCCACGCGAAAGACACTACATTCTTTTGAAAGCTTATAATCTAAGATAAAAAAGTCTACAATCGTTTTTCTAAATATTTGTTAGTTATAAAGTTATGAATTTTTTAACAATATTCCGTTTTTTTCGCGCTTTTTACTATTTGTCAATTTTTATTACCAACGGTTTTAAACTTTGGACTTTGGCAACTTCTGGACCTTGTAGTAGACAGTTTAAGAAGTAATCCAGAATTTTTTCAGATTTTTTGAAAGCTAAGAAAACTGTAAAAACTCCTCAAAGATCAGTGTACATACCACGACTCGAAAAATATAGTGTTCACACGAAGGGTTAAGACCAAAATGCAAAATAATACTAAAGAGAAATAATTTTTTTTCAAATGTGTGACGTCACATCAGTGGGGATAGCAATGTGTGACAAAGCGTGACAAAAAGTTATATAAATAATCTAGGAAGTTCTGAACTTGTTCTCACGTTTACTCATGCTCTTACCATATATAATGATACTATATTATATTATACATAAGATATTTAATATATAAGTGCAAGGTATTATATACAAGATATACCCACTGTAGACTAATATTTGAACAATGATAATTTCAAAAATTCTTCGGACCACAGTTCTTAAAAGATTGTTACTTTTTACACAGCAAATGCAAGTCTTTTACGTTTACCTTTAATATAGATGTACTAACGTTTATTTCATGTTTGTTTTTTTATTGCTACGTCGAGCTACGCTATATAATCGTAGCTCTCTATCTCTCTACATGTCTACAAGGCTTCATCGCTACGCGACAACGGCTAGTACTTATTCTGTTGCATTTATCTACATGGTTGACTCAGATAATGGTAAGACGCTTTCAAATGTATTGAGGAGTGATTCCTTTCTTTACCAGAAGAACGAGAAACATTGTATTGTAGAAGTTCACAAATAGAGAGCTGGGAGAAAAAGAGAAAGAGAAAAGAAGAGAGTCCTTTATAAATAAAATACATTCAATATTAAATTATTTACGAAATTTATTATAACAAATCGAAATCTTGTTTTACGTATTTGAGTTTTGTTTATATGTAAATTTATTAAGATGAAAGCATAGGCGTACGGAAGAAAAAACCACTTATCTTAAGTAAATGTTCATTTGCAGGTCATATGATATTTCGCAGACGCCCATGGTTAAAACATTTCGTTTTACACACGTTTGTAGTATTATGCGTATATATTTTAAATTGTATTACTGAATCAATCTAAATTTTAAGCTACTGTACACATCTGTTTCCTAATATATTATTTACCGCCATTGCCAGAAACATCTCTATGTATGTTACCTAATAACTGTAATTGAATTTAACTTTTGTAGTTCTACATGTAAATTACCAATCTTTAAATGTATCTAGAGCATTGAAACTTTATCTGATTATTGTGTATTCGAGTTCGATCCCCGAACCAGAGTTATATTTTCTTGGTTTGATAGTTATCGTGATAAATAATTAAATACATACGTAGTCTGTTCAAAACATAAGGTGAATTTTCATTTTTCTCAAAAGATTATTTATTTATTCATCAATTTCTATTTTGTCCCCTTCAAAGTAGTCCCCCTTAGATATAATACACTTGTGCCAGCGTTTTTTCCAATCCTCGAAACAGTTCTGATATGCTCTTGAGCTCTCTCAGCGATTCGGTTTGTATCTCCTCAATTGTCTCAAAACGCCGTCTTTTCATGGCTCCCTTCAATCTTGGGAACAGGAAGAAGTCGCAGGGGCTGAGGCATGATTACGGTGTTGTTTTTGGCCGTTGACGTCATTCAACAATTCCTGAGCGATGCTCATGCGACGATTTTTTTGGTCAAAATCGCTGCCACACGCTTCATGCCCAAAATTTCCGAAAAAATTGCATGGCATGAGCCAACCGATATGCCGACATCCTCAGCAACTTCTCTAATAGTGATTCGACGATTCTCCATAACAATTTTCTTCACTTCCTCAACATTTTCATCGGTTGTTGATGTGCTGGGGCTTCCAGGGCGAGCGTCGTCATTCACATCTTCTCGACCTTCTGTGAAAAGCTTGTACCACTTGTAAACATTTTTTTTGATTAAAGTAGACTCACCGTATGCCACTTTCAACATTTCAAGTGTTTTGGAGCACTTGATTTCATTTTTCACACAAAATTTAATGCAAACTCTTTGATTCATGTTTTTCGACAGGAGAAAATCGCCGAACACGCAAAACACTTCTAACTTTTATGCCTCTCACAAACAAACTAAATGTGCTATATAGCTAAAACTGTGAACATATGTTCGAGACGAGTGTACCAACATAAAAAAATCGATAATCGAATGTACGTAGCCCGCGAAATTTGACCTTTTTCAAAAATTCACCTTATTTTTTTAACAGACCTCGTACATATTGATAAACTTATTATGCAACGGTGTAGCTAAATTAAAATGATAACTTATGAATAGTGGTTTAGGCAAATTCATAAAGCTATTAGTGATATTCGTGGTAAAAGCTTTAGAAAAGGAATTAATAATTCATTAATTGCCCATTTATTTCTTGCAAATGAGATTGTAACATTTCAAGAAATATATTATATTGTGAGTATATGCGTGTGTCGTTATTTCGAAGTAATTGGTCTTCCTAAAGGCCAACGCAGGGAATTGAAGATAAAGAGATAAAATGTGATATGACCTTTTACAAATAGTGTCATTGAAATGTTGAAGAACGTTATTAGTGCGAAATATTCTCTGCAGAGGGTCATTTTCAAAGTCGTTGAGATCATTTACGAAGATATAACAATAGTTATTTGTAAAGTAATTTGTAGAAATAGGTAATGTACTTAGTGACCATGTAGAAAGACGTCTATATATATGTGGAAAACGAGAGTCAATTCTGATGTGGAAAACAAGAGTACTATCCCAATTCTGATGTGGAAAACAATACCCAATCCGCTAATCTGATGTGGAATCAAGGTACTCTTATTTAATTTAGGGCAAATGTCTATTCAATTAATATTCAACTATGCAATATATTAGTTTCTTGTCAGGATGATAAAGAATCACATAATTTGTTTAATACATTTATTTAATAAAATAATAACGATGATAATAATACAATAAGGTTACAATATAAACGTTGGTATTTACTTTACAAATACAGAACAATGAATGAACAAACCATCTTAAATTCTAGTTGTTATATACTCAGTCCTACATCAGTTTTCAGCTAGACTTAATAGGTTTATTTTTATTACTTTTGAGAATGCGTTTAGTTAATTTCGGTAAGCACATTCCTTCACGTATTCAATCAGTGGTTTAAAGTTTCACACATTTTAATTGCTTTAACCTTTGACTCGGTTTCCATTCACAATATAAGCTGTGCTGTAAACAAACGCGTTGACTGATTTCGCTCATATTTGGCATAATAATCGAGTACAGTGCTATCAGCTCTCAGAAAAAAAGATAAGAAAGAATTACTGCAGGACTTCTAATCCCACACAAATTCCCGTTACTTTTTTTCATCTAATAAAATGTACTTAAAATAATTTTTCATAATACATGAAATACTTTGTTCGTCGCAAAGCCTTAGAGGATTTTGACGAGAGCGAAAGAGAGAGAGAAATAGAGAGACAATGATACTGTAATGAAAAGAATTAAAACAGAGTGTTTTGTTATTTACTTTAAAACGTAAAATAAAATAAAAACAGAAAGAAGAGTTTTGCACGATTTAAGAATGGATTAAAAAAAAAGTGTAATTTGCCATTCCAATCCAATCTGGTGTAAAGGGTCGTAACGTAATGCATAGGGTGACTACAAATTGCAAATTTTGTTAATTCGTGTCAAGAATTCTAATGAAATTCTTACATTACATGACGTCATGGATACAAGTTTTTATCCACTAAATTGCATTTGAATTATTTGCAAGGAATTTCAATCTTGTTGATTTTATATAAAACCATTTTACAGTTACAGGTTTTGCGTGTAAGGTAGAAGGGCTAAAGTGTGCCTTTAAACAGTTATTAAAGTTGTTCACACATGCTAACTTGCCACAAACTAATTCCAAGGTTCATTTTCTTCTCTTTTCTTCAGAAATGGTCTTGCAATGTAAGATTCACACATGCTAGTTTACCGTAAACCAATTCTAAAATTTAATTTCTACATTCCATATAAAAATTGTCTTGTATTGCTAGTTTCACACACGATACCTTGCCACAAACTAATTCCAAGTTTCATTCTGTATCTAGATACTAATACCAAACAATTACCATACTAAATATATAAAACGTTTTTTATTAAAAGCAGAATAACTTTAAATCTAAATAAAATCAATAATTCTGGAAGTTATCTCTATTTAAAGTATATTTAGGAAGCGAATATTATGTTAATTAAACCATATATATACTTGTCATAAGATTTATTAACTAAGTAATCTTTCGATACTGAAAAAAACCGCTTTTAGCGACATCCTATATTGTGAATCGTTTATGAACTAAAAGTACTCGGCGACTCTATGAGCGTATGTCAATTAAGGACTAGATAAGGACTGCGTGTTTATAATTAAAATATATTAAAAAGTATTATGTAATAACTTTCTTTATAGTCTGCATTGAAAACAAAAATAACATTGGAGCTCCAATTCTCCCTTCGTTTGTTGTATTTTTGATATTCAAATTTTAAGAGCACTTTAAAGTATCCTAAATATAGCAGAAATTTGTAATCCTCGTTGCATTTATTTTTAATTAATACATAATATATTTCCTAATTGGAAAATATTTGATATAAAATGTGTATTACAAAGAGTCTTAACATTAAATTGAAGTGATTTCTGTTACCACTTCAACAAAACTTTCAAAAAAGCTCGCGAAGAGTGAGATATTTCAAAGCACCCTGTTACCAAAAGCGACTATGACTACGTTTAAACCAGTAAGAGATTTTGCTGCCATTTTGATGTTACATTGAAATATCCACTGCTTTTCTCCCAAGTACTGAGTAGTGAGTACTACCAGGCCAGGCCAGACCAGGCCGGGTTGATATTATGAGCAACGCGTTGGCACTTGATAGGTGGAAGAGGAGGAGAAAGAGGTAGGGCGCAAGGGGGCGTGTAAAACGACTAAAACAAAGGAGGGTGGTTTCACTAAAAGTTTTTCTTTTTAAGATTTTTTTTTTTCTTTTAGTTATAATACCTTTTACCCGCTTTAGTATGTATGTATAGTTAACTAAAGAAAGTTTATATTTTATAAGAATGGTTATGTTTGTAGTTAGACTAATAGAATGGTTCTAAAACTGTGATACTGTCAGATGGCGGTGAAAAATTATTCAGATCCCGTATAGTAATTTTCATATCATACCGTGCATTTTAATAGAATAGTTTTGTTCCTAATTTTAATATGCATTTGTTTATTATGACTAATATGACTTAACTTTTTGTAACACTAAAATAAGAGTTATGCCTGTAACTTTTCATGTAACAGGTATAACGTTGCTTTCATTCTAAAAAGTGATATCGTTGCGCAGAACATGCGCAATACCATGGACAACGCATCCTTGAGAGGAGATCTATATATTATGCACTTTTATTATTTTCATAAAAAATAAAGTAGATGCTTCAACTCATGATACAAAACAATTCGAATGCATCCTACTGAGAAAGTCATCGTCGTAAATTTGTTCCAGTGAGAGCAGATTTAGACTGAAATTTTGCAGTGTTTCTACTTTTCACTGGTTCAATATCGTCATTGAAATATTGATAATATAATATAATAAACTTTTTTTGAAGCTATTTGAACATATTTGCGATGAATTACTTTTGCAAAACAATTAAATTTATTTTCCAATTTTCAAATATAATAACTGACTACTACGTACATAAAATTAATTTTCATTTTTCTTGTAATGGTTTTTCTTTTATTATTATTTTTTATTCTTATTTTATTTTCCCATTATTTTTTTGAAGAACACAATATACTTACAAGTGTTTTATTCAAATAATTTCCCTCTAGAGCTGTGTTAAATGTATCTGTCAAACGCCGGCCGGCCTGCATGTTTATATTATAATTGTTGTATGAAAATGAAATGCAATTCTCAGGACATAGTGGTGACAGAGGTGGGCAACCTTTTTAAGCTTGATGTAAATAAAAACCCGACGTAGTAAAATCTTAATTGTAAATATTGCCTAGCATCCCTCCTTTGTGATAGGCAGTAAAATAGACATAATAACGTACTAAAAGATTTGAAATTCATATTCATAGCATCACTAAAACCACTATAATTTGTAAATTAATAGTCGGAATGTTATGAAATTTTGACACATATCGTTTAAAGGTTGGTATTACCTAAGAATCATATGGATTTGTCAAAAGTGGCAATACCATGTACCAGTACTTACTTCGACAAAAGTTTCTATTTAGTTCGCCTATAAATCGTTCCACTCTTACTACGCAGACGCAACAAAAGTTTGGATCATATTGTACCATAAATACGTCTTAAAAACCATAATAGAATGACATACTGTCCATTTAAAACCAATTATTTAGCACTTGCGGCCATATCTTTGTGATACGTTATATTCAACAATTTCTCCTATCAAAATAATCATACTTACATAGTGTAAGGAGACTATTTGTACAAAATCACGTGGACCAAACGCACCCGATGAAGTTGGTCCCGGCTGAAATACGTCCAAAATATCTGCCAACGTATAAATTGCGTACATAACAAAATGCGTACACGTAAAACTACCCACGTGAGCAAAATGCACACATTAGAAAATAGTAGATATACTATAATAAGTCATAATTTAATATTTATTACTGTATCAGTAGTAACAGTGAGCAAGAGAATTTATGCTTGTCGGTAGACTGCTGTGTCTTCAGGTTCGAGCATTACAGTTTTCTGAGTTCGGTTGTTATAAAATCTAAATTTATTATATGCTCTATAATCTAAAAACTGTATTACGCAGGAGTCTACGATGCTGCAACGTCATAACGAAAACTGTAAACAGAGTAGGTAGTAGAATTCATCAGATAAAGAGAAGAGAAACTGAAAACTAGGACAGGAAGGCTGTACTTCTTCTTTATTTAATTTTATTTATAAGGATATTATAAATACATCGGTCATTTGTTCTAGTTGTGTACATATTTGCTTAATTTATTTATTACATGATGTTTATTGGCTTTGCGGTTTTTAGATATTTTAATATTTTTTCATATTAGAATCATTGTCGTTGAGTATTTCGATGATGTTATTGTCTAGATGTAGGTTATGTCTAATTGGGTAAATATATTTAGATGTAGCACTGTTATTTCTTTACTGCAGGTGTTTGTGACACCTCTTGGCTCCTCTGTTCAAGAACCGTATTCAACATATTCAACACTAATAATAATTATAAGTTATCAATCCCTGCAACCCTGCTTAACAAACAAAAAAAAAAAGTAAAATAGTTTTGTATGTTGTACATTGTTGTTTATTTCCATGTAATGTTAGTAAGTATTGTTATTAAGCTGAAGTACGCTAGTAGATGGCGTACAAAGCTCATGAACATCAACTTAGGTCATCAGATTCCTCTGTCTGATCCTCTGCTGTACTCTCTGTCCATCCATTCTTTCGACTTGTCCATTCGAGTAGTGTTCATGTTCATGTTCGAGTTCAAGTTCCAAACTGTTCGAGAGTGCTGGGACAAAGTAATGAGTTTTTGTTTGAAACAGCGATATAAATAATAGCTCCCAATGAGGCTGTAATCGTTTGCTTGAAAAGGAATCACTATCACTGAACTTACTCTGGAAAATAACTGTACTATACGGTACGGAACGGTACAATCATTTCCAAAAGTACTGGAAGGAATTTGATTGACCTTAGGTAACATATTGATTACCAGTTTTATTGACTTATAAGAGGACCATAATGAGGAGGTGGCTAAAAATGACAATTTAAAAAGAAAGTTTTTTTTTATATTTATTTACTTATTTGCCTTGACTTTCTTTCGTCATAGCCACCATCAAACATTTTTTATACATCTTTTATAATTTATAATTCAATTTTACAAATTTCTAAATATTTCAATAATTCACTAACTAATTTTGAATCACTTAACAAAAATTTAGTATTAACAGGAAAAGTTTTAATCAAATCTATGGAATTTTGATCTTTTTAAACTATAATTTATGCATTCAAATATAATATGATCCAAAGGTCCTTCTTCACCACATTGACATCTATCGTCAGATTTAATATTAATTTTGTACAGGTGAGCTAAAGTTTTGCAATGATTACTTTTGATTCTGATTATAGTTGATATAATTTTGCGGGACTCATTTCTAAACCATCTCTTCTTATTTAAATTTGGATGTAACACATAATAATCTCTTCCTTTTAACTGACTTTTGTTAATGAAATCTGTGTTTCTCAAATTGAAGTTTAATTTTTTGATTATATTAAAAATTTCAGTTATTTCCAATTATTTGCCCGACTGAATGAAAGACCTCAACACTTAAAGCCTATGACAGATGCAATCCACTAATTAGTATTTTCTTAATTTAAATTACAAATGATTAAACAAAAATTATAAATATTTTCCAAGAAATACATTTTTCTTAATAACCTACTATATATATTATAAAAGCGATGTACAAAAAACACTCGTCAAAAATATATTTTCAGAATGTTTTATTAAAGTACCAGTACTATCACATTTATGATCTTGCTCCTGAAGCATCGACAACCTCTATGGCCAATTTTTTTAACGTTATTTTCTTATTTCATAAAGCGGATATGAATAAAACGAAAACAATTTATTTTTTATTTTGATATAATTTTATTTTGCATGTCAGGAAAAAATGATTATAATAAAATACATCAGGTTTTTATGTTTCTGTATTTTGATGACAACTGGTGGTTTTTTAAAATAGCTTTTACAGTGGCGTAGGTATTTAGGAATAACATATATTATACTTGAAATATTTACTGGATGTAATTACTGATCGCACAATAGACCTTTGACTGGTTTAAAACAATTTTGTCGTTTATTGTAGAAAAACATAACTAACAGTTTGCCAACTCGCACCAAGACTGCTGAGATACGAGAAGCAGCAGATAAATACATTTTATTTTGATTTCATACATATTTACTTATTATCATCTTCAATATAACGTCGGTGAAGTACGCAGCCGATTCGATAGCAGTCGATTTGGACTAGTGGGGTAAATCAAAATTAATTCGGTGTTAAATCGAACTTTAAATTACATGGCTAATCGGAACATTTAAGCAAATATTTAAGTAATAATAGACTGTAGAAGTATTAAGTAACTTAAATATTATTATATAATATATAAATTCACCAATTAGTGCTGCTTATATTGCTGTTTTAATATAGGAAAATAAAACGCAAGCGAACATTTAAAACCTCATTATTTAATGAAATTATTTTTTTATAAATAGGTTAACTAATATGTCTCTTAGGTAATTACAAAATTTTAGCCGTAACTTATTCTTATATTATCTTCAAAAATTGCAATTTAGTGAAACCATGTACAATGACAGTTTGATTCCATATCTGTGCGGCAACTCATAAGAAGCTTAAAAATCTAAAAAACCTCATTATTTAATAAAATTATTTCTTAATAAATAGGTTAACTAATATGTCCCTCAGGTAATTACAAAATTTCAGCCGTAACTTATTCTTATTTTCTTCAGAAATTAATTTTT
Organism: Panorpa germanica; assembly: GCA_963678705.1. Lineage (NCBI taxonomy): Eukaryota > Metazoa > Arthropoda > Insecta > Mecoptera > Panorpidae > Panorpa > Panorpa germanica. The sequence continues at coordinate 4,733,719 of OY783223.1, read as the reverse complement.
CAATAAATTATAAGTTTATGTACCGGTTTTTCCAAGTTTCATATGATATTTCACAACAATTTGTTGCTCTATTGTTACACTTAACATTTTTCTGCGAAACAAATAAGGAACTGTAATGCAAACGAAGGCTACGCCTATAGTGATTTGTTTACAGAAGCGAGAGACACTGCATTCGAAAGAGAAGGCTTCTAACGAGACAAATAACAATATATCTAACTTCATTGTTACATTTTCCTTTCTCATACGCACACACCTAAATCTATTTCAAGATAAAAGTGAAAATACAAAAATAATTCGAGATGATATTATTATTTTATAATTTGAAGTTTTGTGTATAGCACTCCATACGACTTAATGCTCTTAGAAAGAGTTTTATCAGTGAATATCCAAATTGGCATGGAGTGCTTTTGAAGACTTTAAGAGAGTCTTATAATTTCTATTATTTATTTTTTCTATTTTATTAATAATTTGTAAATGGATATAAGAGAATAAGCTTTAATACTTGACAACGCTATACTCGAATCAAATTGTCATATTAAATCTTTATTAAAAATGTAGATCCAATTATAAATGGATCAGCGACTTACTTATACTTCACAGCGCTGCCACTGTACAGTTCGCGTGTATTTCTATATGTAGAGACTGTAGATACTGTTATCTTGATCTGTCGTCATGGTGACGTCACAATTCCGTATTATATTGAACCTTTTCTACCTCCAATTTCATATTTATACTTGAATATTATTGTATTTCATATTCCAATGCAGAGAAATTCTTCATATCTGATATTTATAGGAAAATGACGTTTATTTAAGTTTTATATGTCTGTATTAAAATTCTTCTACGAGTACATATAATACAGGGTGTTTTGAAATATATGAAACTGTTCTTAATTTAATTATCCTTTTAATAACCAAATGGAACACTATTTGGTTGCTAGGGCGTATCTGCGATCTGTCAGCGGTATCCAAGTTCTCGAACGGCAAATGTCGCTCAGTTCCTTTCAATAGCTTAGTGGGCGCACAATTTGATTATGAAGGACCTTTTAGCTATTAACTAATTAATAGTAATTTTTTATTTATATCAAAAGACACAGCAAAACATCAGAACTTTTTTAGACTATATTTATTTTAAAACTACACTATTGAATTACATATAAATTGATTAAATACTTTAGTTAATAAGAATACTAGTTACGACACTAGGTAAATGTAACTCGCGGTTTAAGTTATAATTAAAAATATATGTAATTATTATTTTATGTATATGCACCAAAAGGTTAAGCGTGCTGTAGGTTTGAGTGTTGAAGCCATAAGAACGAATTAGGACCAAATGCGTGGTGTCGAACCCTAGAGAAGTAAATCGTATAAACAAAGGATGTTTACATAAGAAATATTATAGTTTGCCCACAGAGAGCAGTGTATATAAAAACAACTAGGCATAAAATATAAATGAATTGAGACAAAGAAATCTTAATTCTAACATTAATTAAAAATAAAAGCAAGATATTGACATATAAATATGAATATTGCATGCATTTATTAACACTATGGTTAAGGTTTGAAGTGCATAATTAAACTACAGTAATATTCATCTCGATTAGTATTAACCAAGGTCTAACCAGTTAACTGAGCATTGAAAAAGCGGCACTCAGTACACCAAAATCTAATGCGTAATATTTTTCATCTCCCTCTCTGACGTATCCTGAACAACGCTCCCATTCCCTCGCATAAAACACCTAACAACACAATCTAAACACATAATCTGTTAGTTGCATAAATTACCTGGATGTTGTCATCAGCGTTATCAGTATAAGTCTTAATTACAATATTAGATGGCGGTATCATAGCTCATGGTTAATTAACAATAATATTATAATAATTGATATTTATCTTGAACAGCAGCGAGGCTCAGGTAATTACATGTATTATAATTAATCTTCCAGCTTTGCGCTTAATCCTAAACAAACGTCACCTTTGCTACGTTATAAATTTTACTGTATTTATATTTTCAAAGATATAGGTGTATAGATATAGATAGTAGACTTGCGATAACACTGATTTGTATGTATATATTTGTATGCTCCCAAAATATATAGACAGTAGAAGTGAGTAGAGTAGGTTTACTAATTCTAATTTACTAAGAAGAAAGTTTTTTTCTTTTGTAATAAACATGCCACGTTACGATCTGTTACAATAAGTACCTATGCTAAAAATGAAGATGAACCTAGATATGAAATAGTCGTCCAGTGACGGCTGCATCTATGAATGACAATTAAAAACGTTGTGGTAGCTTTAACACACTATGTCTCTTTAGTCTTTTAAAGTCAGACGTATGTCTAGTAAATGCTTTACATCTAATCTACTTTACAAATAAACCTGTTATAAAATTTATATCAGGTATAAACTGAGAATAAGTTTGTCCGGACGGGGTTTATACCTCGTATAAATTTTATAACAGGTTTATTTGTAAAGCGGATATGTCGACTAATTGATAGGGAGGATGATGAATTGATGAAGTTGATAAAGGAATATTGTACCTGAAGATATAGAAATCTGCTAGTATTTAATTGGCATGAAATAAGTTTTCTGTGATAAAGATTTATTGAATGTTTATCTAATAATTGATGGCGATTCTAACCTATAATATATATTATATAATTTTAATGTTGTTTGATTACATATTTGAGTTATCTGCGTATTGAATCAGCTACAAATTCAACTCAAGTTTTGTTTTCTTGAAGATATCTCACTAATGAACTGGATGATTAATATGCATAAAATAAGCATTGCTACTTTTAAAACTAAGATATCACTTGAAATGGTATTTAATGTAACATGTTATAAAAAGTATCCGGCACTTCCATCACCTCTACATTATATTTTAAATGTGTATTTTAACCACTTTTGAGATAAAGGTATGAAGAACATTAGTATGGTATCGCTGAACGAATACAATATTCGTATCACACCGCTGACTCAATTTTAGAAATTTTAAAATTCAAATGAATTTTATTACATATACAATTATAGATTTATTTTTATGTGTTCCCTTAATAATAATTGTAAAAATAATAATTCTTTTATGTAATGATGTATTAATAACCTTTTCTTTTTGTTCTAGGTAAGTCACCAAACTTCAGTTATTAATTCAGTGCATGACTCCTAACATTCTACAAAAATGGTACGTATGTAATTAATTTCAAAAACTAAATAAGCTCGCAGGATGACTTATAATAGCTACACTATTAACAAATCTATCTGATTCTTAGATACCAACCAACCTTCAAACGATATGTCACAAAATTTGAAGACATTCCAATTTTTAGTTTGCGAGTTATAGTAGTTTTACTGATACCACTCTCGCAATTTTCAAAACATTACTTTTTGTCCGAATAACACTTGTTACTTCTTTTTTACCTCTTTATGTTTTAAACTGCACAATTAATAGGTGGAAACAGTAGATTCTTATTATCACCTATAGCGCCTTATTTAAAAAGAAATAAATTCTTACATTTTATTATACGAATTTGTCCAATGTAATAAATAGTCCCCACAAGTCAACCGTGCACCGGGTCTGCATTTATTCTGACAAACTCAGCTCAAACTTAAATATTTGAACAGCGAGTAAAAGTAAATTAATTCCAGTAAATAAAATAGTTAATTAAGCAAGTAAATATTAATGCTAATATCACGATATTATATTGTAGATACATTGTAACCATGTGCATCCCTTTACAGCTAAACTTCGAATAATCTAGAATCGTATATTTTATGATATACATACTAGTGTAGCTATGGGGTACGTACAACACATACACACACTCACACCCTTATAATTCTATATGCAGTGTACATCATAAATCGCATAAATTACAACTAACAATATACAAAATTACATCTAGGGATATAGTAGGTAGCATAACGTGTCCCCTGGATCTAAGGTTACTCGTGGAATCACAAGCATATCATACCCCATAGCTACCATAAAGCAGCCACCCTCACACCCACACCCATCTATACGCCAAGCAACAACACACCCCAACCCCAACCCCTGACCGACAACGCTCGTGGCAGTGTCGCGGTAAAATCGTGTGCACTTCGAATTAGCGGACAAGATTACACAACGATAGGAAATTCAACAACCCCAATAAGAAATCAAGTGGTAATGGTTGAAATCACGTGCAAAGTAGGTGGTTTCTATTTGGGGGTGACTTAAGTTAGTTCATACATTATTTAATAAATATTATAACCGTTACGTGTGCATAGCGCAAAATGAATTTATAATTGAGTTGTGTGCTCTGCGTTAATTTCTTGAGTTGTTAACCATTTCTTTACATAAAACAAAATATACTTATGTAAAGTATCTTTCCCACTCACTGCTTTAATTTTATTTTGTATTTAATTTAAATTGTTTAGCATATGGCAATACGCGTAGTCATTCACTGTACCATTTTTTATTTAATTTATTTTTTAAGTTTTCTTAGTTTTTTTAGAACCTTACAAGGCGCAATGTTTTAAATTAAAAGTATTAATATAAGAAAAACTATATTATATTATAACCTCCAAAATGTGACAATTTGTCAAAATGCAGTAGGATTTACTTTTAAAAGAAGTTTAATGTCAGTTTTTGAAAAATATACAAATGAAAACAATTTCTATTACTAATTGTTATTAAAAATAGCAATTTTAATTATTTCACATACAATTTTGCCGAACTGTCAAAATTTATATTACTAACGATGCATACGCATCAATTAAATTAACTAAACTTAAATTAAAACACAATTGTGAAAAGGAATGCTTAAACGAAAACCTGAAATCTATATTACAATATTAAATAAAAACAGTAAATTAAATATCAAAACAGTGAGTGGGAATGAAGCTTTATATTTTACTTAAATGAAACTAATTACATTTAATCAAAAAGCCTGTAATTAATTTTAAAAAGGACTTCTCACGATTATTAGATTTATTCGCAAGACAAGAAAACAAAAAATTAAAATCAAAATTATTTTATTTTACTCTGGGTGTTCTTGTTTAAAAAGCCACGTTTGATTAAGACAATTTTTTTTAAATATGCTACACGCTAAACTCTCAAAAAAGATTGTATAAATTATTTTGTATAATTTAGAACAGGTTCTAAAACATTTTCAAAAAATTCTTTAACAAATTCAGACCAAAATGTATCTTAAAAAACATAATAATCGGTTCTTAATTTTAATACGCATTTATTTATTTAATTTGTATTTCAATTAATAACATTTTTAACAGTGCAGATAAACTTGTGAAAAATGCTTGAAATTTGAATATTGCTTTCATCGTTATCAGAGATATCTAACTAATGAACTAACCGATCAATGTGTCCAACAAACATATAAACCCAATTAAAATAATTCGCTAACTTTTCCTAAAAAAAAACCCACACATTAATACCGTATCATAGGGCAGCTCCGGCAATAAATATATTACACAGAAACATAAAAAAATAATCACAGAAGCATAGCACGAAAATTAAAGTACTTTGTTATTTTTTTTTCTATTACAATAAAATATTATTACGATTTTTTGGTACACGTATTATATGTACTCTTTTGCAATGGATATGCGGGTGATTTCACTGAGTTTTAGTGTGTGTGTGTGTGTGTGTGTGTGTGTGTGTGGTACGAAACACATGAGGCTACAATCCTAATAAACTTACATCCCTGGAACCAGGATCCTGCAGTTCGGCTTGTTATGTTTATCGATAAATAGGGGTTCTGTTTCAAGTTACTGTTCTGTAAAAATAATGTATAGTTTATATAAAACAAACTAATTTAGTACCATTCTATAGTTTATAACAAATTTAGCGAATAAAACTCAAAATAACGTACTCTTATGTTGTAAGAACTGTTTATATTTTTAAATTTTTAATTCGTATTAAGGTAGCATGAAATCACTTTTCGATAGATTTTTAAAATTTTGTTTATATGATAAGAATAACATTTATTAATAAATTCCAAAGCTTCGGCATTTTTGACCGTTTAGAATCCGAGATAATTAATAACAAAGTACAGGCTTACCTCCCATTTGCAGCTTCTTGTCCGCACAACTATTTTATATTATACACAAAAAATCTCTCAATAGAATTTGAACAAATTTAAGACAGTAAAGATAAATATTTTTTAAAGAAATTAGAAAAACATAGCACTTCACCGTTTTGTATTCGAGATAGAATAATTTAAATGTGTGTAGTATGTATGCATTTATGGTTATTCATGTGCAGAGGTTTTGAGTTCCTGACAATAGTAAATGAAACTATACTATACCACGCTGGAACGTCCTTAATATGATACATTAATAATCTTTTAAAGCGGACGTTTGTACAGAGTGTCAGCTATCTGTACAATATGTTAAATAACGCAGCTTTCACTATTTATTTTCAGACTAGCGATCCTATATATTCTAGATTTGGTTGTTATCAACGTAGTCCACATATATGAGGCCATGACATCATAAAATCTGCCAAAATAGTATTGGTTCATTGATAAATAACCCTACCTATATATATTAAATACAATACAAATTAATCAATTAAAAATGAATCTGGTTCATATAGTATGTATACAAATAATAATTTTTCGATCATAAGTTCAAATACTGTTGCTATTTTGCTATTTTTGTTTGTGGATCAGTTTTACAAATCGAACTGATAATTAAAATTAACTTGATTAATAATTATTAAATTTAAAGCAAGATATTAAAAAAATTATGTTTTTCATAAAACACTCTTTGTGAACGCATCTTTTCTGTACATACATTGAATGTACTTATTTCAAATAATAAACGAAAGCAAAAAAAAAGTAGAAAAAAAACAGAAATAAAATATTATGGCTAATATAGATTTGTACGGAGCCATTTCCGTAGTACGAAGATGATAATATGAGAATTTTTATGAGTGTCAGCGTAACGCGATAGGATCTACACGGCTCTGGAAGCTTTATATAATACGTTATATATATTATATAAATATATATATATATATATATATATATATATATATATATATATATATATATATATATATTTTAAATCTAACTTATGTGTTGCTTCTGAAATCAAAAGCTTTTATTTTAGTAATTTACATACACATTATAATAATTACACTGTTTAACTTAACTCATACTATCTTACCTAAAATCAACGACATTGTAAGTTTCTTATTTAAATTGTCAATTCCTTTAATTAATTATTTCCTTTAATTTGTAATTAATTAATTCCTTTAAATGTAATTTATGTACATTATGCACAGTATGTTCTTTCAACTCCAAATATCAACTATGTTGCCGTTGGCACACACAACAATGAAAGTAGCTATAACTAATATATACCGTTAGCTCACCTAAGCAGAAAGCAGTTGTAATATCTCTGGTCAGTGCTACCACCTAAGAAATATAATTTTTTTTTTTATATATAAATATAAAGGGTGTCCCAAAATTCAACGATGAGCGGGCACCAGAGGGTGGTCCTGCTCATGACTACACGAGAAAAAAAGAAAAAAGGAATTTATCTCATTTTGTTTAGAAATTACAAAAAAAAATAAAAATCTTTCGAAAATTGAAACACCTTAAGATGTTTTTAACTACCAAGACCACATTTTTTCAAATATTTCGGATTTTTTTCTGTATCGGCAACCTAAATAGCACTGCTATCCACCACAACCATTAAAACTCCCAGAATACTAGTAGTTTTTACACAAAAATCAATCGAATTTATTTTTTCCTCTAAAATTTTTAAAGATTTTTACTTTCTGTCCACTTTAACTCATCATGGTGTAAAAAAAAAGTATGAACACTTCTATGGCAAGTTTTTAAAGATTGGCGCAACTCTTCAGGATTCCAAAATGGTATAATACTTCAGAAAAACCAGCAATAAAAGAAATTATGCATACTATTTCTAAACAAGAACCAAATTTCATAAATTGTTGTTGTTGTTAGTTATCACTTTTACAATACCCAAAAGAGGTTTTTTATTGTTGAATGAATTAAAACAAATGGTACAAACAATTTTTCATTCATTTTATAAATTTATTGCATTATTTACATTACAGTAAATGTTCAAATTGTTTCCCAACATCGCCTTAAAAAAGATTTTTTTTTTCGGACTTTATTACCACTGGATAATATCCACAACTAAGATAAATTTTTTCTCGTGTAGTCATGAGCAGGACCACCTTCTGGTGCCCGCTTATCGTTGAATATTGGGACACCCTGTATATATATATATATATATATATATATATATATATATATGATGTGTTACGTAAGACAATTTATGAGAACATACACATGCAACTTTAAGTATGCAAAAACGTTGTATGTTACGCAGGAAACAACAACAACTAATAATGAAATTAACAGCGAAACAAAATGTCTAATAGAAAGAAATGGACAAGGATTTTTTCTATTTCTTTGTAATTCGATTTACCAATTTCCCCTATTCCCCATTAAATAAAATGAAAGTCTCTGTCCGATAATTAATTGTATTAGTAACCGCCGAGTGGCGTTGCCATTCTGTTCCCTTTGTTGTTGCTAGCTACACCCTCCGATTCCAATTAATAAATGACGGAACCATTTAGTTCAAAATGTAACTGATTCGTTCAAAAAAATATATAATTAGTTGTTTTTAATGGAAGGAAATTCGCTTTGTGCTTTATCGTGTTTTTATAATATTTGCTATATAATTGTGTTACATTGCGAGTACACTCATTAATGTATGAGATAATGTGATTAACTTTTTGCATTGACAGTACTTCCTGTACCTCCTTAAGTCACGGTCTTGGACCATTTACATATGGAGAGAGAATACTACCGTAAAAGTGTGTCCAAAATGTGTGCGGGAGAAAGAGGTATATGTTCCTATTTGTTCTCTATGCGCATGCGTCGAAAGTGACAGTTGTCAAGTCAGAGCTGCCTAGATATAATGCGTGACAGTTGTTAAATATGACATTATATGGATGTAGAATAATGTAGTTATGTATAAATATAACTAAAAACGTGAGTTCAAGCCACTGCAAATATCAACTGTGCTGGTCGTTATCTCTACAGCGACATCTATGGCGTTCATGAGTATATGTTTTTACTGAACGGTCACTGTTTTACCGACAGACGAGCTTTGTACCAACTAAAGAAATATAATGGGCTTGTGTCCTCATTTTTTAGTGGTCGATTTTTCAATTGTTGATTGAAATTGATGTTAATAAATGTGCATTGGTGTGTCTATTTTATTAAATATCTAAATATTGACGGGGATATAGCAATTAAAAGTTTGAATTGTAGTTTTAGCGCTAGAAATAGTCGGCCATATTTGTATGACGTGAAATGCATTTTAACGTCAGTTATTTGTTGAGTAGGTCAGTGCTGTGGTAATGTATTGTAGCTGTTGGTAGTCGAAATATAAAGTCAAGTCAAAGAATAATAAGTTTTTAATTTATTTAACCCTGTTATGGCAGACATAATATTGAAATTTGAATGTTCCTTGAAATAGCTGTAAATAATATTTGATATTTTGATATATAAATACATATAGCAGAGATTTATGAGCTGTAAGGTTGGTAACCTTACACAAGGATTGTGATGTCGCATGCACTTGGAATGTGTACAACGTTGAATCCCTTTAATAATTAAAGAGAGAAAATGACTTTTTTAATTGTTAATATCTCTTAACATATAAGGAGTTATTAAAAAATAATTGAACATTTGAGGTTCTAGTAACCCACTTTATCAATATATAGTACACTTTTATAGAAATTAAGACATAGGACACAAGCCCATTTCTTTACATATTTAATATTTATTATATCTAGACAACTGTCACTTTCGACGCATGCATATAGAGAACAAATAGGAACATATACCCTTCTCTCTTGCACACATTTTGGAAGCACTTTTAATCTATAAGAAATGTAGGCTATTCACTCTCCATATAAATATGCTCTATGGTCATGGTTCACAGGTAAATATTTAAAGCGTTACCGTCAAAATTAAAATAATGGATTAAATATATTTCTTAATTGAGATGTATTAATAATAATTGACAACATTTTGTTTTATCGCTTTTTAATTGTATTTGAAAATAAATATCCGCTATTTGATCAACGCCCCGGGTAACTTAAGCTACTTTATAATAAAAGTTTATCTACTGAAACCACTATTAGGTTATTTACGATCTGTTGTGTTGGGTACACTGTACATTGTACACAGTTGTCGGTGGTGTATGATCCACTCTGTAACATGAATAATGGTGTTTTATAACAAATAATTTTATAACAAACTATGATAAACCTAGAATAATATACGAGTACAAACAACAACAAGAAGAACAAAATGAGTACAAGAACGAAACTTGTAAAGTTAAAGTTAGTGGTGAAACTTTATAAATCTTTTGGTTTAACTTCAAAATATAAATAATGATAAATAACTGCTCACACGGGTCATCACTATAGTTATTACAATATAGAAAGCAGTGGCGTACTTGGAAGCTTTGCTAGAGACTATTATAAAAAGTCATCTATTTTATATCAAATATACTTTGCTTTATTTTGTTTGTTTAGTTAAACCATTATGATTTGTAAATAATTTCATGAAAATAACTGCCTCTGAATATAAAATTAGTCTATATATAGTTTTGATATAAATATAAATACAAATTCAAAGAAAATAACTTGAAATAATCGTTTATCATGGCTGGTGATCGAACCCTAGATTTTTATCATTGTACAAGTGTGTTAGTAAAGAATGGAATTCGGTAATTTGTTAGGTCTAACGAAATGGGCTTGTGTCCTCATTTTTTAGTGGTCGATTTCCGTTATTCAATTGTTGATTCAAATTGATGATAATAAATGTGTATTGGCGTGTCTATTTTATTAAATATCTAAATATTGACGAAGATATAGCAATTAAAAGTTTGAATTGTAGTTTTAGCGCTAGAAATGGTCGGCCATATTTTTATGGCGTGAAATGCATTTTAACGTCAGTTATTTGTTGAGTAGGTCAGTGTTGTGGTAATGTTCTGTAGCTGTTGGTAGTCAAATAATCAAGTCAAGTCAAAGAATAATAAGTTTTAATTTATTTAACCCTGCTAAGGCAGACATAATATTGAAATTTTATTGTTCCTTGAAATAGCTGTAAATAATATTTGATATTTTGATATATAAATACATATAGCAGAAATTTATGAGCTGTAAGGTTGGTAACCTTACACAAGGATTGTGATGTCACATGTACTTGGAATGTGTACAACGTTGAATCCCTTTAATAATTAAAGAGACAAAATGACTTTTTTAATTGTTAATATCTCTTAACATATAAGGAGTTATTAAAAAATAATTAAACATTTGAGGTTCTAGTAATATATAGTAAACTTTTATAGAAATTAAGACACAGGACACAAGCCCATTGTAGACTCCATCTAGTCTATACACCATCACCGACTCGACTTTAAACCCAGGCCCGGTTTAGATTAAGTTTTCTTGACAAACTTCCCTATTATCTCGAGCGAGTATCCGAGGAAACTCGAAAATTGGGAAAGCAACAGGGGCAATTTTGTGATCGCAGCAATCACGTCGATGGTATTTTAATATTCAATTGTTCTAGTATTATGTTTGGTTTTATTTCTTATAGCTAGATATCTTATCATAATATTCTTTTTAAAAAAGGAGTAAGATCTCTCGTATGATCGAGTAAGGTTGAATTGCTAATATTGGATTTATGTGCATTAGAACTCAAAATTTGTCTAAGGTGTCTAATTTGTCAATATTTACCTCTGAGCTACCAATGCCATTGATAATTTTCTGCTATATTCGTAACCTAGTACTATATAATTATATATAATTAGTACTATATAGTATATATATAATTGATTTTGATAACAATTTGTGATATGATAACAAATTGTTATTGTCTAAACTACATATGTACTAAATAAGAACTGTCGAAATTCTATACAACGAAAATGACACTGTATTTAAAAAGTATTACTCCATTTAAAACAGCCTGTAAAACTATTTATTTTTTAATGATTTTAAAATTACAATTACAATATCTTTAAATATGATTGTTATAAAAATACAGTAGCGTCACATTGTTTGCTATATTCAGGGGCATGTGATCTAAAATAAAATTGTAAGCACCACGATAAGGAGCGTAAAGTTGTGTCATATAATTAACCTAATAATTAGTTTTAAGGAAATCAAAAATCGTCTAAAATCTCTTAATTACAATGTTCTTTCATACAAATATAAATAAAACACGTAAATTGGGTGGTGGTAAGTAGGGGAATGTTAGTAGGAGATTCAGATTAAACGTTCAAGATGAGATGGGGTTAGAATCGTGAATTGTTTGAAAAGGAACACAGCACGCAGCAACTTCAGAAGCGTCAGCGTCGTAGGAGACCGTTGCCGACTCCGACGTCGACGTCGACGCTGAAGCACTGTATGAATATTATAACAGCGAAAACGCCGTACAGCTAAATGGAATACATGCTATCTGATTTCCCTGGTTATAATTTCCGTCATGGTAATTCCAGATCCAAGTATAACTAAACACAAAAATAATACAATACAAAACTTATTAAAAGCGAAAACGTAACACTGGTTAAGCATTTAATGGAAAACTCGTAATATTTACTGTCTAATAAGGTTGCAATTTTGGCTAAAATCTATGATAAATTTGGTCTACTTAAATGTTACTCATAAATGACCTTTGCTCTGCTTAATATAGTAAAGAAAAATTGCTTTTTAATTGACTTTTTAAACACACGAAATTCAGATTTTTCCATTGTTTTGGAAATTACAAAAGTAGCATCAATAAAACTACTGTACCTTGTTAACTAATGGTCGAAATGTCATGAAATTTTGACGCATATCGTTTGAAAGTTGGTACTATCTAAAACTCATATAGATTTGTTAATAGTGGCGCCATCTATGTACCAACCTACGAGATTAAGTAATGTGTTAAAATATTTGGAAGATTTTTATTAAGAATAATTAGCTTTGCAACGTAAAGACCTTTTTAGATAAAATATTAGGATTAGTAGATTTGGTTTACGTAAAATGTTATATGTATGATGCTTAAGGTAATAGCTTTATCATATTTTAAATAAACCTATAATATATATGTATTTGGTTTTTGTATTTTGTAATGTATTTAGCATACATATATAATAATTCTACGTAATGATTTAGAATCCATCCAATTACTAGGTGTATGTTCAATAAAACAACCCTTTTCTCAAAGAAAACTTAACTTTATTATAAAAAGATACTAGCAGCTTTCGACTACCCCATGCGAGATCATCTTCACATAAAACAAATTATAAAATTACGCTTTCTACTGGCATACTATTCCATTATCAATATTGGTATCCATGTTAAAAAATTGCAAATCACAATTAAAACTAAATTACTCTTGTTACAGTGACGTATATATATATATATATATGTGGGATCGTAAAAATAAATCGAGCATACAAAGTAATCATAACTATAACACCCAAACTAGAAAAGTCGTAAAAAAATGTGATTAATGAGGGTATATTTTGAACGAAAACCAAGTCAAAGGTTAAAGCAATTAAAATGTGTGAAACTTTAAACCATTGATTGAATACGTGAGGGAATGTGCTTACCGAAATAAACTAAACGCATTCTCAAAAGTAATAAAAATAAACCTATTAAATCTAGCTGAAAACTAATGTAGGACTGAGTATATAATAATTAGAATTTAAGATGGTTTGTTCATTCATTGTTCTGTATTTGTAAAGTAAATACCAACGTTTATATTGTAACCTTATTGTATTATTATCATCGTTATTATTTTATTAAATAAATGTATTAAACAAATTATGTGATTCTTTATCATCCTGACAAGAAACTAAGATATTACATAGTTGAATATTAATTGAATTGACATTTGCCCTAAATTAAATAAGAGTACCTTGATTCCACATCAGATTAACGGATTGTGTATTGTTTTCCACATCAGAATTGGGATAGTACTCTTGTTTTCCACATATATATATATATATATATATATATATATATATATATATATATATATATATATATATATATATATATATATATATATATTCTATATTTATTCTTAATACATATATACACATATATAAATAAACTAAACAATAAGGTAGCATATGGTTCTAAATACATTTTACTAAAATTTCAAAACAATTTCATTTGTACGTTTATAAAAGTCTCTTCTTTCACTGTAAATAAAAGAGGGGCACAGCTCCCGGGGGGCCCATTCGCTTTTATCACCGTTCAGGGCTCGGGGGCACACGGGTGGTTTTATAGAAGATGTCGCTTTAGTTAGTAGTATAGAAAACCTTACAGTAGGTGGAACAACAAGGTCTTAGGCAGTACCAGACGCAGACCCTTTTTACAGTATAAGCTAAAATTATTTTCTTAATATAATTTTAAAATTTAAACATATTAATAATAACATAGCATATTCATGTGAACACAATAGGTTTATGAGTAAATTGTTTGAAAGTTATTGTGTAGTATGTGTTGAAAGGTTTTCTAATTGGATACACTGTGATAAAACGCAGTAAAAATTACTATGTGAACTACATTGACAAAGAAATCCTATGTAAATGTTAATAGTTACATAGTAATTTTTATTTAAAAACTAGCTGACCGGACAGACGTTGTCCTGTCCAAATTTCAATACATTTTTGCTGAATTAATTTTATATCACTATTGCCTTGATTCACAATTTGACAATCAGCTATCAAACGACATTTGCGCACATAGTAGCAAAAATTCTATAGAAAAAAGCATTTTTTCTTATTTCTCCTTCTCTAAAAACTTTATTCAGACTATTACGAACATTTAAAAGAAAAAAATAGCCAAATCGAAATGGTAATAATATTGAAATTTTATTGTTCCTTGAAATAGCTGTAAATAATATTTGATATTTTGATATATAAATACATATAGCAGAGACTTATGAGCTGTAAGGTTGGTAGCGGTTGTGATGTCATATGCATTTGGAATGTGTACTAATGTTAAATCACTTTAATAATTAAAGAGACAAAATGACTTTTTTAATTGTTAATATCTCTTAACATATAAGGAGATATTAAAAAATAATTGAACATTTGAGGATCTAGTAACCCACTTTATCAATATATAGTACACTTTTATATAAATTAAGACATAGGACACAAGCCCATTGTCTTCTATTCTATTTGAATGTATCTTCTTTTAGGTCTTTGTTCTAATGAGGAGAGAGAAATTCGACTTCTCTCGTACCGGCACTAAGATATTATTTTTTCTATTGATGTTGCACAAGTCCAAATCCTTCATAAGATTAAATTTGTAGTTACAAAGTATTATCGTACAATTTCTCTATGTACATCCTTTTGCACAGCAACTCTCTTTTCTTGTAAATACAAAAATATATTACTTTGCTAAATCTTCTAAATTTCTCTTTTCATTATTATATTTTTTTCTTACATCCGAATTTCAACGTCTTATCTTTTTACGTGAGCTAATTAGATGTTATCGTAACAATTAGCCGCTTTTCCCCTACCACTTTGTCTACTTACAGGTCATACGACATAAAACACCTACCCCAACCCACCCTTCTCCTTCACAAGTTAATTGTTTCAACCCTGCGTACGCACCTTTGTACATAGCTCCTATCATGATTTTTACTTATCTTAATTTTCCTCGCAAATTTCCTGTTAAATTTTTATCGTGACTTCTAAACGACTAATTTTTAACTTGATTAAAAACTAGGGTAAAAATTATTAATATGTGAAAATACATTATTTTTTACAAAAGAATTTTTTCTTAATAAAATTATCATCAGATCAGCTTTGCGGAATGTGTTAATATTGTCAACATATTTATAATGTTGCATTTTTTTTATTCTTAGAAAACTTGAATATAAGGGGAAGATAAATGTTATTTAAATTTCGCGCCATTTAACTTCAACTCACACTTGTGACATTTTGTTATTGTAGGTGTTAATTAAAATAAAAGTATATTTAATAAAAATACCAATTTATTTTCAATAGGCTTGTGTCCTCATTTTTTAGTGGTCGATTTTGCATTTGTTAATTGAACTTGATGTTAATAAATGTCTACTGGCGTGTCTATTTTATTAAATATCTAAATATTGACGGAGATATAGCAATTAAAAGTTTGAATTGTAGTTTTAGCGCTAGAAATGGTCGGCCATATTTGTATGACGTGAAATGCATTTTAACGTCAGGGATTTGTTGAGTAGGTCAGTGCTGTGGTAATGTTTTGTAGCTGTTGGTAGTCAAATAATTCAATCAAATCAAAGAGTAATAAGTTTTTATTTTATTTAACCCTGCTAAGGTAGACATAATATTGAATCTTGATTGTTTCTTGAAATAGCTGTAAATAATATTTGATATTTTGATATATAAATACATATAGCAGAGATTTATGAGCTGTAAGGTTGGTAACCTTATACAAGGATTGTGATGTCACATACACTTGGAATGTGTACAACGTTGAATCCCTTTAATAATTAAAGAGACAAAATTACTTTTTTAATTGTTAATATCTCTTAACATATAAGGAGTTATTAAAAAATAATTGAACATTCGAGGTTCTAGTAACCCATTTTATCAATACATAGTACACTTTTATAGAAATTAAGCCCATTCCTCTTTTAATGGTTTAATCAAGACTATTACAGGATGAATTAAGGAAGCGAGGGGGGTCTCATATGACGTATCTTTACAACACCTTCCTCTCATTTTCTTTTCATCTCATCTATACAGCAGTGCGTCTTCTGTTCATTTTATTCTCCCGACGCAGCGCTTGTTTCAATATATTTTCGTTCATGTTGTCATGCGGCACATACTAAAAAGCCCATTACATTGTTTCACGATTATTCTTCAAGAACTTCTATAAAAGACGTTATAATTGCTGAGAAAATCTACAATTAGATTTTGCTTGTTCTATTTTGTACTAAAATAGAATATTGCTCAAATACTAATGAAAATAAAATATTAATAATGCTGGTATGCTTTTGAATTAGAATTTAGATCATTATTGGATGTTGAGATGTTCAATTATCTGACGTTCTTTGTTGTTGATAACCTAGACAAGTGCAGTTATAAGTCTTTAAGGAGATCATCATACTTAAATCAAATGAGAGCGCGGCGCTGAGGCCCGGAAATTTATTGTGTAAATCTAGTTTTTCCGTGATTTTATTTAAAAACAACTTTAGATATGACCATATACTTATGGGCTCCATAGATGACGTTGTAGGAATAACGGCAGTTGATATTTGGAGATGCCAAAACTCGTGGTGCTATTGTTAGGTTATTATAACATTAGATAAAAAGGAATTGACAATTTAAATAATAAACTCTAAATGACGTTTCATTGATTTCAGAGCAACACATAAGTTTGATTAAAAATTTACAATTCCTAATAAAATTGTAGATATGTTTGACTTTTCGTATAATAAATATTTTCTTATTTACAATTGCACTAATGTACAAAATTTAATTTGATAAACACTTTTAATCTACTAACGTTTCATTAAATATATTTAACGTTTGCTGAAATATCCTGCTGAGTATGAAAGGGTGGGTAACTACGAGGGTGTTGAAAGGGAGGGGCAATATTAGGTATCCAGTAATCATATCCTTACTTTTACTGTAATATATTTTTATAAAAAGATCTCATAACTTCATATTATTTTAGAATTTAATAACATAATAAAATTCTAGTATTTTCACACCTTTCAGAGCTTTACAGTTTTTGTGCAGTGGCGTCCATATAATAATAGTAGGGGGACTCTTGTGTCGCAAAAATTAGAGACTAGGAGAATAATTTTCTGTGTGAAACAACTCTTTTAAAAATCGTAAACTTGAACTTATAATTTTCGAAACCTGCATGTTATTTTTCGCAATTATTCACAATGGTTTGTGAAATTTTATAGTCAAAAATACTAAACAACCACACTATGCACCTACTTTAATTTTGATCTTATTAATTCAGCTCCTCAATTAACACTGATAACTTCAACAGCAAATTAAGTAAATATCATAAAATATGTAGTGAAACTTAGCATTTCATATTAAAGTATATTCTATCACATCATTTAATAAGTCCGTAAAGTGACTCATAGATCGTATGGATGCGCCACTATTATGATTTTTAGATAGCTCCAACCTTCAAACGTTATGTGTCAAAATTTCAGGACATTCCGAAAATTAGTTTATGAAATACAGTGGTTTTAGTGACGCTCTTTGTATTTTTTAAAATAAACGAAAAATCTTAATTGCGTTTCTTAATAGTCATTGGTTTTTAATCCACCGTTCAAGCAACTCAAGTATTATTCGGACTCAGTTCATTTGTATGTTGATGATATTGTTTGTTTGTTAATATTGTTTGCAAAAAAAACTTGACTTTAGCTGCATTTTCACTATAATGTTATGTTTACTTAAGTTGATAACACTGTACTCAATGACTATGCCAAATTTGAACAAGATCAGTAAACGTGTTTGTGTACATTAAAAATTGGTTGAATCAGTCAACTTTATTAGTTCTAGAAAAATTTTATAATGATCGAAATTGTTGAACAAAGGTTTGTTTTAAATTTTGTGTTGCGAACTGAATTTCGTGTGCTGACTTGCGTTGGACGCATCGTGTGATCGATTCAGGAACTGTGTTCAGTGTCATGCGTCCAACGTTCACGTTGGAAGAAGTTCGGGCTGTTTTTGTGATTTTTCTTCCCTCACCACACACTTGATCTACATATCATGCACGAATCGTCCAACAAAGTAAGGTTTTATACTTGAAAGTTTATTTATTTACTTGAAAGTTTTTGTTAAACAGTGTCAGTGTCAATAATATCAACAAATTAATAAAATAAATAAATCATTCGTTCCATCGTGTAGCAGGAAACTTGCCATCTTAATCTTTCAATATTTGACTCACACGTTGGAGGAAGCAAACGATCGTCACTCATTGTTTTCTTTGATATTCGTAGTTTGGTATATTTTGAATTCGTTCCTAAAGTACAGATGGTCAGTAAAGAATGTCACTCACCGTATGTAAACGTTTGCGTGAAAAAAAACTGCTCTATAGTGACTCCCCTAACCATTTTTCCAGGGACGACACTTTAGCGCAGTAGCTAGTTGATAACTCTGGTACTATAACGACGTACCCCTTCCTCTATACCCTCTTACTCCCCTCTAACAGACTCTTTATTTGCAGACTTTACCAGAAAACTTTTGAAAAACTTTCTATAACATTATATTTTCTTTTTTTTTTTGCTAGTTATAAAAAAGTTAATGGCTCATTCACAATATGAAAGTTGTTCATAAACTTAGTTCTGTTCTTTTTGTTGTTCTATTCTGTTTGTATAAAAGATTGAATCCGAACCTTCTCGTTATACGTGGTGATTTAAACAGGTGTAAGTTGACTGCATGGCTTCCGTTCATTTCCGTCGCGCGTCCTTCCGTCCGATCTGATCCGATTCAATTCGGTCGTGTACGCCCCAAAAACTTTACTTTTACTAAAAGAAAACTTTTTTATTGTGGGTTTAAATATAAAATAAAGAAAATTTATATCAAGTGATATGCCGGTTACAAAAGAAGTGTTTGTTTGGTTAACAGTAAATTGATTTGTCAAACTACTCATTACTTAATCGAGCAGTGCTAACACAGGGGGTTTTAACCTTTTCCTGCTGAGAAAGTACTTCTAACTAAAAGGTAAATGCATTTAAACAATATTTGTGAACACCATGTAATATTAATTAGTGTTCAAAAAATTAAACTTTAATTTGAGAAACCAAGATTTCATTAACAAAAGTCAGTTAAAAGGAAGAGATTATTATATGTTACATCCAAATTTAAGTAAGAAATGATGGTTTAGAAATGAGTCCGCAAAATTATATCAACTATAATCAGAATCAAAAGTAATCATTGTAAAACTCCAGCTCACCTGTACAAAATTAATATTAAATCCGACGATAGATGTCAATGTGGTGAAGAAGGAACTTTGGATCATATTATATTTGAATGCATAAATTATATACCTATAAATATTAACTTCCTAATAACAAATTTTTAAACTAACATAGACATTTAAAGTAATTAAATTAATTAGATTAAAATAAAGAATAATTATAATAATATTAAATATATATATATACATAGCATAAAGCAGTTTTAATGACGTAAGATTCATCTATTATCAGATTGCAATTTAATTTTCGTTTAATAAAAAGTAAATGAGTTAAAACAAATAATTAAATTTTAATTCATTTAAAACATTCAAAAACAATAAAATGTTTAAAAGAGTTTTAAAACCTTTACCGGCAGTTGATAATGTTCTTTCATATCAGTAATTAACAGTTAAATTTTAATGATAGATTTAATTAAGGTATGCAATTAACGTTAGTTTTGTTTCAACATACGCTTTGATCAAACCGCGCTAAAGACATTACGTAAAAATATTTTTATAATTTTTCTGAACGTAATATTGAAGTAAAGCAAAATATAACTTTTTTTCTACTTTAATGATAAAAAAACTAAAAAATGTAATAAATGGTTATTTAATTTGTAAGTTAGAGTGAAAATGTGATATGATAAAGGGTAGCTTTAATGAACTTCAAAAAAAAAAGTCATTAAAAACCCATTTCTAAATGAAATTTTTAATGGTATAATAATAACTTGCATTCACACGTTGACATAGAAATGGGCGGGGGCGGAGGGCGTTGTCTGAATGTACCGAGCTGCTCTTTGATACTGTGATAACGCAATGGGTAAATACTTGGTAAAGTAAACCATCATTCCCACCTACTGTTTTCATTGTATGTTTTAGTTTTAACCTTCTACTAGTCAGGTTTACTCAGACAAGAGAATATGGGTTTCTTGCTACGTTTTAGTTTTTATTTAGTTTGCTCACGTCGTCGTGCGTTATTAATATACTTCATTTAATATTAATTACTATTTTTATTTAATATAATTTATTATATTTAGGACAAAGATTTATATTGGTTTATACTTTATGGAAAGTGCATATTTTTCTACTTTTTACATACTTTAACTACATGTGTTAATTATTGGTTTTATTTGCTTAACGACGTTGTGGCATTTTATTAAATTCTCGGAGACATATTTTTTTGTTTAAAAACGTAAAATACCTACCCTAATTATATTTAATATATATTTTGTTTCTTAGTTTTTCACAAACCAAATACTAATTTAATAAAGTTGGTCTATAAAAAGAAATTGGTGCCCAAGATATATTAGGGTTTGATCAGAGCCTGACAGAGCACACCTTGTCATGCCCTGATAAGAAATCATACAGCATAATGGTATCATAGCCCTAGTCAGGCTCTCGTAAGGTTAATTGCACTTTATGAAATGTAATATGTATTTCGTATTAATAAATCATCAATTTTAAAAATCATTAATTTGACAAATAAAAGCTTGTAACACTACAATTTTGTTTTCCAATGTTAAATAAATAAATATCAAACTAGTTCAATTCATGACGCATTACGTCATAGAAAAAGTTACAAAATAAGGCCTCTAGTGTTCACACTCATATGTACTCGTGAACTTAACCCTAGCCTTTTGCCTGTAAACTAAAGCGGGACCAATAAACAAACCTTACAGTTATATCCTCATACGATCCATAATCACACGGTGTGACAACAGCTCAGCTAGTCAACTACCCTTCTGTTTCTCCTTCTAGTAACTAAATAACCCCCCCCCCCCCCATGGTCCTACTCTTACTCTTACCCTTACCCATTTTAGACCCCATACATTTCCAACTGAGTACAGTCTATTTGATAATGTAGGTGTTAAGAGTATTGCAATGTCGTTACCACCACCTGCGGCCACTATTCGAGACAAGTATACTAGGGGATGGGGTTGGGAGAGTCAATGTCGTCATATGATGGGGTTGCGATGGTGTATGGTATGTTAGAACGAGGGTGATAGAAAGTGAACTAAATAGAATATGCTTATAAGGATAATGGAACTGATACTATAAGATGATAGACATTCTACAAACTCTTAAATTATGATCTTGTTTATTGTGTGGAACTTATTTTATTGCAACTGAAACTCCTATTTAGTGAATTTTAAAGAGCGCCCCGTAACTGTAGGCAGTTTTTCCAAGGCTTCTTTTTTTTACATTAGGAAACGTATTCCCGCTCCAAGGTATGGACTTATTTTGCATTCTACTAGAGTCAAAAGGAACGTTTCCAACGTTCACTCATTGGTTGTGGAGTTTGAACCTTATAGAGATCTATAGGCTGGCTAGGGCGTATCTGCGATCTGTCGGCGGTATCCAAATTCTCGAACGGCAAATGTCGCTCAGTTCCTTTCAATAGCTTAGTGGGCGCACAATTTGATTATGAAGGACCTTTTAGCTATTAAGTAATTAATAACAATTTTTTATTTATATCAAAAGACACAGCAAATCATCAGAACTTTTTTAGATTATTTTTATTTTAAACTACACTATTGAATTACATATAAATTGATTAAATGCTTTAGTTAATAAGAATACTATTTACGACACTAAGTAAATGTAACTCGCGGTTTAAGTTATAAATAAAAATATGTGTAATTATTATTTTATGTATATGCACCAAAAGGTTAAGCGTGCTGTAGGTTTGAGTGTTGAAGCAATAAGAACGAAATATTACCAAATGCATAGTGTCGAACCGTAGTATAAGTGACCTAGTGAAATGTGATTATTGAAGTGTAAGTCGCTAAACAAATGCAAATAACTGACCATATAACTTTTAAATCATTCGAAACATATTACAATTCTTGTCACAAAATTATAATAGTAATTTGTTAGTTTATTTTTGTTTGTTTCACCATGTAAAGTTACTATTAAGTCGTTAGTCCGGCACTAAACCGTCCTAATGAACTTCGAACTATGAATATGAAACTTTAGTTCATAATTTAAACACATGCAAGCGCTTCCTTCGTTTCTTGTTGGTTGTTATACTCACCACACGGGCAAGGATAGCCATCCTCATAGTTAACTATTCGTACAACTAAAATACAAATTGGTTTAATGTATGTTAATATTATTCATGACCAAATAAACCTAGGTTAACCACGCCTTGTCATAATATTTTACTTAAACTTTTTAAGACATTGTTAATGATGGAAAATATCATATAATATGGAAGTTATGAGTTCTCGAGAGTTAAACTTTTGTGAATATGCAAATGCACCATGTAAATAGTATCATAACATTACAGGGTGATATAAAGTACATTAAAAACCGTATCTTTATTGGTTAAGGAATGTGAATCGATAAGAGAATGGTTTAACCGTTCGTTAGACATTGAAACACTTCATAAATGGATATGATTTGCAATAATATGACTACATTCATAAAGCAAAAGTTTCAAATCTGGTATTTTATGTATTGTATTGTAGATTTATTTGTTTCGGCATTTACCGCTTGTTGTACGCTTTCTTGCAGCTTGCATTTAAACAAAGGAGGCTCTAGCGTACTGCACAACGCATAGACGTAATATTCTTTTAAAATAACAAACTCGTCAGTCAATTTTGTTCATATTATTGAACAATAGGTATACTGATTGAAATACTGAATCATCCTCTGATAACTCTCTTGCAGCAACAAACAATCTGCGGTTAATGTTCTTTTCGATGTATGGATGAAGCCAATACATTCTACGTCTGATTCGTCGTCTTCTAATAAAAGCGTATGCTATAATCACATCTTCTTCTTCACTTGATATTTTCACAATGAAGAAACGTGCTAAACTTCAGGGAAATGACCCAATTTGCTTGTATGACGTTACGTGGACAGAATTCAGATGCAGAATACGTCTGGCTTTATTTGCAGCTTGCATATAAGCTGTCATGGACAGTAGACCTAACTTAAAATTATTCATAGAAGGTATTGAAACTTAAACAAGAGACATCTTTTCCTTTATTTTCCTCGTGTCACTCTTTCTGTTCTCTTTTCCACTACTTAACCAGTTTAAACACGGCCTTACAACCTCGTTACATTCATTTTACATTTCCTTAACAAATTTTTAACATTTTTTATATTCTCTTCTTCCTTTTCAATGTTCGTCTCCTTTGTTATCTTCCTCCACTGCCTCCTCTTTACTTCCACCACCTATCTACTTTCTTACCTTCTCTTGCAATCGTCGAATCCCTCTGCTTACAAAGGTTCTCCTCATTCTTCTTCCGTCATCCATACTCTTCCTTGCAATAACTCCTCCAAGATTAATTCACCTTCCACTTTATCCTGACACCTATACTTAATGTGTTCTTTTAACGCATATACTGCATAATTTACTACCTACTGCCTTTTTCTTCATTGACCACATTGAATCTAGCAATCATTTTCACGTCCTTTCCCCGTTTGTTTTCCAAGTTATGTAGACTTCGATTTAAAATTTACCAACATCTAATTTGATTACTAACCTCATACCTTAATTATATAAAACATATGATTTATATTATGATATATTTGTATGCGGGAGAAAAAGAGATAGCGACAATTTTATAATGAATGTTATTTTGATTACAGCTTTTTTTTTGGTCACTAGTAATTACTCTTGCGTGATTGTGATTGATACAGTGAATGCATTTGTAATATTGCAAAGGATCGCATTATATTCTGTACGTATACTACAGGATATATTCACAGCCTCCGCACCGTAAACCAGCTTAGTGTGTGGTCCATTTGTGAGTCTGTGTGTGTGTGTATGTGGTTTAGATTATATGGAGTCAAAGTCATCTCGGTTTGTAGCAAAACCGCTGCTCTATATGGATATTAGTTTAGTTAATCACAAAATCAAAGAAGATTAACAAAGAGACTAATCAAATAGACTTACCGATTACGAAATCATCGATAAATGTAATTAGAACATACATTAATTAAAGCGTGGGCGGCTTAAGTATCATACACCCACGTACCGTTTTCTTTTCTAAAATAGTATAGGATATCTTCAAGAATCTTTAATAATTTAAAATTTAAAACTTGATAGTACAGTGTTCTTTCTTTAGTTCTTTCAAGTTTTTAATATACAATATGTCAAAGTAAAATTAAGTTTAAGTCTGTGAAAAATAGAGAAAAGTATATTTATATTACTGATGCATGTGCAATGGATTTTCTCTTTATCCCTATCATCATATCAGGTCTTGTCACATATTATTTTTATTTTTTAATATCACATTTAGTTTACGATATTTTTATTAAACTATAAATATATCACATCACTCAATAAGTTTGTAAGATGACAAACAGATGGCGCCACTATTGGCAAATCGATATTATTTTTAAATAGTACCAACCTTCAAACGATATGTGTCAAAATTTCATGACATTTGGACCATTAGTTTACTAATTAAAGTAGTTTTAGTGACGCTACTTTTATAATTTTCAAAACAAAATCTGAATTTCGTGTACAAAAGTTGGCAACTAAAACAATTGTCATTCTCTGTAAATATTATTAACAGTGTGTTATTGCTTTGAAGGAAATCAGTTATTCGTGTTACACGAATTCGCATTACTGAAACTCGCGTTATAGGTGTAGTTGTAAAGTAAATACACTTCTCCATATATAATGTTTGTCTTCAATTTAATTAAATCCTTTGCTACGCTTTATTAAATTATTGGTTACATGTAGGACTGAATATAGGTATACAATACAATTTAATACATGATACGAAAAAATATGAAACAAAGTTTTGTAATTTTTATAATTAAAAATAAAAATGAGTAATAACTTTTCCTTTGATAAAACTACATAGTGTAAAAATGACAAAAAGAAGAAAATGATTTTCCCGGTTGTATGAATTTCCTTTCCCTTCCCTTCCCTTCCTTTCCTTTCCTATCCTTTCCTTTTCTTGAAATATAATACGAGTAATATCCCACTTCCGATATGTTAAAAGACAATTATATAACACGGCGTTACGAGTATAAAGTGTATATTTCATACACGGTCGTTAAAATAGTGGTGGGGGCATTTAGATAAAGTAGTGGGGGTAAATAGTAGGGGAAATATAAAGACCACTGGCATTTACTTTCCCTCATCTCTTTCCACCTCTGTTCCACCCGCAACTTAGTCGTAAATCACAGTTGGAGACATGCAAGGCTAAGTCACCTCATCCTCCTACCACCTCTTTTTTGGTTGTGCTGGAATAACTTTGGTAGCAATTCCCGTGGCGGGACATGGTTTTAACAACCCTCTTTCCTCTCGTACTCTTCATTTACCCTATCCTTGGTTCTGCTTTGCTTTGTAGTATTACAACGAAAGCGTCCAATTAAAATTAACGCTATATTTTTACTTTTTCTTGTTGTTGATTTGTTTTAAATTTCATAAATAATAAGGATAAAGTTTTCTACTTAAGAAATGTTTGGTGATATAGATTTATTTGTACATTCAATATTTCGCTCTTAGATTGTATTGTAAAATAAACCTTATTTACTAGGTGTATACACCTCAAATTTCAATATAAATTACTCTTCTTTTCCTACACTGCTCCATGCGCATTTTCCATTGCAAGAAACACTGATGAAAGTCTTCTTCTGTGAGCTCGTGTCACTTTTTCTTTCCCAGCTTCAACCGTCTGAAATCTTGTTCCTTTTAATGCAGATTTGACCTTGCAGCTCAATTAAGTCACTTGGTACTAAATCAGGCGAATAAGGCGCTTGGTCCAACACTGATCAGCACGTGTTAGCATGAAAGAAATCGAGATAGATGATATGATGATAAATATATATAAATATATAGATATGTATATATATCATATATATACGGCAACGGCAACAACGCGTAACTCAAAATATCTAAGCGTGTTCTATGGCGTGGCTAAGTTTATATGAGGTTTTGAATGTCACCCTCATTTGACCCTTAACACCGTAATTTGTCCGATAACCGCCACATGTAGGCCGAAAGGAGGATCAAAAATCCTAAGTATAGAAACTAGAAACGGGTTCTTTTAGGTGTGCAATAGGGTCAAAATTTCAACTCAAAGACAACAAAGATAAAATTATATGAATTATCTGAAGACAATCGTGTGTCAAAGTCAACGCTCTCACATAAATTCCATGGGAAAATTAAAAGTTGTAAGAAATCATCCATTAATTACGTTACACGTAAAGAAAATGTCCACAAATTGTGACAAAGGAGGGGAAGGGGCCACATGTTTTGTGATGCCAAATTTAATTTAAAATATTATAACTACTAAATAGTTTCACAAGAAAATGAACATCATATAAGTAAGTTATTTTGAAGTTTAAAATTGTTTTTTTTTGTTAAATACTACCTATTATCCCAAACTGAGCCCCTAATAGCGATTTGGTCATGCTCGTATGGTTTTAAGATAATTTTGTCTTATGTTTCCACGACGCGTACCAAGTATGAAGATTGTTTTAAGACAGTTGTGTTCTTAACTTGAAGAAGAAAACAAACTGATTGTAATATTTTGACAGTTTTAATTATTCCACTCTTCCATACTATTTTATTTAATAAATGTACTGAGATTATATTGTATCCTAGTATTTTACAGTGTACCATTTCATACTCATTACTCTTTGACATATGTACATTTAATTTCATTAGCATTGATTGAATGCCTTGTAGCTCATCCATTTTTAATATACACACACATATTGTCGAAGGAATAAAATCAGGCAACACTAAATAATTAAAACTGAACATGTCATCGTGTCGATAAAACAGTTTTCATTATTTCATCATTATTCAGTATTACATGAGATTTAAAATGAAACTTCAAAAACGTTATTTACAATTTAATTACACAAATGGTTATTTGCATAAAATGTTTTAATTTTTAGTAATTGTCATTAAAATTTTAAATGGGTGATTTTTTTGTTTTAAATAAATTAATGTACTTCGATTACGTTACAACATAAATAATGCTATTATTTTGATTGCCGTTGTGTATTTTGAATTGTGTTTGAATTGTTACATGGATGTAAACATTTATTGATATTATGGTTAGTTGATACAAGCGTGAATATTTAGATTAAAATGAAAGATAAGCACGGGCGTACATCATAACTGACCCTAATTCTATTAATTATATTGCATTTTATTTCTTAGTCTAGGTATTTATCTCTTATTACTAATATAATCTTATATATCAAGCTGTTCCTTACTTTTATAATATAATGCGTTATAGGCAAATTAGTGAAAGACTAACGAAAATTATTACTGTCCTCTAAATAGCCGAAATAGTTAGGTCGTAGCTCCTAACACCTCGTGCCAACTAATAAATTATTTGTGTAAAATGAATTTATTTGTGAAATAGGAAAAGAAAACGACTGAATTAATTTTATATTCGACTTGTTTCAAGAACAACAAAAGTAATAAGTAAAAACATAACTAAATATTTTCATAACTAACTTAAAACTAGCTTACTAAATTAGGTATTCATAAAACTATATCAATATTCTTCTTCAACATGAAAGTATTTATTGTGATTTGATTTTATTTCTTATTTTATAAACAAACATGTAATTTTTTGAAGTGGAAGTAAATTAAAAGAATATTTATTTATTCATCAATTTCTATTTTGTCCCCTTGAAAGTAGTCCCCCTCAGATATAATACACTTGTGCCAGCGTTTTTTCCAATCCTCGAAGCAGTTCTGATATGCACTTTTTGGTATGCTCTTGAGCTCTCTCAGCGATTCGGTTTGTATCTCCTCAATCGTCTCAAAACGCCGTCCTTTCATGGGTCTCTTCAATCTTGAGAACAGGAAAAAGTCGCACGGGGCCAAATCTGGTGAATACGGTGGCTCAGGCATGATTACGGTGTTGTTTTTGGCCAAAAAATTACAAACTAAAAATTGTAATTAATTTTTTTGGTCAAAATTCAGCAATTTTGGAACAAACTTCGCTGCCACACGCTTTATGCCCAAAATTTCCGAAAAAATTGCATGGCATGAGCCAACCGATATCCTCAGCATAACAATTTTCTTCACTTCCTCAACATTTTCATCGGTTGTTGATGTGCTAGGGCGTCCAGGACGAGCGTCGTCATTCACATCTTCTCGACCTTCTGTGAAAAGCTTGTACCACTTGTAAACATTTTTTTGGCTTAAAGTAGACTCACCGTATGCCACTTTCAACATTTCAAGTGTTTTGGAGCACTTGATTCCATTTTTCACACAAAATTTATTGCAAACCCTTTGATCTATGTTTTTTCAACAGTAGAAAATCGCCGAACACACAAAACACTTCTAAGTTTTATGCCTCTCACAAACAAACTAAATGTGCTATATAGCTAAAACTGTGAACATATGTTCGAGACGAGTGTACCAGCATAACAAAATTAAAAAATAGATAATCGAATGTACGTAGCCCGTGAAATTTGACCTATTTCAAAAATTCACCTTATTTTTTGAACGTATATTGTAGCAGAGAGAGGTAAAAGCAATTAATAAAGCTGTTTATATACTCTTTAAAAAAGATACACAACTGAATCATACTTTATTTGCATAAATAACTTAAGCAGTATATTAAAAATGTTAAAATGTTATCTTTTACAAAATCTCATAGGTCCATAACATTTAATTAACTTAATACACAAAACATATTTAAATTTGTGTAAATATAACTGAAATATAGTCCACGGGTTTAAAAGTTCGTAGTAGGGCAATGGGTACAGTCTAAAATGTTCTTAAATAATACAGCAAGCCTATTAGCCATTTGTATATATTATTTAACTCGTAAAGTTTAGTATACTTAATGAATAAAGTAATAATTGGTTAAATAATGATATTAGAATGTACGATTTGCTTTGTGTGGTATTTTCTCTACAGAATGTATGAAATAGCGTAAAATTATAAAGTTATGCACATGAACAAATTTATTTCTATACATGGATTTAATTCCACGTAGTTATAGCATATTAAAGCGATTGTAGAGAACAATACTTCCTACACTGTGAGAAATACACAGTACAAATTACTATGTGACAAAAATTATATAATTCAATTTACCTAATAAATTAAGTAGAAGATGATATCAAAATATATTGGCCAAAAATAGACCAAGAACGTAAAGAGAATTGCAAGATTTAGAATAGGAAATGAAGAAAAAAGCAGTAAATATTGGGAAAAATGAAAGTGAAGGTTATGTAGAATGTCAAAAGAAAACCAGAGACGTTGGAGCATATAAAAGAGACATGCTAGTAAAAATAAACAGTGAAGAGAAGATAAACCAGCTGATGAGAAGAGGTAAGAAAGGTTACAAGTGTATTGCGGAACTGCATAGAAGAAGGAATGAAGTAGAGCGAAAAGGAGAGTAACAAAGGGGGAAGCAAGTGATGTGTTTGACTATACTGTTTACAATGCAGAATTAATCAAACAGAAAAGAAAGAAAAGGAAATATGGAAAAAGGCCAACAAAGTAGCCGACGAAACAGAATTAAGGACAGAAAAACTATAAGCAGAAAGAGTTTCTAGGAAAGAGGAAATAACATGGATTACGGAAAGAAGAAGGAAGTTAAGAGAGTAAACACATAAAATGCATGTTTTACATATTTTCGTTGGAGTTGTCATTAAAACTATGAACATGAACATGCTGGATTCAAGTCTACTGTGTAACCTAAGTGACTCAAATCGAAAGGAATTCCGTTTTAATCTATATTTTGAAACTATTCAGGGCCCCATCCCATAATCCGCTACTGCACAACCTTATTTATTTATACAATGAATGTTATATTTAATACCCTTTTAAAACAAAGCGAGTTTTCACTCCTACTGTTAAACGATATGTTAATTTTAGTATCCATACTGAATTATTTATAAGTATGTCATATTACATGTCCTTAAAAATATTAAAAAATGAAAAGCCAACGTCAAATGCAAATAAAAATGCATATAAACTTTCAAAAAAATAAAATGAAAAATGGTAAGTCTCTGTCATCACTATAAGAAATCCATCTTAGAAAAATATTTTATACTTTCGTAAAAATATAATTTTATTAAGAAGTTACAATAAAAAAATGTTATAAAAATCCACTCGTACGTATATATATTGTATTACAACAATAACGGAATTTACTACCAAAAAATATATTTTATGATTATGTTGTCTTATATTACTTGGTTAAACTTAAATATATTTCTATCTCTTTCTTACATATATATAAGTTATTACTAAAAAAGAGATAGTATCCAAAGTGGTAGTACTTAAAATTATATTAGGTTGTATCGAAGATAAAATATTGTTTTAGATAGAGATTTCTTTGTGTTGGGTTCTTTCCAAGACTTACTGGAAGGCTGGTTTCTTGTGTGCCTCAAGGTTATATGATATCACTCCTAAAAGAAGGGAAAAATATGAAATATTCATTGTCTAGCATAGAATGTCCTATCTCTATACGAAACGAATGACATTTGAACACCATTTTAAAATATTTCCATTACATAACCCTTGAAACGCCAATAGCTCGAAAATCGGAAGTGCCACCAAAAAATAAATTGCAGATTTGGAATCAGCATAAAATTTTACGTTAGAAACTGTTATAAATTTTATAATCGGAGACCATACATTTTTTAACAATTTTTTAAGATTCCTCTTGTAAAATTTTTAAGTTTTTTAAAAAATTTCAATAATTTTTTTCAACTTTTAAATATGTTTCTGAACATACTTTTTCCCGCTGATTCCAAATCTGGAAACCATTTTAAAATATTTCCATTATTTAACCCTTGAAACGCTAATAACTCGAAAAGCGGAAGTGCCACCAAAAAATAAATTGCAGATTTGAAATCAGCATAACATTTTACGTTAGAAATCGTATAAATTTTACAATTGGAGACATCCATTTTTTATCAAGGTTCGTTGTAAAAATTTTTAATTTTTTAAAAAATATCAATATTTTTTTTTACTTTTAATTATGTTTTTAAACGTACTTTTTTCCGTTGATTCCAAATCTGAAAACCATGTTAAAATATTTCCAATATTTACCCCTTGAAACGCTAATAACTCGAAAACCGGAAGTGCCACCTAAAAATAAATTACAGATTTGAAATCAGCATAAAATTTTACGTTGGAAACTGTTATAAATTTTTGCAATCGGAGACCATCAATTTTTTTAAAAATTTAAATATTTTTTTTCAACTTTCAAATATGTTTTTGAACGTACTTTTTCCCGCTGATTCCAAATCTGAAATAGTATTTGATACACAATTTAAATATTAAACACAGTTTATAATTTTAATACAAAGCAGTTTTAAATTTCTGTCTGTCTCATAATCTATAAACGTATAAGTAATTGGTAGACACCCTGTACATCTACACGTACTAGAAGAACAAGATAGAATGACAGTGTGTGAGCTGACATTCAAGTACATGTTCAAAATACACCAGGTGATTTGATATTCAAGAATGTCATCATCACATAATAACGAAAAGGGATAGGGATGGAGTGGAGTGCAGAGGAGTTATGGGGTGATACTTCGACTCTTATAGTAAATGCGTCTAACCTCTCCCCTCGCCCTTCTCTAAAAAGTAACAAGGTAGTGTTGACAGAATAAATACTAACTTGTACATCGGTGACAAAGGCGTAGGTGATAAGGAATGTTAACAGGGCAATATAAATAAATATTTTAAAACTGTTATTAATAGCAAGAGAAATGTATCTAACAATTAAATATAGTTAACGATAGTTCGGCGGCGACTTATACTTAAAAGCGGTATAAATCTATAATACGATAATGAATTTCATCTTATTCGTTTCTATATACATTATAGAAAAATAAGTGAGTCAATGCTTTTTAGTTATATCGGCAGTTTATACCCCACAACTTGTTTTAATTGCATCTTGTATGCGTCGCCGCCGAACTCTCGTAATTTGTACTATAGTCATTTTTTTCATTTAATTATTAAAGGGATCCAACGTTATAGAAAATTCCAAAACGTGTAACTATTATTATTATTTATTTATTTAATGTTTTACCTTTCGGCATTACATTCTTCTGCTTTAGTAGAATACATTTTAATCCTTTTGCACATTTTCAAAAGATTGAAGATTAAATAGCTTCAGCCTTCCTTCTTCTAGTTATTTCTGCCATCCATCTGTTCCTTTTCTTGCCCCCTTTTAAGAGCTGCCCAATATTCATCTCACTCCCTACTCTTCGTCCTCCGTTCCGCACACTCTACACATTCTTTCCTCTCTACTTTCCCAGTATCTGTTTCCTTTTTCCTCATTTCCCAATCTAAACCTAGCTGTCCTTCTTATGTTTTTTATGTCTTTTTCTATTAAGTACTGAGGTATATTACTTTCCCAAATTCTTTTATATCTTGTATTGTAATTGCTTTTCTGTATCTCCTTATCCCTTCTCCTTAGCTCCTCTTCCACACTTGCGCCTCCTTCTCTCTGCCCCCTCGATCGCCATTTCATTCCTTTATTGTAAAACGTGTAACTAATTTGCCATCTCTTTTATACAACAGAGCGTAAAAGAGATAGCATACTTAACACAGAACTGTTATACATATAACAAATAACTGACCTATCCCTTAATAGTGCGACATGTTACGTCATAAATATGGCCGATATCTGTAGCACTAAAACTACAATTCGAATTTTTAATTGCTATATCTTTCTGAATATTTAGATATTTAACAAAATACAAACGCTGCTATACATTTATTAACATCAATTTTAATCAACCATTGAAAAATCAACCACTAAAAAATGAGGACACAAGCCCATTTTCATATTGAGTTTTTATCTACGTCACTGGTATGAAAAACTTGAAACGGAAGCATAGGAGAACGAGTATAAAAGATATTCTAACCTAATAATGATATAAAAAATGGAATTTTTTATTGGTTCGTTATTAAATTTATGAATGCATGCTTTAATGTTCAAAATATATTATTTGTGATAAGAGAGTGATAATGATGTTTATAAAAAATTATGTGAGTGAAAGTATGAGAGGGATGGTATGCATTATCTGTTATTAGAGCGAGATAGTGTTACTAAGTTGTTTGTGGAAAGTTTTATATTTTTTTATCAAGGTGCCCGGTTTCGATTATTTGAAAATTTAATTTTTCAATAATGTCAATGCAAAAAGTTTATCTCTCGGTAATACGAAATGCAAAATACGAAGTACATGAGGGACGAGCAAATATTGGGACTGTACCTTTGAAAATGAATTTTTCAAATCCCTATTAACACGTTAATCGCCACGGTAATTTTAGAAAAATTTCCTCGTGGGCCATGGTAACTTTATTAGATAATTTAGTTAAAAATGTATCAAGGAAACTTAATGTATCACAGAAAAAAATTTTTTTTGCCAAAATTCCCGGAAAAACACTATTTTCTATGTCACACATATATGACTGACATGGCCCTATATTAAAACTTTTTTTCTCGACAAGCCGTGTCAGTCTTATATGTCTGACGCGACGCATCCAAACAGGATAAAACAAGATACAACTACTCTAAGAAAAGGAATAAAATGGTACCGGAAGTTAGCAATAGAATATGTTTTTGGAATATCAGTAGTAAATGCTTATACAATATATAAAATCAATAATAAAAGCAACATAGGAATAAGACAATTTCGGGAAAATTTGGTCACTGAAATGCTTAGCTTAAGCTCGGACAAAACTAAAAACCCAAAAATTTCAACTCATATGCTAAAAATAATGTATACTGCTGAAAAAAAGAAAATAAGAAGAATGTGCACTGGATGTTACTCTCAAATAAAAGAAACAGAAGGTCGAGATGCAGCAAGGAAAAAAAGTTTCAACGTACTGCTCAGACTGCGAACAACAGCCCTTTTTTTGCATAGAATGTTTTGGACAGCATAATAAATGAATATAATTACTTATATCAAAATAAATATACCATTATCCATAATAAATATATACCATATACCATAAACAATATACCATTATATAACTATGTTTATTTCATTTTATTGTTTGTAGTAAGCCAAGAAATTTTCAGGTTTTGTTCCTGATAGGCCAAGCTTTCGAAACATTATGCAAATGTATCGTTTGCGTCGAATATCTGTGATTGACTTGGCCTTCTAAAAAATCGCGTATGTCAGACATATATGTCTGACATGGCTCCTGTAGAACACCTTAGCGTCAGACACATATGACTGACATGGCGATTAACGTGTTAAACTGCTTTTTGCTTGTTAAAATGATTTTTTATGCATATAATAGTTTAATAAATTACAAATTACCTATAATTTATATCAAATTTATATTAATTCAATTTAAAGACAAGTTAAATATTTTGAAAAAGGAATAATAAATGTTGCAACGCTGCGTGATTTGGTTCTTTGACCAATAAATTGTTATATTTTATATAACATTTCTTCCGATTTTGAATTTCCCGCTCAAATTGACATTTGCAACGTTGCCGGCTTATAACCTACATTTACTGTTTCTTAAAGGTTTTATTTAAATATTTTCGTATATAGGTATCCTTTTGATAATTTTCTTTTTGCAATAGTTACAGAAAAGATTATTTTATATACACCTAGTTTTTGAAAGCCGTGTCACTATTTTTTTATAGTTAAAAGTTATGTGGTGAAATTGAGCTAAAAATTATGATTTGTATGGAAAATGACTATTTTTAATCATGTATAAAAAGAAAACTATGATCCCTAGGTCTCTAAAATTTTGAGACAGCATGTATTTTAACTATTTGTATCGACCCTCCAAATTTCACGACGTTTTCATCATTTAAGTACCGTACCTCCTTAATAGCCCATGTTTCAATTAATCTGAAATCGAATTATTACGAATAATAAAAGTATTAGTTCAATCCACAAACAAATATTAATAATACCATCCAATCATTTTATAAAACAAATCCATATTTTTGAACAAATATTTAACTTATAAAATTTTCATTTAATATTATGTATTTAAACAAAATTTTATTCCATTTATTCTATCGGAATACTCATATGTACACAGAACGATCGACGCTCTATTTTAATATTTTCTTTTGTGTGTTGATGCTATCGATATGATTGCTTCTGTATCGCGTGCATGCTTTTAACGTCCGTGTAACGTCATGTCTTCCTTCCTTCTCACTCCTGTCCGATGTTCATATCCAACGAAGGTGATAGAACTATTATATGTATTATAGTATAACTTTCTGACTATCGAATTTTATATAAAGCACTGCATTTCAATTCTTGTTAACTTAACTTATCCAAATGTTCGTTGTAGCATTCGTGTTAACTTTTGTAACGGTAAAGTCAGTTCGCAATACATACTGAACAGTCGTTTACATTTTACGAGTCGTCAAAAAAGATATTTTTTAGTTGGATATTGCTTAGACAATTTATTTCTGCATAGAATATCGAAATCGGCTGCTAAAAACGTCAAAATTTCATCGTGTTACACTAGAAAGGAAAAATATAGATTTCTAATAAGATCCTGATATAATATAAGATTGACAAGAGAGTAATTTTTGGTTCCCACATATAGATAGAATTAATATTATGATTTTTTCTTTCTTTCTTATATATTTTACTTTTTTATTTCTGTAAAATCGAGAAAGCTGCTAAGGCTGACAAAGAGATATGTGAAGTTTATCACTTTATAAAAATCATCATTTAAATTTGCTACAAATTGGACAGAAGTCAATGTTATAACACGTTGGTTAAACCTACATAATATAAAAACAATTAACATGTTTGAAACTCGTCCCAAGTAGAAAATTAAGCTTGGAATTGGCCTGTGGCAAGCTAGCAAACGTAAACGTTGTAGTGCAAGACAATTTTCTACCTGTAGTTAAAAATCTGGATGTATAGGTTCGCATGAATCGAAAAGGATCGTGATTATGTATCATTTGCTTATAAGATATTAACCCATTCGCGGGTAGAAAATGAAACTTGCATTGCAAGACAGTTTCTATACAAAAAATAGAAACTGAACCTTGGAATTATCTTGTGGTAAGCTACCAAATACAAAATTCGCATTCTAAAACAATTTTCTACCTGGGATTATAACCTATCGATTTCCGCAAAAATTAAATCGAATTATATATCGAGTAGATATATATTGTGACTTCTACTTAAGCCAAAGCGTTTTACCAGATCATCTCCATAACTGAGCAACTCATAGACTTAGCAGACCCAGTCTCAGTCTCGACTAACCCAGCAGGGAAAGGCGACTATCAGAATAGTCCCCATGTTAGTGATTGCGCTTTGAAGCGTTACATAGAACTGCACTTGGAAATCTGCCAGTTGATATTAGCTAAGCTTAACCTCTCCGTGGTAACCAGCGTTCAAAATGTTCAAAAGGACATGCTACTTGAACTTGCAGGGTTTGGTAACCATTATTCTCTAAAGAATAACTACTATACTATGGTTCGAACTAATGTTGTTTTATTAAAATATATCGGATAATTTTTTTCTTATCTATAACATATTTTTTATGAAACTATAAATACAGATTTAATATTTAATGGATTGACAAGTTAATATAAGTGCGCACTAGAAAAGTGAGTAGCTTTAAATAAGCTTGTCTTTGTCATAGATAAATTGAGACAGTACCATTCAATGTTAAATAAACAAAAAAACGACTGTGGTGCAGAAAAGCCATGCGAAACATTATAAAGAATTTTTTTTGCGAATTCTTTATGGTTGAGGATTAACCAGATATAAGTCTAATTTTCAATATTTTTCTAGCCCTAGTTTTTTTTTATTTTCGTCATATCTTCTGCTTTTCCACTTACTCCACCATAAATTCTAAGACAACTATCCCACTACTGCTCTCATAATTCAACTCTTAGACTTTGTAATCTGCAACATATCAGATTCTATCGATGGCAAGACATATCGACCAACTCGGTTTTATTTTTAGTACCATTCCATCATAGCTCGTTCTCCATCATAGCTTCCTTCTACTGTTTCTGTACTATAGTACATCCTATTTTTAATATTTTGTATCATTTATACTTATTTAAAGAAAGTGATATATTTATCAATACAGTTTTAAAATAGACAATAAGAAAATTATTTAGAAACCAAAGTGAATTTATGTAATGAACTAAATAAGTTCTTCTGCTCTGGATTATAGAATTCTAGTACAAGTGCTATGATATTTAAACGTAGTATGTATGTACATCGTACATTGTTAGTATGTGTTGTGTCATGTACGAACGAGTGAGTGTGTGTATGTGTAATGTATATCCATGGGAGATCTTAGCGAATACTCATTATTATTATGTGAACGCAATGTACGAGTTTAAGCTGATATCGAAATCAGGTTAACAGTACATTAACAAATATTCATGTTGTTCTCGAAACACAACTAAATTGTAACTTTACTCCAGCTAAAATACATATGGTGTTTTACGCGAAATGATTCGAACAAGAAAGCTTAAGTGTTCTAAATGATGATGACTATTTAATAGTAAAATATGTTTTGAATAGAAGAATCAACAGTATTCTTTTTGCTGTACTTTATAAAATTAAGTCGCAGTAATTCACAAGCTGCATATGTACATATCTTCACTATATAATGTGCAAAACATTTGGTACCCTAAATATCCCGCTAGGAAATTAGGACACTTTTTCCAAATTCCCCAAAAAAAAACACAATCCTCAATTTTCTAAAATTCGTTTTGTTTTTTTTTCTCCGACATATCGCGCTTGTTATTGGATTTAGAAAAAGGTGTGAATATTATATTTGTTCAAAGTTTTGTTCTCTTTAATATTGATAATAACTTCCAAAGCTGTAAAGCCATCCAATGCGAAGATATTTGAAAAAATCTAGAGAAACTCAAAAAATTTCTTTTGTTTTTCGAATTGGAAAACTTGGTGTCACTATTTGCTTCAATATACACAAGTTAAAGAAAGAAAATCTAATATCAGATATTTCGGACTGTATTCATATATTATAAACCGCACTATATAAAGTCTTCTATATAATATAATGAATATAATTTTCAGCTTTAGTATTATATATTTAATTTAGTAGCCGTTACAGTATATTTTTATACACGCTAGCAGAACCAACTGAGGTTAGAGCTTACTCTGCAGATAAAGTGGAAATATGAAATGTCAATATATTTAATAAAACAGCTATTACATTATATTATATTATGTACTTAAATACATATGTGTAAGTGTGGATATAAAGACAGAGGTGGTAGAATATGTTAGCTTAATGGTCAAGTTAAAAAAAGCTCTCTAGTCTACACAGAGCTTTTAAAGCTGTGAGAACGTCAAATATACATAAATTGTTCATTTTACAAACAATTATATGGTATTTATTAAGACAGAAAGCGAGTTTTTAGTGAGGAAATTAGGAAAAGAGAGAGTATGAGGTGAAAGAAGGAAAGGAGAGGATACTGTAATGAATGAGGAATGGCAGTGGAACAGATTGAATATAAGAATGATAATAAAAAGAAGAGATATAGAATTGTAGCAGCAGAAAAGAGATAAAGAAGATGTAATAATAAAGTACAACGAGAGATATAGACAGTTCTGGTCGAGAAGGATACTAGAGTACATAGTTAAGCAGGGGAAGTAAAGAAATTAGAATAATACAAGATTCAGGCTAGGAAGCGAGAAAGGGGGGATGAGAAAAAACAGTTGAAGCACATAGAAGCAGGTGTAGATAGATGGTTGAAAACAGGTTATAGAGAAAGAAGAATATTTATGGCGAAAGTAAAAAGAACAAGGAGATAAAAGAGAATAGCATTAAAAAAGAATTAAATTAAAATATTAAGCTTATGTTTAAAGCTACGTTTGTTTAAGGTTTACCTAACATACCATAAGTTACCTCTTACGTAAATGATTTTATCTTAAACTCACCGTTTTGTAGACTCTTTTACTGTTGTTCTTGAAATTGAATCGACCCTTCTCTGCATAACAGTTCTTTTTAGGGATTCAGGGCTTTTAGAATAGCTGTAAAATAATACCATTTAAATTAATATTACTATATTTTGGACATACGAGTATTACTAAAGTCAGATTACTTTGATTAGGAGTAACTACCATGGAATTAAATTTCTATGTAACGTAGTTTTAAAACTTCTATATATAAGAGTCGTTTTCTTAGCAAGTGTTTTTACTAAGAGGCATTTCTAAAGAAATAAATCAATAAATGGGGCAGTAGTAGCATAGTAGTGTTCGCATAGTATGCCAACTGTATAATAACAGTATTTTTTTAAGGAAAATTCCCGAACAAAGCCTGTTAATCGTAGTACAGAACAAATATTTCCGTGTTATAAAGAGATATTTTCTTTTTGTTTCAGGGCTCTTAAGACTCCAACAAATATATCAAGGACTCCGTCCAGGGAATGAATCTTTTCAAGTGGAAACAGTTAAACGTATTGGTAATGTATCGGAGGCCATCGACTTTCTTCGAACACTTGAAGAACTTAGTAGATGGAGTCATAAGTACGTAGTTCTCGATTGCCCAACGGACATGGCCAAAGAAATCGTCGTCAGTCACGTCAGAGATGTTGCTTTGGGGAAGAGAACGTATCACTATCTCCTGAGCGGGCTGGTGAGTACTCGTAGTGAAACTTGTGAACCAGATCAAGAAACGAGTATTTCTTTCGTTTGGTTTTTGTTTGCCCGTTCATTTAGATGTGGCGGACTGTTATTTATTGGCAGAGTGCGGATGGCATCGTTTTCCCTTTTATATTTCATTACTGATATATTTACTTACTTCCTGAGGGGTGAAATCGACAGCCAGCGTACATTTAGGTGGGCACGGTACCAAATACTGGCAGATAACGATGTAGAACAAAAATCAATATGTAGAACATTCCGGTGTAGAAGGAGGTATTTCCACAGGAACTATTAAATATTGATGTTATTTAAAAGCAAATTAAATTAACATTTTGACCTGTTAACTTCAAAATTTGTTATGCCCCTTCAGAACTATTGTGTGTTACGTATTTGGAAACTTTACGCCATATCGGACGAATAGTTCTTGTTATGCCGGATTCACACCAGAGAGACAGTTCAATAAAACACGAACAAAAACTTGTTTTTCTGAACAAAAACACCAATTTTTTGAAAAACATTTTTGTCTTTAAAAACTATTTTAGTAAACAAAACACATTCTCATCTGGGGTCAGTAAGATCAAAGGTAAACACGTTTGTTGTTGTTTTTTAGTCTGCTTGGTTTGAACACGCAGTTTTGTTTTTTGGGAACATTTGCGCTTGTCAGTTGTAGTTTATCAGGTTTATAATTTTTATGTGACACACAGAAAAACACTAAAAACAAAACCAGTATGTTCAGTGTGAATTTTAAAAGACTAAAAAGACATAGTGTGTTAAAGTTACCACAACTTTTTTAATTGTCATTCCTAGATATAGCCGTCACTGGACGACTATTTCTTATGTAGGTTAATCTTCATTTTTAGCATAGGTACTAATTGTTCATACCAATTGTAACAGATTGTATCGTGGCATATCATGACAAAATAAAAAAATTTACGCAATCCTGGTGACCGAGAACATCAACTATGCGATCAAAACCTGGCTAAGAGCATGACTTTAAAGTAATCTGCTATCAGACCGCAGTTTCCAACCAGGGTGCATCTGAAGTATTCTTATTATTACATTGAAGAATTATTGACTTATTTTCTCATCATAATATTCAGATATTTAAACGGCACTAAATATTTATACCACTTTTCCAATCTTCACAAGTTCCCAGTAACCAGTTGGACGGGTATCCATACCCTAGTTATCTCCAGTACCTCTAAAAGGCGTTACTTTATTACTTTTATGATCTGTGTGACGGTGTGACATCATAACGTGTTGATATTTTCTTATGCAGATAATGGACGATCGATGGGAGAGCGAGGTCATTGAGTACGGTGCTATAAACATAACGGGTTTCCGGATCCTGGATACTTCCAGGCGGTATGTTAAGGACTTCCTGGACGGCTGGAAACGATTAGATCCTAACACTTCACAGGGTGCAGGACGGGAATCGATTTCGGTATGTGTTAACTTTATATTTATAATATTACTAGCTGATACTTTTGGACGTAAATGTATAGGGAATACAATTATTATGTATAGTGATCTTCATAAGGCGCTGGTTGATCTCTCTAATTATCATTAAATGTAAAACACATTTGTGCATATATTTATTTAAAACTTTATTAAAAAATATTAGAAATGTAGTAGTTATCAAGATGTGAAAATTAAATTGGTATAACTCGGGTAGTATTCAGAGTAGAAGCATAAGTAAACTTTTAAAATAGCCTTAAAAGTATTTTTAATAAATCTAACCCAAAACGAAATTTTGATTTATTGAAAATCTTAATATGGAATAACTTTGATCAAAACACACTATTCCATTTTCCACTATGTTT
This sequence comes from Panorpa germanica, assembly GCA_963678705.1. Lineage (NCBI taxonomy): Eukaryota > Metazoa > Arthropoda > Insecta > Mecoptera > Panorpidae > Panorpa > Panorpa germanica. The sequence continues at coordinate 4,691,342 of OY783223.1, read as the reverse complement.
TCTAGCTTGTTTCTTAATAGCTAAACTACAAGTACCAACTCACTTTCATGTTCTAATTCAAACAATACGTCCCCATACAAATTAAATTTAATTGGACCGATATTAATACTAATTACAACATTAATTCCAGGCTCAAGCAGCTTTGATGTACGATGCTGTGTTCGTTATCGTTGAAGCATTCAACAAGATGTTGAGGAAGAAACCAGACTCCTTCCGTACCAATATAAATAGGCGTGGCCAAACATTTAACAATGGGTCACGTGGTTTAGATTGTAACACATCACGTGGCTGGGTTACACCTTGGGAACATGGCGACAAAATATCCAGAATCCTGAGAAAGGTAAGACAGTTTATATGGAATAAGAAACAATATGTTGAGAGAATTTTATACGATGATGGAATGAGATAGAGATAGAACTAGAAAGAAATTCTATTTTGTTAGCATTATCTTTATATAGTACTTTATTTGTATATTTCTTATAAATATTTTGCCTTTCGGTTTAACAATCTCCTTTATATTCCATTTAATATGATTTAAACTAAACGTAATCTAATTTACATTTAAAATATACAATATATTCATCTTCTTCTAGGTTTGTCTTTGTTACCTCTTCTCTTTCTTCTAACTTCTCCGTCCATCCTCTTCCTTTATTCTTCCATTGCAATATCTCTTTTAGACTTACTTTATTTCCACCATTTCTTGATATCCAATCTTTTTCTTTACCACTAAAAACACAATATGCTATTGTAATATATAATTTACATTTATAAATACGAGTTTGTCTATTTAAATTACGTAGATTTAATTAGATTTATTGATAAAGTCCATCAGATATTTCACACCTTCTTCGCTTTCAAATATCTGTTTGTAGTCTTCAGGAAAATTAAAGGTCAGAAGCATATCGATAATGTTTTTTGTTGACACAGTTAGTATATAATTACTTTTATAATTACTACATGATAAAATAACATTTAAAGAATACTTTGTGAAATTTTCATAAATAAATATCAAGAAATGAAGCATTGACAGCGAATCTCCGCAAACGTCACAATAAAAATAGTGATTGCGGTTTTCCTCATAACTTATCACTGGATTATTTAAAATAAAAAAACCAAAATGATTTCATAAGTTGAGAAGTTATCAGGTAACGCTGTCGAGTTTTTTTTATTTTATTGATTTTTCAATTTTTTACAGCACTTAGAACTAAAAATATCGATTTTTCATGATAAAAATGAGAAACTTTGTTATTTTAAAATACTTTAAAATTAAAAAAAGATAGAAAACTCGATAGCGCGACCTCGGCATTTATGTAAAGAGAGAATGTACAAAATTTCAAAAGGATCAGTGCAGTAGATTTTGAGCTAGAGAGGACATCAACTCTGAAAAAGCTATGTGTGAAAAAAACGCTTTTAAAAGTTTCAAAGAAAGACGAAACTAATTAGAGAGATGAAGACTTAAAACTCTATATCTCCGACAGTTTTACTCCAATCGATTTCAAATTTTTGCACAATAAACTTAATATGTTCTACATTAATATAAATAAATTAAAAAAATGAAAAAAAAAAGTTGAAACCTTAAAGAATGATATGCTGTATTGTCATGCTGTACTGACATTATTCACAGATTGGATTTAGGACATCTTTTCTTAATGTGCTAATTTCTTTTCCTTCTTCCCACTCATCCTTCATAAGGCTATATGCCCTAATTTGGCCTTAGTGATTTTTAAATTCACTAAAATGTTTTTATGAAAAGAAATCTCAGAATTCTTGAACTTTATTTCATAACCTAAAATATTTGCAATGTTATGTACATATTGTATATAAATAAAATGTAAAGAAGTAAGCATTACAATGATTCTGTTGGGTTAAATGTGTCTTACGGAACACAATTGAATTCAGGACGTCTTCCTATAGAAAATACAAGGATCAGGAATATCAGGATTACTTTCCATTCCTCTCGCAACATTCCAAATCCTCCTAACACTTGCATCAATTGACAAGCAACTGTATTGTACCAAGAATGTATCCAAGAAGTATAATAGAAATTGAGAATTCATAGCAAAGGATTTTTAAATCAATCCGGTGAATATAAATCAACCATTCCATTCGAATATCCTTACTACACCCCCCCCCCTCCCAACCAACCCTCGTTTTCTCTTTTGTCATTATACAACCCTCAAATAACCATTTTCTGGGTCAATTTAGATGGACCATTTTCTATATAAAGATGTCATTCGGTTGAAACTTTCAAAAGCCAAAGTTTGTAAGTCATCTCTCAGCAGGCTGTCTTGGAATAAATTGCTGGGATTTTCCTTTTGGAAAAGCAAACAACCTCCTACTCACCCTTGCAAACCTAACCAACCCCACTCATTAAATACGGATTGGGTAAACGTGGGTCTTGGCGAAGTAATGGAGATATATCTATCACACTTTGTTACTTTTACATAAAATGATGTGATGTAGACTTGAAATTCTCGACTGGAGATGTCGATCGTATCGCTTCACATCTTGTGCGTTGTACCCTGAGAGTATCGCGTGTGGAGATCTGTACCAATATGGTGCGGTGGTAGTTCACAGATTGTACATACGTTAGACAGAGTGGAGATCAATATGTAAAAAGTTTTATTAAGTTTAAAGGTGTGTTTATATGAAGAACTAGATGTAAAGCTCGATTTACAAAGAACTCCTCTTCTCATAGAAGATTTTCATGGAATAAATAAACTAAGAGATACAAATACTTATAAAGGGTATTTGAACAAGAGTTATCATTTCCAATTTTGCACATTAGCTTGTGTTCCATTACTAATCTCTTCAGTTATTAGCACTTAAAACAATATATACATTTATAAACATTTGTAATACATAATTTATAATCTATAAATACGAGGATGGATATTAAAATTAAGGAGATTAAATTAGATTTATTGATAAAATCAATCAGGTCTTTCAGACTTTCTCCGCTTTCAAATATCTGCTTATAGTCTTCAGGAATATTACAGATTTTTGTTTGTGATATTTTCTTGGAACATATGATTTACTATTTTATTTTTTATATTTTTTATTTAAGCCTTAACTCATTTATTTACATGTTATTGTGCTTAATTCAATTTTGATCCATATTAAATCTAAACATTCTCACTCCTTCCAAACGAAATATATATAAAATTATCCTTATAAAAATAAAAACAAAACTGCTACTGCTACTCTCGCTCCTGTTTCTACTCTGCCATTCCTTCTCTTTCCTCGCTCCTTTTCTCTATCTCCGCCATCAACTTCTTCCCTTCACTGCCTCTCTTTAATAACTACCCAATATTCTTTTTGCTTAATACCTTTTTCTCACATGAAAACTTAATGTGCTCAATGTTTCTATCTCCGTTCCGCACACCCTGCCATTCTTTACTCGCTCTTTGCATAGTATCTGTTTTCTTTCTCCTCGTTTCCCAATCTAAATCTGGCAATCCTTCTCAGGTTGTTTATGTCTTTTTCTCTTAAGTATTGTAGTATGTTTCTCTCGCAAATCCTTATATGATTTACTATTAGTGGGCTATTGCATTGTTCACAAATAGATTGTGGTTCTCTTTTAAATAAATAGGTATACGCAAATCTTGTATGACTTCATGATTCTACATACCACTACTTCCAGCTAACTTCAGAGTTTGTACTTTGGATTATAATGAACATAACACCAATTCTCACGAAAATATTGCATTCTCCTGTATATTGAAAATGACATCTCTTTTTGAAAGACCCCTTTTGATGGACTAGTATTATATCGAGTATACTAGCCGTAGTCATCTGTACCCAGTAAACATTTTGGAGTTACTTTGCCACCATATTGAAGATGCGTATGATGTTTTTGTCATGAAAGAGTTCAGTTTCTCACTACAAATAGCGAAACCACTCCACCTGTCGGAATACAAATGAAGATAAAGTTGATGCGATAGAAACGTCACAAAACAGGACACTTCGCCAAATTGTTTGCTGGGTACTTGAACCTATTTAATTGTAACTAAATTAAAATACTTCAATTTTCCTTTAACTGACTATGTTAACGAACATTTGCGGCAACTATAAGTTCAACAACCGACTCTTATTCTAAGATTTCTATTTTTCCACTTCGTCCAACTTTTTCAAGATGATTTCTTTTTATTTCAGGTTGAAGTTGAAGGTCTAACAGGTGAAATAAGATTCAACGAAGATGGCCGTCGCCAAAATTACACTCTCCACGTTGTCGAAATGACGGTAAACAGTGCCATGGTAAAAGTTGCCGAATGGACGGACCAAACTGGGTTCACTCCAGTCGCAGCTAAATATGTCCGACTGCGTCCTCACAGTATAGAGAAAAATAGGACCTACATTGTTACCACCATTATCGAAGAACCTTACATCATGATGAGGACTGCAGAACCTGGAGAACATTTGGAAGGCAACGAACGATTCGAAGGATACTGCAAGGACCTAGCTGATCTACTTGCGAAGGAATTAGGAATCAACTGTGAGTATATCATTTTTGACAGGTCATAGTTCTACCAATTCTAATTTTCTAAAGTAATGAGTATTAAGGATCATCTATAAATTGCGCCACTAATTCCATGATTGTGACGTCACCCATATCTCCCTCTCTTTTTGGTCTGGTCGAAAGCCGAATTTTAGGTTAGATGTGATTTCACCATCCCCTTTACGTGTAACGTAATTAATTTATTAATTCCAAACTCAATAAGCTTGTAAGCCAAAATCATTATAGGCTGCAAGATTTGAGTTTATTTGGCCTTTAAAAAAAAACGTTTGAAAAATATCTTCTTTCCTACTTCGGGGGAAATCTTTCTCGCAGTGATGTCTACCATATGGCAACACTAAATAGTTAATAAGTAGGCGGCGACATTGGCTAATGATAAGGCAAGTAACTTCACCATTTTTTAAGTCTTTTTTGTTTACTCGCAAGTACAGAGCGCTAATACAATTTTCAAAATTAAATATTACTTTAGAAAAAAATCATTGTATATACTTTTTGTAGCAGCAATTTTTCTTTTAATAATATTAGTATTTCCTGGCTTATTCTTTTCTCCTTTTGATATAAGTATCCCTTCCCTTTTTTGCCTCCATCCCCTAATTAATTGCGAGTTACATATAGTAGTAATTGAGTGATACATTTTTTCTTTAGAAACCAAGAAACTTTAACTCAACTTCTATAGTAATTGACCTTGTATCTATCACAAAGGTTAAAACGACGAGGATTTTTCTTTTCTATTTTTTTTTTTCTGAAGGATCTTCAGAAAATAAGCCTGAAGCATTTTGATATAATACGTCATATATAGGGGTATAATATCTCGGACCTTGGTTATAGGGTTGGTACATCAGGGACTAGTGGATGGTGTATGAACGTTGAGTGACGCCCTGCGTTGAGCTTCGTAAAGAGGGTTGTTTTATATGTGATAGAGCAGGTGTTGGCAATCTTTTCTAACCATTTTTAGCTTTATAAAATTTTGATACATTGTGTATCAATAGGAAATGACTGTTTTGCTTTTTGAATAAAAGTGAAAGTAAAAGAAATATATTCAATTTTTTAACTTTATTATTAAGCTAGTACGTGGGACTTATTTATGTGTATAACGCCATTCAAGTAGTTACTTTGATTATACTTAAAGATGACCTTGAAATTTATATATTTTGCTTATAAACTCCAAGTAAATTTAATCAAATTATTATATCTGTATAGACTACATTAAGTAAAGCCCCAGCGTTAAGTTTATTTGCCCGTACTGACACAAAACTATTAATAAATGCAACAATTACTTCAAAATTAATTAAATAGAATATGGTAGATTCTTTTATAATGCGGTTACTGAGTTACGCGAAATATAAAATCAACAGATCATATTATAAAAATTTGCATTATAAAAAGGTATTGTAATGTTGAGATCGCTTGGAATTACCTTGCGGCATGCTTGCATGTGTGAAACTTGCATTGCAAGAGAATTTTTCACCAAGGATCTAACGTATTTGAATTATTGTATTAACCATGAAAGATAATGGACGCATGAGGAAAGCTATATACTCTCTGAGATAGAGTTGTCCGTTGAGAATGACGATCATAACACATTTGTACGACTAAACATACAGATTACACTAAAAGTTGTAGTACTCGCTGCATACGCCTTCCATCCGCTTCCTCCTCTTTCAAAATATCAATATTAAAACAAGAACTTTAATGAAATAGTGGTGTGGTTACATAATTTTGCATCCTCCTGCACTGCTGCCTATTTTTAATTAATTTACTATATCTATAGACCACACATACTAAATTTCGTAGGTCCACATCATACTTGTGCGAAATGGCAGGGATTTTAAAACAGTCATGTCTTATTGATTCACTCCTATCCAAGTTTTAAACCCCTGTCACACAGTCTGGTATCCATGTCTAACGTAGAGGCTGCTACGTTCTACGATGTACTGAGGGTGTCGACATATGAGTGACGTGTTACATGGATGAGTTATGTATTTCATTGTTACAGATGAGCTTCGCATAGTGAAAGATGGTAATTATGGAGCGGAAAACTCAGACGTTAAAGGAGGATGGGACGGCATGGTGGGGGAACTTGTAAGAAAGGTAAGAAAAAAAAAATCTTCTTCTACTTATACTAATGGAGTGTGTAATTATCGACTATTAACTTAATTTGTTTTTATCTACTTTGAAATTGTTTTCGGTTTAGAAAAAGTTTTTTGGTATTTTTTGGCGTTGATATTTGTGCAAAATTGGACTTTGGAGTATTGTACATATAAATGTGTTAAACAGAAGTCAGAAGTGGCAATTCAGAAGTGGGAAGTCAGAAGTGAGAAGTCAGAAGTGGGAATTTTATTATATATTTTATTTATTTTTGATAATGTGGCATTCTATCATATCATATCACTCAATAAGTTCGATTAAATAATTAAAAAATAAATAAGGTTTCGGTTACTTAGATCAAGATGTCTTAAATGCATTGTAAATCCACACTATCATAGTTGGGATATACGGGAATAAACGTTTTAAGAAGGAATTTGCATTATTAAGGAGGTACAGGACGTACCGTCAATGCAACGTTGCCGGTTAATAACCTACATTTACTGTTTCTTAAAGGTTTTATTTAAATATTTTCGTATATAGGTATCCTTTTGATAATTTTCTTTTTGCAATAGTTAAGGAAAAGATTATTTTATATACACCTAGTTTTTGAAAGCCGTGTCACCATTTTTTTATAGTTAAAAGTTATATTATGTGGTGAATTTGAGCTAAAAATTATGATTTGTATGAAAAATGACTATTTTTAATCATGTATAAAAAGAAAACTATGAACCCTAGGTCTCTAAAATGTTGAGATAGCATGTATTTTAACTATTTGTATCGACCCTCTAAATTTCACAACGTTTTCATCATTTACGTTTACGTCCTGTACCTCCTTAAGACGTAATACTTGCCTACTATTTCTACTGCGTAGTTGACATCTTTACAATGAAGATGTCAACAGTTTTAAATCATTAAATACGACTTCGAAAAGTCAAACTTTATTTAAAGACCATTCCAAATGAGTACCAGAAAAGCAAGGTCTTCTGTTAGAACCCCTTCTGCAAATAATCATACTCCAATTGAGACTAGACAAATACCAGTCGTTGAAACGGGCATGAGAATAGGTTTCAAGGGTTGCTTCTTGATTTCCCATTCTCAACGTCTCCCTTTAGCCCTTTTCTTCTACCACATAGGGTCGTAATCCTTTGATCCTTAGACGGTGACAAGAGCCACGCTGCTATGTAAATATCAACGACGATATTGTACGTCGTACCATTGACATCTAGCGGCAATATAAACAAACTACTGTTTGTCTCACGTTCTCGGTTGTTTGTTGCTTAAATTAGATACGGAAACACAGCTTGTCTGCCACTGTGTTATTATACTGAGGTTTTTCACGGTTATTCATCTTTGTCAAATATGGCCAAAATGCGGTGTTAGGGAGTTAAAAGATTAATGCTTTAAGACCTTCGAAAATGAACAAATTCTAGAATAGAAAAGACGGTAATAGATTTGCGTGGAGTTTTCAATATGTCAGCTAAGTGAATATAATTGTTCATGTTGGTTTTCCTGTACAGTGTAAAATATATTAGCTAAAAACAGTTGCAAGTTCATACTTTACGAGTTCACGGTCGAGTTGCGAGTTTTTCTGGATTATACTAGGATACATGCATATTCGTACATCACATGAGCTGTACCGCAGATATGAAACAACTCGAAAGTTAGCGTCGGAAAAAGGCTTGTCTTTTGACAATCGTATATTTATTGCTATTATTATTATTATTATGTCATGAATAATAAAATACTCAAGTTTTAGTGTTAATTAAGGGTTTAACCTAAAATGTAAATTTCAGCTAAATACAATAATTTATATTTATTGGAGATAGTAATTATTACAAAGTAATGTATATTTCTGACGCATGGCGCATGATTTTACAAATTCAAAATTATATTTAAGGTTAAAACCTTAAATTAAAACTAAAAACAGTGAGTCGGAATGGGGCTTAAATTTATTTAAATTATTTATTTAACACACACACACACTTTCATAACTTTATAACACCCATACTCTCTCAAAAAAACTGTATAAATTTTAAAACAGATTCTAAACCATATTTTCAAAGAATTCTTTAACAAATCCAGAACAAAATGTATTTTAACAAAACTTAATAACCGGTTGTTTAATTTTAATACGCATTTTTCTATCAACAATGTAGTTTACAGTAAGATTTTCGTAATGCTAGAAGTATATCTCCTTTTCTACACATCATCGTACGTGTTAGACCTCGTATGCATTCAGTAGTAACACTGAGAACGTTCAGGGTAGCAATACTACTATGCATTGTGCTGATATTGAAATGAAATAAAGTAGCTTATAACTAAATGAACTTCAAATTAGTTATTAAGACTAATATTGTGTTTCTGAATTTCGAAAAAGAAATATTTAATGAAGTTAAATGTAGCATTTACATAACTGATACTTCTTTAAACGTTACTGGTAAGACTTTTTTATAATTAAAATGCTTATATTTTAAAGGTTTAACGCTTAAATCGAGTTGCGAGTAAATGCTTTAGACGCATTTGTCTTAGACTTAGGCTGCACGGCTGTAATTCTATAATATACACGCACTGTACACGCACTCTGCTAATGGGCTTGTGTCCTATGTCTTAATTTCTATAAAAGTGTACTATATATTGATAAAGTGGGTTACTAGAACCTCAAATGTTCAATCATTTTTTAATAACTCCTTATATGTTAAGAGATATTACCAATTAAAAAAGTCATTTTGTCTCTTTAATTATTAAAGGGATTCAACGTTGTACAAACTCCAAGTGTATGTAGTATCACAATCCTTGTCTACGGTTACCTATCTTACAGCTCATAAATCTCTGCTATATGTATTTATATATCAAATATTATTTACAGCTATTTCAAGGAACAATAAAATTTCGTTATTATGTCCGTCGTAACAGGGTTAAATAAAATAAAAACTTATTATTCTTTGACTTGACTTCATTATTTGACAACCAACAGCTACAAAACATTACCACAGCACTGACCTACTCAACAAATAACTGACGTTAAAATGCATTTCACGTCATACAAATATGGCCCACCATTTCTAGCGCTAAAACTACAATTCAAACAAATAGACACGCCAATACACATTTATTAACATCAATTTCAATCAACAACTGAAAAATCGACCACTAAAGAATGATGACACAAGCCACAAGGTTCTAAGTATGATTTCATGATAAGCGTTATAGAATAACCGCGTTCTCGGGGACCTATATTATATTTCATTATCTTTTTAAATTGCCTGTAATAATGAACTCTCCGTAATTGAACAGAAAACTAAGATTTTCTTGTTTATAAACAAAAAAATAACCTTTAAAGATAGAAGCAACCCCCACACGCCTCCACCCCGCCCGCTCCCTATAAAGTTAAAAGAACAAACTTCTAAAAGTTTTTGACGTATTTTGAATAATAAATTAATCTTCTGTACACAAAATAAAGACAGGGACAAATTCATAACGGTTCTTCATAGACAAGAATTCATATTTTAAAATATGTATAATAATGAATAATCTATATTAAAAGACATTTGTAAAATGTCTTGTCTAAGAATTACAAAGTTGTTTAATTAATGACAAAAAATCGTGTTACATTTAAAAAGTTACTGTCAAGGATTAATGATTTTATGTATATATAGATAGACCTGTCTCCACTGTACCATTATTTGACTGACTGAAAATCCAGATTTCCTTTCTATTTTACAAGTTATTAATATATTTTATTAAACAGATGTCGTTTTTGATCTCACTTTCCTTTTTCTAACATTTTTAATAATATTCTTTATTCTTAGTATGTTCACATACAGGCATGAGTAAGATTTGTATAACCTATCATATTACTACTTCCTGCCGGTACTCTTGTTTATAAATAGATGTCTTCACTTCCCTTAATTTGTTATCAGTTTCTTCGTTCTATTCTTCCTGCCATGAACAATTTGTTACATTTTTAATTGTGTTCTTTAAGTCTGCGAACATGTTTGAATGAATTGTTTCTTTTGCATAATTATCAACTTGTTCATTTAGTGCAATACCGGTGTGGGAGACAATGATATAGTTTTATAGATTGTTCTCTGAATAAAACTTGTGCAACACATGCGCAAATGGTTGTTAAACTCTGAATTGACTACACACAGCGTATAAAACAAGCGCAAACGAATCCCGTGATAAACTTATCGGTCTCGTGAGAATTTAAAAATATATAAATTTTGCTTATTTTATAATAGCATGAATTATATATTGTATTTCTATTTTAAATTAAATCACTGTATGGGGATGAAAAAGATAAAATAAAAAAAAAGTATTTATGAAAAATAATGCATATATGAAAAAGTTATAAACATTTGATACCAGTATTGTTCATACGATGATATTTATTACTGGATACACTGTAATTAACACATGCTATAAAAATAAAACCGTTAACGTGTAAATTGATGTTGTACATTATAAAGGTGTTATCTCGAAAAATGTGCTAATAATTACAGAACGTATGGCAGAGGTGAAATTCACAACATAATAAATTATTTTGTTTTATATAGGGTATATACACTGTCAAATATAATCACCTGTTTCGAAACTTGTATTTTATGGAATTTTCTTCACATTTTTATTTCGTTTGGACTTTTTTCTATGTTTACTTATAATTTACTTATAATATTACTCGTACTTTGTCTATTAATAAGAGTGTCAAATTTAGTATCATCTTATATAAAACACCCTGATACAACTTATATGGATGTATAGGGTATTTGTTTTATATGACACGATACCAAATCTTTACTATGTTAAAATAGCAAGCTGCGTAATGGCACTGCTGACATGCTATTACTCATAGACTATCATAAGCTTTCGGTCTTTTTTACGGTAAATGTCCGTAGTTCGTTGTGTTAAAACATTGATTTTTTTTTAATTTGAGGTAATTTCAACATCAAGGTCATGTTCATCTAAAGTTATTTTATTTTAGTTAAATTTGATTTATTAAGTTTATATCAGTTAGGAATTCGAGCACTTTTTTAATTGTCTGAAAGCATGTCCTTTAGTTCACCACTGATGCTGTGTTTTGTTCGTTTGGTTTGATATTGTGGGCAGGTTATTAGTAGATGATAGGTTGTTACCGTTGACCGTTGTTACACCGCGGAGCTGTTGTTTTATTCATTAAGTGTTGATGCGTCAACCTCGTATATCTTGTTCGCAGTCTGAAGATAGCTTTTTCAAATTTTCTTTTGCTCTGATAAGAAGTTTCCCCTTTTTTCATAATCAATCTTAATTTGTTGCTACTTATTTGTGTCCAACACTGGTTTTGATTTGCCTCATACCCTACATTGGATTTAATGAATGATATGTAATATAAAAGTAAGCGAAGGTGGAAGTCGTCTGCAAGCGGTATCGTTATTTTTACTCGTATAAATGTGTTCTGGCAGTCACTAACCGTGTTTCAGTGTGGCTTGGTTCAAAAAGCAACGCTTGTGTTAATTTTATTTAATGCGTTGAGTGCTTTCCGTGCTGAATTGTGGACGATTACCATTAGATGCCGAAGTAAAACATGCCATCGCCGGGTATTTGGTTTTTTCACAGTGTACCTTGTCGTTAACAACGATGTTTTTCACAATCCAGTCCTTCGATCACATTTTCACCATATCAGTTTTGCCATCACGCAGTTGACCAAGCCCAATTCCATTCTGATATTTGTTATATTCGATAAACACACAATAAGTACATAGCACAGTTACTAGGGAATGAAACAATTCAAATTTCAATTTTATTAGTCTATTTCTTAAATCTGTGGTACTTCACTTTCGATATTTTGTCTTGTGTGTTAATGAAGGTATCGATTCTCAATCTTTTATATCAAATTCAAGGTAATTTTCCTTATTTAAAAACAATAGTTTCAGAGAACAAATAAAATCTAACCCTAAACAAATAAATCTAATTATTATTCCTAATACCTGCTATTTCTATTACTTACTATAAATAAAGAGTTGACTATCATAGAGCTAGTGTGACCTAATAAAAATCAAAATTTAATATCTAAACAACTAAACGCGCATTTTAAATAATAAAACCACTAAGTAAAATATATTAACCAGGGATAATAGGTTAAAATAAATTCATTTTCAACGAAGCGTCGTTCATACACCTAAGTAAGTAGTGAAGCTGTATACACAAGTATTGTTGTCTCTTTCTAACATTAGGAGGTAATCTGTTTGCCAACAATTCCGTACAATCTCTTATCCTACCCCCACCAGTACTTAAGAGGTAATCGTCGGGTGGGGTGGGTTTTTAGAGTGAGGGGAGGTGGTGGATATATTGAGTGCACTTCTACAACTAAAAAGCTTTATGGATTATAATCTAATATACGTAGAGAGGCTCTATGTTGTTTATTATGCTTTATACACACTCGTAATGTTATGTCATATTTTTATTTATTATGGGCCAAAAGTTTCTGTCCTAATTCACTTTCTGATGATACAGAAGTAAACATAAATAAGTCAATCAGATTGCGTGGATGTAGCAAGGTATGATTATTTTTTATTTGATTCCATTTTTATTTGACAAGTTAAATTTTTTCGAGAAAATAGGTTCTGTACAATTTTTTTCTTGGATTTTTTTAACTTTAACTATTTTTTGGCAGTAAAACTGACGTTATTTTTTCAAAACCTCAAATATCCCCGAATCTGCCCGAACCGAATGAGAATGGAACTGTGTTGTTAGTGAGGGAACGAACGTGTATACGAGTGAGAGAAAACACAAGGCACGAATGTATCTAAACTGATTTCAAACTGGTTTTGAGCACGTTTGCAGCGAGTTTATTTCTCGGTCGCAAGGCATAGTTGGTTGTATGCTTTTGATGATGACATCATGAACAGAGATGTGCACGACTACTATTGAAAAGTATTTAAATACATACATACAAACAAATACGACACAATAAAATCCCCTATTATGCTATTGTTAATATTTCTATATAGTTACGGAACACGGCTCGCTTTAATTTCATTCGTACCGTGTGTTTTCTCTCACTCGTATACACGTTCGTTCTCTCACTAACAACACTGTTCCATTCTTATTTAGTTCGGGCAGATTCAGGGCTAAGGTTTGCAACCAGTCCCATAAATAGTAATTTTTTTATCTTTTATAATTAAAGGGATAACAATTTACAAAAATGACAAAGCGTTTGACGTCACAAGAGTTTTCAATACTCAGTTAAATGATGTTTATTTTAAACTTTGATTAATACTTTTGTATCTCAGTTTTCATTTTTGTTCCAGTGGAACATAACTGTAGCTTAATCGAGCAAGATACCCTGATTACATTTGTTAGTTATGCCATAACTGAAGTTTAACTTTGATTGAAGTGTAGTGCTGACTAATGATAATGTAGAATTGGCTAATATGTGTTTTTTGTTAGATAAATAGTCTTTGCAAGCCTAATTTAAGATTTGTAATAAAAACAAGGGATTTGATTGAGTAAAATAATTGAAAAACATGGCTCACTATTTCTTAACTTTTACTTGCATTTTTAATCAAAAATAAGGAAACATAATATAGGTGTATATCTTAAAATTTTCGATATTGGAATCCTAAAAGCACGAAAGTGCACAGTTAAAAATGATCATAATTTTAATTGTTCTTTATTGTTTATTGTTCGCCTTTCGGCTTTACAATCTACATTCTTAATACATTTCATATACTTCAACTTACAATTAAATTTACATTATTCTCAGCTTATTTATTCTCCTGTTTTTTCTTTCCTTCTTACTATTTCCGCCATCCACCTCATTCCTTCACTGCCTCCCTTTAATAGCTGGCCAATATTCCTTTCGCTCGCTATTTTTTCCTTACACTCAAACTTAATGTGCTCCAGTGTTTCGTCCTCCGCTCCGCACACTCTACACTTTCTTTCCTCACTCTTTTCCCAGTATCTGTTTCCTTTTTCCTCATTTCCCAATCTAAACCTTGCTGTTCTTCTTATGTGTTTTATGTCTTTTTCTATAAGGTACTGAGGCACATTATTTTCCCATAACCTTTTATATCTTTTATTGTAGTTACTTTTCCGAAAATCCGAAAATCGCTTGCAGATTTAAATGATTTAAAATTGTGATCATAATTTTAATATAAATTTAACAGACAAATGCGTATTAAAATCACGAACCAGTTATTATTTTTTTTAAGATGAATTTTTGTCTGAAGTATATGTTATGACAATTAATATACGGGGATCTAATTTTTTTTCTATACTCAGTTTTAAAATATGCTTTAGAACTGTTCTAATATTTATAAAGTTTTTCTTAAGAGTGTAGATAATAAAACAGAATCGTAAATAACTATAAATTCAAACAATTATATTAAATACACATTGCTTTGCAGCGGGGCGAAAAGCTAGTAAATTACAGCTAGACAGTAATCCTCTTGTAAGCTATATTTCAATCTACAAACTCTGCTGACATCTCTTAAATCTTAAATATCATTCCAGACTTATTCTGTTTCTATTACGTATACTCACATTATTATAATTCTTTTCTTTATCGTTATTTCTTTTAAATTTAAGTAGGTTTTAATAATGCATTACAATAAACATGTCTGCTACACATGTCAGACTTGTATTGTAACCCCCTCTTTTCCCTTACTCCCCCATTTCCCCATTTTCACCAACATTGCACACATTCCCTATTATCCACGAGTTAACTCGGCAATCATTGTTATTCGCTTTCTCGATTCTTTAATACAGGTGTTTCAAACCTTGATTATATGATTTTTTGGATTAAATTTTGATAGACTATAACCAGCGAGTGCCGAGGAACCCCGCAATAGTCTAACTAAGGCTCTCCGCACACGACACGACTGGTTGCAAACCTTACCCCGAAATCTACCCGAAGGGAATGTGATTACAACTGTTGTTAGTGAGAGATCGAACATGTATGCGAGTGAGATATAATACGAGGAAAGGCACTGATTGCAAACTAAACGCGAAACGAAGTTTTCTACCATGTCGAGCCGTGTATCGTGACTCTATAGAATTTTTAACAATAGCAAAACAGGGGATTCTATTGTGTTATATTTGAGTGTGTGTATGTATTTAAATACTTTTCAATAGTATTCGTAAACATCTCTATTGATGAAACCAACAAAGTCTTGCGACCGAGAAATATAGTCGCTGAATATATGCTCAAAACCAGTTTAAAATCAGTTTTGTTATGTTCGTGCCATGTGTTTTATCTCACTCGTAAACACGTTCGCTCTTTAACTAACAATACAGTTGTAATGACATTCGGTTCAGGCAGATTCGGGGCTAAGGTTTGCAACCAGTCGCCTCATTTTTATATACAAGATGCATCTCAATTTTGAATAACAATTCGAATCCAGCTAAATCGATTGGATTGGATTGGAGTGGATTCGAGATTGAATCAAAATTCAATCGCAGCTAAAACGTCAGGAAAGTTAACCAATTCTTAAATCATTGTACTCTAATTCTTTTAATTTGTGTAATATGATACCTTTTTTTTCAAACCAAACGCAATATTTGCGAGAAAAGACTTGGTGATATTTTTATTTTAATCTAAAGTACAAACTCTCAGGTTAGTAATAGAACACAAAATCTGCCAAATGCCACCGAAACATTGCGTTCTTCTATTGATTTAAAATGATCGCTCTTGTTGAAATACCCTATGGTATAGAATTGCTTCTTGACTCGACTAATTTGTTTTTGGGACTCATTTCATTATTCCCCTTTTATAAAGTTGTCATCGTTGTATCTAGCACCCTGTCTATATAATCGTATATAAATCCCTTACATAAATTTTATTACGACTTTGAAGTTTTCAATTTACAACCCATGTACAAATTATATTGTACAATTGATAAACATATTCAAATTTTGTTGATTTATATGTAACAATATCATAAAACATACTTAGGTACGTGTAAAATATGTTACCGACTATTTACACAGCTAAAAACCAGGGGGTAGTGGTGGAGAGGGGAAGGAAAGAACCCCACACAATTCCGATTCCATGAAACACTGAATTAGATTCATAATCATGAATATATAAATCAATGTTTTTGTATGAAATTTATATGGAAATACGAATATCGGTTGTACGAGTATGCGATTATATTGTATTGAACATATTATTTATTAATATTGATTTATTATCTGTGCTTGACGTTGAAAATTAGAGCCCGATATATTCTCTAAAAGTTACATTGAATTTGAAAGTAATCTCTGAGATTACCAGAAAATAAATAAAGAGATTCCCAGCTGGAAAATTGTCTTGGAGTGCGAGTTTTGCACTTTATAGCGTACCATAATCTAATTCTAAGGTTCAGTTTCTACTGCTTATTTAGAAACTATTTTCTAATGGAAGTTTAAAGCTTCATTCCCACTCAATTTACTGTTTTTATTTAATATTGTAATCTAGATTTCAGGTTCTCGTTTAAGCATTTGTGTTTTAATTTAAGTTTAGTTAATTTAGTTGGTGCGTATGCATCGTTAGTAATATAAATATTGACAGTTCGACCTAAAATTGTGAAATGTGAAATAATTAAACTTGCTGTTTTTAATAACAATTAGTAATAGAAATTGTTTTCTCTTCTATATTTTTCAAAAACTGGCATTAAACTCTAAACTAACTAAATTCGACAGTTGTTTTTTGACCGTCCACGTCAACCACGTTTAAATTTATTTTTCTACATTTTCACGCAGACAAATTATGATCCAGAATCCCCAACTTTTGGGGGCATCTTGATTTTTAATTTAATGTAATCCGTAGAAAGGCTAACATCGACTGACACAAATTACTATCGACAACAACAACTCAGCTTCTAATCTAGCTAATATTTTTAAGGGTATCTTTCAACGTATGCGCAATTATATTACAAGAATATTCTTGACTGGAAACTTTTCTTACTAACCTCGTATACACACGTTCCTTTGCAACGGGGCAAAACGCAAATAATTTTATTTTCAATAATTAAATTTAAAGCTTTTCGTATACTTAACAAGTATCTCTTTAAGCCGATATCAAAAACTCTTATGGTAATTGTACTTAGGAAAGGGTAAGTGATATAAGGGTGAAATGAGAGATAATACCCCTTCATGTTAACACTCACATGTACGTTGAAACACCCTGTCCCAATTTATTTACGTAGAGAATACCAATTAACCTAATTCAATTAATTTCCATTGTTATGAAATATAAATGAATTCAGTAGAAAATAAATTTCACAAATTTTAATATGCGTAATTGGTGTATGGATTAATCTTATGAAATCCCACAATGAGAATATTGTGAAGATTTCAATGTATATTAGAGAACAAGTAACCTGTAATTGTTAAAATGGGCGTGGCTTATCTTTAAAGGATTTAAAATATTCACGCTGAGTTTCCATTTGTTGTATATGTTGTAATGAAATTCAGTTTTTTTCATAATTTTGAAAATTACGTAGCGTCACTAAAATCACTGATACTCGAAACGTAATGGTTGTAATGTCATGAAATTTTGACACATATTGTTTGAAGGTTGGTACTCTCTAAAAATCATAGATTTGTTGGTAGTGTTGCCATCTATATATCTACAAACCACCTTTATTTTCCAATTCGTCAAAGCATTCTAATATCAGTTACAAAAAAAAACGTGTAGATTAATTTTATTCTACATTTTAAAATAATGTTATAATATTTTATATTTTTTTTTATTATTAAAAAGTCATTAATCTTATAAATTGAAAAAAAATCGAACAAAAGGTATTCTAATGCGTATCTAATTAATTGATGTTTAATACCCTTATCTGAAAGTATTCTTTGTTTTTAAAGAATTAAATGAAGTGGGGTTGAGGGAGGATGATAAATGGGGAAGGAGTGGAATTTTTTAAAGAGAAACAAGCTAACCCTTATATTTGAGTTCGCAAAGATAATAGAATGGCTATTCTATTAACCAATTAGACAGCAGAGGAGCCTTGAGCATTTATGCTTGAAGTGAATGAATCAATCAATGAATTATTCTTGAAGTGAATCTATTAAAAATACCGTAGCTTAAAGTATCTTTCCCACTCACTACCTTAATTTAGTTTTGTATTTAATTTAAATTGTTTAGCATATGACAATACGCGTAGTCATTCACAGTACCATTTTTAATTTAATTTTTTTTTTAAGGTTTCTTAGTTTTTTAGAACCTTACAAGATCCAATGTTTTAAAATAAACATATTAAGTTAAGAAAAACTATATTATATTATAACCTCCAAAATCTGACAATCTGTCAAAATGCAGTAGGATTTACATTTAAAAGAAGTTTAATATCAGTTTTTTCAAAAATAAAGAAACAACAGCAATTTATACTACTAATTATTATTAAAAACAGCAATTTTAATTATTTCACTTTCAATTTTGTCACTGTCAAAATTTATATTACTAAAGACGCATGCGCACCAACTAAATTAAATTAAAACACGAATGCTGTACCTGAAAGTATGTTCAAAATGTGCGCGAGAGAGAAAGGTATATGTTCCCATTCGTTCTCTATGCGCATGCGTTGAAAGTGACAGTTGTCAAGTCAGACCTGTCTAGATATAATACGTGACAGTTGTTAAATATGACATTATATTGATGTAGAATAATGTAAATATGTATAAATATAAATAAACTATATATAAATATTACTAAAAACGTGAGTTCTGTCCACTTCAAATATCAACTGTGTTAACCGTTAATCTTACAGCGATCTCTATGGCATTCATGAGTATATGTTTCCACTAAACGGTCACTGTTTTACCGACAGACGAGCTTTGTTTCAACTAAAGAAATATAATTTCTTTATATATTCAATATTTATTATATCTAGACAGCTGTTACTTTCGACGCATGTGCATAGAGAACAAATAGAAACATATACCTTTCTCTCTTGCACACATCTATAGGAAATATTGGCTATTCACTCTCCATATATATATGTGCTCTAAGATTTATTTATAATAAACCTACTTGCTAATTTGAGTGTTCGCTACTTATGTTTTTTCAAGTATATAATCAAACAAGAATTTCCCATAAATTTAAAGCGTGTAAACACATTACTTATAGGAAAGACTTGTTAGTGCCTAAATATTGCTCGTAAGGATTTCATCCCTAACACCTGAACTCTCCCGCCATTAACCCGCAGGGGTAGTTGACTAGTTACCCCATCCGCATCCACTTGAAGTAAGAGTAACAAGCACCCAGTTGGGTGAGGGTGGACGACTTGTGATTATGAATATTTGTTGAGGGTTGTTAGTCACTTAAGATATGAGGGATGATGTGAAATAGACCACCATTTTGCATACATATTAGTTAATATATTCTACAGAATTGAAATAGGGGTTGAACTTTACATATAATGTAATAAAAGCAAGTGGATGACACTCACCATGGGGTTGTTAATTCAAGTATTAAGAAAATAAATAATTAAACTTTTTATTGGATTTTTGTCAATGATTTGAGGGGTTATATCGCCCTACCCCAGTAAACATTTTGGAGTCCCTTTGCCATCATATTGAAGATGCGTATGATTTTGCGTTCAGTTTCTCACAGTCGTTCATATGAAATGTCTATTTTATCGCATACAAATGACGAAACCATTCCACCTATCGGAATACAAATGAAGATAAAGTTGATGCGAACTATAATTGAAGTGCAGTAGCGATAGAAACGTCACAAAAAGGGATACTTCACCAAATTGTTTATTGGGAAATATAAATTGCTTTTCAGTTTTTCGACGCAACTAATGTTAGAGACGCACTGATAAGTAGGGGGGGGGGGGGGGGGTCTGCCTCGTAACTCATCTCAACATATACCCCAAAATCTAGATTTAATTATGATTAGATATAGTTGATTTTGAATGGGATCCAATAAAATTTATTGGTGTGACTAGTTACAATTGAATTTATGTAAGAACTAAAAATGGTTTGACTAGATAACTGTGGTAGGTTCTCATTTTGAGTAGCGCCCCCTTACCAGCCCCCCCCCCCCCCCCCCCCCCATCACTTCGGCTAATATATATTTTTTATTTTCCGATTAAATTTATTTTTAGTAACCAGATGCTTTTCTTTTTTAAATGTATTTTTTTTATATAAAAATATTCTTAACTTTTGGAGATACATAATTCCAAAATTTGGAAAGGAACAAGTGGTCTACAATTTTTAAAGATTTTCTCATATTATAGCTACTATGGAAGCAAAAATACGTTTATATGTAATCTATTTATTTTATCTAAAAGAAATTATTAAAGCAATGTTGGAGAACAATAAAAATTCTTTTAAATGTCATGTCATTTGTCTATATACTATAAGGGGGCGTCCATAAATTACGTGAGGTGTTTTTTTAAATTTTCTGTACCTCCCTCCCCCCCTGGTGAGATGTCGTGAGATTTTATTCAACCCCCTCCCCCATCCCCCAATCTCACGTGAGATTTTTCAAAATGTGGGTTTTTTACGTAAACGCGTTGGATTGTTATTGTAAAAAGAAAAAAAATCGATACACTACTGGTATTAAAGGGACTTTAGCATTTATTATATATCTGAGTTCTGGTGGGCGTGAATTTAAATTTAGTTCTATCCTATTGGTATCGGCATCCGTGTCCATGATTCACTGAAATACAAACATAAACTGCATGCAGAACATACCCATGTCGCCGATAGATTTCATTTGACTCGTATTGCACCGTAACAACAAGCGATCTTAGGTATCCCCTCCAGTCTGTGGCGGCTTTTTGCATTTACAAAGGTTCGGATAGGGTATCGTTGTAGTAGTGGTAACGCTTGGATAAAATTCGCCTTTATTCGGTTCTACTGTGCGAGATAGTGCCGTCCGTATTCGGACGGCTTTGTAGCGTGCAGTCTGAGAGCTCCAGAGCGATCTCATTACATTTACATGGTTCGGATAGGTAAAGCGTAGTAGCCCGTATACGTCCGGCAGAAATTCGCTTAAATACGGTCCCATACTGAGACAGGCCTTAAGCATGTACAATCTAGATTAAATGGACCAAAATAGTATAATTTTTTTTTGTTTCAATCAGAAAAAAAATTGCGTGATATTTGCCGAGACCCCCCCTCTCTCCAACGGAAGATTAGATGAGATTTGACTCGACCCCCTCCCCCCCTTAAACATCTCACGTAATTTATGGACGCCCCCTAACGGGTTTCAGAGATATAGACAAAATTGTAAGAGCTGTTTTGAATCATTACTATAATTATTCAGTGAAGTGCTCTGCTTTACAGCGATGCAGCTCAATATCTAGGAGATATACAAAAAAATGTTGTATGCACAAATTGTAGAAAATTGAGTGCTCTATCAGATTGATAATAAGTATTTTTAGCTTAAGACTCACTGGTAAGGAGATATGTGTATTTCAAAGACAACATTTTAAGTCATCATCAAAATTAAATGCAGAATATAAAGCCTTATTCTCAGTCACTATTTTTATATTTAATTCATGTTTCATTTTGAGTTTAGTTAATTTAGTTGGTGCGCATGCGTCGTTAGTAATATAAATTTGGACTAAATTTAATGTAGAATAATTATAATTGCTGTTTTTATTAACAATTAGTAACAGAAATTGTTTTTATTTCTTTATTTTTGACAAACTGTCAGTGAACTTCTTTTAAAAATAAATCCTACTGCATTTTGACAGATTATCACATTTTTGAGGTTATAATATAAGATAGTTTTATAGAAAAAGACATAAAACACATAAGAAGAACAGCAAGGTTTAGATTGGGAAATGAGGAAAAAGGAAACAGATACTGGGAAAAGAGTGAGGAAAGAAAGTGTACGAAACACTGGAGCACATTAAGTTTGAGTGTAAGGAAAAAGTAGCAAGCGAAAGGAATATTGGCCAGCTATTAAAGGGAGGCAGTGAAGGAAAGAGGTGGATGGCGGAAATAGTAAGAAGGAAAGGAAAAACAGGAGAATAAATAAGCTGGTGGAGAATAATAGAGAGGGTCAAAAGAAGAAGAAGCAGAAAGCACTTTTGGAAGTAGTAAAAGTCTAGAATATTTTTAAGTTTGGTTTTAAGTTTGGAATGTATATAGGAATGAAATGTATTAGAAATATAATACTGTAGATTGTAAAGCCGAAAGGCACACACAATTAATATATATAAATAAAAAAAAAGTATATAAGATAGTTTTTTTAAATACAACTTGAATGATACTTTATAATTGGTTACTTAAGTTTTTCAAAACTGTTTTATATCGTATAGCATCTTTATTTGCTCATGTTTGAACAGCTGTCTCTTCACATCTGCAATTTAGGTCAGGTCTACGAAAACAGCAGATACTTCTACTTCTAGAATTCCTTGTATTTCACTCCGGTAGCGTCGGTACTATTACTTAAATAAATATTATTTCATAGCAAATTAAGTTTATTAAAGAACATCTAATTAAATAAATGAATAATATAACAATATTTAATTTAAAAATTACCTGATTCTTTTACATTTATTTTAATAGAAGAAGTGAGTAAAAGAATTTACAATTACGACAAGAAAAAGATCATAATTTCATTATTTGTACTACGAGAAAGCTTTTATGAGCTTTTGAGAGCTTTATTTTACAGTACTTAACTAAATCATAAATAATATAGTTTTCACACGTTCAAAGAAAATGTATTTGAGATGGATATACAGGAGATGTATATACATAGAGTTATAAATGAAAAAGTTGCCTTTTATAGTGGAATTAAACGAGAAAAACAAAATGTGCTATATGTGAAAACCGATGATTTCTGATTTCTGTAATATTGATCATTTAAAATATTTAAATTATCAGGAAATTGGTGCAAACTCGAAAAATTTATATTTTATACCTATCTCTTTTATTCTCCTACTATGTTTACATAATTGCTTCTTCCTTGCTCATTCATTGCTATTAAGGAGGTACAGGACGTACCTTCAATGCAAAAAGTTTATCTCTCGGTAATAGGAAATGCAAAATACGAAGGACATGAGGATCGAGCAAATATTGGGACTGTACCTTTGAAAATGAATTTTTCAATTCCCTATTAAGCTACTTTTTGCTTATTAAAATGATTTTTTATGCATATAATAGTTAAATAATTGAAAAGTTACATCAAATTTATATTAATTCAATTTAAATTCAAATTAAATATTTTGAAAAAGGAATAATAAATTTTGCAACGCAGCAAATTTACGTGTGTTGACGCATGCGTGATTTGGTTCTTTGACCAATAAATTGTTATATTTTATGTAACATTTATTCCGATTTTGAATTTCCCGCTCAAATTGGCATTTGCAACGGTGCCGACTTATAACCTACATTTACTGTTTCTTAAAGGTTTTATTTAAATATTTTCGTAAATAGATATCCTTTTGATAATTTTCTTTTTGCAATAGTTACAAAAAAAGATTTTTTTATATACACTTAGTTTTTGAAAGCCGTGTCACCATTTTTTTATAGTTAAAAGTTATATTATGTGGTGAAATTGAGCTAAAAATTATGATTTGTATGGAAAATGACTATTTAGGTCACTAGGTCATTTAGGCCCTAGGTCTCTAAAATTTTGAGACAGCATGTATTTTAACTATTTGTATCGACCCTCCAAATTTCACAACATTTTCATCATTTACGTCAACGTCCTGTACCTCCTTAACATTTAACATTGTATGAATAAAATCATTTTGTTATTATTTTAATGAAAAAAATTAAGCAAAATTTTTAGACTAAATATAACTTGGTTTTATTTAAGTAAGATATTGCATGAATGTAAAGTAACATTTTTATGTTGATATATATATATATATATATATATATATATATATATATATATATATATATATATATATATATATATATACGTTTGTATAAATGTATAAGAACCATTTGTCGCATACTGTTCTTTGTTCTAACGATTAGAAATATCAATCAATGTCATTTGAAATACCCTCATGTCAACCCAATCCATCCCCATTGTTTGTCTCCTTCTAGTTTCTTTGTTTGACTATAATGCTGTCTCTTTTACTCTTGATTTTCATCTTTCAACACAATGGGTTTAACTAACAACAAAACTACTAGTCCCCCTTCCACCCACTTCGTCTCCCTAAACCCTTACTACTACTTCAAGAAGCTGATGTTTTAATAAAGTGGTCTGTTATATTGTTGTTCTTCTAAGAAGTTCAAACTAATTATTATAGTTGTATTTCTCGTTTGTATGCATTGTACTTTGACCTAGTTAGCCTTGTGGTGGCAGACCTACCCCTAAAGACAAGATTTGTAGACAGTTACAATCAAAAAACATTTTATTACTACTTTATAAATTCTAAAATCATTTTGAATACAAAAAAATATTTGTCGTGCTTGTTAGTTAACATATTTTATAAACTGTGGTGTTCCAATAGGAACTGACTGTTTTAAAATTGCCGCCATTTTATATAAGTGCAACTTTATCACTGGAGATTTGTTATATGTGGTCTAGAGAAATGGGAAAATAATCAAGCAACGTTATACAGTACAGCAACCCACACAGATCGTGAAAATGTACTACTAAAATAATTTTTCGTGATTGTCACGAATTCGACACTAGAATCTGATATCAGCTTAAATGATGCCTTAAACGAAAGGCCAATAACCAAGCATGTTTTTAAAAAGGTTTCTACGATCGAGGCTATTTTATTTATTTTTCTAAATGCCATAAACTGCAGCAGCTTTTTTTAATTTTAAATGTTTTTACAACTTCAAAAGCGTATAGTATTTTTTTCGAAAAAATCAAACAATTAACATACCTACTTAAACTGGGCCACTGTTGGCATTTAAATATCAGAAATTGTGTTTTTATAAAAATAACATAAAAATAGCAGTAAAAAATAAATAAGAAGACTTCGGTTAAGACATGTATGGCTCAAAATGTTCTAAATGGTGTCAACTATCATCCCCATAAGGCTTTGCACCTTGCTACCAAACACCCTGTATTATAATATGCTAAATTTTATGTTATTTTGTTAATCAAGTATATGTATAAAATTAATGATTAACTTTCAAAATAATAACACACATAAAATTTGATGCGAAATTGATGATGATCGAAGTTGCAGTCAAAAGATTTCTATTAAAATAGATGTGTTAATTAATTTAACGTTTTTCTTCAAATCAAATTTTAAATTAATATATATATATAATAATTCTAGGTAAAGATTTATATGAATATATGAAAATAATGAATTTTTTTTAAATCTAATGCATCAATTTAATACAAATTATACAAAAATAATATATACAGATGCATCCATTGATTTAGAAAGAAATAAAGCAGGATTTGCTATATATGAACAAATACATTTAAGATATTATAAATTTAAATTAAATAACAAAGTTTGCTCTTATACTGGTGAAAAATTAGCATTATTAAAAGCATTGGAAATTAATGAAAATATCAACAACATTAAAATTATAATAATAACGGATTCCTTAAGTGTTTTAAAATATTTAAATTCTAATGATAACAAATCAAATAACAAGCAAAATTAAGGAGATGTATTTCAATATAATAAATAAGAATAATACCATAAAATTTATATGGATACAAGGATATTGTGGAATAAGAGGAAACGAAATTGCGTATAAATTGGCAAAAGAATCAATAAATTTAGAAATTGAGATGAAAATGAAATTACCTTCAAATGAAATTTTTAATATAATCAAAAAATTAAACTTCAATTTGAGAAACACAGATTTCATTAACAAAAGTCAGTTAAAAGGAAGAGATTATTATATATATATATATATATATATAAATATATATATATATATATATATATATATATATATATATATATATATTTTTAGTGACTTTGAATTTTGAAATTGTTGACTATATATAATAATAAAGATATTTATAATATTCGTTGGTGATGTACATGCTTTTCAAATAATATATAATTCATATAACTATAAAATATTTTTTAAAAAAAGCTCTCTTGAGCTTGAAGCTTTAAAGCGTTCCAAACGATTCAGAATACAACAATTACTATACGTCTAGTGCTACAAGCTAAAGAAAAGCTCTTAATGTTATTATTGAAAAAAGTTTATAAATAGAGAAAAAAATATATATATAATATATACTTTTTTAACATATATATTTGTTAAAGTAAAATGTTAAGCATTCATATTATATAAGAGTAATATTTTTATTTTATTTTCTTATATACTGGAAATTGTGAAAATGTACTCATTCGGAAGAATCTCAACAATACTGGTAAGTCCGGGCAATAGACTGGAAAATAAAAATGTGTTATAATGCCAAAGGATCTGAGATTATTAGAAAAGTTGATACATTTTTTGTATTATGTATTAACTGTTTTGTATTATTATTATTATCAAAGTTTTTTTTATTGTATTACTACGATTTCAACAGCTAGGTGATTTCTCGCGTTAATGGGCTTGTGTCCTCATTTTTTAGTGGTCGATTTTTCAATTGTTGATTGAAACTGATGTTAATAAATTGGGTATTGGCGTGTCTATTTTATTAAATATCTAAATATTGACGGAGATATAGCAATTAAAAGTTTGAATAGTTTTAGCGCTAGAAATGGTAGGCCATATTTGTATGACGTGAAATGCATTTTAACGTCAGTTATTTGTTGAGGTCAGTGCTGTGGTAATGTTCTGTAGCTGTTGGTAGTCAAATAATCAAGTCAAATCAAAGAATAATAAGTTTTTATTTTATTTAACCCTGCTAACGCAGACATAATATTGGAATTTTATTGTTCCTTGAAATAGCTGTAAATAATATTTGATATTTTGATATATAAATACATATAGCAGAGATTTATGATCTGTAAGGTTGGTAACCTTACACAAGGATTGTGATGTCACATGCATTTGGAATGTGTACAACGTTAAATCCCTTTAATAATTAAAGAGACAAAATGACTTTTTTAATTGTTAATATCTCTTAACATATAAGGAGTTATTAAAAAATAATTGAACATTTGAGGTTCTAGTAACCCACTTTATCAATATATAGTACACTTTTATAGAAATTCAGACATAGGACATAAGCCCATTGTAATATAATAATTGTGTGTTTTGTAGATTTGTTTATTTATATGGTTGATATATTTGTCTATCATTTGGTGACATATATTCTCTCATTTTTGTTACAGGAAGCTGACATTGCCATAGCTTCAATGACAATAACATCTGAGCGAGAACGCGTCATCGATTTCAGCAAACCGTTCATGTCACTTGGAATATCGATAATGATTAAGAAACCCGTGAAACAGAAGCCTGGTGTGTTCAGTTTCTTGAACCCCTTGTCAAAGGAAATTTGGGTGAGTGACATTTACATTATGACATAATTGTATTAGTGTAATGTAACATATAGAACTGCTTCAGATGGAATGGTTACGTACACAGGAGTGTATTTCTTAGAATTGTTGAAAATATTTATATGTTAGTCACTAAACTTAAGGACTTCAAAAGAAAATCATGAAAATTTAAATATGTTTATTTATTAATACAAAGAAAAAAATTCAATGCTCCTTGTGGTACCAAATTTTGTAGATTTTGACTATTGCATACGAACCTTATACCGACTTATATTGAGACAGATGTTTTGAGATATAACAATGGTAATTTTCTTAGGACTGTTTTGAAAAATTTAGAATATATTGTCCTGTACAAAATTTACAAGAAGCGGTGTTATGTTTTTATATAAAATAAGTTTAAAGTGAGCTACTTTTCATATTTTTCGACAGTACATCATTTAATTTTACAATTGCTCAAAATCAGCTTTATCAATGTTTTTGAAAACCTTACCTTAAATTTTCTACTTACTTTGGAAAAATCTAATAGAATTCCAATAAATTTGTGTCGAGTTTTCTGCACGAACAATATTCGTGTTTTAAGTGGCGAAATTAAATCCAGTGGCGAGGGTGATTGGGATAAAGAGTATGGTCAGAGAAGAAATTTGAAACATACATTAGAAATCATAATAAGCACTATTCCCATCGTCCAAGTCGCTCATCGTCTTGGCAAAACTCCTTTTTACATCTGCATGAAGTAAAATCTCATATATTAGGCCTGTCGCCGAACGAATTTTGACCGGACGTATACTACGCTACTACGGTTAACCTATCCGAACCCAGTAAATGTAATGACTCTCACACTGCAAGCGACAAAGTCGTCCGAATACGGACGTTACGTAGCTCTCATACTGGAAAGTACATTAAAGAGAATGCAATAGTCTCTTTCATAACAGTGGTGTATCGATAAAAATTAAAGTAAAAGTTTGCTCTTATGATAAATTATGTTAGTGCAAAACAACTCCAATACACCCTACAGTACACAAGATGACTTGGCGTACTGTCGTATCGGTACGTGGTATGTATGTATTGTGACACAACACATGCAAAGAACACAGGAGTCGCTGATTTACGTCCGAATTCACCGTCGCTTAAATACGCTTGCAGTGTTGACAGACACATATTATATATGCATATATAATTTTCTAAGTTTTTAAGTTTCCATTTATGTAAGTGAATGTACAAAAGACAATTCCTTCTAACTGCAACTAATGTCCATCCTAATAAATATAATGACCACAAAGAATTTTAGACAAATTATTTACCACAATAATCTTCTTATAATATATTAATTAAACGAAGTAAATAAATTTTAATATAATATCGTATACTCGTATACAAAGGGCAAAGGTTAATAAAGATATAAAGATTATGAGGCTAAATTATTATAATAATATTCAAAAGCCTTTATATCGCCCATTTCTATCACACGTTCAATGATATATTGCTGGGAGCATCTGATACATAGCAAATTAGATTAACTCGTAGTTCCGACGTTGGTGTCGGCATCGGCATCGGCGTCGTTTCTGGCGTCGGTATGTATTTATCAGTTTCTCTAGCACGATCGGTGAACTGGCTTATATCGACTCTATGTTTTTACCTTGATTATTTGTGTATATGTATGCGATATACATATGTAATATACATATACATATATTTTCCAATAAATCGTACGATTATAGAGGTAAATTATTTAGCTAAATAAATAAACGAACTATATTTTGTACCAGTTAAATTAGGGATTAAAACAGGTGCACTATCAAAACTTGTATATTAAATAAACAGTATTTTATATAGGCAGGATCATGTCGTAGGTGATTTTCAATAAAAGTCATGTTTTCATATTCTGGATTTTATAACAAATATATTCTCTTTTGAAAATGTTTCTTTGGTGAAATGTATTAATTAAAGATGAATGAAGGCTTCTATAATTTAAGATTAGGAAAAAAGTGTATGAAATCATTATAAATTAATTCCCAAAGATGTACGAAATTTGCAATGTTTTTATCGTGTTAGATTAAAATTAGTTAGACTAAGATTTTTTTTTGAATACTAAAGATTATTACAATCTGTCCTGCTTGTAGGACATTCAGTAATAGGTATATCAAAATAAAATGTCTTGCGCGGGATATGCCCATTGACTCATCCCTCAATTTTAATAGATCCTAGATTCTGTTTATTTGGCTAGTAGGTCCTGAGGTACTTTCTTTTTTAGTCTGCGTACTGTGGAAATATTGGACATTAGACAGCTGGCCAAATTGTTTGGATGTTCTATTATTCTCTCCTTGTATACTTTGGTTCTAAGCACTATTTCTTCTTTTACTGTAGGTATATCCAGGTCTCGATGTATTATGTGATTAGGTACAAACCATGGTGCATTCGTGACAATCCTTAGACTAAGATTTACCATACACTTTAATATTTATTATTTTCGATGATCTGTCTATGTCACATTCACTAACTTGACTTTAAAAACGAAACTCTACCTCAAGCAGAATCTGCCAAATACTTGGGATTACATCTAGATCGTAGATTGAACTGGAAATAAACATATCCAGGTTTTGAAAAATGAACCAGGTTTTGCAAAATGTATTGGTTGATGGAATGCACGATTCTCCTCTATAAATCAATATTATTGCCCATCTGGTATTATGGCATCGAACTAAAAGGCTCCGTGATTCGTCAGAAATACAACTATTAAAAATGATCTTTATATATCATAAGTCAGAGACCTTATACCGATACGAAGCGGAAATACCGGAAACGACTACAAATTCTTCCGAATTCACTTGCTAAAAGTTTGCTGAAATATAAAAAGTGTGCCAGACTAAAGAGATGAGTGCCCATAGACTTATTCCCAATACAAATACCGAGCAATTAATACATAAAAACAATTACATACAATTATAATTTAAAGTAGGAGGATCCACTACTCACAAGCCAGTAGTTCAGTGACATAAAATTTTCTTAATATCATTAGGTTGATAGTACGTAAATTCTAATAGTTAAAAAAAAAAAACTTATTTCCGAGTAAAAATATAAGTATAAACTACTACAAAAGCATATTTTCAATTATTTTACTCAATAGAATCATTCGCCTGCATTGAAAGCTTTATTAACGCCGACCTTAATCACAATTTATTAATTACTAAATTGGAAACGGCCAAATTTAATGGTTGCAGTTAGAATTAACGCCTAAACGTGTAAATAACCCCTTTTTAAGAGGCCCGGCATGAATATTTTTAAGAAATTCTTTGTTACCAATCGCCAGTTTGTTCATTTACGTCATATGCCGGATCGGCGCGTATTATCTTAGTCAATGTTTACAATTTCTTACTAATTTTTCTCTTTTCTTTTAGGTGTGCGTCATCTTCAGCTATATCGGCGTCAGCATTGTACTTTTCATGGTGTCCAGATTCTCCCCATACGAATGGCGAGTCCTCCATCTATCAGGAGATCCCCATGATCCTATCCCCACTCAACCTTCCCCACAAAGTTCCATGGCGAATGATTTCAGCATCCTAAATTCCCTTTGGTTTTCCCTGGGTGCTTTCATGCAACAGGGATGCGATATCTCTCCTAGATCCATATCCGGTCGAATCGTTGGTTCAGTTTGGTGGTTCTTCACGCTGATCCTCATCAGTTCGTACACTGCTAACTTGGCCGCCTTCCTAACAGTGGAACGGATGGTAGCGCCCATCAACTCTCCTGATGACCTCGTCTCCCAAACAGAAGTTCAGTACGGAACACTCTATCACGGATCGACTTGGGATTTCTTCAGAGTAAGTTTCTTAACTTTTTTCAAGAGAAATTATTATTCATTTATGTAAATATGAAATTTCTACTAAAATTAAAACTAGTAGAAATTTTAATTTATTTAACAACAAATATTTTTAACTTTATTCTCTTGAGATACATTACATATTATTGTGTTATTATTTTGAAACGGGAAGTTGCATATTCAAGTTATTGTTGATAAACATGCAATGGAAGTTTGCAGCACGTAAGGGTGCTCCTGTAGTGTTCTGAAAGAAAAATTTTATGCTGTATAAGAGAAAGAACTGTTTTTATACTGTTGTATTTATATATCTTGTCATGTTAATGCATGTTTAAAGAGATGAAGCGACAAATGCATACTCAGGGTACTCTCACTTAGTGTACAATTCATCAATGTCGCTTTAGGCGCCAAAGTCGCCATTTTTGGAATAGTGAACTAAGATGCTCGGCGACTCAACATTTGAAGGGAATGAAGGGTGAAGGGAGTGCACTGAGCTAAAGTTCAGTGCAGTTCAGTGATACCACATATTAAAACATAATATTTATATATATATATTAATATTGTAGTTTTATTTTGTGTCATGCTTTGTATCACTGTGTATACAATTATTTGCATTTGTTTAGTACTATACAAAAATATTATGTTTTAATATGTGGTATCACTGAACTGCACTGAACTTTAGTTCAGTGCACTCCCTTCGCCCTTCATTCCCTTCAAATGTTGAGTCGCCGAGCATTTTAGTTCACTATTCCAAAAATGGCGACTTTGGCGCCTAAAGCGACATTGATGACTTGTACACTAAGTGAGGGTACCCTGTGCATACTGCTCCAAAGAGATACGCCGACAAAAGTATATGGGTTTTGAATAGTTATTCCGTAGTGCGTGTGTCCTCATTCGACTATATGTTCTACAAAAAAAAAGGCACAGGTTAACAAATACTACTATAATTATTCTAAACGTTTGAAAAAGTTAATATAGCTAGAAATCTATGGTCATTATTCAAGGGTTGCAATTTGCCAACTTCCTATATAACTAACTACCCCTAAATATAATATAAGCTCTTTATTATAAAACTATAAACGAAGAGGCTTAAATGATAAAAGTATCTTAATTTTTCTTTTCCCCTTTTCGTATAATTTTAAAAGTTTTTCACAGAATTTCAAACTCATGTTTATTCAAATATGTTAAACATTTAATTCAATTTGTATATTCTGTGGATGAATTAAGTGAGTGGTAACAGTAGAGTGAGTGAGATGAAGAGATAGGAGAACAAACAGGAGTGAAAGAGAGATGAGAAACGGATGCAGGAGATATATAAAGTCAGTATGAAGTCTTCTTTATATTGGTAATATAATTATCAAATTCTTCTAATTAAGTTTTCTTTAATTTAATTAAGTATATTATGGTACTAGCAATTAAAAATGATTAGAATGAAAAAATAATAATTCTGAGGGCTTTTACTGAGAGTGGAAAACTCGAAGAAAATTACGGAAA
The DNA here is from genome assembly GCA_963678705.1 of Panorpa germanica. Lineage (NCBI taxonomy): Eukaryota > Metazoa > Arthropoda > Insecta > Mecoptera > Panorpidae > Panorpa > Panorpa germanica. The sequence goes on along the minus strand of OY783223.1, from coordinate 4,658,104 downwards.
AAGATTTTATAAAAATTGTGTAAAAAATATCTAAAACGAAGGTGGTCTTGTACACATATACATGATTTATATACTGAGATTTTAGCCCAGAGGCCTCGAGGAAAAGTACCTTGTGGCTTTTGAGAGATACAATCAAATTTGGAGTAAATTTAACTCGGTAAATTATTTTTCTATTTTTACCCAACACGAAACCTGGTAATATTTAATTTAAAAACGTCTTCTTAAGAAGTTTTATGATTGTGTTAATCCATAAACCTTCTGAACACAGTTACATGTTTTTAAACACTGCAATAGTAGTTTCCTGTTACGTAAATGATTATACCTAATATACAATATTTTGTTACCTATTTTACAACTTTCTAAAAAATTAATCTATACTTTTATGCAGAACACCTTTTTAAGGATTGTAAAATCTGCTTTTTAGGGGTTAATGGCTATGAAATAAACGTCGGTGAAGTACGCGGCCGAGTCGATTCGGACTAGTGGTGTAAATCAAAAATTAATTCGGTGTTAAATCGAACTTTAAATTACATGGATAATCGGAACATTTAAGCAAATATTTAAGTGATAATAGACTGTAGAAGTATTAAGTAACTTAAATATTATTATATAATATATAAATTCACCAATTAGTGTCTTATATTGCTGTTTTAATATTGGAAAATAAAACGCAAGCGAACATTTAATACCTCATTATTTAATTAAAATTTTTTTTATAAATAGGTTAACTAATATGTCTCTTAGGTAATTACAAAATTTCAGCCGTAACTTATTCTTATTTTCTTCAAGATATGAAACAGAGCTGTACATGGTTTCACTAAATTGTAATTTTTGATATACCCTTTATATACCCTTTTACATGAAATTTTGCTTAAGTAAAATATTCAATGAACGTAACGTAAAATGGTGGAATGTATTTGTATTATTATTATTTTAATCTTTATTTGAATGCATCAACTTTCAACAGTTATTAGCACTTAAGGTGAAACATTACTTCATGGTTATATAGTTAGATATAGATGGGAACAGTGTACTAAAATCGATTTGTAACTTTGTACTAGCACACCATGTTTTTAAATATAAAAACGTTAATAACTTTGCACACGATTGAGCTATTTAAACTATCTAAACTTTAGGAATCAACACATAATTTACAATTTATAGACACGAGTATGGGTATATAAAATAACGGAGATTAAATTAGTTTCATTGATAAAGTCAATCACTTTTTTCAGACTTTCTCTGCTTTGAAATATCTGCTTATAGTCTTGAGGCATAATACAGTTTCGTCTGTGCGCTGAGTACTTGGAGCTTTGAAGAATAATATGCTTTACTGTTAGTGGGCTATTACTTTTAGTATACTTGTTTTTTTTATTTTCAACGTTATAATTTAATTCACTTTATTTTATAATGTATTATAGATGATAGAGTAATTAAAAGCCGGATTAATTTAAGTCAAAGAAGCAAAGGAGAGCATCAAACAACTATTTCGTGTTTTCATCTTTTTTCTTTCTCCACTTTCATACAACTTCTCTCTCTCTCTCACTTCATTCTCAACCACTGCCTTCTAATATACTTTATTCAATATAAATTATTATATTTATTTTTATTTCTTTATTTTACACAAGCTTAAATTTATCGATAAAAGAAGAAGGTGTACTAGGTATCTAGGTGTATAATTCATTAGCGCCACCTTTACGTGAAGCTCAGAACTTTTCGCTCTAATAAACTGACCAAGTTCATTAAGTATGTATAATCATTAATAAAATTATCATGCTCCCTTTGACGGACATGAAAAGAACACAAATTGAACAGATTCAGGTCCTGACTCGCCTCGACTCACCCCGACTCGGGTTCGACCGTTCAAAACGGTTAATTACTGTATTCGTTACGTTAATTAATTACAGGAAATCTAAATTACAAACATGTAGTGTATTTGATATTCTATATATCACAGAAATCATAAAGCAGTATTTATTATCAGCTGTATGGTACGCTACGGTACCTCTAGTAATATTAGTCCTTAGTCTAGGTTAACATGTACACAAAATGAAATTATAATATATATCAGAGGTTGTAAACCTTTCGTACATGCTCTGAAATTCATATTAACATCATTTTTTATATGTATTTCTTTAAGGTAGTTGTATCGTGGAATGACTTTTCAAAGGATTTTAATAAAACTTCATTTAATTGCTCTTTAATTAATTATAAGACATATTGACCTCAGGTCGATTAAAATTTACCACTCCATTATTGAGAAAAACGATATTAAAGTTTTGTTATTTTAACACAGGCTCTTATGGGAAATAGTAATTTCAATGTTATTTTTATCGAATAAAATAAAAACGATTCAAAGGAATTCAATAAAAATTTAATATATTATAGAAACAGTAGTTATTAATCACATAAAAAAAAATGGAAATTATTGTCCACGCCATTACAGAAATAAAATTTTGTAAACATTGATAATACGTGTATATACGTGTATGTATGTGAATATACGTGTAGATACTATTTACATGTAGTGAGAACAGTGAGAATACGTGAATGTATATACGTGTATACGTGTATGGATGTGTAGATACTATTTACATGTAGTGAGAACAGTGAGACTGTACTTTCACAAAAGTTTTTAACGAGACTATTTGACACTAACGTTTCAGCTACATTATAATTTTAGGTTGCTGAGTTATACTTTTGAGCATGACTATCTCGGATCAACTACCTTAAAGGAATAATTCGAATCTTGTTGATATGGAAATAATTCAGAAAAGTTACTTTATCAATGCTAGTAATTTATAGTGTGTTAAAGTAATAAATGTTTTCAAGCCCTGGAAGTATTGGTAGTAATATATTTCAATGTTTAATAATTGCATATGTTTTAGAACATTGTTTATTACCTCCCAGGCTCACATAAATGCTTTAATCGTGATTATTATTAGCTTATTGTTATTACAGATTATAATAGCTGATAAATAACATGATATTATATATATATATATATTTTGGTAATTTACATACAAATTTTAATAATTACATTGTTTAACTTAAATCATACTATCTATATGATTTAAAGAAACGACATTTAAAGTTTATTATTTACCATAAATTGTCAATTCCTTTTTATATAATTTTATTATAACCTCACAATATGCACTAACTAACTAAATAAGTAAAAACGTGAGTTCAGTCGACTCCAAATCTTCTCTTCTCTTGCAATCGTTCTTCACGACTCCCTCTGCTTAAAAAGTTTCTCCTCCTTCTCACTTCTCTTTCTCTTTACCTCCATCATCATATAATTTCTCGGGCTTCCTAGGCGTGCAGCCTTTTATCGCCCTTAAAAATGTTCTGCTTTTTCTTATACTTTATATCCAGACAACAAGAATGATCTATTCATGGCTACTGCTGTTATAAATTTCGGTTTCTCGGGGGTGTTAATAGGAAGCGTCTGCAAAGTCTGTAGCACCGCCCTTTGAAGTCCATTTCTTGCCATTGCTGTATTTTTTCATTGCCACAGAATGTGGTCAGGATCTGCCTCCTCTTCACCACATTCGCATTTAGAGTTTGGAATGATTTTGTTTCTTGCTAGATGTTTCGGAGCTCCAGTATGATTCATTCTTAGTCTTGAGGTCATTGTTATTAATCTTCTTGGCCATGTTAATTTGGCAAACCATGGCTTACGTTTCAGTATTGGTTGTATTTTATAGAAATATCTACCTTTATCAGAATTATCCCACTTGTCTTGCCAATTTTCATTTAATTTTTTTCTAATTCAGCTTTCGTATTCGATTTTATAAAATATGTAATTTAGTTATCACAAGAAGCTGCTAGCTTGGCCATTTGGTCAGCTTTTTCATTTCCCTTATTATGTTAATATTTCGGCACTTATCTATTTCCCTATAGATGAAAACCCTTCTTTCGTTATAAATATAAATATTAAGAAAGACAACATTTTAATGAAAAAGAAAATACTAAAATAATATGTTGCCGAGTAATGTTAGTTCATTTAGTTGAACTTTACAATAGAGATGGAGTTACATTCGCTTATAGAGTCAGCGAGTAATTTTAGTTCATAAAAGACCCATACATGGTAGTAAAATCTGTAGTAACAGATCCGATTTTTAATCAGGGGATCTATAAACAAATATTGTTTTAAAAAGTTATCGTTTTGATTAAAATATCTTTTTAGTCGATGTTTTGTGTTTAGCTATAAGATATTATCTGACAATTGTGCTTCCATCTAGCACACCATTTCACTACTAATAAAACGATGTCCTATTGAACAGCACACGACTTGGTATAGCACAGTGTAGTACCGAGTACAGCCGGCAGGCGGCACGGCACAGCACGTTTATTTACTATTGAATAGTTTCCATCCTCTAACTCTATAATGACATAATTGTAATGCCTTTTGCAGCGTTCCCAAATCACCCTCTACAGCAAAATGTGGGAATACATGAACAGTAGAAAACACGTCTTCGTACGCACGTACGACGAAGGCATCCGAAGGGTGCGCACCTCCAAAGGAAAATATGCACTGTTGATCGAGTCACCCAAAAACGACTACACTAATGAAAGAGAGCCGTGTGACACCATGAAAGTTGGCAGAAACCTGGATGCGAAGGGATTTGGAGTTGCCACACCTATTGGTTCGCCCCTTCGGTGAGTTTTTATCATATTTTATTACGTATTCTTAGGACCTTCTTCTAAATTACGAGTATATTTCTAGACTATATGAATCTTATAATATGTATATGCTCAACGTAGAATTTTTTTTTTTTTATATTTATTTACTTATTTGCCTTGACTTTCTTTTGTCATAGTCACCATCAAACATTTTTTATACATCTTTTATAATTTATAATTCAATTTTACAAATTTCTAAATATTTCAATAATTCACTAATTAATTTTGAATCACCTAACAAATATTTAGTATTAACAGGAAAAGTTTTAATCACATCTAATATATCACTATTCAATTTTGATCTTTCTAAACTATAATTTATGCATTCAAATATAATATGATCGAAAGTTCCTTCTTCACCACATTGACATCTATCGTCAGATTTAATATTAATTTTGTGCAGGTGAGCTGGAGTTTTGCAATCATTACTTTTGATTCTGATTATAGTTGATATAATTTTGCGGGACTCATTTCTAAACCATCTCTTCTTACTTAAATTTGGATGTAACATATAATAATCTCTTCCTTTTAACTGACTTTTGTTAATGAAATCTGTGTTTCTCAAATTGAAGTTTAATTTTTTGATTATATTAAAAATTTCATATGAAGGTAATTTCACATTTTTTGCATTATTTATGCTAAATTACATTAATTGCAGAATTTACAAAGCTTTCATTTATACTAGAAGACTTATTTATCACTTGTTGTAGGTATTTAACTAGAGTGTAGAATGTTGTTGTTACTATGGATTGAAACAAGTTAAGTTTTACCAGCACAAATAAAATCTAACCCTTGTTTATATTAATGATTAGTTCTAACTTGACCATCATAAAACCTGGTATTTTTATTATGATACAAAATCTACTTACAAAATACTACTTAATGAAATATGTAATTTAACCTTAATATGAAATAGATTCGCCAAGTCAAACTTGTGTACTGTAGGGTGTATTGGAGTTATTTTGTACTAACATAATTTAACATGAGAACAAACTCTTACTTTAATTTTTATCGATACACCACTGTTCCGCTCCAGTCTGAGACGTCTGATTGCATTTACAAGGTTCGGATAGGTTTAGCGTTGTAGCATGTATTCGCTTGGTTAAAATTCGCTGATATACGGTTCCAGTATGAGCGCTACGTAACGCCCGTATTCGAATGGATTTGTCGCTTGCAGTGTGCGAGAGTTCATTACATTTACAGGGTTCAGATAGGTAAAGCGTAGTAGCGCGTAATCGTCCGATCAAAATTCGGTTGCAGTGTGCGACAGTCCTTAGTTTTTAGTAAGATAACAAATGTGAAACTTACACTGCAAGACAATTTCAATATAAGAAATAGAAAATAAACCTAGCAATTAGCTTTTGGCAAGCTACCAAATTCACACCGTTATCTACCATTATCGCTAACTTTTATAAAACGAAATTCATCGACAATTTTGTAAAAGAGTAAAGCTAAAAAAGTAAATAAAAATATTACATTTATTTCTAAATCGTTCATTTATTATTACTTTCATGTTTATATTTGCTTTAGTTGTGTTTGTTCAGTTCAGTTGAACAAATATGTGCAGGAGCCTTTAAAAAGTAAATAAAGTAAGAGACGAGACCAGGTTAAAATAATGAGATTAATTTATTTTTGTAATTTTATTTTATTTATTTTTCTTTGTCTTTAAAAGATATTAAAACAATTATAGCATTAAGGGGTTAGCACACCTTGAAATTTTCAGTAAAACGAATATTTTTTTGCTAATATTTATTAATAATATTGTTCAGAATATTTTAATGGGTTTGTGTCCTATGTCTTAATTTCTATAAAAGTGTACTATATATTGATAAAGTGGATTACTAGAACCTCAAATGTCCAATTATTTTTTAATAACTCCTTATATGTTTGGAGATATTAACAATTAAAAAAGTCATTTTGTCTCTTTAATTATTAAACGGATTCAACGTTGTACACATTCCAAGTGCATGTGACATCACAATCCTTGTGTTCGGTTACCAACCTTACAGATCATAAATCTCTGCTATATGTATTTATATATCAAAATATCGAATATTATTTACAGCTATTTCAATGAACAATCAAATTTCAATATTATGTCTTATTTATTTATTATCTTTGATTTGACTTGATTATTTGACTATCAACAGCTACAGAACATTACCACAGCACTGACCTACTCAACAAATAACTGACGTTAAAATGCATTTCACGTCATACAAATATGGCCGACCATTTCTAGCGCTAAAACTACAATTCAAACTTTTAATTGCTATATCTCCGTGAATATTTAGATATTTAATAAAATAGACACGCAAATACACATTTATTAACATTAATTTCAATCAACAATTGAAAAATGAGGACACAAGCCCATTTTTGATCCATGGTAATACTTCGAATATTATCTGAGTTATAGCAATTTGAAGTAGGCGCGACAATTTAATACTTATGTAATAGCGTTACACGCAGTATTGTGGCAGTTAATCTGATCTGTGACTATCAGGTTATAACTTTATCTATTCTAAAGAGATAGTGGAACACTTAAGTGCGAGTGGTACAGTTTTTTAAGAGGAAAGAAGTTAGGTACATGGCACTTTTATATTATGTACCTGGCATAATCTTTAAACAGACCATATATTTAAATTTCAATTCCATTTAATCAATATTCTGCAAGTAAAAATGTTCTCGATTGTTAATTCATAAGTTTGTTCATTATTTTCGTTACGGTAAAGAATTTTGAACTAATATTTTTTTAAAAGTATTTTTTCTTAAATTGCTATGCATCTTTTTTAATCCTCATATGGCAGTAAGATTTAGTTAAAGGGATGATCACTTTAGGTGGTCGTAATCCCCTGTAATTACCAGCGGTTTTTATTGATTTTGTAATTATTGTATTAAATATAAAGCAGAAGCGAACATTTTTTTTTGTGTGTGAGGTGCTCCTATTAAATAACGAGACTGACACTGTTTAACATTTTATTTTGATTTCAAACATATTTAATTATTATCACCTTCAATATACACCGCTCCTGTATCCCTACAACGCTCTATACGAGTTTGAAACAGTGCTAGAAGTCTTCTTCTGTCAGCTCCTTCAGGACTCAAATCTTGTTCCTTTTAATGCATAAGCATCTTGTTGTTAAAACGAGAGAATTTTAAGCACCGTTTTGGCAAACACTTTTGGAGTTCAAATTGTTTTGTAAAATTTGCCGAACGGATTCTTTATCAATTCCTGCAGTTTCAGCAAGGGCGTTAATCATCTTGAACGTCTTCTCGGCCATATTTAGAACGCTTAAATTCAAAGAAACGTGCACGCTATAAACATGAATTGCCATACACTTCTTTCAATAAATTATAAAGTTCAGTAACCGTTTTTCTAAGTTTCGTGTGAAATTTCATCACAAATTTGTTGCTCTATTGTTACACTTAACATTTTTCCGGCAAAACAAAACATATTCACGAATGCTGTCAGTCACTGGCGTTTAGTGTCGTGATATTTACTCTCCAATAGTTCTTATTGGTAGACCCTTTTGATTTTGGATTGAAATCTACCGGAAATGACATAGAAAGGCCCCGGTACGACCATGTGTATCTCTGTATTTTCAACAGAACATGTTGAAAGCAGAAAATAAAATGTAAACTATAAAGTTAAAGTTCTGTAACACAATTTTAAAAACAGTATTTTATTGAAAAAGCTTCTCCAACGCCCTCCTCCCCCCCGGCCCCACTATGTCGGCCTGTTTTTCACCGCCTTACAATCCAACAATCCTGAACCGAGAACGAGTATATATTTTTTTACATTTCCATGTTCCTATTGTATATTTTTAACTTGAATCTAGAACGTACTCGTATTTTGTAATTTCTATTTTGCAAACATTTTTATAATGCAATAAAAACTTTTTACATATTTTTTTTTTCACAAGAGAAATAATTTTTTTTTTTTTAAACTTACTTGTTCACATGTTACATTTTTTCATCGTTTTATAGAAAAGCTAGAGCCATGGTATATGGTGTAGCATGATGGGGTGGTACCATACATTACATTTGGAAGCAATATATTTTACCCCGTCTAAGTGCGATTTTCAAGTATTTGAAGAATTTCGATTTAAGGACACATGCATGCTTAAGCAAACATAGCGAGTTGTATGTTCATGTAAATATTAAATTTTATGGAGATGACAGTTCGACAACGTCAGGGTCGGCTTAGGAGTAGAGCTATCTCATATGGGCCACATTCTAACTTATAAGGTTTCTTTTAGGATCAGGCGAGGGTCATATAATAACGTTTAGGTTGAAACGAGGTTCACTTTACTGTTTTCAGGATGAAAAGAGGTGCAAAGCTTAAATTCCTACTTATAGTATTTAAATCGAATAAAGAATACTAAATTCTACGGTGTTGAACTTTTAAAAACCCCACAAAAGTAGTAAAGTCAATTTTCGACAACTCTGTACGTATAAATATGCATGATCAAAGGATCCACATTATTTCTCAAAATAACACAGAAATATAATTTAATTTTAATGAGGTTTTCGTATTTTCATTAAAAACTTATAAATTAATCTATTAATCCCAACAATAATAATTTAAAATAATTTTGTTATATAATTAGTATACAGAGTCTTTGTTTTCTCTCTTTTACTCTCTTACTATACCTTTTATCTATTCCATTCTCTCTCACTCTTACTTTACAACCCTTATTGTAGAATAAAGGTGCCCTTATAACAATAATTTGTTTTTAATTAGGTTACTTATATTTATTCACGTTATATTTAAAATTACTTGTTAAAACAATCAAAATTTTAATTAAGTATGGAATGCAATCAAACATTTCTCCCCTCCTGCCAGTTTTTGTATTGAATTTGAAATGGAATATAAAACTGATTAAAACCCTTAATTAAAAGAGACAGGTATTTGTATATGTTTTACATATATATATATATATATATATATATATATATATATATATATATATATATACAATACATACAAATATATATATATATATATATATATATATATATATATATATATATGTGTGTGTGTGTGTGTTAAAAAAACTGTTACATATTACAAATTATAGCCGCTTTAGGGGATTAAAAATCAACCACTTTCACATTCATATTAGGGTAGAGATTTTCACGAAATTAAACCTTATACAGCCATATAATATAGCCCTGCTTGTCTACTAATAACTTGTATACAAAAAAATAGATAAGATCAGTAGAGTAACTGAGCCTGTTTTAGAGTAATGGGCTTGTTTACTCATTTTTTACGGGTCGATGTTTTAGTTGTTGATTGAAATTGATGTTAATAAATGTATAATGGCGTTTTTATTTTAAAAAATATCTAAATATTGACGGAGATATAGCAATTAAATATTCGAATTGTAGTTTTAGCGCTACAGATGTCGGCCATATTTATGACGTAACATGTCTGTACTGTTAAGGGTAGGTCAGTTATTTTTTATATGTGTAAGAGTTCTGTGTGGAATATGCTATCTCTTTTACGCTCTGTTGTATAAAAGTGATAGCAACTTAGCGGACGTAATGTCACATGTCTTGGAATGTTCTACAACGTTGAATCCCTTTAATTATTAAAGGCACAAAATGACTTCTTTAATTGTTAATATCTCCTAACATATAAGGAGTTATTAAAAAGTTATTGGGCATTTGAGGTTCTAGTACTTATTATTACACCAATTTTAAAAGGGGGCTCCACATGTAAACTTTGCACTGCTCCGTGTTTTTTCGGGCCAGTTTTGTTCTTTACAGTACAATTTGTAAAATATATACATTTGATACATATTTATATTTATGTATATAACTTCAAGATGGCGGCTAACTGTCCTGAGACGTATTTAGCAGTTAATAATAGTTAGGAGCAAGTTAATAAGTACCCCACCCCCCCTCAGTTTCTGTTTCATGCAATAAATATCGAATAAGTGGGTGGGGTCATAAGTTAGAGAGTGGGGCAAATGTTTTAGTGGAGGGGATGGGTTAACAGAAACTTTAAAGTCATCATAGTACATATATACTACACGTAGTATACTAGTTTATAGACGTAGTAAGGCTAAAACTTAATTAAGTTATTTACGAGCAAACTGTAATTATTGAGATTGATACTAGGTTATTAAGATATCTTGGAAAAGTAGTTAATTCGGGAGGGGAAGGGTTAGTTTTACCTCTCTTTCTGTAAAACTTATACATACAAAAGTTTTATTCAAGGGAAAAATCAAAATTCACTCTATAAGTTTGTAGGATGACATATAGATGGCAGCACTATCGACAAATCTATATGATTTTTAGATAGTACCAACCTTCAAACGAATTGTGTCGAAATTTCATAACATTCCGAACATTAGTTTACAAGTTATAGTGGTTTAAGTGACGCTACTTTTTGTAATTTTCAAAACAGTGGAAAATCTGAATATATAATATATAATAGGAAAACATAGCGGGAGAAAAGACAAAGACAAATTCAAGTTTTATTTTGTTACACATAGTGAATAAATTGTTTTATTTTCTATTAATATCCTGTACCGCATATTTATACTGTACAAAGCCTGACTTTATACCACTCTAGTAGACCATAGTACATTACAGCGTCCGTAATTATCATATGAAAGGACTGTCCTTACAAAGGTTTATCTCTATACAAAATCATTAAAGCAGTGGTAGTCAAACTGAACTTCAATTATTTTATAGGAAATCAAAATGAGCATACTATGTAAATTTAACTAAATTACGTCACAGAAACTTTATGGTTTTTTGACCGCACTTTCTGTTCTCTTGCCACGTCTTGTCCCACCTGAATTCCTCCCCCCCTCGATTTTATGTCTCATTAAGAACAATCTAGTCTTACTTTGTCTACTATTCTTTTTGATGTTATGATGCTTATGATCTCCCCTCTTATAAGTACTAAGCAACAGGAAATTCTCCTCTCCTCTGTTATCACGTCTTGACCCCCCCCCCCCCCTCTTTCGTTTTTACGTCACTCATTTTAAGAAGACATTAAGCTTTGTTCTTATTTGTTCCATGTTATTTGGACTAGTTTTTGATGTGTAATTTTAATTTAATTAATTAACAATATATATAAGCGGATTTATTACCTTAGCTATTATTAAGGACAATAGGTTTTTTGTTTAGTTTTTGACATTTTTTGTATTTTTCTTGGTTTTTCTCTTTATATGTAAAAATTCAGCATGCGTTTGTGCTCGCAAAACTCGAAAAGTAGTCGGTCGATTGACTTGAAATTTTGACACAACGTTGTGTTGTCGAAAATCGAATTTATTTCTTTCCAGTTGATCATCGTTTGTGTGTGTGTCTTTTATTTACTTTCTCATCTATCAGACTGAAACACAGCAAAGCGCGGTTCACGGAATCATGGAATTAGCTTGTAGCAAGGTAGAAAGTGTTTTACTTGCATTGTAAGACAGTTTCTATATAAGACGATGAAACTGAACCTTAGAATTAGCTTGTGGTAATCTACAAAGTGCGATAATCGCATTCCAAGACCAATTTCTACCTGTGATACAGAAAATCTTTAACAGTTCCAAAGAAAAAATTGATGAAACAGTAATGTGTAAGAAAAGAATCATGTGCGCCACTGTTTTCCAACTATTTCATTCCATTACTTATGCTGATGACCAACATACGAATGAAAACATAAAAGTAGAAGAAAAAAAAAACCACAAAAGTAGTATGATTTATTCTACAGTAGACAGATTTATACGGCTAATAAAGCTCTTCTCTGAACCGTGCAAGCAGAGCATCATAACCACCCTTAGTTAACCCCCTTCTCACACCCTTAACAACCGCTAGGAACACGACACCCCTGCCCTGACCCATTACGGGTTCGTCAACATGCCGTTAACAAGGTGATACGTCAACTGTACACATTTTTTAAAAGATTTTTATTTTTCTTACAATTTTATCTTACTTCTAAAATTGAAGGAATTGAACTTTCTTTTCTCTACATCCCTCTCTCACTGTTTCTTAAATGTATTTATTTACTGTATTTATTTATTTCAATTAATTCTCAGCCTGTTTTAGCTTTCGTAGACCTATCTGATTTACTAATATTATTTTTTAATACGATCTAGTATATTTATAGTCACCTTGTGTGATAACATAAAAAAACTATATAAATAAAAACTTCTTTTAGTTGAAATATACATAATAATAATGCCAAAGTGGGGTTTCCCTGTTTTTACCATTAAATTTAATAATATCGTATATATTTCGTAAACTCGCAAAAAAGTTTTGCATATAAATTATTTAGATATTTGATATTAGCTGTAGCCTACTACTCTACTTATCATTCACCATTTTATAATTCTTTCCCTGGAACTAACCTCTTTCGCTCTTTCTTAGTAATTTCTTTAAAATAATAATAATGAGATTTTTCGCAGTTCTTAAAACTGCGCTTAAAAAATTCCCAATGTTTTTTTAAATTATAATTTGATAGGGTTCTTAGGGCCATGGCTCTTTTCGCTCTGTGAATTACAATAACTTTAATTTACATTGCGTATCGTACTTGCAAAATCGTCTTCAACATTTCCTCGTTTGATTCTTTCTTCTAACGTCGTTCTCTACTTCTTTTCGCTTTTTCTCATTCTTTATTTCTATTTCTTTCTGTATTATGTTTCCATTGCATCAAACTGCTCCTCAACCACTGTCATTCCGCTATTCTCCTTTCCCTTTTTTCTCCTTTTTGTTCATTATCCTCTTCCTCCTCATCATCCAGATCTTATTCAACTTCCTCTTTATTTCTTCACGTCATCCTCTTCTTCTTTTTCATCATCACTAACTTTGATTATTAATTTTTTATTTCCTTCTTAGACTGTACCGTCGCCATTTCTGGTCTCACTTTGGTATAATTCCCAATGTTTTTATTCATCAATATTCTATAAGTAAAATTAATAATTTACTTTTTTATAAATTCAGCTTTTTTTGTTTAAAATATATGAAAAAATTAATGGACTAAAATGAGAAAAAATAACAGCTTATTTTATAATCTCATCTATATTTTATATTTGTTTTTATTTTCTACTTTTAGTTATTATTATGTTTTTATTATATTTGGAATACTTTGGGAGGATGTGTGGCTTGACTTCCGGTTGAGGGATCTTCTTCAATCTGTATGTACTTCAATAGCGCTTGAATGATTAATGGAATAATGAAGCTTAAAAGTTGACAGTTCTAGAACGTATATACCTAAAGGTTTAACACATGACCCAACTTGTTTTACAATCACATAATTCTTGTGTGCACTTTTGTTGAACACACTATAGTTTGCCCCAAAATATTGGCTCCTGCATTGGGGACTTTTAGTTTAGATGTTATGTAACAAGAACCATCACCAGAGAGACAGTTTTGAAAACAGTTTTGTTGTCAAAAAATAAGACAAAAACATGTTTTGTTTTGTTCTAAAACAGTTCTGTTTTTCGCAGACTTCACACTGAATGGACTGGTTTTGTTTTTAGTGTTTTTCTGCGTGTCCCATAAAAATTATAAACCTGATAAACATCAACTAACAAGCGCAAATGTTCACAAAAAACAAAACTGCGTGTCCAAACCAAGCAGACTAAAAAACAACAAGAAGCGTGTTTTCCTTTGATCTTACAGACTCCAGATGGTAATGTGTTTTGTTTACTAAAACAGCAACAAAAGACAAAAGTGTTTTAAGAACTGTCTCTTCGGTGTTTTTGTTCAAAAAAACAAGTTTTTTTAACAAATTAAATTTTAAAAGAAAGCATCTTGTAGCTGTACTAACTTTCTTAAAAATCGTTTGTAAAGTAAGATATATAGAAATAAAATGTTTATTACCCACGACTCAACAAAAACTCTCTAAAATATAAAATGTTTATGCATTTTATAAAAGCATTGTACCAATTAACATACTTATAACTAATTAAAAAGTGGTGCGCCTGGTTTTTATGCAACATATGCTACGAATACTGACAACTTATATACTTCTACAGACTTCAAGTTGTTAAACTTTAATATATTCTAAGAAACATAAGGGTCTTAAGACCTTAAGAATGATTATATAATACTACATTTTAAACATATTTACTTAGAGTGTACTTTTAAAACTTTTTGAGAGTATAATTCATATATTGTCAAATTATTTATATAATTAAATTTTATTCTTAGAATTCCAAATATTATACTATGAACTTACAGAAATTGTACAAGAGTACTTCTTCTTTAAGTATCCTTTGTACTTTATATGTGGAAGTTGCAGAGGAAATGCTAGTCTATTTGGTAGTTTTTAGCGCTAAAGTCTCGCTGAAATTCATTTACTAGAACTATTACACTGTTTTAAGACTAGTCATCCATAAAAACTTACTTCATTTTTAGAATATAGGTAGAAGGTTGAAATTTGGAATATATACCTGTGAATATAGAAAGGATGAAAAAAATTACGTGTAGGTCTGTATTTCCAGCTACGCTACTGAAGTGAAGCTTACGAGTGGTCTCAATAATTACCGAACGAATTCAGTATATAGCTTTTATATTAAAAGTTGAATATACTCGTATTTTGAACAAACTGTTTGAAAACATGATATTTAATGAAATTTATACAAAATAAAGCAGCATCAATATTATGCTTTGACAATTTACTGCTTTTTATGTTCATTCATTCGGTAACAGAACTCTTGGACGTTTTTTGATGCTTACATCCATCGTATCGTTTCGTCAATGAATACGTTTCGCTTTACTTTGTATGGCCAGCGTATAGACATGTATATAGATAGATATAGATAGAGAACTGTAGAATATTACTCGTACATGCAGTCGCTCATTTTTACTTGATTAATTAAAAACCATGAAAGCAGGAATCCGTGTCCATTAAATTGATAGACGCTTTTACAGCGGAGATAAATTCATGTTTTATTATAAAAGTATAATGGAAATACATTAAATTTATTTGGTATTCATTAGCGCTGTTCATTTATTTAACAAGAGTAACAAAACTAATGAAAAAACCAGAAGAATATAGTTGTTAGACTATTGATCGAACTAGTAGGTGTAAAGTTGTTAGTCGAAGATATTCACGGCGTTGTTAGAATATTGCGATGGTTAGTTGTGAGTATTAATCACCAGAAAAACGTATACTGTGTTTAATTGATTGAGATACGAGCTTGTAGACGACTACATTGTAGGTTAGATGCTAGAGAATGTAAATAGACACATGAATGCTATACGGTACTAAACGTTTACAAGCTACATCTATTGAACAAAACATTAAACCTTAACTATAACGTGTACTCTATCTGTAAACTATTTTTTTTTTTTTATATTTATTTATTTATTTGCCTTGACTTTCTTTCGTCATAGCCACCATCAAACATTTTTTATACATCTATTATAATTCATAATTCAATTTTACAAATTTCTAAATATTTCAATAATTCACTAATTAATTTTGAATCAATTAACAAAAATTTAGTATTAACAGGAAAAGTTTTAATCACATCTAATATTTTACTATTGAATCTTTCTAAACTATAATTTATGCATTTAAATATAATATGATCCAAAGTTCCTTCTTCACCACATTGACATCTTTCGTCGGATTTAATATTAATTTTGTACAGGTGAGCTGGAGTTTTACAAAGATTACTTTTGATTCTGATTATAGTTGATATAATTTTGCGGGACTCATTTCTAAACCATCTTTTTTTACTTAAATTTGGATGTAACATATAATAATCTCTTCCTTTTAACTGACTTTTGTTAATGAAATCTTGGTTTCTCAAATTGAAAATTTCATATGAAGGTAATTTCGCTTTCATCTCAATTTCCAAATTTATTGATTCCTTTGCCAATTTATACGCAATTTCGTTTCCTCTTCTTCCACAATGTCCTGGTATCCACATAAATTTTATGGTATTATTTTTAGTTAATAAATTGAAATACATCTCCTTAATTTTGCATGTCAAAATATCATTATTTGATTTGTTATCATTAGAATTTAAATTTTTTAAAACACTTAAAGAATCCGTTATTATTATAATTTTATTATTGTTGATATTTTCATTAATTTCCAATGCTTTTATTAATGCTTATTTTTCAACAGTATAAGAGCAAACTTTGTTATTTAATTTAAATTTATCATATCTTAAATTTATTTGTTCATATATTTATATACATATATATATATCTGTAAACTAATCCAATTTTTATATTTCAGAAATGGAATTAACCTGGCAGTCTTACAATTAAAAGAAAATGGTGAGCTTACAAAATTAAAAAATAGATGGTGGTACGATCGAACCGAATGTCGTCATAGTGATAAACAGGATACTTCACGAAATGAATTATCACTGAGCAATGTAGCTGGCATATTCTACATACTAATAGGCGGCCTCCTAGTGGCATTGGCAGTTGCATTGCTCGAATTCTGCTATAAAAGTCATTCGGAGGCAGCCAGGGCAAAAATACCACTCTCAGATGCTATGAAGGCGAAAGCTAGACTCACTATTGCAGGGGGGAGAGACTATGATAATGGACGTGTAGGGGTATGTATGGTAATTATTTTATTTATATTCATTTCATCCTATTTTCTAGTTAATTTTTAATATTTGTTTACCTTTACTAGCATCGCATACTAGTGCATTTAAAATATAATTTTTCTGGTCTATTACAGTATTATTCTCCAGCAAACCAAATAGCCGGAAATCCGGAACCGGAAGCGCTGCACACCAACACGCATACACAAGTCTGATCTGCACGATCGCAGGAGTCTCGAGTTTAAAATATCATCAAAATAAGAAACAAATAAAAAGAAAAATGAAGAGAAATTCAATGAAAAAATAATCGAACTTTAAAAACAGTTAATGTAATACTATTGTGTAAATGAGACTCCAGCGTTTATTGAAAGAAAACATACATAAAAACAATTAAAAACATATTGTTAATTAAGGTCGATTTAAGTTAATCGTGTGTTTATACCTCAAACTCTAACGTTAACATTTTTTGAAAAAAATTAATAAAATTATGATAAAAAAATTATTTTTAAAAATGATTTAGTATGTATGATAATTTGTATTTCGATGAAGTCCGTCATGTGTTAGAACAACCTACTAAATAATTACACAAAGCACGCAGTTATATACATTTGACATAATTGTTACATTAATAAAGTTACGTTTTGTATTAACTGGTTAATAAAATGAATATTTATTGTTTCGAGTTACAATTGATGAATTAATTGGACAAATGCTTTGAATCCCACATGGATGGAAGCATCTATATTAGTAAATTATGACTAGAGAAAATTGAATATGGTGTGAGAGAAAATTCACTTTTATGAAGAAATAGAATGTTATTTAAGGGGCCTCCCATTCCTCTAAAAGGCCCAGTGTATGTATATATAAAATATAAGAAATCGGGAAATGCTCAATCTTTTAAAATACAAAATATTATACATATTAAAAATGAATTTTTATAATCCTAATTTACAAGTCCGATTTCAATTAATATTTGATATAAAATTATTAAAGAAGACTTAAAAGTATTATTAGGCTAGTCATAATAATCGTGATATGTTAAGATATATCTAAATAAGTAAATATATATAAATACTAATGAAAGTGACAACCAATCAAGAGGAGAAAATGTCATTTAATGAATAATAATAATAATTTACTTTATTATTAGTGAAACCATGTGTGTAAAAAAATATAAACTGGATAAAACTATGAAGTAATAGACAACAGTTGACTTATCTGGAATGTAAATTATTAAAAATACGTATGCATGTATGTATGTGTATGTAATGCAGGAAGAATGAGTAATTAACATATTAACTAAATTCGCAACTAAATTAAAAAAATGATAAAATAAAAAATCAGTGTTGAATATATTAAAAATTAAATAAATTTAAATTTAAAATAATAAAAATGAAATATGCGGATAAATGTATTATTTGATTAGGTATCATTAACCTGTTATTAATATATTAAAAAGGTTTGTTTAATGTAATTAAATATATTAAAAAATGTTTTTTTAAATATTAATCATTTTTAAATATATTTATATTGGCGCTTAAAGTTTTGAATGATAGATGGCAACAGTAGTTAATTCAAAATTAAATATCTGGTGGTAATTTATTAAGTATCACTCAAATGTTATTAATATGTATTTGTTAATAACTTGGTTTAATATATTGAATATATTTAAAAAAAATTATTTTAATTGTTAGAAATACATTTTTTAAATATATTTCAAATTGAAATCAGGTTTGGTTTATAGATGGCAGCAGCTTGTACTTCTATTTGTCGTACTGTGTCAACCAAACAAAATTCGACAGAAACAATTATTAATAAATTATAAAAGATCTAATTAGTGATTGTATTGTAATTATATTACATATGGTCATCTAATAATTAAAACAGTATTATTTTCATTCGTTTTTTAATATACAAATACATATTTATAACAGATTGGTTTTATACAAAGAATTGAGGTTATGACACTTCAGTAATACTTATGAATTATTAATTATTTGCAATTAAATTGGGTTTGATTAGAAGATGTATTAACTGCATTCGAGGTAAGCTTTTCTAATGTATTTCTGAACATAACATTTACTTGCATTTAATTTAATACAATTATGAAGCAGATCAAATTATTTAAATTTAAGTCAAATACTTAAATCGAGCAATAACTATTTATGCATCAATTATTGTATTGATAAATTTGTTTGAAAATCCTATTTATATGCTTGAATTTCAGTATTTGACAAAAGTACATGTTTTTGTTAAGTAAAAAAATTATTTAATTTATTATTAACAACTACATATTATAAAGAAACAAAAAAAAAATTATACGCAAATATCATCATATCGTTAGAACAATTTATACGAAAAAGAATTTTAAAAATAATAATTATAAATTATATAAAACTTGATAATATTAAATATAATATTATTATATAACTGTAAAAGCGTTGTTAAAAAATATATATAAAGTAATTTATTGTTTAAAACTAAATTAATTATACATATTGTTAAGTACATTAAATTTTTTACAACATTTATTTGTTGTTAGTTTAAATATTGATAATATTTTATAATCAATCTGCCGTATTTGTATCAATCGATAAAAATACACAATCGTTTGAATAGAATTCGATCAAATATAATGTGCAATATTTGATTATAGAATGTTCTTATCATTTTTTAATTGCAGTTATGCAAATGATGTATTTTCAAATTAGTGATGCAAATGAAGCAATTTATTTATATTTAGTACAATGGCTAGACACAGCACAGAACAAAAATTACGTTTAAACCACGTTTTTTTGACCTATTTTTTACTTTTCTTAAAATAAATGTACTTTTATTTACTTAATTTCACATTAACATCATCATAAATCTTCTTAGAAGGTAATAAAGTCTTAAGAAGTTCTTATTAAAGATTAAGTATTATAAAGTAATTTTATAATCTGATTTTAAGAAAGTTTTAAACCCTTTTAAATTAAATATTACTGGGTTTTGATTAAAGTAAATTTTTTGTGCTTAACGGGTAGTATATAACAAATGTGAGATTAAAAAATTGAATAATCCTGAAGGCATTTTCGATCAATTTGTTTTCTGCATGAGAAAATTAATTATTAATTTATAGAATGCACATTTTTCTGCAAGTTGTTCATCTTCACATTTCCTTTACTGAAATACAAGTCTGTTTCATTCCATCTTAATGTGGCTAATTAATTGTAGGCAAAAATGCAGCATATATTTTATAAATTAATTTTTTTGATTGCATTTATATTTCTACACTTAGTAAATCGTTCGTATGGAACTAGTATCGGAAATACATTTAATAAAATATAATATAAATAATTTATTTAAAAACAGTAAAAGCTTAAACAAGGATTCTAACAAAAACCATTCCTTAATCTAATTTGCATAACTTCTGCAATTAAAATTTAGTTTTAATGATTCTCATTCCCTTTTTTTTTGTTCTAGTTATAAAAATCTAATGTAATATAAATATTTGTACTTCTAAAATAATTTTGTTTACTACTGTTTACATAATTATTATTATTTTGAAGTAAATATAAGATAAAATATTAAATAATGGTGTCATATATTACATATATTTTTAATTAAAATTTTTATTTTTTAAATATTTTTAACAGCTAAGGAGTGTACCTTATCCCCAAAACATGGCAGTATTTATTCAAGATGAATTTAAACATGAATTAAGTTATGTAAATTGTATTCTATATAATGAAGTTACTTTGGAAAATATTTACTTCACCTACGAATCGAATAGTTAAGATTGGAAAAGAAGAAAGTGAATATAATACAAAAATTACTGAAGATCCTGTAGGACGAGAAAGTTGGATTAAAAAGATGGCCAGGTAGTAAGTTATCATAACGCGATGTATGATACATTCATATTCATTTATTAATTGTTTTCTTATTGTAGGTTTCGAAAATATTTCTGGTCTTAATGTTTGACTCCAATATCTTCCGGAGTGTCCTCAACATCTTGGTGGGTTGTCTTAGGCAACTATGAGGGGATGCTGTAAGAAGATACCGCTTTTATGAACTATGTATCAGTTCTTGAATGGAAGATAACATAAGTAAGATGTTAATTTATTATATAATATCAATTTTATATAAGTTCATAGTCTTTAAATTTATAATCAAATTGATAAATGTCAAATTTGTTTAAGAGTGCCATCTTTGATATAAATCTTAAACTTGTATGTTGGTAATATAGATTTCTATAATAACATCGCCAATATGGCGTTTTGTAATGGCCGATGTTAATTCACGCCATGGATTGCTCGTGTTTTAATATCATTTAATATTAAATGTGTGGTGTTATATAAATACGTTAATTAATAAATGAATTAGTGAAAGTGTATAAACGTTATATTACATTGTTGCAGATAAGATGACATGTTTTCTGTGACACTCTTCGTCGACTCACTAACCAGTATGTGGCACCTGTGGAGGAACACCTAATGGTAAGCTTCTTTTACTCACTTAAAATAATTATAAAGCAATGTAGATTACTTTTACTGCGCTTCTGATTGTTAAAGATACTTTTTATTAATATTATTATCTACCCCATAAAAGAATTTCTATCTTCAAACATTAGTGCTTTGTTTTATGTTAGTATGCAATACAATACAAACTCCTCCAATCCAAATCAAGAATTATTCTACTACAATGAATGTCTAATTTATTAAATATTAATCTATAAATATTGCTAGAAGCTTTTGCTTTAGTAATTATATTCTGCTTATACTGACAACATATTCTTGTGTCATTAAGTTATTTTCATTATTAGTTCATTAATTTAATTTTGTTTTTCCAGGACTTGAAATGAAAACACGTAGATTCAAAGATGTTTGGAAGTAGATGGTCCTCCTCCAGTAGAATGTAGCTTGAGAAGAGGCAATGTAAGAGTATTGGCTAATACCACCACGATCTACACCGATGGCGGCTCCAGGCAGTTCACGACCAGACTCCTTGAGGCACTACATAATAAGGTAGGAATCAGTTATCATAATAATTTAATTGTTTGGGCCGGGCCTTTCAGAAGCCATTACGAATAGGTTACGAACTATGTCCTGCATAATTTTAATAGTTAAAATCTTGTGTGAATAGGGGGATGAATGGGAGATGCTTCTTCCCCTATTTCTTAATATGTCCCTTCTATTTATAGTAAAGTATCTGTAGCATTTTAGAAGAAAATAACTTCAGGCAAAATTAATTATTATATATTTCTGTTCTATGCCTATTCGTCCCTCGGGCTGTATTTTAAGTCTGTTATGTATTGCATGTATTTGGATATGAACAAATAATATTGAATGAATAGTCTAAGGCTGCCCTTACACTGCTATGGATTACTTGTCACCCCGCCTTCAGTACGGTATTTGGGATGTTCGCATTATCACACTTTATCATAAGATGAAGATTTTTTAATGTTTATCAATACATTCCTGTTGTGATATAATCACAGACGCAAGAACTGATAATTATTTCACAACAGTGGTATATTGATAAACATTAAAGTACTAATGCATCTACACTCTACTGAAATAGTCGTAATTGTGAGAGAGGCCTTATATTATTTGTCTTGCTTACGTGTGTATATATTCAATAGGCTGTGTTATAATTTAGCCAGATGTAAAATGTATATTTGAGTGATATATTCTGTCTAACAATTTGTTGTGTTCTTAAGTGGGGTGAAATGAATATTATAATAAACCTCTGTGCATACATTATGTATGAATACTATGAAAATATACTCAGGGCTTAATTTGTTATAATATTATTTTTATCCCACGTAAGAGTGTAAGAAATTGAAACCAGAATATTCAAATATAATTCTCTCCAGTCATTAGACAGGCCTTGTCTTAGAAAGATTTAAGTCATTACGAAAATGTTGGACAAACAAAGATAGTGGGTAGGCACGTCTCTAAATGTATAACACATATTCGTATTGAATACACAGGTCTTACTAAAGACATACAATATATTTATCCAGAAAATTAAAAGAGAATAAAAGATATGACATGCGATTTTTCTAAGTACATTTTTTTTTAATTGCAGTTACTGGAAGAAGTCTTCATGATGAAATGAAATGAAAAAATATATTTTATAAGCTTTTGTAAATTGTAACAATATGTAAAAGAAAATTTAAAAAAAAATAAAGAATTTTTTTTAGTAAAATTTAGCAAAAGTGCGTTTTTTTTTTTATTCAAGCAAGGGTTTTTTTTTTATTTCCACCGAGGAGGGATGTGTCACCAGGGGGGGGGGGGGTTCGGCACGGTTGTATCGTTGCATAGTGGTTTGGTTGTATGGCGTGGGTGGGGGGTGGGGCGACGTATTAAGATTTTTTTTTGTAGCGCCGGGGTTTTGGTTTGGATTCGAACGCGGGACCTACGGAATACGGGGCAACGAGCTAACCGCTGAGCCACGGTGGCTCTTGCTGGTATAAAATTAAAACTTGTATTTATATGATGTTGTCTGTTAAGCATATATATATATATATAGAGAAATCAATATTGTTAGACGAGATTAATATATAGTATATGTATAGGGTTACCGAAGGTAACCCTATACATATACTATATATTAAGGATGCCGGAGGCATCCAGTGCCCGCTTCGCGGGCACTAGGCAAACGCTACGCGTTTGCCATGGCACCCTTCGGGTGCCATGTAGTCGCCTTCGGCGACTAGGATGCATTCAGTGCCCGCTCCGCGGGCACTAGGCAAACGCTACGCGTTTGCCATGGCACCCTACGGGTGCCATGTAGTCGCCTCCGGCGACTACATTAAAATTGTAAAGCCGTTAGGCTTTACAATTTTAATTAACATACTTAATTATTATAAAAACGCAAAAAAAATGCGACGCCTACCCCTACCTTTACTCGAGTAGCTCTAACGCTACACTGAGAATATATCTATTTTACCATGGTATATATACTTTATTTTGAGTAGGGATTAAATTTTTTAATGTATTTCACCATACTACCGCCGTCTACATTGTCAAATCGGAACTAAATAGGAAATATGATTGAAATTATAAAACCAACCAAAAGGTAATGATCTTGGATAGATAACTGTCGCCATCTAAATTATAAAAGCTGAACCAAATTGCAACTGGTTGTAATCTTTGCTGAACAACTCTGCCATCTATATTATAAAACAGGAACCAGTCTACAAGTGGTTTTAATCTTTGCTGAGCAACTCTGCCATCTATATTATAAAACCGGAACTACATTGATTGTAATCTTTGCTAAGCATCTCTGCCATCTATATTTGAAAACTGGAAATAAACACTGATGGTTGTAATCTTAACTAACTAACTCTGCCATCTATATTATAAAACCGGAAGTAAAAAGAGTGGTTCAATTATCATATATATTCATCTATATCTCATCATAATATGATATAGTCATCTATAATATGATAACGGAACCAAAAAATGATTGTGATCTGGGATAACCAACATATATGCGATAAATAAAAGATTTTTATACGAAATAAGCATTTAATAAATATATTTTTATTGATATATAATTACAATATTCATATTATGTTCATTTTAACCTTAACCGATGTCGCATAATCACCTTTTACCCGCAAAAAAAATGCCATGGCATTTACTGCTATACCTTACATAATTCCAGTCTGATTCCCAATCTACTGCTGCTAGAGTTCGACTTCCACGCGGCGGTTGTTCTTCTAACAAGTACATCCTGAAAATAAAAGTCGTATGGCATCATCTACATGGCACTTACTGCTAGTATTGTTTACATTTCACATGACATCTAATGATTTGTAAAAGATTAACAAAATTCTACACATACATTTTGCTCTTGGTACACCATGAGTTTCCTGCTGGAGACTGGCTATTTCCGAGGTGCTTCTAAACTCTACAAGAAGGTCCGGTTATCAACTCTCATAGTTGTAGGAAAAGCTAGTAACATGGTTAGATCCAGTACGATCTACTTATGCTTCCTGTTCTGAAAATCCTAAATGAAGAGAAAGACATTATGAAACACTTAAAATATGAAGATGTTTTATTTCAGGAAGCCTTTCTGGCTGTTTTGATTAAATATTAAATTAAATAGAATATAGATTCAACAGATTTGATGTGACAAATGCAAAATAAAACAATATTAAGGAAATATTTAACATATATTAAGACAAGCACTGCTCGTCCTCTAAAAACTCAAGAAACCATATATAAATATTTTAATAATTCATTTAACTTCATAAAATGATGTTATCGTTAATTAAAATAAATGCAATTTAATGACGAAAACGTAATATAACAACAATGCATAACTATTATAAACTTTTACATTTACCTTTAAACTCTTCTTCGAATATGATGACACATTTGCTATTTTCATTTGTTTTGCTCTTGGTGTTATTTCTCATTGCCTATTGCAATAAGTGACAATAAGTTTATACTGGTTTACAACTCTCCTCATAATCTTCTACTCTGTAGTATCTGCAAATGAAAAACGAGAATTGAGAAAAACAAAATGAGAATTTGATTGCAGATGTAACAGAAACAAGAAAATCTTGTAGTTTAATTCTATAAAACACCTCTTTAAGCTAAGAAAGTATTATTTCTAAATACCTAAACTCTTCTTGAAGAATTTTTTCATGTATGTTCACCGTTTTCTTTAACCATTGTCGAACGCTGATGGAAGTATTTTGTCATCTCCAAAAATTGGTCAACGTCAACAGAAACGTCATGAGATTAGAGTCGGAAATAGCAAGTTCACTAATTAACTGCAAAATGTTTGTAATTAATAATGATAACATATTTTCATCACTTATTTCAACTCTATTTTTAATTAACTATACATAACTAACGATTAAATTATTCTGATATTGCTTAACTATATGTAAAGAATAAAAAAGTTAGGTTAAGAATATAAATAATAAAAACATTTACCTGTTTAGAGATTATTATAAATACTGATAATTTTTAATATTAAAACGTTAGTTTTATAAGTCATTTTTAATAAAATTTATATGATGAACTATTTAATTATAATCATAAATTAAAAACTAACCAAGTACAGTTAATTACAACAGTTGTGAAAATAAACATGGCGTTCATAATGAAATAACCCAAACTGCAAACCAAAGAGAAAAGAAATTTTTATTTATAATGTATTAATTTTGAATTACCTTTTCTTTGGTTTCAGATTAATAAAAATATATAATTACATCTTTGACATTCAGGATAATTACTGTCTGCTGATTTAATCCTGACACACTTGTAAATATCCAAATAAAAAAAAAGTTTCATTAGCAGTGACACAAACCATTTCCAATGCAAAGAAATTGTGATTATTACGAAAAAATCTATTGTATAGAACAAAATATGTATAATTTAGTTGAGAACTTTTGATAATAATACAGGAATATGTTTGTATAAGTTTAATTAACTTAATGTCAGCTTATTTCCGATGCTGAGTTATCACAGTCTACCATCGACACTTTTTCTGGTGTCGTGACCTCATATGTGACCTACATCGCTACCTGATAAGTTTATTATTATCTATGCACATAATCAATTTAATTTATTAATAACCAAACCCAGAAAATATAATTCTGGTCAGAAGATCGATCCTGAAGACACAGCAGTCAGGTCAATCATCAATATTCCAGGTATATGTTTAAATAAATAATACTTTCTTTCGATCTCAAACTCTCGCTGTTCGTTTTCAGATTTGTTTCAACAAATAAGAAATCAACACACATTGCCTCAGATTCAAACTCATAAGTATCTTAATTCAATCAATCAGTCAATGCTCTTAATAAATGTGCTATAAATACCCAATTTTTATTTTGTATTATAATTCAGTAACTCATTGTTTTTACAGTATTTTGAATTAAAAATTTCCAAATCTTTGAAATGACCAAAAGCCTAAAATAAAAAAGCTGTTTTATCAGAACATAATTTATATTTATATGTTAATATATAGCAGTGTGGTCACTGTCCTAACATATTTTACAATACAAATTGTTTGGTATCAGATACTATGTACATATTATATCTATTGCAATATCTATATTTGTTGTTGCCTGAAAAATTAATTTACCTTTGTAATTCAAAAATAACATACATTTTTAACAATGAAATAATTTTTATACTCTTATTCAAATATAATTTAATGCTTTAATATTTCATAGTTCATTTCATTATCTTTTCATTTATATTTAATTTAATATATACATGCATTTAGAATTAAATAAAATATAAATTAGTTTATTAAAATAATATACAAATTAGGAAAAATTTAAAATTAAGAAATCTGCTTTTTATATAGAAATAACATAACAAGTTTCTTAATTCAAAAAATATTACTATTATTTGAAAAAAATTGAAATTTATGCAATAGAAAAATTTATTTTTAATTCATATAGTTCTAGTTATACTGTAGCAAATACAAATATATTATAATTTATAAAATAAATATGATATAAATTATAATTGGTTATAAAATAATTGAAAATTGAATTGAATTCGTGAAAAATATTTTAAATTAAGAATCACAGATATCAGCAGAAATAAATTCTTCTGTCTCAATTTATATAATTGCAAAATATTTAACTAATAAGTTATAAATTAATGAATTCTAAAAGCAAAATGTAAATATACTTAAAAATATCGATTAATAATATTTAGCAATTTTTCTTGCTATCAAAGCAATAATTTATATTTTAATGTATATAAAAAATATTTCATTATTTGCAATTCTTTCTAAGAAATAACATAATAATTTAAAGGTAAATATTAAATTTCATCATTTCAATAGTGTTCCAATTATATGCACTTTTTTTTGAAATGTAAAATTTAACTGAAATGTTATATTCTCTGAAAACTAATACAGATTTAAGTGAATACTTAAATTTTATGTTTAAATTGAATTGAATGAAATTGATCATTTTGTTTCGTAACAGTTTTAGTAAGACTACTAGTGTGACTATATCTTACACAGAATTCTTAGATTTAAATACCGTGAAACACTTTTTGCATAATAACTTTATTAATAATTTAATGGTATAAAAATAAAGACTAATAATAATAAAAAAATATTAACAAGAATCGTAATTACACACAATACGTTTTTCTTCTGCGAACGAATTATTTTATTAGGTATACCTATGTTTTATTTTTCCGTTTTGTGGCAGTATACAGAAACAATAGCACATTTATTTATATTTATTCAAAATTATTTTAAAATCCAATAAATTTTCTTTTAATTCATTATATTAAGTTTTAAAATAAGTTTATGAGTTTTTTTTAATTTTATTTAACTAAAAATTATGTTTTTTTTATTTATACTATCATTATTAACAGAACACTAAAAAAATATTATAAAAATGGATTTTTATAATACAACTCAGTCACTAAATTAAAAATAAATGTACAATAAACCCGTGCTTATATTTCTATTGAATTATTTTGTAAAAATAATGTGCAAAAACATAGCTATATAATGTTTGTTCGGCACTCACCCTTCATTCTCTTTTTATTTTAAATATTTCTTAATTCTTAAGACAGGAGACGTATGGTATATTTGCTTGATTTTAATTCATTTAATTTTACGTTTTTTTTTAATTATTATTCATATATTTTTCTTTTAAAGGAATGAACTAATATAAGTCGCCCAATTCGTTAAAAGGCACAAGCAGTCCCGAGGTAGTCCTATTTCTCATTTTCAAACACTTTATTTAAATTTCATTTTTATATAATCACAAGTGTTAAAAGAGTTATTATTATTATATTTTACAACGAATGAGGAAACTGTTTTCTTTTCAGACTTGCTTGGACTGCAGAGTTGTTGAAAAACCTTCTGTTTTCGCAAAAATATGTTCAACTTAGTTTACTCTGAATAAAAATAAATATATGCTAGTTAAAAACAAATTCAGATAAGAAATCCACAAAATCATTATTGATTTCATGATTATATTATGTAAATAAAAACAAAATAAAATAAAAAAATGTACGTACTTTTTATTATTTACCTTTATTCGGTAACCTAGCAGGTGCAGGTGAGGCTGTTCGACTGGCTGGTCCAGGTCGTGGTTTTGGTGGTTGTGGAATGATAGTAATTTCATCATTGATTTTAAGTGGTTTCAACAATGAATCACCACCTGTTTTAGTTGTGGGAGTTGGTTTTTTATCCATTACTTTTTTAGCTACTACACTATGTGCAGAATATACATGATTTTCAAATTGCTTGTACATGCCAAAAGTTGCTGTACAAACAGTACACTTATAAGATAAATGGGCTGGTTTAAGTGTCATACTGTGATCCCTAGCAACATGATTTAATAGTTTCCATTGGTAAACCTATAATGAAAGTTATAAGCATAAGTTGAGTTAAGTCTTATAGCACACAGAGATATAACACGCAATAAATAGGAATGTATAGATAGTTTTTAAGCTATTTACGTACCCGCCCACAAACAGGACATCTACCAGCGTCCTTGCCCTTGTTGGCAGCCTCTTGCATTGACGACGTCACCAAACCATGTGATCCTAATAAATGTCTCTCCAATCCTTGGTCAGTAAAGAATCTGAATTGACATTTCTGACAATTTAATGGAGGTCTATTGTATATCATCTTAGGATGGATCTGCAAAACAATTACAAAAATAACAATGGTACTCTAATCTTTAAAAGTTCTAAATTTGCATTTTGAATTTTATTTATACAACTTACTTTAACTTTATGAATCCATTGCATATGATTTCGTAATTGGTCCAAATCTTTAATGTAACCATCACAAATTTCGCAAATTACAAATGAAGTTTTTCCAGAGGGTTGTTGACCTGGTTTTAAACCAGGAGTTATCGATTGCGAACTTGGAGTGATTGTTGTCGCCGGTTGTCGTGGCAAGGGAGTTATCGAAATACTGGGTTGATGTACTAATTTACTACCAGGTTTTGTAGTTGTAGAGCTTGTCTGTAAAAAAATATGAATGCATTAGTTATAAGAACGTATAACAGTGTATTAAATAAACAAATATTTAGGAACATATTTACAATAACAAACGACAAACGAAAAGGAAAAATTGTTCACCAAACAAAAGCCCCATTCAATATTTGTACTAAGGCTAACACCTGAAGAATTTAGAAAAATGTCGTCGAGTATGATGAAAGTATAAGTGATGAATGATACGATAGGACACACTGGTGAATAATAAATGTGGTGTTAAAATAATGAGAGATGTTGAGGTGTTTTCTGCAGATTATGAATTTTACCTGTATCGTGACAGTACCACTGCCAGAGGCCACTGCACTTGGCAGCATAGCAACTGACGAACCTACCACCTAAATATTATAATATATATATTTTTATAACGTCCAAAAGAACAAAAATAAAAATAAATCAATACTTGTATTTTCTTAAAAATAAATAAATCATAAAAATGTAATATGCAATTACCTGAATTAATTGATTTCCGCTATATTGGTATGAAGTAGGTACTAAAACTGAATTGTTGCCCGTAGTTTGTCTATACATAACTCCTCCTCTGATGATATTTTGTGAAATAACTGATGTCTGCTTGGGCAAAACTTGTCTATTATTGTTTCCTCTTGCTCTTTGTATAGCAGCAGCCCTAGAAGCTGCATTACTTGCTCTAGCACCTTGCATTGCTTGGAAAGCATTAGCTGCTGCAGATAATGACTGTTTAGGTCTAGACGTTCTAGGAATCTTTGCTGGAGGTTCCCAATCAGAGGGTGGTCCTAAATTTACTTCTGGTTTATATTTCTTAGCACAAGCTATTAAATGTCTCGTCAATTTGCCTTTGCCATTATCTTCAAATGGACAATTTGGACATTGGTGGTATGCCGGTCCCCGTTCTAAGCGACCTCGTGTATTATGTTCTGCTTCCATGTGGAATAATATATCGTGAGGGCTTCTTATCTCGAAAGGACAGAAATTACATCTATAAACATAATTACGCATATGCGGAGTTTCCATGTGATGTTCCATTGCCAACGACGACTCAGTTTTAAAATTACAAAATTCGCACTTTTTTTGTTCAAATCTAAATGGTTCATTATTTTCTTTACTAAATTCTAAATTTTTGACCAATGATTTTATAGCCATTTGCGTATCTGAGTTCTTTCCTTTACCTTCACGATCATACTTTCTTTTTTGTTGTTTCAGTAAATCAGTTTGTACGTGTTCTTGCACTAAATTAATACCTATACTCATAAAGAATTTTCCTAATGGATTTTCGAAGTAACTATCACTTTTTTTTTCTGGTTGTTTCAATGTCGCTGCCGCTGCGGATTCTGGTGTTATAATGTGTTCCTTAATAGCGTCTAAAGCATCTTCTTTCATTTCTTTAACAATAATTTCCTTTTCTTTAACCGTTTCTTCTTCGTCGCTATTATCCTCATCAGACTCAGAAGAATGGTCTGACCCATCCCACGACTCATCATCTTCACCGTGTTTTCTCCTTTTCTTTTTCTTCTTTTTACTGCTTTCATTTTCATCAGATTTTTGTTCATCTTTACATTCTTCTCCACCTGATTTTTCTGCATTATCAGTTCCTACTTCCTTGTCTTTCTCCTTCTTTTCTTTTTCTTCTTTTAACCTCAATTCTTCAATCTCTTTGCCTAACTTATCAACAAATTCTTTAAAAGGCTGAATAGGTGGCTTTTCGTATACATATGGTACTATAAATGAAGGAGCTTCTACAACAAACATGTCGTCTGTTAGTGAAGGCAGTATTATCGGTGCTGCAGGTCTAGTTATAGTCACTGGTGGTGGAACCGGCGTTATTGTTGCTCTCATATTAGCTGGATACACTCCTTGAGCTGGCAGAGCTACAGGCATGACAGAAAAGTTTTGATTAGAATTCTTCGAAGTCATTGGAATCGGACCTCTTCCAGATAGAATAGAATTTGTATCAATAATAACAAGTGTTGGTGATTTCTTTCCAGTTTTCGGTGGAGGTGGTTGTGGTTTTATTACTTCAGCAGGTCTTTCCGGCTCTGGAATAGTGATTGACGTATTATTATTAGTTATCGTCATACGCATTTTACTCTTAGGTCCAGGCCTTGAACTTCCAGCTAACGGATCACTCAACGGATCCATGGGGGTTATTTCCTCTATGTCTGACTCCTCCTCATCGTCTTCGTCATCATCATCCTCATCGTTTGTATCTTCATCTAAGGCATAACTCTTTCTGTTAATGTTTCTAGAGCTTCTTCTTGGGGATTCATTAAGTAATGGGGGTGTTGAAGACGGTTCCTTTTTAGGAGTGTTTTCATTTGTTACAATACAATCATCTTCTTTATCACTTTCAATTTCTTGTACGTCAGGACTACTGCAAGTGTCCCCATTAATTTTAACTTCTTCTACAGAATTCGATTTAGACACACTATCAGCAATTTCTTCAGGTTCTGAATCTGAGAGTATGCTGACAGGCTCATCATTATTACTACCATTTTGTACTCCATCGACATCCATAGGTTCGTCGTCGGAATTATCCATGGCAGTTTTAGCTGGTACATCTTCTTCATCATCCTCGTCTGAAGAGTCACCTATTAATATACCATCTTCATTCGGAACTTCTTGTGTTTTAGAGGTCTCTTCGTCTACATTGTCTACATTTTCTCCATTTTCAGATGCTTCAACGATATTAGCATCACCTTTTGCGTTTTCCTGTGTATCCTCCTCCATGGACTCTACATCATTATCATTGGGCACCTTTTGTATACTATCACTGTTGCTATGATTTGATTCAGATTCTACAGAATCTATGCTGTTTGCGTTATGATTCTTAACTGCATCATCAGTGTTTTCCTTGACTTCGGAAGTCGTAGGGGACGGTACAGGTGACACGTCCATAGGTTCTTCACAGGACCCATTTATTTCTAGACTTATTTTGCCTAAAAAAATAAATTTTATCAGTAACACATCAATATCAATGTCATTATACGAGAGTATATAAATACCAGGATCAGCAGTCTGGGGCTCGGTGTCTGAAGCTACTTCTCCCATAGCTGTCTTTGGTTAACGTAAAATATCTGAAAGCAATTTTTTTTACAGATTAGCAACAGACAAATGTAGCACATAATGTAAATATAGAGCAACTGTAAGAGATAATGGGGCATGTAAGAAAAATTAAAAATTCATAATTTTGAGACCTAATTGCATTTTTCAAAATGGCGACCATATAGTTGTTTGAAAAGTACACTCATTTCATTATGTGGAAAAAATATTTGGAAAATCTTTTTCGAAAAAAGGGGGCTCTTACATCGATTTAAGAGCTGGTGCATGTAATATTGAATTATTCTAATTTGTAGATAAAACTTTATTAATACAGTTATGTATTTTCTATACCAAAGTACACTCACTACTAAAGTGTGGAGCACATAGACCCGTGCAAGAGATTGTGGCCTGCACCTGGCGTCTGAACTTCTATTTCCGAACACATGTTCCATATAAAAGAGGCTCTTAATATCTGGCACATATTTTACTAATTATACATTCATTGATTATAACTATTGACAATTAGGTTAGAAAAGTAACTATCACAACTGTTTGACATCATTTGTCAACTAAAATCATGAAGTATAAACAAATAAAATACAACTGTCAAAATATACAACATATTTGCGAACAATAAAAACTTCAATGATTCCAAAAATGATTAAAAAACTTTCAACATATTTATATTTGACATTATTATACTTCTCAAGACAGCTGCGATTGATAATACCGATGCCGCCAACATCGCGCGGTTGTACTAATATTATAATGCTGTAATCCTATAAGAACAAAATACACTATAACACCCGGGAATATTTAAAAACAGTAAACATTATATTGTACCTGATTGAACTTTAAATAAGATCACCAATTAACATAATAATTACGTATGATATAAAGCAACAAATTATTTAATTTTATTTTATTACAACACGACGTCACTAAGCCCGTACCACCAAAATGATCAAGATGGCGGCAACTGATCACGTGACTAGTCAGTAACGTACTTAGGAGAAATCCGGTCGTAAGTAACGCAAGTTCCGGTTATGGCTGCCTTTTTAGGTCTAGACATCAACAATATAATAAGTGAACAATGGAATTAATTTTTACATTTTTTAACTTTGCAGAGCCTTTTAGGGGTCCACGTGTGGAGCTGGGGCATAGAGATATTTATGATCTTTGAGTGATCTGCTTATTACAAATAATAATCACTTTATTTGCCTTGATTGATTATAATTTAGAAAGAATATATTATGAAAGATCGAGTGAGAAACTGAAATGGAAATTACAGCGTCTTATGTCTAGACAAATCGTTTTTTAATAAGTCTGTCGTTAGGTGATAAGAAAGGAAATAGACTGTTGATTAATTTAATTTAATAAAAGCCCAGTTCTACAACAGAAAAGCTCTTATTATTATTATTCATTTCAGATGAATCAATAACGCAAATATTTCTTTTTGAAATACCATTTTATAACATAGATTTAGATTTTATAGCCTATGAAAATTTATAGTGAAAGAAATCTTAAGAATGGATTGCATCATTTCACTATAATGATTAATTAATAATATATCTTGTAAAAATATCTAATTCGATTAATTATTAAAGACGACTTTTTTTAAATTAATTTAAATGTAGATTTGTTTATTTGAAATCAATAGGTAATTAATATCTATTGAAATATTAAAATAATAAAATATTTTATTATTTTTTTACCAAATAATAATAATAATATATAATACACGTGTTTATACAATAGAAACAAACTGTCCTAAAAATGTCTTTTAAATAGAAATTTAAATATAAGAATCATATCACTAAATGAAAATCTAAAAGGAAAAGAAATATTTCTTTAAAATAAAGTTTTAGAAAGAAAATAAATTACCAAAACTTAAAATTCAAGTAAAATTCAAATAAATAATTTTATGAAAACAATTTAAAATCATTAAAAGTAATTAAGAAACAAATTTAAATTAAAAATAAAAATTAAAAAACAAATAATTAAAATTAAATCTTAATTAAGATAAATATCATCAGCGTAATATAAAAAAAAAATTAAAATAAATAATAAATATGATAAATTATTTATAGGGGTTCCGCGTAAATAACCGGGTCAAAATAATAATAATTTTAATACGGTCCTGCAACTGACGCTTGGCAGTCGAACTGGGGCCCAAGCAGTATAAACCGGCCTCCCCTTTATTTCATAATGGTTTGGCCCGATCTTCATTTTGCCTATGTGGCTTGAAAGGCAAAATGGACGTCAAGCTACGACGCAAAAAAAATGACGTCAATATCAAAAATACTTTCAAAAAAAAAAAAACGCTAAAACAATGCCTAAATTTACAAAAACATAATTTAACCCTAAATAAAATAATTGACATAAAATTTCTATTGTTATTGATTTAAAATTTCATTTTAATCATTCAAATTTCGAAAATTACTATTTTTCAAAATATACGTATAATACAATTAGAAATAATTGAAATAATAATTTATTAAATTATCGATTTTCTTCGTAATAATATTAAAAATATTCGTTCGATGAAACTTTAAACAACACGTAAAATATATAGATCTCACCAACCAATCAGCTATGTAGTATATTTATTCGTTTAAGTAAACTTTACGCTGACGTTACTTTTTAAGTTACAGCTAGTATTCGTTCTGGGTAACGTTTATTCACTGCAACGTTCGCGGCGCACATTACGTCGTTGTCGTTGTTGGGCTCGGAGTTTCTATTGAGAGCGTTTGAGGCGCTAGTAAGTAAGTTTTTTTAGGAGCCGTTATCTTCAGCGAAACCGTTACATTTACATTACATCAAATAAAAGGTCAACTCCTTTTTTTTTAATAAAGTACAAGTTCTTTACTTTCAAGAAATACTAAATTTTCCAAATCTTTGAATACGACACTGCAACAATCACTACTATTAGCGCTGCATCAATTATACTCGTATGCTGTTGTTATATTTTCACAACTAATTAAAATTCAATGTTTTTGCCTTCTTAACTAAACTGAAGTAAACATAATACATTTCTTATACAAAATACACATTACAAAAACATATTCTAAGACAACAAAGTTCCACAAAACAATTAAAAAGAAGCTCATAAAGAATAAAATCATTAAATATTCAAATCACTAATTAATTTATATACTTATTTGATTTACATACCAAAAGCTCTTTTTATAAATTGACACATAATGTTATGCTAATTTAAAATTAAAATGTTATTTCTTTTGTCATGTTGCTTAAAAAAATGTTGACCTTAATAATTTACGTAAAAATTACTAATTGTTACATTAGAGTCAATTATACTAATTCTAAGTCAATCAACAAGTACTGGCACATATTGTGATTGCTTTTTGGAACGACTGATAGAATTATAAATTAATGTATATAAATGTAATTATTACTACTAAACAATAATGGCTAAAAATGGTTGAGGCATTGATGCCACGCTGCTATGCTTTCTGGTGATTGTTTGAACAGTAAGAACCGATCAAAAAGACCGTTATCGAAATAAGTAAAAAGAGTATGTTCATGTTTAATTGTTATACCCTATAATTCAAAATATCGGAAAAAAAGAATATATTCTAACTAGGAAATGTGGATTCCTTAATAAATGCAATACTAAACTATAATCATATGACCAAAAGTGCTATAGAGCCTAATTCTCTAACTGCCTTAACGTTAACAATAGTGTTACCAGATATAAGGATATTCTATTATTTGCGATATAGAACAGAATACATCATTCTTACCTTTGGCAACACTTTTAGGTATTAAAAGTGTGGTATAGGTAAAATTTATTATCAACAGATTTAGACCTACATACCGTTTAGAAATACAGGCTCATGATATGGTAGGATATTTCAATATTGTCTCTTAAAAGTGAACCATATATGCAACCGATATAAATAATTTAAATATAATACCTAATACCTTCACCCGTTCAAAATTAATATTAAATCTGACGATAGATGTCAATGTGGTGAAGAAGGAACTTTGGATCATATTATATTTGATTGCATAAATTATAGTTTCAAAAGATCAAAATTCAATAGTGAAAAACTTAAAACTTTTTCTGTTAATACTAAATTTTTGATAAGTGATTTAAAATTAATTAGTGAATTATTTAAATATTTAGAAATTTGTAAAATAGAATTATAAAATGTGAAATATGTAAAAATATAATAAAAGTCAAGGCAAATAAAATAATTAAAAAAACAAATAATACCTAAGGCTACTGATAAAAAATGTACAGATTAAAAATATTATCTGTTTTTTCTCTAATATGATCTTTAATCGTTCATATCGATCGTCCAGTACATTAGTGGGATATCTCTGAATAAAGAGTTTTGAGATAAAGAGAAAAAGGATATTCGAGATTCAAGCATTATAACGGTATTCGGTAAATGTTATCTGAGTTATAATTTAATTTGGTTCCAATTACGATTTATCTGACTATTAAATTAGAAAAAGGATACAATTTTACACATAATATCATATTCAACATGAAATGGACGACAGTGTACAGGGAATTTTTGTCGGTATTCTTTTTTATAGCATTTGCAGATAGGTGTGATTTGACCTATTTCAAATGCACAAATTTTTATAAAGAATTTGATACATCAATATTGTGTTTAAAGTGGTTAAATTATAAATACAGCAAAGATGCTTACATTTTCTGAAAATTTCATTGGTTATTTTAAACAGAGAATTAAATTATGTGATGCTTGAAAATTTCTTTGTTCACTTGCAGGTTAAGTAATATAAAAATCTGTTGATATCGATTGACCACCTCATTCGATTGCGTCACATTTTCTCTTTGGAAAGTTTTTACTATAATAAGCTGACAATTCCACAACCTAGGGGAGACTTCTACCTTATTGTGTAAAAAAAAAAATACTAAAAATTATTATTTTTTGTATTTGAGTTGAATTTATATAAAAACTTTTGTAAATCATAAATTTCTGTGCTTAATACCATTTTTAGAGTATCAGTGGCTCAATTTCCTAACTGTTTTAACAACAAACTTAAAATTTTCCGTATAGATATTTTTTAAAATTTATTAACAATTGTTACCTCACTGGCAACACTATCGGTTATTAAAGGTTAATGGGCTTGTGTCCTATGTCTTAATTTCTATAAAAGTGTACTATATATCGATAAAGTGGGTTACTAGAACCTCAAATGTTCAATTATTTTTTAATAACTCCTTATATGTTAAGAGATATTAACAATTAAAAAAGTTATTTTTCTCTTTAATTATTAAAGGGATTCAACGTTGTACACATTCCAAATGCATGTGACATCACAATCCTTGTGTAAGATTACCAACCTTACAGCTCTTAAATCTCTGCTATATGTATTTATATATCAAAATATCAAATATTATTTACAGCTATTTCAAGGAACAATAAAATTTCAATACTATGTCTGCCTTAGCAGGGTTAAATAAAATAAAAACTTATTATTCTTTGATTTGTCTTGATTATTCGACTACCAACAGCTACAGAACATTACCACAGCACTGACCTACTCAACAAATAACTGACGTTAAAATGCATTTCACGTCATACAAATATGGCCGACCATTTCTAGCGCTAAAACTACAATTCAAACTTTTAATTCCTATATCTCCGTCAATATTTAGATATTTAATAAAATAGACACGCCAATACACATTTATTAACATCAATTTTAATCAACAATTGAAAAATCGACCACTAAAAAATGAGGACATAAGCCCATTCAAACTGGACGCCATATATAGTACTTATAAGCAATAATACAGTTGTTCCATATATATTAAATATAATACATAAAAAAAACACCTCCCCTAATCGTACGTATTATTTTTATGTTAGAATATCATCCCCTATATATAACATAGTATATCACATAGATTCTATTATATAAACATTCATTTCGGCGATGAAAATGTCCCGACAACGACAATTGTAGATTTATATATTTTATGAGGTAACCCTGGTACATATAAATAAAAGGACTGCAAACGCTGAGCTTCAGCAACAGGTAACATCTGTGGAGAAATCAGTCTAACTCTAACTCTACCCAATAAAATAGTATATATGTATGTATATTGGTATGTGTGTCTATGGATAACAGACTCCATAGCTGATGGAAGTACAAAACAACAGTTGAAAATATGTATAGATGATAAAAAGGACTTTCCACCAGTTGACTTTATGGTCCGGAACACCATGGAGATTTACAGTCAAATCATATAATAGTTGTTTTCTCTTGAGAATAAAAAGTTTTTATTTGTAACACCGATTGAATTTGGATAAGATACAAAATATTTGCGATTTTGGTATCATTCTCAGCTATTGTTTTAATTTTAAAGTTTAGTTTTAATCTCATGTTTTATTCGCTGTGTATTTCGCGTCAGTAATGAGCTTTATTTAATATTATTAATTTTTGAAAAAAATACGATACGAGGGTAAAACAATAAAAAAGAAGCCTATTTTCGATAATGTTTTTTGACGACACAGTTAATATATAATTATTTCCATAATTACTACATGATAAAATAACATTTAAAGAATATTTTGTGAAATTTTCATAAATAAATATTAAGAAATGAGGCATTGGCAGCGAATCTCCGCAGACGTCACAAACAAAAGTAACATTGCGTGCCACTCATCACTGGATTTTCTGATATCGAAAAACCAAAATGATTTCATTAGTTGGTTAGTTTCTGCTGGTAACGCTGTCGAGTTTTTATTTTTTTTATTGTTTTTTCAATTTTTTATAGCACTTAAAAGTCAAGATACCGATTTTTCATGAAAATGTTATTTTAAAATACGTTTAAATTGAAAAATATAAAAAATTCGACAGCATTACTTCGGCATTTATGTAAAGAAAAACTGTGCAAAATTTCAAAAGAATCGGTTCAGTAATTTTGAGCCACAGAGGGCACCGACTCTGAAAAAGCTAAGTGTGAGAAAACGCATTTAAAAGTTTCAAAGTAACACGAAAGATGAAGACTTTTTTAAAACTCTATATCTTCGACAGTTTTACTTCAATTGACTTCAAATTTTTACACAATAAACTTAATATGTTCTAAATTAATATAAATAAATATTATATTAATAAAGTTTAGTTTTAAGTTTGAATTGTTAAGATAGGAATGAAATGTATTAAAATCAGATTTTAAGGAAAACTTAGACCCTTTTAGATTAAATATGTCTTTAGCGAGACATTTAGATAAAAAAAGTGTAGGGTGGGGGAGGGGTGAGAGTTGCTCAAGGAAGGGAATACAATTAAGTGTAAGAAATTATAAAAAGGAAGTAAAAAACAACTTGGCATATGAAATTACCTACTCACAAACCAGTTCAGAATGGTGACCTTTTATCGATTCAAGGTAGGGGTCACCAAATATTATTCTAAAGGAGGATTGTGTTTGTAATAAGGTCCATACATTGGTCAGCTAATCAAAGTTACGTAAATTTAAGGTTTATTTTACATAAAAAAAACTTGTAGCTAATATAGAACGATTTGTGATAAAATTGATGTCTTTTAAGATTATATTTAGAGGTTATCAATAGAGATATACATAAGGTATAGAAACATGGCACTTACATTTAAATCAGAACTCGTTCTCTTCTTCGTCTTCGTTGAACGATAACACTATTTTTGATTTCTGCTTTTTAGATTTACTTTTTTTAATTTCACTTTTATTTTTTACACTTTCTTTTTCACTATTTTTAGAATTATCTTCAATGGTTAGTGCTGATTCCGCTTTTTGTTTGGGTCGGAAAATTACGCGTTCACTTAAATCTGCGGGTGTGTCGTCCTTTTCTGTAACAATAAGAAAATATATATATTAGGAAATTTGTACTTGTGTTTTAATATCAGAAAAAGGAAGTATCATACGACTGGTAATGGAATAATAAGAAATATATTATTGAATTTTCAATAGTAGTATGAGATAATATTTTCTCATAGGGATGTCTTGGATTAAATGAATTTATACTGTAGATAACAATATGAACCTCCTTGCGATCTTGTCAGATCGCTCAGACAATGGGCTTGTGTCCTCATTTTTTAGTGGTCGATTTTTCAATTGTTGATTGAAATTGATGTTAATAAATGTGTATTGGCGTGTCTATTTTATTAAATATCTAAATACTGACGGAGATATAGCAATTAAAAGTTTGAATTGTAGTTTTAGCGCTAGAAATGGTCGGCCATATTTGTATGACGTGAAATGCATTTTAACGTCAGTTATTTGTTGAGTAGGTCAGTGCTGTGGTAATGTTTTGTAGCTGTTGGTAGTCAAATAATCAAGGCAAATAAAAGAATAATAAGTTTTTATTTTATTTAACCCTGTTAAGGCAGACATAATATTGGAATTTTATTGTTCCTTGAAATAGCTGTAAATAATATTTGATATTTTGATATATAAATACATATAGCAGAGATTTATGAGCTGTAAGGTTGGTAACCTTACACAAGGATTGTGATGTCACATGCACTTGGAATGCGTACAACGTTGAATCCCTTTAATAATTAAAGAGACAAAATGACTTTTTTAATTGTTAATATCTCCTAACATATAAGGAGTTATTAAAAAATAATTGAACATTTGAGGTTCTAGTAACCAACTTTTTCAATATATAGTACACTTTTGTAGAAATTAAGACATAGGACACAAGCCCATTTTGTTTTTGTCGTGGAAGATATAGATAATTCCATATGAGCACACAAAAGTCTGTCTTAAGACAGACCTGTCACAAATGTGCGTGATCATCTCTACAGTGTACTACCATTCTTATCCGAACATGCGTGTTCGCCTATTCGTGATCTTTGCCGATTGTCAGATTCATACACTTTAATATGTGATATTTACAGATACTAGAACGAAAAAAATCGTGTTCGTATACAGTTATACGTATGCATATTCGTATATGTTCGATATGCAAACCACGGACCTTATTCGCGGAAGATTATCTGTGTATTTGATATAAGCAGTTGTGAAATATGTCTGAAAATAAAATTGTTAGCGTTGTCTCTATTTGCTTTACCTTTCCAAATAGTGTTGTCTCTCTCTTTCATAAAATATTATTGCAAGCACACGAATTTTCGTTTTAGTTTTAATTTAGTTTTGAAGTTGACTTATAAGTTGTCTAATATGTACTCCAGAGTAACGGTTGTTACAATTTTACGTATTGGAACCTCAAAAATAATTTTTTATATAATAATTTGTTTCTCAATTTAAAAAGATATTTTCTTTTTGTCGTTTTTATTCTCTTCGTCAAGAAATAATATTTCTAATATAAACTAACACCTTAAAAATTAATTATAGATTTCCAGGAAAAGATAGGTGGAAACGAGAGAGAAATCGATGCAGCCGAGAACTATAATAACAAGACCGAAAAGTTAGAGGAAAGCAAATGAAAAAGGAGCAAAAAAGTAAAAACCTTAAGAAGGGTCGAACCCGAAATATCGTCTCTAGTATCGATCCACGGCACAGCAAAAGTGGATGGAAAAGTACACCAAGTTTTATCCTTATATACTTCCTTTTATATACTTTTCGTAGGTATATAAAAAGAAGTGTGTGTATATATGTAATATACATATAGACTGATCAATGGCGGATAGAGTAATTGTAAATAATTATTAATAATACATAATAAATATATTATTTACATAATATTTATGTAATAAATGCGTATACAGGTAAATATGACATAACTGTGTTAGATTACCTTAATCTTGGATTATATTAAACTTTACATTGATAAAGCTATGTATTTAAACAGTGGTAATGTTATAGAACATACTTACAATTAAAAATGTAGTTTTAATTATATCATTTTTAAGTTCGTCTTTTCTTTAGTCAAAAAAAATGATGGATTGTGATGGAAAACGTAAATATGGAATGATACCAAAAATTATGTGATAATGATTATTTTGACAACACAAATTTTGCAGAATAATGACATTAATAAATATTGATATAATAATAACAGTATTACTAAATTTGTCAAGTTTTTAGATGTGTATAAATGATCGCAAGCGACGACTGTCCTTTGTATGTGAATTGAATTTCATTTCAAATTTTAATTACATTTTTAAATTGATATTAATTTAACATATAAGAACAAATAATTCGTGCCAAAGTTAGCTTATATACAAAATTTGAACTTTCTAGCACATTTTTTACCCTCGGCAAAAACTGCCCCCGTGCCCCCAAATAAAATTTTGAAATTCAATTATTACAAAATTCAAAATTTGAGCTGTCATCAAAGTTTCCTACCGGGCCCTCTAATTTTCTTGGCGCCCTTTTTATAAAATTTTGAATTCTAAATTTTGAAATATATTCTCATTCAATAGCGTAATACACGTGCACAATTTCATCTTTCTATCTTTTACAAATAACAAAGTTATACAACAAAAAAGAGCCTATTGTTTCCAAAATTACGGGTTTCCAGGAAATTCAGGAAAAAATCCGGGGACGCCAAAAGTCTTAGAATTTTGTTCTCTACGAAAGGGAAATTTAGAATAGAATTTAGAATTAGAATACGAAAATTTGAAAAACTTCCCTAGAGCAGTTTTCGTTTTACCATACAACATTCGAACCAAACATATAAGAATATAAACATATAAATATACACCTGGAACATTATAATATAGGATAACACATGGAGCTGAATATTTTGATACTGGAGCATCAATATTGACAGTACAGTATTCTTGAAAACGTGCTAAGTTCATACATTTTAATGATTTTGAAATGATTCTGAATAGTATCATTGGTTGTACTGTCATCAATAATGATCAGTTTAGTAATGACAGTATTATTGAGATTTTACGAAGAGATATATCAGTGATTACCTTCACAAAGGACGATCAAATAAGTCAAATTCTTTCTCACATTAATAGAAAGTTAATATTTAACAAAAAATCAAAATATTGACCTAACAATGATATTATAAAAATAAATAAATTAATCATTGACAGCTGTTATTACACATAGATAAAATAATGGACAAGATTGATAAGAAACGTA
Organism: Panorpa germanica; assembly: GCA_963678705.1. Lineage (NCBI taxonomy): Eukaryota > Metazoa > Arthropoda > Insecta > Mecoptera > Panorpidae > Panorpa > Panorpa germanica. The sequence continues at coordinate 4,613,834 of OY783223.1, read as the reverse complement.
AGAACCTGTCCAAAAAATGTACACGATGTTTACGTAATCTTTAATGTCGTCATTGTCTTCGTTTTGTGTTATTCACCTAGCCTCAGTCATGGCTGCTGTAGCTACGGTAAAGACTTGCTCATCGTAGCTAGACATTGTGCATGTATGCGTGCTATAATATAGAATAATAGGCTATACATAATTAACTGATGTATAAACCAGTATTTAAGAAGAAAATATTTTACTTTTCTACGTCAGTTGAGGAGCCCCCTCGTTCTAAGAAAATAGTACTTCCGTTTACGTCCAGCTTATATTTATTAATAAGGGGATCATCCAAAAAATTGAGTCATAAACTGCTGTATCATTCCTTAATTTAACGTTTTAATCCTAAAGTTGTATGTTTTCAGAATAGGGTAAATTTTGAAGTGTTTAGTGCGCATGCGTTGTGTGTCAGTAATATACATTTTGACAGTTTCCTTTGTAATTTCATGATTACAGTTTACATATTGTTTTAATTTATCACTTTATACTTTTATCACAAATAAATTTCTAATTCTTTTGTATTATTTCCAACTTGTATTATGACTAACTTTTTTCAAAATTTGAAATTTTTTTCGATTTGTAAATAAGGTACCAAAGGTAGCCCATATAAAAAATTTCAACTTGCTAGCCCTATTTTTACCCTCAGAAAAAACCGCCCGCGTGTCCCCAAATAAAATTGTTGAATTTTGAATTTTTTTTTCCTAAGAACGTTCGTTATTATGTATTCCAAAATTTGTGTTTTCTCCAAAGTTTCCTACCGCGCCCCCTAATTTTCTCAACGCCCCCTTTTCAAATTCTTTAATTTCTAATTTTCAAAAAATGTTAGCATTGAACTCCGTAATACACATACCAAATTTTAACTTTCTATCTATTATGAATTAAAAATTCGAAAAGTTTTTCCAAAATTTCAGGTAATTCAGGGGAAAATCCGAGGACGCTAAAAGTCTTAGAATTTTTTTCTCTACGAAATACAAAATTTTCAAGAAAATGTGCGGAGCCGTTTTCGAGCTGCCATACAAAATTCGTACCAAACATATCAACAAATATTCTTATTTCTTATAAGAAAGAAATCTAATATTCTTTCGTACAAGAATATAAATATACACTTGGAACATTATAATATAGGAGGAGGATTTCTAAAAGGTAACGCATTTCAAAGACTTCTTTTGACTTTGAGGATGTACAAAAGTAGTTTAATTTGGAAAAGTCAACCAAGGGTTTGTGTCCCCTTCCCCTCTCACTGAAATATGTTTTTATATTTTCAATCAAATGTTAAACTCTATGCCACAACGAGACTTGAAAAAACAAGTATTAAACAAAAATCGTTGATATTTAATAGCTATTGTATATAAGAAATAGACGGCTGTCACTTCAAAGTCTTAAACTTTTGTCAAATCTTAAAATTTTCGCATAATATTTGGACAAAACACTCTTGAGATATGAATGTTTAATAATTATAACAAAAAAATTGAACAAGGCATTTTCATTAATATGATTCTAATAAATTCTATTTTTATTTTATAAGAAAAATGTCTCCTCTGAATTACACAAAATATTTAAAAGTTTCCGCAAAATGTTAATAACCCAAAAGACTCAAATAGGTACATTTTAAGACTAAGTTTAACTTATCATCAGTCTATTTCTAAAACTAGCCCTATAACCGACACATTTATGATATAAACAAGCAGATTCTTTAACTGAAGACCTCGTACTATGTTTGCAGTTCTCTTGGTGTCTTATTTCGCAAGTGAGTAGCCGATATAATTAGTAATGTGAAATTTAGTAAACAATGGTTTAGTTGTATTGTTTAAAATGTATATTATTATAAACAAATTATTTGGTGATACGTATCATCTGAGGCAATACCGGTATTGCCAGAATAATGACAAATAAAATTGTTCGTTTGTTATGAAATCAAATCTAACAAGCTCAATAACTGAAATAGCGCGAAACTCAACTTGAATGATTCACAGAAGTTGCAAGGTCATATAATTTCCCGCCAAATAAATAAGATTCAAATATTAAATTAGGAAAAAAATAAAATACTAAAAATAAATTAAAAAAAAAAAAATTATTAAAAAAAAAACAAAGTTCCGCTAAACGTTACACTGACGTCCTAATAAGCTAACGCATGCGCACTATTATTATGTAAAGTATAGTAAATATGACATTATAAAATTCAGGGACGTATTGGAAATGTTACGTCGGTATCATATTATGAACTACCGTTTTCACAAAATGGGTCCAACCATTACATATTGAAGGGGAAGCTCAGACAGACTATCTATAATACGTTCTATGTAACTTTACACAGAACGTCCTGAATAAGCTTACGTGGCGTGACGGTACAGTCACGTGCAAAATAACAAATTATGATTTATTGTTATTATTGATTATTAAGCTAATTTTCTATTTTAATTAACAATATTTCATAATAATTTACATATCATTTACGTATATGTATATACCTTGTATTAACTAAATAAACATGTATTCTTGTTTATCTAATTCAATTGTAGTAAAAACGTATAACTTTAAACTTCCCGCCCAAATTCATATTTATATAAAGATAATATATAATGGGACCTATATAAATACCATAACACAAGACTAAATTAACCAAATCCTTTACTATTTTATATAAATAATAATTGTTAACAATGTAAAAATTGCAAGCAAGATGTGTTTACAACATATATAATAATAATAAACAAATCTTACCTTTTTCTAGTTTTGCTTTCTCAGATGCAGCTTCTTCAGCTGTTAAATCTCCTTTTTTAAGAACAACAACCAGGGGCTCGTCGTCTATTTCTCGAAAATCGTTAGGATCGTATGAAGGTAGTTCTTCTCTCTATAAAAGAAAATTGATATTACCAAAACAGAAAAAGCAGCAACATAAAAGTTTGGTTACTTCTTTGTCGGAAACGTGTTTCTCTATGATCTATAACTAATTTTTTATAATATATACCTTCGTATCAACGGTAGGACCTTCCTTATATCCGATTTGAGCCTTAATTCTCTTTAGAAAATTGGGTTCTTCAGGTTTTATATATGAAATATTTCTTTTCTTTGACATTTCAATACAATTGTATCACAAAACATAAATTTTTCGTTAATAAATGAAACATATTACCAATATAAAATAATCATATATGTAAAATTTTTAATTAATAAAATAAAACTCTTAAAAATATAATATTCTAAATATTTATCACTCAAATTTAAGAAAGAGTAGGTTAGGTCACTGTACATCTAATAACTCTTGGAATCTCACTTTGCTTTGTAAAAGCATAACGGAGATTACCGAGTGCCAACCTTAGAAAAATATATGAGTTCGTTATGTTAGTAGGCGTGATTGGAACTAATTATTTATTATTAATATTTACTATATTTCTAAATGAATATTAAAGCGCGTTTATTTAAAGATTATGATGTTTCTTTCTTTCATGTATTAAAAAATTTCATCACATCATACATAATACTTTCAACATACGGCTAAACAACGTCCTTTCAAAATGATTTTAATTTAACAATCTCTCCTTTCCCAGCTTCTTGTCATTCAAATTATTACATATTTATGTACTTTGCTTTCATAAATGTTATTAGAGAATCAACTTTGGTTACTAAACTATAACTATAGTCTCAAAACAATTAAGAAACAAGAAACAGATTTATATTTAATATGTTATAATAAGGCTAAAGATAAATATAAAAAAAGAAAAGAAAATCCTTCATATATTATTATGATATGCATTTTATGAAGAATATAAAACATACAGTTTCCGCCATCTTCAGGAAACGGTGATAAATCACAACATCGGTACTCTATGGGCACGTCTCTAGAGCACGACCATATGGCAAATGGCTGGCTGTAAAAACTTTTTTGTTGAGGAACGTTTATCGGGAGAAATTTATTTTAAACAAATAAATATAAATCTTGTGATCTTCATCATAAAAATATGAAAATAAAGTGTATATACATTACCCCTATAATGTGTTGTATAAATATTCGTGTTTTACTTCGACAGAATTATATAAATTGAAGAAATATAACCAGGTGTTTTTCGACCGTTAGAAATCAAAATGATTAACATAGTAGACAATAACAATACTCCGTATGGACTAACACAAATACCTTCAGATACTGCCGATAATTTTGCAAATAGTAGTAGTGAAACAATTATTGAGAATATTGATTTCTCTCTAATATTAAAAGAATCATTTCATGCTACACTTAATGAACAAAATTTAATAAAAACATCAAAGAATTTAAAAACAATACCAACAGTTCAACCACTGTCTTCATTATGCGCCAATTATTCAAACACCTGTTTAACACTAACACCACCTACAAATTCTGTTAGTATTCTTGCAGGGCAGGTAGTAACAATCGCTTGCAACCTGCCGCGACGGTTACATTGTATGTTTTGCTTGGAAGATTTTAACTTTGAGTACATTTTAAAAGAACACCTTCAACAACGACATCATAAAGAATTACGAGAAATAAATTTATTTAATCCTGCTGTTTTTCATCATTGTGCTACTTGTTATTCTAATTTTTATAGTAGTGATTTATTGGAAAAACATATTATGAAGTGGCACCCTCCAAATGATAGCTACTGGAATAGAAGTGACAGCGAAGAACCAAAGTATGATAGAGAAGGTTTGTGTTATGTGCAGTGTACTCCAGGTCTAAGCGATATATTCAACGAATTAGAGTGTGATGTTGATAAAACTCAAAAAACACAATTAAAATCTATTTTGAAGAAAACTCCTGCAGGAGAATTGACACCTACAGGAACACTACGCCAAAGAAGTGGTGATTCCGTACGTCGAACACTGGCTGTTCGGAGGGAATTAAGGTTTGATTTACCATGCAGTGACAAAGAAAATACCCCACAACCAATACAAGAAGCCCGAAAACGATCGACCTGGAGATCAATATTTAAAATTAAGAAATGTAGTAATAAAAAAGCAAAACAAATTTCTTATAATATTATTACGAGTACTCCAATTTCAAATAAATGTTCAAAGTGGAATAATACAAGTTTGTCAAATTTATCTAGTATTAAATCTGTTGCTGAAGTTTTGTCTAAAGAAACTGGTCAATTTCAATGTGCTCGATGTATGAAGTCCTGGAGCTGTAACGCAGACCTTATCAGTCACTTACGAAACCATCATCGAGGACCTCGACATATATTACATCCTCAATACAGATGTGGCGAATGTGGGGCCACATTCTTTCGCAACAGTTTCCTTGTACGACATTGCCATTTTCATCACACACCTTTGTGTCTGAGAGTTTGATATGTTATCTAATTTATATTTTATAATAGTTACCAAAATACTCAAATATATTTTTTTATATAGATTTATAAATAATACTCTTAGGTAGCTTTAGATATTTGTAAAAAAGTTTAAAACGCAATATGTATGTTACCGAATGCTCTTGCCAAAGTTTTTATGGAAATAAGTAAAAAAAGAAAGCCAATTTGATTTGAAAAGAGAGCCATTTTGAAGGCAGGACGGGCAATTACTGGATGGTAAATATATACTAATAATAATCTACAATAAAGTAGTATACAAGATAAAATACTAATATGTTTTTTTTTAATTTCAGAGTCTGATTACAAATATGATCTCTATTCGGATTGGCTTAAATTATATATAAAACTTATATGCTATTGCAATATTAAGTTTCGTTTAAATTATCTACTGTACACAAGTTTTTACAAAATTGCAACATATTAAAAAAGATATCTATTATATAATTATTATATGTACTTTAAAAAACATCTAATATATTTTATTGTCCTTTTTCGATGAGCAAATAAGTCTATATCATATTATTTTATATAATTTTGGTGTTAGCGATTTATTATATTATATAATTGTAGCTAATTGAATAAAGAATTATTTAAAACTATTATTTTATTTAAAGTAAATTAATACTATTATCACGATAATTAAAATTATTTAAAATGGAAATTAACCCGCACTTTTATTCTTATTATTTAAATTAAATACTTTACATAAATTAGCATATTTTAGATATATTTGATTATTAATTTTTGATATATATTTAATTATTGATGAATTTATAAAGTAATTATGTATTATTTCTTATTTTTTTAAATAAATATCACACATTATAATTTAGACATTTATAATAAATAAGTTACATATTATCACTGTGTAATAAATAATTTAAATTTGAATTTAAGAATAAAAACTTCATTGTAAATATAACTATTTAGCAATGAGATCAGAAAAACTAAAAGGTCAAATATTTTAAAGTTATTATCAATTTCTCTAAAGTTGCTAATATTTAAATATCACTGATTATTATTTTTACACATTTATATTAAGAGTTTTTATTTTAAAGAAAATAATAAATAAATTTGAAGAAAACAAAATCATTTTTACTTACTATTTAATGACTACCATCCTTCTAACTTTTTTTCTTATTTCGTGTTTATGTGGTTGTAGTTAACCAGGCGTATATTAATTCCAATTAATAAACAAATACTTTATAAATTCATTCTACCATCATTGCGGTTTTTGGTTGTTAGCTCTTTGGTTCACTTTACATTTGAAGAAATATTACAATCGGGTAACTTCTGAACTAGTCGCCACCCCTCTATGTGGTCTTGGTAAATGTGAGTAGTAGCCCCTTTGATCAGAAGTTTGTCCCATTAACAATCTTTGATTTCTCCCTGAGGTTTCAGGTGAACACCTTTCAGCTCCTTCTAAACAATCACACGACAAACTAGAATCTGATAATGTATAATGCGCTTGTTGACTAATGAGGCTCTCTGTTGATTTTGTTGGGTGAACATACCTAGGGGCAGGTTGTTGTTGTTGTGGATAGACCTGCAGTTGTTTCTCATGCGAATGGGAATGTCGATGTACATGTTTATTACTCGGAGGTGTTCTTTTAATTTGTTTCACAGCACTTGTATCTAAATAACCATACCCAAATCCATATCCACCAAAAGCTTTCGTTGTTAAATTGTCCCATGATTTCGGTTTTGCGGGTACATAATGTGTGGTATAAACTGGAGCTGGGGGATGAGCAGTACCGTAGCGTGGAGCTCCATGTTGTTGTGCGTGATATGACTGTCTGGAAGCTGATTTCGCGGAATGATGTCTTGCAGCAGCACTATCCTGCTGTTCCCAGTACAAAGTATCTGTACTTAATGATGTTGTATATGAAGCCGCTGAAGTTTCTCCAGGAGCTGCTGTAGCACCACTCAATTCACTTGACGTACAGGAATGTAAACTGCAATGACTTACTAATCCAGAACCTATATTATAATATCTATGTCGAGAATTTTGAACAGGTTGTTGTGGTTGTGGTTGCGGTTGCTGATTCATGGCGTGAGATTGAGATCTAGGTCTTTGTGGTCTTTCATTTCGATCAGTTCTTTCTTTAGATTCTTTTTCACGATGTCTATGTTTATGATGGTCTTTATGGTGTCTGGAGCGTCGTCTGGAAGAAGGCACACAATGTGGATCACAGCATGGACTCGCCAAATCATACGCTTCTAGACTAGTGTTATCAGGATTGCCTGAATTATCTCTTTCTCGATCACGACTTTTCATACATGGATTACATGTATGTCCATGACATGTTTTACTCTTTGGAGGTTTTTCTGGTTGCGTGTAAGCGCTTGAACGTGTCGATTGGTCTGAGGGTGCGCGGACTAGAAAATGATGATGGTCACTACGACTTCGCGGGGGCCCTAAACTAACTAGATATTCACCACTACCTGATGTTGATGGACGTAGAACATAAGCCCTGTAATGTGGATCGAGGTATTGATATGCTAACATAAATTGAGCGGGGGGTGGAGGATGAAGGATATGATTTGGGGCGCGACCGACGTCCTCTGTTGATACTGTTGGTCGGCAATAAGCACCATCTACATCAGGTTCTGTTGGAGATGCATTGGGATCTTCAGCGTGGGCTGACGATGCTTTCTTACGAGCCGGCAACGAGTGTGTTTTCCATTTTCCTTCAAGTAGTTCACGCTCTCGCAAACAGAGTCGCTCCAGCTCATTCATCTTGCCTTGAAGAACCCCTTGGAGTTGTATATATCGTATGTGCAACTCGACCTAGAAATTAATACATTGATTTAACGTTGTTTTTTACATTCTTTGCATATTAATACTTTACTTATCACAGTTTGCGTGTTATCTTTACGGGTAATAATAATTTATAGTTACTGGCACGTAGGAATGCTCTTGCTTACCTTTCGCACACAGTCTTCGAACAACACCACCATTCTCATTCGAGCGTCACAGCTTTTGATGAAAGCTACGAGCGCCTTGTGATCTGCCTTCTCCATGTCTGTACCGTTGATGCTGAGGATGACATCCCCTTCTCGCATTCCTGCCCTGTATGCTGGGCCATCATGTTCTACGTAATCTACATAAGTTATCATTTCCACTTCCTGTTCTCGTCGATAATGGATTCCGTAGCTTTGAAGGGTAAAACCGAAGGAACCATTCTTCTTCTCGACGATGATTGTCCTTCGCCGACGATCTTCTTCTGGTTTAGTGACCGCCACTCGATCAGATTTGACTCGCTCCAAGATTTGGGACTGAAAACATAAAGGAACGTTAATTTATTTATCCTTCAAAATAGATTAAATCTTAAAGTTTTTAACGAATGGGTTCCTTAATTAAATTATCTTTTATTCTTTACATTTTAGCACATATATTTCGTTTATAATCGAATAATACTAATAGCATTTGGTACATTGATTTCATCGACTTGCTGTATAGGTTCACATTTTGATTATTCAGTCTACATACACATATACAAGTTCAACAAACTTGTATATGGATGAACTAAATACATGCAAATAATTGTAACATTCACGTGTTTGCCAAATAGGTCCCCAGTGTTATGCGGGCACAGGCCTGTGCTGTGCGCTATACTTGTGTGCTTTATTTGAATAATTAGATTACCAATACGTTTATTGGCAGGTATATAGACTGATAACCAGCGGTGGTAAACCTTTATTTGATATATAAATATAACCAAATATTTTTAACATGTATTCGTTTTAATTTGAATATTGTTTTGTTGTTAAGGTGAAACGATACTTAGCCATTTTTAATTCGCGAAATAGAGTTTAAATCGTTTTATGTAAGTAACTATAAACGCGAATCAAAATCTAACAATTCTAAGGGTAAATTTTATAACCTTTATTTATGACAAACCCTTAGAAATGTTACCAGTCATATAAAAATTGAAATTTAACTAGAAAATATAGCAATAATCATTTTCAAAACTTATTTGTGCGGTTTCAACTCATTAAAAGTCAGTGGAAATGTAGATACCGTTATTCATCTAACTAATTGCAGCTTTATATTTTGATTCGCGTTTATAGTTACTTACATAAAACGATATAAACATAAAAAACATGGTTTTTTTGATAATATTTAACCTGCTGTATAGTATCGCCATCTATATTTTGCGAATCAAAAATGGTCCGATTTCGGCATACTTTTTTATTATTTCATTTGAAAATAAGAGTTTTTCCGATTGTAATACTTCGAACATATTACTTAGGTCACAGAGGCTCTGAAATCTTTAGCAAAAGTACACATTGACTTCCGATCTGAAATTCTCTCATCTTCTGATAGCTTTCTGTAAGTCATTCATTTCATGCTGTAGAGTTTTAGAAACAGAATTACTGATTTCAAATAGTGAAGAAAGAATTTTTGCTTACACACGTTTGGGGCCCCGTATCATTGATACGGCAGATACGATGGTAACTACGCCACTGCACTTAATCCCATTATAGAATCTAAACATATCATATATCATTTAAAAAGATTTTTAACATTCTACAACTATTATTTAAACATTTTCTTCTTAACATAAATAGTTTTTGAATAAAAAGTAATGTTGGCGTAAGAATCATACAATGCACGATACAATGCATTTTAATGAGGCGCCTAAAAATCATTTTCATAAAGATCTAAAAGAAATTGAAATAATGAGATAGTTTTTAAAACAATTATACTCTCACGTACTATTTTCTCTTTGTTTTTACTTATACGTTGTTGCATTTAAGTGTTCAACAATTAAACGATAAGGTATATGCATATTGTATATCTTTATTCCCCATAACAACTTAAGTCAATTAACAGTGAAATTGTTTAATGACTCGAGTTTACTGTGGTAGAGATATTTTAACTGACGCAGGTGTTTTTGGTGACGCATTAGACAATAAAAAGGAAATCGTTGGAAGCAGGGTTTATATTAGAGTTGAGGAGTTGGAATTGGAAGGAATTATCCTTCAGTGTGAAGTCAGCACAATAAAGAAATTAACTTTACTAAAATATTAATATAAGTAATATTGCGGTGAAATTTGGCAGGTATTGTGTTTCGTTACTAACCTCAGAGTTTGTACTTTAGATTAAAATAAAAATATCATAACTTCATAACCGTTTTCAATTGAGTTAAAATGACCGCTCTTGTTGAAAGACCTGATATAATAATTAATTAAGGTGTAGGTTTTATACTTTTTGAATTATTTTACCATTTTAACTATTAACGTTTTTAATGGGCTTGTGTAATATGTCTTAATTTCTATAAAAGTGTACTATATATTGATAAAGTGGGTTACTAGAACCTCAAATGTTCAATTATTTTTTAATAACTTCTTATATGTTAAGAGATATTAACAATTAAAAAAGTCATTTTGTCTCTTTAATTATTAAAGGGATTCAACGTTGAACACATTCCAAGTGCATGTGACATCACAATCCTTGTGTAAGATTACCAACCTTACAGCTCATAAATCTCTGCTATATGTATTTATATATCAAAATATCAAATATTATTTACAGTTATTTCAAGGAACAACAAAATTCCAGTATTATGTCTGCCTTAGCACAGTTAAGTAAAATAAAAACTTATTATTCTTTGACTTGACTTGATTATTTGACTACCAACAGCTACAAAACATTACCACAGCACTGACCTACTCAACAAATAACTGACGTTAATCTGCATTTCACGTCATACAAATATGGCTGACCATTTCTAGCGCTAAAACTACAATTCAAACTTTTAATTGCTATATCTCCGTCAACATTTAGATATTTAATAAAAAAGACACGCCAATACATATTTATTAACATCAATTTCAAACAACAATTGAAAAATCGACCACTAAAAAATGAGGACACAAGCCCATTACTTATATCTTGAATAACATTACGACTATTTAAAGAAAATCACTTTTAAGGGCTTCATAGTTAACAGTATATATGATATACATTTCTAGAATTTAAGATATTGTTCACAACCCAAATATTTATTTATTTAGCAATATTTAACAAATTTATACTGGACTTCGGTTTATATCGAAACAGAATGGAACTATTGATAATTTTACATTGGATAAAATCGAATCGTAGGTAAATAAAATAAGTCTATAAGAGGAAATCTGTGGATCAAGCAATTAGATCTAATAACGGAAGCACGATGTCATTTATTGTATCACGTGACCGTGTGACCGTGCCCATCTTCCGTACAGTCTTGATTTATTTATTAGACTGTCGTCTACACATCGTATTTATATAGGTATGTATGACAAACTGTAAATTACAGGATGGTGTAAGGCGACAACTATTATCTACACTCTTAAAGAAACTTTATTAATTTTAGAACATTTCTACAGCATATTTTAGAAACAGGGATATTACTTTTAATAACATATACAGTAATATACATAACAATTCGATACAAAAAAGCATATTTTCGATAATGTTTTTTGGCGACACAGTTAATATATAATTATGTCTGTAATTACTACATGAATAAATAAGATTTAAAGAATACTTTGTGAAATTTTTATAAATAAATATCAAGAAATGAGGCATTGACAGCGAATCTCCGCAGACGTCACAAAAAAGTAACATTGTGGTGTCACTCATAACTCATCACTGGATTCTTTGAAATCAAAAAAACAAAAATCATTTCATTAGTTGATAAGTTTCTGCAGATAACCCAGTCAAGTTTTCACTTTCACTTAGAAGTCAAAATACCGATTTTTGAAAATATTATATGTTTTCGCGGTTAAAATATATTCTTCTTTAAATTAGTCTTCTTTGGTCACCGTTTTCTTTCGTCACACCTGTGACATTATAATATACGATAAAACAAATTTGAAACCTTACCCTTCTATTAAAGGGATTCAACGTTATAGAAAATGTCAATGCATGATACGTCACATCGGACGATTTGCCATCTCTTTTATACAACAGAGACGCATACGATTGTGTGTGTGATACGTCAATTACTACTAACAGTTGGGTTGTGTTAAAAAATGAATTTTGTCCAACTAGAACAAAAAATTGTGCTACGATGTTAAGTCATTGCTAAACTATTAGGTACAGTGTCTTTGGATTATGTATACGATTTAAGAAACACTGTAAAAAATAAAAACGCTTTTAACTTTAACAGTATAAGGTCATTAACAGTCTTATAGAACTGTTCTGGAAATGACCCATCATAACTCTTGACAATTTTTTTAAATATTTCTGACCTTTAATTTTAAGGTGACTATACACTGTTCTAAGCTAATGACAAATGTCGCAGTAAAACGAGTACAAACAATTAACCGACAATGTTTTTGCATTTCCTGGAATGTTCTCGTAATCACTTAACGTAATGCAGCTATTTAATTAAAAAATATATATTTCCTGCTAATAAACAGTTCTCGCTAAATACGAAACTTAAATTCTTATCGTATTATTTTATGTAATATTATTTACCGAACCCTAACATATTTTTGCGTGTTTATAAACAATAAAATATTGGTAAATTAGCCAAATTTCACATAGAGCTGAAAGTTGGTATACACCTTGGGGACATTATTACAAATAAAATACGAAAAGTCCTCACCGATCGCACATCTGCATAAAAAGTTATTCAAGTTCAAAAGTCAATAAAAATGGTTTCTTCAATTTTTACGATAAACGGTAAGTTTTATCACAAAAATAGATTAGACGAAAGTTGTAGATCATGAAATTATCTACAAAAATTGTTCTAATACTTTTTTTTCTAAGTATCACCATTCCTGAGATATTACGATTCTAAATCACCGAAAACAATAATATATACGCTGAACCGCTTATATATGCTAGTATACACGCCATCGGATGTTTAATATGAGTAAAAATATTGGTTTGTGTAACTTGTAAATTTAAATTATACGATTGTGAGAATATACACATTGTTAAAGAAAATATGGGCATTTCAAAGTGTTCCGAAATTACACAGTTATGCAATGTGATATAAATTAACTATTTAAAGTGCAAGTTAAAATATTTTATGTAAAGCACCAATAAACTTAACAGATGTAACTTAAGATATTCACATAGTACAAGAATTATGAGATCATTTTACTTTCATTTGCTCAAGGATCTCTAGGATAACACCACAATAGTGTTATCTTGATTCAGTAATACCGGAAACATTGGAAAAACCATTTTTGTTGACCTTTAACCTTGAATATCTTTTTTTGCAGATGTGCGATCGGTGAGGACTTTTAGTATTTTATTTGTAATAGTGTCCTCAAGGTCTGTACCAACTTTCAGGTCTATGCGAAATATAGCTGATTCAAATGTTTATTTTGTGCGGGTTATAAATAAATGTAGAATCTTGTACTTTAAAATATACCATTCTTAAATAAAAACGTTTATTTGACTTGAAAAACGTAGCTCATTAAACATATCTAATATACCACCCAGTAAACATTTTGGAGTCACTTTGCCATCATATTGAAGATGCGTCATGATTTTTTTGTCATGAAAGAGTTCATTTACAGTTCAGTTTCTCACAGTCGTTCATATGAAATGACTATTTAATGGCTACAAATGACGAAACCACTCCACCTGTCGAAATACAAATGAAGATAAAGTTGATGCGAACTATAACTGAAGTGCAATAGTGATAGAAACGTCACAAAACAGGACATTTTATCAAATTGTTTACTGGGTTGCGTTTTTGTTATTTGTAAATTAGGTATTTTGTTAAATATACCTTAAATACATGCATATCTCCGAATTTAAGGATTATTTACATTCTAAGCAAAAAATTCTATCTAAATATTTTTTTATTCAAATAGAATCATAAAACGCCCATCTTAAAATATAGAATCATAAAAGAAATTGAATATAGGAAACATTTAAGCATTCTTAGATAAAATGTGTATAGGTTTCCTTTAAATGAATGTTATCAAAGTAATTTTGATCAAAATATTTCGAAACACCGTGTACTTATGTTAATGAGTACTTTTAAAAAACCCACAATTAATCTAAATAAAGAATTCTTTTTGTTTTAATAACGAAATAGCCAAAGGCAAAATCCAAGTATGTTCATACAAACTTAAGTTTTCTTTATGTGTATGTTCCATTTGAAATTTCCATATGAAAACCTTGGAAAAACGTGCAAACTAAAGCTGGAAAAATAATAAAAGAAAAACTCATTAAATATAAAACGTACTTTCAGAGAAAACTGAAAATGTTTCACAATATACTTTTTTACGCCCGAATGTGTAAAAAAAACATTAATTTTTTAATTTCATTCACATGTTAACTTTTTTTTTTTTCGCTTTATGGTGATTGCATTTTAAATCTTGTTGGTATGGTAAATGACTTTGCCGATATTAATATTAAGGGAACTAAAACCATTAATTACAAAATGGAATACGTCTAGCCACCATGATAGAAAATATGTTTTAGTTTTAGAAAAATGAAAACTCCAAAACCTTGTAAAACTAAAAGCTTAACCTCATTACCACTCAAAATTTTGATATTTAATTTATTGTTTTTATTTAATATTGTAATCTAGATTCCAGGTTCTCGTTTAAGCATTCCTTTTCACATTTGTGTTTTAATTTCAGTTTTGTTAATTTAGATGGTGCGTATGCATCGTTAGTAATATAAATTTTGATAGTTCGACAAAATTGTAAGTGAAATAACTAAAATTGCAATTTTAAATAACAATTAGTAATTGAAATTGTTTTCTCTTCTATATTTTTCAAAAACTGACATTAAACTTCTTTTAAAAGTAAATACTACTGCATTTTGACAGATTGTCATATTTTGGAGGTTATAATATAATATAGTTTTTCTTAATTTAATATTTTTAATTTAAAACATTGGATCTTGTAAGGTTCTAAAAAACTAAGAAAATTTAAAAAATAAATGAAATTAAAAATGGTACTGTGAATGACTACATTGCCATATGCTAAACAATTTAAATTAAATACAAAATAAAAAATTAAATTAAAGCAGTGAGTGGGAATGATACATTAGGCGGCATTTTTATAAAGAAAATTTACGTTTTAGAAGAGAATGTATTTTTTATAAAAAGAAATAACTGTTATACAATATAGTCAATAAGTTTAGAACTAATTCTCTCAAACATAAAGAAAAGATAACCTAAACGAAAATTAGAAAAACGATCGATCTCGCATCTTGTGCAAACTGGTGCTAACAAATTAGTACCGAGTTACAAATTACACCCAAAAGATTCCATCGATACCTCTATCACGGAATTTTTAAATTCCCGTTAATTCCTGGACAATATATGTATATGTAATAATTTCTCCATAAATAGTAAATATGTAAAATGATGAAGTATGGTTGTGTGTTTATAAAATTAATGGCCGGAACTTAACCAGGAAGTAATGAAAAATTCTGAATAAATTTATGAAGCTAAAACTCGTGTATTAAACGTATATCTTGAATAAATAAAAACAACAAATAAATTAAAATGGATTATTTATTAATATTTACGAGAATATGTACTTCATAACTTATATCATGGCCAAAATACGCAATTACAAAATTATGCTTTCAAAATGTTACTTAACTCTAGAAACACATAGCGATTTCTTAAATCAAAACCAAATTTAATTTTAACCACTCATAATTTACTGCAAATTGTAAAACAATATTCCTACTTACTGTTTTAATTTCATGTTTTAACTTTAAATTGTTTGTTTTAGTCACAAAACAGAGCATGCGTTTCTTGCAGTGTTTTAGTTTTAAGTTTTAATTTTGAATATTCTTCAAAACTTTATGATAAGTTTTAGATTTCAAACACAGCCAATAAAAAGTAAAATTGTAATATTAGAGTATCATTCCCACTCACTGCTTCAATTTAATTTTTTATTTAATTTAATTTGTTTAGCATATGGGAAATACGCGTAGTCATTCACAGTACCATTTTTAATTTAATTTATTTTTTAAATTTTCTTAGTTTTTTTTAGAACCTTACAAGGTCCAATGTTTTAAATTAAAAATATTAAATTGAGAAAAACTATATTATATTATAACCTCCAAAATGTGACAATCTGTCAAAATGCAGTAGAATTTATTTTTAAAAGAAGTTTAATGTCAGGTTTTGAAAAACATAGAAGTGAAAACAATTTCTATTACTAATTGTTATTAAAAATAGCAATTTTAATTATTTCACATACAATTTTAGGTCGAACTGTCAAAATTTATATTACTAACGATGCATACGCACCAACTAAATTAACTAAACTTAAAATCAAACACAAATGTGAAAAGGAATGCTTAAACGAAAACATGAAATCTAGATTACAATATTAAATAAAAACAGTAAATTAAATATCAAAACAGTGAGTGAACAGTGAGAATGAGGCTTAATTCAACTCGAATGTCTTATTTAAATTTTACTCAGTAGTATCACAAAAAAAATTTTTAGTAGATTAATTATTAAAAAGTTTCCGTTTTTCGAGATATTTCAATATCTTTTGGAATATTGTTGTGGCAGACTTTTTTGCGTTTATGACTGCACCACTGCCGTAGGGCGCGCCGCCTACCTAAATAAATAAGACACATGACAAGAAATCTAAATTTAAACGCGAAGAAATGAATAAAACTTTCTATTTGCCAAATGTGTACTACGACTGGATCCGTCTGGCATAGTATAGAAGTATGAGAGTACTATGAAGCTAAAAAGCGAACAATTGGGACAATTGATGCCAACACAATGGAACGAAGTGGACAACACAGTAACGGCAACTACGATTGCAATAATGACAGTAATTATATTTCACACTTCATTAGTTTTTCTGATATTCCACTAAATCCGCAATTCTAATTTCATACAATGATTAGAAAGTTTTAATATAAAATTTATTTTCTATATTAATGTAGTTTTTAATATGATACAGATAATTGTCAATCGGATTATGTATTATTAATTGTAATTTAATACTTTGAAACTTTATTGAAAGTTATGTATTATTGTTTTTTGAGTATTTTCAGAAAATTAGTAATATATTTTACTATGTTTTATTATTTACCTAAATCATTACTATTTCTTATATTATTTTTATTTAACGTCGAATTATTTCCTACTACTGGCGACCTCCTACTATTACTGGCAGTTTTTATGGTGTCGTGCCCCGTATATGTCTACTACACCACTGTCTAATAAGTTTATGATATTTGTGAGCTCTCACATCATCAATGAAATTTTGACAACAATCAAACCCAGAATTATTCCACATACAATTTTGTCCAACTGTCGAACTGTCAAAATTTATATTACTAACGATGCATTAACTAATCTTAAATTAAAACACGAATGTGAAAAGGAATGCTTAAACGAAAACCTGAAATCTAGATTGCAATATTAAATAAAAACAGTAAATTAAATATCAATCACAGTGAATGGGAATGAGGTTTTAATCCTATTGAAAAACTTTGTACTACAGATATTTTAAATTATTCACATAATCAAAGATTAAAATAAGGTCATTATATCTAATCATGCAATCTTTATTAAATTGAACTTTTGAACCCGACTTTGTCAGTTTCATTACTATTCTTAATTAATGCACGGTTTTACTCTTACACAGCCTTGTGTATAAATGCCGGCTTATTTATTACTCCTATATTCTTTCAATGCACCCAAAGTTCATGGCCTTTACTTAACATGCATTAGTCATATTTTAATGCCATTATAATCAGTGATTTTGTCATAATAAGTTCGCCGGGTTTAGTATCATCTCAAATAGAACAAACATACTGTATATCCATATAACTTATATCAGGATGTTTTATATGAGATGATACTAAATTCGACACTCGTATTGGGGCAGCTATTTATAATTCGAATATTTCATTCATCGTTATCTGAAAGCTCAATATTCAGAAATATCTCACTAATAAATTGGATGACCACCTAGTGTTAATACCGCAACACTCTCGAATACTTAGCCGTTATAAGATAATAATCAAATTAGTTTTTCTACACTTTTTAAATGGTCCTTCGTGCCGGATTTTATTACGTATATCAAATAAAATAACCTAAAAGACAAGTGCGACACCGACACTCTCTTTATTGAGGTAAACACATATGGGTGATGGAGCGAATACACGCGACCAGAATACCATAGTACTGTCAGCCTATATGAACACTAAAAAATATATACAACTAATTTAAAATGGGCTTGTGTCCTCATTTTTTAGTTGTTAATTTTTCAATTGTTGATTGAAATTGATGTTAATAAATGTGTATTGGCGTGTCTATTTTATTAAATATCTAAATATTGACGGAGATATAGCAATTAAAAATTTGAATTATAGTTTTAGCGCTAGAAATGGTCGGCCATATTTGTATGACGTGAAATGCATTTTAACGTCAGTTATTTGTTGAGTAGGTCTGTGCTGTGATAATGTTCTGTAGCTGTTGGTAGTCAAATCAAAGAATAATAAGTTTTTATTTTATTTAACCCTGCTAAGGCAGACATAATATTGAAATTTGATTGTTCCTTGAAATAGCTGTAAATAATATTTGATATTTTGATATATAAATACATATAGCAGAGATTTATGAGCTGTAAGGTTGGTAACCTTACACAAAGATTGTGATGTCACATGCACTTGGACTGTATACAACGTTGAATCCCTTTAATAATTAAAGATACAAAATGACTTTTTTAATTGTTAATATCTCTTAATATATAAGGAGTTATTAAAAAATAATTAAACATTTGAGGTTCTAGTAACCTACTTTATCAATCTATAGTACACTTTTCTTCTCTAAATTGACGTTGTACGCCCACGCCGTCACCCATCAAGATACACAGTAGTTTAAATTTTGAATCTTTATATCTCATACAAATTGAGAAAATAAATATTGATTTAAATCTAAACGTTATGTAAATTAAACTAAAATAGAAAGTGAAGGTGACTGCTTAGTAGGTAAGTCCCAACAGTTATATGCTTATACAATTATGCAAATTAGTTGGCTGCAACAATAAAATAATATTTAAAAAATACTATTTATATAAAAAACAAACTTGTACTAAAGGAAATATAAAAATGTATTATTGAAATTACAATAATTAATTAAGTAAAAAACTTATTAAAAAATTAATAATCTCAAGTGTACAGTAAATAAATATAAGACTTATGTACAAACAATTACATAATGAATTTATTAAAAACTTCCTTGTTCTATTATTTAATTCAAATATAAAAATTGATATTGTATTTAAATATACGACACCCAACATTTGTTGAAAAAAGTTGTACAACACGTTGTTCTGAGCAGAGTCCTTTTAGAAGTACCGCCGAAGAATTGAAACATTTTTGTTTCATAAAAATACTATCCAGAATTTTTTAAAATAGCATAAGTTAGGGTTTTATTAGTGTCGCATGTTTAAGTCGCACTAGTCTGTACGTTAAAAGTACAATACATTTAGTACACTCATGTCTAAATGCGACTGAAAAAAAAACAAGTCGTAAGAACACGGTTGCAGTGTGATAGAGCCTTTAGAGACCGTATCAAGTAACGCGCTATTAAATTGAACGTAAAGAACCTATAAAATTATTTAGTAACACCTTGATTAAATTCAACATTTTATGACTTTAATTAAATATGTATTGGGTATGAAATAGTAGATATGAAACCAAATCGTTATTACATAATCTTAAAATTGCTCCGTAAAAAATACTGCTGAAAAGAAAGCAGTTTAGAGCCTTCCAAAATACGCTCAAGGTTTTTACTGAAAATTATTGAGCACCAGAGATGTGCGTTTTTCAAATACATATACTCAAAATGCAAATACAAATTAGTAAACACCTATTTTCTATTTTGTATTTAAATATCTTTTAAGAGTTTAGAATTTTATATTTTATTTGAAAACTTTTACAAACCTATTTCCTATTTGGAAAATACAAAATACTTTTTTCATTTTTGTTACTTCATAGTGTTAATCAGTAAATATTATTTTTTGAATAGAAACTTTAAACTCCCCCGATATTAGCACCATCTATGATCTAAAACTATCTGTACAATTGTCTTAATACCCCCTACTACCCCCACATGCGACATCCAACATTTATATATTTTCATTCATAAGTTGACATTATTTAGACATGAGTGTACTAAATGTGTTGTACTTTTAACGTACATACTAGTGCGACATAAACATGCAACACTAATAAAACCCTTACTTTTGCAATTTTTAAAAATTCTAGGTAGTATTTTTATGAAACAAAAATGTTTCAAAACGAAGTCTGTCTTTATCAAAGAGAATTCTCGTAATTATTAAAAAAATAACATTTATATTAGTAACATAAAGAGTATTTTATTTTCTCAAAAGTATTTTTAAAATGCGTATTTTGTACTTAAATACTAACATGAAATTTATTTTTTATTTTGTATTTAAAATAGGAGAATAACGAGGTATTTGAATTTTGTATTTAAAAGCATTTGTGAGAAAGATAGGAAAGATTATTTGCATATTTTGTTTTTTACTTGTATATTTCCCAATAATCAAGGCTCTGTAATTAAATCATAATTTACAAGAAGAACCAGCTTAATAAACAATTAAATATTATTGCAATATTGCCACTGCCACGGTACTAGTACCTGCTTGCCGCTGTAATTATTCAAATGTCCTTTAAATGCCAGATAGTGTCTCGTTTACACATTCTCGTTGCATAACTATAATAATTACATACGATACGTTACGTGTTTAATTGCACATACGATACATATATACAGGTTCCAAAAAATGTTCAAAACCGGTTACACTCACCGTGACTCATATTTATGGTTCACTATTACAGTATGGACAACAACAACAACGCTTCTAAAACTGTAATGTCTTGAAAAAACATGTGGCACTTTTCTGTACACATATATACAGATATATATATATATATATATATATATATATATATATATATATATATATATATATATATATATATAAAATAATATAATAGATTGCGAAAATTACAAAATATATTTTTTAACATAGAAATGTATAAATAAAACTTCACAAAATAAATTATGATTATTTATTATGTATTACATAAATTTTTTGCAAATTATGTATTACGAAAATAATAAATTTTTTGTTAAAGCGAAAAAAAATAAAAAATAGTGGAGGAATAAATTCGTAATTCTATAATGTATCGTATCGTAAAGTATCATTCCGACTTATGTATTTAATTTAAATTGTTTAGAATACCATTTTTGACACACACAGTACCATTTTTTATTTAATTTTTTTTTTATGTTTTCTTAGTTTTTTAGAACTTTAAAAGGTCCAATGTTTTAAATTAAAAATATTAAATTGAGAAAAACTATATTATATTATAACCTCCAAAATGTGACAATCTGTCAAAATGCAGTAGCATTTACTTTTAAAAGAAGTTTAATGTCAGTTTTTGAAAAATATAGAAAAGAAAACAAGTTCTATTACTAATTGTTATTAAAAATAACAATTTTAATTATTTCAATTACAATTTTGTCAAAATTTTTATTACTAACGACGCATACGTACCAACTAAATTAACTAAACTTAAATTAAAACACAAATGTGAAAAGGAATGCTCAAACGAGAACCTGAAATCTGGATTGCAATATTAAATAATGTTTTTATTTAATAAAATTTTTAAATTAAATATCAAAACAGTGAGTGGGAATGAGGCTTAACGTACACGCACTGACGATTTTAAATTCGCAATTAAGTTTGATACCAATTTGCCATACGAATTTATTTCCGTGCGATTTTTATTCGCAGTATAACCTTAGTGTAACATAATATGGATATATGAGAGACTGATAGCCAGTATGATGTCGTATGGAGCAGAGGTTTGGGGGTGGAAGGAACAAGAAAAGTTGGAAAGAATACAGGTGAGATACATGAAATGGATACTAGGGCTGGACAGGTGCACGCCAGGATACATGGTGATGGAGGAGCTAAAGAGGGATAAGATACGAATTAAAACAGGGGAAAGAGCGGTAAAATACGAGGAGAAATTGAACAGAGCGGAAAGCAAAATCTTAAAGAAAATAAGAGAGGATTACATAAAGAATGGGGGGGGAGGAGGTCCAAAAAAGAGAAAAGAATACTTTGAAAGGAATGGAATGGCGATCGAGGAGGCAGAGAGGAGAAGAGAAGGTGGCGCAAGTGTGGCAGAGGAGCTAAGGAGAAGGGATAAGGAGACACAGCAGCAGGAGAGAATGGGAAAAATAGAAAAAAGTAACTACAATAAAAGATATAAGAGGTTATGGGAAAATAATGTGCCTCAGTACCTTATAGAAAAAGACATAAAACACATAAGAAGAACAGCAAGGTTTAGATTGGGAAATGAGGAAAAAGGAAACAGATACTGGGAAAAGAGTGAGGAAAGAAAGTGTAGAATGTGTGGAGCGGAGGACGAAACACTGGAGCACATTAAGTTTGAGTGTAAGGAAAAAGTAGCAAGCGAAAGGAATATTGGCCAGCTATTAAAGGGAGGCAGTGAAGGAAAGAGGTGGATGGCGGAAATAGTAAGAAGGAAAGGAAAAACAGGAGAATAAATAAGCTGGTGGAGAATAATAGAGAGGGTCAAAAGAAGAAGAAGCAGAAAGCACTTTTGGAAGTAGTAAAAGTCGAGAAGATTTTAAGTTTATTTTAAGTTTAGTTTTAAGTTTGGAATGTATACAGGAATGAAATGTATTAGAAATATAATACTGTAGATTGTAAAGCCGAAAGGCATACACAATACACAATTAATATATAAATATTAATATTACCTTAGTGTAACATTATAAATAATAAACTAGCGCTTCGTCTCATCACACAGGAATGCGTATGTAATATATTTGATTGTGCAACTTGATTTAAAATTGTTTCTAATATACTGCCTAATTTTATTTTTAATAAAGCTACGAGTATATGAGTCTGATGAATACTCTCATTTACATCAATAATTTCGTTTTTATAACAATTTTGAAACAATTCTAAAAATTAAATGATAATAAACATTGCAAAGTTACAAAATATTTTTTAACATATAAATATATTGAGTTTGAGAATATCTGACTTAGAAAACAAAATATTCTGTTCTTTTATATTGTCAATGCAATTGAGTCTGAAAACTGTTTTGACTCACTGGACATTCCCAGTGATCAACCAGCTGATATGACCTGTTTAATGACCTAATATTACAGACGTTAACATTATACAGGACAGGCACAAAACAGGCCTAACAAGCAAATACAATAGAATAGAAAATGTGAATTAGATTGGACAGGCGGCAACCTGTAGTGAACGGTTTGTTTTTATTATTATAACTGGTACAAAATTCAAGGCCGATTATATTTAGATGATAATAACTTATAGCACGCGTTCAGCTGACTGCAGGTTTGTTATTTTATGCAATCGCATCTTGTGCTATGTAATTAAAATAGAAAAACAGGTGTAGTTTTGATTAATTTAAGACATTAGTATCTTAGCGGGATATATTGATATCTCCATCAATATATATAAGTTTTAATGAAATTTTAATATTTTCCTATTTTGTAGAGAAAAAATTCTAAGATTTTTGGTGTCCCCAGATTATCCCCTGAATTTCCTGGAAACCCGTAATTTTGGAGAAACATGAAAAAAATAATCCCTATTTTCTGTATAGCTTTTAATTCATAAAAGATAATAAGTTGAAATTTTGCATCTGTATTAAGGTATTACATGCTGACATTTTTCAAAAATCAGAAATTCAATAATTGAAAAAAAAGTAACTTTGTAGTAGTAACTTTGGAGAAAGTTCATATTATGGATTGTAGAATATTTAAGTATATTATTAATAAAAGAAAATTCAAAATTTCAAAATTTTATTTGGGGGCACGGGGGCGGTTTTTGACGATGGTAAAAATTGTGCTAGAAAGTTGAAATTTTGTATGTGAGCTAACTTTGATACCTAATGAACGAATCGAAAAAAAATTCTGAAATTTTGAAAAAAAACGAGTTAAATATTTCAATTTAAAAATGGAAATAAAATTACGAATTATTTTATTGAATTCAAATTATACACACTAAAAAGACGTCGCTTGCGACGGGGGTAAACTCTAGTATATTAAATATATACCTGAAATATTGAAAACAAGTTTGATATGAGAATAACTTGAATATAAAACACGCTGTTCTTTTAACTACAGACAAAATACAATACATAATTATTACATTGTATAATTTTAAAGCTAGTACACATTATATACAGCTAGTACACGCTTGTATCTATCTATACACGGTCTAAATATAATTGTTAAACAAGTCACGCTGGCAAATAGCAACGGAAGTTTACAGCCATATTTAAACCGTATGCCAGAGTGTGGAGTCCGTATGATCACGTGCCAAAACGTCAAATATTTTATTAGACATTTCACGTTCTCGTCTCGCGCCTTATTCTTATTATAATATTCAAATGGCGAAAAACTGAATTCTTTGTGATATGATGAATTTTTTATTGCCGCTTATGATTTTGTTTGTTAAGCTTTGTTTCTTTTGTAAATGTTCTGCTTATATGTATATTAGGAACCAATATTATAGAGACTATATAAAACATACTGAATAAACAGAGACAGCGGTAATGTAATAATGTTACATGTTCGAAAAGACTTGAGGCAGTCTTGTCTCCATATGACGCATGCTACAGACCATAGTAACAAAATATTTAATTCTTTTTTCTTTAACATGCATTTTCATTTTATTTGATCAAATCGTTCGAAATTCGATCAAATTGTTGAAAAAGCTTTTATTAATTTAATATGTAACATTATATAATTTTTTATTGAAACATAACTTTTGTTATGTAATCCTACATTATATTAACAGTATGTTAAATTAACCTTATATATACGTAACTATTTAGCGGGTTGTATATATATATGTAATGGGTTTGTCAAATAAAAGTTTACTATATATTGATAAAGTGGGTTACTAGAACCTCGAATATTCAATTATTTTTTACTAACTCCTTATATGTTAAGAGATATTAACAATTAAAAAAGTCATTTTGTCTCTTAAATTATTAAAGGGATTCAACGTTGTACACATTCCAAGTGCATGTGACATCACAATCCTTGTGTAAGGTTACCAACCTTACAGCTCATAAATCTCTGCTATATGTATTTATATATCAAAATATCAAATATTATTTACAGCTATTTCAAGGAACAATCAAATTTCAATATTATGTCTGCCTTAGCAGAGTTAAATAAAATAAAAACTTATTATTCTTTGACTTGTTTTGATTATTATGACTACCAATAGCTACAAAACATTACCACACCACTGACCTACTCAACAAATAACTGACGTTAAAATGCATTTCACGTCATACAAATATGGCCAACCATTTCTAGCGCTAAAACTACAATTCAAACTTTTAATTGCTATATCTCCATCAATATTTAGATATTTAATAAAATAGACACGCCAACACACATTTATTAACATCAATTTCAATCAACAATTGAAAAATCGACCACTAAAAAATGAGGACACAACCCATTGATTTCAAACATGGTTTTTGAGATCTTTGTGAATAATAATAATATTTAAAAGACGCGAGAATACGAGAGAATTATCTCCACGATACTTAATTATTATTATTTGAAACGCGATTCGGAATATACTGATATCTCTAAAACGGTGACTTATAAAATAGTAGTTAAAATAAATAAACTTGCTTTAATAAAATTTGCTTCCTTATATTAAAGTTTTTGCAAATTTTCTTTAGACCTACCCCATAGCAACGTCACGTCGAATTTACGACCCTGACCACTCTAATCAAACATATACTCGCATAATATATTTAGCACTATTAAGGGTTGATATATATGTAGTCATACGATATGATAAGAACATTCCACCCCTTGCGTTGGTGTCACGAAACACGTCATAGAGCCAAGGGGATGGGGTGGTAAGCAGTATAGACGTGACCAATCCCTTTTTGCTTTCGTTTTATTACTTCAATTGAGTTTCATGGGTAGTTTTGTTTACCCATGTACATATATATATGAGAGCAAAGGCATACATAAAATGCTTTCTAGAGGGGTAGCAAAGTGCAAATTTGGATGTGTTGGATATAAAAATATTTCGGGCGGTAACATTTAAACTAAAATAAATAAATATTTAAATGAAGGATAGTTAAACCTAATTTAAGTAAATGCCTTGAACCTATCGCATCCCCTGAAAAGACGGTTCTGTTCCAAATGATGATTTCTTTGCAAAGATTCAGATATAATTTTATAATGGGCTTGTGTCCTCATTTTTTAGTGGTCAATTTTTCAATTGTTGTGTACTGGCGTCATTCCATTTCCATTAATTCCGTCGTTCCATTTTATTAAATAACTAAATGTTGACGGAGATATAGCAATTAAAATTTTGAATTGTAGTTTTAGCGCTGTGACGGTCATTTGTATGACGTGAAATGCATTTTAAACGTAAGTTATTTGTTGAGTAGGTCAGTGCTGCGGTAATGTTTTGTAGCTGTTGGTAGTCATAATAATCAAAACAAGTCAAAGAATAATAAGTTTTTATTTTATTTAACCCTACTAATGCAGACAGTGTATTGAAATTTGATTGTTCCTTGAAATAGCTGTAAATAATATTTGATATTTTGATATATAACTACATATAGCAGAGATTTATGAGCTGTAAGGTTGGTAACCTTACACAAGGATTGTGATGTCACATGCACTTGGAATGTGTACAACGTTGAATCCCTTTAATAATTAAAGAGACAAAATGACTTTTTTAATTGTTAATTTCTCTTAACATATAAAGCTTCCCGGCTAATTTCTTCCATATGTAATTTATCATAGATTATTTAACTCCTCCTTCAATGTTTATCTCTCCCTATTCTTCGCGATGAATTTCTTTAGCATAATATGATATAAACTGACCCACAACCGTTTCAATTATGTACACTATTTCCCCCCCTATGCGGACGTCTATGAACAAGATCATTGTGCCTCTTATATATTTATTATATTCTGGCATTTTTTGCCCTTTTACACCCAACACAAAATAAAATCAATCGTTATTCTAACAGACACGCTATCGAAACGTAATAAACAATTAAAATGGAAAAATCGAATAAATAATAAATTGTACATCGAACAAAATAAAGAATAGAAAATACTATAGGCCGTTTGATAAATAGAAGACTGATATTTTTATTTTTTACCCATTTTTTTCATGAAGGAATGTGTAACGTGTAAACTCACTAAAAGATCTCGGCGTGTATAATGCTTAATGCTTATAAATCCCAGAGCGTATATCGTAATGTTATAATACGCCTACAATGTACTAGATTCCATTCTAATGTGTACACATTCCAAAATAATGTATATAACTAATTATTAAACAAACTCTTCTAGTAATACAACTAAAAATAATAATAATAGGAATGTACAATAAGTATAGAAACGCTAGTTTGTTTAAAATTAAAACTGGGTTCGACCCCTGGATCAGAGGTATATTTTCTAGGCTTGATTGTTATTAAATTAAATTCATTATGTATATAAATAATCGTAAACTTATTAGGTAACGGTGTGGCCCACATATAGGAGGCCCGACACTATAAACTTTGCCAACATAGTAGAGGATATCATTATAATAAAACAAATAGCACTCAGCCACTGTACCACTAATTTTTTCTTTAAATACATCCTAAATAAAGTTTGCTATATTACATATATTTTACTGTCATTCTACATATTGTTAAAAAAGAAAATCGCTTTATTAACATTTATTTTTTTATATTTAATTATTACTCAAGGTATAATTTTTTTATAATTATTATAATTAATATAACTGTATGTTTCTATTATCATAATATTATTTTTTATTTCTATTCCTATCTATTTGTTTCGCTTGCCGAACATGATTTCGTGTCAAAACAATATTTATAATAGAAAATTGTATTTAAAAAATAGCAACATTTTTCTATGTAGTAAATAACAACGTTTCAATATGTAAATCGGTAAAGCGGCTTACTTTGCGAATAAGTTATTTTCCTTCGTAAAATAATTATGTTTTATGTAATGCTTTTTATATTATTGGTACTGCTACTAATATAATATGCAAACTTTACATTATTTCGTTATGTTCGTATTAGTTGTGATGAGCTCACTTGTTTTTTGATTATGTAGCAGTCGAAAAAGAGAAATACATATTTCTATATTCATTAAATAAAAATATTACACCAAAGTTTTGACAGCAGGGTGAAGAAAAAAACCAGCATCAGAAAAAATAACCTATCGAAATTCTTAAGTCTGGCACTGCTTATATAAATATAATGCAGACAGTAAAGTGCGAAGAAATGTCACAAAACTAAACTTTTTCATATAATTCTAAGAAAACTAATCACCAAAATATTAAAATTTTATAATAATTTCACACACACAAACAGCTATTTAGAGAAAGTTGCGATTTTATTTTCTCCGCTAATGTAATAATAATTAAAAATAACAATAGACCTATTATTGTAAATAGTTATGTATAATTTTCAAATTAGGATGGTATTTTATGAATTAAAAAATGTAAATGTCAAAAAGTATAAATAACAAAACAATAATAAATAGCAGACTTAAAAATTCTAAATACGAAATTTAAACATTGTAGAATTTGTTTATTTATAATATTTATAAACATGTTTTTGTTAAAATGTCATTATGTTTCAACAATAGTTGTACGTCATACATGTTTATTTTTTTATATAGATGTAAATATTATAAACAAACAAGTAAATTGATAAATATTTCTTATTAAATCTAATATAAATTACCGGTGTTGATTCCAATTCTTCATCACTACAAAGGTCCAGCTGCCCCGACCGACTCCTAGTGGTTCTTTCACTCATTTTAAATGAAATTTAACACCAAACACTAATTCATTATATAAAATATAAAATTAATATCACTAGCCATTTGACATAAACATATTATTGATTTAATTTCACTAATTTTGAAAATACCAGCTGTTTTATTATTTTTATCCTACATAATCGCCATTGCCACTTCCTGTCAAAATGTACACCCCAATAGTATCTAATTTATACTGTGTTTTACCAAAAGTCTGCGCAAACGTATGGAAATTTTACAAAAAGAAAAACATTGAAAATCTACGCTTGCGCTCGATAAACTCCAAGTATCTTGACAATTCGAATACTCTCCGAACACCATCTGCACGAGTGAAGTACCCGCGGTTATTTGATTTTTATTCAAGTATTGCACATTCTAAAATTGATAAGCGCATGCGCGAGGATATGAAAGTAATTACAAAATAAATAACATTCACCGTACGTTGAATATTACGTTAGCTAACATTGTAAAGATGTTTTTGTTATATTAAAATATAAACATTAAGGTTTATCTAGATATTAAAAGAATTAAAAACTGCCTTATATTTATGCCTGCCTTATTGGTGAAATGAGTTTCCCTAGAGCTTTTTCTCTTATTTTGAAACAGTGCCGCTCTATTCCCAGATGCAACAACTCCGTGCTTAGAGTCTCACTGTTTTCAGGGGGTCCCTAGTTGGGAAAAATTTATAATGAACAGAATAAAATGGATAAGATTTGGCGAAAAGTTCATTATCTAAATATTATAGAAGTTTTACTGAATTATAGACAGACAAAATTCAAAGAATCCAGGGGTGGTAATAATTGTGGATTATACTGTGGGGCCCTAGAGGGGGTGCATACACAAATCCATACACAAATATGAAAGTTTTCGTTCTAACGGCGATAAATAAAACATGTAAGTCGTACAATCGGCAAAGAGCACGTATAGGCGAACACATATGGGAAGTATCTCAGATATACCTGGAAACAGATGAAGACTGAGATTCCTCCGAAAATAACGAATACGTGTGTCACAAACTACAGCGTAGTGTTAATATTTTAACTGATTTTTACCAAACACTCTTTGGATTGGTTGCTGTACTCATAGTACACTAATTTTTGCAATAACTATGAATACAGCAACCGGCCCAAAGTGATTTATTCACAAAGTACCTATAATTATACATAAAAGATCAAATTAAAATAAAAAAATACACACTTCCTTCAAGTCAGTTTTATTATTTTTGCTATAAAACGCCTAATGGTAAGCAGCGCAAATAACAACTGGCGATAGAATTGGTTAAATTTAAACAAAATGTATTATTTTCTATATTAAGACTTAGGATGTTAAAAATAATCAACAAGAAAATGTTATTTTAGTTAAATTTATTATTAAAGTAAATAAATTCACTAATTGTGGATAATACATTCTATTCCCAATTTTTTTAATATATATTACACTTAATCGAAAGAATAATCAAAATATGAAGGATCAAAACTTTGAACACGAACGAAACCATCTTCTCCGCCTGTGCTGAAACTCTTTCCATCAGGATGGAACGCTAAACTATTGATGGGTCCAAAATGTCCCTTTACTCTACCGAATTCCTCTTCATAAACCAAATGGAAAAATCTGGCATCGAACATTCCTTGCCTAGTGGAAGTTGTCGTGACCTCCATAGCGTCTTGTCCACCTCCAACAACGACATGCTCCTTGATAGGGCTGATAGCAGCAGAATTAACGTGACGCTCTGTTTTGTACGATTTAAGACATAATAGAGAATCTGTATCGAAAAGTTTAGCAGTCATATCTCTAGATGCTGTGACAAACATGGTTCCATCGGCTGACATTTGCATATCGTTGATAACATTAGCATGATCAGTTACGGAGTTAATCATTCTTCCAGATTTAAGATCCCAGGAGCACACTGATCCGTTCTCGTGACCGGTGATGATGGTTTCATCAAGAGGTCCCCATAATGTTGATGTAATTTTACTGTCTGGGATGGGAATCTTCATGATTGGATCAGAATGTTCGATACTAGCATCGGCGTTCCTGACATCAATGATGTAAAGTTCACAAGCTCCATGTTTAGTTTGATCTGTTGAATATGCAGCTTGATTTCCAGAGAAACTGAAGTTACAAGTTCTTACAGATGAATTGGAATTAATTGTTCCAATTTCCTTTCCACGTTCAATATCCCACAATCTATAAATAATGCATAAACATTGTAAATATAGAGAATAACTAAGTAATATTAGTAACATTGTTTTGATTACGTACTTTAAAGACCGGTCTCCACTTCCTGACATAAACCTGGTGCTTTGCCAATCGACGTCAATGCACCAGACTACACCATTGTGTCCATTAAAAGTACCTAGTCGTTCACCATTCAATGAGAACCACACATTAGGTTTGTGATCTTTCGACGAGGAGAACAAGAGATCCCCTTCACGATTGTATTTAATTTGAGTAATGGAACGTTCATGTCCCTGGAGTATAAGCGGTTTCTGAAATATACGTGATATTAAGAATGAGTCATTAGTTAAAACTAATGAATTTACTACTATATACAACCTAAAAGGTGTTGTAGGAATTTAACTTGTAATTAACAGAGTAAGTAATGACCGCGTTCTAAACTTTCTTTTTATTATACCTCCAAAAATTATAAATTGATTATTTCGTTTCAAAATAGGACATAACCTATCTGTCACGACAATATGTTGAAGCCTTCCACAAATAATACAGCAGTAAATTCATTATAAAAATGCAAGATTTATTTTTAAGTTGTTATTGTATTAACTAAAAACTTACCATCTTTTATTTGTTATAATACTTATTTGTTAAAAACAATTTACTAAAACACGCTTTACACCTCACAATAAATGAAAATGGCCGACCTTATTGACAGGACACATGGTCGAGAGCACAGACTATACTCGAGAGCCGAAATATTAATGTAACCTCATTACTTCCATCTATGATTATATCCAAAAATTATTAGAAATAATGCGCGTTATATAAAATAGAAATAGTGGTCATTAATTCAAAATAACAAATATTCGTTTATAATAAACATAAATAAAGTTTATAAATATATATTTTATTAAATTAATTAACTATACAATATAGTAAATATATTTTATAAGCTTATTAAAGGCACATATAGCAATGGAAGATTTAATTTCTGTACATAATATGAATTCAATTTTATTGTATATAGTATAAATCTTTTAATATTAGCTGCGATTTAAAGAAATAAAGTATATAAACTAATGTTAAACTATTAATCTGTAATAATAAATTATATCTATAACTTAAGCATCAATTATTTAAAATTTCCCATACACCCACATAACAAGTGAATATATTTCTTAAAATTAAATTAATCATAATATATTAAAAGTAAAATAACTATGTTTATAATATTTCAAAATAACATAAAATAATGATACAGGTTCAATGCTTCCTCTTAATGGTCCATTAATAAAATTCGTTAGATTTGACTTACTTTTTTAATTTTATGTTTGATTTGATACTTGTCTGTTACTTCTCAACGTACTATTTTCTTTAGTATCAGTTTTAGATATATTACTGTCTAATTTAATTACTTTATTAATTTCTTCCTTGCAATTTACACAATTCTTTTGAGTATTTCTGAAAATATATAGTGATTATCATTTAACTATCTATAAAGCTAATAAATAAATGCATATATTCCATTGTAAGCTTTAAATAATATATAATGGCATAATTTAAATTCTTACGTCATTATAACTTCTATTAAAGATTACAATAAAATATATAATTATTTTCTAATACTCATTTATAATTTTTACTTTATATAAGTCTGCAATTTGTGATTTCTGTCAACTTCATCAGCAAGTCTGTCTTCGAGTTCGCTTAGTTTATTGTCCTTTCTCAGAATTTCCTTTCGAAGTTGAAGTATTGTTTCTTCCTGTGCCTCGAATAAAGCCTGATAGAATACAAAGTCAATTTACAGAGAAATATTAGAATTTAATTCATTATAAAGCTGCGTATGCACCAAACGGTTGTCATTAATCCCCATGAAAATGCAAAATAATGTCTCCACTAAAAAAAAACGAACAACAAGTCGTCTTAGATAATTTTTGAATTGAATTAGAACATCGACCAATGTTAGCTTATTTTTACAAGCTTATTTGGGAGAGTTTTACTAGTGTGTTCACGTAAAGAATGGAGAATACTACTCTTAACCTAAAATCATTAAACATACCCTGCTATCCTCCATACATTCCGAATAAATTGGTGGCTCGTTTAAACAAAAGAATTCTTTAACAGTTTGACTTTCAACTAAAAAGTTATACGAAAGTACGCTGTTAATAAAGTATTGTAAGCCTGGAAATAAATAATTGATGTTTATAAATAAAATACATTAATTAGATAATTATTGAATGTAAAACTATTATCTACTAAAGACCTTGCACCCTGTCCTGTAGAAATTTCGGCTTAAAGTTATCTCCGAACCATTTCTTTCTCGGTAATGGCAGAGTAACAGTTGGAAACTCCAGTTTAAGTCGGTTATACAGTCGAACAAAATCGGTATATCTCCGCAGGACTAGCCATGTTTCTCCAAGTGCACCAGTGAGAATTCTCAATTTATAAACCTATAATTCAAAATAAAATTAATGATATGTACGACTTTGGTAGAATTAAAGTTAAAATGATTAGAATATTACCGTAAATCTAGCCCTCTCTTCCATTACTTCGTAGCCAACAATTGGTATTTTAATATTTTTCACATCAATTACGTGTGGTTGCTGAGGAAAATCACTGTTAGATGTCATCGTTATCTCTGAAGCGGTGCTAGTAGTAGGACTACTGCTTTGGGAATTAGCTGCAATCGGACCCCTGTTTGAGTATTTGTGAATTGTAGAATAAGAATTATGCAACGGAATATGATTATCATTTGGATTTGGTGTAGAAGCGTAAGCATTGGTTATTATCGGCGATGAAGAACCACTGTTCATTACTATATCATTCATATTATTTTCCGAAATTCTTCTCAAAGGGTCTGTATGAACTTCAACGGTTATTTTAGCACTTTTAATAACTTGTAAACTTGTCTTGTCTTCCTTTATGTCGTCAATACATCGTTTGCTGTTATTTAAATTTAATTCTGATTTTGATTTTGCTAGCTGTGAAGGTGCTTCAGTATGTTCGTCATTTATTGATGAAGTTGACTTAGATTTGTGTAAATCATTTTGCGAAGAATTTGTCACTGTCTGTTCTATCAAAAATAAAGCTCCACCCGAATGTCTTTTGTATCTGTTTTGATTTTGAGTTGCTTTGGTTCGGTGTTTGACAATATTACTTTGTTGATTCATATTAGAATCACCGATTGCTTGGTTTCTTTTAAATCTATTGTCTTCAGTCATGATAGTCGTGTAACTTAAGCAGCGACGTAACTAATTTTTGTATAAATATTCATTACTCCAGTTGCTAAAAATATGTATATAAATGGAGTTGTTATTTACATATGGATAAATGTAGCTTCTGTAAACAAAATTTATAAATATAAATAGAATACATAAATAACAAAATGGTATGATTAGCAAACAATATAGCACTCATGTATTTAATATGGCATTAAAGATAACCTATAATACCTCAGGTAATGCTGTATAAATTGAATCTACTTACAAAATTATCACACACTGTTGTCAATTACTGAAACGTCAACACATTATCTGGCTGTTATTACTGTAATGTTCATGACTCACAGCAATTAATGCTATTCATTTCATTTAAGTTGTTTAATAGCTCATAATCTGTCAGAATATTAATTATGTAGCAATACTTTACCATACGGTAAAATATAGACACAGTTATTTCATGAACATTTTGACGCTAAATTGTAATCTTATTAATAATGTATTAACAAACACATAATATACACTTATTATTATTAATTTACATATTTAATGGAAGTAATTGAATGATATAAAAATAGCTTATTAAAACATATTTTTCTTCTAAGGTGACGTTTAGTTTAGATACAAATCAATTGCAAGAGATTCCTACTTAGCAAGGATACAAACACATATATATTAGTGTACTAATTATTTAAGGTAAAGCACTTGGCCATTTTCTCCCGCGAAATATAGATGGCGATACTATACAGCAGGTTAAATATTATCAAAAAAAACATGTTTTTCTTATGTTTATAACTATGTAAATAACTTATGTAAATAACTATAAACGCGAATCAAAATCTAAAGCTGCAATTAGTTAGATGAATAACGTTTTAATGAGTTAGAACCATTTTAAAATGAATAGCAATGAATAGAACCATAGCAAAATTTTAAAAATGAATATTGCCTTATTTATTTAAATTTTTTATATGACTGGTAACATTTCTAAGGGTTTGTCATAAATTTATAACCTTTATTTATGGCAAACCCTTGCGCTAGAACAGACGTGTTAAATTATGTTATTTATTTTTCGAATTACGTTGTTTACTTTCATCATATTTATACAGAACTTTTGACAAAATGACTGTGTATAAGAATATTGTCTGTAATTGGTTGGTATCCTTACTAACTTAACCTAATAATTTTAGATTTGTTCTGGCTATTTCATTAATTATATTGCTGATCCAAAAAAGACTATATAAACTGAAATTATTTAGCTATATTTCATAAAATGTTAAATAAAAACTACAAATGTTTAACCATAAAATCTTATTTAACTGTTTTGCTATAATGTCAAGAAAGCCTCCTTTAGTTCCAAATCATTTGGTGCTGCTATCGCACATCGCCTCAATAGAATTGTGGTTAATTAACAAATAATTGGCATCAATACATACCACAGTTTTATAAAAATTTATATTAAGCGCGCTACTCAATTTAATTTTCAATATATTTGATTAATTAAAATAAATTAAAAAAAAGTAATCACTAAATTCATTTACAGACTTGACCT
Organism: Panorpa germanica; assembly: GCA_963678705.1. Taxonomy (NCBI): domain Eukaryota; kingdom Metazoa; phylum Arthropoda; class Insecta; order Mecoptera; family Panorpidae; genus Panorpa; species Panorpa germanica. The sequence continues at coordinate 4,577,644 of OY783223.1, read as the reverse complement.
ATTTTTATAACATTATTTTTTTTTTATGACCAATATAAATAAAAGCTCATTATTTTAAAATGATTACCTTTTAAATTTTAAAAAGCTTTAGATATAATAAATTAGAGCTTTTACTAAATCCTGTAGTTACCGTAATGGCCAAACGATGTCACTACTTGATTCAAGTCGTAAATTATGTGGCAAATCGTTGCTTTTCAAAATACGTTCATAACAAAGCAGCGCGACGCCTGGCGTCGTTTTATTGTACTAAAGTCTATTGAAACGAACAGTCAGTGCTTTTACTTTGACAGGAAAGCATCTTTCTCACTTCCGCGAATTAAGCTTTAGTCAACGGACTTTTATTAACTCGCGAACTTTGAAGTTTCTGTTAAAAAGAATAAATTATAATACGTAGTATTTATTTATATAAAATTAAATAATAACTGTGAATATTTAAAAAGAAAATATTATTTAGGTTTAAAATGTTAGTGAAAATAAAATACATTGGAAAATTATTTGCAAATCCAGAAGAGATTTAAATGTATTATCAAATGGTTCGTAAGCATTGTCAAAAAAAAAAAAAATGTAGAATTATGCATGATAAAATTTTCAGGAAATTTTTAATAAAGTTCGCTTTGTTTCTTTTGTTACTTTGTTGCACAAACTAAAACGCTGCTGCAGAGTAATTCCATATCAAATCAATGAGCAATTTTTGAATTTATGATAACTAGTTCCATGAAATTCAAAGGGTGGTCTTTGAAGTGTTGCCAGCTTTAGAAAAATTTGCATCTATTCAAGGAAAATTTTCTCTTTGATTTAATGTGAAATTTGTGTCTTGCTAAACAAAGTTGCGTATATTTCAGGTTTATTTTATAGAAAGAAATGTTACCTTTTAGGGCGACCACACACTAGAGCTAGGAATATCTGAGGATGCATATATTTGCGACAAGGTTGTTTTAATAATAAAAACAAATTGGACGAAAATTAGAAATTTTTAAAAATCGATTGAATTTTACTGGTTTTCGTTTAAGCAACATTTTACATGTGTTTCTCGTAATATTCGTGTTTTGAGTTTAGTTGATTTTTCCAGGTTCAAATTTTAGACCACGTAAACGATGATTTAATGAATTAAAATTTGTTGGATAGAGGTGATTGTGTCCGTAAATGATAAAGTGTACAGCGAAGAGAGACACCGCTGTCCTAATTCTAAATACCTATAAAATAAACGCAGTCTCTTCAAATTTTTTAAAAATATTTTACTATGCAGTATACACTTTTATTATTTCGAAGTACATAAGAATGGATAATAAATAGGAGACAAAATTTTAAACCATACGGTTAAAATTATAATTGATGTGTTTTCTTTTGAATGTAAAATAATTTTTTTAGATCCAGTGGCGGGGGTGAGTGGAGAGACGATGAGCCCTATTTTGTAAATTATTAGGTCATTTTTCAAAGCCTCTAATTCAGAAATGTATCTCTAAATTACTTAGAGTGAAAAATTGGCAGAAAAGCTGGTAGCCGACATAAAATAAAATGCAATATAAGTTCCATACCTTGGAGCGATCTTAAGTAGACTAATTTATAAAATATAGGCATTAGTATTTATAATTTAAAAAATATTTTTTAATTAAATCATTATCAACACGTCATTCTGCGACGGGATGAAGTCCTAGTTTAGTTATAAGGACAAAAATAACCCAATTCACTATAAATTCACGATTTAAATCTACTTATAAATACATGGACATTAAATCTATTTTAGTGTGAAACAGTGAAATAAACTTTTCCATTTTCTAGTTCAATCAATCTATTCAACAATTAAAATTAAATTTTTAAGATTTTATTAAAAATTCATGATCTCTGAAAATAGTACAGGAAAAATAATAAATAATTTAAAGCAATTAGAGCCAGTAGATGGCAGCAGACGTGGGCGCTTGCGTGTTTACTGGAAAAGTGGATAGTCACGTGATTTGGAAGGTTTTAAAGTTGTGTAAAAGAATAGAAATAAGGCCGTTTTAACTGCATATGGTTCCATGCAATCGATTCTTAATTATGTGGTATGTAAGATTATAAAGTAGAGGTGCATTTTAAATTACGAATGTACGAGTACGTATATTTTCTTAGAATGGGTGTTGTAGGAATATATATTATTCACGAATACAATTGTTTCTTTATTTTTAATAATTTATTACATGCTGGTCTACATGGAAGACCATATGCTGGGTTCTTATTAAAAAGGTTTCTTTCGTAAATTGCCATTAAAAATATACAGTAATATATTTACTATATATATATATATATATATATTGCTTTTTATTTCACCATTCTATTTCTAATGGGCTTGTGTCCTATATCTTAATTTCTATAAAAGTGTACTATATATTGATAAAGTGGGTTACTAGAACCTCAAATGTCCAATTATTTTTTAATAACTCATTATATGTTAGGAGATATTAACAATTAAAAAAGTCATTTTGTCTCTTTAATTATTAAAGGGATTCAACGTTGTACACATTCCAAATGCATGTGACATCACAATCCTTGTGTAAGGTTACCAACCTTACAGCTCATAAATCTCTGCTATATGTATTTATATATCAAAATATCAAATATTATTTACAGCTATTTCAAGGAACAATAAAATTTCAATATTATGTCTGCCGTAACAGGGTTAAATAAAATAAAAACTTATTATTCTTTGACTTAACTTGATTATTTGACTACCAACAGCTACATAACATTACCGCAGCACTGACGTACTTACGTCATACAAATATGGTCGATCATTTCTAGCGCTAAAACTACAATCTTCGTCAATATTTAGATTTTTAATAAACTAGACACACCAATACACATTTATAAACATCAATTTCAATCAACAATTGAAAAATTGACAACTAAAAAATGAGGACACAAGCCCATTAAAGTGTTACATTGCGTTACATTTTCTACCTGAGACTTGATCCACGGCAATATTTGAGTTAGAAGTTTTTAAATATTCAACCGACTTGCAGGACCATGTAACCTAGAAACGGACGTACGAGTATATTACACCGGAACCATTTATTATTAAATAATTACCTACTGAGTTAATAACACATGTTTTGTTAGTAAATATTTTGCTTTAGAGAAGTGGAGGAACCATTTTACCGTCTGTAATTTTCGAAATGAATGTAACAACCCTTCCGGTACGTCGTGGTTGGACTTCTGCCGTGTCCAGATCAGGGGTAAAGAACCCTCATACGTTTAGATTTGTTTTTTTGTGTTTAGCATATAGATTTTTAATTCATTTCCCGCAATTGGATTGATAAACTATACTTTTGTATGATCAGTTTTTTGTAATTTTTATTGAAATATATAAACTGATAAACTGAAGTGGACTAATTCAATCAGCTATTGTAAATAAACGGGTTGAGCGATCTTCCTTAAATTTGGCATAGTTATTGAGTACAGTGCTACCAACTTAAGGAAAAAAAGATTGTTATAAAATAAATAACTCAGGCTTTTTAAATTACAAATTTCCGCTATTTTTGAACATTGAAATTTACGTTAATGGAAATCTTCTTATGCAAGATTATATAGTGTAACAGAAGTAAAAGAGTTTTAATGTGTTTTGCATATATTTAATGACAATGTAACTAAATTAAGTTAAACTTCGGTAAATAACAAATCGTAACGTATTAGGTAAAGTTATACATCAATGAAATAATCAACCAAATAATAATCAAAATTATAAATCAACAAATTTATCACTAAACAAATGTACAAATTGGTTACAATTATTTATTATATTACAATTAATGAGAGATATAACCTAATAGATCAGTAGATCTTTGCGAGCCACTTGTTCTTTGTGTAATTTATGTAAATTGAAAGTAAGTATTTTTGATGATGATTGATGAGAAATGTAAAAGTTATAAATAAATAAATGTAGAGTTTTAAAATTTTATACTGGAAGTTTTATAAAAGTTAAGGGCGGGGTCTGGGTTTTCACTTTCGAAAAATCGATTTTTTGTTTTTTGTTTTATCTTATTGTTTAACATTTCAAGAATATGTCCTTAAAATTTTAAGCCGATCTAAGCAATATTCTTAAAGTTATTGTCTTATTAATCCGGTATATTATATTGTATTATATGTTAATCAGGTATACAGTTTATTCATTGCTATAGTCCTGACGCGTTTTTCTCAAAACTACTTTTTTAAAGTCCGTGTTCACTGCCATTTGAAAACTACTCGACCGATTCATTTCAAACTTTGTACACATTTTCTTCATATAAAATACCTCCCCCCTACGTTTAGTAAAAATTTTTTTTTTAACATTAAGGGTGTTTCCCACCCACAAAATGGCGGAAATTTTAGTCGAAAATAACGGTTCACACTTTAGATGACCGCCAAAAATTTTTAAATTAAAAAAAGAATAATCAGAGAACGTTGGGGGGAAGATTTGTTTATAATTTAACTAAATTTTTATAGTTTTTCATTTTCTGATAATTTCCGGCCGAGTTACAGTGAACACCGCAAATTGTTTTTTTTTCAAGACGTCCTGGGGGAAGCTCTGTCACGGGCTAATGATTTAATATTTTTGCATGAAAAATTTACAGAACATAGTCAAAACTATGCTCAACAATGTATAGAAGGTTTGAATAAAATTGCTCAATCGATATTTGAGATAAAATATCACAAAAAAGTGTTTATTTTTACGCTGAAACCCAGACCCCGCCCTTAACTAGCGCAAAGATAACAAATATTAATGATGATATACTAAGGTACATGAATGCCTTAAAAGATATACGCAGTAATTCAAGTGGAATTTCAAATACATTTATAGTAATGACTTTTTCTAGTTGGATTGTTGCGCAAAGGGGCTGCTTGTCACCCCCTAAACCAGCCAATTTCTAATAGTTGAAATTATGGCCCACATTTGACAATTCGAATATAGAAATCCTCTAAAGATTCCAGTCAAAATATCTTTGCATAATTACTGACGCATTTTGGTATATTACCAATGACAGCTTCCATCTTAATTTGGTAATGCCAAACATTAAGGAAGTGATCGTCCAAAGCAGCTAGCTTAGGGTTTAATGAATCCTTAGAAAATATTTCATAGATTAAAAAGAAAAACTCCACAAAACCAAATTATTGTATTCTTGGACTATGGCATGGGTCATTGGCCTATTCTACATTATATAAACATTGCTGAATTAATTACAAAAAAAAAAAAAAAAATAGAAATTAAAATATGTGTAAGAAACTTTTTAAGATTTCATGACAGTTTTGGACTCATTCATTGAAGACTAAATTGAAACGGTTTTCTCACTTTAAATCACATAGGTCTCGCGCCCCTGCTCCAGACGGTCCTCCGGCTCATGGCTCCGGGTATTACCATACGACTAACACGTTGACTCGACGTGAATTATCGATTTTCCATCATATTACGTAATTAAATGTTTATATGAAAAAAATATTAGGTGCGAACGTGAGGTAGAAGTTGGGTGGTGATTGGTGCCAGTACCTGGTGAACGATCAGCCGGATCTGAAACGAAAATGACTTCCGACGGCTTCCTAGTGATTAATAACTTTATAATGTTAACTAAACTAGTGCATGGTACATATTTTGAATACTAATTGATTGAGCTATTTCCTTTTCCTGGCACTTTCCAACAAGAACTATTCATTATTAAAATACCTGTACAAATATTAGCCGTACCTTGTTTGTAATTCAGGGCCGGTAGCATGCAAGAGAGAGCAGGATGCATATACCTTCTATTAGTCATACAGAGTCTTTCTAGAAGACCGGTCATTTATGGATGAAACACAAGATCTGCCAAATATCACAGATATATTGCGTTTATATATTGATTTAAAATTACTGTTTTGTTGCAACATCTATAAAAAGACCGCTCTTATTGCAACATCCATAAAAGGACCGCTCCTATTTTAACATCAATAAAATAATCGATCTTGTTGCAACATCCATAAAAAGACCGCTCTTATTGCAACATCCATAAAAGGATCGCTTTTATTTTAACATCAATAAAATAATCGATCTTGTTGCAACATCCATAAAAAGACCGCTCTTATTGCAACATCCATAAAAGGACCGCTCCTATTTTAACATCAATAAAATAATCGCTCTTGTTGCAACATCCATAAAATGACCGCTCTTATTGCTACATCAATAAAAGGACCGCTCTTATTGCAACATTAATTAAATGATTTCTCTTGTTGAAACATCCGTAAAATGACCACTCCTATTGCAACATCCATAAAATAACCCTATATATAGAAATATATTTCGTAAACGTTATGGTATAAAAACCATTAAATATTTTTTTCTATATTGTTTTATGACGATTTCAATTGTTGGGTCATTTTCACCGACTTATGGAGGTACAGCACTTAAAGAGCCTCTTTTAAAAGTTTAGTCCTACTTTGCCGCCTTTTTCTTACCATTACCATACCCATTTTTGGCGGCAATTAAATTTGAAGTAACTAAAATTTGTTTTGAAGTAACTAATCAATTGTAATTCTATTGTTAAAACAATTATTTATTTATTTCAGTTTTGTAATTGTTTAACTTGGTTTTGTTTGTTGTTTTTAATATCGTATTGCCTTAATATTTTCTGCGGCTGGTCCAACAGACGCCTCGCAGAACAGTTCCCTAACACCAACCGCTGGCAAGAAATCAAAAGCAAGTTAAATAAAAATATTTTAAACAAATTTTCGTATTATATTGATTTCTTTAATTAATTACGTATTAGAATATAAGTGTGTTGTTAAAATCATAGTGTTGTTTCACGTACTAATGGAAAATTATTCAATTCGGCGAAATATTTATCAATGTGCAAGTCTACATAAAAAACTAAGTCAACTCCAGTAAATATTATTATTTTTTCATTTAGTTTATTTAATGTCAGTCTATTTCTGATAAGTAATTTACACAATCAATTTAACTTGATAACAACCAAAGCCAGAAAATATATCTGTGGTCCTGAGATAGAACCCAAAGACACAGTAGCCTGGGCTATCGTCCATTGTGTTTCAGTATAAATTTAAAGTAAAATTTGTGAAAAAGTTTATCAGTTGGCTTCCATTGTTACACATAACCCGTTAAGCACGAAACGTAAATTCATGTGTTATTTTATGTAATATTTTTTACCTAATGTTACATATATTTATTACCGAACTTTAATAAAATTCTGTTACATTGTCATTAAATAAATGCAAAAGACATTAAAACTTTTACAGTAATATATTACTTTAATATGTAACACTATATAATTTTGCTTAACAATTCATATTAGCGTCACAAAAAATTACTTTTATGATGTAACCTGATATTATATTAACTTAAACAATGTTAAGTAAAAGGTAAACTTGTTTATGTTAAATAAACCTTAAATACATGCAACTGTCTAGAAACCATATTTAAGCCCTGATTGAACTATTTATTTATTAGGGCGGTCTCATACTACAAATATTACTGTCTCAAGACAAATTTGTCGCAAATGTAGAAGTTTTCATTTCAATTCTAACATAAGACAAATAGGTGTCATATAATATTTTTTAATTTTAAAATTTGTTTATTATTTTGTGAGTTTTTTAAAATACCAGTCATGGAATAAATTTAATTCTTCTCCTCCAGTGTGCGACTGCTCCTATCTTTAAAACAAAGCATTCATTGCTTTCAAAGAAATTTGCTTTAAAAATTACATTTTACCACCATAAAAGTTTGACCCTTTTATTACAAACTTGCCACTCAAATAACAAGAAATATTGATTGCTAAAAAAGTTATAACAAATCTTATTTTTAACTTTCAGGAATTCACAATCACTGAAAACTATTTTGGAAGTTAAATCGATAAAAGAAAAAGAAAAATATGAAAGATACTTAACAATTTTGTGAACTGAAAAACAGGAACTTATAAAAAAAGTTTAAAATAAAAAGTAACAGTGTAATTGTTAATACATGTGTGATATATAATAAATTACAAAGTTAATGAATATTTAATAAGCTTAGAAGTCAGTCAATTTGTCCCCTTCCCCACATGGTAATAATTACCGACGTCCTCACCAAGGCCCACTAAAAAAGGATTAACTCACGTGTAGTACTAGTATCACACTGTGGGTACTGGGGAAATCTCCGCGCCCTCGAAGGGCAGCGGAGTACCGTTTGGCCGGCAGGGGCCCTGGAGTGACGGGGGTCGTACTTCCTGAAGAGGGTGTCGAAGAGAGAGAGTGTCATCCTCTACCACCGAGATACAGACTGAGGGACTTGATCCTGGGGGATTACGCCTTCAATGATGACGGCGAAAGGTGAGTACTCAATATCCTTCTTATATTCAAATTTGTAAAAACTAGGATGAGAAAATGTTGTCACCTATATTCTGCAGGATATGGAGAGAGCGAAAAGCAACTTACGTATGCAGTTCTTGAGAATATAACGCATTTACCAATGTTTTACATAATTCTATTTACAACATCATTAAATAAATGTAAAATACACTTAAAATATGTTATAGCCCAAGATTCCAAAAACCCCCGAGCTACGTCGTTTTAGAAAAGGTGAACTTTTGTATCATTCCCATTCACTGTTTTAATTTAATTTTTAATTTTGTATTTAATTTAAATCATTCTCTGCGCCATTTTTGCGAAATTATATTTCTTCAGTTGGTAACACTGACCAGAAATATTAAAATTGCTTTCTGGTCAGATGAGCTAACGGGATATATTAGTTATAGCTACTATCATTGTAGTGTGTGTGGTGGGACGAGTAAGAGCTGACAGAACTCACTGTGCATAATGTTATGTTATTATAAAATTAGATAAAAAGGAATTGACAATTTAAATAATAACAATTCCTAATAAAATTTACTAAATTAACAAAAACTATATTATATTATAACCTCCAAAATGTGACAATCTGTCAAAGTGCAGTAGGATTTATTTTTAAAGAAGTTCAATATCAGTTTGTCAAAAATAAAGAAGTAAAAACAATTTCTATAAGTAATTGTTATTATTAATAGTCATTGTAATTATTCCACACACAATTTTGTCCAACTGCCAAACTGTCAAAATTTATAAATAAACTAATGACGCATGCGCATCAACTAAACTAACTAAAACTCAAATTAAAACACGAATGTGACAAGGAATGGCTATTCTGAAAACCTGAAATCTAGATTAAAATATGAAATAAAAACGTCAACTAAATATCAAAACAGTGAGTGTGAATTACGGTTAAATAGTGTAATATGTAGTTAAGAACGTATGCGTACTTGCTAGCTTGAAAGCGGGGCACTTGTACGGGTAGCAAATGCAACATGTACACCTCCTCTTCACCGGTTTGCATATGACGTAAATAATGAATAGTTTTTTAAGGAAAAAACTATGATAGTAAGTGGATAGTTTCGTAGTTTATACGACAGTTTACCAGTTAGTCAAAGATATATAAAATGACTTGTGTAGTTATAATTATTCCACTAAAGACAAAGAAGGCAGATGTTTCACTATGTAATAAAATACTTTTTACTATTAAGAGAATTTTAACTTTTAAGAGAATGAATCCCACATATATATATATATATATATATATATATATATATATATATATATATATATATATATATGTGTGTGTGTGTGTGTATGAGCTTTCTGTAGTGATTGTTTTCTTTCCCTTTCTTGTTTGTTTTCCTGTTAAGTTTGGTTAAGTTTATTTAATAAGGGATATGTTATTATAAGACACGAAAGTTCACGGCGACAATCTAAGCTTTTGTTGTTTTCTCAAGAAAATCCACTTCTTCTTCTTCTTCTTCTGTATATAATGTGAAGGTCTTGGTATTGGATTTATATTATTAAGTTCTTGTTTAAGCTTTACAATGCTTATTATATATATCCTCTAAACACAAAATGTAAACCAAAATGTAAATGTTAAAAATGTATTATTTAACGTAATATTATTTATCTAACGTTATGTTTGATTGTTTATCGAAATTTAACATAATTCTGTTATATTGTCATTAAATAAACGCGAACGATGTATATTTAGTATGTAACATTATATATACTTACATAAAAAATAAATAAAAATTAAATGCTGGTTGTTTTACGAGAAAATTTGCCCAGAAAATTAAAATATTCTGGAAAAAATAAAAGTGCTTTTTTCTAGGAGATTTTTGGTACTGTGTGCACAAATACCGTTCGACAGCTGATTGTCAAATTGTGAATCCAGCTAATAGTGACGAAAAATTGGTTCAGTTGTTTATTTTTATTTGAGTTGTGAAAGAATTTGTTAAAATTTGGACAGGAGAACATAATTATTATAAATATCGTGGTCTATCTTCTTTATCATGAATATATTGTTAAGAATTATTTAAAAATTAAATTTATGTACCTCTACTTATTGTTATAAATACATTTATTATTTCCAAACTTGCGTGCTCAAGCCAGAAGCCCACCAACAGCCCTTTATAAATATATATAATAGTAATTTCATCATAATTGAAATAATAATCAAACTACTATTATACTAAACATCATGTCAAACATGGCCCTCATGAACAACACGGTGTTGTTTGTAAAAGCTCTCGATAAAGCTCACCGAATAAACGTACTGTCCAAACAGGACCAATAATTCAACTCGCAAGCATCAGCGCACTCACAAGTACGTGGTTAAACCACAAAACACAAAACACAAGCCACTAATCCATAAAGCTCTACATAAACCTACTTATGTTGTCCTTCGAAAGCTCATATTTTTGAAAACTTAAAGTTTTGAAACTTTTAAAACTTTAAAGGGGGTCCATTTACAAACATCTCTCAAACATTGACATTGTGTTGTCCTCCAGGTCATAGGGTTCGTATTTCCAATCCTGAAACCCTCTCTACACTTCACTTCCCTTAAGGGTTGGATTCCTATCTCTATTTTACCCTTTTGTTTCGAATTGCTTCACTTTTACACGTTGGTTACTTGAAATAGATAGCCTGTTAACCGCAGGGAATAAATAAGGGATGTGGAATCTCGGTTCCTTGAATCTGGTTAAGTTCCTGGCAACCCTTATAACATTTAGGGGTTTGTAAATATGTTGGTTGCTCTATTATTTTATTTTATTTAAATTTGTGAAATTATAACTTAGTAAGCTGGTTAATTAAAATGTCCCATAGCGATTGTTGATACATGAACATAAACAATCTAACGTAAAGCATAATATAATATAAATTATATTACTATACACTGTTAAGGAGGTACAGGACGTACCGTCAATGCAAAAAGTTTATCTCTCGGTAATACGAAATGCAAAATACGAAGTACATGACGGATGAGCAAATATTGAAAATGAATTTTTCAATTCCTTATTAAACTGCTTTTTGCTTGTAAAAATGATTTTTTTATGCATATAATAGTTAAATATATGAAAAATTACCTATAATTAATATCAAATTTATATTAATTCAATTTAAATTTAAATTAAATATTTTGAAAAAGGAATAATAAATTTTGCAACGCTGCAAATTTATATGTGTTGACGCATGCGTGATTTGGTTCTTTGAACAATAAATTGTTATATTTTATATAACATTTATTCCGATTTTGAATTTTCCGCTCGAATTGGCATTTGCAACGTTGCCGGCTTATAACCTACACTTACTGTTTCTTACTGGTTTTATTTAAATATTTTCGTATATAGGTATCCTTTTGATAATTTTCTTTTTGCAATAGTTACAGAAAAGATTCTTTTATATACACCTAGTTTTTGAAAGCCGTGTCACCATTTTTGAATAGTTAAAAGTTATATTATGTGGTGAAATTGAGCTAAAAATTATGATTTGTATGAAAAATGACTATTTTTAATCATGTATAAAAAGAAAACTATGAACCCTAAGTCTCTAAAATTTTGAGACAGCATGTATTTTAATTATTTGTATCGACCCTTCAAATTTCACAACGTTTTCATCATTTACGTTAACGTCCTGTACCTCCTTAACATTATAAATAGTAGATACTTGTGATTGGAAATGATGAAATTGATGATGAGACCCGAATTATTTTTTAAAAACCTTTTTGCAACTTATTTAGTGGTGTTATAGCATTATGAACCATAAAAATAAAAGTAAAAAATCCTATCACAGTAAATCAAAACGAATTGTTACAATTCCCGTGATTGTATTGTGCCGGACAGTTTTCTTCAAAACATTCACAGCAATAATTGATGAAAAAGTATTCTACATATAAATATATAATACACGTTTATGCATATTACATTTGACGAGGGATGAATTCTCAGAAATTTTAGGGGTAGCAGAACAATAATAGTGTCTGACGGATGAATTTTGCCGTGACGGCATGTGATTGTGTGGGGTTATGGGATACGGAAGGGGAGCAAATATATATATGTATATGTGGGAAATAAAGTAGCAGGCAGCGAAACAAGACGTATCTATCCTTCTGTAACATGTTCCTAAAGCGTAAACGAAAAAAACGAAGAGCTTAACTGCTGAGAAGATGAGTAAAAGTAGAAGAAGATTAAAAAGAAAGAAGAGCTTAAAGAAAACTTTATTGAGACAGAAATAAATTATTTAAAACGTTGGAAAAACCTTTAATTTATAAGTTGGTTTTTGATTGATTTTGCTTAATGGAAACTATACAAATATAGCAAATTAACATGGCGAAGAAGATTAATAACAATGACCTCAAGACTAAGAATGAATCATACTGGAGCTCCGAAACATCTAGCAAGAAACAAAATCATTCCAAACTCTAAATGCGAATGTGGTGAAGAAGAGGCAGACCCTGACCACATTCTGTGGCAATGTAAAAATACAGCAATGGCAAGAAATGGACTCCAAAGGGCGGTGCTACAGACTTTGCAGACGCTTCCTGTTAACACCCCCGAGAAACCGAAATTTATAACTGCAGTAGCCATGAATAGATCATTCTTGTTGTCTTTATATAACGTATAAAAAGAAGCAGAACAATATTAGGGGCGATAAAAGGCTACGTGCCTAGGAAGCCCGAGAAACTATATATAAAAAAAAACTATACAAATAAGCTCGTAAAGCTGTTGTGATTCTTGAAAATAAATCATACCAATAAATTATTAAAACTTCGTGAATAAAATTGTTAAGCAACACGCAATGGTTTAATAATTGTAAGAATCAAGCATTTTGCTCTTTTTCAGTTTCTTATTTATTGATCAGTCAGTATAAGTACGCATCTACACAATAAATATGAATCATGAGTGGGTGTGGCTGCGTACTCTGTTCTATATATTGTTCAATATTCTTTTAAATTTACTATAGATTAAAAAGGATATGCAGGGTATGCGGGAGAGAGATAGAAACACTGGAGCACATTAAGTATTGATGTGAGAAAAGAGTAAAAAGTGAATAGAATATTGCACAGTTATTAATGGGAGGCTGTGGATGGCGGAGATAAAGAGAAGGAGCAATGAAACAGAAGGAAGGGTAGAGTAGAAACGGGAGAGAAAGTAGTAGGAAGATAGAATCAGAGTAGGTTTAAATTTTGTTTGTATTTTTATTGTTTCTGTTGGAAGGAGTGAGTATGGGTAGAGAGTTTGTAATCAAGCACAATGATATGTAATTTAATGATTGAAGGCGGAAGAATGTAATGGTAAAAACATTACAGGGAAATAATAATAATACTATAGATTCATCAGAAAAGCATTGCAAAGTTAATTACAACCAGATTTTATTACTTATCTGCTCTCAACCACTTTACTTGCAATGTATGTCGATGATGTCATGTAGATAGTGATCTCAGTTGTTGTCACAGAAGACTTTATTCTCTGTTTCTCTTTCGTTCTATGTAAAATCGCTGTAAATATATAGGTTTTAGGACTTTTCCAGTAACACAGTAACCTAAAGATCAGTCGAACGTGAATATTTTATAGAAACTCAATTATAAAATTACATTTGGAATAAAAAGTTGAATTACTTCGTTGTCTACCACTTAGTGAAATTAAGGGGGACAAGACGGCTGGCTGCCATACTTTGTTGAAATCGGAAAACTCTGTTAAAGATAATTCGATTTGTGTTACTCCAGTAGACTTCTCCAGAAACAGACGGCTCGGAATTAATTTTAGAATTTGAAATTAATCACTAGCAACTAATATAAAAATATATTTGAATTTAAAATGACGTTACACGCAGTATCGGACTAGATATTTAAGGGGCGGGGTAAGGTTTCAACTTTTTTTTAATTATATTATTGTACAACATATTAAGTTTATTGTGTGAAAATTTGAAGTTGATTGAGGTAAAACTGTCGGAGATATAGAGTTTTAAGTTTTCACCTCTGTGTGGTCTGGTTTCGTGTTACTTTGAAACTTTTAAACGCGTCTTTTCTCACTGAGGTTTTTCAGAGTCAGTGCCCTCTCTAGCTTAAAATCTACTGGACCGATTCTTTTAAAATTTTGCACACTCTTTCTGTACATAAATACGCAGGTAACGCTGTCGAGTTTTATTTTATTTTTTAATTTTAACGTATTTTAAAATAACAAAGTGTCTGATTTTTTTTATAAAAATCGGTATTTTGACTTGAAATTTTGAATGAGTTATGAGTGGCACCACAATGTTACTTTTCTTTGTGACGTCTGCGGAGATTCGCTGTCAATGCCCAATTTCTTGATATTTATTTATGAAAATTTCACAAAGTATTCTTTAAATGTTAGTTTATCATGTAGTAATTATAGAAATAATTATATATTAACTGTGTCGTCAAAAAACATTATCGAAAATATTAATTTTTTTATCGTTTTGAAAATCCCCCCAAACTGTTTATAACTAAATCTAGGGTTTTAATTCCTTGTGATTGTTATATGCGAATGCTTGGATTTAGTTGTGATCAACAGGGGATTTTCCAGCTTTCCATTTTCACTAAGAAACTTCAACTTGTTTCGTAACACAACACAAGGCTTTGCAACATCCTGTAACTACAACATCCGTTAAGTTAATTCCGCCGCAAAACAAAACACAAACATCCGTCGAAAACGTGCTTGCGTACTGATCGTGAGCTAGGCCCTAACCGAATGATAATGAGCCCTTAAGCTAACGGGTGCTTAATTCGTGGAAGATATGTTCCTTAAAATGGTAACAGCGTTCCATTAAACTGTATATGTATATATATAATATCTACAATTTTCTTAGGAACTGTACATTGTAATCAAACTCATGTGTTGCTTCTGAATTCAAAGACTTTTATTTTAGTAATTTACATACACATTATAATAATTGCACTGTTTAACTTAAATCATACTATCCTACCTGAAATCAAAGAAACGACATTATAAGTTTATTATTTCAATTGTTAATTCGTTTTTATCTAATCTTACTATTATAATGTTCGTAATGTTCCAATGTAACATGGAAAACTCATAAGAACTCATAGATATTTATATATATATATATATTTATATATATATCCGGTAACAAAATCTATATGGTATCTTCTAAACGGCGCCTACAAAGTTTTTTAAATTTTGATATTATGTAAAGGACGAATTTTTAAGACTTTCTACGTCCGTGAATATGTCCCTGAATTTCCCTGGAAAAAATTATTCTGGAAAAACTGGAAAATTTGAAATAATACTTTTGCAAATATCTGACGTGATTTCTTAATATTTTTTGATGCAGTTATATTCATTTATAATTAAGAAGACGAACTGAATAAAAAATTTTAAATATCTTAACTATTTTGGATTTTATAAGGGATTCTAAAAATTCATGGACTTTTTTTTCAAAAAGGAAAATTATTGATTTCTTAATATTTTTTGATGCAGTTATATTCATTTATAATTAAGAAGACGAACTGCATTAAAAAATTTAAAATATCTTAACTATTTTAGATTTTATAAGGGATTCTAAAAATTCATGGACTTTTTTTCAAAAAGAAAAATTATTGATTTCTTAATATTTTTTGATGCAGTTATATTCATTTATAATTAAGAAGACGAACTGCATTAAAAAATTTAAAATATCTTAACTATTTTGGATTTTATAAGGGATTCTAAAAATTCATGGACTTTTTTTTCAAAAAGAAAAATTATTGATTTCTTAATATTTTTTGATGCAGTTATATTCATTTATAATTAAAAAGACGAACTGCATTAAAAAATTTAAAATATCTTAACTGTTTTGGATTTTATAAGGGATTCTAAAAATTCATGGACTTTTTTCAAAAAGAAAAATTATTGATTTCTTAATATTTTTTGATGCAGTTATATTCATTTATAATTAAGAAGACGAACTGCATTAAAAAATTTAAAATATTTTAACTATTTTGGATTTTATAAGGGATTCTAAAAATTCATGGACTTTTTTTTCAAAAAGAAAAATTATTGATTTCTTAATATTTTTTTATGCAGTTATATTCATTAATAATTAAGAAGACGAACTGCATTAAAAAATTTAAAATATCTTAACTATTTTGGATTTTATAAGGGATTCTAAAAATTCATGGACTTTTTTTTCAAAAGAAAAATTATTGATTTCTTAATATTTTTTGATGCAGTTATATTCATTTATAATTAAGAAGACGAACTGCATTAAAAAATTTAAAATATTTTAACTATTTTGGATTTTATAAGGGATTCTAAAAATTCATGGACTTTTTTTTCAAAAAGAAAAATTATTGATTTCTTAATATTTTTTGATGCAGTTATATTCATTTATAATTAAGAAGACGAACTGCATTAAAAAATTTAAAATATTTTAACTATTTTGGATTTTATAAGGGATTCTAAAAATTCATGGACTTTTTTTTCAAAAAGAAAAATTATTGATTTCTTAATATTTTTTGATGCAGTTATATTCATTTATAATTAAGAAGACGAACTGCATTAAAAATTTAAAATATCTTAACTATTTTGGATTTTATAAGGGATTCTAAAAATTCATGGACTTTTTTTTCAAAAAGTAAAATTATTGATTTCCTAATATTTTTTGATGCAGTTATATCCGTTAAGGTTTAAGAAGGCGAACTGTTTTAACAGATTTGAAATATCTACAGTTTTGTGGATTTTAGAAGGGTTTTATAAAAAATATTTTACATTTTAAAAATCTTATAAAGTCCACAAAAATTGAGATATTTTAAATTTATTGACACAGTTCGTTTTCTTAAAGCTAAAAGGATATAACTGTATCAAAAAATATTAAGAAATCATTCATTTTTTTTTTTGAAAAAAAAGTCCATGAATTTTTAGAAACCCTTATAAAATCCACAAATGTTGGTATATTTCAAATTTATTAACACAGTTCGTCTTCTTAAAGCCTAAAGCATATAACTGCATCAAAAGATATTAAGAAATCAATAATTATTTTTTTTGAAAAAAAAGTCCATGAATTTTTAGAAGCCTTTATAAAATCCACAAATGCTGGTATATTTCAAATTTATTAACACAGTTCGTCTTCTTAAAGCCTAAAGCATATAACTGCATCAAAAGATATTAGGAATTCAATAATTTTTTTTATGAAAAAAAAAGTCCATGAATTTTTAGACACCCTTATAAAATCCACAAATGTTGGTATATTTCAAATTTATTAACACAGTTCGTCTTCTTAAAGCCTAAAGCATATAACTGCATCAAAAGATATCAAGAAATCAATAATTTTTTTTTTGAAAAAAAAAGTCCATGAATTTTTAGAAACCCTTATAAAATCCACAAATGTTGGTATATTTCAAATTTATTAACACAGTTCGTCTTCTTAAAGCCTAAAGCATATAACTGCATCAAAAGATATTAAGAAATCAATAATTATTTTTTTTGAAAAAAAAGTCCATGAATTTTTAGAAGCCTTTATAAAATCCACAAATGCTGGTATATTTCAAATTTATTAACACAGTTCGTCTTCTTAAAGCCTAAAGCATATAACTGCATCAAAAGATATTAAGAAATCAATAATTATTTGTTTTGAAAAAAAAGTCCATGAATTTTTAGAAACCCTTATAAAATCCACAAATGTTGGTATATTTCAAATTTATTAAAACAGTTCGTCTTCTTAAAGCCTAAAGCATATAACTGCATCAAAAGATATTAAGAAATCAATAATTTTTTTTTTTGAAAAAAAAAGTCCATGAATTTTTAGAAACCCTTATAAAATCCACAAATGTTGGTATATTTCAAATTTATTAACACAGTTCGTCTTCTTAAAGCCTAAAGCATATAACTGCATCAAAAGATATCAAGAAATCAATAATTATTTTTTTTGAAAAAAAAGTCCATGAATTTTTAGAAACCCTTATAAAATCCACAAATGTTGGTATATTTCAAATTTATTAACACAGTTCGTCTTCTTAAAGCCTAAAGCATATAACTGCATCAAAAGATATCAAGAAATCAATAATTATTTTTTTTGAAAAAAAAGTCCATGAATTTTTAGAAACCCTTATAAAATCCACAAATGCTGGTATATTTCAAATTTATTAACACAGTTCGTCTTCTTAAAGCCTAAAGCATATAACTGCATCAAAAGATATTAAGAAATCAATAATTATTCTTTTTGAAAAAAAAGTCCATGAATTTTTAGAAACCCTTATAAAATCCACAAATGTTGGTATATTTCAAATTTATTAAGACAGTTCGTCTTCTTAAAGCCTAAAGCATATAACTGCATCAAAAGATATTAAGAAATCAATAATTATTTTTTTTGAAAAAAAAGTCCATGAATTTTTAGAAACCCTTATAAAATCCACAAATGTTGAAATATTTCAATCCTTTTAACACAGTTAACTGTATTAAAAGTTTTCAAAGATCCTAAATTTTCTCTAGAAAGAAATGTCCATGAATTTAAAAAAGGTCGCATAGAAACCTAAAAAGCATTGATGTTTAAAGTGTAATAAAGCAGTTGCATCAAACCATGAAAAACAAATTAACTCTTATTTTAGGAAAAAGCCTATAAATATAGGAAAGATTACAAAAAGCCAGAACATTAGTTTATCAATTTAACGTGTAGCGGATATTTCTCTATTAAAAATTAGACAAATAAGAAATAAGATTTCTATAACAAACGTATAATATACACCCATTGCTAGGCAATGGGGCGAAGAGCTAGTTTTATTATAATTTAACAATATGCACAGTGAGTTCTGTCCACTACAAATATTAACTGTGTCGGCCGTTATTCTGCACAACGTCATCTATAGAGTGCATGAGTCACTGTTACAAACTAAAGAAATATTATTTCTTTATATATATATATATACTAGCTGTCCCGGCCACGCGTTGCTGTGCCTAACGTAGCGCCATCTATTGAATATTTACTCAATCTAGTCAACAGATTTCGATTTACTCAACAGAATATTTACTCAATCTAGTCAACAGATGTCGCCATCATCGTCGCCCGATGTCATATGTCATATACAGATAATTAATAGACAAATAATTAGCAATAAGATAAATAAATTGAGATGTAAGGTATCCTATATTTCAAGTTGGGTCAAACTGCACACGGTGTACAAATTCCATTAAAATCGGTTAAGTAGTTTAGGAGTCCATAGCGGACAACACAGTGACACGTAATTTATATATATTAAGATATATATATATATACAAAATTCGCATTATTTCAATGCAGTTGAATAGAAATATCAGTTTGCAGTATTACTCAAAGTGTGTACTAGTGTTTGAAATATAACTCGAATAAAATTAAGCAAAATTATCAGGTTAATAAATTTGTACTATACTTGTATGTATAATGATTTTATCCCGACAAGAATTTAAATAATTTCCTAACATATTTCCTTTATTACGTTACACACAAAGCTGGAAATTAATTTAGTGATTATTATAATTGTGTTTGCTGTTAATTATTACAAATTGAGATGAAAGGAAATATGAAAAGAATGATAAAATATCGTGTCTAAAATATGAAAAGTTTTTGGGGGATTTTAATTATGAGGATGTCTCATTAATATTTATTTAAAATTAATTATTTAACTGAGCCTGAAAGGCATAAAACAGTGTTGGCAATATTAAGGTACATGTATATAAATAAATTTGAAAATAAATCAACAAATCATATCAGTATGTGTCTAGTGAAGTATCATTCCCACTCAGTGTTCAAATTCTGCTTCAATTTTATATATAAGTTACGTCTTTGTTTTTTTTAGAACCTAGCAAGGTTCAATATTTCTAAATTAAAAATACTAAATTAACAAAAAACTATATAATTTTATAACCTCTAAAATGTGACAATCTGTTAAAATGTCGTAGGATTTACTTTTAAAAGAACTATAATGTCAGTTTTTGAAAAATATAGAAATAGTAACAATTTCTATTACTAATTGTTATTAAAAATAGCCATTTTAATTATTTCACCTTCAATTTTGTCGAACTGTCAAAATTTATATTATTAACGAAGCATGTGCACCTAAATTAACTAAACTCAAATTAAAACACGAATGTGACAAAGAATGCCTATTTTGTGAACCTGAAATCTAGATTAAAATATTTAATAAAATCGTAAATTAAATAAGGCTACACAACCGTAATTATTTATTATTTAATTTAATTAAGTCCTGCTACCCTAAAGCTAGTCCTGTCTTCCATTAGGTTGAACAATAATGTATTTGGATAGCTCACAACTCGGACTTGTCTCACATTCTTCAAACGAAGCCATAACATTAAATGAAATAATATTATACTTTCATGTTACAACAGATTAAACTTATAAAAATCGTATTGCTGATTATTCCAAAGCTCATAATTATTGAACGTCGCTTGTGAGACTTCATTTAGATGCTAGCGCGTTTAAGTATGATCAGCAACTGTAGGTAGAAGCAATATTTGGTGGCATGGACGGTTTAAACGAAGATAACCGACCACAGTAACGTAGAGTGTCAGCATTGGTATAACGAGGCGTGATCTGATAAACCCTAACCAAAAATAACTTAGTGAGTGAATATCTGTAGCTTCAGTGCTATCACTCATTATGCGATATCTTGGTTGTCCTTACTTACGACAAAAGGAATATTCCTGAAGACGAATGCGTTCATTAAATTCAGGAACTTGAGAAAAGGCGTTGAAAATTTAATTCAAATCTTAAATAGAATGTTTGGGTTAACGTACAGGCGTACAAGGGTCGGGTTAAGAAAGGAGGGTCACCACACCTGTTGGCACTACGAAAGGGTGATAATAAAAAAGTTGTTGAAGAAAATGAAAGATGACACTGTCAGTCTCATAGGACCGGATATTAAGATATAAGATGATTTCCGGTTTAGGGCGTAAACATGATGTATTCTTCAACTTAAATATACTGGTAGCACCTTGGACGAAGGGAATTTCTTTGAGTAAACTACTTTATTGTAGGAAAAACAGTTTCAAATATACAGCTTCTCAAATTGTGATCACGTGTGTACCATCTTAAAGATATGTGACACACATAGCTGATGGTGACGAGTAACTACTTATTTTGGAACATAAAAATATAGTATTGATGTACACCGAAGGGATATGTCGCCAACAACACGGAATAAGACCCAGACGCGAATGCCACGGTAGGAATACTAGCGACGTAATGTAGGATTGTTCATTTAACTCTTCAAGCAGACGCGAGGGCGTGTTTTATATTTTCGGACGTAGGCCTGTGACGTAGGATGGACGGTCGACGTATTGAATACCAATAGACACTCCGACGTCGATGACGATTCGACGTCGACGTCGTAATGTTCGATTTTGTTGTCATTAATAATAAATGATGAAATGTCTGTACTTTGCAGTCACTGTACCTACCTATTTTATAAATACTTAGCCAATGATAGCCTTCTTATAGTGTTACACCAATAAGGGTAATTTATATTTATAAAAATAATATGCAAATACGTTTGATAATGGACGCGAAAAATGAATTATTCTATTATAGCAATATATCTAATCTAAAGTTTTAATTTTACCTTTCGTTTTATGTTTTAGTTTTATAAGTACGCATACTCCAAACTTACTTTTTCTATTTTCTTTTTAATGTTCTTTTTTATCAACCGAGTTTATAAGCTATATTTTGTCAATGAAAAGAATTGTTTTAGATTTGTGAAATAAAGATATTTATATTAAATATAATAATTCATATTAAGTAAAGATAACAATAATTATTAACTTACTGACGCACAACGATGCAAAGTATATACACGTACATTCAAAACTAAAACTAAAAACAATAGGTGGATGATACTTAATAGTAGTTTTCAATTTTAAATGCCTTGTATTAAAAGCAATGAAGTTTAATAAACAACAAAGTTAAAACATTACAGTACACCTATAAATTACACAAAACATGCTTAAAATTATTATTATTTTTTTTTTTTCATATTTATTTACTTATTTGCCTTGACTTTCTTTCGTCATAGCCACCATCAAACATTTTTTATACATCTTTTATAATTTATAATTCAATTTTACAAATTTCTAAATATTTCAATAATTCACTAATTAATTTTGAATCACTTAACAAAAATTTAGTATTATTTATATATTAATTGTGTATGCCTTTCGGCTTTACAATCTACAGTATTATATTTCTAATACATTTCATTCCTATATACATTCCAAACTTAAAACTAAACTTAAAATAAACTTAAAATCTTCTCGACTTTTACTACTTCCAAAAGTGCTTTCTGCTTCTTCTTCTTTTGGCCCTCTCTATTATTCTCCACCAGCTTATTACCACCAGTTTATTCTCCTGTTTTTCCTTTCCTTCTTACTATTTCCGCCATCCACCTCTTTCCTTCACTGCCTCCCTTTAATAGCTGGCCAATATTCCTTTCGCTTGCTACTTTTTCCTTACACTCAAACTTAATGTGCTCCAGTGTTTCGTCCTCCGCTCCACACATTCTACACTTTCTTTCCTCACTCTTTCCCAGTATCTGTTTCCTTTTTCCTCATTTCCCAATCTAAACCTTGCTGTTCTTCTTATGTGTTTTATGTCCTTTTCTATAAGGTACTGAGGCACATTATTTTCCCATAACCTCTTATATCTTTTATTGTAGTTACTTTTTTCTATTTTTCCCATTCTCTCCTGCTGCTGTGTCTCCTTATCCCTTCATTCCCCCATTAACAGGTAAAGTTTTTATCACATCTAATATATCACTATTGAATTTTGATCTTTCTAAACTATAATTTATGCATTCAAATATAATATGATCCAAAGTTCCTTCTTCACCACATTGACATCTAGTTTTAATTCGGGTGATGCACCCGAGTACACCACCTGTAAAACTGACCCAATAATTTTACAGTAATCTAATAATATAGGATTGTACCATAATAAAACGTTTTGTTGACCCTACCATTCCATATTCAGTATTATTAACCCTGACCACATTCTGTGGCAATGTAAAAATACATCAATGGCAAGAAATGGACTCCAAAGGGCGGTGCTACAGACTTCGCAGACGCTTCCTGTTAACACCGCTTTTTTGATTGAGAAACCGAAATTTATAACAGCAGTAGCCATGAATAGATCATTCTTGTTATCTGGGTATAATATATAAGAAGAGGCAGAATAGTATTAGGGGCGATAAAAGGCTACGTGCCTACGAAGCCTGAGAAACTATGTTTAATAATTCAGTATTATTATCCATGTTCTTTCATTAAATGTTAAGTTACCCCACGTTGTATATAAATATGTGTACATATTTTTTTCATCTACGTAAATTTATCTACATGCTACGAGTATATTAGCTATTATTTCAAATATTAATCCAAACTATTCCCCTCTCTCCCCTCTACATACTTCAGCTGTCAAGCACTCTGTTCAAACTTTGCTGTAGCATAATGAGACAGACACTGAGTTTGATTTGGATGTTTCTTCCACATCTACTCGTCCTTGTAATTATATACTAAATAATTCACCGTCTGGCAAATGACAATTCCGAAACAATTTATTAAATTAAACAAAACTTTTGTAGAGAAATTTTGTGTTTTGCTGTGTGATTCTGTTGTGCCCTACCCTGTCTGAAACGTTCGCGTTCTAGAACATTTAGACAGTTCCAATTATTCCCGGATAACCGGTCTCGAATAAGTAGGGATTCCGACGCTATCAGGCGCCGCTTTTCTGGAAATGGAAAGCTTTTGTCTTAATATTTACGAATGTTCTTGGATTCTATTATAGTTAGGTTGGAAGCACACTAAAGAAATGACAGTTAGAAGGAGACAACGCTACGTAAGATGTCTTGGAAGTATGTCTTGTTTGTAGAGTGTGCCTAGCCTAATACAGAAGCTTTTTACCTAAAACAATGTGACAGATTTCAAAGCATTGTTCCGTGAAGAAATTTGAAGGTAATTTTAAATGAAAATAAATATTCCCAACATGAAAATAACAATCCCGCAATATTACTTACAGAGTATTATAAACCAAAGAGGGTGGATTTAAAATGGCATTTATAAAATGCGCGTATTTCTTATCGCAACCACAGCCTTAGTCTAACACAAAGTAAGTAAGGAACTCTAAATTATAATAACAACTTCTCTCTTTTGATCAGTTCACATCTCTGAAGACTAACGTGCTTAGTTTCTTCACGGCACTGACAAATTAAAGTATATAAGCTAGTTAAAAAACGAGTGTTAAAGCTAAAAACAAGCTAAATTTTCAAAACTACATACAGTTCAGTAAAGATTCCAATTGTTGTATATAACTTGAGCTATAAGAGTATTAAGTAAGAATTTCCACGTCATTTCCAATACTTGGAAAGTTTTCAAGTAGGAAAATGGCGACATTAATAAATAAACCATTATCGGAAGTAGAAATATAGGAAACAATTTAACGGCAGATAGACAGAAACTAAACCTACTACTTCCCCCCACTTTGTCGAATCAATTCTACGACCCCAACACTGTATTATCTGGGTCACAGGTCGAAATCTATAAATAATTCGCATCTCATATCAAATAGAGGTTAGATTTATATATATGTAGTAAGTAATAAGGAAATGTCTTCCTCTATTCCAGTTTTTAATTTGAAATATGTCGGAAATCTTAATTTGTTTTTAAAGTTAATTACTTCATATCGCAAGAAGTTATTTAAGGTTTAGATTACAACATCTGTAGAATGGGCTTGTGTCCTCATTTTTTAGTGGTCGATTTTTCAATTGTCGATTGAAATTGACGTTAATAAATGTGTGTTGGTGTGTCTATTTTATTAAATATCTAAATATTGACGGAGATATAGCAATTAAAAGTTTGAATTGTAGTTTTAGCGCTAGAAATGGTCGGCCATATTTGTATGACGTGAAATGCATTTTAAACGTTAGTTATTTGTTGAGTAGGTCAGTGCTGCGGTAATGTTTTGTAGCTTTTGGTAGTCGAAATACTGAAGTAAAGTAGAAAAATAATAAGTTTTTATTTTATTTAACCCTGTTACGGCAGACATAATATTGAAATTTGATTGTTCCTTGAAATAGCTGTAAATAATATTTGATATTTTTATATATAAATACATATAGCAGAGATTTATGAGCTGTAAGGTTGGTAACCTGTAGACTTGTCAGAGTTCTGTCAAGAATATATCTCTTTTACGCTCTGTTGTATAAAAGAGATAGCAACTAGCAGTTGTAATATCACATGCATTTGCAAAATAATTGAACATTTGAGGTTCTAGTAACCAACTTTATCAATATATAGTACACTTTTATAGAAATTAAGACATAGGATACAGGCCCATGAAGCAGATTATACTCGTTAGAGATAATACTCCTTTTGGGAAATATATATATACAGCTATCTTTCTTTAATCCGGCATTCTCTCTCGGTTTATAATGTAATTCTTGTTTTAATTATTCTTTTTTAATTTTTACTTGGCATAGAGTACTTATAGAGTGAATTGTAATCTACAAAAGTTTTATATTCAATAAAATAAATATTCAATACATGAATTAAATTTTGTACTCTATGGCATTGGCTGGAATAACGAAATAATTTTACGAATATGTCGTCTGCAAGGGTAAAGAATGTGTATTAATCGTTTCCATTTTTATCTAGAGTGTTTGCTATTCACTTTAAAACTACATTGATAATCCGTCAAAATTGCTTATCAGATGCACTAAGTTGTCCGGATTAAAGGGAAGTTACTGTGTGTACCTATATATATACATGTTTTATGTAAACATGACTTATGTTTTACAAAACCCAAGCCCGTGTCATTACCCAGCTTTGGAGAGTCATTTTTCTCTGCCTCAAGAACTACTGTCTTCACCTTCAAATGTTACCCGAACCTCATAAAGGTCTCGTATAACTACCAGGCATCCCCCTATTCCCCCTCACCTCTCAACCACCCCTGAATCTCCAAGAATATTCATGAAGCCAACCCCAACCTTGATGACGTTGAGGTAAGTCTCAAGGGCACTTCAATTCTGAAAGTGGTTGTACTTCCCCTCTCTCCCTTTGCCTAACCTTCTAGAAACTCCATAAGGACGCATCTGAGTGATGCATCGTATATAAGAACTACCCTTAAGAAATATAAGGGTGCCTATCATTCACTGGATTAGAAATCTGTTAGATATCTATTACTGAAAGTCTGATCAGGATCGTTGATGGATGATCACAATTATTTTCCGAATTCCCAGTTGCATCGTAAAGAAAATTGGCACGGGAAATAGGAAGAATTATCACCTGAAAATAAGTGATTTTTGGAGAAATTCTTTAAGAAAGTCTTAGATTCAAATTCATATTAAATTTCAACATCGAAAAACTTTAAGTTTGTTTTATATTTTATTAGGATTAATTTTCGCTATAAGAATGTAAATGAAGATGGATAATAGCATTATGGCCCTTACCATTTGAATAAAATCAATTTGGTAGAATCATCGAGTTGTCTTTGTGGATATCAGAGAACTTTAAATCATAACAGAAGATATAAGAGAACTAAAATTTCCTTTTTTGGGGATTTTTGTTTGTTTTTGCTTACCACACAAAATCAATTGTCTTTGAACCCTTTTTGGGGGCTAGTTCGGCACCAACTCACTCGGTTCTGATTAATTTTCGTGGAAATAAAATAACAAAATTTTATTTATCTCACTTTTTATATTTCCTACCAAACTTTTTTTCAGAAAACAAGATAGCAAGTAAATTGCTTTTTTACATATTTATGATTTACATCCAAACAAAGTGTTCTTTTCGTTTCCACTCGTTAAATAAATAGGGATTATTGTGGATTATATTTTTTGTTTTATATAATTCGCTTATTTTTAAACCAAAGTACACATACCGGGCTTAGAGCTTAGAGCACGCTGGCGGATGTTGTAGAAGTGAGTACTAAGGATTTAAAATATTAATGTTTAATTCACTGCTTCAATTAATCTCTTAGTTTGAAACTGAATTGTTGGAGGAATTTATTGAGTTCAATGATCCAACTGCAATATATCTTAATTCTATATGGGAATATGTATTGGTTAACAGGATCGGCTGGAAGTTGTGAACCCCAAATTCAATTCTATTTAGTGAAAATTTGTATAATTTCCAAGTTATCACCGTCTTTATTTTGGAAGGTACAGCACTTCCTTTAAAGGTTTTGTAATTGTTAATGCGTTGCACACTTTATGACTTCGACACGTGTCTATTTTTTGTGCTGTCTAAGACAAATTAATAAGCACTCGTCATCCATTTTATGCCGTGTCTAATTCTAAGTTACTGTATGGTTTTCTTAGGCTTAGCCCTACAAACAATTTGGATCCGAAGCGTATAAAATTCGAACACGATATTCTAGAACTCGATCTAGTATAGGAATCGAAATTTGGACGGTATAGAGTGACTGACTTATGGACAAAAAAACAATTAAGGTCCAAATTTATCAGCAGAAAATCTAAACTGAGGCTATACAAGACACTTATACTACCTGTGCTGCTGCATGCTAGCGAAACCTGGACATTAAACCTAGACACCCAGCGAGCTCTGGAAACTTTTGAAAGAAAAGTATTAAGAATTATATTCGGGCCTGTTAAAGAACAAGGGTGCTGGCTAACCAGATATAATTTTGAATTATATGGACTTTATAAACAACCTCAAGTTACACAGGGCATCCGAAGCAACAGGCTGAGATGGCTCAGCCACGTCTGGAGATCCCCTGAAGACAATGTTACTAGAGTATACACCTTTAACAACCCTACGCGATCCCGTACCCGAGGACGACCACCTACAAGATGGCTGCACGACACAGTAGAGGACATCGAAACTTTGAAAGTAAAAAACTGGCAAAGAGTTGCTTTGGACTGACTGAGTTGGAAGAAGCGTACTGTTGAGGCAGCTAAGACCTGCAATAGGTTGTTACGCTCTTAAAGAAGAAAGAAGAAGATTTATGGACAACAAAAATAAAGCATTTTGGATCAAAAACGGGGGCGAAAGTTTCATAAGTAAAAATGCATAATCCCACCCCATAAACTTAAGCTTTAAAATACGAAATTTCTTTTCCTGAACGTAATCAAATATATTTTCTACCTGTGGCTTAGAACGTGATTCGAAAAATCTTACTCAAATTGTAATCAAGCTATTCGACATTAGTAAGTTAGCAACCTTATTCTAACACATATTTCTACCTTCCCAGTAAACATTTTGGAGTAAATTCTACTTAATTTCTATTACATATCATGAGTTTTTTGTCAGGAACGTGTTCGTTTTCTATTCAGTCGTTCATAGGAAAGGCCCTTTTTATGGCCTACAGAGATCGCAACGACGGTTCACTGCTGAATTAAAAGCGACTCCGGTTTATGATTTATGACCGGAGTTCTAAACTTGACACTAGCAGGGATGGCAGGGGTATAAAACTTAAGGAAATTTTACTTTTTAGAGTCAGCAAAATATAAATATTTAAATGAAAAAATAAATAGATGTAATCTTTAGTACGGATCGTGATTTTTTTAATGAATATTATTCATCTTCAACAATACTCGTTATATTAGTTTTTTACATTGTTTTGGTGATTCAAAAATCCACGATCGGCAGGTCTTCGTTAGGTTTAAAACCTCTATCTTAGCATCGCTGTTTAGAGTATTCGTTTAAACACATTATATTCGGAGATTGAGGGAGACAGCGTGTGCTTATTACCATTAAAGAAATATTTGTTGAAAAAGGATAGCATATACTTTAAACATACTGTACTGAACGAAATACTATACAAGTATACAAGTGTAACGGTGAAAAATATATTTTACTTGTCTAACCGCATCTCGTTTCTCTCTCACTTTGGAATGAAAATGAACTAAAAAAATATATATCCTAGTGTGAAAGAAACAACTGCTACTTAATGAATGATGTTGGAAAAAGAAAGAATATTATTATGAAAACATTCTAACAACTAACACAAAATCTGTGACAGGTAGAGAACTTGTAAAGCGTTAGAATAGAATTGTACGAGTGACTCGAACGTCACTAAATAGGGCACTTCACCAAATTGTTTACTGGGTTATAGACACATATTTGTATGTCCATTAGAAAAGACCCTAAAATAATGTCAATGCCAAATAAAAACAGCGCAGATATTTAAAATAATAAAAACAATATTTTTTTACGATATTTTTACAGCTCGCATTATGTTTCGAACGCAATACAAAGAATGAAATTTGCATTTGCATCGGAAGCGGATATTCCTGTACTAAAGGATCTTGTAGCAGCGGTCGCTCTTATTATAATTTTATTGTTATTATACAACATCCCTTACAAAAACCCCACCAGTGCTATGGTGGTATATATTTTTATAACTGAAAAAAAAAATTTAATTCTTTTCATAAAAAATGGATTACAAATGACATTCAATTTTTCAAGTTGAATTTTAAATGTAATTACGAAAATTGTCGTCTTGTAAGGGTTGAAATAAAAGTTAGTGATTAAGAGAAGGGAGGTTTAATATAATGTCGAGTAATTGGTGAAGTTTCGGGGTAGAATTAACTACTAACCCTAAAATTTAACAACCCATGTGACAAAAAGTGTTTAATATATTAGGAAAGTATGTAGTTAGTTTCACTTTTTGACTTTTATGGGGGTTGAATTATAGAGTACATTCGCGTATAAATAAATTATTAAAAACTTTTTAAATATTCTGAAAAATTGTAGTTAATTGTCTTTATAGTCAGGTACTTAATATTTTAAGATTCATATACGTGACCTGATTTATTTATGACAATCCAAAACCATGCGAAGCGCATTTGTGGTGTTGTGGCCTCATATATATGTGGAAAACGAGAGTACTATCCCAATTCTGATGTGGAAAACAATCCGCTAATCTGATGTGGAATCAAGGTACTCTTATTTAATTTAGGGCAAATGTCAATTCAATTAATATTCAACTATGTAATATCTTAGTTTCTTGTCAGGATGATAAAGAATCACATAATTTGTTTAATACATTTATTTAATAAAATAATAACGATGATAATAATACAATAAGGTTACAATATAAACGTTGGTATTTACTTTACAAATACAGAACAATGAATGAACAAACCATCTTAAATTCTAGTTATTATATACTCAGTCCTACATTAGTTTTCAGCTAGATTTAATTGGTTTATTTTTATTACTTTTAAGAATGCGTTTAGTTAATTTCGGTAAGCACATTCCCTCACGTATTCAATCAGTGGTTTAAAGTTTCACATATTTTAATTGCTTTAACCTTTGGCTTGGTTTCCGTTCACAATATACCCTTATTAATCACATTCTTTTACAACCTTTCTAGCTCGGGTGTTATAGTTATGATTAATTTGTATGCTCGATTTATTTTTATGACTCCACATATATGTGTTCTACACCGCTGCCTAATAAGTTTTGATTACTAGAAAATGTAACCTGGGTTCAGAGATCGAAGGGGCCCGAAAAGACAGCAGTCAGCGTCAAACACCTTTACTCCAACCCACTGTGCCGCCTATTGTTATTTGAATAAGATTATTTTCCAGTTAAATCTACTTAAATACTTTAAAAACGTATTCGTCATTATAGAAAGAAAATTATAACAACAAAAGTATAAAAAATGTAAAAAATGGAATTGGTTTCTCAAGAGCAAGTAAACCTAATTTTGAAGCACAGTCAGAGGGCTACCTATTTAACTTTTTAATTGAGCTACCTTTCATATAATAAAACCTATTAGTCGTATTAAATCCTAATATTATTAAAAATATGACAACTCCTTGAAAAATATAGAAAACCAAATAAATATATATATTTATATGTAATATCATGAATTAAATTCTCATTTTTCCGATTTAATATTCTTGCATATAAAAAGAATTTTTATAATTGAATTCTCTGAAGAAAGGAAAAGGTTTTTCCCAATTTAAATAATACCTTAGAAAAAATAAAACTTTATAATATAACTCTGGAATCAAAAATTATTTAAGGTGGTATAAATATCAATGGCTCTAAAGTTTGTTCGCATTTTACATTTTTAAAACTAGCATCACACTTTTTACTTAAAATTTCATTTTACGATATTGCCATTTTAGGAATTGCCAGACTACAGAAATTAGCAGATTATACTTGTCAGAGTATTGCACTAACGGATGTAAAGTCTTAGCCGGTGATAGCGCAGGTGTTGTAGGCTATTTTAAATGTTTTAGAACGTATATATTTCTAAGTCTGCTTGATTTACACAATTACATATAATATAAAAATTGTGAAGTTCGATGTGTAGTATCGTTATTGTTCACGACGTCGTTATAATAGCGATGTTTGGTTAGCGTTTTACAATTATGGCAATAGTGGATTGTAATTATTAAATTAGCCATGCCAATACGAGCAGGCAATTAAATACTATGTACGTATACTATCAGTGGGATGTATTGGAGTCCACTTCATCGAGAAAACAAACTTTCACTTTAATATCTGTTAATAGACCACTGTATATATCAGTATATAAACCTCTGGTCGGACGTAGTCTGTTCCAATGTGAGAACAGCCTAAAACTGAGCGCATGCTGCAGATAGGAATATAATCTCTATATGCTAAAATGTTTGTTCAATAAGTGTTGTCTCAAATTACCTGCAGTCGTTTTCATTTGACGTTATGTATTTTGCAAGATATCAGTAGATAGCTCGTTTGGAAATCGAATCTGAAGACACAGTCGCCTATTTTTTTTTTTGTATATATAGTTTCTCGGGCTTCCTAGGCAGGTAGCCTTTTATCGCCCGTAATATTGTTCTGCTTCTTCCTATACTTTATATCCAGACAACAAGAATGATCTATTCATGGCTACTGCAGTTATAAATTTCAGTTTCTCAATCAAAAAGGCGGTGTTAACAGGAAGCGTCTGTGAAGTCTGTAGCACCGCCCTTTGTAGTCCATTTCTTGCCATTGCTGTATTTTTACATTGCCACAGAATGTGGTCAGGACCTGCCTCCTCTTCACCACATTCGCATTTAGCGTTTGGAATACAGCCGCCTAATATTAAGCATTAACGTTCTCGGCCACTGTGTCGTCGAGTAAAAATTTCCAAATTAAGTTGTTTCTTAATAAATCAAAAGAGTTATCGAAGACACAGTTTGAAGACAATAAGAAGATGAGTTTTCAAAGAAAAATAATAACCAAAGTAAAATGTAACTTGAAAATGAATCTCGTATTTCAGTAGTATTGCTTACTCTATGTTCTTTATCAAAGTCAGTGCTGAACTAGTTTATTAAAGATAGAGTGAAGTCACTAACAAACAAATTCTATGTTAATTCCTGAATTAGATTAGAACTGTAGTGAAGTATTGTTATTTTGGGGTTCCGCCCTCGTTACGGCCCTGCCTAAGTCCACTCACTATTTGTAAGATGAGTATAAAACACACTAGAATTATATTTCTTCATCTGTTCGCCGTTTAACAAAGAAAGCTCTCTCGAAAGTTTTATTCCGGTGCGTTACAGTCTATTGATGGTGGGGAGTGTGTCTGTGTGTGTGTGGGGGGGGGGGCAGCTTTTTTTCTCACGTTTCTCATGTTGACAAAAAGAATGTTTGGAAATAGAGTGGTTCATACCGGCTTGTAACGTTGCTATTTGCTTTTATTTTATTTCCATTTATTTTTCCATTTAGATAACATATAGTTTGTATATACTGATAGCCTCCTGGTTCACTGGATAAAGCTCTGCTGGCGCTATGAGCTTTCAAGTTTATTTTAAATCATTCCAAATGAATTACATCGCGTTTTTTTCTATTTTTTAAAGCTGATATTATTGGATTAAGGAGATCGATTTATTTCAAAAGTAAAACGCACTTTTGTTAATTTGATTTTGAAGTATGTACGCTCATCTTATTTTTTTAGAAATTTTATTTAGGCTTTTGCTTATTCATTCATTTTGGCAAAGTATAAGGCGAACTAACTTAGGTAACTTTATATTACTTATTAAATAATTAAGATTATGTTGTTATGATAATATCGTGATTACCAGAGATGTGCGTTTTTCAAATACATATACTCAAAATGCAAATACAAAATAGTAAATACCTATTTTCTATTTTGTATTTAAATATCTTTTAAGAGTATAGTTTAAATTCAAATTAAATATTTTGAAAAAGGAATAATAAATTTGGCAGCGCTGCAAATTTACGTGTGTTGACGCATGTGTGATTTGATTCTTTGACAAATAAATTGTTATATTTTATAAAATATTCATTCCGATTTTGAATTTCCCGCTTATAACCTACATTTACTGTTTCTTAAAGGTTTTATTTAAATATTTTCGTATATAGGTATCCTTTTGATAATTTTCTTTTTGCAATAGTTACAGAAAAGATTCTTTTATAAACACCTAGTTTTTGAAAGCCGTGTTACCATTTTTTTATAGTTGAAAGTTATATTGTGTGGAGAAATTGAGCTAAAAATTATGATTTGTATGGAAAAAGACTATTTTTAATCATGTATAAAAAGAAACCTAGGAACCCTATCTCTAAAATTTTGAGACAGCATGTATTTTTACTATTTGTATCGACCATCCAAATTTCACAACGTTTTCAACATTTACGTTAACGTCCTATACCTCCTTAAATGAAGAAACGTTTGTTTTCTGGGCTATGTATACTTATGTTCTCTCATGTATGCAATACTTTTGTAGACAGTTCACAGTAATTATTAAAAAAAAAGTCTGGCACATGTACCTGACGGTACATATAAAGTCGTATATTTCAAACAGTTCAAAGGGAAGTTCAACCTTGTGGACACTAAAAGTACAGAACATGAACGTGGTGGTGTGCTGGTGCCTTGATGACGTCACTGTTCACAGTCGCCATCACTTGTATAATTAGACTCAGTAAAAGAAAACTTTGATTGCTGATAAAGTTAAATTTATGTACACATATATTTTAAAATATGCAAAAATATACTAATTTTTCTAATGTAATCCACAATGTTGTAAAGACAACGAATGTATTGTTTCCGTTCGAAATATTTTTTTTAAAATTCAATTTATTTTTCAATATACTCCTCAAGAAAAAGAAAAATTATTGATTTCTTAATATTTTTTGATGCAGCTATATCCATTATGTTTAAGAAGACGAACTACGTTAAAAAATTTAAAATATCTTTACAAATTGGGATTTTATAAGGGTTTCTAAAAATTCATGGGCTTATTTTTTAAAAGGAAAATTTATTGATTTCTAAATATTTTTTGATGCAGTTATATCCATTTATGTTTAAGAAAACGAACTGCGTTAAACAATTTAAAATATCGTAACTATTTTGGATTTTATTAGGAGTTCTAAAAATTTATGGACTTTTTTTTGCTAGGCAATTGCCAGGCAATGGGGCGAAGAGCTAGTTACATTATAAATACGTTTTCAATACGACCGTGTAGTAGTTCAATACCTGAGCGAGGTCCGCAGTGTACAAAAGTATAAAAGTATCACAATCAATTCCGTTAGCGGTTTAAATATTTTTAACCAATCACCTTTATATTAATCGAAGGAAAAAAGTCGCTAAATAAATAATATGTGAAGTCTTACCTTTAGCTGATCGCAATGTTGTACAGTTGCCAACCTGAAAAGAAAAATAAAACATATATGTATTTTGTAATATTTTATTTCATTTATTTAACGTTGTTTTATTCCAGATACAGCCTAATAAAGCTTTATGTTTATGTAACACACAAACTAATTCAAATTTAATAACAATCAACTGCGTTTGTGCGTTTTTCAAATACATATACTCAACATGCAAATACAAAATAGTAAATACCTATTTTATATTTTGTATTTAAATATCTTTTAAGAGTATAGAATTTTATATTTTATTTGAACACTTTTACAGACCTATTTCCTATTTGGAAAATACAAAATACTTTTTTCATTTTTGTTACTTCATAGTGTTAATCAGTAAATATTATTTTTTGAATATAAACTTAAAACTCAACCAACATTAGCACCATCTATGATCTAAAAGTATCTGCACAATTGTCTCCAAAATTCTTATTTAAAATGATAGATGTGCCTATTATTTTATTATCCTTCCTGTTACCCCCACCATAAGACATCTGATTTTCGTTTACCTAAATTTGTTTATCATATTTTCTCGTTCATTATTTGTTTTACTACAAGACAATCACTCCACTATATTCCTTACTGAAATAGATATATACATAAATATATATTATTTTACCTACTACCCTCACATGCGACTTCCAATATTTATATATTTTCGTTCATTAATTTAGACAGACTAGTGCAACATAAACATGCGACACTAATAAAACCCTTACTTTAGCTATTTTTAAAAATTCTAGGTAATACTTTTATGAAACAAAAATGTTTCAAAACGAAGTCGGTCTTTATCAAAAAGGGTTTTCATAATTATTAAAAAAAATTACATTTATATTAGTAACATAAAGAGTATTCTATTTTCTCAAAAGTATTTTTAAAATACGTATTTTTTATTTTGTAATTGAAAGAGGAAATAACGATTTGTATTTAAATGCTTTTGAAAAGCATTTGTGCACATATCTGTATATATATATATATATATATATATATATATATATACGACTTTATTGTAAATTCGTCATAGAAAAAACTGAATTACTATTAGAAAACTAAATAGAAAGATTCCTTACAAACTAAAGAATTTTCGTTTAAGAAAATAGTTCCTTCTACAATTTTTCAACTACTCTATTGCATTCCTAAGTAATATTTACAAAACATCTGAGACGGTGTATTTTCCTGTTCTATAGAAAAGTCAGACAGCACTTCGTTATGAGTGGTTGCAAAAAGAAAATGAACATTGAGCAGAGACGGTTAATATCAGCGTTTCTTAAACTATTAAGTCTGTTGTATATATTGCTTAGTAAACGAAAGCATGGATATTATATGCGTAACTTAATCATATTAGATATAATCTGTTCCGTGAAACACGTTTGTCGGGAGGATGGCCGATAGTCGTCATACTTCAATAATTATACGGTGAAATATAAATTCAACTTTTAAATATCTATATCTCCGTCAACTTTTGGATATTTAAAAATTCAATAGAAATAAAAGTATGTCAATTCGTTCGTAATATTGAGGTCCTATTGTAAGTTACAGAAGTACGCTAAAATCAATCCATGTGTAACACAGAGTGATTTGCATATTACAATTCCTGTGCGCTGAAATCGTTTGTCAATTTCACTATAGACACACCTGACATTAATAATAAAATGATAGCAAAATATTGATTTTCCCGATGATGTGAATAATATATTTCCAATTATCAGACGCAAATATAATACGAGCATGGGCGTCCACGTTTAAAACATTTTTAAAAGGGAACATATATTTTTAGTTTATATTCTTATATGTTTGATACTGAATTTAGTATAGTGGCTCGAAAACGACTCCAGTGAAGTTTTTGAAAATTATTTGTTGTTATATGTAAAATTAATATAGAATGAGTTAAACATTTCAATTTAAAAATGGAATAATAATTTGAAATCCTATATTATAATGTTCCAAGTGTATATTTATGATCTTATATTCTTATGATCTTATATTCTTATATGTTTGGTAGTGAATTTTGAATGGCAGCGTGAAAACGGCTCCGTCAATGTTTTTTGAAAATTGCCTATTTCGTAGAGAAAAAAATTCTAAGACTTTTGGCGTCCCTGGATTTTTCCCTGATTTCCTGGAAACCCGTAATTTTGGAAAAACTGGAAAAAAGTTGGGCTCTTTTTTGCTGTATACGGGGGTAAACTCTAGTAAAATTAAATTCATACACAAAACACAGTCGTTGCTTGCAAATTTATAATATCAAAGCGCTAAAATTTCAGATTCTATTTAGTTCGCAGTAAATATATGTTTTCCGATGGAATAAGGACCCTATTCGTTCCTCCTACGGACGCCCTTGTAAGTCGGTTTAGTCACTAAAGAACACGTAAAAGGATAAATGGCAAATTCGCAACCCTTTCGATGATTTTGTTTTATTTAAAACACCATCGTTCCACAAGGCAACTGACATTGTGATTTTCGATTAGAGCCTATTCTAATGTTGGCTCCATTCGTGCTTGGAGTGAATGATTTCAGTTACCACACATCGTATATGAATATTTGCCTTAGCTATGTTCGAGATGCACATGCGATGACGAATATGTGGCATTACAAGACCTGGAAAGAGACTACTTTCGACGCCGAGTTTTTCAGTCGAGTTACTATGCATTTTCTTCTATGTTTCATACGATAAATTCAATGCGTTAGGTGCAAGCCGTGCTAATCTGTGGAGGCTTACCTTGAACATTTACTTAATATATAAGTTTCTTTTAGAGTAAACATATTAATTATAAATAAAAATCTCTTAAGCCTCAATCCCATTCACTGTTTTGATATTTAATTTATGTTTTCATTAAATATTTTAATCTAGATTTCAGGTTTTCAGAATAGGTATTCTTTGTTATAATCGTGTTTTAATTTAAGTTTAGTTAATTTAGTTGGTGCGCATGGGTCGTTAGTAATATAAATTTTGACAGTTTGACAAAATTGAATGTGAAACAATTGATATTGTTGTTTTTAATAATAATTAGTAATAGAAATTGTTTTTACTTTTGTATTTTTGACAAACAGACATTGAACTTCTTTTAAAAAGAAGTAATACTTCATTTTGACAGATTGTCACATTTTGGAGGTTATAATATAGTTCTTTTTAAGTAAGCATTTTTAATTTAGAAACATATTGAAAATTCTAAAAAAAAAAACATAAATAAAATTCTGAATGGGAATGATACTTTATCTAACAAATTTACTTACAAATAATTGAAAATAAATTTCAATTTGAACCCTACTTTTTGTGCCAGTTATTAATAAAGAAATACCTCAGTCTAAAATGGGTCTCTTAAGTTTTATTTCAACGTCCACAGGTAATTGTAAGGGGTTCATTTGTGGGGTGAAAAATAGCTTTAAAACGGGGGTGCATATATGAGAGTGAGGTATAGTATTACATTTCATTCTATTCCAAGGAACGGGGTCAAGTGCTGTGTTGTTCAAATGGTGGCTTAAAAAATATAAACATAGTCGTATATAACAAATAAAAAAATGTAAACCAGAATATTGTTTGAATTTACATAAATATTTTAACATAATAGCATTAGAAATAAGCAGCAATTAGAAAAACAATGCAAAGAGCATTAGAAAAACCCTTTCCTTTCTGTTTAAGGGTATATTCATATCAAAATTTCGAACACTCCAATACTTTAGTTTCAATCATATTTCAAATACTTAAAATAGTAACTCTGTTTTATAAAAAATACGAGGTCAATTCGAGTTCAATTTGACCTGGAATCAACCATTTAAAGATTGAAATAAGGTAGCCATTATGCCTGTATACCGTAATCTTCGTCGTTTTTCTTCGTGTCCGTTACTGCCCTTATTCCGTCGCTGTTATCCGACACGTACAAATTTTATTCCACTTTTAACACTTGGAAGTTAG
The DNA here is from genome assembly GCA_963678705.1 of Panorpa germanica. NCBI lineage: Eukaryota > Metazoa > Arthropoda > Insecta > Mecoptera > Panorpidae > Panorpa > Panorpa germanica. Next base: position 4,538,818 of record OY783223.1, on the reverse strand, counting down.
CATCATACAGATATAAGGGAGTAAAGGACATCAGGATTCGATCAGTTTGATTAAACCTAGTCACATATTGAGGATAAATGTTGGGAGATATGTAAATTAGGAGATTGCACCCCATATTTGCAGCGATGGGGGTGATTATGGAACGTGGAGTAAGGAACAAGTACTAATGGGATGAAACATTATCATTCGGTGATCGGGACTTAATTAGGGATAAAATAAAGTTAGGTTAGATGCATTTGTAAGCGTTGTAAGTACCAAGTTGTTCTTTGTAATACCTAATGCAGATTTATACGGTTCTTATAATCTCTTTTAAGTATGAAACGCTGGCGAACTCTCGTAATTTCAAGTATATTTTTATATACAGTTCAAATTACGAGAGTTCGGCGGTGACTTATACTTAAAAGATGTTGTATCGTATAAATTTAAGACAAAATAAAAAAGCACTGTCTCAATAATTATTTTATAATGTATATACAAAAGAATTACATAAAATTTACCATTGCATCGTATGTTTAAACGGCTCTTATAACTTCTTTTTAACTAACATGGCCAAGAAGATTAATGACAATGACCTCAAGACTAAGAATGAATCATACTGGAGCTCCGAAACATCTAGCAAGAAACAAAATCATTCCAAACCCTAAATGCGAATGTAGTGAAGAGGGGGCAGATCCTGATCACATTCTGTGGCAATGTAAAAATACAGCAATGGCAAGAAATGGACTCCAAAGGCCGGGGCTACAAACTTCGCAGACGCTTCCTGTTAACACCGCCTTTTTGATTGAGAAACCGAAATTTATAACAGCAGTAGCCATGAATAGAAATAAATAAATCATGTTGTCTGGATATAACGTATAAGAAGAAGCAGAACAATATTAGGGGCGATAAAAGGCTACGTGCCTAGGAAGCCCCAGAAACTATATTAAAAAAAATAATAATAAATAATACCGCCGAACTCTCGTAATTTAAACTATATTTAGTATAAGAGAGGATAGCATAAAGAATGGGGGAGGAGGAGGTCCAAAAAAGAGAAAGGAGTACTTTGAAAGGAATGGAATGGCGATCGAGGAGGCAGAGAGGAGAAGAGAAGGTGGCGCAAGTGTGGAAGAGGAGCTAAGGAGAAGGGATAAGGAGATACAACAGCAGGAGAGAATGGGAAAAATAGAAAAAAGTAACTACAATAAAAGATATAAAAGGTTATGGGAAAATAATGTGCCTCAGTACCTTATAGAAAAAGACATAAAACACATAAGAAGAACAGCAAGGTTTAGATTGGGAAATGAGGAAAAAGGAAACAGATACTGGGAAAAGAGTGAGGAAAGAAAGTGTAGAATGTGCGGAGCAGAGGACGAAACACTGGAGCACATTAAGTTTGAGTGTAAGGAAAAAGTAGCGAGCGAAAGGAATATCGGCCAGCTATTAAAGGAAGGCAGTGAAGGAAAGAGGTGGATGGCGGAAATAGTAAGAAGGAAAAAACAGGAGAATAAATAAGCTGGTGGAGAATAATGTAAATTTAATTGTAATTTGAAGTATGCATTAAGAATGTAGATTGTAAAGCCGAAAGGCGAACAATAAACAATAAATAATAAACTATAATTAGTTTTACTCTACAAATTTCGTAGAAAACACATTCAATAAACGGAGTATACTTAATTGAAGTATAAGGTACACTTAACTTATAAAGATTTATAGGTAACCCAACTTAGAAGTGAATTAAGGTAAAAGTTTACATCTTGAAAAACTTTTGGTTCGAAAAACTTGTTTATCAAAAAATATTGTCAATGAGTAAATCGGTAATTGAATGAGACATGGGCTGGGGGAGGAATGAAGGAGACATGGAGTAGAAGGAGTGGCAGACTAGCTATTGGAATATACTGCAGCAATAGTAATAAACGAACGGAACGATATAGCGTTGTTGTAAAAAGTAACAGGCAACACAAAGCGGAAAAGAAATATAAAAATGTGTTAATGTCGTAAAAGAACGAATCGTAGAATTTTGTTAGAAATGTTGTAGAAGTGTTTGTTAAACAAAGTGGTTCAAAATAATAGTAGCTGTTGTAAAATCCTAGCCGATTATACTCGTTAGAAAGCGTTAAATAATGGGAAGTCTTAATCGAAAAGATCTCGATGAAGTAATAAGGCTGGTGTGTTCTTAAGATTCCAAAACGTTATAAATTTGTTGGCACATTAAAATATAATATAAAATATTTGTATGCATCGTAGGTGTTCACGGCGTAGTTATTATAGCGATGGTTGATGTATACTCAACAACTACTGTGAATAGCTTTGATATTTGATTTCTAATTATTTAGGCGAACTGTGAGTTTAACTATGACCAAGCTGTGGTTAATGTTAAGTAGAAAGAGACGCATTAAAATGAAACACTTGTTATTATTATTATTATTTTATTTTAATTCTTGTGCCTTAACTCATTTATATACATGTCAATGTGCTTAATTTAATTTTGATCCTTATTAAATCTAAACATTCTCATTTTTTCAAACGAAAAAAATATATTTAAAATTATCCTTATAAAAATGAAAACAAAACTGCTACTGCCACTGCTTCGCTTTTCCTGTTAATGTCCCTCCTGTTTCTACTCTGCCATTCCTTCTTTTTCCTAGTTTTTTTCTCTATCTCCGGCATCCACCTCTTCCCTTCACTTTCGGCATTACATTCTTTTGCCTTAAAAAGATTTAACAAGCTTCAGCCTTCCTTCTTCTAATTATTTCTGCCATCCATCTGTTCTCTTCCTTGCCCCCTTTTAAGAGCTGCCTAATATTCATCTCACTCCCTACTATTTCCTTACAATCAAACTTAATGTGCTCCAGTGTTTCGTCCTCCATTCAGCACACTCTACACATTCTTTCCTCACTACTTTCCCAGTATCTGTTTCCTTTTTCTCATTTCCCAATCTAAACCTTGCTGTCCTTCTTATGTTTTTTATGTCTTTTTCTATTAAGTCTGCTCATTTTCTCCTCATATTTTATTGCTCTTACACCTGCTTTAATTCTTATCTTGTCCCTTTTTAGCTCCTCTATGATCATGTATTCTGGCGTGCACCTGTCCAGCCCTAGTATCCATTTAATGTATCTCTCCTGTATTCTTTCCAACTTTTCTTACTTCTTCCACCCCCATATCTCTGTTCCATACAGCATCATACTGGTTATCAATCTGTCGAACATCCATAGTCTCTTTTGTATGTCCCCACCCAAATACCTTTTCTCCTAATCCCCACACCCGTCGCATTGCTAACTTCTTAAGTTGTTATTGAGACACCTTTAAAATGCTTTTTTACTAATTTAAGTAGCTTCTAAAGTAGCTGTAAATTTTAAGTAAAATATTACACGAATGTAAGGTATAGCGAGAACGTTGTATATTAATTAAAATCATTTACATAACACGTAACTTTTACTTTATTAGATAATCCTTTTACACGCGTGTGTTTAGCTGGTATATTTATAAACTGCAGCATTGTTTTGTTTTGATTACTTAAAACGTGCAAGTATTCGTTGCAAGTACTTGTTATTTAAATAATAAGTAATTAATTCTTTAAATTTTTTGTCGACTTCTTGAAAAGCTCACTCCTACTTTAAACTATTGTAGATATACTTCTTTAAAACGATTGCTGAGAATTCTACTAAAAAGCATATTTAATTCGTAGCTTTTTACCGAGAAGCTTTAACTCATTTAAGCTCTCGCTGTTGAAAGCTCACTACGAGTGTATTTGTTTTTAGAGAAATTATTTGCCGTTCACTTAACTGAGAAATTACTTCAGCCTGAGTAATTAGAAATCCTTATAACATTTTGATTTGATTCTAAATTTATTGTACTCGTTGTAATAAGAAATTATCAATTACTTTTCGTAAGCTTGAAGTTTACAAGATACATAGTTTTATTATATAGTTGAAGTTTTGTATTTATCATATATATATTACATAACGAGAATACGGCGCGGGAGGACTCATGCTTAAAACAGGTTCTGCCTTATAAATCTGCAGTAACATGAAAAAGCAATGCCTCACTAATTTCTCTATGGTAATGTATATAGAAAGGAATCTCTCACAATTTTAACTATATATAATTTTGTTTATTATATACATCACATATTTTTAAAAAAATATTTTATTAAATATTTTTAATACACTAATAAACAAAATGGGCTTGTGTCCTCATTTTTTAGTGATCGATTTTTCAATTGTTGATTGAAGTTAATGTAATTAAATGTGTATTGGCGTGTCTATTTTATTAAATATCTAAATATTGACGGAGATATAGCAATTAAAAATTCGAATTGTAGTTTTAGCGCTAGAGATGGTCGGCCATATTTGTATGACGTGAAATGCATTTAAACGTCAGTTATTTATACTATTACGGCAGACATAATATTGAAAATTGATTGTTCCTTGAAATAGCTGTAAATAATATTTGATATTTTGATATATAAATACATATAGCAGAGATTTATGAGCTGTAAGGTTGGTAACCTTACACAAGGATTGTGATGTCACATGCACTGGGAATGTGTACAACGTAGAATCCCTTTAATAATTAAAGAGACAAAATGACTTTTTTAATTGTTAATATCTCTTAACATATAAGGAGTTATTAAAAAGTAATTAAACATTTGAGGTTCTAGTAACCCACTTTATCAATATATAGTACACTTTTATAGAAATTAAGACATAGGACACAAGCCCATTAATGAAAAAATACTAAACAAATAAAAAGTAAATTCAATATATCAATATTTTATAATATGTATAGTAGTAATATGATAGAAAAGTGCATTTTGTGAGTCAAAGTTCAGGTATGAATTAAACATAGTAACTCGCTATCCAAGAGAAAACACACTTCTTAATAATAAAGATAAAAAGATATTATTATTATTTATCGTCGGATTACAGTTCATTTACTCTTAACAATAACAAATGGTGCTTCCCTTAAATGAAAATATATACGACGTCTGCAGAAAGATATAAAATCAGTATTTAGTATCCTGAAGTAGTTACCTCATAGGACCTTAAACAGTACTGATACACAAAATTACAAACTTGTTAAAAATAACTGCTTTTTTCAACACTGCTAAATCAATTTTCCTTGTTTGAATTGATTTCAAACAAAAAAGTTGATCAGAATGTGATGGTATGAAATTGATATTGTTGATATATATTTACAAGTATCATATGTATAGGCATAGTCTAAACTATATTCTATATATGGGTATATGATGCAAGGACATGTCCTGGTATTCAAATGAACGTCGTCATAAGTAAACAAATTCCTCATGACGTCGTTTGCGAGTTTGCGATGCCGTCGAAATAAATTTTAAAGTTTTTATGTAAATATCAGAAGTGGGAAAAATAGGGGATGGTGTCTATTGGGTTTATGTTACAAGAGAAGTTCACGGAAAAGTGTGAAATGATGAGGAAAAATAAAGATAATATAAAGTTATTTAACAGGTTGCGAGACAGTCAGTTTATAGAATCATTATTTTAGAAATGTAATCTTTACGTAAATTTAACGTTTTGTAAATATTTATTAATTTCCTTGATGAGTTATAAAATATGAGATATTGAATTTGTATTAATAACAAGACGAAGAAAAGGATAAATCTAAGAAGGAATAAGAGATAATTTTTCTCTTGACATTTTATAAGTTCTCTCAAATATCTCGTGGTATATAATATATGCAAGGTATGTTTTTTATGCAGATATCTTCTTTCCTAAGCTCTAAATAACCTTTAGAGTTATTAGTAAACTTGTAGAGCATAAAATTCTCTACAAATTTATTTCCACGCATTTTTTCGTGTCATCAACCTTTCCCAAGCCGCGCATCCTTATTTAGTATAGCAGAGAGACAGTGCAGGTTCATGCCGCACTTTCTAATAGAAATATCAAATTTGGTACAATGAAAGAGTTTAATGAGGAGATAACTTTTAGATGTAGAGTCACTTATAATTTCTCCTCTTCTCTGTTTTATAGAAGATTCAAAATAGCAACCATCACGATCTTATAAATTGTGATATCTAAGGAACCGCTTCCCAGTAAACATTTTGGAGTCACTTTGCCATCATATTGAAGATGCGTCATGATTATTTTGTCATGAAAGAGTTCATTTATAGTACAGTTTCTCACATTTTTTCATATAAAATGTCTACTTTATCGGCTACAGATGACGGAACGACTCCACCTGTCGGAATACAAATGAAGATAAAGTTGATGCGAACTATAATTGAAGTGAAATAGTGATAGAAATGTCACTAAATAGGGCACTTCACCAAATTGTTTACTGGGTTAACATATTTTAATTATTTTTACGGTAAATGAAAGACGAAGAAAGGAAGAAGAGGAAGAAAATGACGAATATGTAATACACGATCGAACTATACGTTGATATCAGAAGTGGCAACGCCACCACAGGTCTGTATTAGCCTCAGTTATCATTTGCATACATGCATGCATGTTAATTGTTTTTTATTTTACCAATTTCCTTTTATCAATCCTTGAATAATTCATCTTTATCTTTCAAGAACACAGCTTAACTGTTCCAATACATGTATGTAAGGATGTATTACTATATATATATTTATAAGTCAATACATTTACAACTATCTCATCCGTTATTTTTTATGATAAATGACAACACGATTTCTTATTCCAGTATATATAGAAAGTATATACAAAAGTAGCCATCTGGTGTTTGATTTCTGAACTGGAAACTCTTCATAAATCAATCAAAAATACTTTTCTAATACATATTTAATGACATCTTTGATTTGTAATTTGAACTTTCTATATAAAATATATTTGACGTAAAGAGATTATCATTTTTCATATTAGTCCATTAGGTCTTAAAAGATTTTGAGTTTGTTCAACGGTTTTTTGTAAAAAATTGGTAAAACTATGTTTTATTTTGATGGTTGACAAATTTTTGACATTCCTAATAACCTCACTACAAACAATGTTGATTAGATTCGTATAAGATTCGAACGAATCGTATAAGAATCGTACAAGATTTGTACAAGATTTAGAGAGATTTTGTGTAGGGCTCTTACTATTACTGTTACCTGTAAACCTGTAAATTATTTGCATACTAATTGGGACACTAATTCGAAGCAATTCGCGTATTAAGAGACCAAACAACCTATTCGTTTATTAATTAATTTTAAAAATATGGTGTCGTCATTAAACTTGTTTAGGGGGAAAGGATTAGGAAGAACGCAACATAAGGTTAAGTGAGAGAGAGGGAAAATTGGAATGAAGCTACGTATTTTTCTTCAATTTCTTTATTTGTCACGATGAATAAACTTTTCTTTATGGATTTTTTTGGAACACCACAAACTTTTTTTTTTACGCGGAGTGAAAGCTTCAACAGGCTATGGGGGAAGGATGGAGGGAGAAATGCGCGTTCTAAAGAGGCTAAAACGGTTTATCGATAATCCCTAGAGTTGTGCAAATATAAGCGTCTAAAGGTGCGCCCCGTTCGCATTGGTTTTATTGAATAAACGTGGAAGAAGAGAAAGCATATGCAGCGACAGCTACAGTTCTACTGTGACAATAACTAAGAACGGTAAGCATTACAAGTGATGCCTTTCTAAGCAGCCTCTTCAGAAATGCTGACGTTAGTAGATTTAATGACCAAAGCAATTGAATACCACAAAAATAGTAGCTGTCCCTCTGTTTTTCCTTCACCTCTACGTTTTTTTCAATAAGGATAATGCGATTGAAGTGAGCAGTGAGAACTTATGGACGCTTATCTTAAAAATACGTTTATGCATAAGAACGTAACAATAACATATTACGGTATTTGTTTCTATGGACTTATTTTGTATATAAGCAAAATTTACCCAGAAATAAGTTCTATTACGTAAAAAGACTCAAAAAAACATGAGAAGGATTGCCAGATTCAGATTGGGAAACGAGGAAAAAGGAAACAGATACTGGGAAAATAGGATGTGCAGGGTGTGCGGAACAGAGATAGAAACGCTGGAACACATTAAGTTTTCAAAAGCGAAAAGAATATTGTGCAGTTATTAAAGAGAGGCAATAAAGGGAAGAGATGGATGGCGGAAATAGAAAAAAGGAACGAGGAAAGAGAAGGAATGACAGAGTAGAAACAGGAGGGAGAGTAGCAGGAGGAGTGAAGCATTAGCAGAAGTAGTTTTGTTTTTATTTTTCTTCCTTTTTCTTTTGGAAGGAGTGAGAATGTTTAGATATAATAAGGATCAAAAATGAATTAAGCACAATGATATGTAATTTACGAACATAATACAAGGAAAAATATTAACATATTAATTGAATACTCTCGAATAACTAGCTGGGGCCCATTAAGCAGTAATTTAGCCAAACAAAATAAACGTCGGTTACTTAACCGTGGCAGGTCTAACCGACTGAAATTGAAAATCCTATTTTTTTGGTAAACTTCAGTAATGCCAAAGATGAAGTTTCTCTGATAATTGAAAAAAGTGACGTTTTATTGAACTTAAGTATAAAAAAATCTTTGAAACTTGAACACCAGCAGTTCGCAGTTAGAACCTAATGGACTATGCCATGATTTATTAAAATATAATTTATTTAATCTCAGCAACATCAAAAGGTGATAAGTCAGCCGTGGTAATAATGTAATTTACCTTTTAAGGTGTAAGGAGAGAAGTTAGGTTGGGAAGCGGCATACTGTAGTGAGTCTGAAAGGGGAGAAGGGTGTAAAATGTAGATTGATGAGATTGCTGATGGTAAACAACCCTCCATGATTATATAGCAATGATAAAACACGAACGAAACATTGAGTGAATACCAAGAGGCACAGTATCAAAGTAACAGGGTATGTAAACCTGATCTGTATTAGGTTAGATAGGGGTAGTTATCGCTATAAGGGTGGGGGAAGTATTGCGTGTGTCATTTACAGTACTGTAACAGGTTATGGATCACTTTGACGGCATTCGATTTTAGATATAAGGTGATAGCAGCGAAAAAAATGGCTTAGAAGCAAATTATCATCAGTAAAAGTTATCGATTTTGGGAATATTGTCTTAACTGAACTATTCATATAATAATTCAGTTTAATGGTAACCAGTCGTATGTACTGATTGAATGGCAGTCTAAATAATGAATATTATTTTGTCTTAAGAGGGGACGATGGTCTAGACCTCGAAAATTTAAGGTATTTTGAGGATTGTTGTTTTTATAGTAAAAATAATGAAAAACGCTGAAGTAGACCCTGTCAAAAAATTGGACCTGGACGGTGTTGTCGATTTTGGCTCTTCTATTTATCTGATAAATAAAAACCAAGAAATTATTAATTAGTATGAATACAGTTATGGTCGGAACTAGAGAAAAAAATAATTAAAAGTTGACAAAATGACGAGCTTTTGTAATTCTAAAAACTCAGTTTTTTTACCAGTTATTTAATAAAAAAATACGAAATTATTGAAATAAAGAAATGATTCTAGTTCCAACGATAGCTATTGATGATTGAGATTAAAGTTTTAAATATGCTGGCTATTGATATATGCTAAAACGGTTGTAGAAACGAAACTGTTGGCAATATCCTTACAAAAATTTAACAGTATTATCTTAAAAGACTATACTTTCGAAATATAAAAATAAACCAAAAATCGATTTTTTGAAAACTCTAGACCTTCCTAATTTTATTTCAAAAAAAAGAAACAAGAAACAAGAAAATATATATATTTTTTCAAATGGGTTACGTCACAACAGGGGGTGGGTCTCTACAATGTGTGACAAGACGTGACGTGAAATTTGTGTGACGTAATTTATGAAAGTCCTAAATAATAAAATAATAAAGTACATGTAAGTAAAGTGCAAATACATGTTACAGAGTTCGCCCCTGGTATGAACCCAACTAATAAAAAAGTTTACCACTCAATTTTGAATGTTTTACATTTAGATTAATATTAAATATGTAATAAAATAAAAATGTTAACATAAAAAAGTGTTAAAAATTATTTTGTACTTTTTATTTAAATATTAAATAAGGGTTTAACTAAATCTCTAGCCATTATTAATTTATGTGTAAAGCAGCTTTATATCTGACCGCACCCCTGTTGTTGGTTTTAACTACATTTACATAATTTTGCGGCTCGCATCGAGACCATTTTTGCACTGGCACTGAAATTGTGTTCAATTTAAATCGTTTTAAAATTATTTCACGGTTTATTTGAATGTATAATTGTATCACATATTATTTTTATGTAAAAATGTACCCTCGTTTTTATTTGTATGTGACCAAATGTTAATTGCTGAATTTTGTGATGGAATGGTGCGTGTGTTTCCAACAACGCTCACAGATGTAGCTAGAATCGAATTTAATATAGGGTGTTCATAATATTAGGCAGGGCATCCAAAATTTAAGGTAAGGAATGTAAGCTACTGTGACATCTCAACAACTTCTTCGGGTGATAGTTACGCCTGCTTTTATAGAAAATACTACTACATTTACAGGGTTCGGTTCATTTACGTCCAGTCAAAATTCGATTAAATACGCTTGCAGTGCGCGATAGGCATAAAACGTAGTTTTATATCCTGCCACCTGTAAATTAGATCGTTTCTTTATTCTGATACAATCGAATTTCACCAACTTCTAATTTAAAACACTTCGGGTGATAGTTACGCCTGCGCTTATAAAAAATACTACTACATTTACAGCTTACAGTAAACACCCTGTATTTTGATATACATTTTTATATAAGTGACATTATTTTAATACGGGTTTTAACAATTTCTTTCTCTGGGGTATAAATATTTATTTCTTAAACTTGTTAAAAAGATACTCATACAGCGTTACTTCACCGAAATTGAAATATTCTCCCTTTTATGCTTCATCTTCTACCCTTATTTTATAATACTGCTTCAAAATACACCTACAGTGTATTTATTAATAAGAACCAAATTTAAATATACATGAATAAATTTATTGTTCGTTTACGACTGTATGTATATTTTTTATAAGTGAATCGAGGGAATGATAGTGAAACTATAAAAGTGTTTGTTAAATATGTTGTTTAATGTTCATCCTTCAGTTTTCTGACCTACCTCTCTCCCCCAGGAGCATGCCTCCACCTCCACAAGTACATTGTGTTGTGAAAGAAAAAGAAATTATTTGTTGATGACAGTCAGACAATCACATAAAGTTTACATCTACCTTAGGGCCTTATTTTGCAACTTTCTCTCTGATGTCATGCGTCATGAATTGGACTAGTTCAATATTCATTTGTTTGTTAATATTGGCAAATAAAATTGTAGTGAAAATGCAGCTTCGGGTTAAGCTTGTATTTGTTGCGTATAAAAAGCGTATTTAATCGTATTTTGAATGGACGAATACGCGCTACTACGCTTTATCTATCCGAACCCTGTAAATGTATTGAACCTCACACACTGCAAGCGACAAAACCGGGCGTTACATAGGTCTCATACTGGAAGCGAATATCAGCGAATTTTAACCAAACGAATACACTGGAAGGAGTGCAATAGTCTATTTCATAACAGTGGTGTATCGATAAAAATTAAAATAAAAGCTCTCATGTTGAATTATGTTAGTGCAAAACAACTCCAATACACCCTACAGTACACAAGTTTGACTTGGCGTACTGTCGTATCGGTACGTGGTATGTATGTATTGTGACATAACGTTTTACAAAAGGACAGATTGATCCAAGTGGTCAGACATCCCCTAGACCCAAGTTAAATTCCGCTATGAATAAGAGCGAGAGGGCATTATCCGTGCGCATGAGAGTGAGTGAGACATAAACCTTGATTACTGGTCAAGTTAGCAGGCAGACATACGATCATTGTACATACTAACACTACTCAATCTTACACATTTTGTTCATCAGAAAATAAGTGATGTTTGCTGCTCTTGGGATCTTGGACTATGACGCTTAATTTCAGACAAAAGTTACTAAATATGGAGACACTTAGAAACGTATATTCGAGTAATTTGTTGCACTACTAGCTGGTTCATTAATAGTATAAATTGAACGAGGTCCTACATCTGTAATAGTATAAATGTTGGTGACATTTAGCTTTATACATTTTTTGCTCTGCTATTGGTACCATACAGACAAACGCTTACCATGTTCACCCTTTTCTAACCCACTTCCCCCACCCCTCTAACCCTTTGTGAATGTTATCAGTACATGTACAATCATGCTATCATGTTCACACATGAGCTCACTCGACAAACATGGCCTCAACAATTCGCAGAGAGAAACATCCGGGACTGATCGTCGGATCTAAAGCTTTGAAAACTTCTTAAATATGTCTCCGGGAATAACATGAATAATAATGTGATAGTATGTGTATGTAAGTGTCATACTACCCGGTATCGTCCGGCGTTCTTGCTTGGCTCTAACATCTTGTAAACGATTGGCATATTGCAATAGAATATGTCCATTGAAATGTTTTTATTTTGAATGTACATTATCCAGTTCAAAATTGACGTTAATGTACCTGACACCCTGTACTGTTTGTATGTTCAACAGCACATATGTGCTTAACTTAGTAATATTCCTAGACTACATCATTTACCATATATTAAATTACTGTCTTCGACAATTTTGTTATAAACCCAAGGTTCAAACCGCAGTCTCTTTACTGCCACCTACTGTCGTTTTATGGTACTATGCAATGTATATGTACATTATTAAATCTGTCTGTTAGAGTAACTGCATTATCTTACACTGCTTATAACTTTTTTGATAATTCCAGAGCCGTTTTCAAACTGTCATAGTAAATATTTGGATGAAATGGCATAGAAATAAAAATAATAAATTCTGTTTCACTCAAATTTCAGATAGATGTCATTTACGAAAAGTATAAATAATTGTGTAATTCCACAATCCAATGACGCTAAATATCTCGGTATACATTTGGACAGAAGGCTTACCTGGCAAAAGCATATTTTTACAAAGCGTAAGCAGCTTAGTCTTAAAATCAGGAAAATGTATTGGATAATTGGTCGAAAGTCAAAACTCTCTCTGGACAACAAAGTACTTATATATAAAACCATTCTGAAACCCATCTGGACTTACGGAATTCAGCTTTGGGGCACTGCATGCAACTCCAATATAGCCATAATCCAGCGATTTCAAAACAAAGTACTACGACTCATTGTAGATGCACCATACTACGTCACTAACGAAGTCATCCAGAAAGACATCCCAATAGCATCCATCAAAGATGAAATATACCTATCCAGCACAAAATATAGTGATAGATTAATCAACCATCCCAATGCGTTGGCGAATCAACTGAACGTGTGTGACAACAGGGAACCCCGCAGATTAAGGCGATATCAACCAGTAGACTTAGCTTTAGGTCCTCGATAGGGAATAGTATTCAATGTATCATATATTATACTAATTTATTGTATATAAAAACAAGAGGGCATTCACTGGAATGTTTCTCTTACATGTCTTAATTAATTAATCATGTAAGAAGCTTATTGCCTACTTAGGCAGATTGCTGAAACCATAGGAGAAATAAAAAAAAAAATTATGAAAAGTAAATAGTCAGAATATTCTTTCTCTTTCTGACATCATACATTTAAATGATGGTAATAGCAAGAAATGGACTTCAAAGGGCGGTCCTGCAGACTTCGCAGACGCTTCCTGTTAACACCACCTTTTTGATTGAGAAACCGAAATTTATAAGGGCAGTCGCTTTGAATAGATCAATCTTGTTGTCGAGATATAAAGTTTAGTTGAAGTAAAATTAAAGTTAAAGCAAAACATTATTAGGGGCGATAAAAGGCTACTTGCCTAGGAAGCCCGAGATATTTTTTTTACATTTTAATGAAGATTTAGTTGTTGTCTCTTTTACATTTTGAAAATATTTATATTAGTAGAGATAAAATCACCAAAGTATTATAGAAAAAGAAACAAGATATATCTGTCTCTGTTACACTTGAATGGTTTATTTGCAACTTCATTCATAACTGGTAGTGAGGCCAGGTGAAGTGATTTTACCATTTGTAGTTCATATCACTGACATTTATTTCCTTTGAACAAGTGAAATCAAATTGAATTGTTTCATGACAAATCTTCAATATGATGTCAAAGTGATTTCAAAATGTTTACTGGGATATAATGCCCTTTGCTTTTCTAATACTACCCTAAATATTAAAGTTAATTAGCTTTAGTATTTATTTGACTGCTATGGTAAATTCAACCTTATTTCAAAAACTAAATCCTTCCTAAAACTCATATGGACCGATGATGAACAAGTCTTAAATTCAACATTTAAAATGTCTGTTTGAGATGATTGTCATGGGCGCCTGTAGGTTTACTTTCAGGGAGGTGCTTGTTCAGTGTTCATAAAAAAAGAAGTAGAGGACACTGAATTTTTCGACAAGGTTAATCTTTTTTTGTAATTTTTCTTCCATGACAGGGGAGGGGTGTACTTGCACTCTATTTCCGGTGCCCATGATGACTGCGAATAGTTTCGACGACACATTTAATATGCTTGTTTCCAGTTTTGGCTTACAAGTAATACGAAAAAATTTCTTTGTTACGCTATCATGATTTATAACCTAGAAAATAGGTCATCTGGTACATCACATATTTTATTTCAACATACTCGTACATAAACATTTAGATTAACTTTTTGCAAATATATAAAATTATATCTGTCTTATAGGAAAATTCTATAACAACGATAAAACGACAGGCGAAATACAATAAGTATCTTTTATATCATCCATTAATTTAGACGTATAATCAATTACGTTATAAGTTGTAGTAGAAGTATCTCATAAAACAGCAGGCGCAATAAATATGAATGTAATTTAGTGGAGAAACAGTAACTGGTATCTGAGGCGTTACTAAACAAGAAAACCAATATAAATAACTTGAAAGTAATGAGAGATAAATTTAATAACTGTAATTAATAAAATGGCGTCATTTTTAGTAATTCAATTGACAGGGATTAATTATAAATTAAATATTATAGTCTATTAAGTATATAAAACTTGAGAAATAAGTATTTATATAAAAAATATTATCATGGTAAAATTTAATTAAAAGAAAAGAGTTATTTTCTGTAATTAATTTATTTAAGGATAAAAAATTTATTACCTTCCTAAAATATTGTTCAATCGTGCTTGAAATTTATCGAGGGCATATAATTGAGGAGCAGGATCTTAGGGGCGCTTTTCCATCTTCATGGGAAAAATATCTCGTATTCCTGGAGCTACGACGCGCTTGTCGTAGTAGAAATTTGGAGAAATCAAGACTTTGTCCTCTTTGAGATTGCTAATATCTATCAAACCTACTTATTAAAAAAAGAACCACAACCAGTCTCTAAACAATGAATTAACCAGGCAAAGGCAGCTTCAAACGATGCTACGAACACCAACGTTGGACGCATCGTGTGGTCGATGTGTCTAATGTCATGTGTCCAACGTTTATGTTGGAAGAAGTTCGGACTATTGTCTGTCTTTTGACCCGCGTCAATGGGGATTTTTCTACCCCTACCACACACTTGATCCACATGTCATGTACTGCTGCACGAATCGTCCAACAAAGGAAGGTTTTATACTTGAAAGTTTCTTCATTTACTTGAAAGTTCTTGTTAAACAGTGTCAGTGTCAATAATATCAATAAATTAAGAAAATAAATAAATCATTCAGTTTACATCGAGTCTTCTTGGTGAGCGCACGTATTTACAATAAACAAAACAATAAAATAAATAGTGATCTTTTTTTTTGCAAATTATAATATTTTTTTTAGTGATTTATTTTTTTTTTTTTTTTAAATTATAATTTATATTATTATTAAGTGTTATTAATTAGAAGTGAAGTAACTTCTATTTAATTATCACTGGTTAATTAACAATATGGATATGGAGGTTGAACCTCCCGATAAAAATCCGATCAATATAAACAACTCTGTGACTAACAAATCAATTCCTACAGATAAAACATCCAGTGATATAACAGAAAACTTAAATAACAATAGTGACAATGTTAAAAAAATATTTAATAATTTATACAACACAGAAACAAAATATGACTCGTATAAAGTAATGATAGTTAAAAATAATAGTGATGGAAATACATTTTTTAGTTCTCTTAAATTAGCAGAAATAATATGTAAAATTAGCAATAAATCTAATATAATAGAAATTAAAAAAGTGGGAAGAAATAGAGTAATCGTTCAATGTGCTAATGCAGTACTAGCTAACGAAATTACCAAATCAACATTGCTGAAAAACAATGGGTATGAAGCGTTTATCCCATTTTACTGGTGCACAAAAGTTGCTATTATAAAAGGTGTTGATATTGAATATTCGGAAGATACAATTTTAAATAATATAGAGTGTCCACCTTTTAAAGTAACGAGAGTGCAAAGGTTAAATCGAAAACTAAGAGTTGACGGAGCTATTAAATATGAACCCAGTACAACAGTGAAATTATTCTTTGAAGGACTTGCTATTCCTGCTTATGTTTACATGTGGAGAGTGAGACGAGCATGTGAACCATTTGTACAACAGACGATACAATGTTATAATTGTTTTAAATTTGGACATGCAGCCACAAAATGTAGAGCAAAAGTAGCAAAATGTAAATTCTGCGGAAGTGAAGATCATTTACGTACTGCATGCACATCTCCTAATCCGACATGCATAAATTGTAAACTTAACCACGAGGCTACAGACAATGAATGTCCTGAAAAAAAAAGACAAATCAAGATAAAAGATCTCATGGCCCAACACAATCTCAGTTTTTATGAAGCAAAATTAGAATTAACAGAAAAAAATACAGACTATTTATACTCAGTAAGAACTCAAAACTCTTTTGAAGCTCTAAACTACAATGAGACTTTTCCCAATATCACTAATAAGTACAATAGTATCAACATAATTCCAACATACAAACCAAACCCTTTAACCAGAAGAACTAATACCAGAGTGAATAAATCAAATACAGGTAACTCGTTACAAAGATCTTACAGTCAACCACAACCTACGACATCCACTAAAGAACCAATTCCAAAAAGAAGAAGAGAAGAAAAGAAACCTAACAATGAAGAAAGCGACACATACCTTAAGATAACTAATCAAGGAAAAAACAGAAAGCAAATCAACCAAGAGACACCTGATATTACAATGGAAAACAATGATAATGATACCTGCTATACATCAATATATAATAAAAATAATGATGACAAAATTAAAAATACAAACAAAGACCCAAATATTACATCCCAATCCCTTAGAAGCTACAAGAAACAAATATCTAGTGTACAATGGTCAAACTCGTAAGAAAACATCGATATATAAATTAAGTTTATTTTTTAAAAATCTATTCACATCACTAAACCTAATCGTTTAATAAATTTACTAAAATATTAAATCAACAATAATTATATAAACGGAGAGAAAATAAAATAAAATAAAATATATAAATAAATCTAACAACAAGACCAAGGACAGATATAAAAATCAATAATTAATTAAAACAGTTAAAATGATAAATTTTATTCAATGGAATTGCAGAGGAGTCAGATATATTAAAGAGGAACTACAACATATGTTACAGAAGCATAACATACATATATGCATACTATCAGAAACGTTTTTAACAAAAAATATCAATTTCAACATCAAAGGTTATTTTATTGAAAGAGAAGATAGGATACAGAATACAAACTATAATCCCCACGGGGGTGTTGCTATCTTGATTCATAAATCTATAAAATATAAAAGAGTAATGCTAAATAACCCATTTAATTCGGTCGAAATAGTTGGAATAATTTTAACACATAACGAAACTGATGTAATATGTATTTTATCAATCTATGCTAAACCGAATCATAAACTATCTAATTCTAATTGGTCACAGATAAAACAACAAATAGATGTTCCTGTTATACTTGCTGGAGATTTTAACGCGACTAATCTTGCTTGGGATATAAATTGTCCAGGTAGTCAGTATGAAGGTAACGAATTGTTAGATTTCATAGAAAACGAAAATCTAAATATTATCAACGATGATAAACCAACTAGAGTAAGCAATCTCAGTACAAGGGACAGTATATTGGATCTCACATTGGTATCAATGACTTTAACACAACAAATTACTTCGTGGCAAGTTCTTGCAGATAGCTTAGGTAGTGATCACTACCCAATTTTTTTCTGTTTGAATGACTATAATAAAGACCGTTACCGTACATCTGAATATTTAACAAGGAGAAATTTCCGAAAAGCAGATTGGGAGAAATATAGCCTTGAAATAGAAAGCAGAATTTCAAACCTTAGCACAAATGGAATCACAAGTAATCCCCAAGATGTTGAAAACAAATACAACCAATTTAGAGATGTTATTAATAATTCGGCAGACATACATATCCCATCTACCAGATTGTATAATATAACTCCTAATAAAATAAAACCGTCTTGGTGGGACACTGAGTGCAATAAAATGATAGCTCAAAGAAAATTAGCACTAACTATTTTTAATAAAAACATGACAATGGCGAATTATTTAAATTATAAAAAACATCAAGCTAAAACCAGACGATATTTTAGAGCCAGAAAAAAAATAGAATGGCAAAATTTCTGCGAGAATTTAAACCCAAACACAACAACCAACATTGTCTGGAACAATATAAGAAAAATTAACAATAAAAGCTATAGTACTAAAAGGATAAGTGATAATGAAAGTTTAATAGAAGAATTCATTAAAAAAAAATTTCCACAGAACAACAATTTAAATATTACTACCACCACCATCGTAAAAGATAATTTTCTAGATAATAACATAAATAAAAATGAAGTAAAATTCGCGTTAAATCATAATAAAAACAGTAGCACAGGATTTGATAGAATAAATTACAAAATGATACAAAACTTACCTGACAATGCAATAAATCATCTTACACAAATATACAATCTGTCATTAAACACTGCTGATATACCATTAGACTGGAAAAAACATATCGTTGTTCCTATATTAAAAACAGGAAAAGATCCAAACAAAGAAGAATCATTCAGACCAATTACTTTACTATCATGTATGGGCAAAACTATGGAATCCATCATCAAAAACAGACTGGAGTGGTATCTCGAACATCATAAAAGATTACCTGAGTTACAATTTGCGTTTAGAAAAACAAGAAGTACACAGCATAACTTAAACATATTGAATATCGATATTCAAAGAACATACAGTAAAAATCATTATATGATAGCTGCTTTCATTGACATTGAAGCTGCTTATGACAATGTTAATCTAAAAATATTAAAAGAAAAAGTAGAAAACATAGGTATATCTTCCAAAATATCCAACTGGATTATAAACTACTTCCAAAATAGAGAAATAACAGTTAGATACAATAATAAGTTAACTGGTCCTATACTATGTAATCACGGAATTCCACAAGGCTCAATATTATCTCCCTTATTATTCAACATATACACAGAAAAGTTAACAACATTATCAGATAACAACACAACAGTACTGATGTATGCAGATGACATGGTTATTTATAGTATGGGTCATACACAAGATATAGCTCAAAACAGATTACAATCGAAATTAAGAAAACTAGATATTTTATTAAAGGAAATCAAATTAAATATATCGTCAGAAAAAAGTAAAATAGTTATATTTACAAGGCATAGAATAAACTGCAGTCCAAAAATAACCATCAGAAATAAAAATATAACTGTTACTTCAAATACCAAATTTCTGGGTATATTCTTTGATACGAAAAGCACTTGGGCGAAAGAAATTGCACATATTATTAACAAATGTCAAAAAGGCTTAAATTTGATGCGATGTATAGCAGGTTACAAATGGGGCGCACACCCAACAACCTTAATAAAAATATATAAAGCTATTGTTAGACCGCATATTGACTATTCTAGTACTATGATCTGCACCGCAAATAACTCAAGATTAAAAAAAATTGAAATTATACAAAACAAATGTTTAAGAATAATATTAGGTGCAATGGTTTCAACACCAATCCAAATCCTCAACTATCAAACTAATATTCCTCCGGTAAATATCAGAATACAACAAATATCAGACAGTTTCTTTTGTAAAAACAGACATAACTCATGTGGCCCCTTAAATACAAGATTATCTAAACTATATGTTCTTTATAATAAACCATATTGGACAACTCATAAAAAACCGGCACTTTTAACTAGTTTTGATAGATATAATAACTTGAACTTAGAGGTACACAACATTATACCTTTTTTCAAATTTCCATTAGAAATAAGCATGACAACAATACATACAGAAATAAATTTGTTCAAGAAGAATGACAGTAAGGAAATAACTTATCAAAAATATATGGAATATATAACAAAAGATGATATAAACTGGAGTATATGGTTTACCGATGGTTCATTCGAAAAAAACTCTAGGACTGGAGGAATTGGCATTTTCAATTATAATACAGATCAACAGTACAAATACAAACTTAACAACATCACAAATTCTTATAATACAGAAATAACAGCAATTATGAAATTACTAGAAATAATACAAAAAACTGACAATAAAAATATATTAATCTTCACAGATTCTCGTAGTGTTTGTGTATCTTTAAATAACAATAAATTCAAAAACAATAATAATAACAAAATATGTTCAATTAAAGAATATCTTTTAAAAATGAAAAAAAATGATATCAATGTTAAACTTATTTGGATTCCTGGACATGTAGGCATAAAAGGAAACGAAATGGCTGACAAACTGGCCAAAGAAGCTTGTGTAGATGGGGAAATAATCGAAATAAATTGGTCAATAAATGATTCCAAAAAAATAATTAAAGAAAATTGTATGGCAGAATGGCAGAATATATATAATGAGAAAAGTCAAAGTACTGGAAAATTTTTTTTTGCAGCGAATCAAAAAATTCCAACAACCACATGGTTTAATAAAAATCATTCACGGAGATATATTTCAACAAATTGTCGAATGAAATCTGGGCATTCTAGATGTCCAGCTCATCTATACAAAATAAATATAAAAGACACACCAAATTGTAGATGTGGAGAAGAAGGGTCTTTGGACCATATAATTCTAGGGTGTCATCTTTTAACATCAAAAATTGATAGACTTTTAAATGATTTATGTAATGTAACACAGTTCCCAGTCAATATGTCCTGTTTAATGACAAGTGAAGCAACGGCGGAAATATTAACAAACTTTGTGATAGAAAATAATATAGAAGTGTAATTTAAGTTAAAATATTTTATTTAGTATGTATTTAATTTTAAGTTTAATTTTTTAAAAGAATCAATTTGTTTTGTATTTATTAGAACAATTATAATTTATATGTAAATTTTTATATAATTTTACAAATAAAAGCAATGGCAAGAAGGCTGAATAAGCCAAAGCCTAAATAAATAAAAAAAAAAAAAAAAAAATAAATCATTCGTTCCACCGTGTAGCAGGAAACTTGCCATGTCAATCTTACAATATTTAATTCACTCGTCTCGTCTGTAGCCCGCTTAAGGCCTGTCTCAGTATGGGACCGTATTTAAGCGACGGCGTATTCGGACGTAAATCGGCGGGTTGGATGAGCTACAAAGAAACCGCCTATGTGTGTCACAGATGTCTGTAGTCAGTCGTCAGATAACTAACTTGTGTACTGTAGGGGGTGTATTGGAGTTCTTTAGCACTAATATAATTTATTATGACAGCAAACTTTAACTTTAATTTTTATCGATACACTACTGGTATTAAAGGGACTTTAGCATTTATTATATATCTGAGTTCTGGTTGTCGTGAATTTAAATTTAGTTCTATCGTATCGGTATCGGTATCGGTGTCCATGATTCACTGAAATACAAACATAAACTGAAGCATGCAGAACATACTCGTCACAAGCGATGTAGCCGATAGATCTCGTTTGAACCGTATTGCAGCGTAACAACAAGCGATCTTAGGTATCCCCTCCAGTCTGAGGCGGCTGTTTGCATTTACAAAGGTTCGGATAGGATATCGTTGTAGTAGTGGTAACGCTTGGATTATATTCGCCTTTATACGGTTCTAATGTGCGAGGTAGTGCCGCCCGTATTCGGACGGCTTTGTAGCTTGCAGTCTGAGAGGTCCAGAGAGGTCTCATTACATTTACAGGGTTCGGATAGGTAAACCGTAGTAGCCCGTATACGTCCGGCAGAAATTCGCTTAAATACGGTGCCATACTGAGACAGGCCTAAGAGTAATGCATATTATTCTTCGATGCTCCAATTACTCATCACAAAGACAAAATTGTAACATGCCTGAAGACTATAAGCAGATATTTTAAAAGCACAGAAAGTCTAAAAAAACCTTATTGTCTTTATCAATGAATCTAATTGAATCTCTTTAATTTAAATACCCATACTCGTGTTTATAGATTATAAATTATGTATTACAAATGTTTGTATATATTGTTTTTAGTGCTAATACCTATCGAAAGTTGAAGCACTTCAAGTGGAAGTATGTAGCGTATACTTTTAGAAATATTAATATTAGATTTATATTTAAATTTAGAATATGTTGTACAACTATAAAGTGAATTATTAATCGATATTCTTTGATGAGCCACCGTGTCTAGTTGTCCACGCACCGGTAATAACTCATTAGTGATAAGGTAGGTGGGTTACCTGTCGTGTTTTAAATAATGGAAGTAAAATATTAACACCCTATCTCGTAATGACTTCCCCAGTGGCAGTGTTTTATAAAGTGAATCACCCAGGGAATAGAGTAACGTCCGGTAGAGGTGGAACATCCCTAAGAGAGCAAGGGATTGTAATTACAATTGAAACACACGTCAAAATGTACAAAAATTGTGGTATCTAAAAAATACAGGTGTAAATTTATTATATTTATAATAGTTGACAACAGTGTCGGCTTAAGAGATGAACTAGATAACAACGAACACCGCTTGAGGAAAATTACCATTGTTATATTACAAAAATACGATTCAACATAAATTTTAACAAATAAAATCGAAAAATTTATTACCGTAAGGAGTATTAAAACATTTTCTACATATACAAGAACATTTATTTGTATTTTTAAGATCATCGTAACTAAAGTAACGTTCTTGGGAACGCCCTTAACTGTATGCTGTTAAAAAAGGAAAGAATTTTGTTAAGAATAAATTCTAGGGTCAATATATATGGCACATCGAACAATGAACAAAGTTTAAGAGATGAAAAATTGAGGTCTCATTCTTTAATTCCTCATTTTTTAGTGGTCGATTTTTCAATTGTTGATTGAAATTGATGGTAATAAATGTGTATTGGCCTGTCTATTTTATTAAATATCTAAATATTGACGGAGATATAGCAATTAAAAGTTTGAATTGTAGTTTTAGCGCTAGAAATGGTCGGCCATATTTGTATGATGTGAAATGCATTTTAACGTCAGTTATTTGTTGAGTAGGTCTGTGCTGTGGTAATGTTCTGTAGCTGTTCGTAGTCAAATAATCAAGTCAAGTCAAAGAATAATAAGTTTTTATTTTATTTAACCCCGCTAAGGCAGACATAATATTGAAATTTGATTGTTCCTTGAAATAGCTGTAAACAATATTTGATATATAAATACATATAGCAGAGATTTATGACCTGTAAGGTTGGTAACCTTACACAAGGATTGTGATGTTACATGCACTTGGAATGTGTACAGCGTTGAATCACTTTAATAATTAAAGAGATAAAATGACTTTTTTAATTGTTAATATCTCTTAACATATAAGGAGTTACTAAAAAATAATTGAACATTTGAGGTTCTAGTAACCCACTTTATCAATTTATAGAAATTAAGACATAGAACACAAATCCATTCGTAACGACTTTACTCAGATTACAGATCGATTTGACTTCGTAAACAGGAGACAAATTGTTAACTGAGTATATACTTAACTGATGAGACATTAGGTTTAAACCGATTATGATCTGTTGCGAATTTGGTAAAGGAGAATTTTGTGAAAAATACAACGATAATAAATGAAATAAAACGAAAGTGCAACGAGTACAGTAGGATATCGATTGATACATAAAGTTTTATTTTATTATATTACAATATTTGAATATTAATAATTTATTTTTCAAATATTATATGTTAGTCTTTGTTTTAACAGAAGTATTTTTTGACTTATAATGCGTGAAAATGTAATGCTAGTTACAATGAAATACATATATATATATATATATATATATATATATATATATATATATATATGAAGCTCAAATTGATTAAAATTGAAGTTTCAGTAGAACCATAATCAGTCAAGTAGATAATAATGTTACACAATAATAAATTTTCATGCGGTAACTTGTTTCCCGGCTGTTTTCAATTTGTGGAAATTGTAGATTCGTATTCTTATTGTTTCACATTCAACATGATGATGTATTGTATCTAGTTATGTAAATTTTTTATATGATTTTACATAACAAAATATCGTATAAATAAATGAATGGAATTCATCAGTTTAAATTTCCATCGAATTATTCAAATTTACTGCATCAATAGAAGTGAATATTTGTTTCATTTTTAAAATTCAACTAAATGTCAGAGATATACCGTAGAACCCCCTCTCCCACCCCTAATATTATTCTGGTTATAGTACTAGCAATAAAAACAGAAATTTAAAAGGAAAAAGTATATTTCTAAAAGCTGTTTTACCAAAATGTCAAAATATTCAATAAATTAAATTGTTTTATAACTCATTTATCAAACTGCATGAGTGTGGTGTTTTAACACATATACAAAAAATAATTGATATTAATTTGAATTGAGTTATTACAGACAACATCTGTTGTTTGTTATATAGAGATTTACTCATCAGTGAGACTATGAGATAAAATCAAAATTTAATTAAATTTTCAATTGTAAAACTAATTTATTATTTGTATTGAACTTTAGCAGATTCTTCTTCAACGATATCGTACATATTATATATGATAGAAAGGGTTAGAGGTCAAACACGGTACAGACGCTGTACTTGAGTTCGCTCTATTCAGCGTCCTCTTGGACCTGCAGTCTGGTATACGTACTATACATTATGTATATAACCTAGCCGTCCGTTGAATATTTTCCAAGGACAGCGGATGTCAAAATGTGAATTTAAATATCAAAACTTTATAAAAATTTATGTTGACTACAAGTACATTATGCATAGAAGAAAATATAACACGCGATTGTATTTCAATATTTGGAAAAAATAAAATGTACCTAATAAACAGGGGGTTATGTGCAACCTGAACTAGAAGAATGCATGAACAGACAATAAATGAAGAGAAAGAAACCGCAATCAATTTATGAACAAAGCCATATTATTCGTGGTATAACTGTCAAATATCTAATTCTTCAATGTACAAAATATTCAGACAATTTAATTTAATTTAGGAAACCAATAAAATTAGTAACATAATTTTAATTTAATTGAATTTTATAATTGAGGTAATTTAACAATTTATTATTATATAAATAAAATTAACTGAACTTGTTTGATTGAGCTATTGATTCGAGAGTATTAGATCAAAAGATTCCCATCCTCCTAATGATTAAATTCCTAATTAATGAGGAAATAAATCCGATGGTACTTTTGTGTGTTAAGTAAACTTTTGGCAATTGCACTTAGATACATCTGATGTCGTTTTTGATATTTCTTGCATGCCAGGTCGTTTATAAGGACTCTGTGTTATAACTTTAACAACAACTGGCGTTAAAAATGTGTACTTTATGGATAATTTATTAAACTGTCATTATAGTGCAGACGCTATAGGTAGTTGAGTATGCAAAATGTGAGGAAAAACTATGGTCGGATTCTTATACCAGAGATCCCAAATAATAACAAAACACATCTTGCCACCAGCTGTGATGGTCCCTTCCCGCTCCCTTCACATCCCCTCTCCTATACTTAGCAAATATCGGGTGTCTTGGTCTATGGTTCGATATTTCTCATACAAAGAAACATTTATTAGGATGCCATTTAGGTTCTGAATCACTGGGTGAAAGGATATGCGATATTGCCAGCATTACATGCTATAAGTGGTTGCGACACTACTAGCAGATTTGGCAATAAAATGCAATGTTTGAAAGCTGCGTCTGAAGATTCTGTACAAACAGCCCTTATATCTTTGCGAAACCTTGACCTAAATAATGAGCAATTGAAACAAATAAGAGTAGAGGGATAAAAAAAAATGGACCAAATATTTGACCGGCAAGATCCGCATTATTAACTTTTAACATTTCTTAACTTAAATCCATTGGAGGAATTCGGTCCTCACATTTTGCATACTCACTTACCTCTAGCGCCCGGTCTATTATATGTCATTTTTTATTTAGTAGTTATTAATTTAATAAATTCAAATTATTTTCGTAATGTCTTTAGGTTTGTTGCATTCGTGGATATACAAATAAATCACGTCGGAAACGTGGATTCGATCCGTTAGTGAAATTATACAAATTTCCAGAGAGCACACTTGGTTAAATTAATAAATGTAGAAAATAATGTGTAAACATACATAGAGTACATTCAACATTACTGACATTTCGATTAACATCAAGCTGAAAACAATATTTATATTATTATCCTCAATCTGATTTATTAATTTATTTTATTTTAAAACTTTTAAAAACACCGACAGAACTTCCTCTATATTTCACGCACGCTCGCTTATAATTTCGTTTCTTACAAACCACGGTGTGTTGACTATTCACCTTAAAACTTTTGATTTAATCTTTCAAGGCTTCCAATAATTTAAAGAAGCGTGAATTTGAATAAGCTAATGAAGTGACAGTGCCCCTTTCTGCGGACGCCCCTGTTTATTATATTTCATAAACCTCTTGTATATTTAATTCGGTTAATAAAAGGATTACAACAATAATTATAATTTATATTTTATAATTATTATTTGTAGGGCTAAATAGAATTTTAAATAAGATTAAGTTTGATACCCGCTGACATTATAAGCTACTTTATTCAAATTAATTAACTTATATATACAGTAAACAGGTAGTAGCAAGTACTTATTTTTTGACTTAAGGGGAGCCAGCTTACTTTAAATGTAAGGATGGTCGCATTGGAGACATGACTGTCTTAATTGTAGATGAACAGAATGATGGATTTATTCCATTTTGTCTTGATTGGATCGTCTTATAGTACAAGTATAAGGGATTATAAATAAAAATCATGACTTCTTATTCCGGATTTTATATCAATCATAACCTTTAGAAAATGTTTCTTTTAGTGATATATATTAATGCAAAGATAAATGAAGATGAATATATAACAAAAAAAGAAAATTATCCAATAGTAGACAAGGAGCTGGATGGATCGCATTTTATCAATTGATTCTAACTCAGAAAAGCGTGTAAATCCTCTAGTAATATATAAGTCTCACTCATAAACATTCTGATCTTCTAATCTAAGGGACCAACTCAGCTGCTGGCAACATCCACTTTTTTTGGTATTTCGGGTCTTAAATATAGGAATCGTAGCATAGTTGTCGGTTCTCACATTTTTCGCATATTTACTCTAGTTCCTTTAGCGCCTGCACAAAAAGTACAAATTAATTTCTAAAAAGGTACGAATTTTTGCTATATTTAGGGTGCTTTATCGTGCTCTGAAGATTCGAATATCAAATATTTTAACTTGTAGACCCATCGCTTTAACCTTACCCTTTAATACTTTATTATCTTTGCTTAATTTCGATTAAAAATGAAAGTATAAACCCAAGCATACAAAGAAATGTTTTTCAATTATTTTACTCTGTAAAATCACTCGCCTACACTAGAAATCTTAACTACGCTTACATACAGTTTTTATCCTGTAGATAACACATATTAGCTAATGTCTAAAACCAGCCGATTCGCCTAATATTTATCATATTTATATGTTGCAATTTACTCTAAAAGAAATAATAAATCGCTTGTTTCGTTTTTATTTTAAACATTTAATTACTATGCCGTGTAATAGATTATATAATTTTTAAATAATAAAACAGTTTATAATTTAATTCCTGTGTAATTAAATTACAACGACTATATTATTAACGCAGAGGATAGCGGACAAAACTTAATTCCGTTGAAAGTAAATAAGGGTTGGAAAGTTTACAGCTGTTACTGCCATCTGTGTTATAAAACCGCAACTAGTAACTCGAAGCTTTTGTGAAATGGTTTGTTGATTTGATAAAAGCTTTGGTTTGTGGCTAAACTAAAGCTTTTATATACGGCTTTTATATGATTCAATAATGCGATCTAGTTTGAAAAAGTTGAAACACTTTTTTTATTTATTTATGTAATATAATTCAAATTACGAGAGTTCGCCGGCGACACATACTTAAAACAAGTTGTGAGGTATAAACTGCGGATATAATTAAAAGCATTGACTCACTTATTTTTCTATAATGTATATAGAAGCGAATAAGACAAAATTCATTATCGTATTATAGATTTATACCGCTTTTATAATTTCTTTTAAGTATAAGTCGCCGCCGAACTCTCGTGGTTTGGACTATATACTACTACATTATTATTAATATATTATTATTGATAATCATTAAATTGTTATTTGAAGATAATCTATACCATTCTATAATCTGTAAATATGTAAAACATGAAAAAAGTAAGTAGGTGATAGTTTATTTGGCCCTAACCTATTCCTTTTTAGCCTAGTCATATTACTATTTATTATATTAATTGTATGCCTTTCGGCTTTACACTCTACATTATTATATTTCTTAATGCATTTCATATAAATTCAATGTTAAAACTAAACTTAAACTATTCTAGACTATTACTACTTCGAATAGTACTTTCTGTTTCTTCTTGAACCTCTCTCTTCATGTCCCCTACTCCTCCTTTATTCACACCGTTTCCTGCTTCTCCTTCCTTATTGCCTGTATCTTCATCTATCACCTCTTGCCTTTCTTGTCTCCTCTTGACAAACCCTGCCTTCTCTCTTCGTTTTCACTTCTCCACTTATGTCTATTACAGGCATAAACACTCTATCTTTACTATTTCCTCTTGACTCTCTTACTTTACTATTTCTTCTTGACTCTCTTCCTTTACTATTTTATTATTGTCTCT
This sequence comes from Panorpa germanica, assembly GCA_963678705.1. NCBI lineage: Eukaryota > Metazoa > Arthropoda > Insecta > Mecoptera > Panorpidae > Panorpa > Panorpa germanica. The sequence goes on along the minus strand of OY783223.1, from coordinate 4,509,751 downwards.
ATCTCCGTTCTTTACTATTCTACCTCTTGTCCTTATCTCCTTTCTGGAAATCCTCTATTTTTCTGGACTGAAGTTTAACTGTTTCCTCGCTACTTCTTTCTTTCTCCTGCTTCCCTTTACTGCCTCTTTTAGCACTGCCTAGTCATATTTTAAAGATGATTTTACTATTTTAATATTATATCATTTAGTTCTTTTACATAATTATAAAATAGGAGGCATGTCATTTTAAAATTATAATAACAAATCAAATCTGACAATTGAATGCATATTAGGAGAAATATTCTCACCAAATACGTATTGACATAGTTTTATTAGATATGACTTCTGATCAATATGCTTTATATTATTTGCTAGAAACTTTAACCATTTCTCTTCTATATTAGAGTAAGCGGGACAAAAACGAAAATTACAAATAGTAATACAGGACTGAGTAGTGAAATCTGGTGACAATTCCATATATGCGGGACATATAGCAAGTTTATTTGAACTATTTTGTTTCGTAGTACTTCTTTCATAATCTTCATATACATATTTTCAATTTACTAAATGACCTTTTGACTATGTCATATCTACGCTACTGTGCAATACTTTATTAGATATAGCAAGCTATTTTATCACAACATGTTTCTAATATTTGTTCAATATCTTCGTTCAAGGTCATTATAAAGTACATAAAATACATATTTCAATGTTACAGTTCAATTTTATAGTTTAATGATGTGTTCCTCAGGACATAACAAGTTAGTATGCCCGTTGCTTTGCAACGTGATACATGATAACTAAAGATTACACAATGCCATCAAATTATTTTTATGTCGTGCATTTTGCTCTTTATGTTGATGAACACTGATAGAGTTTTTATGGGATAATATACCGATGGTATAGTAGTCAAGGTTAATATTGCGACAGTAAGTTAGCATTACGACTGTGCGAGATTAATTTAGAGTGATTCAATCATAGAACGAATAGAACTTACTTGGAACGAAGAAACTGATAACAAATGGGCTTGTGTCCTCATTTTTTAGTGCTCGATTTTTCAATTGTTGATTGAAATTGATGTTAATAAATGTGTATTGGCGTGTCTATTTTATTAAATAACTAAATATTGACGGAGATACAGCAATTAAAAGTTTGAATTGTAGTTTTAGCGCTAGAAATGGTCGGCCATATTTGTATGACGTGAAATGCATTTTAACGTCAGTCATTTGTTGAGTAGGTCAGTGGTGTGGTAATGTTTTGTAGCTGTTGGTAGTCAAATAATCAAGTCAATTCAAAGAATAATAAGTTTTTATTTTATTTAACTCTGCTAAGGCAGACAAAGTATTAGAATTTGATTGTTCCTTGAAATAGCTGTAAATAATATTTGATATTTTGATATATAAATACATATAGCAGAGATTTATGAGCTGTAAGGTTGGTAACGTTACACAAGGATTGTGATGTCACATGCACTTGGAATGTGTACAACGTTGAATCCCTTTAATAATTAAAGAGACAAAATGACTTTTTTAATTGTTAATATCTCTTAACATATAAGGAGTTATTAAAAAGTAATTGAACATTTGAGGTTCTAGTAACCCACTTTATCAATATATAGTTCACTTTTATAGAAATTAAGACATAGGACACAAGCCCATTAAGGGAAGTGAAACCATCAGTTTGGAAACAAGAGTTACCGGTCGGACTAAATAGAAGGCTGGAATTAGTAATAAGTAGATTTCTGATAGGTCATAGAAATCTTACTCATACCTACTTATTTAAAAGTGAACCACATCCAATCTGTAAACAATGTAACCGCCAAATACCGGTAATGCATATTATTCTTTAATGAACCAAGTACTCATCGCACAGACAAGGCTGTAATATGCCTGAGGAATATAGGCAGATATTTGAAAGCAAAGAAAGTCTGAAAAACCTTATTGACTTTATCAATAGAACTATTTTTTTTAAATAATACTTCACGGGCATAAAACTAATTTAATATCCATATTTTAAACACCCATACTCGTTTTTAGAAATTATAAATTATGTATTACAAATTACAGTTTATAAATGTATATATATATTGGTTTTGAGCACACGGGTTGGACTAACCCTTTAAACATTGAGAGAATCAAAATATAGAAATAATTTTTCAAAGTTCCAGACAACGATTTTTCATCTTTATTTAAATTTTTTTATTTTTATCTAAAGATGTATTTTATAATGTTCATCACAGATGGAGTTAAAAGTAAATAAAAAGCCACAATGGGCTAAGTATGTCTTGATGACATAAAGTCCCATCAGTCAACGTGATCTGATGTTCAAATAAAATGAACAACGACCTTTCACCACCCCCTTGTGTACATGGTACATCCTACATGTCTGATAACACTTCAAACACAACCCTGAGCTTTTTTTTTAAAATAAACCCATATGTCAAGCTTTTCTAAGTCATAAAATTGCTTTGGGTTGGGCTGAGTTGACAATAGCTCGTCATAGAATCCAGTTGACGATGCAGACGCTTTATTCAATGCGAAATGAAAAATATTTCAAGCTTTGAGCTTTTGTGCTTTTTAAGATAAGATACTTTTATTTTTAGTAAATTTACAAAGATCACTGTGCTTGTTATCGTAACTGTATTAGTTATTGTCGTAGTAAAAATTGATAACGCTATGGTTCAATATCTTAAGAATTATTTTACTTGGATCTTAATAAATATTAAGACTAAGGATTTAAATTAGGATGAATAAAGACATTATTATGAAATTTGGTAGACCAATTTAGAACATGGTATCTTCTAAACACGAAATGTAAACTCATGTATTGCATAACGTAATATTTTTTACCTAACGTTACGTTTCGTTACATAGTTTCATTATATTGTCATTAATTAAATGCAAAGGCAGGAAAACAACAAACATTTTCTATTAATATATAATATTAATATGTAATAATCCGGTTTTCTACCAGATTCAATAAAACACGAACAAAAACACCAATGTTTACGACAAAGAGACAGTTCTTAAAACATTTTTGTCTTTAAAAACAGTTTTAGTGAACAAAACACATTCCCATATGAAGTCCGTACGATCAAAGGAAAACACGTTTGTTGTTGCTTTTTAGACTGCTTGGTTTGAAAACGCAGTTTTGTTTTTTGTGAACATTAGCGCTTGTCAGTTGTTGTTTATCATTTGGCTAGCAACTAGTTCCAAGAACAGTTATAAATAAGTGCAGAATGCAGTGGACAAAAGATAAGACCAGCAATTTAATAGAAATGTATCGCCAACACAATAATTTGTGGGATAATAAATTTTTATGTAACACACAGAAAAACACTAAAAACAAAATCAGTTCGTTTAATGTTTTTTGAATACAAATCTGTTTTCAAAACTGTCTCTTTGGGGTACAACCGGCATTACACAAAAAGTTTTTACTTTAACGTCAATTTATGTTAAAAGATAACTAACTTATGTTACGTAACCTTACATTACTTTTTATGTTTAATATACTGTAAATAAATGTAACTGTGTTTAGAGGGTACCAGTATGCTCTGCGTGTGTGTGCAAAGATATATATTGTGCGTATGTAGATGTGAAATATATGGATTCCCCCCTTATACCCTCAAAAACACGGAAAATGCTACCCGCATATAAAGTGTTAAAAAAAAACAAGATGTACAAAAAAATAAATTTTGGAATACTTTAGAAACAAAAGAACTGGCAGTAATTTTATACTAATGGGTATAAATGTAAATACAGAACGTAAAATCGATATGGTGTACCTTCTTTTAAGCTTTGGAATAGAATAAACGATGTGTAGTGCAAAGAGCTTTTATGCGAGCTTTCTGTATCAATAATTGTATAGCAATTCGTTGCATTTAATCAATTACGTTAAAAGCTAGAACCGTGAATGCAACAAGTGCATCAATCCAACCAAACATCTGATGTATAAAAAGAACACACCCTATAACTTATGTGTTTCTTTTAACAGAAGCATTCAAAGCTCATTTACGCCTAGGTGTTAGGCAACAAGTTTATCAAATAGGCTACAACATCGGTGAAAGATGGTTTCCATCACTTACTGACACCACGGCTTAAGAAAAAACTCTCCTTAACCCCTAAAAAAGTAATCGCTTTTCCACGAAGCAATACTTTTTCATGAGGTGAAAAACTGTGTTCTATTTGTAACAGAAAATAGAGAAGTTAATGGAAAAGGAAAGTCAAGAAATATTGACTTCTATATTAGACGAATGGTTTCTTAAAATTGATTGTGCGTTTGTTGAAGAATGTTCTTATATTAGATATTGGAGTTCAGATATTGTCTTTAAAGTAAATTATTATTTTAAATGTTTGAATATTATATGCATATCTTACACTTGTTCTAATACATTATTATCAATATGAGCAATATCGTAGTCTTTTGGTAATTATAAGAAAATTATATTTGCCAATAATTATGAAAAGTTGTGCTGTGATAAATGTGCAGTAAAATTACTATGTGGCATAGTATATTCAAATAAAGATTATTACAGTTCAAATTACAAGAGTTCGGCAGTGCCTCACGCTTAAATCAAATTTTATATATCGTTAAGCCTAGATCCTAAAAGAGATCTTGGTAGTAAGCATAGGAAATAGACTTACGTAACTTCAGAATGGTCAGTGAAAAGAGGCTAGAGGGGACAAGGAAAGGAGGAGGAGCTGGATAGTGAAGGTGCAGAGAAAGAAAAAAACCAAAGAGTTGGAAATTTGGAAACTTGGCAGTACAAGGAGAAGAGCGACAATAAAATAAGGACAGACACTTTTGGAACTTACTTAACAAAAAGAAAAGTTAGGAACTGTAGGAAGGAAATACAAAGAGGAAGGAAGGAGAATGAGAAGGAACGGTAACGGAAAAAGGGGAAGCAGAGAACATAGGAGTGATCGTTAATGTAAAAATGTGTTAGAACGTCAAAAGAAATTAAGTTTAGTCGTATACATGAAATAATTAATAGTTTTAAATTGAATTTAATTAGAAAATTAAATGTAATTATAAGAAGTAGTGCAAGAAGAATATAAAACGTAGCGACATAGACATTAAATTAATAAATAAATATAATTTTCATAATATTTCTTTTATATATACATTTATACGGCTTTTGTAATCTTCTTTCATGTGCATGTGTCACCATCGAACTCTCGTAATTTAAACTAAAAGTATATATACAGTAATTTTAATAATTTACTTTGGAATTTCTTTCATAAAACTATTATAGCACCCTTGTATTATGTTCACATACTAATTTTTGCTGTGTATTTCTTACAGTGTACTAATTTTTAGTAATTGACAGTGTACGAACATGGTCGTACAATTAGCATCCGATACTGACCAATAGTAAATAAATATACATTCTAAAAATTGTACAAACTGTATAACAAACTGATGCATACATAAGGAAATTAAATAAACAAAGCCAAAATTATGTCAATTGCAAAATTAGATAACAAAGAAAAATAATGAAATATAATTTATGTATTTATGTAAATAGTAATTTTTATTACATACCTCATTTTTATAGCACAAGTCGTGGCACCGCCTTGGAGTCTCTGCAGCTTCTGAAATGAGAAAACAAATTTCGTTGTTAGTCACTGATATAAAGTGTATGTAATTTTATTGGTTTAGAACTAAGCTAGCTCACTTTACGACCGATAAAACTTCTTCGGAAATAATTAAAATGCTATATTCTATATTCTGATTTATGGAATCAGATAAAGCCTAAACTTAAACAATGTATGTAATAACAACGCTTGCGAACTTCTTCGATTAAACTGTTTTATTATATTTCTAGAATTTATTATAACTGTTATTCCAAGGCTGACAATTGTGTAGACAGACTCAATTTTGATGCTTAGTGCGTTCGAATATGTTAAATAACTGCTGGTAAAGACTGTAGAAAACAACCGTTCTTAGGCCCGGTATTATGGTACGTCTTACTACCGAACTAAATAGCTAACTCCCGAATTAAACAAAAAATGGGTTTTATCATCAAGGAATAACGCTAACTCGGAACTAAAATCGCGGAGTAAGATATCCCGTCATAAATCAAGGTTTAAATATGATAACCCGGAATAAGTGTGCAACAGAGATAAAATATCATGCTATCTCAGCCAGTTTAGCTCTCATTATTATAATATTTTAGGTTATAATATTAAATTATTGTTTATTATGAATTTTGTGAGTGACCATAATCAATTATCAATAACAGATGATGAGGAAGATCAGCTATTATACAAATATAGTACTAAGTTGAGAAATCCGTCATTTTTAAAATGTCTTAAAACAATAATTAAACTGAATCTGGCATTCCCATGGATTTACAACTGTAAACAAATATTCGAATTTCTTAAAATATGGTTTACGTCTCTACTAACTAACACGGAATTAAATTTGAATGATAAAACCCGCTACAAAAATAAGTACCGAACTAAGCTAACTCCGGGTTTAGCCGAAGTAATTAGAAAACCATAAAACCGGCCCTTAGTAACGTTTTATCTTGTGTGCATGAAATGACATGTCAGCATTGGTATAGCGAGAAGCGATTTAATGGTCAACGTATAACAAGATATAAAAACAATAACATTATAAACGCTAACAATATAGAAGAAACTGGTACATAACTGCCCACTGTAGTTAGAAGATGAGCCTTTCTTGTCTTAATTTTTGGAAACATCTTTTTATGTATACTAGTACATTTCCAGATAGTAATGTAACGGATTAGCTTGTAGCATGCTGAATCTTGCACTCTGTATTACAATTTCTATGTGACAAGAAAATGAACCTTGAAATAAGCCTGCAACAAGCTAGCAAGCTTGAAAATACACTGCCAGACAAATTTTTACCTTAGAAGACTGGAAATAGTAATATGTAGACTCATGATAATTCAAACAAATCTCACTCAAGCCTAATTTTTCAAAAGAGAATTACAACCAATATGTGAACAATGTAATATTCAATAAATAAGACAAAACTGTAATATTCCTGAAGACTATAAGCAGATATTTGAAAGCGGAGAAAGTCTTTATTGACTTTATTACCTATTTTAATCTTTATATTTTAAACACACATACTCGTATTTATAAATTATAAATTATGTATTACAAATGTATATATTGTTTTAAGTGCTAATAACTATCGAAAGTGGATGCACTCAAATAAATATGATTCTACTTGGTTTACGTAAAACGTATTAATCGATTTCCTAAAAACGAGGTCAACTCTCGCTGGAGATGACGCAGAATAGGGCAGGTACAAGAAAATCGTAATCTTGTAAGTACTACACCTCTAACGGCAGTAAAAATTATACCACGACCGAAATAACTTCTTTTTAGTGGTGTCGAATTATTCCGCAAGGTTTTTCTTGTCAATGACCACGGGGGAAATCATGTAAACATTTATGTAATGTAGAGCCAGAGGGTTACTGCATAGGGGATGAAGAAACATATGATGCTGAAACTGTGACCAGTGGCGTAACTTGCGTTAAGAGCACCCCACGTGGGGAACTCGATCATGTTTGCATCATGTAGAATTGTTTATTGTAGCAATCTCTACCACACCGTGTAATTATTGAAATGTAAGCTACTAGATAAGTGTATCTATACCTAATTGTAGTATTATAGTTAATAAAAATAAAATTAAAAATGTTTGCATTAGAACCCAAATATTTTTAGCTACGCCACTGACTATATGCCCCCATCCCTAAAGTATTCTGTGGAAACAGTGGAAGACATTCCGAGTAGAGTAAAAAATGTCGCTAGAAACAAATTGTAGCATGTAGTGTAGTATAGATACTTAGAAGAATGAATAGCCTAATATTTTATATACTGATGAGGAGACATATATCTATACGTATATTCGCGTATCTGTTTCATTGTGATTTTCCATTTTATTTCACATTGTTTCTATTTTATTATTGTTTTACTTTAATTTCATTTAATTTAATGCTAGCAGATTTCAGCTACTAGTACGACCCTCGCGGCACTCTTATAAACGAGGAGCAAAATTTCTGAACACTGCCGCGGTTCTTACTCTCTAGATAATAGCAGAGACTGAGGTATAAGATTTGGCTACACATTGTTGGAACCATGCTCTTTTGATTATAATCACCGTAAGTTTGTAATTCTCTAATCGCAAAATCAATTCCGATTCCGATAAACACTTCATAGCGACTGAATTCTCGAAAACCGTACTACTGATTGATATGCGCTTTGTACCTCTTTGGTTATTTACGTTCAAGCAGTAAGCTGATCAAATCTAAACTCTCTTTTGGAACAAGTAAAAAAATCACAATTGCTTCAAATTAAGTTATTATTTTAATTTTAATGCTTTTGCATTAGGCACTACATTCTTCCCTCTTAAACCATTAAATTACATATCATTGTGATTACACATTCTCACTTCTTCCAAAAGAAATATCTCTAAATGTTTCAGTTTTGTCTAAAATTGGATAGGATGAAGATAATTAAAAAAGCTTTTCTGATGATTTTTAAAAAATCGTCATTTTATTGACAAAATATATGAAGAAGGTTGCCTGTCGAAATATGAGATCTCATCTTAAATAGGATAAATAAACTTTACTCTCGTCTAGATGGCGAGCTAGTAGGTTATAAATCCAAACTGTAAATACCCTAGCTGGAGATATTTATATAAGGTACTGATAAGGTTTAAAAAATCTGAATAGATTGGGCTACAAAGTTATAAATAAGCCATTGGATTAATCGCGTCATATATTGTATCTTGTATTACTTCGGAACTACTACTTGAAATTAATGTTTGCTATTATTTTGTTATATATTTGTAAAGAAATTATATTTCTTTAGTTGGTCTGTCAGTAAAACAGTAACCGTTCAGTGAAAACATATACTCATGAACGCCATAGATGACGTTGTATTTTATAGTTGATATTTGGAGTCAACAGAACTCACTTGTGCATATTGTTAGGTTATTATAAATTTAGACAAAAGGAATTGACAATTTAAATAATAAATTTTAAATGTCGTTTCTTTGATTTCACGTAAGATAGTATGATTTAAGTTTAACAGTGTAATTATTATAATGTATCTGTAAATTACTAAAATAAAAGTCTTTGATTTCAAAGCAACACATAAGTTTGATTAAAAATTCACAATTCCTAATAAAACTGGAGATATTTATTAACAAACTTCAACATCCCTTCAGGTAGACTGTGCTTATATTTGGTCAACAAAAAGTTTTATTTGTTGTGTCTTCAACGGATGTCATACGTTACTCTTTCTTTGTACTTTTCATTCAGTAGACGTGACACAGATGCTGTATACGACCGATTTGTTCATCTGCTGCTTCTACAGTTTTGAGACTTCCCTTTTGGTCGTAAAATTTAGTAAGGGTAAAAGTAGAGAAGTGCAGAGAGAGGGAGAAGAATAGTGGATCGATTTACAGCCAGCGAGGTGGGGGGTAGGATTGCACGAATGATATTAGGTGTAGTATCAATATTTGTTTGAATTTTGTTTTCTTTTTATGTTTAACAAGTAAAAACTATTTTATAGGAAATTATAGTCAATACGGCTGTTAAACGATTTTTAAAAGGTTTTTTAATATTAAAAGTATATAAATTATTGTGCCGACTGATGTAATAGACCATTAACAGTGAAACAGTGGAGTTTTTCTATGCAGTCGTTCATAGGGAATGTCTTTTTTATGAGCAACAGACGGTGCAACGACTGCTCACTGTTGAATAAAAGCGACTAAAATTGATTTTCTGTGAATTGCTCCAACTTGTAAAACGTTAGAATTGAAATGTACTAGTGACTAGAACTTCACCTAGCCATTCTATTTCACCAAATGTTTACTGGGAACATTTGAAACAAGAATAATTGCTTTTTTAAATGTTTTTGTCTTAATAACCATATAAAGTTGATACACTTAAATAAATATTAAAAAAATTGCTACAGCAATTAGATTATTCTTATCAGATCATCAGATTATTCTTATGCAGACACTGATATTGAATAGAGAAAAATAAATGAAAATTGGAGAGGAATCCGAATTCAGAATTTTGTAAAAAAGAAAGTAGAGGAGCTGTTGAGAGGATACTAGGAAAGAAGGCGGTTAATGTCGGAGGTACAGAGGAGATGGAATTAAAAACAATACATATAAATGTCACTGTACGGAATTTAAACATATCGTTCCTCTTTCTACCTCTATATTTTCGACTTAAAATCTTTTTCATACTTATAAAAATTAAATACTAAAACTTCAAGCTGGATAACTAAGTTAAAATGCAAATTTAGACCACCAAATAACACTGCAATGTTAACACAACCGAGGACAGCATTTCTTAGACGATGTGTACCATTACTTTAAATGGAATCGATATACAATGAAGATAGACAAATAAAACAAAAGAAATAAGATTCCAATGAACTTCGAATAAAATGCATTAGTAATTCCAAAAGGGTCCACTCAACGGGGACAAGAGTAGCTGAACAGCATACATCAACAGCAAACCGGGAAAACACCCGCTCCGATGATAGAACCAAAGGACAGTAAGACAAGTAAGATGGTCTGAAACTTCAAGGAAGATAAGAAAACACCCCCTGGTAAACAATGATAGAGCTAGTCAGTGGTGAAACCATTCAGTTGGAAACTATAGTTATCAGAGAATTTGCGGTCGTGAGGGATAAGCCGATAGTTAGACTTCGAGAAGGAGTTCCCGCAGGATGAGTGGATGGTGGTGGTGTTTGTGGGGAAAGGAATTAATAGTTTATTAGACTAATTGTTATCATTATTAATTGAATGTTAAAACTTGATTAAGTTTGTTATAGTGTTTGTGACTTGAATTAATTGTTTTAGTCTTTTTGTAAGTCTATTAAATCTAACTTGAGAAAGTAAAGAAACGGTAACTACCAAAAAGAAATCCTTTTCTAATTCTAGAGTGTTGTTTAGATTCTAATTTTAGTACCTATTTAACTAAAATGTAAATATTATCTCAAATTATGATTTAATTTTATTTAAACAAAACTGAAAATTTTGAAAAACTAAGAATGCTGTAATTTCGATTTTTACGAATATATTTATTTCTTATTTTAAGACAACGTTGAAAATTAAATTAACTTCATGAGAAAATTATTATTGCTGCTTTATCAGATTTTCTGAATGCATTGAATAACTGAGACTATATAGAAGTTATCGATTTTCATCTTCGAGATTGAAGTAAAGTGCAAAGAAATTGTCTTTGGGGTTCGAAATTTGTAAAATAATTGCTATTAGTTGTTTAAGTAAGTTTAACCAGCCTTTTCTTTATATTTGTATTAATTAAAGAACCAATATCTGGAGAGAGTAAACAAGTCAACTTTTTTTTATTAATATGATTGATTGTTTACCTAATCCATCACTAAGAATTACAGTAATTTGACAGTCGTAAATCTCGGAATTAGTAGGTTTTGTAGAACTGGCTTTTTACTGATTCATTTCACGAATAAGCTGAAGTAAAAAAATTCCTTTTCTATTAATTATCTTGTTGTCTTTTATATATAAGTATAGTGAAGGGGGGAAGGGGGACTTAAGATTTCATTTTTTTAAATTAAATATTATTGTACAACATATTAAGTTTATTGTGTGAAAATTTTAAGTCGATTCGAATAAAACTGTCGGAGATATAGAGTTTTAAGTCTTCACCTCTCTGGTCTGCTTTTGTGTTACTTTGAAACTTTTAAACGCGTTTTCTCACACTTAACTTTTTCAGAGTTGGTGTTCTCTCTAGTTCAAAATCTACTGGACCGGTCCTTTTGAAATTTGGCGCACTCTTTCTTTACATAAATGCCGAGGTAACGCTATCCAGTTTTTGAAAAACAATTGAAAAATGAAGTTAAAAAAAAACTCGACATGGTTACCTGCAGAAACTTATCAAGTAATGAAATAATTTTGGTTTTTTGATTTTAAATAATCTAGTAATGAATTATGAGGAAAAACGGAATGAGACTTTTTTTTTGTGGCGTCTGCGGAGATTCGCTGTCAATGGCTCATTTCTTGATATTTATTTATGAAAATTTCACAAAGTATTCTTTAAATGTTATTTTATCATGTAGTAATTATAGAAATAATTATATATTAACTGTGTTATCAATTTGACCTAATGGGGCACTCAAACCTCTATTTTGCAACTATATAACTGGCACCTGTTAAGTCCTGACGATTCTTTAAAAACCTATATCTTCTAATTTAGTTTTCTATGGAAGTTTACTCAAATTAATCAGCTGAACCTAAATAATATTGAGAAACCGAAATTTATAACAGCAGTGGCTATGAACAGATCATTCTTGTTGTCGGGATACAAAGTTTAGTTAAAGTAAAATTAAAGTTATAGTAGAATATTATTAGGGGCGATAAAAGGCTACGTGCCTAGGAAGCCCGAGAAATTATATATACAAAAAAAAAACCTAAATAATAAGTAATATAAATTCCATACTTTGGACTGGGCATAAGAAAAATTAGACCTTACTAAAAAATAGTTATAATAGTAAAACTTATAAAAAAGAAAAAAAAATAATGATGTTGTAGGTACGTTTGGTCGCTCTTTAAAATAATCTTTTTGCAGATATTTACAAATATATTTAAACAGCATTTATAAGCACTGAAGTAACCAGACTATAAACAAGTAATATTGGAAGCTTTGCTTGCATGCAACAACAGCAATTGAATCAACTTTACAGCAGTGATTCCTGTAATAAACTAAACTCGTTTAACCGCATGGGGTGAATTAAATGGGGTGTTTTACTACATTGATGATACTGCAGTTTAGCACCTCATAAATATTATTTGTTAGGCATCATATAGTTTTAAATTGTTAGGTAATATATAAATGATCTATTACTCTATTGAGTTATTTTTAGATTTGTTTTATATAAAAAAGGTTATCTTTAACATACGTGTTCTGTTATAAATATTTTTATGCATATTCATATAATGTCACTCGCAGTTTGAACTATGAAAAAACCAATGTGGAATGCATTTGAAAATATAGTACGAAAACAAATGCGTGAAACTTCAGGATTACGAATACAACTTCATTTGTTACCCCCTGTCTTTACCCACCCCAGCCCAGTTTACACCCATTTATAGTCAAATAACATTGTACACTTTTTTCTTGTAACCACCAACTGCCATATTATAATGCCCCGCTATTTCTTTCTTACAATCAAATACAAGTTGTAATTCTATATTGTCTTTAATTAAAAAAATCCTTTATTTAAAATAAACCCTTTCCTGATTGTAACCCATTTAATTAAACTCGTGGTTATAATCGATGCGATTTGTTAATTGTTTAATTAATTAAGTTAAATGATGCCCCATAGCTCTTTGTCCTACGTTTACATATCTACCCGTCCTCGTCTTCATATCTATCCAACTCTTTTACTCTTATATTGTCAGCATTGTAATTAAACTTCCTGTGTTTGTGAATTAATGTCACCATTAGAAGTAATAATTATAAAAAATAAAGGAAATATTCTTCACCACTTGAAATTAAGTTATGACAATTTGATTTATTACGCGATAACTTTATTTAATTACTGTAATTCATTATTATTTATGATTAATTGCGAGTTGCTGTGCACAATCTATTGGTTAGGTATATTAAAAAAAAATAAGTGTTATATTCAGTTAATAAAGTGGAAGTTCTCGCTAAGCTTGCTGTTTTATTTTATACAATGTACATACTATGTATATACATTGGATATACTATGTATGTCAAATAAGTACTTAATAGGCGCTTATTAACTTCAGGGGCATGTTGTGGATGAACATGTTAATATTCTGGGTTTGAATGTCATGAAGTTAAATTGATTATGTACATAGATACTCATAAACTTGTTAGGCAGCGGTGTAGTTCACATATATGAGTAGGAGATACTCAGATTCGGAAATAAGACGACGTTAATGAATCGAATAAAATAATAAGTTAACGAAGGGAGAAGGCAGGAAGGATAGTGAAAAGATAATAGAGGGTTTGTCGAGAGGAGACAAGGAAGGCAAGAGGTGATAGATGAAGATACATGCAATAAGGAAGGAGAAGCAGAAAACGGTGGGAGTAAAGGAGGAGTAGGGGACATGAAGAGAGAGGATCAGGAAAAGAAGAAACAGAAAGTACTATTCGAAGTAGTAATAGTCTAGAATAGTTTTAGTTTAGTTTTAACTTTGAATTTATATGAAATGCATTAAGAAATATAATAATGTAGATTGTAAAGCCGAAAGGAACACAATTAATATAATAAAAAAAATATAAGTTGAGGAGGGGTGAAGTTTAAAGTTCAAAGTTTAAATATTTACATATTAAATGTTACGCACAAAATTAGAAGAACAAACAGACCCTTAATGAGCTGTCCAAGTCAGTTTAGGATCCAATGAACAGAACAAGTCAAAGGCTATTACCAACCCTTTGCTTTACGCTTTAAAAAGTTTAAACACCAGATAAGACAAGAGGTGAAAGTTCAAGGGCTTCTTAAAAACAAGTACAGCTTGGACTCCTGTCAAATATCCAGAAAAAGTTAGGGCTACTTTTAAGGGAAAGTTTTTTCGTTTTTATTATACTTAAATTAGATTAACATCTTTCTTTAAAAGTTGTGAAAAATCTGGAAAAGTTGTATACAACCGTACTTAGCAACCTTATGGAAATGGGAAATGGAAAATTCTGGTGACATTGATAAATTCTAGTGTAGAAACTGAGGCTATTTTAAAACTTTTTTATATTAAAATGTCGTTTAAAATATCTTGATGAATTCTTTAAATATTTCTTCTATTTAATGATCTTTTTTGTAAATTTGCATTTAAATGAATCAAGCGCTGGGGGCAGTATGTGAAACATAGGAGTAGAATAAGGGTCAATTTGCAACGAAGGAACTTATGAAATGAAATAGAACATTACTTCCACGTTGTGGAAGAAATCCTCAGTTCCTTCGTTGCAAATTGAACCTTATTATAATATGTATTAAGGACTACAAATTTATTGCATGTGGTACAGAAATGTTATATCTTGTTTAAAACTGTGTGGTGCAGAATTCTTGTCGAATTATACTCTTAGAATATTGAACTATTGGATAATTTTATTCAACCGACTCTGCTTCTGACTTCGATTCCGATTAAATTAGATTAAATAGTAAGACATTTTGCACTGGATACAATTGAATCAGTCGCAAATTTATGCTAGAACTCTAATTCGTACTGCATAAAGTGGAATCTTAATATATAATGGCTTTTAAAAAAGTAAATATATAAATGTTACATTACATTCATATAATTTCTTTTTCTAAACAAAACCTAGTAATGTTTATGCCTGTAATAGACATAAGTGGAGAAGTAAAAACGAAGAGAGAAGACAGGAAGGATAGTGAAAAGATAATAGAGGGTTTGTCGAGAGGAGACAAGGAAGGCAAGAGGTGATAGATGAAAATACAGGCAATAAGGAAGGAGAAGCAGGAAACGGTGTGAATAAAGGAGGAGTAGGGGACATGAAGAGAGAGGATCAAGAAAAGAAGAAACAGAAAGTACTATTCGAAGTAGTAATAGTCTAGAATAGTTTAAGTTTATTTTTAACTTTGAATTTATATGAAATGCATTAAGAAATATAATAATGTAGATTGTAAAGCCGAAAGGCACACAATTAATATAATAAATAACTAATATAGTTCTCATCACCTTGATGCACACATTTAAAAAATAATATAAAAAAATGACAAATGATGTCGTAGATATTCGTCGTTAGATAATAGCGATGGTTGATCTTTACACAACAACAACGATGAATGGATTTCTTGATTTTAATTGTAATTATTTACGTGACCAAATTGGGTTTTTCTTTAAGAATATAAAAAGTTCATTACAAGTAATATAATTCTGAAAAATTCAAGGAATGTCAAATCGTCTTTTTACATTTTCATAATCAGAAATGGCGTGACAGACAAGATATATATAAAACTTCTATTTTTAGATGATTATATTTTAGTAGTTTGACAAGACCGCGTTATCGTTATCGTTATCACCACGTTATAAATATCACAGTCATTTATATTGTCTGCTTATCAGAACGATCTGCTGCTATCTTCAGCATATTATGTAGAAGGAAAAAACGAAAAGAAAAGTGAAGTTACATAAATGGGAAAATCAATAACTTGTTAGTGCGGAGTCGATTTATTTGAATAACGCTTTTTTGTTAGAAACGCAATGTTAATGCCGAATGTTTTTTATAAAGGAGCAAACGCTATAGTCCTATGTTTTTGTATGCAAATATATTATTAAGGACGTGTTTCCTTAAGGGTTTAGGAAAAGAGATTCTTCTTTGATATAAAGAACAATGGAAATTGGTATGTTATTTTTATAAAAGAGATGTATCAATAAATCTATCTATCTGTTTTAAATTTGCCGCTTTTTTCATAAGAATCGTCTGAAGAAGGGGTTCTCAAATTTCAATAAGTTATTGGAAGAACTATGTAGGTCGGAATGAAAATGAATATGTTCTAATTAGTATATATATACAGGGTGTCCCAATATTCAACGATAAGCGGGCACCAGAGGGTGGTCCTGCTCATGACTACACAAGAAAAAAAGAAAATATAATTTATCTCATTATGTTTAGGAATTAGAAAAAAAAAATTTTTTTTTCGAAAATTGAAACACCTTTAGATGTTTGTAACAACCATGACCACAATCTTTCAAATATTTCTGTTTTTTTTTTTGGTATCGGCAACCTTAATAGAAATGCTATCCACCACAACCATTAAAAATCCCAGAATGCTAGTAGTTTTTACACAAAAATCAATCGAAATTATTTTCTTTTCTAAAATTTTAAAAAAAATTTCTCTCAGTTCACTTTAACTCATCGTGGTGTAAAGAAAAAGTACGAACACTACTATGGCAAGTTTTTTTAAAAATTCTTCAGGATTCCAAAATGGTATAATACTCCAGGAAAACTAGCAATTAAAAATAAAATTATGCATACTATATCTAAACAAAAACCAAATTTCATAAATTGTTGTTGTTGATAGTTATCTCTTTTACAATACCAAAAATAGGTTTTTTATAGTTAAATGAATTAAAAAAAATGGTACAAACAATTCTAAACAATTTTAAAAACTCATTGAATTAAAAATGTATTGAAACTGTTTCTATGTATAAAGGATATTAATACATGTATATATTTAAATTCTCAAGACCACATTAGTATTACTTTAAAAACATTTCTAACTCGTGAAAAATACAATTAATTAAGTAATTAAATAAACAAGGTAGCGGTTTAAAAGGTAATTATTCAGAAAAAATATGAAAATAGCAAATCACAGTCACGCAGAAGGAGTGAGTTTAATTTATGTGAACACAAAGCTATAGGTATGGCTGTACATAAACATAAATATAAATAATATATTACAAAAGGTTAGATGTAATGATACAAAGTCTCGCGAAGAAAACACTATGTAGTGTACCTCGCAGGAATATAGTGTTGTTCAACATATTTATTTATTAATAAGCAAATTTTATAATGAATTTATAAATAAAAAACAAAAATTTGACTGCAGTGTTTTTTTAAATAAAAAATGGGTAACTGAGTATAATTTAATACTTGGAAATCTGGAAAGACCTCCTGTTTTATTTCTTTATTTAAATCCATTTGCATAAATCAAATCTTTAAGAGGAATGACGGGGAGAAGACACTAACAAGGGAACTGTGGAGAAATACGGGGTATAACTAAAAAGAGCACGCAAGATAGAGATAAAAGAAACAAAATATAAATGTGAGAATAATAACAGAGAGGAGACATCAAAGCTGAGGAAGAAAGCGCAGTTGCTGATGAAGGAAAGTAGGAAAAAGTTTAAAAGAGTAAGGATGTAGCAAGAATGTAGAAGAAACGAAAAAAGAGAAACGGAACTGAGGCTATAGAACAGAGATAAAAGTTACTAAAGTTAATTTCCCTTTAACTGGTCGTGTTAAGTAATTAAAAGTATAGCAATGAAGGAAGGAAGAGTGTAGAAATCGAATACTTAGTAAACGTTTTGGAGTCACTTTGCCATCATATTGAAGAAGCGTATGATTCCTTTGTCTTGAAAGAGTTCATTTACAATTCAGTTTCTTGCAGTCGTTCATTTGAAATGTCTACTTTATCGGCTACAAATGATGAAACCATTCCACCAGTTGGAATACAAATGAAGATAAAGTTGATGCGAACTATAATTGAAGTGCAATAGTGATAGAAACGTTACGAAACAAAACACTTCACTAAATTCTTTACTGGGTATGATGGTGAGAGATCACTGTAATGATTAAAGGAACAAAAATTATCATATAAAAGTTATATCTCCTTTAATACTGTAACTTATTTAAAGATAATTGGATATTTAACAAAAGTTATATTTAAAGTTATTTGGATTTAACAGTCTGATAGCTATAACTTTAATAATATGTAGTACACGTTTATAGAAATTAATACATGGTTCACAAGATCATTGTTATTTAATTCTGTATCGATTTAAGAAACTGTAATATTAATAAATAGAAATAACTTTTTGGTCAGTTTTTTCCAAAATGTTATCAGACAACTTGAATGGTAACATTCAAAATATATAATAATAAATATAATTAAAATTAAAATATATTAATCGGTTAATATAAAACAAGGAACAGGGGAACATTTAAAAAGGCTCAATATCTAAAAATTAACTACTTATTAACTACTTAGTTTCATTGTACTAATTTTTATAAATGCGATCAGAAAGTGCGTTAATAACCTGCACTGTGTCTCTACTATTCTCCGTGCTATATATCTAGCAAACGGCTTATACGAAAAAATGTATTAAACTAAATTTGTAGAGAATGTTACTCTCTAAATTTTTACTAATAACTCTAAATATCTTTTGGAGCATAGGAAATAAGATATCTACAAAAAAAGAGATGTGTTGTGACCATTGTCCTTTGAAAAGTCTTTGTTCTGAGAACTTATAAAATGCCAAAGCAAAGATTTACACAAGTATTTAGCATAGTTTTCGCCTTAAATAATTTGGTTAAATATATTCTTAAGATCCTTCATATTTGAATGAGAAATTTCATTAGAATGATCGATACTTGAAAAATGATCATTGGCATCACTAAGTACGTAATCGTTTAGGTGATATTGTGAACTTAACACAACTGCGCATGTCCTACAGGACTAGTTCTCATACAACGCTTTCATCGGCGCTCCAGGGGCTTGGACGGCATCGGGATCGGGATCGAGTCCACCGCACTGCAGAACGACTCCGTCTATGTATAGGTATTACATAGTTCCCATACCAGCCCTATACATGTATACAGAATGTACAATCGTATGCATGTATGGGTATTGGAAATAGGAAAAAGAGGTACGTTGGAAAACTGCGTGTGCTTAACTGTAAACGTCAGATGATATCCTAGTGCACCCGCGTTGTGAGGCGGATCGCAGCCAATGCATTGTGGGAATTTTAGAAATTAGGTAAAAGTGTGTTAAGGATTTAAGTGATTGACACGTGAGTTTAATTTAAATAAAGTGATTAATTCAAGTTTTTAATTATTTGTGCGTTTGTGAAGTTTTTTATTAATAAAATTTATAATTAAAATAATTTTAAAATCTAGTAAGAAAATCAAGAAAATACCCCAAATTCTTGACGGTAATAAACATATAAAAAAAATGGAAGACTTCAGTAAAATTTTTATTAGTTCTTTCTACCATCTATTATTTTCTAATTATATGCAGCTTATTTTTCATGTGATTTCTAAAAAACCCATAAAATCGAAAATAAAAATTCAATTTTTTTAATTTCATTCCACCTAAACTTATGTGACCTTGAAACTGGATTGCTGCTTTTGTTGCCCTTTCTTTGAGTGTTCTTATTAGAACATACATACTTTTCATATTTTGGTTGTATTCGTCATACCATTAAATTCAAATATATTTAAACATTTTCTTATAATAATAAATGCAAAATAAATTTAACAAAACAAAAGTAAGCTGTTTCGTAAACGTTTTTCCTTATTACTCAACATCTTGTGACCTATTTCATCACATTTTGAAAAAAAAATGTATCCCTTTGTGCATTAGCGTACTCAAAAAACTTCTTAAGAACATCTTTTTATAGATTATAATATCGTAAGAACCGTTTTTAGGGATGTAATCCAATTTTAGAGTGGCAATAAAATAAAACCCTTATATAGATTAAATGTTACTAGGTTTTGTTTAAGTAAATAAACGTGAGGCAACGTCAATGTTTTGTGTATAATTTCTTCTTCTATTTAAAAGGCTTGTAAATATAACTAGAGTTTACCCCCATGGCAATGCGACGTCTTTTGGCGTGTATGATTTGAATCCAATAAAATAATTCGTAATTACATTTCATATTTAATTCTATTTTTAAATTGAAATAATAAACTCGCACACATATACATTGACACATAAATTGACAAAAAAATATATTTTTTTATCAAAATAAAAAATATTTTCAATTTATGCGTACCAACTTTTTTCAAAATTTAAGATTTTTTTTTCGATTCGTAAATAAGTTACCAAGGTTAGCATACAGTTGGAACATTATAATATAGGAATGTATATACACCAAAGAAATTAGTCGAAAACGCCTCATAATAGAAGCGCTTCACATTTATTTAGTTCGTTCTAATAACCTCCTATTATGTTTGCAGTTTTTGTCGTGTCGTGGCTTCATATATGTGAACTACATTGCTGTCTATTAAGTTTATGATTATGTGTGTACATAATCAAGATGTAGGACTCAGCATCGGAAATATGCCTACGCTAAGTACAGAAATTAAAACAAAAATTTATATTGTTTTTAGTGCTAATAACTATCTCTAAATAAAAACATTTTTGTCATATGTAAAAAGTAACACAACAAGCAATTAATTATCAGCTTTCATTGAAATTAAAAATTCTAATTAGTGTGACTACACCAGCATCTGTCAGTGTCACTAAATCATGAAAATTAATGAATATTAAATTTTTTCATGGGAATCATTAAAAACTTCCAAATGAAACTTTTGATTAACAATTAAACTTTAATTACGTTTTAAATTTAGATGATAAAAAACTTATTAGCCTGAGCTGTCAATTATTTAATAGGTAGTAGGCGTTTTAAAATCATTATGATGTTTTAAGCATGAGTCGCCGCCGAACTTTAGTAATTGGTATAATATAGTTTACGTTGCATTATATAATCTTACATAAAAAGTTTAATTTACATCAGAAAATGTAATTATAAAGCAAAGATAATTTAATTAATATATGTAGCATCTAAAATTTAACGAGAACAACAGTAGCGTAGTATGATAATTGTGAATCCTGGTCCACGTTTAAAATATACATATTTACAACGCTGCACATAATACGTTTTATTACTTTTAATCATATACACATACATTTTAAATATCACAATTTTTACCGTAAAATTGGACGTCCAAAAGCTCTGGATAATAATGTGTTTCCACCCCTTTAACAATTATGATATGGCTCACTTGACAGATACACTAGTGGCCAGTACGCCACTGGACTAAACTAAACATGTCTACAATGTTTTTGTTATGCTTTAATTAACATTAATTATCACAAACTATAGAGGTGCACTTATTATAAACTACTGTAGTTTTTAATTGAGTTTTTCTACAGCAGAGATGTCAGACATCACAGAGTGCGGGGCATAGTTCCTCACAAAAGTCATTTGTACTGGTTAAACAAATAAATGTTTTGCATAGAACCGTATTATCTAATAGACAAGCAAAAAAATTTATTAGTTCAATCGTCCAGTTCATTAGGAAGATATCTCTAAATGGAATACAAAAGAAAAAAGGAATTCGTAATGCGTATAAACATATTGTCGAATAAACAGATGTCGAATATTTGGAGCTCGAATATTGTTTTCGTCGTTATCTTAAGGGAGGGGTTAGGATTTTCACTTTCGAAAAATCCAATTTTTTTTTGTTTTATCTTATTGTTTAACATTTCAAGAATATGTCCTTAAAATTTTAAGCCGATCTAAGCAATATTCTTGAAGTTATTGTCTTATTAATCCGGTATATTATATCGTATTATATGTTAATCAGGTATACAGTTTATTCATTGCTATAGTCCTGACGCGTTTTTCTCAAAACTACTTTTTCAAAGTCCGTGTTCACTGCCATTTAAAAACTAATTAACCGATTCATTTCAAACTTCGTACACATTTTCTACATATAAAATACCTCCCCCGAACGTTTAGATAAAAAAGAAATTTTACATTAAGGGTGTTTCCCACCCACAAAATGGCGGAATTTTTCGTGGAAAATAACAGTTTACACTTTAGATGGCCGCCAAAAAAATTTAAATAAAAAAAAGAATTATCAGAGGCCATTTGGGGGAAGATTTGATTATAATTTAACTAAATTTTAATGGTTTTTCATTTTCAAATAATTTCCGGCCGAGTTATAGTGAACACCGCAAATTGTCTTTTTCCAAAGACCTTCTGGAGAAAGCTTTGTTACCGGCTTATGCTTCAATATTGATGCATGATAAAATTATACAACATAGTCAAAAGTATGCTCAATAATGTACAAATGGTTCGAATAAAATTGCTCAATCTGTACTTGAGAAAAAAAAACGCAAAAAAAGTTTTTTTTTTACGCTGAAACCCTAACTCCTCCCTTAAAGCACAATATTCGGAGATATCTCAGTCATGAACTGAGTGATCGAAATATCTATGGTTTATAATTAAGAGTGGTTTTTGCTAAATTTTACTCGCCACCGGTTAGAAACAGGTGGAATTAATAGGTTAAACCTAAAATGATGAAAAAGGTACCGGTTTGTCATAACCTAAAAAAAAGACCTAAAGACCCAAGTGAGACCCCAAAAACGTTTTTTTTTCATTTGTCCCGCGAGACGTAATTTAAAATCTGGCAACCCTATTCTACAGTATGTAAGATATTCTAATTTCAAACATTCCTCTTGATAAGCTTTGTAGCTTTTAAAACGATTATATTATCATTTATAAAAAATAACTTCATTTGTAAGAATTAAAACTAAGTCCATTAATCAAAGCTGTCATTATAAAATGGACAGTTGATTGATGTAAATAAATTGATTTTCAACATTTTCCATACGTTATAATCATTTTCTATACAAATAGCTAGTATAGTTTTTCGTAAACAAAAGCTTGTTCTCATAAGCGAGCTTTTAAAGCTGCAAAACATAAGCTTTTTATATAGTGCATGTTATACATATAGTGTTATACAAACAGCTTTATATATAACATTCTTGGAAGTAATGAATTGTAAAATATTGATGAATATCTTGTGGACTGACTATTCTATATACTTATGGAATGTAAAATGAATTTCGAACTAGTGAATGTATTAAACGTTATTCTTTTTATTATGTGAAGCAGCAATTTAATATTAAATACCAATTATTAACTAAATACAAAATATGGATTGATAAAGTAAATCTAACTACATGCTATTAACTTTTCTATATTTTAATTTATTGATTTCATTTACATTTTTTGTTATAGCTTATAATATAATTGTGTTTATATTAAAGTTGTTGTTCACTGGATGCAATTAATGTAATATTTAATAAAACTTAGCTTAGTTATTCTTTGATTAATTACAAATCGTACGAGCCTAATTATTTTGAAATAGACTGCGCCATTTTTATAAAAAACGAAATCAAAATTTTGTACTTTTAACACTGGCTCTTATGGAGAATATTAATTTTTATGTTTATATTCCAAAAGTATTGAAGGAACTTCATAAAAACTTTATCTATTATAAAAATCGTAGTCACAAACCTCATTAAAATATAAAATTATTGATCACGTCGTTATCGAGATATGACTATTTAAAATGTGAATGTTTCAATTAACTCGAGAGATGAATCGAACAGTAGTGGTGATGTGGCAACAGCGCATTCATATTGCTATGAATTGAGCGCGGTATTTGATTATGTTTGCAATATGTTACGAAGATTAATAGCTAGCGTTGTTGCCACGTTTATTTCTGTATTACTATAAATGTGTGTATGTACAAATACGTATTGATGCTATTTGATTGTGTGTAAGAGCAGTGAGACTTCTGCTACAAAAGCTTTTAACTGGGACTAACCGATTCGGCTATCTTATATTCATATTGCTTATACCTTTACTTTTGAATTAGACTGTCAGTAAACAATCCTTAAGTATCATTATACCAACTCAGCGCCATTATTTTCATTCTACACGCTGATGCACTAAGGAAAACATTTCCTGGTTTAGTCAATAATTGTTATCTTTGGAATAAGGCAGCAGTGACAATACAATACAATTTTTAAAAGGTTAAAGGCTGTTGTAACTAAGGAGAAAATAAAATAAACCAGTTAAGTAAATAAGATGATCTACAGAGTTGTTATTATTAAAGAAGTCCTCGAATATATTGTTTCTCTGAATGGCTAAATTAGAGCATTCGGTCAGGGCACATCATTTCACATTTTACCATTATTAAATGTTATTTTTTTATTCAATATATATCTATTTTTATAATTTACGTCGTAGGGCGTTATTAAAAGTTATAAAATAAGATATTAGTGTTGCTTATTTGTTATTTTATATTTTATAACCTTAATTCGTTTAATGTAAACTTTTAAAATAATTAAAAATAATTATTTTTGTTTTAACACAGGTTTTAATTAAACGAAGGTAATGCTATAATAAAAAAGTAGTTATATTATTATATGTTCCGGAAATGACGTTTTCCTTACATAAAACGATTTCAAAAACATTTTATAAAACCATAAACTTTATATAATATATTAAAAATAACAATAACAAAAATGTCTATTTGACGAAAGTTTTCACAAAAACTAAATAAAAAAAAAGTGTTGTAATTGTTATAAATTTCTTATTAACTAATAGTTGTGTGCGGGGTGGTTTGCATGAGTCCATCCTGGCGGGTCCAGGAAGTCGAGCGACCCGAGGGCGGTTGCCGCCGATCCCCTCGCTCTGGCACTACGAAATGTTACCAGATTCGGGAGATAACTGTAGTGACCTCACTGTGACCGACGAACTATTAGGCGAGTCAAATGAAGGGGAAGTGGAATTGGAAGTGGAGGTCCAAGCATCCCCAATTAGGGGTGGGATATTACCAGCGTCACCCCGAATTGCTGGACTCAGAGGATCGGGTGTTAGGGTCAATTTTCCACCAGATACGGCAAGTAGAAGAGCCAGTAGAACATCGGTTTTGTTCAGGAATAGGCCGAGAGCGAGGAGTATGAGCGCGTGGAGTGATATCAGTAGATCCAGCTTCCGATTGGATGAAAGGTAAGTCACACAGGTGATAAGATT
Source organism: Panorpa germanica (assembly GCA_963678705.1). Taxonomy (NCBI): domain Eukaryota; kingdom Metazoa; phylum Arthropoda; class Insecta; order Mecoptera; family Panorpidae; genus Panorpa; species Panorpa germanica. Next base: position 4,484,404 of record OY783223.1, on the reverse strand, counting down.
GGACACAATCATGAAGAAGTTGGTGATACCTTGAAATGCCACATGTGAGACCAATATCTGACACTTATATATATTGCGAAGTTAGTTTACAGTTAGTTGCATTGAGAAATATAGATTGTAAACTACATTCAAAAGAAAGGCGACTTTAAGAGAGTCTTCTTTTTCGTTTTAAGAGCAAAGAATAATGAGTAGGCGAGATGCACTTATATACGTTATTACTTACTCTTTCTTAGCATAAATTGCTCTGCAAGACTAACTGTCGTTTGAAAGATGGTAACACCAACTTTCCTAAGCAAGATTACTTGTCGTCAAACACTGAATCTTGTTGGACCTTCTCGGATTAAACATTTTTTTTCCACACATCTGTTTTCATTTACTTTTTTATTATTGTACCTATTATATTGTTATAACTAGTTTAAATAAACTATCTAATAACATTTTTTCTAGTTAATTTAATAATGGTAATATTTTGAAGTCAGAGTATTAACCATTGCTCTTTTTCTGTCGGTCATCATACTAGCTCAAATGGCTTAGTTCTCTTTAATTTTCTTGTCAGTCCATCCGTGTGCAGCAGGTAAAACGCTTCCACGTTGACATGGTGTTGGAGACGTTATTCGTGCTTTCTTGCTATATTCGTAATTTCTTCAGCTACTGTAGTTACTTTGAGATCCCTATGACCATGGTGCATTCACTATGTTCCTCAGAACTTTATTTTGGAAACTCTGAATGCATATGATGTTGCATTTCTTAGTACAGCCCCATAGCTGGATTCCATATGTCCAAACTGGTTTCAATTATTGCTTATACAGCATTAGCTTGTTATGTATGGATAATGCGGATTTGCGTTCCATTAGCCAGTACATTTTCTTATATATTATTCCTTATATCGTTTCCATTTACTGCGAATACAATTGTTTGATCGAAGAAAGCAAGTGTTCAGGCAAATACAATAATGTCTCGTACAGATAGGTGCGACATAAACATGCGGCATAAACATTTATATATTTTCATTCATAAGTTGACACTGTTTAGACATGAGTTGTATTTTTAACGTACAGACTAGTGCAACTCAAACATGCGACACTAACAAAACACTTACTTGTGCTATATAAAAAAATTTGAAGTAGTATTTTTATGAATCAAGAATGTTTCAATCCTTCGGCACTTCTAAAGGAATTTTAAACACTTCTAAAAAAGTGTGCGTTGACGTTTTCTTTAGTTGTGTTTAGTAAATAACCTGATAGACCCTTGTTGAACTGTGTTTGACAATGTCGCACTAGTGTGGACGTGGTCTTCAACAAATGTTGGATGTCGCATGTTTGAGTCACACCAGTCTGTACGTATTTTAACGTCTGAGATAAATTAAGGTACATATGTTGTTATCTGATCTGTGTTTTTGCATTCATGTGAATTCTTATTAAGATTAACGGATGTGGGTTACGATCTTTTACCTTTGCCAGTATCGCAAGAGTGAATCTTTATTCTTTTCTTTTTCTTTTAAATGTCATGTAGATTTGTGCCAAGTCGTTTGAACCGTAAAATTACACAAACACGGTGGTAATTATATGCTTTAGAAACTTCTGCTTCTGGTACAATTCACACATATATAAAAGTATGTGTCTTAGAGACTTATTTTGTGACTCTTTCTCTGACGTGATGCGTCATGAATTGAACTAGTCCACACAAAATTAACAGCTCATATACACAAACAGATAAAATTTATAAAACAAATATAATAAAAATAACATCTGGAGATGAAATGTGTCACTGTTTTTAATAGAGTATAAATTTAAATTTATTTGAATTTGAATTTCATCTTATATTTTTAATAGTTTTATTACATGTGTTTTTTTCAATCTAAAATATCTTGAACGATGACACACTGGAAGACTTTCTAATTTCTATAAAATTGTAGGTGTATATATAGATAAAGTTCCCCAGCAGAACCGCAAATGTCCTATTATTTTTCAACAACTCGCTATATTTTAGGAGATATTCACAATTAACCTCTTTCATACAACAGAGCGTAAAAGAGATAGCATACTTATCACAGAACTTTTGTCCATATAGCAAATATCTGACGTATTCCTTAATAGTGCGACATGTTACGTCATAAACATGGCCGACCACTTTTACCGCTAAAACAACAATTCAAACTTTTAATTGCTATATCTCCGTCAACATTTAGATATTTAATAAAATAAAAACACCAATATACATTTATTAACATCTATTTCAATCAACAATTGAAAAATTAAGTCTAAAAAATGTGCTTACAAGCCCATTGATGCTTGACGATGACAGATTTGCTCCCCAGACCAGAGTTATATTTTTCTGAGTTTAGTTATATACAAGTTAAATTGATTATGTACAAATATAGTCATAAATGTATGATGATTGCATATAAAAAGAACTCAGCAACGTAAATAGGCTGACGTTAAATAAATTAAATTAAAACAAATATATTGTCGGAGTTTACAGATGTTATTGTGAAGAATTAGCGAGCCCTTGTGTCTATTTAAGGCCAGCCAGCCCTGTGTAATTATAGAATGCATTAACTATATGACATGAAACTCAAACTGACATTCAAGAACTGTCACACTATTCATAAACTAGAGCTTATCTCAAATACATATTAAAATAAATATACATTTAATCTACATTATGATAGCTAGATGGCACTGTCATAGTAATACCAGTATAAATGAAGTTAGCTTCAATGTGAACAGTAATCCGATATACTCATACAATTTCCTTTTAGTAAATGGATTTCTCGTCTCATCCCCCTCCCACATTTGCTTTTCATTTACAAGTAAATAAAGACAGATATATTTTTAGTCTAACGTTTGAGTATACATCAATCTGCGCCTTATTAAATTTGTATTATAATTTCACATAATTTTCGCACTTTAGCGGTACGTATAAAACTTTATGTTACAACGTTATAGTAAAAGTATTTTAATTAAGTACATAAGGGATGTTAAATTCCGTTATAAAATATTTTGTTAAAGGGGAATTCATATATTATGTATGTCGTATTCGAAATTTACGAGTATATACGGCTGAGATTATAAAGTTTTTATTATGGTAACACATTAAGGAAACATTTTGCAATTTACAGTTAAGCTGTACTTGTAGTATAGCTTTGGTTTGTGTAAAGAAACTTGTTTAATCTTAGTGTATGGGAAAAACTTTGATCATGCAATAAGAAATAGAAAATATGTTTCATAAATATAATGATTCAAGGGAATTTTCTTTAGGGGGTGTTGAAATATGAGTTATGTCTGACCAGGCAATGACACTCAAATATTTTTAGGTGCAGGTTCGATTCCCAAAAATGAGATAAATTTATTCCATGACAATCTCGGCGAGAAACAAAATAGCATTTTTCAAAAAAGAATTTTTTTAACAAATTAAGAATAATGTGCACACAGTGGCCCTCTTTTTTCAAATATATGAATTTGGTGAATGTAAATAATGTAATAAATTTATAACATAAATGAAAAATTGTTTGTACTGCTTGTTTTAATTCATTCAACAATTAAAAATCTAAATTGGGTATTGTAAAAGTGATAACTATCAACAACAATTTATGAAATTTGGTTCTTGTTTAGAAATAGTATGCATTACTTTTTTTTATTTCTAGTTTTCCTGGAGTATAATACCGTTTTGGAATCTTGAATAAGTGCGCCAATTTTTAAAAAAACTTGCCATAGTAGTGTTCATACTTTTTTTTTACACCACGATGAGTTAAAGTGGACTGATAGTAAAAATCTTTCAAAATTTTACGAAAAAAATAGTTTGGATTGATTTTTGTGTAAAAACTACTAGCATTTTTAATGGTTGTGATAAATAGCAGTGCTACTTAGGTTGCCGATAAAGAAAAATCAGAAATATTTGAAAAATTGTGGTCATGGTAGTTAAAAACATCTTAAGGTGTTTCAATTTTCGAAAGATTTTAATTTTTTTTTTTGTAATTTCAAAACAAAATCAGATAAATTTTTCTTTCTTTTTTTCTCAAGTAGTCATGAGCAGGTCCACCCAGTGATGCCCGCTTATCGTTGAATTTAGGGGCTTAAGGAGACAATGCAATTTGTCTATAAAGACATTCAGCAATATTTAAGCTATGTAGAATAGGTTTCTACGGCATATGTCCAATGATTTACTTAATTTGTTTTGAAATAATCTGATATATTGACTTTCGAAGACACAGCTTTAAGCAGTTGCACCAACACCTGCGCTACCTAAGACTATTCAAATCAACAAATATACCACAGTATTTTTCATGTAGCAAACCTTGAGCAAACAAAGCAGACTGCAAGACTTATTCATTTCATTTTATTTGATATAAAAATAGCAACTTATGTAGCTATGGTACATTTGTTTACTACATGTAAGTACGGTTTGCATAAAAAGGTTATATACATTTCATTTCATATACAACCTAACGTATGGTATATCATTCTATCAAAATATTTTTTGTTTTCTTTCTGTTTAGAATGACAGCGTACATTTTTCATTATTTAATAAATTTTACAAAGGTCAAAAAATAAAACAATATTAAATAAATTTAGAAGTGATATTAAAAATAAAGCAAAGGCAATCTATAGAAAATTGCTTTTCTAACCTAAAAATATAAACAAGTAATTCAAAGAATGAATTTGCATAATAGTATATTTTTAAGCAGAAATGTAAGGCATGAATAAGCTTGTGGCACGCTACTAAGTTGAAGTTACACACAGCTCTACAATTTCTATGTTCTATGTAGAGAAATAAATTTGAAATTTAGTTTGCAGCAAACTAGCCAGCTTTAAAGTGCACAGCAAGAATTTTTTACCAATATGTATGCAAGGATCATTTAAACATTTTTCATTAGCTTAAGTATAGAGATTCCAGTTAAAATAAATTCGTATAATTACTGACGCACCTTGCTATATCACCAATGACCGCTCCCATCGTGATTTGGGAATCCTAACCATTAGAGAAGAGACAAAATCTCGAATTGAAACCTACAAGAAACGGATTGAAAACTATCCAAACCAGCTAGCTTTACGCTTAATGAATCCTAATAAAATATTTCATAGACTATAAAGAAAAAACTCCACAAGAACTAATTAGTCTAATCTAATTATTGTATTCTTTGACTATCGAATATGTCATTGGACAAGACTATTCTACATTACATAAATACAGCTGAGTGTCTTCAAAGACACATTGCATTATCTCCTAATTTATGTCTTTGACATCACTTCTAGACAGTTGCATAGAATGATGGCAGTGTATCCTAGGTTCATAGTAGGTAAAATAGAATATAACATTTTGTAACCCCCCCTGACAAAATTTCTGCAGACGTCAATGTGTACAAATGAAAATATAAATTTACAGCCAGCGTGTGATAAATGTTTTTCTAAATTGAATTAGTAACTATAATAAATTATGATTTGTAATAATTAATAATGTATTTACCAAAATATAAGTGAAATTTATATAGTGCTCCCAGCAGTATATGCCATGCCTGCGGCCACAGAGCACCGTGGTTAACATGGACAATCAATTAGTACAACGACGCCGTGCCGCGTCGATTCAAAAGGAGCGGCAGCCACCCATACTGCACTGCAAAACATTGGATTCTGTTGATTGCAGCTTTATCAACGTGTGTATTAAACTGTTAGTTTTCAATTAATTTCACAATGTACCATACATGGCTAACTGGTTGAAATATATAATTTTCATATTCCAGTAAGCTTACTGAATATTTAAAGGTCATTCACACCTACTGTTTTAATATTATGTCTTAACAATAAATTATTATAATTTGGTAATAAATTTGTAGGTGATACCCAGAAAACATTTGGATATACATACTATATTCAAGGTATATACATTCATGTATATTGCATATTCTATGTATATGCTGTTGTGATGTAAAAGCTACACTGTTGCATCCCAGTAAACATTTTGGAGCATTTTGGAGTCACTTTGACATCATATTGGAGATGCGTATGATTTTTTTGTCATGAAAGAGTTCATTTATAGTTCAGTTTCTCACAATTCTTCATATGAAATGTCTGTTTTATCGGCTACTGATGACAGAACCACTCCACCTGTCGGAATACAAATGAAGATAAAGTTGTTGCGAACTATAATTGAAGTGAAATAGTGATAGAAACATCACTGAATAGGGCACTTCACCAAATGTTTACTGGGATATCATATGTATGTGAAAATGCAAGGTATGTGCATATTTAAACATTGCTGGATGTACATAGTATATACCGTCATATTTATTCATTTTTTATCTATAAGCCAAATGTTTGAACAGCTAATATTAGTTTGAATTGCTGTTTTAAGTTACCGTTACATATTTAGTGAAACTAAACCTTTGTGTTTGCTTTGTTTGTGTTTTTGTAACAAAATATACTCCTTATGTAAAAGTAGTAACCTTTAATTTACCTCTGGTACAGAAAATATCACAAACACGTAGCTGCAAATATTAATGCACTAAAAATATAAACTATAGATCAGATGTCTTTAATAAGTGAAAATAAAGTTATTTTCTTAAAAGTGTGTTTTATAAAATACGTACTTTACTTTCAGTATTGTATTTACAATATTTAAGGCACGATTCAATTGTTTAAAAGCTCTCCAACTTTTGTTGAACTTAAAACACATTCGACTAAGTAACCAGAAACACCCACCGTCTCATATATTAAGTATTATCTTACCGGCTGTGTTTTTAAATTTATACGTGATGTTCAGCATCAACCCTCTAGCTTACCGCCCCTCTCACCGCACTAGATACGTGTTTAAAACGAATATCATGTACCACGTGGGCTTCCTTTAGAGCGGAAGATCCGATATCCGCTATATGTAGTAGCATTATCCTGCAAATACCATTTTTTTAACCAAATATTTTATCATTTTAATAGGAGAACGGTAAAGAGGGAAGGGTTGCTTCTCTGTTATACAATTACATTTATTAAATATTTGAAATGTAACCTTTTTTTAAATATAAATGTAAGTTGATATTTTATTGTGTTGTATGTGATTTTTATAAACGCTATTCAGAAAACGTAAATTTTTAATATTGGTTTTAATTTTGTCTAAAATTATTTTATTTTATAAATTTAAGTCAACCCATTAATAATGTTACACGCAAATGGGGAGAGAGTGTCCACAAAGTGTTGCAAAACGTGTCATGGGTAAGAGGGGAAGAGTCATAAGCTTGACGTGACGTTACATCTAATTTGAAATTCGACATCCAAAGAAAGTAACAGTAAGACCAAAAAAAAAAATACAAAAAAACCAAAAACCTATTTTTTTTCTTCAAATTAAGAGTGAGGCAGGCAAGTGAGAACAGGGGAAACTTTAGGTGTCAGAAAACCAGGAACATTGTGTGACTTAAATTGATAACTTAAACATAAAGTAAATGAAGTAGCTTGCTCAAAATTTGACAGTAGTCTATTAATAGATGGCAGTTGATAAGAGCTGCACGGGATTGTCAAAGAGTCATTGACTTATCAAATTACGTTCGTATTTTTCAATAATGAATGTACAATCGATATGATATTGTACACATGTTATGAACTTGTTAGTTTACACATCTTTCTGCAGGTTGAGCAAGACTTCTTCTTAGAAACGTCCTTAGAGAAACTTTATCCAAACGCTGAAAGACCTTAACGGTCTGAGCTACGAAACCGACAAATGTAGAATAGAGCGGAATGAATTTTTGGTTTATGAAGCTTTACATTTTTAACAATTTTGAAAGGTATACATATTTTATCATATATACATGTATACATATATAAATATATACATATTTCTGCTTCATTTCCAAATTTCTATACATATCACCAGAACATTTATGGCACTGAGTAGTGGTTTGTATGCTGGATATAAAGCAGTAAAGATTTTTCCCATAACACCACTGCTCCCTCCCTAATTCCCCTACCACTCCCTATCACTCACCCCTATGTACATTCAGTGAATATAAAAAAATGCTTGATATTATCAGAGAGAAAGGGCTCATATTTTTAAATTTTGTTATGATACATTTTTTTTAAAGCTTTTATTTAATTAAAATTAACATCTGCCTGTTATTTTTTTGTCATTCTCTCGTTTTGTATAAGTTATGCCTTCATATTACCGTTGTGTTTGTTAGCTTTAATTAACTGGAACAGGGGCGTACAACATGTTTACTAAAGAAATGACCTTTATATTTATGTATTCTTCACTATACCAATTTATCGAATGTTCATTACATTCAAAATGCATTAAGTTATAATTGTTTTATACGAAAAGCTCCACTAGTCAATATCGCGCAGGCCCCGTGTTGTTTCGGGCCGGGTCTGTATATACCAGTTAAAATGAATTAAATAATATGAATAAAGCCGTGCCTGTTCAAGTGTTTCTGTTCAAAGAATATATTGTACCTTTTGAAAATAAGATAACATATCGATCATTACATTTTTCAATTTGTTTACTAATTGTTTAATCAAAATGTGATTGCATGTAACGGAGGTAGCGCAGAAAGAAGTTCTGTCTCAATTCAAACACCTACACTTAAACCGGCTCCAGACGATGCGTTGAACGTTTGATTCAAATGCTTGCTTCAACGTGTGAGTCAATGATTGAAAGATTGACATGGCAAGTTTCCTACTACACGGTGGAACGAATGTTTGATCCGAATGAGTTATTTATTTTATTAATTTGTTGATATTATTGAGACTGACACTGACACTGCTTAAGGAGGTACAGGACGTTAACGTAAATGATGAAAACGTTGTGAAATTTGGAGGGTCGATACAAATAGTTAAAATACATGCTGTCTCAAAATTGTAGAGATCTAGGGTTCCTAGTTTTCTTTTTATACATGATTAAAAATAGTCATTTTCCATACAAATCATAATGTTTAGCTCAATTTCACCACATAATATAACTTTTAACTATAAAAAAATAGTGACACGGCTTTCAAAAACTAGGTGTATATAAAAGAATCTTTTCTGTAACTATTGCAAAAAGAAAATTATCAAAAGGATACCTATTTACGAAATATAACAATTTATTTGTCAAAGAACTAAATCACGCATGCGCCAACCCACGTAAATTTACAGCGTTGCCAAATTTATTATTCCTTTTTTAAAATATTTAATTTGAATTTAAATTGAATTATTATAAATTTGATATTAATTATAGGTAATTTTTCATTTATTAAACTATTATATGCATAAAAAATCATTTTAACTAGCAAATAGCAGTTTAATAGGGAATTGAAAAATTCATTTTCAAAGATACAGTCACAATATTTGCACGTCCCTATGTACTTCGTATTTTGCATTTCTTATTACCGAGTGATAAACTTTTTGCATTGACGGTACGTCCTGTACCTCCTTAACAAAAACTTTCAAGAATAAAATCTTCCTTTGTTGAACGATTCGTGCAGCAGTGCATGACATGTGAATCAAAGGTGTGGTGGGTGTAGAGAAATTCCTTTGCGGGTCAAAAGACCGACAACAGCCCGAACTTCTTCCAACATGAACGTTGGACACACTTAGTTCCAGCATCGGCCACACGATACTTTAGTGTAGATACTTTTTCAAAAAAGAAAGCAGTAATATGTTTGATAATGTACATTTAAGTAGAAAAGATTAATGACAAGTGATTCTATTTTAATGCCCTATGTTGTTAGAATAACTTGAAAGAATTTTCATTCGTTTCTGGAGAATAAATGTAGCACATAAATATAAAGTTCTTAACCTCTGGTTGTAATTTATTTTGAAAACTCTGTGATGTTTTTGTACACCCACGTCTACGTCCACTGAAAACGGTGAGCTGTTCTCATTTTGTTCCACTATTTTTATTTGAAGAAAATGTGTTCAGAACAAAACACGTTTATTTAAAAAGGTTAGAGCAATTTGTTGTTAAAACTTTTTAATTTAATGTAATTTTATAAAATACTCGGTTATTTTTAATGGGAAATAAATAGAATTCATTCAATTTATTAGAATTCAATTAAAACAGTTCTACCAGAGCATACAAAAATAAGAACTATAAAGCAAATAAAAATAAATAGGATGTATTGTACCCTTTGTATTGTATTGTCTATAAAAGTGTACTACATATTGATAAAGTGGGTTACTAGAACCTCAAATGTTCAATTATTTTTTAATAACTCCTTATATATGTTAGGAGATATTAACAATTAAAAAAATCATTTTGTCTCTTTAATTATTAAAGGGATTCAACGTTGTACACATTCCAACTGCATGTGACATCACAATCCTTGTGTAAGGTTACCAACCTTACAGCTCATAAAGCTCTGCTATATGTATTTATATATCAAAATATCAAATATTATTTACAGCTATTTCAAGGAACAATCTTAGCAGGATTAAATAAAATAAAAATTTATTATTCTTTGGTTGATTTGATTATTTGACTACCAACAGCTACAAAACATTACCACAGCACTGACCTACTCAACGAATAACTGACGTGAAAATGCATTTCACGTCATACAAATATGGCCGACCATTTCTAGCGCTACAACCACAATTCAAACTTTTAATTGCTATATCTCCGTCAATATTTAGATATTTAATAAAATAGACACGCCACTACACATTTATCAACATCAATTTCAATCAACAATTGAAAAATCGACCACTGAAAAATGAGGACACAAGCCCATTACTATTTGTATATTTGGGAGATGTGTTAATGGACTGTTTTATTTTAAACAAGTGTTACTTTGATTATGTTATCTTTGATTTGTTATGTATTTAAATAATGATCTCTGAGGAACACGATACTTTTTTCACCAATTTTACAAACTCAAAATGTTTTCATTATTATTTATGTTGCTATTTTGATAACTATAGTTTCAAAATAATTACTATAAATCAAAATATACAACCGAAGGGTCCTCTTATATAAAAATCAAACAAAACACAGCGTTCAGGTCGGAAATAATAATACTCAAACCAACCCCAAATCCCAAATTGAACAAAAGCTAAATAGCTATAATAAATAACAGATTCTCGAGATGAGTTTAAGCCGACACCGAGATTTTCTGTATGTGAAAGTGGTAATCTGGTTTCCTTAAGAGCTGAGAAAGTAAAAACAGCGGTAGACCCCGGAGCGAAGATTATATCCCTGGCAAGTTTCCCTGAGGGATTAACAGGTCTAACAACTTTAGATTCAGAAATCTGGGGTTAATCATTTCATTTTATTTTTATTTAATGACATTCGCTGACTTACCGCGTTTTGTGAATTGCTTGGTACATCGTTTCGTGATTAAATTTAAGCACTTATATTTTTACTGTCGGATTAATTAAAGAATTTTGTAATTAAGTTACTGACTTTGTAACTAGTTAGACCGTTGTCTTAGTAAACCTTGGAGAAAAATGGGCTTGTGTCCTATGTCTTCATTTCTATAAAAGTGTACTACATATTGATAAAGTGGGTTACTAGAACCTCAAATGTCCAATTATTTTTTAATAACTCCTTATATGTTAAGAGATATTAACAATTAAAAAAGTCATTTTGTCTCTTTAATTTTTAAAGGGATTCAACGTTGTACACATTCCAAGTGCATGTGACATCACAATCCTTGTGTAAGGTTACCAACCTTACAGCTCATATATCTCTGCTTATGTATTTATATATCAAAATATCAAATATTATTTACAGCTATTTCAAGGAATAATAAATTTGCAATATTATGTGTGATTTTACAGGGTTAAATAAAATAATAACTTATTATTCTTTGACTTGACTTGATTATTTGACTACCAGCAGCTACAAAACATTACCACAGCACTGACCTACTCAACAAATAACTGACGTTAAAATGCATTTCACGTCATACAAATATGGCGGACCATTTCTAACGCTGAAACTACAATTCAAACTTTTAATTGCTATATCTCCGTCAACATTTAGATATTTAATAAAATAGACACGCCAATATACATTTATTAACATCAATTTCAATTAACAATTGAAAAATCGACCACTATTCTTAACATATAATGAGTTATTAAAAAATAATTGGACATTTGAGGACATATATCAATATATAGAACACTTTTATAGAAATTAAGACATAGGACACAAGCCCATTATATCTTGTCACAATTGCCTTTCATTTTTTAGCTGCCGCGCAAAATCTATTCTATCTAGTATAATTCAATTTTGAAAACACGTATTAGAACATAATTGAATTTTTTGGGACGGGGTTAGGGGAAAACTGCCCCTCTTCTGTACGCCAATGCCTACCACTGAAAAAACAAGATGTTTTTTTATTTCTTATTATACTAAGAAACATATGGCATTACCAACAAGTTTAATTTTCGGAATAACGTTGTTGCGCAGAGTGTAACATGCGATGGATCAATGGCAAGTGTTGACACAACAACTGGTTTTAGGAATGTGTATTCAATGGATACACTATGTGTGTTAACGTTGTTTGCTAGTACATATGTATCTTCATAACAATAAAACTTCTGGAAATATTAAATTACAACAGAGTCAAATAAATAAGGTACCCGTATTTAATGAAGGGGATAAATAGGATGATAGTAATAAATAACAAGTTCAAGGTGACTTGTGCTAGCACGTACTGGAAGACTGGCTATCTAGAAATCCACGTGTCCGTTTTAGTGTTTCGTGACTGAACTCATTATTAAATAATGGATGAAGAAAGTTGGTGAACTTTCGCTTCGTTGATGAAGTACCAAACAACTCCACGAAGAGCGAGAGCTGGAACTTTCTATAGCGATGGATATAGCTAAATGTTTTGTTTGTTAGATGAAGTGTCCTTGATGCATAATGGGGAGATACTTGATTGATATATTGTATAGAAGTCATCCGGAAGGGGAAGCAAACGAGGAAGGACAAAGGTATCGCTCATTATTATTCATTCTTGATCTATTATTTAATCGTTCGATATTATGTCATTTAAGTAAGTCATGAAGAAGATAATCTTGTCTTTCATTAGATTAGTCACTAATGTATTTGGATGGTCTTTGTATTTCACCATTCGAGTTTTAATTTCTGGTCTCACTGTAAGCATGGCAAGATCGTGGTGCAGTCTTTCGTTTGTAATATACTCCAGTGCATCTAGTGTTTTAGATCGAAATCTTTGTAAGATCTCAATGTTTGAGTTAGCTGATATACCCCAAAGTTGTAATCCATAAGTTAGACTATACTAATATTTGTTTTCTATCGATAACTGGGAGTTCTTACGCATTAGCCAGTATAGTTTGCGCAGTTGTACTTATAAGGACTTACACTTCGTAAACTAAGATTAGATTCTCTTGCTTTGTCCTTTTCATAGGAGGAAAGAGACAACTTCATATTGTTTACATGTAACATTTTTCTTTAACGAAATTTCGTAAAGTTTTGCTTAAAAGATTTCCAATTTTGATTGATTTATATGATTAAAAAGGTCATGTTAAGATTTTAGTGATACCAAAAAGAATTGTTCATGTTTCTATTAATCCGTGAAAGTTCATTTTACAATCAAATAGCATATTCAGATAAATTTCTTATGTAAAATAAACGTTAAATACAAGTAACTGTGTTTACCGGGCTGTTACTAAATTGCGCGTAGGAGTAATTATTGTTGAGGAAAAGAAAGTGCCATGGATCACTGTACTATATTACCAGAAAATTACGTGTCTAATTTACCAAAAATCATCTAAACACCCATAGGGTGAACCTGATACAAAGAAAACTACTAAATGATTTAGTCGACGAGTAAATTATACTAAGCACACAGCAGTTCAAAATATTCACATGAAGGAATAATACCTTATAAAGATGCATCATTGAATATTTTCCTTTTATGATTTTATTATGATTGTAAAATACTGGGATGCCAATAAAAAAATTCTACTAATAGAATCCTCATTCTGAAAAATATAAATATTACCCAATTTGTAAGAACTCTTCTTCGTAATTGCAATTCTGCTGCAGCTCTTACAAACTTAGGCCTTATATTCATTAAATAGATGAGATAAGAGCGTTGGAATATTTTTCTCAAAATATTTATGTTTCCAAGAGAGACATAGCAGTCAATTTTCAATTGATTTAGTTTGTTTTTTACACTTTTTGTGGTTTCTAATGCCTAATATGTTTATGATTATGTATCTATAGTGTAACTTGATAACTACCAAACCCAGAAAATATAGCTCTGACCCGGGGATCGAACACGAAGACAAGCAAGCAAATTGGCTTGTAATCTAGTAATTTTGTAATAATATTTTTTTTCCTGTATGAATAATTAATGAAATTGCAGGGTGTAAGACATATATTTTCAACCTCTTCAATTATTTACAGATTTGATATAAAATTGACCGCACATAAAATATGAAATAATATCTTTTTGAAAATAACCAACTTAATATACGAGCTCATATATAAACCAGACAGACATATGAATAATATCACGATTACGTTCTCTTATAGACCATACTATTCCCATTATTCTAATAAGTTTATTTTATTTTATTTCTAGGTAAGTGCCTCCTTCAATCCTTCTACAAGCTTCGAGATGGTATTAATACATCTATAGCCATCTCTTTCTACTACATTGCGGTGTACATATCTTCTGCTCTAGTCTAACTAGTCAGATGTGGTGTTCTTCGTAGATGCTTATCAAGCAGAATTGGTAGGGATATACCATACCATACACAAGAGTAAAGGTATCTTATTTTTTTTTTTTATATATTTGTGATACTGTTGATACAAACATGATGTCGATAGACATGTATTAGCAACGCCATGGGAGCTCTGCTCAAACCGGCATCATCGTCTGTGAAGATCTTCTAAATATTTAACCTTTCATGTGATATCATCTTTAGATTTATTATGTTATTTGAAAGAAAGAGACAGCTTATAAGGGTGCTGCAAAAAATATATTTTTTATGATCATTCATATAGAGTGATACATTTATAGGGAGCAGAGGAATATGATATTCTGTACTAGGGGTGCTTGCAGCGCCTCCGGTGGCTAGGATAAACATTACTTATACTCTTTTCACACTTCTGCATTGTCTTGGGGTAGAGATTTCTACAAATCTTACGAATCTGTAAAAATATTCTATATGTAGGTTTTGTCAGTAGCGGATCTGACGGTAGGCGGACCTGGGGCCCTATTCCTGAGTCTTCCTGTACTACTCCTGAATTTTATTATTAATTATTATTATAGTTCAGAAATACTCTTTTAACAGTAATTTGTAAAATGTTTCACTTATATAAATCATATCTGTTCGATCACGATCATTGTTCGTTAGAGTCAGAAATAGGGCCCCAGGTGATCGACAGGGATCTTTTTAATAAATAAAGATAATTAATTAAAATAGGACTAAAATCAGATGTTTTTCAGAGAGATATATTTTCAACACCTATGAGGTGATTCCTTATCAGAAAGTTTTGACTATTTGTAGAATGCAGACTTAGATATCATAAAAAAAACTAGGCTGCCAATGCTTCTTTTAAAAAGAGAGACATATGAGGCGTCTAGATGCAAAGGGATGTAAGTGACAAAAGTAAACTTCTTTAGAAAACGAGTTTAAAATTAAGATCGTAAAGGCGTTTTCGTTCAGTAGGTTTTAGAATTCACGCTATATAGTAAAATGTGCACATGTCTAGTACATTATTTTTATGTAGCTATAAGATTTCACAAGTAACAGCGATTTTTTTTTAAATATTTTCTGATTCTCAATCAATTTTATATGCAGAATGTTCAAAATAGCGTAAAACGCATAATTTTTTTTAAATAAGTCGTTTTAGCACTGTTTCAACTTTCTGTGATAAAAACTGTAAAAGTTATGAGAATTTCTTCAGGTTTTTTTTGGATTTTTGCTCATAACTCGAAATCATTAGCAATGTGAATTATATGCCTAAATCTATGTAAGGAGGCGGTATACGCACGTGTTTAGTACATTGTTTTTATGTAGCTATAAGATTTCACAAGTAACAGGGATTGTGTATATGTCCAAGTTTTCCCTTATATCTCTGTGCCACTAAATAGTTTAGTATATCTTCTAGCATTTGTGCTGGTTATCTTAAATTTTCAAGATTTGTCACCTACATCCCTTTGCTTCTAGACGCCTCATATGATAACGCTGCTAATTATCGAGCAAAATCACTACAAAAAATATAAATCAGAAGCGTAAAAAAATCGAATACGATATACTCAGACATGATCTAGTATCTGAAACGACATTTAGGCGATAGAAGGTGACTTATGGAAAACACAAAAAGCGTGATCGTTTCGACGTAGTGTCTGATTGGAAACTGAGGCAAAACTTTCAGAAGCAAAATGCATTACACGGCGTGTACTTAGATTTCAACCAATAAGTTTCTACATAGCAAACTTCGTTTTTGAAAATCATGTTTACTTAAACTAAACAAAACTTCGTGGTCTACACGAATAATTCCTGTAACTTATCACTCAGTTTTTCCTTAGAGTCATTATTTTCAATTATAACAACAATTTCCTTAACATCAATGATAAATACCGTACAAGAAGTACACGAATACGCCACCGCGTGCACTGTCAGTCAGTTCTCCCTACTTTACCGGCCACGCTCACGCACACAGTGTACATCCTTATTATGTTTCGTAGTTCATCAAACAGATATTTCACCATTAGCACGGTATCCGACATACTCATTTCAATTTCGTGTAATTCCGTCGTTAAAGAAATGGATTTTTCAGTGAATTATTTACATTAAGTTCACTTAGAGTCAAACAAGTCTTAGCTATTTATGTTACCATTTAAGTAACGTCTCATTTTTCATCTTACGCTGAAAACTTTGCTGTTGTAATAATAAATAATGGCCAAACAACTAAGCTGGAATGGAAAATCTTTTGTGAGATGTGTTATTACTTGTATGAGATACGGGATTTAATTTAAAGCTCTTCTAATATGATAAAACTGAGAATTTATTGCGTGTATTATAGACTCAAGTTAAAGCATGTGTTTTATATTTCCTAAAAATCAGGATGGTTAAGGTGAAACGATACTTGGCCATTTTTTCTAGCGAAATATAGATGGCGATACTATACAGCAGGTTAAATATTATCAAGAAAACCATGTTTTTTTATGTTTAAATCGTTTTATGTTAATAACTATAAACGCGAATCAAAATCTAAAGCTGCAATTAGTTAGATGAATAACGTAGCTATATTTAGAGCTTTCTTCCACTGACTTTTAATGAGTTGTTTTAACGTTTATTATGGTTCTCTACTTACACTTAAGACTTACAAATATATAGAGTATTCGATAATATCTCAGCCATATAAAAATTGGAATTCAACTAGAAAATACAGCAATATTCATTTTTAAAACTTATTATTGCGGTTTCAACAGATTTAAAAGCTTAGTAACAGAACGAAAGATGTGGCAATTAAACATTTCAGTTAATTCTGTAATCCGTCTACGTTTTGTGACATTAACACCAGCACAACTGCGCTTTATTTAATGGGCGGCTATTCCTACTCACTAGGAGTGTGTTGTGGTAAGCTAAACACAACATTGTTCCGTAGTTAATTACAAATGAGTAATTACCTCACAGAAAATGTAATAAAATTGTGTTAATTATTCTTCTTTTTATTTTACAAAAAATAAATAGAACTTGCATAAAAGTATAATTTGAATGACACAAATTCGTGTCCAACGAGTGTGAAGTCCCATTCCCATTTACTGTTTTGATTTTTTTTTTTATTGTTAATTGTGTGTGCCTTTCGGCTTTACAATCTACCGTATTCTATTTCTTAATACATTTCATTCCTATCTTAACAATTCAACCTTAAAACTAAACTTACTAATTTTATTTAAAAACTAATTATTTTCTTAAAACTAGACTTTATTTATTTATTAAAAACTTAAAATTAATTAAAATTATTCTACTGTTTTAATTTTAATTTTAGTTTTAAGTGTCGTTTAGTAGAATGAGTACGCTTATTAACATTTGCTAAAGAATTAAAGTTAAATTTGAAACAGTAAGAGGAATTGTGGCTTAAGAACGGTAGAACCGATTTGACGAATTTCTATTTTAAATATTACTTAGTTCCCCTTTTAACTGCGATTTTTTTGAAACTGGAGCACCCAGTGCCGGATTAGTCAATATACAAGTAAAACAAATTTGTCACATACCAAAATAGATAACGGTTTGACTAGATAAAATATATTAAGCCATTAGAAATATTAAGTTTCCAAAAGATATTTCGAAAATTTGAAAGTTCGAATTATATTTTGTGAAATGGCCAATCACTTAAAAGCACTAGAACGGTTCTGCCTACTAATAATCAACATAACTCCGATGGAATCTGCAATATGTAAATAACCCGAAAATAATTCCGCAGCAAAGAATTTCTGTACGTATTTTCCTGATGCAGTTTCGTGCAGTATTTCTCCATCCCGTTGCAGTTTTGCAGTCGTTGCACTTTTCTTGTTGTACCGGGTTGTTGTTTTAATAATAAACAGCGGTTACATGACCCAGTTTATTGTGTTTTTATGGGCGAAGATTTGCTTCGAATTTCTTTTACTGTTATTTATTTCTTACTACACAAAAAACGATAAGTTAAACGATAAATCGTGTGCTAGCTGCTATTTATGTGCAAATCTCTTTTAAAATCCACCACAATGAGAAAACCAGCTAAACGTAAAACATGGATAACACCTTTAATAATGTCAGTGAAGTATGCAGTCGATTCGCACTAGTGGTGTCAAACAAAATTAATTCGATATTTTTCGAGTCAATTTGGACTAGTCTTCAAATTAAGTTAGATTTTTACGAGTATTTAGTAGCTTAAATATTATTATATAACATATAATTTAAAAGAATTGAATTGAAAACCTATTTATGAAATGGCATTAAATTTACGTTTACTTAACCTTATAGAATTTATCAACAAATTTAAACTCACATACTCGTATTTATAAATGTATCTTATATATTTATTAGAAATGCTTATAAATATACATATTATTTTAGTGTTAAGGAGGTATAGGACGTTAACGTAAATGATGAAAACGTTGTGAAATTTGCAGGGTCGAAACAAATAGTTAAAATACAGGCTGTCTCAAAATTTTAGAGACCTTGGGTTCATAGTTTTCTTTTTATACATGATTAAAAATAGCCATTTTCCATACAAATCATAATTTTTAGCTCAATTTCACCACATAATATAACTTTTAACTATTAAAAAATGGTGACACGGCTTTCAAAAACTAAGTGTATATAAAATAATCTTTTCTGTAACTATTGCTAAAAGAAAATTATCAAAAGGATAACTATATACGAAAATATTTAAATAAAACCAGTAAGAAACAGTAAATGTAGGTTATAAGCCGGCAACTGTACCTTCTTAATAACTGATGCAAACAAATAAAATATTAATAAAAAAATTAGCGCCAATTTTTAAGTATCAATATACAACCATCATTCAGATATTGTCTTCCATTAGTAACTTCGGAGTATGTGCTTTGGATTAAAATAAAAATATCACCACTTTTCACTAAAATATTGCCATCTTCTGTTGATTTAAAAAAACACCTTTTGTTGAAAAACCCTTTATATATTTTATTAAAAAAAAAAATACAATTTTTGGGAACCATTCATTGTATTTACGAACTAAAAAACAGCACATAGCTGGTTCAACCTTATGTGTATTTGATTTGGTTTAGCTAGGTTAATTTTATTACAATCTGATCTTCTTGAATATTTCACTAGCTGTGCAAGTCTTATATGGGCACGATTATGACTCTGATGGGCATGCTTTAAGAACGTTGGATCGGGGACTTATACTTCTCAAGTATGATGTTATAGTAACGAGAATTATGTTTATAAATATGAACTTATCACTATACAAATATATTCAAAATGCTATTGAAATGTGCTGTGAATGTTACAGGTTAAAAACGAATATATTTTAGAAATATTAGAATTATGAATTATTTATTACGTTTGAATTTAAATATCTATTTATACGCATAATAATTTATAGAATAATTTAATTCTATATAAATATATATATATATATATAAGACAATATTCCCAATTTTATTACGAATTCTAAATTTTTAATAAAACTTATGTGTTGCTCTGAAATCAAAGAAAGATATTTAAAGTTTATTATTTAAATTGTAAAGTCCCTTTTATCTAATTTTATAATAATTTAACAGTATGCACAGTGAGTTCTGTCAGCTCCAAATATAGGGTCCATGAGTATATGGTCAATGTTTTACCGACAGACGAGCTTTGTACCAACTAAAGAAATATAATTTCTTTACAGTTATATGCTTCCACATGTGTGTGTAATAAATGATTAGCTTTGAAAATAAAAGTGACAAAAATTTGTCCACTAATATATTAAAGAAAATATTCTCCTATCTAAGTGAAAACGTGTGCCAAAAAGAAGAAAAACCGCAGAAAAACATTAGAAGTTGGGAAAGTCTAAAAACTTAAGTGTTCCATTACTGTCTGACATGATAAACGATGAAATGGATAACAAACAGAACGACTCAGAAAAATATATCATTTACAAAGATTATACAACTTTGTTATCTATCTTGGAAACTTCATAATTATCAGAATTATTTTATCATTTATTTGATTTATTTTGTATTTATGCCGTAAACACATAACTTGGATACTGCTTTTAATACGGGTAACATTAATCTTAAATGAAATCTGGTAAAATATTTAACCATATGTTACATTTTATTATTTACCGAAACTTAATATATTTTTAAATAATTTCTTATACAATATTATTAAACCCAGGTAGACAATAAACCTTGGAATTAGCTAGTGGCAAGTGAAATACTTTTATTGCAAGGTAATTTCCTATTTGAAAATAAATATAATATCTACATACAATTTCTTTGTCAATAAATATATGGACATTGCATGGGATTGTTACTCGAAGTGATAGCAACACTACCAGAGAAATGTAGCGCAGACAGACGTGTGTGTGGGCGTGTCTAATAAGCATTATCTGTTGATGAAAAACTGTTAGCGTAATTAGAATTTCCAGTGCAAGCTAGTGATTTTATTGAGTAATATAATTGAAAAACATGGCTTAGTATTTTTAATCGATAGTAAGCAAAGGTAAAAAAGTACTAAAGTGTTAGGTTAAGTTCAATGGCGTGGCCTGCCTTAGACGGGCCCCCTATATAAAAATTTGTTGAAGGGCCCAAATGATTGGTAAAGATTTTTCACAAAAGGAACAAAGACCCTCGCATTGAATTAAAATAATTATATATTGATTATACGTTATTACTTACAATTAATACTTCTAAGAATTAAGCGAAGTACGGCCTAAGAGTTTAAGTGAGATTGTAAATAACATTTTACGAATTTTTGCTTCCACACATTTGGGGCTCTTGTAGCTCGGGGCCCCGTATCATTGATACAGCTGATACGGTTCTATAATGCCGGTATCACGCCAGAGAGGCAAAACAATAAAACACGAACAAAAACACCAATGTTTACACCAAAGAGACAGTTCTTAAAATATTTTTGCCTTTAAAAACTGTTTTAGTAAACAAAACACATTCCCATCTGGAGACTGTACGATCAAAGGAAAACACGTTTGTTGTTGTTTTCTAGTCTGTTTGGTTTGAACACGCAGTTTTGTTTTTTGTGAACATTTGCACTTGTCAGTTGTTGTTTATCATGTTTATAATTTTTATGGGACACACGGAGAAACACTAAAAACAAAACCAGTCTGTTCAGTGTGAACAGTCTCATTTCAAAAAACAGAAATGTTTTAAAATGAAACAAAACATGATTTTGTTTTGGTTTTTGACAACAAAAATGTTTTCAAAACTGTCTCTATGGTGTGAAACCGGCATAAGTTTAAATTTCTGATATTTAAATTTAAAAGAACATTAAAGCTTTTTAAATATTACAAAATATTAAGAAGTTTATTTATACTGGTTACATACGAGATCTTTTGTCAATATTTACATAATAAATATATTTTTTCACCAAAGATTTTCTAAAGAGAAAATGTTTCATGCAAAATCCGGAATTCGAAGACATTATTTTTATCGAATATCATTTATGATCGATCGATATTTGCTTCTCTTCTCAATCTAAACATTTTTAAATAAAAGATTTACTTTTGCATTTTAAACAAACAGTGTTTAGCGGGCTACAACTACGAGACATGAATATGCTAAGCTCATGATCTTGATTAAAGAAACCCCTTCCCTTTCTTTAAACTCATCCTTATAAAATAAAGATATATTACAACGGTTTAATTTCGGTTTGCTTTAAATGCGCAAATGAAACAATAGCATCCACGTTTAAACGAAGAGAATACGAATACTACAGCATAGAGTCTGATGACACAAAAGTTCTTAGAGTTCTTTTGAGCTTTTTCAAAGCTCCTCGTTTTGCTGGTTATTTTTGTAGCATTGCATTGAGTAAGCGAATGTTGTGGGTTTGTGAAATATAGTAAGAGGGGCGGTATCGATCGTCTAGCAACGTGCTACTGCCCTAGATAAGTATCATATCTGCTGTCTCGTTCACACATGTTGTAATATATTGTGTTACTATATGTATATACATTAATATTAATGTATACACTCGAAATATTATCATTATTATTAGTTTGTAATGAGTTATATATATATATATATATATATATATATATATATATATATATATATATATATATATATATATATATATATATATATATATATATATCACGCGTTTTAACTTGGAAAAGTTTTGTATATTAGTTTTGATGAACCGAACTACAAGATTGAAAGTTTTCGCTCATTTCCTGTTAACGAGAGTAGTACTTCTAAGTCATATCATTTTCATAAAGTTTCGTTTACTATGATTTTTATAAAGACACGTTAGCAGTTCGCAACAGACTATATTTGACATAAGAAAAAGTTTTTACACAACAGATTACAGATGGCGTTACTAGTTACTAAGTAGTGATATTTTGATACCTATTACAATACCCCCACTTATCAAAATAATCTAAGTACACATGATTACACAGAAACAATGCCAAGTAAATTCATAAACTTATAATGTTTCAGATGACAAAGACCTTTTGTTAAAATATCTGCAGGCATTTCTTCAGTAGGAATGTACTTAACTTTTACAAAGTTGTTCTTTACAACATCTCTAATAAAATGACAACGCACATCTATATGCTTGGATCTATTATGACTCTGACTACTCGAGGCTAACTTCAATGCACTTTGGTTATCACAATACAAATCAATTACATTAAATACATCAGTAATTTCATGCATTAAATTTCTTAGATAAATAGCTTCTCTTGAAGCTTCAGAAAGAGCAGTGTATTCCGCCTCAGTACTGGATAATGAAACCGTTTTCTGCTTCCTACTTTGCCAGGAAATGGCAGACCCTGACAACATAAAGCAAAATCCAGTATAGGATTTTCTATCTAGAGCATCACTTGCCCAATCACTGTCTACAAAACCTTGTAAATTACTATTGTTATTATTGGTATATTTTAAACAATAACTTTTAGTATGCAGTAAATATCTTAATACACGTTTACAATAATTCCAATGTATGTGACTATAACAACTATTAAATTGACTGAGATAGCTAACACAGTAAGCAATATCTGGTCTTGTTAATACTGCCAGATACATCAGACTTCCAATAAGTTTTTGATAAGGAACATCAGGTAAACATTTATCAGATGACTTATCTAAATTCAATTTAGGCTCAATCGGAGTACTTTGTGTCTTACAATCAGACATTTGAAATTTAGAAACTAACTGTTCAATATATTGTTGTTGATCTACAGTAATAACATTTTTATTTTTATCTAAATTTATTCTCATGCCTAAATATTGTCTTACAGGTCCCAAGTCTTTTAACTTAAATTCTGAACCTAATACACTTTTTAATTTATTTGTTTCAAAATCATTGTTTGAAAAAATCAAAAAATCATCCACATACAGGGCCACTATCACTTTAATTTTACCAGTTATTTTTGTAAACAAACATGGTTCATATTGACTATTTTTGAAATCTAATCTACTCAAAACTTCTTTAACTCTTTCATACCATGCCAGGGAAGACTGTTTTAACCCATAAATGGCTTTATTTAATTTTAAGACCTTTCCCCCACTTTTGTTTACAAAACCTTCAGGTAATGACATATAAATATTTTCTTTCAAAAAACCATTAAGGAAAGCAGTGGTTACATCTAGATGTGTTATACTCATTTTCATTTGAACACTAAGTGCAAACAACAATCTTAGAGTAGAATGCCGCACTACCGGTGAAAAAGTATCTGTATAATCAACACCTGGTTTCTGCGAGAAACCTTTTGCCACTAATCGAGCCCTATACCTTACATTGTTTTCAAAATCATACTTTTTATTTAGCACCCACCTACACTTCACTATTGTCACATCACCTGGATGGTCCACAAGCTGCCACGCATCACTGTCCTCAAATGACTGTAATTCATCAGCCATTGCCTGCTTCCACTGCTCCCGGTCAGGCCCTTCAAGAGCCTCTGAGAATACAATCTCCTCCGATGCTGGAACAGTACTGGAAACACATATGTTGCTAATACCATAGCGCTCAGGCTTCTTTCTCTGACGCTTACTTGGCACATCTGGCACTTGCTCAGGTATTGATACTGCTTGTTCTGGAACATCTTCAGTGTTTATTTCAGTCAGTGTTTCATTGTCATCAGTATGTAATGAGGAACCTGAAGAGCAATCTAAAAAATCTGTTTCTGAAACATTATTAGACAGATCCCCCACTGAATCTCTGCTCTCCCCCACTTTATCTTTACTTTCCTCCACTAAATTGTCGGTAGGATTTTCTTCATTGGATATCCAAATAGCTGACTCTTCACTGACTTCCTTGATAGGTGTTACATCTTCTATCACTATTATATCTCTACTGATCATTACAGTGTTCTTAGAAGGATTGTACACACGATAACCTTTAACACCATCACCATATCCAACTAGAATATGTTGTGTAGCTTTCTTGTCCCATTTCAAACGTTTCTGTTTGGGTACATGCACCATAATTTTGCTTCCAAACAAACGTAGGTGACTTAAGTCTGGTTTTGATCCATACCATAACTCATAAGGTGTTTTATCCAATCCTGATGCAATCGATCTATTTTTCAAGTACACAGCAGTATTGGCTGCTTCCGCCCAAAATTTCTTATCTAAATTTGCATCATATAGTAAACATTTGGCTTTCTCAACAACTGTACGATTACTCCTTTCACAAAGTCCATTTTGCTCAGGTGTATAACAATTTGTTTTCTGGTGTATAATTCCAGCTTGCTTCAAATAGCCTTCAAATTCCTTGTTACAAAATTCTAGTCCATTGTCTGACCTGATCACCTTTATTTTCTTACTCTGTTGATTCTCAACCAATGATTTGAACTCTTTAAATCTGTTCAAAGCTTCATTCTTTTGCTTCAGAAAATAAATAAAAGTCATGCGACTATAATCATCAACAAATAACAGGAAATAGCGAGCACCACTCAAAGAACTTGTTTCCATTGGGCCGCAAATATCTGTGTGGATTCTGTGTAAAGTTTCTGTACTCCGCTCACCCACATGAGAAAATGGTAATCTCATTTGTTTTCCCTCACAACAAGTAGTACATTGTGATTTGGTTATGTCAAGTGAGTTATCATAAGACAAACCATCAACAATACCATTTCTCATTCTGTGCATGTCTTGGCTGTTTATATGTGCCAGTCTTCTGTGCCATAACTTTGCACTAGCTGTAGTAGCCAACATACAACTTTGTGATTGTAATCTCAACTTATAAACACCATCAGATAAATCAGCTGTCGCCACCAAAACATTGTTCTTGTCTCTAATATAACAGTTTTTCTTTGTAAATATCACATGATTGCCATTCTGAATGAGCTCACTAACCGACAATAGGTTGGTTGTCAGGCTAGGCACACACAACACATCTTTCACTATTATATTGCATCCAAGTTTAGAAATAATGTCAACTTCTCCGGAACAAACAACTGGCACTTTTGATTCATTTGCTACAACAATTTCTGGTATACATGGAGTTGTGTTCATGTTCTTTACCCAATCTTTATTTGCTGTTATGTGTGCACTTGCGCCGGAGTCAATGTACCATTCGTTTTTGTTATACTTTCCGTTTAGGAAAACAACGTTAAACACGCATTTATTTGTGTTTTTCTTCAACATTGGGCACTGATTTCGATAATGTCCATCCTCTTTACATTTGAAACAAGTGATTGTTTTTGCTGATGTATCTGCCGCGGTCTTTTTGTTCGACATTGGGTTGCCGCCATATTTCTTTGGTTTACCGCTGCTGCCAGAATTATATTTATTTCTCGCTGCAAATGCCGCCGTACCGCCAGCTGCACCTTCAAAATCACTGGTTACTTCCATGTCGAGTAACTTCGACTTTATAGTATCCGCACTTATCGAAATGCCAGAATGTTCTATTGCCATTATCATTGGAGAATAGCGATCAGTCAAACCTGCTAATAATAATGATCCGACCCATTCATCTGTTATTGTAAATCCAGTGCCATTTAACTTTTGAGCCGTTTCGATCATTTGTGTGACATAGGTAGTCATCGAATCACAGTTTTCAAGTCTTATCGAAATCAAATGTCGAAGTAAGGTTATTTTTCTTGAGAAACCGGAGTCATCGAACATGGCTTTCAATTTTGTCCATAATTCTGCCGAGCTCCTGGTATTCCTTATATGCACGTACAATGCTGGATCGATGGTCAAAATTAGCTTTGCCTTCGTTTTGGAGTCGTCCACTGGCTTAACTTCGAAGTCTGCACTAGGTTTGATGTACTTTTCCATCCCTTCTAGTACCAACAAGTTTTCGGCCGCGAAACACCACTCATCGTAATTCTCTCTGCCTTTTAGCTTTGGCACACTCGCAATATAGTTCATAGTCATGTTTCCGCGAAAAAAAAAAACGTAACAATTTATCTATTTTATACTATAAAAAAAACTGATAAACCGGTAAATTTGCCCATAACCTATAAAGACACGTTAGCAGTTCGCAACAGACTATATTTGACATAAGAAAAAGTTTTTACACAACAGATTACAGATGGCGTTACTAGTTACTAAGTAGTGATATTTTGATACCTATTACAATAATTTTGCCTTCACGCTTATTGTTCTAAAATGGAATGTTTATTAAGGGAAGGATTAGGGTTTCAGCGTAAAAAAAAAAACACTTTTTTTGCGATTTTTTTTCTCAAGTATAGATTGAGCAATTTTATTCGAACCTTTTGTACATTATTGAGCATACTTTTGACTATGTTGTATAATTTTATCATGCAGCAATATTGAAACATAAGCCGATAACAGAGCTTCCTCCGAAGGTCTTGGGAAAAAAGACAATTTGCGGTGTTCACAATAACTCGGCCGTAAATTATCTCAAAATAAAAAACCATTAAAATTTAGTTAAATTATAATCAATTCTTCCCCCCAACAGTCTCTGATAATTTATTTTTTTTTATTTAAAAATTTTTGGCGGCCATCTAAAATGTAAACTGTTATTTTCCACGAAAAATTCCGCCATTTTGTGGGTGGGAAACATCCTTAATGTAAAAAAAAACGTTGGGGGAGGTATTTTATATGTAGAAAATCTGTACGAAGTTTGAAATGAATCGGTCAATTAGTTTTTAAATGGCCGTGAACACGGACTTTGAAAAAGTAGTTTTGAGAAAAACGCTTCAGGACAATAGCAATGAATAAACTGTATACCTGATTAACATATAATACGATATAATATACCGGATTAATAAGACAATAACTTCAAGAATATTGCTTAGATCGGCTTCAAATTTTAAGGACGTATTCTTGAAATGTTAAACAATAAGATAAGACAAAAAAAAAAATTGGATTTTTCGAAAGTGAAAACCCTAACCCCTCCCTTAAGGGCGCATTCGAGATAAAGCAACTATAACATTTTTAGACTTAAAGGGCAAAATTAAATATGTAATAAATTGTTCATGGGAAGAAGAGTGGAACGAAGAAAATGACAACAAATAAAGAGAAGTGAAGCCATTAATTTGTAAACTGGATCATGTAGACTTATGATAAGTCATAGAAATCTTACTCATAACTACTTATTTAAAAGTGAACCACAACCAAAATGTGAACAATTTAGAGTATATTATTCTTCAATTCTCCAAGTACTCATCACACAGACAAAACTGTAATATGCCTGAAGACTATAAGCAGATATTTAAAAGCAAAGAAAGTCTAAAAAACGTTATTGACTTTATAAATATACTACAGTTTACCCCCGTCGCAAGCGACGATTGTCTTTTGTGTGTGAATTAAATTTCATTTTAAATTTTAATTACATTTTTAAATTGAAATATTAAACTCTTTCCATATTTATAACCAAAGTTAGACAATCTTTCTAGTCCAATTTTTACTCTCGACTAAAACCGCCCTTGTGCCCCCAAATAATTTTTTTTGAATTATTTTTTTTTAATATCATAATCAATTATTACAAAATCCAAAATTTGAGTTTTCTCCAAAGTTTCCTACTGTGCCCGCCAATTTTTTCAACGCTCTCCTTTTTCATTTTCCAATTTCTAATTTTTAGTAAATGTTAGCATTGATCACCGTAATACACATGCCAAATTTCAACTTTCTATCTTTTACGAATTAAAAGTTATACACCAAAAAGTAAAAATATATTTTTTTATTTTTCTAAAATTACGTATTTCCAGGAAATTCAGGGAAAAATTCGAGGACGCCAAGCGTCTTAGAATTTTATTCTCAACGAAATAGACAATTTTTAAGAAAATGCGCGAAACCGTTTTCGAGCTACCATACACAACTCGCGGTCGCATATAAACAAAAAAACTTTCACTTGGAACATTAATTTTATATTTTATTTGAAGGAATCAATTAAATTGTTAAAAAAACTACAGATAATAATAATTACAACGACATCTAACTGATCCAATCTTATCTTCTAAAATTTTTGATAGACATTTAATTTTATGAAATTTTTTAAAGACATTCTTCAATAAAATAGATTAAATCAAAGTTACCCTTAGTAAAATATCAATGTCAACAGTAATCGGCTTTTATTTCGATTCTATCTGTAAAATACAAAAAGGGGTGTAACAAACCCCTTAAACGTGACGTTGAGGATGGAATAAAGAGTGGGTGGACTAGGGGTTGATTTCTTATCTGTTTAGGGTAGTTCTGGTATCACATATACTCGTATAAAAGGGTAAAGGTTCGTTGTGTACTAGAACAGAAAGGGTATACATAAAGCAAAAAGGGTAATGGCTAAATTGTACGCTTTACGGTTGATCTACTACTAAATCTATAGGTAGGTCACCATGAATGTACCATTATTCAGTTAATGTTTTTAAATTTGCATATGTGTACCATTACTAAGCTATTTTGAATTTGGGTTCTTGTGGTTAAATTACCGTTTCTATAGACTTATTTGTTTAGAGGTGTTAGTTGGCTTGTAAATAATACCCATACTATGGAATTGTTTATATATGATTGATGATTGTATTTAAACTATTAAAGAAAGCAAAATGAAAGAAAGGAGGAACCTTCTAGCTCAAAAGTACGTTTACTATATTGATAAATTTGATAGGAAATTGCAAAACTTTAAATTCTTTTATATCTATTATAAACATACTACAGACTCCATTTTATCTATTGGTAAAACTCAAAGTATATGTAAAATAGAGTATTTTCTTTATCTCTATCAGCCCCAAAAACTTCGAATACCCCAAAACTTACGAGTTCCTTCGAACTTAAAACAAAGAACTGATTTCCCGTTGTTCGTATTTAATATAATTGTTTTTGTCTTTCTGTGTTTTAATCTCCGTTACATTTCATCTCTCCTTACTGTAACATAATTATAAAATAAACTTAACCAAGTTTACTAAATATACGTAAAATATAAGTAATACTTTGAATTCCTTAATCCTTAATAAGCCTTCTTCTAGTTTGCACCTGCTGATTCTCTACCTTTCTCGTTCTTTTCTGTACTTCCGCTACCCTCACCTTCCTCCCGTGCCTCTACTTCTAGCTCTCACACTTTCTTTCGATGCTTAGCACTGCTCTAATAGTCAAAAATCCCAGGGACGCCAGACATAACTTATTTTCTGATAAACAAAATGTGTAAGATTGAGTAGTACCAAGTTATATGTCTCACTCACTCTTGCCCTCTCGCTCCTACTCATAGCGGAATTAAAATTGGGTCTAGGGGATGTTTGGCTCCATGGGTCAATCTGTCCTCTTGTAGAACGTTTTAAAACAGTTGTCTTGTAATAGCTTGTATTACCTTGTAGGCGCTTTAAAGCTGACAAAAAAATTACTTAAACTTACTTATAGCCTGATGGTCCATTTTTATATATTTTAGCGAGACAACTGTTTTAAAACGTTTTACAAGAGGATAGACCGATCCAAGGGGCCAAACATCCCCTAGACCCAATTTTAATTCCGCTATAAGTAGGAGAGAGAGGACAAGAGTGAGTGAGACATATAACTTGATTACCTGATACCTAGAAAACCACCGCTAAGTTAGTAGGTAGGTATAATACGATCATTGTACATACTAACACTACTCAATCTTACACGTTTTTTTTTTTTTATTAATACTTCACGGACTTTTTAGGACCACTGTTCCTACACATTTTGTTCATCAGAAAGTTGTTCAATTTTTGAGAAATTTCAATTATAACTTTGTTGCACCAAATTAATTAATAAAGAAGTTAACTGCTTTTTGTTAATATTTGTTTTTGAAATGTCAATTAACGTACTCTGCTAGCTTGAACGTATTAATAATCATATAGTATAATACTTTAATATGTAAATTATACGCTACATAATTATGTTGTTTAATGAGTAATAACATGACTTGTTTCCATTATAACATCATTTTCATTCTATAATCATAATTTAGTTATTCATGCATACAGTATTATAATAAAATTTCAAAATACGAAATATAGATAAAAATATAATTACCCTCTAATGTACACAAATTACAGCAGTAAGTAAAGTAACAAAGCTGAAAGCTTTTATTACAGATAAAAATAAAAAAAGCACTTAAATAGATTTTAAAAATAGAATTAATTCATTACTTTAAGCAAAGTTACTTTTATTACTGAAAGCTTTATAGAGTACTATTTTACCGACATTATTACTAAAGAGCTTTATAAAGCTTTCAGAGAAACGATAAAGTATTTCGAGCTTTAGTTTTGTTGTTGGATGCTATTTAGAGATGGCGTTGTTTTGTGGTTTGTGTCTTTACTAAATATATAAGGAAATAAGTTTTGACTAAAACATAATTATGAAAAATTAACAATTTAGTAAATTTTATAGTAAAATGTTTTATTACATGTTATGTAAATGACTGTATTGTGTTGGAATTTGTATATATACGTGTTTATTTACTTGATATGCAGATTATTTTGACCCAGGGATTAATTTATTTGACATATGACTGACATTTAAAGTTATTTTAGGGTTTGTAGGTTTTAGAAGTTTTGGTAAACGTGTTACGCAGCAATAAATTATATTTTATTGTTTATATTTTTATATACACATAATATTAGCGTGTATATATTTATATATATTTCTGGCTCTGCATTGTAACGGTTGTTACATTTTCATGCTGAAAAGCTAACAAATAATTGAATTTGTAAAAAATACAATTATATATGTTCAAGTTTTGCATAATAGAATGGATAACATCTGTAAAATATCTTACACCACTCTAAAGTGTGGTATACGTAAAGGGCAGAAGGTGCAAAGTGGTTATGAACTGAAAGCTATATTTGAAATAATTCCAATTACAATAATTCTATTTTTAACAATGAAAAATAGACGGTTTGTTATTTACCAAAGATATTAGTAAAATATGTATACGGGTACGAGAAATTGACACCTAAAATACTAAAATATTTTACTAAAAAATATATACGCAGAATTTCAACCATTTTTCATTGGGGCGAAGTATACCACCAAAATTATAAAGTAGTAGAAATCGCTGTAAAATTAAGATACATAAAGAAAGAGCTAAATTATTTAACACAGTTTTGAAGAATAATATTCAGTGCTATATTTTTTAGTAATATAAGTAATATAATAAAGTGAAGATTGTGTATTTTAACTGGGTTCCTCAAGATCAAACTGTTAATCACCTTTACTACCTTAAAGCTCTTGCTCACCTCTGTGAAAATATAAAAATAAAAAGACCCGAATTGTAGAAAAAAGTCACGGGTTCTTCATTAGGATAATGCACTGGCCTACATTGCATTGCCTGGTAAAAGTTTCACAAAGTATAACATCGAAGTATTAAAACATCCACCTTATTCGTTTGACCTGGAACCTTATGACTTTTATTTACTCTTTAAAGTCAAAGCTACAATATAAGGAACAAGAAAGTGGAAAAGCTCCTGGAAGAAGACTCCCAGTACTGTTTAGAACAATGGAAAACTCGCATAGAGCTGTGTAAGGATAGAGAAGTGATGTATATTAAAGAAGATAGTAATTAAATAAATATAAATTTAAAATAATGAGATTTATGGTAATCAGAATAACCATACGTAAAAATGAGGCCTAAAGATTTGACATTTGGTCCACAAAATTTAAATTTATAATCGTTTGAAATGTGAAGACCAAATGTCAAAATTAAATGCAATTTATGTGATCTTCTTTAATGACGTCACTCTAATGCTTTGTATATTTTAGGAGATATTCACTATGACCTCTTAACACATTATTCTCCCTTACGCTTATTACATTAAATATACTATCAAAACGCACCTCCATAAAATGTAATCTCCGTAATTGCGCAATTAGACAATATATTTATTACACATAAGCTCCCAAAATACACAAATATGCCATTCCGTTTAATAACACTGGTTGAATCTTCAGATTCTCCCTGGTTGTAACAAGGAAAGGCTTAAAACCCAATTCTATGAAATAGAAGTTATGCTACGTTTAATTTCGCTGACAAAGGACACCTCAGGAGAACTCAGAAGTGGGATTGAGACTACATGAAAACGGGAAGGGGAGGAGGACGTGTTGTTGATAACTTAGTTATCGTTAAAGGGTTCATTTTGAAGATAAGTTGACAATATTATTATGTTTATCAAAGATCGAAATAATAATTAAAATCATTTGAGTATTATTAACGTGTAATTATTTTAAATGAATGGAGAGGGGGGATGGGGGGTGTTGTTATTTTGTCATTCAAAATGTATAATATATATTATAATAGGCAAATTATGTATAGAATTCTCGGTAATGTATTGGTTATTATTATTAAATTTAATTTCAAGTAAAATATTTAGCTGCCGGTTTTATAAATCATGTCACAATTTAATAGCGTGGGATGGATTGGTCCAAATTGCGATAGAATCGCATATGTAAGGACAGTGACCAAAAACGTTATGAATCGCTACCTACAAGCTGTTACTAATTTGTGTTTCTTAAGAATTTGATAAAATTAAAATATATTGTTAATCTAGGTGTATTTAATTTGTCAAGAAAAAAACGAAATTTTTCCATCGATTGTGAAGCGAGAATATTTAATTAAAATGCACATAATTAACATGCAACGGGCCGATAAAGTATATGGTTTTTCAACAAGAACTTTGTTTTTCAATAGGGGCAACAACATAACAGTTTTAGACATTTAGTTTTTTGACATATCAGTAGTAGATGCTTTGGCAATTGTTACATAATAAAAATCCACTATGAAAATGTTGGATCTGTAAAAGTTACATGTTTCTGGAAAAAACACTTTTTCAGATGAAGCCCATTTTCATTTATCTGGGTACGTCAACAAGCAAAATTTCCGCATTTGAGATTTGGAAAATCCAAGTCAGATTGTTGAGAAGTGTCTCAACGTGCCAGTGTATTAGCTTGATCAAGCTCTTTATCAGCTTGAAGTGATTGAAACATTTGTCAGCGTGGTCGTGATGGACATTTGACCGATATCATATCTCCATCATAATTGCCAAAACTTACTCTTTCAAATACAATAAAAATTTGAATTATTTTCATCTAAAATCCTTGTTTTAAAACACCCTATATAAAGTTTTGTGTACTTATAAAGAATAACTTCACAAGACCTAATTAGCTTAATCTAGTTATTGTATTCTTTGACTATCGGATATGTAAACATTCACCGTACAAGACTATTCTACATTACATAAATATTGCTGAATGTCTTCATAGATAGATTGCAATGTCTCCTTATTTAATAAAAAACAATGACATAGTTTACGTAACACGTAATTTATCTTAAGTTAGACAAACCTACTAACCTATTAAAAAGAATTCTTTCTGTGCAATACGTCCCTGACTAAACTGGCTTTTAGATCTGTAAATAAGGCAGTGAATATAAACACATAACAAAGAAATATATGCTATAAATAATAAATCAATATTTTTTTACGTATTTGACATTTAACTATACGCCAGTACAACGTTGAATCAATTTCTTCATTCAAAAAGCACAGAGCTTTACAAATTATGATGGAAAAGTTTGACTAATTGATAAATAAGTTACCAAAACAAAACAAAAGCTTTCTCAAAAATATGTTCCTGATATAAAAGCTTTAATATTATTTACTAAAGTACTAAATGTCAAAGTTCTAATGAGTTTTGAACTATCTGACCCCCTCCCCCTCAACCCCACCTTGTTAATTACAGTAAATTGTGGTTATGCTGGCAGGTATTCTATCAGGTATCGTTTCATGAAGTTCAATATATCAAAAGAAACGAACAAGATTCAAACCACGGTCTATCGTCCACGAACCAGAACCAGCCAGTAAATCAAGTTGTGTTAGAGAACAGAGAAGTGACATCACACAGTGTAGATATCCTGCAGGATGTGCGCTGTAGGATATCGTAGGTTTATTGAGGAATTAGTTTAATAGTCCTCCATTCCTAGCTTCCTCTCAATGAGGGTCAAACACTATACTGGACGAATCAGTAGCGCGCAAATAATATAAATAAAGTGGATTACATTTAAATTAGATTCATTTTTGCAGTTGGGTAGACTTTTTCAGCTTACATTTTATAAATTACTTAAGCGGGGGGAAAAGGTTTCAACTTTCTTTTTTATTTATTTACAACATATTATTATTGTACAACATATTAAGTTTATTGTGTGAAAATTTGAAGTCGATTGGAGTAAAACTGTTGGAGATATATAGTTTTAAGTCTTCACTTTTCTGGTCTGCTTTCGTGTTACTTTGAAACTTTAAAATGCACTTTCTCACACATAGCTTTTTCAGAGTCGGTGTCCCCTCTAACTCAAAATCTACTGGACCGATACTTTTAAAATTTTGCACACTCTTTCTTTAGATAAATCATTTAATGCCGAGGTATTTCTTAATTCAGATTTTTTTCAGGCAAAATAGGTATTTTGACTTTTAAGTGCTGTAAAAAATTGAAAAATCAATAAAAAAAAGAAAAACTCGACAGTGTTACCTGCAGAAACTTATCAACTAAAGAAATCATTTTGATTTTTCGATTACAGAAAATCCAGTTATGGGTTATGAGTGGCACCGCAATGTTACTTTTTTGTGAAGTCTGCAGAGATGCGCTGTCAATGCCTCATTTCTTGATATTTATTTATGAAAATTTCACAAAGTATTCTTCAAATGTCACTTTATCCTGTAGTAATCATAGACATAATTATATATTAACTGTGTCGTCAAAAACCATTATCGAAAATATGCTTCATTTTTATCGTTTTGACTTAATAAAATATGTTCGTAATTACCAAATAGCGAAACTATCTGCTAAATCTTATCAGCGCGACACTGAAATAGAACTTGATTAGAGAAACACACAACTCTTGTGAGATCGTAAGTTATAGCTCAACCACACCTCTTGTTCACCCCCTTTCTCTTTCACTATCCGTCTCTAACTTCCTCCAACAATCTTCTTGATTTTGGTAGATAGAATTGGAATTGAGTATTTAATGTTTTTGGATCGTTTTGGAGATCTATTAATATCTTTACGAGTTCCATAATTTCCAAGTGTGTGTGTGTATGTGTGGTGGATTTGTATAGCTATAGGGCGAGTTAAGTCGTAGAAGAGGGAGTGTCACTATATTAAAGGTTAAATAGAAATGTTCTAGATCAGGGGTTCGCAACATTTTGGACGAACACTTATTTATTTTGCAAAGATATTGAATTGTATGTTGTTCACTAATGAACCCATAGCCCAGTGTTGGCAATCGTACCATAATGGAGGTAGATGTACCATAATTTTGACGTTTGTACAATCTACCATCCTTGTTGTACCATAATGAGGCAATCTACCATAATTTTGAAGAATCAAAAATTTATGAATTATGAATTTGATTTTCTATTAATAATTCTTATTTATTATTATATTAATACATTCTATATTATATTATTTTGTCTTAAATGACAAAATTTGACAGACAATATTCCAAAATAATCCCAATCAAATTCAGACGACAATTATGAAATTTTTTTTGTCAAATATTTAAGTAAATATAATTTTTAAATACAAAAGTATTTGTAAATTTATATTCATACCAATAAAATATATTAAAAATATGACTATTTTATTCGTTACTTAAAAAGAAGATATATTGTATTTAATTATTATTTATTAATTACGTTAAAACTAACTTCTTTAATAAAGATAACAACTAATATGATCTCACTTAAATTAAAGAAAATACATCTAATCCTACTTTTATTTTAACCAAATTTGAATTTGGCACTATGAAACATCGAAATATATATATTCATTTAATCTACCATATTTTTTTTGCAAATGTACCATAATTTTACGGTCTTGGTACCATAACTTTTTTTTCAGACCTGCTAACCCAGCCTTAGCCTTTAAAGACACACCCAGTCTTCACCCTAAAAAATGACGTGTACAATGTAAAGTCCACTAACGGTAAAGCATATTATTTTTCGATGCTCAAGGTACTCGTCGCACAGACAAGACTAAATATGTCGCAGGAATATATGCAGATATTTGAAAGCAGGGAAAGTCTGAAAAACCTTATTGACTTTATCAATAAAACGAATTTAATCTCTTTATTTTAAGTACCCATACTCGTGTCTATAAGTTGTAAATTATATTACAAATGTTTATAAATGTATGTATATTCTTTAAGGTGAAACCATACTTGGCCATATTTGATTCGCGAAATATAGATGGCGATACTATACAGCAGGTTAAATATTATCAAAAAAAACCATGTTATTTTATGTTTAAATCGTTTTATGTAAGTAACTATAAACACGAATCAAAATCTAAAGCTGCAATTAGTTAGATGAATAACGTATCTACATTTTAAGCTTTCTTTTTTCTTTAAGCAAAAATAAGTTTTTTAAATGAATATTGCTATTCCTAAAATGGTTGTCTACACCTGATCCAGACTTTATGGAGTGTTTATTAAGTTTGTAATTAGAAAATTAATGCCTCATAAATATTTATATAATTTTTTATTACTGTATAATATCTAGAAAGGTTTTTCGTGATTCTCTGATCCAACAGAATGTTCTTTGCTTTACATTACGGTATATTACGTGACGCGTTACGCGTTACGGTAACGTCGAGCGATGCGATTATTTGCTTAATAATGTTGACACACTGTTAATGGGTTTTAAAATGAGACAGCTAATTGGTGTCGAATAGCTGCCTTGATTAAATGAACATATTCACCTGAGGCTGTAAGGCAGTGACGCGAATTATTTTACTTATTTCATATTACGGGATGAATTATATATAACATTGGGTTTTCTAATGTAATATTTATATTTATATAGACACAGGGTTACTGGTAAAATGTCACGATTCTTTTAAGGAGTTGTAGGGGAAGTCATTAGTTATTAAATGACCTATAAAATTAAGGGTAAAAGTGCACCAATTTCAAGATACTTACAAATTCATTATTTTTTAGAAAAACATAGAATATAGACAATATTTAAAATTATTTTAAAAAAAAGCAACCAGTTATTCTAACTTATATTAACAGCATAAAACAAGAGACAATCTTTAAACATTTTAAAAATAGTGCTCCGAAATTATGACACAAATTACGATATTGTGAAAAAAATGTTTATGGAATTGACATTTCAAAAACATCTACACTTTATTGGCTACATTGTTAAAAATGTTCTTAATTTTAATACAAATTTAATAGACAAATGCGTCATAAAATTAGGAACCGGTTATTAATTTGTTTTAAGATACATTTTGGTCCGAATTTGTTAAAAAAAATTTTGAAAATGCACTGTATGTGTTATGCAAATTAATATACCTGGATCTGATTTTTTTTAATAGCTGGTTCTAAAATACGTTTTAGAAACTGTTCTAAAATTTATACAATTTCTTTTAAGCAAGATTCTTTAAAACGAGATTCAAAAACAACATTATAAGTAATAGAAGTAATTACGAACAAGGAAAAATCATTTAAAGCATTATAATCCGTTACATTTTGAAGTTCTTGTCAATTTTCATTAAAAATTAAAAAGAGATCATCAAAATATTAATTCACAAAATATTTTCAAAATGTGAGCCTCTATTTCGAACGCAAGGGCAATTTGCAGTGGTTAATCAGTGATTTTGAAAATCATTAACGGACGGCACAGATTCATCCTACTCCTAGGTACGGACCTGTCGTTCATAACAGTATTATGTATGCTTTATTTAAACACAAGCTCAGTCTGATATGAAATAAATAAATACAAGCACACAAAATTTAATTTTACTATTAAAACACGCGCGTGTTCGAATGCAACGTTGTGTCAAAATTTCAAGTCAATCGACAGACTACTTTTCGAGTATTGCTGAGTTTTTATATATAAAGATCCCATAAAAATCTGTCACAATTTCGAACAAGTTACTCATAAACTTTTTTACACTAATATATTCTAATTATGCCCCAAACATACAAATTAGTATCATTACCTACAATAAACGTAATTTCAAGATAATGGTCTTACATTGGTTTAGAGTTAGTCTACATCATTTTTCTTCATTTAAAAAGTAATTAATTCTACAGAGTGTCCCATTAACAACGAAAATCCGCTGTGCACTGTGCTCGGTGCTTTCCAGGAATTCTTAATTTAAAATCATTATTATATTGTAAATGCCACGGCTAAGATATAGTAACCCACCTATCTACCACCCTTATTTGTTTCGCTCTTAAAACTCCAAGCAGCCCTTAAAATGTTGAACGGTGCTATCTATAGCGGTATTAGTGAATTAAATTTTGGATTAGAATGTAAATAATTACAAAAACAATTAATTTACGCCGAGAGATTTATATAGTATAGAGATATTGCAACATCACTTTAGACGGTAATAAAAATGTGAAGAAATTATATTATGTTGTAGCTACTACTATAAGTGAAAGAATGTAGACGTTGTTTGCAATATACCGGCATCTGCAGGATTTTCTCTCCCCATCAAATTTTCTGCAGACGCAATAAAGTGTAATTAGGCTTATTTTAAACTTTAATAACCAAAAGCAATAGTGTACTTAACTGAAAGAAAATTTAATTTACACTTTTTGCTGTATGACTTATTTAATCCGAAATAGATAGAAAGTTGAAATTTTGCTATTTGTTTGCAAAATTTAGAAATTCATAAATTGAAAAAAGGACTTAGAGAATATTAGTGGAATTTTGGAGAAAGTTGAAATATTGTATTTTTTAATAATTGAGTGTAAAATTAATAAAAAGAAATGAAAACTTTTGGAGCACACAGGGTCTGTTTTTGGTCAGATTAAAAATTGATCTAGAAAGTTGAAATTTTATGTATAGGCTTACTTTGGTAATAAATTTATAAATCAAATAAAAAAAGTTACCTCAAATAACGCATAAATTTTAATTCTTTTTTAAATTAACTAATTTACAACTTAATGTCAATAGAACCCCATTCCTACTCTTTGAGTTTTAAGGTTTTAATCTAAAATGTAAGTTTCAACTTTTGAAATATGAAGAAATAAAGTTAATTGTATTAGATATGTTAATAAATGCATGCAATATTCATATTTGTATATCAATATCTTGCTTTTATTTTTAATTAATGTTAGAATTAAGATTTTTTTGTCTCAATTCATTTATATTTTATACCTAGTTGTTTTATATACACTGCTCTCTGTGGGCAAACCATAATATTTCTTATGTAAACATCTTTTGTTTATATGAGTCACTTCTCTAGAGTTCGACACTACGCATTTGTTCCTAATTCGTTCTTATCGCTTCAACACTCAAACCTACAGCACGCTTAACCTTTTGCTGCATAAACATATAATAATTATTACACATATTTTTATTTATAACTTAAACCGCGAGTTACATTTACCTAGTGTCGTAACTAATATTCTTATTAACTAAAATATTTAATCAATTTATATGTAATTCAATAGTGTAGTTTAAAATAAATGTAATCTAAAAAAGTTCTGATGTTTTGCTGTGTCTTTTGATATAAATAAAAAATTGCTATTAATTACTTAACAGCTAAAAGGTCCTTCATAACAAAATTGTGCGCCCACTAAGCTATTGTATCGAAGTTTGAGAACTTGGATACCGCCGACAGATTGCAGATACGCCTTAGCAGCTTATAGATCTCTATAAGGTCCAAACACCACATTCAAAATACAATAATTTATATTGTTATGACGCATGATTTCACAAGTTCAAAATTACATTTAAGGTTAAAACCTTAAATTAAACTAAAAACTGTGAGCGGGAATGAGGATTAAATAAATTTAATGACACTAAACTACCATCTTCTATCCAGTGAACCACTTCCTCCTACTTTAAATTCTAATTTGTTGGTATTTGTAGTAGGAATAAGTGTGTGGGAACTCGAAATAAAAACAAAATATTTTTAAGATTAAGTCTATATAATGAAGTAAAATATTTTACTTTGAAAATGGAATGAAAACTTTATATGAAAATGTTAAATAATTTGAAATCAAGCGTCGCTTTGCGACAGGGAAAACGCTAGTTTTATATAATTTTAGATAGTTCAGTTCTGGGCACCGTCTGTTAGTTTACAATATTATTCCAGATAAACTCAAAACGCGGAAATTGAAATTCTCGTACATTTCTTTGTATCAACAAACACTTCAATTGAATAAACAAATCCTTACAAAACGAACATGGAAAATATATTTTTATTCAAAACCTCCTAACAAAAGTAGATTTCTATATTTTTCTTTCACATAGCATATGTACATATAATGATATCGACATTTAAGTACATATATTCCATGCAATATGTATGTAAAAAAAAGGTTACGGATAGGTCACATTAGGGGTGATCTAGGGGTAGTTATGACCGAACTGAGTGGATTATTGTATCAGGGGACTTGAAGTTTAGTCCGTATATATTCCAATGCTAACCCTCATTCAAACCCCACCCTCTTTAGCCCCTCTGAGACCAAAACCCGTAGAGTTTAACCTACGACAAAAACCATTTTTTTTTTCGTGTTTATATTTCCTGCTCGATATTGTGACAGGTGTAACGACATTCTAATATTTACAAATAATTTATATTTTGTTGGTTTTTATTTTGAAGTTATTATATAACTTACAGTTTCTACTGAAAAGTTAACATTTCACCCAAGCTAAAACCAGCAAAGAACGCCGTCTTTTGATTAACATAATACTAGAAATCTCTTCGGATATAAACTGATATGTAATACTTATATTATAAAAATATAAGTGTGTCCCATAAAAATTATACACATAATAAACAACAACTGACAACCGCAAATGTTCACAAAAAACAAATGAAACAACAAACGTGTTTTCCTTTAATCTCACCTACTCCAGATGGGAATGTGTTTTGTTTACTAAAACAGTTTTTAAAGACAAAAATGTTTTAAGAACTGTTGCTTTGTTGTTTTTGTTCGTCCGGCATTATGTATCAAATCTTGTTCGTTTAAGTGCGCTTTGGTATCTTGCTAGTGCTGTCTTAATAATACAGATATAACTAAACTAGTATAGCGCTAATACCCAGTAAACATTTGGTGAAATAGAATGGCTAGGTGAAGTTCTAGTCACTAGTACATTTCAATTCTAACGTTTTGCAAGTTGGAGCAACACACAGAAAATCAATTTTAGTTCAAATTGATGCCCTACCTGTCACAGGAGTCACTTTTATTCAACAGTGAGTAGTCGTTGCGCCGTCTGTATAGCTCATAAAAGAAATATTCTCTATGAATGACTAAATAGAAAACAAACGCATTCATGGCAATAGAAATGACATAGAATTTACTCCATAATGTTTACTGGGTATTACAAGTAATGGTTCATCCAAATAGCTGGCTTGTACAATCACTTATTGTATCTATTGTTCGAGATGACGATACATCGAGCTGTCAGGTTATTCCCATGGCATTCCTTGTCCGAGCCTGATAGGGCACCCTGTCGGGCAAGCGCTAATAATACATTCCCTGTCAGTACAAGATCGGGCCCTCGTTATCTCTGGTAACAATTCTACTCATGTGCTGCTCTAATAAGAATAAATGGCTTAGATAACTAATTTTGTAAGGACGATTACAATTTTTATATAACTAGCTTGCTACCACACTAGAAAATACGTATTTAAAATGTGTCTTCTCTCTTTATAACAGATTCGACTTACAGTTTCCTATTTCCATTTGTTTTCCCGTTATTAATGGAACACGGAATTAACTAATAAAACCTTGTTTTACATTTTCATTGGTTTCACATTTTTATGTCTCTGGTAATGCTTATTTCCGGTTATCGGGTAATTGTAACACAATTAAAAATGCTACTTAATATTATCAAAACGTGATATTTGCTTCTTTTTCTTATCATCTGTCAATATCACTTTGTTCTCAGCCTACCACTTATCTTGGTAGAGTCTAGACATCTTTACTCATTTCTAAAAACGATACAAAAAAGAACAACCTGTCGGAGTTTATTGTAAATTATCGTGTTTCTTTTACTGGCGTCGCATCGAATCGGTTAAATTCGTCTGCGCTTAATTAAATCTACTCTAAGACTACTAGTGCGCGAAGACAATTAATGAGTCCGTTTCAGGGTTATTTGCAACGCAAAATTGATTGCCTATTTCGATCTGTAGTCTACACCGTTTAGATATCTGGATTTCCAGACTATGTTTTACTCATTTATTATCAGGTGTTAACTAATTAAGTGTATTGGTAATAGCGTATTTCTAAACGGACTTGATTTTCTGTATTTTTATCTCTTATTAGGTTTTATAAGAATAACATCAGAATTTTTAGTTGTCTCGCCATTTGTCTGTCAATTGAGTCCATTTCTATTATATTTGGACCACTGTCTGTTATATACCTACCAATTTTCAGTCATATCAGTCAGTTAAAGCTAAAAATATCTGACATATTTATACCACATTGATCAAAAAGTTCGCAGAATGACAAATGTATAATATTCTGATCATTAGTATATGAGTTACAAGTGACGCTATTAATGTAATTTTCAAAACAATGAAAAAATCTGAATTTCCAGTATTCATAAAGCATTGGTTTAAAATACTGAGTCTGAATAACACTTGTCAGCTCATTGTCTTGCTTGAACGGTATTCAATAAACTAATAAAAAACACAATATTTATTATAATTATTGACTCTTAAGGTTTTCAAAACAATCGTAAGAAAATTATCATTGTTATATTACAAAATATTCGTTTCATCATAAGTCGATGTTGTGATTGTATTAAAAATACAAATTTTAACAGTAAACATCTATAAATGTAATATCATAATTTAAACTTTTACTACGAATAAAGGGTACTTTATAAAATACTTTATCTTAATAAATATGTACATATTCAATTCAAGATGATATTAAGACAAGTGATTTGTTTTGGTCGTTGTTGATGCGAAATGTCACCTGAGTTATTGAAATTATTATAATGCTATAAATGAAAAAGTTTTTCTGATGATTATTTATTTCAA
This sequence comes from Panorpa germanica, assembly GCA_963678705.1. Classification (NCBI taxonomy): domain Eukaryota; kingdom Metazoa; phylum Arthropoda; class Insecta; order Mecoptera; family Panorpidae; genus Panorpa; species Panorpa germanica. Next base: position 4,440,381 of record OY783223.1, on the reverse strand, counting down.
TGTATTTGCCATTTGGCTTTAAATAAATAAATTAGATATCATTGTTATTAATTACATTTCATTTGTGTTCCTTATTCTATCAGCTCATTTTCTCTCCATTCAAAAAAAATAAAATAAACTTAACCCTTCTGCTTCTCTCTTCCTGCTACTATCTCTCCTGTTTCTACTCTATCATTCATTCTCTTTCCTCTCTACTTCTCCCTATTCCGCCATTCACCTCTTTCCTTCGCTGCCTCCAATTATATAGACAAAAAACACATTGTAAATAGCAATATCTGCGTCAATTTTTGAACGCTACAATCAATTTATTTCACCAATTAATTAACTAACGCACCAATAAAATGGTATTGTTAATTAAATAGACATTAATATAAACGACTTTTATAGACAGCATCCAATCAAATAAAAACCGACTTTATTGATTTACTAAACCAACAAATTATGTTTCCTAATTTTATTTCCGTTCATTCAATTTATCTTCTTCTTCTTCTTTAGCGAATTTATTACAAACTATACGAGTACGGTTGGTTTAATGCATTATTGCATAATTAATATCGTTATACATTCTACTGAAGCTATTAGATAATTAGTGCCATACGGTAAAGAGCAAACCAAGTTGAAAGGGGCGCGAGGGGAGAAGAAGAAGGTAAGAAAGATGAGAGAGAGATGTTTCTACAGGAAGTGAGAGCTCGTGGTTTTATTTCTGTAACCTCCTGACACAGTTAGAGTCACTGGAGTGATAAGGATGAGATAATAAAATCAACCGCAAGAACAATTTTATGTTTAATCATAAAGAACATGGATTGAGACATTAGAAGAAGAACTACGTGTATGCGGGTTACCTGTGTATGAGAAAGGGGTTGAGGTGTAAGGGGTGGCAATTTAAACATTTACACATGTTAAGAAAATCCACATATATATATAAGACAAAATCTCTAATTTTATTAGGAATTGTAAATTTTCAATCAAAGTTATGTGTTGTTCTTATAATCAAAGACTTTTATTTTAGTCATTTACATACACATTATAATAATTACACTGTTTAACTTAAATCATACTATCGTACCGGAAATCAAAGCAACGACATTTAAAGTTTATTATTTAAATTGTCAATTCCTTTTTATCTAATTTTATTATAACCTAACAATATGCACAGTGAGTTCTGTCAGCTTCAAATATCAATTATGTTGGCTATAATTCTTTACAACGTCAATTATGAAGTCCATGAGTGTATGGTAACTGTTTTACCGACAGACGAGCTTTGTACCAACTAAAGAAATATAATTTCTTTACAGAATATTATTAAAAATCAACATTTACTATTTCCAGACTTCTCTTTAACGGGATTCCAGATTGCCTTTGACGTGAATCATGTATAATCAGAATCTACTGAACAAAACTTTATTGTCCCTCCTCTCGAACGAGAGTACTAGCGCTCTGCTACATCAACCGACTGAATGGCGCGCTTTTTAAAAAAGGAAGTTATGCTGTCGCACCCTATATGATGACTTTAGACAGAATATAATTGAAATCATCATTCCAAGTAAATAACGAAGATAATTCAAGATAATAAAAAGTATTCTTACGCAATTAAAAGACAATTCACTAATAAAATATTTGAAATAGCAAACGTAAATAAATGAAAAGCTTAGAATACAGTAAATATATATATTTACGATCTCATCTGATAGGATACGATCTGTAGAGTTAATATAAGAGACAGTAAATCAGAGATTGAAAAGACCATCTTGTATGTCTTTTCTAGAGTTGGAACGTGATCAATCGGAACATCTGTTGGCTGTGGAACAGAGAAATAAAAGAACCGCTGATATAGATGACGACAATGAAAAATATTGGGGGAAACAAATCTGATATGTTGCTTTGTTGCAAGTATGAAAATTGATAATATTAAATTGATTAGTAAATCAAGCAAACAGAAATAAGATTAAATTATGTAAAAATTATACAAATATTTTTTGATAATATGTAATATATTTTGTATAAATATATATTAACTGCCTTGTGTCTTCATTTTTAAGGGTCGATTTTTCAATTGTTGATTGAAATTGATGTTAATAAATGTGTATTGGCGCGTCTATTTTATTAAATATCTAAATATTGACGGAGATATAGCAATTAAAAATTTGAATTATAGTTTTAGCCCTAGAAATGGTCGGCCATATTTGTATGACGTGAAATGCATTTTAACGTCAGTTATTTGTTGAGTAGGTCAGTGCTGTGGTAATGTTTTGTAACAGTTGGTAGTCGAAATAATCAAGTCAAAGAATAATAAGTTTTTACTTTATTTAACCCTGTTACGGCAGACATAATATTGGAATTTGATTGTTCCTTGAAATAGCTGTAAATAATATTTGATATTTTTATATATAAATGCATATAGCAGAGATTTATAAGCTGTAAGGTTGGTAACCTGTAAACTTGTCAGAGTTCTGTCAAGAATATATCTCTTTTACGCTCTGTTGTATAAAAGAGATAGCAACTAGCGGCTGTGATGTAAATGCATTTGGAATGCTATACAACGTTGAATCCCTTTAATAATTAAAGAGACAAAATGACTTTTTTAATTGTTAATGTCTCTTAACACATAAGGAGTTATTAAAAAATAATTGGACATTTGAGGTTCTAGTAACCCACTTTATCAATATATAGTACACTTTTACAGAAATTAAGATATAGGACACATGGCCATTGAGTACAGTGCTACCAATTTGCTACCAACTTATATTTCGCATTAACTGTAATATTAATTGTTTTGTAGATTTGTTTATTAACACATGATATTATCAAATTCACATGATTTTGAGGTAGTTGAGACAGCTAGGTATTTATAAAATTTAACGGTGCATAATATTAATTAACAACCAACTAAGCTTATTAATTATTGTCAATGTATTGACAGGTTTATCATTGAAAACTCTGATCTATGTATATCTGTTCAGTTCCGGGATTTAGCTACAGAGCACAGAACTGCATCATGGGATAAATAATATATTGTATTGTAGCAGTACTGGGAATGAGACCGGATCCGGGAAACAGTGACCGAATGCCTATAATCCTATTATACTTCCGGCTCTTATTCATTAATGTTCTATTGACTAATTTCGTGATATCCTGACACAGGGTTGTACTCAGATACTGGACAAATTCAACTTAAGCCAGGAAGAGTGGAATAGTTTTCAATAAACTTAACTATTTCAATAAAATAAAATTAACATTGTCAATTAAAAAAACATTATAGCATAAAATTTAAATATGTACGAATTCAAATTATTTCATGTTTAGGGTTTATTGGATCTCTTTTTGGTCTTATCAGGTAGATACGATACGATACTATAATATTAATTAATAATAAAATTCAGGAATAGTACAGGAATACTCTTTTAAAAGTGATTCGTAAAATGTTTCACTTTATATAAATCAGATCTGTTCGATCAAGAAGGTTCTAAGAAATAGGGCCCCTAGTCATATTTAAATTGTTTCCATTTCGTTACTTGTTTCGATTCCATCCCAATTTCTTTAGTATTATCTATCTATTTATCCTGATTTCTCACAATTTTATTAATATATGTAATATACGTATCAAAAATCAAACATGCAAATCAAAAATCCGCTGTATTGATAAACATTAAATACAGCTCTGAATTGAATTATTCCATTTGATCTGAAAGGCCATATCAAATATTCTGGTTGAGAATTATTTGTTATATTGGGTAGCATTGTTATGAAGACGCTTTTGTTCTCTTTGAATAACATTGCATTGCAATTTGCAACAAAATCTGCATAGCCCAGATATGTGGATAACAGCATTGCATCAAAACCCACTAGTAGCACTAATCTCATTACAAATCAGTCCAATAATTTCCCTATTGTACCTTAACTACAATGGAATGTGACGTTCAAATGGCAGAACGTGATATCAAATTTACAAATAATTGACAAGTGTATATATGTTTGGTTAGGAATTTTGAAAAATACTCTGTACTTTGAAAATTTACCACTTAAAGTTTGTTTTGAATATAATTTCTACGTAATGTTTCTACCGATATTACCGGGTTCTATTTAGGAACATGATAGGGTTCTATTTAAGAACCTGATAGGGTTCTAGTTAGGAACCTGATAGGGTTCTAGTTAGGAACTTGATAGGGTTCTAGTTAGGAACCTGATAGAGTTCTAGTTGGGAACCTGATAGGGTTCTATTTAAGAACCTGATAGGATTTTAGTTAGGAACCTGATAGGGTTCTCTTAAATATCAGACTGAGCCACACCGAATCGTGGCCGGGTTTAGCAAATATTATAATAAATAAATTATTAAAGATATTATATACCTTATTTTAGTTTGGAATGTGTTTGACAACATGATTAGTGGCAGATATATATGCACACGCCAAACTTTCTAAAACTAAACATAAGCAGAAAATGATTACGCATATTGCCATATGCTATACTCTTCTTACAACTTAAAACTAAAGTAAAAACATGAAATAGTAGATGGGAATACCCTTTTAAATCATACGAAAACAGTAGCTTAAGGTCCACTTCAATAAACATACGTATTTAGTCTTTCATCTTTAATAATGTTAAAAATAAAAACCCTCTAAATTAAAACCATCTTTCAGATCTTCCCACGTACCACAATAAGATTATAAATAAGCCAGATTATAAATATCTGTAAAAAATTTGGGATGCGCTAAAAATAAAACATAAAGACCAATATTTTTAAAGAAATCGTGTAAAAGAACTGACAGTACAAACATCTTAAAGACATTAATTAAAAACTAATGAATGAAGCTTTATTAAATCATATTCACAAGTTCTTGTATGTAATTGCGAACTTCGACATAAAATACATAACAAAAAACAAGTTAATGATAAGTCACTTTGTAAAGTTGATGAAAGAACTGTTGCGAAATGGACGTACATACATATTTTAAAATAATAATTATACCTTTTAGTTTCAATGAATACAAATATTTGTTAACTTTAATTAATTTTATTTTACATTGAGTTTGTTTCATAGTCACATTTATATAGTTGTTAATATGAATAGCAGAAACTTTTCAGCTTGTTTAATATGTATTTCGGAAACTTTAAACTGAGACAGTGTTAGTCTTCTTTCGTTCTACAAACCATTACTTTAATTACTATTAACTTTTTCAACTTTTAACATTTTGCAAATATGTTTTCTCCTATTATATGACACGTGTTATTTCGCTTAAGTTTGTTGTTCAGTTTGCACGTGTTACACTGTAAAAAACTTTATCGAAAAAATGCTTTAGACGCGTCTTTCTTAGACTAAGGCCTGTAGCACACTGCAAGCGTATTCAAGCGAATTTTGGCCGGATGTATACGCGCTACTACGCTTTACCTTTACGAACCCTGTAAATGTAACGAACCTCGCCTTCAATTTGAGAAACACAGATTTCATTAACAAAAGTCAGTTAAAAGGAAGAGATTATTATATGTTACATCCAAATTTAAGTAAGAAGAGATGGTTTAGAAATGAGTCCCGCAAAATTATATCAACTATAATCAGAATCAAAAGTAATCATTGTAAAACTCCAGCTCACCTGTACAAAATTAATATTAAATCTGACGATAGATGTCAATGTGGTGAAGAAGGAACTTTGGATCATATTATATTTGAATGCATAAATTATAGTTTAGAAAGATCAAAATTGAATAGTGATATATTAGATGTGATTAAAACTTTTCCTGTTAATACTAAATTTTTGTTAAGTGATTCAAAATTAATTAGTGAATTATTGAAATATTTAAAAATTTGTAAAATTGAATTATAAATTATAAAAGATGCATAAAAAATGTTTGATGGTGGCTATGACGAAAGAAAGTCAAGGCAAATAAGTAAATAAATATAAAAAAAAAATAACGAAATTCGCACACTGCAAGCGACTAAGCCGTCCGAATACGGGCGTTACATAGCTCTCATACTGGGAACGTATATCAGCGAATTTTAACAAAACGAATACACTGGAAGAGGATATGAAAGAGAATGCAATAGTCTCTTTCATAACAGTGGTGTATCAATAAAAATTAAATTAAAAGTTTGTTCTCATGATTAATTATGTTAGTGCAAAACAACTCCAATACACCCTACAGTACACAAGTTTGACTTGGCGTACTGTCGTATCGGTACGTGGTATGTATTTTTTGCTAAAACTACATAAAAAAGGAGTTCACAAAACTAGGCCCGGATTTGAGGGAGTGCAGGCGGGGCTACTGCTCCGGGGCTTCACAAGATAAGGCACCCCCCCTTCCCCAATAGAGATAAAAGAAATAAATTTTTAAAAAGACTTGATGAAAAAAAATTGTTTCTTTTATTCGGAAAATAATTAGCGGCCTCAGCTTCTTCGTTGCCCCAGGGCCTCCACACCTCTAAATCCGGCCTTCTAACATTCTGATGAAATGGCAGGTCCTTAACGTCACAAAGAGCACTGATTTTTGAAAATAATTGATGTTATTTATATATAGCAATGACCTAAAAATAAATCTCTTGATATATACCTATAAGTTTTACCCTTATTTTTATTTGCTATAATTTTTTAGTGAGGTCTTTTAAGTATATTGTTAGTTACAGATATTCTTGAATATCCACCCGTCGCAAAATAGTGATAAACCCCGCAGTAAAATTAAATACGCGCATGAAACCCTTCCGTATATATTCATCCCGAATGATGATGGTGATACATTTTTTAAAGATGTTGAATTATTAAAATAGGTACAACGTCTTAAGGGACCAGCAGCAACGGTTATAGTTACGCATCCGGTTCCGCTTGGGATAACACCCAGAGAACTTTAAGACATTTTCCCACGACGGCAATTCCATTAATATCCTGGCTATAATACCTATTTACTGCGTAACATTTTATTGTAGGATTTTCACCTTCACATTTCGTGCTTCTTATCAATATTCCATTGTGATTTTGACAGGCTTTTATTGACGACAGAAGAAGATTGGGAAGGGGAGGGGGGTGTGTGGGTGCAAAGATATGACACTTGTATGCTTTACATTTTAAAGAATTTTTCTCAGGAATGAAATCTTTTTGATATCAACAAATATCATATTTTTTGCGTTATATTTCTATATATATTTTTTTATTTATGTGATATTATTGTACATACTACATATATATAAATATATATGTGTGTGTTGTGAACTATTTTTATATATGTGAGTTATTTTTGTAATATAATTTCTTTGAGAAATAATTAATTGAACTATTATTAAATTCAGTTATGTGTTACCTTTATTTTTAATAAGCTAAATTGTAAATGGGGGCTCAACTAAGGATTGAAATAACATCAAAACAGCTAAAACCACAGCTGGTAATATAGCTAACACCCACTAAGGTGTAAGGTAGACCCACAATTGGAAACGTCAACCAGGATAGGTTTATTGTCACCCCACATATATATATATATATATATATATATATATATATATATATATATATATATATATATATATATATATATATATATATATATATATATATACAAAATTATATCCAGCTCACCTGCAGAAAATTAATCTTAAATCTGACGATAGATGTCAATGTGGTGAACTTGTGAAGGAACTTTGGATCATATTATATTTGAATGCATAAATTATAGTTTACATAGATCAAAATTTAGCAGTGAAATATTAGATGTGATTAAAACCTTTTCAATTAATACTGAATTTTTGTTAAGCGATTCTAAATTAATTATTGAACTATTTAAATTGACTAGCAATTAAAGAAGTAAAGAGTTAAAGTATTAAGTCAAAGCTCACAACCGCATAGGTGATCGGATTTGTGAACTCATCTTTTAAAGTCAGATTATTAAACATTTTATTTAAATACATCTCTATTGACTTTTTCATATTTTTTAATATCGGTTAAAACGAGTGAATGTGCCATTTAAAATCGCAAAACCATATAAATAAATTGTGTAAATATTTTATGAGGTAGTAGTAAAAAAATATTACCTTAAATAAAATATTTAAAATCAAAAATATACCTAATGAAAATATAATACAAAAATATTTAAAAACAAAGTTATAAAGTTGTTGTTGAAAGAATGATCCAACGTGCAAAATTGGTAGGCAGTAGATAAAAAAGATTTATTTATTTCTATACAAATGAAGTACAACATCATCGTGCTTTTCTTTTAAAGTTATTTAACATTTTTATATGAAATACGTTTATATACAAAAACGTTAAGAATCAAATCAGAATCGGTTTATATTTTTTACATTTACAAAAAGATTTAGATATATACTTTAAAAGCAATAAGGATCGGAACCGTATAAAATTCGAATATCGGTAATCTAAGACATGACTTATTATCTGAATCGACAATTGGCTTGTGTACTATGTCTTAATTTCTATAAAAGTATACTATATATTGATAAAGTGGGTTACTAGAACCTCAAATATTCAATTATTTTTTAATAACTCCTTATATGTTAAGAGATATTAACAATTAAAAAAGTCATTTTGTCTCTTTAATTATTAAAGGGATTCAACGTTGTACACATTCCAAGTGCATGTGACATCACAATCCTTGTGTAAGGTTACCAACCTTGCAGATCATAAATCTCTGCTATATGTATTTATATATCAAAATATCAAATATTATTTACAGCTATTTCAAGGAACAACCAAATTTCAATATTATGTCTGCCTTGGCAGGGTTAAATAAAATAAAAACTTTGATTTCTTTCTTTTTTTTGATTTGACTTGATTATTTGACTACCAGCTACAAAACAGATATTTAATAAAATAGACAAACCAATACACATTTATTAACATCAATTTCACTAAAAAATGAGGACACAAGCCCATTGAGCGATATAGGGTGACTTACGGACAACAAAAAAAATCGTAATCATTTCAACGGTGTTTTTGATCAGAAACTGAGGCGAAAGTTTCAGAAGCAAAATGCATTACCCCACACCAACCAATAGATTTCTACATAGCGCCAATAGTGTCTACACCTCAAGCAGGAGCTTAAACTGAAGTCACAAGTCTATCTCGGAGATATTTCTAATCGTGTAAATAAGCCCCATTCATGAACTTAACCTTTAAAATACGATATTTCTTTTCCTGAACGTAACCAAATATATTTTCGAACTGTGGCATAGAACGTACTACGAAAAATAATACACAAATCTAAATCAGACATATTCGACATTACAACGATACGAAAAAATGTTTATTTAAATATTTTGACAGATGCCTTTTAGGTTATTATAATCATGCTATCACACAAAACACATGCTAAATAAAACAGTTCACTTACCTATTAGTAGCTACAACCAACTCCGCGTGTGTGACATGGCAGCACTGTCTCCATTGGTAGCACTTAATAGTTTCACACTTCACTGTTTAATTTAAAGTAAATAGTTTTTAAATGTCCTACAGATGTCTTTTTAACACTAACACTTATTAAAACTGTTAAAGTTAATATCTGAGAATAATCTATACACTCTATCTTACAATTTGAAAGACAATTCAATTTTATAGCTGTAGTTACATTATAATAATTTATTTAAAAAAAATTTAGTGACTTTTTTTTAGTGTTATTTCGATACTGTCGTGATTTTTCGTACATTATTCGTGTATTTCCGGAGATTCAGAGCAATATCTATATTAAAAAATTGGTTAATATTTTTATTAATTAAAGATAATTCATATGTCGTTTTTGTAAAAGTTTGTTCTACAAAAAAATGTTTGTATTTATGAAAATAGTTTGGTCCATAGGCGAGATTATTGTATTTTTCAATACATGCCCATAATTTTAGTATGTTTAAAAATTAGATTAGTCGGATTGTAATATTGAAATACTATCATAGATAAATATTTATGAAGCAAAAGTGTAATTAAAATAATAAGGCTAATATTATTTGTGTTCACCAAAGAATAATTTAGGGAAGTTTTACTAAAATTTTGCATTAAATGTATCTACTAAAGAACTACCCTAATATATCATATCACTCAATAAGTTGGTACGATGACATATAGATGGAGCCACTATTCATAAATCCATATGATTTAGATAGTAGCAAGCTTCAAACGATATGTGCCAAAATTTCATGACATTCCGATCACTAGTTTACGAGTTACAGTGGTTTTAGTGACGCTACTTTTGTAATTTTCAAAAAAATAGAAAAATCTAAATTTTATGTGTTGATAAATCATTGTTTTTTAATGCAAATGGTAGTATCTACAAATTATATGGATTTGCCAAGAGTGACGCCATCTATATGTCATCCTATGAACTTATTGAGTTATATGTTAATCATGTCTACAGTGTATCGCGGCCCAAAGTATAGCTTTCGTATTAAATGAGGACTGTATCTACATACATTGTCAGTTTTTAGACTAAAAATCGTACTTCAAATTTTAATGATGATGTTAATATATGTTAATATTATTCAATTGCTACAGCAATATCATGAACTTTAACCTCTAATGCTAACAATGAAGAATGCATATATCTGTGAACGTCACAAGAACGAACTAGATTTAAAGTTCAAAGTTCATTTGCACTGGCTTATGCTATAAATACGAGAAAATTATGTTTTTTTCTTAAGTACAATATTTTGCATAATATACATCGAAAATTTAAAAAAAGGTGAATTATTTTTATCTTATTTTTGCAGTGACAGCAAGTTTTTAAAAAGTTACAAGGGGCTAGTTGATCTAAAATGTCCCCATTATTTTTAGTACGTCAGTGGCACTAGTATATTTTTTCCAGTGCTTTAATAATAAAATGCAAGATAAGAGAACAATACGGGAGTATCTTTATCTATATGAAAGTAATTTTGTTGAATATACAAAAAATATCAACTTTAAATTATGCAAAGTTTTGTTTTAGAATAAAACTTGGCAATTTGCCTTCCTCAAAACAAAAACTAGTATTATTATCTAGCTGCAAAAATAAATAGATCTCTATTTCAGAATATGATAGTAATTCTACAGTAGTTTTGTAATTATATTCGAAAACAATGTATAATTAATTTAAAAGACCTAAGTTTTACCGCAGAAAATCGTGATCTACTGAAATTAATTTAAAGAAAATGTTGAATGCAATTACCATTTGTTATCGTTTGCTTGCACCAAACTATTTATATAAGCAAATATTATATTTGACATATTATTTTAATACATATATTAATATATAATACATTGTATTACATTTATAATAGTCAATGTAAAATAAAACTACTTCTACATCAAATACCTACTAGTAACAATTAAATGAAAACTATGAATATTCCTAACCTAATTTTACAAAATGTAATGTCTCCAGAGTCCCAGATACAGTTTAACAAAAATTTAATTTCTAAAACTTTATATAAAGTGACGCAGAGTATGTTATTGATTATGACATTTAATAAATAGTAAGGAAAATATCGAAATCCTGACTATATAGTTTAAAATATATAGTTAACATATGTTAATAAAAAATACAATTTCTAACACTGCTCCTGAATAAAAACAATGTCATTTGACTTTGTTTTGATACGTTTAAATATAAAAAAATAAAATGTATTCCCTTGCGAATAATGTTGAAAACATTTACATTTCTATTTCAAAAAGGTCACTCGTTGTTCAGAAGGAAAAAAATAACATAGAAACACCGAATACAATTTTTATATTCATAGAATACAACCTAACCTATGGTTATAACTGAGAAAAAATTGAATCGTAATCTTTATTACAGATATTATATTCTTATAAAAATAGATTCATGATATTTTAATTATTAGTAAATCATTTGTAAACTTACATTAATTTCTTTATAAATTTCACTGACACTTAACATCACAAAACTTTTTAGAACTCTGAAACTGCTTTGAAACACCGCGAAGGAACTATTGCACAATAATTAATATCGAATAATGAAGCGGAAATACTTAGAAAGTAATTTCTATTCCACGTTGCAGTTTAGTTTGACACCTTGTGAGATGAATCTGTGCCGGTTGATTAGGAACAATTAATTACAAATATTTGTTGAAATTATTGTGATTTAAAACTAAAATGTTGGTGTATATTATCAATGAATGTGTGTTAATAATGATTGAACAGTTATTTAAGGTTTTAAAACGTTTATTAATTAAAATATTTGTAATTACAAAGTGAATAAATACTTTAGAATTTTAGAAATGACGCGGCATAAAGTGTTACCTGATGTACGATTATATGAATTTACACATATGAGTTTACTTCGAAAAGGTTAGTGATATTTTATTTTCTTTGTGTTGCATGTTGGTAGTGACTTTATTCTCGGCGTGAATGTTTAGAGCTGTCAATATATTTTTTGTTTATATTAATAATAATATAAAATTACTTTATTAAATACAATGTAATTGCATTAAATAATATATTATACATGTGGGAAATCATATGTTGATGACAACATATTATTAACATTAGACATTTTATTCAATGCAGAATAATTTATTATAATTTAATACATATAATAATCAAATTTTAATTAGTTGTCAACCCAGCGTAAGTGCTGATTTGATTTAATCTGTGAAGTTATAATCTTTTCAATTTGATTCATTTTACGTTTCATTACTCTGTATATTTTATTGTTCCTCTATACTAAATAATTTATAATACTCCAACTGTCATTATCATTGAATTATTGTCGTGTTGGATTATTAAAACGCTGTTTAGCAAATATTTATTCCATTTATATTTACATAGCAGTATATACCCCTATGAGGGCATATATTTGCAAGAGGAAACGTTGCCAATTTATTAAAATACTTCAGCTATATAATTTTATTTCTATTTTATTTTATACAGTTGTTTGAATATTTGATAGAACTACATTACTATGTATAGTGTATTTGTGATTTATTTTCACAATTGCTTTTAAGTATGTACTCGATTTGGCTAGGTATGTCCTGCTTAAATTTGTATACTATTGATGGTAACATTTCTTAGTTTATTCCAACATATTTTGTATTTAATATCTACTTCTCAGGTAGAAAATTGTCTTGCAGTGCTGTTTCACATTTGCTGGGTTCTACTTCTCAGGTAGAATATTGTCTTGCTGTAAGGTTTCTCACTTGCGAGTATACTACAAAGTAACTACAGTGTTAGATTGTGTTACACTTTCTTTTTGAGGTAATCCTCTTTACTCCTTAAGACCAATTATATATCTCATGGTTTATTGGCAACTCATTTTCTACGTTTAACACTTAATCTACAATAATTGCTTACAATTGTGTCTACAGGTTCTGGATTTTTCTGGATTGGTTTGTTACTTTATGTGCTCACATAATCATAAAGTTATTAAGCAGCGATGGTGTTCACATATATGATGCTGTTATACCATTGAAATTGACAATATAGTAGGAGATCGTTGATGGTTGGATACAGCAATGGAAGTAGGACGACGATAAATAAAATAAATAAGGGAAAAATTAATATTAAATTTTAGTTAGTCATGTTCGACGCCCGTTAACATTAGACGATTTTTAGAAAGACTTATATTTTCTAAATGAGAGTACTTTTACCCGATTTTAAGTATATGACTCATTTTGCACTTTGTTTAGAGTCGCCTTTTCAGAAATAGATCTTTGAAAAATTAGTCTAATGTTAACAGACGCATTTAATAAGCTATAACATAGTGTTCTTAGCCAATCACTGGTCTTCATTGAGAAATAAGTAGATAAAAATGTTTTACAGTGACATACCTACGAAAAATAATTCCATTGATACCATTTCCTTATATTTTAATAATCCAGACACATTCATTGTATACAAAAACACATTCTAAACATGTTATCAAAGACATATTTCTGTAAATAAGATTCTTTGTGTTTAGATCTATTATAAACAACATTATTTTATTAGCAGTTTATTCACAAGATAATTATTTATACAAAATAAAACAGATTTTTGTTCAAGCTGCGACTGAATGGTCTCATTGTAAATTTATGCATTTTTTTCCTAGTGCGGCTTACGATAAATGAGTTGACGCAATTGAAAAACCAGTTAATGGTCTAGCTGCAATAAATTACTGTTTTATAAACCATCAGTCTATAAATAGGATCAATGATTTTATGGTTTTCTCGATGTATATATTTATATTAGAGCGAAAATAGTAGTTTTGTTATTTTCATACCTAGAAAATATTTGGCAAAATACTGAATATGTTTAACTAATAAATTTACATTGAGGTGTTCTGATTAACAATTTATGAAAGGATAATAGTCCTCGAATATGACTTAGCAGTGGAAATGGCTGTAAATCAAGAATTAAAAGTGTAATACTTTAAATATACTTGAGTGGCCTGTTCGATAGTATATTCACAGGGTGCAAAAGATCAGGATGTAGGGGATAGCAACATCTACATACAACTTCGGATTGCCTATCTCAAATTGGATTCTAGCAACGGTACTGGGGTCCAGAGCTGCAGTCACATATAATAGCCCTGGGACTTAAGGCCGATTTATTAGTGGTCGATTTTTCAATTGTTGATTGAAATTGATGTTAATATATGTGTATTGGCGTATCTATTTTATTAAATATCTAAATGTTGACGGAGATATAGCAATTAAAAGTTTGAATTGTAGCTTTAGCGCTAGAAATGGTCGGCTATATTTGTATGACGTGAAATGCATTTTAATGTCAGTTATTTGTTGATTAGGTCAGTGGTGTGGTGATGTTTTGTAGCTGTTGGTAGTCGAAGTATTGAAGTCAAGTCAAAGAATAATAAGTTTTTATTTTATTTAACCCTACTAAGGCAGACATAATATTGCAAGTTTATTGTTCCTTGAAATAGCTGTAAATAATATTTGATATTTTGATATATATATATATATATACATATAGCAGAGATGTATGAGCTGTAAGGTTGACAGCGGTTGTAATGTCATATGCATTTGGAATGTGTACAACGTTAAATCCCTTTAATACTTAAAGAGACAAAATTACTTTTTTAATTGTTAATATCTCTTAACATATAAGGAGTTATTAAAAAATAATTGAACATTTGAGGTTCTAGTAATCCATTTCTAGTATCAACATTTTCTATTTCGGATCGACGCATACGGAGCTGATAACTTTCAGAATACAATGTCTTTTAAATCTTTATGAATAATATAATTTTTATTATAGATAAAATGAAATACTTAAGTATCAGAACTTATAGAAGAGAATACTTAATGTGTTATTGTTATTGCATCGAATAAATTGCAGGCGTTTACAGTGAATAAAATACAGGATTTTATATTATAATATGATTTGTATGTACGTTTGAAATAGGTGAAACATTCAAAGTGTTGAATATAGAAAATAATAAATCGAGTGACACTTAAAACTACCATTTTGTAAAGTAGTCTTCCAGTTCAAATAACTGCAATAATTTCTAACGCCCTTTTATTTCTTTCGTCTTTAAGATGTATAATTTATAATAAACATATTTCCCACTGTGTTTGGCACGTCCTACGTGACCGTTTTTTAAATGTAATTTCCTTTAAAATTACTCGTATCAAACAGTAAAAATAAATTCGCTACAATGTTTTTTATAGCGAGAAATATATATCTGATTATCTCCAGGCGTTTATGGTTTACATTTCCGTTTTCGTGAAGTTTCTTTTTTTTTTTAGCGTTAAGAGAGGCTACAGACGAAGGAAATGGTTTTGTTTAATTTGATTGCATTAGCATTTACCTCGTAGCTATGTGAACTATATAAGAAGTGACAATTATGCATCGAGTTGTTTACATAAATAAGAAGTATTTTAATAAAAATAATAGCGTAGTATCCAAGAAGACATTTCTTTCCTTAGCATAGCTTAAATTATAATGTTCCAGGTGTATGTTTATTGCTGAAATTCGTATGGTAGAATGAAAACGGCTCCGTCAATGTTTTTAAAGTTTGCTATTTCGTAGAGAAAAAAATTCTAAGACTTTTGGCGTCTCCGAATTTCCCCCTGAATTTCCTGGAAACCCGTAATTTGAGAAAAACTAAAAGAAATTTTTACTTCTTGCTCTATAACTTTTATTTCGTAAAAGATCAATGTTAACATTTTTTGAAAATTAAGAGCTGAGAAAATTAGAGGGCCTGGTAGGAAACTTTGGAGAAAACTTAAATTTTAGATTATTTAATAATAAAATATGTTATTTAAAAAAAATTCAATTTGCCGAGGGTAAAAATTGGGCTAGAAAGTTGAAATTTGATATATGGGCTAAATTTGGTATCTGATTTACGAGTTGGTCAAATAAAGAATAAATTTTGTTGAAAAAAAAAACAATTTTTTTAGTCAATTTACATGAAAAATTATTTTATTATTGAACGAGTTAAATATTTCAATTTGAAAATAGAATGAAAATTTGAAATGAAATTACGAATTATTTTTTTGGATTCAAATCATACACACTAAAAAGACGGGGGTAAGCTTTAGTAGCTTAAATTGTATATAAATAAATATTATTACTATTCCATAGCATATAAAGCTAGTCAAAGTGGACAAATCGCCCCTGGAAGTGCGGTCCTGTATACCCAGTTCGTTGTATCTAATTCCTAGTATATAAAACATATCATACGGGATAATTATTAAAGAAAACATGATCCAAAAACAATAATAATGTTTATAGAATCACAAGAACATCTACTTACTGCCTACGCTTATATTTAACATCCTTTAAAGGATCTACGGATATCCCTCAGGATGTTTTACATATTCCCTGGAACCTACTCGTACTTGGGTAAAATATACAAAACAACTCACATATTGTGAGTTGGGTACCTGTTGTAAACAAAATCATAACTCTCTTTTTATCTTTATAAAAGCATATGTGTAAGAAAGAGATAAAATATTAAATAAGACATTTTGGGATGTGTATGTCGATGCTGTAATAGCGATGAGTTGGAAAGGGGGGTAAAGGCAGGGAGGTGAGGTATGTAATCAACTTAAATGAGTGGGATAATGATTATGTAAACATTAATACATATGTAAATGATACGATTATTTGGGAAATGATCTGTAAAGAAATCGAACCTATTTGCTATTTGCGACCTGTGAAATACTTGAAGACATACCCAAAAACATAAGACGAATAGAATAAATGTAGAAAAGTCTGAATAAGATAATATAGAATCACTAAAGACAGACTGTTGTCTCTTCGGGTTCGATTCCTTGGCTAGTAGGGAATACATAGATATAGAAATATTTATTGATTTGTAATAAAATATTCTTTATTTATGGGGTACTGTTTTAATTATTTATATTAATGTACAACATATTAAGTTTATTGTGTGAAAATTTAAAGTCGATTGGAGTAAAACTGTTGGAGATATAGAGTTTTAAGTCTTCACCTCTCTGGTCTGGTTTCGTCTTTCTTTAAAACTTTTAAACGCGTTTTTCTCACACTTAGCTTTTTCAGAGTCAGTGTCCTCTCTAGCTCAAAATCTACTGCACCGATTCTTTTGAAATTTTGCACACTCTTTCTTTACATAAATGCCAAGGTAGCGCTGTCGACTTTTTTTTTTTAACGTATTTTAAAATAACAAAGCTTCTGATTTTGGGTATGAAATCGGTATTTTGACTTCTATGTAAAAAATTGAAAAATCAATGCAGAAACTTATCAACTAATGAAATCATTTTGGTTTTTTGATTTCAAAGAATCCAGTGATTAGTAATTAGGGACAACGTAATGGTACTTTTTTTTGTGACGTCTTCGGAGATTCGCTGTCAATGTCCCATTTCTTGGTATTTATTTATGAAAATTTCACAAAGTATTCTTCAAATGTTATTTTATCATGTAGTAATTATAGAAATAATTATATATTAACTGTGTCGTTAAAAAACATTATCAAAAATATGCCTTTTTTTGGATCGATTTTCCTTTCTTTTTTTTAAGTTTTTAAAGTCTTTTTTATGAAGATTTATAATTATGTTAATAGAGAAAATAGTTGTATTTTTGGTAATATTGTTTATGTAATAGGTAACTTTTATTATGTTAAATAAACCCTAAATACACAACTGTATTTTTTAGTTCACGACAACTAGAATCTAACGTAATATACACGTTTATGTTTTTACTTGTTTTGCACAAATAATTTACTGAAAGAAAGAAACGTAATATTTTGCCTAATTAAAATTAATTGGTAATTTGAAACCTAACTTGAAAACTATGCTTATATAAATAATATAGTTTTGTTACTGGCGAAACATTCTAAAATTCTAAATAATATAGTCATTAAAAAAACTATGGTTCCACCCACTCGCTCCCACAGACGCTGTTGGGGGTGCTTCAACGTCAAACCACGATTCATCCATCGCGACGCTTCCAAGTTAGTTTGCCGCGCCACGTCGGCCGGGTAGGAACTACTGAATCAGTTAAACATAAGAAAAAATACCATTTTTTATCTAAAATAAACAACAATAAAAATAAATTAAATTAACACACAAAAAAAATAATTACTAAATAAAAAAAACATAATTCGTAATTATAATTTATAACTAATTTATCTAATGAAGTTTGCGTTATTTATTAGTGTTTTTATTAGTTAAAATAATTTTAAAAATATTAATTATATTAATGTGTAATATTTCATTTTAAAATACGCGCTATTTTCTTCATTTTTTTTTTTAAACAAAGTTTTCTTATTATTATTGCGTGTGCTTCAATTATTATCTTTGTGGCCATTACAAAATTACTATCAACAGCGCCGCGTTTTGGATAAAATATGAACTAAAAACATAAATGTTTTTTAATTTATTTTAATGATTTGGTAACGTACATGTTTTAATTGTATAGGTATAGGTAAGATAAGATGTCTTCATTTTATTTGTGTATTTGCTGGTTTACTTAGCTTCTTGTATGTGATTTAATACGGTGGAATATGGTTTGTAAATAAGACATATTTCAAATATGCGTTCTTACATACTTTGATCTAAAACATTTAATATTTTCTAAGGAAAATTAAGTTGCTTACTAAATTTTCGCGTGAAAACGTTGAATAGCTTTTTTCGTCTTAATAATTAGTCACGATTATAAAGACATTATATTTAATGTTTATTTAACATAACAACAATAAACTTTTGCGTAAAATATGTTATGTAATTGTAATGTTTTGTTACCTATTTAAGTTTCTATGTCACTCAGGTTTTTTACTTAACTTTTTTGAAAAGTCTTTTTTTAAAAACGCCTCTTTTATCTATAGAATCATAAAATAAAGCATATTTAAGTAAAATGACAATCTTTATACATAAATAATTAATATAAATAAATATTAAATTTACGTAAACATTTTTTAGTGCATATTTAATATTTGTTTATGAAACTTTATTACTTATAATTAATAAAATATTAGTAGCGCTTACGTAAAATTGTGTTTTGTGTACAATCTTGTGTCTTACTTTATTATAACCGTAATCGTCGTCCAAATAAGTCGCTTTTAAGTTAAATACACTTGTTTAGGATTTATGCTTAATGCCACGCAGTTGTGGCTTCAGGTTCGATTTTTGATCCAGTGGTTTATTGTCTGGGTTTGTTGTTTATCAAAAATTGATAATGCTACTCTCAAATACTAGTATAACATATACTGATATCTTCCAAAAATATATACAACCATCTGAGAAACAACGCAACATCAAATGATAATATCTATAGGCTACGATGGCCTATGATCCGATCAAGATTTAAACGGACAATCTTAATCAACCAGATATAAAGAGGACGCGTCGTATTATTTAATCGAAGTTACTAAAATCGTGGTGAAAAAAATTACAAAACATTTATTTGCTTGGGGTGTTCTAATTTTGTAGTAGAGGTTTTCTTCTTTTTGAGGGTGGGACGCTCTAGGCCTAGTTTCAACATAAAACCCTAAAAACTCAGTTGAAATATGACTAAATACAATTGATTTTGCGTGAGAGCTAAAAGAGAATGAAATGTCACCCATATTTAGTGCTACCACAGACCCTAATTAGTTTCGGTACGTCTTTGTCTATATCAATGTTTTATTTTAATGTTTTTGCCATTTGGCGCTACATTCTTGAGCCTTACATATCATTGTGCTTAAATCATTTTTGATCCTAAACATTCTCACTCCTTCCAGAAGAAAAAAAAATTATTCTTATAAAAATAAAAACAAAACTGCTACTGCTACTGCTTCGCTCCTCCTGCTACTCTCCCTCATGTTTCTACTGAATTTCCTTCTCTTTCCTCGTTCCTCTTCTCTATCTTTGTCATCTACTTCTTCTCCCTTTAATAACTGCCCAATATTCTTTTCGCTTATTACCTTTTCCTCTCATGAAAACTTAATGTTCCTCGCTATTTGCCCAATATCTGTTTCCTTTTTCCTCGTTTCCTAATCTGAATGGTTCGTCTCTGCCTATATATTAATTCTACAAAACTAATTTCAATCATTTTCTAAATAAAGAAACAATTTTCCATCCTTTATAAATCTAAAAATATAATTTTCTTGTTTAATTTACCGATACAAAGGTTATTGTATGTTTTTTTAGTAGAATATTTTCCAAATATGTCAATAACACTTCAGAAAATACAAAATTTTAATCCGATACCCTTTTCGAAGTTTTATGGCTTAATATCATCGCATCACGTTCTATGATGGCTGGTACACACTGGCTGGCTGGCCAGTCATGTGTACGAAGATATTCTCGTTCAGTATTCGGAAATTTCATATCGAATATACATGAATAAATATTTATGAAAAGAACGTAATGTCCATTTACAAGAGCAAAGAGGACAAGATATTTATTATCAGTTATAGAGGGTACCGGGCGGGATTCCCCGGGAATCACATTGATGTTTAATTCCTGTTTCCCGTGAAAATATTTAAAGAAAATCAAATAAATTGCATATTACATGAAGGTGAGACAGCTTTAAATGTTTCAACAATAACAAATCACGAGTAAAGATGTAAGGATCAAGTTAACGGGGACCAAAATTTGCAGCAATCAAATATTTGCGTTATCTATTAAATAAAATTTTAATTCTATATTACAGTACATCATATTTCATTTTATTTATTTAATTTATTTCACCCTTGACCACCGTAGTCTCATATATGGTACTAATATGTTTTCGATTATGTATGTACATAATCAATTCAATATGTCTTCGGGTTCGATCCCCGGACCAGATATATATTTTCTGGGTTTGGTTATTATGAACTTATATTGATTATGGTCATACATAATCATACAGTTATTAGGCAGTGGTGTAGCCCACATATATGAGGCCACGACACCATAAATACTGCCAACATTAAAGGAGGTCGTCGGTGATAGGACTCAGCATCGGAAATAGGCCGACGTTAAATAAAAAAAAATAAAAAATAATCAATTCAATAAACCCACCCAACCCAACAAACCAATGCCATAAACCCACTTTTCTTAATTTGATAAAATTAAAATATAGTATAAACCCTCATTCCCACTCACTGTTTTGATATTTAATTTACGTTTTTATTTAATATTTTAATCTAGATTTCAGTTTTTCAGAATAGGCATTTCTTGTTACATTCGTGTTTTAATTTAAGTTTAGTTAATTTAATTGGTGCGCATGCGTCTTAAGTAATATAAATTTTGAAAGTTCGACAGTTGGACAAAATTAAATGTAGAATAATTAAAATTGCTGTTTTTAATAACAATTAGTAATAGAAATTGTTTTTATTTCTTTATTTTTCACAAACTGACATTAAACTTCTTTTAAATGTAAATTCTACGGCATTTTAACAGATTGTCACATTTTGGAGGTTATAATATAATATAGTTTTTCTTAATTTAATATTTTTAATTTAAAACATTGAACCTTGTAAGGTTCTTAAAAAAACTAAGGAAACTTAAAAAATAAATTAAATTAAAAATGGTACTGTGAATGACTACGCGTACTGCCATATGCTTAACAATTTAAATTAAATACAAAATTAAATTAAAGCAGTGAGTGGGAAGGATACTTTAATCTAGGTGTATTTGTAGGTATATTTGTAGAAGAAAATGAAATTATTCTACCGTTTGTGTAGCGAGGTATTTATAATTACGCAAGTGCACATAATTAACATGCAACGAGCCGATAAAATATAAAAGAAGACATAATTACGTGTATATCTGAATAACCGTTCTTACAAATGTCTAAAAAACTAATATTTAATACAACAAAGAATTAGGAAAATTTAGATATGAAATTTTTTTTTTATCGATTTGTTGATAAGATATAAATATTAAAAGTTGAGATTAAAAAAATATCATCCCGTGTAGTTTGTGTGATACGGAAAAACTACCTTAAAATAACAAAGTGTACCTTTTTTCCCAAAAAATCAGAGAAGTCAGCTGTTATTGATACATCTAGAGCATATTTAATAGGCTCAATTAAACAATTTGTAGCGCATTACCATGTTTAAACGTGTTTCACTTTAATAAATCATTTATACATTTTTTATATGACAATTACAAGCATAATCATTAATATCACCTTGTTTTAATATTGAAATAAACAGAATAGGTATTTTTGATATTCGTAAATTACCAACAAAATCATCAAATTGACGTAAATTTATGAGACTTTAATTTTAGTTGTGTTATGACAGTTAACATGACGGATTGACCAACCCTAGTTTTATGGGGTGGGGTAGGTCGTTGTTTACGGTACGGGGGTAGCTAGGGGTAGTTGCTGTTAAACTGTTTATAATTATTGGATAAATAAGTAAATAAATAAATATGTTAATTCACTAGGAAGGACGTGAATCAAAATATGATTAATGAGATTTTGTGCAAATATGTTAGTATGTAAATATTATATGCACACGTGCGCATATATATATATATATATATATATATATATATATATATATATATATATATAATAACGGAGGACGAAACACTGGAGCACATTAAGTTTGACTGTCAGAAAAAAGTAGTGAGCGAGATGAATATCGGGCAGCTATTAAAGGGAGGCAGTGAAGGAAAGAGGTGGATGGCGGAAATAGAAAAAAGAAAAGAAAAACAGGTCAATAAATAATCTCGTATCTGGTTTGCATGGGGAACATGAAGAGAGAGGAAGTACTAAAAGAGACAGTGAAGGGAAGCAGGAGAAACAGAGAAGTAGAAAAAGTCGGAAAAATAGTGGATTTGCGGAAAGGAGATAACGACAAGAGGTGGATGACGGAGATAGAGACAATAATAAAATAGTAAAGAAAGAGAGTCAAGAAGAAATATTAAAGGTAGAGAAACAATGAGGAGTAAGGAGCAAGAAAATATAGGAACAAGAGTATAAAATTCAAACATTGCTGTTGGAATTATTAAAAATGTTAGAATAATTTTAAGTTTAGGTTAGCAATGAGATGTAATTACGTGATTTAATATTGACAGAATGTAAAGTCTAACGACACACGGGCAATATTTAATTTAGGGCAAATGTCAATTCAATTAATATTCAACTATGCAATGTCTTAGTTTCTTGTCAGGGTGTTAAAGAATCACATAATTTGTTTAATACATTTATTTAATAAAATAATAACGATGATAATAATACAATAAGGTTACAATATAAACGTCGGTATTTACTTTACAAATACAGAACAATGAATGAACAAACCATCTTAAATTCTAGTTATTATATACTCAGTCCTACATTAGTTTTCAGCTAGATTTAATTGGTTTATTTTTATTACTTTTGAGAATGCGTTTAGTTAATTTCGGTAAGCACCTTCACGTATTCAATCAGTGGTTTAAAGTTTCACACATTTTAATTGCTTTAACCTTTGACTTGGTTTCCGTTCACAATATACACTTATTAATCACATTCTTTTACGACTTTTCTAGCTCGGGTGTTATAGTTATGATTACTTTGTATGCTCGATTTATTTTTACGACTATACATATATATATATATATATATATATATATATATATATATATATATATATATATATATATATATTGACAGTATTAAAAATCAGTTTATTTTCTTTTTGTTTTCTATTTGTGTTTAAAATCTAGAGATTAAAATACAAATGAATGTGAAATAATTGTAATTTTATTTTCAAAATATTTTTCCTTCTTTTTGTGATGTCAATCACCAGCAAGCTTCAACTAGCGGCTCTGGTTGACGCGTTGGAGTATAACTAAATGATAAAAACATCACAAAACGAACAAGTTAATACCCCGTGTTTAATTGTTGGGAAAAATTTCTGACACTTTGTTTTAACTTGAAGTTTGTTTGTAAATGGCTGGCTCAATTGAAATGAATAAAATAACAGTCCACACTGTAGTTAAGGGTTTGCTGGTTTTAAATAATTCAAAATAAAATATTCGTCGGCGGTAAAGTAGCCGAGATTTTTAAGACACCGAGAAAAAGATTTAGGGTCGGTTTTATGGTTTTTTATTTACTTCGGGGTTACGAAACCCCGAGTTAGTTTAGTTCGGTACTTATTTTTGTATCGGGATTTATCATCCAAATTTAATCCCGGGTTAGTTAGTAGAGACGTAAACCATATTTTAAGAAATTCGAATATTTGTTTACAGTTGTAAATCCATGAGAATGCAAGATTCAGTTTAATTATTGTTTTAAAACATTTTAAAAATGACGGATTTCTCAACTTAGTACTATATTTGTATAATAACTGATCTTCCTCATCATCTGTTATTGATAATTGATTATGGTCACTCACAAAATTCATAATAAACAATAATTTAATATTATAACCTAAAATATTATAATAATGAGAGCTAAACTGGCTGAGATAGCATGATATTTTATCTCTGTTGCACACTTACTCCGGGTTAAATATTTAAACCTTGATTTATGACGGGATATCTTACTCCGCGATTTTAGTTCCGAGTTAGCGTTATTCCTTGATGATAACACCCATTTTTCGTTTAATTCGGGAGTTAGCTATTTAGTTCGGTAGTAAGACGAACCATAAAACCGGGCCTTAGAGGTGGACGTCATAAAACTTCTCACTTATTAATTTTCCAAATATCTATTATATTCGGAAATGTCGGCCAAATGAACTAGATGATCGATATATCACATCAGATGTACGAGAATTTTTGACACTTCTAATTTACTACAAAAGCGAAACAGAATCAATATCTATTTTCATTTTCGTATTCATATTACAAATACACATATACTCGTATATCCTTTTATGAAATTTCCTAATACACTTATTTTTAATATTCATATTTACATTATTATCAATATTGCTTTTTAATTATATTAGATAGAGTATCAGAATATCAAATATCACAAATATAGCCAGCTATCCAATGACCTTGAACTTTAATTGAACTTGTCTAAAATGATGGAACACTAAATTGATAGTGGTAGATATTTTCTTATAATTTAGTTACTCTACTATCTTATAGATGGCAGTCGAAGTTTGTAGCAGTATTGTCTCTAAGAGTAATTAAAAGTTAAACATAACTTTTACGTATGTTCTTACTAATTGTCTTTATTGATTTAGACAATCGAAGACGTTATCTGTTGGAGATAAAGTTTACTTGCTTGAATCTAATGGATTAGAACGAAGAATTAATTACAATTTTATAATTAAAAGAACAGATGTTTGGAGTCGTTTATTCTTTGCTTTTAATAATTGAAATTAATTGAAAAATATTTTATATTATCTAAGGTATTAATTCTTAGTTAAATATTAGTTATGGATTACGATTTTAAATTTATTTTATTTGACGTCAGTCTATTTCCGATATCAATGCTGATCTTTATGGTATCGAGGTCTCCTATCGATCACTCAGTTCATTAATATGACATCTAATACTCATCAATATCGAAATTTGAATTGAGTATGCATTTATATGTAAAAATAAACCCTCTATTTTATTTAATAATCAGATAACTCTTGAATGCAACCAAACTGCGGGAATGCTCACAACTCAAATATTGTTTTCCTCGTTATTTCAAAACATAGTATTTGAAGATATAATATTAATGAACTGGACGTTCTATATATGAACTGTCTAGGGATGTAAGTGACAAAAGTAAAATTCTTCAGAAAACGAGTTTAAAGTTAAGATCGTATAGGCGTTTTCGTTCAGTAGGTTTTAGAATTCAAACTATGTTATATAGTAAAAACTATTTAAGTTTAAAGGACATTAAAATATATATATATTTCAATTTTCAAGATGATCGTAAAAACAGTGATTGTCGGGGAACATTCTTTAAAAAAAGTGGGCCGGGAATATAAGATACTGTTAAAAAAATATTTTATGCATTATAACCACAATTATTGACTGATATATCAAAACTAAACAGTAATTGCAAATTCGGATTGTCAAGTATTATACATACTTTACTGTCACCACCACAAAGGTATTAACAGACAATAGTCGTACACTGTAAAAACACACAGCAAAAATTACTATGTGAGTGAATAAGAGGAAACGAAATTGCGGATAAATTGGCAAAAGAATTAAAGGAAAGATTATTATATGTTACATCCAAATTTAAGTAAGAAAAGATTGTTTAGAAATGAGTCCCGCAAAATTATATCAACTATAATCAGAATCAAAAGTAATCATTGTAAAACTTCAGCTCACCTGTACAAAATTAATATTAAATCTGACGATAGATGTCAATGTGGTGAAGAAGGAACTTTGGATCATATTATATTTGAATGCATAAATTATAGTTTAGAAAGATCAAAATTCCTGTTAATTCTAAATTTTTGATAAGTGATTCAAAATTAATTAGTGAATTATTTAAATATTTAGGAATCTGTAAAATAGAATTATAAATTGTAAAATATGTATAAAAAATGTTTGATGGGGGCTATGACGAATAAAATTCAAGGAAAATAAATCAATAAATAAAAAAAATATTATATCACATAGTAATTTTTACCCTGTATTTCCCACAGTGTATAATCGTTGCAGGTGTATTACAAACAGATAGTTAGTACTTATTATGTCATGATATGATGGTAATTAAACATGGATTTAATTGACAAATATAAAGTAAAACGACCATAACATCATTTAGCTCGAAAGTCAGATAACACTGGTTTAATCCGACATCATTACATGACTCCCACGCCGCTTCCCTTCCTCTGGAGAGCTACCCCCACCTCCCTACACCACTACACACGATTAATGTCGTGAATATTTAATGAACCGTGCAAATTTCTATCAGTGGGAATATATAGGCCAATGTTACTGCCAGAATATGAAATACAATATAGAGAATGTTGAGAATCGACAAACTGTATTACATTAGTATTTTGCATGTCGTTCAATCTAAGAAATTTCGAAATTTAATAAATCAAATTGCTAAATTCGTTCAAGTGATCATAAATTTAGTTGAATCCTTTTGTTATATGACTATCTCTACGGTTGGGAGTTAAATTAGCGTAACTAGAGATAGCATAGGATAAAGTCCCATTCCCACTCTCTGTTTTTAGTTTTAATTTAAGGTTTTAACCTTAAATGTAATTTTGAACTTGTGAAATCACGTGTCATGCGTCAGTAATATAACATACATTATTTTGTAATAATTATTATCTTTATTTAATATAAATTATTGTCTTTAATTCAATTAATTTTATTTCTTTATATTTCACAATCTGAATTAACACAAACGTTATTTAAATTTTGCCATATACAAAGTCATTATCACTTGATGTTT
Organism: Panorpa germanica; assembly: GCA_963678705.1. Classification (NCBI taxonomy): domain Eukaryota; kingdom Metazoa; phylum Arthropoda; class Insecta; order Mecoptera; family Panorpidae; genus Panorpa; species Panorpa germanica. Next base: position 4,412,716 of record OY783223.1, on the reverse strand, counting down.
TACTTCGTTCTTAAATTCATGATTATTTTATTGCGAATCGAAATTTAAATGTATAGAAATTTTAAATTGGATAAAAGAATACATTTTTCAATATATTAATTACTAGCTAATCTAGAAATAAATGGATTAGATAATTGAATTTATTATTTATTCATAACACAGGTTCAATTTTGTACGTTATAAACAATGGGGCATACTTCATAGTCCATGCTCTTCGTTCATTGTTCCAGCGCCGTATCGTGTCCGTGCTTGCGCCTGACAGGCCGTCACGTCTTGTGAAGAAATAACTTACAAGTATGTGCTGAATTTAAAATTAATTACATGGAGCCACGAGAATACAAAATATACCTTGACAGAAATAGTTCACCGTTCACTAAAACAAATATTCACTTTCAGTTTCTTAACTTGAAATATCCATTATAACGAGTTGTGCTCGTGATGTGGTGTCGTTGTGTATCATGTGACATTCGGAAAGATCTGTCTTTCACATTTGCTATGCACTGGTTTAAGGTATTATGAGGAGATACGGAGTGCAGCTATTAAATTTCATACATATTTACTTATTATCACCTTCAATATACACCCCTCTTCTATCCCTACAACGCTAGTTATGTTATTGCTAGTTTATTATAACAATAATAATAACATTTAAAATATAATCTACTTTATTAAATGTGTAATATTATTGAATACAATAATAAGTTTACTTCTTCAATGGATAGTAACAGAATATACTACTATGATTACCTCCATGATGGAGAGTAACTAATATACTACTGGGTTAACTTCTCAATGGAGAGTAACTATTCTACTGTGCGTAATATTACAATTGTTTGCTTATTTATACTAATTTATTTATCTATGTTTTTGATACAGCATCCTGTTGTTGTTTACGTCTTAAATCTGGTGTGCCTGGATAATAAGATAAGGGTATATTATCTTATTATGTTATTGGTTTTTGGTATTATTAATATTTTGTTGGATCGCTTGTGGTAATCCCATAACTCGCTCCAGGCGAATCTTCCATTGTTCGAAACAGTGCTAGAAGTCTTCTTTTGTAAACTCCTTCAGAACGCGTGGCTCTTTTTTATTCACAGCTTCAGCGGACTTAAATTTTATTCCTTTTAATGCAGATTTCACCTTAGGTTACAAAGTACAAAGACATTCAAAGTATCAGTACAACACTTTTGTGAGCTTCTTGTTGTTCAAACATGAGAATTTTAAGCAACATTTTGAGACACAATTTTTGCACACGGTCAGATCGAATCAGATTTTCGATTTTTTCGATATTGTCATGCGTTTTCGACGTGGAGGGGCGCCTTAAACCACTCAAAAATACGTGCACGCGGTAAGCATTCATTGCCATACACTTCTTTCAAGAAATTATTAGTTTCAGTAGCGTAAATTTAATGTGAAGTTTCTCTACAATTTTTTGCTCTATTGTTACACTTAACATTTTTCCAGCGAAACAAAAAACAACTCTAATGCGAACGAATGCTATGGTTATACGGATTTCTTTACATAAGCGTTCTGAAAAGAAGACTTCACGATAAACAGCTGTCGGTCGTTGGTGTTTGGAGCATACACACCTTTCTGTAGCAGCATCACTCTCGTTCTTTAATAGCAATACCTCACAATTATACTAATGTATACTAATTAACTGTAAAATGCATCGTTGAAAAGAGACGAACCTTGCATTTAAAGTAGGCAGCAATTTTTAATGTTTAAAAATTTGCTTATAACTTCTTTAATATATAAGTCACAATAAAAAGTTGTATTTAAAAGTTGTATACGATATGATTATCTACAAAAAATCTTATTACATTTTTTTTGTGAGATTTATTGTTTTCAAGATAAACAAAGAAAACTGGTTACTGTCTTATTTTCAACACGCTATAAATTAAAATTTAAATCAAGCTTTTATTCTTTTGCATTCTGAAAGAAGAAATTTTTCCGGGTTTTTGTATCTTTAAAATCATAAAAAATCTTTTCAGATAAAGTATTTACAAAGTGTAAATAGTTTGAAAAGTTTAAAGGGATTAAAAAAATATATCTTTCAGCTAATGCTGTTTTGTGTCAGAAAAAAGTGATAGATTGTGTTTTTGAATACACCATATTTATATCAATTTTTCACATAAATATTTCAAACAAATTTAATCATAGTAGAGATTAAATAATCCCTGTAATAAAATTTAAAATGTTATATATGCTGCATACCCAATACCTGCAGGCGTAATATTATTATATTATTATTATACCCCTACCCAATTTGCTAGTACTCTCTCGAGAGCCAGACCAGTCAGCAATTTAAGCAAAATGAGTACGATGACAGACTAGTAGAAAGCGGAAGAGGATACTGACCTGGCGTAACAACATTATGTAACCAAGAGGGACGGAAAATTAATAAATCAATTATAAAAATAATAAAGCCAAGCAACAACGTACATTACATTAAGTACCAGAGCTTTAAAGCTAACAGGAAACAGGAAAATGAAGAAAATGGGGACAGGAAAATAGGAAAACACCACTGAGGAATTGATCGAACGGAAAAGTTTTCTACATCCTTATAATAGTACATTTTATTTATATTTAAAATTATATTTTTATTGGATGCAATATACGTGGTATATATATACCATCTACCTTTGAAATAGACTAACCGTGAAGGTAATTGTAACTAGATACAATTCATTTTCGTTAAGAAATTGTGACTAAATATAATTTGCTTATGCGAAATATTTTTTTTTTCTTTAAATATTTATTTGAGTGCATCAACTTTCAACCGTTATTAGCACTTAAAATAATATATACATATAAGATAATATCCAGTTTTATTAGGAATTGTAAATTTTAAACAAACTCATGTGTTGCTTCTGAAATTTAAAGTTTATTTAGGTAATTTACATACATATTTTATTAATTACATTGTTTAACTCAAATCATACTATCTTATCTAAAATTTAAAGAAACGATATTTAAAGTTTATTATTTCAATTGTCTAATTTTATTATAACCTAATAATATGCTCTCACTAATTAACTTTTTTTTTTTTTTTATTACTTAAGATTATTAAAATCTGTCCTGCCTATAGGACATTCAGTGATAGGTACGTCAAAATAAAATGTCTTGCGCGGGATTTGCCCATCGACTCATCCCTCAATTTTAATAGATCCTAGATTCTGTTTATTTGGCTAGTAGGTCCTGAGGTACCTTTTTTCCAGTCTGCGTACTGTGGAAATATTGGACATTAGACAGCTGGCCAAATTGTTTGGATGTTCTATTATTCTCTCCTTGTATACTTTGGTTCTAAGCACTATTTCTTCTTTTACTGTAGGTATATTCAGATCTCGATGTATTATGTGATTAGGTATAAACCATGGTGCATTCGTGACAATCCTTAGCATTTCGGACTGAAATCTTTGGAGTATCTCAATATTTGAGGTAGATGCAGTACCCCATAGTTGTATATCATATGACCATACCGGTTTAAGTATGGTTTTGTAGAGCAGGAGTTTGTTTTCTGTGCTAAGTTGTGACTTCCGTCCTATCAACCAGTACATCTTCCGCAGTTGTAATTAACTAACAGTGAGTTCTCTCGACTTCAAATATCAACTGTGTTGGTCGTTATTCTTTCTGCGACATCTATGGCGTTCATGAGTATATGTTTACACTTATTAGTCACTGTTTTACCGACAGACGAGCTTTAGTATTATATATATATATATATATATATATATATATATATATATTTACATATATGATCAAATGGCTATTATATGATGGCTATTATATGGTATATTGATGTATGTTAGCGTTTCTAAATAAACCCAGCTTATCCAACAGACAATATTTTCACTTCCACCTGGTTTCCTGTCTTCAACCATGTTTTTATTTTTCTTTTCCGGTTTTCCATCCTTCGCAGTTTGCGTAACACTTTGTTATTACAGTTATGAAAAGGACCGGTCAGGGAACACGCAGGATGAGATACAGGATACAGGGTGTAAAGTATAGGGAGGGTAGAAGATAGGGTACCACACATAACAGGGTGCCAAATTGTTTGATGTTTGTTTTACAGTTTCCCATTGGATGTATGGTATGTAGAGTGTTGTTCACTATAGTAGACTTTCACGCACCTACCTTTCTTGTACCTTAGAATAATTTTCTTTATAAAGGGGATTGACTTTTAGTTTAGTTTAAATCTAATTTTATGGTTCTATCACGATGAATAAAATATTCAATTTTTTTGATAAAAATGTAATTGTTGGTATAAGGGTCTTTCAACAAGAGGAGAGTCATTTTAAATAAATAGTAAAACGCAATATTTCTGTGACGTTTGGCAGATATTGGGTGTTTTCTAATTACGACACAAGAACGCACAAATGCGGTATTATTAAATGTTCTAATGGGCTTGTGTCCTATGTCTTAATATACTATACGAGTATATTGATAAAGTGGGTTACTAGAACCTCAAATGTTCAATTGTTTTTTAATAACTCCTTATATGTTAAGAGATATTAACAATTAAAAAAGTCATTTTGTCTCTTTAATTATTAAAGGGATTCAACGTTGTACACATTCCAAGTGCATATGACATCACAATCCTTGTGTAAGGTTACCAACCTTACAGCTCATAAATCTCTGTTATATGTATTTATATATCAAAATATCAAATATTATTTACAGCTATTTCAAGAAACACTCAAATTTCAATATTATGTCTGCCTTAGCAGGGTTATATAAAAGAAAAACTTATTATTCTTTGACTTGAGTTGATTATTTCGACTACCAACAGCTACGAAACATTATCACAGCACTGACCTACTCAACAAATAACTGACGTATAAAATGCATTTCACGTCATACAAATATGGCCGATCATTTCTAGCGCTAAAACTATAATTCAAACTTCTAATTGCTATATCTCCATCAACATTTAGATATTTAATAAAATAGACACGCCAATACTCATTTATTAACATCAATTTCAATCAACAATTGAAAAATCGACCACTAAAAAATGAGGACACAAGCCCATTTGAGCATCGAAGAATAATATACTTTACAGTTAGTGAGCTGTTACATTGTCCACAAATTGGTTGTGGTTCTCTTTTGAATTAATAGGTACAAATAAGATTTGTATGGCCTATCATGAGTCTACATATTACTACTTCCAGTTAAATTGGTTATGTACATACATAAACTTGTGTAAACGTCAGTGATAGGACTCAGCATCGGAAGTAGTCCGACGTTAAACAAATTAAATAAAACCTACTTCCTGATAATTTATTGCCAGTATTGTTCTATCTAGTCGCAATAAGGAAGTATATAGGTAATATACGAGCCTCTTATAGCTACTATATATGTCTCTCATATTGATAAATCGTGGTGGCGCTTATTTACGATTCAAACTCTAGTCGATGCATATGTATGTATATGTATATATTTATATATGCGCGTGTAGGTATATACCGTCTTTGATCCTCCAGCTGTGTGTCCTGCAGAGAGTGGCCCCCCCCCCCCTTCCTCTTACCAACGCCACCCTGTCACACACAATGAGTTTGAGTCAGTTGTCAATTCAGTTACGCGTGTCTCGTCCTACGGCTAGCATCGTAAATTACGCCTGATTAGAAACTATTTCAGATACTAGATATTAACGCACAAGTTAATTACACGTACGATAAATTTAATTAACCGTGAATGCATTAATATTAACCTAGTGGAACTAAATGTAGTGATTAGTGTATATAATGAATAATTAAAATATGTTAATTATTCTTTTAAAGGTATGTTCTTGATGTGGTATTTTCTTATTTATAAATGAGGGTAATTTTTAAAGAGACTTTAGTATGATAATATTTTTTATAACCGCGAAATTGTGATATGTCTTTGTTGTTATATGTAAATATTACATAAAAACGAAACTAATACTTAAATCATAGTTTCACAAAAAAGTACGGGAAATATTAAAATTTTCGCGCTATTTATTTATCGATTGAGTATATAACTTTATTTTGAATGTTTTTCTAGAACTAGAAGATGAGCTGCTACTTCTTTCAATTACTAAAATGCAAATTAATCAACCATACTGTATCCCCAAAAAAAAACTGTATACATTTTAGAACTAGATATTTAAAAAAATTCAGGTCCCGTATATTAATTTTCACAACATACAGTGCATTTAATAGTATTGTTTTGTAATTATTTACTAAATATGATTGATTTGATAAATTATAAATTGACATATGTTATACTTTAAAAAAGAAATCTACTTCTCGTATAGAATATTATAACGCGGTGTTAGGTTATTTTCCTACTAATGGTATATTTTTCTGTATTTGGTTGGTACTAAATATCAGAATAAGTGGAATAAAAAGGGCTCCCTCGACATTCTATGGATTCCCAATGTCTAAAAGACACACAGAGCAGTGCTTTACCACAGTATTTCTCTTAAGATATTTTTATACGACTCATTATATTTATATAATTAAAACATTCTGTTAACTATTTACATTTATGCCGCATAATTTTGCGAGTAAATATCAAAAGGACATTAATTAATATAAGTTAAAAGTTAATATTTACTTTTTATGCTTACGTTTATGTGTTCATGTAATTACGTTTTGTAATCGAAGTAAGACCGTGAACACCGAGAAATGTAATGTAATGCGAGTTATATTACTAAAGAATCAATTCGTTTCCCTCAGATGTTTATTTAGTAGTAGTAAGGGCGGCCGCACATGGTTTCAGAGATTAAAAAAAAAATAGGGTAAGAACAGGGACGGCATTAGCCATTACGAGACCCCGGGTAGCAGATCTTTGCGAGGCACTTGTTCTTTGTATAATTTATGTAAATTGTAAGTAAGTATTTTTGATGATAATTGTCGAGAATTAAAATTTTATATTGGAAGATTTATAAAAGTTAACAAGCACAAAGACGACAAATATTAATGATGTTAAACTTAGGTTCATGAATGCATTAAAAGAAGACGCAGTGATTCTAGTGGGATTTCTGCGCGAGATTCAAATACATACACTTTCTGAATTTTTAACCGTATAGAATTCGAGTTAATTAATAGCAAAGTTAGCGCAATTTTCAAGCTCACCTTCCATTTGAAGCATGTAAAATTGTCATGGCCGTTAGTGGAGTAAGCCTACAGGGGAAACCACGGTAAAAAAAACGCGCCGAGTACACTACCTCACAGGTGGCGTGGAAATGTATATCATGGTTAATGTGACTCTTAGAATCGCGATATCTCAGGAATGGTAACTCTTAGGAAAAAAATAATAAGGACCATTTTTGTAGAGAATTTTAAGATCTACAACTTTGGTTTGAGGTATTTTTTTGATAAAACTTACCGTTTTCGAGAAAAATCCAAAAAACTTGAAATTTTGACCTTTGACCCCGAATAACGAATCGATGGGGATTTTTAAAACTTTATTTGTAATGATAAACCCCAGCTCTCCACTAATATTTGGCTCTCCGTTAATTTTTGTTATTTGACCACTATTTTTATGTTTAAATTGACCGGATTATTAACTAATCTTTGATTTTGCTAGTGCTCCCTGACTATGACACAAGACAGTAACATTATTCCATGGTTTTTTTTATGGTAAATTAAAACTAATTACGTTTACATTGCTTTATTAAATTAATATACGTAGCCGTTAATATGAAACGGTAGGTTGAAGTGCTATTCGTTGATATCGTATAAACTTAAAAATAGATATGAACAAAGAGCAAAAATCAATTCAAAGTTTTCTCGAAGGTATAATTTGCGCATCAGTGAAAGTGAACAAACAGAAAACATACAGAAGCAGCTGTGAGTAATACCATAATATCTATAGATCGATCTGCCAATTCATTAGTGAGATATCTTCGAAATTACGACCAAAACAATATTTGGTTGTAAGCATTCTAATGGTAATTAAAAAGTATGTATCTGCATTATAATATTCTGCATATTTAACTCAAATTTTAATTTTGGAGATGTGTCAGTAATTAACTAATCCATTGATATTTCTATTTCCTTGAAGGGTGGTGTATGGCTTTGTAGTTCAGCAAATTCTTGTGCTATATTAGTAGTACTCATATGTAAATACGTATTTCTTTTTAGTTACTTACGAGTATACGTAATTCTTACATAAACAATTTGGTGATAGGGTTCGACTTAATGAACTCCACTAATTTATTTAGTGTTCGATATGTAGGGTTCGACATAACATTGATTAGAAAAATGTAATTTTCTTTTTAAGCCGGTAATGTGAGAACTGTTTTTGGATTTTTCATTATGCTGATTCCAAAAATACCGACAAGCAATATACGTCGGTGAAGTACGCAGTCGATTCGGACTAGTGGTGTAAATCAAAATTAATTCGGTGTTAAATCGAACTTTAAATTACATGGCTAATCGGAACATTTAAGCAAATATTTAAGTGATAATAGACTGTAGAAGTATTAAGTAACTTAAATATTATTATATAATATATAAATTCACCAATTAGTGTCTTATATTGCTGTTTTAATACAGGATAATAAAACGCAAACGAACATCTAAAACCTCATTATTTAATGAAATTATTTTTTTATAAATAGGTTAACTAATATGTCTCTTAGGTAATTACAAAATTTCAGCCGTAACTTATTCTTATTTTCTTCAAAAATGGCAATTTAGTAAAACTTTGAACTTAACAGCAGAGTTAAGTTTAGTATTCGATTGATCAGACTTGTAGATTTTCTTGAATTTTGTGATTCAACTCAAAAACATAAAATATAAGAAATGGCTATTCGAAAAATACGCTAGGTATGTACTAGATACGATTATATAGACTGTAATCTAATTTACTTGGTATTACATAAGTCTCTATGATATTGAGGATCGTGTAAACTGAATTTTGCAATACAAATTTAAATAATAAATTGAATTGAATTGAACGTCACTTAAAAAAGGACGAAAGTTTCGAATTAAATATATTTAAAAAGAAAAAAAGAAATTTTCACGAAAAGTCATAATATAACAATTTTGAACTGTGTTCACTAATGCAATCAGTCTCTACTACGAATTCTCAACAACGCAGATTCAACCGTCTGACAAAGAAACAAGATTTTTTTAAAATGACATCTAAATTATAAAGCATAGAAAACCTTTATAAATTTAACTCAATAAATAACCAGGAAATATCAAATTAATTACTTTTAATATCGCCATCTCACTCTATCATTAATTTCCTTTGTAATTCTATGTTAATTGCAGTAAAAAGAGTGAGAGAAATATATGTTCAACATATGTTCACGATTCGAACAGTACATTATAGACATAAATTGATTATTTTTTACGAGAACTAAATTTCATTAGAGAATAAATTACAAATTTATAAAGCTCCAAATCAAACGAGCTTTTTTCACTCTAAAAGTTTCATTGAAGCTTTCGGTATTTCGTTAAACCTTTTTAATTAATTCTACGGTGTAGTGGTCAGTATCATGCATAGTGAAAAGCTAAGGGAAAAGGGTTTTAAAGAGAGAGGTAGAGAAGGAGTAACGGTGAGGTATATTGTTTGGTATACGCAGAATCGGGTTTCATTAAGACTTGTAAAATCGTATGCTAAATATGTGAGGTAAAGGGGAAAATGAAATTGGAGAAATGTTAGAAATCTTGCTGTCAAATTTCAATATGTGGTTTAGAAGAGGACAATATTAAAAATTGGTTAACTGAATTTTATTTTGTGGTTTTTAATAAATAAGTATTTCCACTCGTTTTTTACAAATTTAACTTCAAACGTAGAAAGAGGAGGGGGTAGGAAAACAATTAAAATTCTGTCTAATTAAACAAATTTTGAATTTAATAGAAATATATATTTATATATGAAAGTCATTTTAAAAGTAATAAAAGTCATGTAGTGCAGGATATTATATTTAATACCAGATAATTTTATTTTCCTGTAATTAATTTTGGGCTCATTTTTCATATCGGAAGTACAAATTAATTAAATCTCACAGCGGGTCCATGTAGTTCACTCCATGAGCATTAAAGTTCAGCGGTTCTGCATTGACACGTCTTTATAGTCACACCAGGAGGTCGTGCCAGAACAAAGCACAGTATAAATTGTCTCTACTCCATAGCTATATTTTAATAAGCACGGTTTCCACTAAAGAATTAAAGCGCGCTTTTTCTGAAATCGAAATGATATAATATTTATAAATATATTAGAGAATTCTATACAACTGATTTATTAGATTCATCAGTAATAGGCAGGTTAGAGAAGTATTCTTTAAAGGATCTCGTATACTGTAACAAAAATTGGTCGAAAAATTGATTTAGACGCCTCTTCCTTATGCAAAAGAGAATAGCGTGGTAGAATAATAATAAAAATATAAATAATAATTTCCCAGCGGATTTATTTGCATTCTTAGCCTAAGAATCTATAAGTCTATATATCTAAGTGTCTATAGCATTTTTCAACCAATTTCACTTTAAAGTGTATATTTTAATTTATTGGTAAAGAAATCATAAAGACTAACTTCAATCTTAGTATAGTTTTTCAATGAGCTTGTGAATTAATTTTTTAGTGTCGATTTTTTAATTGTTAATTATAACCGATAACACTTTTCAAGCCATTGCTTCGCTTGAACGGAATTTTTTCCCATCAAGAAGCAGTGTAAAATTAAAACACGAAATTGTTTTTGATCCATTGTTTTGAAAATAACAAAAGTAGCGTCACTCTTAGCACAATAACTCACAAACTACTGAATAGAATATCATGACATTTTAACAGCTGTCTTTTGAAGGTTAGTATTAACTGAATAAAAGGTGACTGCAATAAAACTAGCGCCATCTATGTGTTATGCCCGGGACTTTTCAGCCCATGTGCTATATGTTAATAAATGTATATTGGCGTTTTTATTTTATTAAATTTCTAAATGTTGACAAAGATATAGTAATTAAAAATAGGAAATGTAGTTTTAGCGCCACAGATGTCGGCCATATTTATGACGTAACATGTCGCACTATTAAAGAATAGGTCAGTTATTTGTTATATGTATAAGAGTTCTGTGCTGAGGATCTCTTTTACGCTGTTGTATAAAACATAACATTGGATCTCTTTAATAATTAAACGGAAAAATGACTTTTTTAATTGTTAATATCTCCTAAATTACAACGAGTTATTAAAAAATAATTGAACATTTGGTGTGAAGGTTTTATAAAATTTATATTTTAGGTTAAACTGCAGTTATGTCATAACTAAAGTTAAACTGAGACTTTCAGGATGCCCATCGTCCCCACAACGATAGGTTGGTTGTTTTTTCAAGTAAGATGATTGAAAGGTTGTATTTGTTCAGTCAGTGTTATTCACAATAAGTTATTTTCGTTTCGTTTTATTTTACATTGTTATTACGAGTTTGATATGATACATAACAACACTATTCTCTCTATAGCTTCAACTGTCTGCTCCATATTCTAGTAACAAGCTATATTATTTATCATGTGAGTCTCCAGACATTGGAGTACCTATGTACTTTAACCCGATTGTCGAATTATAAATAACCGTAGACATTTTTTGATGTATCACTGTGTTTTTATAGGTTTAACCTTTCCCAAGTTTTAAACCAAACAATTCGTTCGGTTGTGAATCATTTATGATGTTTCTTTTACTGTATAATCTATAATATACTGTGAAGCGGAGTCTCCACTGAACTATTTCAACGCATGTGGTGAAGAATTGAACAAGCTATACATTAGTTGTGTATGTTTGTAAATTTGTAATGCTCAATTCTTATTAATTGCAGGCTAAGAGTTGTTCTTTCAGTTCTCAGTTGAACTTTAATTAATGAAAAAAGTAACCAAGACTTACCATCGATGTCTACAAGTTTTTAAGTATACTTTCGATTCCTTGTTTGTTTTATAATCTCGCTATTTCAAATATTAGTTAGGTGAAGTAAAATACTGATTTAATTTGATGTCATTTATTTATTATTTAGCACTCATAAATATATACATTTATTCAACGAAGTCTAAATACCAAGTGAAGTGAAACATTATTACCGACAAATATACCACGTGCCTCTATCTATCTCTATCTCATTATTTCATATTCATCCCTTAACAATAAAATCAATGTCGTACACCCATGAACAGGTGTAAATACTTTTCACAACATTCCTTTTGTCCATCAGAGGTTCAAATCAGGTTACACAATGTGAGTTAAAATAAGACGAGGATCATGATTTCATTTAGGATCAGGCGAGGGTCATATATTAACGTTTAGGATAAGAAGAGGTTCACTTCACTGCTTTTAGAATGAAAAGAGAATCAAAGATCTATCTTAGGATCAGGATAGGTCTCAAATTTCGACTCGGGCTAAGAATAATTTTATTTTCTATAATACTACAACTAAGTATAGATATACTTATTTAGTACATAGCTTACATTTCAATAATTACACGGTGTGGTAGAGATTGCTTCAATGAACAATTTTACATGATTAGGTTACTAGGTCCGAGGGTTTAGTCCTGCGAAGTCTTCGAACATCATTACTATCAAGCAACATTTGCGCCACGGCGATGTTTTCGTGGTTACGAAGTCTTAACTCGTTGCTTTGCTGCTATAGTTTTGATTTCTTCTCCAACTGTGTTAATCTTCAGGTCTCTATGTATGTCGCCTATGTATTTATTTTGGAACGTTTGTATTTCTTTAACGTCTGATTTCTTGGTGCAACCCCAGAGTTGCACTCCATAAATCCACACTGGCTTTAGCACTTGTTTCTATATGAGCAGCTTGTTTTCTATGTTTAGTTCAGAGTGTCGCCCAATTAGCCAATACATATTCCTGTATTAAAAGGTTTTCTGATAAATTAATTTCTTAATAACATTTTGTTTGTTGTAACTTTCTATATATCCACGCTAGTACTAAACGAAGGTTCAAATCCAAGTTTGAGAATCTGTGATATTCTCATAGATAGTATTTTATTATTCGTTGTTTAACACACGAATTATAACATTCCAGTCTAATGATTTTCCAACAAAATCAAATATTTATCAACCTGTAAACACACACAGACACACACTAATCAAACCAATAAACCGTTGTCTATGCTTGAACGAATTCAAAGAAAATTATTTGGAAAACAAAACGTCTACTAAAGTTAAAATTAGTTTTACTTTAAACCCATGTTACCCATACACCACCATACACCCATGAACGCATTACTCGCACGACCAGTTTATACACGTTGTTTCTTCGGCTGCTTTGTTAAGCATTAATGTTCTTTGTGGTAATAAAACAACTTTTATTATTTTAAGGAGTAAGTGTCTCCAATGTTTCCATTAGTCCACACCTCGGAGCACCTTAAAACGCACCCCTCGTTTCCCCTGTCCTATCACGCCCCTTGTGTTACACTTACGTACAATAAATTAAATCATTGTAATTAAACACACACATACGCGAGCTCACATTAATTACAATTCTTTACGACTGAATAAAGCTATAAAAGTTTTACAGTGTTTTTAAAGAATTTAGTTAAAAATAACATGAAAACACATTTTTAGTTAAGGCAACTATCTTTATTTAAGATAGTTGTTCAATGACTAAGTCTTGTTCAATAGTATAGCTACGAATATAAAATCGCCGAAGCGGTTAGTCCCAGTTGAAAAATTTTGTGGAAGTTCGATCTCACTGCTCTCACACAGAACTATGCTAAATAGTATCGATACGTATTTGTACACACATCCATAGCAATACAGTGACGATGACGTCATCAGCATTTATTAGAATTGTAAAGTTTATTTTGAATTTTTGCGCGCTGGTAAGGTTACAATTTTTTTTTTTAATTTTGTAAATTTATTTATATTAATGTACAACATATTAAGCTTATTGTGTGAAAATTTGAAGTTGATTCAAGTAAAACTGTCGGAGATATAGAGTTTTAAGTCTTCACCCTTCTGGTCTGAATTAGTCTTTCTTTGAAATTTTTAAACGCGCCTTTTTCAGACTCGCTGTCATCTCTAGCTCAAAATCTACTAGACCAATTCTTTTGAACTTTTGCACACTCTTTCTTTACATAAATATCGAGGTAACGCTGTCGAGTTTTTTCTTTAATTTTAACGTATTTTAAAATAACAACGTTTCTGATTCTTTTCATGAAAAATCGGTATTTTGATTTTCAAGTGCTGTAAATAATTGACAAATTAATTAAAAAAGAAAACTCGACAGGATTACCTGCAGAAACTTATCAACTAATGAAATCATTTTGGTTTTTTGATTTCAAATAATCCAGTGATCAGTTATGAGTGACACCGCAATGTTACTTTTTTTTGTGACGTCAGCGGAGATTCGCTGTCAATGCCTCATTTATTGATATTTATTTATGAAAATTTCATAAAGTATTCTTTAAATGTTATTTTATCATGCATAATTATAGAAATAATGATATATTAACTGTGTCGTCAAAAAACATTATCGAAAATATGCTTTTTTGGTATCGATTTGATTTCAAAGGGGGGGCTTTAACAAATAAGTATTCCTATTCCAGATACTGGTTTTTAACTCCACAAAGAATATTGGCAACAAAACAAAACACAACCACTCTAAAAGCATATCAAAATAAAAGAGTTTAAAATTAATATAGGTTAAAGCCTGAAGCAAATTAGAAATAGTATTTTTAATTAGAAATTCAGGAAATTAATTTATATAAATTTCCTGAATATTAAACTTTTGTAAAATCCGGAAATTATTAAATAAACTCGCTATAAAATAAAAAGTTTTATTGCCGAACCCATAAAGTGCACTGAATAATAATGAAAATTATAAATCAGAGATACAAATTCATTGAAGATGAATAATTAAATGTAGCATTATAGGGATTACTTTAATTGAAATGAGAAGACTCAATCAATAAACTTAAAGAGATATTGTTTCGTTAAAGAACGTAGATCGAAAGTTTCTAATTCGTTTTGAAGAATACTAAGTAATTATAACATTTTTAATTGAATTACTTCGTTTCGCGTTTAGAGTTAAGCCTCTTTCCCACTTAATGTTTTGATATTTAATTTACTATTTTTATTTAATATTGTAATCTAGGTTCTCGTTTAAGCATTCCTTATCACATTTGTGTTTTAATTTAAGTTTAGTTAATTTAATTGGTGCGTAAGCATAGTTAGTGATATAAATTTTGACAAGGTTAATGTTTATTTTATGTTTGCAGTAAAATGATACGGCTAGACTTGCATAAAACTTCATAAGTATTCTCTAAGAAATGAAGTAAAGCGTTGAAGAAAACATTAGGCGTATTTTATTGCATTGCATGAACTCCCCCCTCTCCTCATCCATTATCTCTCCCCTGAATTAGTTTAATACTTGTCAAAACATGTTCGTTAGGCTCCCGAGATAACGGCATCAAATAATATTAACCCACCTGTTGAACCACCTGAATATTTAGCGCTTTTCTTTATAAGAGTACACCGACTGTAATCTAATTATTGTACACACGTTAAAGGTATGCTAATATTCAAATAATGGTAGGGGAAGTAGTGAAGGGGGGTAAGGGGTAGCTTGATTAGATTACACATGCACAGCTGTAGCGTTCGCTGTGCTACTAGATGAGGCTAATTTCATTATTACAAACTGGAAAACAAAATCAAAAAAATATCAAAGTTTTATAGACAGAAATTTTATTTTTTAGGGCTCAGATTGTTGAATAAGGGGACCGAGTAATAACGGCAAAAATTTTAGATATTTAAAAGAGTTTGCATTTTGTAATCAAAACGTAGACATTGTTTTAATAATAACATAATTTTTATCGAAAGAAATTAGAAAAATTGCAAACTTATACACTTTCGTGTAGACCTCTCCTATAACCCCTTAAGGGAGGGGTTAGGGTTTTCACTTTCGAAAAATCCAATTTTTTTTTGTCTTATCTTATTGTTTAACATTTCAAGAATTTGTCCTTAAAATTTGAAGCCGATCTAAGCAATATTCTTGAAGTTATTGTCTTATTAATCCGGTATATTATATCGTATTATATGTTAATCAGGTATACAGTTTATTCATTGCTATTGTCCATGAAGCGTTTTTCTCAAAACTACTATTTCAAAGTCCGTGTTCACGGCCATTTAATAACTAATTGACCGATTCATTTCAAAATTCGTACACATTTTCTACATATAAAATACCTCCCCCCAACGTTTAGATAAAACATTTTTTTTTACATTAAGGATGTTTCTCACCCACAAAATGGCGGAATTTTTCGTGGAAAATAACAGTTTACACTTTAGATGGGCGCCAACAATTTGTGTATTATATTTCGAAACACCCTGTTATCACTCTCTAAGGATCTCCTTACTGATTACTATAAAGTTATTACCAAAGCACATCACCCCGATAAGAAGAATGATGACCGGTAATCTATTATAACAAAAACATTTCAAAACAAGCATCTTCTACGTGTTAATTAAACGTGACGTAGATATAATTACGATCAAAAGCTAGTTTTTAGTACATGTACGTGGTTCACATTATCCTAAAATGACCCTTATACATTAATTATTTATTGATCACATTGGCATGCTTCCATAAATATTTAATAAGAGATTAATGAAGGTTCAGACAGACCAGACCTTCTTTCACGCGACCAGCTACTGGGAAAGTCAATCCTGATTTTGAAGGGTACTAAAGGTCCTGGAAAGTTGAAGGAATTCAGACTCACAACATGTACACTATGTGGTGTAATTAAAAAACTTTTATTATCAATAATAGAGCTACGAGAATTGTGTATAAAGCTTATTAAATTTTGCTTAACTAATTAGTTTGTATATTTTAATGTTTTTGCTATTAGGCACTACATTCTTCAGCCTTAAATCATTAAATCACATATCATTGTGATTAATTACATTTCATTTGTGTTCTTTATTCTATCTATTCATTCTCTCTCTTTCCAAAATATACATAAACTTAAACCCCTACTGCTCTCTCTTCCTGCTACTCTTCCTCCTGTTTCTACTCTGCCATTCTATCTCTTTCCTTGCTCAAATGTATGTATGACCATTTAAAAATTATTGATTTGTTTTAATATGTTTCCTCAAAAACTTATATCTTAAGTCTACATTGTTTCAAACCAATATTCGGTACTATTTTTATATCAAGCATATCCCAAGTAGAAAAAGAACCTTTGAATTAGCTTGTAGCAAACTTGGAAGTGTGAACCTTGTACCACAAGACTTTTTCTACATAAGAAGTAGAAAATAAACTTTGAAATTAGCTTATGGCACCTCTACCACAGTAGAACGAGAAGTTTTTGTTTGATAGCTTATTGTCTTTTGCTTATTTCTTGTTCAAAGATCATCAATTATTTCTTTCTTCATTTCATTTATTGTAGACAGTAGACAGTACTTATGGTGTCGTAGCTTCATTATGTGGTCTCGGCATTAAAACTGTGACAGACGAAATCGACTAAATAATCATCCAAACTGTCCAGCTGTGAATCTACTAGATAAACATACGTCTGACTTTAAAAGACTAAAAAGACATAGTGTGTTAAAGCTACCACAACGTTTTTAATTGTCATTCATAGATATAGCCGTCACTGGACGACTATTTCTTATCTAGGTTAATTTTCATTTTTAGCATAGGTACTTATTGTTCATACTTATTGTAACGTGGAAAATGATTACAAAATAAAAGATTATGTGTTCTATACCGCTGCCTAATAAGTGTATAGTTAAGATAAGATAACAACCAAACCCAGTAAATATAACTCTGGTCCAAGAACCCGAAGACACAGCAGTGCTTCGTTAAGTATCTATGCTCTCGCCCACTATATCGCTTATCATACATTATTACACGTACATAATAAATAAACTGCACAAGTTTAATGAATAATAATTGCCAATTATCTGCAATAACCCAATTTTCCTCTTAAAAATTTGGAAACACTTTTAACAACGTTAAAATATACGTTTGTTAGCAACAGTTATAACGCTATAACGTTGAATTCGAATTTAATCGAATTGGTGTTCTGTATTTTGTACGTAGAAACTTCCGTATATGTAAAAACTAAACGAGTTGGAGGGGGGAGGGATTGAGGGTAACGCCGACAGCGACGGTACGCCATGGATTTATAAATAAACTTTACGAATGCAGCCTCCCTGATTTGATTCACATACGAATACATCCAGTTGATTGGATTATTTGAATAGCAGAACCCCGCAGTACGGTAGAGTAAGCATTCTGGTCCACTGGATGTCAAATTCATATCAACGACGAAATTTATCAAAAATATATTCACAGTAAATAATATTCTATTTTACATATTAAATTGGACATTGTCTTATTATGTGTTATCTTATTTTTAGAGTCATTGACAAAAAATAACTAATTTTATCAATAAACTACTTTGGCTGAATAAGGTAAAGTCTGAAAAAAAAGTATGCTCAAATTTCGAATGTTCTCAATGAGCCATATACATCACCTAAAATATTAGATCAAAATTGTAAAAATTACCAGCTTTACTTTCAGTAACATGTTAAGCTTCTGTACCCATCTAGAACACCAAAGAATCACACAATTCAGCAGAATTTTTTAGTGGTCGATTTTTCAATTGTTTATTGAAATTGATGTTAATAAATGTGTATTGACGTGTCTATTTTATTAAATATCTAAATATTGATGGAGATATAGCAATTAAAAGTTTGAATTGTAGTTTTAGCGCTAGAAATGGTCGGCCATATTTGTATGACGTGAAATGCGTTTTAACGTCAGTTATGTGTTGAGTATATCAGTGCTGTGGTAATGTTTTGTAGCTGTTGGTAGTCAAATAATCAAGTCAAGTCAAAGAATAATACGTTTTTATTTTATTTAACCCTGCTAAGGCAGACATAATATTGAAATTTGATTGTTCCTTGAAATAGTTGTAAATAATATTTGATACTTTGATATATAAATACATATAGCAGAGATTTATGAGCTGTAAGGTTGGTAACCTTACACAAGGATTGTGATGTCACATGCACTTGGAATGTGTACAACGTTGAATCCCTTTAATAATTAAAGAGACAAAATGACTTTTTTAATTGTTAATATCTCTTAACATATAAGGAGTTATTAAAAAATAATTGATCATTTGAGGTTCTAGTAACCCACTTTATCAATATATAGTACACTTCTATAGAAATTAAGACATAGGACACAAGCCCATTAAAGTTATAAAATAGATATAATATATTACAGATGATCTTTGTAATTAGGTTATAATAAAAATTAAAATAAAAAGAAAACTGAGTTACAAAATTTTACCATTACTTAATTTCTATAAAACGACGCATGACGTCACAAAAAAAGGTACAAAATAAGTTCCTACATACAAGAAACTGAGAGCATTTAAAACTGAAACAAATACTTCTAACATCAATATAATAGTGTAACAATTCAATTCTCCGTAATGCTTTTAACCTAAAATAGAAAATCAGTTATCTTAGCAAAATTCAATATAACGCTAATTATATTTACTTAATATTAATCATCATTAGCATCAAATTTCAAAACGATTATATATTTTTAATTTTCCAATGAAACAGAAAGAGATAGATAATGATGGGGTAAGAAAGAGACGCATATATAATCAAACAAAACAAACACAATACAGGTAAAGCCGTAAATAACTTTGCAAACAATTTGTAGAGGTGAACTCCGCCTGAAATGTAAACCAATCATATTATGTGATGTTTGAACGAACTGCTGGGTGTTACGTTACACCTGGAAGGTTAGGGTGAGTGAGGACGTTAAAGGGTGGGAGGAGGCATGTGTGGAAGGAAGAAAATTAGGAAATTGAGATGGTCAATATAAGCCACTAATCTTGAAAGCGGAGATCACACAATATTAAGGGGCTATTCATCATGAAATATTTTGAAATGTGTTAGAATTTAAGAAAAGTTATTAATCTGTAGCTTCGAGCTAAAAGGGCCAGTCTCAAAATTCCACATTTGATACCGTTGATATCAAATTTAAAAGAATCACATTGTAAGTTTTTATCTGAAATAATTTTAATTTCAATTGACAAGGAAGATATGTTTGCATAGAATCTGATTTTCATGTTATGGAAATACATATACTTTAAAAACAAAAATGTCATTGGCCCTTTTAGTACCAAAAAGTCACAGATCCCAGTAAACATTTTGGAGTCACTTTGACATCATATTGAAGATTTTGAAATACTTCATTAACAGATTAGTTTCTCACAGTTGTTCATACGAAATGTCTATTTTAACGCCTACAAATAGCGAAACCACTCTATCTGTCTGAATACAAATTGATGCGAACTATAATTGAAGTGCAATAGTGATAGAAACGTTACGAAACAAATTTTTTACTGGGATATAGCATTTGTTCTGGTTTAAAATCATGTTAAGATCAATAAAGAGTAATCCATTAATTGTATCACATGCAAAGTAATAGGAAAGATAACCAGAAAATGAGACAAAACGTGACGTGAAAGGGCAAGAGTCATAAGATATGTGACGTCACATCTAATTTGAAATTTGACTTAATAAAACACAAGACAAAAGAAAGTCTAACATTTGTTTGACATCCTAAGAGGAAGGTTTACAATGTGTGACAAGACGTGGCAAGAAAGGAGGGTTATTACATACTAATATAATCCGCTAGACGTAGTTACATATATTTAAGTTTTCTTTAGATAGAAAGTTTACTTGTTACTGAAAGCTATTATATATCTTATTACACGATAATAATATTACAGTGAATATATATAACATCATTTACCAATGTAATAGCCTACTACCAGAAAAGCATATTATTCTTGAATGCTCCAAGTACTCATCACACAGATAAAACTGTAATATTCCTGAAGAATATAGGCAGATATTTGAAAGTAGAGAAAGTCTTAAAAAACCTTATTGACTTTATCAATGAAACTAATATAATTTAATCTCTTTATTTTAAATACACATATACTCAAATGTTTATAAATGTATGTATTTTAAGTGCTAATAACTATCGAAAGTTGATGCACTTAAATAAATATTAAAAAAATACATCATTTAAACATTATAATATTGTTGTATCATCTGTTACTAAGATCCTTTTAAAAGATCACATTCAGATTATTTTAAATCTAAGAGTATGGTCTCCGCATAGTTTCCAGATTCAGATTCGCCGTTTAGATTTAAATGTTTATACATACGATAAACGTACACTTCATCTGAATCTGAAACCAATTAAAGATATATATGATCATGTAAAAGGCCCATAAGACATTCATTTGTGGTTGCACCACATAAGTTTTATAACTTACCTCAACACCCTGCGGTTCGGGAGCTGGATCATCCGGTAGGTAACGTTGAACAACTGAGAAAGATAACCGCAGGTTCCGGCATCGTATAACTTAATTATCGGCGATTAAAACTTCATTAATGATTACGTAGTAACGTTACCGTATATAAAATCAGTTTATCCAACATTAATTACTAAACTTTGCGTTTTAGTTTCTAGATGATAACAGCTATTTAATTGAAATACATTGCATATTCGATTTTAACGGCTTGCATTCGTGAATTTTATTATTAATTATTATTACAGTTCAGGAATACTGTTTTAAAAGTGATTCGTAAAATGTTTCACTCATATAAATCGGATCTGTTCGATCACGACCATTGCTCGCAAGACTCAGGAATAGTGCTCCTGTTTTTAAATTAATTAGTGAATTATTATTTAAATATTTAGAAAAATATAAAAATAGATTTATATATTATATGTAAAAGTAATATTTTAAAATTAGTTTATTTTACAATGTTATGACAAATTTAAAAAGAAGATCTAGTTCTCTGGGTAGTCGAAGTAGTTAGGTCGTATTCTAATTAAAACCTCACTCCCACTCACTGTTTTGATATTTAATTTACTGTTTTTAAGCATTCTTTGTTTAAGCATTCCTTTTCACATATGTGTTTTAATTTAAATTTAGTTAATTTAGTTCTTTTGTTTAATTATTTAGACAGTTCGACCTAAATTGTATGTGAAATAATTTAATTTGCTATTTTTAATAACAATTAGTAATAGAAATTGTTTTCTTTTTTATATTTTTCAAAAACTGACATTAAATATCTTTTAAAAGTAAATCCTACTGCATTTTGACAGATTGTCACATTTTGGAGGTTATAATATAATATAGTTTTTCTTAATTTAATATTTTTAATTTAACACTTTGGACCTTGTAAGGTTCTAAAAAAACTAAGAAAACTTAAAAAATAAATTGAATTAAAAATGGTACTGTGAATGACGCGTCTTGCCATATGCTAAACAATTTAAATTAAAAACAAAATTAAGTTAAAGCAGTGAGTGGAATGAATAAAGATTATATATTATACTAGCTGTCCCGGCCACGCGTTGCTGTGACTAACGTTTTTGTCATATTACATTACATAGCGCTATCTATTGAATATTTACTCAATCTAGTCAACAGAATATTTACTCAATCTAGTCAACAGTCGCCATCATCGTCGCCAGATGTCATATGTCATATACAGATAATTAATAGACAAATAATTTGCAATAAGATAATATTGCAATCATAAATTGAGATGTAAGCTATCCTATCTTTCAAGTTGAATCAAACTGCACACGGTGTACAAATTTGATTAAAATCGGTTAAGTAGTTTAGGAGTCCATCGCGGAGGAACAACGTGACACGTAATTTATATATATTAAGATTATATATTATAAACAAATTTGGAAAACACAAAACTATTATATTACAATTAATGCGACATGCAATTGAAATATAATCAAAGCAGTATTATAATTAAAAGAAACTGTTGAACATTTTCACCAAAGTATCGAACACCCTGCATAGTACATACAACAAATAATAATAAAATATTTGTATGAAATGTTTACTCTCCATTATCTAAATATGTCACACATGAACCTCCAAGTAAAGTTCCACTTCCATTTCCAGTGGCCGGTATTGATTGTTGAGAACAACAATCACTCTGTAACAATAATTACTAATACGTACAACACCGTCAGACGATGGCCGACTGCCGATAGAACGCCATGGACAACTGGAATAATTTCCACGCCTACCCCAAGTTATGGCTTACTATCTACCTGCCAGCTGTAGACCTAGGTAGGTGGCTGTCACGGTCAAAGAACCACCCACCCACCGACCGACCCACTGTGAAACATTTTATTGATTTTTATGTAGTTGTATTTTTAATGACGATAATTTTTCATAAACCGTGCGACAAGACAAGTGTTTTTCAATATTTTCTTTATGTAAGAAGATTTCCAGTATAGATAACGGTCTTTGAAGATGTTGGATATGAACTTAGATTGATAATAATGATTTAATCAACGAGGTATATTAAGGGCCTTGTTCTAGTTGTCATTTTCAAGCGATCTTTAAATTTTATCACTGATTTATCACAAAAGCGATGGGCATTTTGACAAAATTATAAGATCACTCTTATCTTCTAATAAGTGTTACAACATTAAATTATCACCTTTTAGTGTTTTGAACTGAATTAAATATATGTACACATAATAAAATAGTATAATATTCCTATACATTGGAAATTGAGATGAAAGTGAAATTACTTTACGTGAATTACAATAATCAAAAAATTAAACTTCAATTT
Source organism: Panorpa germanica (assembly GCA_963678705.1). Classification (NCBI taxonomy): domain Eukaryota; kingdom Metazoa; phylum Arthropoda; class Insecta; order Mecoptera; family Panorpidae; genus Panorpa; species Panorpa germanica. The sequence goes on along the minus strand of OY783223.1, from coordinate 4,389,078 downwards.
GAGAAACCAAGATTTCATTAACAAAAGTCAGTTAAAAGGAAGAGCTTATTATATGTTACATCCAAATTTAAGTAAGAAGAGATGGTTTAGAAATGAGTCCCGCAAAATTATATCAACTATAATCAGAATCAAAAGTAATCATTGCAAAACTCCAGCTCACCTGTACAAAATTAATATTAAATCTGACGATAGATGTCAATGTGGTGAAGAAGGAACTTTGGATCATATTATATTTGAATGCATAAATTATAGTTTATAAAGATCAAAATTGAATAGTGATATATTAGATGTGATTTAAACTTTTCGGGTTAATACTAAATTTTAGTTAAGTGATTCAAAATTAATTAATGAATTGTTTAAATATTTAGAAATTTGTAAAATTGAATTATAAATTGTAAAATGATTGATGGTGGCTATGACGAACACATACGATTATATTAGAAAGTGAGGTTATGTTATCTGTAAATTTATAAACGTTGGAAGAAGTTCGGGCTGTTGTTGGTCTTTTGAACCGCGTCTAAAGTGATTTTTCTACCCCCACCCCACACTTAATCCACATGTCATGCACTGCAGCACGAATCGTACAACAAAGGAAGGTTTTACATTTGAAAGTTCCTTTATTTACTTGATAGTTTTTGTTAAACAGTGTCAGTGTCAGTGTCAATAATATCAACAAATTAATAAAATAAATAAATCATTCGGATCAAACATTCGTTCCACCGTGTAGCAGGAAACTTTCCATATCAATCTTTCAATAATCGCTGGAGGAAAAGATTTGAATCAAACGTTCACCGCATCGTTTGGAGCCGGCTTTAGTCTAATTTGAAATGAATGTCACATATACACACAAATACCGGTCAACTGAAGAGAACCGAAAGAAATGAATCGAATTTTCGTAATAATATAATATAGTTTTTTTTTTAATTTAGTATTTTTAATTTAGAAACATTGGACCTTATAAAGTTCTAAAAAAACAAAGAAAACGTAAGTTACAATCTTAGTGGTGATTCTTAAACATGGTGCAGGGAATGACTACGCATATTCCCATATGCTATACAATTTAAATTAAAAACAAAATTAAAGAGTTTGTTAGAAGATTTTCTATATTTACACAATTTTATTAGACCCAATAACACATTATTTTTGATATTAGAACATGCAAAGTGCAAAGGACCTTTTTCCCGGGCCCACGTTTTTTCGGGCCGGCTCTGTATATATCTATTGGCTTATAAAATATTCACATGCCAATAGACATTGCCACACCTCTGTAGGTTTGGACCCCAGCTGAATATTATAGAAAACTCATAATATATTTATTTCCGGAAAATATACGTCCGCTGGAAAACATTTAGTAGGCAAAATAAACTTCAAAAGACATATATAAATGTATACATATATCATGTATACATACCGTAGCAGACTATAGTATATATGTATACATATAAGTATAATGAACCAAAGACGAGCTCTGAAATATTAATTAGACATATCCTTGTACAGATAGGTCGGATTTAACAAAGGTAATCCTTCTTAAGGATATTCCATGTAATAATCCTATGGAACAGACTTCATTAATAATTCCTTTATACATTTTTTTGTCTATGTTTTATTGTAAAATACAAAATATTAAACCAAACAAGGTTTTGTTTGAGTTTATATTGTAGCGTAATAGGGACTTATTCTAGAGAAATGAAAATGTACACTTATTAATATTTAAGAAGTACGTATTGATCTTTTGTAAAGAAAAGAAGTTAAAATGGGCTTGCAAACTAAAATTTTAAAGTTGGATTTTTTAAATTTTTGTTGAAATATATTCTATTGTTATTGCAGGCATTGTTATTTTTTGAAATATCTGAAAGTTAACGGAGGTAGAATGATTTAAAATTTGAATTTCAGTTTCGCTACTTAATCTTTAGCTATATATATATTACGTTACGCATACATTACTTTTAAAGCCTGCAGAATATTAGGTAATCGATTTTATTTTTTTTGTTCATAACATTCATAATATCAAAACTTTAGGTAATATTTTATGCATATCCTTCATGGTAAGCTTCTACAGATCAACATGTAAACTAGTCATTCTGTTTAATTATTGAAATTTAGGAAAGAAGGGAAGCGAAGTGGAAGACGTATGCAAGCGGTATCGTGATGTTTACTCTTATATATGTGTTCAACCAGCTCCCAATCACGTTTCAGTGTTGGTGGATTCAAAGAGTAACTCTTGTGTTAATCTTAATTGTGTCATAAACCTATATAAACAAGATTCTTCTTTTCTCTCTTACATTTCATTTATTAAATAGATTGCTTTCCGTAAGAATGGGAAAAATCGAGAAAAGCAATTACAATAGAAGATATAAAAGGATTTGGGAAAGTAATATACCTCAGTACTTAATAGAAAAAGACATAAAAAACATAGGAAGGACAGCAAAGTTTAGATTGGGAAATGAGGAAAAAGGAAACAGATACTGGGAAAGTAGAGAGGAAAGAATGTGTAGAGTGTGCGGAACAGAGGGCGAAACACTGTTTGATTGTAAGGAAAAAAGTAGGGAGAGAGATGAATATTGCGCAGCTCTTAAAAGGGGGGAAGGAAGGGAACAGATGGAGGGCAGAAATAACTAGAAGGCTGAAGCTATTTAAATCTTTTTAAAATGTGCAAAACCATTTACTTTTTTGTAGATATTAAAAGAATTGAGGTATTTGTTTTTGGTTCTGGTAGAAGGAAATATATATATTTAAGGATTAAAATGTATTGTACTAAGGCAAAAGAATGTAATGCCGAGAGATAAAACATTAAATAAATAAATAATAATAATATAAAGAATAGTGTTGAGACAGTCTTCTCCAAAAATATTTTCCAATTTAGTTACTACGACATAATAATGTTCTGTCGGTATTGATTTTATATTCTTAATTACTTCCAACCGGTAATTTAACCCTTACTTAATCGTTTCTGAATCTAGTCATTTGAAACCATTTCCCCTTCTCCCTATTTCCACTTCCATACCCTTAATTGCCGGTATTTTACTTTAAAACAAGAAAACCTTGTCACCCTGACCCATTTATTCCCATAAGAAAGAAAGAGATAGCAATATCATGTGATTACAATCGAGTGGCATACCATTAGAAGAAATATTAGATTGGTCGTGTTAAAAAAATGTAGAATCTATTATCTGGTGGGTTTCTGAAACTTTACGGGTGAAATTGTTCGCCTCCCCTTCTCTTTTTGTTCAATCTACTACCCTCTTTCGTTTGACAACAGATTTGCATTAGCTTAGTGGTGGAGTAGGTTGGTGCCTTTGTATTTTTATGCAAATATACCTCGTAATGATTTTAATAACTAGCTGAACCATGCGTTGCACGACAATGGGCTGGTGAATGCCAATAATTCATCAAAAATTAAACAACTTCAGATGAAAGTGATCTTGATGTTGAACTTTTACGATGTTACTTTTCTTTGTGACGTCTGGGGAGATTCGCTGTCAATGACTCATTTCTTGATATTTATTTATGAAAATTTCACAAAGTATTCTTCAAATGTTATTTTATCATGTAGTAATTATAGAAATAATTATATAACAACTGTGTCTACAAAAAACATTTTCGAAAATATGCTTAACTAACCTCAGCATGAAGAAACCTATGTACCTCATCAACATTTCTCAACTAAATAACCAATACAAACAAAAACTGTTAATAAAATGTACAAATCCAAGTTAAAGATTTACAATCCGTCCGTTTAATGAAACAAGCAAACAGGATTTCAGTTATCCTTTGTGTTTACAACATGAGAAGGACACTCCAGGATACGTAAGGATATACACAGAAAGAAAATAACACTTGAAATAACAATAAAGTCGCAGTCGCACCAGCAATACAGAAGAAACTACGATCTACGAATATGGTAGAGGAGAACACCCCAGGAGTTGGAGCTCTGTGAAGATGTGGTGACGTAGTGTTTGTGGTGATGTCGTCGGGAAGTTGGGCTTTAGGGAGTTGCAGTATACGATGTAGTGATAGTAAAGGTCATATGGTGATGTACCAGAGTCAGCCGGTGTTCTGAGAGAATCTACGAAATAATATTTGTAGGTTTAATATATGTACTAAAAGAAGTACACCTATGTTAATGAAAAAATAAGCTCATATATTTGTTCCTTTGTGGTATTTAAAATTAAAACATATAAAACAATATTAAGATAAAGCAAATTAGCCAAGAGATGATGAAATAAAACAAAAGGAAAATATAGACAAAGAAGGGGAAGATCTAGATGATCTAGATGATGAGAAAAGATAGTAAAATGTGAAAACGATGTTTGTCATACTTAAAATTAACACATAAAATAATAATAAGCTAAATCAAAGAAGCCAAGAGATGATGAAATATAACAAAAGGGAAATATAGATAATGAAGAGGAAGATCTAGATGATTTAGATGATGAGACAGAATAGGAAGATGATGAAGACGATGTTTGTCATAATTAAAATTAACACATAAAATAATAATAAGCTAACGCCAAACAGTCAATTGATGATAAAAAAGAAGAAAAAAATGAGGTAGAAGAAGGTAATGGAGAAGAAGAAGATCTAGATGACGAATAGAAATCATAGAATGAAAAACTACGAAAGAAAAACGAGTAGTGAAGGAGAATTGCGGAAAAAGAGAGATTAAGGCGCAGTTTGATGAAGTGTAAATAAAAAACAATGCAGATAGTAAAACAAATGCTTGATCGAGTTCAAATAAGAATGTGAAAGCAGAAAACGTTGAATTTAAGAATGACAAAAAAGGGAAAAGAAATTGGTTAGAAGAAAAAATCAAGTGATGAAATGTTTAAAACGATCTTGTAAGTACAAAGAAGGTTAAAACGTCGTGGCTACAAGAAGACCGTCAAAATATAAAAGTAAAATAACATATAGGATCTTTTAGCGTAATTGTGACTTAACATATATCACTTAAATGCGTGTTATGTTCTGCTTGTAACGATAACGAAATGATAGTTTAATCATGATGCTTTAACAAAATACGTAGTTAAAAGATAGTTAAAACGACCTCTTCCGTCAATTTTTTTTATGATTGATATAAAATTACTTAATACAAAGTCTTCCAAAAATTCGTCAGCACATTTAAATTTGTATTTAACTTATTTTCACAGTTTTGTTGATATAATTTAATGAGGATACAAAGGGTTTCTGGAATCGACTCTGGAATTCTCTAACACCATCTTAGAAGCCCTCGTGGGGGACGTATAGGACGTACTAATATAGCACTAGCGCATCCAGAAATCTCTGGGAGTCCTTGCCTTAGGTTATATATATATATATATATATATATATATATATATATATATATATATATATATATATATGTGTGTGTGTATTTATATATATATATCAAGTACCAAGCAAAGATGTAGTGCCAAGCCGTCTACTCAAGTGTCCGTCCTCGAGGTACAACTCTCAGAACATCAGATCTCATCGCTATCACTAGGAGAAGATAATACTCTCTCTCTCTCTCTCTCTGGTTGCTCTCCATTTAATAACATGTCAGATTTACCATACACACAATGAATGTCTGCGACGTATTTTCGTAATGCATTTAATTTTAAATTCATAATTCAGTTGCTTCAGTACCGTGTGAGAGAGTGTTAGGTTATTTTGTAATATTCGTTGTCATTTTCCATTGTGGAATAAATTACGTTGCTTGGAGTAACCACCTCATAAGTGAGGATCTATAAATAGAATGTCTTATAATTATCAAATTTTTTTTCAAATATATGTTGTTTTTGTATATATTTGAGTGCATCAATATAGGTATTAGCACTAAAAACATTATATACATTTATATACACAAACAAACAATATACAATTTAGTACTTAGAGCATCGAAGAATGATATTCTTTACTGTTACTGGGCTATTACATTGTTCATAGATTTATTGTGTTTCCTTTTTGAATAAATATGCATGAGTAAGATTTGTATGACCTATCTTGAATCTACATATTACTACGTCCACCTTTCTTCTTAGTTCGACCGGTAAATCTTCTCTAGAAAATCATTACTTCACTTTCCTTAATTTGTTATCACTTTATTCGTTCCTTTTTCATTTTAATCTTTAAGTCTGAACATGTTATAGTTGTATCTTCTGGAATACGCTCAGAATAAATTACTTCATTTAAATAGTTATCCACCTGATTATTACCATAAGTGCAATTACGGTGTGAGAGGGGATCCACAAAAATTCAGTAAATACATTTTTATTTATTTTGTTTACTATCTACTATTATTTATGTATTTATTTAATTGATTTGCCTCTCCGTACTACAATCTATTTTTAAAATTCATTTTCATTCATATTTAAATTCCCAACTATCCTATAATTATAAACCAATTTTATAATAGATATTGGATTCTAATCAGTATAATGTAAGAATAATGATAAGGTTCTAGAAAGGAATGTAACGCGACTGCCTGACGAGTGCCTTATCTGGTTCTAGTCGGGCCAACCTTTGTGGGTTTTAGTCTAGCGTGTAAATAAAGTAGTATATATGTTTAAGTACCACAAAGATGAACATGAATTGTTCTTTTAAGTAACTTGAGTGTTTTATCTTGTTTCATCAGCCCAATTTAAAGATTCCAACGAATCAACTGATAAATTTAATTATGTTGTCTAAAAACAAACTTTCATAGTTTCGCAGTTTTCTTTTAGACAAGGTTAAGTTAATTTGAAAAGTGTGGAATTTCTAAACTATAAAGTCAATTTATCAGAATCAGAAGCTCCCATAATGCAGCTAAACTTTTTATATTAAACTTAAGATAGTTGAGCATAACTTTATCATAAATAGTCTAAAGTTTCCAATACAGTCTACAAGACGTCGGCCATAGGATGGTGATGTTGATGGTGTTAACTGATTTTTAGTTTCTGCAAGTAATTTCTTTTGTAACATCAACACTAGTGTATAATTTATGGGAAGATATTTTAATAAGCTATCATAATTTATAATAAGGAGTACCTAGAGTAGAAGTTGCTGTACAGTACCTAGCTCTCGTAGCAGTGATGAAAGTTTTTAATATAAAGCTTACCATGCTCTTTTTTTCGTTTAAAAATCTCTTATACCGTACAGGGTGTCCCAATGGAAACACAGGGTTGGAATTATGCGGAAAGTATCATTTGCACCTACTATTTTAGTACACAATAATATACCCCATTCATTGTGAGATACATAGTAAAAATTACTATAGGAACATAGTATCTGTGTGCTATTATGATTAACAGTGTGTGGAGGGGGGAGGACGTGTGTGTTTAAGGCTAAAACGATAAATGAATCATATTTTCGAAATTGTTTTTTGACGACACAGTTAATATATAATTATTTCTATAATTATTACATGATAAAATGACATATAAAGAATACTTTGTGAAATTTTCATAAATAAATATTAAGAAATGAGGCATTGACAGCGAATCTCCGCAAACGTCACAAGAAACGGAGTGATTGCGGTGTCCCTCATAACTCATCACTGGATTATTTGAAATCGAAAAACTAAAATGATTTCATTTCACGACAAAATATCGATTTTGCATAAAAATAATCAGAAACTTTGTTATTTTAAAATACTTTAAAACTAAACAAAAGTAAAAACACTAGACAGCGCCACTCAGCATTATGTAAAGAAAGAGTGTGCAAAATTTCAAAAGGATCGGTGTAATAGATTATGAGTGAAACAGGGCACCGATTCTAAAAATGCTAAGTGTGAGAAAAACGCGTTTAATAGTTTCAAAGAAAGACGAAACCAGACCAAAGGGGAAACTTAATATGTTCTATATTAATATAAATAAATAAAAAAATAAAGTTGAAACCTTACTCTTCATCTCCTCTCCCTAAACTTAGAACAGCAGGTGGAAATGGCCCCTTAATCTCTTAGAAACAGAAAACAGAGGTAGACTTTTTCAAAATATTGCAAAACGGGATATTAGTGAAGCTTCTCCACCAAAAATACATCGTCTTTGCCAACTTATGCATTCGCAGTGCCAAGTCAGCTTTACGAGATCACTATATCATCAACATCTCGACCTTCCCCTCAGTGTAATACAGCGATTACTCCTTCCAAATCCCTCCTAATCCTTTCTAATCCTATTTACTATTCGATTTGATTTAAATCTAACATTTCAATTCAAATAACGCGTCTGATAGTAAGTTAGACTCAGACGACGGTTCCCGTCCATAATATCTAAATCACGTATGGGACGTATACGTTGTGTTCCCTAGGGATCATCCTACATCCAGATTGTCATGAGTCCGAACGGTGAACGCTGGACAAGGGATTCTACAGACTTGTGATAGACTTATCCCGACAGATTCTCCACGTGCATTGACCTCTGTGAAATGGTGTACATTTTAGAAGAGTTTGTGTTTTTAAACAGTTCCTTTTTATGATAAAAATGTGTACTCTAAATGTGCTCTCTCAAAAGAAACTGTATAAATTTTAAGACAGATCTAAAACATATTTTAGAACCAGGGGCCCTATTCCTGAGTCTTGCGAACAATGATCGTGGTCGAACAGATCTGATTTATATGAGTGAAACATTTTACGAATCACCTTTAAAGGAGTATTCCTGTTCTATTCCTGAATTTTATTATTATTTATTAATATAGTATACCTTAATACACATGCAAAATTTCAACTTTTTATCTTTTACGAATTAAAAGTAATATAGCAAAAAAGGGCTCACTTTTTTCCAGTTTTTCCAAAATTACGGGTTTCCAGGAAATTCAGGGAAAAATCCGGGGATGCCAAAAGTCTTAGAATTTTTTTCTCTACGAAATTTTCGAAAACATTGATTGAGCCGTTTTCGAGCTACCATACATAATTCAGTACCAAACATATAAGAATATAAACATACAGTTGGAACATTATAATATAGGTTGGAATATTATAAATAGAGAAAGAGAGATAGAGAGATGGAGTAAGCGACGTAATACTATATATTAAGAAAAACATAAATCATGACAATATGACATCTACTTTATAGTGTTGCTGTCATTAGCCCTTCACTTTCGTCTTCACGTTTATCTTCTTAAAGTTTATTTTGATGTATTTTTAAATCGGTTTTTTGTTTTCTCTCCGAACTTCACTACAGTGTGTTGCAATATTCAATGTTTTCACTGTTTTCAAACACTGCTGAGAAATAAAGTCACTCTAAATGGATTTATAAATAATCCGTGAATATTTGATCTTTGAATGAAACGAAACAAGAGCGTGAACGAGAATGTGAACGAGAACGAGAACGAGAACGAAGCGAGTTGTTCCACATTTGATCTGATTTTATATTTATAACTTTTAGAAATGAAATTGAATTTAAAACTGAGTTTACTTCTTGATTTTTCTTGAATAACTTTAAATAAAATCGTTATTCTACGAGGTAAAGCAATGTAATTATACCAACCCATAGATTTTTAAAGAAAACAAATAAAAATAATAAACTTATGATAATGTTGGATGCAGTGTAATAATATGTACATCAGAGACTCGAAAGTTCAGTTCAAAATCATTAACAAAAACGATTTCTTTTATTGATATGGTTTAAACATATTTAAGAGAATTTAAGATGGTTTGTTCATTCATTGTTCTGTATTTGTAAAGTAAATACCAACGTTTATATTGTAACCTTATTGTATTATTATCATCGTTATTATTTTATTAAATAAATGTATTAAACAAATTATGTGATTCTTTATCATCCTGACAAGAAACTAAGAACTGAATTGACATTTGCTCTAAATTAAATAAGAGTACCTTGATTCCACATCAGATTAGCGGATTGGGTATTGTTTTCCACATCAGAATTGGGATAATACTCTTGTTTTCCACACATATATATATATATATATATATATATATATATATATATAAGTGATACAGGTACGAGTGCTTTCTTGTACATGACATTTAATATTTGACAATTTAACACATAGTTTGTTCGCTGTTTGAACTCGTCTTCTGCTCTGATTGGCAGATGGAATACAGGATAAACGTAAGGGGTGGAAACAGCCCCAATATGTGCTCATATGAATCTAAAACCCTCGCAACAGTATTACTTCCTTACCTCGCCGCAAGGCTTAACATGTGTTTTCTAATGCGAAACAAATGTAAACGTATATACTTTGTATATATATATATATATATATATATATATATATATATATATATATATATATATATATATATATATATATATATATATATATTGTTTTATAAGCGTTTATAATATATGCATAGAATTTCCATATAAATTAATTTATTTTATCAAATTAATGAATTCATTATTGCAGCATATTGCATAAACTGCTAACACTGAATTAATAATCTAACTGCATGAAGAGTACGAAAGCACGAAAGCTTTAAAGCTTATTCGGCAAACAGCTTATTCAATTAGATAATTACAATTACACACCATACGCAATATTAGAAAAATACTTGGTTATTAATTTTTGGGTTATGAAATTGAAATTGAAATAGTATCCTCTCTGCAGCTCTCTACGAGCAGAGATCGTTAAGTAATTATAAATGGGATGTACGCTGTATTTCTATCGTGACTGTTTTCAATTTCTGATTATAACATCTCCGACAATTTATTCATATGAATAAATGTTAAGTTATTAATTAAATTTAATCATATTATAAATATATGTTTCAAATATTAATAATATATATTTTTTTTTATTTATTTATTTGCCTGGACTTTTATTCGTCATAGCCACCATCAAAAAATTTTTATACATATTTAACATTTTATAATGTTATTTCACAAATTTCTAAATATTTAAATAATTTACTAATTAATTTACTTTGTGACAAGCAAGCTTGAATCTTGCACTGGTAAACAATTTTGTACCTGTTATACTAAGTATAGGATAATTAGGCCCTTTACCTTCCAAATAACTAGAATATTAAATACCTAAATATTAGAAAAATTAATTTTTGCTTTGTATTTATATTTACTTAAATAGAGAAAAGAGCTAATACAGAAGGGATGTTAAACTTTTTTTTAATTTAGTTATTTATAATAGCTTAGCTATTTTCGATGTTAAGTCTTATCACCGACAAACTCCTACCTCCTTGTCAGTATTTATCGTGTCGTAGCCTTATATACGAGTATGTGAACTACATCGCTGTCTAATAAGTTTACAAATAGGTATACATATATATAATCAATTTAATTTGATAACAACCAAACCTAGCAAATGTAACTCTGGTTCGGGGATCGAACACGAAGACACAGCAGTTCTCTGTTTTGTCTTATAAGCTATTAAATATGTATACCTTATTCCTGAATATCACATTAATCGGAAAAGAAAAAACAAACCTGAAAAAACGTCGTAAATTAATTAAATGTTACAAATGTCAAAAGCTCGGCATTTTGCAAAAGCTCTGACATTCTCATAAGCTTTATTATATAATTAGATATACGAATATTACATTATCTACAAGTATTTACCGAGACAAACAAACGAAAACAAATTTATGTACGAATATGTAGCACTCGACAAATCTGCTAGTGGTTTATTTCATTCGTTTAATTGTATTTTGCAATATACCTAAATATTATACCTGGAGCTTTTGACAGTGAAGGTAACGGTGAGATCCTACGCTGTAATATCCTGCACACCACAGTACTTTCATACCGCCGCTGTAGTAATTTATGAGCTTTGAGCTTTCTGTATTATATAGAGTCCTTCAAGTTATGTGAAGACTTTTACGTAATACCCGTCAAAGACCCGTTCGGCATGTGCTCAAAAGGACATTTATATGTATGCCGGGAAATTGAAATTAATTTATACATTTGTCCGTATGTGTATGTATTTGTACGTGTATATTTATATGAGTAAGACTACATACATATATGAAATTTACATTTTAGAATATACTAGAAGTAAATAGTGCAGGTCAATTTGAAGTATTAGTTTAAAGGACTCAATTAAAGCTCATATTCAAAGTTTTGTTTTTGTTTTTGTTTGCTTTGTATATATTTATCAATTAAAAGTATATTTACTAAATTAAAATTTTCTTTACTTAAGTTCCATTTTTTTTTTTTTATTGATATTCATTTATTTCTTAATATTACAACTACAAAACAAGGATCTTAGTAAAACATTTTATAGTAGGAGTATTCTACAGTGAGGGCTATCTTCAGAAACATAAACTCTATCAATTCTTGATGCTATGTTCATTCCCCTAAAGTAAGTGAAGCCCTGTTGAGTTTTATTCTTGAGGATCCAAATATCAGATAGAATTCGTTCAGTTATTAACCTATTTAATCCAGAACAGAAGTTTAGATTCCCAAGTTGGTCTCTCTGGTTCAGCACACAGTTAAAATCGCCAGCAATGATTAGAGGTAGTCTAAAGTTAATATGTTTGACAATAGTTTCATTAGCAAGCTTTATGCGTTGTTGTCTATATTTGGATCCTGAAAAATTATATATATTTACTAATCTATGACCTTCAACAGTTATCGATAGGATACGTCCATCTTCTTCACATATGCAATCTGTAGCTTCTATTCCAGGCCTTAACAAAATTGCAGTTCCTCTATTATTTATGCCAATGTTCGAGATATATGAATAATGTTTGAAGAAACTTAAATTTACTATATTAACTTCTTGTAATAAAATTATGTCCAAATCGTGGTCTATAATAAATTGTTTCAGCATAATTTTAGATGTTACAGAGGATAATCCATTGATATTAAATGTTGCAAATGTTCTTAGTACCATATTAATAAGATATTGAATAAATTAAGGTTATTCAATTGTTTTATCTTTTATATCCATTGCTTTTCCTGTCACTTTTTTTTGTTTCTTTGGTCTTTTGTTATTTTTCTTATCTTTTTTTTCCAATCCTATATCCATTTTGGATGCAGCGGAATTATCTGAGCAATCTTCAATTTCAGAATTTGCCAAAGTATCTTCATTTGACGATGATTCTACAATTTTTCTCTTAATTTCTTTGTGTGCTGTAGGAATTTTGGACAAATTATCATTATTATTTACAATCGCAATAGTATCATCATTAGTAGCTGTTGAAATGATTTTTGTTTCATTTTGCGTATTCTTTGGCATTAAGGGTGGAAAAATTGAATTATTGACAAAACTTAATTCTTCATTTTTTGATTCAGTTGGAACAACACAATCAGTTACCGCTTTGTCATTCATTGTATTCCCCGCAATGGCTGCATAGCTGCGTGCGAAACCATTTGAATTTATTCTGTTGCTAATTTTAGTAGGGCAATCTTGTCCTAAATGGTCTTCTCTATCACAAAACCTACAAGTTTTCTTTTGGGTAGCATAGCTAACCCAAACCTTTCTGCCAATCATTGGTATATACGACGGGATTTCTTTCTTTAAAATCATCTTTATTGCTCTTGTTCCGTTATAAACTGGGAAAGGCATATCTCTACCCCATGTTTCTTTTTTGATGCTAATAACTGTACCATATCCTTGTAGTGCGTGTTGTATCGTTATATCTTGAATTTCATATTCTATATTGTGCATTCTTACAATTGTGAATTTATCGGCTCTTTCTATATACACATTATAATTATTGTCATCCGTACCTTTGTAAATTATTTTCCCATTTGTCATTTCAATAATGTTATCAATTAATAAATGTTCTGCAATTTTCACAATCATCTTGTTTCCATTCACTTGAATTGCCATCACATCTTCCACTGATAATTTTAAATCGTTTTTTAAAAATAAGTGTAATTCGGTAAACGTCATTCTATAAATCACTTCGACGAAGTCTACACTTAAGGTGTTTTTCCTATTATTATTTTCCATTTTTTTTAATCAAATCAAATTCTTACACCTATTTATTAATTTATGATAATTTATTTAAATTATTTAAATAATTTTTTAAATACATTTATTTTTAAATGCGCGGAAAGGATGTTTATTCCACGAAAAAACAAATGACTGTGTGTCATTAGCACTCACTATTTTTGGAAGTCATGATGCATCATATGTTAGTAATATACATTATTTTGTAATAATTACTATCTTTATTTAATATAAAATATTGTATTTAATTTTATTTCTTAACTTTCCACAAGCTGAAATTTGCATTTTAGTTTAAAACCTTAAATTAAAACTAAAATCAGTTAGTGGGAATGGAGTTTTACAAACACACGAACGAATAAGAGAGCGGGATTTCAAAATTGTTACATTTTTATATCTTATTAGAAATATCCTCCACTTACAATACTAAATTAATCACTAATTCGTATTTTACATAAATCCTAATCCTAATCAGTTATTATTAACCAAATTAATCGTAGACATTTATGAATACAAAGTATGAGCATTTGCAAGAAAAGCATAAAAAACCTAATTAACTTTATCAGTAAAACTAATTTAATTTCTTTGTGTTAAGTACCCTTACTAGTATCTATAACTTCTATATTCTAAATGTTTATAAATTATGTGTTGCTTTGAAATCAAAGACTTTTATTTTAGTAATTTACATACACATTATAATAATTACACTGTTTAACTTAAATCATAATATCCTACCTGAAAACAAAGAAACGATATTTAAAGTTTATTATTTAAATTGTCAATTCTTTTTATCTAATTTTATAATAACTTAACATTATACACTGTGAGTTCTGTCGGCTCCAAATATCAACAGTGTTTGCAGTTATTCCTCAAACGTCATCTATGGAGTCCATGAGTATATGGTCGCTGTTTTATCAACAGACTGGCTTTGTACAACTAAAAAAATATAATTTCTTTACATGTGTATATTGTTTTAAGTACTAATAACTGTTGAAGGTTGATGCACTCAAATAAATGTTACAAAGAAAAGAGAAAAATAATATATATCATATAGTTTACAAATATTAAAAGCGTGGAAATCGAAACTCCACACTTCTGTACTGCATTCTATATGATATATTATTTTTCTCTTTTATACATTTTTAAATATTTAGTTTAATATCATGTAGATTTATTCTCGAATTAAATGTTCGTTTCAATAAAGCATCGAAATAAAATATGCATTAATAATAATGTGAAGTTATATTATATACATGTATGTGTACATAGGCGTACGCAGAAAATTTTGTAGAGGAAAAGGTGAATTGTAAATTAGTAAATATTGGTAAAATCTGTGATTGCATTCTTTCTAATTCAAAATTGTGTTCCTATAAAAAAGTGATATATCTCCTGTGGACGCCAATGAATTTATACATAACAACATTTACTCGTACGTTCAACTGTACTTTGTTAACAAATAACACAATTATAATTTGTAAGGATTCATCAGAAGAGATGCTGTAAGCATCACGTGACGTAGTAGTTCGGGTGTGAGAAGGGTGATGGAAAGGGGAGGGCGAGGAGGAGGATGAATCCTTATAAAGTTCCTCGAAGAATGGAACGTGAGTTAACTCGAACTTGGTTCAGTGATGATGATGATGGTGAAACAGCAACGTGCTCTGTTGGAAAAACTTCGAACAATTCTGCGGAATATGATGTTGAGAGGAAAGTTTTCAACGTGCTAAGTTTTTGAACAATAATAACTTAGAAGGAATTGTAATTAAGTCCACTATTATGTCATCAGAGGTATAGAGGTACACTAATTGAATTTCTAGTCGTATTACATAACTATGGTGCGTTAAGTTTTTTACCTTAAGAATATCAAATATTGAACTACAGAGGTTACCTTTTTATGCAAAGAAAGTTTAAAAAATAGTTGTAGTTAAATTATGTCTAAACTTGTAATGTGTTTTACAATGTAATTAAGGTGGTACAGGACGTTAACGTAAATGATGAAAACGTTGTGAAATTTGGAGGATCGATACAAATAGTTAAAATACATACTGCCTCCAAATTTTAGAGACCTAGGGTTCATAGTTTTCTTTTTATACATGATTAAAAATATTCATTTTCCATACAAATCATAATTTTTAGCTCAATTTCACAACATAATATAACTTTCAACTATGAAAAAATGATGACACGGCTTTCAAAAACTAAGTGTATATAAAATAATCTTTTCTGTAACTATTGCAAAAAGAAAATTATCAAAAAGATATCTATATACGAAAATATTTAAATAAAACCAGTAAGAAACAGTAAGTGTAGGTTATAAGCCGGCAACGTTGCAAATGCCAATTTGAGCGGGAAATTCAAAATCGAAATAAATGTTATATAAAATATAGCAATTTATTAGTCAAAGAACCAAATCACGCATGCGTCAACACACGTAAATTTGCAGCGTTGCCAAATTTATTATTCCTTTTTCAAAATATTTAATTTGAATTTAAATTGAATTAATATAAATTTGATATTAATTATAGGTAATTTTTCATTTATTAAACTATTATATGCATAAAAAATCATTTTAACAAGCAAAAAGCAGTTTAATAGGGAATTAAAAAATAAAATCAAAATCAAAGGTACAGTCCCAATATTTGCTCGTCCCTCATGTTCTTAGTATTTTGCATTTCGTATTACCGAAAGATAAACTTTTTGCATTGACGATACGTCCTGTACCTCCTTAAATATTCAAATGTTTAAGAAGTTATAACTATATCAAATTTGAATTTCAGTTTTGCCGCAATTTTTAGAAGAAATAACTAGTAATAAGTAATCGAGATTATTTTTTATGACTGGCAAGCCTCGTTATATAATACTTTATGGGATACAGAACCTAGCTGTTAATAGTAAACAATGTATATGACACACACTCGTATCTCTGTTGTCTAAAAAAGATTTTATGTAACGTTGGATTTCCTTATTAATTAAAAATACAAAATACCGATTTTAAATTTTAATGTCTCCTAAAATATAAGGAGTTATTGGACATTTGAGGTCGTCGTAGTCAACTTTATCAAAATATAGTACACTTTTATAGAAATTAAGCCAGTCTTTGTTTAAAAAGGGATCAAATAGCTTCCTATTCGATGAAGAAAAATAATGGCTTTCATTTGTATTTTTGTAAATCACCAAAAACTCGCGCTGTATTAAAATATTTCGGTTTACATTTGAATGGCCGTCGTAGTTTACCGTAAACAAATAAACATGCTTTCAAGTTCTCTAACATTTGACGCGTACTATTTATGACGTAGGTGTTCAATTTATGACGCGTATGTACTTTTCAGTGTATTTATTCAGCGTCGTGTACAAACAAA
Source organism: Panorpa germanica (assembly GCA_963678705.1). NCBI lineage: Eukaryota > Metazoa > Arthropoda > Insecta > Mecoptera > Panorpidae > Panorpa > Panorpa germanica. The sequence continues at coordinate 4,371,889 of OY783223.1, read as the reverse complement.
TGTATTGATTTATACGCGATGATTATACTTATAAATATGTCATGGACGTTCAGCTGGCCATCGTACATAGGTGTCCAGGGGGGTAACAGGGCACACATCAGGTACACAAAATTTTACATTTCATAGCAATTGGATTTTAGGTTGTTGTTACAAAAATACATTAAACTCTCGTATAAGACGATTTCCAACAGTGCTAATTCATGCAATGTGTACCAAAATATTACTATTTCTCTACCACACGATTTTCTCGAACAATATGTTATATAAGAAATCCTATTCAGCACTTTCTGTTATAGAAGTTATCTCGCTCACACTAGTTGTAACAATACGATGTGGAAAGAGAACATTTACTCCCATATATAAATAAATACTATGTAATAAATTTATCATTTATCAAATAGTTTGTCAGTCAATCGGTTTGCAGCAAAAAAATGAAATTTTTAATATCTGAGATATTTATTAGATATCTCAATCGTTTGCTGTAAAGAGATTGCGTGACAAACTTGTGAGCATACATAACAAAGCTTGTAGATCGGTTCTCCTTAGAGTGACCTTGATTTCTTTTTCCACGGTAAAAAGATTTATCAACTTTAGTAAAATTTGTGTTTCAAAAACTCCATAAATTTCCTAAGATGTTTCTGACTGAATCCTGACTTTATGAGGGTGTTTATTGTCTATAAATACTAAGAATAAGATATTAATAGAGAAAATTATCAAAGATCTGTCTTAAAAGAGTTCTTGTAAGTATGCCTTTACGTTAAAAATCTGAAAAGTTTTTCTAGTATCTGATTTTGTTTTAATGTTGTATACATATAATTTCAAGGTCATTTCCAATGCCATGCCGAGGCAATTAGGTGTCTTTTGATTTATTTATTAATGTCCATTCAATCGATATCAATTAATATTTAGATGAATAAGTACGTGTCACGCATGTTAGATACACATACTAAATAAAGAAGTAATACACACTTAAAAAAATACATGTATAGTGTAAACACACATATATGTATATATGTAAAAGGCATATAAGAATGATTATGTGATGTGTTTTTACCGGAAGAAAAGACACTAACACATAAAAAGTCAATAAGTTCGTAGGATGACATATAGATGCCGCTGCTATTGACAAGTTCATATGATTTTTAGATAGTACTAACCTTCAAACGATATGTGTCAAAATTTCATGACATTCCAACTATTAGTTTAAGAGTTACAAGTTAGTTTTAGTGACGTGTCTTTCGTTATTTTCAAAACAATGAAAGAAATTGTATTTCGTGTGTTGATAAAGCATTGCTTTTTAATAAAAAAAACATTAACTTTTCTTAACTGTATTTTTCCCTTTGAAGAGCGTTGCTTTATCAACACACGAAATTTAGATTTTTCCATTGTTTTGAAAATTGCAAAAGTAGTGTCATTAAAATCGCTGTATCTCGTAAATTAATAGTCTAAATGTGATGAAATCCTACAAACCTATTAAGTGATATTATAGATTATGTGGAATTTTCCATACAGCTGCGTCAAGTTTATTAAAGAGGTACAGGACGTAAACGTAAATGATGAAAACGTCGTGAAATTTGGAGGGTCGATACAAATAGTTAAAATACATGCTGTCTCAAAATTTTAGAGACACTCTAGGGTTCATAGTTTTCTTTTAATACATGATTAAAAATAGTCATTTTCCATACAAATCATAATTTTTAGCTCAATTTCACCACATAATATAACTTTTAACTATAAAGAAATGGTGACACGGCTTTCAAAAACGAGGTGTATATAAAAGAAACTTTTCTGTAACTATTGCAAAAAGAAAATTATCAAAAGGATACAGTAAGAAACAGTAAATGTAGGTTATAAGCCGGCAACGTTGCAAATGCCAATTTTAGCGGGAACTTCAGAATCTGAATAAATATTATATAAAATATAGCAATTTATTTGTCAAAGAACAAAATCTCGCATGCGTAACTTACAGCGTTGCCAAATTTATTATTCTTTTTTCAAAATATTTAATTTGAATTTAAATTGAATTAATATAAATTTGGTATTAATTATAGGTAATTTTTCATTTATTAAACTATTATATGCATAAAAAATCATTTTAACAAGCAAATAGCAGTTTAATAGGGAATTGATAAATTCTTTTTCAAAGGTACAGTCCCAATATTTGCTCGTCCCTCATGTACTTCGTATTTTGCATTTCGTATTACCGAGAGATAAACTTTTTGCATTGACGGTACGTCCTGTACCTCCTTAACGCACGACCTGATAGTAATTTTATAACAGCAAATAGTTTAAAAATTGATTGCACTGTGGAACTAATTAAAATATAAAAATTTATAATAAAATTCTTTTTAGGTAACTACTTTAAACCGATGTGTAAAAACAATTAGTGAACTTGTACTCATTAGAAACCAAATGGTCCAACCTGCAAGCCTTTACGTAAATCTATATCCACTTATACACCCATTTATATAAACCCAGTTTAGAAAATTATACATTTTAATAAAAAAATTATAAATATACAACTGTCAATTTTTTATATAAAAAAAGCTTTAAATAAAAGCTCTGCTTTACATATATCGGGTTAAATTAATATCACTATAATCCGGATTAAATGTATACTACTTGAAATTAAACTTATGAAAAAAATGTGCTATAAATATATTTCTTAAACTATATACCATACTCGTAATAATTTATTAAATAAAAGTGTAAAATTTAAATTTAAAAGAAAAGTGTAAAAAATTAATTTTGACGAAAGGGAAATTTAACAGGTACTGTGAAAGATTCTACAATTAATGGATGTTGTTGTCACGTAAATGTGTCCCTACTAACATATTGGTGTTTTTGTTTTGTTTATTTATATTTGTTTATTTACCTTAGTTGTACTTTTTATTATTAATAGTTACTTAATACTAATTGTTAATCACCACACTAAATTAAATAAAATGATGCCTGAATTATTCCTGTGCCAGTTCCAATGTGTAAGTAACTTTTTGTTTTTTGTTTTTTAAATTATTATTTTTATACTTGAGAGGTAAAATGTCATAACTGAAAATTTGCAAGATAACCGAATTTAATTTGTAATATTTTGTTTGTAACTTTCTTTTAGGATATCTTTACTGCGATTAAATAGGAAAAGATTTGTCACTAATATTTATCTCAATCTTTTATTAGTTTTTGTAATTTATTTATCTCCAAACACTTCCGTTTATATTACAAATATTAGCTTAATAAAAAGTTGATATTTCTTTCAGTTACGATACTTTACCTCCCATATATAGATTTATTTTCTGAAGAGTCTTGAAAATCTGAAATTCCAAAATTAAAATTTATATTACTACAGGATGTAAAATTTACTTATAGCCCGGTCAAGATAGACATTTAAAATAACAAAAATTGCCGGAGAGCCAAATATTGGTGGAGAGCTGGGGTTTATCATAACAAATAAATAAAAGGCCTACAGGGCAAACCACGGTAAAAAAAACGCGCCGGGTACACCTCACAGGTGGCGTGGAAATGTATGCATATCATGTATAATGCGATATCTCAGGAATGGTAACTCTTAGGAAAAAAATCATAAGTACTATTTTTGTAGAGAATTTTAAGATCTACAACTTTGGTTTGAGGTTTTTTTTTGATAAAACTTACCGTTTTCGAGAAAAATCCAAAAAACCTCAAATTTTGACCTTTGACCCCGAATAACTTTTGAAGCACACATAGAATCGATGGGGATTTTTAAAACTTTATTTGTAATGGTAAACCTCAGTTCTCCACCAATATTTGGTTCTTCGGGAGTTTTTGTTATTTGTCCACTATTTTTATGTTTAAATTGACCGGACTATTATTAATTTAATTTAATTAATAAATTAATTTGATAATTAGCTCAAACATGTTATTAATTCAAAATTCTTTTTGTTTAATGCTCTACAGGAATTTTGTGTAGTCTTTAAGATTCAGTTAATGAAGAAAATGACTGTTTAATGCAATTTTATAAACTGTTCATCTGATTTTTAAGACTCTAATTTTTTTAATTTGTGCTCTGTCTGTTTTTTGGCATGCTATTGCTTTTGAAACACTATATTATTGATCTAATAATTTGTACAGTGATTTATTCTTTATTCCGGTTGATGTAAACTTGGCTATAACAACAAATATTTTTAGTACTGCTTAGCAAAGCATGCTCTAAATCTTTGCATCTTATTTTTAATGATTCATATATTATTTATTGCCTCAAACTTCTAACGCTTACTTAAAGCTGAACTAAGTGTTTGAATGTAACACTTTTTTGTTGAAAACTTTGGAAAACATGTTTTTCCTTTAAAGAAGCTTGTGTACATTACGTGCTTGGAAATATTTCATCGATATTATCCTTTTATTTGTGTTTTTATTAGTTTTTCTTTGTAAGGGTAGTAGCTCAGAGCGATAGCGATAGCAAAAGGGATGGTAAGGGTGATAAAACAAAACTGGTTCAAATGTTTTTGAATGAAATATTTGTAGGACTTGGACAACCGTGAATACATTATATCTTTAAATATATTCTTAATGTCTTAAGACAGTCTGGCTGTTGAAAACAGGCCTTGGGAACTTAGAAGTAGGCTTACACTTGCGATCAATTTGTTAGCGTCTTTGTTTTTCCAAGGTTATGGTGATGTCTCTATCTTTCTACGTCAAATACGAAATTATCTGAAGACAATCGTGACGAAAGGTGCCAGATTAGGTCTCTCAGTCCAACTTCTTCCAAATTAGTGGATCTAACGCGAATTTAATTGTATCTAGTCAAACCGGGTTTCCTTATTTAGGAGTGCTACAAAATTTAGGTCTTTCACATGAATGTGAATTACATTTTAACTTTCTGTGACGTGTCTCTTTGCCTTTTAAGATCCTTCCAAAATCAATAGTAAAACTTCTAACCGTTGCCGGGAAAATTATGTTGATTATTAGACCTAGATACTGGTATTCCTTTATACATTTTAATGTTTATGCGGTACAAACCGTCTTGTGCGAGACAATCCCACGCATTTCTGAAGTTCTAGCCATATTTAGCATATTAGAAATTAGTGTTATATTAGCAAAGAATAGACACACTTGTCTAATACAAGAAATACTATATAGAAGTTTATAATTTAGGAGCTTACAGATGACATGACCATCAAGAGTGTTGAAGCATTCAGCGCTATATTTTCTGGCTTTAGTTATTTTTCATTCAGCTGATTAAATGTCAAATATAATGCTAACATTTTATATGTAACTATATGATCAACGTAAATAGGAAGCAGAGCCGCTTTGGTAGATGCTAGATGTTGGAGAATTATTCACTGTGAAATTAAATTACAATAGGCCCATTTTGTCGCTCTGTTTATTTTGGCGCCCGATTTGATTGTATCTTTCGCATGCCTCTTGGACCAGTCTCGATAGCAAGTCGTCGGTAATATTCAGTGACGAATTAGGACTTTGAAGACATTGATACTCGTACAATTTTTAACATATGAGCAGTTAGGCATTACTTTCTTTCGCCTTAACTTCACAGACTACATTACATTTTCTTACACTCTATAACTTCTTTAAAAGCTCCATCTCCCTTGTCGTTTATTCCCTTCGCTTACTCCTTACTTCATTCATCCATTTTATTCACTCCTTCTTCCTCTGTAAGATCTCTTTTAGTTCTACTTCACTTTCCAAAATTTTCCAACATCTACTCCTAATGTGCTTTAACTTTTCTTCTTCCTTGCCACACATCCTACACAGTTTCTCTTCCTTTGTTCCCCTGTATCTACTTCCCCTTTCTTCATTTCCTTGTCTTAACCTCGCGATCATTTTCTTTTCCTTACCTCCTTGTTTTTCTACGTATTGCGTCATTCTTTTCGACAATAACTGACTGTATCTGGTATATATGTGAAAGCGGTTTCCCTTTTATTGATTTTTGAGTATTCACTTTTATTTTTTCTTCATCAAAAATCCTCTGTGTCTCACTAAGAAGGCGCACATGCTATTTACATCAATATTCAATATACAAAGTACATAAAAATAACGAAAATTATAACACGAATGAAAATTGTGTTTCATTATAAAGAAATTGATGCGTAATAGAAGGTACATGCAAACTATTTTTGCGTCTAATTACTAGCGAGGTGTACATAATTACAATATGCAAATGTAATCATTATTAATGTGTGACGTTTGTCTGCGCTTAGTACCAATGAATGTGTGCTCAGAAGTGGGAGAATGGATAGTGGCGGAGAAGGGGGTACTATTAATTGAAATGGACTTTTAATGGGACGGGTAATAATACAAACAGGCTGTATAATAATCGATTTCGCGTTGTAGGTAGGACAGATACCTGTAAATGCTTAAAGCGCAGACCCAAGAGAATTTTTAAATATGTAAATAATTATCTAGTTGTCAAAGTTTGAGGTTAATTGCAGGTGATTCGATTGATATAATATCAATTACTTTTATTTATGATGAACCCGTTTTGTTATTACTTCGGTGCGTTATTTGCAACCATCTTATTATTAATTAGTCAATACATTAGAGATAATTTTAAATCTTCAATGTATTACGCATTTCTATAAAATAAGTGTCTTGTAAAATGGAAATTTCCATTTAATAACCTTGTAAACATTTTGGAGTCATTTGCCATCATATTGAAGATGCGTATGATTTTGTTGTCTTGAAAGAGTTCATTTACGGTTCAGTTTCTCACAGTCGTTCATATAAAATGTTTATTTTATCGGTTACAAATGGCGAAACTACTCCATCTGTCGAAGTACAAATGAAGATAAAATTGATGCGAACTATAATTGAAATGTCACAAAACAGGACACTCCGCCAAATTGTTTACTGGAAAGTACGCACAAATTTTATTTAAAAAAGCTTTACATTTTTAAATGTAAATGTACATATTTTTTAATAAGCTTAAAAAATGCGTGAGTAATTATTTAATACTACGGGGTACTTTTTAAATTATTTGTAGAACGGTAAAAATCTTTTTAAATAATATATGATATGTTTGTATGCTTTAATGATGGGTTTCAAAAATATGAGCAAAATTGTAAAGCGAATGCTCGACTGAAATATTGACGGAGATATAGCAATTAAAAGTTTGAATTGTAGTTTTAGCGCTAGAAATGGTCGACCATATTTGAATGACGTGAAATGCATTCTAACGTCAGTTATTTGTTGAGTAGGTCAGTGCTGTGATAATGTTATGTAGATGTTGGTAGTCAAATAATCAAGTCAAGTCAAAGAATAATAAGTTTTTATGTTATTTAACCCTGTTACGGCAGACATAATATTAAAATTTGATTGTTCCTTGAAAGAGCTGTAAATAATATTTGATATTTTGATATATAAATACATATAGCAGAGATTTATGAGTTGTAAGGTTGGTAACCTTACACAAGGGTTGTGATGTCACATGCATTTGGAATGTGTACAACGTTGAATCCCTTTAATAATTAAAGAAACAAAATGACTTTTTTAATTGTTAATATCTCTTAACATATAAGGAGTTATTAAAAAATAACTGAACATTTGAGGTTCTAGTAACCCACTTTATCAATATATAGTACACTTTTGTAGAAATTAAGACATAGGACACAAGCCCATTCACAAGAATGTACCTTAAAAGAAATGAATGTAGGGCTATTGTACGCGAGGATTTGGCTTTGCCAACGAATGTTCAAGCTTTGCTTAAAAACCCTACGTGGTCGGTGAGCTTTTGTATTGACAGGATATGAAACGTGGCGCGATTTAAAGTTTGACGTATTATTATAATGTAAGGATAATGTAGATATTGATAGTGTAATACAAAAAGCTGAAAGAAGAATCTACAAATTAAAATAAATAAAACGAAATTAATGATCCGATTCTTAATTTTAATGTGTATTGGCCTTATATTACTTTTGTATTAAATTTAAGAACATTTTTAACAAGGAGATATTGCAAGAAAACTGTTTTTCGGCGCCATTTTTGTAAGATGGCGGTTTATGTGAATATCAGCCTATAAAAACTTTAAGACAAATCAAAAACTGAGGTGCTACACGACACATATAAGCCAATGCCCTATAATTTGATCCTGGTGCCATATTACGAGTATTTTAAATACATCTTAAACAGTATTAATCTTTGCAGTGTTTTGACAATCTTTAAGCTATTTAAAGAAGCTCATAAAAAATGTTTAAATTTTATGGTTTTAGGGGTAACAACACCATAAGTCATCGACCTTCAAGCTACACCCGTGAGCGCTGAGCAGTGGCGTCCAAATCAATACCAATGAATAAGAGGTTTTTCAAATATTTTCAATGGTATTCAAAATGAACTTTAGTAGTTCTTTTCATTTTATTCATTAAATTTTTGTGGCACTCAGGGCCGGTTTTATGGTCTTTTATTTACTTCGGGGTTACGAAACCCCGAGTTAGCTTAGTTCGGTACTTATTTTTGTATCGGGTTTTATGGTCCAAATTTAATCCCGAGTTAGTTAGTAGAGACGTAAACCATATTTTAAGAAATTCGAATATTTGTTTACAGTTGTAAATCCATGGGAATGCAAGATTCAGTTTAATTATTGTTTTAAAAATGACGGATTTCTCAACTTAGTACTATATTTGTATAATAGCTGATCTTCCTCATCATCTGTTATTGATAATTGATTAAGGTCACTCACAAAATTCATAATAAACAATAATTTAATATTATAACCTAAAATATTATAATAATGATAGCTAAACTGGCTGAGATAGCATGATATTTTATCTCTGTTGCACACTTACTCCGGGTTAAATATTATTACCTTGATTTATGACGGGATATCTTACTCCGTGATTTTAGTTCCGAGTTAGCGTTAACCCTTGATGATAAAACTCATTTTTCGTTTAATTCAGGAGTTAGCTATTTAGTTCGGTAGTAAGACGAACCATAAAACCGGGCCTCAATCAATTTAAATACTACGCACCGGGTAAAATTACAAATACGTTGTATGTGAAGTATAAAGGAGCGTCTCTATCTGATTTTGTTTCTTTGTCGGAAAAATACTTTAGATTCCTCTGTCTTAGGCTAAGGTTGCTTTGCAGAAAAGAATAAATTATAATATATTATCATAGAGTCAAGTTGTATACAAGCAGGCGGATGCAGTGTGACACTGGTGTAACGGTTGATGTTATAGAGTGATATTAAATCAGTAGAGACGATCCTATATATGTATACGTTTAACCTGTCTATATATTTAGCAATCCTCTCACGTCACTCCACCACTCTCACCTCACTAATTGCAACATGTTGATTTGTTTGTTTGATCCAAGTTGAGTGGGTGGAGGAGGGGTTCTGTCTGCATTGAATTCTGCATTGTATCTAATGCAGACATGACGCATTCATGGCACGGCAACTGTATAGCACTTCCGGTTCTCATGTTCACGTGCTGTACTGCATTTCAGACAACGCCCCCTCACCCTTCTCCTCTGTCTGTCAATCTAATGTCTGTACATACATTTGTACGTTCGCCTGATTGTCAGTTTGCATCTCACTATAAATTTATTATTCCGCTAAAGATCATTCACATCCTGCTGTTGATGTATTCATTTAATCTAATATACACTGGATCAGTGGTGAACTGGTAGAGAAAGATATTAAAAACAAATTAGTCATCAATATTTTTTTGTGTGAATGAATCCATACAAATTTCCATTGTAGCTGCTATGTGATAAACAAGCCTTTTTCTAATCAAATTTCTTCGTCGTTTACTTAATTATTGGAGATATTCTCAAGTTGTTTATTTATCAGCAATAAATAAGTAATCTCTCTTTAAGAATATTTCGGAGAACACTTGAGCACCTATTAAGAACCATTATTCGTTTAATATTAAACAAAATAATCCCTTATTATCCAGACTAATTAATTTCATCTTTGTTTATGAGTAGTCCTGCGCTCCTGGGCCCATACCCTTTCTAAACTTTATACGTACATTATTTGACACCCCTATCCGATGATGCCTATCCCTATCCCTATGCTGGTAAATACTTTAATAATGAATATTCCTGCAATAAAGAGAATTATAAAGTAATCCCTTCAATTGTTTGAAACACAGTGAAATTAATTAGACAAGATAATAGGAGCTAAAATTCACAATTATTAAAAACATTATTTTATAAATTTGTGTACAGCATTTCAAGAAATTTAGTAATAATACTAGACTTAACTTTATCGACAAAAATTACCCATCTATATTCTATCCATCTATTATAATCTAATATATATAAATTACGTGTCACGTTGTTCGTCCGCGATGGACTCCTAAACTACTTAACCGATTTTAATCAAATTTGTACACCGTGTGCAGTTTGATCCAACTGGAAAGATAGGATAGCTTACATCTCAATTTATGATTGCAATATTATCTTATTGCAAATTATTTGTCTATTAATTATCTGTTAGCTCCAAACGATTTTAAAAGATGGCAACATCTGTTGACTAGATTGAGTAAATATTCAATAGATGGCGCTATGTAATGTAATATGACAAAAACGTTAGCCACAGCAACGCGTGGCCGGGACAGCTAGTTGTACTATATATTGATAAAGTGGGTTACTAGAACCTCAAATGTCCAATTATTTTTTAATAATTCCTTATATGTTAAGAGATATTAACAATTAAAAAAGTCATTTTGTGTCTTTAATTATTAAAGGGATTCAACGTTCTACACATTCCAAATGCATGTGACATCACAATCCTTGTGTAAGGTTACCAACCTTACAGCTCATAAATCTCTGCTATATGTATTTATATATCAAAATATCAAATATTATTTACAGCTATGTCGAACAATAAAAGTTCAATATTATTTCTGCTGTAACAGGCTTAAATAAAATAAAAACTTATTATTCCTTGACTTGGCTTGATTATTTCGACTACCAACAGCTACAAAAAATTACCACAGCACTGACCTAATCACTGACCTAGTCATACAAATATGGCCGACCATTTCTAGCGCTAAAACATCACTTCAAATTTGTAATTGCTATATCTCTGCCAACATTTAGATATTTAATAAAATAGACAGGCAATATACATTTATTAACATCAATTTTTATCAACAATTAAAAAATCGACCACTATAAAATGAGGACATAATTTTTCCCAAATCTTTGTAATTATTATAAATAGAAAAAAAAGGCATATTTTTAAAACGAATATTATTTATTTAGATTTATCTATTCTACTGTAAAAACTATAGATTCCTAAGGTACATTTATTTATCCTTTATTAAAACCTCTTGTATCAAGCTCTTTTATTAAAAGCTTCATTAAAGCTCTTGTGCTTTTATACAAATACTACAGAAGCTTTTGTAATAGACCCCCGTTTTTGCTGATTAAATTAAGTCTACCTTAAATATCTATAATTATTTGAGCTTGTTAAAACCAATGCTTACACGGTTAATTCTAACTTTTGTTTTCCTCCATAAGGACACTAAAGCGTTGTAATTTTCAAGATCGTAATTCTGCGGTATCGATTACAAAAATAAAGAAACGCAAAAGACTTTACGACAACTTTTAACTGTGAGAGATTTTGCTAAAAAATCATCATCTGGGTTTCTTTCTGCCACCCTTGTTAAAAGTTGTGAATCAGCATTTTTTAAAGTAAGGGTAAATGAGTACCACGATACGGGGAAAATGTACAGAAGCCTTGGGAAATGGGAAAATGGTTTAAAAGTGTAAAAGTAAATTTAATTGTTGTGTTATACAATATAAGTATTTCTATAGAAAAACATTTATGAGTTAAAAGTTTTTCACTTTTGTTTGACATAAAATTGCAATCGCTGCTGCGAGAAACCTGTGCTGGTAGTTTAACGTAATGATAGCAATTTATGTTATAGTCAGGGGCGGCCTTAGGTACCCAAACTAATAAACCAAGTTCCAAGCATAATAAAATAAATAAAATAATATAATAAAAAAATTAATATTTTCACCTTAAGATGTTTTTTACTACTATGACCACAATTTTTCAAATATTTCTGATTTTTTTTTGTATCGGCAACCTAAATAGCACTGCTATCCACCACAAGCATCAAAAATCCCAGAATGCTAGTAGTTTTTACACAAAAATCAATCGAAATTATTGTTTTTCCTATAATTTTTTAAAGATTTTTACTTTCTGTCCACTTTAACTCATCTTGGTGTAAAAAAAAAGTATGAACACTACTATGGCAAGTTTTTTTTAAAATTGGCGCAACTCTTCAGGATTCCAAAATGGTATAATACTCCAGGAAAACTAGCAATAAAAAAAAATTATGCATACTATTTCTAAACAAGAACCATATTTCATAGTTGTTGATAGTTATCACTTTTACTATACCCAAAATAAGTTTTTTATTGTTGAATGATTAAAATCAAATGGTACAAACAATTTTTCATTTGCCGATACAAAAAGAAAATCAGAAATATTTGATAAATTGTGATCATGGTAGTTAAAAACATCTTAAGGTGTTTCAATTTTCGAAAAATAAAATATTTTTTTTCTAATTGCTAAACAAAATGAGATAAATTTTTTCTTCTTCTTTTCTCGTGTAGTCATGAGCAGGACCACCCTCTGGTGCCCGCTTATCGTTGAATATTGAGACACCCTGTATACGTTAAGTATTTATTATTTAGTATGGCACAATGTAACAATTATATATTTAATTTGTGACAAGATAGCTGAATAAGCTAAAGCGTCAATTAACAAGCCTACTCAAGTATTTATTCATCAATATCAGTAAATGTAGTTTTACAATTTATTATTTATTTATTGTAATAACACGCAAGATATGTGTTTTTAGACTTGAGGGAGAAGCCTTAATTAATTATACAATATGCAATATACTCGTGTCAATGTAAAATGAATGCAAATCTTTGAGTTTTCTAAAATCATTTAGACACTTCGACTTGCAAATCAATCTTTACGAATTCGCAACACAATAGGGTGATCCTCCCTAAATTGATTACGAGTATCATGTTATACAGAAATGTAGGTAATAGAATTTTTCCCCTAAATAAAATATACACAAGACTTAATATTTCTTATAAATATTTTTCCCATTTTATTACAGTAAATATAAATTCAAGAAAAAAGTTAAGGAGGTGTGGGAAGAATGGAATGGGAAGTGGTGGAAGGGGGTTCTGAGGCTTGACATTTTAAATCTAATTCTGGTGACAAATTTACTTGCAAAATATTATTTTTTATAGTCGCTGTGCGACATTTTTATTGTGTCGCTTTTTTCTTCATTTCGTTCCTTATGAAATATTTTTTTACATTTTTCTGTTGTGTCCTTTTTCATCTTTCATTATAAATGAAATAATACGTGATACAATATTTTTATAGTTTTTCTAATTATAATCGAACCTTTATTATTCTGTATTTATTATTCATATTAATTTGTTTCACAAAATTGAGTGCATTGTCATAAAATATTGTTATGGTTGTTACACGCTGTTATTGCAATATGATATAAAAGTGCATCTGCGTAGTAAGGCACTCCGCACACGAGTCGATTGATTGCAAACTAGCTGAGCAATGAACTTTCCAACGAAAAACGAGTCCTGTCGAACCGTGTTTCGTGACTCTATGGAATTTTTAACAATAGCGTAATAGGGGATTTTATTGTGTCGTATTTGTATATGTATGTATTTAAATACTTTTGAATAGTATTTGTGTACATCTCTGCTCATGATGTCACTATCAAAATCATGCAACGAAACATGCCCTGCGACATAGAAACACAGTCGCCCAAAACGTGCTCAAAATCAGTTTGAAATCAGTTTTCTTTCATTCTTGCCGTGTGTTTTCTCTCACTAATAACACAGTTGCATTCTCATTCGGTTCGGGCAGATTCGGGGCTAAGGTTTGCAATCAGTCGACTCGTGTGGGGACGGTCTAAGAGTGAAAAGCTTTATAGCTAAGTAAACAAAAGCCCAATCGGTACCAACACGTAAGACACATTTATTTATTAATAAAATGTTCAACTTTACATTTACTTATTAAAAACCGACACGGTCAATAGGTTTCGGTTTTTGTTTTTCATAAATACGAAAATAACGTCCTTCTATTCTTAGTTATCTTTATTAGAAAATAAACCTATTGGTTGTTTTTTTATTAAAAATAAATTACTGGTGTAACTACAATATAAAATGTATTGCTTCGCGTGTAAGTGATTCGAACTTTGTTCACAAACCCGGAACGATCAATCTAATTCTAATTTTCAGGTTAATGAGGTAACGATAACCTTTTTAGTTGTATACACTTATTACATTTACCGATAAATTGATTACGTCTTAAGGTGAAACGATACTTGGCCACTTTTTCTCGCGAAATATAGATGGAGATACTATACAGCAGGTTAAATATTATCAAAAAAAGCATGTTTTTTTATGTTTAAATCGTTTTTTGTAAGTAACTATAAACGCGAATCAAAATCTAAAGCTGCAATTAGTTAGATGAATAACGTATCTACATTTTAAGCTTTCTTCCACTGACTTTTAATGAGTTGGAACCGTAATAATAACTTTTGAAAATTAATATTGCTATATTTTCTAGTTAAATTCCAATTTTTATATGACTGGTAAGTCATTAAAGGATATAAAATTTATGACAAACTCTTAGAAATGTTACCAGTCATATAAAAATGCTTCGCAAAGATCTTGTGCCCGGGGCCTCGCAATGGCCAAGGCCGTCCTTGTCCATTACTGATTATTCGGAAAAAGTGGCAACTATAATTCATTTAGGGCCCAATAGTTACTTGATCATGCACTGTATAAGCGACAGTGGTTGTCCTGGCTGTTATATATTTATATTTAAATATTTTTTTATAAATTTAATTTAATTCCAAAATCCCATTAATGATTTCTATACCTCTCTGCACACATACTACTGTATTCGTTATAAAAGATCCACGTATTTATTTGATTGGTTGCGATACAATCAGCTTCACAGCACTGTGACAACCGGCAGCGTGATGTTTCACCACTCACCTGGAGAGATAAGCATTCCATTGACGTCTCGAATTCAATCGAATCGAATCGAATCGAATCGAAGCAGCGCTGTTTATCAAAATTAATTACATTTGGTAAATTCGTTCAGTTACATATCTTAAAGACATATTTCAATCTTTTGTTGATGCCTAATTTTGTGAAATACCAACCCTGATAAATTAGATTGAGATAAATTCTACGAAAATGTATTTTGTACTAATGGGCTTGTGTCCTCATTTTTTAGTGGTCGATTTTTCAATTGTTGATTGAAATTGATGTAATAAATGTGTATTGGCGTGTCTATTTTATTAAATATCTAAATATTGACGGAGATATAGCAGTTAAAAGTTTGAATTGTAGTTTTAGCGCTTGAAATGGTCGGCCATATTTGTATGACGTGATATGCATTTTAACGTCAGTAGGTCAGTGCTGTGGTAATGTTTCGTGGCTGTATATAGTCAAATAATTAAGTCAAGTCAAAGAATAATAAGTTTTTATATTATTTAACCCTACTAAGGCAGACATAATATTGAAATTTTATTGTTCCTTGAAATAGCTGTAAATAATATTTGATATTTTGATATATAAATACATATAGCAGAGATTTATAATCTGTAAGGTTGGTAACCTTACACAAGGATTGTAATGTCACATGCATTTGGAATGTGTACAACATTGAATCCCTTTAATAATTAAAGAGACAAAATGACTTTTTTAATTGTTAATATCTCTTAACATATAAGGAGTTATTAAAAAGTAATTGGACATTTGAGGTTCTAGTAACTCACTTTATCAATATATAGTACAGTTTTATATAAAAAATTAAGACATAGGACACAAGCCCATTTAAAGGGTCTTTCAAACAGAGCGGTCATTTTGAATCAATAGAAAAACGTAATATTTTTTGTATTTCACGTGTAACTGTGTTTATCGGAAATAGGTATATTTTGAGGTAATACCTAAAGTTAACCGGCCGCTGTATTACAAAACAAAAATCATACACACCCCATTTCGAGAACTGTTCATACAATTCGCAAATAATAAAGTTTGAACAAAAGCTCCCTCACTGGCGAACTCTACAATGCGAAACTGCTAGGTTTCTCGGGTTATATTTTAGTTAGAAAATTACTTTATTCAACAATTACACGTTCTATGAATGTTTAAAGCTTCAGCATTTCCGGTTTCACTGCAGACTGCAGTAGCTTTTGAGCTTTTGACCACGATACATAATTTCCGGCATGTTATATTCTGCAACATTCAAAAAATCAAAACTTGCTGCTGTGTTAAAGTTTAATGAAGCGTTGGATATTTAATAGTTTGCTGCACAATGTCTCTCAAACCTCGTACCCCTCTCCCCTTCTCCTCATTACCGTTCAACTCTTACTTGTTCAATTATAAATCAGTCAACGACGCATCTCAGAGTTTGCAAACATTTTAATTTGGGTTTTTACCTAAACTTAAGGCAATACGCGTAGTCATTCACAGTACCATTTTCAATTTAATTTATATTTTAAGTTTTCTTAGTTTTTTTAAACCTTACAAGGTCCAATATTTTAAATTAAAAATATTAAATTAAGAAAAACTATATTATATTATAACCTCCAAAATGTGACAATCTGTCAAAATGCAGTAGGATTTACTTTTAAAAGAAGTTTAATGTCAGTTTTTGAAAAATATAGAAGAGAAACAAATTTCTGTTAGTAATTGTTATTAAAAATATCCAAATTTATATTACTAACGATGCATACGCACCAACTAAATTAACTAAACTTAAATTAAAACACAAAAGTGAAAAGGAGTGCTTAAACGAAAACCTGAAATCTAGATTACATAATTAAATAAAAACAGTAAATTAAATATTAAAACAGTGAGTGGGAATAAGCCTTCCCAGTAAACATTTTGGAGTAAATTCGACTTAATTTCTATTACGTATCATGAATTTTTTGTCTGGAACGTGTTCGTTTTCTATTCAGTCGTTCAAAGGAAAGGTCCTTTTTATGAGCTACAGACATTGCAACGACGGTTCCCTGCTGAATTAAAAGCGGAGTAGGTTTATGATTTATGACCGGATAATAAAAATATACCCATGTGGGAAAGAAACAGAAATACTTAATGAATGATGTTGGAAAAAGAAAGAATATTATTATGAAAAACTAACACAAAATCTGTGACAGGTAGAGAACTTGTAAAGCGTTAGAATAGAATTGTACGAGTGACTCGAACTTCACCAAATAGGACACTTCACCAAATTGTTTACTGGGTTTACTGAGTGCCTTAATTTGTTTTACTTAAGTTTTATAAAGTGCAATAATTATTTTAAATAATTAACTTCTTTTTCATTCTTTCAATGTGGACAAGAAAATATAAATTTCACGCTCTTTTACTACGCTACTTTACATTTCTAAACCTTTTGTTACTTACAGTATTTTACAAACGCCCATATTCAATTTATCAGAGAAAGGGAGAGAGAGAGAGAGAGAGAGAGAAAAGCGCAATGCTTTAACAAAACACGAAATTCAGATTTTTTACTTGTTTTCAAATCACAAAAGTACCGTCACTAAAACTACTGCAACTCATAAACTAATGGTCGGATTGTTATGAAATTTTAATACATATCATTTGAAGGTTGCTACTATCGAAAAATCATATAGATTTGTCAGTCTTTTGATTCTAAATACCCAGTAAACATTTTGGAGTCACTTTGACATCATATTGAAGATGCGTCATGATTTTTTTGTCGTAAAAGAGTTCATTTATAGTTCAGTTTCTCACATTTTTTCATATAAAATGTCTACTTTATCGGCTACAGATGGCGAAATTACTCCACCTGTCGGAATACAAATGAAGATAAAGTTGATGCGAACTATAATTGAAGTGAAATAGTGATAGAAACGTCACTAAATGGGGCACTTCACCAAATTGTTTACTGGGTAGTGTTAAAACTTATTAATATTTAATAATTAATTAACTATTAATAATTAGTACTTATACTCACAGTCTGTGAAACGTCACATCACCATTAATAACCTATTTTAACCACGTCAGTTTATCAAAGGTTAAAACTAGAGAAACAGAAGTTGCCAATCTTTGTATGAAAATGCATCTATCAAGTGTAAATTAGTATTTTCAGGAAACCACTGGAAGTAAAATATTTGAAACAGATTTGGAATAATAAATGATTTTAACAGTTATATGATAAATTACGTATGATTTATGTAACAGTTACATTATGGTACTCCGTTATTCGTGTCATGCTCAAAATGACCTCATATATTCTTTATAGACTGTATTTTATATCCGTATACTCATACAACATACCCCTATACACAAGGGTTGAGTTTTAGATTTGTACCGACATTATACAGATATCTGTTTTATTGGCGAAGTGTATGTATACTCTCTATAATAAGTACAGGTTTTATTTTATAGATAGCGCTAACGTACACCTACATAAACTGAAATATTTTTTTTAGTATTTATTATGTACTTAAAATTGAATTTATTTTATTTTACTATGGAAATGTTAAATTTATTTCTAGTGCTCTTCTTAATGTTTAGTTTTATGATTTATAATTTTTAATGTCACTAAGAGATTTTCAATTTAAATGGCGATTTATACTTTTATTGTATTTTGTATTGGCAATTGTTGCTACTTAATATATTTTATTTAATGTTTTTATTCTGTTGTTTAAACGAAAATATTTCTCTCTATTACTGACATAGTTTCATATATATGCTTTTCTACAAGCTCTTATCCATTGTATCAACAATAGGGTTTTAAAAAAATTAAATTCTAATGATAACAAATAAAAATAATAATATTTTGACATGAAAAATTAAGGAGATGTATTTCAATATAATAAATAAGAATAATACCATAAAATTTATGTGGATACCAGGACATTGTGGAATAAGAGGAAACCAAATTGCGGATAAATTGGCAAAGGAATCAATAAATTTAGAAATTGAGATGAATGTGAAATTACCTTCATATGAAATTTTTAATATAATCAAAAAATTAAACTTCAATTTGAGAAACACAGATTTCATTAACAAAAGTCAGTTAAAAGGAAGAGATTATTATATGTTACATCCAAATTTAAGTAAGAAAAGATGGTTTAGAAATGAGTCCCGCAAAATTATATCAACTATAATCAGAATCAAAAGTAATCATTGCAAAACTCCAGCTCACCTGTACATAATTAATATCAATTCTGACGATAGATGTCAATGTGGTGAAGAAGGAACTTTGGATCATATTATATTTGAATGCATAAATTATGGTTTAGAAAGATGAAAATTTAATAGTGATATATTAGATGTGATTAAAACTTTTCCAGTTAATACTAAATTTTTGTTAATTGATTCAAAATTAATTAGTGAATTATTGAAATATTTAGAAATTTGTAAAATTGAATTATAAATTATAAAAGATGTATAAAAAATGTTTGATGGTGGCTATGACGAAAGAAAGTCAAGGCAAATAAGTAAATAAATATAAAAAAAAAATCCTGTCCATTGCCTTGTTTTGTTCTAAGCACTCGTCGTCTTCTCCTTATTTCCATCATACACCTTCTTTCTTCACTCTTTATGAACGATTTTCCATTTTCTTCTTACACCCACTCATAATATGTTTTAACCTTTCTTCTTCCTCTACATACTCTCACCGATTCCTCCTTCCATAGTACTCTTTGCGATCATCCTGTTCCCACTACTTCTCCACAATAGTTTTTACACCTTTTATTATATTTTGCTACTTCTATTTGTTATATTATGTGTTATTGTGTTAAAGAGCGTATATATTTTTACAAATGCGTGACGTCACAACACAGGGAAGAGGGAGGTTGTCAACAATACGTAACAATAAAATTTGTGTTACTTAATTTATTTTTATCGCATCCTTTCTCTTTCTCACTTCGTGTCCCACTCTTTACTAACTACTCTTATTCTTATACCCTCACTTTGCTTACTCACTGTTTAGTCAACAGTTTTTGACAATTGTTGTTACATTTTCTCGAATAAAAGAGGGAAAAGTTCTTATGCATATGATAAATGGTTATTAGTATATAGAAATACTATTTAATATTTAATTTAAAACAATATTATTTTAATACTAAAGCCGTGTAATTAATTCCCGTTAATTAAATATTGGTTTCATTCACTCTGTCGAAAATAATTTCTAACACTCGACTTTTTGAGTAGCACTTACACTAATTGACGTTTTGCGAATCATTAGAACAATTGGAAATTGAATAACCCGCGCTTAGGGTGGTGGTTAATGGGTAATGGGTGATGGTTTAATATTACATGAAAATATTTAAATTGTATGACGTCATTACTGATTTAAATTGAATTTACAATTTAGTTTATTTAATATTTCATTGAAAATATATACAGATTACGAGTGTGTTCAATATGTGGCCTGTATTGTATGGGAGCCCTGGTTTCAAATTTTTTTATATTATTTGATTAATTTCTTATTCATTATTAGAATTAATTAGCGCATTAAACTGAGTGGCATAAAAACTGTAAATGTCTTTGCAAAATCATTTTGATTATTAGAGACAAAGACAAAGACAAGATGACAAGAACCAAATTTCATAAATTGTTGTTGTTGATAGTTATCACTTTTACAATACCCAAAATAGGATGTATAGATGCCGTGCCTGTATTTATGCCGGTGGCAAACATTTTGAACATTTACTATAATGTAAATAAATTATTAAATTTATAAAATAAATGAAAAATTGTTTGTACCATTTGTTTTAATTCATTCAACAATAAAAAACTTATTTTGGGTATAGTAAAAGTCTTGATAACTATCAACAACAACAATTTATGAAATTTGGTTCTTGTTTAGAAATAGTATGCATAATTTTTTTTTATTGCTAATTTTCCTGGCGTATTATATCATTTTAAAACTTAAAAACTTGCCATAGTAGTGTTCATACTTTTTTTTTACACCACAATGAGTTAAAGTGGACTGAAAGTAAAAATTTTAGGAAAAAAAATAATTTCGATTGATTTTTGTGTAAAAACTACTAGCATTCTGGGAGTTTTAATGGTTGTGATGGATAGCAGTGCTATTTAGGTTACCGATACAAAAAAAAATCAGAAATATTTGAAAATGTGTGGTCATGGTAGTTTAAAACATCTTAAGGTGTTTCAATTTTCAAAAAAAAAATTTTTTTTTTCTAATTACTAAACAAAATGAGATAACTTTTTTTTCTTCTTTTTTTCTTGTGTAGTCATGAGCAGGACCACCTTCTGGTGCCGGCTTATCGTTGAATTTTGGGACACCCTGTATATATACATACAATCATATTACGTTACCAGGGTTTATGCTGATTAAATTCACAAATACATTTACATTAGATATTAAAATCCAATTTCTTATAATATTTTCGGATTTGCAATTAATTGAATAGGACTTATATTCTTTATAAAAGAAAATGGTTAATTGAAAGAAAAACGTGAAAACTAAATTCAAAGAGAATTAATTCAGTGCTTGGATTATTACTCGGAAATTTAAATTCTCAGAAAATAAACTTTTTTCAATGATATTAAATCCTTAAAGTCCTGTTCTTTGGGTATTGATTTCAAGGTACGTTGCAAAAGGATATTCAGGATTTTTGAAATGGGATATTTCTATTCTCTTAGTCTTTGTATATTCCCAGAGGATTCACAGTGAATCCTGTCGTTGATGATAGGAATAGTATCGATATATATCGATAAAATAGGCCGACGTTAAATAAAATAAATTTAAAGAAAATGTTTTTTTCCAAAGGTCAATTTCTTCATTAAGGGTAATGCCGGCGTAAATTTTACCGCCAGGTTTATTCTGCCACTATATCAGCGGTTTATTGTTAAAAGTAGCAATTTTACTTTTCTCATTAGATTTTAGCCAAAGTTTAGCCAAAGAAATTGAAACTATTTTAAATAAAAACTTTCAATACCATTGTTTCAATCTTTCATCTCGATCCTAAATCTGAAAATGTAATTTCATATTTTATAAAATCAGACATGAAAGCTGAATTAGAAAAAAATGAAATGAAAAATTGGCAAGACAAGTGGGATAATTTTGATACAGGTAGAGAATTTTATAAAATACAACCAATACTGAAACGTAAGCCATGGTTTGCCAAATTAACATGGTCAAGAAGATTAATTACAATGACTTCAGGACTAAGAATGAATCATACTGGAGCTCCGAAACATCTAGCAAGAAACAAAATCATTCCAAACTTTAAATGCGAATGTGGTAAAGAGGAGGCAGATCCTGAACACATTCTGTGGCAATGTAAAATACAGCAATGGCAAGAAATGGACTCCAAATGGCGGTGCTACAGACTTCGCAGACGCTTCCTATTAACACCGCCTTTTTGATTGAGAAACCGAAATTTATAACTGCAGTAGCCATGAATAGATCATTCTTGTTGTCTGGATATAACGTATAAGAAGGAGCAGAACAATATTAGAGCCGATAAAAGGCTACGTGCCTAGGAAGCCCGAGAAACTTTAAAGAACAAAGAAATCTGAAAATTACCCGTTTAATCATCAAAAAACTGATACAGACTCGCTAAACACAGTTACGTATATTTAAAGTTTATTAAACATAACAAAAGTTTTTAGTTATGTAAACAATCTTACCTAATATACAAAGTATTGTGATGTTCTACACCTTTATGCGCAAAAACATACCTAAGAAATTTCTTAAGAACACACTTTTAAGGATTATAAACTGTAAAAAAGGCATTTTCAATGATTACAGGCTTTTAGAATAGAGTTAAAGTAATTATTACTTGCTTTAAGTAAAATATTACTTGAATATAAGGTAATATTCATGTTTTGCATTTTGCGGTGTTTATGTATTAGTTATGATAAAATTTTACTATTGAAAAAATCTAAAATAAATATAAAAATAACCTTTCGTTATTACCCAGTAAACAATTTCGTGGAGTGTCCTGTTTTCCCAGTAAACAATTTGGTGAAGTGTCCTATTTGGTGAAGTTCGAGTCACTCGTACAATTCTATTCTAACGCTTTACAAGTTCTCTACCTGTCACAGATTTTGTGTTAGTTTTTCATAATAATATTCTTTCTTTTTCCAACATCATTCATTAAGTATTTCTGTTTCTTTCCCACATGGGTATATTTTTATTATCCGGTCATAAATCATAAACCTACTCCGCTTTTAATTCAGCAGTGAACCGTCGTTGCAATGTCTGTAGCTCATAAAAAGGACCTTTCCTTTGAACGACTGAATAGAAAACGAACACGTTCCAGACAAAAAATTCATGATACGTAATAGAAATTAAGTAGAATTTACTCCAAAATGTTTACTGGGTTGTGACGTTTCTATCACTATTGCACTTCAATGTGCAATCACCTTTATCTTCATTTGTATTCCGACAAGTGGATTGGTTACGCCATTTGTAGCTGATAAAATAGGTATTTTATATTAATAACTGTAAGAAACTACAATATAATGGCAAAGTGACTCCAAAATGTTTACTGGGTTAGGACTAACCACAAATACTAAAATTTGTTGCTTATTGATAATTAGCTTTCAGCAAGTTGATAAAATTATCGGAGTCCAACCGGGAATCTTAATATTACTATCCATTTTGAGATGAAATTTAGATACTAAAATACATCCCACATACATATACATATATATGAATAAATTATCTTAGCTACCTTTTCCAACACTTAGCATTTATCTTGGAAGGGTCTTCTGACTTACGACCCTTCAAGTATTTCACCTAGTGGTTACACGAGGAGGCCGAGTTGGTTTTGGATTAGGACTGCCGATGTAGAATTGAGTCAAGTACTTCTGCTATATAATTGGATACTTTAAATCTTAGTCAACTCTCCTTTCCCCTTTCGTCTCTCACCCTTTTTTAAATTGTGTGGTTGAAATAGGTTAAATGTAACAAGAAAATTATTTCTTGCCAAAATATTGAAATTTATATGCGTTTTACAATTCACATTATTTCTCTCACTTTTTTTGCTTTAAAATGAATGTGTCTTCTAGTTATAATGGCTAAGTTCCAATATTACTGTGTTAGGCTTCTCTGACTCTGGAATAGAGTACGCCCGACCACGATTACGTGATTATATAGGTCCGTTTATGACCTTCTGAATTCAAAAAGTATCTACACAGTTGTTGATCCGAACCTTGTGAATGTAATCAGCGTTGTCATGCTGCAACGACGAATTCGTTTAGATATGTACCTTTATTTTATATCTGCGACTCGATCCCATGTAACCGGGACGTTTGTGCAACGCAAGTGGTGTATTGATGAACATTAAGGCGTTTAAAAGTTTCAAAGAAAGACGAAACCAGACCAGAGAGGTGAAGACTTAAAACTCTATATCTCCGACAGTTTTACTCCAATCGACTTCGAATTTTCACACAATAAACTTCATATGTTGTGCAGTAATATAAATACATAAAAAAAAGAAAAGTTAACCCCCTCCCCCACTTCTCTTAAGGTATAATTTAGTGAGTACAAACCCTCGTATATTTCAATCTAAAATTAAAAACTAAAAGTTCAAAAAATTAGTGCACAACATCTTGCTTTAATTTTTGTTACTGAAACATTTCACTTAACCATGTTTACCAGACATTAGGGTTATCTAGTTTTAAACACCCTGTACCTATATGTACGAATATGCATATGCTTATCTATTTGATTTACAACGGCTGTAATCCATACTGACGTATTTACAATTCACACTGATGCCTCGTACTTATCCATACCAATACCAATATGTCTCCTCTGATTGATTTTGACATTTATATCGGAAATGACGCGCGCTTCAAAAGATCACAAGAAATAAAAGTTTTCAAGAAACATTAATAAATAAAAATGTTAAGTATTTTTTATTCAAGATGAATATATCAGTATCAATGTCTACCAAGTAACGAAAGCATACGAGTATATTCCCAATTCCCGATCAAAATATTCAGGAATAAGTCCATCTAGTAAGTTGAGAACTCAGCCGTGAAATAGAATTGAAAATGATTCTTTTTATCTTTAAGTGAATTCATTCATTCATCAAAGTGAATTTTAGAATTCTTTAAAGCTGGTTTTATATCCTACATTCGCCTGTTTCCATTTGTTTAAATAAATGATGAAGGATTACGACTTAAAACTTGAAATAAAAACTTTTAACTGTAAGTAGTACTAAATACTTCGTCCTCCAGGATATTGTTTCTTATACTATACACTAAAATAGATCATGTATCTTTTAAATGGATTGAAATTTTGATCAAGTATTGGAAAAAAGATGATTACACCACAAATGTGAACTCAGTTTTTTTAGGGATCGCTTTTTTAATTTTTGATTGAAGTAAATGTTAATATATGTATCTTGGCGTTTTTATTCTTTAAATATAAAAAAGTTGACGAAGTTATAGCTTCGTTATAGCTTAACTTCGTCAACTTTTGGATATTTAAAATAATTAAATACTCTGAACCCTGAATATCTTTTAGATAATACATTTTAGCTACTTCTACTTACCTGTCTGTTCGCACTACTCTGAGCTTAGTGGTGATTTTAAGTTGATCTTCAATGAGGTTATCCTTTAAGGCATGTCGCACACTACAAGTGTATATCAACGAATTTTGACCAAGCGAATACATGCTATAGTTCAAATTACGAGAGTTCGACGGCAACTCATACTTAGAACAAGTTGTGGGGTATAAACTGCCGATATAACTAAAGAGCACTGACTCACTTATTTTTCTATGATGTATATAGAAACGAATAAGATAAAATTCATTATCGTATTATAGATTTATACCGCTCCTATAACCTTTTTTAAGTATAAGTCGCCGCCGAACTATCGTGATTTGGATTATACAACGCTAAACCTATCCGAACCTTGTAAATGCAATCCGCCGTCTCAGACTGGAAGGGATATGGAACGGAATTCAATAGTCTCTTTCATAACAGTGGTGTATCGATAAAAATTAAAGTTAAAGTTTGCTCTCACGATAAATTATGTTTGGGGGAAACAACTCCAATACACCCTACAGTACACAAATTTTACTTGGCGTACTGTCGTATCAGTACGTGATATGTATGTATTGTGACATGGCGTATCTTCCATGTGCAATGTCCTTAAAGGACCTTTAACCTACAAAAAGCGACTTCAATGTAAATCTGCAGTTTGCATTATATTCGATCAAACTACGAGCATAAAAAAAGTAACGTAAAACGTTTTTAAGCTTAGAAAACAGTAAAGTAGATTATTATGTAAATACGCGAAACGTTATTCACTATAAAACATTAATGCTACAAAAACGTTAAAGCACAGAATGTTACTCAAGAGGAACTATAACTTTAAAAGCGTCTACATTACGAATCCTTCATAGAAAGACGCTGGCGTTGCTCACTCTACTGCCATGACGCGACGCCCGTCCATTTCCACTTACCCACACATACAAATAACGAACAACGAGCAGTTTATGTACTTCTTAGAGTTTCTTAGCCCTGTACATAAAACGTTGCATTTCACGTGATATTACTGAGATTACACTTTCTCGTCGTACGTTTGAGTTTATTTGAAAATGCATCGAGCTCGCTGTATGCTTAGTGTTATTTTCTTGAGATGCAGATAAACAATGTAAAAGGCGGCGTGTTTTATATGTGCACATACCCCACACACATTCAAATATGTTGCATTGATAACTAGTTCGACAGTAGTGTAAAGCGGACGGTTCTGGAAACTTCCAACGTACTTGATTGCTTATGAGTTCGATGAATATAGTTTGTGGTTGATGTCATTAATAGCTTAGCTCAACTCTTGACGTAGTGCAAAACATATCGCAAGTTTTAATTATTCTGTAGTAGTTAATAATAATGTCATTTGTTTGATTCCCACCTTCCTAACTTGTCACAAGATTATTCCAAGGTTCATTTTTTATTTCTTATATGGACATTGTCTTTCAATACAAGTTTCACACCTGCTATTATAAGCTAATGCAAATGTAACATGGTATTACATTTTTTACCTAGGTAAGAAGGTTTGGATCGTATTTATAAGTCCGTATAACAAAAGGCTCTGTATAGCGTAAGCCAGGAATCAGATATAGACAGGTGCAACAGCAGAGAAGAATGAGCAAAATGTATAAAAGCAGATACAATGCCAGGTATAGAAAATTATGGGAAAGTGGGATGCCAGAGTATATGAGGGGAAAGAAGAGTGACCTGAAGAGTGTTAGAAGAACAGCGAGATTTAGATTGGGGAACGAAGAAAATGGAAGTAGATACTGGTTGAACGGAGAAGAAAGGAAGTGTAGGGTTTGCAAAACAGAGGTGAAGACATAAGCACATAAGGGATGATTGTGTGGACTGAGTGGGCACCAGTAAGAAGGAGGAGCACCTCTTAAAAGGGGAAAGGAAGAAGAGGAAGAGGGAAGAAGTGAAAAACCATGAGGGTTATGAGAGAGAAAATGAAGCCTGAAAAGAAAAAGAATAGTGCAAACATAATAGAGAGTTTGTCGAGAGGGGATAAGGAAGGTAAAAAGTGAGAGACAGATGTACAGGCAATGACATTCCGTTCGGACAGATTCGGGGCTAAGGTTTGCAACCAGTCTCGTCGTGTGCTGAGGGCCTAAGAATCAGGACCTAGGTAGACTGCACTCACATTGAAATGTCTACGTGATGAATAACAAGCTTATAGACTCACTCATGGTTCAGTTTCTTGCTGAAAAGGACCATAAGGTCATCGAACAAGTTGTTCTTTGTATAAAAAATATATTTTATACTACACTACATAACCGAAATCACATTCCTGCCAACCCAACGACCAATAGTATAAGGGAAGCGTAATAAATCGACACGCTACTATATGACCGCAACATTTTGATCTATTTCCGGTTTGACAGTTCTTGAAAAACTTTATTAAAACCGTTACAAATGTTACAATAAATTTTCTCTCGACATTTATTTATTCTTTTCTTTTATAGATTTTTTGTCTACCTGTAAAACTTTATATTGCGATTTCGTATCCTTTGACTTAACCCCTTGTGATTTATCCAATGCGTCGGTAGAGGCGCTACTAGCGTGAGAACGGTTTACTGGACACCAGAGGGAATTATCCTTCTACGATCCACCAGAGACAAAGAGTTGGATAGTCCAAATTTATGTTCTCTTGCCGGTACAGTATAAAGGATAAATCATCCAATAGCTGATTTTATATAACTTCTAAACGCACACGTATTTTTAACGTAATATTGTTTACTTAAAGTTACGTTTTTTTTTACAACGCAATTAAAACAATATATACATTTATAAACATTTATTACAAAACATAATTTACAATTTATAGACACGAGTATCGGTATTTAAAATAAAGAGATTAATTTAGTTTTATTAATAAAGTCTAAGGTTTTTCAGACTTTCTCTACTTTCAAATATCTGCTTATATTCTTCAGGCATATTACAGTTTTGTCTTTGCGACGAGTATTTTGAGCATTGAATAATAATATGCTTTACCATTAGTGGGCTGTTACTTTGTTCATAGATTGGTTGTGGTTCTCTTTTGAGTAAGTAGTTATGACCTATCATAAGTCTACATATTACTTCTTCCAGCCTAAACGATACGTTTTGTGATTTATCGAAGTATAACCTAATTCTGCTACATTTTCAATATATAATTACAAAGTAAATTTAGAATTTTAAACAAATATATCAATTTCATATGTAACATTATATAATCTTGCATAATACACTTTATTAACTTCAGAAAAATAAACTTATATCAAGAAACTCTTTTTGTTATGTAAACTTATATTATATTTACCTAAGAAATATTATGTAACAAGTAATTTTTTAGTTTTTTTAAATCTTAAATATAATCTTTAACATAAGTTTACATTGTTATAAATTAAATAAAACCATTTATTGTATAAATAACGTTGTCTTATCCAAATTTTAATAGATTGTTTCACTATTCAATGGGCTTGTGTCCTATGTCTTAATTTCTATAAAAGTGTACTATATATTGATAAAGTGGGTAACTAGAACCTCAAATGTTCAATTATATTTTAATAACTCCTTATATGTTAAGAGATATTAACAATTAAAAAAGTCATTTTGTCTCTTTAATTATTAAAGGGATTCAACGTTGTACACATTCCAAATGCATGTGACATCATAACCGCTACCAACCTTACAGCTCATAAATCTCTGCTATATGTATTTATATATCAAAATATCAAATATTATTTACAGCTATTTCAAGGAACAATCAAATTTCAATATTATGTTTGCCGTAACAGGGTTAAATAATATAAAAACTTATTATTCTTTGATTTGACTTGATTATTTCGACTACCAACAGCTACAAAACATTACCACAGCACTGACCTACTCAACAAATAACTGACGTTAAAATGCATTTCACGTCATACAAATATGGCCGACAATCTCTAGCGCTAAAACTACAATTCAAATTTTTAATTGCTATATCTTCGTCAACATTTAGATATTTAATAAAATAGACACGTCAATACACATTTATTAACATCAATTTCAATCAACAATTGAAAAATCGACCACTAAAAAATGAGAACACAAATGTAGCAAAAATTTCACAGAATTTAAAAGTACTTTTAATTTTCCCAGAGTTTTCTAATTTTTCGGCCAAATTGGTCCAACCGTTCTCAAATGATGCACTTACAAACGAACAGCATTTCATTTTGATTACTCTTGATTAATTAATTTTGACACAGGAGTGATTTGCTTTGGGTCAGTAATTTTAAGGAGGGAGCTATATAAAAATATTTTCATGTAGGACCCAAAAAAAATCTATTTCGTTTTTGTTCTGCGAGATCTAATTTGAATATTAATTTCTATTACACAGTTAAGAATAATATAAAATTTAACTAATAATAGACTATATGTCAAATTATAAATATCATTTATTTTGTAAAATTAATTACATATATTTTCAAGAATATCTCATATATCTTAACACAACATCACCCTCTATTATTTAAATCCACAACATATGGTGTTGGTTTATGTCTTGAATATTGGTTTAAATATTAAATATAAATACATATTGTTTATACAAATATTATCTCAATATTTTGTTGAAATTTCTCGGAATTTCTATTCAGCTACACGTATCGAATATAAATTAAATTTATGTATTTTCATTAGAAGCGTCTCTCATATTCAGAAGGCACGGTACAGCCTTCCTGATTGCCATTTAAAGTGTTGTACGTTAATTTCTGTTTCGCTCAAACTTCGTTTAGTGTTCGTTCGGTTTGTATGATAAGGTATCTAAGTATATTACTAGAATACTATGAGAGGAATGAAGAAGAGGCAGAGAAAGGAGAAAAGTAATTTTACGAGACCCATTTTTAAACCATCTTTCTTTAATTAAATATAAATGCATTAAAAAATATTCCTTTTCCCTCAGTTGATAATTATTTATATGATCTTGTTCCACAAATTATAGCGACAATTTTTAATTACACTCAAATATTTCATAAGCAGAAAGAGTTATATAGAACTTACTCCGTAATGGGCTTGTGTTCTCATTTTCTAGTTTTCGATTTTTCAATTGTTGATTGAAATTGATGTTAATAAATGTGTATTGGCGTGTCTATTTTATTAAATATCTAAATATTAACGGAGATATAGCATTTAAAAGTTTGAATTGTAGTTTCAGCGCTAAAAATGGTCGGCCATATTTGTATGACGTGAAATGTATTTTAACGTCAGTTATTTGTTGAGTAGGTCATTGCAGTGGTAATCTGCTGTAGCTGTTGGTAGTCGAATAATCAAGTCAAGTCAAAGAATAATAAGTTTTTATTTTATTTAACCCTGCTAAGACAGACGTAATATTGAAATTTGAGTGTTCCTTGAAATAGCTGTAAATAATATTTGATATTTTGATATATAAATACATATAGCAGAGATTTATGAGCTGTAAGGTTGGTAACCTTACACAAGGATTGTGATGTCACATGCACTTGGAATGTGTACAACGTTGAATCCTTTTAATAATAAAAGAGACAAAATGACTTTTTTATTGTCAATATCTCTTAAGTGAAGTGATTTTGTCATTTGTATTTCATATCACTGAATGGGTGAAATCAAATTGAATTGTTTCATGACAAAAATATTATTTGTTAAATTATTGTTAAGGAGAAAAAGTTTAGTAAGCGTCTTACGATGAACTTTCTTTTCGAAAAGGAATCCAAATAACTACAATACATAAATTAAGACGTCAATAAACTAGAAATCAAGACACAATAAGTTTTTCAATGAAATACAACTTATTTCTATTTTTTTCAACCTCTCCATAATGTTAAATTAATAACACACCCGTGCGGTCTTAACTAATGTTTTCTGTTAATGAAAATGAATGATTAATTTTATAATTACAGCATGATTGTTTTGTTGGTTCTATATTGGCAACACTGGAATGCTCGCTTTCGTTGTATGTAGGCATGTGTGTATGTATATGTTTGTTTGTATATAGAATTTATTTATGTGTGACTTTTTGTAATTCTACGATAAATTTTAAATATGTAAATGTAATATTTATACTGACTTTTATTAAAAACTGTATATTTTTCATTAATTTACGATGAATTGTGTATCGATAAATTGCATTCACTGATTTATTCTCTCTGAAATGAGAAAATCGCGACAAATAAAAACTCCGAACGCTGGAAAGCAATATTTACGAGTTTGTTTTGCATTTAGTCCCGCTAGTGATTCGATAAGGGCTTTCGAACTCATATTTTAGGGGCCTCTTTTATAATTTTTGATTAAAATGTCTATTTGCGATGAATTACTTTGCGATAAACTAGCATAGAACCGAAATATCTTCTTCCAAATTTAAAATTCTTCCAACGTCGCTCTAAATATTACATTTCCCATATTTCAAATAAAAATAAAAACAATTCACATCGACATATTTATTAAAATATTTCGATTTTCTATCGTGCACGTGCAGAATGTCAGTGTTCTTCTTCCGCCTCCATAATTTGCGTCGTGAGGAGGAAAATAAGAAGAAGAAGAAAAGACGTGCCGGTTCTGGTGGACAAACAGGAGGAGGAAATAACCAGGGAACAACAGGTCAGGGCATGCGCAGTACTCGTTATGCGAACGCACTCACTCTGGCGCCCTCTAGATTATTTGAAAAAACGCCGCTAACGCCATCTGACAGCTTGGATGAAATTGCCCTACAAATACCAAGGTTTGAATTTATTTCTATTTCTTATATTTTATTATCTTAGAAGCATTTTTTTTTTGCTAGCACGTATTTTTTTAAGTTCATTGTTGTTTTGTATAAAGATATTCTTATCCAAAACCAGAAAAAGAAACTGGGTAATTTAATAATGTAATTTTAAATATGAATAAAACAAAAAAATATCTCAAAGTTTCTTTAATGCCATTATATATGGAACAAAACAACATTTAATCAGGGATCCCATTGGTGTGCTACCGTTTGGCCAGTTTTGGGGGTCCTTCAACAATCTACAATACAGTCAAGATAGTTACTATTACTATTACTTGTATTTCCCAAGTCGAAAGTTAAAACATATTTAAACATTATCCTTGTTGTTTTTAAATCTACTTTTCCAAGTAAAAGCTTTGTCCTCCAAACAGTTCTAGTAAAGAGTATATCCGGTTTTCTTAAACAAGCTCCATTAGATTCTCCTGCTCACCGGAACTCTGGAATCCTTACAATGAATCCAAACGTTCTTAGTTTCATTTTTAACATTTCGTTTTGTTTCCGGTTCATAATGTGAGTGGTGTTGATAAAAGTCAAGGTCAAATAAATAAACAGAGAAAGGTCATTCTTAAGTGACATTAGATACCATACAGCGCAGCTCTACTATAATCTTAATTGTTTTCTCAATGATTTTACGAAGACCTAATGTTTCGCAATAAATACAGCGGATGTATTTCTTAATTTTAAGTGTCATCAGTCGAAAAGCGAGAGGATATGAGATTGGTGTTGGATGCTTCTTAAAGCTGAGGTTATAGCAGCAGCAACAGCAACAACGGGTCCCAACATTGTCTCAAGTTTCTGCTAATTATGTTCATATACGTTAAATTCCTCGTGGATCATTTGAAACTTAATTGACTGAGACAGGTTGTGGAATATGTTCTGAAACTAACGACTTATGAAATGTGGGCATATCTTGACATGATACAATGTATAAGGTATGACCTGTCCTTACAATATCAGGGTTAAACAACTTGAAGCCCGTGCATAGAATTTAATAGTGAAACAAATAGTGAAATCTCAAATTTACATCCAGTTTGTTTAATTGACGAATCGAATCAGATCGGTGGAGGCAGAGGCGCTGGGGGGCTATAAATAAAATAAATAAGATATTAATAACGGGGCATCAAGATAATTTTGAATAGGAATAGTATCGCTGGTAATAAAGGATGGAGGAAAACAATTTTAACACTTTAGATATTTTTTAGAATGTTGTTAAAGAGAAGTCTGAAGTTTCTTTAGTGTGTAGTGAGAATCACGGTGGAGAAAATGCAAATATAGATTGAATAAGAGTAAAATAGCTCTTTATCATTTGGGTATTTGAGATAGAGCTATTCGCTATACCCAACAAACATTTTGGAGTCATTTTGCCATCATATTGAAGATGCATATGATTTTTTTGTCATGAAAGAGTTCAGTTTCTTACAGTCGTTCATATGAAATGTCTACTTTATCAGCTTCAAATGGCGAAACAGTTTTACCTGTCGGAAGATACAGATGATGCGAACTATAATTATAGTGCAATAGTGATAGAAACGTTACAAAAAGGGATACTTTACAAAATTCTTTACTGAGTATATTGAACTATCAACTTAAAACAATGTTTTAAAAGACAACCAGCAAGACAGATTTCAATATAAATTATGCATATTTAGTAAAATTTCTATTTTAATTATTAATTGTTTGGCACCCCTGATTGTATGATACAATGTAGAAGTTTGTTTGAGTAGGAATAACATGTGGGGTGAAAATATATATTCTTGTAACTTAATAAATATTTAAAATGTACCCTCTCTACAAGAGCTACCCATTAAAACTTGGTACTTTGCGATATGCTGTATATCTATATATATATATTAATTCTAGGTAACGATTTAGATCTAGGTTCGATTTAACAGCTGTACCACACTAACGTCATTTAAATACTAAGCTAAATTTATCACTAGACTCCTTTAACCTTATGATCGAATTACTTTTGACTAAACCACTAGTGCGAATCGACTGCGAACTTCACGAACGTTGTTAGCTTCTGTTTTGTATTGCAACTAACTAGAATATTTTTGTAACTACTTACATATGATTTATACTCGTACCATCATACATGTTCTAGCATGTCGAGTTGAACACAATGTGCATGTACGTATATACGTGAAAATTACATTTTCATTACACGCGTTAGCCGCACCCTGGGGGACTCTATCCTACATGTCATTTTCAGTCATTTTGTGTAGAGTTGTAATGACCGTATGACCGTTACGTATTGTAATTGTAATATAACATAATATATACAAAACCAACACAATACTACGAATAAATTAAACCATTCTTTGGAAGTTAATTAACATTTTATGGTGAAAAACGTTCTCGTTGTTATATTCACAGATAGTTAACAACGGAGGATATGTGGTATAGAAATGGCCTCAAATTGTAAACAATTATTTTCGAATAGGTTGTTTTAATTACCGGGTGTATTACGTTATTTTAAATGATAGTTCCTACACTGTAAAAAAAACTGGTCGAAAAAATGATGATGATGAAAAATGAAATGAGAAACAGGAATTAAAATCAAAGAATGTTAAAACATGTCGAAATAATGTCTTCAAGTATTATTTATGGAAAAATGGATTTATGGATTTTGGAATTACATTTACATCACTGTGTGGAAATAATATGAATATCAAGTAACACAAGAATAAACAACTATTATAAAAGCCAAATTCAACAGTAAATGCCAAGTTAGAAACAATAAACCAAACTTTTTAAGGTCCTTACATACGTCTCTTTGAATTTTTTTTTTTTTTATTATTTATTTACTTATTTGCCTTTACTTTCTTTCGTCATAGCCACCATCAAACATTTTTTATACATCTTTTATCATTTATAATTTAATTTTACAAATTTCTAAATATTTCAATAATTCACTAATTAATTTTGAATCACTTAACAAAAATTTAGTATTAACAGGAAAAGTTTTAACCACATCTAATATTTCACTATTCAATTTTGATCTTTCTAAACTATAATTTATGCATTCAAATATAATATGATCCAAAGTTCCTTCTTCACCACATTGACATCTATCGTCAGATTTAATATTAATTTTGTACAGGTGAGCTGGAGTTTTGCAATGATTACTTTTGATTCTGATTATAGTTGATAGAATTTGAAATGAAAAGAAAATTGAAGTTCTTTGAAATGAATTATATCTTATATTCAAAACAAGTTGTTTAAAAAAAAATATTAAGTATAAGTACTTGCGGCTATATTTTATATTATATTATAGGCAAGCTGGTAGAACCGTATTTTTCTATCAATAATTATCAATAAAAATTGTAATTTGATTAAAAAAACAGATGGACGTATCCGAATCTCTTACTATGGGTGTCAGTCATTGAAATAAAAGAATTCACATTTTTAATTAAATTTAACACATCACTCAATAACTTGGTAAAGTTACACATAGATGGCAACACTAATAACAAATCGATATGACTTTTAGATAGTACCAACCATCAAACGTTACGTGTCAAAATTTCATGACATTCTGACTATTACTTTACCAGTTATTGTGGTTTTAGTAGCACTATTTTTGTAATCTTCATGTGTTATTAAAGCAAATAAATGGCTTGACTAGTGTTATTCACAAACGAAATTCAGATTTTTCCATTGTTTTAAAAAATTATAAAAGTAGCATTACTAAAACACTTGTTACTTGTATACAAAAGCTCGAAATGTAATGAAGTTTTGACACATATCGTTTGAAGGTTGGTACTATCTAAAAATCATATGGATTTGTAAATAGTGGCGCCACCTATATGTCATCTTACAAACTTATTAAGTGATGTGTCATATGTACTCATAATAAACTTAAAATAAATGTAATATACGCTTTAAAGATATTTATTCAGCTTGTTAAATCTTTTTGTTAGGTATATCCTATATGAACCTACATAAAATCGTGATCTTTTTCAAGACATGGTAACCTTTAACCTCACCTACCATCCTACCGTCCTACCGACGCGACGTCCTCCGACCCAAACTAGTTATCTAGCTTCAATTCACTGCAACGTAGATAGATAGAGAACCTACAAGCAATCGTTCGGAATTGAATTTAATATTACATTATGAAATATCTAAAAATAGATTCAACAAAAGTTCAATAACTCTACTTCGAAAACTTTTCAGACACTTTTCAAGAATTTAAATATAAGTTAAGATTGTGGTTAAACAAGAAATTAAGTAATTGCATAGGCTTTAATGCAATAGGTACATTCAATTTAAGAATTATATTTATTTTGTATATGTTTAGATTGTGTAAGGACCGTTTAATAAACAACAAACCTCAGGTTTTATTGTAGCTATTGAAATAAGGATATAGTATCACATTAATGACATTCTACTGCATCGTTTTTTAGATCTGGCAACGTTGCATTCTTATACTGACCAAAAAACGATTGGTTTACTTTGCTGTGATTTTTCGTTATTTAAAACTTCCTACGTAGTGCGATGTTGCCAAGTCGCTACCTTCTAGTCACCAGGCTATGTGAGAACGGTTGAAAATTATAAAAAGACTGATCGGTTCAACCGTTTCCGAGAAATCTTGGTCGCTGAATTTAAAAACACAGTTTTCAAAAAACTTGTTTAAAGTTCAAAAGCACTTACTAAAGTACAACTTAAATAACTTAGAAAATAATCGCTGGATTGTCTTAAAATTTTCTGTGTGTGTGCTTAAATATATGTACATTACAAAAATGAAATTAAAAAAACCGATATTTTCAAAATTCTAACTGTATATAACCCGTTAAGCGTATGCGTTTAAATTTACATATCTACATCAAACACTACTATATAACAATAGTATAACGACTTTTATATACTGGTACTAGCTGTCCCGGCCACGTGTTGCTGTGACTAACGTTTTTGTCATATTACATTACATAGCGCCATCTATTGAATATTTACTCAATCTAGTCAACAGAATATTTACTCAATCTAGTCAACAGATGTCGCCATCTTTTAAAATCAGATAATTAATAATAAATCATAATAATTAATCATAAATTGAGATGTAAGCTATCCTAT
The DNA here is from genome assembly GCA_963678705.1 of Panorpa germanica. Lineage (NCBI taxonomy): Eukaryota > Metazoa > Arthropoda > Insecta > Mecoptera > Panorpidae > Panorpa > Panorpa germanica. Next base: position 4,334,540 of record OY783223.1, on the reverse strand, counting down.
CTTTCAAGTTGGATCAAACTGCACCCGGTGTACAAATTTGATTAAAATCGGTTAAGTAGTTTAGGAGTCCATCGGGAACAAACAACGTGACAAGTAATTTATATATATTAAGAAGAAGAAGATAACATTATAATACGAACTCTACTGTAAAAACTTCAATTCCATACAAATTACAGTGGATACAAAATATTTGATTAACTCTCGAGCTTTGAAACTGATAATCTGCAATGTCGATTGAACCTGTATCGAGTACAGAACAGTGAACCGTCAACGTCAACATCAACGTCACGCGCCATCAATGAATGAGACACTTGAGACATGAGACAGGTAAATGAACTTTCAACTTTAATACTCAATCGCGTTGTAAAGTAACAACTAAAAAAAATATACAAGTTTCTAACTGTCTGGTTATACATTGGTTCTATACTTCAATCACGAATTACTGCCACGCCATTCGGTGGCGTATAATGGAACTACTATTAGTTCAACAGATGTATTTCACTCGGAAAACTAAACGTGCATTGAAATGTAGTCGAAGAAATCCGTCGTCCCAACCTTGCAATGGGCTTGTGTCCTATGTCTTCATTTCTATAAAAGTGTACTATATATTGATAAAGTGGGTTACTAGAACCTCAAATGTTCAATTATTTTTTAATAACTCCTTATATGTTAAGAGATATTAACAATTAAAAAAGTCATGTTGTCTCTTTAATTATTAAAGGGATTCAACGTTGTACACATTCCAAGTGCATGTGACATCACAATCCTTGTGTAAGGTTACCAACCTTACAGTTCATAAATCTCTGCTATATGTATTTATATATCAAAATATCAAATATTATTTACAGCTATTTCAAGGAACAATAAAATTCCAATATTATGTCTGCCTTAGCAGGGTTAAATAAAATAAAAACTTATTATTCTTTGATTTGACTTGATTATTTGACTACCAACAGCTACAAAACATTACCACAGCACTGACCTACTCAACAAATAACTGACGTTAAAATGCATTTCACGTCATACAAATATGGCCGACAAATATGGCAAATATGGCATTTCTAGCGCTAAAACTACAATTCAAACTTTTAATTGCTATATCTTCGTCAACATTTAGATATTTAATAAAATAGACACGCCAATACACATTTGTTAACATCAATTTCAATCATCAATTGAAAAATCGACCACTAAAAAATGAGGACACAAGCACATTCGGTAAATTTTCTGTTTCAACATGTAAAAACCTGGATTTAATTTGAATTTTAAAGGTGTGGGGTTGCTATTCTAAAAATAAGTATGTAATCAGTTATTTTGAAAACTATAAGTCCCACAATAATTTTGTGAAGATGTTTGTTATAGATATATTGTTATAGACTTTTACAATAGAAAAGTTACATGGCTTAAATTAAGTAAGTGATGAGTACATTAGTAAAATCGGCCTGTAACTTTTTTCGTAAATGTTACAACAAAAATGAATAAACAAAAGTTTGAGATAATGCTTTTTTATGTAACTTTTACAATAAAAAAGTTACAAGGCAAAGATTAAGGCTTACATCTTAAATTAAGTGGTGAGTACATTAGTAAAATCGGCCTATAACTTTTTTCGTATTCGTAAGATACAACAAAAATTAATAAATAAAAGTTGGAGATAATATTATTATAAAATATTTATGCGAGTTATAGTTTTCACGATAAGTAGAAAAAACTTACAATTTTAGTTTTAAGATGACCGCTGTATGGGGACGCTCTTCACCCCGAAAATTCAAATTTAAATCTGGGTGTGACTTGTTTACATGATACAAAAAGAAAGTAGCAGTCTTCCGAAAACACACGCGCTTAGATGACGGATTACCCCGGCTAATTATACCTGTTAGAAATAATTTTCTGAAATATCAAATAATTTAATTACTTACATTAGCTATATGATGGAGGGATGCTGCAAGAAATTAAATTCACCACAGAAAATATATTTTAATTTATTTTGCAAATACCAATTATTTGATTTATCTGTTCAGTTGAAAGAAGATTATTTATATAGAATATGATCAGTTGTATTATAGTCTAAATGGAAGATGAGAAAGGGGGATGCTTATATGTATACGAGGGTGGGGTGGTGGAGGAGGTTGTCCTACTTACAGATAGGATAACTAAAACGTATACAAAAGAAAATTAAATTATATAAAGATTCAAGCCTTATATATATATATATATTTCAGAGGGCTTAGAAGTACTTAATTATGTCTCCATGATATCTGCGATGCGAATGTCTGGGTTCTTTATTTCTTAAATACATTGAACGTTTATAATTATATCATAAAATACAGGGACATTAGGAAAAATTTACGCAACTCTTACACAATTTCAAAATCTATTTTGGAGCTCTCAAAAAAATTCGTCCTTAGAGCAAAGGTTACTTTTAACTTCAAACTTTTTGAGCCCGTTCTTTTAATTTTCAGTTATGGCAAGAGTGAAACCTAATTTTAAAAATAGGGTTTTCAATTCTAATTTCCTTAAAGACCAACAGCAAATTTTTTAATTTTTAATCACAGAATTTTGCTTAGTTAAGCTACAGTTATATTCGACAAAAAATTAGAGGCGGGAAAAAAAGGTATCAACCAATGTTTAATAATAACCTGCAGTTAACTGAGAATTAAGAAAACGGTTCCTAGAACTGTAATATTCCCAGTTATGAAAAAAGAAACGGGAAAAGCAATACAAATTTTTATTAATTTATAAAACTCCATTCCCAAACACAAATTCAATTGTCAACAAGTGTCAACCTGCAGAATATGTAACCACGTAATTTTCAACACTATTGTAAGAAATTTTACGGAATTCTTAATCTATAGCCTGCAGTATAATTTACATAAAACTACCCCACTTGACTAGACTGTGTCCAAGAATTTCGGACTGTTGTCGGTCTTTTGACCCGCGTCAAAAGGGATTTTTCTACCCCACCACACATTTGATCCACATGTCATGCACTGCTGCACGATTCGTCCAACAAAGGCAGGTTTTATACCTAAAAGTTTCTTTATTTACTTGAAAGTTTTTGTTAAACAGTGTCAGTGTCAATAATATCAACAAATTGATAAAATAAATAAATCATTTGGATCAAACATTCGTTCCACCGTGTAGTAGGAAACTTGCCATGACAATCATCCAATATTTGACGCACACGTTGTAGACAAGCATTTGAATTAAACATTCATCACATCATAGTTTTTACTATAGTTGCAAAATTGACTAATACAATAAACGAAATTTTTATCATAAAAAGAAAATGGCGCCAAATTGAATTATTATGTTCGTTTTTGAACAGACTTATGGAAATGTTGTGATATCTATTGGTTTATTATAAAAGGTCGATCGATGAAGAAACAACGGTACAATATTTCCACTTTCGTTATCCTCATTTTTTAGTGGTCAATTTTTCAATTGTTGATTGAAATTGATGTTGATAAATGTGTATTGGCGTGTCTACTTTATTAAATATCTAAATATTGATTGAGATATAGCATATAGCATTGAATTGTAGTTTTAGCTCTAGAAATGGTCGGCCATATTTGTATGACGTGAAATGCATTTTAACGTCAGTTATTTGTTGAGTAGGTCAGTGCTGTGGTAATGTTTTGCAGCTGTTGGTAGTCAAATAATCAAGTCAAATCAAAGAATAATAACTTTTTATTTTATTTAACCCTGTTACGGCAGACATAATATTGAAATTTGATTGTTCCTTGAAATAGCTGTAAATAATATTTGATATTTTGATATATAAATACATATAGCAGAGATTTATGATCTGTAAGGTTGGTAACCTTACGCAAGAATTATGATGTCACATGCACTTGGAATGTGTACAACGTTGAATCCCTTTAATAATTAAAGAGACAAAATGACTTTTTTAATTGTTAATATCTCTTAACATATAAGGAGTTATTAAAAAATGTTGAACATTTGAGGTTCTAGTAACCCACTTTATCAATATATAGTACACTTTTGTAGAAATTAAGACATAGGACACAAGCCCATTGTTGCGATGAACGCTTACCGAAGGCAGTGCGCTAATGATTGATAAAACTATTTATTGGCTTGTCGCTACATAGCTGTCAACATGTTAAGAGTGTTAGTGTTGCCAACGTTGAAATAACCCTATATATATTTATACAAAACTATATATAAACCACTTAAGACCAGATTCAATATATTTCTGTAAGCAAACTTTCTACAAGTTAAAGAACACTTCGATATCTTCAAGTTAACTAACAAAATAAAATCGCTAAAGTGGCTAAATTAGTTTAATCACCAGGTACTTCAACTCGTATTACGTCTCTTAGAACTAAAGTGGTTACGCCATGTGGTACACAATCCCCTTCTCTCACCAGTCTCTCCGTGCACCCATTCCCCACGAGCTAGGCTCTTCTTATACAAGATTTGTCTTCCTTAATAGAAAAATACGACTTGTTTCTTTTCTGATTTTCACTATTAGCTACAAGTACGAGTATTTTCTCGGTTTTTCTTCTTTTTCTTTTCTATTTTCTATCGTGGAATTAAGTGTAAATGTTTGATGACGTTAGTCGTTAGTCTGCTGTTATACATTATTAACAGATTAATTAACTTTTGTAGCTTCTTGGCTTTTAATTGTAAAATACTTTAATTAAAAATACTTATAAAGGTTTGTTTGTGACATAGTTGTGTAGTTTTAAGGGAGATAGCACACTGAAAACTTGCAGTAAGCTAGCAAGCGCGAAACTTGCTTTGTAAGACAATTTCTATATGAGAAGTACAAAATAAACCTTGGAAGTAGCTTGTGGCAAGCTTACAAATATGAAACTGCACTGCAAACAATTTTCTACCTGGATAATACACATTCCCTTTTTCTGTCAATGTTTTTTTTAAATGTAAGTGAATCATCATAATACGGTAATTGTTTTTTACATTTACCTTTGCGTAAATATGTAAATTCATGTAGTATTAAACGTAATAATTTTTACTTAACGTTACGGTTTATTATTTACCGAAGTTTAACTTAATTTTGTTATATTGTTATCAAATAAAATCACATGACATTAAAAATATTTTGATAGTATATTAATTACTATGTAGCATTAACGTAACAGAAAATTTTTGTTATGTAACCTTAAATAACGTAAATATTATGTTAAAAAAATATTATATATATGTTACAGAGAGAATGTAAACAGAAAGGTTATTCTTATTAGAATCATAAAATTACTTTCTTTCGTAAAAACTTATACCCTTATAAGGGTTAGCAGAATCGTAACATTATATTCTATAATTTTGTTGTATCTATAGAATCATAGAAACAAACCATTTTAAGTAAACTTAATTCAAAGCACAAAATATAAATGTTACCTTACATTCATGTAATATTTTAATTAAGCAAAGTCTAGTGTAATGTTTAATCTAACTGCGGCTAAATAATGATACTTTAAAATCAGTTAAAATGTAAAAAGGATTATTTATATACGAGGCGTGTTTTTTAAGTAAGTATCGTTTTGGAATTAAAAAAAGACGTGCAAAGATATCGCAATAATTTTATTTTTACATGAAAGCCTGTACCTTAATCTACTTTTCTACATAATTTCCGTGAATATTGAGGCACTTGTCATAACGTGGCACCAGTTTTTGAATACCCTCCTCATCAAATTCTGCCGCCTGACTTGTTAACCACTGTATCACAACTGTTTTGACTTCGTTCATCATGCATATTTGTGGGGCCATCTTTAAATGCTCTCACCCATTTCCTTACCATTCCATCACTCATAATGTTTTGTCCGTAAACTTCACAGATCTCACGATGAATATCGATCGGTTTTACGCCTTTAGCACTAAGAAATCGTATAACAGCTTGTACTTCACAATCGGCGGGACTCACGATTGTCGGAGGCATCTTAAACACTCAGTAAACGTCAGTGCGTAGACAAGAGATGTAGGTAACCAGCGCGCATGCGCGGAACGCCGACCGTAGCGCTGCAAAGGCGGAATCGCAAAACGGTACTTACCTAAAAAACATGCCTCGTATATTACTATTAAATATTTTAATCCTTAGAACGGTCTACTTAATAAAGGTTTTGGTTATGCTAATGGAAAAAGAATAGCTCACATATATTTGTATTTTAGGTAATATTCTTTATGTAACAGTTAACCTTTGTTATTGTTAAATAAATCTTAAATGCACGTAACTGTGTTTAGCGGGTGCATTTTGGTTTAGATATTAAGTTACCAGTAGTTAATGTACCATAAAATATTAACTCAACAGGATTGTTTTATGATTCTACTAATCGAAAAAAGATCATTTTATATGCTAGATAATTTTTAATATATAATATGTTTAGACCCCTATATTTCATTTTTTACAGGGCGCCCATTAACATTAACGATTTTCAAAGAACGTTCCAAGGTATAGGGCTTATTTTGAACTTGATAGCTTTAAGTAAACGTACATAAGTTGTCTAATTTCTAATGTTACAGCTAATAAAATTATTAATTTTTTTTTTAATTTATAAAATATATTTGTTACATATAAATCGCTTTTCAAATGCAATACATCATCAAACTGATAGCAATCTATAGCTATCTCTCTCAAATACTAAGGATAACACCGTCTAAGTGTAGGTGTACAAATATCTATAGTAATAGTCACTAATACAACCACACAACGCAAACACCAAATGTCCAGAAGTAATGCATTGAATCGAAAGTTCCCAAACAATGACAAAAATAAAAATATAAAAAAAATATATATTGTATAGACTAAAAGAATGTCTCTGCCAAGGTACCAGTCCATCTCCCGATGATAGCCAATCTCTCACAAATGTTTTATGGAGCTTACAAAATTTCTCCCTAGTGGTTTCAAGGTTCCGAAGGCCAGTAAAGAAAACTTACTACTTATTTGTTTTGGATTGTTATGTCTGTACTACAAGAATCTTTGTGATAAATTGGAATCGTTGTTTCATTGGGACGATATAGAAATGTGTAATTAAAAATATTCGTTTTAGGAAATTATAATAATGGGCTTGTGTCCTCATTTTTTAGTGGTCGATTTTTCAATTGTTGATTGAAATTGATGTTAATAAATGGGTATTCGTAGATTATAAATATTAATCTATTTTATTACATACCAAAATATTGACGGAGATATGGCAATTAAAAATTTGAATTGTAGTTTTAGTCACAATACATGTTCTTATGAACAATATCTAAGAGGTTATTCTTCCCGATTAACTAAATATAATAATAAGGTAGTTTCTTTATACTTGAGATATTGAAGAAATAACGTTCACTTGTTCTTTTTACGGCTAATAAAGATTATATGACTGGCCGCATAAAAATTTTTATACGAAAATGAAGAGCTGTGTGTAATGAAACCACTGGACCACCACCAGTCTGATCAAGATGTGTGTAGTCGGCAAACAACGTGAGTAGGAGGAGAGCAAGGGGGCGGGATGTTAGAGTGAAGTGTAATAATCAAGTTATCTGATGAAAATGATTAACAATGATAGAATATTGATATACACAACGTATGTGTAAGAAGCTCACATTACCCAAGCTAACATTTACCGAAGATATTTGTGAATTATTATTAATTACAGATTATTGTGATAAATTCTTGTTCATCTTATTGTTATTATCAACTTTACCGTTAATTTATTTGTTTAGTATTCATAATGGTCGATATTATTTATGTACAAATACACATTATAAAACAATACAACTACGTAGTACAAACATACAAATGCAAATTTACATTATCAATTAAAAGTTTTTATAAACTTTTAATTGATAATTTTTTAGTGGTCGATTTTTCAACTGTTTATTGAAATTGATGTTAATAAATGTGTATTGGTGTGTCTATTTTATTAAATATCTAAATATTGACGGAGATATAGCAATTAAAAGTTTGAATTATAGTTTTAGCGCTAGAAATGGTCGGCCATATTTGTATAACGTGAAATGCATTTTAACGTCAGTTATTTGTGGAGTAGGTCAGTGCTGTGGTAATGTTTTGTAGCTGTTGGTAGTCCAATAATCAAGTCAAATCAAAGAATAATAGGTTTTTATTTTATTCAACCCTGCAAAGGTAGACACAATATTGAAATTTTATTGTTCCTTGAAATAGCTTTAAACAATATTTGATATTTTGATATATAAATACATATAGCAGAGATTTATGAACTGTAAGGTTGATAACCTTACACAAGGATTGTGATGTCACATGCACTTGGAATGTGTACAACGTTGAATCCCTTTAATAATTAAAGAGACAAAATGACTTTTTTAATTGTTAATATCTCTTAACATATAAGGAGTTATTAAAAAATAATTGAACATTTGAGGTTCTAGTAACCCACTTTATCAATATATAGTACACTGTTATAGAAATTAAGAAATAGGACACAAGCCCATTGTAAAAAAATTAATTGAAATTTGAAGAGGACAACGTCTGTTGGGTCAGCTAGTTAATTATTAATTATTAGTTAACAATTGAACTGATTCAACCCGCTGTTGTAAACAAACTGGTTGACAAATCTTGCTCAATTTTGGCATAGTAACTGAGTACAGCGCTACCAACTTACGAAAAAAAAGGTGTATAAAATAATTAGCCCGGGATTTTTAAATTACAAATTCGCGTTACTTTTTAAACATATACAGAACATTTATACATTTTGTATTGTACTTTGTGTGTATGTATGTCCTACTAATATTATACTAAACGTTATTATATATATCTGACAACTATAAAACTCCGGCAAGTCTCTGGCAAGATGATAAATGTCTTAAACTGTGATAAATTGATGTGCTCTGCTCTCCTTCGCTCTCTTCTTCACTCCTATGTTTATGTTGGTAGAATAACTTCTTATTTGTTGGTGTTTTAGCTTTTTTCACGTTCTGTTCATAGTCTGAAAAAGAAGAAGAAAAGCACTTTATAGTTTAGTGACTATAAAATATTCAGGAGCATTTATGTAATATCCGGAATAAAAATCGGTTACAAAATTTTAAATCTAGTTATACAGTATATTCAGGTACCACATAAGAATAAGTAAAGTATATAATGTACTGGGAAAACAATAGGCTTGGATATTACTTTAAATGCATATACCGTTTTCATTCTATGATACTGAATAATATTTTAACGCGATTTGTTTTTGTCTAAACTCATTTTATTTTATGATTCTACTTTATAATTCTCTGATATTATCTCAACATTTCAAGAGATTATATTCATTCAATAGTTTTTACCTAATTTTAACAAAAATCTTTGCCATGTTTCCAATTGGCTTTATGTCTTTTATAATTAAAGACTGAAATATCACAAAATTCAATTTGCATTTAATTACAAATTGAACATGCATACCATTTCAACGCTTGTTTTACGTCTATGTGAATTTATTCCATGGTCTATTTATCCAGCTGTTAATTTGCCCATAAAGTAGATAGTGCATTAGCTTTTACGATGCTATTTATTGCATCGAATATTTCTCTAAGTTTCTTGATTTTAATAGTTGCGATATCAAGTTTATTGGTCTATTATGACAGCGATTTTCCGTCTGACATATTTTACATTCCCAATACACACTTTACTCATACGTGATCAACATCACTTGACAAACAAGTGTTGTGCGCCAATCATGTTAGGTAAAATAATTTTCAATTAGAAATAATATATATTTTTATATTTATTTACTTATTTGCCTTGACATCTTTCGTTAACTTTTTATACATCTTTTATAATTTATAATTCAATTGTACTAATTTCTAAATATTTCAATAATTCACCAATTAATTTTGAATCACTTAACCAAAATTTAGTATTAACAGGAAAAAATTTAATCACATCTAATATATCACTATTCAATTTTGATCTTTCTAAACTATAATTTATGCATTCAAATATAATATGATCCAAAGTTCCTTCTTCGCCACATTGACATCTATCGTCAGATTTAATATTAATTTTGTACAGGTGAGCTGGAGTTTTGCAATGATTACTTTTGATTCTGATTATAGTTGATATAATTTTGTAGGACTCATTTCTAAACCATCTTTTCTTACTTAAATTTGGATGTAACATATAATAATCTCTTCCTTTTAACTAACTTTTGTCATAAATTAGAAATAATAATATATAAATAAAAATAAAAGAAAAATTATAAAACTAATCTTTATATATGTGTGTAAAAATAATGTATGTAATAATATTTTGTTTGAATACATTTAGACTATTTGTTAATATTAAGTCAAATCAACTGTTCTCAAAATGAATGCCGCTAAAGCATTATGCCTATAATCAGCCAATGGGGCAAGTAAATATTTATAACTTGTTTATAATTATTAAAAAGCCTCAATAAGCAGTGCAAATCTTGGTGATAGTGAAAATAAGGATTCTGTTCTAGATTTTGTGTATTTTTCTTAACCGGAAGAATTATTTGTATTCGTATTTGATTAGTTAATGTGTGTATCGTTAGACTTCACATTCTTTCAACATTAAATTGTACACGTAATTTCATCTCATTGGCAATCTAAACTTAAAACTATTCTAACATTTTTAATCATTCCAACAGCAATGTCCGATTTTTATACTTCTTCTTCCTCCCTACTTCTAATTATTCTTTCTTCTTTCTTCTTGCCTGTACCTCCGTCATCCTTTTCTTATCTTCCTTGCCTCCTCTCGACAAACCCTCTATTTTCTTTCCTCAATCCATCCTAAAATAACATTTTCTTCTCATATGCTGCAACGTATCTCTTTCTCGCTTGCACTTTCCGAAAATCTTTCCTTCCTTTCTTTCCAATATTTCATTATCCTATTAAAGCAAAGGATTCTTACCGACTATCACGTTTCCTCCCCGTTGAGAATAATTAAATGTGTTAATGTTTTTTAAAAGTTCTCTTTCTCGCAACTAGCCTTGAAAATGGATGGATACTCAACCGTTGGGGCAAGTGAAGTATTTATAACTTGCGTTGTAATTATTGACAGCCTTAATGAGTAGGAGGGTCGCGCAGCAAGCTCTGGTCGTGAGACTGCCTGGGGCTGCCATCAATGCAAATCTTGGTGGTAATAAGAAGTTCTTCTTTTCTCTCTCGCTTTATCTGGTTGTTGCTGTTACTCCTTTAGAAATGAAAATTTTCTCCTATGCATCTAGGATCCAAATTTCATTACTGTGTCTAACAAAATCCTACTTCTAATACATTTAATTCCATTTATTTAATTTTAGTAAATATTTTTGTACTGTCTTGTAGCACTGATTGTAAAATTATTCTTTTCTAATATAAACAGTCTGTATTAAAAAAAAAAGCCAACTTTTTACAATAAAATAAAAATAAAACTTTTAAATATATAAGAAATATGTACTGCAGATGCTGCAGAACGACGTAGGATGCTGTACAGTTTCTCAGATGGCAGCTCAAGCATTGTATATAATCCAATTATTATATCAAATCAAAAGACTTGAAAGAAAAACCTTGTTAATGTAATTTAATTTTATATTTTACATTCATTTGGAAGCATTTGTCTTGGAAACGTCATATACGGGTAAAAATATATGTAGCTATAGAAAGAGAAGGAGAAAATTTTGAATATTTAAAGATAAAATTCAGTATTATTTCACACTGTGCTTTTATAAACTGTATTTTGATTAAGTTCTCTACTATTTACCCGGTAAAAGCAGTTGCGTGTTTTTAAGGTTTATATTGCATAATAAAAGTTACCTGTTGTTTTGTGACAGCTTATTGTAAAAAGAATCAACCCGTTTGCGCATTAGCATACTCATAAAACTTCTGTAGAACACCTTACTAAGGATTAAACAATTTTAAGAAGTCATATTTAAGGATTAAAGGATTTAAGAATAACTATAAAATAAGATCCTTTAAGATTAAAAACTACTAAGTTACGAATAAATAAAATATTACATTAATGTAAGGTAGCATCCATTTTTTGGATTTGTGGACGACTAAAATAACCTAGAAATATTTAATCCGAAAGGATCTTACTTTATAGCTATTCCAAAAGTCTTTAATCCTTAAAAATGACTTGTTTAAATTTTATAATCGTTGAAAATGAGTTCTTACGAAGATTTGTAATTATGCAACATGCGTAATCTTTTTTGTTGGCCTATTTTCAATGCTGAGTTCTATCACCAAAGACATCCTATTATGTTGGTAGAGTATGTGTTGTTGTTGCTGCAGAATAAATTTATTATTATATATGTACATAATCAATCTAACTTGATAATAACCAAACTCAGAAATCATCAACTCTGGTCCGGGGATCGAACTGGAAGACACAGCAGTCAGCGTCGAGCATCAATGCTTACTGTCTCGTCAATAACCTAGTAAAATAAATCACAAGACTTTGTATATTTGGTAAAATCGTTTACGTAAGAGATAACTTTTGTTATGTTAGATAAACCTTAAATATATGTAACTAAGTTCAGCGGGAAATAAGTAAGAAGTATATACAGTGGACGTAGAATACACTGGTATGTAAGTAATAAAAGAAATAACAAAGTAAACTAAATATAAATTATTCTTTAACATAGAAAGCTCAGTTTTCCAGAAATCTGAAGGATTATGAAGAATCTTACAAGTACGTGTTATATTTGGTAGAGTGACACGCTGGAGATCGATTTGCCAGAGGCTTTAGGCTGTTGAAAGTTGAAATAAATCACACTGATAGAGAACACAATTTGAGCCCCATGTACTCGTATATATACGCTGTATAAGACTTCTTTGAACTTCTTACGTTGTACATTGTACACTGATCCTTTCAACACTTTTGTTTGTATATACTCGTCTATAAGGACCATTGTTGTATGTAGAAAATTTTAAAGAGTTTCCTCAGGCGAATTGTTGGTTTATTCGTATACCTACATTATTGAGTGGAACAATTGAAGATTATTTTAGTCACCAAGATTTAAAGCTTCAATTGCTTTCAGTAAGAATTGGTTATGTCAAATTCAATTTTTGCACAGTTCATTATGCACAGTAGATCATCATTAGGGCATCAATCAATTACGAATTTTAAACGTTAGAGTTAACTTAATATATAGAGTGAGACACGTATCTCACCCAAATTGCTCTATTCTCTATTCTACTCTATTGCTCTTGTAATTATACTGCTTCTTTTATATTTTTGTATACCACGATAATTTGTCTCACTTTAATCCTATAGGCTAATTAAAACCACTCACTTATTAAAGCAGTCCTTCCCTGGCAAAGCAAATGCCATTATTTTAAGTGGACGGGATCAAATAATGGGCCCGCAAATTACAGAATGATCTTAACACATAATATATTAAATTCGCCCTAATTAGGATCTAGTGACAGTAGTCTCGCAGCCATTATCGTTATTTGGATGATCACATTATCTGGTCTTAGTTTCGAGATTGGCTTTACACGTGTTTCCACTACACTGGCCTTGGCACAGACTAATACTTCTATAAATCATTCTCCAGAGATATATATATATATATATATATAATCCTAGGTGTAAAGATTTGGCCATCGCCATCCAATTACTAGGCTATATGTTTAATAAAACAACCCTTTTATCATAAAAAACTTAACTTTATTATAAAAAGATACTAGTAGCTTTCGACCCCCATGCGAGGTCATCTTCACATAAAACAAATTATAAAATTGCACTCTCTACTGGCACACTATTCCTTGTCAATATATTAGTATCCACGTTAAAAAAATTCAAGTCAGAATTAACACAAAATGACTCCTGTTACAATGAAGCTGTTTCAAAGAATGTAAGACAATATATATATATATATATATATATATATATATATATATATATATATATATATATATATATATATATATATATATATATATATATATATATATATATATATATATATATATATATATATATATATATATATATATATATATATAATCAACACAAGTAATAAGTAATGATAATTGAACACACAATTCTATTTACTTGAAATTCAAGTTTAATAGAAAACTAACCATAACTATATCTTACAAACTTTTCTTTTACTCAACTGTAAAGAAAAATTAATACAACGCTATAAAGGTCAAATCGTGTAAAAAGTATTAGATTTGTTACTGTATATATTAATATAGAGATTGCGGATAAATTGACAAAGAAATCAATAAGTTTATAAATTGAGATGAAAGTGAAATTACCTTCATATGGAATTTTTAATATAATCAAAAAATTAAACTTCAATTTGAGAAACACAGATTTCATTAACAAAAGTCAGGTAAAAGGAAGAGATTATTATATGTTACATCCAAATTTAAGTAAGAAAAGATGGTTCAGAAATGAGTCCCGCAAAATTATATCAACTATTAGTGTTGCCCAAATGCAAGAACAAGACGAGACTTAGCCAGTCTTGGTCTTGGTCTTGCGCCAATACACCTGGTCTTGGTCTTGGTTTTGGTCTTGCGCTCCCAGTCTTGGTCTTGGTCTTGGTCTTGCAGCAAGAGTCTTGCAAGTCTTGCAATTACCTATTAGTCTATTACTATTTATTAAAGTTTACTTTAAATCTTAGAAAAACGTATTAGAATTGGAACATTGTGAGCTTGAATTAACATAGCCATAGTAAAGATCAAGCAGATTAATAAATAACTGAAGATTTGATAAGAAATTCGAAAAATCAACTGACCTATATGTCGTTTTCCATGGAAGTAACTGTTTCTTAATAAACATTTATGATTTATAAGCTTACATTTGCTAAAACATGTAAAAAAACAAATTAATTACAATAACTTGACTGTATTTTAAAGAACAATACTTATCTGTCTAGAAAGAGATTGAACCCTCAACTTATAAGAAATTTAATAAAAGAGTTTTACGATTTATCATTTATTTGAATAAAAAATAAAATACAACACAAATCAACAGCTTTATCATTAGGTTATGATACTTTATATCAATTCTTTTGACCAAGAATTAATACAAAGTAACCATCTGGCTGACTCATCACTTAACCTATTTCTATGTTTTCTAATTACTAATGATGCTTTAGAAAATAACCTCTCAGCAGGTACTGAAGTTGCAGGTATTGAGAGAAAATCACGGGCCATTTTCGATAAAATCGGATACTCTGTCTCATGCGTCCTCCACCAATCTAAAATGTCTTCCGAGCTGGCAGTTCTTGGTTTTCTCAGGTACTCCTCCAACTCGTCTATCACTAAGCCTTGAAGACAAGATCCAGATGACGTCGAGGGACATTCATAGAGTTTATCAAAGTCTATTACGTCTTCATCTTCATCACATACTTTATTGTCTTTTTCTGGTAATTCCAGAGATTTGTTCAGTGAGTGTAGACTTTTATATTCTTCATAAAGTTCATTGAACTTGCGCAGACTTTCTGTTTTAAGTTGCTTCCCCCACATTGCCAGGTCAAAAGTCTGAGCCTTATGCCTTGGGTCTAAAATTAAAGAAGTACAATAAATCCAGTTGCTCTTCTTGTAATGTTTAAGCATTTTGTCTCGAGCTGCTTGGAAAGCTAGAATGAGCTTTTCATCCACTTCAGATCGATTAGGTTTCTCATCTAACTGTTTTACCATGGATTCAATTTTATCTAGCAAGAGATTAAATGATACAATGACTAGCGGTAACGTAACATATTTGTCTCCACCAAGTTTTGTACTTAAAAGTTTAAAGTTTATTAGAAATTTATGTAATTTTTCGAGTACCTGCCATTCATTAGCTGTGATTTAAAAATCATTCAATTCGGTGACAGAACTGCACAATATGTCAATGCCCGCTCTCACTTTTAAACCAAATCCAATCATATCATGTGTGGAATTCCATCTCGTTGGACAGTCAAGAATGGCATTTAGATTTGATGGCACGCCAGCTGCTTCACAAGCAGACTGAAACTTCTTCTTCACTATCTCACTTCTTTTTATTTTACTGGAAATACTGCGTAACTTTGTTACAGATGTACGCGAGTCAGCAATATTTGGTGCAGATTCTTCATCTTCCTCATCCTCAGTTTCGTCTGCATAGTCTTCGTACTGCTGATCTTGCGCGTTAGTGTCAGACTCACAGTGTAATGCTAAGGTCTTTAATAAATCTTGTACACCAAGGTTTAAAATGTGAGCAAAGCACCGGAAATGTTGATTGTCTGAATCAAAGTGTGGCGGCAGCTGTTTGCCCAGTTCATACATAAATTTGGTATTTGCAGTTGCGTTGTCGACCGTGATACCTTGTATTTTATCAATTATGCCATATTCCAATAAACATTCATGGAAAATCGTTGCAATATCTTCCCCAGTATGTCGACCGCGTGATGGTATAAAATCAAGAACTACAGATCGATACTTCCATTCGTTGTCTATATAATGAATAGTAACCCCGTAGTAACTCCTACCAGCAATTGACGTCCACCCATCAATGGTAAACGACATTTTAGATGATAATGGTTGAAGTCGTTCCTTGAGATTCAATTGGAGCTCTTCAAATCGCTCTTTGACTTTCCTTCTAAGTGTAGACCTTTTAGGAAACACCATATTAGGGCAAATACGTCGAAAATATACTTGTGTAGCTTCGTCATCGAAAAATGAGAAGGGAAGATATTTTTTCACCACCCAATCAACTGTAGCTGTCGTGATGTTGTCACTGCTGTTTTCCGACTGAAACAAAACAATAAATCTTGTGTTATTATTTAAAACATACTAGGTTTGAGCGTATAAGAGGAGGAGGTTTGTTGTTGTTAAATCGAGAAAATCGTTAAATTGATATTTGTTATATTAAGGTTGCACTGTACTGTAATTTACCAAAATAAAGTACTTAGTTGTTACTGGCCGATTAAATGAAAATATGGGTGTTTATAAAAAATATTTAAGACGATAATTACATACTTAATATGTCGCACCCCTAGATGAAAACACCACTAACTCAAAAATACTTACGTAAGTTAATGGCGTTTTTGAAAGTATCGCATGAATAGCTACGCGGAGTTAAAATTCTTTTAACTGTTAAAAAAATATTCTTACCTGTCCACTTCTTCCAGCGGTTACTAAAAAGCTTGTGATATCTCCACTTAATTTTGGTTTAACAGGAAGAAATATTTCTGATTCCTTTTTGTGGAAAGACATTAGATGTTTCCTTAAGCCTGAAGTGTTTCTGTTTTTCATTTTTATTTCAATCTTTTTATGTTGGCACAATTTACACAAGGCAGTTTGGGATGCATGAATTATTTCGAAAAACTCCTCAAATTTGCTTTTGGGTCTTTTAGATCTGTGACTCAAACTCTCGTTACTCGGACTAGAATAATTTGAATCTTCGTCACTCATATTAAATTGTACACGTGATACGTTTTTAGAAAACAACGAGAATTAGTAAAAACAATTATTAAGTTAGAATCGAAGCACAGCTCAATTGGAAATGACTGGAATTAAAATAATTCCTTCATTTATAGTACGTTTCCTTGCTTTTTACCGCGCCGCCTCGCCACGTGCCGGCTCTATGAAAAGGATGCCGCCGCAAATCGAACGATGCCGCGTGCGGCGTACAAACACACACTAAATATTACCTACTTGTGCAGACGCGACCCGTGAATAAAATATATGTAAAGAATTAGTGCCAATCACTATTCTTTACATATAAGTGAATGTTTTGGCGTGCATCTATACTAATATTATAAAGCTGAAGAGTTCGTTTGTATGTTTGATGACAGAAGTTTTAAAATAAATAAATAAATCCTGAACGTCACTATACCTCCAAAGTTACTATTCCTCGTGGACGAAGTCGCGGGCACAGCTAGTAAATACTTACTCTCATCATCTCTCTCAGAGATATTCGAACACTTTTTTTGCTATTTTTTCTTGTAAAAACTTAAGAAATATAATGACTAAATGTACAATAATAGTACCTAAGTAATTAGTTTAAAACCATATAAGTAATCAATATTATAATTACTTACTAGAATGAATTATTATGACATCTACTACCTATCCTCACCATTTTATCCTAATCATAATACTACTTGCGTGATCAGTATAATGTATTCATTTTCATTCTAAGCACTCTGAAACTTATTTATTCTTTGGAACACCTGTAGGTACTCTTAAAATTCGAAATTATTTTGCATGAATAGTGTCAAATGTTATGATTTCGGCGCGGCGGCAACGATTGTTTTAGATTTCAAAAGAAGCCGCCGGCGCGTGTATCATAACCATGTACTTCCGAAAAGCGGCAAATTTCTTTGAGAAGTAAGTACAAAACCTTTGATGCCGCATTATCAAAGTGCCGATGGTTAAAACATAACTATGCATGCACTCAGTTTGATTTTAATAGATATTTTTTTATTCGCTATGTTTATGGTATTAGTCGTAATGCGCATAGGTCCAGTTTTTCATATTCTTTGATATAGTTTTTTGCGTCTCATAGAATTCCTAAGCGTACCTACCTACCTATACACCGAACTGTTACACCTAACTACTCCGTGAAATAGCGCTAAGTCCTAGCTGCAAGACGCAAGAGTCTTGCAGGCTATGTCTTGTTCTTGCTCAAGTCTTGCACGGTCAGTCTTGGTCTTGGTCTTGCTAAAAATACGCGGTCTTGTTCTTGGTCTTGGTCTTGCAAAAACGCAAGAACAAGACCAAGACTGCAAGACCAAGACTGAATTTGGGCAACACTATCAACTATAATCAGAATCAATGTACATCATTGTAAAACTCCAGCTCACCTGTACAAAATTAATATTAAATCTGACGATAGATGTCAATGTGGTGAAGAAGGAACTTTGGATCATATTATATTTGAATGCATAAATTATAGTTTAGAAAGATCAAAATTGAATAGTGATATATTAGATGTGATTAAAACTTTTCCTGTTAATACTAAATTTTAGTTAAGTGATTCAAAATTAATTAGTGAATTATTGAAATATTTAGAAATTTGTAAAATTGAATTATTAATTATAAAAGATGTATAAAAAATGTTTGATGGTGGCTATGACGAAAGAAAGTCAAGGCAAATAAGTAAATAAATATTAAAAAAAAACATTGCAGTTTAAACACTTTAATGATCATCGTGATAAAGGTGGTTCTGTCGTTGACCACACTTCTTTTACATCGGTACCAGGTTTGAATCACATATCCAATAGTTTACAATAATGCATTTGAAAGAGCACCAAAACTAAAAGAACAAATATGAAAGCATTCCACTAAAAGCATTCTTATATGTGGTTATTTAAACAGAAGCTTTAGAAAGAAAGCCTCCCAATTACCAAATATTTTTTTCTTTTAATATTTATTTTAATTTAACTTTCAAATGTTATTAGCACTTAAAAAGAATACATACATTTATAAACATTTACAATACATAATTCATAATTGACAAATTCTAAACATACTTAAAATAAATAGATAATAAATAGAATAATAGGTTTTACAGATTTTCCCTGCTTTCAAATATCAGTCTATATATTTCCAGAATTGTCTTTCCTATATGACTAATGAAAATTTCAAATTTAATGATTATTTATCATATCTAAAAAAAAACTAATTAAAAAAAAAACATTGCATTATGCATCACACGCCGTAGCATTAACGTAGACGCAGTACAGCGTAGAGCGTCTACGTCCATCGTAGCCGTAGAGTCGTAGCAGACGTAGAGATACGATACGAACATTTTCGGTGAAGTTCGACATCAACGAATACTACCGAAACAATTTATAACAAAGCTTGACATCGCAGGTAACAACACGACTGGTTCATTTACTCATCAAGTAGTTCACGAGTAAGTCGTTTGGCGGCGCTGAATACAATTATGTTTTCAATATAAATTATTTAATATTATTTAAATTTAATTAAAAAAAGTTTATAGACAGTGTAAGTTTTATTGATGCCATTCGTTTTTATATCGATGTGATTTTTATAATAAATTTCAGTGAAATGTGGGTTCGATTTTTATTAAAAAATACATTAAATTTATATATGGTTAATAATCGTGGTATTTTATAGATATTGTCGTAAATATCGTGCTGGTTTATTAAGTAAATTATTATTAATAAATAGTGTAATTTAGTAAAGTAACTGATGGTATTAATCATTTAAAAATCGTTGCAAATATTAACGGCAAACTTTATAGCTAGATAAAATTTACGAATGACGTTTTAAAGAAGTTGCAAATTTTTTAGAATCGTTATTTTAATTATGGCAGGTTTCCTGTTATGTATATAAATAATAGATTTTAATTTAGGCGTCAACTATAAATTTTATCACACAAATTTTTCGGTTTTTTAAACCCCACTGTCTCTATTGCCACGTCTTGTCACGAATTGTGAAGCTCCCCCCCATGTTGTGAATTTTCATTTTGAAAAAAAAAATATTATTCTTATTTCTTTTGTTTTTTTTATGTATTTGAGTGCATCAACCTTAATCAGTTATTAGCTCTTAAAACAATATATACATTTATAAACATTTGCAATACATAATTCATAATCTATATAAAATATAGAGATTAAATTAGTTTCATTATTAAATTCAATCAGATATTCTAATTTTGATTTTTAGTCCTTTCTTTTTGTTGTCGAATTTTGTATTAAATGTGACGTCATGAAGCTTATGAGTTCTTCCCTCCCCATTCAATCTTTGCCACACTTTTGGAAGCTTCTCTTCTGACGCAATTAATTTATGGTCCCTATAATTAACGCCAGACTCCGGTGTCTTCGACTTTGATGCTCATATCAGCGTTATATTGTACTGGATTTACTTGTTATCAAAGCTGAATAGATTATGTGTCGATTACTTGTTCACTTCAATTATAGTTTGCACCAACTTTTTTAGCACTTGCATTCCGACAGGTGAAGTGATTTCACTATTTGTAGCCCACTACTGAGTTGGTAATTAGATTCAACATCTAAATTAAATAAAAACACGATTGTGGTTGTGTTTTAACTAATAACACAAACTTCACATTTTTTAGGGATTTTAATTAATATTTCTATTGCACTTTGATCATCAATTGTGAATAATTAAACGTAATGATATATGTAGATAAATGAAATATACCTACGTCACTATAGTTGTTGGTACAGCTAAAGCCCCATTACGTTAATGGTCGCGATTAACGATTCATAAGTATTTTGCGTAATTGAAATAGGCTTCTATCTGTTGTTTCCATCACAAACCAACGTATTATTACTAATTAAATATTTAATAATTAATTTACTGCATACCATTTATTATTATAAACTACTAGACGTTATTCCTGCAGCAATAATGCTTTGTTTGTGTATTTTGTATGCTTATCGGTTTTAAATATTTAATAAATCGCCGTTAAATGCATTTACTTGCTTTTTACGTTTATTGATATGAAAATTGAAAAGTAATTTATGTTAATGTTTTACGTAACATATATTGTTTAATACAAAACGTAATTAAGCGCACAAACGTTCGATTCTTGGACCAGATTTAATTGGACCATAGTAACCCTAAAACAAAGTTAAAAATGAAGTCGCTCAAATGATAAATGAAATTGATAATGATATAATTAAAACGTATCAGATTATGCGTCCGATATTTTCCATTTCAATTTAATATTGTAACTGTATTAATAGTTATATTGACTGCATAGTCAAAAATGTAAAATATCTTCTTTCGATAAATGGTAATTTTAACTTACAGTGAAAATAATGTATAATTCGAATATCTTACTAATTTGTTAGGAACAAGTTTATAAAGCGTTGGGCTCAGAAAACACAAATTGCAACAACATGTGACAATGGGGAGGTCAGAAGTTTTGTGACGTCACATGCTTCAGTATTAAATATTGTGTAAATAAATTATTGTGCAAAAAATTTAGAGAACTTCAATTTGAGAAACAAAGATGTCATTAACAAAAGTCAGCTAAAAGGAAGAGATTATTATATGTTACATCCAAATTTAAGTAAGAAGAGATGGTTTAGAAATGAGCCTTGCAAAATTATATCAACTATAATCAGAATCAAAAGTAATCATTGTAAAACTAGGTGATAGATGCTAATGTGGCGAATTAGGAACTTTAGATTATATTATATTTGAATGCATAAATAATAGTTTACAAATATCAAAATTCAATAGATGTGGTTAAAACTTTCCCTGTTAATACTAAATTTTTCTTAGGTGGTTCAAAAAGAAAATAATCATTTCTTCATAAAACTTAAAATGCTGTACTACCCAACTTATTTTTTCACGATAGATCGGCGGTGACTTATACTTAAAAGAGGTTATAAGAGCCGTATAAATTTATAATATGATAATGAATTTTGTCTTATTCGTTTCTATATACATTATAGAAAAGTAAATGAGTCAGTGCTTTTTTGTTATATCAGCAGTTTATACCCCACAACTTGTTTTAAATATGAGTTGCCGCCGAACTCTCGTAACTTCAATCATAACTAATATTTTGCCACGACACCATAAATACTGCCAACATTGAAGGAGGTCGTCGGTGATAGGACTCAGCATCGGAAATAGGCCGACGTTAAATAAATTAAATAAAAAAAAAAATAAAAATAAAAAAAAAAAAAAAAAAAAAAAAATAAAACTAATATTTTGTTTTAATTGGTCCGCAAAATATGACAAGGGGGGTCAGAACAGCATCAAATTTGTGTGACGTAATTTATAGATGGCCTCTTACATTTTATTTTATTTTCTATTGGCACACGTAGTAGTTTCCCTGATCACCTGATAAGATATCATGCAGGAAACAGGAAAACCTTTAGCGTTACCACAGCACTACCGTAGCTAACTACTTCAGGTACGAACGTAAACCACTCTATCCAACAAAATTTTAGATTAGATTATGAGTTATAGGTAACAAGATATAAGCGCCAATGCTATAGTCGCTAGAACGTTTTGAACGTATTCATCGCAAGACTACATCTACTAAAACTTTACAATATTGTGAAATGAACTTTTTAACAAACGAAATGAATCAACAAAATGCAATAAATTAAAATACAAAACATAAACAAAATATATTTTTTAAAGAAACATTAAAATATTACGTTATCGTACTAAAAATGAATAAAAATAAAATGAATGATGAAAAATGTCATTAATTCGGTAATAAATCAGTGATAATAATTTGTTATTAATTAGAAGATTAAGTCATGTGTTTTCTGTGATATTTTTTGTGATTAAAATCTAAAGAATATTTAATTTTTGTGATAATTTTTCTAATTATGGGCACTGCAAGTCGATATAGCTCATACAATTGTCTAACAAGTTGGGATAGCTATGATAAAATTCCAAGGTAATTATTTTTAATAACCAGTCATTATTAATTAAATATGTTGGCATGCCTATCAAAAATATTAAGTCATGCAAACTAGAGTAATTAAAAACATAAAGGGTGGTTTTTCCTTTTTAGGGTATATTTTTTTTGGAACAAACTATTACAAATATAATAATTACATTTGTTACTATTAGCGTCTCCCATGCGATATGAAAATTTATTTGTTGTTATATGTACATGGTAAAATTAATATGGAACGAGTTAAATATTTCAATTTAAAAATGGAATTCAAATTTGAAATGTAATTTAATTCAAACACAAGAGACAGTTGTCGCTTGTGGAGGAGGTAAACGTCAGTTTATTTTAAATATTTTGGTGCATTTGATGTGAGCTTTATTTTTGTGATATTAATATTGACATATTGGACATTTTATGGAAACTATATAATTACAGTTCAGTGAACCAGATACTAAATTAATTCAGGCCTGCTGGATAGGTCAGTGATTCAAAAGAGATAATGATCAAAATAATAAATATACACACAAACATATATACATATGTATATATATATATATATATATAGCCAAAATTACAATAGTTCGGCGATGAGTCATACTTTTAACAGTTCAGTCATATATACTCGTATGTGGGCATAGGCAGTAGGGATTTATATATATATATATATATATATATATATATATATATATATATATATATATATATATATATATATTTATATATATATATATATATATATATATATATATATATATATATATATACCAGGGTAGTTTGATAATTCAGTGAATTTTTGAATTTCCCGCGCAACTCGCGCCAACTGCCATGTATTAATAGACTACTGTCCAATTTTGGCAAGCTTTGAAAACAGCTATTCGCACGATGGATGCCGCGACTGTGATGAAGTGTGTACCCACCACAGCAAAAATTCAAAAATTGGGCTACGAACTACTACCCATCCAGCATATTCTCCAAATTTAACCCTTTGCGACTATTTCCTGTTTCCAAACCTGTAGAAATAGCTGGGCGATAAGAGATTTGGATCTAACAAAGAGGTCATCTCAAAGAGGACTGAAACAAAGGCCTATTTTGAAGACCTTGAGAAAACCTATTATTTGGAAGGAATAAAAAAAATGGAAGAATGCAGGACTAAATGTAAAAGCTTAAAGGAGACTATGTTGATAAATAACGGGCTAATAGGATATATCACTGAATTATCAAACTACTTTACTACAAATATGCATAATTTTGAATATTATGTATTTATCCTATACTGTAAAAATGTTGCATAAATAAATCATCAATAATATTTACATGTACTGCCAAAATATTTCCAAAAAATATTCGTGGACTTAGAAATACATTAAAATCAGTTTTAAAACGTATACAGGGTGTCCCAAAATTCAACGATAAGCCGGCAGCAGAAGGTGGTCCTGCTCATGACTACACAAGAAAAAAAGAAAAAAAGTTTTTATCTCATTTTTTAAAAAGAAATTTTTTTTTCGAAAATCGAAACACCTTAGGATGTTTTTAACTACCATGACCACAATTCTTCAAATATTTCTGATTTTTTTTTTGTATCGGCAACCTAAATAGCACTGCTATTCACCACAACCATTAAAACTCCCAGAATGCTAGTAGTTTTTGCAATAATAATTTATGAAATTTGGTTCTTGTTTAGAAATAGTATGCATAATTTTTTTTTATTGCTAGTTTTCCTGGAGTATTATACCATTTTGGAATCCTGAAGAGTTGTGCCAATTTTAAAAAAAACTTGCCATAGTAGTCTTCATACTTTTTTTTTACACCACGATGAGTTAAAGTTGACTGAAAGTAAAAATCTTTAAAAAATTTAGGGAAAAAAATAATTTCGATTAAATTTTGTGTAAAAACTACTAGCATTTTGGGAGTTTTAATGGTTGTGATGGATAGCAGTGCTATTTAGGTTGCCGATACAAAAAAAAAATCAGAAATATTTGAAAAATTGTGGTCATGGTAGTTAAAAACATCTTAAGGTGTTTCAATTTTCGAAAAAAAAATTTTTTTTTTTTAATTCCTAAACAAAATGAGATAAATTTTTTTTTTCTTTTTTTCTTGTGTAGTCATGAGCAGGACCACCTTCTGGTGCCGGCTTATCGTTCAATTTTGGGACACCCTGTATATGTATATACCACATTCTATATAAAATAAATTGCAGTTATATTTTCTAAAAAGTTATTAGTGTTTTCTAAAAAGAAGTTAAAACTTCTAATTTTACAAACAAAATTACAAAACCAAATTCAAAAGTTTTGTTATTTAATAAGTTGTATACTCTTAAAGTCTAAACCGAGGTAATTACTAAAAACAAAAGTTTCTCCTAGATTATTTAAAAGTTAAGCCGTTTCAAATTTCTCGAATATTCCGTTTTTTTTATATTTCTTAAAATTGAGGGTTAATTATATGGCAACCCTAACTTACTTCTCCTCCCCTTTATATGACGCTATAAACACTTTACTTCGGTGACATATAATTCCAGATTCATTAATTTTAAGTAAAAATTAAAACGAAGGTAAATCTTATACAGTGTACGAAATAATAACGAAGGTAATGAAATTAAAGGGTGGAAGGTGTGAACAAACAGTAGCGTAACGTCAAATGTAATAAATGAATAACTAAATCAAATTCGTATTTGGATTAGAATTCTACATTGATCTAGCATATTTTATAGCTAGTGCATTAAAAAAGAAATCTTGTATATTAATTTTAATAAATATTTAAAATAATGCATATTAAAAATAATTAATATACCCGGTTATTTATTTTAATGCGCATTTGTCTATCATATATTATAATGTTCCAAGTGTATATTTATGATCTTATATTCTTATGATCTTATATTCTTAAATGTTTGGTAGTGAATTTTGTATGGTAGCTCGAAAACGGCTTAGTCAATGTTTTTGAAAATTTCCTATTTCGTAGATAAAAAAATTCTAAGACTTTTGGCTTCCCCGGATTTTTCCCTAAATTTCCTGGAAACCTGTAATTTTGGAAAAACTGGAAAAAAAGTGAGCCCTTTTTTGTTATATTACTTTTTATTCGTAAAAGATAGAAAGTTGAAATTTTGCATGTGTATTAAGGTATTCAATGTTGGCATTTCTCAAAAATTGAAAAATGGGGGGTTGAAGAAAATCGGAGGCCCGGTAGGGAACTTTGGAGAAGGTTCATATTCTGGATTCTAGAATAATTAAGTATATTATTAATAAAAGAAAATTCAAAATTTCAAAATTTTATTTGAGGGCACGTAGGCGGTATTTGCCGAGAATAAAAATTGTGCTAGAAAGTTGAAATTTTGTATATAGGCTAACCTTGGTAACTTATTTACGAATCGAAAAAAAAAATCCCAAATTTTGGAAAAAAGTTGGTCAAATAACAAGTTTATTATTTCAATTTAAAAATAGAGTTAAATATGAAATGTAATTACGAATGATTTTATTGGATTCAAATCATACACGCCAAAAAGACGGTGGTAAACTCTAGTTTATTTAAAATTTGGTTGACAGACCCATAATAAATTCAATCAAGTGTGAAACTATAGAAACCGTTTTCTGTCCCTGGTCAGAACAAAGAACTTATGTATTCAGTGAAACTTTTCAGACTTAATTTGTTAATATATTGTATTTATGCAATATGGTAATACTTTATTTAAATGGAATAGATATAGAGTATTGCCAAATGTAAATTTATACATACATACAAACGTTATATATATATATATATATATATAATATTGAAAATTGCCTATTTCGTAGAGAAAAAAATTCTAAGACTTTTGAATTTCCTGGAACCCCGTAATTTTGGAAAAACTGGAAAAAAAGTGAGCCCTTTTTTTCTGTATTACTTTTAATTCGTAAAAGATAGAAAGTTGAAATTTTGCATGTCTATTAAGGTTTTCAATGCTGCATTTCTCAAAAATTGAAAAAGGGGGGGAGTTGAAGAAAAATCATATTCTGGATTCTAGAATAATTAAGTATATTATTAATAAAAGAAAATTCAAAATTTTATTTGGGGGCACGGGGGCAGTATTTGCCGAGAGTAAAAATTGTGCTAGAAAGTTGAAATTTTGTATATAGGCTAACCTTGGTAACTTATTTACGAATCGAAAAAAAAATCCCTAATTTTAAAAAAAAGTTAGTCAAATAACGCATAAATTGAAAATATTTTTTATTTTGATAAAAATATATATTTTTAGTCAATTTATATGAAAAATTATTTTATTATTGTTCGAGTTTATTATTTCAATTTAAAAATAGAGAAAAATATGAAATGTAATTACGAATTATTTTATTGGATTCAATTCATACACGCCAAAAAGACGGGGGTAAACTGTTGTATATATATATATATATATATATATATATATATATATATAAATATATATATATATGTGTGTGTGTGTGTGTATTACATAACATGTATTACAGTTGACTAAATGAGTGATATCACTACTATTATTTTTGAAAACCAGGAAAATGGTAGAAAAAGAATATAAACGGACAAAGTATAGAATTTCCCAAGAGATCCATATGAAACACGTATTTCTCGAAGGAATAAAACAAAGCCCAAAGCAAACGAAAATGTTGCATCAACATGACGATGGCTGTAACGTCGATTCTGACAAGACTTTACCATTGAATAAAACGTACAATGAGGATTTGAACAAGTTTTGCCGTCTAAAGTGATTTGTAAACGAAATAGAGATACGAGTATGTGTTTACAGGGCCGGACAGCTAGAGCACTCGGGCCTTGAGCACACCAGAAGAACATGTTTTGTTTTATTTTAAAACAGTTCTGTTTTTCGAAAACATTGAACAGACTGGTTTTGTTTTCAGTGTTTTTCTGTGTGCCCCATACAAATTACAAACATGATAAACAACAACTGACAAGCGCAAATGTTCACAAAAAACAAAACTGCGTGTTCAAACCAAGCAGAATAAAAAACAACAACAAACGTGTTTTCTTTTGATCTTACCGACTTCAGATGGGAATGTGTTTTGTTTACTGAACACAGCAACAAAAGACAAAAATGTTTTAAGAACTGTCTCTTTGGTTTAAATATAGGTGTTTTTGTTCGTGTTTTATTGAACTGTCTCTCTGGAAAACAGCTTAAACACTACCCAGTAAACAATTTGATGAAGTGTTCTATTTTGTGACGTTTCTATCACTATTTCACTTCAATTATTATTCGCATCAACTTTATCTTCATTTGTATTCCGACAGATGGAGTGGTTCCGTCATCTGTAGCCGATAAAACAGACATTTCACATGAACGATTGTGAGAAACTGAACTATAAATGAACTCTTTCATGACAAAAAAATCATACGCATCTCCAATATGATGTCAAAGTGACTCCAAAATGCTCCAAAATGTTTACTGGGTAGTGTGCTACTTGTTCAACGAAATTATCAAAAGTTCCTCTTTAATATCTGCTTTTGTTTACATTTGTATTGTAATTACCACACGGAGAGTATTTGCAAACTAAAATAAACCAACCGGTTTTCCAGTAGTAATTATTTTACTCTTAAAATTCGAGTAGCACACGGTGGCGCATGGTGAGGCTTGGCGTGGCCAGTCGGCATTATGTATTCTACTTTATACCTGCTGTTGATCCCGTCCCGTGTCATTTGATCATACCATATGACATACCCTTTACCCTTTGAACCCTTCCCCTACAACCCTGTAACACCGAAAAGTATAACACTCATTTTATATTTATATATTAAAGTAAGAGCTATTTGGATAATTACTTTTTTATTTCATTTTTCCATTTCATAATATATATATAACATATATGGGCGATTCCATCTTAATAGAACCAAAATTTCACTTAGAATTTTTCAAATATGGTTCAAACACCGAAATTCGTTATTATTTATTATGTTATTGGATATTGTTCTGAAAAATACTAGTTCGTTATCGTTATTCTAAACTAACGTTTTTTTAGAGTGCTATGGATCTTGTTTTAACAAAGGCAATTTGAGTAGCCTTAGGTTTCAATCATCTTCAAGCAAATACAGTTTGTTATATTGTTATTTTAGTATATGAATTTAGAATATAAACTTAGAATTATAAATTTAGAATAAAGTATAGTATTAAATTTAGAATTGTTGTTGTTTGTTCAGAGTTCGAAAATAGAATTATGGTCAGTTTGAAAATTAGAATAATTCTGGGTTTAAAAATAGAACAAAGTAAGTACAGTACCTCCTTCTATTAGTTACAGGTACCAAGAAACTAGGTATCTTAAAGAAAGTAAATAGACTAGTAGTAATTTATATGAACATACAAGAAATTGACTTGTAAAGACGGTGATGATGGCAGTTAACGGAGAAACACAGTGGCAACTGATTTTATAGAGTTTTATTCACTGAGGTGGGGGAATTAAATTGCATAAAAGATAAACCGTTTGATTCAAATTCGTTCAACGTGTGAGTCCAATATTGAAAGATTGACATGGCAAGTTTCCTACTACACAGTGGAACGAATGTTTGATCCGAATGATTTATTTATTTTATTAATTTGTTGATATTATTGACACTGACACTGTTTAACAAAAACTTTCAAGTAAATAAAGAAACATTCAAGTATAAAACCTTCCTTTGTTGGACACATGATATTGGACACAGTTGCGTCCAACCATCAAGCAACGTTGGAAGGTTGGATAATAACAAAATATAACACAATTTTCATAAGTTGAAGCTACTCAGTAAACAATTTGGTGAAGTGTCCCTTTTAGTGACGTTTCTATCACTATTTCACTTCAATTATAGTTCGCATCAACTTTATCTTCATTTCTATTTCGACAGGTGGACATTTCATATGAACGATTGTGAAAAACTGAACTATAAATGAACTCTTTCATGACAAAAAAATCATACGCATCTCCAATATGATGTCAAAGTGAATCCAAAATGTTTAGGGTAAAGACTAAACAACAAAAAAATTGTAATATTAAGCTATTCCAAATTGTAAAATGTGTGTTTAATTCTTTAGAACATAAACTATTTGCTATTTAAATTAGAGATAGAAGGTTGTAAAACAAAATTGTAACATTTTTTTTTTTGAATTTTTAAACTATGCCCTTAATATATGTTATAAATCACCTCCCATTTGAAATCGTTCAACTATAAGTATATTTCGTTTTGATTACTTTTGTATCATCCCTTAAAATCAATGACATCACACCCCTCTCCTTCTCTCTACCTCCCCCATTCAACCATCCAACGCTCCAATCAAACCAAATCATTTTACACTAAAACATTTATATAGAACATTTTAGAAGTTTCTTGTTTTCACTACTTTATTGGGTCGCATTTCCTTTTGGAATCACATTTTCTCGGCGAGTCCTCAACTTAACTTCTCCATGGGATGAACACGATGAATGATGAATCTTGCTCCAGAAAGCAAGTATTAAAACTATTGTCTTTTGACATTTCTACGAGAGTTAAACTTTCAAATTGAAATTGTGAAACGGTTTCAGCTTTAATTTAAATTACTTGCAGGTAGAGCACTGGTTTCATGTTCTCTTTCTAATAATGTCGAACGTTGCTTTATACAAATACTACAACTTACCCCCGTCGCAATGCGACGTCTTTTTGGCGTGTATGATTTGAATCCAATAAAATAATTTGTAATTACATTTCATATTTAATTCTATTTTTAAATTGAAATAATAAACTCGCACAATAATAAAATATTTTTTCAATTTATCAAAATAAAAAATATTTTCAATTTATGCGTTATTTGATCAACTTTTTTTCAAAATTTGGGATTTTTTTTTCGATTCGTAAATAAGTTACCAAGGTTAGCCTATATACAAAATTTCAACTTTCTAGCACAATTTTTACTCTAGGCAAATACTGCCCCCGTGCCCACAAATAAAATGTTGAAATTTTGAATTTTTTTTTTATTAATAATATACTTAATTATTCTAGAATCCAGAATATGAACTTTCTCCAAAGTTCCCTTAAAATTTCAACTTTCTATCTTTTACGAATTAAAAGTAATACAGCAAAAAAGGGCTCACTTTTTTTCCAGTCTTTCCAAAATTACGAGTTTCCAGGAAATTCAGGGAAAAATCCGGGGACGCCAAAAGTCTTAGAATTTTTTCCCCCTTTTCTAAACATAAATGGTAAAAGCTACAGAACACGCGTGCATTTTAGCTGTATGTATATTAATGAGATAGTGCTATCACCGCAAAATACGCCTTAGATTGCTGGTATTAGGCAAGCACTGCTTCCACACCTTCACGTTCAGGGATGATAAAATAGTGGTCTCTAAAAACTCAGTATTTAAAGTTAAACTATGACTAGATGTAATTGATTTTGTATAAAAGGTAAAAAAAGAAATTGTAAATATTTCTGAAAAACAATTGTGACTAAATACAGTCACGGTTACCGTCCTAGACCTACGTTAGTCTCAGTATACTACTGGATACACCTGATATACATCATATCACTTTATAGATGGCGCCACTATTGACAAAACGATATGTCTTTTAGATAGTACCAACCTTCAAACGATATCCATCAAAATTTCATAACATTCTGACCATTACTTTACGAGTTACAGTGGTTGATGTGAGTATGTGAAGTCTTATATAGATTTCTGATGTGAATATGATGCTAGAGACTGGTCTATTATTATTAGTAATAAAACTATACAATTTCCACATCGCTATTAACACGAAAACTTCGCTTTTCATCTTTTGCTCGTTCATTTTCTGAAAGCCACGTGGATAATTCAATAACAGGTACATAAAATGTATATAACGTTTATAGAGGCGTTAGAACGACAGTAACTTCAGTAAATTAATAATTTTCCATTTTCCAACACTTACTAGGAAGGAAAATCTCTTTATGTCTTTATTCAGTTTACTTCAAAAAGGATTTAAAATTTCTTAGAAAACTTAACACCGTGCTATTAAGAAATAAGGAAAATGGAGGAAATAAAAAAAGAAAATGTTGAAAAAAAAAATTTATAAAGTAAATAACAGAAATTCAATTCAAAGTAAAGAAAGTTTACAATCTAATCGTTGAATTTTTTAAACCACTTAAACTTAATAGGGGGTGATGGATGGAGGGGGAGAGGAGTGGTATATATAACATTAACATAAATATGGCTTTCATAATTGTTTAGATCTGTTAAGTGACTGAAAACGGTTTTCAAAGATCATTAACAAAATTTGGGCATTATCGAATCCGAAAAGTGGAACATCTATTTCTGATTTAAACAAGAACGGTCAGTGAATCAAAGTGATTATTTAACTATTTCCTATTGGAAATTCTAATACGTTTATTAAAAGTTATATAGTTTGTTATTTGAATTTCTTTGTAATAAACATTTGGTGAAATAAAATGGCGAGGTGAAGTTCTAGTCACTGGTATATTTCAATTCTAACATTTTACAAGTTGGAGCAATACACAGAAAATCAATTTTAGTTCAAATTGATTCCCTACCTGTCACAGGAGTCGCTTTTATTCAGCAGTGAGCAGTCGTTGCGCCGTTTGTAGCTCATAAAAGAGACATTCCCTATGAACGACTGAATAGAAAACAAACGCGTTCATGAAAAAAACTCATGAAAATTAATAGAAATGAAATAGAATTTGCTCCAAAATGTTTACTGGGTGTCTATAATTTGAATCTTATTTAGGAACATTTAATGCTGAGCAAAATGCTACATTATGCTGAGGAAACTCTCTTTATTTACTCAATTTTTGATTTACTAGTCTATATTCGATGATATATAATATGAAATTTCACTCCAGAATAGGGTCATAATAGGGTTTAAAAAATAGGGCAACATAAAGGTATATTATAGCCGTAAATTAAAGCAATTTCAAATGAATAATGAAAGTTTCTTTTAATTAAATATTCAACAAGCAAAATCAATATTAATTTAATAACAAAGGGGACAGCCTGTGATATAAAATGCAACATGATATTTTATTTATGCTATTTATGCAGGGGTTGGTAAACTTGTGTATTAAAGGGCCACTTCATCACTTTTCTTCGTTACCTAATCCAAATCTGACGTATTATAGAACTAGTTAAATTTTGTACTTATGCAATTGTTTTTACTGAAATAATATTTTATCGTCGTGAAGTTTAAATTTAGTACTTATTATTTTAATTAGTAAAGCAATACATAGAGAACTGCCAACATCTGTTTTACGGTAGACCAAAGACTACATTCATATCCTACTCGACTATCAGCTGTAACTAATTAACTTTGGAACGGGTACACTCATATTAAAATCTCAAATTATATATAGTAATACTTATTAAAAACTCTCTCATTTAAAAACAATATTAACCCAAACAGCGGGCCGTACTTTGCCGATATTTGCTCTATAGTGTATCTATGTACACATAGATAGAAACAATGCAACAGCAGGACGGGTTTCATCAAAATCAGGTTATAACCCAGTAATAGATTATTAACTTGACAACGGCAGCCCTTTTTTCCGGTATTCACTGAACGGACACGGTGGCGGATGTACCTAATTTAATAGTCATCGACCTACTGGCTGGATGGGCATGCCACAGCAATACCGTAGGTCTAAATGATTTGGTGAGTTGAAAGAACGACAGGGAAAACATTCGTCGAACATTAGAACACAAAAAATAGACAATAAAATGTATAAATATTGCATCAGTGAAGAAATTAAAACAGAATTAGAACACTCTCAACTTTATGTTAATTTTGGATGCTGCTTTAGGAGTAACAGTGCAAAACAAGATGTACCCACATTCTAATTTAAGCTGTTGTTTCTTCTTGTTATTTATACGAATATATGTATTGCCTGATCCATTTTTAGCTCGTTGATAAGGTTGATAAGGTACATCTCAATAAGAAACTATCGAAACTTTGTGTACGTATTTTAATACTTTAATACTGCGAGATATATACAGTAAAACTATAGTAAATTGTTTCTTTTTTAACTTGACTTAATTGACAAAATAATAAATAGTTTCTTTAACAAAAATTTCCATGTAAAATATAAATACCATGGTGCTGTATTCACATAGCAATTTTTACTGTGTATTTATCACAGTGCACGTTTTTATGACGTAACAAATGTATGTTTATATTTGAAGAAGTATGTATTATTTGACGAATAATATAAAACAAAAATAATACCAAGAATCTTATTTTTATCTTCGTCATAATCTTTGTTTCTTGTCGTTATGCTCAAAAATTTGTAATCGATTATTAAGATATTTCCTGATATTCTCTCGAGCTGAAATTTTGTACACACAAATTATACTATACAAAATTTTTTAATAATTATATTTTTAGATTTATAAAATACTTATAACTGCAAAGT
Organism: Panorpa germanica; assembly: GCA_963678705.1. Classification (NCBI taxonomy): domain Eukaryota; kingdom Metazoa; phylum Arthropoda; class Insecta; order Mecoptera; family Panorpidae; genus Panorpa; species Panorpa germanica. The sequence continues at coordinate 4,299,916 of OY783223.1, read as the reverse complement.
ATTATTGTAAAATAATGCCGGCTTTACTCCAGAGAGAAAGTTTAATAAAACACGAACAAAAACTGTTATTCTGAACAAAAACACCAATGTTTACACCAAAGAGACAGTTCCTAAAACATTTTTGTCTTTAAAAACTGTTTTAGTAAACAAAACACATTCCTATCTGGAGTCGATAAGACCAAAGGAAAACACGTTTGTTGTTGTTTTTAGTCTGCTTGGTTTGAACACGCAGTTTTGTTTTTTGTGAACATTTGCGCTTGTCAGTTGTTGTTTATCATGTTTATAATTTTTATGGGACACACGGGAAAACTGTACAAACAAAACCAGTCTGTTTTCGAAAAACAGAACAGTTTTAAAATAAAATAAATCATGCTTTTGTTTCATTATTTGACAACAAAACTGTCTCTTTGGTGTAAGACCGGCATAACAAATACTTTTTTTAATAAAATATACTTTTGTTTCTTCAAAATACATAAAATAATTAATGTACTAAAATATAATTTATAATTAATGATACACTTTAATATTAAAAGTGTGGGCATCCTTGGTAATAAGAACCCATGCATTAATCCGGCCCTGACTCCACTCGTAACGATCTCTTCTGCATTATTGATAAATATTTTGGAGATGGATCATATCTCCACTACACGGGGACTAAAACATTTGTCCTGTCAAATTCGACATACCTCTCAACTCAAGAGTGGGTTGTATGTTTGGTATTTCAAGAGACAGAGGGATGAATGTTAGTGGGGTGCGGAAGGGGTGAGGATGGGAGGGGAGACGCACAGTCAGATACCCATTTAATGTAGTTAAGAGCTTCCACCTATAATATTATTTTAGCGAGAACAATGCTATCATGTTCGCTGATTCGCAATCAGTTTATTTCGGAATCGAATATGACAAGCTGAAGCCGAAACTGAAGCTCGAACAAAGTCAACAATCGTCGACAGCGAACCAGACGATGGGTAAATACCCCGACAACCGCAGATCATGTTGTCGGACATTTTCAAACTATGAGAATATTCTATTGCTATTACGTTGTGGTGAATATATCACGTGATTAGAAAACAATTAGAATTTAAGTATCATTCACACCTACGGTTATTACTGTTTAGCTTTTATTTAATTTTTAATTTAAGAATAGTACAGGGTCTTTCAATAAGAGCGGTCATTTTAAATCAATAGAACGCAATATCTCGGTAACATTGTGTTTCATTACTAACCTCAGAGTTTGTACTTTTGATTAAAATTAAAATATTACCAGTTTTCATGGAGATATTGCGTTTTCCTGTTGATTGAAAATGACCGCTCTTGTTGAGGGACCCTATATTAGTAAATTGCAAAATGTGTAGTCGTTTCCTGCATATGTCGATGCTTTCATATTAATTTTAATTTTGTAAGTAAGCATACTTCAAACGTTGAAATGGGCTTGTGTCCTACGTCTTAATTTACTAGAACTGACGTTACTAGAACCTCAAATGTCCAATTATTTTTTAATAACTCCTTATATGTTAAGAGATATTAACAATTAAAAAAGTCATTTTGTCTCTTTAGTTATTAAAGGGATTCAACGTTGTACACATTCCAAGTGCATATGATATCACAATCCTTGTGTAAGGTTACCAACCTTACAGCTCATAAATCTCTGCTATATGTCTTTATATATCAAAATATCAAATATTATTTACAGCTATTTCAAGGAACAATAAAATTTCAATATTATGTCTGCCTTAGCAGGGTTAAATAAAGTAAAAACTTATTATTCTTTGACTTGACTTGATTATTTGTCTACCAACAGCTACAGAACATTACCGCAGCACTGACCTACTCAACAAATAACTAACGTTAAAATGCATTTCACGGCTAAAACTACAATTCAAATTTTTAATTGCTATATCTCCGTCAATATTTAGATATTTAATAAAATAGACACGCCAATACACATTTATTTACATCAATTTCAATCAACAATTGAAAAATCGACCACTAAAAAATGAGAACACTAGCCCATTACTATAAACATACCACGTGACAGTGGTACAGTGTTCTTTTTTGTGGAACAAGTTTAACACATCAGTCAATAAGTTCGTAGGATAATACAGGTATTTTTTTCCACTTATAAACATTGCTTTACCAACACGAAGGAATTTTTCTACCCTCTCTACACACTTAATTCACATGGAAGGAACAAAGGAAGGTTTTATACTTGAAAGTTTTTGTTAAACAGTGTCAGTGTCCATAATATCAACAAATTAATAAATTAAATAAATCATTCGGATCAAACATTCGTTCCACCGTTTATTATGAAACTTGTCATGTCAATCTTACACTATTTGACTCACCCATTTGAATCAAATGTTCACCGCATCGTCTGGAGCCGGGTTAAGACACTTCACTTCATATATAACATGCTCCAAGCAGTAAAACTTATATATTTTGATTCCAAAACCTTCAAAAATAAACATCAATCACTATAAAATAAAATAAAGAAAAATTATAAGCAATTTTTCACCCTAATTTTATATAAATAAAGTATACGCGACCAGCCTAGTAATAAGGGATGATAAAATTTAAATAAATGAACGCAGTTACGCATAAATAATATAGTTAATTAATTTGACGTAAAAATAACGATAAATAATGTTCGACGCACTGTTTCCCCCCGTTCCTCCTCACCTCCTGTTCTAGGTGTACAGTTATTTCCCTATAACTCAGATAACGGTATCAACTTTCCACTGATAATGCTATATTCTATCGATCTATGTGTACCTATATACGGTATAGGTATATTGTATGCCAGTAATAATATTCCAGGTGTACGAGTATGTTTATATATTTGTTTGAAAAGAAATTTATGTAGTAAAGGATAAAGTTGAGTATTGAAGCAAGGCTGTATTTTTAAGGAAATTTTTCTATTTATGTTTCTTTTTTAGTTTTTGTTTTTATACTATATTTCATCTTTTAAATAAATTTAAATTTACATAAAATAATAAACTGTTATAAATATTATTCAATTTATAAATATATTAATTCAATCATATGTTTAACTTTCTCCACGTATTTAGGGACAATTGATAAGTAAACTAAAATATTTCAAGTAACAAGAATGAATCAATTCTCAAATCAGTAAGTAATAGATTTCAAATTATACTACATTAGATAGATTAAGGAGATCCTAGTACCTAACCTAGTAGAGTACAAAATATTCGCGGTTACTCATGCGGCGAATAACTAAGCAAGCGACGTTGCCAAAACAGCGGCAAGTTGAACAGCGGATGATTGTGATGATATTTATATAAAAATGTTAATTATTTTTGTTATTTCTTTGGAATCGAAATCAAAAACTTGATGTGTCGAATCACGAGAATCTCCTTAAGTAGAAGAAATTCATAAATATTTTTTTTTTACAATAGTTTCAGAAATTGCGTGGTCACATATTAACTGTGTATAGATTACCAATGGATTTGGGAATTCATTTTTTGGTGGTCGTTTTGTAATTTTTTATTGAAATATAGGTGGATATATGTATAATGCCTTTTTTATTCTTTAAAATATCTAAAACTTGACGAAATTATAGCTATATCAAATTTGAATGTAAGTTTTGTTGAATGATTTAGCTATCACAGAAGAAATAACTACTTGAGATTATGTTCCCGTTCCATAACCCAGCTGTACTTATAGCAAATGACGTATTACACACACACACACACTCATATGCGTCTCTGATGTATAGAAGAGATTATTGGAATTTTTTATACCGTTGGGTTGGTTTAATAATTAAAGAGACAAAATGACTTTTTTAATTGTTAATATCTCCTAAACTATAAGGAATAATTGGACAATATTTATTATTAAGTTATAGTTAATGACCTAATTTAATTTATTGGGATTGGTACTCTGTAAATTGTAGCAAAAAAGTAAAGGGCTTGTGTCCTCATTTTTTAGTGGTCGATTTTTCAATTGATAATTGAAATTGATGTTAATAAATGTGTATTGGCGTGTCTATTTTATTAAATATCTAAATATTGACGGAGATATAGCAATTATAGTTTGAATTGTAGTTTTAGCGCTAGAAATGGTCGGCCATATTTGTATGACATGAAATGCATTTTAACGTCAGTTATTTGTTGAGTAGGTCAGTGCTGTGGTAATGTTTCGTAGCTGTTGGTAGTCAAGTCAAAGAATAATAAGTTTTTATTTTATTAAACCCTGTTACAGCAGACATAATATTGAAATTTGATTGTTCCTTGAAATGTCTGTAAATAATATTTGATATTTTGATATATAAATACATATAGCAGAGATTTATGAGCTGTAAGGTTGGTAACCTTACACAAGGATTGTGATGTCACATGCACTTGGAATGTGTACAACGTTGAATCCCTTTAATAATTAAAGAGACAAAATGACTTTTTTAATTGTTAATATCTCTTAACATATAAGGAGTTATTAAAAAATAATTGAACATTTGAGGTTCTAGTAACCCACTTTATCAATATATAGTACACTTTTATAGAAATTAAGACATAAGACACAAGTCCATTGGTTTCGCTCTTACTTAAAAAAGAAGGCAATACGGCTCTTTGACAATTTTATTGAGGTAATGCCCGCAAAAGTTAGCTGGCTCTTAACTTAGTAATTTAGAAATAAAATGATAAAACGGTTAACATATTATAAGACAAGAACAAACCACATCCTCCTCAACCTTGAGGAACGATTCTGAACAAAACGTTGTCAATCCTAACTCCGAAAAGAAACGTTTGTTTAAAACTCTCACAAAGATCTGACATTCACAAAGTTTTAATAAGTAGAACACTTCTCCAGACGTTAATTAGTTATTAGTTCTTAATGACGCTTCATATTTCAATATTTAATGCAACGATCTCACCCCCTCTCCACCCTCCCACTGAGAAACTTCTTCATATACTTCATGAACAAAGATAACACAATTATAGAACCCATTTCCTGCCAGACAATGAAGATAATTTCATTGTAGCCAGTTACATGTCAATATTGTTCATGTTCAAATAGATAGCTTATAGTTGTTACGAGTTACGAGTATTATAGCTTGGCTCCCTGCCGTACATGTTTCATGGAACTGATTCAGCTTCTCTCATTTATTTATGAATTTATGCTTTTAATTAAAATTTCTGTTTCTCGAGCTCACGGGGTATTTTGTTTGATGTTCTGTGTTTATAATTTCTGTTAGACAGGGTATTACATCGTGGACAGTCTTGTGAAAGGGTGATTGGGAACACGACTGCGAACTTCGTTCGGTTTAACAAACATATTACTTAATGCAGATACTAAATCTTTTTGTTTTAATTAGTTTTGTATGTTTAATGTGTTTTTAAATTTTATAATAAATGCTAGTTGATCGGACAGACGTTGTCCTGTCCAAATTTCAATAAATTTTTCCTCAATTTATTTGAAAATAAACAACTGAATCAATTTTTCGTCACTATTAGCTTGATTCACAATTTGACAATCAGCTGTCAAACGAAATTTGAGCACATAGTAGCAAAAATCTCACACAAAGAAACGCTTTCAGTTTTTCCAGAACTTTATAATTTTCTGGGCAAATTTACTAACTTTTCTTTCCTTAAAAAACACATTCAGACCATTACGAACATTTTTTTTTAAAATTAGCCAAATCTGTCCAGCCGTTCTCATCGACTATATAAGTGATAACTATCAACAACATCAATTTATGAAATTTGGTTCTTGTTTAGAAATAGTATGTATAATTTTGTTTTATTGCTAGTTTTCCTGGAGTATTATACCATTTTGGAATCCTGAAGAGTTGTGCCAATTTTTTAAAAAACTTGCCACAGTAGTGTTCAGGTGGACTGAAAGTAAAAATCTTTAAAAATTTTAGGGAAAAAAATAATATTTCGATTGATTTTTGTGTAAAAACTACTAGCATTCTGGGATTTTTAATGGTTGTGGTGGGTAGCAGTGTTATTTAGGTTGCCGATACAAAAAAATCCGAAAGATTTGATTTGCTTGCTCATTTTAAAAATCAATCAGCGAACACCCTATGTACATTAATTTAGCCTTGTTGCTATTTCTGGCTTGCTATTATTAATTGTTACCAATGACTATTGTCTGTACAATTATATTTAATTATTGATTAAGTTATCTGGTACCATAAGACAATGAATTCATTATTTCGTGGGGTGCAATTAATTGCTATTTTAGTACCAATACTTTACAATTGTAATTCTTAGACCTTAATGCACTTTATTGAATATTGTGTATTCAAGGTTGAATTTATGTCGTTTTCAATTCTGTTTATATCGGCGATAAGAAATTGCTAAAGAGAAACTAAAACTTAACGCTATGGAATTAGATTGTGGCAAGCTATCATCATTGACAGTGGCACACAAAATATTTATTAACGGGTGTAATATAGTCAAGCGGCTTTACAAAAATATTTCGTTTCAATATTTCGACCAACTTTACTTGATTTAATCTTATAATAGTTTGAATCGGTTTGAATGAAATCGAGAAACACCATTTAAATTTTTACCACCTTACAAATAAACCTATTATATAATTTATACCATGAATAAAGCCCATTCGAACAGGCTTATTGTCAGTTTATACTTGCTATAAATTTTATAATAGGTTTATTTGTAAGGCAATTAGTATACAACCTCCATCTGTATAATGTATAAACTAACAAAGTATTCTTCTTGTTTCAGAGTGCGAGTGGAATATTATGTGAACGAAAATACCTTCAAAGAAAGACTTCAATTATATTTTATTAAAAATCAACGCTCAAGTAAGTCAATTTCTGTCTAAAATACATATATTTATATTTATTTAATGTATTTCCCGATAGCCTTAACACTTTTCTAACGTTAATATCTCTAATTACTAAATTAAACATAAAACTATTCTAAATCTTAAAGAAGATTTATACTATAAACAGCTGTTGACTTGTTTTACATCCCTTTTCTTCTCGTGTTCTTTCTCTATCTTCAAAAATTATTGCATCCTTTTCTTCTTCTAAAATTATCTCATTCTCATTCTGCGTTTTAATTTCCACAGTCGCTTCTTACGTACTCTAATGAGTTTCCTGCCTTACCACATATCCTTGCAGTTACTTCCCAATATATATATTATTCTTTTCCCAATTCGTCAATCTGAATTATCACTACTTTATTTTAAATATTACGCCAGTTCCTTTGGACATATTTCTGGATCCTATATTGTATTTGCCAGTAACATTTACTCAGTGATACATTTCTAATAATTTTCTAATTCTCCTTTCTCTCTTTATAGGTCTACGTATACGAATAGCAAATCTTCTATTTAAACTACTGACATGTCTCCTCTATATATTTCGAGTTGGAACGGATCTAGATCCTACATTCGCAACGTGGTAAGTATTCTTTTTAAAATAACATCTATATTTAAGTGAAACTGCTTTAACCATACACGTAGATTTATTGATAAAGTCAATAAGGTTTCTTAGATTTTCTCTGCTTTGAAATATCTGCTTATTATCTTCAAGAATATTACAGTTTTGTCTGCGAGATGAGTACTTGGAGTATTGAAGAATAATATGCTTTACTGTTAGTATGCTAATACATAGTTCAATACTTCCGGTAATATGGTAATTCTTATTCACAAATTGATGGCTTCATTTCCCAATAATTTATTATCAGTTTCTTCGTTCAATTCTTCCTGCAATAAACAATTTACTACATATTTAGTTTGTTTCCTAAGTCTGAACATGTTATAGTTGCTTCTTCTAGAATGCGCCCTGAATCTAATTTTTTATTTAAAACTTAAGCAAATATTTTTAAGACAATACCCAGTAAACATTTGGTGAAATAGAATGGCTTGGTGAAGTTCTAGTCACTCGTACATTTCAATTCTAACGTTTTACAAGTTGGAGCAACACACAGAAAATCAATTTTAGTTCAAATTGATTCCCTACCTGTCACAGGAGTCGCTTTTATTTAACAGTGAGCAGTCGTTGCGCCGTCTGTAGCTCATAAAAGAGACATTCCCTATGAACGACTAAATAGAAAATAAACGCCTTCATGACAAAAAACTCTTGAAAAGTAATAGAAATGAAATAGAATTTACTCCAAAATGTTAAACCATTAAAACACTGCAAAAAAATTAATACAAACCCAGTAAACAATTTGGTGAAGTGTCCTATTTGGTGAAGTTCGAGTCACTCGTACAATTCTATTCTAACGCTTTACAAGTTCTCTACCTGTCACAGATTTTGTGTTAGTTTTTCATAATAATATTCTTTCTTTTTCCAACATCATTCATTAAGTATTTCTGTTTCTTTCCCACATGGGTATATTTTTATTATCCGGTCATAAATCATAAACCTACTCCGCTTTTAATTCAGCAGTGAACCGTCGTTGCAATGTCTGTAGCTCATAAAAAGGACCTTTCCTTTGAACGACTGAATAGAAAACGAACACGTTCCAGACAAAAAATTCATGATACGTAATAAAAATTAAGTAGAATTTACTCCAAAATGTTTACTGGGAAGTTATAGTTTGGATAAGTTATTTATCAAATTCTTTTAGAAATCTCCCTGAGATTATCATCGCTCCCTTAAATTCTAGTTACGGATGCACCGCGGGAAACAAATCAGAGTTCATCGCATCATCAAATCTCACAGAAGAAGAGTTTCAAGAAAATCCCATCATCAATTGGGACGCCATACTGTGGGTGAACCGCCCCCTGGAGTTGTGGACTGTCCAGCTGATCTTGGCGATGATCAGTCTGACGGAGGCGTTGCTCCTGGCTTATCTCGGATACAAGGTAAAGTGGCTTAGTTCTTTATTACGATTTATTAGATGATATATATTTTTTAGAGCGTCGTTTATAGCCGTCAGAGCATCCTTAGACTTAATACCACTGCGCCTCAGATAAATTAAGCGTATCACATATAATTAACCTTTTAAGTAATTTATAAATCTTTTCCAACAATTTCTTGTAACAACTAACAAAAACAATTTATGACTTCCATAAATACCTTTTTTAGAGCAGCCTTATATAGGCTAGACAGTTAAAAATTCTTCAGATTTAGTTTTACAGTCAATAAGTAAGGTTAAGTTCAACAATACTCCGAAGACTAACGTACTTAGTTTCTAAATATGTTCCACCATTTTCTTGTAACGTAATTTATAGGGTTTTGGCTTTAGATTAGACTTTAGCATGTAATAACAAAACCAGATCACTCCGACAGTAAAATACGTCGTTCCTTTATGTTGATAGGGGTTTATCTTTGAGACTTATCAGTGTTCTTTATAAATTCTCGTGGATATAGAAAGCAGTTCATCCGGCGGAAGTATCACCGCCATTGTTATCAGAAAGCGTTCCTACAGTCAGGAGATTTAAAACAACTAATATGTTGATATAAATAGATATATACGTATAGGTATATGTACTAACAGGGAAGGAAAACGTTCTTCTTTCGTTCTTATCACACATGTTTCATTTTTCGTATTAACAAAAGTAGTAAAAAAAAAATAAAAAGAATTCTGATTTATTTATTTTACATGAATAAAACCTCATTCCCACTCACTGTTTTCATATTTAATTTCCGTTTATATTTCATATTAGAATCTTGATTTCAGGTTTTCAGAGTAAACATTCCTTGTCACATTCGTGGTTTAATTTGAGTTTAATTAATTTATTTGGTGCGCATGCGTCGTTATTAATATAATTTTTGACAGTTCGATAGTTGAACAAAATTGAATGTGAAATATTTGAAATTGCTATTTTTAATAACAATTAGTGTTAATAAATGCATGCAATATTCATATTTGTATATCAATATCTTGCTTTTATTTTTAATTAATGTTAGAATTAAGATTTCTTTGTCTCAATTCATTTATATTTTATGCCTAGTTGTTTTTATATACACTGTTCTCTGTGGGCAAACGATAATATTTCTTATGTAAACATCCTTTGTTTTACGATTCACTTCTCTAGGGTTCGACACTACGAATTTGGTCCTAATTCGTTCTTATTGCTTCAACAGTCAAACCTACAGCACACTTAACTTGTTAGTGCATATACATATATTTATTTATAACTAAAACCGCGAGTTACATTTACTAAGTGTCGTAACATAATCAATAGTAATTTAATCAATTTATATGTAATTTCATAGTGTAGTTTAAATAAATGTAATCTAAAAAAGTTCTAATGTTTTGCTGTGTCTTTTGAGATAGATAAAAAATTGCTATTAATTAGTTAATAGGTAAAAGGTCCTTCATAACAAAATTGTGCGCCCACTAAGCTATTGAAAGAAACTGAGCGACATTTGCCGTTCGAGAACTTCTTTACTTTACTACTTCTTTATTTTTGACAAACTGACATTGAACTTCTTGTAAAAATAAATCCTACTGCATTTTAACAGATTGTCACATTTTCGAGGTTATAATATGATATAGTATTTTTAATTTAGAAACATTGGCCCTTGTAATGTTAAAAAAATATGAAGAAAAATAATATGAAGGAAACGTGAAATTAAATTCTAAATTAAAAATGGTGCACGAAATGATTTCCTATATTCTCATATGCTATTTAATATAATTTAAATACAAAATTAAAACACTGAATGTAGTATGAAACGTGTAGCGGGCAAATCCAACTTTCAAAATAGATGACTACTCTAAAAATAAAATTAAAAAAGATTCTCCACCCCTGTAACTAGTAAATATATTTGAATACACAAATTGTTCTGTGAGATGTATTGAAACGTTATCATTATAGCAGCAAAGAACAACACAAAACGACACAAAACAAAACAAACACAAATACAATGATAAAAGCAATCGTTATCAACTAATCTTAATGTTTTATTCGAGCAAAATTTTAATGAATAAATAAATATAATGATGTATCATTAATGAACCTAGAATTCCGAACAATCGATATTTCGAATTCGATGCCAATAGAAATATTTATTTTATGGAGAAAAATGTTACCAGTATGTTATAGGATATATCAGCAAAAGTTGACGCTTTTTAGAAAGAAGGAAAATATGTAAAAAAGAAATTATTTATTCTAGAATTAATATACGAGGTCTGTTCAAAAAATAAGGTGAGGCAAAAATTTCGCGGGCTACGTATATTCGATTATGGATTTTTTTATTTTGTTATGTTGGTACACTCGTCTCGAACATATGTTCACAGTTTTAGCTATGTAGCACATTTAGTTTGTTTTGTGAGAGGCATAAAAGTTAGAAGTGTTTTGCGTGTTCGGCGATTTACTGCTGTCGAAAAACATGGATCAAAGAGTTTGCATTAAATTTTGTGTGAAAAATGGAATCATGTGCTCCAAAACACTTGAAATGTTGAAAGTGGCATACGGTGAGTCTACTTTAAGCCAAAAACATGTTTACGAGAAGATGTGAATGACGACGCTCGCCCTGGACGCCTCAGCACATCAACAACCGATGAAAATGTTGAGGAAGTGAAGAAAATTGTTATGGAGAATCGTCGAATCACTATTAGAGAAGTTGCTGAGGATGTCGGCATATCGGTTGGCTCATGCCATGCAATTTTTTCGGAAATTTTGGGCATGAAGCGTGTGACAGCGAAGTTTGTTAATGCACCTGCTCACTCGTCATTGCTTGTTCGTAATTTTTTGGCCAAAAACAACACCGTAATCATGCCTCAGCCACCGTATTCACCAGATTTGGCCCCCTGCGACTTTTTCCTGTTCCCAACATTGAAGAGACCCATGAAAGGACGGCGTTTTGAGACGATTGAGGAGATACAAACCGAATCGCTGAGAGAGCTCAAGAGCATACCAAAAAGTGCATATCAGAACTGCTTCGAGGATTGGAAAAAACGCTGGCAAAAGTGTATTATATCTGAGGGGGACTACTTTGAAGGGGACAAAATAGAAATTGATGAATAAATAAATATTTTTTGAGAAAAATGAAAATTCTCCTTATTTTTTAAACAGACAGCGTATATTATTGTGAAAACTTAAAGTTTATTTAGAACCGTTAAAAATTGGTAGGCCTATGCAGCAACTTATTAATAATCCTAAAGAATTTGGAAAGATGTTAATCTTAGTATGGTATATAACCATCTGGAACACAAACGAATCAAAACGCAAATTTCGATAGATATTACCACTTAAAATAATATATACATTTATAAACATTTGCAATACATAATTTAGAATTTATAAACACTAAATACTAAATTAAAGAGATTAAATCAGATTCATTGATAAAGTATATTACAGGGATATTACAGTTTTGTCTGTGCGATAAGTACTTGGAGCATCGAAGAATAATATTGTCTACTGTTAGTGGACTATTATTGTTTGTGATTCTCTTTCATTTTAGTTTTTATTTCACATTAAAATCTGCGTCTGCTTTTCTATGCAAGGAAAGTTTTTACCTACTAAATAATATATCAATAAAATAAAAATTCTATTGAATAATACAAAATAAATGTTGAATTTAAACTTATTATAAATAGAAGTATCTGGAAGATGAATCTAATGGGGTTAAACATAGAGATCATCCATGAACAATAAGATGGGAGTTTGGAACGAGGTACTAGTGATGGGAAGCAGGGAAAGAGGAGTGTGGGGTTGTTTTCATTAACTTCACATAATGTAATCTGTGGATTACATGATAATGAATACGAGTATGAACTGGTTATCTGTTATCCTAAAACAATGGTTTCATTGAACGCGAGGAAACAAGAAGTGTTGGTAAAACTTTCCAACTTTCATTATTATTCTAATTATGTATATATGCATAGGGCTACTCAGAGAAAGTATGAAGCCTGTGGAAAATACTATTTTTGAAACTCATAAAATCAAAAAGTTGTAAGTGACCTTTCGAATTAATGACTTACATAAATAACAACCCTTTTTACAAAGCAAGGAACTCACAATTTACATTCCATAAAAACTACTTCTCTCTTTTGATCAGTTCACCTCTCCGAAGACTAACGTACTTAGTTTCTTCACGACTATATTAAATTAATAAATAATCTGAAATAATAAAAACACCTACTATTTAATGGCTTATTTGTACGTCCGATTCGAATATTGATAATTAAATAGCACATTAACTAAATAAAACCACGTTTTTCATTTATTTGTAAGCCAAGACCTTTTACTAAAGTTAAGCCATTTGCCTAGCGGCTGTTCAAAACAACAACACATTATAACACAAACTTAGATCTCGGGAATCAAAATTCAAGGAAAGGACCAATGTTACGATCGCGAGCAAGACCAAGTAATTTTACAAGTTCCAGCCCGTTCTAGGTCCTCATATATTTCTGTTATTCGTTCCATTGTTTAGGGAATGTTGTTTTGCTAACATCAAATAAATCGCATTGTTAAGGGAACTAAAGGTTTGTTTATTTGTTAATAAATTCAGCCAAACGTAGAAGTCACTGTTGTAAACATACATATGCTTTATTTATAAATATTTATGCACAATGTTTCATAATAGTTTTCGGCATAGAATGGGCTTGTGTCCTCATCTTTTAGTGGTCGATTTTTCAATTGTTGATTGAAATTGATGTTAATAAATGTGTATTGGCGTGTTTATTTTATTAAATATCTAAATGTTGACGGAGATATAGTAAGGTTGGTAACCTTACACAAGGATTGTGATGTCACATGCACTTGGAATGTGTGCAATATTGAATCCTTTTAATAATTAAAGAGAAAAAATGGCTTTTTTATTTGTTAATATCTCTTAACATATAAGGAGTTATTAAAAAATAATTGAACATTTGAGGTTCTAGAAACCCACTTTATCAATATATAGTACACTTTTGTAGAAATTAAGACATAGGACACAAGCCCATTAATATATATGAATGTTGGAGACGCAGTAGTTTGGACGAGGCATTAGATTTCAAGCTCTCTTCTCTCTCATCTTCTATTCCGGCAATCTTGTGGTGTACTACATTGTTTTACCTAAAGATTTTAACATTTGTTTCTCATAACGTATTTATACGATTTAACGTTTCGCAGAGTAAATATGCCTTGTCAACAATTGTTGCAGCTGAATTGTTCTGGAAACCAAACAATACGTATTGTAGTTGCTTGCGCGAGTAAATATGAATTTATAATACAATAAACTTTACTCCATTTTGCATGCATAAATCTAAATCTAATATATTATTAAATAGTACAGCAACTTGCTAAGCTACTGAACTAGTTTTACTGTATGTATGACAGAATAATGTTGGTAACAAATTTTTAAGTATTACACTACGTATTAAATATTCAAGTAATTTATGTTGGTTTCAACTTTTGCTTTATTTATAAAACTTATAATTCTGTTATCACATTTTGTTATACTAAAATACTACTTTTTGTCGTGGTCGCTGCATACTCCTTCCCTCCGCTTCCCTTAACCACGACATATTATTTAATAAAGCCAATATGTATGAAACGACCAGTGTTGACCTGTGGACGCTTACCTTTACAAATCATTCTTCCGGAGTTCTTGTATGTTAACGAAACACAGTTAACAAAGCATATAAGGCATGACATGCGTAACTTTCTAAATGTATTAGTTTTTCTTTCTAAATTCTTCATAGGACCATTGTTGAGTTATAACCATGAACATCTGGTAAAATATTTGCTTTTATAAAGATTATTTGATTAAAAGCGCCACCATTTTTAACTAAATAGTTTAAATAACTTCTAAAATATACATCAAATATTTCAACGTAGATAAAAGATTTGATTGTACTATTATTTCTACTACATCCGGGGTAACATGACATTAAAAATAAAGGAAATATTCATTTGTCAGTAATATTATAGAAGCTTCAACTAAATTATAGCTGGTGCTCAGTAATGGGTTTAGGTCGGATTAAGGCACAGGCGCCCAAAAAATTCATTTCCTTCATTAAAACTTTTCCTCTTGAGAATATGATATTATAAACATGTTGTTTCATACAACTACGCGCAAATATACTTTACTATGAAATTATTAGGTCCGCGCCATCCATCACGGGTGGTACATTCGGGCACATCGCTAAATGAACGCTAAAAATACGTAAGACCCCAAGAAATCCGGATTGTAACTGTAACCGAGTGTTAATTAATTAACATTAGACAAAACAAATAATTGACCTATATACCAACCTTATAAATAAACAAATTTACAAAAACGCACATTAATATATAACAATTAATGCGAGATATCCACCTATCACTGTTAAAAATATTCTTAATTTTGATACAAATTTAATAGACAAATGCGTATTAAAATTAAGAACTTATTAATTTTCTTTACAATGAATTTTTGTCTGATTTTGTCTGAAACAATTCTATGAAAATTAATATTCTAAACTCTGTATTTTTGTAATACTTGGTTAAAAATATGCTTCAGAATGTTCTAAAATTTATAAAGTTTTTTTTGATGGAATGACCACATTTCTATTTGCAAATTTAATAAATCGTTTTGTAATGCAAAGATATCTTATCTATGATATTCTATAATAGAAATCTGACAAACTGTTTCTTTCCCCTTTCTAATTATTTCATTAAAGTCTATAAATATAAAATCCAGTTAAATAAAACATTTAAAATTATTTAAATTTTAATGGACTGTTATTTTGATTGAACAAAAGCTCTAAAAAGCTCTATTTTATAGCGTAATCCATTTATGAAATCGTTTTTAATAATCTCTCGGTTTCAATCTCTATTTTATTAAATAAAAGCTGTGTTAAAATGTTGTAATATTCTATAAAATATAACCTTAAGCTTAATAAAGTTGCATTAAAGAGCTTTTTATATACAAAAGCTAAACTTTATCACTAGCTGGTATTCTTTTCATAGTATTATGCAATACAAAAGCTACAATTTGTAAACTAAAGTTTACTTTAGGGAAAATGTCGCGTAACGAGATCGTTTAATGTATGCATCTCTTGCGATGCTGCACAAACCCCTCCCCCCCCCCCCTCCCTCCTCAAACTATATGCAGTTTTATTAAGATTAAAGCTATTTACAAAAGAATCTTCGTCTCAGAAAAATTATAAATCCGTAATTTCTGAATAAGTTTAAATAATGAAGTTTAAATTAGAAAATAGAAAATTTGTTATCTTACATGATCATTGTTTATTATCGGGAAATATGACTGTGGATTAAAGCTAGCTAAGTTGTGTAAAAGAGAATAAAAAACTTCCTAAAAATGTCTCAAAAATTTACAAAATTGATATTATAGAAATATATTAAAATAACCTAGTTAACCATAATTTTTTTTTAATGTTCGTAATAGTCTGAGTAAGGTTTTTAGGGATAGAAAAATTAGAAAATTTGCCCGGAAACTTTTTTCTATGTAATTTTTTCTACTATTTGCGCAAATATCGTGTAACAGCTTGTTCTCAAATTGTAAATCAGGCTAATAGTGACGAAAAATTGATTCAGTTTTATATTTTTTATTCAATTTGGAAAAATTTATTGAAATTTAGACAATTTATATTTATTACAACAACCTCAGAGAGGAGAAGAGAAGAAGGCGCAAGTGTGGAAGAGGAGTTAAGGAGAAGGGATAAGGAGATACAACAACAGGAGAGAATGGGAAAAATCGAAAAAATCGAAAAAAGCAACTATAATACAAGATATAAAAGGTTATGGGAAAATAATGTGCCTCAGTACCTTATAGAAAAAGATATAAAACACATAAGAAGGACAGCAAGGTTTAGATTGGGAAATGAGGAAAAAGGAAACAGATACTGGGAAAGTAGTGAGGAAAGAAAGTGTAGAGTGTGTGGAACGGAGGACGAAACGCTGGAGCACATTAAGTTTGAGTGTAAGGAAAAAGTAGCGAGCGAAAGGAATATTGGCCAGCTATTAAAGGGAGGCAGTGAAGGAAAGAGGTGGATGGCGGAAATAGTAAAATGGAAAGAAAAAACACGACAATAAATAAGCTGATGGCTGGGTTGCACAAGGAACAGGAAGATAAAGGAAATACTAAAAGAGGCAGTGAAGGGAAGCAGGAGAAAGAAAGAAGTAGCGAGGAAACAGTTAAACTTCAGTCCTCAAAAATAGACTAGGGAATAGACCAGTTCAGAAGGAAGACTAGGGAAAATGAAGGATGAGGGTGAAGAGAAGAAGAAGCAGAAAGTACTTTTGGAAATAAGAAAGGTCTAGAATAGTTTAAATTTAATTGTAAGTTGAAGTATATGAAATGTATTAAGAATGTAGATTGTAAAGCCGAAAGGCGAACAATTATTTAATTAATAATAATAATAATAATATTACAACAACCTTAACATATCAGGTAGACAACTGTATGAAGGTCCCAGGTTGAAAGTTGAAAGCTTGCTAAAAACTAATTCCAAGTTTCATTTATTATCATTCTCATAGAAATTGTAACACAGTATATGTAATATTCAGTTACATTTTTATCTGGGCATACATAATTTCTTACAAAGTGTATACAGTTTTCTTTATTTGAATAACTTACTTTCATATAAAAATAAAATAAAAGTGAAACAATAAATAAAAGTTTTATAGAATTTTCTTCTTTTACAATTAAATGTAAAAAGTTCTTTTAATGTTGTTTTGTTATGGAACTAAACAGTAAAGTTACAAAATGTCATAACGTGAAATTAATTTGCTGTGAAACCATTATAAACGGTAAGATGTGCATTTGGATATGAATTTAAACCTGGAGACAATAAAATAAAAGTGATTAAATATTATTTTAAAGAGAGCTAATAAAATTTTGTAATAAAAATGTTGTTAAAAGAATTTATACAAAGTTGTGTAAAATACTGAAATATTTTGTTGTAATTTTTTGAATATGAATGGAGCTCATTCCCACTCACTGTTTTGATATTTAATTTACTGTTTTTATTTAATATTGTAATCTAGATTTCAGGTTCTCTTTTAAGCATTGCTTTTCACATTTGTGTTTTAATTTAAGTTTAGTTAATTTAGTATGCATCGTTAGTAATATAAATTTTGACAGTTCGACAAAATTGTATGTGAAATAAATAAAAGTGCTATTTTTAATAACAATTAGTAATAGAAATTGTTTTCACTTCTATATTTTTCAAAAACTGACATTAAACTTCTTTTTAAAGTTTGTAAAAGTAAATTTTGGAGGTTATAATATAATATAGTTTTTCCTAATTTAATATTTTTAATTTGAAACATTGGATTGAATACGTGAGGGAATGTGCTTACCGAAATTAACTAAACGCATTCTCAAAAGTAATAAAAATAAACCTATTAAATCTAGCTGAAAACTAATAATAATAACTAGAATTTAAGATGGTTTGTTCATTCATTGTTCTGTATTTGTAAAGTAAATACCAACGTTTATATTGTAACCTTATTGTATTATTATCATCGTTATTATTTTATTAAATAAATGTATTAAACAAATTATGTGATTCTTTATCATCCTGACAAGAAACAAAGATATTGCATAGTTGAATATTAATTGAATTGACATTTGCCCTAAATTAAATAAGAGTACTTTGATTCCACATCAGATTAGCGGATTGGGTATTGTTTTCCACATCAGAATTGGGATGGTACTCTCGTTTTCCACACATATATATAATATGTTAAAAAAATTAAGCGAGTTATTTTTCTCTATTATTTCATTAAGCTTTTAACTCTATCTGTCATGGCGATCTGATAAATAGCGCACTCGTATGTTCTCTCCTCTTACCCCCGGCACGTCTCTACACCTCTACTCCTAAGTTCACGTCCACGTTTAGGTCCATGCATCTCCAATTTCAACTTTAGCTCCAGCTTCATCATGTTCAACATTCAGAACGTGAAGAGCTTTCAGCAGAGTATTAAATTTTGCATAAACTGTAGGACGAGTTCAAGGTCGACGATAAATCAAAATAACAAAGTTCAAAGGTTGATTAAAAGTGACATGTTCTTGCGATTGGAATGCGTTTTTACGCGTTACGCATTTGTTGTTATCACGAGCTTTTATTAACATTGAGGCTTAATATTATCGTATTAACATTATTAAAATAAAAATTTTATCATTTATTTTTTATTCTATGAATATTCCATGTTCAAATATCTCTGGGTTCTGATTTTCGTATGCTTTTCCCTTTTTAATCCACTATCCAGTTTTCCTTCAATTTTGGGTTCCTGAGGTTTGAATAGTATTAGCATATTACAAATCTAATACAAATCATTGTACCCATTCCTCGGAAAGTTTACGTCTCCAGGTTATTATAAAGCATATAAATAGCAGTGATTCTCAAATAAGTACATCGAGGGGTCATATTTTAATATAGTAATAACATTTGTATAAATTTTGATCTAAATATTTAAAATTTCTTCAAACGTTCACGTTTTTATGATGCTAGCCTTACTTGTGATGACCATCTACAATCTTTACAATTTTTTTAAATTAAATTTTATTTTATAATTTTTTTACAATATAATATTTTACTACAGCATGTATATTTACCTAATAATCTTTGATATAGTGGAGAATTTTATCTTATTTGTTCCTATATACATTATAAAAACACTAGCTTTTACCCCCGTCGCAAGCGACGTCTGTCTTTTGTGTATGGCTTTAATTTCATGTCAAATTTAATTTCCATTTTAAAATTCAAATATTTAAATTGTTCTATATAAATTTTACATACAAAAATAAATAATTTTTCAGATAAAGTGACTAAGAAAATATTTTTTTTTTAACAAAATAAAAAATATTTTCAATTTATACGTTATTTGACTAACATTTTTTTAAAATTTGGGATTTTTTTGTTCGATTCGTAAATAAATTACCAAGGTTAGCCTATATACAAAATTTCAAGTTTTTTGCACAATTTTTACTTTCGGCAAAAACTGCCCCCGTGCCTCCAAATAAAATTTTGAAATTTTGAATTTTCTTTTATTAATAATATACTTAATTATTCTAGAACCCAGAATATGAACTTTCTCCAACGTTCCCTACCGGGCCCCCGAATTTCTTCAACCCCCCTCTTTTCAATTTTTGAATTTCTAATTTTTGAGATATGTCAGCATTGAACACCTTAATACACATGCAAAATTTCAACTTTCTATCTTTTACGAATTAAAAGTAATACAGCAAAAAAGGGCTCACTTTTTTTCCAGTTTTTCCAAAATTACGGGTTTCCAGGAAATTCAGGGAAAAATTCGGGGACGCCAAAAGTCTTAGAATTTTTTTCTCTTTAAAGTCTCTTTTAAAGTCTAGAGTTTACCCCCGTCGCAACGCGACGTCTTTTTGGCGTGTATGATTTGAATCCAATAAAATAATTCCTAATTACAATTCATATTTAATTCTATTTTTAAATTGAAATAATAAATAAACTCGCGCACATATACATTAATACATATAAATTGACTAAAAAAAAATATTTTTTTATCAAAATAAAAAATATTTTCAATTTAAGCGTTATTTGACCAACTTTTTTTCAAAATTTGGGATTTTTTTTTTTTGATTCGTAAATAAGTTTCCAAGGTTAGCCTATATACAAAATTTCAACTTTCTAGCACAATTTTTACTCTCGGCAAATACTGCCCCCGTGCCCCCAAATAAAATTTTGAAATTTTGAATTTTCTTTTATTAATAATATACTTAATTATTCTAGAATCCAGAATATGAAGTTTCTCCAAAGTTCCCTACCGAGCCCCCGAATTTCTTCAACCCCCCCTTTTTCAATTTTTAAATTTCTAATTTTTGAGAAATGTCAGCATTAAATACCTTAATACAGATGCAAAATTTCAACTTTCTATCTCTTACCAACTCAAAGTAATACAGCAAAAAAGGGCTCACTTTTTTTCCAGTTTTTCCAAAATAACGGGTTTCCAGGAAATTCAGGGAAAAATCCGGGGACGCCAAAAGTCTTAGAATTTTTTTCTCTACGAAATAGGCAATTTTCAAAAACTTCCCTGGAGCCGTTTTCGAGATGCCATACAAAATTCGAACCAAACATATAAACACACAAACATATAAGAATATAAATATACACCTGGGACATTATAATATAAGAAGATTAGCGATATAGTGCTATTTCATTGTATCACAGATTCGTATGGAATAACTTGTTTTAAACATGAGTCTCCGCCAAACTCACGTAATTTGAACTATATTTAAAATTACCTCTATATATGTTTTATATTCTCAGTTAACTAAGGTTTATTATAAAGCTTGATTGCATTTAAACTGTAGCTTGTAAATTGTGTTACTCAACTGTCCCTTTTCCCCTTCTCTTTAGTTAATTTTGGTTAGTCTTTTATAAAATTAAAGATGAAAACTACATTGTTTCAGGGAAATTTTAGTTTGGTCATACCTAAAGTTTAACAGAGAATTAGAAAAACGGCATTAAGGGCCATATTCTGTATCTTTTCAAAAAATCGACCTTATTTTTTCAGCGGTGAAAATATTTAATTTTTTCATCGATAGAATAAGGTCGCTGTATTTAACATATCTAAAGTGGTATTCTGTATGCAAAATTTTCCACCGCCCTTATAATGTACAGCGGTGAAAGAGTTTAAACTGGTATTGATGATATTTGACCAATCACGGACAAAGTATTAAATAGAAAAAATAAAAAATATTTTAAATGACAGTTGTTTATATAATTCCTACATGTTAAATCTATTAAAAAAAAGTCAATATGGCATCTACGAAAAGGAAAACGGAAAAATCAGTGGGGAAATAATTATTATAAATAGAATTTCAAATGGCCATGCACAATTTATGTAAAAAAAAGCATTCACCTGAAGCAATAATTGACAAACAACATAACCTCACTTTCTGATATATTTATATATTCATATGTATACATATTATTATATCTATGGATAGATTGTAATATTCTGGGATGTCAATAAAAAAATATAAAATATATGTATACATATTAATACTAACTTATTTTCTATTTTTTCGTAGAATCCTCCAACTACAGCAAATTATTGTTCAAATTGTTTGACAGTTCTCAAAAATACAGCGATGAAAAATTTTAAAATCTCCGCTGAAGGCGACCTTATAATTTGGTCGATTTTTTTCCTGCGACAAAAATATTTGCGATGGAAATTTCTTTCAGAATACTAAATAAAAAATCATCGCTTTTGTGACGTCATTTTACAGCGATGAAATTTTTTCACCGGTGGAAATACTTTACAGAATAAAGCCCTTAGTCTATCTCATGTCTTTTTGCTGCAGATATTATAATTAAACTCAAAAATCGGGAAAGAGTTATTACCTTGATTAAATCATCTAACCACGATGAGCAATTGACGTCATCGTCATCGACGTTTAATAAATATACTAAAAATATATTGTTAATGAGATTGGTATACATTGTACTGTATAGAATTACCCGACTAATTTCCAGTCACTCTTATAAAGAACAGTTACTTCGATTCAAATTTCTTTAGATATGTAAATGTAACCGACCTATTTTTGACTATCACTGCTACAAACAATCTAGTATGTAATACGTGCCTCTCACCTTGCACATTAACATATAAAACATATTTCATCTGAACGCAAACGCTACGCCATGCCACACAACGGTGGTATACAGAACTCTTTCACACTAAGGGTACGCGTTCTTCTTTATTGTCTATTTTTGATGCATGACTTTCAATATTTTCATCTTTTTTCAGGGTAACATTTGGCAGCAAGTTATGTCGTTTCATTTTATTCTGGAGCTGGTTACAACGGTTCCATTCGCACTAACGGTAAGTTAACTTTCAAAAGTTTTTAATGAAAAAAGTATATTTTACAATTTTTAGGTTATTTTTTTTTTAACCTAACTTATATTTGTGTGTGCAGACGTAGATTTCACTACGTATGAAAGATATATGGTAATTTTTTATTTACATTTTTGAATTTACAGTAGCTATGTTATTACTCAAGGTGTTGATGTTATTTCTCTGTCAAAATTTTACAGAAATTTACTTGTCGGGACAAGCACAAAACTTGAAGAACTAGCTTGTTCCACTTGTATACTTTGAGGTTCAATTTAACTTTTTTTTTTTGCGCAATTGTAGCACTCTTAAGTCCGATTCAATACTCAGAAAGGGACAGAGTGAATTCCTTATATGGGATATTTTTGTCAATGAAATTAGGCCTAATTTGCACTCTGAGTATATTATTACTCCAATGGCAAACATAATGTATGAGTAGTGTTTTAGAAAATTGAGTGTTGTCTTCTTTCGCCAACTTGGAAAAAATGTCTGATTTTCCTAGCGTTACAGCGCGCTTATTATTAGGTTTAAGGAAAAGTTTATAAGGTAAATTTTGTTCCAAATTTTGTCTTCTTTAAAATTTATAATAATTACTAAAGCGGTAAAACCAATCAATGTCGAGATATTTAAAAGAAACCAAAAAATGCGCACCGAGGATTTGTCCCGATGCCTCAATATATACAAGTAGAGACATCTAATACTTGAATTTTTACGTGGTAAATTTCTATTTTATTTATTCATTTAATGTATGTGTCGTTAGATTTTACTTTATTTCAATATTAAATCACGTAATTACATCTCTTTACTAACTTAAACTTAAAACTATTTAATTATTCAAAAAATACTTTCACATTCTTATACTCTTATCTTTATCTCTTCTTGTTCTTTACTCCTCATTGTTTCTCTCTTTCCTTCTTCTCTGTACATCCGTTATCTATCTCTTTTAATCTCTGTATCCTCTCAACAAATCTTCTATCTTCTTTTTACTACCAATAGCTAATGTATGTAACTACATATCAAGCTTCATCTCCCTTGCAATTTATTTCCTTTCGCTTCATTCATCCATCTTCTTCCCCTGTAAGATCTCTTTTAGGTCCAACTTCTCTCTACACCTACCCTTAATGTGGTCTAATTTTTCCACTTTCTTATCGGACATCCTACATAGTTCCTCTTCTTCTGCTCCACAGTCCCAATTCTCCTTTCCTCATTTCCTAATCTAAACCTTGCGATCATTTTCTTTTCTTTTCCTTCCTGTTTTTCTAGGTATTGCGGCATTCTTTTTTACCACAACTCACTGTATCTGGTATTGTATTTAGCTTCATTCTATCCCATTGTGGGACCTTTACATCTCTTTTCTTTATCAAATTCCTTACCTCTCTTACTATCTCTACCGCTACTATTCCTCCTCCTTCGTAATACCTTCTCCTCTCTTTTTTCCACTTATTAATAGCTACTGTACTACATTTATTTAATTTGACAAATCCATTGTGGAATAAGAGGAAACGAAATTGCGGATAAATTTGCAAAGGAATTAATAAATTTAGAAATTGAGATTAAAGAGAATTTTTAATATATTCAAAAAATTAAACTTCAATTTGAGAAACACAGATTTCATTAACAAAAGTCGGTTAAAAGGAAGAGATTATTATATGTTACATCCAAATTTAAGTAAGAAAAGATGGGTTAGAAATGAGTCCCGCAAAATTATATCAACCATAATCAGAATCAAAAGTAATCATTGCAAAACTCCAGCTCACCTGTACAAAATTAATATTAAATCTGACGATAGATGTCAATGTGGTGAAGAAGGAACTTTAGATCATATTATATATGAATGCATAAATTATAGTTTAGAAAGATCAAAATTGAATAGTGATATATTAGATGTTATTAAAACTTTTCCTGTTAATACTAAATTTTTGTTAAGTGAATTATTGAAATATTTAGAAATTTGTAAAATTGACTTATAAATTATAAAAGATGTATAAAAAATGTTTGATGGTGGCTATGACGAAGGGCAAATAAGTAAATAAATATAAAAAAAAAAATAATTTGACAAATCTATATTTTTTTAAACAAAGACCTAAATGTAAATCAAATAAACTTAACAACAAAAAGTTTAATTTTCTTTTAGAACAGCAATAAACTAATTGTGTTCATTAATTTTCTTTCAGCTTCTGTGGGCTCCATTAAGGAACCTATTCATCCCAGTATTTTTAAATTGTTGGCTGGCAAAAAGATCTCTCGAGAATATGTTTGTAAGTACACAATTTAGTGAATCAAGTCCACTTTTCAATACTATTACATCCATAATAAAGTATTTCTAGTCATATTTTTCAAATAACAGCGTGAATAGAAATATTCTCTCGATTGAATAAACTCAACGTGAACTTAATTCAGTTCCATTTTGATTACCTTTTGTAAAAGTTCACTTTTTATGGGAAACATTTCAAATTGTTTTGCGTCAAAGGACGTGCCAGTGACAGATGTGACGTCATACTCATTGTGTGTGTGTGTTTTTTGTTTTGTTTACAGAACGATTTGCACAGAGCCATGCAAAAATCTCAGTCAGCTTTGTCGCAGCAGCTAATGATTTTGTCAGCCACGCTACTGTGTCTGGTGTTTACAAGGTAAGAACATTTTTCTATAAAACATAGATTTTAAAATTAAAAAATTTAGCGATTTCTGTGCGTTGTTGTACTGTTTAGCACTACACGACTAATTTCCCATATCTGTAGAATATATATATGAAATTTCAAATGTTTAAGTTACTCCTGTGGAAAATGGCGGCAAATTTAAAACAGTCACCTTCTAATGATACACTTTTATATATATGTATGAGTTTATATACAGGGTGTCCCAAAATTCAACGATAAGCGGGCCCCAGAGGGTGGTCCTGCTCATGACTACACGAGAAAAAAAGAAAAAAAAAATTATCTCATTTTGTTTAGGAATTACAAAAAAAATAAAAATCTTTCGAAAATTGAAACACCTTAAGATGTTTTTAACTACCAAGACTACAATTTTTCAAATATTTCTGATTTTTTTTTTGTATCGGCAACCTAAATAGCACTGCTATCCACCACAGCCATTAAATATCCCAGAATGCTAGTAGTTTCTACACAAAAATCAATCAAAATTATTTTTATATATATTCATTTTTATATATATTTTTTATGTTCATTGTTAATTCAATTGAATGTTATATTGAATTTGTATTTCCTGCATTTCAGTTTTTAGTTTTTGTTTTGAATATATTTAGTACGCGTGCGTTAATAATATTCTTTATTTATTATTAGTTACTTGCTGATCCAACAGAAGGTGTCCCATAAAAAAAGCGCTTTCAGTTTTTTCAGAATTTGCCGGACCTTATTCAGACTATTATGAACATTTAAAACAAAAATTAACCAAATCGGTCCAGCCGTTCTCAACTGATGAGCATTTAATTTTAATTTATATATATTATCTTTATGTAATATAAATTGTTATATTTATTATACATATTTTTATATCTCGATTAAAAAGAAGCGTGAATTATCGTGCCTACATTGGTCCTTTTCGGATTCACAAGGTCAGAAAAGGACAGACATAATCTTTTGACAAAGACACGCAAATTTATTTAATATTGTAATCTAAATTTCAGGTTCTCGTTTAAGCATTCCTTTTCACATATATGTTTTAATTTAAGTTTAGTTAATTTAGTTGGTACGTATGCATCGTTAGTAATATAAATTTTGACAATTCTACAAAATTGTATGTGAAATAAATAAAATTGCTATTTTTAATAACAATTAGTAATAGAAATTGTTTTCTCTTCTATATTTTTCAAAAACTGACATTAAAACTTTTTTTTAAAGTAAATCCTACTGCATTTTGACAGATTGTCACATTTTGGAGGTTATAATATAATATAGTTTTTCTTAATTTAATATTTTTTTAAGAAAACTTAAAAAATTAATTAAATAAAAAATGGTACTGTGAATGACTACGCGTATTGCCATATGTTAAACAATTTAAATTAAATACAAAATACAAATTTAAATTAAAGCTGTGAGTGAGATGATACTTAAAACAAAAAAATATGCAAGAATTGTTCCACGTATTACAACGTGCTATACTATCCTTGCAACTAAAAAAAAATTAAAACTAAAACTAAGGCAGTAGGTTGAGCCAACACTTTCCCATAATTCATTTGTCATTGCATCTATCACGGCATTTGACTAACAAGAAATATTTTGCTCATTAGAAAATAAAAAGCCAATAATGATCATTTATTTTTACGATGCAATCTTGAAATTACACGACCCATAAAGTACCTGTGCTACACATATTGTCGATACACCTATGTGCTACTAACATACAAATGAAAACCTTTATAAAAATCGAATAGGGTTGTAACCTTCTAAAAAACCAGTAGCGTAGATGCACTACCAACAAACAGTATTTAATTTTTATTTATAGTAATAATCTTACTTTGACTCATAACCTAAAACTTTGCAAAAAGAGTTTCAAATTTATACCAAGCTTTCGTATTGTCACAAAAGATGGCACTATTATTTCTATCATGTCAAATTTCACTAAAATAGTAAAGAGCTTGAACATTAGTACCATAAAAGATATGAAAATATGAATGTAGTTAAACAAGGGTCGCATCCCTTAGGGACATTACGCTACTGTACACAAAACTTCGATTTTATTTCCATTATATACAACACAATTTTCAGTTTATTAATAAATGATATGAAACTACATAGTAATGGACTGAAATAATACGTAGTTTTTTTTTTATCATTATGCCTTGATCAGATAGTATGAAAAAACAAAATATAAAAAATACAACATGTAGCATGTTATGGAAAACTAGCATTGCGCCACCGCGGCAGATAAAGGTACTACACGCAATGATACATACTTAATTAATACGAGTAATTATAGTTATATATTTGATATGTAACAAGTGAAAATATATACTTATTTTAAGTCAATTCTAAATTCAACATTATATTCTTTTTTAATGTTTTTTTGAGTGCATCAACTTTCAAAAGTTATTATCACTTAAAACAATAAATACATTTATAAACATTTGTAATAAGATTAAATTAGTTTTATTGATAAAGTCAATAAGGTTTTTCAGAGTTTCCCTGCTTTCAAATATCTGGCTACATTCCTCGGGCATATTACAGCCTTGTCTGTGCGACGAGTACCTTGAGCATTGAAGAATAATATGATTGCCGTTAATAAGCTGTTACATTGTTCACATATGGTTATGGTTCTAAGTTGGTATGAGTAAGATTTGTATGACCTATCATGAGTCTCCATATTACTACTTCTAGCCTTCTATTTAGCCCGACCGGTAACTCTTGTTTGCAAATTAATAGCTTCACTTTCTTAAATTTGTTATCATTTTCTTCGTTCCATGAACAATTTATTACATTTTTAATTTGGTTCTTTAAGTCTGAACATGTTATAGTTGCTTCTTCTGGAATACGCCCGAAATTAATGGGCTTGATTTGATAAAGTGGGTTACTAGAACCTCAAATGTTCAATTATTTTTTAATAACTCCTTATATGTTAAGAGATATTAACAATCATTTTGTCTCTTTAATTATTAAAGGAATTCAACGTTGTACAACATTCCAAATGCATGTGACATCATCACAACCGCTGCCAACCATACAGCTCGTAAATCTCTGCTATATGTATTTATATATCAAAATATCAAATATTATTTACAGCTATTTCAAGGAACAATAAAATTTAAATATTATGTTTGCTTTAGCAGGGTTAAATAAAATAAATTTTTAATTTTTATTATTCTTTGATTTGACTTGATTATTTCGACTACTAACAGCTACAGAACATTACCACAGTACTGACCTACTCAACAAATAACTGACGGTAAAATGCATTTCACGTCATACAAATATGGCCGACCTTTCTAGCGCTAAAACTACAATTCAAATTTTTAATTGCTATATCTCCGTCAACATTTAGATATTTGATAAAATAGACACGCCAATACACATTTATTAACATCAATTTAAAAATCGACCACTAAGAAATGAGGAGACAAGCCCATTGCTTCTTTTACATAATTATCAACTCAAAGTTTTTATTTTAAATTAAATAAATAAAGATTTTACTAACTGCTTGAAATTCGATTTTTCAATCGTTCCAATCTTTAAAACATCTTTAATATGGCTGATATTTTTAAGGATATCTTTCAACGCATGCGCAGTTATATTACAAGATAATTTTTGACAAGTAACATAATCTTGAACAGTTCTCTTATAGATACAATCGTTCCCCTCATTATTTAAATAGTAGCCAATTTATTTCCCATTAAATTAATATTTACTGCTTGTATTTATTTACCTACAAATATTAGGACAGCACCATCTGTCAATATTTATCAAAACTAACACCAATATTAGCTTATTTACCACCCATATTTTATACTCAATTAGTATTTTGATTTAAATTAGAAATGATTGTCTTCACGTTGGCATTACCTGACTGCCAAATAAAAAATCAAGATGGCGATCGACTTGAAGTTATATTTTTAGTCACAGTTTCATATCAAATACTTTTATTACTACGTTTTGAATCAAGTAATAAATGTCCGTCATACTTTAAACAAATCAACATAAAATAGGGTTATAAATTATAGTTTACTGCATTTTTATGAAATTAAATTATATACGTACAACTATAGCCATCTAATGTCAACTAGTCGAGTTATAAATTCACTACATTTACTCGACATAGCTAGCGTCTATAAATAGAATAATATAACTGTCACAGAACCACTATCCTGTGTGTCACGTGTCAGTTTGGTTTATAGTTTATAGAACAAGTGAATTATTTATTGTCCGGAGTTCAGTTTATACGCGTACATCATTTTATATTATGAGAATACATATTGCTTGTCATGAATGCATGTTGAAATGTATGGAGAAGCGAAGACACCTAAACTAAATGATGACAGATGTTTTGATCACTTTATATAGTAATAGGCTTGTGCACTATGTCTTAATTTCTATAAAAGTGTACTATACTCGTATTTGTATGTAAAAATGTATTTTTTTGTATAAAGTTTCACTTTATCCCCACTCTAAAGTTATTTTAAAGTAACAGAAATATATTTATTTTTTTTTTAATTTTAATTTTTTACTTCCTTCACCACTATTTTTGAGTAAAAAAGACACAGTTGGTAATACTGCAAGTATAAAAAATATAAAAGTTAATAATAATTTTAATTTCATATTATACGAGTATATTGATAAAGTGGGTTACTAAAACCTCAAATGTTTAATTATTTTTTAATAATTTCTTATATGTTAAAAGATATTAACAATTAAAAAAGTCGCTAAGTTGCTATTTCCTTTATACAACAAAGCGTAAAAGAGATATCATATTCAATACAAAATTCTTATCCACAGACATGTTACGTCATAAATATGGCCGACATCTGTAGCGCTGAAACTACAATTCAAATTTTTAATTGCTATATCTCCGTCAATATTTAGATATTTAATAAAATAGACACGCCAATACGCATTTATTAACATCTATTTCAATCAACAATTGAAAAATCGGCCTCTAAAAAATGAGGACACAAGCCCATTACAATGACAACGGGTAAACAAGCAGTCTGGCTTTTTGCAGTTTTGTTTTTGATTTACAAATCGATACCAAAGAAGCATATTGTCGATAATGTTTTTTGACGACACAGTTAATATATAATTATTTCTATAATTGCTACATGATAAAATAACATTTGAAGAATACTTTATGAAATTTTCATAAATAAATATCAAGAAATGAGCCATTGACAGCGAATCTCCGAAGACGTCACAAAAGAAAGTAACATTGCGGCGCCCCTCATAACTCATAACTGGATTTTCTGAAATAGAAAATCCGAAGTGATTTCACTAATTGATAAGTTTCTGCAGGTAACACTGTCGAGTTTTT
The DNA here is from genome assembly GCA_963678705.1 of Panorpa germanica. Taxonomy (NCBI): domain Eukaryota; kingdom Metazoa; phylum Arthropoda; class Insecta; order Mecoptera; family Panorpidae; genus Panorpa; species Panorpa germanica. The sequence continues at coordinate 4,269,238 of OY783223.1, read as the reverse complement.
TCTTTTTTATTGATGTTTCAATTTTTTACAGCACTTAAAAGTCAAAATACTGATTTTTCATGAAAAAAATCAAAAACTTAGTTATTTTAAAATACGATAAAATTAAATAATTAAAAAAAAACTCGTCAGCGTTACTTCGGCATTTATGTAAAGAAAAATGTACAAAATTTTAAAAGAATCGGTCCAGTAGATTTTGAGCTAGAGAGGGCATCGACTCTGAAATTTCAAAGTTTCAAAGAAAGACGAAATCAGACCAGAGAGGTAAAGACTTAAAACTGTATATCTCCGGCAGTTTTACTCCAATCGATTTCAAATTTTCACACAATAAACTTAATATGTTGTACAATAATATAAATAAATAAAATAAACTCAAAACCATCCCCACCCCCCCTTAAACTAGCTATTTTAGTTATGTTTACTTATTGGAAACAAAAAACTAAATTAAAAAAATATTGCTATTTCCAGTTGTTAATTATTATTGACTTTCTAGAAATAAAAGAAAAGTTAAAATCAAAACAAAACACTCTCACCCCCACACCCCCAACACACGCGTAATGTAGGTCGATACATGTACATACGTGTTACAGACACAACAGCAATTTACATGGATTAATATTTATTCCAACGACAGACGGCAGGACAGGCGGCAAACGACAACACTGGCCACAGGCGAGTCTATTGAAGCTATCAGTTTGCTATAGATATTAAGCAGACACAATGCTAAAGATTCTTCATATTCTTCTTTTATTCTATGTTTTTTTAATGGCACCTGCAGTGGACTCATTAATTTATATATCATGTTTCTTTATTTTCTATAATGCTACAACTAAGTATAGATACACTTATCTAGTAGCTTACATTTCAATAATTACACGGTGTGGTAGAGATTGCTCCAATGAACAATTCTACATGATTAGGTTACTAGGTCCGAGGGTTTAGTCCTGCGAAGTCTTCGAACATCATTACTATCAAGCAACATTTGCGTCACGGCGATGTTTTCGTGGTTACGAAGTCTCAACTCGTACTTTGCTGCTATATTTTTGATTTCTTCTCCAACTGTGTCGCTTACAGGCCGCCACAGGCTTATAATTTCTTATTGTCACCAAATGACATTATTATTGAATTCATCACAGTCAGTACTATAGAATATTGTTAACTTGACACACATTTCACACCATTTACATGCTGGTGATCTGCTTGTATTGGCACTAACCTTTAAGCCAAGCTCGCTAGCTATGTTCGTCGCCAATATTAGCCAAGTCAACACGTTCAAATATGAATGAAGTCTCTATTTTTACATTATGCTGAGGTTAATTTTATAATAATATTCGTTTCACGTCATAAAATAGCTTTGGGAATTACAAGTTTGAATAAGTCACTTAAGCTCTGTGTCTAAATCTACTCATTATTTAAGTGTTCGTGCTCACTTATTTTTATTGTAAGGGTGAAGCAATCACAGAGGGTGAATAATAGGGATGGTACATTTTTTGTTAATGCCCTTATAATAGGATATTTATTTGAATTATTTATTATTCAGTATGATATAGACAAACACGTATATCTATAAATATATTTATATGTATATATATATATATATATATATATATATATATATATATATATATATATATATATATATATATATATATATATATATATATATATATATGTGGAAAACGAGAGTACTATCCCAATTCTGATGTGGAAAACAATACCCAATCCGTTAATCTGATGTGGAATCAAGGTACTCTTATTTAATTTAGGGCAAATGTCAATTCAATTAATATTCAACTATGCAGTATCTTAGTTTCTTGTCAGCATGATAAAGAATCAAATAATTTGCTTAATACATTTATTTAATAAAATAATAACGATGATAATAATACAATAAGGTTACAATATAAACGTTGGTATTTACTTTACAAATACAGAACAATGAATGAACAAACCATCTTAAATTCTAGTTATTATATACTCAGTCCTACATTAGTTTTCAGCTAGATTTAATAAGTTTATTTTTATTACTTTTGAGAATGCGTTTAGTTAATTTCGGTAAGCACATTCCTTCACGTATTCAATCAGTGGTCTAAAGTTTCACACATTTTAATTGCTTTAACCTTTGACTTGGTTTCCGTTCACAATATATACTTATTAATCACATTCTTTTACGACTCCCACATATATATATATATATATATATATATATATGTGAGCGCAATAATAGACTTGAATTTTTGACAAATGCAAATGGGAGAGAGAAGAAAGACAAAATCAGAAATAAAAAGAATATTTGACGGGAAAATACTGTGTAAGGAATGATTTAGAAGAAAAAATAGACAGAACAGAGAGGAGTCAAGGAAGGCAAGAGGTGGGAGCCGGAGATACAGGCAAGAAGGACGAACAGGGAGGAAACGGAGATACTCTCGTATAAGAAAAGGAGAAAAAACTCTGTAAGCAAAGGGAATCGGGAGGAACGATTGCAAGAGAGGCGAAGAAAGTAGATAGGTGGTGGAAGTAAGGAGGAGGCAAAGGAGGAATATAACAAAGGAGACGAACATTGAAAAGGAAACAGAGAATTTAATAAATGTTAAAAATTTGTTAGAAAATTTTAAATGAAATGTACAATTAAAATACAATACATACACTTAAACTACCAAAGTTTTTGATAATTTTTTGTTATTTTCGTATTCTAAGGACCCCTTTTTATATCTAAATGAAATGAACAACCTAACGAAATTTTGGTAAAATGTTATTTTTCTCTGATATAACAAATCTTCCAATAATTTTCTTTTCCAGTGTTTGTGGGATACAACATTTCCAACGAGCTGGTCATCGACATCTTAACTTATTCCAGAGCACGTATTATGTGGTAGTGACCTTCTCCACTGTAGGTTACGGAGACTTCGTTCCGGACATTTGGCCCTCTCAACTCTACATGGTCATCATGATTTGCGTGGCGCTTATAGTCCTTCCAACACAGGTAAGACCATTTTTCATTTGTATACACTGTTTGCCGTTTTAAAATGGGATCAAAAATAGCCAAGTGTTTTTAGACCGGAAAATTAAAACCGCCATTAATTTAAGAACGTCTTATTTTATGCCAGACATCTAGAAACCAAAAAATGGACAATTCCATATTTACAACCCAGTAAACATTTTGGAGTAAATTCTACTTCATTTCTATTACATATCATGAATTTTTTGTCTGGAACGTGTTCGTTTTCTATTCAGTCGTTCATAGGAAAGGCCCTTTTTATGAGCTACAGAGATCGCAACGACGGTTCACTGCTGAATTAAAAGCGGAGTCGGTTTATGATTTATGACCGGAGTTATAAACTTGAAACTAGCAGTGGTATAAAACTTAATGGAATTCTACTTTTTAGAGTCTGCAAAATATAAATATTTAAATGAAGAAATAAATAGATGTAATCTTTAGTACGGATCGTGATTTTTTTAATGAATATTATTCATCTTCAACAATACTCGTTATATTAGTTTTTTACATTGTTTTGGTGTTTTAGTCGAGTTCAGTTCTTCTCCGTTTTAGAATCAGTGATATAGTTGACGGTACATCTTTTAGTGATTATATTTATACACAACCATCAGACTATGCTAACCACCCTTATAATAATCCCCTGCTGTCAGGCCAACCCTTATAGGTACTGCTGGCTGGTTGGCTGATTGCTTGCTTGGCATATCATCACACAATATGTAGAGGTTAATTAATAATTTACTAATTAAAAGTCATTTAAGTTGGAGATGATTGAGCTAGATATTAATTAGAACACGTAACAAGATAGCTGATGTAGCTCACCGGGCTTCTTTGATAGCTGAAGATGTTCTGCAGGATAGATGGTTCCTAATTGAATTTAATCTAAAATAATACGTCAAATTGTGTGGAAATAAATTTATAGGAAATAAGCTTTGTGATTTATTCAAAAATTTAGATATATGTATAAGTACAATAATACAGAGTCCAAATACCACGTGTCAAGTCATTGCTTTGCTTTATCAACACACGAAATTCAGATTTTCAAACCAAACCAATCGTCGAAATATCATGAAATTTTAACACATATCGTTTGAAAGTTGGTACTATCTAAAAATCATATGGATTTGCGAACAGTGGTGCCATCTATATGTCATCTTGCGAACTTATTTAGTGATGTGATATTTCTATATTTTTTTTTATATTTATTTACTTATTTGTCTTGACTTTCTTTCGTCATAGCCACCGTCAAACATTTTTTATACATCCTTTATAATTTATAATTCAATTTTACAATTTTTTAAATATTTCAATAATTCACTAATTAATTTTGAATTACTTAACAAAATTTAGAATTAACAGGAAAAGTTTTAATCACATCTAATATATCACTATTCAATTTTGATCTTTCTAAACTATAATTTATGCATTCAAATATAATATGATCCAAAGTTCCTTCTTCACCACATTGACATCTATCGTCGGATTTAATATTAATTTTGTACAGGTGAGCTGGAGTTTTGCAATGATTACTTTTGATTCTGATTATAGTTGATATAATTTTGCTTCTTACTTAAATTTGGATGTAACATATAATAATCTCTTCCTTTTAACTGACTTTTGTTAATGAAATCTGTGTTTCTCAAATTGAAGTTTAATTTTTTGATTATATTAAAACTTTCATAAGAAGGTAATTTCACTTTCATCTCAATTTCTAAATTTATCCATTATATCTAGTTTGAGCAACTGGCGTTCACATGGATGGAGCGTCAAAAATTAGGCGGTTCTTACAGTTCTCATCGAGCTCAGAGTGAAAAGCACGTGGTAGTGTGTTCCACAACACTCCACGCTGACACTATAATGGACTTCCTCAATGAGTTTTATGCGCATCCTCTTCTGCAGGACTACTATGTTGTGCTTCTTTCACCGATGGAATTGGATACAACAATGAGGATGATTCTACAGGTCAGAAAAATTGAAAATATTCCTCAAGAAAATATAGTTATTTAATTGATTGTTACTTATGTTTTTGTAGGTTCCTATTTGGGCGCAAAGGGTGATTTATATACAAGGATCTTGCCTAAAGGATGGTGATTTAGCCAGAGCAAGGATGAACGAAGCGGAAGCATGTTTCGTCCTTGCTGCAAGGAACTACGCTGATAAAACTGCAGCGGATGAACATACTATATTAAGGTACACACTAAAAAATGTATCTTCTTTGAAGTGCCAAGAACATATCATTAGTAATTTTCTTTTCACTTAGGTCTTGGGCAGTAAAAGACTTCGCACCAAATGTCCCACAATACGTCCAAATATTCAGACCAGAGAATAAACTACACGTGAAATTTGCTGAACACGTGGTGTGTGAGGATGAATTTAAATACGCTCTCCTAGCTAATAATTGCACGTGTCCTGGAGCATCTACTTTGGTCACGCTCCTTCTCCACACATCCAGGGGACAGTAAGTTTAACAAATTTTACATGTTTTGTCTCTTTCTTGAGTAACACATTTAATATTCACAGAGAGGGACAGCAATCTCCTGAAGAATGGCATCGATTGTATGGTAAATGTTCAGGGAATGAAATTTATCATATTATCCTTGGAGATAGTAGATTTTTTGGGGAATATGAAGGAAAGAGTTTTACTTATGCGAGTTTTCATTCACATAGAAAGTAAGTTTTTAGCTAAGATTACGAAATGTCTAGATAGGCTCTGTAACAAATGTAAATTTAAATTAAAACCACACCAAATTGTGTCTATTTAGGCAGAGCCTATTTGGGCAGATATAGATCAATGGATTTTACCGCATATTATTTATTAATATAAAAAATTTCATACTAATTTCTTTAACCAGGTATGGGGTAGCTTTAGTAGGCGTACGACCAGCAGAATTACCAGAATTTTACGAAGAGACAATATTATTAAACCCTGGACCAAGACATATAATGAAAAAATCAGATACATGTTATTATATGTCAATAACAAAAGAAGAAAACTCTGCATTTGTTGTTGCAAATCAACATAATAATAATAATAACACAACATCGAGTACAACAGGTGGTGGAGGGGATGGAGGAACAACAACAACAACAACAACAGCAACAGTAACTTCAGAAAGAAAAATAACAACACATAAAATTGATGGTATTAAAGACGATTCACAAAATCAAAATCAAAAATCAAGTGTTCTCCCTAACGTTCCTCAAGTCATCCTGCAAGTTCCAAATTTTGTCCGTGAGTGTTGTCTGCAGCATGATATGTCTCAATTTTTGTCAATTTGGTATTTAAAATGTATCACAATTGGTAATATTTGTATTTTTATGCTTATAAAGCGTGTTTTACAGTTGTGTAGATTATTTTTGAATTCATATTTCATTGTCACAAAGTATTGTTGTGTATAGATCAACATTTTCTTTATTAATAACTGCTAACTTCACTTCTGTTTAATTAGGCGCAATCAGGCGCAAATCAGGCGCAATTTAATCTATATACATAAAAATTTAATGCTGTTTGTCTTTAAAAAGTTTTACTGATGACTGACGATATTAAATATTTAACAGAAGATATTAATTTATAGTATATCATTTTCTTTACATAATAGATACATCTTGTAGCTATGTTTAGCAAGATTAAGATATTAAAAGTGCAGATACGATTTTTTACCACTGATAAAATGCTCTAACAAATCAATCATTATACAGTTCTGACAATTTACCTCCAATTACAAATATATTGTTGATCTATACCATGGAAAGAAATCATTTAAGTGTAGAGCACGCTTTAAATAAATCAAAATTTAAATAGCTAAAATTAATAAGTAGTAGTAGAATTAATTTATAATTATATTTTAAATAGTCAGTCGTTAACAGTAGAGCTAAAAAACATGTAATGAATAATTTCAAATTTATATTTTCAGATTTGATTAAATATTTACCATAAAACTTATTTTGACCAGATCGTTGAATAATTTAAATCCAAGTTGAATTGACAATTAATTACCTGGGGATTCTGTCTTAAGCATTGTCACTAACTGTTGTCGATAACTTATCTTATTTGGTGTTTGTGTTTTTAACGTAAATTGTACAATGCTAACATTTTTTATAATGGATTCTTGCGTTGGTATGAAAGTAGTTTCCATTTTTCATCTTTCTATCTCTTTGGAAACTTTATGATTCCTCGCTTATTGAAGTTATGGTCCTTCGGGTCATCCAGTCATTCGGATACATTCATAGAATTTTATAAGCTTCGTAATAAAAGGTAATCTGATGGTACAACGTCAGGGTTTGCATAGCAAGCTGTAGTTATTTTCCACGAATTAACAAAGATGTGCGAGATCGTGGATTGTCTTAGGCCTGTCTCAGTATGGGACCGTATTTAAGCGACGGCGTATTCGGACGTAAATCGGCGGATTGGATGAGCTACAAAGCAAGCCGCCTATGTGTGTCACAGATGTCTGTAGTCGTGTATTAGGGGGTGTATTGGAGTTCTTTAGCATTTATATAATTTATCATGAGAGCAAACTTGAACTTTAATTTTTATCGATACACTACTGGTATTAAAGGGACTTTATCATTTATTATATATCTGAGTTCTGGTGGGCGTGAATTTAAATTTAGTTCTATCGTATTGGTATCGGTATCGGTGTCCATGATTTACTGAAATACAAACATAAACAGAACATACTCGTCATACGCGATGTCGTCGATAGACCCGAAAAGATCCGTATTGCAGCGAAAGAACAAGCGATCTTAGGTATCCCCTCCAGTCTGAGGCGGCTGTTTGCATTTACAAAGGTTCTGATAGGATATCGTTGTAGTAGTGGTAACGCTTGGATACAATTCGCCTTTATACGGTTCTAATGTGCGAGGTAGTGCCGCCCGTATTCGGACGGCTTTGTAGCGTGCAGTCTGAGAGCTCCAGAGAGATCTCATTACATTTACAGGGTTCGGATAGGTAAAGCGTAGTAGCCCGTATACGTCCCGCAGAAATTCGCTTAAATACGGTGCCATACTGAGACAGGCCTTAGTGGAACACGATTCTCGAATTCTTGCCCTTATTCTTTATTTCTTAACATCAGTAAACATCTAAATTGATCGTTTAGTTCCATAGATGCAGTTTAAAATATACTACAGCTTTGCAATTCCACCAAATTGACACACGATTCTATTTTGGTGCGTTCCAGTCTTCGATGTAGTTTGCGTTGGTTTATTTCGATTGGTGTTATCATGGAGGATCTATTGTTCATCACTCGTTTTAAAAGACAGACGATGTCCTACGTTTGAGACGCATATCGCATATATTAATTCGTTGTGTAAGTTGTGGTGGATCACATGACCTAATGAGCATTTTCACCAACTGAACAAAAATACAGCACCTATGACAGAGAATTATAGGCTGCATATAAAACAGTAAAATTCTTTGTCATAGGTGCTGTATTTTTATTCAGTTGGTGTGAGTTTCTTTGTAAAGGTTGTAGTGAGTTGTCCGTCACTTGATGAAGTGCTCCTCCTACAAAGGAGAGCTTCTTAACGAGTAGACATTTTAAGTGTTTATAAATTGTTATGAGAGATACACTTCAACTCTCTTCAATCTCTCGCACAAGTATAACTTTGATTTGATTATCATCAACTTAAGTTAGTCACCTTTGAGTGAAAAATCTTCACAATTGAATTTTATAAATTTGTGAGCCTCAACAGCTTTCTTCCCTTTACCTTTTTTTATTTAAATTTATTAATATTGTGATCTTTCATATTGACAATATGTGTCCAATGATACAACCGTATCTATTTATTATTTCATTTAATTAAGACCTAAAGCGCACTTCTCTTCAGTCTGCTGAAGGTAGTCCTGTCTTCCAATACATTGGTCATTAATGTATTTAGATGGTTCACTTTCTTGTCTCACTCTAGGCATGGCAAGATCGTAGTGCAGTCTTTCGTTTGTAAAATACCACGGTGCATCTACAATCATGCGTAATGTCTTAGATTGGAATCTTTGTAAGATCTCAATGTTCATTTACAGTTCAGTTTCTCACAGTCGTTCATATGAAATGTCTAATTAATTAGCTACAAATGGCAAAACCACTCCACCAGCCGGAATACAAATGAAGATAAAGTTGATGCGAACTATAATTGAAGTGCAATAGTGATAGAAACGTCACAAAACAGGACACCTCACCAAATAGTTTACTGGGGAAGTACTTCAAAACAAACATAACGCTACAAATTTTTTAAAAACGAAATTACTTTCATGCCAACCTAATACATTATGTAATGGAATACAAATTGCCAACAATTTTATAAGGTAACACGAAACACCTTATAGTACGTCATTTGTACACTGTTCTACATAATGAAGAAATCTATAACTATCATTTATTTATTGTTTTAAACCATTTTTATAACTCGTACATTCTCGTAACATTCATTTTTGGCACATGTGTGTTTTTTTCGGCATATAAGCTTTTGATGTGCGCTTCAAATTTGTTTTTATTCCCAAAAACCCTTCAATAACATCAAAACATCAATTCTAACATCATTTAATATGACTGATCTGTCTAATAACATCAATTGAGTCAATTAAAGTCATTAATCAATTTTATAAATACCTAAAGATGAACTTGTAGTGCTTTGTTTCTTTTCCTCTGATTTGGAATCAAAGGAAATCAAACAATTTGTACGCTTTCCTTGGTGTGGTAACGATAATTCCCCTCACAGCAAGTTATCCTGATGGAGGTGATGTCACAGATTCCAGGCATCATCTGACCGAGTCTTCTCCTGGACTCCTGGCTCCGGAAACGTCAATGACTGGCAATCATCTCGAAGTTCCCCGGCAGAGTGACAACATGTCGAATCTTTTGAGTCCTGACATTCTGAACCAGAGAAGAGGTTAGTTGGACCAATATTTCAATGTCATTTTAATATACAGGATATTTGGCAGCAAGGTGCAAGTCCCTAAGAAGAAGAAAGTTGACACAATTTAGAACATTTTGAGCCATTTGTTGCTGCTATTTTTATGTTATTTTTATAAAAACCCAATTTCTGACAGTTAAATGCCAACAGTGTCACAGTTTAAGTTGGTATGTTAATTGTTTCCTTTTTTGGCGTCTGTCAGATGTGTACCTAAACTAATAAATCAGATTTCAAGCATCTGTGTTATTTAAAAACAATACTAGACGCTTTTGAAGTAACATGCTCGGTTATAGGCTTTGTCCTCATTTTTTAGTGGTCGATTTTTCAATTGTTGATTGAAATTGATGTTAATAAATGTGTATTGGCGTGTCTATTTTATTAAATATCGAAATGTTGACGGAGATATAGCAATTAAAATTTTGAATTGTAGTTTTAGCGCTAGAGATGGTCGGCCATGTTTGTATGACGTGAAATGCATTTTAACGTCAGTTATTTTTTGAGTAGGTCAGTGCTGTGGTAATGTTTTGTAGCTGTTGGTAGTCGAAATAATCAAGTCGAGTCAAATAATAATAAGTTTTTATTTTATTTAACCCTGTTACGGCAGACACAATATTGATATTTGATTGTTCCTTGAAATAGCTGTAAATAATATTTGATATTTTGATATATAAATACATATAGCAGAGATTTATGAGCTGTAAGGTTGGTAACCTTGCACAAGGATTGTGATGTCACATGCAGTGGGAATGTGTACAATGTTGAATCTCTTTAATAATTAAAGAGACAAAATGACTTTTTTAATTGTTAATATCTCTTTAACATATAAGGAGTTATTAAAAAATAATTGAACATTTGAGGTTCTAGTAACCCACTTTATCAATATATAGTACAGTTTTATAGAAATTAAGACATAGGACACAAGCCCTTTGGCCTTTCTTTCAAGGTGTCATTTAGGCTGATATCTTACCAATTCTCAGAATTATAGCTTACAAGCCAAATTAAGAAAGAAAAATTAAGTGATAAATAAAACAAATAAATCATAAAAATAGCAGTTAGAAATAAAAAATCGTACTTTGACTAAGACATGTATGACTCAAAATGTTGTCTCAAGTGTTGTGTATATATGTAAAGGATTTGCGACGGCAGCCTTTTTTCTACAGAGTCGTGGCTCATTCTGGAATGTTGCTTTATAAACACTAATAATTCATCATCTCAATTTACTCTTATTTATCTAGGTAGTAGACGTCCAAGCATCTTACCTGTGCCAGACATGTTCACCAGTTCGTCCTTCAACATCGCAAACGACGAACCGGCCGACGAAGGTGACGAAAGTGATGACGAACTGGACGATGACGTACCCTGGAGATCTCCAAGCGAAAAAATAGCGTAAGAACTTCTAAATTATTTACCCTAAAAACTTTTTTCTTAAATATTTAGCTTTCCATTTTATATTTTTGATCTTTTTTAAAATACGACTTATTTTTGAATTTTTGGTGACTTTGCATTTTCACTATTTTGGCTTTACTCTTTATGGGTTTAAAATATTTAAGAAATTTAAATTAATGAAGAGATGTACGAATATATAAGTATGATTAATTAATGTCTAATTGTTTTGATAGTACTCAGGTAGTTTCACACTTGCTAGCTTGTTACAAGCTAATTAAAGTGATACATTTCTACCTGGATGCTTGCACATTTGTACATACAAATTAGATATTTACAAAATAGCTGAATTTCCTTATATATTTAATATTGAATGTCACCTTGCACTTACGAGTGTTATCCTTCTCAAAGCACGATATCTTCTCGCTTACATGTACTCGTATACAGGCCCGGAGAGAGCTTTCATGGGGCCCGGATTAAAAATATATCTCGTAGCACACATTTAGTTAAATTAAAAATTAAAATTTATTAATTTGAAATTGGGGCCCCACTCAATACGGCCCTGCTCGTACATATATAAGTTACGGTTCCTCTAATTAATATAAACCAGATTTACTATATCAACCGTAACATATGTATGCATATGTATTAAATACTCAATTTAGCACAAATTTAAATATAGATAAAGCACATATTTCACGTCGACATGTGCTTTCAACTTGCTGTTCGGCAAATCATTATCAGAGCTTTAGACATGTTTAAACAAGTATGATCTGGGTCCATGAGTTGAACATTTATCTGACTCCTAAAGTTTATATGGTTTAAATAGCTCAATCGTGTGCAAAGTTATTAACGGTTTTAAATTTGAAAACATGGAGTGCTAGTACAAAGTTGTAAATCGATTGTCATTTTAGTACACTGTCGCCATCTATATCTAACTATAAAACCATGAAGTAATGTTTCAGAAAGTACTACATTCAACGAAATCAAGCTTTTTAACTCGGTATAACGTATCAACATTTCTAAGGGTTTGTCATAAATAAAGGTTATAAAATTTATGACAAACCCTTAAAAATGTTACCAGTCATATAAAAATTGGAATTTAACTAAAAAATATAGCAATATTCATTTTCGAAACTTATTTTGGCGGTTCCAAATCATTAAAAGTCAAAGGAAGAAAGCTTAAAATGTAGATACGTTATTCATCTAACTAATTGCAGCTTTAGATTTTGATTCGCGTTTATAGTTACTTACATAAAACGATTTACACATAAAAAAAAAACATGGTTTTTTTGATAATATTTAACCTGCTGTGTAGTATCGCCTTCTATATTTCGCGAGAAAAACGGCCAAGTATCGTTTCACCTTAAATAAAGGTCGGTGTAGGATTCTTATGTTAAAAATACAAAATCTTACAGTCAAAATTTGAAAATTTAGTATCGCAAGGAGTAATAAAACTTTTACTAAGTATACAGGATAGTAATAAATATATATCTTTCAAGATAATCGTAGGAAAAGTGATTCTTGGGAACGTCCTTAAGCTCGGTCGAAAGCTTTTATATTAAGCGTATAATATAAAAGAGCGCCCTTATAAAGTAAAAATAAGGTGCATTTATCTATGACTAAAGCTCTGATAATGTTGCCGCCCCACCCCCTGCTTAAATAATTCTATAAAACTCCTTATATTCTACATAATATATGTGATTGTTTGTATATTTACTCGTATCAATACACCCCCCTCCACTTCCACTACCCCCCTACACCTACACAAGAGAAAACAATTTGATGTGTTCTCCAGCAATAAAATCCATTCCTATTTGCACTTGATGTTACCCCTCAGTCTTTCCAGTGACAATGGTTTGCACACGTGTACGTCAAACAGCCAATGTGAGAGAAATGTGAATGGTGAATTATCACCAGGATCCCACGACCCTTTATCACGACCCTTTGCATGGCATGAGGAATGCGCCCGGTGAGTGTGATCTGATTTTTTTTAAGTTTAAAGAATTTAAATCATTCAATTCAACTGTGGAAGTCTTCTCTGTTAATTAAATGAAATAAAAATGAATTGTTAATCAGGTCGATTTCGTATAGAGTTCGTAATGAGTTCAGTTGTGTCCAGTGAGTACATAGCAGAGGAATAAAACCTACGCCAGCGCACGCTGCGGATAAATCAAACATTAAAGGAGACTGTTTTGCACCTAGGTGTATTAGAATATTGTTGGCAATTCATTGGAATCTTTAAAAATAATCAAATCAATAAAGCAATACTATCAGAACTAAATTTATTTTGTTTTACATACCAAAAAAATAATTTTAAATAAAAATCTTTAACAATTTAAGTTTATTGTTATAATTTCAAAGAGCCTCCTTTAATATTTGGCGTTGCTGTCGATCATGGTACAAAATATAGATCATAACTGATTTAATAACATCAAAGGTAGCTCACAAAAATATGCATATTTTAAATAAATAATATTTTTAAATTTTATACATTTTTTATTATATTTTACATTTGCATTCGTCAGGTTGGTACATTGCTTTCCTTACATCTTCGCTTATATGTTTTAAACTTCTATAATTTTTTAATTAATTAATTAAACAAAGTTTATACTTATATAGAAAGGTATTAATATGTTAAATAAACATTACATTGGAGTAAAATTATTTTGTAAATATGTGAAAAATAGTTTTTATGTATTTGTGCACATCAAAAGCTTTTAAACCATTTTTTTTAATTTATATTTATTTTTGACAGAATTGTAAAAGGATTTCCGCCCGTTTCACCGTTTATTGGCGTCAGTCCGACTCTGTGTTACTTGCTAAAGGAAAAGAAACCGCTTTGCTGTCTACAACTTGCCCAGGTAATTTGTTCTGGTCAAAAACTTAATGTTACTAATAAAAATGATCAATTAAATTAATTTTATTTATTTCGCAGGTGTGTGAGCATTGTAGCTACCGCAACGCCAAAGAATACCAGTGGCAAAACAAGACAATAATATTAGCAGCTGATTACGCATCAAATGGGATCTACAACTTTATCATACCATTACGCGCACATTTCCGAACGAAGACAACGTTACATCCAATCATTTTGCTTCTAGAACGGAGACCGGACATAGCTTTCCTGGATGCCATTTCCTATTTTCCTCTGGTATACTGGATGTTGGGTTCTATAGACTGGTAAGACTTGAATTATTTTGGTTCGCATAAAAGTCAATTATTTGTGACCAAATCTGACCCCGTGTGACTTTTTTGCTTTCCCGAAATTAAAGTTTCCGCCTATAAAACTATTAAACTTGCCTTGTAAGAAAGTTTCTATATAAGAAGTAGGAACTGAATCTTAGAATTATTGTGGCAAGCTATAAACTGCGAAACTGGCATTTCGAGACACATCTATCTCCGGGATTCACCTTTTCATTCGATTAAACAAAAAACCAAAAAACAAATTTTGTCGTGCACTAATAAAACGGATTGGTTCAACGAAATGTACAAACTCATTTGTATTTATTAATTTAACATATGTGCTATTAGGCGTTACAATCTTCCGCTTTAAATTCATAGATCACATTTCATTTTCTTACATAAACCATATTACATTGTTAACACAACACATCAAGCTTCATCTCACTTGCCCTTTATTTCCATTCGCTTACTCGTTACTTCTGTCATCCATCTTCTTCACTTCTTCTTCCCTTGTAAGATGTTTATCAGGTCTAATTTACTTTCCAACTTCCCCCAACACCTACCTTTAATGTGCTTTAACTTTTCCTTTTCCTTGCCACATATTCTATATAGTTTATCTTCCTCTGCAACTCAGTATCTTCTTTTTCTTCCTCTTTCTTAATTCCGTAGTCTAAACCTTGCGATCCTTTTCTTTTCTTTACCCCCCATGTTTTTCCATTATTGCTACATTCTTCTCGTCCGTAACTGAGTATATCTGGTATTACATTTTGCTTCTTCTATCCTCTTGTTGGATTTCTAAATCGTTTTCTTTTATTACATTTAGTACCTCTCTTCCTTAATCTTTTCTTAATCTATTCTTAATCTTTCCTTAACTTTTCTATCTCCTCCGCCGCTATCTTGCTTATATTTAGAGCGGGTCTTTTACCCCGTTACTCTTTGAACACACCACCTCATCGTTTGCTATGACTATATTCTGTAATTTCCTTTCAGTTTGGATGATTTACTACGTGCTGGCATCACCTTAGCGGAAAACGTCGTTGTGGTAAACAAGGAACTCTCCAATTCTGCTGAGGAAGACACCTTAGCAGATTGCAACACTATTGTTGCAGTACAAACGATGTTTAAGTAAGAACTAATTAGAAATCTTTGTCATCATCCTCTAATTCATCGATCTCCCACTCCTGTTCCTTCAATTCTTCCACAAACGGTGTGACTTGAAGTGTGTTTTATTCTATGCGTCATGAAACGATCTGTTGCAGATTTTTCCCAAGTATCAAGAGCATCACCGAACTTTCCCAATCATCCAATATGAGATTCATGCAGTTTAGAGCCCACGACAAGTACGCCTTGCATCTCTCCAAAATGGAAAAGGTACTGGTCCTCGGCGGCCCCATATCCGGCCTCGGCCCCACTGGCGGCCCCCCTAGCGAGCCCCCGACGGAAGACGAACGGGTGCTCGCTCTGGTAAAACCAATCAGAAACCAAACATATCTAACTTACCTTAAAAAATACAAATCTGGCATTTTTAAAACTATATGTATATTGTATAATCAGTAAGATGGATTTTTTTTTTCTTTTTTATTTTTCTTTAATTAGTGTTTCTATTTTTTAGTGCATTTTTGAAGTTAAATGAACGATAAATTTTTTATATTGTTTGTTTTGATTGATGTTTGGTTTTTGTAGTGAAAACTTACCTATGATTGTGTCCAGTTTTTACAGTTTTATGAACTTATAATTTTTTATCTTCCATCCGGTACCAATTCTAATAAAATTTGTAGAAAACAACCCAATAACCATCAGACGTTGCTCTCTCAAATTTCTAAATGGCTAAAATTTTGTACTCAACCTAAATTCGAATAACAAAAATTGTTCCATCTTTATTAAATTAATTTTTTCTTATTCCCGTTAAACACAAAACATGAATATTCTTTTTTTAATGATTTCGTAATTCTAACATTATTAGAATAGGTAGTACATCGTTATATTTACGTAAAAGTTACGTTAAATACCTGTAACTGTCTTTAGCAGGTATTTTACGTATTTGAATGTAAAAAAAATAGCCTCGGGTCAATTACATTAAGGATTTACACACCCAATGCAACTTTTCTTATTAAAAAGAATTTCCCTTCCAAACATTCTGTCTTTCCGGCTTCTATAGGGTTGATTTTTCAATAATCAGTTAACAGGTAGCTTAAATTTCTCCATAACTGAACGTTAACTGACTATTTAAAAATATTCCCCCGGCTAGTATTCTAAACGAATGTAAAGAATGTTATCTACCTACTAGGCGTTACATATTGGTTGTGTACTTCACTAAAACTTTTCACATAAATATTCATTGAACAAAAATATATTTTTTATAGTTATACGGCTGTTTAATATAATGCTACATGTCTGTACTTTAATTTTCATTTAAATTTCTATTACAAACATTTTGCTTGTTGATGTATACATCATTATTACATAACAATACTCACCATTGATATAGTTAAGACGCAAACCCTTAAATAAAATTATCATATATTTCAGAAATATCTGAAATTTATATTAACTCAGTTTGAAATTTTTAATTTTCAAGCTTTGTGGATTTTCTGTAAGCAACTCATCTTTGAGCACGTTTAAAACGCCTTTTCCTCTTTTTATATCTATATCTCTCTCTCTCTCTCTCTCTCTGCAACCACGATTTGAATATTTATTAAATTAATTTACTTTATTTCTAACGGCAATTAATAAAATCATTTACAATTTATTTAGGTACGTATTTTAGGCTGTATTTTGTAAGTCGTGCCAAAGTTACATACATAGTTTTACATATGTACATATTAGCTTGTGTTCGGCATGGGTCATTGTTCGTTTTGCCACCTCTTCACTGTTGCCATCTCGTAAATGAATGTTAATAAAAATATAACACAATTCGTATATAACATACTTAGGTATTAGCATTAATTATGCATGTTATGTTCTAAGATCCTAGAAGTTATTTAATTATTAACAATTTTATATTTTCCAGTTCTATTTTATTCTATAATTAGAAATAGAAATCAAATTCATTTTATGTATGTCCATTTTATGGATGTTTCAATAAGAGCTGTCATTTTAAATCAATAGAAAAACGCTATATTTCCATGAAAAGAGGTGATATTTTTATTTTAATCTAGTACAAACTCTGAGGTTAGTAATAAAACACAATATCTACTAAATAACCAATGGGCTTGTGTCCTCATTTTTTAGTGGTCGATTTTTTAATTGTTGATTGAAATTGATGTTAATAAATGAGTATTGGCGTGTCTATCTTATTAAATATCTAAATGTTGACGGAGATATAGCAATTAAAAGTTTGAATTGTAGTTTTAGCGCTAGAAATAGTCGGCCATATTTGTATGAGGTGAAATGCATTTTAACGTCAGTTATTTGTTGAATCGGTATTGTTCTGTAGCTGTTGGTAGTCAAACAATCAAGTCAAGTCAAAGAATAATAAGTTTTTATTTTATTTAACCCTGTTACGGCAGACATAATATTGAAATTTGATTGTTCCTGGAAACAGCTGTAAATAATATTTGATATTTTGATATATAAATACATATAGCAGAGATTTATGAGCTGTAAGGTTGGCAGCAGTTGTGATGTCACATGCATTTGGAATGTGTACTACGTTGAATCCCTTTAATAATTGAAGAGACAAAATGACTTTTTTAATTGTTAATATCTCTTAACATATAAGGAGTTATTAAAAAATAATTGAACATTTGAGGTTCTAGTAACCAACTTTATCAATATATAGGACAGTTTTGTAGAAATCAAGGGATAGGACACAATTCCATTCTAACTGGTTATTTACATGCTAGGAACATAGCTCTTTACCTTTCATAGCACTAAAGAAGAAAAGAGATAGAAGATAAAACGCCTGAAAGATGAACAGTCCTACCCAAAAACAGCTACATAATATCATAAATTTGTTCCTTTCTTAATATATCAAAACGTCAGAATTTTCTAATTAAAATAAAACTGGGAACAATAATTATGCAACTAAATACCTGATTGTAAATCTAGTGATATTATTACAAAGCATGAAAGCATACAAAATTTAGTAGTGTTGCTTGTTTTGGTATATGGAGATATTTTAGAGAATAGAGTCTAGTTGAAATTTGGTAATAGTTTCTCTAATATTCAAACCAAATGTAAAATAAGTTGTCTATCTGTTAGGCGCAGGTAATGCACGCAAATAGTTAAGGCATGTTTATAATTTATAGTACAAAACTTACTGATATACTACTCACGCTCAAATATTGCCGCACTTTCTTTTAACTAATAATAAGGTAAACTGCTTGAAAAGTAGCATGTTACGCATTTAATAATACATTCTACTTTTATATCTAGTCTAGTCACTATATAGACAAAATTCAATAACTAAAATTAATGATTGTAACAAAAACTCCTAAATGCAGTAAACACATAATATGATATAATTAGAAAGGTAATAATTGGTTGCATTATTGTTTAATTAACGACTTTGTTTATCGTTTCAGCGAGAAAAGGAACGAGGATCTCATATTTCGTACATGTTCCGTCTTCCCTTTGCTGCTGGATCAGTTTTTAGTGCCAGCATGTTGGACACACTGTTGTATCAAGCTTTTGTTAAAGATTATGTTATTACGTTTGTGCGATTGCTTCTTGGAGTTGATCAAGCCCCTGGATCTGGTTTCTTAACTTCTGTAAGTGTAATTGTTTAATGCATTTCAGATTCAAGCTAAGAACACAACCACAACACCCTGTAAAGTCTTTATTGCTTGTTATAATTATTGCCTGATAATCAGGCGCGTAAAAACAGGCAATGATCATAACAAGCAATATTATAACAGGAATGTAATTATATTATCAATTTTTACTAGTTAAGAGCCTAATCTACAATTATTTATATAGTTTATTTATAACACAACATTCTTTACAATAATAAAATGATTTTTAAGTAGGCCTCTTATATTCTCGGTTAGTTTTGAAATTGTTATTTAGTGGTATATATATATATTCTAAATAAATGGGCTTGTGTTCTCATTTTTTAGTGGTCGATTTTTCCATTGTTTATTAAAATTGATGTTAATAAATGTGTATTGGCGTGTCTGTTTCATTAAATATCTAAATGTTAACGGAGATATAGCAAGTAAAAATTTGAATTGTAGTTTTAGCGCTAGAAGTGGTCGGCCATATTTGTATGACGTGACTGCAGTTATTTGTTGAGTAGGTCAACGCTGTGGTAATGTTTTGTACCTGTTGGTAGTCGAAATAATCAAGTCAAGTCAAAGAATAATAAGTTTTTATTTTATTTAACCCTGCTAAGGCAGACATAATATTGAAATTTGATTGTTTCTTGAAATAGCTGTAAATAATATTTGCTATTTTGATATATAAATACATATAGCAGAGATTTATGAGCTGTAAGGTTGGTAACCTTACACAAGGATTGTGATGTCACATGCATTTGGAATGTGTACAACGTTGAATCCCTTTAATAATTAAAGTGACAAAATGAATTTTTTAATTGTTAATATCTATTAACATATAAAGAGTTATTAAAAAATAATTGAACATTTGAGGTTCTAGTAACCCACTTTATCAATATATAGTACAGTTTTATAGAAATTAAGATATAGGACACAAGCCCATTAAATAAATTAGTTAAGACTACAACCTATTAACATATACTAGTTACATATATGTTTTAGTAATTCCAACTGTGTTACTAGTCTGATATAAAATCAATTACAGATACGAATACAATTCTATAAATAATACTAATGTTTATATTGTCAGGGCTTTCACTAGAGATTTATTTAGTGAAGAACTCAACCCGTTAAATATTTTGCCTACATATCAGGCGTTTATTTATTAATTTTATTTACTATTTCTTTTAGATGAAAATCACAAAAGAAGATATGTGGATTCGAACATATGGTCGATTATATCAAAAGCTTTGTTCAACAACATGTGAAATACCAATAGGCATCTACCGGACCCAGGATACAAGTTTATCGGACTCTTCGCATGTGAGTATGAAACGCGAGCAAAACTGGCCCTGGTCCACCTGCGTGCGAATGCGACCATCGGTGAGTTATCAACAAAATAATAAGAAATTTAAAAAATTAATAAAACACACACACATACCCACACATATTAACAAAAACATACAGTTGTTTATTAGGTATCACCGTACAAAATAACATTAAAATAAAACTAAAAATCTATCATTAAAATATATTTGTAACATGTTATTTGAAAAACACAATATTTCTTACTGCTTTTTTGTTTTAAACCTTTTATATTATTTATATATTTTATACGCAAAATTTATACAAAAGGTTCAAGCTAATAGAGTGATATTTCAGGCCCCCAGACCTAGGTCAATTTAGCAAAGCTGAAATTTTGAACCTAAATAGCAATTTCAGCTTTGCTAAAACTATACTGGTCGGGGGGCTGTGGGGATCTCAATATGTAATGCGTATATATCAAATATACAATAATTTCAATTTGAGTATATACAAGCTAACTCAAAAACACATCAAAATTATTTAAAGTATATTTTTGCACAGGCCTTTTAATGTTTATATAATTATCTGAAAGATTTTAATTTACTTATTAAGCCTCATTCCCACTCACTGTTTTGAAATTTAATTTACTGTTTTTATATAATATTGTAATCTAGATTTCAGGTTTTCGTTTAAGCATTTCTTTTCACATTCGTGTTTTAATTTAAGTTTAGTTAATTTAGTTGGTGCGTATGCATCGTTAGTAATATAAATTTTGACAGTTCGACAAAATTGTATGTGAAATAATTAAAATTGCTATTCTTAATAACAATTAGTAATAGAAATTGTTTTCACTTCTATATTTTTCAAAAACTGACATTAAACTTCTTTTAAAAATAAATCCAACTGCATTTTGACAAATGTAACATTTTGGAGGTTATAATATAATGTAGTTTTTCTTAATTAAATATTTTTAATTTATTTTTAATAAGGTTCTAAAAAAAACTAAGAAAACTTAAAAAATAAATTAAATTAAAAATGGTACTGTGAATGCCATATGCTAAACAATTTAAATTAAATGTAAAATACAAAATTAAATTAAAGCAATGAGTGGGAATGATACTTAAAACCCTGCTTAAAATTTCTCTTAAAAATATTTTTCAAAAATTTTCACAATTTCTTTAAATCCAATTTTTATCACCTTCCTTTAAAGCACTTAATAATAAAAAAAAATATTAACAAAATAATTTTAAAAAATAAGACACTGTGCGCTTAAGACTTCCTAAAATAGCTTTTCTTAAGACAAAAACTTTTTCACTATTTACTGAAAACGTATATTTTTATAAATGTATTTCAAAATGTGTTTTCTTTTCTTCAAAAACATTCAAAAATACAAGTTTTTCAAAATATGATCGCACTCGCACGTAAGGTATGAGAAAACTCAAAATTTTTAAAAATTCTAGGCATGTTACACTTCTGTAGGAAGAGTTAAAAAGGCATGAAAAATTTACTTTATAGTTTTTAGTACTTTTTCTCTTTTTCTAAGCAGCCCTCTCTCTCTCTCTCTCTCTCTCTTACATTTCTGTTTTTTATTCATTTAATTTTTATTTATGGAAATACATTTACTAATGCCAACGCTAAAATTATTGAACAATTAAGCTTACTAATTTCATGTGGATCAGTTTGGGCAACATTGCTTCAAAACAATACTGTAACTTGTGTTGCTTGTTCTTTAGGCGTCTAAACTTTTCATTTATTTAGTTAAGATCTCAACCATTTTAATATATATACTGTTATTGAAATGCAGTACTGTTACACCATAAGAACTACCAATATTAGTAGGAGTAAGTCTGTGATAGAACTACTACTTAAAGTCACCCAGTTCACTCGTATATATTGGAAATATAATATATAGTTTACGAGATATAAGCGCAATAAAATTTGCTATTTGTTTACCGATAGAATTCATAATTCACGTTAAAATGTTTAACTCTAGAAATTTGCCACAAAATTTCTTATAAATTTTTAATTTTATTTACAAATAACTTTTTTTTTGCACGATAAATTTTTGTAGCAAAACTAGAAATATTAGCAAAAGTAGAAATATATTTATAACTATTATTTTTGTATGAAAATGGGCAAAAAACAAATCTGTGTTATCTATTTTTCGCCAATTTTGGTTACTTTTTTCTATGCCGCTTCTCTATTGTCGCTAGCTTGATGAAGATGCCGACTCTGATCATGGTGTACAGGGTGGTTCCAAGTCTGGTGGTGCAAAATCATCAAATGTTGGAGTCACGTATCGACCTCCACCAACACCGACTAGTTGTCTAGGGGGTTGCTCGGATAACAACCCTAATTCTGTTGTGAGTAAACTATATGTGTGAATTGCACTAATGTGTTACCCCCAACATCCAATTTATTTATTTTATTTTCATTTTTTTGATATGCACAACAAGAAATATTTTTATATTTGTTTTAGTCGAGTTGTTATATTCCTTAAGATATATACCTGAAATACTGAAACTGAGCTGAAAATAAATGATACTGCTTTTGTATTTAAACGAAATAGGTATAGCAGTCAAAACTATACTATTTTGACTTGAAATGTCCAATTACTTTTTAATAGTCAGTTTTGACGCTTCAATCATTAAGAGGTTATATACAGTTAGAATTTTCAAAAAAATCTATTTTTTTAATTTCATTTTCGTAATGTACATATATTTAAGCACACACACAGAAAATTTCAAGTCAATCCGGCGATTATTTTCGAAATTATGTAAGTTGAAAAAACAATTTTTTTACTCCATGTAAAGTGCTTCTGAAAACTGTGTTTCTAAAGTCGATGACAAAGATTTCTCGGAAACGGCTGAACCGATCAGTCCCAAATTTTAACACAAGCTTCTTAAGTATATTTTTTAGTAATTAATTGAAGGTTTTTTCTCACCGATAAACATTTTTCTTTTTATAAACAATTTAAAGCCAAACTTTGGTCAAAAATCGATTTTTTTTTTTAAGAAGCCGCCATTTTGTCAAAAAAAAATTATTTTAATTATTTCTTCGATTAATTACAAGATTATACATTACTTTAACGGAATCCGTTTGGTTTTTTCATTTTACATGATCCAGTCTAGAGATATAGTGGTCTCCGCAAGATGCCTTTTTTGAGAGGAGCTCTAGAAGATCAGTTATAGCAGCTTTTAAAATTATTATTTTTACAAATACAAAATGTTAAAATACAGTTAAAAGTTACCATAATATATGTACAAAATTTTACATTAATACATGTAATAGTCTTCTCAGGAAAAATTCTTGAAAAATCGACTGACTGTATATAACCCAAAGAATTCAAAGTTATAAAAAATAAGTCGATTCTTATTCTCTTCTCTTCTACGAATTGCCATCTCTTTTATACAACAAAGTGTGAAAGAAACAAAACAACAAACTAATTTCGGTGTTAGGTATAATAGAATATATATATCTAGGATAAACAAAAAACTATAAGTCGTTATCTATATTAGATTGGTTATATTCAATGGCAGATCTTCACGCATGCGCAAAGAGCCTCCGAAAAATCATTTAATATTTTTTTTACATAATCGGCTTGTGTCCTATGTCTTAATTTCTATAAAAGTGTACTATATATTGATAAAGTGGGTTACTAGAACTTCAAATGTTCAATTATTTTTTAATAACTCCTTATATGTTAAGAGATATTAACAACTAAAAAAGTCATTTTGTCTCTTTAATTATTAAAGGGATTCAACGTTGTACACATTCCAAGTGCATGTGACATCACAATCCTTGTGTAAGGTTACCAACCTTACAGCTCATAAATCTCTGCTATATGTATTTATATATCAAAATATCAAATATTATTTACAGCTATTTCAAGAAACAATAAAATTTCAATATAAAGTCTGCCTTAGCAGGGTTGAATAAAATAAAAACTTATTATTCTTTGACTTGACTTGATTATTTCGACTACCAACAGCTACAAAATATTACCACAGCACTGACCTACTCAACAAATAACTGACGTTAAAATGCATTTCACGTCATACAAATATGGCCGACCATTTCTACCGCTAAAACTACAATTCAAACTTTTAATTCCTATATCTCTGTCAACATTTAGATATTTAATAAAATAGACACGCCAATATACAATTATTAACATCAATTTCAATCAACAATTGAAAAATCGACCACTAAAAATTGAGGATACAAGCCCATTCATTTTCAAAAACTAAAAAACTAAAAACACTTTACTATTTGCAGCCTGAATCCAATTATTACCTTTAAAACTAGGTTTAAAGACTTTCCAATTACTTGATTCGCCACTGTATATATATATGGTAACTATAAACTATAACTAAACATAACATAATGTAAAATTTATTACAGATTTATCATATTCCACTACCTCAAACAGTAGAGAACAATTATGACATAAATGAAACAATGGTATTTGTAGTAACTAACAAAAAATCCATCTAATATTTTCCAGCGCATGACTACTAAACCTTCTAGTTCAAAAAGCATGTTCTGCATATAACTAATTATATAATAGCTTAGTAGCTAACTAGTTTAATAGATAAGTTACTTAATATAGAGCATAGTGCATATATCTGCTAAGTGAGTAACTAAAATTGTTTCTTATAAAGTCTTGAAGTGCTACAACGTCGTACTTAATCTCGTAAAGCATCTAAAACGCGAAACCCAGTAAACTATAAAACCAATTTTTGTTGAACTAGTCATTAGTAACTGAAGATTATCCTTTTTAATAGTGTTTACTTGGAAAGTACAAACTTGCCTGAACAACCAGATTGTTAACAACATATTTAATAAAAAAATAGTGTTAGTTTTGTATGATCTTAAGTGCTACTGATATTCTAGCAAAAGAACGCACTAGAGCACAAAAATTTGACATTTGACGAATGTTTTCATGCACTGAACTTAATTCATAGGGCTCACTTGATAAATTTGTGCACTTATTTATTATTTATAAACATGTTTATAATTTTCTTGTATATATTTTTGTTTCAGTACTCAATGAATTTGGTAGATGAAGCTAGAGACAACCATGCGCAACAAATTGAACGCGCTGAAATCGCAAACTTAGTAAGATCAAGAATGGAGTCCCTGAATCTACCAGGCATTGACTACGATGACGTGAGCGAAAAGAGAAGTAACTTGTCTTACGTTATTATCAATCCAAGTTGTGATCTAAAACTGGAAGAAGGCGATATCATGTAAAGCCTTCCAAAATATTACAATCACATCTTGCCAATTTCAAAATTTTAATAACGTGTTTGGTATTTTAGATATTTAGTTCGACCAAGTCCATTTTCTGCGCAAAAAACCTTTGAACGTCATAACAGCAGAAGAAAATCAAATATTAGCTTCTGTTCGCAAACTTTAATTCAGCAAATGGCTGCTGCATCTCAGGGCGCTGGTAGCCGTCGTGGTTCCGGTTTAGGGTTGTCCAATTTCCCATCTCCCCGACCTCCTCCATTGGTAACCACTAAATCGAACTCACTATCGCTACCAGATAGTCCCACGGTAGCTGGACAAGCTAGAGGACGTTCCAACTCGCTGCGAGTTGTTGACGATATCCTTCTAAGAAGGTCCAACAGTTTAAGACAAGGTCTCGTAAACGCAGGAGCCGGAAGAAGGAAGAGCAGTTTAGAAGAAATTGGTATCTCTCATTTTACCTCGCTAATGCAAGCTACCAACCATTCAAATCCGATCAAGATTGCTTTGAATGGTAGCATAGGTTTGGAAGTGACACCACCGGAAGAAGGATCTAGCCCTAGCATCGCTAGCAACACGGGGCTGCTGACTGGGATGTCACATCGAGTGGATATGAGTCCCAGTCATGGAGTCAACCCTGCTCTCGGTGGAGGACTTGTAACGCAGTTAAGTAGTAGTACTCTAGGGATATCCATGCCTCCTCCTGGATATGGTGAGTGCAGCAGTTCACAACAGAATATATCATTAGCGCCATCTCCATCTAGTCAAACCCCTGACCCGCAACACCTGCAGGGGACAATCGTATGATATCACCTAATGTGGGGGCGGAGACTTAGCAGTGTTGTTAGAAATAAATGGCTCTAATTCAAAAACACACCCCTTAAGTTCCAAAGTAACTTAAAAGTCTTTATTGTGAAGGAAATTTGGAAATTGGTAAGATAAATCTTATAGATACAAACTCTCTAAGAAAGCTAAGCTCGAATTTTGAAAGATA
The DNA here is from genome assembly GCA_963678705.1 of Panorpa germanica. Lineage (NCBI taxonomy): Eukaryota > Metazoa > Arthropoda > Insecta > Mecoptera > Panorpidae > Panorpa > Panorpa germanica. The sequence goes on along the minus strand of OY783223.1, from coordinate 4,242,498 downwards.
AACAAACATTTAAAAAAGAAAAACTATTATAAAATATTGGCCTTACAAGAGACTTTAGTAAAGAGTGATAAAAAACAGTTAAGAAGAAAAAACATATTAAAAAAAATAATAATATATGTATTATTTTGTAAATATTAGTCTATATATATATTCGTATATCTGTGTTAGATCATATTTATTATTTAGTCAAAGTGTAGGTAAGTAAAAAAGTCGAAAGATCCGGTTTACGTTCTAAAGTAGTCGAAAAAACCGGTTTCGCTTTCTAACATAATCGAAATAACCGGTTTATTTGATAAACTAGTCCAAGTAACCGATTTATTTTATAAAGTAGTTAAAAGAACCGATTGCAAAGTAGTCGAAAGAACCGACTAGTCCAATACGACTAATTTTATTTATTTTCTTAATAAATAAATAGTTAAATGTGGTGTTTAGACTATATAGGTAAAAATTGATCACAAAGAAATAGAGGAAATTTCTAGAACGTAATCTTTTTAAATATATTGGATTGTATTCCATATATCCCAGTAAACAATTTGGTGAAGTGCTCTATTTAGTGACGTTTCTCTCACTATTTCACTTCAATTATAGTTCGCATCAACTTTATCTTCATGTGTGTACAGGTGGAGTAATTTCGCCATCTGTAGCCGATAAAGTAGACATTTTATATGAAAAAATGTGAGAAACTGAACTTTAAATGAACTCTTTTATGACAAAAAAATCATGACGTATCTTCAATATGATGTCAAAGTGACTCCAAAATGTTTACTGGGATATATATATATATATATATATATATATATATATATATATATATATATATATATATATATATATATATATATATTTATATAGATGGAGTTATAGTCCATCATATTTAAACAGTAAATTATAATTTACAGTAAGTCTAGGTTATAAAAGTACTTATCACTTAAAATCGAAAACACAAAATTAATTGAAAATGGAAATATTTTGATATCAAAAAGAAAACAAATATAAATGGCATGCCACTTTAAAAAGGTTTGTAAAATTGAAGTGAATCTTTAAAAGCTTGCTTTAGTATCATTGGTTGCATTAGCTATTCAAATTTTTAATATTCCCATTTTCTTTATATTTTATACTTATAAAAATATTTTATACATAAAATTATAAAAAAAAGAGAGAGCTCAATATAACAACAAAAATAAATAGTTGTAAAATAGTTCTAATATTATATTTTTCTTTAAAAACAAATATAAAGTAATATATAAAAATAAATAGTAAAAATGTTGAAAAATGCATAACAATGCCAAAAACGTTACAAAATACTGTTATCATTTAACCATCAGGTACGTTGAAAGAGGGATCAAGTATTGTAGATAAATAGATAGAGATTTATAGATAATTATGAAAAAGTAAATACTTAAAAAGTAGCACAGCAAAAATTAATAATTAGAAAAAGAGAAAAATCTATTAGATTTAATGTTAAATGAAATTTAAATAGTATAAGAAAATTTCAATTATTACAGCTGTGTTTTACAATTTTCGTATAAATATTATCTCTAATTAATTTGTCTAATGTTCTAAACACACTCTGAACGCGCCCTAATTACTGCTGGAATATACTGTGTATGCTCGTTTAAGAATTCAAACAATTGTTCCTTGGGACCTACAGTGACCTGTAGTTGTGTTGTTGACACCTGTTAAGAAAACGTTGCAAATAATTAATAAGTTCTGTAAGTGTGTTGCAATATAAATTGAATATTAATTGCTTTAACAGTTGTTAGAATTTTCCTATAATCATACAGATATTTCTATACGCCAAATTAGTCCTTTATCATAACAGACAAATGGTTTTACCTAACCTCAAATACAAAATTTGCATGTGTGAACAGTGTAAATTAAAATCTGATTATTTGTGCAGTGTTTTTTTAGCCACTGAAGTAATCGGTGATTCTGAATAGGTGAGTCCTTTTTATTTTCTTATCTTGGTGATGGGTTTCGTGTATTTTGCAAACCTAAAATGTATTGTTTGTATCTCAGCTTCTTCATAACACAGCTGTAATAACATAGTTTAATGTAATTAACAATTCTTGTATATCTAAGGAATTAATATTGTATGTATATATATAAATTCATTTCACTGTACATAACCTTTACGTACACTAATTAATTAAAAATAATATATTTTTCTATTTCACATTTTTTCATTTATAATCTATGTTCATAATATATAAATCCCGTTCTTATAGTATAACTATTATATGTACTATATATAATATGTAAATTATAAATTAATAATTTGTATAACATCCTATAAGAGTGACTGAGAAATTATATAAATGTTAAAATGATTAGAAAATGAAAAATAAATATACTTTATATATTAAGAAATAAAAATTGATTTTTTTTAAAAATCATATTCAAATGTGGGTACATTTTAGTACCAATAATATATATGTAATAGGTAAAATTATTTTAGTTTTATAATATATTAATCTAACTCTATTATAGTCGCTATTACGCATAAAAATCGTACGCATTTGTACATATTATAAAGTATTGTAGATAGCCGTCCATCTCTACTATATATGTATATACATCGATCATCCAGATCTTTAGTTAGGCATCTGTCAAAAATTAAATGTCAGTTGAATATGATCTGTTTCAGTACTCCGATAATCAAAAAACGAAACTGCATAAATATTTAAATGTTATAAGAGATGCCTGACTAAGAAATTGGACGGTCGGCATGTTTATATATATTTATATATACAAGTGTATATATAACCCTATATATAAATATTAGACGCCTTATATATTAAGCATGACCATGTGTTTTGCATATCTCTAAAAGAAAATGAGCTATTACGTAGTTTTAAATTCATAGCAATGGTCCAAACTGTAATATACATAAAATAGAAGAATATAAAATATATAAACAATTGCCATTACATAATTTGTTCAATGCAGTTTATTATCACTGCTTTATAAATAACTTTATTGGATCGGCATGTTATTCAAGTGGTATTTTTTATTTATCAGGCGATTTCTTTTCTAATATTTTTTAGAGCTGGTGAAATATGTATATGTTATGACATATCAAGGTTGGTTACAGACCTGAAAATAGCTAAACCAATTGATCTATTTGAGCAAAATATTGTTTAGGGATAGTTTTATTTAAGTTAGCGTTATTATTTTTACTCTGTTGTTTTGGTTCTAAGAAACCTGGTCAGTAATTAATTTTATTAGAATCCAGTAAATTAGTTTATGAAATGGAATTAGGGTTCTTCGATGAATACATAGAGAGTTCATAGTTCACAAAAGTTTGTTCTTTGAATTTATTCCATGCTTATATCTATTCTGTAGCCAAATTCGCTAATTCTTATAGCGATAAACGTTGTCTTAAATAAAAAGTATTGACAATTCCATCTTCTGACAAAACCAGGGTCGTTTGGTTATTGATAATGTTAAGGAATCCAGTTACTGATTATTTTAATAAATGTAAACAGTTTTATGCACACAGTTTGGACACTTTTAAATTGAAACAACCAACAGTTGTTATCGAAACTAAATAAGCTGCTTCTTATCTACCAGAACGACAATATTTGTAAAATACTGGCAATATTTTACAATGCTGTTCATTTCACCTTTTCAAATTGTGAGTTGTCTCTAGGGTGCCAGTTAATATATCAATTTCTCTATTTTCTTTAAACTTTTGCTAATTGATTTATTTAAATTTCATTTTCCTAAAGTTCAACCTGTTCCGCAATGGGCTTGTGTCCTCATTTTTTAGTGATCGATTTTTCAATTGTTGATTGGAATTGATTAATAAATGTGTATTGGCGTGTCTATTTTATAAAATATCTAAATGTTGACGAAAATATAGCAATTAAAAATTATAATTGTACTTTTAGCGCTAGAAATGGTCGGCCAAATCAAATAATCAAATCAATCAAATAATCAAGTCAAATCAAAGAATAATAAGTTTTTATTTTATTTAACCCTGCTAAGGCAGACATAATATTGAAATTTGATTGTTCCTTGAAATAGCTGTAAATAATATTTGATATTTTTTTATCTATAAATACATATAGCAGAGATTTATGAGCTGTAAGGTTGGTAACCTTACACAAGGATTGTGATGTCATATGCACTTGGAATGTGTACAACGTTGAATCCCTTTAATAATTAAAGAGACAAAATGACTTTTTAATTGTTAATATCTCTTAACTTACGAGGAGTTATTAAAAAATAATTGAACATTTGAGGTTCTAGTAACCCACTTTATCAATATATAGTACACTTTTATAGAAATTAGGACACAAGCCCATTATATTTGCTTTAAAAATAAGAAAAAATATGAACTTAAAATATATAAACTATATAATTATTAGGAATAATTAATTAATTAAATATTAATATAAAGTGTGTATGAATATAAAATAACAATATCTGACTATATCAAAAGTTAAAAGAATAAAATATAAATAAAAGACTATAGATATAACTGCTTTGGTATGATTGCTTTATTGAAAATGATTAGATATCTAACTATATAAATAGAAAACAATATATAATATAAACAATGACAAAATATTAACGGCTTAATTGTTTAATTTATAATTAATTTAATAATAGTTTAAAATAGACACCATAGACGAGTACAGACATTGAACCCTTGCTAGTTCGAAGCTTTTTAAGTTAAGATTAACTTCTTTGTGTAATCAGCAAAGTTTCAGTAGTTATGTAAAGAATTAGGTTGTGTCCTGTTTTTTTTAGTGAATATTTTGAAACTATATATAAAAATGTATACATTGTATTAAGAATTTTTTTTAATCAATCTGAAACTATTTTTTCCTTTTCTAACGTTGTATGACGTCATTTTACCAGTCATACTCTATTATTATGGGACATGTTAGTTAACTCTTGGAATATTTTATCACTGTAATATTTATAATCAGTGTAAGCGTTCAAATCCACCAGATGATATACACAATCCATCTATTTAGTGGATCTAATTAATTGGGAAGTATGGAAATATCAAAACATGAAGTTTCTTTAATTTCGTGAATGAAAAATATAATTTGTATAGTTGATTTTACCACGGAGAGAGAAGTTTATAAAATTAATTTCGAAGGACACAACCCAGTTGATCATCACTTATTTCGGATGACTCCACATCTTGTTAATCCAGATTAGCAGGGGATGTTTAATTTAAAAATAAACTTATTATTTTTGCTATGATAAGCCTATTAGATACAGATCAAACACAAACCATAATTTCATAAAATTTAGTATATATAAAGTTATTATAGAAGTATTATTATTTTTGCAGGCGTATTTATTCCTTGTTTTTATTAAAAAATAATTTTGAATATTTTCTTTTTGGCTTTGTAGTAATTGTGAAACTACTCATTAACGGAAAGGTTTATGTAAATAATTAATAATTAGCATTAAATAATTAACGTAGAATTCGATAGAAAATATTGTGTTGTTTATTCTTTTTTTAAATTGAATTAATAATAGTTAAAAGTATTTAATTTTATTTAGAAAATACGTAAAAGAGCTCCTGCATTAATTTATAATTTTGCATAGAATTATATGATTGTATTTTTGACTTCATATTTCTTCGTCATACATTTTTTAAAATTGATTTTGTTATAATTAGTAGGTTGTAAATTGTCTTTTGCAGAGGGATGACTATTTAATACGTTACGCTATATATAATCCCTTTCTCTCCCATGACCTACCCATTATTTTAAGATTAACTTTGCCAAGAAGAAGGATTTTGACATCATATATATTATACATAAATGCTATATTACTGCTATCCTTTCCTTCTTATCATGTTATCTACATCTCCTACTTTCCCGCATAAGCGTGACATATTAAATGAACAATCTCATAAGAGTTTATCAATTTAAATTTTAAAAGTATTTAAATAGTTTTCAAAATTTTAATATAAAAATTTATTTAATAGAACTAAAAATATAATAATTTTGTATAAATATAATAAAAAAAAAAAATTTGATACAAGAAATCTATGTCATAGAATATATACTATAAAGTAGAATTAAAATATAAATCTAAAAAAATAATTATATGTAAAAATATTTAATTATGAATAAATTAACAATAAGAATATGTAATTGATTATTCTGCTATATATATTGTATAATATGGAACAGAAGATCTATTAAAGCCTAAATTATGTCTATATTAATTATGTATAAAAATGAAATTTACGTATATGAAAAACTATTTATTAAAATTTTGCATTTTTATTTTGTGTCTACTCGTATATGTCTTAATTAGATTTTTGTAAATATTATAATATAAAAAGTTAATTAAATGATATTATCTTTTGAAATACCTCAGATTACAATTTCATATATAAATTCGTACAATTTTGAAACGCATGGATACATTATCACACAATTATTATCAAAAACATTTAATAATGTGGTAAATTTTTAAAATATGTGCATCAATTTAATACAAATTTTACAAAAATAATATACACAGATGCATCCTTGAACTAGAACAAAATAAAGCAGGATTTGCTATATGGGATCAAATAAATTCAGGTAAATTTAAATAAACAACAAAGTATGCTTTACTCATGGTGAAATTTTAGCAATATTAAAAGCATTGGAAATTAATGAAAATATGAATAATAATAAAATTATAATAATAACGGATTCTTTAAGTGTTTTAAATAATTTAAATTCCAATGATCACAAATCAAATAATGATATTTTGACATGCAAAAATAAGGAGCTGTATTTGTATTTTAAAATTTATGTGGATACCAGGACATTGTGGAATAAAAGGAAACGAAATTGCAGATAAATTGACAAAGGAATCAATAAATTTGGAAATTGAGATGAAAGTGAAATTACCTTCATATGAAATTTTTAATATAGTCAAAAAATTAAACTTCAATTTGAGAAACACAGATTTCATTAACAAAAGTCAGAAAAAGGAAAGGATTATTGTATATGTTGCATCCAAATTTAAGTAAGAAAAGATGGTTTAGAAATGAGTCCCGCAAAATTATATCAACTATAATCAGAATCAAAAGTAATCATTGCAAAACTCCAGCTCACCTGTACAAAATTAATATTAAATCCGACGATAGATGTCAATGTGGTGAAGAAGGAACTTTGGATCATATTATATTTGAATGCATAAATTATAGTCTACAAAGATCAAAATTCAATAGCGAAATATTAGATGTGATTAAAACTGCTAATAATATTAAATTTTTGTTAAGTGATTCAAAACTAATTAGAGAATTATTTAAAGAATTATAAATTAAAAAAAAAATGTTTGAAGGTGGCTATGACGAATAAATGTTAACGCTAAATTAAATTAAATAAAAATAAATAAATTATAGAATTTTGATTAAAACAAGAAACAAGAAAAACTCGGATTAGCTCCATATATTCTGGGTTTGTTTGTAGTCGAGGATATGTAACCTTGACACCATAAAATCTGTTAACATATTACGAGGTTGTCGGTGATAGGACTACTGTTACGTCGAAATAGATCGACGTCAAATAAAGTAAATAAAGCGAAACTAATTATTACAAAATTGTAATCTGCAGTAATCAAAATTAATTTTTATAAATATATTTTTTGATATTTCTTTGTGCTACTTAATTTGTGTTTATTGTTATAGATATGATTGAATATTAATTTTTTTAAATTTTAGTGATTATTTTAAGCATATTTTGTAGGACGGCGGGAATTTCTATTTAGTTACTTTTATAAGAATTGATTTGTAATATTAGGATAATAATTTTTGAATTATTTTATTTGAGTCAAATTGAGCAATAATATTAAAGGTATATGAAGGATTCCATACACGTCCTAAGATGATTTTTCATAGTGTACGGTATACAATGGAGTCTATTTTAATTATTTAACACGCTCGTTTATTTATTTGTAAAAAGAAGAAAGAACAAGTATTTAATCTATTTAAAAAACGATGTAATTTTTTTCCATTTTAACATAGAGTCCTTCACATAACTTTTTTTAACTTCTTGTTTAATTTTGTATAATTTTTAGCTCGAATATAAACAAGAATTATGTATTTATTTTTCTACTTATTTGCCTAAATTCCATCAAATTACACTTTCCAAAATATTTGAATTAATTAATTGCTTTAATATTATTATGTAATGTGTATATAAAATATAACAATATCTTTCACAACATTCAATTTCTTTACGTCAATTATTTTAAAGATTATTTTCAAGGCAAAACTATTGTCGCAGTATAAAAATGTATAGTAGAATCACTTAAAATTTTAGATTTCTGTGTGCTTGTCACATTTCAATATTATTACATCACTGAATAAGTTCGTCTAGTGGCATATAGATGGCGACAGTATTACTATTACCAACCTTCAAACGATATGTGTTAAAATTTCATTACATTCCGACCATTAGTTTACAACTTATAGTGGTTTTAGTCACCAGCCAGTATAGTTTTATTTTTAAATACAAATTATTTGTCAAAAAAATTATATTATCCGAGAAAGTTATTCAAACAATTTGTCACAATTAATTGATAAAAATTTTGAGTGAATTTTTTCTACTATATATTTTTATATTGTTCTGTTACTATATTATTAATATCAGTGAAGGCAAAGCTTAGGATCCTGTTGTAGGAATTATCATACTTAGTTATTTGCTATGATTGCAGAATATGAGGTTTTTGTTTGTTATTAATTTTTATTGCACTCAGGAGATCGTCTTATGTAGTAAAACATAGCACTACCCTGGCATAACAAAATTTACCTGTTAAGTAAACAATGTTATTTAAAATACATCATTTTGTGAACTATTTTACTGTTTTCGAATAGAAATCTATCTTTTATTCATTAACAGGATTATAAAATCTGAAGAAGTCATTTTTAATCATTAAATGAGTATGAAGTATATTTATATACTCTTTCAAATTAAATATTACTAGGTTTCGTTTAAGTAAAGCATCATATGGATGTAAGATAACTTTCATGTTTTGTGTTTTGCGGATTTGTTCTTTAAAAATCAGCAAAATGTTGTAGTTTTTCGGATTTGTTTAACAGTTTTCTAAAGTATTAATTTTAAATCAGTGCCGGCTTTACCCCTTCCTTTTTTTAGGTCCAACTCAAATTTAATTGAATTTAGTTTCCTGTAAAGTCATTATCTAAATTTACTATCAAAATTTCTATTATGTAATGTTTTATTACATAGTGTCGCTTGTGTTATTCCAATTTATTGTGCTCTCATTTCGCTCTCTAGTTCGGCACTGACTTTATATAAATTTCGTTAACATAAGATGACTCCTTTAATACATTTTTATATTTATCAGTTTTCGAACAAAATACTTTAATAATTTTAATATTTATTTATGAACTCTCACTTTTTCTTTTTACATATCAATTGTATAATAAGTATGATATAGTGCAAATTACGAGAGTTCGGCAGCGACTCATACTTAAAACATGTTGTGGGGTATAAACTGCCGATATAACAAAAAAGCACTGACTCACTTATTTTTCTATAATGTATATAGAAACGAATTAGATAAAATTCATCATCGTATTATAGATTTATACCGCTCTTATAACCTCTTTTAAGCATAAGTCGCCGCCGAACTATCGTGATTTGGACTATATATTTTTTTTATTAAAGAATTTTTTTTATTTTGATAAATTTAAAATTTGATACAAGATAGTAGCCAATAGAATAATATTTTTATTCTTATTCAATATCATTTTATAAGTTTATTATTTATAATAAATTAAAAAGAGTTTTACTTTGAGAGATATTATTTTACAGATATTACATATATATAATAATGATATATATTTCATAATATTATAGAAAATACATATAATAATTTTTTTATCAGTTCATTAATACTTTCTTCTAAACCACCACAATATATTTGGTTAAATTCAATTTTTTACCATCGGCTATTTTTATAGATCGTTCTGATGTTAATTATCACCCCTACTGGTGCAACATTCATTTCTATAATAGCAATTTGTTTTTCCATTATGTAGAAAATTGTGTCATATTATAAAATACGTTAAATAAGAAATTAAAACAACTTTTTGTTAATGTATTTTCAGTATCATTAAATCAACTTCAACTTTATGTAATTTGGAAGTATTTAACGTTGATTGCACAAATGGTGCGGAGTCAAAAAATCAACCGACTAAGATAATCAAATCTAGAAATGGGATAACCTGAATTCCGACAATGCATAGTATTTCTATTTTTAATAGAATACACATTTAGATTCATTTGAATTTTAACTCAAATTTATAATCATTTCTTTATATATTTTTCTTTTTCAATTACGCACACCAAAAAAGTCGGATTATTAAAATTATCTGGTGTCGGATGTTTTTACCAATTCACAAACCTGTATTGCACTATGTATAATTTGAATATTTTCAAAACCTGTATCACTTACAGCAAATTTCGATTGCAAACCGATTTATTACATTAAATGTATATTTTTCACGTAGTACTTAAGTAAAGAGTTGAATGTTGCACCAGTGAAGTAGTAAGAAGGTTTGTCTTTAATAGATTACAAAATTCTTCCAAATACTTAATTTAGTTGACCAATCGTAATACGATTATACTTTCGCTATATTTTTATATTAAATGACGGATTGGTTACTCTCCTTAAATCACAAATTCTCTCGTTTTTCTTATTATTACCTTTAATTGTCTTCCTTTACAATTTTTCATATCAGTTAAATTCTCTCGATATGGAATGAATGTATACAGTTCAGAAATTAATTCCTAAAATACAATAAATCTAAAAAATTTTATCTATACTTTCAATTTAGTACATAAGTCTTATCATTTGCGTTCATTCTTAGTCTCTATCCCTGTATGATAGTACCAAACCAGATTTCTCTACTTTACAACAGCTTTTACAAAAGCGTTCTTAATTTTCCTGGTTTTAGACCCGTATCATTTAGCTCTAGGCACATTATTTATAAACTGGCCCATAATATTACCTCTAGGATTATAATTAGCTACAACAAATATCTTTCCCTTTCTTCCTTTGGCTAAAGCAATTCCCATTTCTTTGGTAGTTTTCCAAATCATTTGCGTGAAATGACCGGATTTTAATACACGTGGTTCAGAGCCCCATTGATGTTCCTTTATTTCATCGTACCACTTCTTGCAGACGTCGCGGGCTGAAATCTTCGCGTTAGGGTCTGATGACCATAACGCGAAGATGTTTTCCCCATAACCACCATCCAATCTGTGTTGGAAACGGTCATCTCGAGCTATAATGTCCGCCCATTGTTTGGCGTAAGTACATAACTGAAAATAGGAATCAAATTAAGGATGCATCACTAAAAACGGATATTGTGATTAACTAATGAACCTTACCTCTTGGCTTAGCGTAAGCTCAGGGACCCCATGTTTCCTCCTGTATTCGTTATGGACTTTTAGCGCTATTATGGTGAAATCGTTCTCAGATGTTGAACTAATCGATGCTCCGTCAACGTGACCATTTAGAAAGCTGCTCGTGCTTGGACTAGCTCTATCTCTCGGACTAGTACTTTCAACAGAGGATAAACTTTTACGGAATCCTCCAACAGGCGCGACATTTATTGCAAAACTTCCAATAAAATTACCAGGCGGTGAATAATTTGCTACTACAAATATATGCCCATTTCTATTTTTAGCAAAAGCAATTCCTAATTCTTCACTATCTTTCCACACGACTTGAGTAAAATGACCTGTCTTTAGATTACTTGGTTCTTTCCCAAACTGATGATCCTTCATTTCGTCGTACCAGTGGCTTACAACTTCCTTTCCTGTGACATTCGTTGTCACCGCTGAAGACCATTTGCAGAATATGTTTTCCCCGTATTCGGAATTCTTCCTATGTTCCATTTGTCCTCGTGTTGCTAACACTTTTGCCCATTCTTCGCTGTACCTGCACATCTTCTTATTCAGTTTTAAAGGCGGGGCTCCGTGCAACGCTCTATATTCATTGTGGGCTATTAGACAATCATTCTCGAACTCGTATTTCTTAGATTGCTTCTTACAGACTCCTCCCATTGGTAAGATATTTGTGTGAAACTGATCCGAGATATTCCCCGGTGGGTCGTAAGTTGCTACTATGTAAATCTTACCAGTTCTACTCCTTGCGTAAGCTACGCCAAATTTCTTGGTATCCTTCCAAATAACTTGTGTAAAATGTTTACTTTTTGCATCTGCTGGTTCTTTCCCAAAAACATATTCTTTACCTTCTGAATACCATTTCTCGACGGGTTCTTTCCCTGATATCAAAATATTTGGGGTAGCTGACCAAGTGCAATGGATATTTTCCCCATAATCCTTATTATTACTAGATTCTATTTGGTTCTTAGTTGCTAAAGTATTTGCCCATTCTTCGCTAACCTTACACAACGTTTTGCAAAGTTGGAGTGCGGGAACACCATGGATTCTTCGATAATCGTTATGACTTTTGAGACATTCATTTTCAAAGTAATCTGTGTTTACGGATGGTAGATGACTTGCGCTATGTCCATTACGTAGTTTTGTTGGAGTTTCTATCAAACTATTTAAACTAGATTTTTTATTTAGTTTTAAGGAATTTGTCTTTGGTTCGTTTATTGATTCTATTACGTCTGCTGGAAGGTTTTTAATGATATCACGTTTTTCTGATGTCGTCACTTTGCGCTCAGTTCGATGGCCTCGGAATGTTTCGATTGTTTCTCTGGTTACTACTTCACATTTTGGTTCCTGTAATTATAGTGAATTTATATTAACATTAGTTACTATAGGTTTAGTTTTATTTTTTCTATTTAAAAATTAATTTAAGTAACATGTGAGGCTTCCAAAAAACCTCGACAGTTCTCCCTAATGTGATTGGTAAATATGTAATTGTTTGAATTACTTTCCGAAATATTTGTGTATTTGTTAATCTGATGTTTGCATGTGAGATGCGTTCCTTCAAGTCAAGTCACTTAATGAGTACTTGTATATAACAGTAATTAGTTTTCTCTGGATATAGTCGTACAAATCTGGTCTCGTTAATTTTCATATTGACATACACACAGCATGTGAAGCCCTGCGTATCTGCGTGATGCGTTACGCACGCGTTCTTAATTAATTAGGCGTCACGATACCGTTAAATTAATTGCTGTATGTGTTCCAGAGGGACTAGGCTTACATTCGAATAGTGATAATAATTACTACGTTGCGTTGTCACCTTCATTTCAGTTTTTAAAATTACATTGCTTTGAAATGATTCAAAATATTACGACAGCTACTTTTCTACAAAGTAATTTTCTAAAACTATACGTTCTAAGAATAATTGAAAATTTTCTGTTAATTCAAATCTTACTGTATATATATCCAAGATTATTTGAAGTTCTTCCGCGAGACATCTCTGAATATTGAATTTTGAGATAACGCGGAAATATTTGACAAATTTAACACACTGGCAGTTTCAAGGTCAAATCGATCCAAAAAAAGCATATTTTCGATAATGTTTTTTGACGACATAGTTGAGATATAATTATTCATATAATTACTACATGATAAAATAACATTTAAAGAATACTTTGTGAAATTGTCATTAATAAATATCAAGAAATGAGGAATTGGCAGCGAATCTCCGCAGACGCCACAAAAAAATGTCTCATTGCGGTGCTCCTCATAACTCATCACTGGATTATTAGAAATCAAAAAACCAAAATGATTTCATTAGTTGATAAGTTTCTGCAGATAACCCTGTCGAGTTTTTTGTTCTTTATTGATTTTTCAATTTTTTACAATACTTAGAAGTCAAAATACCGATTTTTCATGAAAAAAATCAGAAACTTTGTTATTTTAAAATACGTTAAAATTAAAAAAACTCGACAGCGTTACCTCGGCATCAAAAGAATCGGTGAAGTAGATTTTGAACTAGAGAGGACACTAACTCTGAAAAAGCTAAGTGTGAGAAAACGCAATATGTCGTTGACATTTGGCAGATATTGTGTTTCATTACTAACCTCAGAGTTTGTACTTTAGATTAAAATAAAAATATCACCATTTTTCACGGAAATATTGCGTTTTTCTGTTGATTGAAAATGACCACCGTATATTTACAATTTAAAGGATAAGCGTAAAAAATTACTTCTGATTCCGCACCTTTTAAGATTGAAATTAAATATTCATAGAGTTTCATTCCATTTACGTGGTCTTAAGTAGCTCAAAGTAACAATTCTATTTTTAATTGATAAAAGCAATTAATAATTTCTTTTTATGAATAATTAATATTTCGTTACGCGTGCTGAATCGTTATTTGATTTGACTGCATTTCTCCAAAGCTAAACAAACTATAGTTTTAATATATGCACTAGTCTAGTCTACATACTGCGTCAGTGATTTGCAACCTTTCTAAATTGTTCACCAACACTTTTAAACTACTAAATAGAATTGTATTAGCCCGCGAACTACCAGTGCAACATCACTGGCTTACAATATGAGCTCGTAAATACACTTTCAACTTTGAATAGCGTTTCAATTAATTGTGATGATAGTACGAGTGTCATATTCTAACTACTTTATATGAATGATATGCAATTAATTATAATGATTGATTATAGATGGAATCACAGTACATTAGTCTAATTTATATATGAAATCAGGACATGAAAAGCTGATGAAATTGTTATAATTGCATTGCATAATTATAAGTACATTGAGGTGTAATGTCAAATCAATACAAAAAAAGCATATTTTAGAAAATTATTTTTGACGACACAGTTAATATATAATTATTTCTATAATTACAACATGATAAAATAACATTTAAAGAATACTTTGTGAAATTTTCATAAATAAATATCAAGAAATGAGCCATTGACAGCGACTCTCCGCAGACGTCACAAAAAAAAGTAGTAAAAAGTAGTAGTAAAGGATTATTTTAAATCAAAAAACCAAAATGATTTCATTAGTTGATAACTTTCTGCAGATAACCCTATAGTTTTTTTTTCGACACTTTGTTATTTTAAAATACGGTAAAATTTAAAAAAAAACTCGATAGCGTTACCTCGGCATTTATGTAAAAAAAAAGAGTGTCCAAAATTTCAAAAGGATCGGTGCAGTAGATTTTGAGCTAGAGAAGACACCGACTCTAAAATAGCTAAGTGTGAGAAAACGCGTTTAACAGTTTCAAAGAAACACGAAACCAGACCAGAGAGGTGAAGACTTAAAACTCTATATCTGCGACAGTTTTACACCTATCGACTTTAAATTTTCACACAATACATTTAATATATTTTACATTAATATAAAAAGAATGAAAAGAAAATTAAAACCTTTTCTAGAATTTCATAATTTATCAGACAAATATTCCAATTTTTCTCATTCCCACTCCACTCACTGTTTCGATATTTAATTTACCTTTTTATTTAATATTGTCATCTAGATTTCAGGTTTTCGTTTAAGGATTCCTTGTCACATTCGTGTTTTAATTTAAGTTTAGTTAATTTAGTTGGTGCGTATGCATCGTTACTAATATACGAGTACATTTTGACAGTTCGACAAAATTGTATGTGAAATAATTAAAATTGCTATTTTTAATAACAATTACTAATAGAAATTGTTTTCACTTCTATATTTTTCAAGAACTGACATTAAACTTCTTTTAAAAGTAAATCCTACTGCATTTTGACAGATTGTCACATTTTGGAGGTAATAATATAATATAGTTTTTCTTAATTTAATATTTTTAATCTTGGAAAAAATAAATTAAATTAAAAATGGTACTGTGAATGATTACGCGTATTGCCATATGCTAAACAATTTAAATTAAATACAAAATTAAATTAAAGCAGTGAGTGGGAATGATACTTTACGAGCATTTGAAAATTAAAATCAGCTAAATCGGTCCAGCCATTCTCAATAGATGCGCTTACCAACGCATCTAATTTTTATTTATTAGAAGGTTTTGTTATGTAAAATTTTACCTTTGCATTAAAAATAAAATTTAAATCTAATTTACTAAATATCAGTATAACTAATTAATAGAAAAACCACACCTTTTAAAATTAAAAAAAAATTAAAAATATTGAAATTGTAAACTTACTTGTCCTGTCTTCGTGGCAAATGTCCTCTGATCGGTTTTTCGTACCATCACCACCCTACTGAGTCCTCCAAAGTCATGGCCATGCGCCGTACTCTGGAACCTGGAGAGATCCATCATGCATTCCGGGTGGCGTAAAGGTCTGCTGGAGAAAAGGTCAGAGGTCAAAACGGATGAAACGCTGCTACGTCGCGTACTAGATCGCGATGGGGTCATTGACGAAATCATAGTGTATTTCATTGTTTAATACGTTATTATTATTTCAATTCAATTTTCTTTTTATTGCACTTTTTTTTTTAATAGGTTCCTTTTTATTATTTTTTCAATAACACTGTTTTTGTTTTATTGATTGATTTTATTTTAAAGTAATGGAAAAAGGAGTTACTATTAATAGATGTTAAATTTTAAGTCGATCATTCTCTTGCGAAGGTAAACTATAAGGTGTAAAAAAATGAGGCTAACGCTGCTTTGCAAAAACGGAATATCGCGAATACAAATCCGTAATTATGTAATATCAGGTTGGACACAAACCGGGAAATTGAGAATTATCAGGGAATTTAATGCAACCAGAAAATTTCAAAAAGTATCAGTAAATTTGATTGTGGCAACTATTTCATATACAGGATGTCCCAATATTCAACGATAAGCGGGCACCAGAGGGTGGTCCTGCTCATGACTACACGAGAAAAAAAGAAAAAAAAAATTTATCTCATTTTGTTTAGAAATTACAAAAAAAAAAAAAAAATCTTTCGAAAATTGAAACACCTTTAGATGTTTTTAACTACCATTTTGAAAAAAAGTTGGTCAAATAGCGCATAAATTGAAAATATTTTTTATTTTGATAAATTGAAAAATTATTTTATTATTGTGCGAGTTTATTATTTCAATTTAAAAATAGAGTTAAATATGAAATGTAATTACGAATTATTTTATTGGATTCAAATCATACACGCCAAAAAGACGTCGCTTTGCGACGGGGGTAACCTCTAGTTTTATAATAAATATGTTAGGTAATTAAAATATAAACCAAACAAATATTCACTTGATTCGAAATTATCTTAATTGCTTTTTTTTTACAAAAGACAATAATACGGTAAATTTGATTTTTAGATAATAAAATACTGTACTGTAATTCAATTATATAAATTGCCAAACTTTCGAGTTTCAAGTCATAAAAGTTAATTACAAAGAAATCGATTATTCAATTCATGGTTCGCATTTCTTTGAAATTGATTTTTAACGGTATTAACAAAAATGTCACACTTCTTTGATTAAAACAAAACAAAATAGAAATTAATATTACAGGGAATTCATTATTTTATAGCTTAAAAATAATTCGTTTCGTTTGATATATCCGAATTGTCTTCTTCTTTTTTTTATTGATTTTATCCGTGTAATAAAATATTGCGTATGCATAATGGGCTTGTGTCCTGTGTCTTAATTTCTATAAAAGTGTACTATATATTGATAAAGTGGGTTACTAGAACCTCAAATGTTCAATTATTTTTTAATAACTCCTTATATGTTAAGAGATATTAACAATTAAAAAAGTCATTTTGTCTCTTTAATTATTAAAGGGATTCAACGTAGTACACATTCCAAATGCATGTGACATCACAATCATTGTGTAAGTTTACCAACCTTACAGCTCATAAATCTCTGCTATATGTATTTATGTATCAAAATATCAAATATTATTTACAGCTATTTCAAGGAACAATTAAATTTCAATATTATGTCTGCCTTAGCAGGGTTAAATAAAATAAAAACTTATTATTCTTTGATTTGACTTGATTATTTCAACTACCAACAGCTACAGAACATTACCACAGGACTGACCTACTCAACAAATAACTGACATTAAAATGCATTTCACGTCATACAAATATGGCCGACCATTTCTAGCGCTAAAACTACAATTCAAACTTTTAATTGCTATATCTCCGTCAACATTTAGATATTTAATAAAATAGACACGCCAATACTCATTTATTAACATTAATTTCAATCAACAATTGAAAAATCGACCACTAAAAATGAGGACACAAGCCCAATGTTATTATTTTAAGATATTCAAGTAAACACATATTTTAAATAATATTTATCACAAAACATTAGAATCACAACATTTTTATCAAAATCAGGAAAATATTATTTTTAAAATAATGATAATCGTGTAAAACATACGATACAATACGACACAAACGGAAATCCGGCGATAGAACACAATGAATTAAAATACGAATAAAAATAAATAAAAACTTGTTTTAAAGAAATATTATTTAATAGCAACAAACTTATATAATATTTAAAGAATGTTATAATATTTATTTATTTATTTAAATTATTATTATTAACAGAATATTGTTGGTAAATATCAAACGAGTTTACTAAAAAAACCGGCAAATACTGTAGTATGCATTCTGCAAGCCGATTGTTTGGTAACTGGACGGACCGCGCACCGGCAGACATCACGCGTACTGAAGAATAGCTTGGAAAGAGGAAGGGGAGGTAGGGGGATAACTAACGGTGATGCAGTGCTACCTGTTGAATGTCAGATCGGATATCTGGGTTTTCTAATAGAGAAAGAGACAATTCAAAACAGACAAATTGGGTAGATAACTTTGTCCTAAATTGAGTACCTTTTGTTAGAAGATATGTAAGTTTCATATAGCTTAATAACTTCTTATAAATTCATTGTTTAGAAAATTACAAAATAGTACCGTCACTAAAACTACTGTAACTCGTAAACTCATAGCCGAAATGTCATGAAATTTTGACACATATCGTTTGAAGGTTCGTGCTATTTAAAAATCATATGGATTTGTCAATTGTGGCACCATATATATGTCATCTTGTAAACTTATTAAGTAATGTGTTATTTAAAATTTGAAGCAATCTTTTCCAAGGCAAATACTGTGTGACGTCATTTTTGTAGACTTACTAATAAATCTATTATTTAAAAAAATCGAATAAATTTCAATTGTTTGTTCTTAACAAAAATAGCAGAAGCTACATTTCTGCAAGTTTCTCCTGGTAAAAAAAAGTGTCAACGGAGAAATGCTGTATAGCCGCTATTTTGTTACTAATTCTCAAAATTCATCGGGCCGTAGTTTGATTATAAGAGATATATTTTAATTTATAAGAGATATAGTCATTCATAATTAGTTGTTCTGTGTGAATCTATGATACAATGAAAATCCACTGTTTCACACATTTTGCTATAATGCATATAAAACCAAAAAAAGATCAACTTTTCTAAGGTAGTTCCAGCGTGGTATAGTATACTCAGAAAATTCACTATTGTCTCACTCATACTATCAAATATTTTCGGTTACGGTGATCTGCCAACGTTGCAAAATGCATGCAATCTTAAAAATGCATTAGTACCATCAAAGATTTAAAGTTTCTGTTCTTTATTCTACACTTCTCGAGATAATTTTGCGCGCAGCGTTGCTGAATACTCATTGACCATGAAAAGAACGTGTTGGTATTTAAAAAAATGATATTCTAAATTATAATATCTGGAATACAAATTTTTTTTCAAAATTCTATCGAGTGATTTTTTGTGTGTAATAGAAAATAGTTGGGCGGACAAGAAGTTTTACACGCTTCAAATGGGAGGTGATAACTTTGTTATTAATTATCTCGGATTCTAAACGGTCGAAAATTCTGAAACTTCGCGATTTAGTAGTAAACGTTATTCTTAGCCTATAAATAAAACATTTTTAAAAATCTTTAGCATAATGGGCTTGTGTCCTCATTTTTTAGTGGTTGATTTTTCAATTGTTGATTGAAATTGATGTTAATAAATGTGTATTGGCGTGTCTATTTTATTAAATATCTAAATATTGACGGAGATATAGCAATTAAAAATTTGAATTGTAGTTTTACCGCTAGAAATGGTCGGCCATATTTGTATGACGTGAAATGCATTTTAACGTCAGTTATTTGTTGAGTAGGTCAGTGCTGTGGTAATGTTCTGTTGCTGTTGGTAGTCAAATAATTAAGTCAAATCAAAGAATAATAACTTTTTATATTATTTAACCCTGCTAAGGCAGACATAATATTGAAATTTTATTGTTCCTTGAAATAACTGTAAATAATATTTGATATTTTGATATATAAATACATATAGCAGAGATTTATGAGCTGTAAGGTTGGTAACCTTACACAAGGATTTTGATGTCACATGCACTTGGAATGTGTACAACGTTGAATCCCTTTAATAATTAAAGAGACAAAATGACTTTTTTAATTGTTAATATCTCTTAACATTTAAGGAGTTATTAAAAAATAATTGAACATTTGAGGTTCTAGTAACCCACTTTATCAATATATAGTACAGTTTTGTAGAAATTAAGACATAGGACACAAGCCCATTCACCAGCAATCTCTCGTAAATTGCATAATATATATACATACTCGTATATACCAAGTACTTCATAAGGTGAATGGAACGTTGAAAATCAAGCGCTGCATTTCGTATTTAATTAAGTAAACTTCCGGTAGTCGACGAACATGATTTCCTTTCTTCATCAGCAATCATTCAGTAATTTTAATTTAATTACAACTTTGATTGCTCCACGAACAAAAATAGTTATTCGAGTAGCTGTAGTTTTGGTTCATTACTTTTTGTAGTCGATGGAGCAAGAGCATTCCTCTATAGATGATAGCTAGCTGTTCACTTCTTGCAGCTTCTTTATCTGCAGCTGTCCCTAGCGGTTTCTAACATTGTTACAGCGATTTTAATGCTGTTATTTCATTTGCGCACCTGTCTGCTTTAGAAATACAGCGCAAAAAGAACAATAATTCGATCAACAGATTTTTTAACAAATAATATGTTCAATTCAATAACTGGATGCGTTTTAACCAGTGACTCAGAAACAAAAAACTGTTTGTTCTAATCATAAATAAATTTGTTGCTTTTTGCTGTTTTTGTCAGTTATTTAAAAAAGACGCTTTTCTTTTCATGTACTTTTAAATAGAATGTATTTTGTATATATAGTTGTACAATTAGGGCAGGAGCAGATGTCCTGTTTTGTGACGTTTCTATCACTATTGCACTTCAATTATAGTTCGCATCAACTTTATCTTCATTTGTATTTCGACAGGTGGAGTGGTTTCGTTACTTGTTGCTGATAAAATAGACATTTCATATGAACGACTGTGAGAAACTAAACTCTTTCATGACAAAAAATCTTCAATATGATTGCAAAGTTACTCCAAAGTGTTTACTGTGCAGTTTTAAGACAGTTGTCACTGGGTGCATTTAATACAGGATTTTAATAAAAATATTCTTTGATTAAATAATAATTATATGAGCCTAGGTATTTTAAAATTGATAGCGCGATTTTTTATAAAATACTTAATCAAAATTTATAAATATTCGGAATTATTGTTTTCAGTTAGTCAAAATAAACGAAACATAAATTTTATCTCAAATTATACGTAATGGTCGGTCCTATTTTAAATTTCTTTTTGGTTGTCTTTTTTTTTTATATTTTAGCATATACTTTGAGAATCTTTATATTTTGTTGAAATAAGTGCCTATTTATAAATGTTATATAAGTCTATATAATGGAAATAAAAGAGTAATGTATACATATTTATAAGGTAAATGTATAGATATATGTATATATATAAGGTGCTAAGTAAGTAGATATCAATCTTGTGAAGGATGACAAACGTGATCAAAAGTACCAATGGGCTTGTGTCCTATGTCTTAATTTCTATAAAAGTGTACCATATATTGATAAAGTTGGTTACTAGAACCTCAAATGTTCAATTATTTTTTAATAACTCCTTATATGTTAAGAGATATTAACAATTAAAAAAGTCATTTTGTCTCTTTAATTATTAAAGGAATTCAACGTTGTACACATTCCAAGTGCATGTGACATCACAAACCTTGTGTAAGGTTACAGCTCATAAATCTCTGCTATGTGTATTTATCTATCAAAATATTAAATATTATTTACAGCTATTTCAAGGAACAATAAAATTTCAATATTATGTCTGCCTTAGCCGGGTTAAATAAAATAAAAACTTATTATTCTTTGATTTGACTTAATTATTTCGACTACCAACAGCTACAAAACATTACCACAGCACTGACCTGCTCAACAAATAACTGACGTTAAAATGCATTTCACGTCATACAAATATGGCCGGCCAATTCTAGCGCTAAAACTACAATTCAAACTTTTAATTGCTATATCTTCGTCAACATTTAGATATTTAATAAAATAGACACGCCAATACACATTTATTAACATCAATTTCAATCAACAATTGAAAAATCGACCACTAAAAAATGAGGACACAAGCCCATTGAAAAATCCACCACTAAAAAATGAGGACACAAACCCGTTATATTAATTATTTTCGAACTTATAGATAAACGTAATTTTTCTATAAAATAAAAACGGCACATTGGCCTTGACACCTTAATATTTATGCAAATAAGGAACAGACTTAAGTTATTCTTAAAATTTCAGCTTTGCTAAAACGACGTATGGCGAGTTTATTCTAATACTTTAGTTACCCTACACTACAATGCAAATATCTACTCATATCTTGCAAAAATATATACAGCCTTGATAGAAAAACACAACATAAAATTTTTTTTTTTTGTTTTCAACTCTTTTATGATGTTTTATGTCATTGAAGTAATGAACACCCTGTATATTCTCTTTTTATAGATTGTATAACAAATCTTGCAAATCATATTACGGCATTGAATGTTAAATTACATTAGAAATAAAATATTTAATAAAAAAAACTATGCTCTCACGAATATTGTAATGTCGATTGTAACGCGATACGAATGTTTCGATTCTGTATTGTATAATACTCGTACTTTATAAGTGCTGTATAAAAACTAGTAATGCATTGAATAATAGATTATCCTATATTATAATGTTCCAAGTGTATTCTTATGATCTTATGGTCATATATGTTTGGTACTGAATTTTGTATGGTAGCGCGAAAACGGCTAAGTCAATGTTTTTGAAAATTGCCTATTTCGTAGAGAAAAAAATTCTAAGACTTTTGGTGTCCCCGGATTTTCCCCTGAATTTCCTGGAAACCCGTAATTTTGTAAAAACTGGAAAAAAAAGTGAGCCCTTTTTTGCAGTATTACTTTTAATTCGTAAAAGATAGAAAGTTGAAATTTTGCATGTGTATTAAGGTATTCAATGCCGACATTTCTCAAAAATTAGAAATTCAAAAATTGAAAAAGGGGGGGGGGGGTCATTCGGTTCGGGCAAACAGTCCGTTGTTAGCTGTTCTTTACTATCTAATTATTTCGCTGTATCTTTTATTACTTATTTCCTAATCTCCATTTAACTTCGTCCATCGTTCTTAATGATGCAGAGTACAGGGTATACAATAAAATAATATTGCTGATTGCTTTGGAAAAATAATTAATTCTGAAATACCCTGCAACCAATTAGTTAGAAATACAGAGCACATAGTTTAAATACCACTCCCAGCAAAGAAAAAAAAAATAAACAAGAGATCTTTCATCGTTTGAAGATGATGTATGCTCTCGCATGTACTAACACTAAGTGGGTAATTAACAAACTGCGTTGGTAAGGATTATGTTGCAAAAATGTTGAGCTGGACTGCTGGATGTTTTTACTTTTATTGATATCTAAACCTTACAAACTTAAGCCACATCCCATTCACTGTTTTTAGTTTTAATTTAAGGTTTTAACCTTAAATGTAATTTTGAACTTGTGAAATCATAAATTTTATAACCTTTGTTTATGACAAACCCTTAGAAATGTTACCAGTCATATAAAAATTGGAATTTAACTAGAAAATATAACAATATTCATTTTCAAAAGTTATTTTTGCGGTTCCAACTCATTAAAAGTCAGTGGAAGAAAGCTGTAGCTGTAATGTAGATACGTTATTCATCTAACTAATTGCAGCTTTAGATTTTGATTCGCGTTTATAGTTACTTATATAAAACGATTTAAACATAAAAAAACATGTTTTTTTTTGATAATATTTAATCTACTGTATAGTATCGCCATCTATATTTCGCGAGAAAAAATGACCAAGTATCGTTTCACCTTAATATAAATTATTACAGCTGAAACTTACATTTTAGGTTAAAACCTTAAATTCACAATAAAACTCAGTGAGTGGGAATGGGGCTTTATCGTTGAACTATGCCTAATGATATTATCATGAAAATGCCTATAGAGCATCAAATAGAAATTATTTTGCGTATATAATATTTACAAAGGCGCAAATGTAATATTCTTTACTGGAGGTGAAAGGTAAAATTCTGATACAACTTAAAAAAATTACTATAAGACCATAATAGCTTTATTGAGAAGTAAAATTAAATATTGGTATCATAGTAAAATGTAGTAGAAAGAGATTAAAAGAACAAGATATTAGCCACTGGTGTAAGAAATATATATTAAGCCATGACACTTCCAAAACTACCAACTTAGTAAAAGGTAGAACATAGTCATATCAGCATCAGAAATAGGCTTTGGTTAAATGAATTAAATTTAAGAAAAATGTACATAATCAATACACCTTTTTAACAACCAAACCCAAAAAACTCGAAGGCACAGCAGTCAGTATCAAGTATCAATGCTTTTGCCAACTGAGTCATCGTACAGACTTTAAAAATAGTAAAATTGAAATATTTGTTGTTGCAGAAGTCGTATTGTATTTCTTTTCAACCGAAGATATCAATTGCATTGTTATATAATGGAATAAGATTCCCTTTCTCTTTTAAAATTGAAAAAAATATTATTAACTTATATAAAATAACTTGGTGCTTGGAATAATTAGGTAGTCAGTCTGATTGCCTTATTAAATTCAGTCTAAATAGTACAGAAATATATTATATTGTATATTAAAAGTCTAAATTAATTTATTTTCCTCTTATGCGAAATTTTCAAGTGAATAAGGCAATTTTTGTGAATCATAATATGTGAGTACGTAATGTATAGGATATTAAATAGATTAATATATCAATCTTAAATATAGATCAATCTTAAAACATAATAACTAGCGCACATCGCACACTATAATCATGTATGTCTTAATACATTTTTTTCCTTGAATTAATACCCATAATAAAAATGAATATGCTTTTATAGAATCCCTCTATTAGTAATAACTATTAGTTATATTAAATGATCACATAAATTTATTTAATAGTAAATTTTTCGAAGAGAAGTTGCGATTCTTGGTTCATTTTGGTAATATTGTTTGAAGGAATAACCAAGCGCAATTTGGCCGCACTTTTCTTCGAATGATATGCTTCCACCAGCGGTTTCCCATCGTGCATCCTTGCTAATGTAAATGCAGTATACTTTATATCAATCGGCTTGTGTCCTATGTCTTAATTTCTATAAAAGTGTACTATATATTGATAAAGTGAGTTACTAGAACCTCAAATGTTCAATTATTTGTTAATAACTCCTTATGTGTTAAGAGATATTAACAATTAAAAAAGTCATTTTGTCTCTTTAATTATTAAAGGGATTCAACGTTGTACACATTCCAAGTGCATGTGACATCACAATCCTTGTTTTACCAACCTTACAGCTCATAAATCTCTGCTATATGTATTTATATATCAAAATATCAAATATTATTTACAGCTATTTCAAGGAACAATCAAATTTCAATATTATGTCTGCCTTAGTAGGGTTAAATAAAATAAAAACTTATTATTCTTTGATTTGACTTGATTATTTGACTACCAACAGCTGCAAAACATTACCACAGCACTGACCTACTCAACAAATAACTCACGTTAAAATGCATTTCACGTCATACAAATATGGCAGACCATTTCTAGCGCTAAAACTACAATTCAAACTTTTAATTGCTATATCTCTGTCAACATTTAGATATTTAATAAAATAGACAAGAAAATACACATTTATAAACATCAATTTCAATCAACAATTAAAAAATCGATCACTAAAGGATGAGGACACAAGCCCATTGCAATTAAATTAAGTTTGGATAAAAACTTTCTATGCGATTCTTTCTAACTTTCATCTCCCAAATGTGGAGTTTTTATATTGACCCTTTTAGAACGAAGACACAGTCATTTTACAAACAAATAATTATTTTTAAGTTTGTACCAGTGCATTATATTATAAAATTGTTTAATGCATTTTCAGCGAGGCGTATCGAACCATGAACCGCCAGCTTTATTCAAAGTCTAATGTACTTGCACCGTACGGGCACTTGCACATTACTAAAACAAATATACCTGATCTTGAGAACCTGTTTAGGTTCAAAATCTTTCTTCCAATTATCTCTGTAAATATTAAGAGCCTATTATGTACAGTAGATGCAGTTTTATGGTCCGAATCGTGTGATAACTTGCGTGTTCTGGTCCGAATATTCGGCTTTTGTGTTCAAAGACGCATGATCAACAATCTAAACATCTGCATTTTAGCTTCTGTCATGCCTTGACGTCTATGACATTAAGGTGAAACATTACTTCATGGTTATACATTTAGATATAGCTAGTAACAGTGTACTAAAATGACAATCGATTTACAACTTTGTACTAGCACTCCATGTTTTTAAATATAAAAACGTTAATAACTGTGCACATGATTGAGCTATTTAAACCATATAAACTTTAGGAGTCAGATAAATGTTCAAGCTTTGTTTATAAATAGATCATTAATTAGTATAACATAACAATCTGATCTAATTAAACATTTAATTGTTAATATCTCGTATAAAATTATGAATTATTAACAAATAATTGGACATTTACGGTCTTTATAGCCAACTTTATCAATATGTAGTACTGTTCAATAGAAAATAAGTAAAATTCGCATTCATTTATATCCAATTGCAATCGTGGTACTCCAAATCAAGTTGGTAGGCTCCACTTATGGAAACCAATAATATATTTTGGCTGTTAATGTCTTATTAATTAATCAATTAATATTATTTACGAGATGTACGAGATCATCGTTTAAGGTATCATAAAGAGTGTTTTAATTGTTTTTATATAGCTTCGTTTTCCATTTCAATCAAGTTCGGGGCCTTCCCTTTTTAGATACAATAACAAATGACCCTGATGTCTATATTTATATTGTTAAGCATCAATGACCCGACCCCAATACGCGATTAAATTCATTCTAATCAAAATTCTATTGATAACGCAAATGCATTTAATGAATCGTAAATGAGGAATATTAAATTGTTTAATGTAGGGCACGGTTCAAAGGTCAATTTATATTCATCAGGGTCACGCTGCTTATATCCTTATTATGATACATTTTCCCAGACACGTTTTTGTTTTTAAATATTTAATGCTGCGAATATTTAATGGAGTGTTAATCATAAGAACGAGGGGGCATAAAGTCTCTTTATAAATTTTGTATATTCTCGCAAACAGTTTATATCTAATATAACATTTTTTAGGTTAATATAATATAAGATTACATAAAAAAAAGTTATCTTTCGACATAAATTTACATTTTCTGACGTTCATAAGTTTTTATTCTAATTTATATATTATTATATAATAATTTAATATATTAGTTATTAGTACAAAATTCGAATACGATATTCTAGACCTCGATCTAGTATAGGAATCGACATTTGGGCAATTTAGGGTAACTTATGGACAACAACAAAAAGAGTATTTAAGAAAAATAACTTGTTTTACGTTATTTTGAACATTCTCCATATAAAATTGACTGAGAATTAGAAAATATTTTTTAAAAAATCGCTGTTGCTTGTGAAATCTTATAGCTACATAAAAATAATGTACTAGATATGTGCGTATACCGCCTCCTTACATAGATTTAGGCATATAGTTCACATTGCTATTGAAGCGTATTCAAGTTATGAGCAAAAATCCAAAAAAAACCTGAAGAAATTCTCATAACTTCTACAGTTTTTATCACATAAAGTTGAAATAGTGCTAAAACGACGTATTTAAGAAAAATAACTCGTTTTACGCTTATTCGAGAGTGTTCGTTTCGAAGGCACTTAGGATCAAAAACGGAGGCAAAAGTTTCAGATTCAAACATGCATTACCCCACTCCATAAATTAAAACTTTAAAATACGAAATTTCTTATCCTGAACGTACACAAATATATTTGCTATCTGTGGCTTAGAACGTGCTTCAAAAAATCTTACTCAAATTGCAAAGTTAGAACAGAAACAAAATAGATTTTCGTTTTTAAAAGGGTAAAACTAAATCCAGTAACGGAGGTAATAGGAGTGAAGTGATTAGGGTAATTAAGGGTATTCAAAGGTAGATAAAGGACAATAATTTTAAGGAATATGCCTGAGGAATATAGGCAGATATTTGAAAGCAGGGAAAGTCCTTGTTGACTTTATCAATGAAACAAATTTAATCTCTTTATTTTAAATATCCATGTTCGTGTCTATAAGTTATAAATTATGTTTTACAAATGTTTATAAATGTATATATTCCTTTAGTGCGAATAATTATCGAAAGTTGATGCACAATAATAAAAAAAATTAAAAATTAATGAGACATGTGACATACACGGCGTTCTGCAACGGGGTAAAGCGATGCATTCTATATATTCTTCATTTAAAATGTTCAGTTAGAATTTCTTGCAAATTCTAAGCTCTTTCCAATATTTCAACCAGTGATTTTCAATATCGGAACATTACAAGCCCATTTATATGCAAATTATATCAATTTAGAAAAGAATCTTCTAATCCTACACACTTATTAATGCATTACTGACATAATATATTAGTTTAATCATCACTATATTAACTACGGTCAATCAATGGTGCTAATTTACATTAATTTAGTATTAATTAACCCTTATTTGCATTAATTGAATGTATCAAATTGATTCTCCTAATATACTCATACCCGTAAATCAACGTCAACATTTAAGATGATTACACATTAAATAAATTATGTTTTGAATTATTAAAGTACAGACTATTAGTAATGACGTCACGTATAAATGACGTCACTTTAGTAATTACTATTTTTGAAGGTACTGTGTATTTTATTTTTAAAGCGTATTGTACACGGGAATTGGCTTGTGTCCTATGTCTTAATTTCTATAAAAGTGTACTATATATTGATAAAGTGGGTTACTAGAACCTCAAATGTTCAATTATTTTTTAATAACTCCTTATATGTTAGGTGATATTAACAATTAAAAAAGTCATTTTGTCTCTTTAATTATTAAAGGGATTCAACGTTGTACACATTTCAAGTGCATGTGACATCACAATCCTTGTGTAAGGTTACCAACCTTACAGCTCATAAATCTCTGCTATATGTATTTATATATCAAAATATCAAATATTATTTACAGCTATTTCAAGGAACAATCAAATTCCAATATTATGTCTGCCTTAGCAGGGTTAAATAAAATAAAAACTTATTATTCTTTGATTTGACTTGATTATTTCGACTACCAACAGCTACAAAACATTACCACAGCACTGACCTACTCAACAAGTAACTGACGTTAAAATGCATTTCACGTCATACAAATATGGGCGACCATTTCTAGCGCAAAAACTACAATTCAAACTTTTAATTGCTATATCTCCGTCAATATTTAGATATTTAATAAAATAGACACGCCAATACACATTTATTAACATCAATTTCAATCAACAATTGAAAAATCGACCACTAAAAAATGAGGACACATGCCCATTATTTCTAAAAATATATTAGACAAGTAAGAAGTAAGGGTCATTACCACATACTGTTTTAATTTTACATTTGAATTTTCTAGAAATTTATAATTTTTAATCCATATTAGATTAGATTAGAAAGTTTGTAATATTGATTGTGAAAATATTTCCTAAATTGGAAATAACAAAGTAAGAGAAAGTGCTTTGAGGAAGAAGGCACAGTAGGAATCTTTCGAAAAATATGTAATTTTGGATTGTGTAATAATTAAGTATTTAATTATTGGAGCTTTACATTAAAAATATGTTATACTATTATATTAATTTAATATGTAACACTATATAGTCTTGTATAAAAAGCTATATTGATATCAGAAAACATATATTTATGTTTAATGCCGGTTTCATATCAGAAAGACAGTTCAATAAAACACGAACAAAAACTTGTTTTTCTGAACAAAAACACCAATGTTTACACCAAAGAGACAGTTCTTAAAACATTTATTTTGTTGCTGTTTTAGTAAACAAAACACATTCCCATCTGGAGTCGGTAAGATCAAAGCAAAACGTTTGTTGTTGTTTTTAGTCTGCTTGGTTTGAACACGCAGTTTTGTTTTTTACGAACATTTGCGCTTGTCAGTTGTTGTTTATCATGTTTATAATTTTTATGGGACACACAGAAAATCACTAAAAACAAAACCAGTCTATTTTCCAAAAACATAACTGTTTTACAATAAAACAACATGTTTTGTTTTGTTTTCTGAAAACAAAACTGTCTCTTTGGTGTAAAACCTGTATAAAGATAACTTGTGTTATGTAATCTTACATTATATGTTACATAAAATGTGAAGTTTTTTATGTTAAATAAACTTTATATTTATGTAACTTTGTTTATCAGAAATTAATCTCCAACTGATATCTACAATTTACGTATTGTATGTATGTATGAATTATCTATTTATCATTCTACTGACAGACCTTCAGTTACCTTGACGCTCGGCAATAAACAAAATACACAATACAAATTCTACGTATCATTACTGTCACGTGGTCCGAGTTCTTTATTGAATTTTTATCGATACTACAATCTATGTTGTTCGTGCTCTACCTCCACCCCCACCTCTTTCTGTACTAGTGACGTCATATCAGTTAAGTCAGGTCAGTGACGAACAAGATTAATCGTGTTTACGTTTCCCTCAACGTAACCCGGCTATTTAGATTAAATATATGTCGTGTTCGGATAAATAAATTAGATTTTCAGTGTTTTTTATGGAGGTTGATAAGATAAACTTTTTTTGTAGCAAGTACAAGGCCTTGAACACACTGCGATTTAAACCTTAGAAATCCCATAGAATGGGCTTGTGTCCTCATTTTTTAGTGGTCGATTTTTCAATTGTTGATTGAAATTGATGTTAATAAATGTGTATTGGCGTGTCTATTTTATTAAATATCTAAATGTTGATGGAGATATAGCAATTAAAAGTTTGAATTGTAGTTTTAGCGCTAGAAATGATCGGCCATATTTGTATGACGTGAAATGCATTTTAACGGCAGTTATTTGTTCAGTAGGTCAGTGCTGTGATAATGTTTTGTAGCTGTTGGTAGTCAAATAATCAAGTCAAATCAAAGAATAATAAGTTTTTATTTTATTTAACCCTGTTAAAGTAGACATAATATTGAAATTTGAGTGTTCCTTGAAGTAGCTGTAAATAATATTTAATATTTAGATATATAAATACATATAGCAGAGATTTATGAGCTGTAAGGTTGGTAACCTTACACAAGGATTGTGATGTCACATGCACTTGGAATGTGTACAATGTTGAATCCCTTTAGTAATTAAAGAGACAAAATGACTTTTTAAATTGTTAATATCTTTTAACATATAAGGAGTTATTAAAAAATAATTGAACATTTGAGGTTCTAGTAACCCACTTTATCAATATATAGTACAGTTTTATAGAAATTAAGACATAGGACACAAGCCCATTCCTGAATCAATTGTGTCAACGAAAATACAATTTTAAAAATGTGACAGAAAGCAATTAAAATCAATCTTAAATTGTTAAATTAAAATGTTATTAGATACAATTAAAGTTTTGCGTCCTAATTTAAAGTTTCCACAAAGTTTCTCTTCTTGCTAAGTTTAATTTTAAAGTTTCCGTCGCCGAGAACTTGAAGCCAATATGTCAATGTCAAGTTTTTCTTATTATCACATATTTTAGATAAAAACTATTAATTTAATCAAATTTATTGTAGCATAATTCTCACAGAGTGCTTTTGTTTTTCAAATATTTTCCTTGTGTTATATTTGATCATCATTCGTATTCATATCACGTATTCGTCTGTAGCACGCAATTCCCTGGCCGTTACCAGCACGAACCAAACGAAATTTATGCCCATTAGGTGGTAGGAGTAGTGTATTTGTATACGAAATCAATGAGTAACCTGACCTGGCCAGGCCGGGCCGGCAGGTGGATTGGTTACCCGCAAAACCACGTGCTTCACTTATGTGGTTATGACCTTGACCTTGAAAATACGACTCCGATTATAGTTGGCAAAAAAACAACCTATTGTTATGGAAAATACATATATTTTAATGCGATTATGTAATTAACAATATAGGTATATAAAATATACATTTGCTAAAGTCTAAAGTGATGCTTATCTCCTTAGTAATGGGCCTGTGTCCTATATCTTAATTTCTATAAAACTGTACTATATATTGATAAAGTTGGTTACTAGAACCTCAAATGTTCAATTATTTTTTAATAACTCTTTATATGCTAAGAGATATTAACAATTAAAAAAGTCATTTTGTCTCTTTAATTATTAAAGGGATTTAACGTTGTACACATTCCAAGTGCATGTGACATCACAATCCTTGTGTAAGGTTACCAACTTTACAGCTCATAAATCTCTGCTGTATGTATTTAAATATCAAAATATCAAATATTATTTACAGATATTTCAAGGAACACTCAAATTTATTTTATTATGTTTGCCTTAGCAGGGTTAAATAAAATAAAAACTTATTATTCTTTGACTTGACTTGATTATTTGACTACCAACAGCTACAAAACATTATCACAGCACTGACCTACTCAACAAATAACTGACGTTAAAATGCATTTCACGTCATACAAATATGGCCGACCATTTCTAGCGCTAAAACTACAATTCAAATTTTTAATTGCTATATCTCCGTCAGTATTTAGATATTTAATAAAATAGACACGCCAATAGACATTTATTAACATCAATTTCAATCAGCAATTGAAAAATCGACCACTAAAAAATGTGGACACAAGCCCATTATTGATAAATATATACATATCAATTGGGTAGTTCCTTAAGTCTTATTTTCTAAAAAAATTTACTGTATTTCAGAGGTAGATAGACGTAGTATAAATTATGTAGTAAGTAAAGAAAAAATTCCTTGGAATACATATTCTGCATAATTAAATTATTTCCCTCTCTCTCTCTATTAAATTATTTATTATCTTAAAAAAACCACAAAAAATTAATTTAATTTTTATGTTTACTACAAAACAAAAATTTATTAAAAAAGCAAGTTAACATTTTAGATAATGAAGCAAGTTATATCATTATGACCTACGTCTGTGCTTCACGATCGCGAGCCCCGAGGCTCGTCTGACGCAGCGTGTGCATCTCATTAATCTCAGATTACGTCGTGCCCATGGCGTCCGTCGTTACTATCTTTTGCAAAAAGAGTTTTAAATGCATATTGCGTCTTTTCATACTTAGGCCTGTCTCAGTATGGGACCGTATTTAAGCGACGGCGTATTCGAACGTAAATCGGCGGATTGGATGAGCTACAAAGCAAACCGCCTATGTGTGTCACAGATGTCTATAGTCGTGTATTAGGGGGTGTATTGGAGTTCTTTAGCACTTATATAATTTATCATGAGAGCACACTTTAACTTTAATTTTTATCGATACACTACTGGTATTAAAGGGACTTTAACATTTATTATATATCTGAGTTCTGGTGGGCGTGAATTTAAATTTAGTTCTATCCTATTGGTATGGGCATCCGTGCCCATGATTCACTGAAATACAAACATAAATTGCATGCAGAACATACCCATGTCGCCGATAGATTTCATTTGACCGCGTATTGCAGCGTAATAACAAGCGATGTTAGGTATCCCCTCCAGTCTGACGCGGCTGTTTGCATTTACAGTGGTGGTAACGCTTGGATAAAATTCGCTTTTATTCGGTTCTAATGTGCGAGGTAGTGCCGCCCGTATTCGGACGGCTTTGTAGCGTGCAGTCTGAGAGCTCCAGAGCCATCTCATTACATTTACATGGTTCGGATAGGTAAAGCGTAGTAGCCCGAATACGTCCGGCAGAAATTCGCTTAAATACGGTGCCATACTGAGACAGGCCTTATGCGTGAATAACTTCACTGTAGGGTTGCGTCTACAGCTAGGTTAAAACGGCATGTGCATAATGTTGTCAAAGTATTGATTCTGATTTTCTTTAAATATCATTTTATTAAATACTATTTCACTTTAACCGCCTTACAAATAAACATGTTATAAAATTTATAACAGGTTTATTTAGCAAGCGAAATAATATTTTCGCCGCGAAAAAAATAATTTATTTTATAAGCCCCGGGCGTATAATTAATGTAAATTGTAAGTAAATATTTTTGATGATAATTGACGAGAAATAAAATTTTATATTGGAAGATTTATAAAAGTTAACAAGCACAAAGATAACAAATATTAATAATGATAAACTAAGGTACATTAATACCTTAAAAGAAGACGCAGTGATTCAAGGCGCGAGATTCAAATAGATATATAGTAATGAATTTTTCTACTTGGGTTGTTGCGCGAGAATGCCCTGCTTGCGATTGCCCTGCTTGCCATCCCCTAAGGCCGCCTCTGCATAAGGCCCGATATAAAGAAGAATAAAATGCGTAAAAGATTATATTATTCCAGCTATAGTAGCTAGAACAAATATCTAAAAAAATTTTTCCTAATTAATACCCATAGAAGTTAGGAATATATTTTCATTACACAATATAATTCAATGGAGAGCATTGTAGAAATGGATTTATCCACTGATGTATAACCAGTCCAAATGTCATGGTTGTATTCGTACTCCATTAATAATATATTCTTCTTTATATATAAAAATTAAACCTGCGTATATTTGTGCTCGCAAAACTCGAAAAACACAATGTTATATTCGAATACGCGCGTTTTTCGGAAATCGAATTCATTTGGATTTTTTTGTGTCTTTTATTTAGGTTTCTATTAATTTCTTATCAGACTGAGCCGCAGCTAGGCGTGGCCGGATGTAGCTAGTCTTAATAATAATCTATTGTAAATAAATTTAAATTTAACTGCGTGATTTAAAACGATTTCTGCTTGGCTGTTCGATTCTGACGTCACAATGCGGTGGTTAACTTCTAGCTAAGTCTCAAACCCGGGCTTACGTTGGATTTTCTTTTACCATTATAGTAAGCCGACGTTAAATAAAAACATCGTAAAATTTTTTTTAATCTTGAGGAAAACAAAGAATCACTGATATTTAAAACATTTTATAAACATGACAGTAAATAAAATTTGTTTTTAAATAAAATATTTTTAATTTTTTAATTTAAATAAATTGTTAAGAAATAAACTGTGGATTGTTGTTATCACAAAGTAAACAAAAACGTGTTATTATTAGAGTAAGATATTTACCTAGTATGTTAGGAAGACAGGTATAATGAAGAGAAGCGTCATACGGAATTCTATGAGATAAAAAAAAACTGCGATGCATATGAACAATTGTATTTATTTACCTTTTAGCGTCTGCAACTATTCATGCGCAAAATTTAATAGGTGTTATACTTTTTTAACTGTTTAGGAAATCTGGTATTGATGCGCTTCTTTTTGTATAAAGCCTGGATTTTAAATTGGATTTTTAAGGAAAACCACAACTCCTATAAAAATTTTGTAAAGAGCTTTTTTGTAGGTAATGAAATTCTCTACAACTTTTATTCATAACTTTTTGTTGTAGCTTTAATAACAAAAAAGTTAGATGATGTACTACTGTAGTACTATTAAATTCAGTTTTATCACTTTACTATAAAATTACTATAAACTAAAAAGCACTGACTCACTTATTTTTCTATAATGTAGTCAAAAGAACGTGTTGGCTTTATATTGCATGAGCATTTGACTATGAGAAAGCTCTGTTCAAAGTTTGCTTACTGTTGACCAAAAACGACAACGTATTGATGATTCTGAGCAGTGTTTGGCCATGTTTAAACGTAACAAACCGGAATTTTTGCGTCGATATGTGACAATGGATAAAACATGGATCCATCACTTCACTCCGGAATCAAAACGATCGTCATCTGAGTGGACAGCAACTGGTGAACCTCGTCCAAAGCGCCCGAAAGCACAACAATCGGCTGGAAAGGTTATGGCCTCGATATTTTGGGATGTGCGTGGTGTAATATTCATCGACTATCTTGAGAAAGGAAATACCATTAACAGTGAATATTATATAGCGTTATTGGAGCGTTTGAAGGCCGAAATTGCAAAGAAACGACCGCATATGGCAAAGAAAAAAATTTTGTTTCATCAAGACAACGCACCGTGTCACAAGTCAATCAAAACAATGGCAAAACTACATGAATTGAACTTCGAATTGTTCCCACATCCACCGTATTCGCCAGATTTGGCTCCCAGCGACTACTGCCTGTTCGCAGACCTGAAAAAAATGCTCGCCGGTAAGAAATTTCGCACGAATGAAGAGGTTATCGCAGAAACTGAGGCCTATTTTGAGGCAAAAGATAAATCGTTCTACAAAAGTGGTATTGAAATGTTAGAGCGGCGCTGGAATGATTGCGTTGCTCTTGATGGAGATTACGTTGATGAATAAAGCTAATTTTGAACCAAAAAAACTGTGTTTTCTTTGTTAGGCCCGGAACTTTTCAGCCCATGTGTTATATAATGAAATGAATAAGATAAAATTCATTATCGTATTATAGATTTATACCGCTCTTATAACCTCTTTTAAGTATAAGTCGCCGCCGAACTCTCGTGATTTGGACTATATATATTTGTTTACCATTTTATAATTATTTCCCGATACGATATGAAGCTAAAATTTAGCATACACACACTTTGTGGATGGCAATGTAGAGTGGTGCAATAATTTAGTGCCCATTAATTTTTATTAAGTGTGGTTTAAAAGATATGAGATTTTTTTCTTTTTAATAAAAATTTATATAACATAAAACTATAATTAAAAAAATAATTATAACTAAAAACTAGAATTAATTATTAAGCTATATTATTTACTTTATTTCACATAAAAACATTCTGTATTAGTCAACAAAAAAAATTATTTAATACATTAGCAAACTTAAAAAATAAATCAAAATAAAAACATAAAACGAATTGATTTCAATCGTTTCAAAATTGCAAATGGTTTGCTGTTCTAATTCGATTTGTATTAAAACAATGACTTATTTATACATTAATTTTCTTTACCCAAAAATCTATTTTAGTATAGTTATATGTACATATTGAAAAATTGAACCAATGCATTTGTAAATTTAATTTGAGAAAAAATATTAATAACATATTTTTTTATTTATTCCAGAGAATTCTTGCAGCGTGTTGAACTAGCAACCAGATTTCAAAAAGGTGAGTTTTTTATATTAAACTATTATCTACCCGCTAAAAACAGTTACATGTTTTTAATGTTTATTTTACATAAACATTTATCTATTTTCTTTTATTACTAATTGAATTATGCGACATTTTTTGATTACTAAAATCATAAGAAGACCTTTACAAGCATTAGGAGAGCAGGGTGGAATGAAAAACCTGGAAATCCGGGAATTATCAGGGAATTTTATGCAACCTGGAAATATTATCGAAATATCAGGGAATTTGATTGTGGCAACTATTTCATATATAGTATATTATATTTCATTTAAAATTCAAAATGAAATGAATCAGAAAATTTAAAAAGAAAACATGTAGCTAATGAAAAAATATTTGGCGTCAAAAAGAAGCTAAACTTTTAGCTGAAATTCAAGTTATTGATGATCAATTTAAATATCTTCAATAATTTTATCTATTAAATATTAAGAGTTAATTGGTTTAGTGTATACTAGTCATTAGATTATTTTTGTCTTACTCAATTTAAGTTACTTTTTATTCACGAAATCGTATTTAATTAGTTATTAAACGCCAACTAAGGCAATGAGATAAAATATAAATTAGAAATAAATATATTTTTTTAGTTTAATACTAGATTTAATTATTGGTAATTACAATATAATCAAAACTTTAAATATTTAAGTGATACGAATAATATTTCTATATCAGGAAAAATAGGAAAAACTTTACTGGAAAACCTGGAATTATCAGCGAAGTTTGAAATCATTTTTTTATGGCCACCCTGGAGAGGCCACAATGCCTTTTTGTATTTTTGAAATCATAAAAATATTTATTTAGCAAAATTTACCTCTTTTACGCATTAGTATACCTATAATATTTTGTAATAATTATAAAAATCAAAAGTAGAAGAATTTTTAATTTGATTTTAAGCTAAATTTAAATTAAGGTAGTTCCAGCGTGGTATAATATAGTCAGAACATTTACTATTGTTAGAAATTCAAAACCGATTCGAATACGTTTCACGTTGGAATTACATTAGGAAAAATTTACATGGATGTAAAGTAATATCGATGTTTTGTGTTTGACTAAACGCTACATCACTTCCTTTTATTAATACATGATTATAATATTTACATAATCAATGAAACTTAAATTCTCTTACCGCTACAATTTCGGCACGATACCGTCCATAATAACATTTTATCCCTATAAACAATTTAGATTCGAATACGATATTCTAGAACTCGACCTATCGAAAAGAGTATCCGTTTCGAATGCATTTCGGATCAAAAACGGAGGCGAAAGTTTCAAAATCAAAAATGCATTACTCCACCCCATAAACTTAAGCTTTAAAATACGAAGTTACTTTTCCTGAACGTACCCCAATATATTTTCTACCTGTGGCTTAGAACGTGTTTCGAAAATCTTACTCAAATTGTAATCAGACTATTCGACACTACTACGATACGAAAAAAAAGTTTGTAAGGGTGTTTTCCTATGATTTCATCAATTATCCCAAGTTTTCGTAAATAGCTTACCTTCTTGTCGAAGTCATTTTTTAAATTAAAAATATCACAACTATTAATAAACTTAACAAAACTTTTTAAAAACAATTGTATTTATTTTTTAAGTCAGTCACATTCTAACCACTGTCACATAAAACAAATATATTATTATTATCATTAGAATGTAGAACTTTTTTGCATCACATACTACTTAAATATTTATTAGCTACTGGAGTGGTAATCGATCCAGAATATGACTCTATGTACAAAACGCCGGTACCGCGGTTTACAGGTTGATGTTTCACACACTATATCATGCATGTATGAACTGAGCTAAGGCTAGTTATACTTTATATTGATCACTGATACTGCCGTTTACCATAAATCAACTTTATTCTTCATTTTACACCACTTATTTATTCGTTTCAATTGTCTGTTGCATTTTCGAAATAATTTCCTCTACTTAGGTTACGCGTTCGGCTGATATGTGCTACCCAATGTGACAATTTATTATGAGGACTTCGTAGTATCTATATTCTGCAGTAGAAAAATATAAGGATCTATCTGCGACTGCGCAAAATTAGTACACAATGTACTATATCAGCGGTAGCGAACCCTTTTGTATGAGCGCTGATTAATATACATAATGTACTGAAAAATGTAAATTGTCATGAAGGTAATATGGCCGTAAACCCACTTTTCTTAAGAAGTTGATAAAATTAAAATTGTGTTAATATAGGTGTATTTAATTTGTCAAAAAAAATAATTAATTTTTTCTATCGATTGTGAAGCGAGATTTTTATAATTTAAGTGCACATAGTTAACATGCAACGGGTAGATAAAGTATAAAAAAGACATAGTTCCGTGTATATCTGAAAAACCGTTTTTAGCAATGCTCTTAAAAACTAATATTTAATAAAACAAAGAATTCGGAAAATTTGGAAATGAAAATCATATTTTTTTATCAATTTGTTGAAAAGATATGAATATTTAAAGTTGAAATTTAAAAAAAATTACAGCCGTGTAATTTCGTTTGTATTTCCTATTTGGAAAATACAAAATACTTTTTTCATTTTTGTTACTTCATAGTGTTAATCAGTAAATATTATTTTTTGAATATAAACTTAAAATCCCACCAACATTAGCACGATCTATGATCTAAAAGTATCTACACAATTGTCTTAATAATTCTAATTTAAAATGATAGATGTGCCTATTATTTTATTATCCCCCCACCATAAGACATCTGATTTTCGTTTACCTAAATTTGTTTATCATATTTCTCGTTCATTATTTGTTTTACTACAAGACAATCACTCCACTACATTCCTTACTGAAATATATATACATAAATATATATTATTTTACCTATTTGAACCAAACTGATTGAACCACCGATAATTTCGAATTATCAAGGTCTTACTATATTGCGGAATTTTATTGAGACAAATTTAAAATTAATATTTTATAAAGATGAGGTCATTACTTGGTACATACATAGTCTTATAGAAATCAGTACTGCACGTGCTAACACTGACACGCATGGCTTACGTTTCCTACCCCTGTACTACATTACACATGTGTTATACTTTGAGTTACGTACGGGCATAAGCTGTGCATGTAGTGTTTATTGTGTATATTGTTTTGCGTTATCAGTATTTCCATAAATGTTAATTTTTTTATTATTCCAATTTTTAAATAGTAAATTGACCTTCCTGTAGGAATAAAATGTATTGTATAAAAACTTTAGCGGGTAGAAAAATTAAAAAATTTAGTTCAGTTAGAAATGAAAGTTAATAAGCTAAGAACTTGTACAAATCTTTATTTTGACATTTTATAAGTTCTCTCAAATATCTTGACGCAAGTCGTGTTTTTCAAAGGTCAAAAAATCAGTTTTTGTAAATATCTTGTTTCCCATGCTCCAAATGACATTTAGAGTTATTAGTAAAGTTATAGAGCATAAAATTCTCTACAAATTTTAAGTTATGTATTTTTTTGTATGATCAACCCCTCCCGAGATATAGCGCATCTGTGTATAAAATAATACTAAACACAGAATTTATCAGTAGTGAGACAATGCAAGTTTACACCACACTTTTCTGATAGAAATGTAATATTTGGTACAGCGAAAGAATTTAATGAATAGATAATTTTTAGATGTGGATCCATTTAAACTTTCCACCCTTTCTCTGCTTTATGAAGGATTCAAAATAGGTCAAATTCACATACGCTTCTTCCATGTTCGATACGATAAATCCAACGCGTTGGAGCAAGCCATACGAACATATGTGGGACATATATATATACGCATATCTTATTTTCCCTTTCATTAAGACATATTGTAACAATAGAGGTCACTGTGTTATATATATTTTACTTTCGTACTAAATTTAGCAACGCGTTCTCACTATTCTTATATACGTACAATATGCAATATGGTAATATCACATTTAACCTTATCTTTAGAGAAAAATTTGTAATTCAATTTTATGTTACGTAGAAATGTTGAAACAATAAATAATGCAAGAATACTTAACTCAGCTAACATATAATTAACATTATTTATAATATATAATAGTGTATACGATTGCTCTAAAAGAGCGTCTAGACTGATACAGCATTTAGTTAAAATTGCAAACAAATTTCTTTTTCTTTTATAAATGAATTTTATTTAATTTATAAACAATAAGTTTTTTAAGGAACTCCTCGTGAAGTAGTAAAGAAACTTGCTGAAACTTTGGAAATTTGTTCTAAGATAGTCATCTACGATAATAAGGGTATGTTTCCGAAACTTTTAAGGAAATAATTAGCTTTAATAAATGGAAATTTCACGTACAACTATATGTGGATTCATTGATTGAAAATTTCATGTAAATATCTAATGAAGAAAATTAGTATTTCAATTGAATATGGTTCAGAAAACATCAAGCTTTTGATTAAAATAATAAAAATAGTACGTTTCCGAAGAAATAGCAAAAATAAATGATTTTTTTGTAATAAATATCATCACAATCATCGGTTACTTGCACTGTTCAAAACACGATGTAAGATTTGGCAACGTCGCTTGCACAGTTAGTCGCCGCAGGAGTAACCGTATATTATATTCGAAAGTTAGCAGTGTGTTTTTGGGACTTCGTAACCATGAAAATATCGCCGTGACGCAAATGTTGCTTGATAGTAATGATGTTCGAAGACTTCGCAGGACTAAACCCTCGGACCTAGTAACCTAATCAGGTAGAATTGTTCATTGGAGCAATCTCTACCACACCGTGTAATTATTGAAATGTAAGCTAGGATCTCTGTAAGGTGAAACGATACTTGGTCATTTTTGATTCGCGAAATATAGATTTAAACTCTTATTAGTTTTAGAACCATAAACAAAGGTTATAAAATTTATGACAAACCCTTACAAATGTTACCAGTCATATAAAAATTGGAATTTAACTAGAAAATATAGCAATATTCATTTTTAAAGCCTATTTTTGCGGTTCCAACTCATTAAAAGTCAGTGGAAGAAAGCTTAAAATGTAGATACGTTATTCATCTAACGACTTGCAGCTTTTGATTTTGATTCGCGTTTATAGTTATTTACATAAAACGATTTAAACATAAAAAACATGGTTTTTTTTGATAATATTTAACCTGCTGTATAGTATCGCCATCTATATTTCGCGATCAAAAATGGCCAAGTATCGTTTCACCTTAAACAAACAGTATTTATTTTTATTTATATATAGATGTTAACATATACATTAATTATTTTTTTATATTTATTTACTTATTTGCCTTGACTTTCTTTCATCATAGCCACCATCAAACATTTTTTATACATCTTTTATAATTTATAATTCAATTTTACAAATTTCTAAATATTTCAATAATACACTAATTCATTTTGAATCATTTAACAAAAATTTACTATTAACAGGAAAAGTTTTAATCACATCTAATATATCACTATTCAATTTTGATCTTTCTAAACTATAATTTATGCATTCAAATATAATATGATCCAAAGTTCCTTCTTCACCACATTGACATCTATCGTCAGATTTAAT
Organism: Panorpa germanica; assembly: GCA_963678705.1. NCBI lineage: Eukaryota > Metazoa > Arthropoda > Insecta > Mecoptera > Panorpidae > Panorpa > Panorpa germanica. The sequence continues at coordinate 4,199,513 of OY783223.1, read as the reverse complement.
ATTAATTTTGTACAGGTGAGCTGAAGTTTTACAATGATTACTTTTGATTCTGATTATAGTTGATATAATTTTGCGGGACTCATTTCTAAACCATCTTTTCTTACTTAAATTTGGATGTAACATATAATAATCTCTTCCTTTTAACTGACTTTTGTTAATAATATCTGTGTTTCTCAAATTGAAGTTTAATTTTTTAATTTTATTAAAAATTACATTAATTAAATAGAGTACTTTCCTCTTTAAAAGAGACAGCGCAAATTTCACGTGCGTAGCACGAGTTCCCTATCACTAATAAATAATTCATATCTCTACAAATCCGTTCAAAGGTCATCATTTTTAATTACATGCAATAATTTTGAACACACTTATCAAACTGTGCTTCTATTAATACCATCAATTCAGCAATTCATCGTCGTGAATATTTTTAGTAGCTGTTTTTGCAATTTGCATATTTCGTATCCGAATGAACCTGGACCTTTAATGAAATAATAAGCCTTCAATAAGTTTTATGACCTGGACTTCCTTCTGACACCATTTTTCTATTAGTCCTCGTACGCGAGGTAGATGAATGATACGTTAGAAACAATTTGTCTTTAATTGGCTTATTATCAGTGACGTCAGATTAGATCTTTTGCGTCTCCAAGCGAAATATTTTCGGGATCAACTGTAATGCATTATCAGCATGCGTTTAAGGCACGTAGTCTAATAGTAAGCGTCGCAGTTTAACATCGAAGCGGTACCGTTATATTAACTCGTATAAATGTGTTCTGACAGTCACCAGGTACGTTTCACTGTGAGTTGGTTTAAAAAGCAACCCTTGTGTAAACGGTGATGCTGATACCTGTTTCTTTACGAACCTCGTGACAGCGTTCTATGAGATGTAGTTATTTTTAAACGAGACTGGCATATCACCGACTGTTGTGTAGCGTGAACCCTTGTCTTTTGATTACTGGCTCTTCCGTGCATTTTCCTTGGTTGCTCACTTACTTACAAATTAATCACGCTTCAACATCATATCGAAAAGCATCTAAAACTTTTCCCAAATTTCATAAAAATGTGTAGCTCGCGTTATATTGCAATAGTGTTATATAAATACCGTGTTATAGGATGAAGAATATTAAGAAATACAAAATAAATTTTGATTCTATTTTGCGTAAAATTAATAATCATCAAATGTTTATGAAAAAATTGTTAAGATCATTATCGAATAATGAGTAATTTGTGTTTTTCCAAGTTGCAACTTCCTGCTATGATTATATGATAAATACCTTGTCATAGCAATAAATTTAGATGATCGTTTATTATTTGAAATTTGTGAACAATAGTATCAGTAAATTTATCAATCAAGGTAATAATTTAAAGATTGATAAAATTGTTAATAAGGTTATTATGACTTGCCAGTTTTAAATCGTTGAAAAATTGAGTTCTACGTGAACAAACAAACGGTGAGACTAGATGGTGCCAACTGTGAATTCCCGGAGAATCACAGTTTCCATTTGATGTGGAAAAAATTAATAAATAAGGATAATGCATCAAATTGTATGTTATATGAAAGGTAAAAGCAATTAGATGTTTGAAAATTAATAAATCGAGAACGAAAATTTAAAACTCTTGTCCATTGTGATCTAAATTTACAGACAATAATATATTTTTGTCATCAAATTATAATTCTTTGTCATCAAGTTATAATATGCTATGACCATTTGTTGTTTTAAAATGTACATCAGAACTTATCAAATTAATATTAATAATCAATTATTTGAAGAATAACGTATCATTCTCATTTACTGCTTTAATTTAATTTTGTATTTAATTTAAATTGTTTAGCATATGGCAATACGCGTAGTCATTCACAGTACCATTTTTAATTTAATTTATTTTTTAAGTTTTCTTAGTTTGTTTAGAACCTTACAAGGTCCAATGTTTTAAATTAAAAATACTAAATTAAGAAAAACTATATTATATTATAACCTCCAAAATGTGACAATCTGTCAAAATGCAGTAGGATTTATTTTTAAAAGAAGTTTAATATCAGTTTTTGAAAAATATAAAAGTGAAAACAATTTCTATTACTAATTGTTATTAAAAATAGCAATTTTTATTATTTCACATACAATTTTGTCGAAATGTCAAAATTTATATTACTAACGATGCATACGCACCAACTAAATTAAGTAAACTCAAATTAAAACACAAATCTACCTGAAATCTAGATTGCAATATTAAATAAAAACGGTAAATTAAATATCAAATAAGTGAGTGGGAATGAGGCTTAAACCTTTATAAACTTTTATGCGTATATATTTATTCTGTGGAAATAATCTTCAGTTCTCTGCTGGCAGAAATATTCAGAAGGACTGCAACATCTAAGCGAGACATTTTATTAGATAGTTTACCGGGAAATTTTCACAGACACAGAAGTAAAAAAAACATTCAAAGGAAAATCTGTATACATATAATCCACCCCTATATAAACACACAATGCTCCCTTATATCATTTGAAATATGCGTCTGGCATTTTCTCCCCTTGTTGATCTTCCTTTACGTGAATTTATCATCTTATGATTCTGGTTTGGAAGGTTTCCAAGAATTGAGCCGCCGCCGGCGTCCCGTCTGCTTCTGTTACAAGTCTGTATTATTTGCTACCCTCATGCCTATTAAACACAGAGAAATTTACTATTGATTTATGTTATCGTTATACGGTGTACTTGCAAACAGGGGTTGTTTCCTCTCGTGGAATTTATAGAAAAACATACTTATCATCAAGTCGTTCATTCAGATTTGTACAGTCTAGTTTAAAAATGAAAAGTCTGATGTATTGAGTGACTGACTTTTAATTCGTAAAAGATAGAAAGTTGAAATTTTGCATGTGTATTAAGGCTGACATTTCTCAAAAATTGAAAAAGGGCAGGTTAAAGAAATTCAGGGGCCCGGTAAGAGAAAGTTCATATTCTGGATTCTAAAATAAATAAATATATTATTAATAAAACAAAATTCAAAATTTCAAAATTTTATTTGGGGGCAGTATTTGCCGAGAGTAAAAATTGTGCTAGAAAGTTGAAATTTTGTATATAGGCTAACCTTGGTAACTTATTTACGAATCGAAACAAAAATGCAGATTTAAGAACTTGTATCTGTAACAAATATTTGCATAATATTTCAGTTTTTATAGAGTATAAATATTATAATTAATTAAATTGCGATGAATTACTTTTACGATGAATTACTTTATAATACACTAGCTTAATCCTATATATAAAAAACAGTTTATTATATTTCTTTTACAAATGTGTATTTTTCTTATCAAAAAATTTAAAATTCTATTACCCAGCAATTTATTTTCTAAGCCGTGTCGATAATAGCGTCGTTTTCTGCGAACCACAGCGCCGCATTGCCGGCGGCAGGTTCGCTTGATAAATATATAAACAGTTAAATTTCCACTCTATGTTGAAAATGAGGAAAATGTTAACATAATTAGCATTTTAAATGACTTAGCTTATGCATATTTTACAGACATCTTTAGTTACAGATTTAAGAAATTGACCTTTTAACTTGGAAGTTTATTATTTTTATTATTATACGAGTATTATAGCGATTTATTGTTTTATAGCTAGGTTATATTTCGCATTCATTTTTATATAATAATTGTGTTTTGTAGATTTGTTTATTATATGCTTGGTATACGGGTATTTGTTTATCATTTAGTGAGTTTATTTCATTGCCAGTCATTTACATTTCTTTTATACGTATAATTATATAAAGCGCCTTACATTTTATTGAATGCAACAATTCCTACACGTTAAAATGTTTTTGCTTATAGTGCTAGATTATGTAGTAACACCATATGCGCTGCTAGTGTGCAAATATATATTTTAACTAATACATAACCTAAATTTCTGAAACTCTGTTTAGTTTAGGATTAAATTTCTTCCTGCTTTGCAATTTATAACTTATTGTATATTCTCTTGAATGGGCTTGTGTCCTCATTTTTTAGTGGTCGATTTTTCAATTGTTGATTGAAATTGATGTTAATAAATTAATTATTAATTGTTAATTATTTTATTTAACCCTGTTACGGCAGACATAATATTGAAATTTGATTGTTCCTTGAAATAGCTGTAAATAATATTTGATATTTTGATATATAAATACATATAGCAGAGATTTATGAGCTGTAAGGTTGGTAACCTGTAAACTTGTCAGAGTTTGTCAAGAATATGCTATCTCTTTTACGCTCTGTCATATAAAAGAGATAGCAACTAGCGGTTGTGATGTCACATGCACTTATAATGTTTACAACGTTGAATCCCTTTAATAATTAAAGAGACAAAATGACTTTTTTAATTGTTAATATCTCTTAACATATAAGGTGTTATTAAAAAATAATTGAACATTTGAAGTTCTAGTAACCAACTTTATCAATATATAGTACAATTTTATAGAAATTAAGATATAGGACTTGAATTATATGTGCAACGCAGCGCCACGTGTGGTTTCAAGGCTAACCAAAAACGCACGATTTTGGAATCCTATCCACAAAATAATGAATTGTGTTTTCTTTTTGTCCTTGACAATCGAAATTACCACATAACCTATAATTGAATGGATGTATCTGTGTTTATTTACATGTTTACATGTGTTTGTGTACAAAACTAACGTTACGTTATTAACAGGAAATGTAATTACACAGACCGTGTCTAAGCAGCATGCATGCATTTTGAATAATCATGTTTTAAGTATCATCATACCGTAGCTTATTATTTTATCATTATACTGTTTTTTTATCTCAACAATTAAATTACCTGGACCACTAATGTTATGCTCTCCAAATGTTTGCGACTAGAATTTTGTTAATTATTATATTTTTGTCGTTTCTTTTTTAATGGAACAGGCACGAAAGCATATAAGTAAAGTTAACCCTCCGTGTGAACACTATATTTTTCGGGTCATGGTGTGTACACTGGGTCTTTGAGGGAACTGTTGTGTTTTCGAGTTTTCTAAGCTTTCAAAAAATCTGAAAAGATTCTGGATTACTTCTTGAAGTGTTTACTACATGCTCCAGAAGTTGCCAAAGTCCAAAGTTTAAAACCGTTGTTAATAAAAATTCACAAATAGTGAAAAACGCGGAAAAACGGAATATTGTTAAAAAATTCGTAACTTTATAACAAACAAATATTAAGAAAAATGGTTGTAGACTTTTTCATCTTAGATAATAAGCTTTCGAAAGAATGTAGTGTCTTTGGCGTGGGCTCCAAAAAGTTGAATTATTTGTGCACCTGAAAGTGGGGAATATTTTACGGATTCAAGCATGTCATAATAAACGGAACGGTGATTATTCGGCACAAAATAAGTTTTTATTGATGAAAATACAAAAGTTATGAAATAATAATTAATATTAGGTAATAATAATTAGTGTCAAAAAGAGACGCACCGTTGAATTGCCACCCATCTTCAAAAACTTATTGTTGTAAAAAGATGAACTAATAAAAATAAATCTATATATAATCTAAGAAATAATAAAAAGAAATCGATTGGAGTAAAACTGTCAGAGATATAGAGTTTTAAGTCTTCACCTCTTTGGTCTGGTCTCGTCTTTAAACGCGTTTTTCTCACACTTAGTTTTTTCAGAGTCGGTGTCCTCTCTAGTTCAAAATCTACTGCACTGATCCTTTTGAAATTTTTCATACTCTTACTTTATATAAATGCCGAGGTAACGCTGAAACTTATCAACTAATGAAATCATTTTGGTTTTCGATTTCAAATAATCCAGTGATGAGTTATAAGTGACACCGCAATGTTACTTTTTTTATTACGTCAGCGGAGATTCGCTATCAATGCCTCAGTTCTTGACATTTATTTATGAAAATTTCACAAAGTATTTTTTAAATGTTATTTTATCAAGTAGTAATTATAGAAATATTTATATATTATTCGTGTCGTCAAAAAACATTATCGAAAATATGCTTTTTTTGTATCGATTTCACCTTCATTTAATAATGAATATAAAGTGTCGATCCGGGATAGCATAACTGAGAATCTATGTACTAAATATAAGATGTGGGTTCGAATCACTTTCGAACAAACATTTTATTGCTATTTATATTGAAACATGAATTTATTTTTAACAAGGATTACGAATCCTACTACAAAATAGTAATCTATATTATTTTAAGATTGTATTTATACTAATCTACTAATATTCTTCAAATGTCTACTAATATCTATGATATAGACATATGTAAACAACATTAGTCATTATTTCCAGGAATTATCAATAACTGATAACTAGATTGATGACGCGCAATTAATTATTAATAACCTTTATTGTGATATATATGTTGTTGTTAAAATTCTCAAGTATTATTATCTCACTATCAGAAAAATGTTATACATCCTATGGACGCTTTCTTATTTTATTTTATTTTTATTTATATATTAATTGTGTATGCCTTTCGGCTTTACAATCTACAGTATTATATTTCTAATACATTTCATTCCTATATACATTCCAAACTTAAAACTAAACTTAAAATAAACTTAAAAATCTTCTCGACTTTTACTACTTCCAAAAGTGCTTTCTGCTTCTTCTTCTTTTGACCCTCTCTATTATTCTCCACCAGCTTATTACCACCAGTTTATTCTCCTGTTTTTCCTTTCCTTCTTACTATTTCCGCCATCCACCTCTTTCCTTCACTGCCTCCCTTTAATAGCTGGCCAATATTCCTTTCGCTTGCTACTTTTTCCTTACACTCAAACTTAATGTGCTCCAGTGTTTCGTCCTCCGCTCCACACATTCTACACTTTCTTTCCTCACTCTTTTCCCAGTATCTGTTTCCTTTTTCCTCATTTCCCAATCTAAACCTTGCTGTTCTTCTTATGTGTTTTATGTCTTTTTCTATAAGGTACTGAGGCACATTATTTTCCCATAACCTCTTATATCTTTTATTGTAGTTACTTTTTTCTATTTTTCCCATTCTCTCCTGCTGCTGTGTCTCCTTATCCCTTCTCCTTAGGTCCTCTGCCACACTTGCGCCACCTTCTCTTCTCCTCTCTGCCTCCTCGATCGCCATTCCATTCCTTTCAAAGTATTCTTTTCTCTTTTTTGGACCTCCTCCCCCCCCATTCTTTATGTAATCCTCTCTTATTTTCTTTAAGATTTTGCTTTCCGCTCTGTTCAATTTCTCCTCGTATTTTACCGCTTTCCCCTGTTTTAATTCGTATCTTATCCCTCTTTAGCTCCTCCATCACCATGTATCCTGGCGTGCACCTGTCCAGCCCTAGTACCCATTTCATGTATCTCACCTGTATTCTTTCCAACTTTTCTTGTTCCTTCCACCCCCAAACCTCTGCTCCATACGACATCATACTGGCTATCAGTCTCTCATATATCCATATTCTCTTTTGTATGTCCCCCCCAAATACCTTTTCCCCTAGTCCCCATACCCGTCGCATTGCTTGCTCTGCCTTCTTTGCCACCTCCCTTATATGCGCCTCTTCTCCATTATTCTTTTTAAGACGCATTCTTATTATTAAAACATAACACAAGAATCTTTCCTATTTACGACTACAAATTGTAACATCCTTGTGTATGTTGTAATGAGTGTAGTAAGTAGTTTAACATCACACTAAACAGAACTGGATTATTCGGGCTGTTTGCCGAATATATGAGATAGAATGGGCATGCATGTTTTTTAAAATATGGCAAATATTCGTCTATACTTTTGACGCATTCATTTAAATAAAATAAAAGTTAGGTTTTTACAGTTACTTGTTTGCTACAATGTTGTCCTCTTGTTGGCTTGTGTCCTCATTTTTTAGTGGTCGATTTTTCAATTGTTGATTGAAATTGATGTTAATAAATGTGTATTGGCGTGTCTATTTTATTAAATATCTAAATATTGACGGAGATATAGCAATTAAAAGTTTAAATTGTAGTTTTAGCGCTAGAAATGGTCGACCATATTTGTATGACGTGAAATGCATTTTAACGTCAGTTATTGGTTGAGTAGGTCAGTGCTATGGTAATGTTTTGTAGCTGTTGGTAGTCGAAATAATCAAGTCAAGTCAAAGAATAATAAGTTTTTATTTTATTAAACCCTGCTAAAGCAGCCTTAATATTGGAATTTTATTGTTCTTTTTAATAGCTGTAAATAATATTTGATATTTTGATATATAAATACATATAGCAGAGATTTATATATTAGCAGCGACAGTGATGTCACAAGCAGTTGGAATGTGTACAACGTTGAATCCCTTTAATAATTAAAGAGACAAAATGACTTTTTTAATTGTTAATATCTCTTAACATATAACGAGTTATTAAAAAATAATTGAACATTTGAGGTTCTAGTAACCCACTTTATCAATATATAGTACACTTTTATAGAAATTAGGACATAGAACACAAGCCCATTATAAGTAATAAACGTTCTGATACGTTCACACTGAGAATTGTAGGTTATGTTTTACTGTCATAGCTGTCAATGCATGTGTCTAAGGTACCTCGAACATGACTGATATACAATAGCCGAATATTCGGAGCTAAATACGTCGTAATCGTCCACAATTCCGCATGGCTTGCATCAAAAGCGTTATGCCGGTTTCACACCAGAAAGACAATTCAATAAAACACGAACAAAAACTTGTTTTTCTGAACAAAAACACCAATGTTTACAGCAAAGTTCTTAAAACATTTTTGTCTTTTGTTGTTGTTTTAGTAAACTAAACACATTCCCATCTGGAGTCGGTAAGATTAAAGGAAAACACGTTTGTTGTTGTTTTTTAGTCTGTTTGGTTTAAACACGTAGTTTTGTTTTTTGTGAACATTTGCACTTGTTAGTTGTTGTTTATCATGTTTATTATTTTTATGGGACACACAGAAAAACACTAAAAACAAAACCAGTCTGTTCAATATAAACAATCTGTTTTCGAAAAACAGAACTGTTTTAAAATAAAACAAAACATGATTTTGTTTTGTTTTTTGAAAATAAAACTGTTTTCAAAAACTATTTCTCTGGTGTGAAACCAGCATTAGATTTGTTAGTATCAAACATGGAGAAGTAGTGAAACGCAAAGGAATGCGTTCGCATGACCGCTAAGGGTCTACTAAGACAACAACTGATCGGCTATAGGTTTTCTAAGCAATGTCGTTGAAAATGTTGACGAAAACACATTTATACGAATAACTCTTCACCTACTGCGAATTATTTCCTGTTTCATTGGCGCTAAACTGTCAGTCAGTGGCTTTCAGAAGGGGGGCAGAGGGGAAGGAAAGAGGTCTCGCAAGTTTACAATCCCCTCGAACTCAGTAAACTATATTTAGGTGCAATTGAATAAGATGTGAAACAAAAAAAATGTAATAGAAATTGGCGAATTTTGGTTGTAATGGGGTATCAAAAATATTACAGTTGCCCCGGGCCTTATACTTTCTATGAGAGGCCTCCCATATTTAATCTAAAATGATTTAAATTTTATATAAAAACGATTTCTTAATCGCTAAAAAGGTTTTTTATGATATTATTAATCTATGTTCATATAATTTCATTAATCCGAAATGGTAATAAATTTTTATATTTAGACAACGTTTTAACACAACAAATTTATCAGTGAAGACGCTCCATTAATCTTTATTTGTAGTACGTGTGAATTTTTACAAACTGACAAATAAATTCCAACGTTTTTTTAAAATAATACTAACGATATAAATTGTTTTTAATTATCTTTAAATCGATTAATTCATCTACCAATTAGATTTAAATTAACAATAAATGAACTATTAATAAAATACTAATTATTTAATTAAAGTCTATATGTAATTACTTACTCAACATGAAATTCTTCTTCTAAATAAGTTGTATCATTTTGTAGATCATCTTCCTTAACGCAAACCGTTTTTTGATACGGTTCTTCAACAGGTTTTTTCTTTGAACAATGAATACCCATTTTTAAAATTAATTTTGAATAATATTATTTGAATTTCTTATTATATATTTCTCACTGCGAAACAACTAGGGCTTAAACGCAGAACTGATAAAGTAGTTTAAACATGAACATGAATGTATATTATTTGATATGTATGCGTATATACATGAAAAATTTCTTAACAAAATAAGTGATTCATTAAACATATGTGTTAGTATTCATCTATATCCTAAACATTTTTTGCAGTAAAAAGCTTTAGATTATGTACAATTGCTACACAAGTAGCAACGTTGTTACACAGTAGCGTTGCATCAACACTGTACGTCTGTAATGGGCTTGTGTCCTCATTTTTTAGTGGTCGATTTTTCAATTGTTGATTGAAATTGATGTTAATAAATGTGCATTGGCGTGTCTATTTTATTAAATATCTAAATATTGACGGAGTTATAGCAATTAAAAATTTGAATTGTAGTTTTAGCGCTAGAAATGGTCGGCCATATTTGTATGACGTGAAATGCATTTTAACGTCAGTTATTTGTTGAGTAGGTCAGTGCTGTGGTAATGTTTTGTAGCTGTTGGTAGTCAAATAATAAAGTCAAATCTGCTAAGGCAGACATAATATTTAAATTTGATTGTTCTTTGAAATAGCTGTAAATAATATTAGATATTTTGATATATAAATACTGTAAATGTACTATATATTGATAAAGTGGGTTACTCGAACCTCAAATGTCCAATTATTTTTTAATAACTCCTTATATGTTAAGAGATATTAACAATTAAAAAAGTCATTTTGTCTCTTTACTTATTAAAGGGATTCAACGTTGTACACATTCCAAGGGCATGTGACATCACAATCCTTGTGTAAGGTTACCAACCTTACAGCTCATAAATCTCTGCTATATGTATTTATATATCAAAATATCAATTATTATTTACAGCTATTTCAAGGAACAATAAAATTTCAATATTATATCTGCCTTAGCAGGGTTAAATAAAATAAAAACTTATTATTTTAAATTGATGATATCTCGAAAACAATGTGATTTTGATACCAAATAATACCCAAGTATCAGTTACCCCGTGCTTTAAATTTTCTCTGAAAGGCACTGCTAATTTTGAATAAATATTTATCAGCAGTTTTTCACATTAAAATATACAATTAAATTTATCAATAATTGATTAGAATCACTAATTGCTCATAAATTTTATATAGCGATATGTCAAATAAAAGTAAAGTTATTAAAAAATTACGTGTGTTGATTCACGTACAAATTTAACCTCTGCAAACGGTACCCCACTAATTAATCGCAAGAAATTCATCGCATTCAGTTCAATATCTATTGTTAATATATATTGGCTGTCTCCATAAAAACTATTATTAATTTAAGTATATTTCTCTAGAATTTAAGACTAGATGGGGGTAATATTTTAGAATACAAATATACTTTGGGATAATGGGTCACATAATTATAATAAACACCTATACTTTGGGGTGATTCGAAAAACATTTCAGCGACCTTGAGTTCGACCGAGAGTTGAAAGACTCTTCTTTGAATAATAGTTTTATTAGATTCAATAAATATATATATTCAGTTTTATCTAAAATCATATTACAGAATCATACTTAAACTCTTTCAAAGAACAGAGTGTGATCGGCTTAAGAAATATTAATCAAAATAAATTTGAGTATAAGTGAGTTCCATTGAAAAAGCAGGAAAGAAATTATACTACTTAAATATTTTGGCAGAACAGAACTGCTATACATTGTACAGAATAGTTTGCGATACATATTGCGCCATATTACAGGCTCAAAAAATGTATTAAAGATGATTTTTCATTAAATAATATTTGTGTAGGATATTAATTTTTACATAAAATCATAGATGAGAGATTAAAATTATGTTATATATATTCGTTAATAGATGGCACTGATATTTGAATGAGAAAATGCAATATAAAAATAATTACTTACAATTTGTATAATACCGGTAAATATACTTAAATTTTAAGGGAACCGTGCTATATCTTTCACACAACTAAATCTTTTTTATTAATTATAAGAATAATATATTTAATTTCGCTGATAAATTTTATCTTTGTGACATCAGCACTGACCATATTATATTTTAAAGTATTCTGATAAGCTGTTTATCAGAAGCTCCCTTCATATTTTTTGATAAAATTAGAATACATGTATACTATCATATTTAAGATAACATGAACCAGTTATCATTTTTAATTCATTTAAGAATCTAATTTATGTTTTTAAATTGCAATCTTCACCCGCTATTTTTATAAAAGCTGAAAAGTATAATCTAGTAGGTGGTGAAGTACGAATATTATAATAGTGCTGCCAGAGGTATAAGTTTTAAATTCATTTATATTTTAAATATGTTATTATGTATTATAATATAAAATTAATATAGTTTGTATACTTGTATTGTTTTCATTATACGTTATTACATCTTACTTTTAATATGTTTTTTATCCCCCATGAATATAACCATTCAAAACTATGTCTCTAGTATTATCTCTGGTCTATACTTTTGCATATCTAGCAACACTGTTCTTCCGTGATCGATAAAAGAACCATGCCAAACGCCATCAAACAAATAAGCAAATAGTGTTCTCGTAATTTTGTGTTTCTAAATTTTGTTTTTTTTATCTATATAAAAGATCTGTTTAAGTGCTAATAGTTTATAAACTATCTACAAATAATAAATACTACAATATATTTTGTTCAAGGTAATCAAATTGTTTTAATATCTTTATTGTATGTATTAAATATATCGGTATGTTTGGTATGCCGGCAGACATGTAATTCGAATAGTATGCCACATCTTCATATTTTCTTTTATATAATATTTCTAAGATACTCTTTCTTAAAGATATTTATTTTTTATAAATAAATAAAATATACATATATATATTTAGTTTTCCTAATTGATATTGAATTGATTTACACTAAAAATGTCAACCATTTTGTTTTCTTTGTAATTCGACACTTATTTTCCTTGTAGTATCCACAAGAATGAGCTACTACAGGGGAAGGTATGTTTTTTTTCTTGAATAAAACTTTCTATCCAAATATCTATCGTTTGTGCCCTATCGAAACGTATTAATATGCAAATACGTTGATTTTTGATTAATTCGTCTTTAAATAAAAGTATAAACGATATATGTATGGTTAAATAGTATTGTCGATGGTATTTGACATTTAAATATAACAAATAGGTTATGAATTAAATTTAATTTTTAGCACAATGTCGGGTAGAGGACGTGGATACAGTTCTCGAGGCAGCTCATATCGTGGTTCGAGCTCTTCATATCGTGGTGGAGGTAGTTCATATCGTGGTTCTGCATCATACAGTGATCGTGGAAGTTTTTCTTCATCCAGTAGCTCTCGTGGCCGATACCCAGGAAATAATTCGTCATCATTTTCAAGTTCATTTGATTCTCGAGCACGGTACCCTGCAGCATCTTCAGAAAGATATTCCAGTTCGACTAGAGGTCGCGATGATACCTATAGAAGACCATCATCAACGTACAGACCTGTAAGTTATTCAATGTGCATTTAAAAATCTTATCTATGTGAAACAATGCTTGTAAAGTGTTCCTAACCCTATTTATTATTTTCAGGAAGGGCCATATTCCTCTTCAAGAGATCACAGTCGAGGATCTCCAGACAGGAAGCGAATGAGAACGGATCAGGTACATTATTGATGACGTTTGAGATGTTTTAGATTTTTTTCTTTTAAAAGCAGATCTTACATTGCTGTTCTGTGAGAAACTGATGAAAAAATATATTTTCTGTATATACATATACGAGCATGAAATATTTCAAAACAATATATACACAATATATTTGGGTGTATGACAGATTAAATGCAAAGATTTGCACGACAAGTCTGAACGAATCCATATCCTGCAAAAATTTATTATCTTTTGTTAATTTATGAGCTTTACAGATGTAAATGTTTAAATAGATGTAACGGAGTTTGGAAGCAGCTAACGAAACAAGATTCATTGTTCATTCCATACAAAGTTCTATAAGTCACTAAAGATTATTGCTAATATAAATCGGAAACTCAATTAGTCAATTTTAGAGGAAGATTTATTGGTAACAATGTGCACTGTGACCTTAATTACTTTGCTTTAGTTTTGGGGCAACCAGAGAATGGTCCCCAATGTGTCAGAAATTATATAAAAAAAACATTAATAATTTGCGAGCTCCATAAGGTCCATTAATTAATGGTGAAACCCCTGGCGGCATATATACGAATGAAATTATAAAAATAAGTTACTTGATAATAGGGATCTAGTTCTCGACGGTCAGACGGCGGATACGGAGGCGGCGGCGGTTCCGGCGACTACAGCACGCCCCGTTACGAAAATAGTTCCAGTTATGGAAATAGTGATAGACGATACAGCAGTGAACGTCCTAGATCACCAAAGGAGTTCCGTGTGCGGGATACATCGTACAGGAAACCAGAGTCTTCAATGCCGCCTCCGTCGAGTCTACCCCCACGTCGGGGATCATTCAGAGGGCGTATATCATCCCGTGGAGCTCGGGGTAGGGGCTCGCTGAGAAGGTCTGACGTGATTGGCAGACGTAGAATCAATGACACATACCATATAAGACGGCGAGTTATCTCTACAAAGTCGCACGATTACGCCAGACGTCTTAAAATACAAAAAATGAGAAGGTAATTTTTAAAACTAGAATCACTTTGAATATACTTTGAATTCTACATGATGGTTTACTATACTGATAACTGATAACGATAACGATACTAGTACTGCAACTGTTGAGGGAAACGACTGGAAAGTAGATCACAGGTCCAGGTTCGTCTGTGGGCTAATGTAGACGAATTATAAAACTAATTACTGAAACATTGCGAACAGAATGTCGAAAAAAAATATATTTACAGTTGTTCTACCTTGATTTATGAATTCTATTTTTAATGTTGATTTTTTGGAAGGAAAATGTTACGAATTTTACGGGTTTAAGCAAAACCAAACAGTTATAATAATATTCTATACGACAATTAACAGTAATTAAGAAAAATTTCAATTTGAAGATGAATTAGTGACGGATAATAGTTCTTTAATTATGGTTGAACAACAACAATTTACAATTCGCTTTAAATTTCAACTGAACACTTCATAAATCAAGTTAAGGAAAAATGCAGATCAGGTATTTTATAAATATAACTTACGAAACAAAAAAAAAAAAAGAACTTGGAGACAAAAAGATAATAAATCGCTGAAAACAGAGAAAGTAATATGCTACCATCATTCCTTTTATGACATAAATATACTATAATTTAATTCTTTCAATATATTTTTCTTTTAATTTGGTTTTTGATCATCAAAGAATATATTTCAATGCTAACATCAATATGTCTAGTTCCCTTAAGAAACGTGCATCAGGATCATCACCTGATCCTTCTGAAAAAGAAGAAGATTGGGATGCTGAAATGGAAGAAGAAGAGAAGGAGAAAGAAAAGAAGAAAAAAACCGAGGAACCTGCTGTAACAGAAAAGGAAGTAGTTAAACCTAAATTAACGCCTAAAAAAGAACCGAAAGCTATAAAAACAGAAACAGAAAGTGCTGATGAAGCAACGGATAAAGAAGATGCCATTGCTTCTGGAGAAGAAGTTGAGAATGGCGAAAAGAAAACTCCAACCACTAAATCTGGAGAGAAACTTCCTCGTAGTCGTTACACCGGAAGATCGTTTATTCGCTTAACTTGCACACATTGTACTTCAAAATGTGTCACTTTTAAGGTAGTTACTTATTCTTTAAACTTAATGGAGACTTGTAATCTTGTACATTGACAAGTAAATCATTTTGCTCTTAGGAATATGCTGTTCACCTTCATTCAACTCGACACATTAATGCAATGAGACGATTAGCTTTGAAGCAGAAAGCTCAACTTGCACGAATGCGTTTATCGCAACGTAACGCTCAGAGAGACATTGACGAAAAAGCTAAAGAAAGCTCTTTGAGAACTCAATTCTGCCCGTTATGCAAATTGAATTACAGGTATTTATTTGTAACGAATCATTTGTAAAAATTCACAATATCTATTTCTGTAAAATTGTAATTGTTTTTAGACAACTCAAAGCTAAGCATCAGACCTCGGAAGCTCATCGAAATATGAAGAAGTTCCTAATGCCTTATTGCAGGATTTGTCACATCACTTTCAAGAGCCCCATGCTCTATGAGGGGCACATGTGTTCCCTTGAACATATCAAGGTAAAATACCGTTGTAAAACAGTTGAACAGGTATTAGATTAGATTAGTTTAGTATATCTAAAGTCTTGTATAACATTTTAAATTTTGTGACTAAATCTGTTGTTTTTTGTCTGTTATTTTTAGCGTAAAGCCAGAGAAGGATTAAAGAACGGTCCAACCGACGAGGTCGAAGCTACAGCTAGTGGAGATGATGAGATTAAAGAATTGGATCTCGAAAATTTCATGACCCTCGATTCGGTAGGAGATGTGGATGGTAAGATTGCAGAATATAATGTGTTATTAATTTTATATACAATTATTCAAGTATATTTATTTTTGATGTAGAAGTAGATGATGAAAACGACGATGAAGATACTGAAAAGGACGGATCTGAAGATAAAGCAAAGATTCCTAAAGTTGAAATAAACGTTGGAAATGAACATGTTAAAAAGGTTGAAGTATATTACTGTGAACTATGTCGTATGTATTTGCCAAGAAAGGAAGAATTGGAAGCAGCATTAAAGAAACATTGCCGAACGCGAAGTCATCTGCAGAAATATGTGCGGTATAGAGATGATAAAGCCTTGAGGCGTCAAGCAGAACGCATTCACAGGAAGAATCAGGAAGCCAAAGAAGCCAAGGAGAAGGATAAAGGTAATAACAATATACCTTTATTAATTCCTGATGATACTTGAGCTCAATGGTCAAATGGCAAAATTATTGAAATAAAAATAAACAGAGTTTTTGTGTGTGTGTTAGTAATGTGACCCGTGTTCGTTTTGTTGTTTGTATAGCTGAAAAAACTGACGATGAATCTGCAGCAAATACTTCAGCCGCTTCAGTAGAAAAAGAAACTGTGGCTAACGAATCTCTAGTTGAAAATGGTTCCGTAGCAGATGAAGAAGAAACTGGTGAGGATAAACTTTGGGCAGATGTTGATAAAGATTTAGGAGAATTATTACGAGAAGTGGAACCAAGTAAATCCAGTGATGATGAAGATGATTCGAGGGCAATATCTGGCAGGTGAAATGTTCATTCACTGATTTAAAAATAAAATGTCTAATGAGACAAGATTTTTATCAGTTAAAAAATATTGAAACAATCTTCGAAATCCAGTTAACAAATCAGTAATATGTTCAAAAATATTTTAGATATGACCGATTCAAATATAGTGACAAAAAAGGAGTCCTCAGCGATGAAAAAAGTGCTGAAGTAGGGACAGAAGAATCCCAAAATGTAATTAAATCAGAGAAGGAAAGTCCGACAGTGGATGAAGTTACTGATTCGAAAGAAGAAGCTACAGAGGAGGAAGTTAAATAAATGTGAATAGAAGTTTTATGGATCATGATTATTTTTAATTTTACAATTATTAACAAACAATTAATTTTTTAAATGATGCTTTAATTTCAACTAAATCCTCCAACAAGTAAAAGTTGCTAGACAAAAATATAGCATTTATGTGTAGTGTGTAAAGAATGTAGTTATTAGAATATAACCTTTAATGATAAATTTAATTGTAACATAGCTTGTGATTAAATGAATTGTAAATCACAAAGATGCAATAAATTAGCTATTAGATAAAACCGTAGAAATCATCTGATTAAATTTTATAAAATAAAATTATACGTTTTGGACACATTTAAAATTATTTTGATGCTATTAAGAAGATGTAGTTTATTTTATTACATAAATTATTTATTAATACAGTAACGCAATGTGACAAAATATAGCATCTGCAGAAGTGTAACCGAAGAAATGATTTCTTTTTTATAAATAATACATTGACCTAACAATGGAAAATAAACACACAATTTGGATAAAGAGTTGTATGAATTTAATCTGAGTTATTATGTAATTCTATTGCTAATTTTGAATCTTTGTATATATTTTCCTTCGTTCAAAATTTGTTGGTGCGTAGAAAGAAACTAACTACAGGAATGTTTTTGAAATTAATACATTTTTGTATATTATGTAGTTATTTTAAAGAGTATGATTGCAAGAAATAAATTAAAACAACAAAATGTTGATCAAATACTAGTATACGACATCTGAATAAAACTAAATTTTGCAAATGTTATTTGTGTGCAAACATAATTATGTTCTATAAACTTACAAAAATGAATTAGTTAAAGAGGTCATTTCATTTACCATTAATAATATAATTCTATTGGAGGAAACAGTTTTAGCAACAAAGATATATTTAATATTTTTTGAGACGTTTGGAAATGATATCCTGTAAAGTACATGATAGAGGTATTGTTTGACTAAATATTTTAATAAGGTAGACTAAGAACAGAGCATGGCCCATCGATAGTTGAGATGTGCGGCCCATGAATCAATACATAGTATTTTTAATTATTAATTTTATTTCTTTAATAATTATTAAAATAAAGTGTAGGCTATGTGTAGCTACTTCATATGACAGAATTTTGGAGTTCTATTTAAGTGGATTATAAAACTAAATTGTTTCGATCATTATCACCACCACGTTCAGAAGGTTATGTGAAAGTATATTCTATATGATTACTTTGGAAAATGTTTACTTCATCTACTGGTGAAATAATTAAAATTGGAAAAGAAGAAAGTGAATACAAAAGCTTCTGGAGATCCTGCTGGTCGAGAAAGTTGAATTAAAAATATAGCCTGGCATTAATGTATTATATATTCATGTATTAATTGTTCTTCATTGTAACAGGAGTGGTGAAGTGCCCCCACACATGCGGATATTTTTGTAGGTGAAAATACGTGTATAACATGCACGTAAATTAACAGTTGTGGGCGATAGGACACCCTGTGGTACATATATACATAGTAAACATATATATACCTAGTAAATAAATATATATATGTATATATAGTTCAAATAACAAGAGTTCGGCGGCGACTCATATTTAAAACAAATTGTGGGGTCTAAACTGCTGATACAACGAAATAGCACTTACTCAATTATTTTTCTATTAAGGTTATAGGAACGAATAAGATAAAAATTCATTATCCTATCATTATGCAGCTCTTATAACCTCTTCTAAGTATGATATAACCGAACTCTCGTAATTTGAACTATACATAGTAAATATATATATATATATATCGTAATATATATTATATAAATATTAAATATATATATTTTTATATATATATCGTCGGTTGGGTCTTTAAAATAAACGTAATACGAATATTGTAATTGATATATACATTAAATAAATGTTATCTTTATGATCTGTTAGCAAAGACAGTAACCATTCTGAATGTTAAGCTTTTATAAGATAGATGGCAGTAGTTATTTATCAAAGGTAACAACCATTTTGGTTTCTTAAACTTATGGTTTTATAAAATAGATGGCAGAGTTGTTTAGCGAAGATTATAACCAGATGTATTTGGTTCCGCTTTTATAATTTAGATGGCGACAGTAATCTATCCTAGATCACAACCCTTTACTCATTGGTTTATGTTTTATAAATTAGATGGCGACAGTTATCTATCCTATATCATAACCCATTTGCTACTTAGTTCCAATTTGGCAATATAGATGACGATGTAGTTATGGTGAAATGAAATAAAAAATTTATCGACTACTCAAAATAAAGTATATATAGCATGTTGCAATAAATATTTCTCAGTGTAGCGTTAGAGCTACTCGAGTAAAGGCAGGGGTAGGCGTCGCATTTTTTTTGCGTTTTTATAATAATTAAGTACGTTAATTAAAATTGTAAAGCCTGACGGCTTTACAATTTTAATGTAGTCGCCGGAGGCGACTACATGGCACCCGTAGGGTGCCATGGCAAACGCGCAGCGTTTGCCTAGTGCCCGCGAAGCGGGCACTGGATGCCTCCTAGTCGCCGAAGGCGACTACATGGCACCCGTAGGGTGCCATGGCAAACGCGTAGCGTTTGCCTAGTGCCCTCGAAGCGGGCACTGGATGCCTCCGGCATCCTTAATATATAGTATATGTATAGGGTTACCTTCGGTAACCCTATACATATACTATATATTAATCTCGTCTAACAATATTGATTTGTCTATATATAATATATATATATACTTATACAGACAACATCATATAAATATAAGTTTTAATTTTATACCAGCAAGAGCCACCGTGGCTCAGCGGCTAGCTCGTTGCCCCGTATTCCGTAGGTCCCGCGTTCGTTCCCAAAACCCCGCGCTGAAAAAAAAAAATCTAAATACGTCGCCCCCCCCCCCCTCAGCCACACGCCACACACACACCCCGAGCCAATATGCAACGATACCCCCCCCCCCTTCACCCTGGTGACACATCCCACCCTCGCTGGAAATTAAAAAAAAACCTTGCTTTAAATAAAAAAAGAAAACTCACTTTTGCTAAATTTTTCGAAAAATATTTTTATTTTTTTTTTTAATTTTATTTACATACATATTTATATATCAACTTTAATGCACAAAAACTTATAAAATTTATATATTTTTATTATTTCATTGACGAAGACTTCTTCCAGAAACTTCCAGTAACTGAAATTAAAAAAAAATGGACTTAGAAAAATCGCATGTCATATCTTTTACTATCCTTAAGTTTTCTGGATAAATATATTGTAAGTCTTTAGAAGACCTGTGTATTCAATACGAATATGTGTTATACATTTAGAGACGTGCCTGCCCACTATCTTTGTCCAACATTTTCGTAATGACTTAAATTTTTCTACGACAAACAAAGCCTGTCTAATGACTGGGGAGAATTATATTTGAATATTCTGTTTTTAATTTTTTACACTCTTACGTGGGATGAAAATAATATTATAACAAATTAAGCCCTGAGTATATTTTCATAGTATTCATACATAATTTATGCACAGAGGTTTATTATAATATTCATTTCACCCCACTTAAGAACACAACAAACTGTTAGACAGAATAAATCAGTCAAATATACATTTTACATCTGGCTAAATTATAACACAGCCTATTGAAAATACACACAGGTGAGCAAGACAAATAATATAAGGCCTCTCTCACATTTACGACTATTTCAGTAGAAGATGCATTAGCACTTTAATGTTTATCAATACACCACTGTATCGAATAAGTCTGCATTTCATACCCAGTAAACAATTTGGTGAAGTGCCCTATTTAGTGACGTTTCTATCACTATTTCACTTCAATTATAGTTCGCATCAACTTTATCTTCATTTGTATTCCGACAGGTGGAGTAATTTCGCCATCTGTAGCCGATAAAGTAGACATTTTATAAGGAAAAATTTGAGCTGAACTATAAATGAACTCTTTTATGACAAAAAAAATCATGACACATCTTCAATATGATGTCAAAGTGACTCCAAAATGTTTACTGGGTACGTACATTCCCTTTATAGTGGTCTTGCACGAATCTGAACAAGGCAACATACAATACACGTCTAAAAAGGAAGCGGCATTTTCATCTAAATACGTATAAATCATAAAATGAAATGAAGTTTCTATTTTAATGTTTATCAATACACCACTGTTGTGAAAGAATCATCAGTTCTTACGTCTGTGATTATATCACAACAGGAATGTATTGATAAACATTAAAAAATCTTCATCTTATGATAAAGTGTGCTAATGCGAACATCCCAAATATCATACTGAAAAAAACGTAGTCACAAGTAGTCGATTCCAATGTAAGAGGCCTTAGACTATTCATTCAATATTACTTTTACATATCCAAATACATGCAATACCTAACAGACTTAAAATACAGCCCGGGGGACGAAAAGGCATAGAACAGAAATATATAATAATTAATTTTGCCTGAAGTTATTTTCTTCTAAAATGCTACAGATACTTTACAATCGTTCAACACGGAAAATTAAAAGTGGACTATAAATAAAATAACAGACATGAATATAAATAGATATTAGACATTATAATAAAATAATTCTTTATTTGTACTGGATAGGAGTTTGTATTGTATTGCATACTAACAAAAAGCATAGTATTGTTTGAAGATAGAAATTCTTTTAGGGAGTAGATAATAATATTAATAAAAAGTGTCTTTAACAATCAGAGGCGCAGTAAAAGTAATATTGCTTTATAATTAATTTAATTAAGTAAAAGAAGCTTACCATTAGGTGTTCCTCCACAGGTGTGACATACTGGTTCGTGAGTCGACGAAGAGTGTCACAGAAAACATGTTATCTTATCTGCAACAATGAAATATAACGTTTATACACTTTCACTAATTCATTTATTAATTAACGTATTTATATAACACCACACATTTAATATTAAATGATATTAAAACACGAGCAACTCACGGCGTAAATTAACATCGGCCATTACAAAACGCCATATTGGCGATGTTATTGTAGAAATCTATATTAACAACATACAAGTTAATGATTTATATCAAAGATGGCACCGTTAAGCAAATTTATAGTAATTTGACATTTATCAATTTGATTATAAATTTAAAGACCATGAACTTTAATAAAATTGATATTATATAATAAATTAACATCTTACTTATGTTATCTTCCATTCAAGAACTGATACATAGTTGATAAGAGCAGTATCTTCTTACAGCATCCCCTCTTAGTTGCCTAAGACAACCCACCAAGATGTTGAGACGCACTGGAAGATATTGGAGTCGAACATTAAGACCAGAAATATTTTCGCAATCTACAATAAAACAATTTATAATGAATATGAATGTATAATCAAAATCACGAGAGTTCGGCGGTGACTTATACTTAAAACAGGTTAAAAGAGCGGTATAAATCTATAATACGATAATGAATTTTATCTTATTCGTTTCTATACACATTATAGAAAAATAAATGAGTCAGTGCTTTTTAATTATATCGGCAGTTTATACCCCACAACTTGTTTTAAGAATGAGTCGCCGCCGAACTCTCGTGATTTTGATTATATCACATATCGCGTTATGATTCTTTAATAACTGGCTTATATATGACACCATTATTTCATGTTTATCTTATATTTTTTTAAAATAATAATAATTATGTAATTTTGTATTTCGGGGGATGTAAGAAGAAATCTCAATGTTAAATCTCTTTAATCTTGTTGAAATTGAATTTTTATTTTATGTAAAATTAGATTTTCTGTTAATACGTCAAATTAAAATACAATTTATTCATTTAATTATTTTTATATTCACAATACAATAAATAAAAATATTACTTTTTGAAAAAAAACTCATATTCTCCCCAATTGGAGGGGGGAGCAGTGCTTGAGTCGAATCCAGCGCTCTTAGAGTGCTGACATCTTTGATTTGCCAAATAAACTAAATTAGATCACTATTCTGATTCTTCTGAAGATTCCTCCGTAGCATTATTTGCAGCTATTAAATCAGCGAAGGGCTGGTCTCCAAAAGAGATGGGGATGTTCGTGAGGTCAGCTACAAGATCTGCAGATGGTGGTCCAGAGATGCTGAAGTTTCTTGTTACAGTCACAAGTGGTAGAGTTGGTGCATCTGATTCACTCAAGCTGTTTGAGAGATCGTCGGAGTCGGTAATCCCGTTCAGTTGCGCTGTTAGGTTGGCAATAGCTTCATGGATTTCTCCAGCGTGAACTGGAGCTATTCCAGTTATGATTTGACCGGAAACGTTGGTCTGAATTGGAAGGGGGATATCTCCAAGGTCGATTATGCTTCCGTTAGTCATGGCGTTGAAGAAGGTCAGGTCTACTTTTTCATTTCTGCAAAACAAATTGGAAAATTCTTTAAGCAATGTTTTAAATTTGATGTATTATTATAAAATGTATTATAAAAAATACTTACGTTATTGTTTCATTATGGCCAAGCTCATCAGCTGAGGCATCTGTCAAAATTCCCACTTCGTAGACAATAGCTCGGATGACATATCTGCAAAAAAAGATATATACATTAATATACAATAATTCAACATTTCTATATGAATACAAGTAAAGTAGATCATTGACATTTCAATTAGCGCGTTTTTTCGTCACTCTGTTTAAAAATAAAATTAGCATATACAATTCTTCTTATCTACCTATTTTTTAATATTTTGCTGTACCACTATGCAATAACTTTAACATTATTTAATAATTATTTAAAAAATTGCAATTATAGTATTTGCAACCTTGCTAAAATAACGTCATCAATATGAATATGAAAAAATTCAAGCTCAGGACAATTCAAAATAACATTCAGCTATTTAAAATTTTATTAGAATAATTTATTACGTGGGCCATTAGTTAGTTTCTTTTTGAAATTACTATTAAGACCAAACCGTTAAATATTTTTTAAATGATTTTTGCTGTATTAAAGAAAGTAAACCTTGCCTTCATTTATGCAAAACAATTACAAATAGAAAAACACCACTTTCAGGGTATAACATATTTTTGCAAGAGTAACATTGAAATCAAAAAGAAACCAACAAATGGCCCATCTATTATTTCTATGAGAGACTGATGTTATAACAAAAAATGTATGTAGACGATTATAGCCTATTTTAAGAATGAACTAAGGGCCTAGCAGACTTATGGGAAAACCCATTTTCAGTATTTCTTTCTTGACAAAAATACAGATATTGTAAAAACAAAATAAAATTATATATAAACTAAATCAAAAAAAACTTAAACAATTAATGATTAATAATATTAAAAAAAAGCTTTCAAATCATTAATTAAAGGTTCGATTTCCGAATCAACGTCTTATTTTTCAGGTTTTGGTTGTTGATATAGTTATATAATTAAAGGCAGCACATATTAAATTCATTCATAGGTAATGCACATATTCAAAGCGTATACACCACAAAAACTGGAAATATTGTAAAGATCTGCGCTTAAAATTTATAGATCGTGAATAACCAACGTGTCGAATAAATCCGCGTCGTACAAGGCACGTCGCTTTCAGTTCAGACGTGATTAAAAAGAAAAACTATATTATGTTAGTACTCACAGGTCTTTAGCTGTCGAATTTGTTGAATTATCACTAGCTGTGTCTTCCGGAATGACCGTTAAATCATCGGAAGCTAGTGGTAGACCGGAAATGCTGATTCCCGCGACAATTAAACTCAATCCAATAAAAGTAAGTCTTGTGTACACCATTTTAGAAGCTTTTTGCTGTTTTCGTTGCCACTTGTTGTTGGTTGCTGTGGTGATCGTTGTGAAGTGACTTTATTTGTTGTTTGGCGCTACTTTTATAGGTTTCATTAGTGGCGGAGCTCTAATTAACGCGAATTGGGAATAAAGCGTCATGCGCAAAACTTATTAACTGTATCTCGCTGATTACTTCCTATCGTATGGGCACGTACAAGCACGGGGCAGATCAAATGGATGGAAAGTTTTGTGTTTTAATGATAAATTATTGCAAATAATTATAAAGCAGATGTGTTGTAATGTGAACCAGATGTAAACATAGAACTTGCATCAAGATCATGAGCGTTCAAAGAAATTTAGACAGGAAGGAGCACAAGAAAACCTCAGATTACATAAACTACCTCTCGTAAAAATGTTGCCACGTTTCTTCACGCGCATGTTTGATGCATTAAAAACACACTAGGTTAAATACGAATGAATTTAAAACACATGGTGTCTATAGGATTGGGTGGTGTCAATTTGGACTATAGGTTCCTTTTACTAATGAATGAATTATCTAATTGAATAAATGAATTTGAATTATCTAATTGAATAAATGGATTTTTTCTATCTGTTTTACTATAATCATAGTAATTTTTATTTGAATCTATATTAATTCTTGTTATACAACTATTATAGCATCCAAATACTATGTAACAAGGTAATTTTTGCTGTGTTTTGATCACATGTTTATGTGTAATATGTTAAATTGTCTTGCAATGCAAGTTTCACACATGCATCTAATTTAAAGATTATATTTCTACTTTTCATATAGAAATTATCTTGCAGTACAAGGTTTAAACTTGCTAGCTTATCACAAGCCAATTCCAAGGTACATTTTCTACCTGAGCAGTAGCTATTTGATATATGTGACCGGTTATACATATTGTCAAAGCCTTCATCTTATTTTTCCTCTACTTTACGTGTCAATCACACGAAATCGAGACCTTACTTCTGCATTTAAAAAAAAATGTATTATTTATATTGTATGCATCTTATGATAGATATACATAAGGTTCATTTTACAATAATATTCATTTAGAATCAAATGAAACACTATTTTTGACTGGTTGTGTTAACAACCTATACCCTTTGCTAATAAATTAGTAATGTTAAGAAGTTTCATTTCGGATTTAGTAATTTCCCAGTAAACAATTTGGTGAAATGTCCCTTTTTGTGACGTTTCTATCACTATTGCACTTCAATTATAGATTGCATCAACTTTATCTTCATTTGTATTCCGACAGGTGAAGTGGTTTCACCATTTGTACCCGATAAAGTAGACATTTCATATGAACGATTGTAATAAACTGATTTGTAAATGAAATCTTTTATGACAAAAAAAATCATACGCATCTTTAATATGATGGCAAAGTGACTCCAAAATGTTTACTGGGTTTGTATGGCTTTGTTTCTACCGGGAGATACCGGGTACATATACTAATATAATACTTCACATTTTATATAGTGGATAATTATTTATTAGAAATAATAAATTGAATTACTAAGTTGGTTAATTACTATAAAAAGAAACTATAGATACTGATGACAACATATTGAATATAAAAAAAATGATCAAAAATTTGTTAATTACATTATGATTAAATTATGCAAATTAAAAATTAAGTTGTGCTAATAATACGTAGTAGTATGTGAAAATAAACGTTTGTACGAACAAAATAATACATTTCATCACCGATATTTTTAGAAACAATAAGTTTGTTTGATTATGTATTTAAATTTCAAATTAAAAATATTAAATGTTATCAAATATAGATGTACTGTTACTAGCTCTACTCGGATCTAGCTTATAGCGTAATACCAAATTTGAACCTTCTAGCTTTTTTCTAGATACAAAACAAAAGACACTAACATAAATTGCGAAATTTCATAATTTTTGACTGTTTAGAATCTGAGATAATTAATAACAAAATTATTAATTACTCAATGGGCTTGTGTCCTCATTTTTTAATGGCCGATTTTTCAATTATTGATTGAAATTGATGTTAATAAATGTGTATTGGCGTGTCTATTTTATTAAATATCTAAATATTGACGGAGATATAGCAATTAAAAATTTGAATTGTAGTTTTAGCTCTAGAAATGGTCGGCCATATTTGTATGACGTGAATGCATTTTAACGTCAGTTATTTGTTGAGTAGGTCAGTGCTGTGGTAATGTTCTGTAGCTGTTGGTAGTCAAATAATCAAGTAAAGTCAAAGAATAATAAGTTTTTATTTTATTTAACACTGCTAAAGCAGACATAATATTGGAATTTTATTGTTCCTTGAAATAGCTGTAAATAATATTTGATATTTTGATATATAAATACATATAGCAGAGATTTATGAGCTGTAAGGTTGGTAACCTTACACAAGGATTGTGATGTCACAGGCACTTGGAATGTGTACAACGTTTAATCCCTTTAATAATTAAAGAGACAAAATGACTTTTTTAATTGTTAATATCTCTTAACATATAAGGAGTTATTAAAAAATAATTTAACATTTGAGGTTCTAGTAACTCACTTTATCAATATATAGTACACTTTTATAGAAATTAAGACATAGGACACAAGCCCATTGGGGCTCACCCCCAATTTAAAGCATGTAAAACATCCTGTCCGTCCAATTACTTTCTATTATACACAACGAATTTCTCGACAGAAATTTGAAAATTTAGACAAATTTTTATAACAAATTAAAAAGAAAATAACACTTCACCGTTTTGGATTTGAAAGATATATACTAATTTAAAATATCGTTTTTTTAAATTTTAACACTAGAAATTCTAAATTTCTAGAAAATTGGAAACTTTTTTGTAAGACCTCTTTTGTAATAACTCGAAATATATGATAGATTTTTATGTATTTTGCAAAAGTTAACTTAAGTAAATAGTAGTTTAAATAAACATAAATTGTGTGTTTGGCGGAAAGATAAAAATTACATAATAAGTGAAAATATTTGCATATATGGGTTAGCTCATTTTGCATTGTTACCATTGATAATTTCTTAGTAACGAATAATTTTAAGCTTGGTGATTGGTGGAGAAATTCTTCACTCTTAACAAATTGCTGACAAAAGATTATTAGTCACTGTTAAATTCTTCGCATTCTGTTCAAATTAGATTCAGGTTAAATCGAACAAATAATGGAGAAAAGTTATTTTTTATGCTAACTTGTGCATTGTCTGCATTTCTTATTATGCATATTGTTATCACCATACGTGCGTGTAATATTTGTTAAATTAAATGTATTAAAATAGCACCTATTTGAGAGATGACGTAAAAAAGTTATACAGAGATGGAATGGGCTTGTGTCCTATGTCTTAATTTCTATAAAACGAACTATATATTGATATAGTGGGTTACTAGATCCTCAAATGTTCAATTATTTTTTAATAACTCCTTGTATGTTAGGAGATATTAACAATTAAAAAAGTCATTTTGTCTTTTTAATTATTAAAGGGATTCAACGTTGTAGAACCTTCTAAGACATCACGTCCATTAAGTTGCTATTTCTTTTATACAACAGAGCGTAAAAGAGATAGCATATTCAACACAGAACTACCCTTAAAGTACATACATGTTACGTCATAAATATGGCCGACATCTGTAGCGCTAAAACTACAATTCGAATATTAATTGATATATCTCCGTCAGTAAAAACGCCTATATACATTTATTAACATCAATTTCAATCAACAATTGAAAAATCGACCAGTAAAAAATGAGTACACAAGTTTTGTTTTCATTGATTAGAGTTCCAGAAATTGTCGTTCTTCTGTGGAGCCACCGTCGATTGATTCATATTCTAATTATTCCAAAAACTATAGTTATATAAAAGCTATAGTTATTACTAGTAATTTCTCAATTCTAGAAATCAAATAATTTCAACGACATTTGAAATGTCGACTGCTGCTGTCATCATGAACACGAAAACATAATTATCATAAATATAAATAAATGACGTAGTTACGCTAAGTGACACTTAATTAAGTGCTAATCCATCGCTCATACCTCCTGTTCTCCTGTACCTGTCCTCAGCTTCTACGACTTCATCTAATCTATCTGCTGGTTGGTGGTTTGTTAACACTATTTATTTTTTCACGATTCTATGTTATTCTATCGTATCGACGTTGTATTGTTGTTATTTGCGTCTCATATATTCTAACGCCAATGATTCAAACTATGTTATTAATGATGAACATTATTTTTACAGTATACTTGTTTATATAAGAGCGGTCATTTTATGGATGGTACAACAATAGCGATCATTTTATGGATGTTTCAACAAGAGCGATCATTTATGGATGTTTCAACAAAAGATGTAATTTTATGGATATTTCAACAAGAGCGGTCATTTTATGGATGTTTCAATAAGAGCGGTCAATATATGGATGTTTCAACAAGAGTGGTAATTTTATGGATGTTTTAACAAGAGTGGTAATTTTATGGATGTTTCAATAAGAGCGGTCATTTATGGATGTTTCAACAATAGCGATTATTTTATGAATGTTTCAATAAGAGCGATCATTTATGGATGTTTCAACAAAAGCGCTTATTTTATGGATGTTTCAACAAGATCGATCATTTTATGGATGTTTCAACAAGAGCGGTCATTTTATGGATGTTTCAACAAGAGCATCATTTTATAGATGTTTCAACAAGAGTGGTCATTTTCTGTATGTACATTTATACTCGTATGATTTTACAGAAATACGGATTTATTTCTAAGTTTACTGAATAACAAGCAAAAACATAAACTGGAATATGAAATGATATGTGGTGAAATAATTAAATTAATTTTAACTAATTAATATCTTACAGCTAATTACCCTTTAGCTATTTTGTATATGTTTAATATCATTAGCGGGAATTCAATGGAAACCGATAGTTGATTAAAGAACACGTGCCGTATCGTACCGGCTCTTTTGGTTTCTATAGTAGTGCGAATGATCTTAAGCGTTGTACACATACGTGCGACTTAAACATGCGGTGGAGATGAAGTTGTACAACACGTCCATACTATTGCGGCATGCAACTTAATACGGAAGCTTTCATATTTCCTTCGACCTGCTTTAGAAAAAAAACTTCTAACTTCTTTTTTAAACAAGAATAAATTATTTTGTTCTTAATACCTTTTAGCATTTCGGAAAGTTGGCAAACCTAGTCTATATATACCTGTATACACACTAATCAAATCACTCTTAAATGAAGTTAATTTACCTATTTAAATATTTAAACCAAAGTCTAAATTCTAGAGTTCTAAAAATGGTTGACCATATGACTAACAATTGACAAAATCAACGTCACTAATATCTCCTAGGGGCCAGTCTTATGATGGAGTATTTCACGCAAGGTAAAGTGCAAAAAAATTACTCAGGTGCTAAATAATATCAACAGTTACTCGTATGTGTACACTTTGTTACGCGGCTTTGTACAACAATTAATTTAAATTGCGTTGCAAAAATATGTATCGATATAAATCGTGTATCGATTTGTTTTGCTGTATTACAGTTTCCACCGAATTTTCTGACACTAGTTATGTTGTAGCTGGGATGGAGAGATAACAAATTATAAGGACATTGGCAATCTCATTGTAGCACAACAATATAAAAATGTTCTTAATTTTAATACAAATTTAATAGACAAATGCGTATTAAAAATTAATTATCAATTTTTGTTTTGATTGTGTAAACAATCCTATGAAAATGCACTTAATTCAAAGATCTTACACAAAGGATCTTAATTTTCTTTAATACCTAGTTCAAAAATTTATACAGTTTTTTTAAAGAGTGTATTACAGATAGAACCATTTACTTGTGTCCTCATTTTTTAGTGGTCGATTTTTCAATTGTTGATTGAAATTGATGTTAATAAATGTGAATTGGCGTGTCTATTTTATTAAATATCTAAATGTTGACGGAGATATAGCAATTAAAAATTTGAATTGTAGTTTTAGCGCTAGAAATATCGGCCATATTTATGACGTAACATGTCTGTACTATTAGACCAGGGTAGATAATTTTAGAAACATAAAAAAATTAAAGTAGAATGAAACCTATTGGAAATGGAAGGGAATACTACTAAAATGAAAGGAAAAATAAATTACAGTCGATCTGAGGTTGGGAAGGGGTAGGGGGTGAGGTTTTAAGGGTAAAAATCGGTAAATCTCGATTTCCGGCAAAACTACAAGTCCTATCGAAAAAAGTTAAATGGCAAAGTTGTAGATAATAAAAAGATCTACAACTTTTGTATCTACACTTTTACTCCATAACCTCAAAATTCATGTAAAAAACCCAAAAAACCACATTTTTGATTTTTTATTTACATCTTTTACAAAAAAATTTTTTTTTTCATGATATTTGGTGAAAACTTACCTCTTTATGTCCCAAACACACTGGAATTTTGAAGATTTAAAATATTAATTTTTTCACCCTATTTTGACTCGATATATGAAAAAGCACCCTAATTTTCAATCGAAAATTCTCACGTCAAAATATCTGATTTTTCAAAAAAGTCGGTGGGCTTTTTGTTCGTTGAAATCTCTATTTTCTGATGGTGTAAAAAAAATATACATTACTATGGAAAATTTTTTCAGAAAATGCAAAAAATCGAAAAATATTAAAATCGAAATTTTTTTTTTAATCTTTATGTACAATTTTGAGGTATATTCATTAAAATTTTTACTTTAATTACTCGAAAAACGTTAGGTTCCATGTTAGATTAATAAACAAAAAAATTACAAACCAATTAAACATAAATATCGCAAAAAACATAGTTGTTGTAAATATTAAAAATACGATTTAAAAGGGGATTTTATTAAAAAAATGTGACTACTGCTATTTTTTTCAGTAATAAAAGTTGATTTATTAAATTTTCATTACATTTATGTATTAGAAAATCTCATTAGATAGAAATATACACGTAAATCGTACTATTGAGTAGAGATTTTTTTTAATGAGTACACTATACATTCTATTATTTCTAAAAGCATTAATCTTTGTATTTATCAAAACATAGTATTCAATTCGAATCACTTATTCATCAGTTTCTATCTTTTTGATGGTATTTCTTGATCGTTAGATTCGACAGGCCTTTCTGATTCTAGTAGATCTTCGACATCTTCAAGACCATCACCGTCTTCGTCTCCAACATTATTTTCGGTCTGCATTGGTTCTTCATCCGCAATTTCATCTGAATCATTGGCGCATTGTTCAGAACCATCACAATTTGAGCATAAATTTGTGCATTTTAAACCATGTTTTCGGCAGCCACATTTTAAACTATTACATTCAGTTTCACAGCTGCAGCAAATAGTTTTCAGCAATTTTTCCGGAATTAATTCTATTTCTGTAAATTTGGGCATAATTCCATGTTGATGTTGCTTCCAGCCCCAATCTGTTGCTGTCAATTCATTACCCAGCCACGTTTGAAGCTGATAATATGCCCTGTAACAATGTTGTTCTGCTGCACCTTCTGTGGGTGGGAGATTTGCCAATATGAAAGATGATTTAATTTGTGCCAATTGATATTTTTGAAATCTTAATTGATTCAGTGTTATATTATCCTTTTTACATTTATAAATAGATTTAATTAATTTCAATCCATTTTTTTTTATATCTTCTTTGTTTGCATCTTTTTTAAAAAAAATATTAGCCAAATTTGACAAATTTTGATTGTCTAATAATGAATTTACGATAGTTTTCTTTCCTTTTCCGGCAAATCCAGATGTTGTGTCGCAACCAGAAAAACAATGCAGAAATGCAACGATGTTTTTGACGGATTCACATTTGAAATTAATATTATTAGTATCTTTGGCAATTTCTATCGAGGTCTTAATAATGTCAGCATCAGCATCTTCTTTAGCTTGTTTACAGGAAAATCCTTTTGACTGTAATACTTGCATTAACGATTTTATTATTTTGTCTTTGTTTTTCTCATTAGATAAAAAATTTTCTTGCAAAAATGGTATTTTTGTATGGTTTTGATAATTGAACTCTGGAATATTGTCTGACGTCTTTCTACGACTACGTTCTCCTTTTTTAGTTGAAAGGCCCAGACCCTCCAAGCCCCTTCCCCACTTCTCTATGAAATACCTTTTGACAATTTTCCGAAGGTCACTCAGGTATATAGGTATAATTTTAAAATAGCAATAAATAGGCATCTACGCATATAATTTAAAGAAAATTCGACAATGTTCTCAAAATTTTGTAGATGTCATATTAAATATTAACTTTATTAACTTATTTAGTTGTTAATTATAGTAATACATTTCGACTTGCAATTTTTTGTTTATTATCTAACATGGAACCTAACGTTTTTCGAGCAATTAAAGTAAAAATTTTAATGAAAATACCTCAAAATTGTACATAAAGATTAAAAAAAAATTTCGATTTTAATATTTTTCGATTTTTTGCATTTTCTGAAAATTTTTTCCATAGTAATGTATATTTTTTTTTACACCATCAGAAAATAGAGATTTCAACGAACAAAAAGCCCACCGACTTTTTTGAAAAATCAGATATTTTGACGTGAGAATTTTCGATTGAAAATTAGGGTGCTTTTTCATATATCGAGTCAAAATAGGGTGAAAAAATTAATATTTTAAATCTTCAAAATTCCAGTGTGTTTGGGACATAAAGAGGTAAGTTTTCACCAAATATCATGAAAAAAAAAATTTTTTTGTAAAAGATATAAATAAAAAATCAAAAATGTGGTTTTTTGGGTTTTTTACATGAATTTTGAGGTTATGGAGTAAAAGTGTAGATACAAAAGTTGTAGATCTTTTTATTATCTACAACTTTGCCATTTAACTTTTTTCGATAGGACTTGTAGTTTTGCCGGAAATCGAGATTTACCGATTTTTACCCTTAAAACCTCACCCCCTACCCCTTCCCAACCTCAGATCGACTGTAATTTATTTTTCCTTTCATTTTAGTAGTATTCCCTTCCATTTCCAATAGGTTTCATTCTACTTTAATTTTTTTATGTTTTTAATTATTTTTGACGGCTTCTACCCTGGTCTATATTAAGAGTACGTCAGTTTAAATCCTGTTACGTCAGACATAATATTGAAATTTGATTGTTCCTTGAAATAGCTGTAAATAATATTTGATATTTTGATATGTAAATATATATAGCAGAGATTTATGAGCTGCAAGGTTGGCAGCGGTTGTGATGTCACATGCATTTGGAATGTGTACAACGTTGAATCCCTTTAATAATTAAAGAGACAACATGACTTTTTTAATTGTTAATATCTGTTAACATATAAGGAGTTATTAAAAAATAATTGAACATTTTAAGTTCTAGTAACCCACTTTATCAATATATAGTACACTTTTATAGAAATTAAGACATAGGACAAAAGCCCTATGGAATAGTACATGATTCATTTTATAGATGGCACTACCAAGACGGTGGCGATCCTGACTAAATTATTTTTTTGCCAGATACGTTATAAATAAAAAATCGAATAATTATAATTTTTTATAACACAGAAAAAAAAAACCCAAATAAGTTACGCAATGTAAACCGGGCTTAGTTCTAACACTTCCGAATATTTCGCTAATTATCCATCAATAACACAAACAAAAACTGAGTCACCACTTTTTTTAGGTTGAATTTATAAAACAAAACAATCTTTTTATTTATATAATCAAATTTAAATAATATTTTTGTTATATGCACATGGTCAACGAACTACTCTATACTAGACTGGAGTAAACTAATTTGTGTATATATTTTTTTCTATAAGAAGAAACTTCACGTGTGTTCCATTATTCCTTAATTAAATATTTGTTTTGTGAATTGGGAGCTATATAAGGCCTTGCATGATTTGTTAGTACATTTAGTAACTTTGTGTCACTCCAAAACATAGTCAGACAATCCGTTATATAACGAGTGAATTGTGAATAAAGAAAAACAACGTATTCAGTGCAAATCGTTAAAAATGAATTCTAAATTAATATTGGTAAGAAATAATTAATTTATATTAAATAAGATCTTAATTTATACAAATATTACAATCAATTTTTTTTAAAAAGATATTTAGTTCATATTATAACCGCTTGTGGCGCCACTGTATGGAATCAACCCAAAAAAGTTTCTCTAAAATTTATGTTATTCAATGGGCTTGTGTCCTATGTCTTAATTTCTATAAAAGTGTACTATATATTGATAAAGTGGGTTACTAGAACCTCAAATGTTCAATTATTTTTTAATAACTCCTTATATGTTAAGAGATATTAACAATTAAAAAAGTCATTTTGTCTCTTTAATTATTAAAGGGATTCAACGTTGCACACATTCCAAGTGCATGTGACATCACAATCCTTGTGTAAGGTTACCAACCTTACAGCTCATAAATCTCTGCTATATGTATTTATATATCAAAATATCAAATATTATTTACAGCTATTTCATGGAACAATGAAATTCCAATATTATGTCTACTTCAGCAGGGTTAAATAAAATAAAAACTTATTCTTTGACTTGACTTGATTATTTGACTACCAACAGCTTTTCTAATTTTTTTTCTAAAATTTATGTTATTCAATTGATATATAGTAGCAGAAAAAATTACAAAATCTGGCAGTGTAACTGAAGTACTTTTCAAATTAAAAAAAAAAATGTAATTTCAAATAATGTTTCAGAATTTGTTATTTAAGCGCCTCACGCTTTTATTATTTTTTCTTCGCGTTAATCTATAGTTAATTTAAATACAACAAATAAAATGAATTTTTTTTCATTTTGTTCAGATAGCATTTGCTGCTTTATTATTGGTAGTATCTTCAGCACCGGCACCAGAGAGCGAAGAATCAAAAGTGAGCACAGAATCCAAAGAAAGCAAAGAGAGCAGCAGTTCGTCTGAAGAAGATAAAGATTCCGAAGAGGATGACAAAGAAAACAGACTAACAACCCAAGCAACCACGGAAGACAAACCATCAACGCCTGCTGCAGCGGCAACACCTTTTGCACAATTACTACCATTCGGCAACCTAGCACAAAGCAATTCTCTTCTTGGAAGCTTATTCACTAAACAAGATGCCGACACTCATTTATCATCAATAACATCAGGGGTGTTGTCATCCCTTACGAATCTAACTGAATCTACAGTTGAAGTTCTAAATACGGCTGTAAATGAAACAACTGTTGGAGAAATATTAGATGTGTCACCACCGGAACCAACAGTTACTTTAGCGGACATCAGTGGCGCCGATCAGGAAACAGAATCTCCAAAAGAGGAAGTAACTACAGTTTCGTCGAAGGATACTGATGTAAAAGTAACCACAGTCTCGGCTAAAGATTTGGAAGCGGAAGAAGAAGCTGAAAAAATAGCGGAAGTTAATGCAGTACCTGTTATATTTACTCAAGGTGTCTAAGATGTATTACCCACACAGTTAAAGACAATTAGGTAGTTCCCTATTTTTAAAACAATAACCAATTTCGACTTGCGATTCCTAATGATACGAGCAAATTACTAAGACAACTAATTTTATATAATAACAAAACTAGAGTGAAAATAATTTTTCAACAATGGGCTTGTGTCCTATGTCTTAATTTCTATAAAAGTGTACTACATATTGATAAAGTGGGTTACTAGAACCTCAAATGTTCAATTATTTTTTAAGAACTCCT
Source organism: Panorpa germanica (assembly GCA_963678705.1). Taxonomy (NCBI): domain Eukaryota; kingdom Metazoa; phylum Arthropoda; class Insecta; order Mecoptera; family Panorpidae; genus Panorpa; species Panorpa germanica. The sequence goes on along the minus strand of OY783223.1, from coordinate 4,162,631 downwards.
TATATGTTAAGAGATATTAACAATTAAAAAGTCATTTTTTCTCTTTAATTATTAAAGGGATTCAACGTAGTACACATTGCAAATGCATGTGACATCACAATCCTTGTGTAAGGTTACCAAACTATATGTATTTATATATCAAATATTATTTACAGCTATGTCAAGGAACATTCAAATTTCAATATTATGCCTGCCTTAGCAGGGTTAAATAATATAAAAACTTATTATTCTTTGACTTGACTTTATTATTTGACTACCAACAGCTACAAAACATTTCCACAGCACTGACCTACTCAACAAATAACTGACGCATGCAATGCATTTCACGTCATACAAATATGGCCGACCATTTCTATAGCTAAAACTACAAATCAAATTTTTAATTGCTATATCACCGTCAATATTTAGATATTTAATAAAATAGACACGCCAATACACATTTATTAACATCAATTTCAATCAACAATTGAAAAAATCGACCACTAAAAAATGAGGACACAAGCCTATTCCAAATTACATTTTTAAATTCGTGCCATTTATTAATAGATATCTATATCACCGATAGCGATACCTAAAATATTTTTAAATATGATTTGGATAGTTTGTTTGTTATATGTATTATAATTGTTATTTAAAAATGTTTTTAATTTGAAATGTACTGTTAATTTAATAAACAAATAAATTTATATTTATATTATATTTGCGTTTATATATGATAATTATTTAAAGTAACCTTGACTATCTTAGATATAGAAAAATAATGATATGTAGAATCAAATAAAAATAAGCGCCTATATTGCATGCAACATGTATTACACATTCTGATACATTTTGTTGAACATTAGTAACCAAGCATATCAAAGCTTTAAGAGTATTTCAATGGACTTATATCCTATGTCTTAATTTCTATAAAAGTGTACTATATATTACTAGAACTTCAATTGTTCAATTATTTTTTAAGAACTCCTTATATGTTAAGAGATATTAACAATTAAAAGAGTCATTTTGTCTCTTTAATTATTAAAGGGATTCAACGTTGTACACATTCCAAATACATGTAAATTCACAATCGCTGCCAACCTTACAGCTCATAAATCTCTGCAATATGTATTTATATATCAAAATATCAAATATTATTTACAGCTATTTCAAGGAACAATAAAATTCAAATATTATGTCTGCCTTAGCAGGGTTAAATAAAATAAAAACTTATTATTCTTTGACTTGATTATTTCGACTACCAACAACTACAAAACATTACCACAGCACTGACCTACTCAACAAATAACTGACGTTAAAATGCATTTCACGAAATACAAATATGGCCGACCATTTCTAGCGCTAAAACTACAATTCAAATTTTTAATTGCTATATCTCCGTCAATATTTAGATATTTAATAAAATAGACACGCCAATATACATTTATTAACATCAATTTCAATCAACAATTAAAAAATCGACCACTCAAAAATGAGTATGCAAACCATTACATATTTTATATCTAAGAATCGTACCTTTAGTAAAGAAACTAATTTCTCTCATGGTGTAAGCTTACTAAATATTTATTCCAGATAGTAATGTAATACTTGTAGCAAGCTAGTAAAGTTGAATCTTGCACACTGCATTACAATTCCTACGTGAGAGGTAGCCAATTTTCTGCTTAGAATGTAGTAATTCCCTCGAAAACAATGCAACAGTGTTTTACGCAGTAATACAACTGGCATGTTTTGAATTAGCAGTAGCAAACTGTTGAAGAAAAAAAAATTATTTAAATAACATATATTTGTTCGTAAAGTATACAGGGTGGCCACAAAAAAATGATTTCAAATTTCCGTGATAATTCCGGGTTTTCCAGTATAGTTTTTCGTACTTTTCCCTGATATAGAAATTTTATTAATATCACTTAAATATTTAAAGTTTTGATTATATTGTAATTACCAATAATTAAATCTGGTATTATTTATTTTTGTCTCATTGCCTTAGTTGGTGTTTAATAACTAATTAAATAAGATTCATTACTCGTTAATAAAAAGTAAGTTAAATTGAGTAAGACAAAAATAAGCTAAAGACTAGTATAAAAACAAATACAAATTAACTTTTAATATTTAATAGATAAAATTATTTAAGATTTTTAAAATGATCATCAATAACTTAAATTTGACTTTTGCTTTTCTCTTTTTAAATTTGCAGATTCATTTCATTTTGAATTTTAAATGAAATATAATATACTATTATATGAAATAACTTCCGTAAGCAAATTCACTGGTATTTATTTAAATTTGCTGAAATTCCCAGATATTTATTGAAATTTTCCAGGTTGCATTAAATTTCCTGATAATTTCCAAATTTCCAGGTCTGTGGTGTATAGTTACATATAGCAGTTGTTCCTTATTTCATCTACCACATTTAATAATTGAGCTTCATCAAAAAATAAATGAATTCATTGTATTAAAAATAGGTACCGGGATAAATCGACGACCTCTATAATAAAACCAAGTGATTAGTTTTAAATACTCTTACAATGTCATGCAAGTTTCTTTATTAAAAATAAAAACAAATTCAAAATAATTATACAAAGGGCAAAGGGCTATCAGAACTTTGTTGCCTGAAAATAAAATAATATATATGTACACTCTACTTATAAGAAATCACAGATTCGAATTCAATCATAATAGTAACATTTGCATATAATCTTATCGTATGATTTTTCTATTCAATTGTTGCTTCTAACGCAGTTCGTTCGTTATGTAAATTAATAAAAACAAAACATTTTGTTAGAATTTTCATTAGTAATAGAATTATGCTCGCTAAAACAATATATATTCTTCCTATATTATATTTATATAAGTTAACAATTTAACTAATTTAAAACACTTCAATGATTTTCGTATTTGCATCTATAGCACAAGAGCACTGTTTCGTTTAATAGGGTAACCGTAGCACTAGAATATGTAAAAAAAATAATCGTTATTGATAACTAAGACCTCCAGCTGAGCCTAGTGCAGAGGGATCTTCCGTTATAGGATTCGATTGTTTGAATTGTTCTGCAGAAAATCTTGTAAACAGTATACCAACTCCTTCAATAAGCGCTAGTAGAACACCTCCTATAACAGCACTTCCAGCCATTGCAGCAACACCATTCCTAGCAGCGAGAATACCTCCAGTAGCAGCTCCACTTATAATAGAATTCCAGGGGTCTTCTTTCTTTCTAAAATGTACTAATGTACAATCAATTGTACTAAACATTCCTCCCCAGACAGCAAAATTACCAGCAATTATAGGTGAACGTGCTTTGACAGCTGCTAAACTTCCAATAAATCGTCTATTTATTCCTGATGGGGCATTGCGAAATCCTTTTATTGCTTGAAATACACCTCCGCCAATACAACCCATGGTGAAGGCACCACCACAGTCATCTACAATACGCCATGGACATGGTTCCCTATTATATTCTTCCATTTTATCGTTTTAAATAATTCGTTTCTGAGGATATACACATTAATTTATTAGTTTTAACTTATTTCACTAAATTTTAAATAATTACATCACAATTAACCTCAAATTATTATGAGATGTTAGATTTTGCTGGACTAAAATAAAATGACTGGTGTGAAGTATCTAGACTAAAGGTCATGATTAAAAAAGTAATCTCCATACTGCCAACATATGTAACCTACTTCGTATGTTGGTCATGTAAGTCAATTTCACGTGTTATCTGGCAACTGTCATATAATCATACATGATAATATGTCATACGATGTTTTATATTATTATTTAAAAGAATACTTCCATATTCTCTTGTATAAATACAATTGTTTAACGTTTTCAATTAAAATCAGTACATAAAATCGACTTACCATTTTCCAACTATTTGTAAATTTACTTTTATTTCGATTCAAGCAAGGTCTCAGCATTCTAACCTATCACAACACAAAAACATTCGCTTAAAATAAACTATACACGACATGAAATATTTACCGCCGGGTGCACGCTATTTAATAACGTTATGTATTGCAAAGCGTGTTACTTATTTAATTATTTATATATATAATTACTATTCAACAAATAGAACATAACAATAAACACGACACGAAACCAACACTGACACTCTATATAAACGTCAAAGATTGGCTAATACTGCGAGAGCCATCTGTTGTCTCAAGTGAAAGTTCTATAAGCATCTACTGAAACGAAGATTACAGATTCCTGTCTTGACTATAACATAAAACTAGTAAAATATTTAATAAAAGAATTAATTAAAAATATGTGCATATTAATTAAACATTATTAATAGTTGGATACATTATAATGGAAAAATTAGCCATTCCATCTATTTTAGGAGATATTAACAATTATAATTTTCTCTTTAATAATTAAGGGGATACAAAGTTACAGAATCTATGATTTGCCATCTCTTTTATACAAAAGAGACGCATAAGAGTGTGTGTGTTATGTCATTTACTACTAACAGCAGGGTTGGGTCACTCATCAAGTTTTATATTACGATGGTTGTGAAAAAGGAAAAATAATCTCGATAGGCAGAGCTAGGAGATTAAAAACTGATATGCAAATTTGATATAGGTATAACTGCATCAATTTTTGAATATTTACAACCAAAAATTAGAAGAACGACCCTTTTACCCACTGTATAAAAGTTACCTGTTACGTAAACAATTTTACCTAATAGAAAACATTTTGTGACCTATTTTTTGGCATTTTGAAAAATTTATCTTAAATTTTGCACATTAACTACAATAAATATTTAGAAAATTTCCTAGGATACCCTCTTAAGGATTATAAAATTTTAAGAACACCTTTTCAAGGATTAACGGCTTTTAAAGTAGCTACAAAATAATAAGTCACTTTTATTTTTTATTAGACTTCAGTACGAGCTCTCTTGAAACAAGATTTATTTAATAGGCTTGAATATAGTATACCATCTCTTTTTAACAAACGTTTATATAATAATGCTATCTCTCTCAATTCGTCGGTGTTCGTATTCCATCGGGCCCGGCTTTCGACTTAGACTCTTAGAGAGTCTAGGCAAATATGTTTTGCGATTTGTTTTATTTTTGCTCTATACCGTATCAATCAATGATTTCCCTCTAACGTTACTCTAGTATAAATCAGTGACTCACATATATTTTAAAGTCAACAAAGCTAACGAACCGTCGAGGAAAGCAAACACACTCAACTCAACCAACTCAACTCACATTCGATATGGATTTTCTCGCAGTCGACTCATTGTCTGGTATTCCACACAAGTCCAGACCAACTAGACACTGCACAATACGTCACATAGTGGTGAGAAAATGTAAAAAAATATCGATGTTTAATAGCTTGATACATCGATAATTTGATGCAGCTAAAACCAAAGTTCTGAACTAGACTTATAGCAAAGCAATGTGGCTTGTGTCCTATTTCTTAATTTCTATAAAAGTGTACTATATATTGATAAAGTGGGTTACTAGAACCTCAAATGTTCAATTATTTTTTAATAACTCCTTATATGTTACGAGATATTAACAATTAAAAAAGTCATTTTGTCTCTTTAATTATTAAAGGGATTCAACGTTGTACACATTCCAAGTGCATGTGACATCACAATCCTTGTGTAATCCTTATATATCAAAGTATCAAATATTATTTACAGCTATTTCAAGGAACAATAAAATTACAATATTATGTCTGCCGTAATAGGGTTAAATAAAATATAAACTTATTATTCTTTGACTTGATTATTTCGACTACCAATAGCTACAAAACATTACCACAGCACTGACCTAATCAACAAATAACTGATGTTAAAATGCATTTCACGTCATAGAAATATGGCCGACCATTTCTAGCGCTAAAACTACAATTCAAACTTTTAATTGCTATATCTCCGTCAACATTTAGATATTTAATAAAATAGACACGTCAATACACATTTATTAACATCAATTTCAATCAACAATTGAAAAATCGACCACTAAAAAATAAGGACACAAGCCCGCTGTCAATGTTGACATGAAAAAATTCGGGGGCCCGGTAGGGAACTTTGGAGAAAGTTCATATTCTGGATTCTAGAATAATTAGGTATATTATTAATAAAAATGACTTTTTCACAACACTTAATTTATTTGATTTTCTACTAACTATACTAAATTCAATTCTAAGTACAAGAAATAATATCTACCGCCAATTCGCAAGGGGATTTTCCGGAATAAAAATTCTCATATTGCTTGTCTCGTTTAGGGCACTTTATATTAGATGGTTTGTGCTAATATATTCATGTATATACACGCATATATATATATATATATATATATATATATATATATATATATATATATATATATATATATATATATATATATATATATATATATATATATATATAATGCGAACTGCATGAACGTTAGGGACACAACCAAATGTTAGTACAGTCAGTCAAGACATACATGACTAAACTAAAATATTAGATCGAGTCTATTTAATAGAAATTCGAAGGGGGGAGTCTAAATTGAAGAAAAGTTGTGTGACGTAATTTATGGATGGCCCTTAAGCGAAAAACAAGATCTTCTTTACTAGTATTAGGCAAAGAGTACTTTCACAGCTTCTAAGAACCGATTCCGCCTGATATGTATACCATACCTATAACACTACACTTATATCTGTAAATATAGAAGATATACAACTACACTAGTGGAATACTTTCATTTCCATTATACAGTACATATTGATTTTCTCTATTATTTATAATTACGGCTTTCGGCATGACAACAAGTAACTTGTTATTGCTATAGGTGCGTAAGGTGAGAAGTGAATGGAGAGTGAAGAGGAGGAGGATATGGAGGGCGGGTTTAACAGGTCACAATTGAAATCGAAGGAGGAATTGAACTAGGTTTATCACAATATGTATGAGGAGAGTGTGTTATTATCAAATTGTCGGTTATAACAATGTAATTTATTTATTCGATGAAATAAATATTTAATAAGCGTTGAAACATTAGAAAACGCAAAACAAAAAGTAACAAAAAAGTTTTCAATTATTTTCCTTTTTTTTGTGTTTGAATTATTTATTTAATATTATTTATTAACGTTGTATATTAATTATAAAATTGAGTATTGTTATAACGAAATATCTTAGATATTTATTAGATATCTCATTTCTTAACTGGAAAGGAATAGCTTGACAAACTTTAGAACATACATAATATAGCTTGTCTATACGATTTTCATGGGAAAGGAATTCATTTTACCTAATTTTATTTTTAATACAGACATGTTTCGAGTTTCTTGCCCTTTGTCCTGTTCTGAATACTATTATGCATCCCAATCACTCACGCCACTGGATTTAATTTGACCCATTTTGAATACAGTGATTTTTTTTTTGTTCCTATTCAAGATTCTACTGTAATAAAATATATAGAATAATATTTTCAATCGATTCAGTTTCTACAAAATATTACAACTTATAAAATACGATTTCAAAATTTTTTTTTTTTAATATTTATTTGAGTGCATTTGAAACATAATTTGCAATGTATAGACACGAGTATGGGTACTTAAAATAAGGGGATTAAATTCGTTTTCTTGATAAAGTCAATGAGGTTTTTCAGACTTGCCCTGCTTTCAAATATCTGCCTATATAATTCACAAATTTGTCTGAATATGTAAGAAACGAAAGCGCACATTTACATCAATAGAAAAGTAATGAAAATAACTATCCGATTATTATTATATAAATAAAGCATATTATACTACCAACGAAAGCTCTTAGTATAAACGAGCTTTACATTATATACAGAGCTTTAGCTTTTCCATTTGATAAAATCAGTAAACTATTATATACATATATAGTATATAACGTATAGTTTTTATCTATGTGCACATGAAACAAGTTAATATGTTTGTCTCTTTTTAATATCATGTTAATACGACAGAACACGAAATCGATTCATTCAGTTACATGTTAAATAAAGAAAAGCAACATTGTAAAAAAAAGTTTTATTAACTTTTTCTCTGACATAAATACATAGAATATAGATGGAATATAGATTATTATATTTGGCGTACTTTCTCTGTTAGAATATAATGTTGACATATTTTATGGTGTCGAGACCTTATATATTATAGATATACTAGAGTTTACCCTCGTCGCAAGCGAGGACTGTCTTTTGTGAATTAAATTTCATTTCAAATTTTAATTCCATTTTTAAATTGAAATATTTAACTCGTTCTATATAGTGCAGGCGCTAGTGGTAGTTGAGTATGCAAAATGTGAGGACCGGCAACTATGGTCGGATTATTATACCTGAGACCCCAAATAATAACAAAACACATCTTGCCACCAGCTGTGATGGTCCCTTCCCGCTCCCTTCACATCCCCTCTCCGAGGGGTTACGTTCCCAAAAATCTCGTTCGTCATCAAGACAACCTGCAGAAGCAAATAAATCGTTGAAATGCTTAATTTGTAGAAAATTAACGACGAACAAAGACAAGCAGCTGTATTTGTGTTCCGAAAATTCAGCAGCGGAACAAATTTTAAATACTGCACGCAGTAAACAAGACCATGTTAGACATTAGAAAAAAGTATAAATTATTACTGAAATAATCATTAAAATGATTTTATAGATTGTACTCAATACATTTCCTTTACAAATATAAGAGTAGAGGGGTAAAAAGAAAATGGACCAAATATTTGACCGGCAAGATTTTTGACCTTTTCTTAACTTAAATTCATTGGTGGAATTCGGTCCTCACATTTTGCATACTCACTTACCTCTAGCGCTCGGGCTAATATAAATTTTACATATAAAAACAAATTTTTAACAAAATAAAAAATATTTTCAATTTATGCGTTATTTGACCAATTTTTTCAAAATTTGGGATTTTTTTTTTCGAATCGTAAATAAGTTAGTAAAGTTAGCCCATATACAAATTTTCAACTTTCTAGCACAATTTTTACCAGTTTTTCCAAAATTACGGGTTTCCAAGAAATTCAGGGAAAAATCCGGGGACGCCAAAAGTCTTAGACTGTTTTTCTCTACGAAATAGTTAGCAATTTTCAGGCTCACCTCCCATTTCAACCCTGTGCGCAAAAAATTTGGGAGATTAAAGAAAAATGTTTTTTAACAAATTTAAAAAAAACTATTCACCGTTTTGTATTCGAGATATAATTACTTAAAATACCATTTTCTTTTAATTCCAACACGTTCTTGTCATGGTCAATGGTGATTCGGCAATGCTGCGCGCATAATTATCTCAAGTATTGTTACACGGGAATTATAAACATCGTTCTAATGTATTTTCCACTGAGCTATACATTTTTTACATTACTTCCTCTAAATACATTTGAAAATAATTTTACCTCAATCAAAGCCGGGTATTTCATCTAGTAATTATTATAATTAATACATTTTCGTTATAAACATATTAAAAGCTCATATAGTTACATATTGCTAACTTTGTTTGCATTGTAATTGACTTATTTATTTCGCTTTATTAGGAGCTTTTATCATTTGTCCCTGCCGCACATTTAAGGCTACTATATATGCTATCTCACTCGCGTAATCAAAAAGCTCCTCGAATTATATATGCTACAGAGTGCGGTAGTTAATACTCCGTCTTTACATCTCTGCCTTTGATGAAAACACAATCAGGGCCGGATTTTATATACAGAGAGTACCATTTATAATTTTTCTAACATAAAAATAAATCTGCATTTTTTCGGATTAATAGAATCATTTAGAATCCATCTGTTATAATACTAGACCTATCTAGATTAAATATTACCATGTTTCGCTTAAATAATATATTACATGAATATAATACTGAATTTTAAATCATTCAAAGAAAAGATGCGGGCAAATTGCACGGGCGTTTACACGTGCATTTTTGTACTATTATTTGAAGCAAGTTTTTAAGAAGAGAACCAGAAATTGATTATGTGAACGCTTAATTAAATTAATGATTATTATTTTTCTACACAATTTGTATAATTAATAAATATTAAAATGGAAAATCTTCAAAGAACAAGAGTAATAAATATAGTAGATAAATATATGTATAGTTATAAATAATTTTTATGTATTATAAAATGTAATATTTGTTTATATTTTAAAATAGCAAGAAGGCTGAATAAGCCAAAGCTTAATAAATAAATATAAAAAAAAAAAAAAATATTAAAATCTGATTACGTTGATAAATTCATGTCTGAGGTAAAAACCGGTGTCAAAAAATAGCACGAAATATGTATTTAATAGCACTGAAGGTTGTCATTTAAAAAATTTGTTACTGCGCATGTGTACTAATTTAATTTTGAACCGGCTTCGATTTTCCGGCATGCTAAAACTTATTTCTTAAATGATAATTAAGTCCAAATTAAATCGATACAAAAGAATCATATTTTCGATAATGTTTTCTGACACAGTTAATATATAATTATTTCTATAAATACTACATAATAAAATAAGATTTAAAGAATACTTTGTGAAATTTTCATAAATAAATATCAAGAAATGAGGCATTGGCAGCAAATCTCCACAGACGTCACAAAAAAAAGTAACATTGCGGTTTCACTCATAAATCATCACTGGATTATTTGAAATCAAAAAACCAAAATGATTTTATTAGTTGATAAGTTTCTTCAGGTAACCCTGTGTGCAAAATTACAAGAGGATCGGTGCAGTAGATTTTGAGCTAGAGAGGGCACCGACTCTGAAAAAGCTAAGTGTGAGAAAAACGGGTTTAGAAGTTTCAAAGAAACACGAAACCAGACCAAAAAGGTAAAGACTTAAAACTCTATATTTCCGACAGTTTTACTCCAATCGTCTTCAAATTTTCACACAATAAACTTAGTATGTTGTACATTAATAATAAATTGATACATTACTCTTCCCCTCTGCATTAGTACTCAGATTACTCAGAAAACATTAATTACAGACTGTTAGTTGTATCCTAAAATACTGGCGGACTTATTGGTAATATAATATCGGACCATAATTAATATTTAATCAGGAACCGAAGTTCCTGATGCGACCCTGTACTGTACGATGGTGAATATATTCATTATCAACGTTTTTAACAGTTCTTCCAACTTTTTTACATTAAATTTCTTCTTTTTTTCCTCATTTTACATTCTCGATAACGTGACATGGGTTTATTAGACCATTACGCAATGTTAGACCCCATAAAACGCTATTGGACAGTAGCCACGCCCGAACAGAGCCCGAATCAGACAATAAAGAGCCCAACGAACTGTCGTGAATAAATTAAAAAAACGATTATTAAGAAAAAACATGCGAACCGTTTTAATCATTTTAAAAAACTTTTCTTTTTCGTTTTCACATTGATTTTTTATTTGATGTAGATGCTGATATATTCAATGTACAGAGAAATCTTTTGTTGCTATGATAATGTGAATAACGTGGAGTTGTAGATGCACTGTCTTTATTTACAGTGTAGCACAGGCACACCACACAAATATAATGGGCTTGTGTACCATGTCTTAATTTCTATAAAAGTGTACTATGTATTGATAAAGTGGGTTACTAGAACCTCAAATGTTCAATTATTTTTTAATAACTCCTTATATGTTAAGAGATATTAACAATTAAAAAAGTCATTTTATCTCTTTAATTATTAAAAGGGTTCAACGTTGTACACATTCCAAGTGCATGTGACATCACAATCCTGGTGTAAGGTTACCAACCTTACAGCTCATAAATCTCTGCTATATGTATTTATATATCAACATATCAAATATTATTTACAGCTATTTCAAGGAACAATCAAATTTCAATATTATGTCTGCCTTAGCAGGGTTAAATAATATAAAAACTTATTATTCTTCGATTTGACTTGATTATTTGACTACCAACAGCTTCAGAACATTACCACAGCACTGACCTACTCAACAAATATTAAAATGTTAAAACGTTAAAATGCATTTCACGTCATACAAATATGGCCGACCATTTCTAGCGCTAAAACTACAATTCAAACTTTTAATTGCTATATCTCCGTCAATATTTAGATATTTAATAAAATAGACACACCAATACTTATTTATTAACAACAATTTTAATCGACAATTTAAAAATCGACCACTAAAAATGAGGACATAACCCCATTCTAGGTAGGAATATAGAAACGTGATCTAATTACTAGGTATATGTTCAATAAACAAACCTTTTTATAATAGAAAACTTAACTTAATTATAAAAAGATACTAGCAGCTTTTGACCCCCCTATGCGACATTATCTTCAGGTGAAACAAATTATAAAATTACACATATATATATATGGTGTACCAATAAGAGCTGACTATTTTGTTTATTGAATAAAAGCTGAAATATCAATAATATTTCTTGTTTTTTAAATTCGTTGGGAAACCTAAATATAGGATACATTCACTAATGTAGCACCTTTTTATTGCAGCTTCTTTCTTCTTAACAATCCTCTATATCATTTTCATCCGCAATATCTCTTCATAACAGAGATCGTCATAATAGAGATACCATTAACAAATCCATATGTACCAACGATAGTACCAACCTTTAAACGATTTGTGTTAAAATTTCATGACGTTTCGACCATTAGTTTACGAAATACAGTGGTTTTAGTGAAGCTACATTTATAATTTTAAAAGCATTGCTTTTTAATAGGAAAAAATACTGTTAATCGGACTTGCTATTTTTTACTGTAGGAATTGACAAAGAATGTGTGAGGTAAATATTACATAAGAATTTTAACATGCAAAAAGAGTGTGCAAAGTATAGAGTCTTTCAATAAGAGCGGTCATTTTAAATCAACAGAAAAACGCAATATTTCTGAGAAAAGTGATGATATTTTTATTTTAATCTAAAGTACAAACTCTGAGGTTAGTAATGAATCACAATATCTGCCAAATGTCACCGAAATATTGCGTTTCTCTATTAATTTAAAATGACCGCTCTTGGTGAAATCTCCTTAACTGTTAGACCACCCGCCTTATTCGCCTGATCTGGCATTAAAAGGAACAAGATTTCAGACCGTTGAAACTGTGAAAGAAAAGGGTGTTTCCATCCATGAAATAAGGCCCAATATATTATAACTAAAGTATCAAACACCCTGTATTTCTAATTTTATGCATGTTCTAACATAATCAGCTATTTATAGGGTGAGCATCCCACCATTGCTAAAATAACACAAGAAATGCCAAGGCTTCTCCAAGATAATAAAATAACGGTCATGTCAGGGTTATTTCCACGAATAAAATTTTCCATATTAATACAATGTTATATATAAATTTATTTTTATACAAAAAAAAAAAAGCGAAATCAATGAAATGCAGTTTTCCAATAACAAATAAAACGAAAATTAAATTTTCCATTGAGTGTACATTTCAACACGCGAGCTTTTGATTTTATCCTTTCATACTAGCTTAGGATCGCATGTAGTACAGTTCAGTTCGGGAAATTGTGGAAAATTAATGAAAACAAATAGAAAATATTTATCATATTATATACATTACTTTTATAAATTAGTTATTTGAAATATTTTTGATATAAAAATTTAAATATTAAAAGTGATAGTGTTTTTCAAAATGGCGTATTATTAAATAACACGTGCGTTTTTCTTTGAAATTAAAATTTTGTATAAAATAAGACTTAATCTTAAAGATAATCATTCAAAGTAAATATATAATATAAATATAAGTGTTTATTTTGTATATAATACAGTAATTATATAAAATGGGGTGTAACACGAGCAAAGAGACCTCCCAACCTGTTGAAAATGAGCAAGAAAATGAGAAAAACATTAAAAATGAAGAAAATATTAATCACACGGAAAAAACAATTAGTAAAACTGAAAAGGACGAACTTATAACAGGTATTTATATTTTATTTAATAGTTTTTTTGGTGACAATAGTCGTCTTGTTTTGTTTAGACGTGCGACGCCGGTTCTACAGTCGGCGTCCGGCGTCTTGACGTTGTCGGTGTGTTCAGCGTCGCGACGCGGCGTACACTCATTGTATTTTTTGAATACCCTCGTATAATAATACGAAATTTATTTGTTATTATATGTAATATATGCTACATTGATTTATATTGTATTACGTACATTTATTCATATATAAATAATATTCAAAATTTAGTTAAAGATAAAGTTAAAGCAAACATATGTTTCAATAGGAAAAATTGCGTCGTAATTTCTAAAAATTATTTAAATTAAACTTTAATCAATGGAATAAATAGTAATTTAGGGCCTTATGTTCTCTGATGTCAACAGCTTAACTTTAATTTGCATTTTCTTTACAACTTTATTTGCCAATTTTAACAACAAATGAATATCACACTAGTCCAATTCATAACGCATGACGTCGTTACTTACTTCAAAATAAAAATAGTTTTTTTAATACTGTTATTACGTACAGGTATTTAACAATTGAGTGTACTTTAATTCTCATAGAATCTAAAAAGGAAATTGAAGAAATAAAATAAATCCGAAAATAGAAACAATTTTCTACTTAACAAAATTTTCTAAGAGTAATTGATCTATTTGAAATGTTTTAAATATTTAATTCTAATCAGATCTAGATATATAGTATCCCAGGTTGATAATGATAATGATGAGTGTGAACCTTGCATTGCAAGATAATCTTTATATGAAAAGTGGAAAATGAAACTTAGAAATAGCTTGTAGCAAGCTTGCATGTATGAAACTTGTATGGACAAATAATTTTCTACCTGGGATGTTCTCGACTCGAAATTAATTAATTAATTTTTTTTACGTCAGCCTATTTCCGATGCTGAGTCCAATCATCACAATATGATCTCCTACTTTGTTATTAAAATGAACCAATTTACTGAAGTTCGATGTTTTAGATTAATATTCACCCTGCCCTAAATTATACACCCTAGTATGACGGATTGCGAATGTCCAAAATGTCCAACATGTGAAGTTATTAATGGGGATGTCTATTTAATGAGTCACGCAGCTGTGGAAGAGAGGGAGAGGGGATTCATATACAGCGCTCCGAAAAAGGAGAAGTCATTCATTGAGTACAGCGACCTTTTCTTTTATCCTTTTTGACCTTATAGCATTAACCATGCAAATGTGATGTATCTTCGATTATTTTATAGATACAACAATTAACTTTTGAATCATAAATATAAACACCATATTAAAATCAATATTAAAATCTATAGGTTTCTTTTATGTAATGAAAAAATAATACCATTCAAAATTATGGTCCAGTACACGGGTATGGCAAAGTGAACGTTCAAAGTGACTCTTTGTTTTGGTTCTTATGAACATGGTTGCGATTTCTTACCTAAATTTTATTAAAAATATTATTGCCAAAGAAAAATGTTCTTCAAACTGTGTTTTCTATGCGCAAGTTTAAGTATTTATGACAGATAGTTTTGAAACTTTGTTTACAGCGCCGCAAGCGGATTGTGTCGTTAAGGGCGTTACTTTTTTCATCAAGATAGTATCGTTGTTCCAGATTTGTGTACGGCTTAAAAATACCCTATCACTTTCTTTGACATTCTTTATCTATTTTTTAATTAAATCCCGGTAATTATATTTTTCCAAAATCACCTTCTATCTCAGTAAGGATTTATTTATACACCACTATTTATGGTACTAGTACATTAAGTATATAGATACTTTTGGTGTATCTAAAACTGTATCTAAATACAGGTATAACACTAGCAATACATTAAGTCCATACGAAATCGCGTTATGAATTATAAATTACCTGCATAATAATAAAAAAAAGGATTTAATGTCTACAAGAACTTGGAAAGCTTTAATAATTCGAGACGTAATTGTCTTAAAATTACGTAAAGTTATGA
The DNA here is from genome assembly GCA_963678705.1 of Panorpa germanica. Classification (NCBI taxonomy): domain Eukaryota; kingdom Metazoa; phylum Arthropoda; class Insecta; order Mecoptera; family Panorpidae; genus Panorpa; species Panorpa germanica. The sequence goes on along the minus strand of OY783223.1, from coordinate 4,146,796 downwards.
AATACTAAAATTCAACTTAAAACAAAATAAAGATCTGGCAAACGTCCAATTTTATTAAAACATTTTCTGTATTTAATTTCAATTTATTGTTTTCGTTTTTATGCATTTTAAGGCAATAAAAAACCAGTGCCAAAATATACTGGCTTGAAAATAGAATTATACTTTCATATATGTACTTTTTATGGGGACTGCCTCGTCGGGACCTGAATGGGATAGCCTGATTGGAACCCTGTAGGGTTTGCGTTATATCACAATGTGATACAGTTGACTCCTGTATATATATGAGTGTGCAGTATTAAAAGACATTTTTGGAAATGTGTGGAATATTTCAAATATGTACAATCTTTTTACCATGAATCCAAAGTGATTTCTTAAATATCGTACAGCCTAAAGTTTGTCACGCAATTTCTTAATAGCGATGATTCGGCAATTAATATATAAATACGTATTTACATTCTAGCTCTAGTTGGGACGCAATATTTACAGTAGTTTCTCGTTGTTGCGCTCGTCTCGTCAATTAGCACTGCACTGAGCTTTTTCCTAGTTATAATGACGTTACAGTCGGACGCCTGGCGCCGCTTTCGCCGCTCATAGATCGGAGAATTTATATATTTACGATCCGACATTTGTATTGTTACGTGCACGTGGTTCTCAGTCTTTCTTCTATCGGTAATAGAAAGAAAATTTAAATTGCTTAAGTTTTCTTCATATTTTAAAGTAGAAATAATATTACATTAGGTTATGCACATTTTTTCGTGTTTCAGTTTTTTTTAACAAATAGTTTAGGGATACTAATAGACTTAAAATAGTGACTAGTTTTAAGAGCGTCTTTTTTATCATCTACAACGTTCCTCATTGCAAGGCGCGTATTACAATTATCAAATGTGATACAACACAGAGAAGTATAAGGCTGAAAAATAGTGGAATAAAGATTGGTGTGGACCTCGTCCTATCTAGCCGGTCTTATTATATTTAGGGGCCTATTTTGTAACTGCTTATCTGACGTCTGCTAATTTCTGACGATTTTTCAAAGCCCTATAATTTACAAATTAGGCTACTTATACGAGTTTCAAGGTATGGGATCCATGTTGCTCTTTATTTAAGGTCTTCTGATAGCTTTAAGTAAACTTACATAGCTTAGTTTGGAAAATATAGGCCTTTGAAAAATCGTCCGAAGTCACAAAGGCCACTTAGTTTCATTTCCATCATAGTTTAGGAATCACTGCTAGACAATATAGACTGAATATGCGGGGTGAAAGGAAACGGGAGGAACGTAGCAGTTTTGTACTTTTAATTTATTCCAGCGCAAAACTTTCACTGAATATTAAAACTATTGTGAAAGTAACTTATGCATATTTCATTGTTCTAGACCTGGCTCCGTTTTAAGATGAACATCACGGACATTTCTTTAATAACAGAATGTTTAAAAGTATACTAATTTCTATATTATTAACTATAACGAATTATTTATTGTTTCTGTCTGGTATTGATTGAAATCCTATTATTTATTTATTATATATATATATATATATATATATATATATATATATATATATATATATATATATACAATTTAGTGTGGTCATCTCTTATTTTCAAATGAAAGTAACTCAGTAATTTTATTAGTTTACCTAAGATTCAAACCACGAGCTTTAAGCTTCATAGAAAAATTTACGCATTTTCATCAGAGGTGGCGCAATGTAGCACATGATAAATAAGCTTATCAAATTATATAAAACTAACTGAACCAACAGACGTTTTAATAGCAGTAAATTACATAGAAAAAAGCAATTTCTGTTTATCCAGAAATTTTCAATTTGTTGAGTAAATTTTCCCATTTTTATTTTCTTGAAAACTTTATTCAGACTATTATACGAACATTTAAAATAAAAATGAGCCAAATCGGTCCAACCGTTCTCAAGTGATGCGCTTACCAACGAACAGCATTTAATATTTATTTATATAGATAAACTATTAAATTTAATTTAATTATTTTTATATATTTATTTTTCTCAAGCCGGATACTCTTTTATAAAAAAAGAAAACTGTACTATCAAGTATTATGTTTTAAATTGTGGAAAGTTTGAAATATGCATACTTATAAAACTAAAACTGAAACATATGCATTGCAATCAAAAAATAAAAATTAAACTAAATCATACTTTATCGTATTTTTATCATATTAATTATTATCAAAGGTGTTTCCTCCTATCCATGTAAAATGCAGTCAGATATAGCCCGAAATCTTTTGTGTAGTATATACATACATACATAGTTATAAGGGCCGTATAAACTCAGTAAACAATTTAGTGAAGTGTCCTGTTTTGTGACGTTTCTATCACTATTGCACTTCAATTATAGTTCGCATCAACTTTATCTTCATTTGTATTTCGACAGGTGGAGTGGTTACGCTATTTGTAGAAGATAAAATAGACATTTCAAATGAACGACTGTGACAAACTGAACTCTTTCATGACAAAAAAATCATACGCATCTTCAATATGATGGCGCAGTCTCTCCAAAATGTTTGTTGGGAATCTACAATAATGAATTATATCTTATGAGTCACCTCCGAACTCTTAATTTGAACTATATACGCCTATGTGTATATTTAAAACATTCATATAACGTTATTTCATGTTACGCCCAACTTATAAAGCATATAATAAGTAATGTAGTCGCCTAATTTCGATTTCTTAACGCTAAATATAACAACGCTATATGTTACTCTGCGAATGGATAGTTTCTTACAACGAATTTGATTATATAAAAGTATTATAACACTAAAAACTTTTATCGTCTTAACATTTTCATTATTTATTATCTTTTTATAGTTTTTTAACAAGTCTTTCCACGATTGATATAACATTATATTCATAACAACATTTTCTCGCCTTAGCGACATATTTTTCTCATAATCCAACATATTTATGAACATGGTTTTTCTTTTTATGAGAGTTTACTTTTTTTCTTTGTTTTTTATCGACACAAATATGAATCTTTCATCGCATAGAACGGCTCATAAAATAAAGCTCTAAAAGTTGTCAATATTGTCTTTTTCTCTATTGTTAGAAAACCCGGAGAAACTTGTCAATAGATATACTACCTAATGAAAAGGTTCTTTGTTCAAGATGGCGCTAAACTACTAGAAAAACGCCCGAATTAAAAAGGTATATTAACAGCGCAGTGGCCGAGAAAATAAAGGAGATAATATTTGTATCTCTTTAAAATATGTTCAATGTTGAAAAGGACTGCAGCACCGTATTATTTTTTTAATATTTATTTGAGTGCATATTAAGTGCAACTTTTAAAAGTTATTAGCACTTAAAACAATTTATACATTTATAAACATTTACAATATATAATTTACAACTTATAAACACCACTATGGGTACTTAAAATAATTTTTTTTTTTTATTTATTTACTTATTTGCCTTGACTTTTTTTCGTCATTTTTTATACATCTTTTATAATTTATAATTCAATTTTACAAATTTATAAATATTTCAATAATTCACAAATTAATTTTGAATCACTTAACAAAAATTTAGTATTAACAGTAAAAGTTTTAATCACATCTAATATTTCACTATTGAATTTTGATCTTTCTAAACTATAATTTATGCATTCAAATATATTATATCTAAAAGTTCCTTCTTCACCACATTGACATCTATCGTCGGATTTAATATTAATTTTGTACAGGTGAGCTGAAGTTTTGCAATGATTACTTTTGATTCTGATTATAGTTGATATAATTTTGCGGGAGTCATTTCTAAACCATCTCTTCTTACTTAAATTTGGATGTAACATATAATAATCTCTTCCTTTTAACTGACTTTTGTTAATGAAATCTGTGTTTCTTAAACTGAAGTTTAATTTTTTGATTATATTAAAAATTTCATAGAATTTTTTTAATTTAATTTAAATTTCGTAGAAATTTTTAATATAATCAATTCAGTATTATTTAATATTTAATATAATCAATAAGAAATTCATAAAAAAGTCATAGAAATTATTATATTTTACATATGAATTTTAGACATAAAATCATTACAGCACCGAGTTTCTATGTTAACATAGTAATTTTTACTGTATATATCTCACAGTATATACTCCCATCCCAATTAAATTTTAAGTATAAAAAAAGACCACTAGACCGATTTGCATTAAAATTTAGTTGCTACTTGCATCAAAACCACAATTAAATGCCGAGAAAAGAGCAACATTTATTTAAGAAGAAGAACTCCAAAAAAAAGTGCAAAACTTTTTTTAAAAAAATGTAAAACGCTAATAGTTTAAAGAGACACTTACACAGATTTTGAATGTGACCCGAATTTAATTTCAATACTTGATAACAAACACCTCAATCTCAATCTCCTCATATCTACATTTTGGCACATAAACACAATTACTCGAAACTTTATATCACATTATGCCATTATAGTTCAGTGAAGCATACCATTAGTAAAAGGGGATTCCCCATTTATTAGACTCATCGCCAGATAATTCCATTAACGAGGGTTTCACCTATTGTTTTTGGTAATGTACCGTGCTATAGTGCTATACTGGGTGTTGTGTTTTCTAATAAATGTCATATTTCTAACAGCAGCGCCTCTAACGGCGTATTTGGAACGACAGACATTAATATTCACACGTTATTATAATACCTGTCTAACCCTTTTAATACCACTGCCACCGCGTGGCATATTAGTGCTAATTCGTCAAATGGATTATGGAAATGGGTAGATTTTAAAGAATTATTTTGGTTTAATTTCGATCAACTGCTTGTGTATATGTAGTAATCTTATAGCTAGCTAAACAAAACCTTTTGAACGAATATAGAAATACTATTCAACAGTATATATATTTATAAGAGATTTTATTAGGAATTACAAATTTTTAAACAAACTTATGTGTTGCTCTGAAATCAAAGACTGAAATCAAATAATTACACTGTTTAATTTAAATCATATTATCTTTCCTGTCAATTCCTTTTTATCTAATTTTATAATAACTTAATATTATGCACATTGAGTTCTGTCAGCTGTTACACACATTGATATTAGCTATAACTAATACTCGTATATACCGTTAACTGACCTGACCAGAATGCAGTTGTAATATCCCCAGAAAATAATAAATAATATATATAATAGACTATAAATAGGCGGAAAATAATTTTTATATTCTTTTATAAATAAACAAAAATATCTAGCTATTTGTATAATATACCCAAAAACGCTTGAGTAAGCTTGTAGTACGCAAAACTTGCACTGCAAGACAATTTTATACTTGGGTACCAATTTGTCTTTTTATTGCATCAAAAATACATTTTTATTTTTATGAGTAAGTTGGTATTATGCGAGTTACTGTCATATGCGAGTCAGTCAGTAGCTGGCATTCAAGCTACTACAACATTGTTAGTTTTAACTTGTCACTCGCTGCTTCCGCAACTTTATGCAAAGTGTTTTCAATATTTATCCTGTTTGAAGAATCTTCGCCGACGTTCACGACTGTTAACGATGGTTGTCGATTATATTTTAAGTGATCTACAATGCTCTAGAGTAAAAGCTACTCTCCGGCGAGGCGAGTCGAGCTACTGACATGCGAGTATACAGAGGCAGTAACTGTCTACTGTTAGGTCAGTAGCTCGCTCCGTGTAACCAGACCTTACAGGTTGATAGAAAGAGAACTATTATTCTCGCATACACCACTAGTATTTTACATACTCTTTCTCTTTCTAACATATGTAAATTTATCTCAAGTACATCTCTTAAAAGACGAATATATTAATCTATCCCCAAACAATTCAGCTCTCATATAGAAAACCTGTTCAAACTAATAAATTAATTAAAATACATTACCAAACTAAATTTAATTAAAAATATTGATATTCAACATAAAATTTTAATCCAACGAATCTTCTTAATTACATACACCGTGTCTGTGCATCACTCAATGCAAAGGGTGGTGGGGGGTTAGGATGAGGTATGAGGGTTAACTGGAGGGATGGGGACCATAGCAACCCGAAAACTTCATCTGTATGCTTTTGCTCTTGCGAACATCATTTATTGTTATAATAATTGTGTCAGTGGTAATTGTTGGCTTGGACTGTACCAAAATCGATTATGTTTAGTTGTATGAAATAAGAATAAACGTACGTTCAGTCGAAAATATAAACCTGCTATTTAGAGTTGATCATAGAATGAGTGTTGAATATCGATTTATATATCGATGTATTTACATCTGAAATAATCTCATTAAATTGATAAATTCAGTCTGAAAGGTAAAGAAATGCGAAGGTGATTGAAAAATATCTATTGCAACATGAATTACGTGTTTGATCATTTCGAAGCAGTGTTTCGACATGTTTTAAACGCACTCCGAAGATATTTCTGCGCCGTGTCGTACCTGGAGCGAATATTCCTGAGTATTGCGAACAATAATCGTGATCGAACAAATCTGATTTATATGAGTGAAACATTTTATGAATCACATTTAAAACAGTATTACTAATTACTAATAATTAATAATAAAATTTAGGAATAGTACAGAAATACTCCTTTAAGAGTGATTCGTAAAATGTTTCACTCATATAAATCAAATCTTCGAAATCGGAATTCGGCCCCTGTTGATAAAACATGAATCTATTACTACACACCAGAAGTGAAAGAAGACTCAAAGCAGTGGATTTCACTTGACGAATATGTACCAAACAAAGAGAAGACTATTCCAATGGTCAGAAGGTCAAGGCTAACGTTTTCTGGGATTCAAAAGGTGTAATCTTCATCTACTATTTGGAAAAGGAAGAACGATCAGAGGTCAGTATTATGTCCAATTATTAGCACATTTGATGACACATTAAAGAGAAATGGCTCCACTAGGTGCAGAAGAACTATTGTTTCACTATGACGTTTCACTTGACACTTGTTTCAACTTGCCACATCGAATTACGTGGAATTTCTGCCGCATCCATCGTACTCTTTAAATTTAACCCACTACTATTTAACTCATGATAAAAGCATGACAAAATAACAAGGTGAGGTGATTTGCATCGAACGACGACAACATTGCCGAAACTGAAATCAATTTTAAGAGTTTGACTATTTCTAAGTTGGAATATGTATCGGAGGCAATGGAAGTGCATTGAACTAAAAGGGACAAAGAGAAACTAGCACTGAAAATGGAAAAATAAATCGAATATCCATATACAAAAATAACAAATATTTCAATTAGGGGTTTAGAAGAAAATTTAGGCAATTGTTGGTGGAAACGGTGGATCATTAATAAATAATCACCTACAAAATGTTTTTTGCTTCTTCTTCTCTTCACCTCCTTCCTTCTCACCTGCTTCTCCTTCCTTTTTGCCTGTACCTCCGTCTCTCACCTCTTGGATTACTTGTCTCCTCTCGACCAACCCTCTATTATCTTTGCACTATTCTTTCTTCGTTTCAGACTTTAATTTCACTTTCCTGCCTTTTACCTCTATCACTCTATTACAGCCATAAACCCTCTATCCAACAAATACAGTTAAATTCTTGTACAAATATATTACTTTATGTAATATATGTAGTAATATCTCGCTAAGCACGAAACTAAGATATTACCTTAAATACATAAAACATTTTATATTATTAATCTAAAAGAGTCTAACTAAATATTGCTTAAATAGTTCTATTTTATAATTCTAAAATGATTTAATATCGTTTAATCCGTAACAATATTTTAATAATTCGAGAAATGGTAGCAATAGCAATTAAGTCATGGTCATGGAACGTAATAGATAACAGTTTTTACGTAATCAAATTACGTATATCAAATAAACATTAAACTTACGTAACTTTGTGCGATTAAATGTTATCATTTTGTGTACATGGCCGGAAATTAATGCACAATTGAAACGTCTAGATGCAAAGGGATGTCAGTGACAAAAGTAAAATTCTTCAGAAAACGAGGTTTTAGAATTTACGCTATATAGTAAAATCTGTCCAAGTTCTTGCTTATATCTCTGTGTCACTAAATAGTTTAGTACATCTTCTATCGTTTGCGCTGGTTATCCCAAATATTCAGAATTTGTCATTTCTATCACTTTGCTTCTACACGCCAACAAATAAAATTACGAAAAAATTAAAACAGATAAAGAATCGATAATTAAATTTGATATATCGATGTTATTTTCTCAGCACTAATTTGTGTGTATTTTGTTTTAAAATATGTTAGTAACATGATAGACTATAATAAGGTCAAAAATAGGTAAAAGACTGATGTTTATATGTTATAAACCGGAAGCAGGAAAACGGAAATGAAAAGTGTGTTACTGGAAGCTTAATTATGGACTTATAAATTTTGATTATTTAGTTCACAAAAGCTCTTATTATAATTTCCTACTCTATTCATTTAAGTATTATGTTAATAAAGTAACTTACTTCAAGTCGTCATCGTAACGAAGATCGTGAAGTTAACGACAATCGACAAACTATGTTCAGTTCAGATGAGATAATATTTTATACAGAAAATATTTTTATTTATAGCTTTATATTAATCATCTATCAATATGTATGTATATGTATACTCGTATATTGACTCAACCACAATTAAAAGCTTGTGAGAATAGAAGTCTTTAAGGCTTAGTCAGGCGTTTAATTTAAATGTCTGTAATTTAAATAAAGCCATTCTGGAGCAGAAATTAATTACATGAAATTACTTTTTTTTATGAAAAAAGGAAAAATGAAAACCTAATGATGTTACAGTATATTCAATGGAATGGTGAGTAACAACCATTATTTATACGGGCCGGCGGCGAAAAATTGTTTGCTTTTATCTTTAAAATACGTACATTCGTGCTTATATACATATATTCGTATATATATACATACAGATAGGTTGTATCAATAAGAATTGACTTATTGGTTGAATAAAACATGAAATATCAAGAATATTTATTATTTTTACATATAAAAATTCAGCGTGTATGTTTGTGCTCGCAAAATTCGAAAAGTAGTCGGTCGATTGACTTCCAATTTTGACACAACGTGTTTTCGAAAATCGAATTCATTTCTTTCCAGTTGATCGTCGTCTGTGTTTTTGTAGTGTTTCCCACAACTAAGCGCGGCCCAATTTAGCTAGTATTTTATAATTATTGTAAAAGTAACACAGAGCACATTTATTTCCATTTTTTATAATTTTTATGCCGAATTTTATAATTGAGCGATAAAAGAAAAAAAGTTTTAGTTAAAGTATTAGAATAGCTATTTAAAAAGATTTTTGGTGCGTGACTGTTACGCCCTGATTTTTGTGCAAACGCAACAAGAAAAATTAAAATAACTGCCATTCGGAGGCGCTACGTTATGGGACCCTATTTGGAGTGTTTTGTCAATGTAATTAGGCATAAGTTACGAGCTTATAATATTATTACTTGAATACCAAACACACTGTATATGAGTAATGGTTTTAGAAAACTGAATTTAATAATTTTTTGCCATTTTGAAAAAATGTCCAATTTTCCAGGAGCTACTGCGCGCTTGTTATTGAGTTTAGAGAAAAATTGTGAAGGAGAAACTTGTTCGAAATTTTGTCTTCTTTAAGATTGATAATAACTACCATAATAAAACCAACCAATGTCCTGATATTTGAAAGAAACCAAAAAAAGGCCAAAAATTTCTAAATTATATCTCTTATTTCTCAACTAAGAACAGGACATACGAGGTTGACGCATCAACATTTAATGAGTAAAACAACAGCTTCGCAGTGCAGACGCAAATAACAGTCCATCATCTACTAGTAACCTGCCCACAATATCAAACTCAACGCACAAAACACAACATCAGTGGTGAACTAAAGGACACGCTTTCAGACAATCCAGAAGAAATTCAAAAAGTACTCGAATTCCTAACTGATATAAACTTAATAAATCAAATTTAACTAAAATAAAATAACTTCAGGCGAACATGACATTGTCGTTGAAATCGCCTTAAATTAAAATAAAAAAAAAACAGTTTTCCCGAAGTTTCCTTTCAAAGGATAATTTGGCTAATGGGTTCAATATATAAAGAGTAGTAAAAAAAATCTAATAAATATAATAGAATGTATGACGGAGCCTTGAACTAGGTAATTTATACCAACTTCATTTAAAAACATCAGGTTAAAATACTTGTAATAATAAACCAACGTTATTACCAGTAATATTAAATAGATAATAACATTAAATGCATGCACTTCGGAACTGTGACGTCATACAGTCATACATATTCAGAATTCAAGAATTTACGACTTCTAAATTGAAATGCAAAAGGCGAAATAATAGCTGCTGTAAAACGTATAGTAATTTAAATTACGGTATTAACACGCCAAGAAAACACTTAAAATAATATACGTATTGTAAATTCTCGGAGAAGGATGCAGGTGGATGAAAACCTCTTTAATAAAGGGTGAAATTTGATGAGAAAATTGTTGTTGCTTTAAAATTGTAAAACATAAAGATTTGAAATGAAACTCACGCGAGAATGACTGTCAGTTTTTCTTGGAAATGTTTGTAGTCTGTTACGACAGACTGGGATTACGTTATATTTTGTTTTTATTTTTGAATTTTTGTAATTAGTTTCATGTACTCTTTTAAACAGCTACTGCTAGGGGTGGATTTAGGTCGGTTGAGGCCCCAAGCGCAGAAAAAAATGTTTTTCGTTTTGTAAACTTATTAATCACTGTCTCAGCACAATCAATATTTTAAGCAAAGCACTCTATATATATAAAATAGACTACAAATTAAACCATTTTGTTTTCAAAAAACTAAATAAGAACACGATTTGTTTTATTTTTTCTGTGTGTCCCATAAAAATTATAAACATGATAAAAAACAAGTGACAAGCGCAAATGTTCACAAAAAACAAAACCAAGCAGACTAAAAAATAATAATAAACGTGTTTTCTTTTGATCTTACGGACTTAAGATGGGAATGTGTTTTGTTTACTAAAACAGTTTTTAAAGACAAAAATGTTTTCAGAACTGTCTCTTTGGTGTAAACATTGGTTCGTGTTTTATTGAACTGTCCCTCTTGTGTAAAAACGGCATAAGATGTTTTCTTTTAAATATTTATTTGAGTGCATCAGCTTGTGATAGTTATTAGCACTAAAAACAATATATATATTTGTAATACATTATTATTAAATACGAGTATTCATTGATAAAGCTTTTTACACATTTCCTGCTTTCAAATATCTGTTTATAGTCTTCAGGCATATTACAGTTTTGTCTGTGTGATAAGTACTTGGAGCATTGAAGAATAATATGCTTAATTGTTAATGGCTTTATTATATTGTTAACAGATTGGTTATGGGAAGAAAATGTTTTAAATTTATTGTTTAAATTGATGTTGTGTTTCTTGAGTATATATACATATAAAGATCAAATACAGCGGAACATCGGAAATAACTATTCATAGCTATTGAAAATATATTAAAGTTTAAAACCTTCCATCATTAAAACTTTTACTCAGAAAAATTGTCAAAAGAATGTGGACGAGAGCATGAGCTTGACACGGACTGCTGTGTTTTCGGATTCGATCACTGAGTTATATTGATTATGTGTATATATAATCGAACATTAGACAAAAATCTTAAATCAGCAGAGATTTGACGGGGCATGTGGTATGTGCAGATTCCGTTAAATCCGCCACTGGTTACAGTAGTAAAAGCTTGTAAGAGCTTCTGTTAGATAATGATCTAAAAATAGATAAATTAAATAGTGCAATGAGCAGACTACTATTAAAGTAAGAAGATATTGTAAAAACATCGTTATTAGTCGCAATGTTTTAAAGATGGAACAAACTATTCGAAATTATCACTCTCAACTTATTCAGAAAAGTATATTTATCAGTTTTTCGTGAATTTACTGCATTATGTGTGAGACACACTTCTGAATTGTACTTTGTTTTTTGAATTCAATTAATTTTCATCATAATTTTCCACAATTTTAAAAACTTTCTAATGCAGTAAATAAAAAAGAAATTTGACAAAATGTTTTAAGCTTTTAATACTCTTCTTTTTCTTTTCCTTTAAAATGTACTCGTCTAGAAATCTATGATCTTGTAGACTTGGCTCTTATATGTTCATGCGCGTTGATAATGCGCATAATTTTCAATTTTCAAAATACATACATATAGGGTATTCTAGAATAAACAAAATATATGGTATGGTATATATATATTGTATTTTATACGCACACCCTGTTGTTATTGAAATTGCCTAAGGCGCTTTTAGTGATTTGCTGATAATTAGTAATAAGTAATTTTCAACCCTGGAAAATATTACACGTCGAATTTAATATTAGTTTAGCAAATACTTGTATCTGCTAAATCAAGGGTGGGTTAATTGTTATGGTGGTAAATTGGAAAATAGGCTGTGCCATCAGAAAAAATACCAGCAAGTTAAATATTGTTCCACATAGGATGACAATAAATTCCGTATAGTATTTATTATACAGTGGTAAATAATCGTATCTATACAATGACCGCACGCCTTTAATTACTTAATATTATTTCATCGTATATGCCTAAAATGTGTTAAGAGAAACTGAGTAAAAAAATGAATAAAGAAGGAGATTAAAATTTGTCGTAAAAGATAGAAAGTTGAAATTTGGTATGCGTATTACGGTGTTCAATTCTAACATTACTTGAAATTAAATTATTGGAATAGGGGGCGTTGAGAAAATTAGAGGGTCCGGTAGGAAACTTTGGAGAAAACTCAAATTTTGGAATACTTAATAATACGAGTAAAACATGTTATTAAAAAAAAAAAATTGTAAAGAGAAACTGAGTAAAAAAATTAAAAAAGAAGGAGATTAAAATTTGTCCCGCAGAACACAAAATATGGATGTTACCTTAAAATCAATTTAAGTAAAACTTAGTAAAATTTAATCCATAAGGATATTATTTTTTTGCTGTTTTAGAAAGGCGTTCTTAATAAGTTTTATGAGTGTGCTTATGCGAAAAAGATTGTTAAAAAGGTCAGAAAACTTTGTACAATAGGTAAAAATCGTTTAGATAACAGGTAACTTTTGTTATGCTAAATAAACCTTAAATATATGTAATTGTGTTTAGCGGAGTGGACTTTATTTAACTATCGACCTATTTTCTATTTCCTTTTATGATGTTGGTAGAGTTTTATGGTATTATCGCATATTTTCGTTACATTACTATTAGAGTGTTCTGTTTAGAGTAGTTAAAAGTAGACTTAGCCAGAAGATTAAGAAATAAAAGTGGCATTTAAGAAACATCCTTTAAGTATTATTCAAGAATAACTAGACATAAGGTCAATTCTCTGTCTGGTTGACTACTTTCTTATAGTTTTAAGTATTGTGTTTATCGCACCAGTCAATTTGTCAAAAATATACTAAAAATACATAAATAAAATAGCTAGTTTAAATACCGATAACGAGTTTTAATAAATAAATTAAGTTTAGTTTTAGGAAAATAATTAGTTTTAAATAAAATTTGTAAGTTTAGTTTTAAGGCTGAATTGTTAAGATAGGAATGAGATGTATTAAGAAATAGAATACGGTAGATTGTAAAGCCGAAAGGCACACACAATTAACAATAAATTAATTAAAATTAAAAAAAAAATACCGATAACGGCTTTAAACTAAAAAGAGTTTCCTAAAGAATATTTGTATACGAGATTGTATAATAGTTTATAATTATAATGTAAATTATTGATTATTAATATTTTTGTTAGCAATCGACTTGTTGAAATCTCATATAAATTTAAACAAAAGTAACAAAGTTTTATGACAAATAAAAAAAACACTTATCTAAAATCAATCTTATTTAATATAGGTGTAGATGAAAAATCTTGCATTTTAGAAATTTTTTTTTTTAAATATTAATTTGAGTGCATCAACTTTCAAAAGTTATTAGCACTTAAAACAGTATATACATTTATAAACATTTGTAATAAATAATTTATAACTTTTAAATACTAGTAAGTGTATTTAAAATAAAGAGATTAAATTAGTTGTATTGATAAAGTCAGACTTTCCCTGCTTTCAAATATCTGTCTGTATTCCTCAGGCATATTACAGCTTGTCTGTGCGATGAGTACTTTGAGCATTGAACAATAATATGCTTTACCGTTACTGGGCTGTTATATTGTTCACATATTGGTTGTGGTTCTCTTTTTAATAAGTAGGTATGAATAAGATTTGTATGACCTATCATAACTCTACGAAACAATAAAAAATACCCAAAAAATAAGACAGTGATCCAGGAATTCTACTAACATAACTAAAATACAAATTTCAACTTTCTATCTTATTTAAATATATTTAATAATTTTTCATACATATTATGCATTATGTATTTTTCCCTTTTTCAAATAGTTTGTTTATATATAAAATAAAGTTTCAGATAACTATTTTATACAGAAATATCAATATCACCTGTAAAGTTCTTTCTACTATTATTGTACTATCACGTAACGTACTTCGTTGATTGCTTCATATATTTTGCTCCATTCGTTATAAATACAAACTCTATTTTGTAGCGAATGCATTCTGTAACGCTCCGTTATACGATATAGATCGTTATTGTTCGTTAATATTTATTATCGTTAATTCATAGAATATTGTTTATACTAGTACACTAAATAAATTTAATAAAATATATCGAAAATTTTATTCGATATTTTTTCGAAATTTATATACTTATTGTATAATAGACTTTTGTGCTATTTAATTATTGAATTAATTCGGTTAATTCTAGTTCGTTAATAGAAGAATCAACGCCTCTGCCGTTAAAGGTAGGTACCTGAATTTATATTCTAATTAGGCCAGAAATACTCAATAAAGCAAATTTTGCTTAAACCTTAAAAGTGTGCTATCTTTTTTGCAAATTGAATTAAAATTAAGACAATGGATTAATTCTTGTCAAGACAAACGTAGCAGATACGTTTTTAGACGTAATGTAAATATTACATCTATTTAATTATGTGCTACATTTAAAATATCTTGTATATCTTCCAAAAATGAAAGAAAGTGTAGCTATATATATATATGTCATTATTAATTGATTCTTATTGTATAAATCAATAATTATTTAAAACTACCTTTCTATGAAACAGAAAAGTTACTTATATGTAAGGTTTATTTAACATAAGAAAGTTTATCTTTTACATAATTGTTCTTACGTTAATATATTGTAAGATTACATAACCAAAGTTTTTTCAACATTCATTTATGTTGACGTTAATAACGTTTTTTATGCAAGATTATATTATGTTAGATAAGAAATTAATATATACTTAAAAGATATGTACCCAAGTGTAATGTAATGTAAAACTAGCTTGTATTAAACTAGCAAGTATGTAACTGCACTGCGAGACAAATTCTATATAAGGTTGTGGTAATCAAGCAAGTGTGAATTTTGCACTGCAAGACAATTTTCTACCTGGGTTAATGGAAAAATATTACTAATAAATATTTGGTAATATAGTGCATAAGATTTTTTAACTTAAATAAGTCATAGTAAGTACCGTCGCTGAGATTTTAATTGTATTCACGCATTGTTTTTATTTAAACCGGTGATATAAGATTTTAACGTATTGAATATGATTTTGTAAGAAGTCTTATATAATCCAGTATCCGCTTCATAAGATATTCGAGGTTAAAAGTCACAAATTTTCATTGTTTTGCAAATATATGGATTCGTATATGTCATTGGAAGTTATTACGAAACTTATAGATCATAAAATTCTGTACGAATTCTGTACTGAAGATTAACTGTTCCCGAGATATAGCGCAAAAAGTAGCAGGTCTAAGCAAAATTTCAGATTATTATATATCCACTTTTTTAACTGACTAACTCGCGTTAATTGAATATAATATTTTAATGTATTTTGTATTTTTAGTGGTATATTTATTGATATATTTTGATTATTATTTGGTGATTTATTTCCATAAATGTATTCTATATTCAGGAAACGAACGCGGACCTAAGAAAAGCTAAGTTAAACTACTTCAATCACGATGCGTTATTATTTATGGTTTCAAATACACAGACTCATGTTAAAGCTATAGGTATATTGATACCTACATGAGATTACACGTAATGATTACATGCACCAGTTTTAATTTAAAATTTAATTTAAGTTTCCAGTGTCGTTTGAGAAACTTGCAAGGTTCAAGCTTTGTAAATTAAAATACTAAAACCGTTGTTTATATTGTAACCCCCAAATTGTGACAATCTGTTAAAATACAGTAGGATTTATTTTTAAAATAAGTTCTACTTAAGTTTGTCAAAAATAAAGAAGTAAAAACAATTTACTGTTGAATAAACTCTAATTGAAAGGCAGCGTAAAATACTTGTGAAAGAGGAAGGAATTGTGCATTTTTTTTTTTAATTTTAGGATATACTAATTACTAATATCTTCTATCCTATATTAAATATATTCTATTATATCAATTTTATTGTTTTAATTATTTTGGTGAATTTTGTCTTGATTCTTTTGGGTTGTAAATGGTTATACAGTAAGCTTAAGATGTTACCAAATTTTGTAGGATCATTATCATCAATATCAATATCAATTGTGCTATTGCTGCAGCTATTATTTTGATAAAAAATTATGAATATATAGAAAAAAAAGTAGACCTAGATGGTGGATTTATCCTATAATTAAAATCGTGTCCAAGAGTGGTATTTATTTCAATAACCTCGTACAAGAAATGAAATTGTTTGATGAAGCATTATTTGTTAACTTTATTCCAATGAGTATTTTACAATTTACTAAATACTTTTTATAGTCTAAATCACGATAGTTCGGCGGCGACTTATACTTAGAGATTATAAGAGCGGTATAAATCTATAATACGATAATGAATTTTATCTTATTCGTTTATGTATACATTATAGAAAAATAAGTGAGTCAGTGCTTTTTAGTTGTATCGGCAGTTTATACCCCACAACTTGTTTTAAGTATGAGTCGCCGCTGAACTCTCGTAATTTGAACTATATATTCGTTCTTATTTCATCCAATAAATGCTCTTTCTATTCTTTATTTTTATACGTCTGTTAATTTAAAACTAAAATTAAAACACGTCGAAATGAGACAAGGAATACCTATTCCGAAAACCTAACTTTAGATTAAAATATTAGAATGAGGCTTTACGTTAAAAGAATTTAAATACCATTTCTTGTGTAAAACAAAGGTTTTTACAGCGAGCCTTTTATTGCGATTAGAAAACAAATCCCGTATTCATCATTATGCCAATGTTTGTACAAGAGTTCCTTCAGTACGTTAATTTAGTCAAGGTATTGATTTTTCAGGGCTTTGTAAATACCTCATGTTGTTTTAAACCCTGGAGAAATAATATCGCGTTTAAATTCATAGCACTCGTACTTGATAATAAATCAGTATTTATTTTTAATTAATTTCATAATCTACTTAAGTATTTTATGTTTGTTATTTAATTCTTAATAATAATATATTAAAGTCTAATGAAGCCAATGAAACCAGTAACGGAAATAATGCCGCTCT
This sequence comes from Panorpa germanica, assembly GCA_963678705.1. NCBI lineage: Eukaryota > Metazoa > Arthropoda > Insecta > Mecoptera > Panorpidae > Panorpa > Panorpa germanica. The sequence goes on along the minus strand of OY783223.1, from coordinate 4,129,271 downwards.
GTATTATAATCATATTAATTTTATGTATTTATGTGATAAACATTGAACAATTATTTTCTAAAAGATTAGTCTTAAAACAATATTGTGTTTGTTGTAAGAAGATAGAGACAACACTATATACAGGAATACATTGAATAAAGAGAGACAACGATAACAATTTTGGTTTAAGAATTAAGTCGTACTTTCCTAATAAATTATATTACAAAATTTCTATATAATTCTGGGTTTAAATAATTTAATAATCGGGTATGAGGTTTTTGTTTCGACTGGTGGGGTTTTTTGTATTCAGTTTGCTCCCTTAATATGTTAGCAACCCAATATTACATCAGTTATGGTTTTGGGAAACTGAGTTTCGTGATTTTTTCGCCAACTTGGACAAAGTGTTCCATTTTTCTGACGAGAAAAGTTGTATAGGTGAAATTTGTTCAAAATACTAAAGGCGATCCAATCCATCCATCCAATGCTGAGATATTTAAAAGAAACCAAATAAGTTCAAAACTATTGACTACTGACCTCAATTATACAAGAGGGAAAAATAATCGTATTTATTATTTATTATAAATACGATACGATAATATATTTATTACGTATTAATATAACTCTTAAAATATTTTAGTTCACAGTTAAATTGCTTAAAATAACTCAGATATATAAGGCTACGACACCATAGAAACTGCCCACATATATATACATTTTTTCATTAATTAATTTCAATAAGATCTCCCGAAATTTCGCCAATATGTGCTACTTTGTCCATTTACTCTATCCAGAGGCAGCCTTACGGAGTGGCAAGCAGAGCAACCGCCCGGAGCCTCGCTCTTGTAGGGGCAAATAGAAAAATTCATTACTATATATCTATTTAAATCTCGCGCCTCACTCTTTAGAAATCCCACTTGAATCACCTTAGTTTATCATCATTAATATTTGTCATCTTTGTGCTTGTTAACTTGTATAAAGCTTCCAATATAAAATTTTATTTCTCGTCAATTATCAGCAAAAATACTTACTTACAATTTACATTAATTATACAAAGAACAAGTGCCTCGCAAAGATCTGCCACCCCGGGACCTCGCAAAGTTCTGCCGCCCGGGGCCTCGCAATGGCTAAGGCCGCTCCTGCCTCTATCTAACTTATTTCTTATGTATTTCATCAAACAAAATTTATGTTACCTAATTTGTTACCTTTTCTTTCAATGTCTTTATCTTCAATCTCTTCCACTGAGAATTGATCCTTCTTTTCTAAATATTTATAAATGTATGCATTATATGCAGTATATCCATTTTTAAACATTTACAACTTATAGACACGAGTATGGGTACTTAAAATAAAGAGATTAAATTGAATTCATTGATAAAGTCAATAAGGTTTTTCAGATGCTTTCAAATATCTGCCTATATGAATTTATCCTTATTATAAGTTGCTCCTTTAAATTCTTCTCTTTCTCTATTATTTTCTGTTCCTATTTCTGTATCCCTTTCCTCATCATTCTTCAATAACATTCTCCTAGTTACAAATATTCACATAGTTATTCATATACTCATTATAGAATTTGTGTCTAACCTCGTCATTGACTAGAAATTCCAGACATGTCCTTTGCAAACTTAACATTCTAAATAAAGTGAAATATAATTCTCTCACTTTTGGTCATTTCCAATCTATTCCGAAATTGAGCCAATACGTTTTCATTCATCGTCCTATTTTTTGTTATTATACCATCAGCTAGGTGATATCTCTCATTAATTGTAATACAATAATTGTGTATTTTTGTAGATTTGTTTGTTTATATGGTTGCTATATTTCTTCATTTTTTATTTGTTTATCATTTGGTTAGTTAATTATTTCCCAGTTATATAACACATTTATTCCATCTCCGGGAATCGAACCGAACATAAGCATAGTTGTGTTATAGTCTATGATCAAACTACCTCGTGTACCCAGAGGACAATGGGCTTGTGTCCTATGTCTTAATTTCTATAAAAGTGTACTATATATTGATAAAGTGGGTTACTAGAACCTCAAATGTTCAATTATTTTTAAATAACTCCTTATATGTTAAGAGATATTAACAATTAAAAAAGTCATTTTATCTCTTTAATTATTAAAGGGATTCAACGTTGTACACATTCCAAGTACATGTGACATCACAATCCTTGTGTAAGGTTACCAACCTTACAGCTCATAAATCTCTGCTATATGTATTTATATATCAAAATATCAAATATTATTTACAGCTATTTCAAGGAACAATCAAATTTCAATATTATGTCTGCCTTAGCAGGGTTAAATAAAACAAAAACTTATTATTCTTTGGTTTGACTTGATTATTTTGACTACCTACAGCTACAAAACATTACCACAGCACTGACCTACTCAACAAATAACTGACGTTAAAATGCATTTCACGTCATACAAATATGGCCGACCATTTCTAGCGCTAAAACTACAATTTAAACTTTTAATTGCTATATCTCCGTCAATATTTAGATATTTAATAAAATAGACACGCCAATACACATTTATTAACATCAATTTCAATCAACCATTGAAAAATCGACCACTCAAAAATGAGGACACAAGCCCATTGTCTTATTATTTATCTAAATTATTCTTTCATAGTTTACTCCATGCTCAAAAAATTAAAGAAACTGTCAATTTAGTAGAAGGTCGTCGCTGATAGAACTCAGCATAGAAAATATACTGAAGTTAAATAAATTCAATTTAAAATTGTATAATGGCGTCGCCGGTTCAAGGAAAAATTTCATTTAGATTCGAGACCTCTCTCTCGATAGCTGTGATAAATAAATTTCCTTTTAATTTCTTTATTTGTCGTTGTAATGGAAATATGATTGAATAAAACACATGGTACTTATATTACGTGATAATGAGCACTTATTACAACACTGTAGGCATAATGGTTTGTTTGCAAATCGTTCAATAAAATTGAAAAAAATCTAATTATTATGTACTATTTAATTAACTGTAGTCGTATTTTTAATTGAACGGAAATTGAACATGAAAAAGTTTTCCATTGCATTTTCAACTTACACAAGGATTTGTTTTTTCAGAAGTTATATCAATCGTCCAGTTTATTAGTGGGACAACTCCGTATATTGAGTCTTAAGATAATAACGAAAACAATATTCGAGTTTCAAGATTACCTGCATCATAATTTTGTTTTATTAAACGGTACAATTTTACATATAGAAAATTTCGGAGATGTCTTACTAATGAACTGGACGATCGGTATATATTTATTTTTAAATAAGATAAACATTTAACTGCTAGATATATATGTTATGTATAAATGTCCTTATATATATGTATAAAAAAACTGACGAATTACGATGATAAAAATATAACGTAGAAATGAGTTTTTGTAAGCCGTTTATATCGAAACCCCTTCCCTCATCTTTTATCTCTTTGAATGAGGATTCCCCTTGTCGGCCATTTTATCTTTTTTCTTCTATAATAACATAGACATATTCCGGACATAACCGCTGCCCGTTCCAGGATATTTATGCGTTTAATATCCTTGTAACTGGTATATATTTTTTGAATGTATATTTTATTAATATTGTTTAAGAATTCTACAAGAAAAGATATAAGGAAAATGTAAATTATAAACATTTTTGTTTAGTAAAATCTTTTATTTTGTTTCGTTTCTTTCCTTTACTGTATTTTCTTATTCGTTGACCTTTTTCTGTTTATTGTTATTGTATTCTATTTATATATATATATATATATATATATATATATATATATATATATATATATATATATATATATATATATATATATATATATATATATGTATATTTTACGTCTTAGACCTACGCCGCAAGCGGAAAAACTCCGCGCGGTTTTATTCCGTATACTAAAACCCACCTAACCTTAAAAAATAACGTTCGATGCTGTATCAACGCACGAAATTCAGATTTTTCCACTTTTGACATATTATCATTCACAAACAATGGGCTTGTGTCCTATGTCTTAATTTCTATAAAAGTGTACTATATAACATATTGATAAAGTGGGTTACTAGAACCTCAAATGTTCAATTATTTTTTAATAACTCCTTATATGTTAAGAGATATTAACAATTAAAAAAGTCATTTTGTCTCTTTAATTATTAAAGGGATTCAACGTTGTACACATTCCAAGTGCATGTGACATCACAATCCTTGTGTAAGGTTACCAACCTTACATCTCATAAAACTCTGCTATGTGTATTTATATATCAAAATATCAAATATTATTTACAGCTATTTCAAGGAAGAATAAAATTTCAATATTATTTCTGCCGTAACAGGGTTAAATAAAATAAAAACTTATTATTCTTTGACTTGACTTGATTATTTCGACTACCAACAGCTACAGAACATTACCACAGCACTGACCTACTCAACAAATAACTGATATTAAAATGCATTTCACGTCATACAAATATAGCAATCAAACTTTTAATTGCCATATCTCCGTCAATATTTAGATATTTAATAAAATAGATACACCAATACACATTTATTAACATCAATTTCAATCAACAATTGAAAAATCGACCACTAAAAAATAAGGACAAAAGCCCATTTTGACACATATGGCTTGGTTGGTGCAATCTAAAAATCATATGGATTTGTCAATAACGCCGCCATCTATATGTCATCCTACGAACTTATTGAGTGATATAATCGTCAAGAAAATGCGATACAAACTAGTGCAAATTTGCGGCGCCTTATTAAAACAAAACTCTATATCACTACCATCTATGGCACTACGAAAACCAAAATGATAGAAAGTGTTATAAAAATTTGATACTATGAAATAATTAAACTATTAAACAAATAAATATTTGTTACTTTATTTGTATATTGCTCTAACTAATTTGCACATAACTGGGTATATACTAATATGGAATGAAATTGATGAAATCGGAAAGAAATATCTAAACGACGCTGTTAAAAAAATGGAGAATGTTTTGGGACTTATGTTTTATGATAAACAGTTAGAAGACAATCCTAAATACGTACATATATTTTAATCAGAACTGTCACACAAAAATCCATGCATAAATATATACAAATACACTCACCATAGAACAGCTGATTTCTGAATTGTCAAAACCTGGAACAAATCAATATAAAGTTAATAACTTCAACATATTCAATAATTTAGTTATTCTATTACACAAAATATACAACTAGCATGAATATATCATAGTTAAATAATTAAAATATATTACAGTGTTTTATCTACTAAAATAGAAGTAATAGTATTCTAAAAATAGAAGTAATTTGTAAATAAATAAATGTCACCTTGAATTTGAAACGACAGGCTTGTTATTATATTAAGTCATGAATCATATTTTGTATAATGTTTTGACACAAAACTATCCTAAATAGATTTAAATTGGTTTAATTATATATATATACACTTATAAATACTTTTAACGTAGCACTGAAAGCAAGTGTTTGACACCACGAATTTTAAGGTTAGAATTTCACTACATTAAATGTTACTTGATAAATTATTTTAAAACTCTATCAAAAATATTCTCTTTCATAATTATTATATATTATTGGCGAATTTAAAGGTTATGGTACTGATTAGGCACTTTTTATTAATCCACCTGATCTTGGCAATAGAAAAAAACACTTTCAAGTAATAACTTTTGTAATGAATACGTTTAATGATAAAATACTGTAATTATGGTGTTCAATTACATATTCAGCACAACTTTTTTATATAAAATTACGTACTTATTGTAATCAAACAATAAATCGACACTGCGCACATTGCACATTGCACACCGATGACATTTCTGTCAAAAAAATTATTAATGCAAGTGTACTGGAATAATAATAATAGTTCATTTCTAATATCATGGTAGTGACATCTGTGAATGACTTTTCAAACTATAGTATTTTTATATTTTAAATAAAAATACATACAATGGTTTGTTTTTAATTTATTTTTGTTACATTTGTAAAGCAACCTGTAAAATAGTGACATAGTTTTTTGTTGTTGTAAATTAAAAAAAGATCTTTTTAGAAATTTGTCATGGCATAGGATATAGTATGAGTTCCTTGTAGATACAATCCATAGGTATAGGTTTGTAGGCAGATGAAGGTTACATATGGGTACTAGTTTATATTATGTAATATAAATTTTTCCATATGTTCTTCGACTCCTATGTTCTTTGCATGTGTTGTGTCACAACACACGTCGAGTCAAACTTGTGTACTGTAGGGTGTATTGGAGTTGTTTTGCACTAACATAATTTATCATGAGAGCAAACTTTTACTTTAATTTTTATCTTCCATGTATTCGTTTGATTAAAATGGGCTTGTGTCCTCATTTCTTAGTGGTCGATTTTTCAATTGTTGATTGAAATTGATGTTAATAAATGTGTATTGGCGTGTCTATTTTATCAAATATCTAAATATTGATGGAGATATAGCAATTAAAAGTTTGAATTGTAGTTTTAGCGTAAAAATGGTCGGCCATATTTGTATGACGTGATATGCATTTTAACGTCAGTTACCTGTTGAGTAGGTCAGTGCTGTAGTAATGTTTTGTAGTTGTTGGTAGTCAAAATATTTAAGTCAAGTTAAAGAATAATAAGTTTTTATTTTATTTAACCCTGCTAAGGCAGACATAATATTGAAATTTTATTGTTCCTTGAAATACCTGTAAATAATATTTGATATTTTGATATATAAATACATATGGCAGAGATTTATGAGCTCTAAGGTTGGTAACCTTACACATGGATTGTGATGTCACATGCACTTGGAATGTGTACAACGTTGAATCCCTTTAATAATTAAAGAGACAAAATGACTTTTTTAATTGTTAATATCTCCTAACATACAACGAGTTATTAAAAAGTAATTGAACATTTGAGGTTCTAGTAACCCACTTTATTAATATATAGTACACTTTTATAGAAATTAAGACATAGGACACACACATGACGCGTGACGTCAGAGAAAAAGTTATAAAATAAGACTCTTTAATTTTCTCAAAATAATACTGGGGTTTAGTATGAACAAGATATTGAAAACGGACTGACTGTACCACATTTCAACATTGTGTACTTTTGTATTTAGTATTCAATATTTTCAATAGATTTATATGTTTGAAACAAAATCCTCTTTGCTAAAAGCATTTTCTCTCTTCCCTCTAAGACCGTGAAACGTCTGTACCTTGCACCCCCTGGTTCTTGTATGTATAGGTCTTTTTTTACAGGTTCGGATGTTAAAAACGTTGAAAAATCAATATCTGTTATCATTCATTTCTGTCAGGATCAAAATATACAACGTGATCGAGTGTGATGTACACTACGCCAACGCCCCCGCTCCCGCCGCCCCGTCACCCGAATCAACACACCCTTCATGTGACACCTGTCACCCAATACGCGTCACCCGTCACCCCTTCTGTCACCCCAGACGAGACAGGACATAGATAGATGATAGACGAACCTAGGTCTTCAATTGAATGTCTATGTCTGTCGACTGATCATATCTACTCAATGTATACAACATTACATTAATAAAATATTACGAATAAATAAAAATATGTGTATAATATATACTTCAAATTGTTAACGATCTCGCTATCTATCTCGTTTGTTCCCATATTACGTTTATATAAATGCTTCTCGCTTACTCATTAATATAGCCCAGTAACGGTAAAGCATATTATTGTTCGATGCTCAAGGTACTCATTGCACAGACAAGGTTGTAATATGCCTGAGGAATGTAGGCAGATATTTGAAAGCAGGGAAAGTCTGAAAAAGCCTTATTGACTTTATCAATAAAATTAATTTAATCTTGTAAATTATAAGTTGTAAATTATGTATTACAAATGTTTATAAATGTATACATTGTTTTAAGTGCTAATAACTATCAAAAGTTGATGCACTCAAATAAATATTAAAAAAAAAACAACTGTCGCGTGCGTTGTATGCGATATAGAAAAAACTGTCTTAAGGTTTTTCTCTTGCAAGTGTATATGCGTTGTGCATTTTGTACGCAAGGATCAGTTTGCTGTACCGTGTAAAAATTATATTTAGTTTGATCATTCAGTGAATTTTTGAATAGGCTTGTGTCCTCATTTTTTAGTGGTCGATTTTTCAATTTTTGATTGAAATTGATGTTAATAAAGGTGTATTGACGTGTTTATTTTATTAAGTATCTAAATGTTGACGGAGATATAGCAATTAAAAGTTTGAATTGTAGTTTCTGCGCTAAAAATGGTCGGCCATATTTTTATGACGTGAAATGCATTGTAACGTCAGTTATTGTTGAGCTGTTGGTAGTCGAATAATCAAGTCAAATCAAAGAATAATAAGTTTTTATTTTATTTAACCCTGCTAAGGCAGACATAATATTGGAATTTGATTGTTCCTTGAAATAGCTGTAAATAATATTTGATATTTTGATATCTACTCGTATATAGCAGAGATTTATGAGCTGTAAGGTTGGTAACCTTACACAAGGATTCTGATGTCACATGCACTTGGAATGTGTACAACGTTGAATCCCTTTAATAATTAAAGAGACAAAATGACTTTTTTAATTATTAATATCTCTTAACATATAAGGAGTTATTAAAAAATAATTGAACATTTGAGGTTCTAGTAACCCACTTTATCAATATATAGTACACTTTTGTAGAAATTAAGACATAGGACACAAGCCCATTTCCCGCTCAGCTCCCGTCAGCTGTCATCTATTAATAGACTACTGTCAAATTTTGAGTAAGCTATGTCATTTAGTGTGCGTTTGACAGTCATTTTAGTACACTGTCACCATCTATATCTAACTATATAACCATGAAGTAATATTTCACCTTAAAGAAGACTATGTTAAAAAATGAAGTGCTTTTAAAAAAAAAATCACAGAATTATCAAACCAGTCTTGTATTTATCTAACAATCGTTTACTGTTTTAAGTGGTATACCTACAAATTTTAAGTCACTACCTAGTTTTTTTTAACGGTATAATTAACGTGGATTTGACGATGTACCGGAGTGAAGCACCTGCGATGAACGACCCACTGTCTAAAGATAATCCTATTCTTAATACCCTCTAAACATCAAACATAACGTGTTATTTGTAACGTAATAAATATTACGTTTTATTATTTACCGAATTCTAACAAACTATTGTTTTGCATTTATACGTTGTAATATAAGGAAATGAATTGTAAAAGAAGAATGTATTGTCAAGAAGCAAAGTCATTAATAAATAAAATGAATACATTACTTTATTATATTCTCATGAAATAAACGCCAGAGACATTAAACATCTTTTATTATTATTATTATTAAATTATTATTATTAATTGTTTATTGTTCGCCTTTCGGCTTTACAATCTACATTCTTAATACATTTCATTTACTTCAACTTACAATTAAATTTACATTATTCTAGACCTTTTTATTTCCAAAAATACTTTCTGCTTCTTCTTCTCTTGACCCTCTTCCTTCATTTTCCCTAGTCTTCCTTCTGTACTGGTCTATTCCCTAGTCTATTTTTCTGGGCTGAGGTTTAACTGTTTCCTCACTACTTCTTTCTTTCTCCTGCTTCCCTTCACTGCCGCTTTTAGTACTTCCTTTCTCTTCCTGTTCCTTGTGCAACCCAGCCACCAGCTTATTTATTGTCCTGTTTTTCCTTTCCTTTTTTCTATTTCCGCCATCCACCTCTTTCCTTCACTGCCTCCCTTTAATAGCTGGCCAATATTCCTTTCGCTCGCTACTTTTTTCTTACACTCAAACTTAATGTGCTCCAGTGTTTCGTCCTCCGCTCCGCACACTCTACACTTTCTTTCCTCACTACTTTCCCAGTATCTGTTTCCTTTTTCCTCATTTCCCAATCTAAACCTTGCTGTTCTTCTTATGTGTTTTATGTCTTTTTCTATAAGGTACTGAGGCACATTATTTTCCCATCTCTTATTATTGTATTAGTTTAATACGTAACATTATATATTCTTCTATCTTTAAAAATCGTTAATTTACGTAGCTTGGGTTAACTAAATAAATTATGTAAAGAGTAAACTTAATTATGTTAAACAAATCTTAAATATATGTAACTGCGTTTAATGTTTATTTTACTTATTAATATATATTACAAGCGAAAAATATTTTTGAAATAAAACTAAGTTATTTTCCACAATGCAGCTGAACCCTCAACCCTCAACCCTTAGCAGTAAGTTTCAGGCCACCATAAAGTTAATAAGAGCTTTGGAAAAGTTTTGGTATTTCACACAAAATCCAGGACTCGAAAAACTTCCTTTTAAATTGCTATAAAAGTTAATATATTTTAAAATTCGAAACAAACTTTTCCTTTTATTATGAATTGATATGGAAAAATAATTATGTTAAATTGATTCAATTAAAAGTTTATGATTTATAACATTTTATTTGATGAAATTACCTCTTATTGGGATATTATAAATAAGGAAATACATCTTTCCTGTATCTATTTATTATAAATGTAAAATTGACAATATGTAATATTTCGAGGAGTAAATTTCTGTGAAACACTTTTCTAAGAACGACGAGCATGCTCGGTTGGGAAACAAGCCCAACATGTTAGGCCTTGGTTATATTTCTGTCCATTGCCAACATAAATTCAAGGATAATTTGTCATTTAATTATTTGTGATAAATAGAGCTAGACAACGCTAACGAATTGCTACAAGATAAATTTCAACTTGATACATTTTCTATAACAAACTGTTTGGATAAAAATTTTAAATAAGATATTAAAGATAATCACAATATTAAAGAGGTACAGGACGTTAACGTAAATGATGAAAACGTTGTGAAATTTGGAGGGTCGATACAAATAGTTAAAATGCATGCTGTCTCAAAATTTTAGAGACCTAGGGTTCATAGTTTTCTTTTTATACATGACATTCTCCATACAAATCATAATTTTTAGCTCAATTTCACCACATAATATAACTTTTAACTATAAAAAAATGATGACACGGCTTTCAAAAACTAGATGTATATAAAATAATCTTTTCTGTAACTATTGCAAAAAAAAAAAATTATCAAAAGGATACCTCTTTACGTAAATATTTAAATAAAACCTTTAAGAAACAGTAAATGTAGGTTATAAGCCGGCAACGTTGCAAATGCCAATTTGAGCGGGAAATTCAAAATCAGAATAAATGTTTTATAAAATATAACAATTTATTGGTCAAAGAACCAAATCACGCATGCATCAACACACGTAAATTTGCAGCGTTACCAAATTTATTATTCCTTTTTCAAAACATTTAATTTGTATTTAAACTGAATTAATATAAATTTGATATTAATTATAGGTAATTTTTAATTTATTAAACTATTATATGACTCCTATACCTCCTTAATCGGTAATTAATAAATATAAATCTTTAAGTAGCAATATACGATTTTAACATTACTAAACGACTATAAAACTTCTCCCTAAATAAGTAAATTTTCTCAAAGTAAAAATCTTAGAAAGGGAAATAACTACGGCTTCTACTTGTGAATAATTCAACTTGATATTTCGGTGGAAATGATTTTAAATACCGACACAACAAAAGAATAAAAGTAAAGAAGAATACTTAAAATAAAGAAGGAATTATACATCAACATAAATACTTGAAAAGTTTTATCATAAAATTATAAGAAGATAAAAACTTTTATGCCCTACATATATATATATATATATATATATATATATATATATATATATATATATATATATATGTATATATAAATATATCTAGTATATAGCTAGTACTTCTATTACTTCAAAGGTATAGACCACCCAAGGCAAAGTTTAAATCTAAAAATATCCATTTTTCCGGGACCTAGTTTTTCTACAGTCTTTGTGCTTTTATTATTAATTATAATTTTCTTTTTCTAACATTTTTTCTTGCTAAATCATGGCGATATAATTTAAAATAACATAAAAAGGTTTATTGAGACTAGATGCCCGTTACTTTATAATAGGGGTAGTGGCTTCGGGCTAGGCCGGAAGAGACCTACGTTACGATAATTTTGACTGACAGTATGACGTAATACAGTACACTCAGATTCATAAAATTATGAAAATAAATCTATACAGGTATGAGAATATTCGGGGTTATTCTGCAAAATACAAAATTATATTTAACGGGAGGGGTAAAGTTTCAACTTCTTTTTTAATTTTTTTTTATATTTATTTATATTATTGTACAACATATTAAGTTTATTGTGTAAAATTTTGAATTCGATTGGTGTAAAACTGTCGGAGATATAGAGTTTTAAGTCTTCACCTCTCTGTTCTGGTTTCATCTTTCTTTGAAAGTTTTAAACGCGTTTTTCTCACACATAGATTTTTTAGAGTCGGTGCCCTCTCTAGCTCAAAATCTACTGGACCGATTCTTTAAAAATTTTGCACACTCTTTCTTTACATAAATGCCGAGGTAACGCTGTTGAGTTTTTTTTTAATTTTAACGTATTTTAAAGCTTCTGATTTTTTTCATGAAAAATAGGTATTTTGATTTTTAAGTGCTGTAAAAAATTGAAAAATCAATAAAAAAAGAAAAACTGGACAGCGTTGCCTGTAGAAATTTATCAACTAATGAAATCATTTTGGTTTTTCGATTTCAGAAAATCCAGTGATTAGTTATGAGTGGCACCGCACCGCAATGTTACTTTTTTTGTGACGTCAGCGGAGATTCGCTGCCAATGCCTCAGTTCTTGATATTTATTTATGAAAATTTCACAAAGTATTCTTTAAATGTTATTTTATCATGTAGTAATTACAGAAATAATTATATATTAACTGTGTCGTTAAAAAACATTATCGAAAATATGCTACTTTTTTATCGTTTTCACGTTAAATTGCTTATTAGTCTAAGACTAGTTTGTAATAGTTATAAAAAAACCTGGGTATTAATTTAGAAAGCAACACCTTAAATGAATGATCACAATCTAGAGTTATTTACACTCCTTCGTATCAGTGTATGGCTTATCTCTTCAATGTTTACCAATTTTGATTGTTTGTTCGTTAAACACTAGAGCTACACTACCGAACTTTGAGCATTGCTAGGAGAGAGGGGCAAGTGGGAGGGTGTGGGTAGTGGGTGGTCCTTAACATCTGATGCTACGACCTGATATCAGTGTGTTTGTAGTCAATATTTACTTTCTCTAATCATTTCCTGAGCTACTAGTTACTATATTTAATTTACTATCAAGTTAATAACTTATTTTATATATTTCTATTACACGAACTTGGACTTTCATCAGGTGGAGAGAGATAGGGGGTTGGTTAACGATATGCATATGTGTATATCCGCATTACTCAGTTTATTGCGTTGTGTAATTAAGGTGGTACAAGACGTTAACGTAAATGATGAAAACGTTGTGAAATTTGGAGGGTCGATACAAATAGTTAAAATACATGCTGTCTCAAAATTTTAGAGACCTAGGGTTCATAGTTTTCTTTTTATACATGAGTAAAAATATTCATTTTCCATACAAATCATAATTTTTAGTTCAATTTCACCACATAATATAACTTTTAACTATGAAAATATGGTGACACGGCTTTCAAAACTAGGTGTATATAAAATAATCTTTTCTGTAACTATTGCAAAAAGAAAATATACGAAAATATTTAAATAAAACCAGTAAGAAACAGTAAATGTAGGTTATAAGCCGGCAACGTTGCAAATCCCAATTTGAGCGGGAAATTCAAAATCGGAATAAATATTATATAAAATATAACAATTTATTGCTCAAACAACCAAATCACGCATGCGTCAACACACGTAAATTTGCAGCGTTGCAAAATTTATTATTCTTTTTTCAAAATATTTAATTTGTATTTAAATTGAATTAATATAAATTTGATATTATAATATTATTAAACCATTATATGCATAAAAAATCATTTTAACAAGGAAAAAGCAGTTTATTAGGGAATTGAAAAATTCATTTTCAAAGATACAGTCCCAATAATGCTCGTCCCTCATGTACTTCGTATTTTGAATTTCGTATTACCGAGAGATAAACTTTTTGCATTGACGGTACGTCCTGTACCTCCTTAATTAACACTCGTTTACAGTTTTTCTTTTATAAAAGAATTTAAGAGTTACGCAAAACATTCTCAGTTACACTACTATTTTAAAAATGTTAATGAAATAAATTTAACATTTAATTTAATAAAACATGAACATGTCTTTACAAAAGCTGTTCCTGTTATGGCTTTTAACAAGATATCATATGTCTACAAATTGAGAAGAAGAGAACAAAAAATAAATGACTAGAAAACAAATTTCCTGCGAGATAATTCCTATTTCAAATAAAATGGTTCTCTCTCATAATAAAAATGCTTCTTAATAAAAGTTCCCGTTATGCGGGTGTTATTTTAGATTTGATTTTAATGGGACTATTGCATGTGTGCTGTACCGAAACCGAAGCGTTCTTAAACGAGAAAATGGGAAATGTGGAAACGTGGAAAATGCTTTTCCTGGAACGAAATGAAATACCAGAAATAAAAATAAAAGAAAAATATTTTCAGGATATTGTTTCTGGATTTCTTTTATACTTCTAACGGGTGTACTAAAAGAAAGATACTTTTTATGATTGTTGTACAACAAAAATTAAGAAGACAAATATTATTAATTGAATATTAAAATGTAGACAACTGCTTGTCAAATTAGGAATCAAACTAATAGTGACGAAAAATTGATTCAGATGGTTCTTTCGTTTCGCATTGTTAAAAAATGTATTAAAATTTGGTCAGGACAACGTCTGCCGGGTCAGCTAGTACGAAATAAAGTTATGCACAAATATTTTGTTACTTTTTTTTTTTATTAATACTTCACGGGCTTCTTAGGACCACGGTCCTTTTTTCGCCCTTCTTACTTTATTTTATTTACATTTTAACTATATACATTTCATTATTATTATTACTACCTAAACTTTTAACTCTGCTTTATGCTATATCCTGTCTATCACTAAGCACACTGGCCACCTCGGATATTTTAGTAGTTCCTCCATACTCGTAGGCAACTCCACTCCATTTTTTACCAACACTCTGTACAAATTATTTCTGCAGGCCTCCGTTTCTGAACATTGGAAGATCAAATGTTCTGGATCTGCTACCCCTTCTCCACAATTGCACATATCTTCTTGTACCAAGTGATTTCTTTTAAGATGTGCCAATGCCCCTGTCTACCCTCAGTCTCGAGATAAGTGATAACACTCTTCTCGGACTTTGGGCTTTCCACCACCAACGACGTCCGCACACCGAAGACTGTAAACTGAAATTTTTTTCCTTTCTCTGAATTGTTCCACATACCCTGCCACTTCTCTTTCACTTCATTTTTGCTCTTTGCCAATAAGTCCACTTCATATTGAATTTCTCCTACTGTTCTAGCTGCTTGTTGTGCGGCGTCGTTTGCTTTTTCATTTCCTGTGATTCCTTTTGTTAATTTATTTATAATACTTTTTTTTAAATTAATTTTTTAGGATATTCTAATTAATAAGATCATCTACCCTATATTGCATCAACGAGTATTCTAATGTATTATTATTTATTATAATAATTGTGTGCCTTTCGGCTTTACAATCTACAGTATTATATTTGATAATACATTTCAATCTTATATAAATTCAAACTTAAACTATTCTAGACTTTTACTACTTCTTAACCCTCTCTCTTCATATTCCCTACTCCACTTCCTTCATTCTCACCGTTTCCTGCTTCTTCTTCCTTGCCTCTACCTCCGTCTCTCACCTCTTGCCTTCCTTGTCACCTCTCGACAAAACTTCTATTATCTTTTCACTATCCTTCCTCCCATCTCTCTTCATGTTCACTTCTCCCGTCTTTTACCTCTATCACTCTATTACAGACATAAACCCTCTATCCAACAAAATTTAAATCATTATATTAGAACGTATAGTTTACGAGATATAAACAGGACAAATCTTGCTATTTATTTATGTAAAGAAATAATATTTCTACAGTTGGTACAAAGCTTGTCTGTCGGTAAAACAGTAACCATATACTCATGGACTCCATAGATGACGTTTGAGGAATAACGGCCAACACAGCCGTTGATATTTCGAGTCTACAGAACTCACCGTGCATATTGATAGGTTATAATAAAATTAGATAAAAAGGAATTGACAATTTAAATAATAAACTTTAAATGTCGTTTCTTTGATTTCAGGCAAGATAGTATGATTTAAGTTAAACAGTGTAATTATTATAATGTGTATGTAAATTACTAAAATAAACTTTGATTTCAGAGCAACACATAAGTTTGATTAACAATTTACCATTCGTAATAAAATTGGACTTTTGGAAATTATCTTATAAATTATCTCAAATATATTCTAATATGTGAATTGTATCTTGATTCTTTTGTGTTCAAACTGGTTGAACAGTAAGTTTAACATGTTACAATTTACAATATTGATTTTAAAAATATGAATTTCTTTATGAGTGATCCTGTAAAGAATTTAATTTTAAAATACTTAAGTAACTCACATGACAGACAATCCATTGTTAGTAATATAATGTACATAGATTGATTGTACAGCGATTGAACAGCTACCAACGGCTATGAACGCCGAACTGGTAATATTATTAAATTAAATTTACTGAAGATGTCAGATTGTGTTATGAGTTATTTACAAAGAGCGTTTTAATTAAATTATGTTATAATATGGAATTTAACATTATTAATTTAATGCCACTCCGGGGCAGAGATTCAATAGATGTTAGACGCACCCCCCCCCCCCACTCAGCGTAACACTGACTGATATTAATTGATTACAAAATGTATTGAATATTGGGGCAGATTTTTATTACTAAAGAGTGTATCAATAAGAGATGATTGTTTTCAATTTACTGTCATTTTGCGAAAAGTATGACTTTGACATTTTGAATTTGTAATACGTATTCTAGAGATATGGGATATTAACCAAGGCACTGATTTTGGTGACGGAACTTTAGATTTTTTGGATTTTTTTAAGTTAATATCCTTTGACATAAATTGACATTTTTCGATGTAAATCATTTTTTTAATGAAAATTACAGTAAGTCTAACAAGACCTACTATAAAAACTAGGTCGTTAATTTACATTTTTGACATATAAAAACAAATATTTTTTCTTTATTTTTTTACAGTTATTACCATAAAGGCAATTAAAGTTTTAGTTCTACTATTATTAGAACAAATCTTAGCAAATAAAAATTGTAAATGCCCTAGCCGGTAAGGTCTAGTAAAGATATAGAATCCCATCTCCTCTTAGACTCTAAATATAAAATAAAGTATATCAAAAACTGCGTACGAATCGTGTGGCCGATGCTGGAACTAAGTGTGTCCAACATTCGGGCTGTTGTTGGTCTTTTGACCCGCGTCAATAGGGATTTTTCTACCCCCACCACACACTTGATCCACATGTCACGTGCACGAATCGTCCAACAAAGGAAGGTTTTATACTTGAAAGTTTCTTTATTTACTTGAAAGTTTTTGATAAACAGTGTCAGTGTCAATAATATCAACAAATTAATAAAATAAATAAATCTTTCGGATCAAACATTCGTTCCACCGTGTAGTAGGAAACTTGCCATGACAATCTTTGACTCACACGTTCACCGCATCGTTTGGCGCTGGCTTAAGGTATCGGCACCACATAAAATTAATTTTGCATAGAAAGCGCGCAGTGCATATAATTATCCATGTAGCACTTTTATGCCCACTTTAATACCCAAATTTTTCTACTATCACAACAAAAGAATAAATTGAATTGATTCCATTTATAGGTGCTATGAAATAGCTTCCATATAAGGGCTAGTTTGCGCCCTTAAAATATTATTATTCCAAGAACGAATACCTTGTGTAAAGCTACATATTAAACTTACTAAAAAATAATACATAAATAGTATATTAATAAAAACCACTGAATTTTGAAAGACGTAGCTATATTTATACGTACTTCTATTTATTTTTGTTTTATCTTTGGTTTCTGTGCCAGTAAGTTTTCCTTTTATCTAACTACATTTTACTGCAGGACTTATTGTTAGATCTGGTTGTAGTCTTATAAATATACTCTACTGTATCTGATTTTTCCGGCGGCGTTATTTTTAATTTTCTTGACGTGTTGATAACAGTATTTTATCTTTTGTATCGTAAATAAAGAAAATTTAACAATAGGCAAAAACTTAATAGCACCCTCTAACAAAGCTATTGCTATCTCACTTTAACAAAGCAGTTTGTTCATTTTGTAGAAAGAATGTGATCCACAAAAAGAAAATTATACAAAGTAGTTGAAATTACTCACTTTCTGTGATGTCTGACAAAATTACTAACACCAATCAAAAGTGGAAGATTAAACCGAAAAATGGCGCAGCTTTGTTGTAATATGGATTATATGAAATGTATCACTAGGAACTGACTATTTTGTTTTTTGTATAAAATTCATAATAACATGAATAATTTCATTTTTTTCAATTTATGATAAAGTTAAGCCATGGGAGATTTTTATGGAATATACACGTTAAATTCAAAACATGGATGTTACCTTTAATTAATGTAATATTTTACTTACGTTGGTGAAGTACGCAGCCGATTCGATAGCAGTCGATTCGGACTAGTGGTGGTAAAACCTCATTATTTAATGAAATTATTTTTTTATAAATAGATTAACTAATATGTCTCTTAGGTAATTACAAAATTTCAGAAGTAACTTATTCTTATTTTCTTCAAAAATTGCAATTTTTATAACCTATTTATAAAAAAATTATTTCATTAAATAATGAGGTTTTTTAGATTTTAAGCTTCTTATGAGTTGCCGCACGATATGGAACCTAACTGTCATTGTGCATGGTTTCACTAAATTTCAATTTTTGAAGAAAATAAGAATAAGTTACGACTTCCGGTTAGCCATGTAATTAAAAGTTCGATTGAACACCGAATTAATTTTGATTTATACCACTAGTCCGAATCGACTGCGTATTTACCGACGTTTTTACTTAAGAAAAATCTTGTTTTATAGCTATTTTAAAAGTGGTTTAAAATTGTGTTTTTAATCAGAAGTTATGATTATGTTCATGTTCAAAAAATTAATCACAAATCGTTGTATATTAGATACAAAATTTACGTAACTAGTAATTGTTGTTCGCGTCGCTTTACAAAGAACTGGCGGAACTGTCTATCCCAACTCTTTAGAGTGTTATAAATTTAATCTCTAAATTGCAAACACTTTCGAAGTAATATGCTTTGAAATCTTGTGTTACGAAGCTACCCTATATTTCACTATTTCCGTGTATTTATAAAGCTAGACGGCTTCACCAGCTCGAATACCCTGGTGACCGAGTTAATTGACCGCACAACTCGTCTATACGCTACATGAAAATTTCTAATTTCCACATCAATTCATTTTGTTTATAGCATAAACAGTGGCTGTCAAACTTTCAACGAAACCAGACCGTTAATATAAGCAGGGCCGGATTTAGAGGTGTGGAGGCTCTGGGGCAACGAAATTTGACTTTCAGTTTTGCCACTTGTTTTTCAAGAAATAAGTAATAATAAGTAATCGAGAATATTTTGTCTTGTTGGCAACCTTCTTGATATAATGCTACATAGGATGCACAACGCTGCTGTTGATAGTTGATAGTAAATGACGTATCACACACACAATCGTATGTGTCTCTGTTGTATAAAAGAGGTGACATATTTGCTGCATGTGACGTAACATATATTGGATTTTTATATAACGTTGGATTCCTTTAATATTAAAAGTGAAAAAATAACTTATTTAATTGTTAATATCTCCTAAAATACAAGGAGTTATTTAGAAATAATTGGATATTTGAGGTTCTGGTAAAAACTTTATCAATATATAATACAGTTTTATAGATATTAAGGCTATAGAACTAAGGTTCACAAGTCCGTTGGACCCTTCACCATCCTCCTACATCCCTCGACTTTGATTAAACTGTTAAGTTAGTAACAAGGCGATGGAATATGAGATGGAAGCAATACTTCAACATTTACATTTTTAACACAATTAATCATACAACTGGGTCACAACTTGCACGATTCGCAATATGCCTGTATCAATATTTTAATATTTCAATGTTTCAATGAAAAATGATTTGATTTATGCAGAAGGTGACTATAGTGTGGTATGGTGAACATAGAATACTTAAAAAAGGGTTCGGTATACAAAATATCAGATTCACGATTTCTCGAAAGGTTCTATCCGAATAATAAAACCAAATTATTAATGTAAAGTCAATTTAAACCCACAGTAGGTTTATATCAGGGTAGATGGGTGAAACATAATCAATTTTGTGTCAAAAACATTGATTGGTTTTCTTTTCTTTTATGATTTATGTTTTTTTTTTTCTTTTTTAAATATTTATTTGAGTGCATCAACTTTCAGTAGCTATTAGCACTAAAAACAATATAAACATTTATAAACATTTGCAATACATAATTTACATTTATAAATATTTTTTATATTTATTTACTTATTTGCCTTGAGTTTCTTTCGTCATAGACACCATCAAACACTTTTTATACATCTTTTATAATTTATAATTCAATTTTACAAACTTCTAAATATTTCAATAACTCACTATTGAATTTTGATCTTTCTAAACTATAATTTATGCATTCAAATATAATATGACCCGAAGTTCCTTCTTCACCACATTGACATCTATCGTCAGATTTAATATTAATTTTGTACAGATGAGCTGGAGTTTTGCAATGATTACTTTTGATTCTGATTATAGTTGATATAATTTTGCGGGACACATTTCTAAACAATCTCTTCTTACTTACATTTGGATGTAACATATAATAATCTCTTCCTTTTAACTGACTTTTGTTAATGAAATCTGTGTTTCTCAAATTGAAGTATAATTTTTTGATTATATTAAAAATTTCATATGAAGGTAATTTCACTTTCATCTCAATTTCTAAATTTATTGATTCCTTTGCCAATTTATCCGCAATTTCGTTTCCTCTTATTCCACAATGTCCTGGTATCCACATAAATGTTATGATATTATTCTTATTTATTATATTGAAATACATCTCCTTAATTTTTCATTATTTATACGTTATATTATTATACATTTATAAATACGTTGACAAAGTTAATAATATTTCCTCTGCTTTGAAACATCTGCTCACAGACTTCAGAAATATTACAGATCCTAGACAAAACCTTTCTTTAAATGAATACAGTAAATATTCTTTACATTTACTTTTTATAAAGTGACTTTACTAATCCTAAATTGTATGGTAGAATTTCTTTTAACGTTGCATTTACTTTATTAATACGAGTATAAATAATTTGAACAAAGTAAATATATTTTAATATGATTAAAATTTCCTGCGTATCATATTATATGTATAACATTATGTATATAATATGTATATGTATATAGTAATTTTCATAATATGAGATATTTACTACAAAAACAATATCAAAAGGATATTTGAAGGATACATCATATTATCCTTGACCTTTTTTTATTCCTGTAAACCCTAAAACCGCTACAAAGCTCTACACAAGGTTTTCACGGAAAACCACTTAGGGGGGGCCAGCTACAACCTTCCCCCCACTCTCCCTCTGCACTCATTATCTATGAAGGCTAATTATAGCGTTACTTTATACAGAGAGAGCGAGAGGATACAAATGGATTCTTGCTGACGTAGTATCGGCCACTAGCTCTTTGTTGGATGAAACTTGTGAGTTAAGCGAATGACAGAGAACACACTGAAGTCTTTAAGGTAGTTACAGCGTGAAGCTTTATAACATAAGAGTTTTTTAAGACAACTTTTGACTGTTTAAAATTCGAGATAATTAATAACAAAGTTTGCGAAGTAGCTGATTTAAAATTCACGCGGAAAAATGTACGTGAAAAAAAAAATTAGTGCGCAGTGCGACATTACCCTAAGAAAGAGACGTCTGAAGTATTGTTGCGATCAATTTCGACCGATAGTTTAGTTAATATATATTTTATTAAATTTAGTATTTGAGGTCGGCGGATTCCTATCAAAGACGATCTCCTACTATGTTACTAGTTATTGTTATTGAATTTTTAATATTTATTTTTAGTTAAACAATTAATTTAATCATTAAGTTAATCAATTATCAACATTTTATAAGACATAATCTATTTCATTTCATTATTCTATTTAAAATTATTTTCCGTCTCGTTTCTCGTTTCCGTCATTCGTTTTTATTGCTCTGGTTATTTTCTTTATCGAATTTTCTTTTTTGTGATCAAGTTTTTATGTTCATATTCATGATTATGATTGCACATAACCAATTAAATCTGATTATAATCAAACCCAGATAATATCTGGCCCGGGGATATTGCATCTTTAATCACTTGATAACAACAATATAAATCTGGTCCAGAGATCAAACCCGAAGACACAGCACTCTAGCGTAAAGTTAAATGCTCTAGCCCACTGCGTTGTCTCGTCGTTTAATATATGAAGAAAGTAAGTAGCCTAGAAAGGTCAACTTACAAGTTTTATAGCAATAAAATGGATTACCTGATACTATTGTTGGAAAACATCATTTATGTAAAAGGTAATTTGATATGTTAAATACATGTAACATGAGCAGACAAGCCAATTATATATATATATATATATATATATATATATATATATATATATATATATATATATGTATTACGTATCCATATAATACCAACATAAATATTTATTAAGCTGTCAGTGATCCAGAAACTAGTAAATAATCTATTAATATTTATGTATTACCTCGAAGCAAGTCGACATATGTCAACTAATGGTCTACGCTCCTGATACGGGCTACGAGCGTGCTACGACAACGGCTACGGTTACTGCTACGATCAGGGTAACGAGAAAGGCAGTAGCAAGTAAATAGCAACCTGGGAGCGTAGGACTTTATGGCAGTAACGTAGGTCGTCTAGCGTAGCACCGTAGAACCGTAGAGCAGTGGCCCGTAGCACACGTAGCACGGAACAAACGAATACACGTACACGGTAACTAAAGCCAAGGACGTACACTGTACACTGTACAGTCAGTCCGTTACGTGCTACCAGCCAGGCCAGGAAGCACAGAATATCGTAGCAATAGACGTAGAAGTAGAAGTAGCTGCCACACCTCGTAGCAATAGAAGACGTAGCATGTCTACGCGACATAAATAATCCAAAAGTATTATATAAAAATAGTAAAAAAATTTATTTCCTATGAGTTGAGTTGAGTATTGACCTTTGCTGATTTATTATTGAATTGATGTGCGCTGCGCTGCGCGGAGATAAAAATAGATAACCAGCTATATGTCAGGGCTGATGTTTTATCAACTATGATATATGAATCAAATGAAATTAGCGAAATCGTAAATGGAAAAGTACAGGGTGCTTCATAATTAGCACAGATAAATAAATTGCAGTTAGTCCTCTGGGATACAAGCTTTATTTAATAGCAGGAAGAACATTTTAAGTAGAAGATGTTATGTTCAGTTAACTTATTTATTGCTAATTATAAAGAGATCTTTTCTAGATTAAGAGAACTATGAAAGGAGCTTTATGAAATGTTAGGGTGAATCGATAGTTGGTCATTTTTGATTCGCGAAATATAGATGGCGAATCAAAAAACCATGTTTTTTATGTTTAAATCGTTTTATGTCAGTAACTTTTAAAGGCGAATCAAAATCTAAAGCTGCAATTAGTTAGATGAATAACGTACTAAATTTTAAGCTTTCTTCCACTGACTTTTAATGAGTTAGAACCGAAAATATAAGTTTTGAAAATTAATATTGCTATATTTTCTAGTTCAATTCCAATTGTTATATGACTGGTAACATTTCTAAGGGTTTGTCATAAATTTTATAACCTTTATTATGGTTCTCAAACTTACGCTTAAGACTTAAAAATATATAGAGTCGCCCCCAGCCGAATACCTTAATGCAGCGGTTCTCAAAGTGTGGGGCGAGACCCCCAAGGGGGGCGCAATGAAGGCTCAGGGGGGGCCCAATGCTTGGTTAAAAAATTAATTAAATTTACTTACAAAATAATAAAGCAAACAAGTGTATAATTTTAAGTCAACGACGTAAAAGTGCCCAACATTTTTTTTTTTAGTTTATCAGAAAATACAGAAAAAAGATGCAAACCTTCTGCAATGGACTGAAAAGGTGAAAAGCTTTGTAAGGAAACTAAGTTTGTACGAAGGCGGTCTGTAAAGTGACAATTTCGAGCTATTTCCTATTCTTAAAATTATGATTAAAGAAACTATTCCAACCAATGCAAAGAAATGCTTTCTTAAACACTTAGGAATCCTCAGATCTCGTTTTGAAAAATATTTTAATGGGAACTGGGGCATGGATTCAAAACCCGTTCAAACCATCATTCGATGAGTGCTCCCTCAACATGAAGGAAAAGAAAATCTCATTGACCTCCAAGGTGACACTAAGCTTGAAATGAAGTTTAAAGAATCTTCTCTCACATCCTTCTGGATTGGTGTACAAAGGAAACACCCAAGTTTGAGTGAA
This sequence comes from Panorpa germanica, assembly GCA_963678705.1. NCBI lineage: Eukaryota > Metazoa > Arthropoda > Insecta > Mecoptera > Panorpidae > Panorpa > Panorpa germanica. The sequence continues at coordinate 4,104,717 of OY783223.1, read as the reverse complement.
CTCACGCCATTCGCCACCACTTATTCTTGTAAAAACGCTCTTTTTATTATTATTGCTTTGAGTTAGTTACAAATAACAATTATGTACTATAGTAGCTAAAATAATTAAATAAACAGTAATTGTTTGTATAGAATTTGTTGTTTGATTACGATTAAACCTATTGCCCCATTAGAGTATGCATAGAATGTGCAAAACTTAACTAAATAAAAATTGACTGTAAAATGTCAAATGCGACTTCCTTATAATATATAGTACGGTTACATGTAGAGAGGCCCGGCTTACAACTGGATTATACAGGGGGGGCTCGAAGTAAAGAGTTTGAGAACCGCTGCCTTAATGTAATCAGTTTTTAAGTTAGATTATACATATACCGCATTATAAATAAATCTGTTATAAAATTTATACCAAGTGTAAAGTCCGTCCGGACAGCTTATTCTCAGTTTATACCTAGTATAAAAAAGAAAATTAAAGAACAGTGGTGCATCGATAAAAATTAAAGTAAAAGTTTGCTCTCAAGATAAATTATGTTAGTGCAAAGCAACTCCAATACACCCTACAGTACACAAGTTTGACTTGGCGTACTGTAGTATCGGTATGTGGTATGTATGTATTGTTACATAACACATTTATATCCGAATTTGCTGTCGCTTAAATAGGGTTGCAGTGTGCGACAGGCCTATCCGAACCTTGTAAATGTAATGTACTTCTTACACTAGCTTTATTTAAGCGAATTTTGGACAAGCGAATACGTGCTTATTATATTCAATCAGCCGTTAACATTGAATAAGCGATTTCTCAGACGATTGTGTCGCGTTGCCACACAGGCGATCATTTTTACAAACAAATAAATTTGTATACATTTACAACTTATAATTTAATTAATTAATTGTGTATCATATTCCCTACATACAGCAACGTATGTATAATGAAATATCGTATAAGTTTCGAACAAAACTTTACTATAAGTTACAAAATATTCATAAAGTTTTTGAGTTGGGCTACAGAACAAAAACATAAACTACAGAAATCTAGCTAATATGTATTTATTATGCAAATATTCTTATTACACAAAATCGTCCGCTGCTCCGTTGCTTCGTTCTACTTTCAAGCAATGTAAATAAGAAAGTTTCTTCGGCTCATATAATTACTTTTGTTTCTATTGTTTGGACTTGATGTAAATCGTATACGTAAATAATTATTCTCATTAATTTATATACAAATATATTTCTTAACCTAACTTGGCTTGTGTCCTATGTCTTAATTTCTATAAAAGTGTACTATATATAGATAAAGTAGGTTACTAGAACCTCAAATGTCTAATTGTTTGTTTAATAACTTCTTATATTTCAGGAGATATTAACAATTAAAAAAGTCATTTTTTTCCTTCAATTATTAAAGGGATTCAACGGTGTACACAATCCAAGTGAATGTGACATCACAATCCTTGTGTAAGGTTACCAGCCTTACAGCTCATAAATCTCTGCTATATGTATTTATATATCAAAATATCAAATATTATTTACAGCTATTTCAAGGAACAATAAAATTCCAATATTATGTTTGCCGTAACAGGGTTAAATAAAATAAAAACTTATTATTCTTTGACTTGACTTGATTATTTGACTACCAACAGCTACAAAACATTACCACTGTACTGACCTACTCAACAAATAACTGACGTTAAAATGCATTTCACGTCATACAAATATGGCCGACCATTTCTACCGCTAAAACTACAATTCAAACTATAATTGCTTTATCTCCGTCAACATTTAGATATTTAATAAAATAGACACGCCAATACACATTTATTAACATCAATTTCAATTAACAATTGAAAAATCGACCACTGAAAAATGAGGATCATGATGGTACTCTGCAAAAGTTATGAAAACTATATTTATCAAATATCGTTGAATCGATATGTGTATGCCATTTTCCACTTGTGTATTTTCCAAGCTGTATAAAATGGTTACAAAACAAATTGACAAAGTCATAGTTCGCATCTGTGGCACAATTGAACTAAAGGGAGTGAGAACGAGAGAGCGAGAGAGAAGTAAAACCGTTGATACTATTCTGTTTGATCCCATATTGGTTTTATTCAACATTTGAAACAAAAGCAAATAGTTTCGTAGTGATGAACTGCATAATATGATATTCCTTTTGTCTGAATGCAACAACCAGTAAATATTTATCATTGCAGAGTAAACGAAAGCCAACAGAGAAATGCAGATGCAGAACCCCATATAACACGGGTTTCAACAGTGCTAATTCTTACAATGCGAGTTATGATTACAATAAACAAGTGTTATTCGGACCCAGTATGTTTTCATTGTTTTAAATTAGAAAAGTAGCGTCACTAAAACTACTGTAGCTCGTAAACTAATGCTCTCAATGTCATGAAATTTTGACAGTTATTGTTTGAAGATTGCTATTATCTAAAAATCAAATGGGTTTCATTATTCATGTTGCGATATTACTACACTGCGTACAGTAAATCATGGTTGATTTCCTCCACTCCTAGAGGTGTACGATGCCAGTCTTTATAGACCCTAAACTCGCAGAGTTTGTGCAGAAATTGCATCTGCACGTGTACGAGGAAGATGAAAGTTAAGATACGTAACTGAAGAAGAAACATCCCAAACTAATATGATCACTGAAATGTGTTTGTCTGAAAGGAAAATGAAGTAAGGAAGTGAACCGAACACTGTTCACTATTGGCACGAGGGATGCAATGTCAGCGGCAATACACACACCTCCCTATCATAATCTAAACGGGTGCCGACAATCACCCATCCGAAATTTAGTATGAAGTATAATAAACCAAAGAAATCAAAAGACAAGTTATTATCGAAGTCACTTTTGTTCATTTAACTCAGCATGTTTTGTAAATACATTGAAACTCTCTATTTGGGATTTTAGTAGCACGAGGCACGAGGTAACATTTGCTGCTTTGCTGCCTTAAAAAAGTATCCATTCCATACCATTACAACGCCAACAAAAACATATCAACACTAATGTAATGTCCATGCGTTGGACATTTTGACAGTTGGCCAGAGGTCATTTTAGGACGATGGGAAGGATACGGGTGATTTAGGTAGATGACATATACCCCCAGTTGACAGACATCTCAGTTGACAGATTACAATTGTCAAGATTATTCTAACATCAATTTTGAAGGCGATTTTAATGATATTTTTTATAATCGTGAAAAAAGAAATTTAAATCTGTTAGAATATAATTTGTCATAAGTTATATAAGTATATTGCAGGTAATAGAATATGCCCTTTATATAATCCAATCCAATGATTGCTTTTTGTTCAAAGTTCATTAGGGGCGCAAAAAATATACATATATTAATTAGCGATAGAATTAAAATTAAAATATTTTTTTTGTGGCGGAAATATTATTTTTTTTCGTTTTTGTTTCGGGCCTCGCAAAGATCTGCTACCCGGGGACTCGCAATGGCTAAGGCCACCCCTGTGCATCGCGTAGTAATCCCACTAACCTCTCACTGTCCTGAAACATCCCTGTTGTCCTATCATTGATTTACTATGTGGTTCAACTTCTGATAAGAAGAAGATGGGTTCAATACATTGCGGTCTTACCTATATATCCAGGGCTTAATTGAACAATACAATGGCAAATGGCATGTCAGATCGGAATTACGGTTTCGGTTTCGGTTTAGGACACAGTTGTTCCAGTTGGCTTCAAGTATATTGTAACAGTTTAAATGTAAATTTATTTCAATTCTAGTTCCGTGTTGTTTTTGGACTTATTGTTAGGAGTCTATCTAATCGTTAATTAAGAGATATATATGGTAACTGAGGGGAACATTAATTGGGTTTTGCCATGTCGAATAATAATTTATATATGGGATGTCATTTTATTCAACAGAGTGTAAAAGAGATATATGTAAGTTGTGAACAGAGAAAAATAAAATCGACCGTTAAAAATGAAATGGTAACACAGAATAGCAGCGTATGTTTGTGATCTCAAAACTCGAAAAGTTGTCGGTCGATTGACTTGAAATTTTGACACAATGTTGCTATGGAATACGCGTATTTTTTCGAAAATCGAATTCATTTCTTTCTAGTTGATCGTTGTAAAACAATACATCCTAATAAATTAAAACACAAAACCATTTAAAGAAATGTCAAAAATTTAGTAAGTACCGTTAAAAGTGGTACAGTGAATTATCCAATCATAAGTTTCTCTTGGTATACTTTCGGCTCATCATTTATAGCTTATTCGCGTGAACAGAATGCTAAATACGCTGGAATCTGGCCCGGAATCTACTTCTTTAAAGGGTAGTTGATGATAACAAAGCAAAAACCAGGTCCCGAACGGCTGCTTGTTTTTATAACGATATTGACTTTACATTTAACTAGTAAAAAAAAAAACTAATATATTATTACTAAAGTTAATTCATTATCTTGTGTTGTAATTGTGTTAAACGATTTGAATACACGAAAAAAACACGAACTAATTTATCAACTGGAAGCGGAAATGGATCGTTGCGTAGTAAAATATTGATGGGTGGTTTGTAGAGGGTGTGAATGGGTTGAAATATCGTGTCAATAGTCTATTGCAGGGGTTTGAAACGCTATTTGTTGAATACCATTTATTTATAATAATTTCATTGGCTTACCGGTCGAGCTAAATAGAATGCTGGAAGTATTAATATACTACTAGACTCATTACGCTAGGTCATACAAATCTCACTCATACCTACTTATTCAAAAGAGAACACAACCAATATGTGAACAATGTAATATTCCAATAACAGAAGCATATTATTCTTCAATTCGTTCATAGAAATACTAGAAAGATTTCAGTCAAGGACGCAGTAAGAACTATTATGAATATCCCGTGGTTCATAAGCAACAAATTCATCAACCATGACTTCGCCATTAAAACTGTGAAAGAAGAAATGAACAAATTCATCCAAAGATACCAGCAGCGACTAAACAATCACCCAAACTATCTAGCTGTGAATTTACTAGATAAACATACTGACTTTAAAAGACTAAAAAGACATAGTGTGTTAAAGCTACCACAACGTTTTTAATTGTCATTCAGAGATATAGTCCTCACTGAACGACTATTTCTTATCTCGGTTAATTTTCAATTTTAGCATGGATACTTATTGTTCATACTTATTGTAACAGATTGAAACGTGGAATATTATTACTAAGTACTAACGCGCCAAGTACTCATCACTAAGACAAAATTGTTAATATATAACCAGATATTTAAAAGCAAAGAAAGTCTTAAAAAACCTTTTTGACTTTATCAATGAAAGCTATTTAATCTCTGTATTTTAAATATTCATACTCATATTTGTAGAATATATATTATGTATTACAAATGTTTATCAATGTATATATTGTTTTTAGTATTAATAACTATCGAAGGTTGATGCACTCAAATAAATATTTAAAAAAGAAAGACGTATTTCAAATTTAATTAGCAAATGCGTATTAACATTAAGAACCGGTTATTAATAAAGGTGAATTTTTGTCTGAATTTGTTAAACAATTCTATGAAAATGCATTGCATCCGATTTTTTTTTTTTAACTCCTTGTTCTATAATAAGCTTTAGAGTAAAATTTATACAGTTCTTTTTTGAAAGTTTAGACAATAATTCTGTTGACTTTGAAAATGAATTATTGTAGTAGAATACTGATTATCAGAATTAGTTTGAACCAGACATGGTCCCCTGAATTTTGAAATATAATACAGATCTTGATAATGTTCTTGTAATAAATATAATCAATAATAACCCGGTCAAGATAGACATTTGAAATAACAGGTGGCGTGGAAATGTATGCATATCATGTATAATGTGACTCTTAGAATCGCGGTATCTCAGGAATGGTAACTCTTAGGAAAAAAATTATGAGGACCATTTTTGTAGAGAATTTTAAGATCTACAACTTTGGTTTAAGGTTTTTTTTTTGATAAAACACACCGTTTTCGAGAAAAATCAAAAAAAAACCTCAAATTTTGACCTTTGACCCCGAATAACTTTTGAAGCACACATAGAATCGATTTAGGTTTTTAAAACTTTATTTGTAATGGTAAACCCTAGCTCTCCACCAATATTTAGCTCTCTGAGAATTTTTTTGTTTGACCACTATTTTTATGTTTAAATTGACCGGATTATAAGGTTATCAATCCCTGGTATTGAAATACTTGAAATCTTGTTTCTGTGCTATCTATACGTTATTCTAATGGTTAGGATTTGGCACATTTTTCATAGATTTAAAATAAGATGGGATTTACCATGCTTGGCAAATAAATCTTAGCTTGGTGTTTTTTTTTTTAAATGTGGATTCGGAGTAAGATTGAAATAAATTTATAGAGACATGGTACATTAAGAAGCTTGGTACAAAATAAAAAGATGTCAAGTTTATCACATAGTAATTCATCTGAATGCACTGAACAAAATCTTCAACCAAATTTAATTAACATTTTTAGTGCCTTACAACAGAGTTTAAACCTAACGAGGACAAGGTGACCATCCTCACCGAAACTCATTCTTAAGCCAATAAAGAAAACTAATAAATTGAAAAATATATTATTATTATTGTATATACTAAAATGAAATTTTCTAAAAAGGAAGTACAGAAACTAAGTGTTAGAAAATCAGGTCACGAAGAGAAGCTTTTTTAAAAATAAGTGAAAATAAAGCTGTAGATAAAATTGACGCCAATGTAGCTGCAATAAAAGCTTACATAAATCTTGAATAAATTTGGCACTGAAACAATTTTATATCTTAGATAAATCTCGTTTGCTTATGACATTACAAAAGTGATTTTATATTTCTTTTCTTTGTGTTTTAGATTGAAAGAACTTGGTTCACTTTAGATAAATCACAGAGATTTAATTTTAAGATTATATATTACATAAAGATTACATAAAAGATAGGTTAAACTATTACTTAATCTTAACTAAAACTATTACTATTACGATTACGATTTTTACATTGTGTAATGGTTCACAGTTCAGTTCAGATGCAAAAAATGTTTAAGTGTTGTTTTCGTTTATATAAATTTATATATATATATATATATATATATATATATATATATATATATATATATATATATATATATTTTGACGTTTATATTTTTGTAAATATTTAAAAGTTCACGGAGATATAGCAATTCAAAATTTGAATTGTATGTTTAGCGCTAGAGATGTCGACCAATTGTATGACGTGAAATGCATTTATACGTCAGTTATTTGTTGAGTAGGTCAGTGCTGTGGTAATGTTTTGTAGCTGTTGGTAGTCAAATAGTCAAGTCAAATCAATTTTTTTATTTTATTTAACCCTGCTAAGGCAGACATAATATTGGAATTGGAGTGTTCCTCGAAATAGCTGTAAATAATATTTGATATTTTGATATATAAATACATATAGCAGAGATTTATGAGCTGTAAGGTTGGTAACCTTACTCAAGGATTGTGATGTTACATGCATTTGGAATGTGTACAACGTTGAATCCCTTTAATAATTAAAGAGACAAAATGACTTTTTTAAATTGTTAATATCTCTTAACATATAAGGAGTTATTAAAAAATAATTGAACATTTGAGGTTCTAGTAACCAACTTTATCAATATATAGTACACTTTTATAGAAATTATGGCATAGGACACAAGCCCATTGTACATTTGAGGTTCCAATAGTCAACTTTCATGGTTAAAGTAACAAGTCTCTGTATCATCTTTACCATTGTTCGCAGAACACGCGACTCACAGTATGACAATATCTGGTATACAAAGCATACACAAAGCAAGGAATTTTATCGTAAAGTGGTGGGGTCAAAGTTTAATTACTAAAATACTAAAATCGGGCGTGTAACAAACGGTACCGCAATGGGAATACGAAGGGTTGTAGTGAGAATGGTGAAGAAGAGGGGGTTGGGGGAAGGTAAAGTTTATGAATCAGGGGAAGAATAAAGTTAGTAAAAGCTTAGTGTTAATTCGAATTCTAGACTTTTAAAGATTAATTACATCCTATTGTTAACAAATTCAGTATTATCAAAGTCAGGGCCCATAATTTATGCATTAAACAAGGATTTATGTAACGCAACTCAAAACCCACCCTTTGCATTTCATAGCTCATAAAAATATTATTCATATTTTAATTAAATGGTTTATTAAATATTTGTTGAAGTCAGGGGCGTACCTATAACTTTTTGATTGTTATTCGAAAAGTGTTGAATCTCCCCTTACGTCTCTTTTACTGCTTTTTGCTTTGCATCATTTTTAGAAATATTTGAAATTTGTTTGTGATATATAGTGACAGTTTATCCCTTAATTACCCGCAAAGTGGGGGGGGGGCACCAATACTAACTATTATTAACTTCAACTTAACCTTTTAACTTCGTTGCAACGAATATATCTTGACTCTGTATACAATTTTATATTTTATTTGAAAACTTTTGCAAACCTATTTCCTATTTGGAAAATACAAAATACGTTTTTCATTTTTGTTACTTCATAGTTCATTCATTCATTCTCTTAATAATTCTAATTTAAAATGATAGATGTGCCTATTATTTTATTATCCTTCCTGTTACCCCCACCATAAGACATCTGATGTTCGTTTACGTAAACGTTTACGTGTTGTTTTACTACAACACAATCTCTCCACTATATTCCTTACTGAAATATATATACCTAAATATATATTATTTTACCTACTAATCTTAACACTTCACCCAACTACATATAAATATTTTATCCTTCTACAAAATAAAAATAATTCCATTGACGAAAAATGAAAGATAAATTATATGACATAAGTGGAGAAGTGAAAACGAAGATAGAAGGCAGGAAGGATAGTAAAAAGATAATAGAGGGCTTGGTCGAGAGGAGACAAGGAAGGTAAGAGGTGATAGATGAAGATACAGGCAATAATGAAGGAGAAGCAGGAAACGGTTTGCCGAGAGGATACAAAGAAGACAATAGGTGAGGAAACGGTGAGAATGAAGGAAGACTAGGAAAAATGAAGGAAGAGGGTCAAGAGAAGAAGAAGCAGAAAGTACTTTTGGAAATAAAAACGTCTAGAATAGTTTAAGTTTAATTTCAAGTTGAGGTAAAGCCGAAAGGCGAACAATTAATAATAATATAATAATAATAATGAAAGATAAATTATTTGAACGCTCTTGTTCTGGTTGAAACATCCATAAAATGACCACTCTTGTAGAAAGACCGATATAGTTCTTGTTATGAAATAAATTTATTGGTGTTCGTATTGTACATTTATCTTAACTTACAAGTACACTAGAGCTTCCTAAAAATGCATCAAACTTTGCAGTTATCTGAAAATATTCTTACATACTCGTACGTGCAGATAGACTTTACCCAATATGAAGGACGATAATAAAATAACAAGAACTTAATATTGTCTACTATCTAAATATTACAGTTTCACTTAAATATTTGATGCTTTTATAAATATATAACTATAATAAAGTGTTCCTTTTTCCATACAGATGACTCTGTAGTCTTTTGTGTTCGTTTTATGCCTCATGCCCGAGATCTAGCCCTAGCCCGAGCACGAGTCCGATCCCGAGCCTAAAGATATACGTCGTTGGTAAATGGAAACAGCTCTAGCTTATTATTTATGTACTAGGTTTTGTTCATATGCAAATACTCGGGCAATTTTTCACTTCAATACCCTTTTGTTAAAGTATTATATCGTATCCTACATATAGCTGTACATAATGGAGTATATTCATGTGCTGAATGTGTAGTAGTTTGATCAGGCATACCGGAACAATTGCTGTTAGAATATTAAATTCATTTATTGAACTTTTTTTTGTGCTAAAAATGTAGAATCAATTCAAGGTATAGCGCCACAGTGGTGGAAGAAGGGGTCGCTATGCTTTCAGTTTCATTTCATAGCACCCTATTTGTTTACTTCGTCGTTACTTCGTTTAATTAGTTAAATGTCAAATATAATCACATATTTATTATGCAGTAGTGCAGTATACATTGTCAAACATAACTGAATTTATATAAAACTGCACTGTATATTGATAAAGTCAGCTGTCAATACCACAAATATCCAATTGCATTTATTTAATTCGCATTATTATAGAAGATAGAAGATAGACGATTTAAATAGTCATTCCTTCCTAATCTTCTTCCCCACTACCTTTACCATCACAGTTAAATAAGAGAAGTGTAAAAGAGATGCAGAATTAAACGTCAAAGCTATAGCAGCTGTTGAGTCGACCCATAATGTTTCAATATAGTGTCGGGGTGCAAAACGAAAACTAAATTACATTGTTTATGATATTCTTTTTAGTTCGTGACGTAATTAACTACTGGGATAACAACCGAATGTAACGCAGTAAAACAAAATGAAAACTTTAAATAGATATGTATCCGTCAATTTGTGGATATTTAATAAAATTAATTAATTCGAGAGTTGGAGACACTACAAGAGCCGTAAAAATTTACGATACAATGTTAGTCGTATTTATTATTTTGTTTTAATAACAATTATACAATTTAATATAATAATTTTGAATTCTTTATACTTAAAAAACTAAAATGCTAACAAGATGGGAATGACCTCTCATTCGTTCTATTTCAAAACAATGCAATTACCCTATCTATCACGTGCAACCTTATAAGATCCTAACGATCGAAAATTAGATATATTTGTCTGCATCATAATTGAGTTAAATCGATCAAGTGGCTCGTTCTTATTCTGTAATACGGATACCAACAAAAGTCTGTAGTCTGAATGCCCAATACAGTATTCCCTTGAGGAGACGCTATTTTATTTTCCTCTACTGATACTCCAGCTCGTGTGCCAGACCGTAGATCGTCTAATCTTCGTTTTCCAAACAAATTACGAAGAGGAAATTAAAGCGATAACTTACGATTAAAGGTATAGGTTTCTTTTAATAAATATACGTAACAGTCTTAATCAAAACCATTTTGTTTGCTATCTCACTAAACTATTCAATTATTCAATTAGATATAAGTTTTTAAAAGATCATTATTATTGCTAAGATTAGCATACTGGACCCTAATAAAAATACAAGGTTTTACGATGTTCAGAATAAAACTGATTATGATATATGCTAAATCTTAAGCTTATTAAAACATATTTTACTATATATATATATACATCTATACATTTTTAAATGAGGAAGATGGACGAAGGAAGATTATAATGCAAGATACAGACTAATGGATTGCCACGGTACCTGAAAAACAAACGGGTAAAGGATGTGAAAATGATTGCTAGATTCAGGCTGGTGAAAAAAGAGAGAGGAAATAGGTATTAGGGAACAGTAGAAGAGAAATTATGCAGCATATGCGGGAAAGAAGAGAAAAAACTAGAACACATTAAGTATAGGTGTCAGGATAAAGTGGAAAGTGAGTTAAGGTTGGAGGAGAAACTTTGTAAGCAGAGGAAGTCGTGAGGGATGATTACAAGAGAAAAGAAGAAAGTAGATAGGTAGTGGAAGTAGGAGGAGGCAGTGCAGGAATATAACAAAGAAGACGAACTTTGAAAAGGAAGAAGAGAATTTAAAAAATGTGTAATGGAAATGTAAAATGAATGTAAGGAGGTTGTAAAGCCAATGAAATAGAACACAATATATTTTTCAATATAATGTTTGTGAATATTAATTTTATAAAGTACTAATCTTAATTATATAAGTTTCTTGCCAGTAATCCTTACAATAACAAAACAAGAAAATCTAAAATATTTCTCTGTATTACTGTATCTTTTATTGTCTTCATTTTATATACGCTTTCGGTTCTTGCCTTCCTTTGTTCAACACTCTCCGTTTCCTCCTTCTCTCTTCCCTTCTTCTTTATTTACACCATTCATCTACTTGCTTCCCTACCTCCTAGCTACACACTTCTTCCACTTTCATTCTTCCCCAACTACACATACTATGCTACAACCTCTCCTCCTCCAGTTATCCTGCAAAGTCTCTCCTCCTTCCTCCAATACTTGTTTCCTCTCTCTCCATTCACGGCCTGTACCTTACTTTAGCTTACTTATATGCAGAGTATACAGACAAATAAAATTAAATGATAAAAAGTATCCTGCTTCTTAAGCACTCTGTCCTCTTGGTACGTATGCAAATCTAAAAGGCAATCTACATTTTTTCATCTTTATTTCCCCCCTGGGACGGGGTATTTGTATTTTAAATACGAGACTAATTAAAATTTTAATCCTCTTTATTGCTTTAAGAACCTAAACAAATATTCAGAGAGATTCTGCAAAAATATGTATTGTTTCTCTCATTTTTCTGCGTTTACTTTAAGCAAAGTGCAATTATTTTTATATTTAATTATTAAAGAAGTGTTGTTCTTTCACTATTCATCACTATTGGTAATGGGTTTGTGTCCTATGTCTTAATTTCTATAAAAGTGTACTATATATTGATAAAGTTGACTACCAGAACCTCAAATGTTCAATTATTTTTTAAAAACTCACTATATTTTAGAAAATAAATAGTCAGAAAAAAGACTTTTGATTTAGTGATATAACGAACTTGCACAAAAGAGACAACGCTAACAATTTTGCCTAAAGACAATCTAGTTGCAAGCGTGGGCATCTTCATATGTTATCATAACCACTTCTGGATAAACAGACTGCGTTAAGACCATCTTGCCCTAAAGTGATAACAAATTTCTGAGAAACATTTTCTTTTATATAATATTTCGCTTGGTGTCATGGTTAGGTCGTTTACCTGAGGCTAATCGCACTTGTCTTAACTTTGACTCTGACAATTCATTTCCCTAGGCAATATTTCTATAAAAATATATTTTTTTATAAACAAAAGAATCTTTTCAAGATTAAACAAAAACAGTTGAATTCATAAAATACAATTATACATTTAACTGAAATATTTAAGTAAAGTTTTCTAACATGGGTAATATCCAAGCTGTTAAATTATTGTGAGATTTAAACTTAAGTTTGTAATTTTATGAAACTCAATTCTCTTTGGGAAAATTCACATCTGTTTTTGAATGTAATATTTATATAGAGATTTTCTGTTCGCTTTTGTATCGGGTATTCTAAAAAACCAATAATCGAGGATAATTTGTTGACGTCGGAGGGAATTCAGTAAGAGAAGGGTACACAAAGGAAATTCATGTTTACGGAGTGAGAGGTCAAGTACGTATTATACGTATTGTAATTATCCTACTCGGTTTATAGCAAAAATATATGTAGTTAAATGAAGTAGTAGCCTACAATTGTAAGGAGTAGATGAAAGTACAGCTTAAGAGCGATACTGTGAAATTATTGGGTCAGCGTCGTCCATCGCGGGTGGTGCTCTTGAGCACAAGAGGCCAAGAAAAGCAGATAGAACTTAGATTTAGTATATCGCAAAAAATATTGCACCAGTGTTTATTTAACCAACACAACTGATTGACCCGTGCGCACAAATTGCACAGCGCATATACTATTGCATATAAATATCAGGTCGTTTTATCTACAATCCGTTATATAGAGTGCCGTTATATCGAGATTATTTTGTTTTTAATTTTTTTTTCTTTCCTTTGTATTTATATAATAGCCACGCTTCGTTGTTGAAATAAATGCTGTTATGAAATGAATTGGAAGTAGACACAGACGACGATCAACTGGAAAGAAATTAATTCAATTTTCGAAAATACGCGCGTATTTGTTGTGTCAAAATTTTAAGTCTATCGACCACAAACGAAGTCTTGCGATAAAGAAATTGCACGCTTTACAAATGCGAAATGCGAATGCGATTCTTTGCCGTTATGACGTTTACTTCAATTTCCACATATATATTTTTTTGTTAACACACCGCTCATTTTTATTTTTTCCCATTAAAAAGCAATGCTTTACCAAAACACGAAAGTCAGATTTTTCCATGGTTTAGAAAATTATAAAAGTAGCGGCACTAAAATCACTGTAGCTTGTAAAGTAATGGTCGGAACGTCATAAAATTTTGACACATATCGTTTGAAGGTTGGTACTATCTAAAACTCATAATTTTGTCAATAGGGGCGCTATTTATATGTCACCTTACAAACTTATTGAGTGAAGTGTTATGTTTTTCATGACGCTTAATATATTTATAAGACAATGTCTCGAGTGTTATTAGGAATTGTAAATTTTAAACGAACTCATGTGTTGCTTCTGAAATTAAATTTTTTTTTTTGGTAATTTACATACTTTTTATTTAATAATTACATTGTTTCCTTGAAATACTTGAAATTTAAAGAAACGACATTTAAAGTTTATTATTTACCATAAATTGTCAATTCCTTTTTATCTAGTTTTATTATAACCTCACAATATGCACGAGAGTTCTGTCGACTTCAAATATTAATTCCTACAGCGACATCTATATGTTTTCACTGAACGGTCACTGTTTTATCGAGAGACGAGTTTTGTACAAGCTAAAGAAATATAATTTCTTTACATATTTTTAACATTCTCTTAAAATATTAAAAGAAAGGTCAATAATCGGTGAAGCTACAGCATTTATAATTGGAATTACTTCGAGTAATACCCGTTACTTCACTGAAAACATTTCACTGAAGCATTTTACGAGTATTATTAGTGGTAGTGTCATCAAAGTCAATTATTAGCTTCTCACGAAGACAAGGCAAACACAACACTAGGAAATCAATGTTCTTAAATAAATTACACAACACTAAAATGAGAAAGAGAAAAATAATTAAGTGTAACAGAGATAGAGATAGTGACAGAAAGAAGAGAAATAATAAAGAAGGGGAAAGATTGGAATCTACAAGGTAGTTAAATATTGAACAAGATTATTGAGCTTGTGAAGTTTTAATTGAAGTTTTGTCCCCGACAACTTTTTGTTTTGTTGGATGAAGATGATTTTAATTTTATGTTTAAATATTTACTGAATGTTGTATTTGGGGGGGACATACAAAAGAGAATATGGATATATGAGAGACTGATAGCCAGTATGATGTCGTATGGAGCAGAGGTTTGGGGGTGGAAGGAACAAGAAAAGTTGGAAAGAATACAGGTGAGATACATGAAATGGGTACTAGGGCTGGACACGTGCACGCCAGGATACATGGTGATGGAGGAGCTAAAGAGGGATAAGATACGAATTAAAACAGGGGAAAGAGCGGTAAAATACGAGGAGAAATTGAACAGAGCGGAAAGCAAAATCTTAAAGAAAATAAGAGAGGATTACATAAAGAATGGGGGGGGGGGGGAGGAGGTCCAAAAAAGAGAAAAGAATACTTTGAAAGGAATGGAATGGCGATCGAGGAGGCAGAGAGGAGAAGAGAAGGTGGCGCAAGTGTGGCAGAGGAGCTAAGGAGAAGGGATAAGGAGACACAGCAGCAGGAGAAAATGGGAAAAATAGAAAAAAGTAACTACAATAAAAGATATAAGAGGTTATGGGAAAATAATGTGCCTCAGTACCTTATAGAAAAAGACATAAAACACATAAGAAGAACAGCAAGGTTTAGATTGGGGAATGAGGAAAAAGGAAACAGATACTTGGAAAAGAGTGAGGAAAGAAAGTGTAGAATGTGTGGAGCGGAGGACGAAACACTGGAGCACATTAAGTTTGAGTGTAAGGAAAAAGTAGCAAGCGAAAGGAATATTGGCCAGCTATTAAAGGGAGGCAGTGAAGGAAAGAGGTGGATGGCGGAAATAGTAAGAAGGAAAGGAAAAACAGGAGAATAAATAAGCTGGTGGAGAATAATAGAGAGGGTCAAAAGAAGAAGAAGCAGAAAGCACTTTTGGAAGTAGTAAAAGTCGAGAAGATTTTAAGTTTATTTTAAGTTTAGTTTTAAGTTTGGAATGTATATAGGAATGAAATGTATTAGAAATATAATACTGTAGATTGTAAAGCCGAAAGGCATACACAATTAATATATAAATAATAATATTTACTGAATGTTATGTATTAAAATTTTACGTACGGAGAATATTTGAGGAAGCAGTGCATATTGACTTTTAAGGTAGACCCAGCGTGAAATCAATTCCCGATAGATTTTTGAAATGTTTATTTATAGGTTAAGAATAACGTTTACCAATAAATCGTGAAGTTTCAGAATTTTTGACCGTTAAGAATCCGAGATAATTAATAACAAACTTAACTATTTTCACTTTGGAGCATGTCAAATTTCCTGTAACTATACAGTAACTGTAGTGTGTCCAAAATGTGTGCGAGAGTGATCGGTATATGCTCCTCTTCTCCAGGCGCATGCGTCGAAAGTGACAGCTGTCTAGATTTAATAAATATTAATATTTTAGTAATATATAATAAATATTAAATATGTGAAGGAATTGTATTTCTTTAGTTGGTACAAAGCTCGTCTGTCGGTAAACCAGTGACCGTTTAGTGAAAACATATACTTATGAACACCATAGATGTCACTGTAGGGATAACGACCAACACAGTTGATATTTGCAGTGGACAGAACTCACGTTTTTAGTTATATTTATATATAGTTTATTTATATTTATACATATCTACATTATTCTACATCAATATAATGTCATACTTAACAACTGTCACGTATTATATCTAGACAGCTCTGGCTACACAACTGTCAATTTCGACGCATGCGCATAGAGAACAAATATGAACATTTGCCGTTCTCTTTCGCACACATTTTGGACACACTTTCAGGTCCAGCATTGTCTTTCCATATATGTATTCTCTAAGAACTATACAAAATCACACACACACACACACAAAATCACATACAAAAAATCTCGAGGAAATTATGAAAAAATTTAGAAAAGTAAAGAAAAATGTTGTTTAAACAAATTAAAAAAAGAAATAGCACTTTCCCATTTTGTATTCGAGATATAATAATGTTATTATTATATATTAATTGTGTATGCCTTTCGGCTTTACAATCTACAGTATTATATTTCTATATAATACAGTATTATATTTCGATATAATAATGTAATATATCTTTTTTTTTTAATTCAACACGTTCTTTTTATGGTCAATGATGATCCGGCAACGCTGCGCGCAAAATAATCTCGAGTAGTGTAGAATAAAGAACGTGAATTTTAACTCTTTTTATTTTCTATTTCGAGTGTGGAGGCTTCTGAGTTAATTGAAGAACCATAACAAAACTATTTGCATTTTAAGAGTATAGTATCACTATTATTAAAAATGTGGATGAGTTCTTTTATCACAATGACGATGTTTCAGTGAAATCAACGGGCAACTATTTCAACAATGTGTAAACATTGAACACGCGTAGTAAAAGAAATTATTTATATGATATTATTGTGTAACATTCTAACAATGTTATGAAATATTATTTCAGCGAATAATTAACGTTTAGATAAAACAATGGATTAATTGTTTGTATAATTCCTTTT
Source organism: Panorpa germanica (assembly GCA_963678705.1). Classification (NCBI taxonomy): domain Eukaryota; kingdom Metazoa; phylum Arthropoda; class Insecta; order Mecoptera; family Panorpidae; genus Panorpa; species Panorpa germanica. The sequence goes on along the minus strand of OY783223.1, from coordinate 4,087,344 downwards.
AGTACAATGGTTGAGCAATGTTGAAAGAATGATAACACAGACACACACACACAGGCATAGATAGATACGTATTTCACATATTTTACATTCCTGACGATAGCTTAGCATTCGTATGCTCGGTCCTACAATGTTTGGAAATTCTAAAATGTTTCGTAAAACGTGCGCGTTTATTTTGTAGTTCATAGAATTTAATTTGTTTAGCCTAGCCTTACTGACTTAGGGCTAGATCCCATTGAGGAATTTGTAACACATAGAATCATATGAATATGCACACACCACCGGTTTTAAATCTACGCGTTTAGAAAAATCTGTAGATCTCTACAAAATTCAACGCGAGGTTTTTTCGTTATCTTTTTTTGTAAAACATATAGTTGAATCAGAACACACGCACTATGGAATAATTCTTCAATACCCATATACTGCTGTTGACACATCTCTTTGGAAAGATAATAATCGAAAGATTTCAGTTCATAATTCTAAGAATTGTCACGAATGCACCATCGTTTGTACATCGGGACCTGGATATACCCACAATTAAGGAGATATAGGTCGTTAACGTAAATGATGAAAACGTTGTGAAATTTGGAGGGTCGATACAAATAGTTAAAATATATACCTAGGGTTCATAGTTTTCTTTTTATACATGATTAAAAATAGTCATTTTCCATACAAATCATAATTTTTAGCTCAATTTCACCACATAATATAACTTTTAACTATGAAAAAAAGTGACACGGCTTTCAAAAACTAAGTGAATATAAAAGAATCTTTTCTGTAACTATTGCAAAAAGAAAATTATCAAAAGAATACCTATATATATTTTGCATTGACGGTACATCCTGTACTTCCTTAAGTCTAAATTACCTAAGTCCGCGACTGTTAACATACTGCATAAATTCCCATGGATAAAATCTTATCGCAATATGAAATTTGGTTACAGAATCAACAGAAGAAGAAGACAAAGCGGCTATTCGCATTCAAGCCGCGTTTAGAGGACACAAAGCACGTGCAAGTATGAAACAAGGAGACACAGCAGCTTCTGGGACCGCTGGGACCGCTACGGCCAAAAAGGATGTCAAAGTAGAACAAAACAAAGTTACAGACCAGAAAGAAGAAGACCCGTCCAAAGAACAGCTCGAGGCTGAATTCAGGGCGGATGATAAAGGTAAATACCATAGCTACTATCATATATATCTTAAGCTGGATGCACACTAGTGATAGACCTGTTTTTAAACGATCTGTGTCTGCTCTTTAAAAAGGTTTTATCTCAATACTTATGCGAAAAATATAACTCTTTCAAAATATATTTGTCCCACTTAACATAAAACGTTCTTTTTATTAAATAAGGAGATAATGCAATCTGTCTATGAAGACGCTCAGCAATTTTTATGTAATGTAGAATAGGCTTGTCCAATGACATATCCGATAGTCAAAGAATACAATAATTAGATCTTGTGGAGTTTTTCCTTTTAGTCAATGAAATATATTCTTAGGGTTCATTTAAGTTGGACTGGTTGGAATTTCCAAATCACGATAGAGGCCTTAGTGATATGCCAAGGTGCGTCAGTAATTTTATAAAGATATTTTGACTGGAATCTCTGGACAATTTCTATATTAGAATTGGCTGATGTAGTCCGTAATTGAATTCCATAAGACCAGATCGATTTCAGGATGCATTTGTGGAGGAGTAGCTTGTTGTTTACAGAGAAAGTTGTGACTTATGGTTGATTAGCCTACTTTACGTTTAGTGAATATATTCTATTGCCAGGTCCAATGGCTTATTCATTAGGCATTATAGGCAATCGTGCTAACGCCTCTTACGAACACTATTCGCCTTACAAATGAACCTGTTATAACAGACCTATTATCAGTTTTTACCTAGTATAAATGTTATAACAGGTTTATTTGTAAGGCGGTATATATATACGTTACGTTTTAGTATTAACTAAAGTTTAACAATAATTCCGCTACACTTTCATTAAATAGATGTAAAAGACAGTACAATATTTTACTAATCTATTAATATAATATGTAACATTAGATAATTTTGCGTTAAATCTTTATTAAAACCAGAGAATATACATTTTTACCGATAAATAACTGTTATTATGTAATTTAAATTAACGTAACTTTGTTTTAGTGCGGTTGTTGTCGGGCGTCCAGTGTGCGGTTAGCCTTACCCGTACAAGAAGCGGTCCTTTTTGAATATTTAGCTATGTACATTCTTTGGTTAGCCCTATATAAATGTTACCACAAGGTTCAAAGTTTGAAAGGAATGTTTGAGCGCTTATTTTACATAAAATATCCTTGCAGAGATAAATATCTTAGCTTAAGATTTCATCTGATTTTGTATTATACGTTATATAGATACAAACTGTTAGAGCAGGCTTATGTCCTTCAGTTTTCTTACTATACGTCAAACTATGATTAAGTTTTGGGTGATTTTCTCAAGGACAGAGGCGGAACTTTTTTAGTAGGTGTTTTAAGCACAGTCAAGCGCATCTAAGAAATAATGCCATATAAATTTGTATTGTCTTGAAAGTGTGTTATAAGAAGTATAACTTTATGTGGCGTAGCCTCATATATGTGAATAACACTGCTGCCTAATAAGTTTATGATTATGTATATAACTTGGTAACAATCAAACCCGGAAAATATATTAATGTATTGTTTTATTATATTTCAAATAATGTTTATGTGATACACCAGGCCAAGTTGACCTTCTCTACGAAACTACGAATTCGGCATATCCCAGTAAACATTTTGGAGTCACTTTGCCATCCTATTGAAGATGCGTATGATTTTTTTGTCATGAATTCACTTGCTCATAGTCGTTCATATGAAATTTTATCGCCTACAAATAGCGAAAGCACTTCTGTCGGAATACAAATGAAGTTAAAGTTGATGCGAACTATAATTGAAATGCAATAGTGATAGAAACGTTACAAAACAAAACACTTCACCTAATTGTTTACTGGGTTCATACATTTGAAACAAATATGTCTCTGTGTCGTTACATTCGATACCCGCTTAATCGCATTCCTTATTAATTATAGATCATGCCCTTTTACTCATTTGTGTCTGCCTATCACCAGCTTTTACAGGTAAAATGTCGAAGTAAAGTGTTTACAAATTCAAGCGCAACTATCACCTATCTTAACTCTATTCTATAAATACGAAAACGTTCTCCCCGCATGGTACAAGACATCGAAATGCTTTCCTTGTACCATGCATTTATATTTATTCAACGTACGGGACCAAGATAAAATCAGTCCATGCATTTTGGCTATAAATTTGGCAAATAAATATAAAATTCATCAGCACCACTTGTATTTTTATTATAACACATTTCTTTCGTTGCGTGGAAGTATTTTTATATTGTCATACACACTGTGAGAAATAAAAAATATAAATTAGTTAGGGAACAAAAAGCTTCATTCCCACTCTCTGTTTTTAGTTTTAATTTAAGGTTTTAACCTTAAATGTAATTTTGAACTAGTGAAATCATGCATCATGTGTCAGTAATATACATTATTTTCTAACAATTACTATTTTTTATTTAATATAATTTACATTTTAGGTTAAACCCTTAAAACCAGAGGACCTTCACTTAGTGTAACATTTTCCGACACTAAAGAAATCGTTTTAGCGACATCATATATAGATGTATCTTCATGGATCTATGAACTAAAATTAGTCGGCGACTCAACAAAAGAAAGGAATTGGTTTAGCTTCATTGTTATTTTTCTTATCAGTGCAGAGTAAAAAATAAGTTATTACATAATACTTTATGATATATTTGAATGGGCTTGTGTCCCATGTCTTAATTTCTATAAAAGTGTACTATATATTGATAAAGTGGGTTACTAGAACCTCAAATGTTCAATTACTTTTTAATAACTCCTTATATGTTAAGAGATATTAACAATTAAAAAAGTCATTTTGTCTCTTTAATTATTAAAGTGCATGTGACATCACAATACTTTTGTAAGGTTACTAACCTTACAGATCATAAATCTCTGCTATATGTATTTATATATCAAAATATTAAATATTATTTACAGCTATTTCCAGGAACAACCAAATTTCAATATTATGTCTGCCTTAGCAGGGTTAAATAAAATAAAAACTTATTATTCTTTGACTTGACTTGATTATTTGACTACCAACAGCTACAGAACATTACCACAGCACTGACCTACTCAACAAATAACTGACGTTAAAATGCATTTCACGTCATACAAATATAGCCGACCATTTCTAGCGCTAAAACTACAATTCAAATTTTAAATTGCTATATCTCCCTCAACATTTAGATATTTAATAATATAGACACGCCAATACACATTTATTAACATCAATTTCAATCAACAATTGAAAAATCGGCTACTAAAAAATGAGGACATAAGCCCATTATAAACGCACAGTCCTTATATGACATACGCTTATAGAGTAGCCGAGTAATTTTAGTTCATAGAAGATACATACATAAATGGTGTCGCTAAAAGCGGTTCTCTAGGTGTACCTCCTCTCCCCCCTCATTCCTTTTTTATGTTGAGTTGCTGAATAATTTTAGTTCATGAAACTCATGTAGATAGAGATGCATCAATATATGAAGTCGTCAATATTGCTATAGCATCAAATAAAAGTAAGTATAGCTATACTAACTATTATATTTTACATAGGAATGTTTGTCATAAAATGATTATAGCAATTTTAACTCGGTATTTCTCACAGTGTACATTTTGTATACTGCGATAAATCAAATTTATGCAAGGATCTTGATAACAGATACAGATTTATATAACGATTGATAACGACAGGTTTGGTGTCCCCTAGAGGGAAGGGAATGTCGAGAAAGGGACGAGGGAATGGGTGTGAGGGTGTTATATCACATTGCTTGAAATCAATACCTAACAAAACTTTTGTGCGGGATATATCTCTCTATACCTCGCTGTTAAAAAAATAACGCATATTTATTTAACTGTAAAATATGACCTGGCTTATCTGATCAAGCTTATAATTGTAAAGCCCTTAAAAACAACCCTTTTAGATATGTAACAACGATGGTGTGTCATAAAGGTGAAAAATGGTTATTTATTTTTTGATATGTGCCATTATTAATTAAATCTTGGCTTGCGAATCGTGTCTTAATTTCTTTAAAACTGTGCAATCATATAGATAAAGTCAGGCTCACAAATGTCCAATTACTTTTTAATGAATCTTAATATTATTGGTTGCGGAGTTTGGACCTTATAGAGATCTGTAGGCTGGCTAGGGCGTATCTGTGATCTGTCGGCGGTATCCAAGTTCTCGAACAACAAATGTCGCTCAGGTTCTTTCAATAGCTTAGTGGGCGCACAATTTTGTTATGAAGGACCTTTTAGCTATTAAGTAATTAATAGCAATTTTTTATTTATATCAAAAGACAGCAAAACATCAGAACTTTTTTAGATTACATTTATTTTAAACTACACTATTAAATTACATAAAAATTGATTAAATATTTTAATTGATAAAAATACTAGATACGACATTAGGTAGATGTAACTCGCGGTTTAAGTTATAAATAATAATATGCGTAATTATTATTTTATGTGTATGCACCAAAAGGTTAAGCGTGCTGTAGGTTTGAGTGTTGAAACGATAAGAACGAATTAGGACCAAATGCGTAGTGTCGAACACTAGAGAAGTGAATCGTATAAACAAAATATGTTTATATAAGAAATATTATTGTTTGCCCACAGAGAGCAGTGTATATAAAACAACTAGGTATAAAATATAAATGAATTGAGACAAAGAAATCTTAAATCTAACATTAATTAAAAATAAGAGCAAGATATTGATATACAAATATGAATATTGCATGCATTTATTAACAATCATAGAAGTTATAACGATGAAGGTAGTCTTTTCTAACCCTTCATCTATTGACGACATGTCGCCGAAGAAATAAAAAGATATGCTTCTAAGACTGCACTGTCATCCGAATGACGAGGTACTCCAACTGTTGGACAACCAAGCGTTAACGAGAAGACTTAAGAGGAAGAAACCCTTCGAACTATGATAACAATTATAAAAGTAGTGTAAATTAAGAAAATGTCAATAGAAGATCCTTAATATCCTATGTTATGTACATGTATTGGTTACGGATAAATTGCTAGTTGGTCATTAGACCAGTTGTAATTACGTAAATGAATAAAAAGAAATCTATTGACGACATGCCGTTTTCCTACCTTCTCTTCTCTGCTAGACATGCTGGCAATAACACATTGATACAACTAAATATACAAATACTATTAATCATCTGAAAACTTTCTAGCGTAACACTGAAACAAGTAGTTTTTCTTGTTAATTGTTCTATTTTTCAAGATAGTCTCCTTTCTTTAACTCGTAGTACTTTTCCCAATAAACATTTTGGAGCATTTTGGAGTCACTTTGACATCATATTAGAGATGCGTGTGACTTTTTTGTCATGAAAGAGTTCATTTATAGTTCAGTTTCTCACAGTCGTTTATATGAAATATCTGTTTTATCGGCTACAGATGACGGAACCACTCCACGTTTTCGTCGGAATACAAATGAAGATAAAGTTGATGCGAACTATAATTGAAGTCAAATAGTGATAGAAACGTCACAAAAAGAGACACTTCACCAAATGTTTACTGGGTTTCTTAATTCGTCCAAGTTGACATCTTATTATGCAAATTAATCTTCTCTTAAGATTAAAATTTATGTTCTCTGAGCAAAACTTTGCGTCAGTGTCGTTGACAGATATCTGGTGAATTCGGTGCATGGCATATTTTTGTCCTGAGTGACACATCATACCATCCAACACATTTTCATGCCCAAATCTTTAGTTGCACTATGATAAATACGTTTCCTCGAGTGAATTTATCAAAAATATCATTTATCTAATGAAAATTTAACACGATTTTAAGACAAGAACTTTTTACCCCATAAAAGAAATATTCTTATAGCTCATTTAACGAATGCCATATATCAGTCCCGCATTAAGCCAGCGTGGCGCTTCTAGCAATAATACTATTGTACTTTCATTATATTTATAGCTGTCTTGTCACAGCGAGTGCTTGTTCATTATTCTTACAATTTATAAAATGACAGTTTATACTCATAAGATTTCTCACGGCGTGGTATTTTCATAATGTAGGTGTATTTCATTATTTTACGAATATTAATACAATTTTTACTATGGTGTAAGGTTTTTTTTTTAAATGACGCAAATTTCAAAGAGTAATGATACGTTTTAAAGCGGAATTCTTAAGTTTTTTTCCGGTACTGAATTTTACAAGCTGAACATTTTCTACTTCTGCTATATTTCTAATCCGGCACTGCAACTATAATAGTATCATAACTAATATATACATATATACCATAAACTAATAGTTTAAAATAAAAAAGCACTACCTTTATTAAATGGAGAATATTATAAATGAAAAATAACCATCATTCTACTTTATTATACATATACGTAATATAATAAATGTTGGTCCATTAAATGAATTTGAAATAATTTGGGATGATTTATATTTTTAGAACTTTGTGATGCTGCCACCCGTATTCAGGCGTCCTTCCGGGGTCACATGTCACGCAAAGCTGCCCCGCCCAAGGACGAAAAAGAGATAGAAGAACTCGCGAAAAAGGTATACATATATTTTTTTTATTTTAGAAACTTTTTACTTTTTTAAATTAACTTAATCTATTTAAATTTATTCCATTTCACTGGTAGTTTAAAGAAAATATGTTTTATACATGATAATTCATTTACTTAATATCAAAATTGAATTAATGTTTCCAAATCTATAATTTAATACTTTGTAGTACTGTAGGTAGACTGTGAACAAACATTAAGAGCGGAAGATTGTAATCAGATGGAGATTTCTTTTCATGATTCAATTCTACACTGTCAGTGCAACACACTGTACAGTGTTGCGCTGTAATTTACAGTTTCACACTGGTTTTGTCATTTTTCGGCTATGAATACTCGTAAAACACAAAAAAATGTACAATTTTTATATCAAAACTATTTCTTAATTTCTATAAAATTGTATCATATACCATTGATAAAGTTGATAAATTATTTTTTAAAAACTTTGAGGAGATAATAACAATGAAAATTTCAATACATCGTACGTCACGTCCGCGATCTCTTTTATATAGCACAGCATATACAAGTGTGTGTGTGATACGTCATTTACTATTAACAGCTAGCTTGTTTTTTCTCAAGAAGTATTATAATATGATATTTGAGAAAAGAAAAAATAATCTTGATAATTTATTCTTCTGTGACGTCATACGCAGAGCTAAATCCGGCTCCGAACGATGACTAAGTGTGTCCAATGTCATGTGACTAACGTTCACGTTGGAAGAAGTTCGGGCTGTTGTCGGTCTTTTGACCCGCGTCAAAAGGGATTTTTCTACCCCACCACACACTTGATCCACAAGTCATGCACTGCAGCACGAATCGTCCAACAAACGAAGTTTTTATACTTGAAAGTTTATTTATTTACTTGAAAGTTTTTATTAAACAGTGTCAGTGTCAATAATATCAACAAATTAATAAAATAAATAAATCATTCATCATCATCAGGAAACTTTCCTTGTCAATCTTTCAATATTTGACAAACATTTGAATCAAAGCGAGAAACTTAAATTCAAATTTGATATAGCTGTAATTTCGTCAACTTTTCGTCAATGTTTATGTTCATATATTTTAACCTTAATTTCAATGTAATAATAAATTTCATGTTTTGGAAGTTCTTTTCATAAGGTGCCTAACATTTTTAGGTTGCTGAGGAGCTTGACATCGACCTCACGGATCCGGAGCTGAACAAAGCAGCCACGAAGATCCAGGCGTCGTTCCGCGGGCACAAGGTTCGCAAAGAAACCGATGGCGACAATTGAGGAACCAATGAATATAGTTAAGAAGCCGATATCTGCTTAAACTGCCGATATTGTCAACCTTGTCAACTTAACGATCTCAGAGTTAGTGGCTTAATTCTCAACGTAAATCTTAAACCAACTTTAAAGACAGTCACTAGTAGGTACCAACCAAATAACAACATAAATATAAAACTTCAAAGTTGGTATTTTATTTAGGATGGAAACTAAGTCAAAGTTGACTCATTGTTTAATATAAAGTATATAACATTACAAAGAAAAAAATTAATAAAAAGTACATTGTTATTATTTGTAATTTCCAAAAAAAAAGAACCTTATTAAAATTAAAATAATAAGCTCCTTTTAATTCATTTCAATGCCGAATTCAAAAAATGCACGCCAAGAATTGAACAATATAAAATCAAACCAAAACCAAAAGAATTTTTGAACAGGTGGATTTAAAAAGAAGAGGGAGTAGGATGTGAATCAAACTAAAAATATGGTCGCTTGCCTAAGAACACTATCTATTAATAATAATCATAATTAAATATATTTGTTTAAAATTATAAATACCAATTAAAAAAACAGATTCAAAATAGCAAAAATAAGTTGCAAGGTAACTGGCTAAAAACACAGTTACGTATATTTTACTTAAAAATGTTTGCAGATCATATAAATTGTGTTTATATGTAAAATATTTTACGTAAAGAATACTTATAATGTTAGTATGAGTTTTATGTAAAAGGTATGTATGTTATAAGAAGCTATACTAACTTGCTACTTTTTTGGAGCAACGTTATAGCGGGGCAGCCAAATTTAATAAGAACATAATAGGTCCTTGTACTTTAAATTCAAGTGCACATAATGTTGCTGTAAAATAGACCTTATGTACTAAATTTACATGAAAGAAATATTTAAAGTAATAAAACCTACCAAGTTAACTAAAATGGAAATCTAGTGACGATTTTGTAATAGTCAGTAGTCAGTTTTAGTTCTAGTTTTGCTAAAGATCGACCACAGTTAATAAAAACCTAGTTAAACTACAGTTATATTCCTCTCAAACCAATAAAGAAGCTGAGAAATTTAATTGACTAAGAATACTATTTTCTGATTGGTTGGTGGACAATTTTAAAAAAAATTTCAACTGTTAACATAGACAACATGCTTAAATTAAACAAACAAATCATGTAAGAGTTATGTAGCAGATACGTGTAAACGTAATTTATATATAAAACTTCAGTTTATGAGTTTGGTAAAAAACCTACTAATATTTTACATATCTTTTTCATATTTTACATATTCATTTATGTATGTCAATTTTTTACATACATAAAACGTAAAATGTAAACTATTATATTTTTTATGTAAAATATACGTAATTGTGTATAATAATAAATGAAAGACACTGCAAGAGAGAGCTAACCACAATTTGTAAATTATTTAAATAGAAATGCAAAAATAAAAAATGAAAGACTAAGAATTTGTGGATTTGGTTTTTGAATTAAGGGTGGCAATTACATATGGCTTCGAATTTATGATCTGCCCTATTCCTGACTCTTGCAAACAATGATCGTGATCGAACAGATCTGATTTATATGAGTGAAACATTTTACGAATCACTTTTAAAAGAGTATTTCTGAACTATAATAATAAATAATAATAAAATTCAGGAATACTGTTTTAAAAATGATTTGTAAAATGTTTCACTCATATAAATCAGATCGCATTAAATATTCTATGGATGGCTGCCCATTCAAGTGCGTTCACTGTTCAGTATCATATGTGTCGTAGTCATATCTGGGGATAGTCTGAGAGGAAACTTTACCGATTCAATCGTTCTATGAGTGGATAAGAATAGAATCGAATGCTGCTAATATCACCGATAATTGTATTTTCAACATAACGATCGCGTGCTGTAGCAAATGACAAATTATGCTTGGACGTAGTTTTCTGAAAATACTTGAAATCAAAAGCATCACTGTGCCACGCCTCCAAAAGTTATTGAACGAGGCAATCCTATCAGTTATACTAATGATTCTCTCATTGCGAAACGTTGTGATAAGTTTGACTATCTTTAGAAATAATACTAAAATCTATTTGGTACGACGAATTCGATACGACCGATAAAATAAAATAATATTTTAATCTGTTTTTTGGCTTTTCAAATAAGCTGTACGAGTATATATAATTTTAAATAAATATAATTAAAAAATATTATCGTTTTAACAAATTTTCTCCATAATTAATAAAATATATACAAAGTATATATTTTATTGTATGTAAGTTATAAAATATCAAATTAAAAATAAAAATAAAAATACTAAAAAATGTATAATTATGAAATAAATAAAACAATTGCAGCATCATTGCAGTATCAAAGGTCATTCAATTACGTGTCTATGCATTTCATATATTTTTCATATAATTCAGAATGTTATATAAATTAATTTTGTTAATTATAATATTTAGGGATCAAAATATAATTAATATGCACATTTATATCACAGTATTTTTGTTATGTATTGTGAATGTTATTTTAAATCTAGCCGATAAATAATAGAGAACTTGCTTTGAGAGAAAAATACTGATACATTTCTATTTTTTAATTTGATCCGGCTGCTTATGGTACTTCTATCGTTCCAAACGGAACGACGACACTCTAAACGCGTCGTGTAGATGAAAGGAAAGTGGAAAGAAGTGAAGCTCCGCCCATACAATTGGAACGACCGTGCGTGAGCAGGTTATTATGCAGGAATAAATGGAATGGAGTGTTTAAAACAAAAGTGAACAATTTTTGGAAATATGTACTTTCTCAATATGCAAGTTCTCTATTATAAATAAACAATTTAATTAATAAAAATAACAGAAAAGGTAAATTAGTAAAAATGTCCAGAAAGTAAATAACGGAAATGTATAACTCCATTTTGCAATATTTAGTTTTTAAAATTTAATTTAATTTAGTTTGAATTACAGATTTTGTGAGTCAGAAAATTGGGTAGTTTCTTGTTTCGTTCAATAAAGCTTGTAAAAATTGTTGATATCGTCAAACCGATAAATAAGCGTATGGAGAATACTATGCAGGGATTGGATAAAATCATCTATATTTGGAAGGTGAAGGAAGTCTTCATCAAAAGATCTCGTCAAAATAAAACACCGATGTCGTACATAAAATAATTCTAAAATAAGGTATAAAACTGAATGTAAAATATTAGGCGGTCGAGCATGTAGGAATATCTAATATAGATATAGTTTTACTGATGAGCAGAATGCATAGTTAGAGCGGTGCACTCTGCAGTAGTTGAGCTGTGATGTTTACTGTTGCCAGTGGCGGCGTATGAATTATGGTACTGAAGAGTGATGTACTGGACGAAGACCAGATTGGGACTAGTAGTTATTGTGTATCTTGGTTTTAAAATACCACCCGTTCTGTTCATGGTACGAACACATGTGTCTAATTCAAGTGGACAAAGGTTTTATTGAGCTCAAGAACAAGGAAACTACCCAAACATAATTTTTATTATGATTAACTTTTGTTTCTATGTGTTTGTCCATTTTCTATGTATGTTTTAAATAATGGAAGACAAATATTGTATTAACAAGTATAGGAGAGTGAAAGTAATATAGAAATTTTAGCAATACGTACTACATATAAATTAAATGAAACTTTCAAATTTTTTTAATTAATTAATTCTATTCCATATTTATTAAAGTTTTCTCTTATTATATTTCCACAGCAAAATTTTTAATTATAAACATTTTTTTAATTAAGTTTAAACAAATAGTTTTTAGACACCATTGATTATTAAATTTCTATTTATTTAAAAAAATATATATAACATAAATATTTTGAATTCCTGTAAATCTGAAAAATGAAACAAAATAAAATATAATATTAAAACTATAAAATATATATTATTTTGTTATTAGCTTAGAAATTATTGTTCCCTACTTCTAGCGCGTTATTGACTAATTACTTGCGAATTGTAAATGATAATATAGTAAAAGTTGGTAACCTTACACAAGGATTGTGATGTCACATGCACTTGGAATGTGTACAACGTTGAATCCCTTTAATAATTAATGAGACAAACTGACTTTTTTAATGGGCTTGTGTCCTCATTTTTAAGTGGTCGATTTTTCAAGTGTTGATTGAAATTGATGTTAATAAATGTGTATTGGCGTGTCTATTTTATTAAATATCTAAATATTGACGGAGATATAGCAATTAAAAGTTTGAATTGTAGTTTTAGCGCTAGAAATAGTCGACCATATTTGTATGACGTGAAATGCATTTTAACGTCAGTTGTTTGTTGATTAGGTCAGTGCTGTGGTAATGTTTTGTAGCTGTTGGTAGTTAAATAATCAAATCAAGTCAAATAATAATAAGTTTTTATATTATTTAACCCTGCTAAGGCAGACATAATATTGAAATTTTATTGTTCCTTGAAATAGCTGTAAATAATATTTGATAATTTGATATATAAATACATATAGCAGAGATTTATGAGCCGTAAGGTTGGCAGCGGTTGTGATGTCACATGCATTTTGAATGTGTACAACGTTGAATCCCTTTAATAATTAAAGAGACAAAATGACTTTTTTAATTGTTAATATCTGTTAACATATAAGGAGTTATTAAAAAATAATTGAACATTTGAGGTTCTAGTAACCCACTTTATCAATATATAGTACACTTTTATAGAAATTAAGACATAGGACACAAGCCCATTGTTAATATCTCTTAACATATAAGGAGTTATTAAAAAATAATTGAACATTTGAGGTTCTAGTAACCCACTTTATCAATATATAGTACACTTTTATAGAAATTAAGACATAGGACACAAGCCCGTTAAGATCTACAGAAAAATCTGTATCTAAATAAGAATTTCATATGTTTGTATTAATATGGTTTTACAGCCTGCTTAACTTTATTAATTAATATTTTTTATAAATGGAATGATTCTAATTTAAGTTCATTTTAAATGTCATATTTAAGAATCAAAATTCAAAATTTATATAAAACTTTTTAATTAGGGTTTTCATATTGGTGAATTAAAATGTTTTTTGAAAATCTTATTGCCGGTATACTAAATAAATATTTAGGGCGGTACATTGAAAATTTGGATACATCGCAACTTAGTTATGGAATATGGGGAGGTGAGTTACACTTAATAAAATTCACAAAAAAACATATTTACTGTACTTGATACATACTATAAGTAATACTTTTAAAATGGTTAATTGTCGTATCTGTCAACGCATTATTATTATTATTTAATTGTAATGTTTTTGCTATTAGGCACCACATTCTTCCGCTTTAAATCATTAAATTACATATTATTGTGCTTAATTACATTTTATGATTCTTATTCTATCTACATATTCTTACTTCTTCCAAAAGATAATATAAAAATACAAACAACACAGATAAATTTAAACCCTTCTGTTTCTACTCTACGCTTCCTTCTCTTTCCTCGCTCCTTCTCTCTATCTCCGTCATCCACCTCTTCTCTTTTACTCTTTTCTCACATGAATACTTTAAGTACTTCAGTGTCTCTATCTCTCTTTATCTCTAACTATGATGTTATGTTAATTTATGTGCTTTGAGAGATTGGAAGTAAAATAATGAATAGCTGTTATGGAAATGCTATATAAAAAATAAGTATTTACCCTAAACCCGATTCGGCTCGCCGCGTTATTTCATCTGGTTAAATAAAAATTACTCCAGAGAAGCTCTATAAGCATTTAAACGATGTTCAACTCAGAAAGACAGTGGATACTAACCAAATCAGTAATCTAACACGGCATGATGTTAATACTTTAACATTTCAACTACTGTGCAGTCCTAGTTATTAATATTAATATAATTTATACAGGCAATGCCGTGTTGACGAACTTAATGTTCAAACCTTCTGCTTTACAAGATTTAGATCTACCAGTGCAGGCTGTTGGGGGTCAAATAGGTACGTAATAAACTACTTTATTGTATTTGAATAAGTCACAAGTAAATTATCGAATTTTGAGCGGACGTATACGCGCTACTTCGCTTCACTTGTTCGAACCCTGTTAGGCCGGTCTCAGTATGGCACCGTAATTCGACCAATTTCGGCCGGACGTATACGCGGCACTACGCTTTACATATCTGAACCTTGTAAATGCAATGAGACCTCTCACACTGCAAGCAACATAGCAGTCCGAATACGGGCAGCAAATACATCTCACATTAGAACCGAATATCAGCGAATTTCAACTAAACGATTACACTGGAAGAGATATGAAAGAGAAAGCAATAGTCTCTTTCATAACAGTGGTGTATCGATGAAAATTAAACTGCAAAGTTCTTTTGAGTAGAAGCTTTGAAAAAAATCAAATAAATTCCTATAAAGAGTACTGAATATCTGGCTCTGTTTTTTGCCTCCGATTGGTACTACTAAAATCTTTTACTTCTTATTATTTTAGGTAAACTAGAGCTATCAATTCCTTGGAAGAAGTTAACAACGGAACCAGTAATCATTACCATCACTAATTTGTATTTGCTAGTGCAACCGAATCAACAGGTGCGTGCAAATGATATATACTCGTGAATTTGCTTTAAAAATCAAAGTGGGAAAACTACAAGAAATTGTTAATTTGAAAATGTGATTCCTACGAACCTGTACCTATGTTTTTGTTGTTCTTAAAGCGCACTACTTACTTCATTGTATCCAGTGTTATTTCGAGTCAAGATTTCATTATATTCCAACGAAGAAATTCAGGTGTTTAGTAGTAAAGAAAATCCACTTACCTAGAACAAAAGAAATAAATATGTATTAGAAAATTTGCAAAATTCTTTGGTCTAAAATCTCCAAGAATTAGTTATTACATTTTAAAAAAAGGGAAGTAAATATAAGCAATAAGTTAATCATTTTCTGCAATATTTAAATAGATTTTAGTTCCAGGTTTACAAGTATATACATGTTAAACACAGTTACATATTCAGGGTGTCCCAATATTCAACGATAAGCGGGCACCAGAGGGTGGTCCTGCTCATGACTACACGAGAAAAAAAGAAAAAAAAATTATCTCATTTTGTTTAGAAATTAGAAAAAAAAATTACAATTTTTCAAAAATTAAATCACCTTAAGATGTTTTTAACTACCATGACCACAATTTTTCAAATATTTCTGATTTCTTTTTTTGTATCGGCAACCTAAATAGGACTGCTATTCACCACAACCATTAAAAATCCCAGAATGCTAGTAGTTTTTACACAGAAATCAATCGAAATTATATTTTTCCCTAAAATTTTTAAAGATTTTTACTTTCAGTCCACTTTTTTTCAGGCAAGTTTTTTTAAAAATTGGCGCAACTCTTCAGGATTTCAAAATGGTTTTTTTTCTATTTATATTTTATCGAAAAACACCGTACACGTTTAATACGTTGTCAAATCAGAAGTTAAATTTTGTATGGTGTCGTTTGAAAGATGGTAATGTTAACTTCCTTTAGCAAGGCTACATGTCCTCGAACACGGGAATCTATTGATTCATTTTCGAACATAAAATTATGTTTTCTGACGTTACTGAAACTATTCAGATTATGCAACGTTACTAAATAACGTAATAGCCATAGATTTTTAATGATCTTTTTGGATTTATTTATTGAAAATGTAAAAGAATTATGTCAAACTTCGGTAAATGAGAAAACATAAAGCTATGTAAAAAATATTACGTTAAATATTACTAATATTGCTAATTTATTTCCTAGACGCAATACGACGAAGCGAAAGAATTTCGTAAACAGCTCGACTTCAAATTGAAAGAACTTCAAAAAATAGAAGACGATAAAGCTCGTGAAAAGTTATTGAAAGGTAAATATACGATAGTTAATTAAGTCATTATTCTGATTTGTATATTCGTTTCATCCTAGATATAAAAGTCAGAGTATGATCTAAATTTAATGATATTTCAACATTATTAAGATATTTTTAGACAATCCTCCTGGAGATGAGACTTTTTTGCACTACATGGGTTTTCATATTTTGAAAAATTTACTCGTGAATATCGATAGCATCCATCTGAGATATGAAGACCGCGTAACATTCCCAAATCAGCCGTATTCTGTTGGACTAACTCTCAATAACATCAATCTCATGAATAGCACTGAAACTAAATATGTAGTTTTAAAGGTAAATTCTGTAAAGATACAGTTCTGTAATTTTCTTATGATTTTCTTATCGGTATCATAAAATAAGTTTTTCGTTGTTTTTTGTACTTGTGTTAAGTTTATTGTGTGAAAATTTGGAGTCGATTGGTGTAAAACTGTCGGAGATATAGAATTTTAAGTCTTCACCTCTCTGGTCTGGTTTCGTCTTTCTTTGAAACTTTTAAACGCGTTTTCACACACTTAGCTTTTTCAGGGTCGGTGTCCTCTCTAGCTCAAAATCTACTGCACCGATCCATTTGAAATTTTACACACTCTTTCCTTACATAAATGCCGAGGTAACGCTGTCGAGTTTTTTTTTTTTGCGGAAACTTATCAACTAATGAAATCATTTTGGTTTCTTGATTTCAAATAATCCAGTGATGAGTTATGAGGGACATCAGCGGAGATTCGCTGTCAATGGCTCATTTTTTGATATTTATTTATTATTAAAATTTCACAACGTGTTCTTTAAATGTCATTTTATCATGTAGGAATTATAGAAATTACTACATATTAACAGTGTCGTCAAATAACATTATGTACTATATCATTACAGATAGTGGATATGTCATGCCTCTGCATCTATTGGAACACAGACAGTCAAGAAATGGCTCAGTTAGAAAAAGAAAAGCAAATAAATGCACTAAAAAATGGCATTGCAACGAAGAAAGGCACACCAAAAGGCTACCAATATTGTAAGAAAAATGATGAGATATTTTATTTGTAATCACTGCTGCCATCTATTTTCAACTAAAGTACTGTCACGCCTGAAAATACGAAAATTATCTTACTCATATATATCCTGGAGGCGAACCCTAAATTTGTTAATATTTTTTTCAGTATTTGGTCCAGTAAACGCAGTAATGAACATGACTATAATTACAAAACCGGAACTAACGAATCCACCATATAGTTTACCACGAATGAATAATGTGATAAAACTGGAAGTGATGCTGGTACATATAACACAAACGCAGTATAACTATATGATAAAACTAATTGAATCTATGGGTAGAATGCAGAAAGGTTTGAGTCTTGGATGGTGATAATTTGTTTTTTAAATATCATTAGAAATATTAATGAAAGATTTTGAACAGGAGAGAAATATCGTAAATACCGTCCCTTCGTGAATGAATACCGAGGCCACTACAAAAAGTGGTGGATATTCGCTTACGAATGCATTTTAAATGAGGAAGTTATTCGTATTAGGAATAATTGGAGTTGGGAACATATGAAAAATCACATAGACCTGTCAAAAGATTACAAAAGACTGTATAAAGAAAAACTTATTCGTGAAAAAAGTGTTTCTAAAAAAGTTTTGAAAGATTTAGAAAAACATGAGATTTATTTTGAATTAGAAAATATTATTGTATTACGTAATCAAGTGGAAAGTCAGGTAAGATAATTAAATGGAGAATAATTTCTATAAAACTGTATCATATATTGATAAAGTGGGTTACTAGAACCGGAAATGTACAATTATTTCTTAATAACCTCTTATATTTTGAGATATAGTAACAATTAAAGAGATATAACGCTATGAGAAATTCCAATGCATCGTACGTCACGACCACAGCTCACAGATTCTTTCTATGACGCATTATGCATAGCTAAAACATACAGCAAAACTGTAATATAAATTGTATATAAATATAACTCTGGCAACTTTTGGATATTTAAAAAAATAAAAGCACTAATATATATTTTATTCAAATATTAAAATACGACCCTAAAGAAATGAGTTTACTAGCCCATTAACTAGTAAACGACATCTCCTTCCCCTCTACTACAAGAGAAATGTAAAAGAGATGCAGACTGATACGTCACAGCGCTAGCAGCTGTATCGGCAACCCATAAAGTTTTCATATAATATCGTGGTATACAATGATAATTAATTAATTAAATTCAATTGAGTAGTTAAAACAAATTAATAAATTTTAAGCAATGAAACCAACTTTTCCGTTAATTTATGAAGATTTAATATAGTAAAATAGTTAATATGTTTTTACTACATTCTTCCGTCTTAAATCCTAAAATTACATATCATTGTGCTTAATTACATACTATCTAAACATTCTCACTCTTAAAAATACAAACAAAACAGACAAATTTAAACACCTGCTGGTTCTCTCTCTTCCGTTTTTACTCTGCCATTCCTTCTCTTTCCTCACTCCTTCTCTCTATATCTGCCATCCACCTCTTCCCTTTAATAACTGCACAATCTTCTTTTCAATATTTACTCTTCTCTCACATGCATACTTAAATTTTTTTACTATCAGACGTATTCAATAACAAAATCCAATATAAGAATTACCTACCACAGGTATCGGTAGAAGCTGAACAAGCCAAGCTAGCTAGGCAAGATTCGATGAGAACTTCTTATTCGAATCGTTTGTTTGCTTACGTAGGCACTTCTTTGCGTAAAGATACAGATCGAAATCAAACGTTTAAAATAGGTAAGATACTTGGATAATTCAAAAGAAAACTTAGGCTATTATATTTTACTGTTCTGACAATTTCCAGGAAAAAATGTGGGGACTATATCAAAGAAAGAAAGAGATCAGCTTTATGAAAATGTAGGATTTAATGAAAATATTAAAGAAGGTATCCCAGTAGAATATGTTGACATTGTTATCCAAATGGAGCTGCAACGTTTTGAGCTGAAGGTATATTTTTTTTTTATTTATTTACTTATTTGCCTTGACTTTCTTTCGTCATAGCCACCATCAAACATTTTTTATACATCTTTTATAATTTATAATTCAATTTTACAAATTTATAAATATTTCAATAATTCACTAATTAATTTTGAATCACTTAACAAAAATTTAGTATTAACAGGAAAAGTTTTAATCACATCTAATATATCACTATTCAATTTTGATCTTTCTCAACTATAATTTATGCATTCAAATATAATATGATCCAAAGTTCCTTCTTCACCACATTGACATCTATCGTCAGATATAATTTTAATTTTGTACAGGTGAGCTGGAGTTTTGCAATGATTACTTTTGATTCTGATTATAGTTGATATAATTTTGCGGGACTCATTTCTAAACCATTTCTTCTTACTTAAATTTGGATGTAACATATAAGAATCTCTTCCTTTTAACTGACTTTTGTTAATGAAATCTTGGTTTCTCAAATTGAAGTTTAATTTTTTGATTATATTAAAAATTTCATATGAAGGTAATTTCACTTTCATCTCAATTTCTAAATTTATTGATTCCTTTGTCAATTTATCCGCAATTTCGTTTCCTCTTATTCCACAATGTTCTGGTATTCACATAAACTTTATGGTATTATTCTTATTTATTATATTGAAGTACATGTCCTTAATTTTGCATGTCAAAATGTCATTATTTGATTAGTTATCATTAGAATTAAATTTTTTTAAAACACTTAAAGAATCCGTTATTATTATAATTTTATTATTGTTGATATTTTCATTAATTTCCAATGCTTTTAATAATGCTAATTTGCTGAAGGTATAAATATCGTACTTTATAACTAACTTTATCAATATTGTAACGATTTATTGCTACGATATATTGCTACGATATATTGTCACGATATATTGTTACGATATATTCTTACGACGCTTGCGACAGGGGTACAAGCTAGTTCAATTATAATTTCACATTTTTAGATAGCGGACAATTACAATAGAGAAATAATATCTTTGGACATAACTTCGGTTGCTTGTACCATCAATCAAAGAAAGACTGAAAATGGATTTATGTAAGTATACTATAACTCTCTGCAACATCTTCATCAGCATAGGTAAAGAATCTGACACTTTTCAAATATTTCAGGATTTTATTTAATATTAACGATCTAGTACTATTTGGCTTGGAACAAAATGAGTACAGACCAATGATTCTGATGGCCAGGAAAATTATAACGGAAATGAAATTATTTGAATTTATGTATGAAAGAAATCCTGTGGATAAACTATGTGACCACCGATTTATAATTGTTATAGGGAATCCTTTGCAAATTTTATACGATAAAAAAACTGTGGAACAACTTTCAGCAGTTTTTAACCTGTTAAAAGATGACAATAAATCTGCGACATCAAGCCAGAAGTAAGTAATGTTTCAACAAACAAACAATCTTTAACATTTTTACAATCGTGACCTATTTCGGAATATGATTGTAGGGCAGATGACGAAGATACTCAAACGTATGAAATAAATGAGCGGAGTGCTACGGGAATGGAATTTGTCTTATCGGGACATTCTTACACTGAACTAAGCATCGATATAATAGCCCCTTTCTTCATCATACCATTCAACGGGTTTAATATAGGGTTAGTTTGACAATTGGGTAATTTCTTTAATTTCTTTAATGTCTTCATGACTTTTAATTGCAACTACACTTGTTAAATAAAACTTATTATTAACGCAATGTCACGATAAAATGTACCGTCTATGGTATAAAACTGTATTATATAAAGAAGAATATATTACTAATTACTTAAGGAGGTACAGGACGTATCGTCAATGCAAAAAGTTTATCTCTCAATAATACGAAATGCAAAATACGAAGTACATGAGGGACGAGCAAATATTGGGACTGTACCTTTGAAAACGAATTTTTCAATTCCCTATTAAACTGCTTTTTGCTAGTTAAAATGATTTTTTTATGCATATAATAGTTTAATAAATGAAAAATTAACTATAATTAATATCAAATTTATATTAATTCAATTTAAATACAAATTAAATATTTTGAAAAAGAAATAATAAATTTTGCAACGCTGCAAATTTACGTGTGCTGGCGCATGCGTGATTTGGTTCTTTGACCAATAAATTGCTATATTTTATATAACATTTATTCCGATTTTGAATTTCCCGCACAAATTGGCATTTGCAACGTTGCCAACTTACAACCTACATTTACTGTTTCTTAAAGGTTTTATTTAAATATTTTCGTATCCTTATCCTTTTGATAATTTTCTGTTTGCAATAGTTACAGAAAAGATTCTTTTACATACACCTAGTTTTTGAAAGCCGTGTCACCATTTTTTTATAGTTAATATAGTTTTTATATTATGTGGTGAAATTGAGCTAAAAATTATGATTTGTATGGAAAATTACTATTTTTAATCACGTATAAAAGGAAAACTATGAACCGTAGGTCTCTAAAATTTTGATACAGCATGTATTTTAACTATTTGTATCGACCCTCCAAATTTCACAACGTTTTCATCATTTACGTTAACGTCCTGTACCTCCTTAATAATAGAGTTTTCTACTTACTGGAGTTGCTACAACCAATTCCAAGGTTCATTTTTTCATGATATAAAGAAAGTTGTAACGCAATGAAATTTTAAACTTGCTGATTTGCTCTAAACTAATTTTAAGATTCATTTTCTACCTGGGGAATCAGTTGTCAATAACTTAAGTAAAGATCATTTCATTTAATGTTATTTTTCCATTTAACAGAGCACCATCTACATTGATCATTGACACAGGCCGAGTTCTTATCAGCAGTAAACCAAGAATCAACAAAAGCGTTGCAGATATGTATGCCAAAAAATTCAACAAAGCAAAAATATTAGAAATAGTAATGGAGCAATCGTACGATGAGTATTGTATAGCAATCAGTCAAATACAGGTAAAACATTTTACCAAACAGGTAAATAATATACTGGTATATTTTTGAATGAATTGAATCTGGTGAGTGTGCTGGGTGTTTCAGGTTATGTTGGCTATGAACCAAGAACAGTGGATAGATATTATTCTCGAACCACGAGTAACGCCATTGCATATTGTTGAACCTATTTATATTGATATTGTCATCCAAAAATGCAGGATTGTTGACGATACCCGCCTCCCTATAATGAAGTTGGTATCATATATATGTAGAATTAAAAAGACATTTTGTCAATCAAAATTCAAGAGAGAATTATTTAAGAATCGTTATGCTTTTATACCATATTGGAAATTCATTCCACTTAAAATTATTCCTAATCCGGGTAACACATAACTCTTTTCCTAAGCAATTACCATTAACCAAATAAATCTAGTTGTTATATTTAGACATTAGTCTGACCCTCATTAAACTTTAGTATTTTTAATAATGTGTCTAAATGCTGTAATTCTTACATGCGACGCATGTGCATATATATACACAGGGTGTCCCAATATTCAACGATAAGCGGGCACCAGTCGGTGGGTGGTCCTGCTCATGACTACATAAGAAAAAAAGAAAACAAAAATTTAACTCATTTTGTTTAGGAATTAGAAAAAATAAATTTTTTTTTCGAAAATTGAAACACTTTAAGATATTTTTAACTACCATGACCACAATTTTTGAAATATTTCTAATTTTTTTTTGTATTGGCAACCTAAATAGCACTGCTATCCACCACAACCATTAAAAATCCCAGAATGCCAGTAGTTTTTACACAAAAATCAATCGAAATTATTTTTTTTCCTAAATTTTTTAAAGATTTTTACTTTCAATCCACTTTAACTCATCGTGGTGTAAGAATATTTTACGATAAGCGGGACCTCTGGTGCCCGCTTATCGTTGAATATTGGGACACCCTGTATATATGCTCTAAGTTCAAACTATAATAATTTGTATTTGTTTTTTGTTGCAACCGCTAGTAATTTTTACATTCTAAGAACTACGTCTTTAATTTACATGACTTTATTTTTCAGAGTGAATGTAAATATGAAAAAATTAACTATAAACATTTGTGATACAAGAATTATAGAATTATATCGGTTATCGCAAACACTTTTACCAGAAAGTAAGGAAAAAATTATCATCAATGAATTAAAGAACCGGAAAGAAACATTGGCAAACAAAGTAGCTGTAAGAGTCTAATATTTCAGACGTCCGCATGCATTTGTCATAGATTCCCTCATATCTTCATAGAATGCTTAACTTTATGTGTTTTGTCTTAGATTCAACCAGTAATAAAAAGATCTACGAAACAAGAAGATGAGAAGAAACTTATTCCGCGCGCCCAAAAAATTAAGATGGTGAAATATAGCATGCTCATCCCACTAAAACTTAATTTTGTTATGAAAGGTAGCAATTGATTTAAAAATTACATATAGTCAGTCACCTTTATAACTTTATTTATTATTTAATATTAAATAGCTCAAATTACGAGAGTTTGGCGGTGAATCATGCTTAACACTGAGTCTAAATAACACTTGTCAGTAATTTGCTTGAAAGGTATTTTATCCCTGCTTTATCAACACACGAAATTCAGATTTTTCCACTGTAATGGGCTTATGTCCTATGTCTTAATTTCTATAAAAGTGTACTATGTGTTGATAAAGTTGGCTACCAAAACCTCAAATGTTCAATTATTTTTTAATAACTTCTAATATGTTAGAAGATATTAACAATTAAAAAAGTTATTTTTTCTCTTAAATTATTAAAGGGATTCAATGTTGTAGAACACTCCAAGACATGTAACTTCACGTCCGTTATGTTGTTATCCTTTTATACAACAGAGCGTAAAAGAGATAGCATATTCTTGACAAAACTCTGACAAGTTTATATGTTACCAACCTTACAGCTCATAAATCTCTGCTATATGTATTTATATATCAAAATATGAAATATTATTTACAGCTATTTTGAGGAACAATCAAATTTCAATATTATGTCTGCCTTAGCAGGGTTAAATAAAATAAAAACTTGTTATTCTTTGGTAATGGGCTTGTGTCCTATGTCTTAATTTCTATAAAAGTGTACTATATATTGATAAAGTGGGTTACTAGAACCTCAAATGTTCAATTATTTTTTAATAACTCCTTATATGTTAAGAGATATTAACAGTTAAAATAGTCATTTTGTCTCTTTAATTATTAAAGGGATTCAACGTTGTACACATTCCAAATGCATGTGACATCACAATCCTTGTGTAAGGCTATCAACCTTACAGCTCATAAATCTCTGCTATATGTATTTATATATTAAAATATCAAATACTATTTACAGCTATTTCAAGGAAGAATAAAATTTCAATATTATTTCTGCCGTAACAGAGTTAAATAAAATAAAAACTTATTATTCTTTGACTTGACTTGATTATTTTGACTACCAACAGTTACAAAACATTACCACAGCACTGACCTAATCAACAAATAACTGACATATCCCACTCATAAATATGGCGCTAAAACTACAATTCGAATTTTTAATTGCTATATCTCCGTCAACATTTAGATATTTAATAAAATAGACACGCCAATACACATTTATTAACATCAATTTCAATCAACAATTGAAAAACCTACCACTAAAAAATGAGGACACAAGCCCGTTTCTAAACTAATGGTTGGAATGTCATGAATTTTTGACACATATTGTTTGAAGGTTGGTACTATAGATTTCTCAATATTGGCACTATATATGTCTCATACGAACTTAGATATATATGGATATATGTATATAGAACTAAAACATGAAAAGAGCTACATATATTCTTATACATGTGTTATACTATTCTTGCGACTAAAGAATAAAATTCAAACTTAATTAATTTTTCAGAAGTATTGATAGCACTTTATCACGAGTCGGCTAGAGATGAGGATGCATATATTTACCTGCGACGGACGACAAGTCGGCCAGAGTTTAGGAATAAAGTGCTGTCATTCCAAGTACTGACCTTGGAGATTAATGTTGTTAAAATGATCTTCGAAACCAATGTCGATTTAAAGTATTTTTTAATAACCATACCATTTTGTATTACATAGCAAAGTTATTTACCTGTAGAAATACTTTTCTTTTCTCAGACTAGGAGGTATAAGTCTCCAACATTATAGGGAAAAGAATATACGTATTATCAGTACTCCTATGTTAACAGAATCCAAGGAATATCTTATTACAGCAGCTCTAAGTCTGGTAATATTCAAATTCTATATAATAACTTAATAGACGTTGTAAGAAACATTTATATCAGCTCCTTACAGGAAATATTTGGGGAAATTCCTGTGAAGAAATCAATTTTTGTTGTAATCTTTCTCTTTCCAACATAATACAATTAAATGAAGATATAGTCGTTGTCTTTTTTATATTTGAAAATATTTATTTTAGGATAGATAAAATCACATTCATTTCACGTGTTTATCGTAGAAAAAGAGACGTAAGATATATCTGTCTCTGTTACACTTTAATAGTTTATTTGCAACTTCATTCCTTGATTTTTCCATTTGTAGTTCATATCACTGACATTTCCTTTGAACTACATAGTGATATCAAATGAATTGTTTCAACACTAAAAAATCATTCACATCTTCAATATGATGTGAAAGTGTCACCAACATGTTTTCTAGGCTCTTTTAATCCTTTTCGGCATTCATTTCTGTTAACAATCGTTTTCTTCCAATTTACAAGACATATTTTCGCTAGGATTTCCTTCGCTTGATCTTTCCTTGTTCATCCGAGTCTTCTCCTGTACACCCAGGGTTTCCTTGCTGAAGGATCTTAGCCATACTGTTTCGGTCCATTCTCTCTACTTATCGTACGCGTTCTTAGTAGGATTTTCGTTCTACTTTCGTCATAATATCTAGCTGATTTCTCGATATCTGCTATATATTTTCATATTTGTTCTTATTCTCCACTCATTTTTCGCAAAATTTTATAGCTGTTTAAATGTTTAAACCCAAATATTCCAATCTATATAGTACAATAGATTAACTTTATGTAGCAGAATATTTAGATAGAAAAACTATATAGCATTATAAATTAACAATTATATAACTAATTGTAATTGTATATATTATTTTAGCTAAACCAAAAATACCCAATTTTTGTGCGAAATAAATTGCCTCAGATTTGTTTCACGTTAAAAATATCCGAACTAAATATACTTCTTCATATGCAGGCGCTCCTGGAACTTGTAAAGGTATGTATGTTTGTATATTATGGTATGATTCTATCAGGCGTTTTGAGACGATCCTACGGTTCCCACACGCAAGACTTCGCCCTTTGTCATATTCACATATACACAAAACGTTTATCTGATATTTTATTTGGTGTACCCTCTCTACTAATAAAATACTGTAATGTTTGATCTTGAAACAAGAGAAGGAAGGAGTTTTGCCGCTTATATATAAAAAAAATTCTAAATGTAATTGCACTCATTTTTCTATAATGTATATAGGGGCGAAAGAGATGTAAACATTTTTAAGAAGTAGGTGTCACCGCCAATGTCTCAGTTATTTCAAATGCAACACGTATAGCTTATATATTTAAAGAAAACTTATAAATAGACAAATATACATAGAAAAATCGTACGACAATCGCAAGATAATCGTAACACATTCGTAATGTAGTCGTAATACAGTCTAGTGCTCGAACGTTTTTAAAACGCGGTTTAAACTATCAAAAATTTTACGCACATGTGATTTCTAGATTTTTATTTATAATCGTTGTTGTAAAATTATAGGTATTTAGTGATATCATGCGGTATTACCATAGCATATTCTATCGGACTAGAGAATCCACCGGATATCTTGGAGCTGCTATAGAAGTAAAATCTTCAAGCAGAAACTTTCCTAAAGTTATGTCCACCGTATTTGACATAGGTAACATTTTTATACATCATACATAATATTCTATTTCAGCAAATCTAATTCATGCATTGCGAACAAGATATAACAACGAATCGTCTAAATATTAATTACTTTAAATATGTAAATAGTTCCATTTTGTAAGTTGTTCTCTGACGTCATAAAAAGACAATGGGCTTGTGTCCTATGTCTCAATTTCTATGAAAGTGTTCTATATATTGATAAAGTTGGTTACTAGAACCTCAAATGTTCAATTATTTTTTAATAACTCCTTATATGTTAAGAGATATTAACAATTTAAATAGTCATTTTGTCTCTTTAATTATTAAAGGGATTCAACGTTGTACACATTCCAAGTGCATGTGACATCACAATCCTTGTGTAAGGTTACCAACCTTACAGATCATAAATCTCTGCTATATGTATTTATATATCAAAATATTAAATATTATTTACAGCTATTTCAAGAAACAATCAAATTTCAATATTATGTCTGCCTTAGCAGGGTTAAATAGAATAAAAGAACTTATTATTCTTTAATTTGACTTGATTATTTCGACTACCAACAGCTACAAAACATTACCACAGCACTGACCTACTCAACAAATAACTGACGTTAAAATGCATTTCACGTCATATAAATATGGTCGACCATTTCTAGCGCTAAAACTACAATTCAAACTTTTAATTGCTATATCTCCGTCAATATTTAGATATTTAATAAAATAGACACACCAATACACATTTATTAACATCAATTTCAATAAACAATAAAAAAATCGACCACTAAAAAATGAGGACACAAGTCCATTGTGACATTAAAGTTTTATGTATTATTAGTTTCAGAGCCTGCAGAACCCGTGCTCACTGATATTTACTTTATAATAATTCTTGATTTGGATAAGATTCGTGTAGAGATGGAGGATGAAAATAGAAAGTTGGCATATTTCTTATTATCTGGAATGTCGACGACAATTCGACAAACAAATGTATCTCAGAGAGTTGTGTCGATATTAAAAAATATCAGCATAATAGACTGTAATCCAAAAACCATTTATAGAGAAGTGAGTTAGTTTTTACTTTATTCAATAAGTTCGTGAGATGATATATAGATGGAGACGCTATTGTTTTAGATAGTACCAACCTTCAAACGATACGTGTCAAAACTTCATAACATTCCCACTATTAGTTTACGAGATGTAGTGATTTTCGTGACGCTACTTTTGTAATTTTCAAAACAATGGAAAAATTTAAATTTTGAATGTTGATAAAGCATTAGATTTTATATGGATATTGAGTGATATATTATTAAATATATATAGATGTGTTTAGAAGAAAAATATATTACCCCTCCCCTCTCCCCTCCACGTTTCCAGTGACACGTCTTGTCGACTTGTATTATTTAGTCTTATTTCACATTATTTTCTATTTTGAATTTTAAATTTAAATTAAACATTACATCACGAAGCTTATGACTACCCCCCCCCCCTTTGTCACTTCTTGTCACACTTTGAAAAACCCCTCCCATTCTTTCAGTTGTGCCTCCTCTTTTTCTATTCTTTATAACCTTCTCATTACCTCTTCTTCCGTCATTTCGTTCCTTTTATAATAAACATTTCTCTTTCTCTCTCCCTCTGTACCGCCTTCCTTCTTAATCCCTTTCCTTAAAATGAAAAATATGTCTTCTTTTTATAAACTATGTCGTTAACTCTTTTATGTTTAAGATACTGTGTCTAGAGGGCTCTGATGCACTTCGATGTGAAGTAGTTCAGAACTATTTGGCATCGGATAACAAAAGGGATGATAACTTAGCAATAGTTGCAGGAATTGGTTGCATTAAGATAGTTTTTTTGAACTGGTTCATTAACACATTAATTGTAAGTATTTCTAACAAAACGTGGTGCGATAAGAATTGCTATTATATAGCGAACAATCACTGAATTTATAAATTTTTTTTATATTTATTTACTTATTTGCCTTGACTTTTTTTCGTCATAGCCACCATCAAACATTTTTTATACATCTTTTATAATTCAATTTTACAAATTTCTAAATATTTCAATAATTCACTAATTAATTTTGAATCACTTAACAAAAATTTAGTTTTAATCACATCTAATATATAATTATTCAATTTTAATCTTTCTAAACTATAATTTATGCATTCAAATATAATATGATCCAAAGTTCCTTCTTCACCACATTGACATCTATCGTCAGATTTAATATTAATTTTGTACAGGTGACCTGGAGTTTTGCAATGATTACTTTTGATTCTGATTATAGTTGATATGATTTTGCAGGACTCATTTCTAAACCATCTCTTCTTAATTAAATTTGGATGTAACATATAATAATCTCTTCCTTTTAACTGACTTTTGTTAATGAAATCTGTGTTTCTCAAATTGAAGTTTAATTTTTTGATTATAATAAAAATTTCTAATTATAAATTTATTGATTCCTTTGCCAATTATTTCTTAATTTATATAAAACTGAACTATATATAGTTAACCTATGTATTAATTAACGTAGGTGTTATTATTATTTCAAAATATTTATTAGTTAAATTGAAAGCACTGGAAATATAATTATTTTCTTGTTCTAAACTTATTTTTATTTGTTTGAAAATAGATCACTAGGTTATATACTGTAAACGTGGTTTCTTTTTACAATCTGTCAGTAACGTGATGAAACTAAGTAAGTTAGTCTTCAGAGAGGTGAACTGATCAAAAGAAAGAAGTAGTTAGTTACTTACTTACTGACTGTTAAACTGAATTTGAAGTGTAGCCTATATAAAACAGGTCATAAATAGTAGATTCCAAGGATTTTGGGTATTATACGAAAGACTTAAAACTCTATATCTCCGACAGTTTTACTCCAATCGACTTCAAATTTTCACACAATAAACTTAATATGTTGTACATTAATATAAATAGATAAAATGAAACCTTACCGCCTTATTTAAATGGTCTTCGACAATTAATGAAATCAGAAAACCCATTAAATAATATAAGTAAATACGATGAGCAAGTTAAATTAAAGCTAACATTCACTTTTAGGATTTTGTAAATAATTTCGAAACTGCTGCGTATGCCATTAAACAAAAAGCAATGGAAACTGTAAAAGAAGTTGTTGATAATGTGACAAGAATCAATACGTCAGAACGGATAAGACTTGACATTAAGATAAATGCACCAATAGTAACAATACCATTAGATTCAAAGAGCCTTATTGTCTTCGTGATTGATTTCGGATTTATCACAATAGAAAACGATTTTGTTGTTTATAGTGTTGAAGTAAGTATTGTGATATATGTATTAGGAATTGTTTTTAATTTAGAAGGAGAGTTTGTTGAGACATAGTTGTACAACACGTCCACACTAGTGTGACATGCAACTCAATACGTCATATTTCAAACGAATTTCTTCAACCTAATTTAGAAAAAAACACAGTTTAACAAGGGTCTTTTGTACTCGACCCTTTTATTCGAGATAACATTCAAAACCGTAATTCCTTTAGATGTTCCGACTTAGAATTGAAACATTTTTATTTCATAAAGATAATAACTAGAAAATAGCAAAATTCGATTTCAGAGCATGGATTATGGAAATGCAATAATAGAAGAATCATATATGCATATCTTACAAATGAAAGTAACTCGAACAATTTACAATGAAGATTTTAAGAAAGAAGAAGAAGTCGTTATTATACATCCAACTAGCTGTCATTTAGAGATCAAAAGAAATTTATCTGCTTTATGGTACAATTGGATTCCAAATCTCTCAATTACATGCAAAATGGCAGGTTTTAGGGTAAGTAAATATTTATAGAAAATAATATTGTTTAAATTATGAGCTTCGGACAAATTCATATAATGTTTAGATAGTACCAACCTTCAAACGATATGTGACAATTAATTTACCAGTTACAGTAGTTTTAGTAACGCTACTTTTGTAATATTCAAAACAATGGAAATCTCTGAAATTCGTGTGTTGATAAAGTATCCTATTTTAATGCCTATTATTTATATATACTTGTACCATATATTTGTTTTGGATAAGCATATAAATTTTAATTTTTATATCTATATTTATTAATATTTAAGTAAAGCACCTCCTGTAGCTTCGGCATACTTTGATTTTCAGATACATATTAGCGAAGCTGATTTTCACGCTTTGATTGATGTCAAAGAAAGAAATATGAAAGAAGGAATTGGAGACATAAAGAAAGACCCATCTTCAGTTCGAACTCTAAAACGAGGTACATTTTTCTTATACTCCTACCGCCTTACAAATAAACCTTTTATAAAACTTACTACAGTTTACCCCCGTCACAATGCGACATCTTTTTGGCGTGTATAATTTGAATCCAATAAAATAATTCGTAATTACACTTCATATTTATCTCTATTTTTAAATTGAAATAATAAACTGGCACAATAATAAAATAGTTTTTCAATTTATCCAAATAAAAAATATTTTCAATTTATGCGTTATTTGACAAACATTTTTTCAAAATTTGGGATTTTTTTTTTCGATTCGTAAATAAGTTACCAAGGTTAGCCTATATACAAAATTTCAACTTTCTAGCACAATTTTTACTCTCGGCAAATACTGCCCCCGTGCCCCCAAATAAAATTTTGAAATTTCGAATTTTTTTTTATTAATAATATACTTAATTATTCTAGAATCCAGAATATGAACTTTCTCCAAAGTTCCCTACCGGGCTCCCGAATTTCTTCAACCCTCCCTTTTTCAATTTTTGAATTTATAATTTTTGAAAAATGTCAGCATTTATGAATACCTTAATACACATGCAAAATTTCTATGACTATGACTATGACAAAAACTATGACGAAAGAAAGTCAAGGCAAATAAGTGAATAAATATAAAAAAAAATAATACACATGCAAAATTTCAACTTTCTATCTTTTACGAATTAAAAGTAATACAGCAAAAAAGGGCTCACTTTTTTTCCAGTTTTTCCAAAGTTACGGGTTTCCAGGAAATTCAGGGAAAAATACGGGGACGCCAAATGTCTTAGAATTTTTTTTCTCTTCGAAATAGGCAGTTTTCAAAAACATTGACGGAGCCGTTTTCGCACTGCCATACAAAATTCACTACCAAACATATAAGAATATAAGATCATAAATATACACCTGGGACATTATATAAAACTTACTTATACCAGGTATAAACGGATTGTGACGGGCTTTATACATGGTATAAATTTGATAACAGGTTTATTTGTAATGCGGCTATATTGTTTTTGTTAGACTATGAAATAGAGTTACGTATTTTCTTTGTATTGCCTCTATGTAATAACAAAATTGTCTTAAGAAACTTGTGTCTTGAGAGAGAGAGAGATGCTGCCGTTATAATATTAAAAAAATCTTGAAAGTATTTATTAGTCATTGAAAAGGTTTTTATGATTCCAATAATTCAAAAAGAAGCTACACTTTCTTTTTAAAAAGCAATAATAGAATAAAACATAGCGTTGAATACTAAGTAATAGAGAAAGGTAACTTCTCCTTTCATTTTAACCTTTTGTGAACTTTTTTTTATAGAGTTTAACAATTGTTCTCTAACTGGCCGAGATAGTTAGGTCGTAAACTCTTACGTAACAATTTATGCTTGTGTCAGTGATAGATTCCCGAGTTAGAATAAATTTATTTAATTTATCCAACAGCTTTATTAAAACGTAACTGTTGAAGTCACAGTGATATAATAAAAAAAGAAAAGTATAATAATTTATATGGTTGTAGATTTTCATAGAAGCTCTCATGATTGGACCAGAAGGAGCACAGTAGCCGGGGCCACAGTAGCTACAACAATGCATGCAGCTTCCACATTTCTTAAGTCAAGAGATAACAATCGATCATTTATAAAAGGAAATAACATAAAAATTAAATTAGTTTTTGATCTGGACCATTTCTGCATTGATTTATATAACTCGGTAAGTAATTTAGGTATAGACCGCTTGAGGAATTCTAGCAGATTATAGTGTAAATACGCTTGCGATTTGGATTGCGAATACGATTAAATACACTTGCAGTGTGCGACAGGCCTAAGACTCTTTTTATGGAAATTAATTTTATTAATTCTAACAGACGAGAAATAATTATAATAGATAATTAAAGTAATAATAAAAATAAAAACTAAAATTATAAACTATTAATAAAAGTCTATTGTTACTGTATAACTACCGCAAGTTATAATGGGCTTGTGTCCTCATTTTTTAGTGGTCGATTTTTCAATTGTTGATTGAAATTGATGTTAATAAATGTGTATTGGCGTGTCTATTTTATTAAATATTTAAATGTTGACGGGGATATAGCAATTAAAAGTTTGAATTGTTGTTTTAGCGCTAGAAATGGTCGGCCATATTTGTATGACGTGAAATGCATTTTAACGTCAGTTATTTGTTGAGTAGGTCAGTGCTGTGGTAATGTTTCGTAGCTGTTGGTTGTCAAATCAAAGAATAATAAGTTTTTATTTTATTTAACCCTGTTATGGCAGACATAATATTGAAATTTTATTGTTCCTTGAAATAGCTGTAAATAATATTTGATATTTTGATATATAAATACATATAGCAGAGATTTATGAGCTGTAAGGTTGGTAACCTTAGACAAGGATTGTAATGTCACATGCACTTGGAATGTGTACAACGTTGAATTCATTTAATAATTAAAGAGACAAAATGACTTTTTTAATTGTTAATATCTCTGAACATATAAGGAGTTATTAAAAAATAATTGAACATTTGAGGTTCTAGTAACCCACTTTATCAATATATAGTACACTTTTATAGAAATTAAGACATAGGACACAAGCCCATTCATGATAGAACAATACAATGGAGCATGTGATCTGTTATGAAGCTATATCTATTGCACAAAACATTAAATGAACTTGTAAAAATGAGGACAAAAACTTAAATACAAAGTTAATAGAACGACTAAATATAAATTAGATAAAATTCAAGCTATCATTAAAGAACATCTTATTTACCGTGTAATAATTTAATTATTCATTTTACACATTCATTTTTAGCCAAACAAGGAGTTGACGCACATTAAGAAAAATCGTACAGCTCGCCTTAAACTTGAAAAACTTAAAATTAAATTTGAACAGCAATCGGACGAGTCCATAATTGCGGGACTACTTTTAGACGATTTAACTTTAGACGACTTAAGAGTTTACGCAAAAAGGCATATATCCAGGTAATTATTATGAAGCAAGACACTTATCAGCATGGAAGTCATTTTTGCTGTTTAGTGGATTTTGAAATCATTGTTTTTAATACAGTTCAAGCAAAGCAATTGTAGAGATAACATCAGTTGCAGAAGTTGAACAAACCGAGACAAGGCCAACAATGTTTTCTTAAGACAATTTGCCGCCATTTTCTTATATTCCAAAGGCATATTAGTTTTTCAGTAAAGCTGACAGTTCATTTATTTTGTAGATACCTGGGTCGAGTAGTTCGTGGTGAACAAAAGTGTCTGCTCACCGCAGAGTTAAGAACCAAAGGGGATACCGTATTTCGTAAGTGTGCATCTATGTTCACTTACAATTATCATTCCACTTAAAATTAACTACACATAACTCTTACCCTAAACATGGTTAATTTTAGTCTGACCCACATTAAACCTTGGTATTTCTATTTATGGTCTTCTTCTAATTTCTTTTCAGTGTCCATTCAAATATATGAAATGTTCACAATTATAAATATAGAATTTTTTATGGTAATGACAAAGTTTTTCACCAAAGAACCAGATTATTATGCATTTGAAGAAGAAGAGAGTAATACTTCTTCTGCCGAAGCAGATAGTAATATTGGTTCAATAAGAAGACTTCAGGGAGATCTTAATGTAGCACATGGAAGCCCAAGGAAACAGAGCATAGTCATTGACTTTATATGTCATACGCCGGATATAGCTCTTCTGGACAATGCTGAAGATATTAATTGTCACAGCATTATTGTTAATGTAAGAACCTGATTTTAAGACTAGAGTTTACCCCAGTCGCAAACGACGACTGTCTTGTGTGTGATTTAAATTTCATTTCAAATTTTAATTCCATTTTTAAATTGAAATATTTACCTCGTTCTATATTTATTTTATATGTAACAACAAATAATTTTTCATGTAAACTGACCAAAAAAATATATTTTTTCAACTTGTTCATTATTTGACCAATTTTTTTTCAAAATTTGGGATATTTTAGCCCATATATGAAATTTCAACTTTCTTGGCCAATTTTTGGCCACCGTGCCCCAAATAAAATATTTGAATTTTGATTTTTTTTTTTAATATCGTATTTAATTATTACACAATCCAAAATTTGAGTTTTCTCAAAAGTTTCCTACTGTGCCCCCTAATTTTCTCAACGCCCCCTTTTCCAATTTTTCAATTTTAATTTTCATAAAATATCAACACCGTAATACACATACCAAATTTCAACTTTCTATCTTTTACGTAAATATTTTTTTAGTTTTTCCAAAATTATGGGTTTCCAGGAAATTCAGAAACGCCAAAGGTCTTAGAATTTTTTTCTCTGCGAAATAGCAAACTTGCCGTTTTTATTTTACTTCCATTTCTTTTATAGTCAGAAATTCAAAACCTGCGAACGAATACCCACACATACTATCACATATTTTCGATTACGGTGACCTACTGTAAGAAATGTAATTTCTTTACACATTTAAAATCTATTATATCTTAATAGAATATTAATATTTATTATATGTAGACAACTGTCACTTTCGACGCATGCGCATAGAGAACAAATACGAACATATACCTTTCTCTCTCGCACACATTTTGGACACACTTTTAATCTATAGGATCTCTAAGGTTTTTACCCTTTATATAATGTATAATTTATTTGAATGGGAAGATGAACTCAAAATCAATGTGATATCACAAGTCGCTCACAAATATTCGTGTTCGACATTCTGTTAGTAACGACAATAATAATTTATTTCTAGCTCTATATTATCGCCAATTTTCGAATATCTGGACCAAAGACATCGTTAACCGGAAAAATTTGTGACATTCACGTCTTCACGTGCGTCTACAACCCTCTGCACAGAGCTGAATCGATGTATTCACTTTTAAATAGCTTCTGCATAGATTTTATAGGGGGCGTTCCGACAGATGAAGGTGTTCATGTTGACATTATGTTCTCCAACGTCAAATTATCATTTACGCCAGGTTAATTAAATAATTAGGTGATATTTTTCAAAAAGATGTTAACACTCATTTTCTTATTGAAATCTTATTACATTACAGCTTCCATTAATATAATAAAGAAAGTGATTGAAAGGTTAACTCTGAAGGAGGAACCGGAAGTTGAAAAAATGGAGGAAGATCAATCAGACGCTTGGAATCAACAGACGTTTAAAGATACAGACTTTTGGTTTTTAACCCACAGTAAATATATTACAGTTACTTAAGTTTACACTGAAATATTTATTGAAGTAGAGGATCTACTACCTTAGAGTTATAGTATCCTATAACGCGGTTAATATCGCATATACCGTAGACACTTGGTTTGCTTTATCAACACACGAAATACAGATTTTTCCATTGCTTTCAAAATTATAAAAGTAGTGTCCTTAAAACTGCTATAGTTCATAAACTAATGGTCGAAATGACATAAAATTTTAACACATACTGTATAAAGGTTTTCTCAATAGTGTTGCTATCTATATGTCATCCTACTAATTGCCACTAAATCTGATAGCGTAATTTCAGTTTTGAGTTTACATTTTTTAAATTTTTTTTTATTAGGCTTTGGCTTATTCAACCTTCATCTTTATATTTTTTATTACATTTCATATAACTTCAACTTAAAATTAAACTTAAACTATTCTAGACCTTTCTATTTCCAAAAGTACCTTCTGCTTCTCTCTCTTCCTGTTCTAACACCTCCTTCCTTGTCATCGTTTCCAGCTTCTCCTTCCTTTTTGCCTGTACCTTTGTCTCTCACCTCTTTTCTTCCTTATCCTCTACCCACTATTCTTTCTTCCTTTCAGCCTTCATTTGATCTCTCCTGCGTTCCCAGTAAACATTTTGGAGTCACTTTGCCATCATATTGGAGATGCGTATGATTTTCTTGTCATGATAGAGTTCAGTTTCTCACAGTCGTTTATATGAAATATCTATTTTATCGACTATAAATGGTGAAACCACTCCACCTATCGGAATACAAGTTGATGCAGACTATAATTGAAGTGAAATAGTGATAGAAACGTTAAGAAACAAACACTTCACCAAATTGTTTACTGGGTTTTACCTCTATCACTCTGTTTAGACATAAATCCTCTGATTTTTCACTCCCTCATTCTAATTACTTCTGCCTCCATCTGTTCCCTTTCCTTCCCCTGTTCCTTTATGTGCTCCAGTGTATTCACCTGTGCTTTGCAAACACTGCACTTCCTTCCTCCTACTTCCATTTTCTTCGTTCCCCAAGGTAAATCTCGCTCTTTTTCAGGTCACTCTTCTTTCCCCACATATACTTCATTCCTTCAGTTACTAAACATTATTTCTATTTTTCTAGAAAGTTCTAATCATTCTTTAAAGAATGATATGTCTGATATACAATTAAACCAATTCTATGAAGCCCCGTCTGAAATGTGTCTGGCTCATTTTCCATCCATAGTCTTTGAAATCGATATTGGTATGGGTCACGTAGTTCAGCCAACGATTCTACTGGAAATTCACATACACATATGTGCTAGAAATTGGAGCTCTGCGGTAAGTAATTCGATCAAATTGGAAACAAATTGGGGGCGTAGTATACTCCATTGCAACAATTATATTATGTTTAATTTCTGTAGTTGTCCTGTACTTCAAATTTCTGTATTCAAATGAGTTACTTCAATAACATCTATGGAGTGTGGGAGCCTATTATTGAACCCGTTGAAATTTATAAAGAAAATAAAATTGTTTATAAACCGTTTAAAATGATAATTGAGGTTAGTATTATATGAATTTATAGCCACCTCATATGGTCAGTGTGACTCCAACATGCGACATCCAACATTTATATATTTTAATTGATAAGTTGATGTTCTTTAGACATGAGTAAATTTAATAAACTTTTACATAGTAAAAGCTACGTTTTTGATTGAAAAATAGGTTTATATACAGTTATATATTTTGACGTATCTATTCATTTTGATATACAACAGTTGATGAAAATATAACTATTTAAAATTTGAATTTTCCCGCTTTTGTTATCTCTGCGTGTGACGTCAGAGAAGTTTTAAGTAAACGGGATTGTTATTTTTTTTTCACAATAATCATAATATGAAACTTAGGGCCTTATTCTGTAACTTTTCAAAAAATCGACCTTATTTTTTCAGCGGTGGAAATAATTAATTTTTTCACCGCTCGTATAAAGTCGCTGTATTTGAAATATCTAAAGTGGTATTCTGTATGCAAAATTTTCCATCGCCTTTATAATATGCAGCGATGAAAAAGTATAGTGACGTATTTTAAGACGTCATCAATTTTAAAAATATTTGACCAATCACGGCATTCAGAATATTCAAATATTTAAAAATTCACACACTTGACAAGTACGAATACAAGTCAATTGACAAGCAACATAACCTTACTTTCTGATATATTTATATTTGTATATTCATATGACTATACTGTGTATTAAAAAATTTGTACTGAAATTCAAATTATAATTCGAATTGTTTGACAGTTCTAACAAATACAGAGATGGAAAATTTTAAAGTCACCGCTGAAGGCGACCTTATAACTTCGTCGATTCTTTTCCAGCGACAAAAATAAAATCGATGGAAATTTCTTACAGAATACCAAATAAAAATAATCGCTTTTGTGACGTCATTTTACAGCGATGAAATTTTTTCACCGGTGGAAATACTTTACAGAATAAGGCCCTTAATGGGATGCACAACCTAGTAGCACACAGATATTACTATTACACCTGTTGTATAAAAAAGATGACACTCCTAATTGAATATTTAAGGTCCTGATAGCTAACTTATCAATATATAGTACAATTATATTGAAATTAAATCATTATAAAAGTGTTGAGTGAATACATATTAACAACAAAGGATTCCAGGGCATTAAGTTACATGATACTTCACTTTGGAAGTGTTGTACAACAACTTGCAACAAATGTTGGATATCGCACTGATGAGGAAAATCTGCATTTTGTAAGATTTAATAAAATAAATTATTCATTTACAATTTTTATGTTACAGTTTGAAAGCAATATTGAGTCAAAATTTTCCGATGGAAATATAACGGGAAAATTAATAACAATAAGAACAACGCAAAATTTAGAATTATTGATAACTGGAAAATTCATAGAAGTAAGTAAATGAAAAATTGTTCTAGTTTAAATGCATCTTTAGAGTTCTTCATTTCCTTTACAAATATTCAATAATTTTATGTTATAAATTAGCTATTGAATGAGGTTTCCAGATCGTTATCAGTCGAGCTTTTGGATGATCCTTTGAAATATATGGAGAATGTATCCACGCCTTATATTATTAGGAACAATACAGGTGAGATCATGTTTCACGTTAAAAACAAAATATATTTGAGTATACTCATCAAATTTTACTTTAAGGAGGTATAGGACGTTAACGTAAATGATGAAAATGTTGTGAAATTTGGAGGGTCAATACAAATAGTAAAAATACATGCTGTCTCAAAATTTTAAAGAGCCTAGTTTTCTTTTTATACATGATTAAAAATAGTCATTTTCCTTACAAATCATAATTTTTAGCTCAATTATTTCACCACATAATATAACTTTTAACTATGAAAAAATGGTGTATATAAATTAATCTTTTCTGCAACTATTGCAAAAAGAAAATTATCAAATGGATACCTGTATACGAAAATATTTAAATAAAACCAGTAAGAAACAGTAAATATAGGTTATAAGTTGGCAACGTTGTAAATCCCAATTTGAGCGGGAAATTCAAAATCGGAATAAATATTTTATAAAATATAACAATTTATTTGTCAAAGAACAGCGTTGCCAAATTTATTATTCTTTTTCAAAATAATTAATTTGAATTTAAATTGAATTAATATAAATTTGATATTATTTATAAGTAATTTTTCATTTATTTAACTATTATATGCATAAAAAAATCATTTTAACAAGCAAATAGCAGTTTAATACGGAATTGAAAAATTCGTTTTCAAAGAAACAGTCCCAATATTTGCTCGTCCCTCATGTACTTCGTATTTTGCATTTCGTATTACCGAGAGATAAACTTTTTGCATTGACGGTACGTCCTGTACCTCCTTAAACCCACTACTAACACTTTATCTATTGTAGTATTTTTATTAATTTAATGTGTGTGTCGTTAGACTTTACATTCTGTCGTAACATTTTATTAGAAATATAAATGATTATGTTTCAGGGATGGTAATAACCTTGTTATTTGACAACACCGTCATGATTTTTCCGGGTCATGCCAAACTGAAACAAATGGAAATGGCTCCTGGGGCTGAAATAGGTCTGGGAGTTAAGAAAAAAGCTTCAGATATTCACATAATCAAGAATATGGCTACCGATGTTTCAGTGTTGACGGAAGAAAAATATATTAAAATATCGGTACCGTAAACTCATATTAATGCTATGAATATAAAGGGCCGTAGCTAGAATCGCATTTTGATTTATTAGTCAGTGAAATATGTTGCATTTTGTCCTCATGAAACCTTTTCTCTTCATGAAAATGTGTTAGACCTGGGTTTAAAACTTAATTTTAGTAGTGCCATCTTGAAGAAGTTGTAATCAGTTTCTTTTATTTATCTTGAAAATCATTACCCGACTAGAATCCTTTTTGGTTTTTTTTGTAAACCTAATGGGCTTGTGTCCTCATTTTTTAGTGGTCGATTTTTCAATTGTTGATTGAAATTGATGTTAATAAATGTGTATTGGCGTGTCTATTTTATTAAATATCTAAATGTTGACGGAGATATAGCAATTAAAAGTTTGAATTGTAGTTTTAGCGCTAGAAATGGTCGGCCATATTTGTATGACGTGAAATGTATTTTAACGTTAATTATTTGTTGAGTAGGTCAGTGCTATGGTAATGTTTTGCAGCTGTCGGTTGTCGAAATAATCAAGTCAAATCAAAGAATAATAAGTTTTTATTTTATTTAACCCTGTTAAGGCAGACATAATATTGAGATTTTATTGTTCCTTCAAATAGCTGTAAATAATATTTTATATTTTGATATATAAATACATGTAGCAGAGATTTATGAGCTGTAAAGTTGGTAACCTTACACAAGGATTGTGATGAATCCATTTAATAATTAAAGAGAAAAAATGACTTTTTTAATTGTTAATATCTCCTAACATACAAGGAGTTATTAAAAAAACAATTGGACATTTGAGGTTCTAGTAACCAACTTTATCAATATATAGTACAGCTTTAGAGAAATTAAGACATAGGACACAAGCCCATTGGGACCCAACTTGGATATCTCACTGACCAGCAAAAAAATTAATTTGCGCTCAAAAATTAATTATCTATATTTATTACCATAGGTAAATCTTTGCAAAACAATTTTGTACATTCCGGTGCATAAATGTGACATTAGGTATTTTTCCCTGAGATATAAATCTATTAGCAGAGACATCTGGGGATTAATTTCAGAAGTTCATCAGCAACGTGGTGGAACAATTGTTACTTTGCGTAGTACAGTTCAAGTAAGTAATAATTTAACTAATAATAAGACTTTAGCCACTACTTAAGAGCCATCCATGCAAGTGGGAGGGGACCAGAGAAATTGTGAGAAGATGACGTCATGGAATTTTAACATTTATGGTTATGAAGATACTATTGTAACGTAATTTCATCTATTGTAGATATACAATAACTTATTGGTGCCGATAGATGTGTACTACAAGTCCGCCCCTAGCAAAGGTACTCTGCAACATTTTGGGACCATTCAATCTGAATCAACATACGAACTATTGATTCCTGATGTCTACTCGGAATCTTGTGAAATGTACTTTAAACCACCAGATTATGAAATGAATGTTGAACCTTTTATCTGGAGGTACATTAAGGAGAAGGAAAAGCACTGCCCTTTAATAGAATTTCTATCGGCTAACGGAAAGTTAAAGTTTCTAATTAAGGTAGTTATTATTCTTACTTAAATGTTAAATTGTAGTCACAAAATCGTAGGCTTTCTTATTTTATTAATATTCTGTAGTCCCTCATAACGCTGTAAATGTGTTATGTGTAGTATGAAATAGTGTTATAAGAATATTTTAAATATATGTATATGAATATGTGCTAATTGCGGAAATTGAAACATATGTATTGTATTTTATTGTTTCTGCCTTTACGGCATTGGAACAACATATACATATAACATTTCCTTTACAAATTTTTAACATTTTTTAAATTCTCTTCTTTCTTTTCAATGTTCGTCTCCTTGTTATCTTCCTCCCCTGCCTCTTCCTTACTTCCACCACCTACCTGTCTATTTTCTTCTCTTCTTTTGTAATTGTTTTTCACGACTCTCCCTCTGCCTACAAAGTTTCTTATCCTTCTATCTTCTGTTTCTCCTTACCTCCGCCATTCCCCAGTAAACAATTTGGTGAAGTGTCCTGTTTTGTGACGTTTCTATCACTACTGCACTTCAATTATAGTTCGCATCAACTTTATTTTCATTTCTATTCCAACAGGTGTAGTGGTTTCGCCATTTGTAGCCGATAAGATAGACATTCCATATGAACGACTGTAAGAAACTGAACTGTAAATGAACTTTTTCATGACAAAAATATCATATGCTTCTTCAATATGATGGCAATAACTCTTCCAAGCTTAATTCACATTCCATTTTATCCTGACACCTATACTTAATGTGTTCTAATATTTCCTCTTCCTTCCAGCATATGCTGCATACTTTCTCTTCTACTGTTCCCCAATACCTATTGCCTCTCTCTTCATTCCTCAGCCTGACTCCAGCAATCATTTTCCCATCCCTTTACCTTTGTTTTCCAGGTACCGTGGCAATCACTTAGTCCATAACCTTCTGTATTTTGAATTGTATCTTCCTTCGAATAAATTGATAAATTGAATTTACGACAGATTTACCATGGCCCCTTTGTGTCTTTTGTAGGG
This sequence comes from Panorpa germanica, assembly GCA_963678705.1. Lineage (NCBI taxonomy): Eukaryota > Metazoa > Arthropoda > Insecta > Mecoptera > Panorpidae > Panorpa > Panorpa germanica. The sequence goes on along the minus strand of OY783223.1, from coordinate 4,043,551 downwards.
ACGGAAAAGAGACGATATTCTTTGAATATGTTTGGCCGGGGCCGGGGCCGGGGCCTGTGGCGTACCGCCTCTGGTAGCAGTATAACATATACTGATGACTAAACAATGAAAATCTTTTGCAGGTGTTGGTAGAGAGGAATAGCGTCAAATATGAGCATACGGCGCGTCATACTTCTCAAAGTCTGTACTACATCATAAGATTAACTACTCCAATAGTTTTACTTAACTACTTGCCCGTTAATCTCAGCATAATGCTATCCACCACTGTTTATACTCTGTTGCCCGGGGAAACAATCCAGCTCTGTACTTTGGAACCTTATACAACGTTCTATTGCCTAGTGGTGAGTACAAATTATATAAAGTAATTGCAAAGTATTTAGAATGAGACGATACGTGTTACTAAATGCATGCAATATTCATATTTGTATATCAATATCTTGCTTTTATTTTTAATTAATGTTAGAATTAAGATTTCTTTGTCTTAATTCATTTATATTTTATACCTAGTTGTTTTATATACACTGCTCTCTGTGGGCAAACGACAATATTTCTTATGTAAACATCCTTTGTTTATACGATTCACTTCTACTAGGGTTCGACACTACGCATTTGTTCCTAATTCATTCTTATCGCTTCAACACTCAAACCAACAGCACGCTTAACCTTTTGGTGCATATGCATAAAATAATAATTACACATTGTTCAGTATTGCATTTGTAGAAGCAAAACCTTTGTTTCGCATTTTATATAGATTCAATTGAACATGGAATATTTAATTTAACTGTGTTTACATCATATTCAATTATTTAAATATTTTATTGTTATATAGAACCTTCTCCGCCTAAGAGAAAGGAATTTTTGTTATATTGTTGTCTTCTTCCTTTGTACGTTGTACGTTGGATTAAATTTAGATTTTTTGTTAGTTTTAGTGTTAAGATATAGTTCTAAGATAGTAGTTGTAATTATAAATTCGTTCTTTAAAGTTTAAATATATGGTAAACAGCTTACATCCTTTATTTTATTCACTTATAAATCCCTACACCCCGATAGCGATTTATAGAATAAAATATAAATAATTAAAATACATAATAAATTTCGGGCTCGATTAATTTCTTACGCGAACGTCCCTTATAGAAAACTAAAGGGTTTTTTATAAAACTTAACACACATATTTATAACTTAAACCGCGAGTTACATTTACCTAGTGTCGTAACCCAGTAAACAATTTGGTGAAGTGCCCTATTTAGTGAAGTTTCTATCACTATTTCACTTCAATTATAGTTCGCATCAACTTTATCTTCATTTGTATTCCGATAGGTGGAGCAATTTCGCCATTTCTAGCCGATAAAGTAGACATTTTATATGAAAAAATGTGAGAAACTGAACTATAAATGAACTCTTTAATGACAAAAAAATCATGACGCATCTTCAATATGATGTCAAAGTGACTACAAAATGTTTACTGGGAACTAGTATTCTTATTAACTAAAGTATTTAATCAATTTATAAGTAATTCAATAGTGTAGTTTAAAATAAATGTAATCTAAAAAAGTTCTGATGTTTTGCTGTGTCTTTTGATATAAATAAAAAATTGCTATTAATTACTTAATAGCTAAAAGGTCCTTCATAATCAAATTGTGCGCCCACTAAGCTATTGAATGGAACTGAGCGACATTTGCCGTTCGAGAACTTGGATACCGCTGACAGATCGCAGATACGCCTTATCCAGCCTATAGATCTCTATAAGGTCCAAACTACACAACTAATACGTTTTCTAAAAATCAAATGTCATTTTCGAAATTATACAAAGATTAAAAATTTAATTCATTCAAAGCCCTACACTTTTATTATTTAATTAATTTATATTCCAGATTACCCACTTAGAACGCGAGTGGTGCGCCTATATGGACACCCCCGTCAAGGAAGACAGCATCGTATGTGATTTCAACGCACACGGAAGTTGTATAATGCTACACTTAAATTTAGGTCTCCAAATTACCAAAAATCAAGAAACCTGGTATATGAAATTGTACTGCCCCTATTGGTTGTACAATCAAACTAATATGACGCTATCGTATTTGGTAAATATTTTAATAAGTTCAAAACTTAGAAGAGACATTGAACCTTGGTATTTCTAAACCTAAAACTAAAATAATTGAATTTTTATTAAATTTCAAATTTCTAGAAATCTCCAAAGAAGGAAGGTTTTAAAGAATTGAATATGAAGGGGAAAGGAACTAAGGTAATCTTTTGGTAATTTTTTTACATAAATACCTTTAGTTTGTTCATTGAATGTTACTAAGTTACAGGTATTTTCGGAAGAAGATTATCCTTCAATAGTATTTCATCATTCAGATTTTAAAGGTCCATTATTATTTTCTTATAAAATCAAAAACTTTTTCACTGCAAGAATTATTTGTCTTCGAGTTAATAATAGCGAGTGGTCCCAAAAGTTTTCTATTGATCAGGTGGGTGATGTAGGGGTTGTGGAATGCAAGGGACTGGACAGGATCTATAAAGTAAGTCTAAGATGTTGGGTATGGATGGGTTAACACAGAAATAATAATAACAAATATTCAATAGGTGGGCGTAACAGTAACTTTGACCTTTAATAATTTATCGAAACAAGTGACTTTTAAACCCTACTACGTCATTATCAATGAATCCAAGATATTCTTTGAATGCCAAGAAGACAAAAACCGTAGTGATCCGTGGATTAAGGTCTGTATATAAGACAAGGATACTTAAGGAATACCAAACAAGCAAGAATGTTTGTCATCATATTGAAGATGCGCATGACTTTTTTGTCATGAAAGAGTTCATTTACAGTTTAGTTTCTCATAGTCGTTTATGTCTATTTTATCGGTTACAAATGGCAAAACCACTCCACATCTCAGAGTATAAATGAAGATAAAGTTGATGCGAACTATAATTGAAGTGAAACGTCACAATAAGGGACACTTCACCAAATTGTTTACTGGGAAACCAAAAATAGAAACAAATATTGCTTTTCTTTGGCAACAAAATGTGAAAATGGTTCACATTTTCATGGTACGAGAGAAACCGTTTTTTCCGATTTTCGATTATAGCATAAGAATCTGTATACAATATGTTGGAAACCCAAGGATTTGCAACTAGTCCAAAATCAGAAAAACATACGAATTTTCAAGTATTAATTTTTTAAATTATCACAAGGTAATTTTACTAAAATTTTGCTAAATGCAGTTTGAAAAATAAATCTATCCTTTTGCATATTAACATATTTTCTCAGAAGTACCTTATTTAGGTTCTTTATAGGATTATGAAATTTTGGGAAGTCTTTAAAACAATAAAACAAAACTTGCTTAAGTAAAACATTGCATGAATATAAGGTAACAAAATTCATGATTTTTTGTTTTGCGGGATGTTTTATACTTTTGAATTTTAAATCATCATCATTTTTAACTGAGATAAGATTCAATAATAGCGGCTATAACACTGTCAAATATATCTTATTATTACATCTAGGTCGAGTCTAATAATTGTGCGCCATTTTGGCCAAAGACTAGCTCCCAATCTATTATTGTAAGAGCAGTTGGAAAGCCTGAAGTCACAAAGCCAATGACGTACTCAAGAACCAATCAAGCTTTACTCAAACTGGAAAATATAGTAAGGCTTTATCTTATGTTGAATTGCATTTCTTTCTTTTTTGGCAACTGTTCTATATAATAATAATATATATAACCTGGTATATTCTTATGGTCAACTCAATAAAAAAAAAGCATATTTTCGATAAAGTTTTTTGACGACACAGTTAATATATAATTATTTCTATAATTACTTCATGATAAAATAACATTTAAAGAATACTTTGTGAAATTTTCATAAATAAATATCAATAAATGAGGCATTGACAGCGAATCTCCACAGACGTCACAAAAAAAAGTTTCATTGAGGTGTCCCTCATAACTCATCACTGGATTATTTGAAATCCAAAAACCAAAATGATTTCATTAGTTGATAAGTTTCTGCAGATAGCCCTGTCGATTTTGAGCTAGAGAGTGCCCCGACTCTGAAAAAGCTAAGTGTAAAAAAACGCGTTTAATAGTTTCAAAGAAAGACGAAACCAGACCAGTGAGGTGAAGACTTAAAACTCAATATCTCCGACAGTTTTACTCCAATCGACTTCAAATTTTTTACAAAATAAATTTAATATGTTCTACATTAATATAAATAAATAAAATAACACGACGATTATTTTCAGCATGGTGGAGTGTACTTAACAATTCAAGTGAACGTGAATTCTATTTTAATTACTTTAAGTAGTTACAGAACTCACTTAGCGCCTGTTTTGATAATTAATCACACTCAGAGCATTGTCAAACTTTACGAAAAAGGATACAGCGAATCTGCCACGTAAGATAAGAAAAGTAGAAATAATACATCAAGTACCATTGATCCATTATTTAAACCATTTGTATTATCCTAGTTTTATCACCTGGTTCAGTTCTTTACTTTACACATGGGAAAATCCGGATACAGTAAACCGTCTGGTGTTTGAATATAGAACTAGTGGGCCTATAGAAATAAATATGATGGAAGACTGCACAGGATATCTTATGTAAATATTACTTTAAAGTTATATCACACAGTGGTGTAGCTAGAATGGAGTTGTGAACCATAACTGTAGCAAAAACTCAAATATCCAATTATTTTTATTCAATGGGCTTGTGTCCTATGTCTTAATTTCTATAAAAGTGTACTATATATTGATAAAGTGGGTTACTAGAACCTCTAATGTTCAATTATTTTTTAATAACTCCTTATATGTTAGGAGATATTAACAATTAAAAAAGTCATTTTGTCTCTTTAATTATTAAAGGAGTTCAACGTTGTACACATTCCAAATGCATGTGACATCACAATCCTTGTGAAAGGTAACCAACCTTACAGCTCATAAATCTCTGCTATATGTATTTATATATTAAAATATCAAATATTATTTACAACTATTTCAAGGAACAATCAAATTTTAATATTATGTCTGCCGTAACAGGGATAAATAAAATAAAAACTTATTATTCTTTGACTTGACTTGATTATTTCGACTACCGACAGCTACAAAACATTACCACAGCACTGACCTACTCAACAAATCCCTGACGTTTAAATGCATTTCACGTCATACAAATATGGCCGACCATTTCTAGCGCTAAAACTGCAATTCAAACTTTTAATTGCTATATCTCCGTCAACATTTAGATATTTAATAAAATAGACACGCCAATACACATTTTTTAACATGAATTTCAATCAACAATTAAAAAATTGACCACTAAAAAATGAGGACACAAGCACTAGGCATACCATAGCTACGCCACTGATATTACAATATTAACATTTTTACTGAATTGGCTTTTTTTATACAGTATGCAAAAAATATTCAAAATGACAGATGATGGGGCAGTTTTGGAACAGAGGAACTATCGATCAACGAGTTTGGATAATGTAGTGTACTGGTCATTGTTTGTAGATGGCACTACTGGACAAAGAACTCTTCTTATCACCACTGATCAACATGCTGTTGATAATACACGTAGCATTGATTACCCAAGTCGTATAGACTCGGAAATTGTGCTAGCTATCTATGGAATATGTTTCACAATGGTCGACAGCGAAAAAAGACACAGTGTTCTGTTTGTCTCGATATATGGGTACCTACTTCATTAAATTAAACTACTTAATTAACTTGAATTAAATTTCTATATAACGGTATGTTGAAACTTCCATATAAGAGTTTAATTTCTATATGACGGAATTATTTCCATATACCAGTATCTCAACATGTATTATTTTTCTAGAAGATATTTTAGGGAATTCACTAGCTAAGCTATTTAACTGTATTAACATATATAAAAGATTACGTATTATAAACGATGAAAAATCTTTGTAATTACACAATCCTGTTTCTAAAAAGTGTATTTTTAACGTAATATTTTTATTTAATGTTATGTTTCATTGTCATTAAGGAGGTACAGGACGTTAACGTAAATGATGAAAACGTTGTGAAATTTTGAGGGTCGATACAAATAGTTAAAATACATGCTGTCTCAAAATTTTAGAGACCTAGGGTTCATAGTTTTCTTTTTATACATGATTTAAAATAGTCATTTTCTATACAAATCATAATTTTTAGCTCAATTTCACCACATAATATAACTTTTAACTATTAAAAAATGGTGACACGGCTTTCAAAAATTAGGTGTATATAAAATAATCTTTTCTGTAACTATTGCAAAAAGAAAATTATCAAAAGGATACCTATATACGAAAATATTTAAATAAAACCCTTAAAAAACAGTAAATGTAGGTTATAAGCCGGCAACGTTGCAAATGCCAAAATCGGAATAAATGTTATATAAAATATAACAAATTACTGGTCAAAGAACCAAATCACGCATGCACCAACACACGTAAATTTGCAGCGTTGCAAAATTTATTATTCCTTTTTCAAAATATTTAATTTGTATTTAAATTAAATTAATATAAATTTGATATTAATTATAGGTAATTTTTAATTTATTAAACTATTATATGCATAAAAAATCATTTTAATAAGCAAAAAGCTTATTAATAGGGAATTGAAAAATTCATTTTTAAAGATACAGTCCCAATATTTGCTCGTCCCTCATGTACTTCGTATTTTGCATTTCGTATTACCGAGAGATAAACTTTTTGCATTGACGGTACGTCCTGTACCTCCTTAAGTAAATCTAAAAGACGTTAAAAAATTTCACTAATAATTAATATGATATGAACCACAATATAATCCTCCACAAAATGCTCTGTTAACGACACTTTTTCGTGATGTAACCTTACATTATATTAAGATTAACATAAAAGAAATAATTTGAATGATAAACTTTTTTATGGTAAATAAATCTTACATATACGTAACTTTGATTAGCGAAAATATTCTCTTGTAGACAAAGATATTTTATTTTATACTTTCAAAGACATTAACAAAACATCTGGTTTATTAAGAGGGAAATAGCTCGCTTTCGGGATCCTTAGCATAGACCTAGACCTCTATTACGAGATATATAATAAATATTAAAATAATATTTGTTTCTCCCAACATAAGGGTGTGTAATATTTAAGTTTTTTTTTTTTTATATTTATTTACTTATTGGCTTGACTTTCTTTCGTCATAGCCACCATCAAACATGTTTTATACATCTTTTATAATTTATAATTCAATTTTACAAATTTCTAAATATTTCAATAATTCCCTAATTAGTTTTGAATCACTTAACAAAAATTTAGTATTAACAGAAAAAGTTTTAATAACATCTAATATATCACTATTCAATTTTGATCTTTCTAAACTATAATTTATGCATTCAAATATAATATGATCCAAGTTCCTTCTTCACTTCATTGACATGTATCGTCAGATTTAATATTAATTTTGTACAGGTGAGCTGAAGTTTTACAATGATTACGTTTGATTCTGATTATAGTTGATATAATTTTGCGGGACTCATTTCTAAACCATCTCTTCTTACTTAAATTTGGATGTAACATATAATAATCTCTTCCTTTTAACTGACTTTTGTTAATGATCTCTGTGTTTCTCAAATTGAAGTTTAATTTTTTCACATTCATCTCAATTTCCAAATTTATTGATTCCTTTGCCAATTTATCCGCAATTTCGTATTTCAGTTATATTAATAAATATACATACATATAATATTTCAGAACAGGATTTATGTGGGAAATAAGTAAAATCAACAAAGAGTCATATAAACCCTTAAGTTATCATGATAGTTCTGCGTTAGAAGCTGCCTACGCCAATTATCTTGAAGTCTTCGACGTGGAAAGCCATAAAACAAGGGTCGTTGTAAACGGAAAAATCGAGGTACGTGCAGTAAAACTATTTTTAATTATTTTTATTCATTTTCCATATAGAATTGTACTATATATTGATAAAGTTGGTTAGCAGAACCTCAAATGTCCAATTATTTCTTAACAACTCGCTATATTTTAGGAGATATTAACAATTAATAGTCTCTTTAATCATCCAAAGTTAGGAAAAGTTATAGAAAATATCGCTTTGCTATTCTGCATTCCAAATATGCTTATTCTTCATCTCTTATGCCTATATCTTGCTGTCCTCTACTTCTTTATATTTCATCCTTGTCTTCTTCCCTTTTCTCTGTACCTCTTCCGTCCACATCCTTCCTCTAAGCCTCCTCCGCTCCTTTACACACACCTTCTTCTCAGTTTATGTTTCCTTCTCCTCCTTGCCCACTCTAAATCTTTTTTTAATTTTTTTTACTCGTTTCCTTTATGTATCTTCTTCCCCAAATTCTTTTAAGTATTTTGTTGTATTTCGCTTGTTCGCATTCTCACATCCTTACTTGCTGCTGTTTGTTACCTCTACTTCATGTGTTTATTATTTTAGGTAGATTTCAAACGTAATCTAATGTTCAGGCCACACACTAGAAAAATGAGAAGATCTTTTATTTCCGGTTTTTGGGTAAAGCGAAGACAATCGGAACATAGGAAAACTATTCATATCAAATTAAATCGAATTCAAGTTGATAATCAGAATCACCATTGTACTTTCCCAGTTGTATTTGCCGCTTGTCCACTGCCATCAGGAGTTGCTAGCAATGGTAGGACAAGATTTAACTACCCTTAATGTTAGATCATCGCTTTGAGTTTATTTTTATTCTTTTCAGATATAATACCGTTTATAGAAGTGAGTTTCGTTCAACGAATTTACCCGAATTCCCCAATTACTGTATATGAGTATTTAAAAGTTTTGATTCAAGAATTTCATCTCAATATAGAACTTGGATTTGTGTTGTCCACGGTGAATATGTTAAAAGCCTACGACAACTCCGATCGGGAGAATGTAAGTTCGGTTTTTATAAGGAATACTTGCTGTTTAGAAAATGTTTTTCTTTTGTGAAATGCATTAGTTAGAGATAAATGTAGACACGAGTTGGTGCTAAGATCAAATCGATACAAGAAAAAAGCATATTTTCGATAATGTTTTTTGACGACACAGTTAATATATAATTATTTCTATATTTACTACATGATAAAATAACAGCTAAAGAATATTTTGTGAAATTTTCATAAATAAATATTAAGAAATGAGTCATTGACAGCGAATCTCCGCTGACGTCACAAAAAAAAGTTTCATTGCGGTGTCACTCATAACTCATCACTTGATTATTTGAATTAAAAAAACCAAAATGATTTCATTAGTTGATAAGTTTCTTCAGGTAACCCTATCGAATTTTCTTTTAAATTGATTTTCAATTTTTTACAGCACTTAGAAGTTAAATACCGATTTATTATGAAAGAAATCTGAAACTTTTTTTATCCTAAAATACGGTAAAATTAAAAAATTAAAAAAAAACTTAACAGCGTTACCTCGGTATTTAAGTAAAGAAAGAGTGTGCAAAATTTCTCCTCTCTTTCTAAGACGTGTAATACTCAACTACTGAATATGTGACTAAATAAAGGACCAAATTTTGCAGAGTTATTCCTCATATAAAGATGAAAGAGTTTATATTTAAATAAATTGACAAACTTTCTTTAATTTTAGTATGCATTATTAGAAAAGGATATAGAAAGGGGTACCAAGACATTATATTCACTAGTATTAACAGAAAGTCAAGAACACATGAAGGATCTATTTCTGTTATTTCATTTTTCTCCGTTGAAATTTCACTTAAGTTTATCAATGGATGGAAACGAACATTATATTGTCCCTTCATCATTGGGTGCTTTCTTCCAAGGAATCGGAAGAAGTTTAACAGATGTTCATGATGTTATTTTCAGGCAAGAGTTCAGTTAAATGGAATACCAATCAGTGGCGTAGCGTGCCTTAGACGGGCCCTGTATCAAAATTTGTTGGAGAGACCAAATGATGTGTAAAAATTTTTCACAAAAGGAACAAAAACGCTCGCATTGAATTTTAATAATTATATTCGTTATCTTCTTTCTTTCCTTTTTGAAAACAGATGTTAGCTAGATCTCTGGACTCTTTCAGCAAACCATGGAATGAATTTTGATTTCTTATTTCGCTCAGTTTACTCAAAAGATAACTTAGTTTAAAATGCTAGCTTTCTGCAAGTCATTAATTTTATGCTATAGAGCTCTAGAAACAGGATTAATTATTTCAAATAGTGAAGAAAAAAAGATTTTTGCTTACACACGTTTGGGGCCCCTGTAGCCCGGGGAGCCCGTATCATTGATACGGCTGATACGGCGGTAGCTACGCCCCTGATACCAATATTAAAACGTTTCGTCGTAAGAATACCTAGAGTGCAGATATATAGACAATGTTAATTTTTAAATTACAAAAGTAGCATCTCTAAAACAACTGTAACTCATAAACTAATGGCGATAATGTTCTGAAATTTTGACACATATCGTATGAAGGTTGATACTATCTAAAAATCGCAAGGATTTGTCAATAGTGGCGCCGCGCATCTAATAGATGTTATCCTACGAACTTATCGACTGATTTGTTAATTTAACATATAAATTAAACTGTTTTTTCAGGTTGTCCTATTATGAAGTAAAGCATAAATTTATATCAAACAATCAACAAATTAAAAACTTAAAGCAGCATTATATTAATCAAGCCCTCAAGCAACTTTATGTCCTGGTGTTTGGCCTGGATGTTTTAGGAAATCCTTTTGGTTTGGCATCAGGACTTGTATCAGGAATTGGCGGACTTTTTTACGAACCCATAATGGTAAATATTTAAAAAATTCACATTGCAATTGCTTCTAGGAAAATGTTAGATAATATAACTTTTAAAAATGCATATGTATTTGAGATAGGGAGTAATATTAATTCAGAACATAATTGTATTTAAATTTAAGGGCGCTGTGAAAGGACCTCAACAATTTCAGAAAGGGCTTTCAAGGGGAGTCAAAAATTTAATTAGTCAAACTGTTGGTGGGGTTGCAGGTACAATTTCGAGGATATCAGGTACGTACTTAGTGGAGTATTAAGAGAATAAGAAAGACGGGTTCTGAATTGTTTAGCATATGGCAATACGCGTAGTCATTCACAGTATCATTTTTATTTCATTTATTTTTTAAGTTTTCTTAGTTTTTTTAGAACCTTACAAGGTCCAAAGTGTTAAATTAAAAATATTCAATTAAGAAAAACTATATTATATTATAACCTCCAAAATGTGACAATCTGTTAAAATACAGTAAGATTTACTTTTAAAAGATTTTTAATATTAGTTTTTAAAAAATATAGAAGTTAAAATAATTTCTATTACTAATTGTTATTAAAAATAACAATTTTAATTATTTCAGAGACAATTTTGTTGAACTGTCAATATTTATATTACTAACGATGCATACGCACCAACTAAATTAACTAAACTTAAATTAAAACACAAATGTGAAAAGGAATGCTTAAAAGAGAACCTGAAATCTAAATTACAATAATAGATAAAAACAGTAAATTAAATATCAAAACATTGAGTGGGAATGAGGCTTTAGTATCTGTCTCTTTCTACAACAAACAATTTTCTATGGTCTTAATATATATTTATGTGCCTTTTTATAGTTCATTCTAGTTAAAAAAAATTCATTTTTAGCTATTATTTTACAATAAATAAATCAAATTATTTTAAACTAATTAAAAAATAGCACTTCAAAGTTTTGTGTTTGAGATATAATTATTAAAAATATCATATATCTTTTTTAATTTCAACACGCTCATTTCATGGTGATCCAGCAACGCTGCGCGAAACATTATCTGAAGTAGTATAGAATAAAGAACGGGAATTTTAAATTTTTGATGGTACTAATGTATTTTTAACAATTTGCTATCGAAAATATTTAATAGTATGTGTGGATATTTGTGTGCAGAGGTTATAATTCTAGCCGCAATATACTATTCAAAAGTATAATAGCTATACGACAATTCAAATCAAAGCATGTTATATATTTAATTTGGTATCTAAATATACCGGTATGTTATGAATCTAACTATACACTTAAAATAAGTATAGTTCAAATTACGAGAGTTCGGCGGCGACTCATACTTAAAACAAGTTGTGGAGCATAAACTGCCGATACAACTAAAAACACTGACTTATTTTTCTATAATGTATAAAGAAACGAATAAGATAAAATTCCTTATCGTATTATAGATTTATACCGCTCTTATAACCTCTTTTAAGTATAAGTTACCACCGGACTATCGTAATTTGGACTATACTACGATTTATTTCTGAAAATGAGTGAATCACTAAAGAATAAATACGCCTGGTAAGCATGCAATCCACATTACTTGTGGATACTCAAAAACATATAGGCTTGAATCAAACAACTTATATGTATATTTAAGGTACTATCGGCAAAACGATTGCTCTAATTTCTTGTGATGATGCATATAAGGAAAGAAGAAGATTACAACTAACCAGGAAAGGTCCCACATTGCCATCCAGTATTGCTAGAAACGTCGAAGGATTAGGAATGGTTGGTTTATTTAAATGTATTACTAAATATAAACAAATTAAATTGCAACGAAAGTCAAATAACATCATTATCTTAGAATGTCGTCGACGGAGTGACAGGTATATTTATGAAACCCACTGAGGGAGCCTCTGAAAAAGGGGCTAAAGGTTTTGTAAAAGGAGTTGGTGTAGGCACATTAGGAATCGTTATAAAACCAGTTGGTGGACTTTTTGATTGTGTCGCAGGATCATTTGATGCTGTTGCAAGGTATATAGAAAATGAAACTACGATTTTTATTTTTATTTTAAATTACAACACAAAGTTATGATATTACTAATGTGGTAAACAAGAATAAATAATAAGTTCTACGAACTTGACGTGAAAATATAGTTAAGGAGGTATAGGACGTTAACGTAAATGATGAAAACGTTGTGAAATTTGGAGGGTCGATACAAATAGTTAAAATACATGCTGTCTCAATTTTAGAGACCTAGGGTTCATAGTTTTCTTTTTATACATGATTAAAAATAGTCATTTTCCATACAAATCATAATTTTTAGCTCAATTTTACCACATTATGTAACTTTTAACTATAAAAAAATGGTGACACGACTTTCAAAAACTAGGTGTATATAAAATAATCTTTTCTGTAACTATTGCAAAAAGAAAATTATCAAAAGGATACCTATTTACGAAAATATTTAAATAAAACCTTTAAGAAACAGTAAATGTAGGTTATAAGCCGGCAACGTTGCAAATGCCAATTTGAGCAGGAAATTCAAAATCTGAATAAATATTATATAAAATATATCAATTTATTTGTCAAAGAACCAAATCACGCATGCGTCAACACACGTAAATTTGCAGCGTTGCAAAATTTATTATTCCTTTTTTTAAATATTTAATTTCAATTTAAATTGAATTAATATAAATTTGATATTAATTATAGGTAATCTTTCATTTATTAAACTATTATATGCATAAAAAAATCATTTTAACGAGCAAAAAGCAGTTTAATAGGGAATTGAAAAATTCATTTTCAAAGGTACAGTCCCAATATTTGCTCTTTCCTCATGTACTTCGTATTTTACATTTTGTATTACCGAGAGATAAACTTTTTGCATTGACGGTACGTCCTGTACCTCCTTAAACGTTAAAGAGTGATTTAAATTTTAAATAGCTTTATCTCCGTTAGCTTTTGGGCATTTAAAAATTTAAAAAAACATTTATATATTTTAACTAATAGGGCTTCAGCCGCCGAGAATGAAATTTTACGATTGCGCGTTCCCAGATTCATAAGAGCGGAAGGAGCAATCCAGCCTTACAATTCCAAGATGGCAAATGGGAACCAAATCCTTAGGGATTTAGCACCTACAGGTTTATATAAGAATGATACATATGAAACGCATGAATACGTCGTTCCTAATAAGTCGCTTATATTATTGACAAATATGAGAATATTGTATTTAAAGAAAAATGAAATCGTAAAGCTGTGGAAGGTTTGTTATTGATTTTATATATAATAGATTTAAGACACAAACCTTTTTCTAAATATATAGTCGCCTAAGATTTAAACCATCTAATCACCTACACCGTTTTTCATATATATGGTTAGAGTCTAAGATATATTATAACATTTCGACAAATTAATATCACTTTTATAAGATTAGTTTATTATGTAGATACATAATCATTAGGCAGCAGTGTAGTTTACATATATGAGTGATAGTGATAGGACTCAGCATAGGAAAAAGGCCGTCGTTAAACAAATTAAATAAAAATAATACATTTATAAGATGCATTTTTTTAAAAATAAGTTACAAAACTGTTAAAAATATTCCTTGCAGATAGATTGGCAATATAAATGGTCGGAAATAAAGAAACCTATTGAAGTTAGGGATACTGGCATTGTCTTACAATATGAACTGACTTCTCCAAGAAGGTATAAAGAAAGAGTTATTCATATTCCAAGTGAAAAGAAAGAGGCAATAGGCGAATTAATGGAAAAATTAAGATTGAATTTAATATAAATATGTATATTTGTGTATTAACGTTTAATGAAAAATAATCAAAAAATAAAGCGTTATTAAACGTAATTTTAAATTAAGAAAATATCGTTTCTTTAAATTTGACGACAGAATTAATAAAATATATAATAGATGGATTAAAATTTAAATATAAGGGAAGGTAATGGGCTTGTGTCCTACGTCTTAATTTCTATAAAAGTGTATTATATATTGATAAAGTGGGTTACTAGAACCTCAAATGTTCAATTATTTTTTAACAACTCCTTATATGTTAAGAGATATTAACAATTAAAAAAGTCATTTTGTCTCTTTAATTATTAAAGGGATTCAACGTTGTACACATTCCAACTGCCAACCTTACAGCTCATAAATCTCTGCTATATGTATTTATAATCAAAATATCAAATATTATTTACAACTATTTCAAGAAACAATAAAATTTCAATATTATATCTGCCTTAGCAGGGTTAAATAAAATAAAAACCTATTATTCTTTGACTTGACTTGATTATTTGACTGCTAACAGCTACAGAACATTACCACAGCACTGACCTACTCAACAAAAAACTGACGTTAAAATGCATTTCACGTCTAAAACTACAATTCAAACTTTTAATTGCTATATCTCCGTCAATATTTAGATATTTAATAAAATAGACACGCCAATACACATTTATTAACATCAATTTCAATCAACAATTGAAAAATTAAGTCTAAAAAATGAGGACACAAGCCCATTTGTATTTAGCGGTTTGCAGCAGAGCTGCCAGATTGCGTTAGTTGCTACGTCAATTGCGCGTGCCCAGAGATAACAAACCCAGAGATCGAAGGCCTTGGTTTATAAACGATGCGAAATTGTTAGCGGCAGTTCTCAGGTTTGTGTCAGCCATATTTGCATCTTTTGTTCAGTTTGTTTGTGGTGTGAAAGTTTCTATTAAAATATAAGTGAACAAAACTTTATTGGCTGGAAAGGTTTGTAATATTTCATTTACTATATTTCTATTAATCAGTCTATAAATGCATGAAACTGGAATATGCCATAAATGCGGATAAAGCTTGTGTGTATTATTTGAAGTTTACACTTACTTCTATTTTAGAACGCTTACAAGATGTCGTCCTCCGCTCAACATTTTAGTTTACGATGGAATGATTATTTGCGACATGTTACGCGAGCTTTTGATACATTACGGTCTCAAGATTGTCTAGTTGATGTAACACTTAGTTGTGAAGGAAAACAACTGCGGGCTCACAAAATGTTACTATCAGCTTGCAGTACCTACTTCAGAGATTTGTTCAAAGAAAATCCATGTCAACATCCAATTATAATATTAAAAAATGTCAAATTCGAAGATTTGGAAGCTTTAGTGGAATTCATGTACCAAGGAGAAGTGAATGTAGTGCAAGACCAATTAACATCATTTCTAACAACTGCGGAATTATTAGCTGTGCAAGGACTGACTGATGGTACAGCAAAAGATGTTGAACACCCTTCTGAAGAAATAACTCTTGAACCTCCACGACCCAGCAAACCCAAAATAAAACCATCGATTGAGAATAGAACACCAAGCCCTACGTCATCTAGATCAAGCAAAAAACGTCGAAGAACTCAAAACAGCGAAGAATCTACTAGTAAAAAATCTCTAAGCGAAGATAGTGATGAAGTTACATTTGTACCATTGGTGATGCCAAGTCTTAAAGTTGAAGTTCCCGACTATGTTGATACTAATATTCATCTGGAACAATCTGCTGAACATACAAGTGAAATTGATGAACCTGCTGACAACTCTTGCGATTACGATGACTCTAATACTAAGACTGAATCTATGGATATGTCAAACATTGTCTACGAGGAACAAGCAGATGATTTTACCGGCACCGAAATGAGTGAGTTTTATTTCTTTACTTTCTTGTATTGGGGCGATTTGTTATTAATAGAAATATAATAAGAAAGCGGTGATTGTTCTTATTTAATCGATTGATAACAACTCGTATACAATGTGTTATTATTTGTTTCAATGTGTATTGTTCGCAAGGGTTCATTCATTTTCCACTAATTGATTAAAACAGTAATTATAATCATTCTTATTTCAAATGTAATTGTTATAATAACTATGAGAAATCAATTTAAATATGTATTTATATGTTACGGACCAAGTATTTAATGAGGACGTTATTTTATTATTTATTTATCACAGTTTCTGGATGATCAGTTTGATAATTTAGGTAATTTTAGCAGGAAGGGACGGCTCTCCTCTGGAAGTAACAAAGTTAATGAACATGCATTGGCGTTTCGATGAAAGTTTAAATGAGTTACAATCACGAAAATATCACAATACTCCGTTTTTCACAAAGTCTAGTTATGCAGAGATGATACAAAGGGTTAAATATTTAAAGTCTAAAGTGTCACTTAAATATGCAGTGCAAAAATACGATGTTATGACATTTGGAGAAAGAGAAAGATTGGTTGTTCCAGTTAAGGAGAATAATGTGATTACGTGTTATGTGCAAAAAGATGAAATATTTCAAATTTTACATGACACACATTTAGAAATTAGACATGGCGGAATACATCAAATGAAGAAGGAGTTAAAGTTCAGATATAAAAATATTTCGACAGAAATGATTACAACATATTTAAACTTATGCGAGAGCTGCAATGAAAATGAAACATAATAGCTTCATTTTAATCATTACACATATTTATAATTTTCTATAATCTCCTAGTAATACTTGGTCAAACATTTATAAAATACATGTATATTAAGAAATTAAAACTTGAAAATGTATAACCTAATAAATGTTCAATTTAATCGATTTAAATCATTAGTGGAATATAAACTTGTTGAATCATTATAAACATTTTATTATATGTAACCTAATCACATGTGTGCTAATTGTGTATTTGTTTATTTGCTTGGTGCAGGTCATATCTTAGATAATCCTGGAACATCAGACAACCAACAGGACTCGACATTACAAGGTACCGTGTCCATTTTTGCATTACTTTCTCGAACGATTACTTAAATGCTTTTGATGTATGTAAATTTTATAAAACTCACCCCAATTCTTTCCAACTGATGATATTGAGCTTCATTCACTTTCATTTATAGATAAATTTAAAGTTTCACTTTTAATAGATGTAATATTTATACAAGTCACTCACTTTACAAAATAAACTACGACTGTTTTAATCGACATAACCTAAAACAAATCCCGAACTTAAATACGCGATTTAATGAGCAGAAAAAAGTTAATATATTTTGTGTTTTATATATTATTGAAAGTAAATAATTCTATAATGTAATTATTACACATCAAAAGTATTTTCGTGATTTTAAAACAAGTCAAAGACAAACTTATATGCAACTAAACTAAAGACGCGGGTTCACAAGAATACATTTTTTCCGGATACGATACAATAGACGATCTAATATGGGAGCCACCGGAAACTGAACCGGAATAAATAAACTAATTAGCCAAAAACTTAATACCTCCGTTTTAAAAATAAACATTTAAATACTATAAATAATGCATAAATAATTAATTACAAGATATTCTTCATATATTATGTGAATTTAACTAAAATATTTACACCACTTCCCTTTTCTCTAAAAGAGCACTTAAATGTTCAATGTTTAAAATTTTATTTATATAGTAAGATTTGTCTTTGATTTGGAAATATTTTTATTGATATATTATTTAAGTAGCCTATATGTATAGTTGCATGTTTTATTAAATTCTCCTTTTGTGCTCAAATATTTAACATGTTGACTGACTGTCCTCCCCAATTTATTCCTTGCTTTTAAATATTTTTATAATATGTACAACATTTCTGGAAACATTGTAGGACCCTTTGAAATAAATAATTTGTTTAATTATTTTTTTACAACTAAATACATGAAACAGCTATCTGACTTTAGTACAAACACCTTAGTAACATATCTAGCAATATTATTTTGTAAATATCTATCTATTTGAATGTAATTTCTTATTTCAATTTCTGTATAATATTTTGAAAGTGGCTCGAATTTTTCAAATTTTAATTTTTTTTGGATTTACATATAAATATACAACTACCTGTCTACAAGAAGAAAATTTTTGATAATTATTTTTACCTACTACCTTTGTTGCTTTGAGGTCAACGTGTTAAATACTTTGCACGCACAAGGATTAGATTTGATTTGAATATATTTGGGCTATGATGGTTTACATAACTTATTTAGTAACTCATATGTGAAATACTATGGATTTTCTCCGGAAAAGTTTGCTTTTATTTATATTTCCAATACGTATTATAGACCAAACATATGTTATTGACATGTTTTTATAAATGTAGCTTCAGAAACGTTTATTTTTGAAGCATCGGTATTTTGCACAATTATAAATTGCTGTTTACGAAGAATCTGTTTTCTTAAATGGTTTCTACAAATGAAAGTTTTATGTGTTAGTTATTGTTTCATCGATCGTCAATGTTGAAGAACTACATCAAACGATACTCTAGAAAAACGAAGGAGTAAAGGAACTTCAAGGACAATAAACAAACGTATTCTTCGTTTAATGCCAATCTGTCATCATTATCTTACAGAATATTTAAATGGAGTGAACGATTTTTTGTGAACTTCTGAAAACGAATATGATTATAATATATATTAATATCATTTTCTGTTTTTACACTAAACGTTAATTCTTCAGGTACTCAGGTACAATAGTGTACTCATTTTATGTAATCACTTTTATAAAGTGTTTGTTTGGATTTAATTTTTCGAAAACTACTCCAGAATTTAACGATGTGATAATTTATTTGTTTTTTTACATTTCGTTTCTTTTGGTATTGTTTTCTTTAAAACTTTGTTATATTATGTACAAGATGTAAGTACAAACATATTTATGTGTATTTATATATTGTCTTATCACTAGTAACTCACTAGGTGAACTTTCTTTAAATTTGGAGAAATATGTTTTATTTCTATTAATTATAGAAAATGAAGTTAGTGATAAATCCACAACTTGAAAAATACAGAAAGTTCACTTTGAACAGACGTTTAAATTGTAGTATGTATATTAAATCGCCTTGTCTTTTTACATTTTTATAATGATATAAATATGAATATTATTAAGTCACAATACTACCGGACAATAATTTCTGGGATGAATTGTATTTAAATATTTTAAAATATAAAGTGAAAAAATATGTGAAATGCAGTTATTCTCAAGGAATACTTTGACGGTAAACAGGTAGGTTCATTTTAATATTTTAAAAATATTTGTTATTGTATTAAACATATTATTTGTTTATTATAAAATGTTCATGTTTAGAACATATTGAAGAAATTCTTATTACTCATATGGAAAATGATTTAGGAAATATTATATAACTAAATTATGTATTTCTTTAATTATTGGTTTCAAATTTTATAATTATTATGTCGTATATTTAATTTATATGTATTGGTAACTATTTAAAATATTAAGAAGAGTATAGGACTAGATTTATTAATGTTTTTCGCAAGTTCTACATAAGATTGATAAAAAGACGTGGCAAAATCCTCTAAATCTGAAATAAATATTTATTTATTTCAGTCACCATTTCTTTTTACTATATGCTTGTGCATTTGTGAAAGTTATGACTCGATATTATCGAAATATATTGTGAGTGTTTTTAATATAAAATATCGCATGAACGAACGGACAAAAGAAATGTTAATTATTGTGTTTCATTAATTAAATATTTTTTCGTATAAGTTATCAGTGTATTCAACATCGAAATAAAGTTAAAAATCAAATAAAAAAGTATTGGTAAATATTTAAAACCTAATAACTGTTTTATATATTTTGATTTGCATAATTTAAAAGCATTTAACCCATTAATTTTGATCAGTGTTATGAGTTTTCTTTAATTATATATTATAATATTATTTTCTTTTGTTTCAGATGTGCAACATATACTTTTAGACAATGAAAATTACATAATACTTCAACCACTGCAAAATCTTTCTCATGAAACTATTTTCGATAAAGATCAATTTATGGATTATGATTTAATAAGAGATACCTATCCTTGTTTTGAATGTGGGAAGATATTTAAGCACCCGGATAGTTTAAGACAGCATAATCAACAACATAGAGGAAGTACCCAATGTCCAATTTGTAACTTATGCCTTTCTCGAACATATGAACTTAAGGTTCATATGAAAAAGAAACACCATATTTATGAAATGACAAGTTAGACTTTATATTTACAAAAGCATTTATTTTGAAAGTGTAATACATATTCTCTATTCCGCCTTACACATTTTAGATATGCAATTCTTATTACTTCAAATGAAGAGCAGTTCATAAAAATACATATACAAATTATCCTTTTAATATATTTTTTCTGTAATACATTTTTCAATTATTATGAATTCTTTAAAAGTACAACTGTATTATATTAGTATTATGAAATTAAGTTAAAAATAGTATCACTTTCAAAATAAATTGCTTTTGAATATTTGTTGTTAATTGAAAATTCAATTTACATCAAGTATATGAAACAAAATGTAAACGGAGGCCTTAAAAAAGTTGCGTATTTTTTAAACATATTTATTAATAATACAATTTTTACAAAGTCAGTTGTGATACGTTCCTAAGATAATGTTATTTGAAAGATATTTGTTAAATGATTTTCATTTTTATGAAATATTAGTATTTAACGTAAACATTTACCAAATATTTATCTGTTTTTGTTTTAAATTTTACTTAAATAATGTACCTTTCTATTTTTATTGTTAATAAAAATAACTAATGGTTACTAAATAATTTGTATTTATATTATGTATTGGATAATTAACAACAATTAAGTGCACAAATACAACGAAATATATTTTATATTTAATTTGGAGGAGGGAACGATCGTTTTGTTGTGAACTTCTGAAAACTTATAATACTGCATTTTCGAATTAACATGTATTAACAAATTTAGTTTCAGACTCTTTTTTTATATAAAGTTTTATTTCTGAAGCATCGGTATTCTGCACAATTATAAACTGCTGGTTCAGAACAACTAGTTATATTAAATGGTTTTTATAAATGTAAGTTTTATGAGACAGTTAATGTTTTATCGATTGTGAATGTTTAAGAGATACATCAAAATCTCTAGAAAAATGTATGTGTAAAGAAATATTAAGACGATTCAAAACGAAATTCTTCGTCTCGAGCCAATTTGTCATTATTACCTTGCACAAAACGTTCAAATGGATTGAGCGGTTCGTGAACTTCTGCAAACGACTTTATTTATTTATTATTTATTTGTTATTTATTTATTATTTATTTATTATTTATTTATTATTAGTTATATTATTATTATTATTATAATATTAACAAAATTATTATGTTTTCATATTGAAAGCTAATTCTGCAGTGTATAGTGTACACAATTTGTGTAGTCACTTTTATTTAATTTTTTGAAAACTGCTAAAAGAAAATTTATAAAAGTGACTGAGCAAAGAATTTTTAAATTAATGAACATATAGAAATGTGGATTACAAGAAAACTCTGATTAATTTTCTTCAAATTAGTATAATAAACTATACAAATTACAGTTTCTCTCTCTGTTTATTTATAATTTATTATTCTTAGCTAATGTAATTATTACATTATCTAAGCAGTAATGAAAATTGACTTATTGATACTTCTTAAATAGAGACCTTTTTGTCCCTAGAGACATTTTTATATTATACATGGAATTATTTTATAAACAGAATGAAAAAAACATAGGAGTATCGATAAAAATTAAAGTAAAATTTTGCTCTCATTATAAATTATGTTTGTGCAAAACAACTCCAATACACCCTACAGTATACAAGTTTGACTTGGCGTACTGTCGTATCGGTTCGTGGTATGTATGTATTGTGACACAACACATGCAAAGAACACAGAAGTCGGTTTGATTTGAGAGTAGTACTCGCTCAACCAAGCCGCCGATTTACGTCCGAATTCGCCATCGCTTAAATACGGTTCCATACTAAGACAGGCCTAAGACTGTAATAATTGCGCTGTGCCAGATGATCAGCGAAAGTGCATTAATAAATTTTTTTTTAATAGAAAACGGCGTAATTGAAATATAATAATACGTACTTAGTCCGATTGTAGCAAAAAAGGATAGCGCTGGGGTTTCAGATACCATGTACCATAATATAAATGATAAAAGTTTTAATATGATCTCGTGTGATCACTTTTCATTAACTTATTATCTATAAATCCATGCATGCCTGAGTCGAATCCGGGGTATAACACTTCTAGGAAAATTATTTTAATTAGCTCATTTTTAAGAATGATGTGTAATCTTTAATCTCGGTACTCAGTTTTCTGTGATTCTCCTTATTGAATTCCAGTATCTAAGCAGACGAGGCAACGACTGAGCCTTCTAGAAAAATGGAACGCGATTCAAGAACTTGAAAGAAATCCAGAAGAAAAACGAATTGATATTGCGACTCGTTTGGGGATACCGGCTTCAACACTACGAAAAATTGTACAAAAGAAAAACTACATTAAAGAACTAATAACTAAATGCGGAACAGACTATTGTGCATTAAGACTTAATCGTTAGAAAATTAGTGTTGTTACAAATGAACCTGACTAAAATTAAAATAATTAAAATTTTATAGAGTAGCAATTTATTGCATTATTTAATATTGATGAAGTTTACAAAAAATTATAATTTGTGAATTAATTGTCAATAAATTCCTTGAAGTAGACACATTCGATAGAAGCTTGTATTTAGACAGTGTACATGAATAATCTCAATTAAAAGTAATCGTGTAATTTAAACGAAATTAAGGAGGTCATTAAATATTTCTTTAATGAATTATGTTGTTGTGAATACCTGCATGTATATGTATACTCAATAGTGTATATGTATAATCAACGTATAAGTGTACTCAATTTTTTTTGTTATTATTGCATTCCAGCAATTAAACCCCTTCAACTTAGACCAGAGAGGACAATTCTTGAAAAATTGAAAATAATCCAAGAAGTGGAGAAGAATCCAAATGAAAAACGAGCTGTCATTGCAAAACGTATGGGGATACCTGGTTATACGCTGTACAAAATTCTGCAAAAGAAAAATGACATCATAGATGAAGTTAATAAATGCGGAATGGATGTTTCGAATTTAAGAAGTAGAATTAGCAAGCGTGTCCATTTAAAAAAAAAGAAAAAATAGTAAAATATTTATTTTTTAATGTTTAATAACTTAAAACCGAAATTTTAAGTAATTTACAAAGGAACACATTTTACTATATAAAAAACTATGGTTTCCTGTAGTTTAACTATTTTAACATTATTTCTTAGATACCGTTTTAAATGAATTTGTAACTTAACAAAATGCAGCAATGTATATTAATAATCAATAATGAAATAAAGCATTAAAGTTATCCATTTATGTTTTTGATTGGGTCTTACAGTGTGTCCCAAAAACTGAATAATCGAATAAGCCAAACATGACCTCAGTAAAAATCGCAACGTTTTCGAGATATCGTCAGTTTAAAGTTTTTTTTTATTCTTAATTTTTTACATTGAAAGTGTCAGTGTCATTTCTACGCTATCTTGAATAGTTATTTAAGGAGACACAAGCGTTATGACTTTGTTGATGACTTATGTAAACTTGACTTAAATCATCAGCAAAAACATTGACATAGTCTATATATGGAGAGAGAATGAGAGACCTGAAAGTATGTCCAAAATGAGCGAGAGAGAAAGGTGTAAGTTCCTATTTGTTCTCTATGCGCGTGCGTCGAAAGTGACAGTTGTCAAGTCAGAGCTGTCTAGATATAATACGTGACAGTTGTTAAATATGAAATATAATTACTTTACATATTTAATATTTATTATATCTTAATAGAATATTAATATTTATTATATCTAAACAGCTGTCATGCGCATAGAGAACAAATAGGAACATATACCTTTCTCTCTCGCACACATTTTGGACACACTATAATAATCTATAGGAAATATAGACTATCACTCTCCATATATATATATATGCTCTTAAGGATCCACGAGATGAGAAATAATGGAAAAAAACAGTATTTAGATAAATTTACTACTTTATTAATTTCTCAACTCTACATAGTATCTGAATTTGTATCTAGATACAAAATGTTACAATACTTTAGAATTTGAATTAAAATTAGAATTTGAAGGATGCATTTCTTTATTTTAATGAACTTCTGTAATACTTTCATTATTAATAAAGTATTATCTATTAAATCATCAACTATTAAATGAAGCTTTATAAATATCCATGGCAATCTTAAGGAGCAGTGATTCAACATTATTATAAAGTTAAGTTATTGCACATGGGTTTTTGGAGGTTTAATAATGTAGGACATTATTAAAAAGAAAATCCATATTTTCTGGAACAATATTTATTTTTTACTTCGTTTAAATATACTTAATAAGTTTCTAAATGTGTTTTTTAAGAAGATGTTGTTATTCGCCCTCGCACGCGGCATGGTTTCTTTTTCATTTTTGATTTGTAAAGTACTAGGAACTAAGGAAAGCTAAATGATACATTCTAAAGATCATTTGCTTTTATTAATGCTCTAGCTGTCTCCCAAAACTGAAGAAAAACTCTTTTTGATGTTTTTGCAATTTAAAAGTGATGTGTTGTGTTTTTGTTGTGAAACTTTTTGATGGATTCAATTTGTCTGCGATTTGATGTACTGATGGTTTCTGTTATTCCTTATTATTGAATTCCAGCATCTAAGCAGACAAGGCAAGGAATGAGTCTTCTAGAAAAATGGAAAATAATTAAGAAAGTGGAAAAACGTCCAAATGAAACGCAAGCTAGGGCTGCGGAACGTCTGGGAATTCCAAGATCAACCTTGGGCCGGATTTTAAAGAACAAGAAGGAAATCAAGGAGCAAGTTGATAAATCTGGTTCTCAGAATTCTTCTGAGATTAAAAGAATTAGGAAGTTTGCTAATTTAACGCAAGAATAAATGAAAACGAGCATATAACGCTTGTGAACCGCAAATGTTCAATTATATTTTAATAACTCCTTATATTTTAGGAGATATTAACAATTAAAAAAATCATTTTGTCTCTTTAATTATTAAAGGAATTCAACGTTGTAGAAACAGCTGTGTTCTGTATCCCATGAAGTTTTATATAATGAAGGTTGCCAACAAGGAAAAATAATATCTACTTATTTCTTGTAAAACAAGTGGCAAAACTGAAATTCAAATTTGATATAGCTACAACTCCGTAAACATTTGGATATTTAAAAAATAAATATTAACATTTACTTTACTTTAAAAATTAAAAAAGCGATCTTAAAAAATAAGTTCACAAGTCCGTTTAAAAAGAATTTAATGTTGTATTGTAGGTTTCATGTTTGTTCAAAGTAGGTGTTGTGCTATAAATTTTGTCTTGTCGGTGTAATTTTAACATTACCTAAATTATCACTAATACAATAATAAATCACTTGATAAGTTCATAGGATGGTATATCCATGGCGCCACTATAGAGATATCCATGTGATTTTTAGATTGTTCGAATAACAATAGCCAAGATAGTATTTTGGTTCAAAAATTACAAAAGTAGCGTCACTAAAACCACTGTATCTCGTAATCTAATGGTCGGAAAGTCATAAAATTTTAACACAGCGTTTGAAGGTTGGTACTATCTAAAAATCATACGGATTTGTCGATAGTGGCGTCGTCTATATGTCATCCTACGAACTTATTGAGTGATGTGTTATGTTCGTACAGACTTTGCCAAAAGTTTCTGCTTACTTATATATAAATCGTTTCTATAACCGTAAATATTAGTAATGTCCTTAAAAATTATCATTAGAAAGTTAACAAGAAGATACATAAAAAGATAGTAGGTATTTAATCCCTATATTGTCTTGGTTGATGAATTTCTAGCTCGGAGGGTTTCGTGCCCTATTTTGCGATTCTCTTATATTTTTAGGCCCTCCGCACACCACGCGACTGGTTGTGTTATATTTGATTGAATGTATGTATTTAAATACTTTTCAATAGTATTCGTAAATATCTCTGTTAATGAAACCAACAACGCCCTGCGACCGAGAAATATAGTCGCTGAATATATGCTCAAAACCAGTTTAGTTACGTTCGTGCCGTGTGTTTTATCTCACTCGTAAACACGTTCGTTCTTTAACTAACAACACAGTTGTTATCACATTCGCTTCGGGCTAAGGTTTGCAACCATTATAATTTTACAACATATATATAACCACATATTATATTTAATCTTCTTGCCATAAAAATATAATACTAGTCAAAATATAAAATTTCTTAGCAAGTATTTAAGGTAGTTCCAGCGTGGTATAGTATAGTTAGAATATTTATTATTGTCAGACATACTAAATTTATTTTAATAATTTAAGAATATTTTCTGTTGCATTAATACCATCAAAGATTTAAAATTCCTGTGTTGGAATTAAAAAAATGATATTTCTAATTATTGTAACTCGAATATAAACGATGAAGTGCTATTTCTTTTAGATTTGTTTAAAAACGAATTTTCTTTACTCTCTTAAATTTTTTCGAGAGATTTTTTGTGTTTAATAGAAAATAGTTGGGCGGACAGGAAATTTTACTTGCTTCAAATGGAAGGTGAGCCTGAAATTGCTAACTTTGTTATTAATTATCTCGAATTCTAAACGATCAACAATTCTGAAACTTCGCGATTTATTGAAAAGTGGTTTCAAGCTGGAACTACGAGTAACAAAATTAATAATGTGTGTATTAAATTAAAATGTTTGATGTAAAATGAACGAATAAAAAGTAATAGTCGAAACCTTAGCTGTTTATTCTATACTCTATGTTATTGTTTATAATAAATTTAACCACAACCGGTGCTTTTGTTATTACTCGCAGTAGAATACCAGCGCTTTCATAAAAGAACATTTATTTTCTTTATCAAATCGATCATTTCACAATAAGAAAAGTCGTCGATTCTGCGAATGAATGTTAAATAAGTTAAATATAAACAGCTATAAGAAAATAATCTTTACCTACAATATGCGTTTGATATGTTCGATTTCACATGGCATTTAGCTGTCTCACAAATTTGATTTTGTAATTAAAAGTAGTAAAATTTGTTGTGTTGTGGGGAATTACATTTTTTTGTGTTTTGACGATATTACCTTACTTAAAATATGTGTGTTTACTTCAAAATTACTCCCTTTAATTACTGCATTCTTTTGAATATAAATTGAAAGAATATTTATATTCAATTTTTCTTAGTTTATTGAATCTTTTGTATTAGAAATGCAGTCCTAAATATAAAAAGATTACTCAGAAAATTTTGTTTACCAGAGAGAAAGTATTGAAAACAGTCAAGAAACAAAACAAAAATATATTTTGTTTTATTTTAAAACAGTTCTGTTTTTCGAAAACAGACTGGTTTTGGTTTTAGTGTTTTTCTGTGTGTCCCATAAAAATTATAAACATGATAAAAAACAACTGACAAGCGCAAATGTTCACAAAAAACAAAACTGCGTGTTAAAACCAAGCTGACTAAAAAACAACAACAAATGTGTTTTTCTTTGATCTTACAGACTCCAGATGAGAATGTGTTTTGTTTACTAAAACAGTTTTTAAAGACAAAAATGTTTTAAGAACTGTCTGGCACCGGCTTAAAAGAAATTAGGATATAGCTTCTTAAGTTTCTATGTTTCTTCTTCAATAAGAAAATAATAAATAACAGGGTGTTCAGTTCAGTTCAGTTCAGACTTATTATTTCTTATATTTTTAATTTTTCACGGATTTTCAATATTTAAGAACAATGTTTCGATGTTATTAACTCAGTTTTCAGTGATGACATTTTTATTGAATTCCAGAGGAGAAACAATTCAAGACAAGGATTCGTTTGACATTACTTGAAAAATGGAAGCTTATCCAAGAAGTGGAAGAAAATCCGAATGAAAGTTATGCTAGTGCTGCTAAGCGTCTGGGTGTACCCATTAGCACACTGTACAAGATACTAGGAATGAAAGAAATTATCAAAGAACAAATCGATAAAAATATACGAGGAATAATGGAGAAAACAAACCAGTGTTAACTTATTTTAAGCCTAATTAGAAAAATTATCGTTTCTAATTAACTTTCTTTTAAATTTAACAGAATGTAATTTCGTTTCAAAGAATTATTATATTTTGGTTTTATAATTTAATTATGAATATATATAAAATATTTTAATTAAAGTCTAAATTAGAACTTTGTTCTAATCCTGAGTAAACAGAATATCCTAGTATTATAATGTTCCAAGTGAATGTTTATATGTTTGTATGTTTATATGTTTACGCGATTCGTATGGGGGCTCGACAACTATGTTTTTCTGTGTGTCCCATAAAAATTATAAACATGATAAACAACAATTGACAAACGCAAATGTTCACAAAAAACAAAACTGCGTGTTTTGTTTACTAAAACCGTTTTTAAAGACAAAACTGTTTTAAGAACTGTCTCTTTGGTGTGAACATTGAGGTTTTTGTTCAGAAAAACAAGTTTTTGCTTCGGTGTGAAACCGGCATTAGTTGACTCTGATCTACATTAAAGCTATTTGTATATTTGAAACTTTTTAATTCTTTGGCTACCTTCTATCGTGGCGTAAATCTTAAAATGAGTGTTCCAGCAGTGTAGCGAAATGGTTAAAAAAGTTGTGGTTCCTTATTGTTGTGTTTTATTGCATTCCAGCTGAAATGACCCCACGTAAGAATACGGCGACCACACACCAGCGACATTCACTTCTTGAAAAATTGTCTTTTATTGAAGAAATGGAAAGAAATCCAAATGAAAAACGAGTTAATATAGCCAAACGTTTGGGAGTTCCACTTACTACATTAAATTCGGTTAGGCCTGTCTCAGTATGGGACCGTATTTAAGCGACGGCGTATTCGGACGTAAATCGGCGGTTTGAATGAGCTACAAAGCAAACCGCCTATGTGTGGCACAGATGTCTGTAGTCGTGTATTAGGGGGTGTTTTGGAGTTCTTTAGCACTTATATAATTTATCATGAGAGCAAACTTTAACTTTAATTTTTATCGATACACTACTGGTATTAAAGGGACTTTAGCATTTATTATATATCTTTGTTCTGGTGGGCGTGAATTTAAATTTAGTTCTATCCTATTGGTATGGGCATCCGTGGCCATGATTCACTGAAATACAAACATAAATTGCATGCAGAACATACCCATGTCGCCGATAGATTTCATTTGACCGCGTATTGCAGCGTAACAAAAGGCGATCTTAGGTATCCCCTCCAGTCTGACGCGGCTTTTTGCATTTACAAAGGTTCATATAGGGTATCGTTGTAGTAGTGGTAACGCTTGGATAAAATTCGCCTTTATACGCTTCTAATGTGCGAGGTAGTGCCGCCCGTATTCGGACTGCTTTGTAGCGTGCAGTCTGAGAGCTCCAGAGCGATCTCATTACATTTACATGGTTCGGATAGGTAAAGCGTAGTAGCCCGTATACGTCCGGCAGAAATTCGCTTAAATACGGTGCCATACTGAGACAGGCCTTATGCGAAAAAAGAACTTCATTCGGGAAGCAGTTAGCAAATATGGAAAGAAAGCCTCCAGTTTCGTTAAATATATATCCAGAAATTATTAAAATAGAGAAAGCTTAAGTAAAGAAGTTATTATTTATGAGGTAACAGAAGGACATTTTATTTATTTAAGTTATAAAATTTCATATAATTATAATTACAATTATTATTATTAATAATAATAAAAAATTGTGAAACAAATATTCTTTTTATAACATTATATAAACATCTATAACTAAGCTATCGTCCAACAAAGGAAGGTTTTATACTTGAAGGTTTCTTTATTTACTTAAAAGTTTTTGTTAAGGGAGGGGTTAGGGTTTCAGTGTAAAAAAAAAACACTTTTTTTGCGATTTTTTTTCTCAAGTATAGATTGAGCAATTTTATTAGAACCTTTTGTACATTATTGAGCATACTTTTGACTATGTTGTATAATTTTATCATGCAGCAATATTGAAGCATAAGCCGGTAACAGAGCTTCCATCAGAAGGTCTTGGGAAAAAGACAATTTGCGGTGTTCACTATAACTCGGCCGGAAATTATTTGAAAATAAAAAACCATTAAAATTTAGTTAAATTATAATCAAATCTTCCCCCCTCTCTCTGATGATTGTTTTTTTTCATTTAAAAATTTTTGGCGGCCATCTAAAGTGTGAACTGTTATTTTCCACGAAAAGTTCCGACATTTTGTGGGTAGGAAACACCCTTAATGTAAATAAAATAATTTATCTAAACGTTGGGAGAAGGTATTTTATATGTGGAAAATGTGTACGAAGTTTGAAATGAATCGGTCAATTAGTTTTTAAATGGCTGTGAACACGGACTTTGAAAAAGTAGTTTTGAGAAAAACGCGTCGACAGCTGCACTGCTATCCCGAATGCCCACTGCTGTTAGTGTTATAGCTTTAAAGGCCAAGAGATTAATAAGCCAATAACTTTAAGAATATTGCTTAGATCGGTTTAAAATTTTAAGGGCATATTCTTGAAATGTTAAACAATAAGATAAGACAAAAAAAATTTGTATTTTTGGAAAGTGAAAACCCTAACTCCTCCCTTAAACAGTGTTAGTGTCAATAATATCAACAAATTAATAAAATAAATAAATCATTCGGATCAAACATTCGTTCCACCGTGTAGTAGGAAACTTGCCATGTCAATCTTACAATATTTGGCTCACACGTTGGAGGCAAGCATTTGAATCAAACGTTCACCGCATCGTCTGGCATCGTCTTAAAACAAATTAGGGTATAACTTCTTAAGTTTCTATGTTTCTTCCTTAATAAAAAAAAGTGATAAATTAAAAACTGTGTGTTCCGTTCAGTTCAGACTTATTATTTCTTATATTTTTAATTTTTCACGGATTTTCAATATTTAAGAACAATGTTTCGATGTTATTTACTCAGTTTTCAGTGATGACATTTTTATTGAATTCCAGAGGAGAAACAATTCAGGACGAAGAATCATTTGACAATTCTTGAAAAACGGAAGCTTATCCAAGAAGTGGAAGAAAATCCAAGAGAATATCATACTACTATTGCTAAGCGTCTGGGTGTATCTATTAGGACACTGTACCGAATTCTAGCAAGGAAAGAATCATCAAAGAACAGATCGACGTGATTAGAAAGTATTAGAAAGGCTAATTATGAGAATTAGAAAAAATATCGTTTTTAATTAACTTTCTTTCAAATTTAACAGAATGTAATATCGTTTCAAAGAATTATTATATTTTGGTTTTATAATTTAATTATGAATATATATGAAATATTTTAATTAAAGTCTAAATTAGAACTGTGCTTTAATCCTGAGTAAACAGGATATTGTATATTATAATGTTCCAAGTGAAAGTATGTTTACGCGATTCGTATGGGGGCTCGACAACGGCGCCGCGTATTTTCTTGAAAATTGCCAATTTCGTAGAGAAAAAAAAAGACTTTAAGTGTACTCGGATTTTTCCCTAAATTTTCTGAAAACTCATAATTTTGGAAAAACAAAAATTTTTTTTGCTTTTTGCTCTATAACTTTGAATTCGTAAAAGATAGAAAGTTGAAATTTGGTATGTGTATTACGGTGTTCAATGTTAACATTTTTTGAAAATTATAAATTGAAAAATTGGAAAAGAGAACGTTGAGAAAATTCGGTATGGTTCTTGCCGACGGTAAAAATTGCGATAGAAAGTTGAAATTTGAACCAATTTTAAAAAAAAGTTAAGTTCAAATAATAACGTATAAATTGAAAATATTTTATATTTTGTTGAAAAAAATATACTTTTTTAGTCAATTAATATGAAAAATTATTTTATTATTGAACGAGTTAAATATTTCAATTTGAAATTAAATTATGAATTATTTTGTTGGATTCAAATCATAAGCAGACGTCGCTTTGCGACGGGGGTAAACGCTAGTAAGATATATTGTAGGGGAATAAATTGGCTGAGTTTTGACTGTTTTATATTAGTAAAGAAGAAGATATAAAGGTTTTCTTAAATATATTTACATAAATATGGGCGGTACTTATTCCCACTTTGTCATAGTGGTTTGTGGGATTAAAATACGATTCTTCTCACAAAATAATATTTCGTAGTATGTGTACATCTATCTAGAGAACATTTTAGTCAACTGACTTATGTTTTATGTGGGTATTAACTGGACTGTCACGGAGCTACTACCTTAAAAAATCATTTCAATTGGAAGTACCCTATTTGGTGTGCCATTTAGTGATACCCCTTATTTGTTGAATTTCAGTATCTTATCGGACCAGGACAGCATTGACATTGCTCGAAAAATGGAAGATCATCCAAGAAGTGGAAGGAAACCCAAATGAAAGCCACGCTGTTGTTGCGAAGCGTCTTGGTATAAACTACAGCTCAATGCAATCGATTTTAAGAAAGAAACACCTCATCAAGGAACAAATTGATGAATATAGTGGATCGCTTATGCTTTCTCTTGCGAAAAGAATTAGAAAGAAGACAAGTAATAATTAAAAACACAATTAGAAAAATGTTCGTTTTTATTTAACTTCAATTAAATTAAATGTAATGTAATATTTTTAAAGAAAGAGCAGGTGTGTAATGGGTTTTCTAATTAGTTTTTTAAGGGCACTTTATGATCAATATCTATTCGTATAAAAATTGGCATACATTCGTTAATATTATATGTACTGATTTCTGAATAGATTCAACTTTTATAAATTAGAAATCTTTTTTTTTAATTGAATTTTTAAAGAGTAATTTCCTGGGATGTCGTACACTCAGTTTTCTGTAATTTGTTTATTGGGTTTTTTTGCATTCCCGCATCTAAACAATTGGGCACGAGGCATAATATGACACTAATCGAAAAATGGAATATAATTCAAGAAATTGAAAGAAATCCAAATGAAATACAAGCCAGCATTGCAAGACGTATGGGAATTTCAAGAAGAACTCTATGCCGTATTAAAAAAGAAAAAAATTACATCAAAGAACAAATTGATAAATACGAAACGCAGTTATCTTTGTATACAAAAAGAAAGAAAAGAGAGAGAAGATGTGCCAAATACTATTAACTTGTTTTAAAATTTAACAGAAAGTCATCTTTATATAACCTAATTACTAGGATATATTTTATGTCTTGTTCATAAAAAAAATTAAACCAATTGTCGACCAACTTACTGATAGTGTTAAATAAAGTAAAGATTTTGACAATATGTGCTGTATATTTTATTATAGACTCCATTTGTTTTATGATCTCAAAAATTCCATGATTTTTGAGAGAAATTTTAATTGTTTCAAGTTGAAATATGAATTAAATATTATGAACTTATGAAAATACTATGGAATCTTTTATAATTATTGGAACTTATTATATATTACTGCAAAATGCAGAATTCATTTCGTCAATAAGCTAATTTTTTTCTATAGTTGGTTAAGTTACTGTTACATACCGCAATTTTTCGCGGTGCTAGCTTACACTGAAGCGGAATGGATTATGGAGCGTTTTGAGCGTTGAAAAAATAAGGATTGCGAAAGTTGATTAAATAACTCTGTAGCAAAAGCTATATCTACAAACAAAATACATTTTTCATAAAAGAAATATATTCTAAATGATAATGAACATTGTTTATTTATTAAGTTAGGTTATGGTATGAGGAAAAGTGTATAAATGGCAGTTAAATATGAATTAAAATTAATTTTATTAAACTTATTCAACTTAATTATATAATAAAACTAGCTGACCCGGCAAACGTTGTTTTGCCATATACGTCATTTGTGGATGTGGATGGAACAGAATAATATAAAAATTGCGATTAAAAATCAGGGGTTGATCGTATAAGGGTGAAAATTTAGAATTAAATGTATTTTTCAATGCTGAATCATGAAAGAATCAAAACAAATAATTTTGTCCAAAAAATAAAAATAAAATTTTTGGGGTGAATCACCCTTAACATTTAGGGGTATGAAAAATAGTTGTTGGCCGATTCTCAGACCTACCCGATAAGCGTACAAAATTTTATCATAATCGGTTCAGCCGTTTCGGAGTAGTTTGGAAACAAACACCGCGACACGAGAATTTTATATATTAGAAGATATGGTTGAAGTTACGAGAGTTCGGCGGTGACTCATACTTAAAACAAGTTGTGGGGTATAAACTGCTGATATAACTAAAAAGCACTGACTCATTTATTTTTCTATAATGTATATAGAAACTAAAAAGACAAAATTCATTATCGTATTATAAATTTATACCGCTCTTATAACCTCTTTT
This sequence comes from Panorpa germanica, assembly GCA_963678705.1. Lineage (NCBI taxonomy): Eukaryota > Metazoa > Arthropoda > Insecta > Mecoptera > Panorpidae > Panorpa > Panorpa germanica. The sequence continues at coordinate 4,008,725 of OY783223.1, read as the reverse complement.
AAGTATAAGTCACCGCCGAACTCTCGTGATTTGGACTATATCTATTTTCGAATCATATAAAGTAATTTTTTCTGTCATCGTCATCTTTAAGTTTTGCGTTATGTTTAAACATTGCGCCGGAATGCTCAACAACGACCACTACGACCCAACTCTTCAGATGGGTTTTGTGAGCTTGGCGTGAGCGAAATTAATGACGTCATTAGTGACGTTTTCGAATATTTTGGACGTTGTAAAACACTAAAAGTATCACTACTACAGAAACACTACTAGCGGAATCAAAATTTAAAATATGTTCTTTTTTTGATGGAAGTTAATTTTAAGGATAATATTGTTTGATTTTCCAAACAAAATTAAAATTTTGGACCCTCTAATTCTCTTCTTAATTGTTAATTGTGACGTATATTCAGTTTCCTCTGATATCTTATTGGGTTTATTGCATTCTAGCATCTATAAAACCGCGTACCAGGCGACAACGCATGACATTTCTCGAAAAATGGGATGTAATCCAAGAAGTTGAAAGAAATCCAAACGAAACACAAATCAGCATTGCAGAACGTCTGGGGATCCCGGAGTCAACAATGACTAGAATTATAAAAACACAGGACTTCATCTATGAAAAAATTCATGAATACGGATTGACAAAGTCTTTTAGGAAAGGAGCTACTAAATGCAAATATCAAAAACGAAATTAAAGAAATGTATTAATTTGATTACTTCGTTAATAAAATTTTCTCAAAATTCTTGCTTTATCGTAAGCTTAATGGGTCTTCATTGAATTTACATTTTGTTGTTAAGGGGGTATAGGACCTTATCGTAATTGATCAACAGACGTAAATTTGCAGCGTTGCCAAATTTATTATTCCCTTTTTCAAAATATTTAATTTGAATTTAAATTGAATTAATATAAATTTGATATTAATTACAGGTAATTTTTCATTTATTAAACTATTGTATGCATTTATTATACTATTCAAAGATACAGTCCCAATATTTGCTCGTCCCTCATGTACTTCGTAAGGATACCTCCTTACCTCCTGTACCTCCTTAAGGATAATTTCTTACGATTTCATGTATTTAATTGTCTATGATTAGCTTATTATTGAATTCCAGTATCTAAGCCTACGCGTGCGCAGCGTGATCTGACATTTCTTCAAAAATGGAATGTCATCCAAGAATTTGAAAGAAATCCAAACGAAACGCAAGTGAGCATTGCAAACCGTATGGGAATACCTCGATCTACACTGGGCAGTATTATAAGAAAAAAGGACTTCATCAAAGAACAAATTATTAAATGCGGACAAATGTCTTCTTATAAAAAAAGAGTTAGAAAGTCCAAATATTAAACCAATCAAACGAAACGGGATAAGGGATAAACGATAAAGTTAAGGATTTTCTCAAAATTTTGTAATTGTTGCAAATACTTTCCTTGTTAGGAGATCTTAATAAAATTTGTAAGAAAAAGATCAGTGGGGTTTTTAATGTTTTAATGTCACATAGATAGAATAAAGTATCATTCCCATTCACTGCTTAAATTTTATTTTGTATTTAATTTAAATTGTTTAGCATATACGCGTAGTCATTCACAGTACCATTTTTAATTTAATTTATTTTGTTAAGTTTTATAAAAAACCTATGGTTTTCTATAATTGACGTCGCGTAAGAACTTAATCGAGCGCGAATTTATTATGTATTTTTTATCTAATTTAATTATATATTTTATTCTATTAATCGCTATCGGGGTGTAGTGATTTATTTGTGAAGAAAATAACGGATGTAAGCTGTTACAATATATTTTAAACTCTTAATGTATGAACTTATAAATACAACTTTTATCTTAGAACTATAACTTAACACTCAAACTAACAAAAAATCTAACTTTAAACCAATGTACAATGTACAATGGAAGAGGACAACAATATCACAAAAATTCCTTTCTCTTAGGCGGAGAAGGTTCAATATGACAATGACATATTTAAATAATTGAATGTGATGTAAACACAGTTAAATTAAATATTCAATGTTCAATTGAAACTATATCAAATGCGTAACAAAGGTTTTGCTTCTACCAACGCAATACTGAACATATTTTTTAAGTTTTCTTAGTTTTTTTAGAATCTTACAAGGTCCAATGTCTTAAATTAAGAAAAACTGTATTATATTATAACCTCCATTTACTTTTAAAAGAAGTTTAATGTCAGTTATTGAAAAATATAGAAGTGAAAACAAATTCTATTACTAATTGTTATTAAAAATACCAATTTTAATTATTTCACATACAATTTTGTCGAACTGTCAAAATTTATATTACTAACAATGTGTATACACACCAACTAAATTAACTAAACTTAAATTAAAACACAAATGTGAATAGGAATGCGTGGGAATAAGGCTTTATATCCTTAAATTTAAATTTAGAAAGAAACTGAAAGTGAAAACTGTAAAGATGAATTTTGTTCCTTGTGTGAGAAAGAATTAACAAAAGTCGAAACTACTTATTGCTATTCCTAAGTAGTAAGCGATAAACAATGAACTCCTTCAGAGTGCAATATCTGTTTTTCTAAGGGAAATTTTTCCGTTTGCTATAGATCTTCATTAAAGTCTTTCAGATGATGAAACTTACAATTCATTTTTAAGGGTAATTAACATATGATGTCGTTTACTCAGTTTTCTGTGATTACTTATTGGGTTTATTGAATTCCAGCGTCTAAACCTCCGCGAACGCATCAACCTCTGACTCTTCTTCAAAAATGGAAAATAATCGAAGAAGTTGAGGGAAACCCAAAGGAAAGTCGAGTCAACATAGCCAAACGATATTGTATGCCGGCATCAACGGTGCGCGGGATTATGAAAAGAAAGGACGTAATCAGGGATCAAATTGCTAAGTGCGGTACACAGTTATCTTCATATACAAGAAGATATAAAAAGAGCAAAAAATATAGATAATGAAAACCAACCTAACTAAATTATTACCTTTTTCCAACTTCTTTAGTTGGACGAAACGAAAAGAACTTTATTTTAAACTAGTTTTTTCTTTATAATTTAACTATTTATATACGAGGATTATTTCATTTCAATTTCTATTATCCCTAAGGGTTGTTAAGGTACATTTCCACGAATAGAAAGTTAAAGTTGTTCCTTGCAAATGCTTTTGTTGATTTGCAAATTGGGAATACAATCTCGGTGTTTGTTTATTTTGTGATCCCGAAAATTCCGAGCCTCGAAACTCTTAATCCCGATTTAGGTCGCTTTCGAAGTTGCGTGGTATTAATTTTTTAAGTACAAATAATATTCCTTTATAACAATTAAATTATTTATAAATTCACCTATTGAATAAATAGTACTTCTCTAATATTAATACAGTGCAACCTCGATATATCGAATCTCAAAAGGTACGAGAAAACTTCGAATTATCGAGATGATTTCTGATTGACTTCGATATATAGAGGTTCACACTAATTATTGAATTATAAAATATTAATATTAATTATCAAATTATGCTACAGTAATAATAACATAATACATTGATTAATGTATATTGATTGATATAGACATAGATTGTAAAAATTATTTAAATTTGTAAATAAAATGAAGTGCAAAATATAAAATTGTTGTTTGTCGAAATGAAAGTGTCACTTATTCTTTGCGTAAGTGAATACGAAATATCGAGGTCTACTCTGACCAATCGTTCGATATCTAGCTGGAAAAATAACATCGGGGAGATAGGCAAATTGAAAAGGAATGGAAAAACTTCGATTTATCAAGGAATTCGATAACATCTATGTTCTATATAATCAGGTAGCACTTGTATTTCCAAAAATCAATTCTTTTATAATTATTGTAAAAATGCAGAATTTAATTGGCGCCAATGACATGCAATTTGTTAAGTAAATCTTTCAGAAAATTGAAACAAAAATTAAAACAATTGTGCAACGACCGCTTTAAAATTAAATATTTTTGAAGCAAAGTTTTTTTTTTGTAAATTAATTGTTCTCAGTTGTTATGTGATTCTTTATTGGATTTATTGCATTCCAGCATCTAAAAAATCGCGCACGAGGAAAAGTACGACATTTCTCCAAAAATGGCATATAATCCAAGAAGTTGAAAGAAATCCAAGCGAAACACAACTTGACATTGCAAAACGCCTAGGACTTCCGGCAACAACACTAAGTAGAATTATACAAAAAAAGGACTACATTCTGCAACAAATTCGAATTGATGAATATGGAATGGGGATGTGTTCTCATAGAAAAAGAGCTAGAAAGTGCAATCTTGACAAATATTAAAAACCAAATTAAAGAAATTATCATTTTTATTGAAAACACGCTTTAGTTAGAATTTTACAGAACAAACTTTAGTTTAATTGATTTATCTAATGATTTAATACTTATTAAACATGAAATTAGAACTGAAATAAAATATAAATTTCATGTTAGCATTTAAATACAAAGTATGTATTTTAAAAATACTTTTGAGAATATAGAATACTCTTTATGTTACTAATATAAATGTTTTTTTTTAATAATTATGAGAATTCTCTTTGCTAAAGACCGACTTTGTTTTGAAACATTTTGGTTGAAAAATGGTTTTATTAGCTGAAATCTATTAATCTCTTCTAGATTTATAAAATATGATGAATTTGGTCGTTTTGATGTAAAATTTCTCGATTGTTATTGAGCTCTACTTAAGAAATCGTCAATAACCAACTTACTGTAAATTGTTTTTTAAGAAAAGCTATAAAACTGTAAAACGTTTTTAAGAAAATTTTCAATCTTCTTTGACTTCATATTTTTATTATTCCATTTCAGAATCAAAGCGTCCGCGTACTCAGAAAGCTTTAACACTTTTCCAAAAATTGAAAATAATCCAAGAAGTGGAGAAATATCCAAAAGAAAATCAAATAAACTTGGCCAGACGTTTAGGACTAAAGACAACAACGCTAGCCTCCATTATGCTTAGAAAGAACTCCATCAAAGAACAGATTACTAAATATTTAAGAAGTTAGACAAAAGACGTTTTATAGAAACAATTAAAATAAATAGAAGCAACATTTTTGTTCTGATTATCGGAAATAAGTTTTATTTGAAACAATGTTTAATAATTTAACAATAATATTAATAAAATGAATATGTAATCAATGTCATCAGGTTATGATGATGCAAATCAAGTTTATTTTATTCCTAATACGTGTTATGTTTATATTTTAAGACCTTATACAAGTTCATCCATTTGTATATATTGTAACTACTGATTTCAAAATATATCATCAAAAAAATTAAGCAAAACTAACAACAGTGTGTTACTTCTTCAAAATTTGATATCCGTTTCCTTGAAGTGAACTTTTTCCGTCTTCTAATAAAGTTTTATTTAATGTCATTTATTCAGATTATTGATTCTTTATTGGGTTTATTGCATTCCAGCATCTAAACATCCTCGTGCCAAGCGACAAATCATGACATTTCTGGAAAAATGGCATGTTATTCAAGAAGTTGAAAGAAATCCAACTAAGAAACGAGCGACCATAGCGAAACGTCTGGGAATGGCGAAATCAACGCTCAACGAACTTATGCTAAGAAAGGACTACGTCAAGGAACAAGTTGATAAATTGGGTTCGGACGTGTCTTCTTATACGAAACGAGTGATACAGCGCCAAAGATATCGTTAATCAAATTAAAGAAATTATCATTTTTATTTTTAACACTCTTTAATTTATTTAAATGATCCAACTATTTATTAATAAAGTTCAATTTGAGAAACACAGATTTCATTAACAAAAGTCAGTTAAAAGGAAGAGATTTAAGTAAGAAGAGATGGTTTAGAAATGAGTCCCGCAAAATTATATCAACTATAATCAGAATCAAAAGTAATCATTGCAAAACTTCAGCTCACCTGTACAAAATTAATATTAAATCTGACGATAGATGTCAATGTGGTGAAGAAGGAACTTTGGATCATATTATATTTGAATGCATAAATTATAGTTTAGCAAGATCAAAATTCAATAGTGAAATATTAGATGTGGTTAAAAATTTTCCTGTTAATACTAAATTAATACAAATAGTGATGAAATTTATTATTTTCGAGGAGTTTTCTATTTTATTCTGCCTGATAATTTATAGGTCAACATTAATTTTAGTTTTAAGAAGAAGTCTATAAAATGTTGTAGTGTACACAGTTTTCAATGATTCCTTATTATTTAGTTCCAGCACGTAGGATGTTAACACCTTTTCAAAAATGGAAAATAATCCTAGAAGTCGAAAGAAATCCATACGAAAGACAAGTCACCATTGCAAGACGTCTTGGAATTCATCGGTCAACGCTAGCTAATATTTTGATGCAGAAAAATTACATCAAAGAGCAATTTGCTAATTACGAGTTACAAATGTCCTCTGATGTAATGAAAGTTAAAAAGAAAATAATTTAATGATATATTAATTTAAGAATTGGTTGATATTTTGTAGTATGACTATAATTATCAAAAATTATACAAAAATATAGGTCATATTTTACATTAATGTACTTATATTTAATAAAACATTGTTCCTTCATTTTTAAACTTTAAAAAGAATTTAATTTTTTTATGTAGTGATGTGCGCCTTACAAATTTTATGATGCAACTTATATTACATCTGTATTTTTTTTTTCAAATTTATTGGTATAACTAATAATTAACAAATAGCTTGTGTCTAATATATTAACTAAAATTTTTATTTAATGTTTTTGAAAGTTGATCTGTATGATAATTTTACAACTAAATTAATGATTACTGTTTAATTCTTGTATATAATAAAATAAGTAAGAAAATTGAGTTTTGGTTTCATACATAACTTTCGTAGGTGACCTTTAGATAACGGCACTATTGACAAATCCATATGATTTTTAGATAGTAGCAACCTTTAAACAAATATGTCCAAATTTAATGACATTTCGATCATTAGTTCACGAGTTATAGTCGTTTTAGTGACACTACTTTTGTAATTTTCAATGAAAAAATGTGAATTTCTTGTGTTGATAAAGCAATGCTTTTTTATGGAAATGGATTGTGTCCTCATTTTTTAGTGGTCGATTGTTGATTGAAATTGATGTTAATTAATGTGTATTGACGTGTCTATTTTATTAAATATCTAAACATTGACGGAGATATAGCAATTAAAAATTTGAATTGTAGTTTTAGCGCTAGAAATGGTCGGCCTTATTTTTATGACGTGAAATGCATTTTGACGTAATTTTGACGGTAATGTTTTGAAGCTGTTGGTAGTCAAATAATCAAGTCAAATCAAAGAATAATAAGTTTTTATTTTATTTAACCCTGCTAAGGCGGATATAATATTGGAATTTTATTGTTCCTTGAAATAGTTGTAAATAATATTTGATATTTTGATATATAAATACATATAGCAGAGATTTATGAGCTGTAAGGTTGGCAACCTTACACAAGGATTGTAATGTCACATGCATTTGGAATGTGTACAACGTTGAATCCCTTTAATAATTAAAGAGACAAAATGACTTTTTTAATTGTTAATATCTCTTAACATATAAGGAGTTCTTAAAAAATAATTGAACATTTGAGGTTCTAGTAACCCACTTTATCAATATATAGTACACTTTTATAGAAATTAAGACATAGGACACAAGCCCATTTGGTTGTTTTGATGGATTAGCTTTAAACGAATTGACTAAACGCAATAATTTAGCGTAAACCTGCTGCACAATTTTCTATTTACTTTTTAAAAGGCTTTCTCCTTAGTTTTTTTTTTTGTAATTCTTTATTGGGTTTATTGTATTTCAGCATTTAATCTTCCGCGTACGAGGAAAGCTCGAACCCTTCTGCAAACATGGAAAATAATCCAAGAAGTGGAGAAATATCCAAATGAAACAGGGGTCAACATAGCCAAACGCTTAGGAATACCTAGAACAACGCTAGCCACCATTATGAAAAATAAGAACTCCATCAGTGAAAAAATTGCTAAATACGGATCGGATTTGTCTTGTAGAATTAAAAGAGTTAGAAACGACAATTATTTCAACTTCTATAAAGATAATTAATGAAATAGGTGTATTATTTTTGTTTTGAATATATATTAATAAATGAAGTTAACATGAAATGGAAACAGGTGTTATTCGTTATATATAAGAAATACACCTCAAAATACGTTTATATATAAATTCTCTTATAAATTAGTTAATTGTTCTCTGTGTATTGTGTTCATAGTTTTCTGAGATTTCTTATTATTGCATTCCAGTAACTTTACCACGCCAAAGCCTAAGGAAGTCATTACTCGAAAAATGGAATATAATTCAGGAAGTTGAAAGAAATCCATTAGAATCACAAGTCAGCATTGCAAGACGACTTGGAATATCGCGACAAACGCTCTGGCGCTATTTGAATAAAAAGAACAGCATCAAGAAACAATTTAAAAAATACGGATCGCAGTTATCTTCAGAATGAAAAAATATAGTTTAATTAAATTAAATAACTGAAATAAATTTTATTTTGATTGCTTGATCATTATTAAATAATGATCATATGAACATATTACATATATATGTACATCTGTATGAATTTAGGGGTTTTTACATTGTGTATAGCTATATTTTGTTGATGTTATATATACGCCTTGCGTATATGCAATTGACATTACATCAATACTGAAATGCATTTACAAAACCAAAAAGAATAGCTGTAAATTTGTACAATTTGTGTATTTATTATTTAATAAACATTGTTCGTTTATTATAAACTTTAAAAAACATTTTCATTTCAAAATAACTTCACTATATAATTTGTTAAATGAACAAATAACTGCGCCTGACAAAGTTGTTGATACAACTTGTATTACATATGTGAATATATATATAAATTTGTTTTTAACATTTACTTTTATGTGAGTTTCATTATTCTTTGAAAGAATAGATAAGATTGACCTGTGTGAACTACATTAAATTTTTTTTTTAAATTCTTGTTAAGGGTAATTAAGGTGTATTTTGTAATCACAAAAATACCTGGGTTATTGAAATTATGAAATTTTAAGTATTTAAAATCAAAACAATAATTTTTAGCTTCATATAATATTATCTGGTATATTATAATATTAATATTTTTTATACATTTTTGAAGCTGTTTTATGAGCATATAAATAATATTTGTTATTCCTTATTAAAGTATTTATAGCTTTCGGAATAAGTTTAAAAAACTATCGGAGTTTTTTAAGGTGGTAAAAATTATAAATTTGTGTTTTATTCGAAGTTGTCCATCTGGTAATAGATCTTCATTAAAGTCACTATCCTAAAGATAATTTCGTGCAATGAATGACGTTTTCTTTGATTTCTTTTTATTATTGCATTCCAGTTTCTAAACCTCTTCGTCCGAGGCAAGATATGACACTTATCGAAAAATGGAAAATAATTGAAGAAGTTGAAAGAAATCCAAACGAAACACAAGTCAGCATTGCAAAACGTCTGGGGATTCCGAAATCAACGTTAGGTGGCATTGTGAGCAAAAAGAACTTCATCAGAGAACAAATTAATAAATGCGGAGTGAACTCGTCTAATTACAAAAGAATTAGAAAGTTCAAATTCTTTGCAAATAATTAAGAAATTGTCTGTTTTATTTCCACCATGAAATTTTATTTAAATGTGCTAATCATTAAAGCTAATATGAAATGGAAACTGTTTATAAATGTTTTATTAATTATTAATAATTAAGATTTCTCAACCGATAGAATGTTAATATGAAGTTTCTTCCCAAAGTATGGAATATATTTTATCGTTTAACGTTTATCGTCGTTTTATTGTCGTAGAAATCGTAGCTTTCCTATTTTTTACCTTGGTATACACATCTGGATAGAGTTAAAACAATGTCAAATCGATTACAGTAGTTGTTTATTCCTTCTGTGATTACATTTTTATTTTTAGTATTTATTTGAGTGCATCAACTTTTTATAGTTATTAGTATTTAAAATAATATACATTTGTAATACATAATTTATACATATGAGTATGAGTATTTAAATGAAGAAGATTAAATTAGATTATTTGTTTAAATGTTTACGCGATTCGTATGGTGGCTCGAAAACGGAAAATTTCCTATTTCCTAGAGACGAAAATTCTAAGACTTTTAGCGTCCTCGGATTTTCCCCTAAATTTACTGGAAATTTTAGAAAAACTAAAAAAATAATTTTACTTTTTGCTCTATAACATTTAATTCGTAAAAGATAGAAAGTTGAAATTTGGTATGTGCATTACGGTGTTCAATGCTAACAATTTTTGGAAATTGGAAAAGTGGGCGCTAGGAAAATTAAAGGGCCCGGTAGGAAACTTAGGAGAAAACTCAAATTTTGGATTACTTAATAATGAAATATATTTAAAAAAAAAAAGAATTCAAAAAGGAAAAATTTTATTTTGGGACACGGGTGCGGTTTTTACCGAGGGTAAAAATTGGGGTAGATAGTTGAAATTTTATATATGGGCTAACTTTGGTACCTAATTTACAAATCGAAAACGAAACTCCCAAATTTTGAAAAAGAAATTGGTCAAATAACGAATAAATTGAAAAAAATATATAAAAATTATTTGTTTTTATATGTAAAATAAATATGGAATGAGATGCTTTCAAAAATCTGCTTATAGCCTTCAAGCATTGTCCAAAATTTTAAATCTGTATGTTTTTAAGGCAGTTTCTTTGTCTTCTAATAGATATACATTAAACTCACCACTCTCTTATGAATTGTTTAACTTTTTAAGGATAATTTCCTTTAATCACCTGTACTCAGTTTTCTGTAATTTGTTTATTGGATTTATTGCATTCCAGCACATAAACCACACCGTGTGAGACAAGACTTGTCACTTCTCGAGAAATTGAATTTAATCCAAGAGGTTGAAAGAAATCCAAACAAATCGCAAGTCAGTATTGCAAAACGTCTGGGGATTCCAAAATCAACGCTGTGCCGCATTTTGAAAAATAAGAAGGTCATCAGGGAACAAATTGATAACTTAGGATCAATAAGTCACTTGACATCCGATACAAAAAGAGTTAGAAAGTGTAAAACAAATGTCTACTATAATCCAAATTAAGGAATATATCAATTTGAATTACCAAATTAATTTATGAAGTGAAACTATATGTAAATGAAATTACACACCTTACTTAGATGTATTTTGTTGGTGTTATTCAAACGCCTTACTATTGTGAGATATGCAATTCTTTTTACTTTCTATTGAAAAATTATTTATAAACCTAATAGACTTATTGTACACTTACAAATATTTTATTATTAGTATACCTATTATTAAAATATTGCTCATTTAATAATAATATTTATACATATTTTCTTATATTTAATAAGTAAGGTTATGCACGCCTGACAAATTTAAGGATACAACTGTTATAACACGTGTGAATCAAATGATAATTAATGTGATTCGACTGAGCCTCTATTTTACATTGAGTTACATTGATTACTCACAACAACGCCTTGTGTGTGACGTAATTTATGGATAGCCCCTAAATAGTATTTGACATTTGAGTATGCTATCTCTTTTATATTCTGTGGTATGACTGAAATAACAATTCATTAAAAGGGAGAGTGTAAGAAAAGAACATGACGTCGAATAATGAAATTAAACGTAAAGTTTAGGGGGGTGTAATGGGAGGGGGTGTTGTATAGTTTAACCGAGTGTAGAAACTAACTTTCTAAGGATGATTTCGTGTACTCAGTAGTCTGTGATTTTTTTTATTATTGAATTCCAGTAACTAAACGTCAGCAAACGAGGCGAGCCATGACACTACTAGAAAAATTGAGTATAATTCAAGAAGTTGAGGGAAATCCACATGAAACACAAGTTCACATAGCGAAGCGTCTGGGACTCCCGCAGTCTACGCTGAACACGATCATGCAAAGAAAGAACTCCATCCGGGAACAAATTAATAAATGCGGATTGGAATTATCTTGTAGTATAAGAAAATTTAGAAAAGATGTCGTTCATTATAAACTTCTATAAAAAATTATTGTTTTTATTTATACTAAGTAGTTACTATTTCTTATTTATATATTAAGGATATATGTTTAAGTAGAGTGTACCCCCGTCGCAAGCGACGACTGTCTTTTGTTTGTGACTTGAATTTCATTTCAAATTTTAATTCCATTTTTAAATTGAAATATTTTAACTTGTTCTATATTAATTTTATATATAACAATAATAAAAAACTGAATAAAAAAAATTATTTTTTTCAACAAAATATAAAATATTTTTAATTTATTTCTTATTTGACCAACTTTTTTTCAAAATTTGGGAATTTTTTTTTTTTGATTTGTAAATTAGGTACCATAGTTAGCCCGTATACAAAATTTCAACTTTCTAGCACAATTTTTACTCTCGGCAAAAACTCCCCCGTGCTCCCAAATAAAATTTTGAATTTTAGTTTGAGTTTTCTCCAAAGTATCCTACCGGGCACCCTAATTTTTCCAACGCCTTTTCCAATTTTTTTAATTTGTAATTTTCAAAAAATGTTAGCATTCTGCACTGTAATACACATACCAAATTTCAACTTTCCAACTTTTACGAATTAAAGTTATAGAGCAAAAAGTAAAAAAAATGTTTAGTTCTTCCAAAATTACTGGTTTCCAGAAATTTCAAGGAAAAATTTGAGGACACCAAAAGTCTTTGAATTTTTTTTTATGAAATAGTAAATTTTCCAAAATATTGACGTAGCCTTTTTCATTTTACCATATGAATTTCAGCAACATATAAGAAACATAAAACTGGAAAATTATAATGTACTCGTATAATATTTTCGGGTGGGTGAGAACGTATCAAAAATAAAGGTTTCGATCAAAATAGTTTTTCTTCTGCTTAAATTAAATATTATATTGAAAATTTTGATTTTTGTAGATATGGAACTTTGTGCAAATACCATATAACAGTCGTATCGTGAAACAACTTAAACCAATTTTCTTATTGAAATATATATTTTTTTACACAAATTCTTTAAGATTGACAAAATCGTCAATGGCATCTACTGACGAATCAAATATATTATACGTATACCGTCTGCTCATTTAGCTGCCCATGTTGCAAATTAGCAACACTCTTGAATGTTAACACATTAGATATTTTAATTATAATAACAAAGTTTACATAGGTGTTTTTATCTTTTTTCAGATAGACAAACTGTATCAGGTATTCAAAAAGCGAACTTAATTAAAAAAGGAAATAAAAAGAAAACCAATAAAAAATTATCTTGTAAAGATTGCGGAAAAATATTTGGGAGCTCGTTATCATTGATAACGCATAAAAAGATACACAGCGGATCTGCTAAATGCCACGTGTGTGGGCTGGTTCTCGATTGGCCGTTTATGTTAAAACAACATTTATCGAGAGAACATGGAGTCAGACACTAAATTATTTTAATGTTAAAAATGATTATGATACATATGAATTTTTTGTTATTTATTTTGTTTATATGTTATTTATTCCTCTACAAAAGAAGAAAGCATTATATTTTGTTTATACGAGTATATACATCACTAGAGATTTTAGTTAATAAGTAACATAAAGTAAACGTGATTTAACACGTTCGAATCTATTGTAGCATATATTTACCAGACAATTTTTACAATCTTTGTATTATTTTAAGCGGTTATGCCAGCCGAGAACAAGAAAATGGCATTATTTCATAAAATAAACTACTACACTACTTGTAAACTATAAGATTTTTTTTTTAATATTTAGTATGTATATATATTATATATTTTCGTTGACATCATTATCAGGCATGGAATCAAAAGCAAAATTTATTTGATTATATATTTAAATAGCTACAGAAGTACGTAAGATTTTTTGATTAATCGACTTCAAGCAAGATGTCGTATTTATTTAAAAACAAGTTCCTAAAATACAATTTCGGAAAAAATCATCAGATTATTGTTTGTAACGATAAACAATGCAATATGACAGATACATTTTGCAAGAATATATACAGTTAAATTTTCAAATCGATCGGTGAAAATTTGTTCGAGTTTACAAAACGTGATTTCGAGAGAAAAGCGATAAAAGTTTTCAGTATTATATAAGGTGCAGGAGAGGTAAAAGTCTAGAGTGGTCTAACCAATGTGGCCCCCAATTTCTATAATAAATATTCTATAATCATATTATATAATTATTTATTTAGTAACTTCGATATTGAAAATGTAAATGTAGGTTTACATGCATTGTGTAGGCCAATTTATTAGCCAAAGTGTTTATATATTATATATTTATTTAATATTGTAATACTGTATAATTTATTTATAATCGTTGAAATTTTTAGGTTTTGAAAAACACGTTATCCGAGAATTAAAGATTCTGGGTTTGAAAATAGATGATTTGTCGGAAAACATGAATATTTTACTAACTAACAGAGCTATCAAAAAAGTGGCAAACAATCCAGAGTATAAAGAGATCCCAAATATCAACCGATTGTTACCAGTCAATGAAAATTCTCTAGCGGAGTTGGAAAATTGGCTGATGAATTCTGAGAAAAATAGGACGATACTGGTAATTTTTTTTTTAATTTTTCATAGATTACAAAATAAAATTGTTTAATCACTTAATATATTAAAAACATGCTTCTGTATTTTTTTCTATATTTAAAAAGAGGGTTTAAATAAATTAAAAATAGGAGACCTTCCTGAGTCTTGTTAGGATTTAAAAGTTGAATTGTATTTTTATTTCACTCTCGCAAATTGATTTATAAATATTTTTTAATATTATATTTATTAAATTTAATAAAGCCAGTAGTTTGGTGACTTAAAATTTATTTAATATCATTAGGTAGATAGCGTGTAAATTATCGTAGTTAATTAAAAAAAGTTAATAAATCAAATTTGTATATATATTTAGTAACTTAATAATAATAAATTATAGTTTTGAAAGATCAAAATTCAATAGTGAAATATTAGATGTGATTAAAACTTTTCCTGTTAATACTAATTTTTTGTAAAGTGATTCAAAATTAATTAGTGAATTATTTAAATATTTAGAAATTTGTAAAATACAATTATAAAATGTTAAATATGTATAAAAAATGTTAGATGGTGGCTATGACGAATAAAAGTCAAGTCAAATAAATAAATAAATAAAAAAATCATAATTTCTTTTATAATCCTATAATTTTATCCTTTTTGCAGTCTCATAACTTCAGCCGTATTGGAGGCCGTAACGTTAAGGAAATTGTACGAAGAATAATGTATCACGTTTTTACGAATGAAGTTGGCATGTCTTATTCTTGGGAAGGTGCTAAAAAGAAGAAAGTATTTAAAAGTTTAGCAGTGACATCTTGCATTTTTTGTAAGTTTTGCTCTAATTATTATATACTTTAACCAAGTTTCGCAAGACGAATGGTAACTTAAGAACATAATTAGATTTCATGTACTATTTTAATAACTCTAATACTTAATATTAAATATTTTCAATAAATTTAATTTTTTTGTATAATTTTTTATTTTCATAGAACATTGATTAATAAAATTGTTTATTTATAATTATCTAGCTGAATAATGTATAGGGATTTGTCAGCAAGAGATGTCAATTTAAATGTGGCTTTATTTTTAACAACCGCCAGAAATTGTGTTCCATACGTAACCTCAGAGTTTGTACTTTAGATAAAAATAAAAATACCGCCACTTTTTACGAAGATATTGCGTTTTTCTGTTGATTTAAAATGACATCTCTTGTTGAAAGGCTCTATATATTAATGACAAGTAATATATTTTTTAATTTGTATATTTTAGCTGCAATACGTCTTAACGGGAACGCTAAAGACTGTACAGATTCTGAAATAATAACGCTGATAAAAGCATGGCTTGTAAGAAGCAAGGATCGTTATGATAATAATAGGAAAGTAAATAATGAAAATAACACAGAAGCATCAGCTAATGAAGCAGGCCTACCAAGAAATAGCGCAGAAAATAAAATTGAATAAGTGCTTAAAAAATATACATTTTTAACAATGAATTGTTATTATTTTATATTTTATTTCAGCAAGTAATTTCACATTCTATTTATTTAAAATAATATAATATAACGTACATTACTGGTTCTATGTTAATATTTGTTTTATTATATAATTAAGGATTTTGGATATTCTCTGTAATAACTCTGTATGTGTTATGTATATCCATAGAATATACATACGTTATGCAAATAATATACTCTGTATATACATAGGATATTTTTTGTATATCATGTAAGTTGCGTTCGCACATATTTTTAAATGCAATGTATATACATGGTATGTAATAATTATTTATAACAAAAAACTATGCAACGTACTGATGTAAAGAACATAGTTTTAAATGTATAGTTAAATTTTCATATCGATTAGTGAAAATTTGTTCGAGTTAGTCGATTCAAAGAAAACGTGAAACTTTTGAGTATTGTAAAAGGAATACGGAGCGAACTAGGAGGGGCAATTTTAGAGTGGTCTAACCCCTATACTCTATAATAAATATTCTATAAGCATATTATATAATTATTTATTTAGTTAGTTTGATATTAAAAATGTAAATGAAGGTAATTTTCATTCTTACGACCCAAATGGTAGCGTCATTAAAACCACTGTAATTCGCAAAATAATGGTCGGTATGTTATAAAATTTAAACACATATCGTTTGAAGGTTGGTACTATCTAAATATCATATGGATTTGTTAATAGTGGCGCCTCTATATGTCATCCTACGAACTTATTGAGATAGAAAGTTGAAATTTTGCATGTGTATTAAGGTATTCAATGCTGACATTTCTCAAAGATTACAAATTCAAAAATTGAAAAAGGGGGGGTTGAAGAAATTTGAGGGCCCGGTAAGGAACGTTGTAGAAAGTTCATATTCTGGATTCTAGAATAATTAAGTATATTAAAAAAAAAATCAAATTTTATTTGGGGGCACGGGGGCAGTATTTGCCGAGAGTAAAAATTGTGCTAGA
Organism: Panorpa germanica; assembly: GCA_963678705.1. Taxonomy (NCBI): domain Eukaryota; kingdom Metazoa; phylum Arthropoda; class Insecta; order Mecoptera; family Panorpidae; genus Panorpa; species Panorpa germanica. The sequence continues at coordinate 3,991,763 of OY783223.1, read as the reverse complement.
AAGTTGAAATTTTGTATATAGGCTAACCTTGATAACTTATTTACGAATCGAAAAAAAAATCCCAAATTTTGAAAAAAAGTTGGTCAAATAACGCATAAATTGAAAAATTATTTTATTATTGTGCGAGTTTATTATTTCAATTTAAAAATAGAATTAAATATGAAATGTAATTACGAATTATTTTATTGGTTTCAAATCATACACGCCAAAAACACGTCGCTTTGCGACGGGGGTAAACTCTAGTATATGTATATAGTATGAAAAAAAAAATCTTTTGGAATGTATGAAATATTGCAACGTTCTCTAAATTATGATACATAATGCTTATAGACTTCTCTTTTTTTTGCAGGTTTACATATTTTGGAAAATCAAAATGTCAGATTAAAAAATAAGTCAGGTAATAATAAATACCCTTGTCAAACTTGTGGAAAAGTATATAAGCATTATTCATCTATGGTAAATCATCGAAAAATGCACACAGGGTCAACAAGATGTTACGTTTGCGGTTTGGTTCTTAATCGAATGTTCGCCTTAAAACTTCATCTTGCAAAAGTACATGGCATCGCTATTTAAAACGAAAATTACTTGTAAACATTATGTGTTATAATAAAAGATCTGTTTAAATTATTTGAGTGTTAAAATTATTTTATAATATGAATATTATATTATAAAATAATCAGCGTCTGCCTGAGATTCTGTGTTAGAAAAATTGTAAATGCAAAATTTTTCCGATTAAAAAGCATTGCTTTATCAACACATGAAATTCAGATGTTTTCATTGTTTTGAAAATTATAAAAAGTAGCGTCACTAAAACCACTGTAACTCGTAAAATAATGGTCGGAATGTCATGAAATTTGTCATGACACATATCGTGTGAAGTTTGGTACTGGACGTTATTTTACAAACTTATTGACCCACCGTTTGGGAGAATGAAAATTAATATGAAGTTATATAATACGTATTTATAATTATTATATTAATGATAATATTATACTTGTAAATTGTATGCAATTAACAATTAATTGTAACCAATTCTAATTAATAAATATATCGACTTAAAATCAAACGATTTAATTTTAATTTTCGTGTATATGTAGTTATGTACATTCCCCTATAAACGTATATTGCATGCTCCGGTTAAACTGTTATTATTATTACTTATTGGTCTCGTTGTCGGTGCATATAACATAAGGAAATTGGTGTGCAGCAATCGTAAATCTTTCCCCACGTATTTCGTATAGTCAATCCTATAAGATACTATTAACCCGGACAAAATAAACATTTAAATTAGCTATATTTCGCATAGAGCTGAAAGTTGGTACAGACCTTGAGTTCTAAAAAGAGAGCTAAATACAAAATTTTAAGTATGATAATATCACTCACCAAAAGTAGACAGCGTTGTACAGCTGGCTCTTGTAGATGTTCATTTCTTTTAAACCTAAATTTAACGTACCGGAAATTGCTTATTTAAAGAACCCATCGAAACCAAATGATTGGTTTTGATAAGTTGATTATTTATATAACACTTCACTTGAATTTAACACAAACACTATTTTAAAAAGTTAGCAAAAAAACGCTTCCCGAAAATTGACCCGATTGTCACCATCACCGAATGTCACAAATTGCAGAGGCTGGACACATTTTAGTAACTGTTTTTCCAAGGAATACTCATCCCAGAGACTAGCGTTACTGAATGTGGTCCACAACAAATTAAAATAAGCAAACGTGGCAACTAGTGCCAACGTTTCAATATTTTAATTTGCCCCTCTACCAATTTGTGTACCTAAAAGAAACAAAAACACATCTACGAGTTACAAAGATACTGCATTTCCATTAGAAACACAATTCTTTGTAGCCAGTAGATGACTTTTGTATTCTCTTTTGTAGAATGTCCCGTTTGCTGAAAGAAAAAAGAACACAAAATTAAAATCATTGCACAACCAACTTTAATAACAAGAAATTTGTAACTGGGCAAGTGGTGATTAGACGAAATTAGTTGTAACATAAGTAAAAAAAAATTATTTCAAAAATAACTTTCATAGAACATATTTCAAATGTGTTGAGATCTTACCGCATAGACTTTGCATGCCATCTAGAAATACATTGAACACTTCACAAAACTTGTTTACACGGATTTTAGGCACTAGTTTTAAATTAGAATAAGAAATTTTAGAAAACTTTACACTACATAAATAACTAAATAATATATTAATACTTATATTTCAAATACTTGTTGAACTACAAAAATGTACATTAGTTATAACCAAAAATATTATCAAAGTAATTTTATTTTAGCTGTCAAAACTATTGTACACTAAAAGCATACTCATCTACTATTCAACTAAACTATGAATTTATTACGTGCTAATAATATTTTACAATTAAAAAGTTTAACTAATATATTACTATACTGTAAAAAGAATCACGGTCAGGAAAGTTTACTACCTTGAAAGAAAATTACAAATAAAAACTAAGCACCGTAATATTTCACTATAACTTTTAGATATAATTAAAAAGAATTACTTTTAACATAAGTTAGAAATATTTTCAAACCCTAATTGATTATAAATTATTTATATTATTTAATTTTAAAACACACAAAAACTCATTACGCTTAAATTATTTAAACTTTGCAACAATTATGTCAGCCATATTGGATTAAATAAACTAGTGTCTATTTGTTAGTAGTAAGGACCGTTTACAATAGTAAGGGTCGATTACAACATTTTGGGTTTGAATCTTAGGTTCCGTTATATATATATATATATATATATATATATATATATATATATATATATATATATATATATATATATATATATATATATATATTATATATCATATAATATATATTTATATATAATATAAATTATAATTTAAACATTTTATAAATAATTTACAACCATAAAATGTTCCTAAATACTTCTACAATATAATACAACACCTTGGACAGTACACACGCAATAGCCCCTTCAAAACTAAATATACACTTTTTGAACAATTTTTTGAATTTGAAATATGAAAAATCTCTACAGCTTCTGTAGACCGACTCTGTCTGACACTTAAATAAGTAATGTAATACATATGAAATATATTAGCGAAATATTTGATGTATTTTTTATATGAAAGGAAAGATTCGTCCAGAACAGAGCATCTATATACTATATTTTATATTTCACTCACACTCATTCTATTACAGTGAGTGAGAGTGAAACAAAACACTGATCTAATATGAACCGGTGTATATCTTTATGCAGTAACCGATTCACACATTTTTTCTTTTTTTTCAGAATTCTTATTATCAAATCAAGGATTATTAAGCAAACCGAAACAAAAATTTTCATGCAACATTTGTGGAAAAATATATAGTCATATTACCTCATTAATAAATCATAGAAAATATCACACTGGGGAAACTAGATGTCAATTCTGTAACCAATGTTTTGGAAAAGTGTCCAATCTAAAAACTCATATCAAAATTTGTAGACAAAAATATTGATAATAAAATAAAAATTACATTTATTGGAAAGTTTGTTTTAATTTTGTTTAGTATTTAAAATCCTTTACCGGTGCCACCTAATTTTTTTTTAAGCCTTATTTTTAAGTCTTATCACCGACGGCACCGCCCAATGTGTCGTCTGTGAAATTTTTCAATTTACCCAAAAACCGGAAAACTATTGCACATAGACTAACGAAAAGATAAATTATTGAAATATTTACACTTTCTTGATAATAAATTATAAAAAAATTAAAATTGCCGTGACTTTAAACGATTTCTGATTGGTCGTACAAATCTGACGTCACAGTGCGTTGGATAATCGTTGTATACACAGTTTGATCGATAATTAATATTTATTTTGCAAAAGATTTTACATCAAATATATAAGGTAAAAAGCGAATATATTTTTTTGACACTGGGTCGATTACAACTTTTTGGGTTTGAATCCTAGGTCCGTTATATATATTTATATGTAACTAGCTGTCCCGGCCACGCGTTGCTGTGCCTAACGTTTTTGTCATATTACATTACACAGCGCCATCTATTGAATATTTACTCAATCTAGTCAACAGATTTCGATTTACTCAACAGAATATTTACTCAATCTAGTCAACAGATGTCGCCATCATCGTCGCCTGATGTCATATGTCATATACAGATAACTAATAGACAAATAATTAGCAATAAGATAAATAAATTGAGATGTAAGCTATCCTATCTTTCAAGTTGGGTCAAACTGCACACGGTGTACAAATTTCATTAAAATCGGTTAAGTAGTTTAGGAGTCCATAGCGGACAACACAGTGACACGTAATTTATATATATAAATTAATAATCTACATGAAAACAAAAAAGTGTTATTATTGTGTAACTAAATACTATCCTAAAACAAATAAAGTACCTATTATATAGAAAACAACTACAAAATAAAACTGTGTTTAAAAAGTAATATTACGATGATAATTATATCGCATAAACAAATTAGCGCTGCATTCAACCGTTCAGTAGGGAGCCGACCGCGCGAGTGAGCCGCGCGGCATGGTATCTCGTTGAGCTACACACCCCTCCCAGCTTGACCGCAAGCACCGCCTCTCTCCCGCCGCGCCGGTCAGCGCAGAGAGCGAGTTGGTTTTGTTTCGGAGTTATTTATCATTGTAATCTTTAAAGTTTTTTGTTGAAATACCATAAAAACGGTTTTTGTGAGTTAATCTTAAAAGATAGACATATACTATCGCGGACTGTTTTCTAGATCATTAAAAGAGCTATTATTCTTTAATACATATTTTTTGTGTATCCTGAACCGTTTTCACGGCGCACGCAACGGAAGGCTTCAAAGATGAAATAATTTCTCCCGTTTTTTACACATTTACCACTATATCTTTGCTCCTATTGGTCGTAGCGTGATGTTATATAGCCTATAGCCTTCCTCGATAACTGGACTATCCAACACAAAAAGAATTATTCAATTCGAACCAGTAGTTTCGGAGATTAGCGCGTTCAAACAAACAAACTCTGTCGCTTTATAATATTAGTATAGATATAAATTATAATTTAAACATTTTATAAATAATTTACAACCATAAAATGTTCTTAAATACTTCTACAATATAATACAACACCTTGGACAGTACACACGCAATAGCCCCTTCAAAACTAAATATACACTTTTTGAACAACTTTTTGAATTTGAAATATGAAAAATCTATACATTATGCGTATTATATACCACAATTCTACGATATTTCTCAAACGAGTGATTGTGTTTAGTCTGTTTCATATGTTTGTACTTAATGTCTGACTATACTTTTGCCTACGATGCAAATTTTATTAATATATATTTTTTGAAATTTTGAATAGGGTTTTTAAAATTTATGAGTGCATATAGCATTCGTTCCTTTTTCTCTATACCTAGTTAGCACTATTAATAACTGACAAAACGCATAAGAATTTTGGTTATACTAATAGTATCTTAGGGGGATATTCATTAATTACGTCACATACAAAGTGAGGAGGAGGGGTTCCACAAAGTGTTGCAATTTTTGTGACGCACATTTAACCTAAAATTCGGTTTCCAAAAAACAAAAAAAAAACTAATGTATTGTTTTTCAAATGTGACTTGACAATAGGTGACGTAGTTTATGTCTGCCCCCCTTAGCATATATTTGAATACTCATTCATGTGTAAATGCATATATATTTTTCTTTTCTTTTTCAGATTCTTTTCAAGGTGTTCGTAAAATATATGAAACTGTGGAAAAAGTTAAAAAATTTCCCTGTAACATTTGTGGAAAAATATATGTGCATTACCCATCAATGGCGAATCATAAGAAAATGCACACGGGGGAAACTAGATGTCATATTTGTCATCAAGTATTTTCCACGGTCTATGTATTAAGAAATCATATTCAGACAAGGCACTCTGGAATTTAATTATACTACTATGAAACTGATATAAAATAATATAGAAATGTAATACATTTTATAAATGAAATAAAAAAAACTAGACACTGTTAAATATATATGAAGTACTCCTTTAATTACGGGTAGAATATTTTTCCAGATGCTTGGTGCGTCATAAACATGCGACATTCAACATTTATATATTTTCATTCATAAGTTGACGTTATTTAGGCATGAGTGTACTAAAAGTGTTGTACTTTTAACGTACAGACTTGTGCGATACTAATAAAACGCTTACTTATGCTATTTTTAAAAATTAGGTAAATAGGTAGTATTTTTATGAAACAAATATGTTTCAAAACGAAGTCGGAACACTTAAAGAAATTACGGTTTTGAATGTGAATAAATAAAAATAATTGAATATTGACCCTGAACAATAGACCCTTGTCAAACTGAGTTTTGCCGGTAAAAAGAACGTATTTGTTATCCGTATAGCTAAAAGAAGAATAAAGAAAATTTCGTACCTTCATTTTACCCCCACCCCCTTGCATAGCTTTCTTCCTAACCGCACCACATGACCAATTTACTTAGTTACAACCCGTTATTAAGTTTTAAGTTTTAGTTTTACATAGTTTGAAGTTTGCATACTACTGCATATGCAGGAAATTATTACGTAAAACTAGAACCGTAAGTGTAAATGGTACCTAACTATTATAATGTAAAATAGTATACAATTTGCGAGATTTATATTTTTTTTCGAAAATAACTTTCGGTATACCCTTAAGCCTCATTCCCACTCACTGTTTTGATATTTAATTTACTGTTTTTATTTAATATTGTAATCTAGATTTCAGGTTTTCGTTTAAGCATTCCTTTTCACATTTGTGTTTTAATTTAAGTTTACTTAATTTACTTGGTGCGTATGCATCGTTAGTAATATAAATTTATCAGTTCGTCAAAATTGTATGTGAAATAATTAAAATTGCTATTTTTAATAACAATTAGTAATAGAAATTGTTTTCACTTCTATATTTTTCAAAAACTGACATTAAACTTCTTTTAAAAGTAAATCCTACTGCATTTTGACAGATTGTCACATTTTGGAGGTTATTATATAATATAGTTTGTCTTAATTCAGTATTTTTAATTTAAAACATTGGATTTTGTAAGGTTCTAAAAAACTAAGAAAACTTAAAAAATAAATTAAATTATAAATGGTACTGTGAATGACTACGCGTATTGCCATATGCCAAACAATTTAAATTAAATACAAAATTAAGCAGTGAGTGGGAACGATACTTTACTCTCGAATATAATTTTTTACGTTAGTTAATGTGAAAGTAAATGTAAAGTATAGATCCATATATATATTTTTCTCTTTTTTTCCAGGTGTTTTGCCGTGTAATTATAGGAGACAAATAAAATCTAACGAGAGATTTACGTGTGATATTTGTGGAAAAGTATATAGGCACGAGGTATCTCTGAGAAGCCATATGAAAAAACACACTGGAGAAACAAAATGTCGGATATGTCATAAAGTCTTAGATCGAGTTCATACTTTAAGGAAGCATTTGTATCTCATACATGGGTTGACACAATAGATTTGCTCATAAGCAGTGGGGCTTGCAAAATTTGAACTAAGGAATAAAAATATGTATGAAAATATAATTAGAGCTATGTTTACTTTTATTCCGAAAAATTGTTTATATTTTGTAACTCAAATTTTTACTTTTACTTTATTTAATTCCCAAAACTGGAAAATACCCAATAAAAAGAAATTTATCTGATTTACCTTAGAAATAAAATTAGAAAGCTAAATATTTGCAAAGATCTTTGTTTTTATGATCTAAAGATTGTCTAATTAGTCTTGCGAACAATGGTCGTGATCGAACAGATCTGATTTATATGAGTGAAACATTTTACGAATCAATTTTAAAAGATTATTCCTTACTATAATAATAATTAATAATACAATTCAGAAATAGTACAGGAATACTTTTTTCTTTTAAAAGTAATGGGCTTGTGTCCTCATTTTTTAGTGGTCGATTTTTCAATTGTTGATTGAAATTGATGTTACTAAATGTGTATTGGCGTGTCTATTTTATTAAATATCTAAATATTGACGGAGATATAGCAATTAAAAGTTTGAATTGTAGTTTTAGCGCTAGAAATAGTCGGCCATATTTGTATGACGTGAAATGCACTTTAACGTCAGTTATTTGTTGAATAGGTCAGTTCTGTGGTAATGTTCTGTAGTTGTTGGTAGTCAAATCAAAGAATAATAGGTGTTTATTTTATTTAACCCTGCTAAGGCAGACATAATATTGAAATTTTATTGTTCCTTGAAATAGTTCTAATTAATAATTGGTATTTTGATATATAAATACATATAGCAGAGATTTATAACTTGTAAGGTTGGTAACCTTACACAAGGATTGTGATGTCACATGCACTTGGAATGTGTACAACGTTGAATCCCTTTAATAATTAAAGAGACAAAATGACTTTTTTAATTGTTAATATCTCTTAACATATAAGGAGTTATTAAAAAATATTTGAACATTTGAGGTTCTAGTAACCCACTTTATCAATATATAGTACACTTTTATAAAAATTAAGACATAGGACACAAGCCCATTCGTAAAATGTTTAACTCATATAAATCAGACCTGTTCGATCACAATCGTTGTTCGCAAGACTCAGGAATCGGGCCCTGATCAATATCCTTTGTATCTGTAAAAAACTTCAGCCATTTCTCTTACATACTAGAGAAAACTGGACAAATAGTAATGCGGGACTGAGTAGTGTAATACGATGACAGTCCCGAATATACGGGACGTATGGCACCCAACAAATATCCTAAATGCGGAAAAGAATTCATAAGATCAAATTTGTAGCGAATTTTATGGCCAAGTTTCCTAATAATTTTCAATGACATAAGACGCATAGGTAACAAAAATTCAAGAAAAAACTATTTGTAAGATTTTGTGACCCTATGGAAATATTCACCGTTCTAATTTTCATTCCGAGATTAAATTTTTATTTGACTTAATTATATATTATTAATGGTACAAACTGAATGTGTACGTTTTTCAAACTTACTTAATGTGACGTCACTATTGAAAGTTACGGCTTATTAATTGAATAAGTCACACCATTTGCTTCTGTTACACACAGCCACGTTTTATAAGATGGATTCCTTGTAATTCCACTTACCTAGAACAAAAAAATGGAAAATTAGAAATTTGGATAGATAATTCCTAATCTCTGATGTTATTATATTATAGTTATTAGTTACAAGTTTTATAAGAACGCAATTTAGAAGGAAATTATACGTTAAAAGTTTTGGAAGAGGTACACTCAAATTAAAATCACAAATTATATTAACAATAATATTTATGTATGAGTTTACACCCGCGGCCCGAATTAATTGCAGACAGCGGCTGATTCAATATGCAGATAACTTATAAATGCAACAAATCTAAATTCTAAATTCTTAAATACTTGAAACTTGAATACTGTTTTTGTCATTGAACTGGACGATCGAAATATGAGAGCTATACGGATTGTAGTTAATGTCGGAAAAAGTAATTCCAATATTTAATGTATTTGTTATTAATTTAATTGTACAATTTTGATTTTATAACGTATTTTTAAAGAACATATCAAATAAAAGAAAAATACATGCATCTACCTATGTTACTGTTTGTTACAGACCTATTTTTGAGTGGGGCCACTGTATATATATATATATAACATAATCTCACTTAATCCGGTCAAAATAAACAATAAAATATTGGTAAATTAGCTATATTTCACATAGAGCTGAATGTTGGTATATACCTTGGGGACATTATTACAAATAAAATACTACATGATCTACAACTTTGGTCTGATCTATTTTTATGATAAAACCTACCGTTTACCGGAAAAATTTAAAAAACCATTTTTGTTGACCTTTAATCTTGAATAACTTTTTTTGCGGTTTAAAGGTGAGGACTTTTAGTATTTTATTTTTTAATAGTGTACGTAAGTTCTGTAGCAACTCTCAGCTCTATGCGAAATATAGCTAATTCAAATTTTGTCCGGGTTAACTAACTAATTAAAAACTGAACATTAATTTTTTTAAATTAGTTTACCTTAAAACAAAACTGTAATATAAAATGCATATATTTTTCTTTTTTTTTCAGATCTTAAACGAAAAAAAAATGTTCGAAAAGTTGGATTAGCTAAACGGAAAATTAAAAAAGTTGGAAAATATGATTGCAAGATTTGTGGAAAAGTTTATATGTGTTCATCATCACTGGCTCATCACCGAAAAGTTCATACCGGAGAAACGACTTGTCCTATTTGTGGAAGGGTCATCAACACTAAGTTCTCCCTTAAAATTCATATGAGAAACGTACACAAATGCAAAAATTATTAAAGTTTTTCGTTTTCTATTTTTAACAACTTCAATAAAAAATATATTATAATAAGATATTCAAAATTGTTTTTAAGCAATTTTTTTTCTTTTACTGAGAAAAGTATTATGTTCTTCCATTTATGTTTATATACTTGAACCATTATTTAGAGTTTCAAACCTGAGATAAGGTTGCTAATTGTCCTCCTTTATACTTTATCCTACTTTTGCTCTTTTAACTTTTAACTCATGTTTGAACTAAACCCCTAGAACCCCTAAACATCATTTTACCATCTTTTGTTTTTTAGTATTTTTACCATAGTTAGCAACTCTAACTAGAATTTTATTTAAATAAGAATTAATAAAAATCCATAATTTTTACTATAATTCTCAAGAATTAAATTAATTTTTTGTATGTAAAATACTTACCGCCTTACAATTAATCTGTTATAAAATTTATACCAGATATAAACTGATAACAATACCTTTATACCTAGTATAAATTTTATAACAGGTTTATTTGTAAGGCAATTATAGTTAAGTAGTGTAGCACACCTCCTATATTATAATGTTCCAAGTGTTTATTTATATTCTTTTATGTTTATATGTTTGGTTCGAATTTTGTATGCTAGCTATAATTGCGCTTAATTGCTATCTTAAGTATTAAATGTATGGATTTGTAACATTGTTGTAAGATAAAATAAACAATAAATTCATTCAATTGTCTAGTTTAATATAGGAACGTCCGACTCTAGTATCTTTGAGTTTAAATTTTAAATCAACTCTTATGTGTGACAATATCGAAATAGTTAAATTGGAAGCAGTGTAGTTCACAATAAATGACTTGAGTAAAACTATCTGATTACGTCACACAAATGTCCTGCTATTCTCACATTGCTTCCGCGTTGATTTCATACATTTGAATTTTAATTTAAAAAAATTGTAATATTATATCGTTTTAGGAATAAAATAGATTTTTCTGTCCATGTTACAATTTCTAGACCAAGCCCCGCCCCCCTCCCCCCTGTTTATGGATGATTATCTCAAGCCAGGAATAACTTTTTATGTAACCATTATAGCACTTTTATACTTGGGTCTTTATTTTGACCTACAATTTTTCGCGTTGTTATGTGGGGTGAAAGGAATATTATTATAAAATGATTATTATTTATTCATTAGCTAGATATTGTCAGTTTGAATAACAGCCTGAATATTATAATACTCCTTCTTAACTTAAATATTGGATATGGGTTTACAACTTTTTTGGCCAAAATTCTGACGTTTTTTTCTGTTTCTTTTCAGATAAAAACGTCAGAGTCACAGCAAAGAAGTCCGGTAATAAAAAGACTGAATTTATTTGCGAAATTTGTCAAAATATTTACCAGCATCGCACTTCTTTACTGAACCATAAACGGAGCCATTATGGTGACTCCTATTGTGCTCTCTGTAATGTCACGTACAGCACGGTCCAGTATTTAAGGGAGCACATGATTCGTAAACATAAACCTACTTTACTACAATTTAATTAGGCCCTCTCACATTGCTACCGACAGAATGCACAAATTGCGGGTCCCCAGAAAACGAATACGCAAAATATAAAAAACACAAAATGTCTAAACACAGATTGAAGCAATATTCAAAATTTGTATATTTTTCTCAAACATTTTTTTAAGGCTCGATTTTTTTAATTATTGATTGAAATAAATGTATATTGCATTTTTATTTTATTAAATATCTAAATGTTGATGGAGATACAGCAATTAATAATTCGAATTGTAGTTTTAGTGCTACTGATGTCGGCCATATTTATGACGTAACATGTCGCACACTGTGTTAAGTATGCTATCTCTTTTACGCTGTATGAAAGAGATGACAACCTTTAATAATTAAAGCGAAATAATTATTTTTAATTGCTAATATCTCCTAAAATATAACGAGTTATTAAAAAATAATTGGACATTTGAGGTTCTAGTAGCCAACTTTATCAATATATAGTACACTTTTATAGAAATTAAAACATAGGACACAAGCCCGTTACTAAAGTTCGGCGGTGACTAATCCATAAAACAATGCAATGAAAAATATCACTGCCTCACAATTTTTTTTTATAATTTATTTAGGAATAAATGGGACAAAATTCACCATCGCGGCTGATTTTTACTATTTGAACTACGATATATATAAAAGCTACAAATAAAATAGTATCCTATATATCGTGCACTTAATTTTTGACTATACTTTTGCTACTATTGAACAACCTTCTCAAATATTTGTATTTTTCTCTCTCTCTCTCTCTCTCTCTCTCTCTCTCTCTATTTGGAAACGGTTTCGTATTGTTAACTATCAACAATTCTTTCTCGAAACAGCGTGACGTATTAAATGTATACATGTGCATGCCTATAAAAAGTAGAATCATTGAAATTTAAAAATATTATTTCTAATTATAAGTTAGTTTTCTATTTGCCTGCTCTGTTGTAATCTGGGAAATCTTTACACGAACCTAATCTGATGATAAATTTTCTTTTATTTTCAGATAAAGTCATGAATGCATTCTTTCAACATAATAGTAACCGCCGACGAAAATATTACTTGAAAAACCGAAAAGTCTTTCCGTGCGATATTTGCGGGAAAACATTTAGGCATGACTCATCGTTATTTAAACATAAAAAAATGCATTCTGGGGAAACGCAATGTCAAATTTGTTACCGCGTGTTTTGCAGAGTTGATTATTTGCGTCTTCACATGAAAGAAAAGCACTAATGTGACGTGTATCTGTATCAAAATTATCATTAATTGTACTAATATGAAATTCATTCCTTTTATTACTTTAAAATCGAAATTGAGAATTTATTTATTTAACATTTTCAATTGAAACCAGTTTTCTTAAAGAAATTAAAATAATTCTTTCTAGCTCTAATAAAATTGACTATCTCCTTTAGTAATATTTGAATATACGAACCAATTCTTCTTTTCTATATCAATATCTTTGATCTTAGCCAAGAGGCCGTTAATAGAAAACATGAATTTACCTCACATTCATCTAATATTTTACTTTAACGAATTCTAGTAATGTTTAATGAGTCGAATTTTATAGCTATTATATCTATAAGTCTTCTAACTTTAACCCCATGTCCCATGCGCAAAAGGGTAGATTTATTTTTTGTTGTATATTAGGTAAAATTCTTAGGAAACTTTTGTCATTTTAGAAAAATCTGTAATACACGTTATCTTCCTATACCTTTATTTTGAAAATATATGTTATATACTCATCTCCTCTTTTTGTTGCTTTTTAACTGCGCACTTAAGAAAGGACATTTTCTTACAAAATTAGGCTACTTGAATTCCTCCAAAGACAAACTTCATTAAGTTAATGAAACCTTGCGCTCTAATTTTGTTAGAAACGTCATTTCAAAAATCGTTTAAGAGCATTTGTAAAAAGTAATAAAATGGGGTCTCAGTATTTATTTTAAGTTGCATATAAACCTGTTAAAATATAATCTAAAATGTCTATAAATGTGAACAGTAAGATATGTTAAAGTAAGATTCTATGTACCAAATTTCAATAAAGGAATTAATCTAAGATTACAGTGTATGTTATTTTTAATATTTTGAAATATGACAATCTTAGAAATTCACTCTTTTCTTAATATTTTCAACATACTATATGTTTCTAAATAATTGATGTGCTAATTAATGATCTATTTATAAACAAAGCTTGAACGTTTATCTGACTCATACCGTTTATATGGTTTTAATAGCTCAAATTGATTGTCATTTTAATACACTGTTGCCATCTATATCTAATTATATAACCATGAAGTAATGTTTCACCTTAAGTGTTAACAATTAAACTTGTTTAAGTTAAGATTGAATGTGGAAATTTGACGTAAAAACTAGCAAATGAACTTTTCTGACAAATTTGGTGCGCTGATTTCGCTGAAAACAGTTCTTTGCCAAATTTTCTTACCTAAGAATCCTAAGATTAAAGTAGTTATTATGAATCAGATAAAGCACGCAATTTTGTACAATTTGTGTATACTGTATAATATTTTTTGTATATCTTATGGATATTAAGAAGCACCGTTTTAAAGTAGAACACTTCACTAAAAATTAGTAATGATTTAAAACAGCGAATGTCATACAACAGTGGGTAACTCGGTAAACCTATTGTAGTAAAAGATATAACATATCATTGAAAAGGAATTTTAACGATCTCTAATTTTATTTTAACAACAACTTTATTCATTTCTTGGAGTATGATCTTCTTTTATTTTGAATTTCATTTTCGATCTACCATCTGCAACGTTGTCAACTCATTTTGATCAATTTTATTTAATTATCTTTGTGATAATTTTCTCTTTCTAATAGTTTCAAAAAATATTCTTTTATATATACGTGGTTTTTAAAAACCGTGTTATCATTTTTTCATAGTTAAAAATTATGTTATATATGGAAATTGGCGTTTTTTAAATGAACCTTAGGTCACTAAAATTTATTTTTATCAATCCTCTAAATTTCACGATATTTTCATCATTAACGTAAAGGTCCTGTACCTCCTGAATCGCTAAAACAATCTCATACATTCAGTGTGACATCTTCTGCTTAAAACCTCACAAAAATGTGCTCTGCATTGGAAACCCAATCAACTACTAGTAAGTAATATAATCTTTTTTTAAATATTATATTTTAACAATTAATTATAATCATTATTTACTAGATTTAATTACATTAAGCATGGCGTGCAAATTAGAGCATCCCAACTAATGACAAGGTGTTATTTTAAAATATATTTTGTTTTTTTTTTGTGTGCTTTTTTTGTTTTGTTTGTAATTCTATGTTAATGCATTGATTGATTGCTAATATAAGTATAATGTCTTTAAAATGTGTTTTATTTATCTTTGTCATTGTATTAGTGCTATAAGACGTAACAATAATAATCTACCTCTAAGAGATTGGAGTAATTATGAACTTCTTTATCATATCACTCAATAAGTTCGTAGGATGATATATAGATGGCGCCACTATATGATTTTTAGATAATACCAACCTTCACTCAATATGTGTCAAAATTTCATGACATTCTGACTATTAGTTTACGAGTTGCACTGATTTCAGTGACGTCACTTTTGTAATTTTCAAAACAATGAAAAAATCTGAATTTCGTTTCGCTTTATAGCAGAAGAAACTTACTTGCAAAATAGATCTGATTGATTAGGACGGACTTACATAACTTAATTTTGTCTAAACTAGTGAATTAAATAAGCATCTGATATTATCGTACGTTTGAAATTACCTACGAAGTCTTTTAGAGAACTTTAAAACTAGTAAACAAAGATCCCTAATTTGAAACTTTTTAAGGGCACTACTTAACTTTAAGCTTGTTTGTAAGGCCTATACTTTATAAATTAGTAGGCTACTTAAATTTATCTAACGTTTGTAATAAGCCGTTCTAGCACCCTGGTACTATGTCACTTAGTAATTTTTACTGTGTTCTCTCACAGTGTACAAACTCTTTACAAATAAAAAGTTTATTACATAAAATTCTAAATAACCAAGTTCGAATCATTTAACATTACATTTATTAAAACTTGATTAAGTGAAGAAACTACCCTATTAAACAATAATGTACTATTTAACAATAATTATAATTAAGTTTGCAAATGTTTTTCGTAATGCTTCAGTTTGAATTGTCTGCATTAATAAATTTTATTTAAAATTTGCTTTAAATTTTAGTGATTTCTATTTCTTATTTGCAATGTGCTTGCTGCTGAGACAAACTTATGCATAACTACTAGTGTTAGAAAGAGAAATCATATCCATCATATGTCTCTTTCTAGCACGATATTTAGTATAAGTTTGTCTCATCTTTTTTGGTTTGTTTTGTAATATTATCAAATCTTTAGATAAGACATATCAAGTGATTGATTTGTTGTCATAGTGATCAAAGTAGTTAGGTCGTAGACTGTATAGGTTCCTGCTCACAGGTCCGTACGGCTTGCATCAGGCGCATTAGATTTATGGAAGCAAACATGGAAAGAGAGAGTCTGATACGAATCGTGCGTACCTGGATCTGGGTTCGATTCCCGGAAAGGAATAAATTTATTGCATGGTTAGCATACGGTACTAAACAACTAATTTAGCAAAGATTTGAACCCTGTTTTATTTAACAATTGTCAAAGAGAAATAACCAGTAAATCGTTTTGTCCAGCTTGTAGCAGAAACTGAGTCGGCCGAACGAGGTACTGTCATTTCTCTGTAACGGTTCAAATTATTGTGATAACTATGAGTACAGCAACCGCGGCACTATGTATATGAATGAATATTGAACATTCGTATTCAATCACGCATGCGCACAATACGTACATCAAATGCACTCATTTTATTATTTCTGTTTTAACTAAATTACCTATTAGAAGCTAAGGAAATGGCTAATTTTATTTTTTATGTAGTTTGATATATCACTTATATATTTCACATTAGCGTCTATCCAAGGTGGTCCTTCTTATTCTCCCTATTTTCTTTATTTTTTTTTTACGTAATCTAATCTAATAAAGTTCCTTACAGATGCTGAGCTGCGCTTTCGATGCCAGGTCTGCTGGAAAGGATTTAAGCATCCTATGTCGCTAACATTACATAAAGATCTGCATAACGGTAAAACAAAATGTCCAGTATGTTTTCGAGCATTTTCCAGATCTTATGATATGAGATCACATCTTAATAAAATTCATAAGGTTACATTTACTATGGATGCTAAGCTTGAAATTCAAAAATAAAATTAAATATCTACTCGTATGGATTATTTTTTTTTAGAAATTCAAAAATTTAAACTTTTGTGGAACAGTAATACAAATAATTTAAGTTTACCGTTTTTTATCTATTTTACTGACAGGATCAGAGCAGAGTCAAAATAAGGGACATTTTTTATATGTGTTCGCCTAATAATAAAAAATAATTCTATTGTAAGTAGGAAATATTATATATACTTCCAACAGACAGAATTAAGAAAGAAACCATTTTTGAATTATGAGCCACAAAATAAGATTCGTCTAGGGCGCATAATTTAGTCTGTGCAAGCACCCCCCTAAATTCAATTATCTCCAAATATACCACCATAATTTAGCATAAACTAAATTCAAAGACAAAGACCGTTTTCTGATGCCAATTCAAAAGTCTGATTTTTTTATTACATTCCAAATTCTATTATCATTATTTTTACTTAGCTTAAATACTTTCGGGAATAATTATTCGTTATATCGTCCCCCCCCCTTCCCCTTCCCCTGATCCATTTTTTGCTGCGCATCTCTTTACAACAAGAAATGCCAAAGAGAATTAATGCAGTGCACTAATGCAGAAAAAATCGAGAAAATTCATGTTTTTTAAATATTGGAGAACATAATTATATTTAAAAAGAAATTATTTATTCCATTAAAATTTGCAAAAATCAGATGATATAAAGAAATGTACTTAAATGCTTTAGCTTTTAGGCTATATAGTGGTATGGTAAGATCAGAATCTTCACGACTACTTCCTGCCTCATACTCCCTCCCCCCTCATCGTTAAATCTCTAATGTTCTTTTCTTTATCTTTTGTGAATACATCTAATATTAAAAAATGTAAAGGCACTTGTTCAACAGGCATTAGACTGTAGTAACATAAGGCGCACATATAAGGGGGCGCAAATTGAAGTAACTTAATAGATTATTTCAATTTTATTTGTTTTTACTAAGGAATACGACATTAAGAAATAATCTTAAACCTATAAAAACTATTTTCAATAATACAGCTTTTTTTACTTAACCAAGTACTTAATTAAGGGAATACATCACACTGTTTTTTTTAATATCTTGCAACAATTTTATTATGTACTTTATTTACTGCAGAATGACTATTATAATAATAATACAACTTAACCCATAAGACTGATATGTTATTATTTTCATATCAATTAGAATTTAGCTTTTTATTTTATATAATTATTTTTATATTAAGAATTACTATTAGTTTTTAAGTATTTGTTACTTAATTAATAATTATTAATTTAAATTATTATTATAATTTTTGAATTATGTATGTTTATTTTGCAAACCAAATATATTTCATAGCTTTTAATAAATTTTGTTTTTTTTTTTATTTGTTGAGTTTTTTTTAATATATAAATTGAACCCTATATTTATCTAGACCTAATCTAATCCTATTTTAGTCAGACTACGGAGTTTGCATTACTTGCAGTGCTTTAAAGCGTTAGTAAGTGCCTTATTCTGTAAAGTATTTCCGCCGGTGAAAAAATTTCATCGCTGTAAAATGACGTCACAAAAGCGATGATTTTTTATTTGGTATTCTGTAAGAAATTTCCATCGATTTTGTTTAAGTCGCTGAAAAAAATCAACCAAATTATGAGGTCGCCTTTAGCGGTGACTTTAAAATTTTCCATCGCTGTATTTTTTAGAACTGTCAAACAATTTGTATTTCAGTACAAATTTTTTAATAGTCATATGAATATACAAATATAAATATATCAGAAAGTGAGGTTATCTTGCTTGTTAATTGACTTGAATAATTGACATGTATTCGTACTTGTCAAGTGTTTTAGTCAAATATTTTTAAAATTGATGACGTCTTAAAATATGTCGTCAATACCAGTTTATACTTTTTCACCGCTGTATATTATAAGGGCGATAAAAAATTTTGCATACAGAATACTACTTTAGATGTTTTAAATACAGCGACCTTATTCGAGCGGTGAAAGAATTAAATATTTCCGCCGCTGAAAAAATAAGGTCGATTTTTTGAAAAGTTACAGAATAAGGCCCTAAAGCTCCATTTCCACTTACTCAGTTTTAACCGAAAATATAAGTTCAACTTGTGAAATTTGAAAAAATTAAATTCATTATATTAAATACAATAATTTATATTAAATAAAGATCGTAATTATTACAAAATAGATTATATTACTGACGCGAAGCGCATTATTTCACAAGTTCAAAATTACATTTAAACTTAAAACGTTAAATTAAAACTAAAAACAGTGAATGGGAATGGTGCTTAATTTACTTTATTCGATTTTAAAAATTTTTCTTTAATATAAGTGCTTTTATTTTTTTATTTTTCATTAGCCGAAAAGTAATTTTCCTTTAATAGATTAAGTGTTATAAACTCGTTCAATAAAAGATAAGACTATAATGCATGTTTTATGTTTAAGTTTTAAAAGTTTGGAGTATGTTTTGACGCAGGTAGGATTGTTTTCATGATAGTGTATGTACAGTGTTCATAGGAAAAGGGTAGAAGAGGACATTCATTGATAAGGTGTTCAATAAATTTTGGCAACAACCTAGACGTCTTAAGTTTTTATTCAAACATCGACCTTAATAATAATTTTATTTTATTTATTGTCTCTCTATGTATTTTATTTTATGGCAGAGTGCAAATGCACCCACTTGTACCTTCACGCGAATGTGCTTGTGTCCTATGTCTTAATTTCTATAAAAGTGTACTACATATTGATAAAGTGGGTTACTAGAACCTCAAATGTCCAATTATTTTTTAATAACTCCTTATATGTTAAGAGATATTAACAATTAAAAAAGTCATTTTGTCTCTTTAATTATTAAAGGGATTCAACGTAAGGTTACCAACCTTACAGCTCATAAATCTCTGCTATATGTATTTATATATCAAAATATCAAATATTATTTACAAATATTTCAAGGAACAATAAAATTTCAATATTATGTCTGCCTTAGCAGGGTTAAATAAAATAAAAACTTATTATTCTTTGATTTGACTTGATTATTTGACTACCAACAGCTACAGAACATTACCACTGCACTGACCTACTCAACAAATAACTGACGTTAAAATGCATTTCATGTCATACAAATATGGCCGACCATTTCTAGCGCTAAAACTACAATTCAAACTTTTAATTGCTATATCTCCGTCAATATTTAGATATTTAATAAAATAGACACGCCAATACACATTTATTAACATCAATTTCAATCAACAATTGAAAAATCGACCACTAAAAAATGAGGACACAAGCATATTTTAAATCGAAACTGTGTCTACATGATTCTATGTGTTACAAAATTGCGAATTTATTTCGCGTGTTATTTTTTCGTAGTGCGATCCTAGTTTAAGACTGAGACGTCTAAATCTTGTTTTAAGCAACTGCATACAGTTAGCATACAGTTTAAATAAAAAAATGCAAATTTTTACACTACCATATCTTCATTAACCGCCCAGATATTCTTTATCTGCGTATTTATTAAAATCTATAAAAACAGGTTTTTTGAATTCATTTAATATTTTATTTTTAATTTAATATTTTTATTTTTTATGGAGTGGACCATGTGTTGGTTTCTTTTTCAAATTGCTGTTAAGCCTACACCTCTAAATATTTTTTAATGATTGTTACTTTATTATAAAGAGTACACGATCCGATTACTTACACCCAAATTTAGGAGTCCATTTTCGATTGACTGCGGCTTTATTTCGCTAATATCTCAATCGATATTTTCCTTAAGCTCGTCATTTGTTTGTGAATCGTTACAGCAACAATATTTCACAGCGTTTAAACTATATATCTATCAATATGTCAAGTGCGTCAGTGTTCCTAATATCAAAAAACACTCACTTCATAAAGAAACGAACAAATGGTCCACTCTTATATACTATTTGACCACATGGTCAAACATGTCCTTAATGGATTGATATCTGTTTTCAGAATGGACAGCGATGTCTTCTCTTCACCATCTGAGCGATTTGTGCATTGAAACTTCAGAGACTGTAAAAGAACTCTCGAAAGAAATTGTTGTTAATACGTCATCACCGTCAAAAGGATGTTTCACTTGTAAAATATGTGGAAAATATTATTCCCATAAGGGTTCTCTGGACCATCATAAGTTGATACATACCGGAAACACTAAGTGTCCTGTCTGCCATAAAGTTTTCAGTCGAATGTACACCATGAGAATGCATCTTGCTAAAGTTCATTTGCAAACTATAAATTAAATTTTTCCCAAGTAGAATTTTGTCTGTTTCTGATAAGGCAGTGATCAGATTACCAGCCCGAACTTGCCTTTTGTACCAAAAACTTATAATTTATTGCATTGGGCAAATTAGTATAATATGAAATTATAAATAATGAAATTATATAGGTGCCTTTAATGTTATAATATCGCTTAATTCGATAGATGTATAAGAACACTAAATATTAATGACTTAACATGAAATTCGAAAACGTGGATCTATCTAGTTTTGCATATAAGAAGGCATCTCTGATAATCTCTAAATCTTATTTTATAAAACTAATACTTTAAAAACTATAATATTAAGTATGTCACATTCCAATAATTCTTCTCTCATTTGCATCGCATTCTTGTCCTCTTGCCCTACTTAATATTATTTATTATATTAATTATGTGCCTTTCGGCTTTACAATCTACATTATTATATTTCTTAATGCATTTCATATAAATTCAAAGTTAAAACTAAAGTTAAACTATTCTAGACTATTACTACTTCGAATAGTACTTTCTGTTTCTTCTTTTCTTGATCCTCTCTCTTCATGTCCCCTACTCCTCCTTTATTCACACCGTTTCCTGCTTCTCCTTCCTTATTGCCCGTATCTTTATCTATCATCTCTTGCCTTCCTTGTCTCCTCTCGACAAACCCTCTATTATCTTTTCACTATCCTTCCTGCCTTCTCTCTTCGTTTTCACTTCTCCACTTATGTCTATTACAGGCATAAACGCTCTATCTTGACTATTTCCTCTTGATTCTCTTACTTTACTATTTCTTCTTGACTCTCTTCCTTTATTTTTTTATTATTGTCTCTATCTCCGTCATCCACCTGTTGTCCTTATCTCTTTTCCGAAAATCCTCTATTTTTCTGGACTGAGGTTACTACTTAATAAAGAGAACCCAGTAAACATTTTGGAGTCACTTTTCCATCATATTGAAGATGCGTAAAATTTTTTTTTCATGAAAGAGTTCAGTTTCTCACAGTCGTTCATATGAAATGTCTATATTATCGGCTACAAATGGCGAAACCATTCCACTTGTCGGAATTCAAATGAAGTTTAAGCGAACTATAATTGAAGTGCAATAGTGATAGAAACGTTACGAAAGAAAACACTTCACCAAATTGTTTATTGGGTATCTTCACGTTATCACCGACTCCTCCACTTTTCTTTGTTATTGATTGTAACATTTTGTAACACTACTGTGTTACTTTGAGGGGTAGTGCCAACTCTAGATGAACATTTTTTTTTTATTATTTTTGTCAATTTCTTATGACTTTAATGAAACGACGCAGAAGCGTTTATCTCAAAACAAATTACATTTTAGTCTTTTGATCATATTTTTTATGCCTTTGATTCCTCTCCCCCATCCCCTTTACGTATGACGTAATTGAATCATAAACATAGGATTATTAGTAATTATTTTGTTGATTTTCAAATGTATAATATTGGATAATATACAATAAATGTTATAAAAAATATTTTGTATGTTGTTTTTTTTAATAATCTTTTACTTACTCGCTCATGGTGTCAAAACTTTGCAGACGAACTTAAATTTTCAATTGTAGTGTAATAATGTTCGAAATACAAAAATTATTTAAACATTTTTTTTAGCTCTATGGTTATTATATTTTTGAATTACAGTTTGGTTGTAGTTTTATGAAATAGATG
Source organism: Panorpa germanica (assembly GCA_963678705.1). Classification (NCBI taxonomy): domain Eukaryota; kingdom Metazoa; phylum Arthropoda; class Insecta; order Mecoptera; family Panorpidae; genus Panorpa; species Panorpa germanica. The sequence continues at coordinate 3,968,768 of OY783223.1, read as the reverse complement.
AATGGATTGAATTTACCAAATGTAAACATTATATTTATTAAGCAGAAATATAGTTCATATATATGACACTACGAAACTATGAACAGTACAAATATTAAAGCACATACGCAGAACTTCGAAAGTTTCTCATTGATCTGACATTATTTATTTTATTATAACGCAAGGTTTATATAAAGCAAACGTTTGCGTCATTCTAAAAGTAAATGATACAACAAAAAAAAAATCGAATTATAGAAAAATATATGTGAGATGTTTTTCGAAAAGTATGTTATTAGATTAAAAATAATTACGACTTATAAGTAGAAATTAAACAAGTTTTTATTTATTTTAAAGGCACTAAAAAGAGAAAAACAATTTATCATATACTTACAAATAATAAAAGCGTGAAGTGCTTAAATAACGAAAATTAATAATCTTAACCCCACGCTTTTATTATTCGTACATAAAATTTTATTTATTTGAAATAAAAATTATTCTTGTATTACAGCTAATGAAGAAATGTACTATGAAACCGAATACTTGGACCAGAGTTTAGAAAATCCACGTAAGGATGTAATACTCAACAAATGTAATTATTGTCCAAAAACTTTTATCGCACGAGATTCTTTATATAAACATAAAAAATTACATACTGGAGGCACGCAATGTTCAATATGCGGCAAAATTTTATCAAGAAAGTCACATCTGGTGCGTCACATGAAAACAAAACTTTGCAAAAACTCAGAAATTGAATCCACAAATTAAATTATTTTTATGATAACAAATGGATTTGGAAAAAATGGTCATGTATAGAATAAAATATATTATATAAAAATAAATATAAAATTTATTATAAAAAAATTGTCTCGAAATAAAAATTAGTATTCAAAAAGCATTTTTTTCTTGTTGTTATTCCACTCTCTGTTACCTAAAAAAATTCAGTCATATCGGAAAATATTAATTAAATATTAATATTAATAAAAGTCAAAAATTATGGTGTTTTATTAGCAGAGGGAACACATTTACCGTACAAGGCGGTACGCCAAATAAAATATGACATATATATTTTCTCCTTATGCCTTTTATCGCATTTACTAGAAATGACAGTCATGATGATATCTCCATTGACCCAGTGCTGCAAAGTGGAAGTGGAGGAACAGAAGTCGAATTCGGAAAGAATTTCTATTCAGTGCAGCGGAATCGGAAAAAATGTACTAACGACTGACTCCAATGTCGCAATAATTTTTACTGAAATTTTAAATTAATTTAAACATAAAATTTCTTCTTTAATGAACTGCTTATCTTTAATTAGACATCCTGATATTTAACTTTATCAGTACATATAATATACATTTCTGGAATTTAAGATGTAGCTAATATTGTCGAAGTCAAATGTTATTTAACCGGGCCGCAGCACAGGTTTTAAAGGGCTCTATAGGCATTTAACGTTTATCGTATGTAGTACAAGTGATAGAGATAATTAATTAGTCCAAACGAAAACGAACTAAATTAAGCTTCAATTGATATTTGATTTATTAAAATCAATTAAAACAAATTTTAGTCATACTAGTTTGCAATTCTAGAAAATAAAATATTTCCAAAAAATCCATGGATAAGTATAGCATATAACGTGTAAATAAGTTAGTTAATAACCTATTATAATTTAATATTATATTAATATATCTGTGCACGAGAGGTAAATTGTCGTAACTACAATATATCGATTTATACACTCTATGCGATTTTATGTTACGTGATTAATAAGTTTATAAGTTCAACTATAGTCAGTTACGATAGTCTGCCTCTGAGGCATAGATACGTTCACTTCTTTATATTATCTAGTAATTTTTATTTGCAGATATGATTCAAAGGCCAGGCCCCATCATTGGACCTTCTTCTAAAGCCGATAGCTCAGATACAGGCGCGGAAGCTAAATACAAGTGTTCCCAATGTCCTAAGTCTTACAAATTTGCAACTGGTTTACTTCAACATGAAGATAAACATAAGCTAAAAACATTTTGCCCAATTTGCTTTAAGTCACTTAGCACTAGATTCTATTTGATTAAACATATGAAGGTTGTGCATAATTGTTAGGACATGCATTCTCATATAATATATTTTTCTTTGTTCCTATCTTTATAATATCAACACTTTAAATATTGTATGAGTAAGTATATAGTAACTGATATTTCAATGGCATTTGTATACAGGCATGGCAGGTATAATGGCATTTGTTAAGATAATTTTTGTTATTTCATAAATTAAAAAAAAAATGAAATTAATTGCTTTATTTAGAATTCGAGCGAAAATACAAAATTTCAACTTTCTAGCACAATTTTTACGTTCTCCAAAACTGTATTGTAGGTACTGTCGAATAAAATTTTTAAAATTTGAATTTTATTTTGTTTCCTATAGGGGCCCTATATATTTTTGGCAATGCCCCTTTTTGAATTTCTAATAGTAGTAGTAGTATGAATTAAAAGTTATTTTGCAAAATGTGCATATCTTTTTTTCAGGTAATTTAAAATTACAGGAAAGAATCGGGGCTTCAACATTCTTAGAAATTTTTATCTCCGCAAAATAAAAAACCTTCAAAAACATTGATGGAACTATTTTCGAGCCACTCTGTTCTCAGAAATATCATGAAATAATTTAAATAATTGAAGGAAAAATTTCATTGCAAAATATCAAATTTTCGACAAATGATAAAAATCGTTTGCAAACGTTGCAAAATATATTTTTTTAATATAGAAATGGAAAATGAGTCTATCATAAGTGAGAGAATTCTTAACTAAATTCTAGTAATATGAAAATTGTAAATTCTTTTAAAACATAATAATAAGAACTTAGTTTTATGTGTATTGTTACCGAATATGTACTTTCTAATATTTACGTAAATAAAAGAATCTTAAATATTTAATGTATTATTTATACTCGATTTATGTATGTTCTTTTTTTAATTTATGTTGATAATGTTGAAAATTTGCGCCACTTCTTCTTCGTACAAATTTAGAAAAATCGTCCTTAAAAAGTTACAAAATAAGCATCTGAAACATTTTTATAAATTTTAAGGCAATGTTTTTCTATCCATCATATAAAAGCCTTAAACCAGGATTTAAATTTAAAAACTTGAAGGATAAAATATTTAAAATTATTAATTATTGCAGAGAACAAATAAAATCTGATCCTAAACAAATAAATCTAATAGTTTTTCTAAACAACGATTACTTTTACTTGAATATATATATTACTAGCTGTCCCGGCCACGCGTTGCTGTGTCTAACGTTTTTGTCATATTACATTACATAGCGCCATCTATTGAATATTTACTCAATCTAGTCAACAGATGTCGCCATCTTTTAAAATCGTTTGGAGCTAACAGATAATTAATAGACAAATAATTTGCAATAAGATAATATTGCAATCATAAATTGAGATGTAAGCTATCCTATCTTTCCAGTTGGATCAAACTGCACACGGTATACAAATTTGATTAAAATCGGTTAAGTAGTTTAGGAGTCCATCGCGGACAAACAACGTGACACGTAATTTATATATATTAAGAAGATAATTATAAAAATTATATATTTAATTAAATAAAATACTCGTACTGGTAAACCTTAAAATAGATTTGCATTTTACAGAACTTATAACAAAATGATTATTAATCAATAGTGTGTGTGTTATTCTTTCAGAGTATTATTTCTTGAGCTGACAATTAAATTTGTTTTCAGGTATGCATCAACAGGATACAGTTTTATCCGGTTCCTCTATTGATAACGATCGTATAGTGAGGGCTAGATATACATGCCGTATTTGTGAAAGGTCGTACAAATACAAGTATGGCCTCACGCAGCATATGCGTACACATATGGAGCAATTAAAATGTCCCGTGTGCTTCAAAAACCTGAGCACCAAGACCTACCTTCTAACGCATATGTGGACTATACATAGAATGCAGCCTGATTCTGCAAGCACTAATTAATAACTTTATATAAGAAAATCATTTTAATTTATTTTTACGGAATAGTACGCTTTATATTTATTTTATTAAGAAATACATACTGTGTTAACAAAAAAAAAATGTGTTTTTTTTCTTTAAAATTGTTTTCGACAACTTTGCCGTGATACGATTCTAAAATATTTGTCTAAGTTTGTATGTATGTACGTGTTACCGAAGAACGGAATTCTGGAATTTGTTAGGTCTAACGAAATTGTAGACTCCATCTAGTCTAGACACCATCACCGACCCGACCCTAAACCCAGGATAGTTTTCGGTAAAGTTTCCTTGAAAAACTTTCTTAGTACCTCCAGCGAGCATCCGAGGAAATTCGAGAACTGCCGAACGATGGCTTGTTTAGCACAAAATTGGGAAAGCAACGGAAGAAATAATTTTGTGATCGCATCGATTTTAAGTAATAATTTCAATGGGCTTGTGTCCTCATTTTTTAGTGGTCGATTTTTCAATTGTTGATTGAAATTGATGTTAATAAATGTGTATTGGCGTGTCTATTTTATTAAATATCTAAATATTGACGGAGATATAGCAATTAAAAGTTTGAATTGTAGTTTTAGCGCTAGAAATGGTCGGCCATATTTGTATGACGTAAAATGCATTTTAACGTCAGTTATTTGTTGAGTAGGTCAGTGCTGTGGTAATGTTTTGTAGCTGTTGGTAGTCAAATAATCAAGTCAAATCAAAGAATAATAAGTTTTTATTTTATTTAACCCTGCTAAGGCAGACATAATATTGAAATTTGATTGTTCCTTGAAATAGCTGTAAATAATATTTGATATTTTGATATATACATATAGCAAAGATTTATGAGCTGTAGGGTTGGTAACCTTACACAAGGATTGTGATGTCACATGCACTTGGAATGTGTACAACGTTGAATCTCTTTAATAATTAAAGAGACAACATGACTTTTTTAATTGTTAATATCTCTTAACATATAAGGAGTTATTAAAAAATAATTGAACATTTGAGGTTCTAGTAACCCACTTTATCAATATATAGTACACTTTTATAGAAATTGAGACATAGGACACAAGCCCATTTGTCTAAGGTGTTTTTATTATATTTTCGTATATACAAATATATAACGATGTATAATCTCAAAAACGTCATGGCTATTTTCGTTTTCTTTATACATTCGTAGAAAATATATCTCTAGTCTTTTAATAAAAGGCAATTGTATTTGCCTCTCATTCACTCTCTAATTGCAGAGAGTGTTTTAATTATTTAAGTGTGAAGCGCTATATATCGAAGTCAGTTAGAAATATCTCTATTAAATCGAAGCTTTGTCGTTCCCAGATTAGATATGTAGAGGTTGCACTGTATTACTACAAAACTAAATTTTTCTTTGGAAAATCGATGGGTACAAATCGATTACGATATTCTCAGACATAAACTATTTGGGTGATATAGGGTGACTTACGGATAACAAAATCGTGATCGTTTCGACGGTGTTTCTGAACGGAAACTGAAGCAAATTGTATTACCTCGTACCTACTTAGATTCGGAAATGTTTGAACCTCATCTCGGAGATATTTCAAATCGTGTAAATAGGCCACACCCCATTTATGAAGTTAAAACTTGAAAATACGAAATTTATTTTCTTTTACGTAACCAAATATAATTTCGAACTGTGACTTAGAACTTGCTTCGAAAACTCTTCGACAATACTACGATACGATCTGTATCAACTAGACATTCTTCTCTCTTTCTAGCACTAGCATTATAGCTTTAGTAGTTTGAACTACATGATATAAGTGGTGAAGGGAAATATATGCGCATGTTCTCATTTTAGGTAATAACTAAATTAAAATATTTAAAGCTGAAAGTACAGTTGAAGTTTTTTTAACAATATTTTGTTCCGTTATTTTCAGGTTACACACGAGGAATCTTTGCGAAACCTTTTTTCACGTCACCACCCTATAAACGTTATCAGTGTAAACTATGTGAGAAGTCTTATTCATATCTTAAGGGTCTGGTACAGCATGAGAAAGTCCATACGGATAATACGGAATGTCCTATCTGCAATAAACAACTGAGCACGAAGGCTTATTTGCATGTCCATATGAAGAATATACATAAGACGCGGTTAAACTAAAAATCTGTTTGAATCATTTTACATATCAGTTTTCTGTATAAAGTATAAAACAACATTTTGTTATGATCCATTTCTATTAGGTGTTTGACCAGGAGCTAAATATTACAAGACCAAGAACTCATGCGAAATCAAAATCATTACCTTAGACTTCTATATAATATCAGTGTAATATAATATTTCTTTCTAACGATAAAAAAAAGCATATTTTGGATAATGTTTCTTGACGATACAGTTAATATATAATTATTCCTATAATTACTACATGATAAAATAACATTTAAAGAATACTGTGTGAAATTTTCATAAATAAATATCAAGAAATAAGACATTGACAGCGAATCTCCGCTGACGTCACAAAAAAAAGTTTGGTTACAGTGTCCCTCATAACCCATCACTTGATTTTCTGAAATTGAAAAACCAAAATGATTTCATTACTTAATAAGTTTCTGCAGGTAACGCTGTCGAGTTTTTCTTTTTTTATTGTTTTTTCAATATTTTACAGCACCTCAAAATTTCTAAAGTAGATTTTGTAGAAAAGTCTAGTAGATTTTGAGCGAGAGAGGACACCGACTCGGAAATAGCTAAGTGTGAGAAAAAAGCGTTTAAAACTTTCAAGGAAAGACGAAACCAGACCAGAGAGGTGAAGACTTAAAACTCTATATCTCCGACAGTTTTACTCCAATCAACTTCAAATTTTCACACAATAAACTTAAAATGTTGTACATTAATATAAATAAATAAAAAAAACCTTAATCCTCATTAACTACATTTTTTTATGCAATAAGATAATATACTTAGTTTATAGTTTTAAAAATAATATAGCTAATTTTAGAAAAATTGTAACATGATATTATATGTCTTCAATAAATACAACTTTTATCCAAAAAAAAGTGTTTCATTTTTTACACCACACCAATATATATTTTTTAAATTTATTTAACCTATTCTCTCTCCTATTGCGTTGGCAGTTTTTATAGTGTCGTAGCTTGATATATGTGTACTTCACCGTTGCTTATCAGTTGTATGATTATGACAGCACAGAGCAAATATAGGTCTGTTTCAGGGATCGAACCCGAAGACACAGGAGTCAGGCGTGCTCTCGATCACTGTTTTAACAAAATAGCTCATAGAATGTTATGTATTAAGTAATATATACATAACTATATCCAGAAAATATTGCAAATTTGTTTAAATTCTTTTATTCATATTTTCTGGTAGAAAATGAACCTTGAAATTATCTTGTGACAAGCTAGCAAGTCTGCACCTTGTATTGCAAGACATTTTCTATATTATAAGAAGAAAATGAACATTGAATTAGTTTGTGACAAGCTAGCAATTCTTGTGAACAATATATATATTTGTACCGTATTATTATATGATTACGTTTCTAATATCTATCTAACTGAACAACTATTTGAATATGTTTCTTCTATCCTTCTAATGGTGCTGTGGGTGTCTTGTCCGTAAAGTTTCGAAATTATTTAAGTAGAAAATCTTAGTGTTCCTTATCACTTGCGATTACTGAATCACCGCAATAGTTAAGTAATAATAATTTCTTCTTTTAGATGATAAAACTTATTACACCGATTTGACTGATGAGGCTCCATCAGGAGGAGAGGGGGGAAGCTCAGGTTCTAGGCGGCAGCGCACTAGTTTCAGACATGATCAGCTACAATTCTTGAATTCTTTCTTTCTCGATACAAAAATACCGAATCCTACAGAGCTGTATCTATTAGCTCAGAAAACGGGGCTAGAAAATCGTGTACTTCAGGTAATTCATTAATTACAATTCTAATTTTTGTAATTAAGCACTTATTCGGTAAATACAGATACATTCGTTAGTTCAACTAAACGCATCGTAGATCGGTTTGTAGCAGTGCTTGTCCAACGCTTTGTTTTACGTTTAACATATTACATCACTCTATAAGTTCGTGGAATGACTTATAGGTGGCACTATTGACAATCCCATATGATTTTTAGATAGTACCAACCTTCAAACGATATGTGTCCAAATTTCATGACATTCCAACCATTATTTTACAAGTTGCACTAATTTTAGTAACGGTGGTTTTGTTATTTTCAAAATAATGAAAAAATCTGAAATCATAAAGCGACATTTCAATTTTTTCTTAAATAACGCAATATACTCAATAAACGCAGTTTTCCGCTTCTCTCCACGAATCCTGTAGGGAGACTGTAATATTTTGATTTTAAATAAATATAAATTACTTTTACAGTCTCCAGATTTTCATCGACAAATAGTGGTTATATCTTTTTTAAACCAAATAAATTTTGTATAATCCAAATCACGATAGTTCGGCGGCGACTTATACTTAAAAGAGGTTATAAGAGCGGAATAAATCTCTAATACGATAATGAATTTCACCTTATTCGATTCTATATACATTATAGAAAAATAAGTGAGTTAGTGCTTTTTAGTTATATCAGCAGTTTATACCCCACAACTTGTTTTAAGTATGAGTCGCTGCCGAACTCTCGTAATTTGAACTATAATAAGTTTATTGCATAAATAATCTAATTTTCCAGTGGTTGTTTGCTTGTTTCCATAAAATTTTCGTACCAGTTTAAATATGCGTTTTTCTTGATAAGAATTTTCATATCATTCATGATAAAGTCCAAAACAATAAAGCCCACTATCTATTCATGCTGCATTTGCTACTTTATCTGCCAATTCATTTCTCGGGCTTCTTAGGCACATAGCCTTTTATCGCTCCTAATAATGTTCTACTTTTTTTTTAACTTTTTATCCCGACAACAAGAATGACCTATTCATGACCACTGCCGTTATAAAGCGGTGTTTAATTAGTTTCATATAAAATAACTGATTTTAAAAGAAGCCTCCAAGATCATCTGATTTAACGTGATCTACTTTATTTATGTTTTATTAAAAGGTATTGTTAAATCAGAATTAATTAAAATATTTTAAAATAAATTTACAGATATGGTTTAAAAATGCTCGCGCAAAGGAAAAGCGAATGAAGACACAAAAGACGACAAAATAAATAGAAGCTTGATATTTACGGGGAGCTAGGAGAAGGGGGGTCATATTCTGTGTTCATTTTGTGATGATATCCATTACAACCCATATAAGAGCACTGGAAGAGCAACTCAGAGCAGGACTGGAAGAGCCCTTTACTTCTCTAGATTTACTTAACGTATATTTTTTTCAAAAAATATGAATTGTTGCAATAATATTTTAAATATTACTTTTACTTTTATTCTTAAGAAATCCAACTACATAAAATTACATTTAAAAATAATCATAAATTTAATAAAATATGTCATTAAGTAACTAATTTTGGGCTCAATTGGTCTTAAAATTAACCAAAGAATTACATAATAATTACAGCAACAAATTTACTTTAAATAAAATTGAAACACATTTTATTTTATTATTAAATAATATGTATTTAGTAATAATATTTTGACTTTTCATCTTTATTTAAAAGTAAGCGTTGGCTAGTCAGCATCGAACGCATAGAATTTATCGTATAAACATGGAGAACAAGGAGGAAGCATGGCGGAAAACATATACACGATAACTGTGAGTCCAGCAACCGGCGCTTATAGAGCAAACGCACAGATCGTATGCATATGCTTTCCGCCTTGCTCCCATTCCTCTTCCACGTTTCATTCCATAAAACTGTTCATGCTGACCTTAAAAATTACCTTATGTTTATTCCATTATCTTTAATGAATATTTTGTTTAGACAAAGTACAGTAGCGTACCGTTAAAATTCATTATTTTCACACATGCACGATTTAATATATACAGAAACTGTTGTAAATAACTTTAATAAAATAACTATTAAAAAATTTAAAATTATTTCCTCCTCAGCTCTATGCTTATAGATTTGTTTCTATCACCTGCACCTTTGATACTACGCCACTGGTATTATTCTTATCTATAATTCTATAGTAATTGTATATAATACAGGGTGAGGCAGTGAAACGTCACGATTTAAAAAAATCACACAAATTGGAGATTAAAGAAAAGTTTATTTATTTAAACGTAAGTGAGAAATGGCATTAAATATTACACTACTAACAATTCCCCACTCTCATTACCGCTCACCAATCTCGGTAACAAGATCTGAAATCGTTCCGCTTCGCTGCCTCTCTCTCTATAATAAAATCTAATACCTAATAAGTTATCATAACATAAAATACAACTAGAAATCTTTGACGAATTGAAAGTGAATTCACACTAAATTCAAGTTCGTTCTTTGAATTCATTATGAACTCTATGTGAATTTGACTTCGTTAAATAAGAAAGTTGTACAATAAATTAATTTTTCTCATAACGGTAAAGTTCTTAATACAGAAACTGTTGAAATCAAATTAACAGTGTACACTGTAAGAAATATACAGTAAATAATTTTGTCATAAAAAATTATAGCATGTAATACTACGTCCACATTGTAATTTTTACTTCGTGTTTCTCACAGAGTTTGTGTATTCTAAAAATAAGATAGTTTTCAGTGATAGGAAGTAGTTTAAGAAATATACATAAGAATTGTAACATTATTTGATGTATGAAATAAACAATATTGAGTTAAAGAATTTTGATTTTTAATACCACCTTGACAATTTTAGGAAAATGTTTTTTTACGTTGATTGAAGCTTGGAAAATTTTGAAAACAGACTACCTACAAGAATCAGAAGTTTATTAAGGTGAAACGATACTTGACCATTTTTGATTCGCGAAATATAGATGGCGATACTATACAGCCGGTTAAATATTATCAAAAAAAACATGTTTTTTTATGTTTAAATCGTTTTATGTAAGTAACTATAAACGCGAATCAAAATCTAAAGCTGCAATTAATTAGATGAATAACGTATCTACATTTTAAGCTTTCTTCCACTGACTTTTAATGAGTTTTGAAAATGTTTAATTGAATTTTAAAAATGAATATTGCTATATTTTCTAGTTAAATTCCAATTTTTATATGACTTGTAACATTTCTAAGGGTTTGTCATAAATAAAGGTTATAAAATTTATGACAAACCGTAAAAGTCAGTGGAAGAAAGCTTAAAATGTAGATACGTTATTCATCTAACTAATTGCTGCTTTAGATTTTGATTCGCGTTTATAGTTACTTACATAAAACGATTTAAACATAAAAAAAACATGGTTTTTTTGATAATATTTAACCTTGTTTTATAGTATCGCCATCTATATTTCGCGAGAACAAATGGTCAAGTATCGTTTCACCTTAAGCGGTGAACGTATTTAAAACATTTAATACCAGAGGGATCCATTCAAAAAATTGATTGTGACTGGATACAAATAAATTTTCCATAAAGCCAAGTAAAGTGTATTTAAGGCCTGTCGCGCACTGCAAGCGTATTTAAGCGAGTTGTGTTGTGTCACAATACATACATACGACGTACTGATACGACAGTACGCCAAGTCAAACTTGTGTCAAATTGGAGTTGTTTTACACTAACATAATTTATCATGAGAGGAAACTTTTACTTTAATTTTTATAGATACACCACTGTTCCCTTTCAGTCTGCGCCAGCTGATTGCATTTACAAGGTTCGGATAGGTTTAGCTTTGTAGCATGTATTCGCTTGGTTAAAATTCGCTGATATATGGCTAAAAACAAAATTAAAACAGTGAGTCGAACTGATATTTTAAAACGTTGTTTATTTGCAGCCCGGAGAAAAATTTTAAATTTGTAGTTGTAAGAAAAAGTTACTCATTCCTGGTCTATATGACTTTGTTTTTCGTATGAACCTAGCCTGATAATAGTTCCCAATATATAAATCGTTTCTATGTAGTCTAAATAGAGAATGTGAACATGTACATATACTTATAATATTGTTAAATAATTTAAAATATTGTTTTCCAGGTTTGAATTCGTCTTATAACCGACCAGCACTACCCCAAGGAGTTAAAGGGAAGGCAGTCGTTGGGCAGAGAGCCCAGCGCACCATTTACACAGACCATCAGCTGAAAATCTTCCAGTCTTACTTTGCGCTTAGTAAGTTTCCGGATGCTGACGATGTGGTTCAACTATCTAAGACTTCCGGGTTGGAAATGAAAAAAGTTCGAGTAAATATTACCATTTCTAATTATTTCAATTCGCTAATTGTGTTTCAAATTATTAATTACAATATTTAAATAAATTTCAGGTGTGGTTTCAAAACGCCCGAAGGAAGATGCTGGCAAATGAAATGGAGAAGAAGAACAACATGAAAATGAATTCTTATGTGTCAGGTGACAAGAAATTTTATAAATAAACCATATGTATATCTGTCATAAAAAGTGGTTCGTTGTCGGACCTGTATGTCGGACCATACTGAACACTTATGACAGGTGTAATGGTATGGCGTGTCTATTTTATTAAATATCTAAATATTGACGGAGATATAGCAATTAAAAGTTTGAATTGTAGTTTTAGCGCTAGAAATGGTCGGCTATATTTGTATGACGTGAAATGCATTTTAACGTCAGTTATTTGTTGAGTAGGTCAGTGCTGTGGTAATGTTCTGTAGCTGTTGGTGGTCAAACAATAAAGTCAAATCAAAGAATAATAAGTTTTTATTTTGTTTAACCCTGTTACGGCCGACATAATACTGAAATTTGATTGTTCCTTGAAATAGCTGTAAATAATATTTGATATTTTGATATATAAATACATATAGCAGAGATTTATAAGCTGTAAGGTTGGCAGGGGTTGTGTTGTAACATGCACTTGGAATGTGTACAACGTTGAATCCCTTTAATAACTAAAGAGACAAAATGACTTTTTTAATTGTTAATATCTCTTAACGTATAAGAAGTTATTAAAAAATAATTGAACATTTGAGGTTCTAGTAACCCACTTTATCAATATATAGTACAGTTTTATAGAAATTAAGACATAGGACACAAGCCCATTATACGTTTTGTTTACCAGGTGTGAAAATGTCTTTCAAACGCCCTGCAGGACACCATGGAATAAAAGGAAACTCACGTCCTGGACGTAAACGCAGACGTAACTTACACAAACCTTATCAGCTGGATATCTTACAATCTTACTTTACTATTAGTAAATTTCCTGATGCAAACGATTTGGCTGAACTATGTAAGACCACTGGACTAGGACCTAAGAAAGTGAAGGTAGTTAAATCCATATCTAATTATTGTAATGTAGTGATTATACGCTAAAGATTTATAATTAATCAAAACATTTAAATAAATTACAGATTTGGTTTCAAAATGCTCGAGCAAGGTGCTTGAAGAAAAATAGGGGAACATCGGGAGAAAATAACTAAAGCTCTTATTTTGATCTGTAATGGGCTTGTGTCCTATGTCTTAATTTCTATAAAAGTGTACTATGTATTGATGAAGTGGGTTACTAGAACCTCAAATGTTCAATTATTTTTTAATAACTTCTTATACGTTAAGAGATATTAACAATTAAAAAAGTCATTTTGTCTCTTTAATTATTAAAGGGATTCAACGTTGTACACATTCCAAGTGCATGTGACATCACAATCCTTGTGTAAGGTTACCAACCTTACAGCTCATAAATCTCTGCTATATGTATTTATACATCAAAATATCAAATATTATTTACAACTATTTCAAGGAACAATCAAATTTCAATATTATGTCGGCCGTAACAGGGTTAAACAAAATAAAAACTTATTATTCTTTGATTTGACTTTATTGTTTGACTACCAACAGCTACAGAACATTACCACAGCACTGACCTACTCAACAAATAACTGAAGTTAAAATGCATTTCACGTCATAAAAATATGGCCGACCATTTCTAGCGCTAAAACTACAATTCATATTTTTAATTGCTATATCTCCGTCAATATTTAGATATTTAATAAAATAGACACACCAATACACTTTTATTAACTTCAACTTCAATCAACAATTGAAAAATCGACCACTAAAAAATGAGGACACAAGCCCATTTACAAAGCACCTTTATGTGAAATGCTTATTTTTTTATCATATATACTTGTCATGTGTTGTCAGACCTGTGTTTTCAAACGTGTTATACACTCATAACTGTATTATATATGAAATTGAGTTTGTAATAATTAGATTCACCTAGGGCATTAGAAATTGCAAGTCAAAACAAAGCTTTTAATTTAGAAGTCACTCAGCTTGACCAAAATAACTACACATCATGTTTTACCTTAAAAACCAGACATGTATTGTATTACCAATACCAAATAAAATTTAATTATAAGCTCTTTTGTAAGGAACAGTGTTCCACTATCTTTTCTTAATTCTTTCATAAAAAGCCTCTCTAATTGTAACATTTGTTTAAGCCTCGAAATAAAGATTAAACGAATATAAAGTACATATTCTTTATGTGCATTATAATCAATTAAGATCTGTTATTACAAATAATAAAAATATAGTAGTCAAACTAATATACTTTTTAAAGTATTTGTATTTACCGGTATCAACAGTTCTCTTAAATTAATATAGATGGCTCTGTCAGACAACAAAAAGTTTTTTTGCGTGGGGCACATGTTAATAATAAGTCAGTGTTATCATTTTATATAAAAGTTTTATGATAATATTAAGTTATAATTTAGTTATATATTGTTTTTGAGAGTCTGTAATTACATAAACTATTTAAAAAAATACATCAACATTATATAGTAAGTAAGTAATTTATCTTTCACAATGAATTTAAAGAAATAAAACTTTTTATTTGGCAATGACATTGACTTGACGTTTAGATGTAATAAAATATAAACAAAGATATTACTTATGCAAAATATGCTATTGTGTTATAATAATTGTATTTTCTAATTTATCTAGCCTAGATATTCCAACAAGTTAATATATTAAACCTTTATGATTTGTGAATAGTAATAACAAATAAGTTATTATTTGCTTATTTAGAAATTCATAGTACAATAAACTTTTTTAATAATATTTGACTTCTTTAAATTGCTCAAATATTTAGTTCATTTAATATTTATTTTAATTCATTTAAAAAATGTTTCATTTGCAGAATATGGCTAGTTACTATCGCATTAAAGATTGATTAAATAATATTGGTGAAGATTTAGAATATAAACAATTGATGAACAGTAACTTTTTTGGCAACTCACTGGAAATGGATCCCTATTTTTATTTACAATACAGTCAACCATTTATGCAACCCCCTATAATACCGCCATCAATAAAAAGGCAGTCTATCTCACCACCTCCAAAACAAAATGAAGTAGATTTAAACAATTACATGCAATATAATCAACCTATAATACCCCCAAATATCCAGCAAACAAAGAAGAAATCAACAGTAAAACCGTATAATTGTGTTCATTGCGGTAAATCATTTAGTCAAGCCGGTAATTTAAAGCAACATTTAAGAATTCATAGTGGAATAAAACCATATAAATGTGAACATTGTGGACAATATTTTAGACAAACAAGTAATCTACAGCAACATATTAGAAAACACACAGGAGCCAAACCATATAGATGTGATAAATGTGATCAGGCATTCAGACAGGCTAGTAATTTACAGCAGCATTTGAGAAAACACACTGGAATAAAACCTTATCGCTGCGATGAATGTGGAAAATGTTTTAGTCAGTCTGGGAATATGAAACAGCATATAAAAACACATTCTGGGGAGAAACCTTACAAATGTAATCAATGTGGTCGTGGATTTAGTCAATCGGGATCACTAAAACAACATACGAAGAAACATCCTGAATGCAGCGTAGTTATAAAATATGAATAGTGCTGTGGGGACATGCGGTACAATAACTAACTATTTTAAAGTCTGTTTAGCTCTTAATTTATTCCTACTTAGACATACAGAGTGTTCGCGGTTCTCTTTGTGTTTCCGATTTTAAGGACAGCGGTTTTTTGAGAAAGGAATCAGTACAGTACTTTTATATTGATAAACATTAAAGTAGAAACTTCTCAAGATAAAGTGTACTACTGTGAAACTACTGGAATATACTGTACTAAAAATTCTACGTCGCAATGTGAGAAAAGCCTTAGAAGCTAATCTAGAAATTCTTGTAAATGTGGCTTTAATCTTAGCTCATTAAAAATATCAGTCATATTAGAGCAATAATTCTTTTCCAGAATTTTTTTATATTTATCCTGTATATACCTGAACCTGCGGCAAGTCTAAAAACAAGCCCAATGTCACAATTTCAAATATTTTTGCTCGGTTTGCCTGATACATATATTTCGCTAGCTATAAGCCAATTAATGATAACATTGCAAGAATTTACAAATACTATTTTAATGAGAATTATGTTTTTGTTTCTAATTTTCATGATGTAAGCACAAATTAAGTTTAAACTTATTTAATAAATTTAAGTAGAGTAATTTTTGTTCAATATATTTTTTATCTACTTTATTATTAAAAAAAAAATGAAATACAAAACCAATGTAATCCTAATAATGAATTGTGAAAGATATTGGATTGATTTAAATTTTAAATAAAATAGTTATAAGTACTTTGGTTTGTTTTATATTTTTAAGACAATAGATTATCAAAATAAGTAGTTGGTTTCTGAAAAGTTAAGCAACAAGTCTTACTTGTTTTGAATTTCATAATAGACAGTAAGATTTGTTAAATGAAGGAACCATTTTTAAATCAGATAGAGTAAAGAAATTTTAGATATAACCAGCTGAATTTAATATATATTAAAATGCCTAATTTAAATTACTAATAATCAGAAAATATTTAGCAAAAGCAAATGCATTATTAATCTAAGATGCAAACTTACTGTAAAGCTAACCTTTAAACCATTAACTTTCATTTATTAGTTCAGTTTATATTTACCAAACTAATTATTTAAATATATTTATAAGTTTAATATTATTAACAACAATTCGAACTTTGGAATAAACATTTTTTGACAATGTAAAAGTTTAAAAAAGTAATAATAAATGTCTGACCTTTATGTATTCTGTCGCTGATTCTTTTGCACTTAATTTCACTACACATTTTAGGTTACGATAAATTGCATAAAAACAATTTATTAGGAAAATAATTGTTTAAAATCAGTAACTATATAATTCATCGTAACAATTAGTATATTGTCCACATAATATAATAATAATTAGATAAAAAGAAATTAAAATTTAGAGAATTACACTTGTGCGTCACTTGAGAGTTTGATAAATATTTATTCCTAAAAAAACACGTTTTCAAAAAAGGTAAATATTTAAAATGACACTTAAGATACTTATTTATATATATAGTTATGTTTAACGTTTAGTAAATTACATTATTTAACATAAAAATATATTTAAAAATTAAGACACGGTAGTAGCACTTGACACTTCAATTTTCAAAAACAATATGGCGCCGCCAATAGAGGGGCTATTGTGCTGCCACGCTAGGAAATAGTTTTTAATACACCTTAAATGTTAGGATATTTATATAAATATAAAATCTAAACATATTAATATTATTATATAAGATTCTTATATATTTAAATAGAATTTAACTATAAATTAATGTACATAAACACCAAATTATTTAATGGTTTGAAACTCTGATGCAACATTAATTTCATTTGAACATTGGCTATTCGAATGGTGACGTCAGAAACTTCTGCGCGTCTACTTAAATTTAAAATTTCTTAAAAGTATTATACATTTCAATACAGTTGCTGACGACACAGTGGGCGAGAGCATTGATGCTTGACGCCGACTGCTGTGTCTTCGGGTTCGATCCCCGGACCAGATATATATTTTCTGGGTTTGGTTATTATGAACTTATATTGATTATGGTCATACATAATCATACAGTTATTAGGCAGTGGTGTAGCCCACATATATGAGGCCACGACACCATAAATACTGCCAACATGGAAGGAGGTCGTCGGTGATAGGACTCAGCATCGGAAATAGGCCGACGTTAAATAAAAAAAAAAAAAAAAAAAAATACAGTTGCCAATCTCAGATTCATATATAAGAAGATTATATTTAAAGAGACACAAACTAGCTCTGATGCTTGTACATACATTAAATGTAAAATAATTAATAACTGGCATTGGTACTAGACTGCTTTGCTTTTGAATTCGAATTGCAAAAGAAAAAAACAACATGCTCACTTCTTGTTTCAAATTTGTGTGCCGAAGTACCCTCATTTTTAATTGACTTTGCTTTAATTAATCTAATATAATGGGCTTGCGTCCTCATTTTTTAGTGGTCAATTTTTCAATTGTTGATTGAAATTGATGTTAATAAATGTGTATTGGCGTGTCTATTTTATTAAATATCTAAATATTGACGGAGATATAGCAATTAAAAGTTTGAATTGTAGTTTTAGCGCTAGAAATGGTCGGCCATATTTGTATGACGTGAAATGTATTTTAACGTCAGTTATTTGTTGAGTAGGTCAGTGCTGTGGTAATGTTTTGTACCTGTTGGTAGTCGAAATAATCAAGTCGAGTAAAAGGACAATAAGTTTTTATTTTATTTAACCCTGTTACGGCAAACATAATATTGAAATTTTATTGTTCCTTGAAATAGCTGTAAATAATATTTGATATATAAATACATATAGCAGAGATTTATGAGCTGTAAGTTTGGTAACCTGTAAACTTGTCAGAGTTCTGTCAAGAATATATCTCTTTTACGCTCTGTTGTATAAAAGAGATAGTATCTAGCGGTTGTGATGTCACATGCATTTGGAATGTTGTACAACGTTGAATCCCTTTACTCACACAAGCACAGGTATTGGCATACACTGAGTAATAGATAAAAAAGTAAATAAAAATTTTGAAGAGTTAAGAAACCTGTACAAAATATTTCACTGTGATAATATACTATTGAAACTTTTATTTAAAAAATACGTGTAACAAATAAAAAAAACAAAACTAATACGCATGCGCAGTTGTTAATAACATATAATTAGGAATAATAATACAGTAGCTTCTTGTAGAGACGGCCACATAATAATATGGCGCAGAAGCAGAGATGGTTGCAGCAGTATGTCTGGGGCGGTTATTGTAGTTGCCTCTTTCAGGGGCGTTAGAATAATTTTATGAAAAGGGGTATTTTAAAAGTTATATTTAGTGTAATCTTTATTATTATATAAAGGTTTTTATAATTAGAATGGAAAATAATTAAGAACAGATTCGTCAACAGGTAAACCAAAAAAGAAAACATCTTGGTGTAATAGACCGATTAGTTTTATATTTTTTTTCTTAAATTAAGAGATATTTTTGGGGTGTGACGATATTGTAAAAAATTGTTTACATCTATAGTGCTTCTTCATTAAATATGAACTCTGAGAATAGTATAGAAAAGAAATGGCGCACTAACCAAAAGGTATCGCTTTATTTAAAACACTTCGCATTTTTCAAATTTACTCTTTAGCACTTTACATTCAATGGGCTTGTGTCCTATGTCTTAATTTCTATAAAAGTGTACTATATATTGATAAAGTGGGTTACTAGAACCTCAAATGTTCAATTATTTTTTAATAACTCCTTATATGTTAAGAGATATTAACAATTAAAAAAGTCATTTTGTCTCTTTAATTATTAAAGGGATTCAACGTTGTACAAATTCCAAATGCATGTGACATCACAATCCTTGTGTAAGGTTACCAACCTTACAGCTCATAAATCTCTGCTATATGTATTTATATATCAAAATATCAAATATTATTTATAGCTATTTCAAGGAACAATAAAATTTTAATACTATGTCTGCCTTAGCAGAGTTAAATAAAATAAAAACTTATTATTCTTTGATTTGACTTGATTATTTGACTACCAACAGCTACAAAACATTACCACTCAACAAATAACTGACGTTAAAATGCATTTCACGTCATACAAATATGGCTGACTATTTCTAGCGCTAAAACTACAATTCAAATTTTTAATTGCTATATCTCCGTCAATATTTAGATATTTAATAAAATAGACACGCCAATACACATTTATTAACATCAATTTCAATTAACAATTGAAAAATCGACCACTAAAAAGTGAGGACACAAAAGATGTCGGTACGCCCTTGTTTTATATTGAAGATTTTAAAATAATAAAATTATGAAGGTCAATCAAAGAATATATCATTTTATAAACCCAAAAGTTCATATACTTATATTATTAAACACATCATTGGATTGACTTTTTGTAAGTTTATTTTCTCGGGTTCTAAGGTTGAAAGTGAATACACCACAGTTTTAGAATAATCGGTCTTACATTTTCTGATCATACTTGTCATCGATCATCGTTGATTTCTTGCTCCAGTAGACACGCCAATGTCTCTCGCGTCTCGAAATGCGGATGACGTAGGACAGATACAAAGGCAGACAGACAAATACAAAAACCGACTGCGTTGTTAACTCGGCTAGTAATTATTGACAGTAAAACTTTACAATGTACTAAACGCTACAAGCTGAATACATAAGGTAAAATATTTGTACACTTTGTAAATTAAACATCGGGGAACTTGAGGTAGTTTACCCCACGTTCCATAACAATGGGCTTGTGTCCTCATTTTTTAGTGGTCGATTTTTCAATTGCTGATTGAAATTGATGTTATAAATGTGTATTGGCGTGTCTATTTTATTAAATATCTAAATGTTGACGGAGATATAGCAATTAAAAATTTGAATTGTAGTTTTAGCGCTAGAAATGGTCGGCCATATTTGTATGACGTGAAATTCATTGTATACGTCAGTTATTTGTTGAGTAGGTCAGTACTGTGGTAATGTTTTGTAGCTGTTGGTAGTCAAATAATCAAGTTAAATCAAAGAATAATAAGTTTTTATTTTATTTAACCCTGCTACCCAGTAAACATTTTGGAGTCACTTTGACATCATATTGAAGATGCGTCATGATTTTTTGTCATAAAAGAGTTCATTTATAGTTCAGTTTCTCACATTTTTTCATATAAAATGTCTACTTTATCGGCTACAGATGGCGAAATTACTCCACCTGTCGGAATACAAATGAAGATAAAGTTGATGCGAACAATAATTGAAGTGAAATAGTGATAGAAACGTCACTAAATAGGGCACTTCACCAAATTGTTTACTGGGTAAGGCAGACATAATATTGAAATTTTATTGTTCCTTGAAATAGCTGTAAATAATATTTGATATTTTGATATATAAATACATATAGCAGAGATTTATGAGCTGTAAGGTTGGCAGCGGTTGTGATGTCTCATGCATTTGGAATGTGTACAACGTTGAATCCCTTTAATAATTAAAGAGACAAAATGACTTTTTTAATTGTTAATATCTCTTAACATATAAGGAGCTATTAAACAATAATTGAACATTTGAGGTTCTAGTAACCCACTTTGTCAATATATAGTACACTTTTATAGAAATTAAGACATAGGACACAAGCCCATTAAAAAATGGTCTCTGTATTTGTCGTTTATATAAATCCATATTCATCGCAATCATCTTTAGCTCATTGCTCCTGCGATGAACTAGTCTGTAACCGGTTCAGTCTTTCATTGGCTTAATATTGAAACATACAACCATTTACAACAGTTTCAATTTTGGTGACTTAATCTTCTAAACTGAATTACCAGATCAAACTTTCTCAGTTGACATGACATCGATACATTGTCTTTTTCTTTTTCTCTGCTGCATGTTGAAATATCGCAGCGAGACAAATGTCATCTTGTGAAGATGATGATAAGATAATAAACAAACATCCAATGTTTCTGAAACTGTGAGGGAGATCTGAGAGATTTTTTTGTTGTTGATGGTTTATCGGGCTTCGTATGCAAGTGGCCTTTTATTACACAATAAGTCTTCTTTTTTTCAAACTTTATATTCCGACAACAAGAATGATCTATCCATGGCCATTGCCGGTTTAAATCTCGGGCTCGCAATCAAGGCGGTGTTTACAGGAAGCGTTAGCGAAGTTTCTTTCTTTCCGAGAGATTTCTAATACAAGAGCAAGAGTAAGTAAAAGAAATGCATACAAGTGTGTGTGATACGTCAGTTACTACTAACAGTTGGACTAGTACATCCCATTAGTTTTATGTTATGAATGATGTGAAACAAAAGAAATAATCTCAATAATTTTTTTTTTTGTTTTCATTCGCAGAGCTAACACGAACGGAAAAAGTGAAATTCAAATAATAAGTAGCTACATCTCCATCAACTTTTGTCAACATATATTAACTTATATTTGACTAAAAAATTATTGAATTCATACGCATATTATTAATATTTTTAGATATAGAAAGTGCATTAAAAAAACATTAATATTAAGCCCCATTCCCACTCACTGAGTTTTAGTGTTAATTTAAGGTTTTAACCTAAAGTGTAAGTTTCAGCTTATGAAATGTAAATAAATATAATCAATTATATTAAATACAATAATTTATATTAAATGAAGATAGTAATTATTACAAAATAATGTATATTTAAGGTTTTTTATTATATATAATTTCTCGGGATTCTTAGGCATGTAGCCTTTTATCGCCCCTAATAATGTTCTTTTTTAACTTTAACTTTACTTTAAATAAACTTTATATCCCGACAACAAGAATAATCTATACATTTAAGTTTAAAATTTTAAATTTAAATTAAAAACAATCATCGGGAAAGGGGCTTTAGTTTAATTGCAAAAGAATAATCTACTAAAATCGATTTCGATTTTTTAGGATCTCAAAATAAACCCTTTCAAATATTTATTTATAACCTAACATTTTTTCCATAAGTTCTATTTTCAATTTGAGTGAAGTTTTTTTTTCGTAAAGAAATTCTCGCGGCAAAGCATGTCTCTGGTCTATAAAAGCTCATTATCACAAAAACATCAATTAGCCGGGACTAATTGCTCCGCGTGAACCGCCACAGCCATGTACTACCTACTCTCTCTCCTCTCCAATCCCTTTCTCTCACTTTATGCTGTAGTTGCATGTCACACCATCCTCAAAGTGTTGTACAAGCTGCATCGCTTTTATAAATATAACATTTTTTTGCGAATTTGTTTGTGCATGTACAAATGCAATGAAAAATTAAGAACTACTGCGTAACAAAAGTATATAATATGTTGTTTTGTTGTTTTGAGCATTGATACTCGAGCTGTAAGGTTGGCAACGGTTGTGATGTCACATGTATTTAGAATGTGTACAACGTTGAATCCCTTTAATAATTAAAGAGACAAAACGACTTTTTTAATTGTTAATATCTCTTAACATATAAGGAGTTATTAAAAAATAATTGAACATTTGAGGTTCTAGTAACCCACTTTATCAATATATAGTACACTTTTATAGAAATTAAGACATAGGACACAAACCCATTTATTACTTACTAATAGAAAATTGCAATCATTGAAGGAAATGAATTTCAATATTAAATAGTTTTTTTTTTAGAAATGTGAAATACATTTGATATAATTTAGACATAGACATTAAATTTATAGTAGTACCGTATTTTTTTCATTTTTTACGATTAAATATTTTAAATTTAAGTAGACATTTTTAAGATAGGTCGTAAAAAAAAACTTAAATATCTCTGTCAATATATTAAATCGAACAGACGTCCGCGAGATGGGAGATAGGGCGATCGCTCTAAATCAATCACTCTTATTTTGAAAGACGTGTTGAGATTGTCAGATCTATATAAAGGTTAGATCTAATACATATCTATATGTATATATATATATATATTGGAATAATTATTGATTTCTAATGAATTTGTTATAAGTTTTATATTATTAGCATTATTATTTTTAAGTTCTATGTTTTTTCAATAAGTTCCGTTAAATGATAATCTATGTTGAGGTGAAACGATACTTCGCCATTTTTGATTCGCGAAATATAGATGGCGATACTATACAGCAGGTTAAATATTATCGAAAAACCATGTTTTTTTATGTTTAAATCGTTTTATGTAAGTAACTCTAAAATCTAAAGCTGCAATTAGTTAGATAAATAACGTATCCACATTTTAAGCTTTCTTCCACTGACTTTTAGTGAGTTGGAACCGCAAAAATTACTTTTAAAATGAATATTGCTATATTTTCTAGTTAAATTCCACTTTTTATATGACTGGTAATATTTCTAAGGGTTTGTCATAAATTGTATAAACTTTATTTCGCGTTTATAGTTACTTACATAAAACGATTTAAACATAAAAAACATGTTTTTTTGATAATATTTAACCTGCTGTATAGTATCGCCATCTATATTTCGCGAATCAAAAATGGCGAAGTATCGTTTCACCTTAAGATTTGCAGGTAATGTTTAAAACGAATGTAAACCCTAATTACGCAGCAGGTGTAGGTGTTTTATTATTTTTGTTTAAAAAATGTTAAGTATAAGTGGAATGAATTTCTCAAAATGTGGTGTCCCAGTAAACAATTTGGTGAAGTGTCCTATTTGGTGAAGTTCGAGTCACTCGTACAATTCTATTCTAACGCTTTACAAGTTCTCTACCTGTCACAGATTTTGTGTTAGTTTTTCATAATAATATTCTTTCTTTTTCCAACATCATTCATTAAGTATTTCTGTTTCTTTCCCACATGGGTATATTTTTATTATCCGGTCATAAATCATAAACCTACTCCGCTTTTAATTCAGCAGTGAACCGTCGTTGCAATGTCTGTAGCTCATAAAAAGGACCTTTCCTATGAACGACTGAATAGAAAACGAACACGTTCCAGACAAAAAATTCATGATATGTAATAGAAATTAAGTAGAATTTACTCCAAAATGTTTACTGGGGTAAAAGCACACAAAGTAATCGTGGACAAGCTCTTTGTGAACTTAGGTCTACGTGTTGATTATAATTTGTATCATTCTCCAGTAACAACAGCATTGTGGTGGTATATATAAGTATATTACATTCAATTGCAATAATATAAGTAAGTTCAGTTCGAGATAAATAATGCATTTACTTTAAATAAATAATTTTAAAAAAGCCTTTTAATTTCATCGGACAAATTCAATGGTAATATTTAAAATATGTTTGTTTAAATGGCCCGCTGCAAGTTGTCTCTATTTTTAAGTCTTAATCTCAACTAGCGGATGCTGTGCTTATGTCTTAGTTCCATTCATTCATAATGATAGTAACTGCTCGCTCCTCTAATTAGTGTTTTGCAATTGCGTCGTTCCATTGAAAAAATTCCCGCGTTGAAACGGTTACGCCAAAATGAGAGAGCATCTGCAAATCCAGAGGAAGATGAAAAACTAGAAACGAAGAAAAAAAGCAGTTATTTGTAGTCAGACAATAAGCGTCAAATTCAAAGTTAAGAATTTGTGAAATAAATTACGATGATTATTATTTAGCTTTTTCAACTTTTCAAAATTCCTTTACTTTCTAAAGTGACGTTACTTTTGTAATTTTAAAAATAATGGAACGATTTTTTTTCCCATTAAAAAACAATGCTTTATCAACACACGAAATTCAGATATTTCTATTGTTTTGAAAATTAAAAAGTAGCGTCACTAAAACGACTGTAACTTGTAAACTATTGGTCTGAATGTTATGAAATTTTAACACATATCGTGTAAAGGTTGGGAAGGTGGAAAAAAATCATATAGATCCATATGTCATCCTACAAACTTACTGAGTCACATGATATAATGCATATTCCTGGTGTTATGCTACAAGTGACATCACACATTTTCCACTACAGGAAACGGTGGCAGTTCTCATCAATATACAATACATACAACAATACAACTTAATTACAAAATATAAATTCATTAATCATAACAAAATATTTGTATTAAATAAATTTAAACAATACTGACGCATTGAGTTCGAATCCTTTATTTTCTGTATGAAAGGCTAAAATATTTTCTAATTATGTTCCACATTATTATAATTTAGTCAGAAATAGTTTCTTCCCATTGTGGTTAGCAGATATTTCTGTCAGATCTGTAAATGGAGTTATTTTTATTGGAAAACAGGTCCGGTTGAGGCAGTACCATATTAATCGTACTATGTTGATAGCTTTTGTGGGGTCATATATGTGTACCATTGTCTAAGGACACAGCAGACAGTAACAAGCATCAATGCTCTCGCCCATTGTGTCGTTCAGTTGTGAATAATAATATGCACTTGCAGTATATCTTGCATCCCAGTAAACATTTAGTGAAGTGCCCTATTTAGTGACGTTTCTATCACTATTTCACTTTATCTTCATTTGTATTCCGACAGGTGGAGTGATTCCGTCATCTGTAGCCGATAAAACAGACATTTCATATGAACGATTGTGAGAAACTGAACTATAAATGAATTCTTTCATGATAAGAAAATCATACGCATCTCCAATATGATGTCAGAGTGACTCCAAAATGCTCCAAAATGTTTACTGGGATATACCCTACAAACATTTTTTCGTATCGTAGTAATGTCAAATAGCTTGATTACAATGTGAGTAAGATTTTTCGAAGCACGTTCTAAGCCACAGATAGAAAATATATTTGGGTACGATCACATAAAGAAATTTCGTATTTTAAAGCTTGAGTTTATGTGATGGAGTAATGCATTTTTGCTTCTGAAACGTTCGCCTTCGTAGTTTTTGTCTATAAGTTACCCTATATCGCCCAAATGTCGAATCCTTTTCTAGGTCGAGTTCTAGAATATTATATTCGAATTTTATACGCTTCGGATTCAAATGGGTAGTTTCCACTTCAAAATATGGTTCTGTTTTAACAATAAAATCATCTAGTTATGCTACCAACTATAGGTGTTAATCAAACACGAGGGTACCCAGTAAACATTTTGGAGTCACTTTGACATCATATTGAAGATGCGTCATGATTTTTTTGTCATAAAAGAGTTCATTTATAGTTCAGTTTCTCACATTTTTTCATATAAAATGTCTACTTTATCGGCTACAGATGGCGAAATTACTCCACCTGTCGTAATACAAATGAAGATAAAGTTGATGCGAACTATAATTGAAGTGAAATAGTGATAGAAACGTCACTAAATAGGGCACTTCACCAAATTGTTTACTGGGTAGGATAGTAGAATCATTGATCATTCTTTAAACCTATTGAAGTGAATCTATTGAAACAGACAAGTGTGTACATGCTTCACTCAATTCATTAGTTCCAATCATTCATTTGCTGCGCTGATGCTGGTCGTCCGTCATTCGTCGTTCGTTCGTTCTTTCGTTCGTTCGATAACATAATTATCCTGTGTTCTTAATGTTTTCTTGCCATTGTATTCTGTCCATACAAATGTAACATAAATAAATAATAACTTACAAATGTCCAAGTTTACAATTATACTCAACGGGGGGCTCTCGCATCAACATTAATATCTGTCTAATTAGATATTGTGAGATTAAAGGGCCCAATACACACTCGGCTTACACTTATCCAACAGATAGTATATGGATCCTTAATTATATAGTTAACTTCATTAATGGGCTTGTGTCCGATGTCTTAATTTCTATAAAAGTGTACTATATATTGATAAAGTGGGTTACTAGAACCTCAAATGTTCAATTATATTTTAATAACTCCTTATATGTTAAGAGATATTAACAATTAAAAAAATCAACGTTGGACAACATTTCAAGTGCATGGGACATCACAATCCTTGTGTAAGGTTACCAACCTTACAGCTCATAAATCTCTGCTATATGTATTTATATATCAACATATCAAATATTATTTACAGCTATTTCAAGGAACAATCAAATTTCAATATTATGTCTGCCTTATCAGGGTTAAATAAAATAAAAACTTATTATTCTTTGATTTGACTTGATTATTTGACTACTAACAGCTACAAAACATTACCACAGCACTGACCTACTCAACAAATAACTGACGTTAAAATGCATTTCACGTCATACAAATATGGCCGACCATTTCTAGCGCTAAAACTATAATTCAAACTTTTAATTGCTATATCTCCGTCAATATTTAGATATTTAATAAAATAGACACGCCAATACACATTTATTAACATCAACTTCAATCAACAATTGAAAAATCGACCACTAAAAAATGAGGACATATTAACGTAGGTATTATTATTAGTTCAAATTATTCATACTATCAGTTGAATATTGGAAATACACTTATTCTCTTATATCTTATACCTTATAACTTGATTGTTTATAATTTAGTCTTCAGTCGACTTCAGTATAGTTAGTCTTCAGAGAGGTGAACTGATCAAAATAGAGAAGTAGTTATTGTAATATAGGGGTCCTTATTTACTGAGTGCTAGACTAAATCTCAGGTATTCTTTACCTGTTTAGCCTATAAAAACCTTTTGTAAACAGGATTGAAATTGCACTACTAGTTGCAAACCAGAATAACTTCCTTTTTTAAGGTGAAACATTACTGCATGGTTATATAATTAGATATAGAAGGCAACAGTGTACTCTAATGTACACATTCCTTATTTGTATTAATAGAATTCTATATATTTTTAAGATTTAAGCGTAAGTTGGAGAACCATAATAAAAGTTTTAAAATTATGACAAACCTTTAGAAATATTACTAGTCATATAAAAATTGTAATTGAACTAGAAAATATGGCAATATTAATTTTCAAAACTTATTTTTGCGGTTCCAACTCATTAAAAATCAGTGGAAGAAAGCTTAAAATGTAGATACGTTATTCATCTAACTAATTGCAGCTTTAGATTTTGATTCCCGTTTATAGTTACTTACATAAAACGATTTAAACATAAAAAACATGTTTTTTTTGATAATGTTTAACCTGCTGTATAGTATCGCCATCTATATTTCGCGATCAAAAATGGCCAAGTATCGTTTCACCTTAATACATTTTTAAGACATGATGTTATTTTTAAATACGGCACACCTAATAACGTTCCTACCAAGTACCATCGTCCGATACAAATCATTAGTCACAAAGATGTTTTAGTTACAGTTTTCACCGCATCATTAGTCTTGACGTCGCCACTGTACACTAGTAAGAGTACCGCTACCGACAGCGCCACTGCCACCGCCTGTGCATCATCAACAACAACATTTGTGTGATATTGAGATGTTTGCCGAGGCACTTGTTGTACCTTTGACAAGTTCAATCATTAATAACCAACAAAAAACATCATTAATTAAAGACAAATTGGTGCCTGAACTTGTCAGACTTTCAACTTTGTTAGAAATAATTATTATCTATTTTTAAAATTCATTGATTGCTAAAATATAAAATATAAAAAATATGTTTACTAGAAAATTTGTTTCATTGAACCAAATTTATTTAAGAGTTAAAAAATGTATGAACAAAAATCACAGTTACGTATATTTAAGGTTAATCTAACATAACAAAAGTTACCTGTTACGTAAACGATTTTACCTAATATACAACGTGATACTTTGAGATAGTAAAAATATCTTTTTGCGCAACTTCTTAAAAATTATGAAGTATTTTCTTAGGATTAAAAGCTCTTAGAATAGCTTTAAGGAGGTACAGGACGTACCGTCAATGCAAAAAGTTTATCTCTCGGTAATACGAAATGCAAAATACGAAGTACATGAGGGACGAGCAAATATTGGGACTGTACCTTTGAAAATGAATTTTTCAATTCCCTATTAAACTGCTTTTTGCTTGTTAAAATGATTTAGTTTAGTTAAAAGTTTAATAAATTAAATATTACCTATAATTAATATCAAATTTATATTAATTCAATTTAAATACAAATTAAATATTTTGAAAAAGGAATAAGGTAAATTTACGTGTGTTGACGCATGCGTGATTTGGTTCTTTGACCAATAAATTGTTATATTTTATATAACATTTATTCTGATTTTGAATTTCCCGCTCAAATTGGTATTTGCAACGTTGCCGGTTTGTAACCCACATTTACTGTTTCTTAAAGGTTTTATTTAAATATTTTCGTAAATAGGTGTCCTTTTGATAATTTTCTTTTTGCAATAGTTACAGAAAAGATTATTTTATATACACCTAGTTTTTGAAAGCCGTGTCACCATTTTTTTATAGTTAAAAGTTATATTATGTGGTGAAATTGAGCTAAAAATTATGATTTGTATGGAAAATGACTATTTTTAATCATGTATAAGAAGAAAACTATGAACCCTAGGTCTCTAAAATTTCACAACGTTTTCATCATTTACGTTAACATCCTATACCTCCTTAAAGTAAGATTTAATATTACTCCTATTACTTGCTTGAATTAACGTGCAAAAAGTATTAGTAAACTTTATCAAAAGAATGAATCAAGAAAGTTGTTCCAATGGTTACCTTCCACTTAAAATTAAATTTATTTTTAAATATATTTAATAGGTTAAAACACTCGGTAGAAAACCGACTAAAAGAAGTGTCGGCCAGGTCGTTTATCTAAGTTATTTAAGTTGTCTTCTCAAATAAAGATATCTAAAAGTATTTTATTTCTTCATTTTATAACCTACTATCCAAACTATATCTATGCACCTATATATATTTGAACACATTTTTTTTTTATTTTGACTTTTTAAAACAATAAAAATAAATTTTTAAACGGGAAATTGTATCGGGTCTATGGAGGTACGTATTGAAGTACAGTGAGGGAATAGGTCTCAATCGTTCCAGTAATCTGGAATCTACCATTGACCGTTGTTGGTACATGTAAAATCAATTTCAGAAGCTGATTCGATCAGGCGATCATAGAGACTGTGTCTGTGTGAGATGTAGAGGCCGAGAGGATGGTGATCTTTCGTGAGATGGAATCCGGGGTATGCGTCAACAAGGATATACTACTCTGCGTGTTACTTTTATAGGAAAAGATAATAAGAAAGGAAATGTAATACTACAAGTAAATTAGAAAATAATAATTAGTAATTCTGCTAGACACAATGTAAGGATAGGCGGAGAGAGTGTGAAGGATATGTAAGGCAAAAAAACTGAAGTATATGAAGAAAAGCTTAGTAAATATTTTGGAGTCACTTTGACATCATATTGAAGATGGGTATGATCCTTTTGTCATGAAAGAGTTCATTTTCTCACAGTCGTTCATATGAAATATCTATTTCATCGGCTACAAATAGCGAAACCACTCCATCTGTCGGAATACAAATGAAGATAAAGTTGATGCAATGGGTTTGTATCCTCATTTCATAGTGCTCGATTTTTCAATCGGCTTGTGTCCCAATTTCTATAAAAGTGTACTATATATTGATAAAGTGGGTTACTAGAACCTCAAATGTTCAATTATTTTTTAATAACTCCTTATATGTTAGGAGATATTAACAATTAAAAAAGTCATTTTGTCTCTTTAATTATTAAAGGGATTCAATGTTGTACACATTCCAAATGCATGTGACATCACAATCCTTGTGCAAGGTTACCAACCTTACACCTCATAAATCTCTGCTATATGTATTTATATAAAATTTCAATAATATGTCTGCCTTAGCAGGGTTAAATAAAATAAAAACTTATTATTCTTTGATTTGACTTGATTATTTTGACTACCAACAGCTACAGAACATTACCACAGCACTGACCTACTCAACAAATAACTGATGTTAAAATGCATTTCACGTCATACAAATATGGCTGACCATTTCCAGCGCTAAAACTACAATTCAAATTTTTAATTGCTATATCTCCGTCAACATTTAGATATTTAATAAAATAGACACGCCAATACACATTTATTAACATCAATTTCAATCAACACTTGAAAAATTGACCACTAAAAATTGACCACTAAATTAGATAAAAACCTCAAAATCCATAATTTTGTAGTTACGGTAGTTTACCTTTCAGCTAAGCTGCATAAGTAAAATAAATACATTAACTTATGTAATTTATGAGATATTTCAAAATAATAAAAAAGTAATTAGATTGGAATAAATCTATAGTAATGATAATAATGAATGACGTTTTATTGGAATGAACAGAAGTCGTAAGTTTTATTTCAACTTCAAATAAGATAAAAACCAAATTTATAATTAGGCGCATATATATTCGTAAAGGATAGGATCAGGTGTGGAGGGGTGGGGTGAGGTGAGGTGGAAGACATGCAGGCATAGTACAGACAGAAAGACGGTAAATCAAGTCAGGTGGCCTCTTATAAGTACATAGACTATAACTCTATCAACAGGTAATAGTAATACAACAAATTACTGGAAATACCAACTAAAAACGAGGATTCTTTAACAATCATTTCGATGTTATTTTATAAGTTGTTAAGTGTTTGAAATTGCAATGTTAATCTATCAATGATTAAATCTATTTTAAAATGCAATAATAACTATTAAATCTATTTTTAGGGAGTCAACTGAGGTTTCAGGTGTATGTATACACCTCGCATATTTCTTCGCTGTTTCTATAAAAAAAAGTTCTACTTATTACAAAGTTTTCATAATTTACATTAGATTATATTTATTATATTCAATAAAACCCTTTTATTATTTCACATACTTTCGACTTTTGTACTATATAGGGATCATATATTAACCACGTGGTTCTACCTCTTTAAATCCCTCTCCCACCCTTCATGTAGCCTGATGTGGCGGCCTTAAGCCTACTGCACACGTAACGTGTTTTAACCCGGACGGGACGGAGACGGAACGTGGTATTAGGTAAACACGTACGGGATTTTATACCCACCTAGTGCATACGCACCGTGACAGTTACTCGAAAGCAACGTGCTAGTGTTGTTAATAAGCAAAGATGAATTTTAACATGCCTAATGAATAAAATAAGTAACCCAAACTAAAATGCAAACTAATTTTAACCAAAATGTGCTTTATCTCTTTCTATCATATTAAAAAGTCATAATACTTGATTATATTGATGTAATAAATATCGACATTGTAAAACATGACAGTCTACTTTATTTACCTACCTGTCTTTTGATTTTAACATAAAAAAGTTAAACTGTAATTGTTACATATTAAGATGTATTGCAAAATTATGAGTGTATATGATGCAATTAATGAATTAAATAAAATTTACAAACGTTTTCAGTGAGCGATAATTCTAATGCAATTTTACGCCACAGATAATCTCCATCCATTTCCCATTTTATTTATAATATTTTTATTATTATTATTTATTTATTTATTCAATAGGTCCAATTGATAAATACGCAACACACATCACTACTTAAAACACGTCCCGTGTGCAGAAGGCTATGCATACGCAGCGGAACCACGTACGGAACGGGCCTCGCACGGGGCGGGACGTGCTAAACATCGTCGTCGACGATATTTTTTCCCGTTCCTTCAACGCCACGTCCCCGTCCCGTCCGTGCACCCGTGATGTATGCACTTTCCTATACATTTTATATGAAACGATATTGTCGTCCCGTTCCGTCCGGGTTAAAACACGTTCCGTCCGGGTTAAAACACGTTACATATGCAGCAGGCTTTAGTCATTGCGAGGCCCCGATGCGGGAGATCCTTGCGAGACCCTCGTTCTTTGTGTAATTTATGTAAGTTGAAAGTAAGTATTTTTGATGATGATTGACGAGAAAGGCGAAATAAATAAATAAATGTAGAGTTTTAAAATGTTATGTCAAAAGTTTTATAAAAGTTAACTATCACAAAGACGACAAATATTAATGATGATAAACTAAGGTGCATGAATGTTTTAAAAAATATACGCAGGGGTTCAAAGGGGTTTTCTAAATGCGCAATAGATTCAAATAGAGATATAGTAATGACCTCTACTTGGGTTGTTCCGCGAAGGTGCGATGTCCTACAAGAGCGAAGCCCCGGGCGGTTACTCTGCTTGCCACCCCCTAAGACCGCCTCTGCCTATACCTCTCCTCCATTTAACGTAGTTTTCCTCCTATTATGTCCAGAAGAAATTTTGTGCTTTCTATTAGCAAAACTATTTCAAAATTATTGGGTATAAAATGAACAAGACCGATATTTGTTTTATACATTTCTTCTCCAAATTTAAACAAATGAAGATCATTATGTATTTTAACTTTAGCACCCCCCTGTCTTCCCTCCTTTCTATCTATTGCATAATAAAATATCTGTATTATTTATAAATATATTTTTAAATTGATACGCAAAGAAAAATCTTTTAATTATTTAATATGAATAAATCAATCATTAAAGTTAAAAATTAAGAAAAAGTTTCATATGTTGCTTCATTTTACAATCCATTCTAATACTCCTCTTTATTAATATTTAAACTGACAGATTACTGTTAAATTTTGTTGTTAATAACATATAATAAATATAACCTTGCAGAAAAATTGCCTCAATAAAATATGAGAAAATTTAGAGAACAGTTTTGTAGTAACTAAATATCCACCGCACTAATGATTAGATAATCCCAGTTCCAAATAGTCATAGTTATGGACCCGGAATCCGAATTACGTAAAAATGTATATAAATAATATAATAATGATAGCACCGACAAAAGAAGTGTTATTATGAAATAATGGGCCAATTTATTCAAATGAAATTGTATTTAAATGTTAACTGAGAAATACTCGTAAGGTGGCGAGGAAGGGGGGCGGTGCAGGGGGAATGAGAACGTGAAACTACAAATAACAGTCCGACACGTTTAACACATTTGAAGAATGTGTCTGCTTCATTTGAGAATACGAGAAATGTTTTGTTTGATGACGTAGCAGCTATATTAAATGTTACTTAAAATTATTGTAAGCTGCAAAACAGAAACGAAAGATAGTGTTTTAGAAAACATATTAAATAAATATTTTTGAATGTGAAAGAGACAACAACTATATCTTCATTTAAATGTATGATGTTGGAAAGAGAAAGAGTGTTATCTATCTGAAATCTGAGTGAAAACGAATTGATTTCTTGACTGGAACTTCACCTAGCCATGTCAATGTTTCTCAGACACGTCTCCTAGTCCATAAGTCCGTAACAGCTGTCCTAATCAGCATACCTGATGAATAGGCACATCTGTACCTCTGCAAGACATTATCGTTAGGCCTGGGTTGAAGTGTAGCGATGTACTAAAGGAATTCATAGAACCAAATGACATTTATTTATTTACTTTGATTCTCCAGCTATTGATCTCATTGATAACTCTTTTCAATGTATGTATAGTTCAAATTACGAGAGTTCAGGGTTACTCATGCTTAAAAGAGATTATAACAGCCGTATAAATCTATGATACGATGCAGAATTTTATCTTTTTCGCTACTATAGCTACTATAAAAGAATTAGTGAGACATTGCTTTTTATTAGTTCTCAAATTTATACTGCACAACTTGTTTTAGCGTAAGTTACTGCTGAACTCTCGTAATTTTATTTTGACTCAACAAATAACTGACGTTAAAATGCCTTTCACGTCATACAAATATGGCGGACCATTTCTGGCGCTAAAACTACAGTTCTTAAATTTATACGGCACAACTTGTTTTAGCGTAAGTTACCGCCGAACTCTCGTAATTTTAACTATATCTTCTTCTGCGATTACTACGGTAAAGAGAAACATTAGAACTGTTACAATCATAGAGGTATAAGAAGAAGCGATAAAGGCAAAGAGACAGACAGCTGCCGAGTGTCCTCTGTGTCTCGTTCTAGCCAAGCATAGCGTCTACTTGCTTGCTTGCTTACCTCCTACCTCACAGAGACAGATAGAATACTCGGCAGCTATCTCCCTCTTTGTCTTTATCGCTTCCTCTTACTCTTCTTATATCTCTATGTTTACAACAAATAAATGTTGCGCAGTGGTAACACTCCTCAACATGTTGCTGTGAATGAATATCTCACAGTTTACTTTTTTTCACGCGGTGACAGTTCCCAAATAAACTAATAAACGTGGGCTGGGCACTGAGTTCGATCTGTAACGTGTACCTAAGTATAAAACATGAGCGCCCGCAGGAGAGTGCAAGAGGGGAAGTTGCACCCCCGTGCCATGAAAGAAAATACACACAAGAAGGTAAAGAAATATATATATTTTTAATATGTATTTGAGTGTCATTGAGAGTCATTTATATATAAAGAAAGAGTGTGCAAAATTCCAAAAGGACCGGTCCAGTGGATTTTGAGCTAAAGAGGGCACCTACTCTGAAAAAGCGAAGTGTGAGAAACCGCATTTAAAAGTTTCAAAGTAACACGAAAGCAAACCAGAAAGCTGAAGACTTAAAACTCTATATCTCCGACAATTTTACTCCAATCGACTTCAAATTTTTACACAATAAACTTAATATGTTGTGCATTAATATAAATAAATAAAAAGGCGTCTAGGTTGCAGTCAACCCTTGTCAATTCCTTGTCAATGAATTCAGTGTCGTCCTCTACACACTGAGCATGCGCCTTCCTGAAAGTAATTCTACCGGCGCCAATGGATATAAGATAACATTAAAATATTTTATTGAATTGGGAGTTCAAATAATAGATGCTATAACAATAAATTCTACTACTGTTTCGATAAGGAGATACAAGGCACATAGAACGATGCACACCCTGACGGCTTGACTTGGAATCAGACTCAGCCTTCGACAGTTCACACACTACGAGATCGCGAGGTCAGTTTTGTGTTTCTTCAACTACTAAACGCCATGAGTTTGAAAACAATGTGATGGATATGCTTCTCTGCATATTTTCATGTTTTCATGATTTAGTTTTAACTTTCTTCTTACACCGTGAGAGTATCACAGCCACCGTGAGAGTATCAGTAGCGAACTGCACCTCAAGATATTGTTATCCAGGAGAATAAAGACTCTCCTGGATATCTTATAGATATTAGAAAGGACCAGAATAAAGTAGAGAACTTCACTTCGTATTAATAACTTCAAATTTAGTAAATAAAAAATTTCTAAACTTCTTTTTATTTACATTACATTCCCACTCATTGTTTTGATATTTAATTTATTATTTTTATCTAATATTATAATCTAGATTCCAGGTTTTCGTTTAAGCATTCCTTGTCACATTTGTGTTTTAATTTAATTTTATTTAATTTAGTTGGTGCGTATACATCGTTAGTATTATAAGTTTTGACAGTTCGACAAAATTGTATGTCAAATAATTCAAAAATAGAAATCGTTTTCACTTCTATATATTTCAAAAACTAACATTAAGCTTCTTTTAAAAGTAAATCCTACTGCATTTTGACAGATTGTCTCATTTTGGAGGTTATAATATAATATAGTTTTTCTTAATTTAATATTTGTAATTTAAAACATTGGACCTTGTAAGGTTTTAAAAAAACTAAGAAAACTTAAAAAATAAATTAAATTAAAAATGGTACTGTGAATGACTACGCGTATTGCCATATGCTAAACAATTTAAATTAAATACAAAATTAAATTAAAGCAGTGAGTGGGAATGATACTTTACACTATTTAGTTTATTAAAAAATATTTAAATAAAAGTGATATATACTAATTTATTATAATGGGATTAAGAAATATGGGCATTATGGGAAATATTAGACTAATACTCTAACGTACTACAATTTCCAAAAAAAAGTGCACAACGAGGGCAACATTTTTCTTAACAGAAAGCGATATTAAACACAATTTATATAAAATACGAAATTGAACGACAAGGATTCTATTTTAAAGGTTATTTAATTAGTAGTTGTATTTTAAGTTAATTAGTTGCAGCTTACGCAAGAGAAAGTGTGGGAGTGTGAGGGAGGGTAGTCTCTGCTCGTTACGTAGTAGATGACACATTTATTAACCTGACGATGACGTTTTTGTTGATTGACAGCGTATAAGGGACCCTCCTCGTAAGATAAAAACAAATATCATAAGATTTTGATGTGATATGATCTATACAGACAAGCAACATATCTTATGTCTCATTCATACTTATTAAGTTACAGTGAGTATGAGTGAGACGTAATGATGCAATTTGAAGTTGCACTGATGATATCGTAATTTTTTTTGAACATTTTAATGCTGTACTTAGTTTTTTTTTATTTCTATTATATAACTGTGTCTGCACATTCCATTTGAAGTACGAGTTCTGGAGTTTAATCATTTGAGGCAATCTGCGGTTTTTCTAGTCCACATTTCCTTATGATATGTTTTAATCTAACCACATATTAGATTAACCTTACTAAGTTAATAGCGTTTGGTGACCTAGAACTCACTTAATAATTTGCAAAAGCAATTAAGCAACTTGCTGGATTTCAGAGTGAAGTGAGATTCACTTGAAACGCTGCTCCATCTATTATTGTTGGTGATTCTTTTCAGCTGACACCTAAAACTAACTTATACCTATTGCAAAATTTTCGTAACCTTAAACTGCAGAGCACTGGACAGTAACAAGGGCTTGTGTTCTATGTCTTAATTTCTATAAAAGTGTACTATATATTGATAAGTGTACTATATATTGATAAAGTTGATTACTAGAACCTCAAATGTTCAATTTATTTTTAATAACTCCTTATATGTTAGGAGATATTAACAATTAAAAAAGTCATTTTGTCTCCTTAATTATTAAAGGAATTCAACATTGTACACATTCCAAATGCATGTGACATCACAATCCTTGTGTAAGGCTAACAACCTTACAGCTCATAAATCTCTGCTATATGTATTTATATATCAAAATATCAAATATTATCTACAGCTATTTCAAGGAACAATAAAATTCCAATATTATGTCTGCCTTAGCAGGGTTAAATAAAATAAAAACTTATTATTCTTTAACTTGACTTGATTATTTCGACTACCAACAGCTACAAAACATTACCGAATCAACAAATAACTGACGTTAAAATGCATTTCACGTCATACAAATATAGACGACCATTTCTAGCGCTAAAACTACAATTCAAAGTTTTAATTGCTATATCTCCGTCAATATTTAGATATTTAATAAAATAGACACACCAATAAACATTTATTAACATCAATTTCAATCAACAATTCAAAAATCGGCCACTAAAAAATGAGGACACAGGTCTACTGTTATATAGTTGAAGGAGTTTATTTACAGTTCAGTTTCTCACAGTAGTTCCCATGAAATGTCTATTTTAT
This sequence comes from Panorpa germanica, assembly GCA_963678705.1. Lineage (NCBI taxonomy): Eukaryota > Metazoa > Arthropoda > Insecta > Mecoptera > Panorpidae > Panorpa > Panorpa germanica. The sequence goes on along the minus strand of OY783223.1, from coordinate 3,929,823 downwards.
CGGCGACATGACGAAACCACTGCAATTGTCGGAATACAAATGAAGATAAAGTTATTGCGAACTATAATTAAAGTGCAATAGTGATAGAAACGTCACAAAAAGGGACACTTCACCAAATTGTTTACGGGGCTTCTATAATAATTTATTATTAATAAATGGATGTTGTTATTGATATTAAATTGAAAGAACCCTTACACTTCCCTACCCGCTTCAATTCTCTTTCACGTTTTATGTAGTAAAATCAAAGAGTTTGATGCTAGCGTACAGACTGTGAACGCTTACCTTAACACGACAGCCCCACTTCCTCTATCCTTGAACCGACACTGATAATTCAAGTGAAATTTGTTTTATTTTGTTGGCGCGCTTGAGAATGTACTAATGAGAAGTTGGCCGCGTACCAAAACTACGTTTCAGCAAATAAACGCAGGATAAAAATATTACGAGCTAACCGCAACATGAGATAAAGCTATCACTGGTTTTAAGTTTAAAACTGGATAAAATGTCTGTTTATTTAAACGTCTAGTGAAGAAAATACTGTTTTAGGGAAAATATACTGCAAAATTCATGCCACAAACATTTTTTCGTATCGTAGTAATGTCGAATAGCCTGATTATAATCTGAGTAAGATTTATCGAAGCACGTTCTAAGACACAGGCTTAGAAAATATGTTAATGCAGGCCAACCCTAGCGATCATTTAGACTAATAAAGACATATACGAGGTCTGTTCAAATAATAAGGTGAGGCAAAAATTTCGCGGGCTACGTACATTCGATTATCGATTTTTTTATTTTGTTATGTTGGTACACTCGTCTCGAACATATGTTCACAGTTTTAGCTATATAGCACATTTAGTTTGTTTGTGAGAGGCATAAAAGTTAAAAGTGTTTTGCGTGTTCGGCGATTTTCTGCTGTCGAAAAACATGGATCAAAGAGTTTGCATTAAATTTTGTGTGAAAAATGGAACCAAGTGCTCCAAAACACTTGAAATGTTGAAAGTGGCATACGGTGAGTCTACTTTAAGCCAAAAAAATGTTTACAAGTGGTACAAGCTTTTTACAGAAGGTCGAGAAGATGTGAATGACGACGCTCGTCCTGGACGCCCCAGCACATCAACAACCGATGAAAATGTTGAGGAAGTGAAGAAAATTGTTATGGAGAATCGTCGAATCACTATTAGAGAAGTTGCTGAGGATGTCGGCATATCCGTTGGCTCATGCCATGCAATTTTTTCGGAAATTTTGGACATGAAGCGTGTGGCAGCGAAGTTTGTTAATGCACATGCTCACTCGTCATTGCTTGTTCGTAATTTTTTGGGCAAAAACAACACCGTAAATATGCCACCGTATTCACCAGATTTGGCCCTCTGCGACTTTTTCCTGTTCACAAGATTGAAGAGACCCATGAAAGGACGGCGTTTTGAAACGATTGAGGAGATACAAACCGAATCGCTGAGAGAGCTCAAGAGCATACCAAGAAGTGCATATCAGAACTGCTTCGAGGATTGGAAAAAACGCTGGCACAAGTGTATTATATCTGAGGGGGACTACTTTGAAGGGGACAAAATAGAAATTGATGAATAAATAAATATTTTTTGAGAAAAATGAAAATTCTCCTTATTTTTTGAACAGACAGCGTATATTCAGCGATACTGATTATGCAAATCGTGACAATAGACCAAGAGAGAGGGTGACTCAAAATTGATAAAAATAAAATTAATTGACTTCCTTATAAAAGTTTCATTAGTTTTTAAATGTGTGGACCACGACTACATTAGCTATAACAAATCTCGTAACATCTTAACAGTGTGCTGCCGTCTGTTGTTACAAATGGTATCGACAACTACAACGGCGCGACGACGGCACGCAATCAGCCGCTCAGGTCAAAAGACTATCTTAACAATTTTTAAGAGAAGATATCAGAACGAAATTTGAAACTTAAGTTATCAGAAAAAAATGAAAGAAAAAAAATATAAAGTTACGATTAAATGTTGTAGAATGTCATAAATTTAATATATTTGTAGCGATAATAAAAATGACAAATGACCAAGATACGAAGAAGGCGCGAACGCGAGACCTGATGCTGGTGATTGGAATTTAGTAGCCACTTTCATAATGGTCCACATATTTATTATATGAGTATACACTGCGATATATCGCACTTATGTTCTTTCGTTATTTTTTATATTCTATAAAAATATGTAACGTATGATTTTCTATCTACTAATTAGTGACATAATGGGCTTGTGTCCTATGTCTTAATTTCTACAAAAGTGTACTATATATTGATAAAGTGGGTTACTAGAACCTCAAATGTTCAATTATTCTTTAATAACTTCTTATATGTTAAGAGATATTAACAATTAAAAAAGTCATTTTGTCTCTTTAATTATTAAAGGGATTCAACGGTGTACACATTCCAAATGCATGGGACATCACAACCGCTGCAAACCTTACAGCTCATAAATCTCTGCTATATGTATTTATATATCAAAATATCAAATATTATTTACAGCTATTTCAAGGAACAATCAAATTTCAATATTATGACTGTCTTAGCAGAGTTAAATAAAATAAAAACTTATTATTCTTGGACTTGACTTGATTATTTGACTACCAACAGCTACAGAACATTACCACAGCACTGACCTACTCAACAAGTAACTGACGTTAAAATGCATTTCACGTCATACAAATATGGCCAACCATTTCTAGCGCTAAAACTACAATTCAAACTTTTAATTGCTATATCTCCGTCAATTTTTAGATATTTAATAAAATAGTCACGTCAATACACATTTATTAACATCAATTTCAATCAACAATTGAAAAATCGACCACTAAAAAATGAGGACACAAGCCCATTTGCCAATAAAAAACATGATTTAAAAAGGGAGGACAATTGAAAAAGCAGACGCACCAATCTAACGTGAAACAGAATCGCTCTCGGTCACAGTACCGTTTTAAATTGATTATATTCAAAATGTAGAGATAAAGGAGGCAAACAATAGAAAGAGCTACATAGATTGATGAGTGAAAGAGACATAGAGGTGCAGCAGCAAAGAAGAATGGAGGAGACTGAGGAGGAAATGTAGTACCTAAAAAAACAGGGAAGCAGGGGCATTAAAATGATCGCAAGGTTAAAGCTAGGGAACAAAGAGAAAGGATGCAGTTATTGGAAGTTTGGAGGTGGAGAGAGAATGGAGAATATGTGGGAAGGAAGAGGAACAGCTAGAACATAATATTAAGAGTAAGGGATAATGTCCACGACAGCTTTATTTGTAGGTTTCATTCAAGCTGTAAATGAAGCCAGACGTATTTTGCATCTCAGTTCTGTCCACGTAACGTCATACAAACAAATAGGGTCATTTCTCTGAAGTTTAGCATTGAGTAAGCACGTTTTTTCATTAAAATAATGTCTATAGTATATATATATATATATATATATAATAATGTGAATAGAATTAATTGAAAAATGAAGAGGTGAATGTTCCCAAATTTTAGGATTATGTTCATAGTAATAGCAATAGTATTTTACTTATTGTTTATAAATAGGTAAGAAGAAATAATGATCATATGTAAATACCTCAGCCAGTTCCAGAGCAAATAGCATGAAAACACTCACCTGGAACAAAATGAAAAGAAAATATTAGTAGAGGTATTATATTAATTAAAGTAAATTACTTAAATTAAACTACAAATAGGGTCATTTCTGTGAAGTTTAGCATTGAGAAAGCACGTTTTTCCATTGGGAAAATATCAAGTGATGAAGAAGATGTGATTATAGCATACGCTTTTATTAGAAGACGACGAATCAGACGTAGAATGTATTGGCTTCATCCATACATCGAAAAGAACATTAACCGCAGATTGTTTGTTGCTGCAAGAGAGTTATCAGAGGATGATTCAGTATTTTAATCAGTATACCGAATGACTGTTGTTCAATAATATGGACAAAATTGACTGCTGAGTTTGACATATTTAAAAGAATATTACGTCTATGCGTCGTGCAGTACGCTAGAGTCTTCTTTGTTAAAATGCAAGCTACAAGAAAGCGTACAAGCAAGCGTAAATGTAATGCAACATGTGTACTACAATTCTTAAGAATGTAAGACAGCTAGTAAGATAGTAAGAGCAAGACAGCTCAATTAAAAACATTGCAAAACTTAAAGTATCTTTACAGCTTTGTGTAGAACTAATTCATTACGCGTTACCCGTTATCCAACCCATTGTCATCAGGCAATTCAAAACATGGACTGTACCAGTGACGTCACACCGTGTAACGTTTGTATCTGTCTACCCAAAAATCATAAAAAGAACAACAAAATCATTAAAACAGATAATTTATGAAGGAAATAAATTTAAAAAAAATCCCGCGTCAGATAAAAATCTTAAAGCAAATAAATTATTGGACATAAAATAGCTGAAATTTGTCATCAGAAGGGTGCCCCTTCTTTCTTACTATCAACCTCCCTGTCCCCCGTTGCCTGTGGGTCAGTATCCCGAAAAATGTTACTAAATGTCCTAAAATATGTCCATTGACTTTATGGGACAAAATGTGAACATAAAAAACAAATAAAAAAATGATGTTTTTTAACTAAAAAGTGTACTATAATGTCTTAAATACAAAAACGGTAATAGTAGTGGGGTTCAAAAGATATCGATGCTATTTAAATATTGGTTATTATTTCGATATCGATTTTTAAATACTAATTAATAATATTACTAACTGCTTGTTTATACGAAAGGTATATATTTAAATTTTATACATGCATGCATTTGTGAATCGTTGAATTTTTTGATATTTTCCGATTTTTGTAAATTTTAGAAAAGTAAATAATATTCTTTTTAGATATTAGACGAACTACTTGAACTTTTCCTATTATTAAATAATATAAAGTCCTTCAACAAGATCTGTCATTTTAAATTTCGCACTCTTACAGTACTACCAACTTATGGAAAATAAGAATTTTATAAAACAACTAGCACAGAATTTTTAAACCCCCTACAAATTTCTGTTACTTTTTGAACATATCTCGTGTATGACTATTATAGTTCAAATTACGAGAGTTCGGCGGTAGTTCATGCTTAAAATAGGCTGTACTGTATAAACCTACGACTCGATAGAAAAGCATGTATTACACATTGCTCTATATTGAATATAGGAGCAAATAACATAAAATTCAATTTCGTATTATAATTTATACGGTTTTTATAACCTCTTTTGAACATAAGTCACCGCCGAACTCTCGTAATTGGAACTATACTAATATTTTTAATAGACTAGATATGCATACAACTTCAATAATTTTCTCTAAACAATATTAGAAATATCTTTAACAGACTGAAGTAGCACAATTGAAGCCTTTGAAGCCTGTAAGCTACTAAAAATACTTGTATCATAGTACATTATGTAATTTTATTTTATATACTTCTTCTCAATTATTTTATATCGATCATCGATGTTTTAATTACATTTTTTTCACACCCCTACACTAATAGAAGGATAGATTTTCATCCTAAGGCCATGGTAAAGGGATCCCGCAGAGATCTGCATCTGTTTTACGATTAAATTTATTTTATTTTTATTATTATAATATTTAATTTAATAATAATAATAAAGACATGCATTTGACGTAAGGTGGCGCCACCTTCACTAGTTGGTTAATAGAAAATAATATTTGATTTTATTAAATTATATATTTTATTATAATATTCAGTAAATATTGTAGTCAATTATTTGAATATTTTTAATAATTATTCGTCTGTATTGACGTGAGAAGATTTTTTGTGTATTATCTAATTACTTTATAAAATAAATTAATTATGAGCCGAAGTCTATGACTGCATATATAGGATGTCTAGCGGAAACATACATATTTAGGTTAAACACAAAATTAAAGGTCTTCTTTTGTAGCTTTTTCTCTGACGTCATGCGTTATGAATACTAGTGTGGTCCCAGTAAACAATTTGGTAAAGTGCCCTATTTGGTGAAGTTCGAGTCACTCGTACAATTCTATTCTAACGCTTTACAAGTTCGAAGCAACAACACAGAAACCAATATTAGTTCAAATTCATTCTCTACCTGTCACAGATTTTGTGTTAGTTGTTAGAATTTTTTCATAATAATATTCTTTTTTTTCCAAAATCATTCATTAAGTAGCAGTTGTTTCTTTCATATTGTTCTTAGTTCACTTTCATTCCAAAGTGAGAGAGAAACGAGATGCGGTTAGACAAGTAAAATATATTTTTCACCATTACACTTGTATACTTGTATAGTTTTCGTTCAGTACAGTATGTTTAAAGTATATGCTATCCTTTTTCAACAAATATTTCTTTAATGGTAATAGACAGACGCTATCTCCCTCAATCCCCGAATATAATGTATTTAAACGAAGATAGTATCCAGCGATGGTAAGACAGAGGTTTTAAACCTAACGCAGGCCTGCCGATCGTGGATTTTTGAATCACCAAAACAATGTAAAAAACTAATATGACGAGTATTGTTGAAGATGAATAATATTCGTTAAAAAAATCACGATAAGTAAAACCTGAACCTCAATTTGCATTTTCACTAAAAACAGAGTTTGACAAAGGCAATCACGAGTTAGTAGATACCTTGTTAAATAACTGAGTTTTATCACTAATTTTTTTTCTAAAGCATTCTTTCGAAATATAAAAGCTTCCAACGTATTAAGTTGCATGTCGCACTAGTGTGGACGTGTTGTACAACTTCTTACAACAAATGTTGGATGTCACACGTATGTGTACCATAATTAATAGCAATCAAATCACAGGTTGTTATAAGATAGTCATTTTATGATATTTTAATATTTAAATAGTTGTTCTCATATTTTTAATAATACGACGAAGACTTTTTATGATTCTAAAATCCAAAAAAGGTCTTTTTTAAGATTTAAATAGTTATTAAATAGAGGTCTAAGAATTTTTTTGTATTATTGCAGAATTATTGTATTTAATAGGCTATAAATATAAGGAACACAAGCGAAATTTCTTTTCATAACATTCTTTCATAAGTTTATTTACATAATTTATTATCATGGTAAAGTAGAATTAAAACAAAATAAGGAAAAAAGAGAACCTCATAAAATAAGGAAATTTTATTTTTAACACTAAATGTGGCTTTGATTATAATAATAATTAAGTTAATAATTAACACAATATACAGGCAGACATCTTGTCGGCTGAGCCTAGGAAGGTCAAAGGACCATCAATCGACAATAAGACAAAACAACAACAAATGAGATTGGCACATTGCACATATTTGCATATCGATAAAAATTAAAAAGTTTAAAGACATTTATAAGGAAAAAGATATCCCTCTAACCTTAGCTATTTTTATAAGAAAAGTAGCTACACCCGGGCACGCTTGGTTGTGGCTTATTCTGATATGAAGTGAATGGGAAAATAATAAAAAACACACACAAACGCAGACGACGATCAACTGGAAAGAAACGAAAGAAATGAACGCGTATTCGAATGCAACGTTGTGTGAAAATTTCAAGTAAATCAACCGACGACTTTTCGAGTTTTGCGAACACAAACATACGTAGGCTCATTTTTTATACATAAAGGTATACGAATTTGTTTCTTTATCAATAATAAATCACTGGTGTAAACCACACCTCAAACGTATTTACATCTCATTCACTCTCATGCAAATGATTCGAACTTTGGTTACAATTATCTCGAGTCTGACACGGTCAATCGAATTTAAATTTTCAGGATAATTAGGTAATGATATCCTTTATAACTCTACATACTTATAATATTCTAACGATGAAGGGCTTTTGAAAATTCGGGGTTTCAATACCCTGCGGATCCGACTCAATTTTCAAGTAATAATCGCAATTCATTTATTATTTAAGTAACTATTCAATAATTTTACTACTTATTTTATTTTACTAGCTCTAATATGGTGATAGTTAAGAAATACCAAAGCATTTAGAGACTTATCCTCCAATGATGAGGTTTTGTCATCGAGAAGGTTCTTTCATTATCCGTCGAGGTTGGTTTAACGATGCATAGCGCGTCATAGAGCTTCTCTAGATTTAGGGTTCCTTTTTCTTGTATTCCTGAAAAGGGCAAACTCTTGCTTCCATTTTGTATGTTAATGTGTCTCGTGGTCATCTCGACATCATAGTAGGAATATCATTTTTAATATGTAATCCTTTATGATAATACTATAATAAAGATTATGATTTATATGTTTAGTAACGGTACGGTATATATATAGGTATATAATTCTATTTCTAAGTATTCTATTTAGATCCCGAGTTCAGGTTTATTGCCAATATTCGGCGGGTCAGGGTCCGGGTTGGGTCGGGTACAGAACCCCTAGGCTTCCTCCACGGCAACTACCTTAAACTATTTTGTAACCTTGCTGCTTATATGTTAACACTTTAAAAATCTCGACAACCACGCCGCTGTCATGCTTACTTGGAATAGATATGAATGTTGTATTGAAATAATGAATATATGGCTAGTGCTTGCATTAGATGAAGAGTGGTATAACAAATATCCAATGTCATTGCGTACAACATATTATGTGCTGTCATGAGGCCCCCTGTTGGGAGTCTGCTGTCGTCCAGCACGGGGCCCGCTCAACCCGTTCAGAGACTCCTGGAGTCCCATGATGCACCCGCTGTTTTACGCGTGTAAACTAACCGTTCTGATATTTTAGCAGTATCATTTTAACTGGCGACAGTCATATAAAAGCAGTGATAACCAAGCTGAGGCTTCTAGAACTAATGCCGTGCCGAAATAGTTCAACTATTTCATGCCATGCAGCCTGGGCTGCAACATGTCACAGCTCTAGCGTAAAATGGGCTCGGCAGTCAATTTAGTTCATATTATTGAACAACAGTCATTCGGTATATTGATTGAAATACTGAATCATCCTCTGATAACTCTCTTGCAGCAACAAACAATCTGCGGTTAATGTTCTTTTCGATGTATGGATGAAGACAATACATTCTACGTCTGATTCGTCGTCTTCTAATAAAAGCGTATGCCATAATCACATCTTCTTCATCACTTGACATTTTCCCAATGGAAAAACGTGCTTTCTCAATGCTAAACTTCAGAGAAATGATCCTATTTGCTTGTATGACGTTATGTGGACTCAAATGAGATGCAGTAGCCTTTAGTTTCAGTAATATCGAGTCCGAATAACACTTGTCAATCCATTGCTTTGCTTGAACGGTATTTTTCCCATTAAAAAGCAATTCTATTGTTTTAAAAATTACAAAAGTAGCATCTCTAAAAACACTGTAATTAGTAAAGTAATGCTCGGAATGTCATGATATTTCGACACATATCGTTTGAAGGTTTATACTATCTAAACATCATAGGGATTTGTCAATATTGGCGCTATCTATATGTCAAAAATCTGTTTAAATTATATTAAACATATTATATATACGTCGCACTGCAACGGAGCCAACGCTAGTTTGATTTAAAGATAAAACAAATACAAAACGTACAAATCTCTCCTAAATATAAACGGGTATTTTAATGAATTAGGTATACAGTTACTACAGCTACAATTGACTTCTTCATCCTGTGCTTCTGTCATGTTAGTCATTCTGTCAACCTGCTACGTGTACCTAACGTAAGGTGTTAGATGCCAACGGATCACCTGACATCCTGAAATCCTGAAATATAAACCCATGCTTGTAACAATTGTGTTACATATTTTACGAGCTGGACTCCGTATCTAGTGGACATCAACCTGGACATTATCCAACGTCTGGTTAAGAGCTGCTTCCTTTGTTGCCCGGCATGTTGTCGCCCTCACCAACCTGGGAACATGACGCGCTTGAATGAACCAGTCAATAAAATATTTACTCCCGTCTTCTGAAGATGCTGGGAAATAGATTCGAGGGAGATATTTGTAGACAATGATTGTTTTATGTTTTAGGTATTGAGATATTTCGTTTAATAAATAAAAACTTGGATCAGAGATGGTGTTGCTGAACAGGTTAAGTCTATGACGTAGATGGACGATTAAGAAGAAGATAATTGCTAATTGGAACATTGAAACTGTATATATGTATACTTATACAGAGATGTGCGCTTTTTAAATACATATTCTCGAAATGCAAATATAAATAGTAAATACCTATTTTCTATTTTGTATTTAATTATGTTTTAAGAGTATAGAATTTTATATTTTATTTGAAAACTTTTACGAACCTATTTCCTATTTGGAAAATACAAAATACTTTTTTCATTTTTGTTATTTCATAGTGTTAATCTGTAAACATTATTTTTTGAATATAATCTTAAAACTCTACCAACATTCGCACCATCTATGATCTAAAAGTATCTGCACAATTGTCTTAATAATTCAAATTTAAAATGATAGATGTGCCTTCCTGTTACCCCCACCACAAGACATCTGATTTTCGTTTACTTAAATTTGTTTATCATATTTTCTCGTTCATTATTTGTTTTACTACAAGACAATCACTCCACTGCAAGGTAAGACATTCTAGTTCTGGCGCTGCGCCGCATTGCGTCCATTTAATACGCAGTGCGAGTGCGAACAAGTTGTAACAGGTATTTTTATGGAGTACATAAATGCCACGATAAGATTTATGTATCATAATTATGATTTATAGGTAATAACTTGTAAAATAATATTAAAAAAGTGTTGAATATTACTGTATGTTAACACTTGTTTGAAATATTACATAAAATTAAGATAACATGCATTTAGATTTGGAAGATTCACATTTTTTAATAGTACGGTAGATTCATGTAGAGGTAAGCGTACACAGGTTCGCATAGTTCACATCAATCGCATTGGTTTTATTGAATGGAATTTAGAACTTATAGAGCGGATACTGCGACAGATACTGTCCTTGGATACGACTTCCTTTTTCCTCCACGTTTTATTTAATAAAGTCAATGCATTTGATGCGAGTAGTGCGAACCCGTGGACGCTTACCTTTTTTATTTATTTTAATTATTGTAGAACATATTAACTTTATTGTGCGAAAATTTGAAGTCGATTGGAGTAAAACTGCCAGAGATATAGAGTTTTAAGTCTTCACCTCTCTGGTCTGGTTTCGTGTTACTTTGAACTTTTAAACGCGTGTTTCTCACTCTTAGCTTTTTCATAGACGGTGTCCTCTCTAGCTCAAAATCTACTGGACCAATCCTTTTAAAATTTTGTACACTCTTTCTTTGCATAAATGCCGAGGTAACGCTATCGAGTTCTTTTTTTTAATTTTAACGTATTTTAAAATAACAAAGTTGGAAAAATTGGTATTTTGAATTCTAAGTGCTGTAAAAAATTGAAATATCAATAAAAAAAAAAAACTCGACAGCGTTACCTGCAGAAACTTATCAACTAATGAAATCATTTTGGTTTTTTGATTTAAGATAATCCAGTGATGAGTTATGAGGGACTCCGCAATGTTACTTTTTTTTGTAACGTCTGCGGAAATTCGCTGCCAATGCCTCATTTCTTGATATTTATTTATGAAAATTTCACAAAGTATTCTTTAAATATTATGTTATCATGTAGTAATTATAGAAATAATTATATATTAACTGTGTCGTCAAAAAAACATTATCGAAAATATGCTTCTTTTGTATCGATTTGACTTTACCTCTCCCTTAAGTACATTGTTAAATATTCTTTTAAATTTAATACACTGTTATTAAGAAGAAAGTAAACTTAATAACCTGATACTACTAATTCTGTGACGCCGAAAATATAGTAAAAATTGCTATATCCCCCATTTATAAAACAATACAGTAACACTCTAAATATTTACTTAAGTTTTTGTTTAAACTTACAACTTAATTTTAAAGTCAAACTATTGTCAAATGTAATAAATAATGTTTCACAATGAAAAAGGGTAGCTATAAATTTAGATACGTCGCTCTTAAATTAAGTCATTTGGTTTATTCTTCTTATCTTAAAGTGCTAAGAATGCGGCGCGGACAAAGGTAAATGATACGAGGCTGATGTTTTAGGAAACAGAGAAGACATTTGTTGTACCTGATGTGGGCAACGAGTGTAAGCAGCCCTTGTCTTGCAGACCGTGAACGATGGGGCGAACACAGCACCCCTACTGACTTACAAAAGCTGAAATAGTTTTTATTTTGTTTGTACGTCATCCGTTTTCTTTCTGTTTGATCCTTAAGCAAATCTAAGGAAGTTTTAACTTGCTAAACTTTGTCCAATGGGCTTGTGTCCTATGTCTTAATTTCTACAAAAGTGTACCATATTTTGATAAAGTGGGTTACTAGAACCTCAAATGTTCAATTATTTTTTAATAACTCCCTTATATGTTAAGAGATATTAACAATGGGCTTGTGTCCTATGTCTTAATTTCTATAAAAGTGTACTATATATTGATAAAGTTGATTACTAGAACCTCAAATGTTCAATTATTTTTTAATAACTCCTTATATGTTAGGAGATATTAACAATTAAAAAAGTCATTTTGTCTCTTTAATTATTAAAGGGATTCAACGTTGTACAAACTCCAAATGCATGTGACATCACAATCCTTGTGTAAGGTTACCAACCTTACAGATCATAAATCTCTGCTATATGTATTTATATATCAAAATATCAAATATTATTTACAGTTATTTCAAGGAACAATAAAATTTCAATATTATGTCTGCCTTAACAGGGTTAAATAAAGTAAAAACTTATTATTCTTTGACTTGACTTGATTGTTTGAGTACCAACAGCTACAAAACATTACCACAACACTGACCTACTCAACAAATAACTGACGTTAAAATGCATTTCATGTCATACAAACATGGTCGATCATTTTTAGCGCTAAAACTACAATTCAAATTTTTAATTGCTATATCTCCGTGAATATTTAGATATTTAATAAAATAGACACACCAATACACATTTATTAACATCAATTTCAATGAACAATTGAAAAATCGACCACTAAAAAATGAGGACACAAGCCCATTAAAAAAGTTATTTTGTCTCTTTAATTATTAAAGGGATTCAACGTTGTAAACATTCCAAGTGCATGTGACGTCACAATCCTTGTGTAAGGTTACCAATCTCACAGCTCATAAATCTCTGCTATATGTATTTATATATCAAAATATCAAATATTATTTACAGCTATTTCAAGGAACAATCAAATTTCAATATTATGTTCGCCCTAGCAGGGTTAAATAAAATAAAAACTTATTATTCTTTGACTTGACTTGATTATTTGACTACCAACAGCTACGAAACATTACCACAGCACTGACCTACTCAACAAGTAACTGATGTTAAAATGCATTTCACGTCATACAAATATGGCCGACCATTTCAAGCGCTAAAACTACAATTCAAACTTTTAATTGCTATATCTCCGTCAATATTTAGATATTTAATAAAATAGACACGCCAATACACATTTATTAACATCAATTTCAATCACCAATTGAAAAAACGACCACTAAAAAATGAGGACACAAGCCCATTTAAATAATAAACTTCAAATGTCGTTTCTTTGATTTCAGGTAGGATAGTATCATTTAAGTAAAACAGTGTAATTATTATAATGTGTATGTAAATTACTAAAATAAAAATCTTTGATTTCAGAAGCAACATATAAGTTTGATTAAAAATTTACAATTTCTAATAAAATTGGAGATATTGTCTTATACGTATATTTAAGGTTATTTTATATAAAGAACAGTTAATAATTGTTCTGCACATATAGAGTCTTTCAACAAGAGCTGTCATTTTAAATCATCTGTCATTGGAAAAACGATCACTATTCTTATTTTTATTTCCACCTGTAAATGAAAACAATAAAAGACAAGGCAAGAATAAGAAGTTGGGCGCTTGATGTCGATCCATTGTTTGGCACCCACTGGATGACCGTAATATAAGTAATGTCTTGTTTTATCGTCCTACCATCCTGTCGATGTCGATGTCCTGTCGTCCTGCAACATGAGAATTGGGATTGGGATACAGCATGCAGCACTAAACACGCTGACAGGACTCTCAGGGCATTTATTTATTACACCTGTCGACGTTTATTGCGATTTAAATATATTAGTGAGAACTTTCAAATAATTTATTTTATTTGGTGTTTGTTGTGAAATGAGCGAAATCGAGGGATACTTTTATGTTTTGTAAATGTAGTAAAATAGTAAATTATCACGCTGAGATATTTGTTGAGGATTAGGTTTCATTTGTTACTAATTTTAAGTACGGAGAATTTCTAAAATATCGTATATAATAATTGTAGAATCGATCTATAATAAAAAGAAAGGCAACATCACATGACGTCATTAATGAAAGTAATAAACTTTTCCTCTTAATACTAAATTTTTGTAAAGTGATTCAAAATTAATTAGTGAATTATTAAAATATTTAGAAATTTGTAAAATTAAATTATAAATTATAAAAGATGTATAAAAAATGTTTGATGGTGGCTATGACGAAAGAAAATCAATAAGTAAATAAATAAAAGCAAATAAGTAAATAAATATAAAAAAAATAATTAACTAAATAAAATAAACTTTTTATTTCTAATTGGAATTATGTCTTATCATGTTTTTATGTACGTACTTAAACCCCATTCCCACTCTCAGAGTGTGAGTAATTTAAGATTTTAACTTAAAATGTTAGTTTCAGCTTGTGAAATATAAAGATCATATTAAATAAAGATAATAATTATTACAAACTAATGTATATTACTATGCATGATGCATTATTTCACAAGTTCCAAGGTACAATTAAGGTTAAAAGCTTAAACTAAAACTAAAAACAGTGAGTGGGAATGTGGCTTTATGAACTAAAATGTGTATTTCTTCTTTTAATAAAATTACGAATGAAATTTGTAAACATATTTTATAGAATTTATATATTGTGGGTTTTCTTTCATGGTTTCTGGAACAAAATATAGGTTTTTCGTAATCTCTTACATGGTTATTTTGTAGTTGTCTTCAATTTTACCATACGCAGCATGTATTTTTTTAGACGATAATTCAGAAATGAATCCCGCAAAATTATATCAACTATAATCAGAATCAAAAGTAATCATTGCAAAACTCCAGCTCACCTGTACAAAATTAATATTAAATCTGACGATAGATGTCAATGTGGTGAAGAAGGAACTTTGGATCATATTATATTTGAATGCATAAATTATAGTTTACAAAGATCAAAATTCAATAGCGAAATTTTGGATGTGATTAAAACTTTCACTGTTGAACAGTGATTCAAAATTAATTAGTGAATTACTTAAATATTCAGACAATTGTAAAATAGAATTATAAATGTTATGTTAAATATATATAAAAAAATGTTTGATGGTGGCTATGACAAATAAAAGTCAAGGCCAAATAAATAAAAACAAATTGTTTTCATGTGTTTACGATGTAATTTTTACGTAATCCTAGTAGAGATCATAAAAGAAGATATTTCCGAATAAAAAATATGGCTACATCCTTAAATGAAACGATTATTTTTAGGATAAACGCTTTGACGACTATTCTCAATTCTTGCAATGGACTCCTATATTTATACGAAATATATTTGTCCATCTTGATTTGCTCTACTGTCCCGTCCCGCTAAACAGGTCGTACGGGACACATCAATAATTTATCGAATCTAAGGAGTTTATCAATGGATTCCAAAATACAAATATCTAAAAGGACGTTCCTCTTATGTAAACTAACATGTTTAGAGCATAAAATAGAGGAATATGTGTTGGATAATTGGACGACGCTCTGAACTAAACATTGAAAACAAGCTGCTCTAAAATAAACAAGTACTAAAGCCAGTGTGGACGTATGGAGTGCAAGTCTGGGGTTGCACCAAGGAATCGAAACGTTCCAAAATAAAGTTCTGCGAGGAATAGTTAATGCACCGTGGTATATCCGCAATGACGACATACATAGAGACCTGAAGATTAACACAGTCGGAGAAGAAATCAAATCTATAGCAGCGAAGCACGAGTTCAGACTTCGTAACCACGAAAACATCGCCGTGACGCAAATGTTGCTTGATAGTAATGATGTTCGAAGACTTCGCAGAACTAAACTCTCGGACCTAGTAACCTAATCATGTAGAATTGTTTATTGAAGCAATCTCTACCACACCGTGTAATTATTGAAATGTAAGCTACTAGATAAGTGTATCTATACTTAGTTCTAGTATTATAGAAAAATGTGTACAATAAAAAAATTGTTGCAAGTGAATTTACAGGGAATCTTGAATTCAATTTTTTGGAACTGTTAAATGAAAAATACTCAAATTCAATAAATGAAATACATGTTACAACCCCTAAAATTGCTAGAATGTTTAACGTGACATTCCTGACTGCAGGGGGTGAAAAAGCCCTGCCTTACCGCGACTTGTAAACACCATACATGATTATTACACACATAGGGTGATTTACCCCCATATTAAAATAATTTGTTTCAAATTGGGAGTGAATTTACCATCACCCGCTGGTGTGAACTTGCGCAAAAACATAAGGGAGGAACATTTATACATATATTTATTTATTTGATCAAAACATTTTTTAAAATATTGAACGACTAAATTTTGCAATGTTATTATTCGGTGATATTTAAAATCTAGCACAGTGTGAGATTTTTATTCGACTCTCAAGATATTGTTACGCCCAGTACTTTTGATCTCCCCTGGTCTGCAAATCAAAGTAGAGAGTTTTGTAAGCCTTTTAACCGAAAAATACATCATATGTTTTAGTAAAATATACGAGTTCTTCAAACACTGGCGTAGCTAGGTATGGACGAGTCGGTGCAGTGCACCGGGGCCTCCAAGCTCAGGGGGCCCTCGAACTTTTATAACTTATATTTATATTTTAACGGTTTCACCGTGAAGTAATACTCTTAGTAAATAGTTATTCCCGACAATGCATACAAAACTTTTATAACAAAAACATAAACAATAACAAAAATTCTAAATAGGAATGTTTTTTTTTATTGAGAGTGTATTTCATACTCACTTGTGTACAAATTTATCACTGAGCATGAGGGAGGGGGGAAGCATGGACCAGGCAAGGGTCTAAGTCTATTACGTAATTCTCTCAGGCAGAGGTACGCATTCTAGTTATCGCGCGTTCAGTTTAGTTATGGGCCCAGATTTTTTTTGCACTGGGGCCCTTGGTTACCTTGCTACGCCACTGTCTTCAGCATTGCATGTGTTTCTTTTATCTCTTTGCTGTAGAAACCATTGCTGTAAAAGTAAAGTTCATACAAAAACTAAAATTGCAACGGGCTTGTGAACCATAATTGAATTTCTATAAAACTGCACTTGTATATTGATAAAGTTGACTATCAGAACCTGGAATATCCAATTATTTTTATTCAATTCGCAATGTTACAGAAGTTATCAACGATTGAAAGAGTCATTTTTATCCTTTAATAATCACAGAGGCAATTTTTTTTTAAATGTCCAGTAGTTGATGTTATTCCTTTCCTTATCTTCTCCCCCCTACCATTTGCATACCTTTGCCATTGTTGTTAAACAAGAGAAGTATAAAAGAGATGCAAAATCAAACGCGTTAGCAGCGGTAATCTATAAAGTTTTCATATAATATCGTGATAAACAACGATAAATAAATTCTTATTATATTCTAACAAATATTTCTCAAAAAACTGAGGACAGATGCTTAATAACAAGGTCTAATTATATTAGACGGTTTAATTTGTAGAATCTAATGTTAAACGCTGTCAGAAGTAAATTACAAAGTAGAGTTCTTAATCTTAATGTGGTGGAAGAAGAAGTAAAATGAGTCAAACAAGAGCATATTTAGAAGAAAAGCAAAGAGGAAAGGAGTAAAAAATAATAGAATTTCAAAGAAGTTTTTTTTTTAATTTTATTTCTATAGATTATTACAGTCTGTCCTGTTTAGAGGACATTCAGTGATAGGTATGTAAAAATAATAAAGTGTCTTGCGCGGGATGTCCCCATCGACACATCCCTCAATTTCAATAGATCCTAGATTTTTGATTAGTTGGTTAATAGGTCCTGAGGTACTTTATTTTAGTCTGCGTACTACCGAATTATTGGACATTAGACAGCTAGCCAAATTGTTTGGATGTTCAAGTATTCTCACTTTGTATGCTTTGATTCTAAGCACTATTTCTTCATTAACTGTGGGTATATCCAGATCCCGAAAAGTAGAAAGTAAAATGGAAAAGATTGGGTTAAGAACAATAGCAGAAATTGGTAAGAAATACTCCAAATTCAAAGACTAGTTTAGTCGTCTTAAGTCTATATTTTAGCTGATCTTCCTAAGATACTTCAGCTTTTCGACCCGTTTTAATGTAATTTATTAAATGATTGTTAGCATTGTTTTAAAACGAAATTTTCTGATATTGTTAAAGTTTGAACTTTAACAGTGTAGTGACCGTCGCGTGTGTAGCAACCGTTTCACACGTTACTGACGGTTCATATCTCGCGAGTTGGTCACCGCTAATGGCTGATAAAGCTAAAGGCATCTGAAGATGTCCCCATTCATCTTGTCGTCAGGTCCGCATTGAGAGCAAAGCTTTTAAACACTCAACAAATTTTTTTTTTTTTTTATTTACAAGATTATTACAACTAAGCGAGGCTTTTCTAGTAATTTATAGATAAAAAGTTAAATATAATTGTTCAGTTCTAGTCCACTGACTAGTTCCAAAATTTTAAAAACGTGTGTGGTTTGTAGTAGCAGAATCACAGGGTCAAGTCATTCAACAAATTTGATTTTAAAATAATAACAACATGATCAAAAGTATTGAATTTAATAAGTGAAACGCTTGATTTCCATAGTTTAATAGATATAGATTCAAATAGCAGAATCTGAACGCCTATAACCTATAATCTAGGAAGGGATTCCTGCACTTACATTGGAATAGCTAATTATGGGATAGAATCCGTGGCGTCGACGATTTTCTTATGTAGAGTTTAAGGAGAAAACGGGACACACAATAATACGGGACAGAGCAGTGAAATACGGTAACAGTCCCGTTTATACAGAACGTATGTCATCTCTAACTAAACTAATTTTAGGTACGTAGTATTATTACTTAATAAAGAAAAGTCAATTTTATTCTTAAAGTCATCTTTAATCTAGTGCCCCTGTCACTCAAATAACAATCCGCATCGAATCTTTTCTTTATTCTCAATTTTTTATCTTTTATCTAAATTTGAGTAGATTCTGCACTTATCTAAGATCTGTCAAACGTGTTTACCCGCATTACCCCACAAGAAGTTCAACGCCCACATTATTTTTTTTTCAAAATTACGGCTTTTGTTTTCTTCTTTTGTGTAAATCATATTTTTAGTTGACAGGTACGAAATGTTACTTTTTAAATGCCATTGTTTTCTTTTGCAAAATATATTTTTCATATTTTTAAACTATATTTAAGAAATCATATTTTTTATAAAACGTAATATATTGTATGTACTTATATTTAAGAGAAAGTTACAAGTGGAAACACCAGCGCCTTTGTTGGAACCGAAATGTCAGACCCAATTGGGAGGTGTTGTCCTTTTTTGTAAAATATGAAATTCATAATTCTAACTTACCCAAAATTGTATAATATTAGTTTTTTGTATATTAAATTTATTTAATATCGGCCGATTTTGGATGCTGTCCTATCACCGACACCTCCTACTTCGTTAGCAGTCTTTGTGGTGTTGTAGCCTCATATATGTGGGCTACACCACTACGTCATAAGTTTATGATTATATATGTAATTTGATAACAACCAAACCCATAAAATATAACTCTGATCCGGGGAACGAGCTCCAGGCTATGCCCATATTTACATTATCCAGTTATATTAGATTATTAATTGTAAATTTAAATTTTAAACTATACTTATTTAAAAAAGAAAAATTCAATATAAAAGGCATTATCAGACATAGACCTATTCCAATATAATAAATTGTCTAGTGAAATGACGTCACACAGCGTTTAGCTGAACAAAAACACTTTAAACTTTTAAATAGATTTCTCTATTTGTTTTTAAATATTTATTGTACAACTTTCGATAGTTTTTACTTAAAAACAATACATAAATTTTAAATTAGGGCATTAAATTAGATTTAATTAATTACATTTTTCAGGCTTTGTTGCATTTAAATATTTGCATTGAAAAATTATATAATTTTGTTACTGTTAATAAAAGTAAATACGTATTGCAAAATTTTCGTAAGCAAAAGCTGGAAGACGATTAAACAAATTAAGGTCTCTCTTACTTCCCCAACCACACTCATTTTGCAATTAATTAGTTGGTTGTTTTATATTTTTCTTTTTGATTTCGAATGTTTTTATTGGAATAAAATTACAATCAATGAATTTATTGCTCTAGTTATTGAGACACTGTTAAAATACATGTTAAAACTACAAATTTACACATTTTTTACAGATGTCACTTTTAGCTTACTTTAGAAGTAAGTGGGGAGTAATTTTATTTCCATTTTAGAATGGAATAAGCAAATTTTCGACATGGTTCTTTATTACAGTAAAATCAAAAAAGTAGCTGAGGTTCACAAAGAGATATGTGACAAAAAGTGAAAGGGTGGGGGGGGGGGAACGGAGTTATAAGTTGCGTGACGTCACATCTAATCTAAAATTTGACTTGCAAAGGAAAAAAAATAAGAATAAAAACAAAATAGGAGTAAAGTCACTGTCACTGTCACTGTTTTCGAAATATCGGTGTTAATCTATTCAAATGAAAAGAATTTATACCTTTTTACTATTTTAATATTTTTAGTCGGTTTTAACATAACAATCGAAAAATGATTTCCTATAAATATATGCAATCACGTGCTTTTTAATAATAATCTGTTTTTAACAAACAATGTGAGCCATTGTAGTAATTCTTTCGTGTGTAGAACACGCGTGAGGTGTGCGGATAAACAATTGATGACAGTCCGTCGTAAGGCGGATCAAGGGTCAGGCCAGAGTTCGAGTTCACATGCGTTGAGTACGACCGACAGCCATGTCCTACACACGGCTCAACCGCAGGTAACAATCGCTTGTTTAAAACCAGGGTTAGGCAACGATCAGTCCGCGAGAATATTTGGAATTGTTCAAATATTTACCTATAACTTTTTTTTCGTAATTTAATATTTATTTGAGTGCATCAACTTTTGATAGTTATTAGCACTTGAAACAATATATACATTTGTAATACATAATTTATAATTTATAATTACGAGTATGGGTACTTAAAATAAAGAGATTAAATTAAATTCATTGATAAAGTCCATAAGGTTTTTAAGACTTTCCCTGCTTTCAAATATCTGCTTATAGTCCTCAGCCATATTACAGTTTTGTCTGTGTGAAAAGTACTTGGAACATTGAAGAATAATATCCTTTATTAATATTATATATTGGTTGAGGTTCTCTTTTAAATAAGTATATATGTATAAGATTTGTATGACTTATCATGAATCTACATATTACTACTTCAGGTCTTCTACTATTTATAAGTTATTTTTGATATAACTTTTTAATATTCATATTTATTTTGACACAAAATATAATGAGATAAGTTTCTTTTCTATTTAGAGATAATTTTAATATTAATTATGTTTAATTTAATAAAGGAAATGGAAAAATATTGAATTCTAGAATCCAACAAATACTTTTTATAAAGCTTGATCTTTTATTTTCCAATAATTGAGTGCCTATTTCCAATATATTTAAGATTTGACCTTGGTTAACCTTGGGTTAATTAAATAAATAATGTTCTTCTGTTTTTTATATGTAAACTTTTTATTTTATCAAAAAAAACATTCAAATTAAAGTTGCAGAACGTTAAAAATCCTTTTCAATGATATATGATATGTTAAGATACTATAATCGGTTTAGGAAATATGGGCTAAATTGTTGTTAAATCTTTATTAATATTCACTGAAGTGTACTACTTTAAAACGGTGCAGCTCAATATCTATTAGATATAAAAAAAAGTGTTGTAGACACAAATTGTAGAAAATTGAGTCCTCTATCTGATTGGAATTAACTATTTTTATCATAGGATCCACTGGTAAGTAGATATTTCAAAGAAACCGTTTTCGTCACCATTCTTTCAAGTTGAAGGATGGTAAATAAGAATCAACACACCCAAATTAGTAAGAAAAGTTTATTTAGCATCTTTTCTGTCAATTTACAGCGTTAAGTTAAATAGAGACGTGTTTCTGAGATTTTGTGGCTACACTGTACAAAAATTGGTGACTTAAAAAGGCTTGAATCGTGTCTTTCTTAATGCAGCATTTTTTTAAATGATACGTACTATACACATTCGATCTGAAGCCCATGGACGCAGAACTTGTAAGGACTGCTGGTGAAAATGTGAAATGCCTTCAGTACAAGTTTCAACTCGCTAGAGTAATTTGGTTATCCGCAGTCACTCATTTTTTTTAAATATTTATTAAAATGCATCAACTTTCACCATTTTTAAACATTTGAATTACATAATTTACAACTTTTAGACACAAGTATTGGAATCATTCACGTTTATTGGTATCTAAAAATGAGTGACATTAATTTCTAGCAACGGTGTTCCATCAGGCTTGAGACTTGGACACAGTGCAACGCAAACTTTTTCAAAACTTCAACAGTTCTATGGAGTGTTTTTATCAAGGGCCAACACGTTGAACAATGTTTCTACACCCCTGTATAACAAGAACAACAGTCCCAAACTTTTCAACCGACAGCAGACGATACAAAGCTGTTTGTTCTAACAGCAGGGTGCTCGTATTAGCGTGCGCCACGTGTGCGGGGGCGCGCAGAGGACATATACGTCACAGGGGGCCCCTGTCCCTAGTACTAGTACTCGTAGTTCGAGGGCGGTTTCATAATCCTGGTGACAGCAAACCACACTTGTAAGTTCGATGAATATAAATGATTATTTAATGTTTAATATGAATCAATGCTCGATGTTAGTGATACTGGAATTAGGGGGCGCTGAAATGTGGTGTCAGTGTCACGTTGGTTCACACGTTGTTTAATGGTTGAATTACATGTAAATTAGAGGGCGTGTATATCGTATGTATATGCAAAGTCGATCCATAGAAGATTAATAAATTTTATGACTATTACTGTAAGATATTTACAATTTTTATACTAAAAAACGTTTTTGTGACAGATCCTTCAATAACTTAGCGGTCGTCTTTTGAACAAATTTGAACCGGAAAACCTAGTAGCATTCCTATGACTTACGACATATATAATTTGGTTGAATCAATGTGTTTAAAAAGAGATCCCACGATGTTGATCAGTAGGCGCTCTGGCTATAAACAATATGCTGCATATTTTCATCTGACTTCTGCATTTTGTTTCTGTTTTGTTCTTGGACAACAGTAGCTACTAATACGATGATTTTCAAAATTTATAGAATCGAAAATGACTAACTAAATTATTGAATCAGGGCAGAATTAGGTATAAGAGTTTCACAAGGTTTAAATAAAAACCCAATATTGTTTGCTTTTGTTTCTTTCAAGAGCTGTTCCTATTGAGTTTTAATTATATGTTTTAATCTTAAATCGTATGTTTTAGTCACATTTAGTGTTTTAAATGTAAATTTAATACACTTTATTTAATATTAATTACAATTACAATTAAGTATAATAACAGGTGGTATAGAAAAGATGATCGCGAGTTTTAGACTACGGAGAGAGGGAAGGACAGTAGATACTGAGGCGCAAAGGAAGATGTGTGGCAAGAAAGTGGAAAAATTTGAGCGCATAGGGAAATAGATCTGATAAAGATCATACAGAAGAAGAAGCAGTAAAGAAGATGGGTGAATAAATTTAGAAATACGCGAAGAGAAATAAGTGACAAAAGAGATAAAGCTGGATAAATTTGTAGTAATATTATAATATTAATTTTGAGGCTTTGTTCAATTAGAAATAAAACGTGAAAAATTTGTAAGAAGATTGCATATACAATAAATATCTTCAATTTAAAAAATATAAATATTTGTTTGGTCTAACAAATGCCATATTCTCACAAATACAAAATAAAATTGCAAATAAAACTGATACTAAAGCAAAAACGTTCATGTTCGTCCACGAATATTTCCCTATCAGCTAGTGTACGTTTGTTCGCTTTAACCATTCGTACACGATTACAGAAAATTTTAGCAAGTAAAAGTATTAATTGATTTTCTTTTTAATTAACAAAGTATTGTTGTAGTTTACATGAAAAAGGACCATATGAGAAGCCTAGTAGGTCTAGTATTTGTAAGTTAGAAATAATATAAATTTAACTGTTAAAAATGTTCTTTATTTTAATACAAATTTAATAGACAAATGCGTATTAAAATAAAGAACCATTTATTGTTTTTTTTTTAATATATTTTGATCTGAATTTGTTAAAAAATTCTTCGTTCTGAATGTTCTTTCATACCTGGTTCTAAAATTTATACGAATTTTTTAGTGTACTTATTTAAAAATATTTAAATAAAAGGCACGAGCATATCTTTAACGGAATACCTTTTTATTACCCCTAATCCATATCTGTATTCTTCCAGTTGGCTACGGCCAGTGACAGTGGCGCCATCAACTACTTGACGCCTCTCAAAGGACCTATTGTCCTATTGTGTATTTGTTTCTTTCCCACTAATCCATCATAATTCTGCGAATGGTTTTCACATCCTCCTTCTTCATCTTCTGTTCAACTAGTTTAATAACACTTCCCCTTCCCTCACTTCACCTTTCCACCCTAATTCACTCCCCAAAACTCTTCATCGTTTTATTGTTACCGCTTGTTTTTTTTATGTTACAGTTTTACAAATCGTGAGGTTTTTTCTGTTATTTTGTTGTAAGTTGAGTTTTACGTATTATTGTTTTGTTAATCTGATCATAGGCCCTTGACGGGTTTTAAGGACCTTAGGGTTTTTGGACTTTAAAGACCGTTAAAGTAGTTATTCACTGCAGGATTTTAATAAAACTTTGCTTAATTATTCTATGATTAAATACAAATCATATGAACTTAATTATTTTCAAATATGCTTGTGTCCTATGTCTTAATTTCTATAAAAGTGTACTATATATTGATAAAGTGGGTTACTAGAACCTCAAATGTTCAATTATTTTTTAATAACTCCTTATATGTTAAGAGGTATTAACAATTAAAAAAGTTATTTTGTCTCTTTAATTATTAAAGGGATTCAACGTTGTACACATTCCAAGTGCATGTTACATCACAATCCTTGTGTAGGGTTACCAACCTTACAGCTCATAAATCTCTGCTCTGTACCCAGTAAACAATTTGGTGAAGTGTCCTATTTGGTGAAGTTCGAGTCACTCGTACAATTCTATTCTAACGCTTTACAAGTTCTCTACCTGTCACAGATTTTGTGTTAGTTTTTCATAATAATATTCTTTCTTTTTCCAACATCATTCATTAAGTATTTCTGTTTCTTTCCCACATGGGTATATTTTTATTATCCGGTCATAAATCATAAACCTACTCCGCTTTTAATTCAGCAGTGAACCGTCGTTGCAATGTCTGTAGCTCATAAAAAGGACCTTTCCTTTGAACGACTGAATAGAAAACGAACACGTTCCAGACAAAAAATTCATGATACGTAATAGAAATTAAGTATAATTTACTCCAAAATGTTTACTGGGTATTTATATATCAAAATATCAAATATTATTTACAGCTATTTCAAGGAACACTCAAATTCCAATATTATGTGTGCCATAGCAGGGTTAAATAAAATAAAAACTTATTATTCTTTGACTTGACTTGATTATTTGACTACCAACAGCTACAGAACATTACCACAACACTGACCTACTCAACAAATAAGTGACGTTAAAATGCATATCACGTCATACAAATATGGTCGACCATTTCTAGCGCTAAAACTACAATTTAAACTTTTAATTACTATATCTCCGTCAACATTTAGATATTTAATAAAATAGACACGCCAATACACATTTATTAACATCAATTTCAATCAACAATTGAAAAATCGACCACTAAAAAATGAGGACGCAAGCCCATTGACCGCGTCGTTTTTATAAGAAACGAAATCTAAATTAACCCTTATGTATAATACACAGTTTTAAGAGAATTTTCTTGTTTAAATTCCAGACGTAATGCAGGAACTTCATGAAAATTTGGAAAAATGTTATAAAATTCGTAGTCACAAACCTCATTAATAAAATAAAGATATTGGCCACGTAGTTATCAAGATATTATTATTTAAAATATGAATTTTTCAATTAACTCGAGAGATTAAAGTAGAACATAAGTTTATTGTGTGAAAATTTGAAATTTTGTACACTCTTTCTTTACATAAATGCCGAGGTAGAACTAAGTTTCTGATTATTTTCATGAAAAATCGATATTTTCATTTATAAGTGCTGTAAATAATTGAAAAATCAATAAAAAAAAACTCGACAGGGTTACCTGCAGAAACTTATCAACTAATGAAATCATTTTGGTTTTTCGATCAGTGATGAGTTATGAATGACACCGCAATGTTACTTTTTTTGTGTCGTCAGCGGAGATTCGTTGTCAATGCCTCATTTTTTGATATTTATTTATGAAAATTTCAAAAAGTATTCTTTAAATGTTATTTTATCATGTAGTAATTATAGAACTAATTATATATTAACTGTATCGTCAAAAAAACATTGTCGAAAATATGCGTCTTTTTTATCGTTATATACATTCTGTAACCACAGCATTATGTATCGTTGAGATATATAATTTCCATATTTACGACTGTATTCTTCAATCAAATGATTCACTTAGGATTTTCAATTTAAATTCGTATTGGCGATAAATTCTTAAATATTTAAATTCATATAAAAGTACATACTATCATTGTGAACTATCGTTGTTTTATTATATAACAACACAGGGTGCTAAGCCACACCCTTTTATATAAAGCCACACCTTTTGATCCCCCACCAGTTTCACCACTTAACGATATATGTTCTGAAAGTTTCTTTACTATTTACAACTTAGTTTCGTTTGCGCTTTGAGCGAGTTGGATCTTGCGCATGTCTGTCTATATGTGAAAGTTTTCGAAGATAATTAAAAAAAAAAATAGTGTTGTGTTTTGTTTTAATGTTTATCTTCCAAATATTGTGCTAATTTTGATAAAAAATAAAGTGTGTTTTTGTTAAAATTACTATGAGACAATAAAAACTAATAAAATGTTGTGAAAGTATATGAGGAAATATAAAGAACTATTTTTAAATTTGAGGATCTTGTGTAAATGTGTTTTAAATGACGTTTCTATACTCATCTCCCCATATCTAGCCCTATTATTTTAAGTACGTACTATTAGTATCAGACGTTAATTTTGCGTAAATAATGTAACACTAATTTTACCGCTCACAACCACTGTATACTCCAAAAATTTTATAAATCCAGGTTTTGCTGTCTCAAATTTAAAAAAAATTAAAAAAATCAGCAGAAATATTTCTGACGATTTTATATTTGAAATTATTGTTTTTTATATAACTATGTCAATTTCCCATGCGTAGTTATTGTATTATATTGGGATAGCTTATTTAACAATTGTCTGTAATTTAACATCAAATTCTTACTGTTTTCGAATAGAGATACAAATTGTGGCAATATCAAAAGTGACGTATCGTCAGGCTTTTAAAAATGACACAATACTTGTCCCTTTAAACTGCAGTTTTGATTATTAATATATTTTACAAAAATAGTTCAAAATCTGAATTTATCCAAACAGATCTTTGTCCAAATTTGAGACAATTTTACATATACAAAAAACGGACAGTTCGTCTGATTCTGAAACTAATTACAAAACGGATTCGATCGTTTAAAAGGCTCATTAAGATACTCTAATAGTGAAACAAACTATATTGGCGTTATTTCATGTAAACACACTATTGTGTTTATCTATTCACCACTCTTTCACCACAAAATTCTTATTACCTGTGATACAGTGAAAAACACTTTGACAAACATCAAAGTAGTTGATAAAGTATGCTAATGCAAATCTACTTGAATTAGAATTAGACTACCTGTCTTGAACTGACTTACATTTGTCGTAGTACGACTCAGACACACTCAAGACAGTCTTGTGTGCAATATGCGCCCAGTCTAACGCCCCGCTCAATATTTCCTCATTCTTAATAACAAATTATATTTATTGCAGTCACTTATTAGTTAACAATTATTAATGACCAACTAATTAACATTGTAAACAATGCTTGCGTAATTAATGAACAAACAAACTAATTAAAGAAATCGTCTGGAAGTGAAATCACCAAGTGAACACCTAGAGGGATCTGGTGTCTTGCAGACAAGTGATATGTGCAAATTAAATAATTAATTACGATAATTAGATATTAATTAATATTGAGGGAATAAATGAAAAGTGAAAATTAGTGAAAATCAATCGCTGATGGGAGTTATCACGGAAGACTGCTACCTTGGAATGCACTGGGTGAGTGACAGGTGGATGATTTAAGGGGTTATATACAGTTAGAATTTTCAAAAAAAATCCTATATTATAATATTCCAACAGTATGTTTATATTCTTATATGTTTGGTACTGAATTTTGTACGGTAGCTCGAAAACGGCTCCATCAATGTTTTTGAAAATTTCGTATTTCATAGAGAAAAAATTCTAAGACTTTTGGCGTCCCTGGAATTTTCCTGGAAACACGTAATTTTGGAAAAACTAGTAAAAAATTGGGCTCTTTTTTCGTAAAAGATAGAAAGGTGAAATTTTGCATGAGTATTACGCTATTCAATTTACACACGAAAGACAGTCGTCGCTTGCGACGGGGGTAAACTCTAGTGTACATATTTAGGTACACACACAGAAAATTTCAAGACAATCCGGCGATTATTTTCGAAGTTATGTAAAGTGCTTTTGAAACTTTAATTGCGTTTTTTTTGAAAACTGTGTTTTTAAAGTTGGTGACCAAGATTGTTCGGAAACGGCTGAACCGATCAGTTTCAAATTTTAACACAAACTTCTTAAGTATATTTTTTAGTAATTAGTAGCAGGTTTTTTCTCACCGATAAATATTTTTTGTTTTATAAACAACTTAAGTCCAAAATTTTGATCAAAAATTGATTACTTTTTTTGAGAAGCCGCCATTTAATCAAAAAAAGTTATTTTGCTTATTCCTTCGATTAATTACTAGATTATACTATTCTTTAACGAAATCCGTTTGATTTTTACATTTTACATGATCCAGTCCAGAAATATCGTGGTCACCGCAAGATGCCTTTTTGAGAGGAGCTCCTGGAGATCAACTATAGCAGCTTTCAAAATTATTCTTTTTACAAATAAAAAAATGTTAAAATACCGTTAAAAGTTACCATAATATGTGTACAAATTTTTACATCAATACATTTAAAAGTCTTCTTAAGAAAAATTCTTGAATAATCGCTTCTTTTGAGGTATTAACAGTCAATTTTATCAATATATAGTACAAACAATTTTTTGCGATAAATAACATTTCATTTCTTATTTCCATTAAACGACACGACCTGGTTATTAAGACATATTCCATGATCTTTGTATGTATCTATTTGCCTGTGAGAACCAGAATTATCTCTCCATGTTGATTTTTGTTTAATGATGAATATAAAATCATAATTAAGAACAAGTGTGTGAGCATTTAGAGTCCAAACGTCGGCCGCGTCGCGTCGTAAACTTAATTTTTGACTATAATTTATATTTACATGTAGTAATAAGATGAATATATTTAATTAGAAATAATATTCAAAGAAACAAACAAACTCAAGAAACTCATGTGGTTTTATTAGCTATTTTAAAATTATTAATTAAGAATGTTATTAAATTTAATTAAAAATATTTCTTTTTTATAACAATTTCAATCAAATTAGGTAGCTGGTAGAACGCATTTATATGAGTAAAATAATGTTGACACTTATAAACACTGAACTGTAATTAGAAATACCAAGGTTTCAAAATTCAAATTTCAGTTTACAATATTTCGCATAGAGCTAAAAGTTGGTACAGACCTTGAGGACATTATTACAAATAAAATACTAAAAGTCCTCACCGATCGCACATCTGCAAAAAAAAGTTATTCAGGGTTAAAGGTCAAGAAAAATAGTTCTTTCAATTTTTCTGGTAAATGATAAGTTTTATCGTAAAACTAGATCAGACAAAAGTTGTAGATCATGAAATTATCTACAAAAATTGTCCTTAAACTTTTTTTCTAAGAATCACCATTCCTGAGATATTGCGATTCTAAAACAGCGAATTCACTTTTGCAGTACTAAGATCTTTTGAATACCTCGCAAAATCTAAACCTTTTTAAATTGAATAATACAAAGTTTCTTTAAGTAAAGGGTTACATATATTCAAGGTAATATTTATGTTTTCTGTTTACCATACCGTTGACTTCTTTTATATAAACAATATAAATTAATAGGTAATGAATCACACTTTTATTTAAAAAAGCCACAAAACCATAATCAAATTTAAAATCTGAAAATAATGTAAGTTCGGAAAAAAATGTCGCGGTTGTGGTTTTTTGAGATTAATTGATTAAGATTAAATATTATTATTACACTATATTTTAATTATAGAATATATATAGTTTATAATTGCAATAGAAAACAAAAATTACAATGTCTTTTTTAATTACAATAAAAAATAAATTCTTTTATCAATATTATACTACAATATGAAAAATGACAGCATAGTACACTTCCCACTGTGTTGTGTTATGTACTTTTATAATTATTGCAAAACCCCAAATAACTAGAAGCCCTATTGAAACGCTAAATATCTTTCACGTACAGTTGATGCTCTAATGATGACCTAAATTTCGACTCGGGTAGCGACTCATATTTACCATCTACACTCTGCACCTGTAAAATATGAACTGTCTTTTATAACGCCTAAAAATTTATATATACAAGTAGTATATACATATAGTAAATCTAATTAAACAAATTCGCTGAATTAAAAGCGTTGTTTCGTTTCGCTCGGTTTACTTTTGATAGAACATAAATAATAAATATATAGAAAGCGAACCGTAATAGCCAAGTCTAGCGTAATATGTACACCTAAATGTTCAGCGATTCCCAAACTGTTGTTGTTTAAGCTTATGACATATATGTTCATTATTCATAAATAAATTTCATTAAAATTCTATACTGATAAAGTTGGCTATAAGGACCTCAAATGTTCAATATTATTCATTTTTAAACAGGATGCAATGTGAGATATTTAAAATTAAATTAGTCATGTTTTTCACTTAATCTTATCTATGATATCATGAAAGTTTCGTACTCTTTTCACTTATGAAGAAGTTCATCTTTCGTATACAACAAGTTGTAAAGCAGATGCAGGAGAGTGCATAATTTAACATACTCGCTATATAGTAAAATTTGTCCAAGTTTTCGCTTATAATTCTGCGCCATTAAAATAGTTTAATACATCTTCTATCGTTTGTGCTTGTTATCTCAAATTTTTAAAATTTGTCACTTACATCCCTTTGTTCTAGACTCCTCATATAAAAAAATATTTATTTAATGTTTATTTAACATATAAAAGTTTACCTGTTACGTAACATTTTTTAAATTAATATTTCGACATACATTTACGTTTTCTTACGTTAATAAAGGTTTTTACGCAAGATTATATAATGTTACATATTTAATTATTGTATTAGTAAAATATTTTTAATATCTTTTGCATTTATGTTATGTAATTATAATAAACTTCGGAAAATAACAAAATGTAACGTTAGGTGCAAAATATAAATATATAAATTTCTTTACGGCATTGCGAAAAATCCATTTCTGAGTTAACAAAACTTACAATTAAATTCTTTCCTTCCGTTTCAATATTCCTCGCCACTCTTCTTCTTCTTTTACCTCCTCCTCCTCCTCCTTTTTACTAGATTCACCTTTTCACTTTAAATATACACGAGGATCGCCCATATAGTATGTGGTTTTTTTTAGGGGGTGTGGGTAGTTTTCTCCATTTATTTTATTTGGCATAATCAATAATTCATTTTTTTTCAAATGAAAAATCTTTTTTCGAAAGGATTCTATTATATCAATCACAAATTGGTTCCTTTTTATAAAGGTACGTGTGGATAAGTTTTGTGTGACCAGTCATAAGTCGACACAATATTACACCTTGTTTTTTCTTCGTGATTGTAAGATCTGGACAACAAATTGATGGCTTCACTTCTTTTAATTTGTTTCTGTCATTGACTTCAATCCCAGTAAACATTTTGGAGTCACTTTGCCATCATATTGAAGATGCGTATAATTTATTTGTCATGAAAGGGTTCATTTACAGTTCAGTTTCTCATAGTCGTTTATATGAAATGTCGATTTTATCGACTACAAATAACGAAACTACTCCACCTGTCGGAATAAAAATGAAGGAAAAGTTGATGCGAACTATAATTGAAGTGTAATAGTGATGGAAACGTCACAAAACAAAGACACTTCACCAAATTGTTCTTACCATGAACGGTATATAATATTTTTATATTTGGTTTAGTAATTTTGTATTTTTTCTCTAATTATTGCTACGGACACAGTTACAGAACCGGTGGCCGTGTCGGTGTTTTTAATGAATTCAATTCGTTTGTTTTAGAGCATATTTTAAATAAAATGCATGTATTCGTTACTTGTATTAATTTTGGAGTGACACTTACTGAACGTATGTGTTGGTGTTATCGACAGGAAGTCAGCTTGTTTGGTGCTTTGAGATTAAAATATAACGTAAAACGTTAAAAGGCGACGGAAGACGGACTACGGACGACGGACGAAGTTTCCATGTAATGCAAGTCGAGGCACATGGGGAAAATGTTACACCGGTCGAGTCGCTTTATCGATGATATCAATTTGTAACATATTCATTTTGTATATTCCAGGTGTATGTTTATATGTTTTGTAAAGAAATTTGTATAGTGGCTCGAAAGCCCCCTAATATATCAGAATTGTAAAATTTTTGGTATACCCGATTATTTGGCATTTTCCAAGATTCTGTTAAAACCAAATTTAAAAAGGATCTATCCAGTAAACATTTTGAAAACACTTTAACATTTTGGAACTATAATTGAAGCTACACCAAATTGTTTCCAAATTTATAGTTTTTAAATTTACTAGCCAAAATCTTTTCTTTGTTAGCTCCTTCTACTTATGAAATAACAATTTAAAAATAAACTACGTACAAGTATTCCCTTCTGTGAATTACACATAAGTATCGCTCCTTCATTTCGCTCATCTCACAACTCAGAATAAAAAGATGCTTTGTTTAAAATTAATGCATAAATTTAATATGTGGATTAAAATGAACATGTTTTTTTTACATTTCTGTACTTCCTTGGAACACATGAATGAACGCTGTTCTCGTGAGATTGTAGTTGCTCCAGTTTCTCCAGTTCAAAAACTGACAACAAATCTCAAAAATTTATATGAAAAAAAACTGTATTCGAAAAAGTATATGTATGATTATTTTTTTGAAGAGTTATACTTTCTTTTAATGAATTGGGACAGCGATCAATTTGCTTTGTGTATTAAATTAGTATATCGGCCTTTCAATAAGGGCACTTACTAGTTCTATCTAGTGGTAATTGTGATATCCAAGAGGCCTTGAAACTCACAATAGGAGCCATTTTTCACCTTTAAACACACATTTTTTATATTTCCCGATTAATCACAAAACATGAATATTACCTTCAGCACAAACAAAATTTGTCTTAAGTGAAATCTGGTAATATTTAATCCAAAAATTAGTAAATTAAGCCTAAAAACGAATTATAAAGCGCTTTACAATTCTTTACTCTTAAAAAGGTCTCTTTTATTATTTATAAAGGTCTTATCTATAGGTCTAAAAGAAAATGAATGTGTATGTTTCAAAAAGCAATGAAATTGATCACAATACGTTGTATATTTGGTAACATTTTTTACGTAAAAAGTAATTATCCTCATGTCAGTTAAAGCTTATCTATAAGTTTGTTATTTTAATAAATAATGGCGGTGAAATGACCTCCAAAATCGTGTGATTTAATGCTCTTAGACTTCTGTTTGTAGGAAGATCTAAAACACAAACTACTAAGGACTTAAAATGTCACCAAGTACGGCCCAGTGGGTTTTATTCCATATATAATGGCATAGACTATAATATAAAATATAAATTTTTGAAAGAAATTGTGGTATTTACTTAGAGCTTGTATATATATATATATATATATATATATATATATATATATATATATATATATATATATATATATATATGTGGTGAGTGAATAGCCTATATTTCCTATAGATTACAAGTGTGTTCAAAATGTGTGCGAGAGAGAAAGGTATATGTTCCTATTTGTTCTCTATGCGCATGCGTCGAAAGTGACAGCTGTCTTGATATAATAAATATTAATATTCTATGAAGATATAATAAATATTAAATATGTAAAGAAATTATATTTCATATTTTGGACACACTTTCAGGTCCACCATTCTCTCTCTCTCTCTCTCTATATATATATATATATATATATATATATATATATATATATATATATATATATATATATATATATATATATATATATATATATATGTATATATATATATATATATATATATATATGCTCTATATCTAAGGATATTTATTAGTTTTTTGTTTATATTGTACTAATTTTGAAATTATTTATTTCAGCAGCAGTCTCCTAGATTTCCCTGCGGCCCTCCAGCAAAGGGCCCCCCACGTGAATTATCTCCAACACTTCCGGGGGCCCCATCAAATAACAACCACCCTCCGCACCACCCATGTTCGAATTGTCCCCCCAACGAACGCCCTACTGACTGTAAGCATCAATGCCCAATAAACCCCATGCAAAGATACAGCCCTTACACAAATTGTGAAAAACCAGGACTATATACAGAAGATATTAAATACAGTGATACTATTAAAACCGAAAACTTACGAAGTTGTTCCGAAGATAAACGAAGTTTTAATCATGTGTACAGTAGTTTTAAAAGTGAGGTTAACATATCAAGAAATCAGTTGGAGAATGTAAATAGACAGAACTTTGAAAGTTGTCAGCAAAATGTGTATTCTGATTGTTCGGGAAAGTTTGAAAATGATAGTGGATTTTCTCCCGGTTTCCCAGATTCCGAGGAATGTTTTGCGGGGATTAAACCAAAAACTGAGCCCGGTGGATTCTCTCCTAGTGGCGATGATGGAACTTGCGCGGGGTGTGGACAAATTATACAAGTAAGAACATTTTCATTTTTAATTAATTTAATAAGAGGATCTTTAAACTCAATTACTTCTAATTCTTGATTAGGAGCAAGGATTATAGCAGTCTCATTATTGTGTTATTAATTTATTGTGATTTATTCGCTTAACGAATAATTCAACTAATTTAGCAGCTATAGAAGCGCCAACAATCTGCCCTAAGAATTCAAGAATCTTCTTTATCATTAATCCCCGAAAATAATATTTTAATTAAAGTATTCTCAAATAAATTATCCTTTAGGGACTATCTAGAAATTAAGTCACACAAATTTTCTTCTATTCTAACCAACCGGAATCCTTTTAGAAGTACTGCCGAAGAATTGAAACATTTTTGTTTCATAAAAATACTACCTAGAATTTTTTAAATTAGCATAAGTAAGTAAAGGGTTTTATTAGTGTCACATATTTAAGTCGCACTAGTCTGTACGTTAGAAGTACAACACATTTAGTGCACTCATGTCACAATTTATCGACCTTCTCCTCACCACCTTTAAGTTAATTTATGGATGGCCCATAGGATTAATTTTATTAATTCAAATTTTACTAATTTGTATAATCGCAGTACTAGTTACAAAAACATTTTGATTATAACCTATTATAAATAAAGTAATATGGTTTTGTCGGAGTGTTTTAATTTCTTTAGTACACTGCGTCCTTGTCTGATGGATGGTGTGCTGCTCTAACTCTCTCTTCCTCTTTTTTTGGTTATGAACTTTGCTAAGCAAAAGGTTGTAGTATTTATATCAGAATTTTTCTATTTAATCGCAATTTTTATAATCTGTAAAACTTACTTTTAGGATCGGTTTTATCTCTCGGCTGTGGAGCGGCGATGGCATGCTGGATGTCTTCAGTGCTGTTATTGTCGGCAACTGTTGGAAGGAGAAGCATCGTGCTACTTGAAAGACGGAAATATTTACTGTAAAACGGATTACTTCAGGTAAATCTTTAACTGTTTAATATCTTTATTAGAAAATTTAGACAACAAGAAATTTTACTCGGTTTTTACGGGCCTTAAAAGTAGATGGAAAGATAGTTATTTTAAATTTCAATTTCTACTTTGCCGCTTCATTTTTAACCATATTTTTACGTCATAAGATTAAAGTCTGTATAGAATAATAAGTAATAGACTTTATTTGTCTTTTTTCATCACTTTCAAATAATATCAAAACTTTACGTATGAACTCGTATGATTCATCATATCATTTACACTCTGTTGTTTAAAGAGATGACAATGGGCTTGTGTCCTCATTTTTTAGTGGTCGATTTTTCAATTGTTGATTGAAATTGATGTTAATAAATGTGTATTGGCGTGTCTATTTTATTAAATATCTAAATATTGACGGAGATATAGCAATTAAAAGTTTGAATAGTTTTAGCGCTAGAAATGGTCGGCCATATTTGTATGACGTAAAATGCATTTTAACGTCAGTTATTTGTTGAGTAGGTTAGTGCTGTGGTAATGTTTTGTAGCTATTGGTAGTCAAATAATCAACTCAAGTCAAAGAATAATAAGTTTTTATTTTATTCAACCCTGCTAAGGCAGACATAATATTGAAATTTGATTGTTCCTTGAAATAGCTGTAAATAATATTTGATATTTTGATATATAAATACATATAGCAGAGATTTATGAGCTGTAAGGTTGGCAACCTTACACAAGGATTGTGAAGTCACAAGCACTTGGAATGTGTACAATATTGAATCCCTTTAATAATTAAAGAGACAAAATGTCTTTTTTAATTGTTAATATCTCCTAACATATAAGAAGTTATTAAAAAATAATTGAACATTTGAGGTTCTAGTAACCAACTTTATCAATATATAGTACACTATTATAGAAATTAAGACATAGGACACAAGCCCATTTAAAAAACTTTTGATCACTTTAAAGAAAAGATTAAAAAAATAACTATTTTAATTGTTAATTAAGATTAAAATAACTATTTTAATTGTTAATATCTTCTACGATATTACGATTTGTTAAAAACTAATTGGACATTTGAGGTACAATTTTATAGCAATTAAGGCATGGTTCTAATTCATTTATAGGGCTCTTGAAAGCTCATGGTCCCCATTTATTCATAAAATATTATAGAAGTGCATTTCATTAAAGTTATCAAAGCGACTGTTGCTATTCTTTAAGTTTACGTCAAATTACAACGTTTTAACAAACCATTAGAATCATTTCTACAATCTATTATTTATAAATTTATCGAATAAGCAATATACTTTCATAAGAAGATGACTCAAAAGATATTGTCTTAAGTATAGTGATCTTCTTTAAGTAGATATTTTTGTCTGAGCATGTCAATAAAGATGTTGAGAGGTCAGATGATGGATAATCATGGTTCTCATCTTCGTGGATGCTATGCGAGAAGCTGAGGAACCTGCAGAGGTTATGGGTATGGGTACAGGCCCTCCACGAATCGATAATATAATGTAATTGTAATAATGGGAATGCAATCAAACGGTCCAGCAAAGTAACATACATGTTCAATACACGGGACTGACATGTTGCAACTTGTGTGGGCACAGATCAGCACGGTCAGATGATGTGATTTACTAGCTGGGTAAGAAGATAACTGTATTAAGGACACTATTGGATTAGATTCAGATCCAGAGGAACTGTTTATTTATCGTATGTGCAAATATAAAAATATCAGCGACGGATCTAGAATAAGATCTGACTGTATGGGAAAACAATTGGGTTACAATTTTTATTTATTTATTTATATTATTGTACAACATAATAAGTGTATTGTGTGAAAATTTAAAGTCGATTGAAGTAAAACTGTCGGAGATATAGAGTTTTAAGTCTTCACCTTTCTAGTCTGGTTTTGTCTTTCTTTGAAACTTTTAAACGCGTTTTGTGAGACATTTAGTTTTTTCAGAGTCGGTGCCCTCTCTAGCTCAAAATCTACTGCACCGATCCTTTTGAAATTTTGCATACTATTTCTTTACATAAATGTCGAGGTAACGCTGTCGATTTTTTTCATGAAAATTGGTACTTTGATTTCTAAGTGCTGTAAAAAAAACTCAACAGGGTTACCTGCAGAAACTTATCAGCTAATGAAATCATTTTCGTTTTTTGACAATCGAGTGATGAGTTATGAGTGACACCGCAATGTTACTTTTTTTTGTGACGTCTGCGGAGATTCGCTGTCAATGCCTCATTTCTTGATATTTATTTATGAAAATTTCACAAAGTATTCTTTAAATGTTATTTTATCATGTAATAATTATAGAAATAATTATATATTAACTGTGTCATAAAAAAAACATTATCGAAAATATGCTTTTTTGTATCGATTTGCGTACTTGTGCAGGGCACAATGTTGCTATAGGGTCGACTCGGCCCTGTTGTAACAAAACGTATTTAGAAGAAAAAAATACCAATGGCAACCGAAGCAAACAATAGCTTACATATGTATGTAGTGATCGTATATTATTGTATACATATGTAATAATTGTAAACACACAATACTACAAATAGCAAATTGAAATCACTGTGTTTGCAACAATGCATCATATTCCCATAGTATTATTATGCGCGCGCAGCATGCTACTGGGTTTCCTGGACTTCCTGTGGAGATTCCCTTTGATTTAACTACCGAGTAAGAACGGTAAGGAACTAAATGATTCTGTCTCACGGGATTTTATGTATTTGAGTTGGTTTTCTTTTTATAAGAAGGTAGCTGAAGCCTTACTTATTATTATGTCATTTTATATCTCTATTTAAAATAATTTCAGTTTAAATATTGGCGCGTTAAATATTTTCACTTCAGTTCTATCAGTCCGACCATAGATTGTGTCACAACTAAGTATAGATGTACTTATCTAGTAGCTTACATTTCAATAATTACACGGTGTGGTAGAGATTGCTCCAATGAACAATTCTACATGATTAGGTTACTAGGTCCGAGGGTTTAGTCCTGCGAAGTCTTCGAACATCATTACTATCAAGCAACATTTGCGTCACGGCGATGTTTTCGTGGTTACGAAGTCTCAACTCGTGCTTCGCTGCTGTAGATTTGATTTCTTCTCCGACTGTGTTAATCTTCAGGTCTCTATGTATGTCGTCATTGCGGATATACCACGGCGCATTAACTATTCCTGGCAGAACTTTATTTTGGAACTTAAGTTCTTCACCTTAACTTAGCATCAAGCGTCATTTCTAGATATTTTGCTTCATTCGCATGAGGAATTGTGTTTGCGTTTATGAGTATGGGCAAATTTTTAGTATTCTTTTGGTTTGTGAAATTTACGTGTATTGATTTAGACTCATTGAGTTTAATTCGCTACAGTTTTGTCCAAGAGCTGACATTGTCCACTGGTTTTTTAAGTTTTATTGTGGCTTCATCGATAATGTTCCCAACGGCCAAGATGGCAGTATCATCCGCAAAGGTGACCATTGTTTTTTCCTCATCTTGTGGTATATTAGATATTAAACATACAATATGTTTTAAAGAATATCCCAATAATTAGGAAATATTGGATGGTAGGCATCAATATCAATCAATCTATTTAGTTCTGCTGCAGTCTACGTTTGAAGAACCCTTCCAAAATAATTTTACCAAATTTCCTAACAAAGAACTACAAGTGCAGTGGCGTAGTTACCGCCGTATATGCCGTATCAATAGTACGAGCCTCAAACGTGTGTAAGCAAAAATTCATAAAATGTTATCCACCATCTCTCTTAAAATCTTACGCCGTACTTAGCTTAGTTCCTAGGAGTATTAATTGTAAGTAATAACGTATAATCAATATACAGAGTGTCCCAATATCCAACGATAAGCGGGCACCAGAGGATGGTCCGCTCATGACTACACAAGAAAGAAGAAAAAAGAAATTATCTTATTTTGTTTAGGAATTAGAGAAAAAATTAAAATTTTGGAAAATTGAAACACCTTAAGATGTTTTTAACTACCATGACCACAATTTTTCAAATATTTCTGATTTTTTTTACACCACGATGAGTGGACAGAAAGTAAAAATCTTTAAAAAGTTTAGGAAAAAAAATAATTTCGATTGATTTTTGTGTAAAAAGTACTAGCATTCTGGGATTTTTAATGGTTGTGGTGGATTGCAGTGCTATTTAGGTTACCGATACAAAAAAAAATCAGAAATATTTGAAAAATTGTGGTCATGGTAGTTAAAAACATCTTAAGGTGTTTCAATTTTCGAAAAAAAATTATATTTTTTTCTAATTGCTAAACAAAATGAGATAATTTTCTTTTCTTTTTTTCTCGTGTAGTCATGAGCAGGATCACCCTCTGGTGCCCGCTTATCGTTGAATTTTGGGACACCCTGTATAATTATTTTAATTCAATGCGAGCGTCTTTGTTCCTTTTGTGAAAAATTTTTACCCATCATTTGGGTCTCCCAACAAATTTTGATACGGGGTCCGTCTAAGACACGCTACTTGCAAATGAATTAAAGATAATAAATGCCCTAAGAAAGCTATTCTTTACAATTAAGTGCACTCGTATACAATAATTTGTTGTAATGCCTCTAAATATTTATACATTTATTTTTATCTTATTCTTTCATAAGTATAGCATGTTTCACGGTTATTTAGCACCGGTCTGACACTGACAGACTGACTGACACCAGCAAATGAAATGATGGGGTAACACTACATCAACCATCTCACACGAACGCGCATCAACCCGAGCAATTAAATTTAATATAGTTTTATGAGATAAATATGTTAATTACTGGTAAAATTACTGCTAGACGGTAGACACTGATGCGCTGATCATTCCTCTACCAGGTCTTGTTTCCATTGTACAAGCTTTACCGTGGTTGTTTACTTAAATTACTTTTAACTGTAGTAAATCCCTTACATTAATGAACAAGATTATTACTTTAGTGTAATAGACCGCGAAGGAGTATCAATATTGCGATAGAATTTATATATTGATGACAAATATTCTGCAAGAATATGGAAAAATATTCACTACAAATTGTTAAGCACCCAATGGGCTTGTATCCTCATTTTTTAGTGGTCGATTTTTCAATTGTTGATTGAAATTGATGTTAATAAATGTGTATTGGCGTGTCTATTTTATTAAATGTCTAAATGTTGACGGAGATATAGCAATTAAAAGTTTGAATTGTAGTTTTAGCGCTAGAAATGGTCGGCCATATTTGTATGACGTAAAATGCATTTTAACGTCAGTTATTTGTTGAGTAGGTCATGTTTTGTAGCTGTTGGTAGTCAAAGAATAACAAGTTTTTATTTTATTTAACCCGGCTAAGGCAGACATAATATTGAAATTTGATTGTTCCTTGAAATAGCTGTAAATAATATTTGATATTTTGATATATAAATACATATAGCAGAGATTTATGAGCTGTAAGGTTGGTAACCTTACACTAGGATTGTGATGTCGCATGCACTTGGAATGTGTACAACGTTGAATCCCTTTAATAATTAAAGAGACTAAATGACTTTTTTAATTGTTAATATCTCTTAACATATAAGGAGTTATTAAAAAATAATTGAACATTTGAGGTTCTAGTAACCCACTTTATCAATATATAGTACACTTTTATAGAAATTAAGACATAGGACACAAGCGCCCACCTTCCTCCATACCATCCAAGCCGACTCCTGTGTTCTTTGCATGTGTTGTGTCACAATACATACTCGTACATACCACGTACCGATACGACAGTACACCTTATTAGCTTGTACCACGCTTACAAGTTGAGTTTTGCACACTGCGTTAGAATTTATAGGTGAGAAGTTGAAAATTACCTTGTAGCAACCTATTAAGACAATTTTAACACTCATCCAATCCTGTAAAGAGGGTTTTATGTATTTGTTTTCACCTATATGCATCTTACAGGAGCCTGCGAAAATTCATTTACGAAAATTTTCCACAAAAGATCCCTAGAAATTATAAATCGAAATAAAGCCCCAATTATACAATATTTCAAACGCAATTATTTCCCTTAGCACGGTTTGTACTACCCTAATACGTCCGCATATTTTTAACAAGCAATATACACCTGTACATGCAATAATGGATGGCATTAATAATGATATAATTACAGTTTTGTTTTAAACAGGGCCGTATTAGAAAATATGAAATATAAATAAAATATGATTTTATGTAATTTGCAAAATAAACATTAGAAATAAATTAAATATATAATATGTAACATATTTTAATAATAAAAAGTAATTTGCATAGAGAAAATTGTCGTTGCATTGCTTCGAAATCACTAAATGATATAAACAAATATTAATTTTATTTATATAATAAATAATTTAGATCAATTTATACAATATACAATTTAAAATAATACTTTTATCAGAAATTGAATAAAATCTTTTTTTAAATCATAATTTTAAAAATATGTAATTATTTAAACGTGGGAAATGTGTGTAATGTTTCCATCTGTCTAAAATATAATTACCACTTGAGAAAATTCTACACGAGAGAAACGTATTTCTAATTTAGAAATAAAACACAGCTTTTAAAAATGGCGTGCAATAATGATACATGATAATAGCTGATAAAGTGTTATTAATTTTCCTGCAATTATGAATAGATTTATTAGGAGTGGAATGTTGAGTGTTAAATATCATGTGAGAAAAAAATATAGTTTATTACAGCTTGTATTTTGAAAAAAATAACAAAATTCTGTGTCAGAAGTGGGCAATTAATGATATTCACTGCTTCAATGGCTCTATAGGCATTTTTAATGCAACTTATAGGAAGGCATATGAGCTACGATTGGAGAAAAATGTTCTTTTAATAGTTATATTAATTAATATAATAGAATAATTAACATTATTATCAGTGAGAGTCCCACATAACACAAATAATTTTACGCTAATCGCAAAATATGGATTCAAGTACCTCAAGTTTGTATTTTTTACTTGTATAAACCTAGTAAAATTTAGTTTAATTTTGATAAGATATTTTTAAGATTGCTTTACTAAAAACGAGACGTTTTATGATTCTATTTATCCAAAAGTAGGTATTTGTATAATTCTAATGGCAATATATTTTTTTATATTTATTTACTTATTTGCCTTGACTTTCTTTCGTCATAGCCACCATCAAACATTTTTTATACATCTTTGATAATTTATAATTCAATTTTACAAATTTCTAAATATTACTAATTAATTTTGAATCACTTTAGTATTTAGTATAAACAGGAAAAGTTTTAATCACATCTAATATATCACTATTCAA
Organism: Panorpa germanica; assembly: GCA_963678705.1. Classification (NCBI taxonomy): domain Eukaryota; kingdom Metazoa; phylum Arthropoda; class Insecta; order Mecoptera; family Panorpidae; genus Panorpa; species Panorpa germanica. Next base: position 3,886,351 of record OY783223.1, on the reverse strand, counting down.
TTTTGATCTTTCTAAACTATAATTTATGCATTCAAATATAATATGATCCAAAGTTCCTTCTTCACCACATTGACATCTATCGTCGGATTTAATATTAATTTTGTACAGGTGAGCTGGAGTTTTACAATGATTACTTTTGATTCTGATTATAGTTGATATAATTTTGCGGGACTCATTTCTAAACCATCTCTTCTTACTTAAATTTGGATGTAACATATAATAATCTCTTCCTTTTAACTGACTTTTGTTAATGAAATCTGTGTTTTTCAAATTGAAGTTTAATTTTTTGATTATATTAAAAATTTCATATGAAGGTAATCTCACTTTCATCTCAATTTCTAAATTTATTGATTCCTTTGCCAATTTATCCGCAATTTCGTTTCCTCTTATTCCACAATGTCCTGGTAGCCACATAAATTTTATGGTACTATTCTTCTTTATTATATTGAAATACATCTCCTTAATTTTGCATGTCAAAACATCATTATTTGATTTTTTTAATAATTGATTAAATTAAATCAATATTTAATTATAAAAACATTAAATTGAATCATTATTTGATTAATTGATCTAATGGCAATAAAATGAGTACTCTATAAATCTATATTTAATAACATTTTCTATGTAAAACGTAACTTCAATTTTGTAAAATATAAATACAAAATTTTATCTTAAATGCGTGTAAAATTTTACTTAATGTAATCTAGTACTACTTGATCTAAATTTATATCTGCACTTAAACTTTTTAAGTGTTTACAACTCTTAAGAAGTTTTACAGTAGATATATTTATTAAAAAGCAGTGAAATAGGTTACAAAACATTGTGTATTACATAAAAACTTTTATTATGTTATAAACCCTAAATACTAGTAACCCAGTAAACATTTTGGAGTCACTTTAACATCATATTGAAGATGCGTCATAATATTTTTGTCATTAAAGAGTTCATTTATAGTTCAGTTTCTCACATTTTTTCATATAAAATGTCTACTTTATCGGCTAGAAATGGCGAAATTACTCCACCTGTCGGAATACAAATGAAGATAAAGTTGATGCGAACTATAATTGAAGTGAAATAGTGATAGAGCGTCACTAAATAGGGCACTTCACCAAATTGTTTGCTGGGAACTGTGTTTAGCGAGTTATAATATTTAATCCAAAAAAAAAATTATTTTATAGTAATAAATACTCGTATATCTTACATCTAAAAATTATACAATCTCTGAAAAGGTTCTTTTATGTAATAGGTAATTTTATGATTATGAAAACAATAACATAGCACACAATAGATTATTACTTATATTATACTAAAATAGACCTTAATAACTCTTACACAAGGTGTATTTTACAGTATTTAAAACAATGATCAATGTAAAAATAGGGGCCAATTCGTATTTTCAAAATCATTAATGATTCCTTCAACATGAAAAGTGTTACATACATTTTATTCAATAATCTTACATAGTTTTCACTAAACATTGTTATAAAATTCGATTTTAAGCTTTCTCAAGAAAAGGTTTCATCGTAATAGAATTAACATTTCGTTCATTAGCCCGCGAAGTAAAGGTACCACTACTCTGACAAACTCTCAACATGCAATCTAGTTATAAAAATAAGGGTTTCAATTTCAGAAGGGGGCCTTGTGGTAATCCGCCCTCCTGTGGTGTGTCTCACACTTGAATGAACTGCAAACAAACATTTTACAAGTTGCAAATATACAATAAATAGTAAATACCCAGGGAAACAATCGGATCCGGATTTAATAAAATAATAATAACAGTATTGTATTCAAATACTTGAGTTTTTTTTTGTGTTTGCTGTCGACGAGTTGTCGACGATGGAAACATTTTACAAATGAGACAATAGACACAAAGAGGGGCTAAATCTAAATATGGTTTTAAAATCGGTTTAGTGGATTATGGTTTTACGGTTCGTTCAATCCAAATGAGGTATTTGAAAGGTATATTTTTGTACTTAGTATTATACTGTATTTAGTGGCTTAATATTTATTTGTTTATTTACTTACATTGCTAATAGAACGAGTTACCGCGAGTTCAAAAAACCAATATTTGAAGAGGTAAAAGACCTTTATGTAAATGATGAAAATATCAGAGAATTTAGAGCATCGATAAAGACAGTTAAAATACATGCTGCCTTAAAATTTTAGTGATATCCGGTAAACATTTTGAAGTCACATTGATATCATATTGAATATGCGTTCTATTTTTTGTCATGAAACAATTTAATTTGATTTTGATACAAATGGCAAAATCCCTTCACGCTTCAGAATCGAAGCGATATCACTTTATAAGTTATTACGTGGACCAATAATAGCTGAAATCTACCTACAAAAATAAATGTACTAAAACACATGAATTTTCTACGTATTAAAGAAATGTCGGGCAAATTAACAAGAACAATATTAGACTAAATTTTTATATGGAAACAGTAAAAGTAATAAAAATCAGAAACATAAATTCTAGGCTCACATACTTTATCAGTATTTTATAGAAGACATAATTAAATTTCATTGATTTGTGTCACCTATATAATTTTTGTAGTGAACGTATATTTTATTAATTTTTCTCATATATTCCTGGTTTCAGAATCGTCTTTATTTCACAAGTTTTGCCGCAGATGACAGAGCTAAGTTTTACAATGACAATTATAACCATGGCCAATCATAGCTGCCAACAATATTTATGTATTTTCATGATAGCGAGGGCAATATAAATATTCAAGACCAGTAATAATTGTTTGTTTTTTTAGTTTGTTGTTAATTAATTGTTTGCTTAAATTTTTTAAGCTATAATTGGTCTACCTTATACTATAGTATAGTATGCATTCAGTTACAAATAAACCATTAAAATGTAACAGAGACAGATATATCTTGTTTCTTTTTCTATGATATTCTGATAGAATTCTGGTAGGTTCTGTAGAATTTTAACTCTACTAAAATAAATATTTTCAAATGCAAAAGAGACAACAAGTATATCTTTATTTAAATGTATGATGTTGGAAAGAGAAAGAACATTATTATGTAAAAATTCTGACAATGGGCTTGTGTCCTCATTTTTTAGTGGTCGATTTTTCAATTGTTGATTGAAATTGATGTTAATAAATGTGTATTGGCGTGTCTATTTTATTAAATATCTAAATATTGACGGAGATATAGCAATTAAAAGTTTTAATTGTAGTTTTAGCGCTAGAAATGGTCGGCCATATTTGTATGACGTGAAATACATATAGCAGAGATTTATTATCTGTAAGGTTGGTAACCTTACAGAAGGATTGTGATGTCACATTCCACGCACTTGGAATATGTACAACGTTGAATCCCTTTAACAATTAAAGAGACACCATTACTTTTTTAATTGTTAATATCTCTTAACATTTGAGGTTCTACTAACCCACTTTATCAATATATAGTACAGTTTTATAGAAATTAAGACATAGGACACAAGCCCCTTTTTTGAAAGCATAATTGTGATATGATTTTAACAGAACTTAACTGTACATCAAATATCAAGCGCCTAATAAATCTTAATAACATATAATTTAAATAATGTTATTACAAAAACCACAGAACATAGCAATCAGTCACAGCGAGTGATTCCATAATTAACTGATTCAACAAATCAAATAAAAATAACGTACAAGTGTAATTAGAAAATCCAACGCGTCTGTAAATCAAAAAAGTGACAAAAATGTCCCTAATTAAATGTAATTGTACCCAAAAAACTATAGTTTGTCCATTGGCCGATAGATGGTGACGGTGTGTGAACACATTTAAGTAAACAAAGCGTAAATAAATTTAAAACGAAACTGTCATTTTGTCATAAAAACTATTTGGACTAATAAGTTGCCTATTTATTTGTCACAGTTGTTACCCTTTGAGGAAGTGATACCCTAATTATATTTTGAAAATAATGAATTGTTTGTAATTGAAATATGTTTTTATTGTAGTACCTGAACCTTAACCGGACCCTTTCTTTTTTGTGTTAAATTGGAATAATATACTTTTTTTTTAAAATTGCTAATTTTGCAAAAAATGTAACGGAAGTTTCTTAGATTTGATACATAGGGGTTTATTGTTTTAAGACACTATCATGGACGCCATCAGGATTACTTTCCAGGAAGTGTATGCTCTATATTTATAGAAAAAGTGTAGAGGTATTGAACAAATTTGGACAATGACCTAGACGCATTGAATTTTTATTCCAACTGTGATTTTAAGGAGGTACAGGACATTAACGTAAATGATGAAAACGTTGTGAAATTTGGAGGGTCGATACAAATAGTTAAAATACATGCTGTCTCAAAATTTTAGAGACCTAGGGTTCGTAGTTTTCTTTTTATACATGATTAAAAATAGTCATTTCCATACAAATCATAATTTTTAGCTCAGTTTCACCACATAATATAACTTTTAACTATTAAAAAATAGTGACACAGCTTTCAAAAAGTAGGTGTATATAAAAGAATCTTTTCTGTAACTATTGCAAAAAGAAAATTATCAAAAGGATAAAACCAGTAAGAAACAGTAAGTGTAGGTTATAAGCCGGCAACGTTGCAAATCCCAATTTGAGCGGGAAATTCAAAATCGGAATAAATGTTATATAAAACATAACAATTTATTTGTCAAATAACCAAATCACGCATGCGTCAACACACGTAAATTTGCAGCGTTGCAAAATTTATTATTCCTTTTCCAAAATATTTAATTTGAATTTAAATTGAATTAATATAAGACGCCTTTTCTGAGAGGAGCTCCGGGAGATCAGCTATAGCAGCTTTAAAATTATTATTTTTACAAATATAAAAATGTTCAATTACAATTAAAAGTTCCCATAATATGTGTACAAATTTTTACATTAGTACATTTAAAAGTCTTCTCAGGAAAAAATCTTAAAAAATCGCTTTTTGGGTTTCCTAACTGTATATAACCGCTTAATACCAATATTAACAAAAACCATTTATTTTCCAGAACATTTGGAACCCGAGAATGCGCCAGATGCATGGCTTCTATCTCCCCGCCAGAACTTGTGATGAGGGCCCGTCATCTGGTCTACCACGTGCATTGCTTCACCTGTGCAATGTGCAATGCCCCTTTAACGAAAGGAGATCATTTCGGAATAAGAAATTCTGCCGTATTTTGCAGACTTCATTTCGAACTACCTGTCACACACAGTCCCCAATACCCTCCTGTTTTTACTCCTTCATTTCCTTCTCCGCCGATGGCATCACCATCTCCTGTTGGAGATTTACCTGTCAAAGGACCGGGATTCTTTCCTTCGGGTCAGACAGCTCCTAGACAAAAAGGAAGACCCAGGAAGAGGAAGCCGAAGGATTTAGAAGGCATGACAGCTAATTTGGGTAAGTCTCTTTCTTCTTTAGCATTACTTAATCGAAACGTAGTAATCTTTAATCTAACATAGCGATAAAATAAGTCTCTGAATCGTAAATTTAACGTTTGAATTATTAGAATCATTAAACTTTTTTTTTATATTATTGAAATCAGAAGGCAAACTAATTGAGGCAAATTTAAATATATATAAATAAAATGAAGTATGATTAGATTTAATTAGCCTAAATTAAATTTTCATATAGCGGAATTTTGAAACTGCTATATAAGAATCGTTTTCTCATGATGTGCTTTTCTTAAAGACATTTCTAAAGCCATAAAGCAATAAAAAGTTGAGCAGTGAGATTCCCGTACTCAGCAATGTAACAATCTCAGGAGAGTATATGGATTGTGATTTATATGTTATGAAAACTCTTTATAGTTAGGAAATTCTGGTCCTAGAAAGTATTTAAAATAATAAAAACACCAATTATTTTAAAAATAATATACATTTGTAGATAAAGATATTATATTTCATACTTTCAAGGGCGGTAACTATGTTTACAAAATAGTTTAGGCTGCGTACACATACGTGCGACATAAACATGCGACATCCAACATTTGTTGTAATAAGTTGTACAACACGTTCACACTAGTGCGACACGCAACTTAATACGTCGGAAGCTTTCATATTTCAATTTCAATTCCTTCAACCTGCTTTAAAAAAAATATATTTACAAAAAAAAGTATTGTTCAGGTTTATTTCATTTGTCTATTTAAACACCATTTTTAATTATTTTTATTTATTTACTAAACACAACTAAAAAAAACGTCAATGCACAATTAAATTATATTGGAGACTGAGTAGACAACTCGACCCTTTTGTTCGAGATCATATTTAAAACCATAATTTCTTTAGATGTTTCGACTTAGCTTTGAAACATTTTTGTTTCATAAAAATACTACCTAGAATTTTTAAAAATGGTATAAGGAAGGGTTTTATTAGTGTCGCATGTTTATGTCGCACTAGTCTGTACGAGGAGAACATTTTTACGTTAAATTAACCTTAAATACATGTAACTGTGTTTACAGTTTAGCTCCGGAGTAACTTCTACTTCGTTTTCTTTGTAAGCCCTCTATTTTAGTAACGCAGTACTATCTTAAATCTAACCTTAAAACATTTAAAACTGTTTTTTTATTATTTTCCTTAAATTTACGATGCCCAGTAGTACAAAAGTAATAAAAAGATATCTTGATTCTTGACTTATCAAATGTGTGGATTATAAAAAAACATTGGTAAACAATAAAAACACAAAAAATTATACATAAAAAGAACAGAAAACATGGCGCCGGCCGCCGCAGACAAAATGGCCCGTCATAAAATGGTTATAAAAATGTTACCTTTAAAATTAAGGTGTTTTGTAACGAATATCCCAGCACAGAACAACGTCCTGATCCTTGTCGTGGACTGGCTTGGCACTGGCTTAGCACTGGCTTGGTCGTGGTCCTAAATTCAAGTACCAGAATATTTCTTTTTGTGTTTTATTGCATTTTATAACTATGTTATATTTGGAGTTATTTGTTCCATAAAATATAGCGAATATCACACCTTCTCAATCTTTAATTCATTGTCTCAATGGGCTCAAGGGTTGTTCTTTTAATTATCGGTTGAAATAAATAAAGAAAGACGATTGACGTTGAGTTCAAAACGATAAAGAAGAAGCATATTTTCGATAAAGTTTTTTGACGACACGGTTAATATATAATTATTTCTATAATTACTCATGGTAAAATAACATTTAAAGAATACTTTGTGAAATTTTCATAAATAAATATCAAGAAATGAGCCACTGATAGCGAATCTCCGCAGACATCACAAAAAAAAGCAACATTACGGTGCCACTCATAACTCATCACTGGATTTTCTGAAATCGAAAATCCAATATGATTTCATTAGTTGATAAGTTTCTGCAGGTAACGCTGTCGACTTCTTTCTTTCTTTTTTTTATTGATTTTTCAATGTTTTACGGCACTTTAAAGTCAAAATACCGATTTTTCATGAAAAAATGAGAAACTTTATTATTTTAAAATACGTTAAAATTAAAAAATTAAAAAAAACTGGACAGCGTTATCTCGGCATTTATGTAAAGAAAGAGTGCGCAAAATTTCAAAAGATTCGGTCTAGTAGATTTTGAGCTAGAGATGACACCGACTCTGAAAAAGCTATGTGCGAGAAACCGCATTTAAAAGTTTCGAAGTAACACGAAAGCAGACTAGAGAGGTGAAGACTTAAAACTCTATATCTCCGACAGTTTTACTCCAAGCTATTTTAAATTTTCACACAATAAACTTAATATGTTGTACAATAATATAAATAACACGCGAACACTTTCAGATGTATTCTTTGTTTTATTGAAATTAGTAAAACATCGAAATGAACGCATGATTAGAATTTTGGGGCAAAAACTAGACAACTTTTGGAGTTGCCGTAGACGACCAAGAAATATGCTATTAAAATTATAACTAAATATAAATTATTTCACAAAATCTCAAATGAACGAACTATTCGTTCTTATTCAAGATTTTAATTCGAAGTTTTATTATTTTATTTTAGGCAATACATAATTTTTGAGGTTAACCCATGGTTTGTCGGTATTTTGGGTAGATTATATAATAAATATATATTTTAACTTTGTTTTTAGAAAACAACAACATACGACTAATGCAACACCAAAACATCAAACTTAGAAGTCATAAAACGATTTAATCCAGAAAGCCCAACTTATTTATTCGTGGGAACATACCCTATTATTTTAGGTTTTATTATATAATGTACCGTACAGACTGGTGCGACATAAACATGCGACATCCAATATTTATATATTTTCATTCATAAGTTGACGGTATTTAGACATGAGTGTACTTTTTACATACAGTCTAGTGCGACATAAACATGAGACACTAATAAAAATCTAAATACTAATAGAAGTATTTTTCTGAAACAAAAATGTTTCAATCCAAAGTCGGAACATCTAAAGAAAATCAAAACTTTCAATCAAATTTTGGTAAATTACAAAATAAAGTAATAAAAATGTTTTTTGTGTTTCTAGATCTAAATTCAGATTACATGGACTTGGGTTTCGGAAGATCTCCAGGAGGTCATGGAATGGGTGGAAATTCTCGATCTAAGCGCATGCGCACTAGTTTTAAACATCATCAACTTCGAACTATGAAATCTTACTTCGCTATAAATCATAATCCAGACGCAAAAGATTTAAAACAATTATCTCAGAAAACTGGGCTACAAAAACGAGTACTGCAGGTATTAATTACATTTCTTATTTATTTATTTCGTTATTTATTTATCTTAAAGATTCGAGCAAGACGGTGTACAGGGTTACTTAGCTAAATTTGTTCCTTATTCCCAGGAAGCCACATTCCCACTCACTGTTTTGATATTTAATTTACTGTTTTTAATTAATATTTTAGTCTAGATTTCAGGTTTTCAAAATAGGTATTCCTTGTCACATTCGTGTTTTAATTTGCGTTTAATTAATTTAGTTGATGCGCATGCGTTGTTGGTAATATAAATTTTGACAGTTCGACTGTTGGACAAAATTGAATGTGGAATAATTAAAATTACTATTTTTAATAACAGTTAGTAATAGAAATTGTTTCTATTTCTTTATTTTTGACAAACTGATATTAAACTTCTTTTAAATATAAATTCTACTGCATTTTGACCTTTTGGAGGTTATAATATAATATGGTTTTTCTTAATTTAATATTTTTAATTTAAAACATCGGACCTTGTAAGGTTCTAAAAAAACTAAGAAAACTTAATAAATAAATTTAATTAAAAATGATACTGTGAATGGCTACGCGTTTTGCCATATGCTAAACAATTTAAATTAAAAACAAAATTAAATTAAAGCAGTGAGTAATGATACTTATGGGTTATTTACAGTTTTAATTTTAATTTTTACTTTTAATTCTATATTATTTAACCTTGGTAATATTTTTGTTTTAGTCACAGAATAAGTCTTTAGTCTTTCTTCCAGTGTTTTTCTTAAAAATAAATTTTCCCTAAGATAAAAATCAAGTAGAATATGTCAATAGGTTTAAAAAACTCAAGGTCAATTCTTTTAAAGAAAGTAAATCGAATATTGATTATAAACCATTAATATTAATATAAACAAAATTGAAAATTAATTCAAATATTTAAATAATTTACAGGTGTGGTTTCAAAACGCTCGGGCAAAATGGCGGCGGTTAATGATGAAACAAGATGGTAAAGGCGACAAAACAGATGGAAGCTCTTTAAGTTTAGAAGGCTATAATGCTCACAGCCCCCCATTTCTTTTAGTTGAGCCAGCAAGCCCGAACTCCATTGATTAAACTAATATTTTCCTTGAAGCAACAATACCAACAAAATGTAAAATTACATTTTACGCAAGAAAAACGAAAAAACTGCTTGGTGATTTTTTATTTAGGTTGGCAAGATAGTCATCAACATTAGTAGGTTGGCGACAACTACCTACTTTATTGCCCTTTTTTGGAAATAACAAAACAAAATGTGTTCAATGTTCATTTTTGCCTTAGAGCATATATATATATATATATATATATATATATATATATATATATATATATATATATATATATATATATATATATATATATATATATGGAGAGAGAATGCTGGACCTGAAAGTGTGTCCAAAATGTGTGCGAGAGAGAAAGGTATATGTTCCCTTTTGTTCTCTATGCGCATGCATCGAAAGTGACAGTTGTCAAGTCAGAACTGTCTAGATATAATACGTGACAGTTGTTAAATATGACATTATATTGATGTAGAATAATGTAGATATGTATAAATATAAATAAACTATATATAAATATAACTAAAAACGTGGGTTCTGTCCACTCCAAATATCAACTGTGTTATCAACATGAGTATATGTTTTCACTGAACGGTTACTGTTTTACCGACAGACGAGCTTTGTACCAAGTAAAGAAATATAGTTTCTTTACACATTTAATATTTATTATATCTTAATAGAATATTAATATTTATTATACCTAGACAGCTGTCCCTTTCGACGCATGCGCATAGAGCACAAATACGAACGTATACTTTTCTCTCTCGCACATATTTTGGACACACTTTTAATCTATAGGAAGCATAGGCTATTCACACTCCATATATATATGCTCAAAGGTAGAAACATGTAAAAGCGCCATCTATTTGTGGAAACCAGAATTGTCTTCCTTCCAACCTTATAAAAACTTGTCAATAATTAACCCAGTGCCTTTAACAGCTGGTAAATGTAATTAATAAATGACTACATTTAAATTTTGAAGCGTCTACATAATAATTTAAAAAACTCAACTATGATTTTGTACTTTTTGTATAAGAACCGAAAATTAAGATTTTCTTTGTACTGAACTATCACAATTGATGCCACAAATTCTGCTTTACTTATCATATTTTTAAATATTTCTGTGTTTAAAGGAAAACTGTCATAACTACGAGTATAAAATAAGATAAAGAAGTTGCAACATTTTTCCTATCAAACACATAATAAACAAAATAAAAAATACACAAACCGCTAAACACAAAACGTATTATTTAACGTAACATTTTATACCTAACGTAACATTTTCATATATTAGTTTAACAATATGTTGCATTTTGTAATCTTACTATGTCGAAAGATAACTTTTGCCATGTAACTTTACATTACATTAATATAAAAGAAATTATACAAAAAATAATATATGTTACGTTAAATAAAACTTAAGGATATGTATTTGTTTTTAACGGGAATAATATCTGGAGACAGAATTTAAATAATTTTCACTTTCCAACTTTTGCAATATTTGTTCTTTCGTCACTCTGTTATCTCTTTAAACCTGACTTTTCAATAAATTTAAAAAATAATTGAACAATTAATCAATAGAGCGTTGTAGCTTCATGAGGCTTTTATCAAATTTGAATTCAGGGGACCTTCAATTCATATTTTGATATTTTTACACCAGTAATGAGTTTAAAGAGAATGACCACCACAGGGCTTTAAAAAATGGTTTCACACCAGAGAGACAGTTTTAAAAACAGTTTTGTTGTCAAAAAACAAAACAAAAACATGTGTGGTTTTATTTCAAAGCAGTTCTGTTTTTCGAAATCAGACTGTTCACACTGAACAGACTGGTTTTGTTTTTGTGATTTTCTGTGTGTCACATAAAAATTATACACATGATAAACAACAACTGACAAGCGCAAATGTTCACAAAAAACAAAACTGCGTGTTCAAACAAAGCAGACTAAAAACAACAACAAACGTGTTTTCCTTTGGTCTTTCCGACTAAAGATGGGAATGTGTTTTCTTTACTAAAACAGCAACAAAAAACAAAAATGTTTTAAGAACTGTCTCTTGTTTTTGTTCAGAAAAACATGTTTTTGTTCGTGTTTTATTGAACTGTCTCTCTGGTGTGAAACCAGCATAAAGCAACGGTGTTGTGTTTACAGCAGAGTTACAAAAGAAACACACTACATAACTTTTCCACAATTTCTCAAAGTGTTCACAGGATGACTTCAACTTTAACGCGTAAACAATGTTTATTAATATCTATACATAATATAATTTATTTTTAATTTTTAAGTTTTCTTTTCAAATTTTTTAGTATGTGTAAATTTAATTATGTTATTTAATTTTAAAATAAATGAAATAATTATAATAATAATTTATTTATTTTCTAAATTTATAATCTCCTGTAGAAATATTAACTAATCTACCAAACGATGCTACGAACACCTTCCAACGTTGGACGCATCCCGTTCCTGATCTTTTGACCCGCGTCAAAAGGGATTTTCTACCCCTACCACACACTTGATTCACATATCATGCACTGCTGCACGAATCGTCCAACAAAGGAAGGTTTTATATTTGAAACACAGAACTCTTATCCATATAAAAAATAGCTGATTAATCCCTTAACAGCGCGACACGTTACGTCATAAATATGGCCGACATCTCTAGCGTTAAAACTAAAATTCCTATATTTAATTGCTATATCTCCGTCAATATTTAGATATTTAATAAAATAAAAACGCCAATATACATTTATTAACATCAATTTCAGTCAACAATTAAAAAATCGGCCCTTAAAATATGAATGACAAGTTGCTCAATCCATCTCTGTAACATTCTAACCTTTGTCTCCTAGTTATTCGATAATTTCTAAGATTTTTATTTTTGGTGCGACACAATGCCACCACGTTAAGGATAGAGGGAGTTGCATCACGCAACATTAAATTTGTAAACGGAAATGAAGCGATATAGGCGCCATACAGCGGCATTTCTTTGTATCACTTAATTTATATATAAAAACCAAACCTTCTAACCAAAAGTTGGATTATTAATTAAAAAAAAGTTTTTAATCTTTTATTTATTTATTTAATTTATGTAACGTCATGTTTGGCAGATAATACCGTTGTCTGATAAGTTTTAGTATTATGAGTCATAATTTGATAATAACCAAACTCAGTAAATATAACGGTGATCCAGGTATCGAACCCGAGGACACAGCGTAACTGGTGTAAAGCGCATATGCTCTAGACCATTGTACCATTATAATACACTTGTGTCCTTTGTCTTAATTTCTATAAAAGTATATTATATATTGATAAAAAGGGCTACTAGAACCTCAAATGTTCAATTATTTTTTAATAACTCCTTATATGTTAAGAGATATTAACAATTAAAAAAGTCATTTTGTCTCTTTAATTATTAAAGGGTTTCAACGTTGTACACATTCCAAGTGCCTGTGACATCACTATCCTTGTGTAAGGTTACCAACCTTACAGATCATAAATCTCTGCTATATGTATTTATATATCAAAATATCAAATATTATTTACAGCTATTTCAAGGAATAATAAAATTTCAATATTATGTCTGCCTTAGCAGGGTTAAATAAAATAAAAACTCATTATTCTTTGATTTGACTTGATTATTTGACTACCAACAGATACAGAACATTACCACAGCACTAACCTACTCAACAAATAACTGATGTTAAAATGCATTTCACGTCATAAAAATATGTCCGACCATTTCTAGCGCTAAAACTACAGTTCAAACTTTTAATTGCTATATCTATTTAAATCAACAATTGAAAAATCGACCCCTATAAAATGAGGACACAAGCCCATTTGTGCGTACATCATTGTTCCTAAACTGGCACGTAGCTAGACTTTGAGGTAAAGGCATAGAAAATTACTTATTTGACTTATACGAAATTAAGCTAGAACTGGCTTAGTTACTCTACTCTCGGTACTGTCGGGTGATTTCGCACTGGTTTAACTACTAAACTGACAAGACTAAAGCCAAGGTTTCTAAGTATGCAGAATATGTAGATTTACGTAGAAATTCAGCTAAAAATAAGGTAAATTAGTATAAATGCTTCTCACTATTTTCAGAGTGCATAAATCGCGCCCGGATCTCTAACAGAGGAAGTTCGCCCCTGCGTGTTACCCTAACAGGTAGTCAGAATCTAGTACAGATTCATCTGTTATTATTTTAACCGTTTTTCAATGAACAGAGACATTTCTCAGAACTTAATAGGCAGATACTCGTCTTATTTTTTTCTTACGTTACTGCATGCATATCTACAAGTATGTACATATTTTTTGTGCTTACTTCTACGGCAAGTTTGTTATCGTCATCCACGTTCTTCGCACGCAACTTGTAAATTGTATATTGTAGAAAAAAAGTAATATTTAAAAATGTGTTACTTGCTACAGAGTGTTTCGAAATACGCGTTGTTACTCTATAACAAGTGAGAAAAAGATATAATCCAAATCACGGTAGTTCGGCGGTAACTTATGCTTAAAAAAGGTTATAAGAGCGGTATAAATCTACAATACGATAATGAATTTTATCTTATTCGTTTCTATACACATTATAGAAAAATAAGAGAATCAGTGCAGTTTATACCCCACAACTTCTTTTAAGTATGAGTTGCCGCCGAACTCTCGTAATTTGAACTATAATAAGCGAAAAGAATATTGGGCAGTCATTAAAAGGAGGCAATGAAGGGAAGAGGTGGATGGCGGAGATACAGAAAACAAACGAGGAAAGAGAAGGAATGGCAGAGTAGAAACAAGAGGGAGAGTAGCAGGAGGAGCGAAGCAGTTTTGTTTTTATTTTTATATGGATATTTTTTTTCTTTTGGAAGGTGTGAGAATGTTTAGATACACAGGCGGCCTTAGGGGGTAAGCAGGGCAACCACCCGGGGCTCCGTATTCTCGTGCAACAGCCCAAGTACTAAAATTCATTACTATATATACATTTGAATCTCGCGCTTTAGAAATCCCAATAGAATCACTGCGTATATCTTTTAAAACACTCATGTACCTTACTTTATCATCATTAATATTTGTCGCCTTTGTGCTTGTTAACTTTAATAAATCTTCTAATTTGAAATTTATTTATATTTATAACTTTTGCATTTCTTGTCAATCATCATCAAAAATACTTACTTTCAATTTACATAAATTACACAAAGAACAAGTGCCTCGCCAAGATCTGCCACCCCGGGGCTTGGCAAATTTCTACCGCCCGTGGCCTCGCAATGGCTAAGGCCGCCACTGTTTAGATATAATAAGGATCAAAATTGAATTAAGCACAATGATATGTAAATAAATGAGTTAAGGCACAAGAATGTAGTGTCAAATGGCAAAAACATTAAAAAATAAAATAATAATAATACAGCGTTGTTATTCACGTATGTGTTAGCGAAGAATGCAACTCGGGAATTTGTTAGGTCTAACGAAATTGTAGACTCCATCTAGTCTATACACCACCGACCTGACCCTAAACCCAGGACAGTTTTAGGTTAAGATTTCTTCCGAGGAAACTCGAGAACTATCGAACGATGGTTACTAGTATGGTCTTCTTCAGTTCTAGTATGATCGAATAAGGTCAAATTGCTAATATTGGATAAATGTGCACTGGGAACTCATAATTTGTCTAAGGTGTTTTTATTCTCTTGCTCCTCTACCCTCTTTTCCTTGACAAACTAAACATTCTCTATTACTACTCTGCTATGAATCTCCTTCCTTCCTGTTTTCATCTCAGCAGTTATTTCAGGTAAGCAGTAAATGCATAATCTGTTCTTAGCTTGTTCATTTCGAATCACCCTGTTGCTGTCTTTGCCCATAGGACATCTATTTATATTTGTTCAGAAGAACACATCATGTTTATTAGTGTTTTTTTAATCACATAAAATTGTTTTCTAAGTAATTCAGTGACCAAGTTTCATCGTGAGACGGACAATGAGATACTAGTACCACTACATTGAAAATAACCTTACCGAACCGAACCTGTCAGAAAGGTTTACACACTTCATATGCATGATCCCCAATGAGTGGCAGATCTTGTTAGGTCCTCCGCACACGAGGCAACTGGTTGCAAACCTTAGCCCTGAATCTACCCGAAGCGAATGTGATTACAACTGTTGTTAGTGAGAGATCGAGATATGAAATATGAGATAAAACACGAG
Organism: Panorpa germanica; assembly: GCA_963678705.1. NCBI lineage: Eukaryota > Metazoa > Arthropoda > Insecta > Mecoptera > Panorpidae > Panorpa > Panorpa germanica. The sequence continues at coordinate 3,870,442 of OY783223.1, read as the reverse complement.
AAAGGCATACGAGTCGGTTGATTGCAAACTAAACGCGAAACGAAATTTTCAACGAAAACTAGCGCGAGCCATGTCGAGTCGTGTATCCTGACTCTATAGAATTTTTAACAATAGCAAAACAGGGGATTCTTGTATGTCATCATGAAACCAACAGTGCCCTGCGACCAAGAAATCTAGTCGCTGAATATACGTTCAAAACCAATTTAAAATCAGTTTAGCTACGTTCGTGCCGTGTGTTTTATCTCACTCGTAAACACGTTCGTTCTTTTACTAACAACACAGTTGTAATGACATTCGGTTCGGGCAGATTCGGGGCTAAGGTTTGCAACCAGTCGCGTCGTGTGTTGAGCGCCTTATAATGTATTTAAGGGGAGACGGTGGTCTAGAATTTAAAAAAAATCTATTTTTGTTTTTTTTTTGATATTTCGAAAGTATAGTCTTTTAAGAGCATACTGTTAAACTTTTGTAAGGATATTGCCAATAGTTTTAGCATTTATCAATAGCCAGCATATTTAAAACATTAATCTCATTTATTTCAAAACTACTTTTTTCGGAATGGTGTTGTAGAAAATAAAACTATTTAACCGAATCGTCTGAAATTTTAATATGTTATTCACAACATCAATAGCTATCGTTGGAACTAGAATCATTTTTTTATTTCAATAATTTCGTATTTTTTTCCTTAAATAACTGGTAAAAAAAAACCCGGTTTTTAGAATTTTAATTTCAAAAGAGCGCCGTTTTGTCAATTTTCATTTTTATTTTTTTTCTCTAGTTCCAACCATAACTGTACTCATACTAATTAATAATTTTCTTGGTTTTTATTTATCAGATAAATAGAAGAGCCAAAATCGGCAACACCGTCCAGGTCCGATTTTTTGACAGGGTCTACTTCAGCGGCATTTTTAACATATTTAATAACATTTATTAATTTCAAAAAAGATTTTTTTGTATGTAGAATAAGTGTAATAATAACACTAAAAAATTAAAATATCGTTTTTCATTACTTTAATTATAAAGAAACAATCCTCAAAATACCTTAAATTTTCGAGCTCTAGACCACCGTCCCCCCTTAAATAAATGTGACTATGTTTAGCGGGTATATTAAGAGTACTTCCTAAATTATTTCCAGTGAAATTTCAATTAGTTATTCCTCTCTTTACTTATCCTAACACCCTATATTAGATATGAAAATATAAACAGGATTTATCACGCGTTGTTTCTCAGCCGGGTGAAAGGTCAGGGTGGGTCAGGGTATCTCCAGTAGACGGTACTCAATGTCTCGTCTGATAGTACGATAAGAGTTAACAGAGGTTAAACTACAAAGGTTTGTTCATGTGTTATCAGCACAAGAGCAAAAGGTTACTTCCAACTGCGCTGTGTCAAAGGTCAGTGAAGTCCCGGTCCTAGTCCGGGAACATAATCAAAATGATGAATAGGATTGGTGCGTATGACCTGAGTAATATATGATACGGGCTGGAAATGTAGACGTTATGAACTCTTTGTTTGGACCTGTTGCAATCAGATCAAAAATTGCGCCTTCAATGGGCTTGTGTCCTCATTTTTTAGTGGTCGATTTTTCAATTTTTGATTGAAATTGATGTTAATAAATGTGTATTGGCGTGTCTATTTTATTAAATACCTTAATATTGACGGAGATATAGCAATTCAAAATTTGAATTGAAGTTTTAGCCGTAGAAATGGTCGGCCATATTTTTATGACGTGATATGCATTTTAACGTCAGTTATTTGTTGAGTAGGTCACTGCTGTGGTAATGTTCTGTAGCTGTTGGTAGTCAAATAATCAAGTCAAGTCAAAGAATAATAAGTTTTTATTTTATTTAACCCTGCTAAGGCAGACATAATATTGAAATTTGAGTGTTCCTTGAAATAGCTGTAAATAATATTTGATAATTTGATATATAAATACATATAGCAGAGATTTATGAGCTGTAAGGTTGGTAACCTTACACAAGGAATGTGATGTCAAATGCACTTGGAATGTGTACAACGTTGAATCCCTTTAATAATTAAAGAGACAAAATGACTTTTTTAATTGTTAATATCTCTTAACATATAAGGAGTTATTAAAAAATAATTGAACATTTCAGGAACATGCATGCTCTATGTGTTCATAATCCTTTCAGGTTTGGAAAAATTGTTGTTTCGCTGTTAAAGGGCTATTACATCGGTAACAAATCAACAAATTTCGTTCCGTTTATGAAAAATAGAAGTGAAACTGGCTACGAGACATTCTACACAACCGCTAGGAGAGCGTGAGCTCGTATGATCACTGACTTCATTCTAAACTGGTCCATATCCAGCGTGCGTGTCGATGAGGAGTGGTTACGTAATACTAGGGGGAAAAGGGCGTGCTTTATTGAAAGGGGTGTGGCCTATAACTCTAAGTCATCTCTATAACGTGTATTACTAAATTTAATATAATTAGGTAAAGGTAAATTCAAAATATCTAATTTATTTTGTTGTCGTGTGAGATGTGTCGTAGGGGGAAAGAGGGGACACCATTTGGGATGACCAAATAAAAAAAGGAAGAGAAATTTCAGTGTGTGTCTAGACTTAGAAAAGAATCTGTATTTTGTTTTCGACCGCAGCACGAATTCCACTGCTTAATTTGAATATATATTCACTTTTTTAACCCTCCCTCACTTTTCCCGATTTTTCTTTAACATTATAATCCCCCTTCTCAATTCTCTGTACCGTATTTTGTTTGCTTATGACATGCCTAGAATTAAAATTACTTACCTTAAACTTGGTGCAACTGTAGACCTCGTAATGTGAACCTAAAACAAATTAAGGAAAAGTTATTGCTGAATCAACGCCTGATTTACGGGCAACCAATATAACTTTACTATTTAAAAAAGGTTAATGCTCTCAGGGGGAAATTGCCTACTTGCAATCTCCAATTTTTTCAGTAGGGTATAATCACATTAACACACTTTATCATAAGAGGATATTTCAACCTTATGTTTATAAATACACCACTGTATCGAAGAAGTATGCATATCATATGTCCGTATTCATAATATGGTTCTACTCAGAGTCGTATATATCCGATTTTGCTTGGAAACATGCAATTGCATACATAACGTTCACGGTCAACTTTGTGGTTGCTATTGGTCTGGTTGAAAACGATATATAATGCACTTTTTATTATCTGAGATACAATGTGGTATTGATAAACATTAAAGTAGGAACTTTATTTTATGATAAAGTGTGCTAATGCGTAACAACCAACCATACTGAAGAAGCTGGTGTCGATTCCAGTATGAGAGTCTAAAGAAGAAATTTGTAGTACATTTTTACATATATATAAAAAACCGAACGTGATTGACCGTCTCGTTATTTAAATTAGACAATGTGAAGTTCAATATTTTATTAATAGATTAATGCATTTGTATTTACGTATATTATATATTTGTATAAAGTTTTTAAACAGTTTTGTATATATAACGAATATGCTTGTACAGACTTAGACAAAAAAATTTGCCTACTTGCAACGCAACTTTAGAATCATATTGTAAGACGACACCATCCTTAAAACTATTTCTACAGCTACCTTAATTATTAAATAAGGTCAAAGCTGTGCCTAATTATTGGCAACCCATCTAACTTCAATACTCAGGTAAGAACTGTCACTTATATATAAATATATACACATTACTAAATTCTATTACTCACCTAATTGTTGAAATCCTATTCCGTCACTTGAAATCATATCTGCACATAACTTGCACACAAAAACATAACCAAACTTATTAAAATATTTAAATTACACTACACTTTTTTATATTTTCATTCCCATCACTTTCTTTTAAAACCTGTGACATAATTTGGTTGCAGATTGTGTAGCTAAGAAAACAGATCATTTATTTTAATTAATGCAATGAATTTACTTAATTAATTAAATTTTAAATAGGAAACAAATACTTCTTTCGAAATTATTTGAGAACTAAACCATTTCATATAGAAATCTATTAACAAACAAAATAATTCAGAAATGTTTTCCTAAATCACCTTCTTCAAACCACGGAGCACAATAACTGAGTAATATATAATAGCATAAATTAAAAATTATTTGCAATGTGTCATAACCTATATTTAAGATTTGTAAATATAATAACCTAGAATCAAACCAAAACTAGTTAGAACTACCTGAAATCTGCAACCATCATATCAAACTAAAACTTTACTGTTTTTATAATTAGTACACCGATAATTAAAAGCTAATTTATCACACAAATTACTGATTTTCACTTAATTAATATCAATCTCTTGGCACACATACAATTTGTTACTATGACAAGTCACTAATAATTAGTTTAAATGTAATATAGAAAATGTGTTAAACCAGTCGTTACCAAAAAACATACTTAAAATATAATAAAGAATTTTTTTAGAAAAGTACAAAGGAATACTAATGAGAAACGTATTACTACCGTAATAATACATAACCTAATTAATTCCAAAAGAAATTTCTTTCAAAAGTTTTTTAAATGTTAGATTGTCTTTATTAATAATTAAAAATTTAGTAAAATATAACTTACATATATTTAGAAGTAGTATAAGATTATAATAACACGAATTGTTTTAATTTCAAAATATAATAGTTTTAAAAATACATTTTACACATGTTCAATAGAACTTACCGCCATTTTGATTTTGTTTGAAAAAGTTAATTCCCATAATGCTCAGTATTGGCTACCATAAATCCACTGTTTGTAAAATACTTTTTTCTATTTTATTTTTTATTTTAAAACTTTTAAAAATGTATTTACGTATTGTTCACTTGGACTCGTATAATTTACAGTTAAAGAGCCAAACACATGTAACATTTCTGGCAGATAACTCTACACCAGGAGTCGGTCAACTTTCTTATGTACCCCAAGTTTAGGTGTACCCATAGATGACAAAAATCGAACTGCCAACGAGAACAATTCCTACAAAAAACAACCAGCAGAAAAACTGCATATACGACAAACTATATGCACATAGACCAAGTGCAAACACATAAAACTGCCTACTCTAAAAACGAAAAATCCCATAGAAAGACAATGTGCAAATCGGAAAAACTGCGTACGTGGGTAACATTAGAAAGCAAATAAATTACTTTTTATTTCTTTATTCCACTAGTCCATTACAATGGCATATTGTTTAAAATACAGCTCCGGGGAGGAAGGGCCGCTCATCGAATAGAGAACATAAAACTTGATTACATGCATGTTACATGCATATATCCTAAAACCGTATAAATTCAGAAATATCACAGAATCTAACCAAATTCATAAATTTGGAATGTATGTGATCTTTTTCTACGGAGAATACAGTTATAAATATAAAAAGTATATACACGATAAATAAACTTACAAAACAAATCACAAAAATGACAGTCACGCTTTTTCTTCTTACCCTATTTGAAGCAATTTACGAATTTTACGTTAAGGAACCTGTGTTGCATAAATTTTACATAAATGCTACATTTCTGTTTAATGGAATGGTGTAAATCATAGATGACACAAGATATTTGCTTAATTTTTTTATTTTCCATTCTTACAAGAAATCTATACAAATAATTTGAAACTATAATAGATAAAGTAAACAAGATTTTGAAAATCAGTTACTTTTTTTTGTAAATTTGATTTAAATATTATATTAACTACATTATTTTTATAATAGTGCCAAAAATTCTTTAAATATTTGATTATATTCGGTATTATGTAGAAAAAATATACATACTGTTAAAATTAATAATTTATTAGTTTTATTTTCTTGTTATTTGTATAATACTTTTCAGAATTTTAAATTAGATTTGTATTAATTGTATACAATATATAACAATTACTTAACATTGTGAAACAGAACCTTTTTAGAAAAAAGATAAAACTACAACAAAATGTTAATATTTCAATAATAATTTTCATTTAAAAAACATAATTACTACTTTACAAAATCACAAATATTTTGTAATATGAAATTAACAAGTTATAACAAAAATAAACCATATTTAAAAAAAATATTTTAAGAATTAAATTATGCAGTAAAAGGAGCCAATAGTAGCCTTAATTATATAACATTAAACAATATTCATTAGCATTAAAATTATTCTAAAGATCAGTCATTTTTAAGACTTTATTAAATTAATAAGTTTTTAGTGAAAAACTTTCTGTAAATGGAATACTCAATGAAATAGTTTTAAAATAATATAATAAATTATAAATATATAAAGAATAGGGCTGCTTATTTTGCTATCTACAAACGTTTAATTGATATCAACTTCACAAAACTTGACACTCTAAATTCTATCGTAGATTTTATCTAAATTTAGGCAGTTATATTTACATATACATATTATACATCATTTTATTATAGGCAGTGATAATAAAGTGGCAGCATTCTTTAATTCTTAATTTTATTCATTAAAATATAATACTATTAATTTATTGGAAATAATATATTTATATAATTTTTAATTTAATACAAACTTAATAATATTAAGTAGAATATTGTAAAACACCTTTTTTCTGTTAACTATTTGTATTAGCATGAATACATTAAGCAAAAACTTATATAAAAATGTTCCAACATTTCTAAGTTACTATTTTCTGTTGACATAATTACAAATAAAAGAATATTTTACAATATTCATTACGAAATGAATGCAAAACACTTTTAGAGTTCAAAAATCTCTACAAAATTAAAACAAAAATATTTACTTATCAATTAAATTTTAATATTTGACTTAATATTTTTAGACGATCAAAAATAATTCGATTTGTACAATAAAATACCACAAGGAACATACAATATTTCAGTCAATCCATTAAAATGAATTTTTGGATTGGATTTTCAGACATTTATATATTGGCTTTAATTAATTACTGGTTTTTCTTTCACTACGGTAACTATTTTGAACAGTTGAAAATAATTTGTTTTATAAAAGTACGAAAACTATATGCATTATTTTAATGGAGTATTTAAATATATATAAATTGCATTTTTCATTAATGTGGTTGGTTATTATATTATTAAATATATTGTCATTTAAAAACATATTTTAATCACATTAATATTTAAGAATAATGGTGCTCTTTGTCAAGAGTATAAAAATTGTTTTTATACGCAGCATTTTAAAAGTATATAAAAATATTGCTTATTAAAATGCATTAGTCTTGTCTATTGTTGCTACGGATTGCCATTATTGTTTAAATATACAAACATTCTAAATGTACACTAATTGTTACGTTCAAACAGAATATATTTAATGAATTACAAACAAAAATAACGAAGTTTTTACGATACACACTATAATGTCTTCCATATTTGAGAAGTAACAATTCACTTTTTAAAACGTAAGTATAGATTATGGAAAAATGTCTATCGTAATATATACATATGTATAAGAATAAAAAAACTTTAAATTTTACTATTTACTGAATTTTAATAATGGCAAATCCTATTTTTTGGCAAAAAAAAAAAGAGATAGCTGTGCACAGTATGTTAAAATCTGTTATTAATATATTCGATTCCAATACTTCTAATAAAAACCTATTATTTGAACTTTCTATATTAAACCTGTATATGAGAAAAATATATAACGTATACATACTTATAATACACAGATTTTGTAAATTTATAATTACTGTATAAATTGAAAACAACGCTTTAAAGAAATAATATTGTTTTTCTTACAAGACAATAAAAAATTATTTTCTATCAAATTATATTTGTAACCATATTAAATGAAAATTAGAAAAGCACTAAGAAGGGCTATCCCATTCAATCAAGTATTGTACTTTTCCATTTGGACCAATTCTTTTACCTTGAACCGTAAATTTTTCCCCATTTAATATTCTATTAGTAGCCCCAAAATACAAGTTAACCGATGATTTTAAATCAGTCATACAAACATCTGGTTCCTTTTGCTTATTAGGACTAGGAGGTATTACTGTTGCAGCTTCTGTGTTTGTGTTGCTTCTCCTCACTGTGTCAGAGTATCTGACGTCTTGACGTTGACGCAGTCGACGGCCATTTAAAGCGTAGTCAACACAATTTGATATCTGAGCTGTGGCTGCCACAGCATGCGTTTGCGAATTATTTAAACTAGAACGCAAAGATCGTTGCGTCCATTCCTTTCCGTCGGTTCTGACTGGCAGGTAAGTTGCGGATTTACTTGCTGTTGCTCCGACAAGTGTTGGGGACTAAAAGAAGAAGAATTCATTTGTATTCAAAAGTTAAAGACAATATCTGAAATCAACATAAGAACCAACAGTTAAGTTTGAGTGTAAGGAAAAAGTAGTGAGCGAAATGAATATTGGCCAGCTATTAAAGGGAGGCAGTGAACGAAAGAGGTGGATGGCGGAAATAGAAAAAAGGAAAGAAAAAACAGGACAATAAATAAGCTCGTAGCTGGGTTGCATAAGGAACATGAAGAGAGAGGAAGTACTAAAAGAGGCAGTGAAGGGAAGCAGGAGAAAGAAAGAAGTAGCGAGGAAACAGTTAAATAGAAAAATAGACGATTTGCGGAAAGGAGATAAGGACAAGAGATGGATGACGGAGATAGAGACAATAATAAAATAGTAAAGGAAGAGAGTCAAGAAGAAATAGTAAAGTGAGAGAGTCAAGAGGAAATAGTAAAGATAGTGTTTATGCCTGTAATAGACATAAGTGGAGAAGTGAAAACGAAGGCAAGAGACAAGGAAGGCAAGAGGTGATAGATGAAGATACAGGCAAGAAGGAAGGAAAAGCAGGAAACGGTGTGAATAAAGGAGGAGTAGGGGACATGAAGAGAGAGGATCAAGAAAAGAAGAAACAGAAAGTACTATTCGAAGTAGTAATAGTCTAGAATAGTTTAAGTTTAGTTTTAACTTTGAATTTATATGAAATGCATTAAGAAATATAATAATGTAGATTGTAAAGCCGAAAGGCACACAATTAATTAATATAATAATAATAATAAGAACCAACAAACCTGACTCAAGCCTTCCTTGGAGTTCCTGGTTCTTCTAAGTCGGCGCCTTTTAACTTCCCCGTTTGGTCCAACCGTAATATCCTTTTCGCTGAGCTGCCTCTTCAATGTTCGCACTAAAGGACCACGATTTGACGTGTCATTATTCATTTTATTATTATTTGCTGGTGTTGTTTCTTGTTTTTTCTGTTTTCCTTTCGGAGTAATTTTTGTTTTATTCTTGCCGCCTTTAGTAGCCTTTGGTAAATTATGAAAAGGATTATTTTTTCCTTGAAAATCTTTAGGTGGAGGAATTATTAAATCTAGTGTGCCCCTACTTGAAGTTTCATCAGATGAATCACAAGCATCATTTTTAAATTCGGATTTAAGGTTATCAAACACTGTTTTAATATTTTGTACATCCGAATCTTTAGTTTCACAGCCATGTCCTTCAAATTTTAATCTAAAATCATTTACTTTTGATGAATTTAATGATGACTTTTCCATGTTATAATCATTGGTATCATTGGAACTTGACCCGATTAAAGAATTCGTTGGAGGAGTTGGTGGATCTGATACAGAAGTAGGTGGTGTCAATGGAGCTTCGTCCTTTATATGTTTCTCGGAATCTCTAACAGTATCTTTAGTTAAATCTGTAGTACACTTATACTCGTCTTCGTCATCATCCAGATCTATTATAATGGGTTCATTACTTTGTAATAGTTGTTGTTTAACCTTCTCATTAGCACTATTGTTTAATAACATTTTTCTTTTAGCTGAACTCATTTTTGGAAACGGTACACTTTTCTTGACAAAACCACCACCATTATAATCCATTTCGTATAATTTTAATTCCTTTTTATGTACACCATCTACATAACTTTCTTCTACTTCTTTTTTAATATCTTTGTCTAGCTCATCTGCTGAATCAATTGCGGAACATATAGACTCGTTCTCGGAGTTGCTCTCTTGATTATAAGCCTTGCCCATCATTAATTCTAGCATTGTTTCAGGAAGAATTATCGTGGAACTGGAATGTGAATAAGAACCTTTAGGTTTTACTTGTTGGGTTTTATTGTTTTGAGATGTAAGGGCACTTTTACTAAATCCTTGTGCCTTTATATTTTGCTTATTTCGTTGAACACTGCAAATAAACGATTTACGTTACATAATATATATTAAATATATGCAACGAAATATTTTACTACACATATTTCTAAATGCTTTATGAAAATTTCAAATTATAATTTCAGTTCTACCCGACAAGTTGTCAAAAAATTTATCTGAGAAAAAGATTAAAATGTTTTGACGATTAGGCCAACAGAAATTGTCTATACAAACTAAACTCCACACCTAATTTACATAGCTTGCATCTAGTTAAACCCAAACATTTATGTTTGATTTTTTAAATTCTTAGCAATTTTCTTCGTTCAACATGTATTTACCGTTATTATATTTGTAAATATATATATATATTATAAGTGTGTCTTGAACACTTGTTGAAATTATACTTACCAATTAGATGGTGAAACAAATTGCAGTCTTTTATTTTCCCTATAAAGTTCCCTAAGTGCTTCTTCCGTAACAACGCCTAAAGTCATTGGAACAGAGACACATATTGCAGGTGGAGGAAGTCTAGAACGTAAACCCCACATTGATACACGTTTCTTGATTTCCCTTCCACATTTAAATCTATCTTGATGTTTTGTAAGAACTTGTAAAATTTCGACACGTCTTTCAGATAGGCTCAAATTTTGTATACTTAATGGCAGTTGTAGAGCATTCCAATTATCATTGATGTAAGGTATTATCACAGCATCCAGATCATAATACTTTTTAGAATTAAATGTTGTTAAGTTAAATAATAGTAGGTGAACAAGATCTACCCATTTAAGTTCTAATCGACGAATGAATTCCGATCCGTAATTACATAATGAACAAACAAATACATAAAATCTGAAACAAGAATGTCAAGTTATTAGATTATCCATTAGGTTTTCTGATTTTGTGTAAATGGGCTTGTGTCCTATGTCTTAATTTCTATAAAAGTGTACTATATATTGATAAAGTGGGTTACTAGAACCTCAAATGTAAATACCAACCTTGCAGTTCATAAATCTCTGCTATATGTATTTATATATCAAAATATCAAATATTATTTACAGCTATTTCAAGGAACAATAAAATTTCAATACTATGTCTGCCTTAACAGGGTTAAATAAAATAAAAACTTATTATTCTTTGACTTGACTTGATTATTTGACTACCAACAGCTACTCAATATTTAGATATTTAATAAAATAGACACGTCAATACACATTTATTAACATCAATTTCAATCAACAATTGAAAAATCGACCACTAAAAAATGAGGCACAAGCCCATTCTAAGTAAGTGTTAACATTTACCTATCTCCACAGTACAAAGGATATTGAAGGCATTTAATGCATTTATCGTGAAACCACTGTTTACACCGAGCACATTGCAGCATTTGGGTATACCATTTCCCAGTCTTTCCGCAGTAACAATAGATTTGCTCAATATTTACACGATGATATGTATCCCAATTTAAGCCATTCATCTAAAAATTCAAATAATCATTATAAATCTATAAATTAAATTAGAGGTTTGTAATAATATTAAAGACAAAATATATAACACACATTATAAGGCAATTTGCTCCTATCTTCACTAATAATACCATTTATTGTTCCAACTGTGGAGCAAATTTTACGAACTGCATCTTTTCTTATTAATTTATTTTCACTTTTCTGCCTATAATGTATTTGTTCCACACATCTATAAGAAATAACATTATGAATATATGATGATGTTTACTTGAGCAATGATTTGTAAACTTTTGTAAATTTAGTACCGTTTACAATGCCAAGAACTATCCACATTTTTGTCGTTAACTTTTGGACTATGACATAATTGATGATATCCTCTACCGCATTTATCACATGAGACAATTTTATCACCTTCCTTATGGCCAGAAGTTTTACAAATAACGCAAAGAGGACTGTTATCTGATTCAGCGGTGCTAAGACGAGTTAATTCTTTAAGATTCGACCACCTTTCCGTATTATCACCGAATTTAATCAAACATTGATCTCGAGGTAAGTCTACTGCAACCACAGTGCCTTAAATTGAAATAAAAGTTTATTTAGAAACTGTTCTACCTTTTAACTTATGTATTTAATCACCTGTGTTGTATGCAGCATATAAAACAAACCATTTATAATCTAGCTAACGTTTTGGTTAAGTGGCTCTTACCTAAGTAATATCTGCCGTCTTTGTGTTGGACCAAGACATCCTCCCCATTGCTAAACGATACAGGTGGCTCTTTAACCAATTGTGTTGTCGAATCCGGTACTGCCAAACAGTCTTGCTCTTGGCGTCCGGAGATATTGCCACCACCCAGTGATGTATTTTCAGTTACATCACTGTTACTGTCCAAATAATGATTGTTTATACTTATATTAATTGTTGAATTAGATTGATTTACAGGTTCTGGATTATTTACACTATTTGTAATTCTTATAGAGTTCTTATTTGTTGTTACATTATTTTGTGAATAACTATTAGTAATTAAAATTGTATTAGAATTGTAGTTGTTTATTCCAATATTTGTCGGTGGTTTTATTTTAATATTCGATAAATCTTCAGATCTTCTTCTTAATGATTGATGAGATTGTATAGTTCTATTAAAACCGGCGTCACCATTTGTCACTTTTACATCAAATTTACTGTTCATTTTAGTTAAATCATTTTCTACATTATTATACATGTCTTTTGAACACATTTGGATATTTTGGGGACTATAATGTCCTTGTGTTTTATTTATTTCACTTATTTTATTTAAATTGCTTTGCTTTTGATCGCTATTTGAAATTACATTTTTCAATGTATGTCTCGAAATTGGATTTAGTCCTGGTATATTCATTTTTGTATTTATTGACATTTTTTATTAATTGGTATTTAAGTTATTTTTAATTTATTTATTTTAAATCTAAAATATCGGTTGTGATGTCCTGGTGGGGTTTAGTATATCTTTGGTCTGAAAACAGAAAAATACAATGTTATCTATCTTAAAATTTGTTAATAATTATACTCCTTATCTTAAGAGAACATTTTTAAGAATATAGAGTTATATAGCATACAATTCAATGGTTATACTCGCTGTTAAAAATCAATAAGTACAAGTACAAAATTTCTAAGAGAAATTTTATAAAACATTACCTTAGAACTTACTATTTTTTTTTTTACTTAAATGCGATCGTGTTTTTAAGTAAATAAATAAATTACTTCCAGATTCTTTAATAATTTCAATAAGAAGGTATTCTACTAAAGAAAGAATAATATATTTTAACAACCTTTGGACCAAAATAAAATAATTATTTGTGGTTTAGAAGTAACACTAAAAACAAACTTAGAAAAAGGCTAACAAATTTTTTAATACTGTCTAATCTAGTAGCGTTGAAAAGTTCAAAAATATAAACTAAATCAAAAATATTTTACAGTTGTTAGCACCAAATATAAACAAGTATTTCCTAAAATCGTTTTCAATTTCTTCATAAAAGAATAATTTTTTTAATTAGTGAATTGATATTAAATTGTCACATTCAGACATTCTCAAGTTTATTGAGTTATTTCTTTCCATTTACAAAGTTAAGTACTGCGTTCTATCGACATACATATGTTAAGTTTTCAGTAGCAGTATGTTCGTATTGAAAATGTTGTATATATTGCCGTAGTTCACTTTACTATTAGCGTCTCATTACAAATTCTATTTAGGTAGATTCAAACTAGGTCTAGTACATTTTTTTGAAAAATATAAACCTCTGTACATTTAACGTAAAACCTATATGTAAAGAAAAATATAGATATTTGAAAGCTGTAAGAGTATATATCAAATAAATTTTTCGGATAAGATTCAAGGAAAATTTACATGGAGAAATTTTGGAGAAAACCTTGTCTGCTTCTCCTTACATTTTAGAAAGATAGAAAAAATGTTTGCGTTAAGTTTTTACGTCATTCGTTTCACTGACGATTGTACTTTTCCTATGAAAAAATAATTAGCCCCCTACAATATTTTGTTGCGGAAATGTTTCATTGAAAGAAATTTATTCGGGGTAAATTTCACGGATCTGAACATTTTGGGATGGATTGTATATGAACTGCAAATAAGAATTTAATAGAAAAAATCCATAAACATATTTTACAAAAACCAAATTTATGCTCAATGCCAACATGTGCATCATACAGAAATCACGTATTTTTGTCCAAAATTAGAAGTCTGCATTTGAATAAAGTCAAGATCAGTGACACAGGGCACTGGGGTGGATTTGATGTCAGACAAAACCAGATAAATTTTATTTCTAGTTGATCTAACATTGAAATACATATGTATATATATTATATTATATGTTAAGTTTCCTTAAAACAAAGATATTCTTATGCTAAACTAATAATTATTACAATTAGTAAAATGATAATGAAAATGATTTATACATTTTACATTATATGTATATTATTAATCTTTAATTATAAGACTGTCATTTTATTCTATTTTCTAATAGATTACAGATTTGTATTTTATAGAAAGCATACGTACAATGTCAAAATACAATCATGGACTTAGCAGAAAATTTAAGACAAATATTTCTGTAAAAATAAGTTCTACTCAGAATCAAAATAAAATATCAAGTTCTGATATTAAAATGACAATATTGTGACACATGTTTGGTATTCGAACTAATTACCTATTTATTTAAAAAGAATACTAATGTTTATAGTATTTTATTTATAGCGTTAAATATAAAATAGGGATCACTAATGAAGCAAACGAGGTGTGGTAAAAGACCCTAATAATTATTGAACATAAAGCAAAGTCTGGTTTTTGTATGTTTAGTCTACAGGCCAACATTCCATTGACAATTTGGAAATAATGAATGAATATAGGAAATAAGGAACAACATTTAATATTTTTTATAATGCTACAAAAATATTAGATATATAATTATTTACCACAGAATACAGATGTTACATTACTGCAACGGTTTTATTAAAATTACAGCTTATGGTTAACAATAATAGAAAAACTACGAGTATGTGACATACGTGTACAATTAAAATCATAGAGAAGAACCTCCGGAAGCTTAATTTTTTGACAATCTTATAAAACACTATTCTAATATATTTATTTCTCTTACGTAAAAGAAATAGTTGAGTATTTTCGAAGCTGTAGAATTTATACAACTAAATAACTAATAATATGAATCTAAAATCCCTCCGATAATTTAATTTGTAGTCTTAACATAATTATGTACAAAAATATACTATTATATAATTTGATAGATTTACAGATGGAATATAAATTAAAGTTCTTTTACAATTATACTCAATTAAGTCAATGAACTATCCGAATTATTCAACAGCAACAATCAATCGTAATGTTCGACAATAGGCGCTTATTTTCTAATCAAAATATATGTAAATGTTATCAGAGAGCAGAAGATAATTAATATGACATACACTGTATTGAAACTAATTTTAATATATCAAAAGATAAAGTAAATTAAATCCTATATTAAAATTAATATTAAAATATTACTTGAACAACACAAAGGATAACAATAACGATCGAATTTCAGAAAAAGTGATAGCGGTACAGACATTTGTGAGGTTTCCAATAGTGACAAAAATTTCAAGAAATATATATTGCTTATTATATGAATATATTATATTTAAATTCTTCATAATATGAGCATTCAATTATATTAAAGAATTAATATTATTTATTAGACTTACCTATATATAACGGCATTTAATAGAAAACAAACTTTACATTGCGGCCATTACTCTAACTTTGATTAACTACTGTGCCGCCTTTGGCATTTCGCGCGGTATTTCACAAAACACATTGTAATAAAAACATGATGTATGGAACAACAAATGAAATATTAAACATATTTATTTACACACTCTACATTCTAATGAACATTATAATATCATTGATTTAATTCATAATTGGCACATGCTTTAAAAAAACAGTTTTAATTCACATTACATGTTTCAAATGTAAGACACAGTGGCCATTTTGAAATATTTTCCTACGATTATACTTATTGGTAACAATTTTAAACTCATAAAATGTCATAAAAGTAATAAATAATATTATGTCAACTATATTTACTTTGCAACATCATAGAAAAATATATTCTTTAATAATTCTCAAGAAGAATAACAGATTTTCTTATATATTTTTCTAATATTAGTCTACCAACAAAAGTATTAATTAAATCAAGAGAACTCATAAATTGAAAATTTTGAAAGGTGTAGTCAACAGTCAGTTAATCCAAGTAATTCGTGAATTAAAGCTTTAGAACCTCTTTTTATTTAAGTAACTAATTTAGATTATTAATAATATATTTAATAATGGATTTTAAAGAAGTTGCAAGGTATTTAGTGAATAATTCAGATTATTCGTCAATAAAACTTCAATCCGAGAGTATATTGGAAAGAAAACATGCTGATGATTTTGACGAAAAAATGAGAGAATATAACTATGAACGAGCAGATTTATTGAAAGACCTTAAGCTAATACAAAACAACCCTACAGATTCAACTATTTTGGAAAATGTGTATGGAAAGTACAAAGACATAGGAAATGATTCCTTCGATTTATCAAATGGTAATCTTGAAAGTTTATTAAACCAAAAACCTAACTTTCTTCTTGATGATATGCCTAATACTACCAGTAAAACACAACAAGAAGAATTTGATTTTTGTAATGCACAAATAAAATCATTTTCTGATGAACTTATGTCAATCAAACGCGAAAAAATAGAGCCAACAGAGTTTTGTTTGGATTCTATTATTCAAGAATTTACATCCATGGTTGATCTCCTGCACGTAGAAAGTGACAAGCTTCACGATAACTTTAAATTTGTACAAAATATTGAACTTAAACATGAAGAGGATGTTTCAAATATTGGGGATAGTGTTATCAGTGCCTGCGAAAGTTTAAAGAAAATTAAACAGGTATGTGTGATATATTTCCAACACTTTCTTTTGATATCACTGTATACCCTATAACAATAATGTTATTTTACTTTTAGTTTTGCGCCGATAAGAAGGCCATTATGATTGTCGAAGAGAATTTAAAGAAAAGTTTAAGCAGAGCAGAAGAGTCAAATAATTTGCAGTACAAGACCAAAGTCTTAGATCTAGTTCATAAAATTCTATTGCAACTAGAAGCTGTAACATTCCAATATAAAGTTTAGAACGTAAAATGTGTATCATGACAATAAACAAAAACTATCTAAACTGATCGATCATATGTTCAACCTTGGATCTGATATATTGTTATTCTGAAACTATTGTTAATAAATTATTTAAGAATAAAAATACTATTGTACAAAAATATCTTATAATACATAAAATCTACATAATTAAATCTTCGTAAAGAATACAAAATAATTCGTCTATAATTATAAATAACCCTGTACAAAAAGTACAATACATACTTTAACTTAACTCTTGAGTGAGTCTTTATAACACTCACTTCTAAGTAAATTAAGTTGAACTTGCAATTGCTCATTAGCAAGTCTTAACAAATTATTTTCATCCCTTAATTTATAATTCTGTGATATTAATTCATTCTTTTCATTTACGCATTTGGCACAAACTTCTTTATTAGTTTTTAAAAATTTATTATGTAAACCACTTCTGTTCAAAATTTTATTATTTTTCGTTAATTTTATTGACAATGGATCAATTTTTGAAATAGTATCATTGTTATATTTTATAAAACTTTCACTTTTAGTTCTTTCTATATTTGTAATATAAATATCTGAATTTTCAGAGTTATCTATCGTTAATTCTGTTTCCTGAAAGAAATTATTCAAAGTTTCATTGTTTTCTAATTTCACTTGTGTTATATTATCTGCAACTACAAAATTATTAAAATTTGGTGTAATCACTTCACCATGTAAATAGTCGCCATTTCCATTTTGTAAATCAGTAATTTCTATATTTATATTGTTGCTACCCAGCTCGTTGGGATGCTCTTCATCATATTCTTCGTGTTGCATTTCTGACATTACATATTCGCTGTCATCAGTCTCTTCTATTAAGTCATCTACTTCGTAATATTCATCTTTTAATTCGTTTCCAATAATCATATAACTTTTATCAGAAGATATCTCTTGTTCGTTGGAAGGATCCATAATGTGTTCCTCTTCCTGTTCGTTTGATAAGTGAAACTCCATCATACTATCTAAATGAAAACCATGATCATTTAGAGCTATATCATTTTCTGTAATTAGCTTCCCCGTTTGAAGACGATGACCTTCTGTGAATTCATTATAAAATTCATCGGAACTAGAACTTATATACGATAATACATCACCAGCAACAGCAGTAGCGGTACTTTTAGACTTTTGTTTTACTTTCGATTTATGTGCAGCCTTTTTCCTTTTTGACGATTTCGAAAGTTTTAGATTACTTTCATTCTCCTGCAGAAATCCTGTAATCATTCAAAATGAAAAGCTTTTTTTCAAGAAATCTTTAAAATAGTTTTACTAATAGAAGTAATAATTGAATAAAAAGTGTATTTAAAAAATTAGCAGAACCTTCGTATATTTTCATTGGGGAGAATATGAAATATGAATCTAATTAATAATAAATTACCAGCAATTTGTTTTTTGAGTTCTTCGACTCTTCCTTGCGGAACTGGTATACATAATTTCTTGTCTGCTGCTGAAATATTAAATAAGTCTTTTGAAGTAACTATTTTATTCGACTTAAGGCGTATATACTCTTTTACTACTTTTCTCTCAATGCCTATTCGTAACAATTCTTTAATCTGTAAAATATGAATTACAATATGATATAAAGTGTTGAACAACCAAAAACGGTGCAAAAGAAAGAATATATACCTCTGATTTTAAAACACTAGGGAGTCTTCTATCCTGTGGCAATGATTTATACATTTCTTCGTTAATATAGTGATTATGATTATTATTTACGGAAATAACTTCTAATTGTTGTCCAGATTTCGTAGCACGTAACTGTATATGTGCAGGACAATCTGTTCGCATTGATCTAAAATAAATAAAATTAGAAAAATTCTTCACAGTCATTAATCTTTCTACATTATATAAACTTACTGAGTTTGTCTTTGTCCCAGACCGCGAGAAAGAAACTTTTGACCTCCAAAAACGCAAGCAAATTTCATTGAATAATATTTTAATTGTTCTGCAATTGGTCTAGATGTTTTCATAAAAGCTCCTTCAACAGTTCGACTATCTCTACGCCAATAATGCACAAAACTTTCTTGGGAATGGGCATCTAAACGATCTATGAGTTCGTCGTAGCTATTAAATATTTCTCCTAGACTAAATTTAGAAGGTCCATCAACGATTGTTATTATTTCTGGTTTAGAAATTTCACTTTCTAGTATAATTTCAGAAACATTACTAGGTTGGTTATCCATTTTAATTTAAGTAAGATGACTCTTGATATTTATGATTAGTTTTATTATTTATAAAAAAAATATAATATTAACATAATTGGACATAACCTAAAATTATTTGACATAAAGTAACACCACAATATAAAAATCATTTAAGTTGCCTACAAGGAATTACCAGGGGTTACCAAAGTTAGGGTGTGTTACAAAGTAGAAATGGTAATATAAAAGGGCGGTAATTTTAAAGCTTCTTTGAAAGTTTGAATCTTTATATTTTGTTTTAATATATTTCTTGAAAATAAAAGTAACCCTTGCAATGTTAAATAATGTTTATGGAACAACATTGAATTCACATTTATATTCGCTTATATGTTACTATAAATGCAAAATACAAGTATTAATATGCATTTCGCAAAAAGAACCCGCCTGACGAGATCACAACCTACTTCTATTACAACATGAAATATAAACACGATCCAATGACAATTATACATATCTAGAATGCTTTTAATAATTTTCATTTCAATTATTTCTTTTCGAGTTTTGTTATATAACATAAAAGGTATTATTTGAAATAAATAAATAATATGCATTTAGTTTTATAATGGATCCAAAGCTAAATAAACATATAAATGATTATGCATTTTTTTTGAAAAAAGCTAAAACAAAATTTGAACAAAGATGGACAAAAGAATTTACGGATAATGCTTGCATAGATGATTTCGTTATTATCAGGACTTTAGGTATTCTATGATGAAATTTCTTAATTAAATTAAACTTGGTTTGAATCTTTACTAAATATTTATTGCTCATATTTAATTTTGCTTCTAACTATTTATTTAATTTACTTTAAGTTCTCAATACAATTTCTTAGAATATAAGAGCGTATATATTATATATAATCGCTATACTAGTAGACAACATTTCAGGGTAAAACGATATATAATGTAATATGTAAATGTTTATTTCTTGTAAATAACTTCCTGATAGTTATGCAACTATAATTACGAGCCGGTACTGAGCGTACGATTATTTGGTAATCTTTAATCGTTTTGTCTGTAGGAGCTGGAGCGTTCGGCCGTGTAATGCTAGCAAGGCACAAGCAGAAACCAGGTATGGTTTATGCGATGAAACTCATGGAGAAAGCTAATATTGTGAAGACGAAGCAAGTTGCTCACACAATGTCAGAAATTAGAATTCTGGATGCAGTTAACTTTGATTTCTTAGTTAGTTTGGAATATTTCTTTAAAGATAATGTTTATTTATTTATAACGATGCAGTTTATAAATGGAGGTAAGTAGAAAATGTTTGCACACTAGCTTTAATCGAAATGTGTAAGAAGTGTTGCATGACTTAGGCGTTGCGAGAACTGTTATAAATTGTTATGATTGTGTTTGTTATAGGTGAAATGTTTACGTATTTACGTACTGTAAAAAAATTTGATGAGGAAACATGTAAATTTTATGCTTCGCAAGTAATACTAGCATTTGAATATTTGCACTATATAGGAATAGTGTATAGAGATCTTAAACCAGAAAATATACTATTAGACAAGGATGGCTACCTAAAAATAACTGATTACGGATTTTGTAAGAAAATTGATGATAGCAGAACCTACACCCTATGTGGTATTAAATAGAAAATAAGTTTTGTACAATAAGAAATCTTCTGAGTATTAAATACACAGACAATTCACTTTCTTTTTAATGTTGGTCAAGGTAAAGCATTCTTTGAAATTTTTTAATGCAGTTGTGTTTGTTATGTTCTAAAATAAAGAACTGCTTCATTACATTTTAAATAACTAGGCGATTCTGGCTTTTATGCGACCTTTTTTAAATTCACGGACTTTTTTTTCTAAAATTTCTTTTTGGATTTATTGAAAATTTTTGATGCAGTTATGTTTGTTATGGTCTAAAATAAAGAACTGCTTTATTACTTTTTAAATAACTAGGCGATTCTGTCTTTTATGCGACTTTTTTTAAATTCATGGACTTTCATTTTCTAAAATTTTTTTTTGGAAATATTAAATTTTTTTGATGCAGTTATGTTCGTTATGGTCTAAAATAAAAAACTGCTTCATTACATTTTGAATAACTAGACGATTCTGGCTTTTATACGACTTTTTTTTAAATTCATGGACTTTTTTTTCTAAAAAACTTTTTTGGATTTATTAAATTTTTTTGATGCAGTTATGTTCGTTATGGTCTAAAATAAAGAACTGCTTCATTACTTTTTTAATAACTAGGCGATTCTGGCTTTTATGCGACTTTTTTTAAATTCATGGACTTTTTTTTTCTAAAATTTTTCTTTGGATTTATGTAATTTTTTTGATGCAGTTATGTTCGTTATGGTCTAAAATAAAGAACTGCTTCATTAATTTTTTAATAACTAGGCGATTCTGGCTTTTATGCGACTTTTTTTAAATTCATGGACTTTTTTTTCTAAAATTTTTTTTTGGATTTATGTAATTTTTTTGATGCAGTTATGTTCGTTATGGTCTAAAATAAAGAACTGCTTTATTACTTTTTTAATACATAGGAGATTCTGGCTTTTATGCGACTTTTTTTAAATTCATGGAGTTTTTTTTTATAAAAATTTTTTTTGGATTTATGTAATTTTTTTGATGCAGTTATGTTCGTTATGGTCTAAAATAAAGAACTGCTTCATTACTTTTTTAATAACTAGGCGATTCTGGCTTTTATGCGACTTTTTTTAAATTCATGGACTTTTTTTTTCTAAAATTTTTTTTTGGATTTATGTAATTTTTTTGATGCAGTTATGTTCGTTATGGTCTAAAATAAAGAACTGCTTCATTACATTTTAAATATCTACGTTTTTCTAGCATTTAAGCAAATAATAATAAAGACAAAATATCAACTTTAAAATGCTGATTATTCGAAAACCTTAAGAGATAATTGAAAATGGTTTTCATTTTTAAAATCAGCATGAAAATCTACGCTAGAAAACATGTATCATGTGCCAAAATAAAATTAGTGTTTTTTGTGAAAAGTAAGAAGACTATACTCTTGTTACTTTTCATAAAAAACACTAATTCTATTTTGACATGCGATACATGTTTTCTAACGTAGAATTTTATGCTGATTTCAAAAATGAAAACCATTTTCAATTATCTCTTACAGTTTTCGAATAATCAGCATTTTAAAGTTGATATTTTGATTTTATTATTACTTGCTTAAAAGCTAGAAAATCATAGATAATTAAAATGTAATAAAGCAGTTTTTTATTTTAGATCATAACAAACATAACTGCATCAAAAAAATTACATAAATCCAAAAAAAAATTTTAGAAAAAAAAAGTCCATGAATTTAAAAAAAGTCGCATAAAAGCCAGAATCGCCTAGTTATTAAAAAAGTAATGAAACAGTTCTTTATTTTAGACCATAACGAACATAACTGCATCAAAAAAATTACATAAATCCAAAAAAAAATTTTAGAAAAAAAAAGTCCATGAATTTAAAAAAAGTCGCATAAAAGCCAGAATCGCCTAGTTATTAAAAAAGTAATGAAGCAGTTCTTTATTTTAGATCATAACGAACATAACTGCATCAAAAAAATTACATAAATCCAAAAAAAATTTTTAGAAAAAAAAACTCCATGAATTTAAAAAAAGTCGCATAAAAGCCAGAATCTCCTAGGTATTAAAAAAGTAATAAAGCAGTTCTTTATTTTAGACCATAACGAACATAACTGCATCAAAAAAATTACATAAATCCAAAAAAAAATTTTAGAAAAAAAAAGTCCATGAATTTAAAAAAAGTCGCATAAAAGCCAGAATCGCCTAGTTATTGAAAAAGTAATGAAGCAGTTCTTTATTTTAGATCATAACGAACATAACTGCATCAAAAAAATTACATAAATCAAAAAAAGATTTTTAGAAAAAAAAACTCCATGAATTTAAAAAAAGTCGCATAAAAGCCAGAATCTCCTATGTATTAAAAAAGTAATAAAGCAGTTCTTTATTTTAGACCATAACGAACATAACTGCATCAAAAAAATTACATAAATCCAAAAAAAAATTTTAGAAAAAAAAACTCCATGAATTTAAAAAAAGTCGCATAAAAGCCAGAATCGCCTGATGATTAAAAAAGTAATAAAGCAGTTCTTTATTTTAGACCATAACGAACATAACTGCATCAAAAAATTTCAATAAATTAAAAAAAAATTTTTAGAAAAAAAAGTCCATGAATTTAAAAAAGGTCGCATAAAATCCAAAATCGCCTAGTTATTAAAAGAGTAATTAAGCAGTTCTTTATTTTAGACCATAACGAACATAACTGCATCAAAAAAATTACATAAATCCAAAAAAAAAACTCCATGAATTTAAAAAAGGTCGTATAAAATCCAGAATCGCTTAGTTATTTAAAATATAGTAAAGCAGTTTTTTATTTTAACTCATAATGAACTTATTTGCATCAAAAAGTTTCTAAGAATTAAAAAAAAATATTAAGAAAGGAAAGTCCATGAGTTTAAAAAAGATCGCATAAAAAGCAAACACGTTTTGTTATTTAAAATGTAATGAAGCAGTTCCTTATTTTACAGCATAGTGAACATAACTGCATTAAAATTTTCAAAGAATCCCAAAAAGAAAGTTTAGAAAAAAAGTCCATGAAGTTGAAAATAGTCGTATAGAAACTTGCCACGCGTAGTTATTTAAAATTTAACGAAGCAAGTACCAAAAATTAAGAAATAAACTAAAGAAATCAATACCTAAGCAATATTTAATAATAAAAGATATATTTCTTGTATTATAAATACTAGAGCAATAAATATGTTGTGTAATACTAGTAGCATTTATATCAGGCGCTTTGTTAACATGAATATCGTGGTACCATCTGCTAAACAAATCAATTACTGACTTTGTTGTATCTACTGCTCAAGAGATGGCGCATTTGTTTGAGTCTATGCTAGTAATTATCATTGTTATTAATTATTGTTACTCGAGGTGTTGATTGTTTCCTATATCAGACATTAAATTAACATACTCTAATGATATTAATTTATATGAAAATAAAATTTAGTAGCAGAAATAATGTAACAACATAATGCAGAAGCTTTAGCGATCAAAGAAACTCCTTTACATAATCTAAATATTAGCTAGGCCTAATTTTTGCGCTCATTATTAGAAATTAAATATAATACTAGTTATTTATTGTTTTTAAACTGCAAAATGAAATCTGTGTTTTTAGTACTCAAAGGAAAACATTAAACAACAATTAATTAAACAAAACAAGTTTTTTTAAAATAATGGAAACTTGTTTAGGTACTCCAGAGTATCTCGCTCCAGAGATCGTGCTCAGTCAGGGGTACACCTGCTCGGTGGATTGGTGGACAGTAGGGATATTGATATTCGAAATGAGTGCTGGTTATACACCATTTTTTGCAAACGATCCAATGAAACTTTATGAAAAAATTGTCAGTGGAAAATATAATTTTCCAGGACATTTTAGTAAAAGTTTAAAAGACATTGTACATAATATTCTACAAGTCGACAGAACTAAAAGGTATTATTCTTAATTCACGAAGCGGTATTTCAAAAATTCTTATCATTATGGGAAAAAACGAATTAAACGATAAACTTTAGGTTTGGTGTTCTAAAAGGGGGCTCCAAAGATATAAAACAACACGAATGGTTTAAAACGCTAGACTGGGAAATGGTTTTAATGAGGAAAATAAAACCATCTTACAAACCACGGTTACAAGGAGCTGACGATGCCAGGTAAATGAAATATTATTTATTAAAGGAACATGCGCAAATGTACATTTAAATTTGTATTATTCTTTTACAGTAATTTCGATAAGTACGAGGAGGAACCCTTTCGCAGAGCTTCAAAAGAAGAATATAAAAATGAATTTGCTTCTATTGTTGTTAGAGATGGAAAATAAATATCTGTAAATTGTATAAAACAGTTGGTTGGTTTTTGTTATATTTTCAAATAATGAAACATAATATTTTATACTTTTTAATTTTTTATTATATATAGATTATTATATAATAACATAAGTAATACTTTTTGATATATCAATTGCTGTGTAGCATTACATAATCTGCATAAATTTAAATACATCATAGGAATTAATGTTTAATTAATTAACGTCATAGAAATCAATAAAATATTGCTCCACACATAATATTACATTTACACTAAAAAAAAATAGCTTACAAAAATAAAATTAAAATATGTTGGATGTTTAATAAAAATGTCCTATTCCAATGTTTACATATATCACTATACTCTAATTTCTTCATCATAATTGAGATTATTGATTTTTTAAACTACTTCACATCTATAACAAATGAAATAAACAATTAATTTAATATTACATTTTAATTATTTATTAGATTATTAAATATTTACCTAGTTAATATATTTTAAAGTGGTTCACTTATTCCATGTCTTCATCATCGTCATCCGACACAGCATATTTCTTTGAGCCACGTTTTCGTCGAGTTGGTGTCGATTTTCGACTACTAGAAACGCTTTTATTCAATTTTATTTTCATTTTAACGCTGGAGTCCGTCTCTGATTCTTGGACATCTTCCTCTTCTATTTAAGAATCGAATAAAAAAACAGTATTTTTAAATTTATTTAGAATTTATTTACATATTACATAATTTTACATTAGACTTAAGGAAATATTTTGAAGGATATTATACGCTACCTTCTGCAGGATCACTGTCGCCTTCTTGTTCTAATCGCTGGCGGGCATTTGTGAAGACAGATTGCAAGACAATGCTATCTTCATGTATTAGTGAAGCTTCTTCATTATATATTTGAGCATTTTGACAGAGCTGTATAAAATCTTTTTCCAGTTCCAGAAAATCAGCGTACTAAAAAAATTGAATTATATTATTTAACAGATTCTTAAATATAGTATTTATTACGCCTTAATGATTAAGTCTGAGATAATGTTGTGACTTCAACAAACCTTTCCTTCGTCTATTCTTTGCAAAATCTTTTTAATATCTAAAGGTTTTTTAATGATTTCATAATAATCAGGCAGCGTTCTTCGAGACGGTAGCTTCATAAAGGGCTCACTCAGCATACGGCCATCACTGCTGTAAGTTTGAATCATTATTTAGATTATTAACAAGAGAAAGGTGAACATATCGATAAATCATCATCTTGTTACCTGTCTGTGTATTTGATAACAACGTTCATGACGATCTTCATTTGTTTCTTCAGCGAATTGCTAACAGTCGAGCTCGGGCCCGGCGTTGGTGGTAAACTCGAAGGACCTGCACCTCGTTTACGTTTAAGGGGTGTAGTGGACTCATTATCAGAATCAATATCACGATTTGTCCTTCTTTTCCTACCTTTTTTCTTTTTTAATGGCTCCTCTTCTTCATCTTCTTCCTCTTCAAAATCTCCGCCATCGTCAAGTGCCTGAACAAAATAATAACAAACTTAAGAAACAACTTTCGCTATCATTATCATAGACTAAGCCTTCCTTACCTTAAGCCATTCCTTTTCCGTTAAGCTATCAGTGTAATCGACTTCCTTGCGTTGACGAGAACCACGCCCAAGGATGCTTTCCTCACTGTCATCGTAGTTCCATCGATCCACTTCGTCATCTTCTTTCACTAACCAGTCAGGTAATTCACATTCTTCAATTAGACGCGATTTTCTGTTGGGCCCATCCTTAGCATCATCTCTCCGTCGCTCGATATCCATTTTCTTGAAGAGTTCAGTTTCGTCCTCACTTCGGGATATCATCATATTAATTATTTCATCATCTGGGACTTCATTTTCTTCCTAAAATTGTATGTATGAATACATCAAACTCCATATTGTTCTGGTTGGATATAAGCAGTCAACATACTTACTCACTTTCAACAAAATAAAACAAATAATGTCTTCCATTGATTGAAAGAGAAGTGATGTTTATTATTGTTAATTTTACAAACCTCCTCGTCGCCTTCATCCTGATGTAAAATACTTTGCAGGAATTGCTGGCGTTCAGATCCAGTTGACTTTTGATCGAACATACCAGCCTGAATAACTTTTTCATCCATATTCAACTTGTACCTAGCTGCAGCTAAGATTCTTTCCTCTACGGAGTTGACAGTCATTAACCGAAGAACTCTGACTTCGTTTCTTTGACCAATACGATGAGCTCTGTCCTGAGCTTGTAGATCCTGATGAGGATTCCAATCAGAATCGAAGATGACAACTGTATCAGCAGATTGTAAATTGAGACCTAAACCACCAGCTCTTGTTGATAGTAAAAATAAGAAGAATTCTGATTGCGGATCGTTAAATTTCTTTAATAAGTCTCCACGTTCTTCAGCTTTAGTTGTTCCGTCCAATCGAAGATAGAGGAATTGTCTCCAGCTGAGGTAATCTTCTATGATCGTCATACATTGCGTCATTTGACAAAAGAGTAAAACACGATGGCCTGATACTTTTAGTTTAGGAAGTATTCGGTCCAGTAATTCAAACTTTCCAGAAACGCGGTACAGATTTGGTCTAAAAATATATTTGTTGCATTAAATTTGCAAATAATACGATGTATGTTCAATAAATCATTAAGTACGCACCCAGTTACAACTCCACTAGAGCCAACATGATCACAAAACTTTTCTTCAATATGGTGGAACATAAATGGATGATTGCAAAGTTTACGAAGTTGAACAATGGTGTTCATTAAAGCCTTTGCCCCTCCCCTTCCTTTGCTGCCCTTTTCAGACCCGTCAGTGAGTAAAACACCCTTACTCTGCATGTGTCTAGAAGCATATAGAACATGTTTATAAAATAATGATCGAAAACTTAAAGAAATAAAAGCAAATGATTGACTTACTTATAAAGAACTCTTTGCAAACCGGACATTTCACATTTAATGATATACTCCACTTTATCAGGAAGCTGGGATTCTACTTCCTTCTTCAAACGACGCAACAAGAATGGACGAAGTACTTTGTGGAGACGACGAATAATAAGAATGGTTTCTTCTTCGTTCAGCTCAACCTGTAAATAAACAATTGTTAGAAAATGTACAACGCTATTGAATAAGTAAAGAAATTCAAATGTGGAAACATACCTTTTCCCCTGTGGTAGCGAAGGGCGCATTGAACCACTGCTCAAAAGTGGAACAGCTTTTGAAAATAGAAGGTAATAAGAAATTGAGAAGTGCCCACAGCTCCGGTAATTTATTTTGAAGAGGTGTACCAGTCAGCAGTAGCCTATGTGGCGCTAGATAGTGAGTGTTCAAAACTTGCGTCAATTTGCAATGATGATTCTTCATACGATGTCCCTCATCGATAATCATATACTTCCACGGCAATTTAGCCAGAACTCCTTTATCCTTAATGACATATTCATAGGTTGTTAGCAGTACATTAAATTTGGTAGCCCTCATTTGACTTTGAATCGTTCTTCTGCCGGCCGGAGAGCCTTTGTAAGAAACGACAACAACACTGGGGGCCCATTTCTCGAATTCCAACACCCAATTAGATAAAGTTGATAATGGTACAATAACTAAAAATGGGCCGTTGACTTTCTTTCTCTCCATTAAATACGTAACCAATGCAATTGTTTGGATCGTTTTTCCCAAACCCATCTCATCAGCTAGAATACCGTTCAAGTTATTGTTAAAGAGAGAAACCAACCACTCAAGACCCTTAATTTGGTATTCCTTCAGTTTGCCATTAACCATGATATTAGCTTGATCCGTAACAATCTCATGAACCGTATGGGCGATGCTGTAATAAGTCTGTTCTTCAGTTTTGTACTCATCGTCTTCAACCTTAGCTTTTTTGATAGCAGCCCTAGCTTTTTCTTCATCTGTTTTTAATGAATCATCTTTTTCAGCTGAATCACCTTCATCCATTTCATCATTGCTATCTTCTTCAGAATCTGACTCCATAATCTCCCACCCAGGATGAGCTTCGAGCCATGCTTGCAACTGGCTTAACATCGGTGCTTCTTCTTTGGTTAAAGTTTTTCCTGTACTTATCTCAATAACACTAACTCTTGTATCAGACGATTTGGCACCTTCTTCCGTTTCTCCATCTAGCATCCTACGCTTCTTCTTTTTGCGTTTTTGTTCCTCAACTTGCTTTCTCTTCTGTTCTATTTTGTGTTGCTTGACCATTTCAGTTAAATTAGCAATGTATTCGTCAGTCTGTGACAAAAGGAACGCCAGTCTTTTATCTTTCTTTTGATCAATAAGTTTACGATACCCCTCTTCATCCTCTGCCATTAAACGGCGCATACGTTCCTTCTCGATACGTTCTTGTTCTTTCTTTTGTTCTCGTTCTGCATTGGCGTGGTGATTCATAATTGCCTTGTTAAGTCTCGATGCCCTCGCAACGTTATTCCTATGGAATTCTTTGAAGTCCTTACCATGCTGAAGCACACAGGACAAGAACTCTTGATGCTTCTGTCGTCGCTTTCTTTCTGCTTCCAATTTTTGTTGTTTCTCCAATTTTTCAGTTGCTCTTGCTTCTCGCAGACCTTGCCTCTTTGTACGTTTATACGATTTAACATTTACAGCTGTTTCTAGTGTGGTATCACGCCGAGTACATTGATTTACTTCACTCCTTAGTTGCCGTTGGAAATTTATCACTCTAAGCCCTCTCAACTCAATTTGAGCTTGCAGCCTCAAATCTTCAGACATTGTCGTTGGTAAATTGCTGAGCACTTCGATCCTGTGCGCGATTCTAGCTGCGACACGATTCTCACGTTCCTGTAATAGTATGATCGGATCCAGGCCTACAGGTTTAGCTAGCGTAGTGAACCGATTCTGTTTAGGCGGTGGTGGGTTTGGAACATTGGCGTGTACATTGCCAGGTGGGACTCCACCTCGCGGTTGACCTTGCGAAATTGGTGGAATCCCCATTTGCGGCGGAATAGGAGGACCTTGAGAATTGGGTCTAGCGGGTTGTTGGTTAGGTGGTGGTTGATTTGCTAACGGAGGCGTAGGTCCTGTAGCGGGCGCCATTTGCCCGGTCATTGGACTTTGTGTCGGCGGTTGTCCACCTGGGGGTCTCATGTTATCGGGCCCTCCTGGTCCACCAGAACCATTTTTAATCGGTTGATTATTCTGTGTTGTTGGTGGCTGTTGTGGGTGCGGTTGGAATGGACTTGAAGGGGGTGTAGGACACTGAGGAGGGCCTCCTTCTTGTCTTTTACCTTGAACTGCCATCACCAACTGCTGATTTAAGGGTTGATTTCGAGCCAACAAGCGATAAGCCATTATTTGAGTGCTGAAATATACGTATACATTATATTTCTAACTATCGTCATACGATATATATATTACGTAAAGAAATATAAAAATTACCGAAGTTGTTGGAGTTGATTGTTGCTGAAACTATGATTCTTCTCTTGTGGTCCAGACCGTGCCCTGAGAGCTAGAAGCTGTGAATAACGGGGATCCTCTTGTAATCCTTTCTCTTCCATTGAATCTATAGCTCTTTGGAGAGCATTCAGATTTTCTTGACCGGGTTGTTGACCACCTGGCGGACCAATAGGTCCTCCAGGTCCATTTGGAGGCCCTAGAGGTGGACCTGCTGGTCCTGGACCGGCAGGACCTTGGCCGGGACCTGGCCCTGGACCCTGTAACAATCAAATAAACATGAAATAAAACATATTTAAATAATAAGAATATACATTTAATACAAATTTTTGTATACTTGTAAAATAACAGTTTATAATACTTTTTAGGTTAGGTTATTTACCGCAAAATAAATAGTAAACATGTTAGTACACACGTGATTTCCACGTGAACTAATGGACTTTGCATATATGCCAGTGTGTTTATTTCAGTTTTGGTACAAAATAAATATAGACGGTATTAAATCATACAAAACGTATATTGCATGTAATTCTAATCAGACGTACTAAACCTGATCACGATGATAACTTGCCTGTAGTAATAAAGTGTATTTCTGGACTGCTTTATTAAAATTACGAGTTAGATATCGATCCATACTTTTGTCTGTCAGATTTATGTTATCATTTATTCGTAACGTTTGAGCTGCCTAAATATAAAAAACAATATATATTTCGTTTGGTTTTTATGGAGTTTTTCATCTCCAATGATTGTACTATAATTACGATATGATAACCCTAATATATAATTCAGATATGAAGCGCCTGCGTCTATAGATATCATATCTAAACATTATAAATGCCTGTGTCAACACATTTGGTTTAATTTCCGGTAGCTGTTGTTCCGTGTCTAAGAGAATCAACAAAATACGTCAAAACCATGCATTTTATACATGATCAGGTTCAAGGTTGCATCTAAAAATATCATTCATAATGCGCCAGCTTTATATACTACTATACTATGGACTCGATAAGGAGGCAATGAACTTCTAATGCAAATCATAATTTGTTTTTATTTTACACACTAAATAATAATAATTATTATATTTTCTTAATTTAATTTCTTTAACGTCCACCTATTTCTCATGCTAAGTCACTTATGTTGTCACAGTATTATTTAATCCTATTCAGGCTTAGCTCTAATCCGAGAATCAAACCAAAACATGCAGCAGCCTAATATAATAGGCTTGTGTCCTATGTCTTAATTTCTATAAAAGTGTACTATATATTGATAAAGTGGGTTACTAGAACCTCAAATGTTCAATTATTTTTTAATAACTCCTTATATGTTAGGAGATATTAACAATTAAAAAAGTCATTTTGTCTCTTTAATTATTAAAGGGATTCAACGTTGTACTACATTCCAAGTGCATGTGACATCACAATCCTTGTGTATTTATATATCAAAATATCAAATATTATTTACAGCTATTTCAAGGAACAATAAAATTTCAATATTATGTCTGCCGTAACACAGTTAAATAAAATAAAAACTTATTATTCTTTGACTTGACTTATTTATCTACAAAATATTACCACAGCGCTGACCTAATCAACAAATAACTGACGTTAAAATGCATTTCACGTCATACAAATGACCCACTATCTCTAGTGCTAAAACTACAATTCAAATTTGTAATTGCTATATCTCCGTCAACATTTAGATATTTAATAAAATACATATTCAATTTTATACATATTCATATATACATATTCGATTTCAATCAACAATTGAAAAATCGACCACTAAAAAATAAGGACACAAGCCCATTGAAATGATTAAATATATATTTACTTCCGTTGAAAAAATTATTTTAATTTGAACTTGTTTTATGTATATTTGAAACAGGTAAATAAACTTAATACCAACAAATTCCCTACTGCCCCATGCATCGTTAAAATTATTAATGTATAAATTTTCTCCACAAAAAATGATGATAACATTATTATTTATTTACTAATTAGTACATTTATCTTGTAATGTTTTGCAAAATTGCTCGTGTTGATATTTATATTTAATGTATGTTCAAGGTCGTGATAAAAATATTTAACTACAAGAAAATCATTAATGTTGATAACAAAATACTATTATTATCATTATCATAGACAAAAATTACAAGTGCAATGTTGAGAATATGTATATTTATTAATTGTTATATTGGATATGAAAATGCTGTTTCAGAATGGGCTTGTGTCCTATGTCTTAATTTCTATAAAAGTGTACTACATATTGATAAAGTGGGTTACTAGAACCTCAAACGTTCAATTATTTTGTAATAACTCCTTATATGTTAAGAGATATTAACAATTAAAAAAGTCATTTTGTCCCTTTAATTATCAAAGGGATTAACGTTGTACACATTCCAAGTGCATATGACATCACAATCCTTGTGTAAGGTTACCAACTTTACAGTTCATAAATCTCTGCTATATGTATTTATATATCAAAATATCAAATATTATTTACAGCTATTTCAAGGAACAATCAAATTTCAATATTATGTCTGCCTTAGCAGGGTTAAATAAAATAAAAACCTATTATTCTTTGACTTGACTTGATTATTTGACTACCAACAGCTATAGAACATTACCACAGCACTGACCTACTCAACAAATAACTGACGTTAAAATGCATTTCACGTCATAAAACTATGGCCGACCATTTCCAGCGCTAAAACTACAATTCAAACTTTTAATTGCTATATCTCCGTCGATATTTAGATATTTAATAAAATAGACACGCCAATACACATTTATTAACATCAATTTCAATCAACAATTGAAAAATCGAAAACTAAAAAATGAGGACACAAGCCCATTATGAACACATTTGTAAAAAAAAAATAATAAAAACCATTTCATTCTTAAAAAAGACTTCTGATGTTTTATGTTAATGAATAAATTAGATTTATTTTTCAAAAAGCAGTAAATTTAGTCACAAGACTTATAATATTTAGTAAAATCGTTTACAGGACAGATAACATTTGTTATCAACACAAACAGCTGATTTACCCTTGTAAATAACAAATTATTTGAATTTTTAATCAACTAGTTAAAAATACAGTAAACTAGTGACATTTTCAAAAATTGAAGCATCAAATTAAATAAATCGAGTCAAAATTTGACAGGTAATTTAGGATAGAAAAACCATTAATTAAAATTACCATCACAAACAACAAATAAATAAATAAATAACACAATTGATAATAATGGTATGCAAATTTGATGAACACTTTTGTTATTTGTTATTAAATAATAAACTTTAGGCTATTTACAAGTGCTTCCAATAATTTGACATCTAATAGACTAGAGCGGACCAGAGCTAGTCGCGTAGATGGACTTGGCGGCTTGGCTTGGAAACTAAGAACGGAAGATTTTGACTATGGTTGATCTTTGAATGAATATTACCGCCCCTTCTTAAAGTGGAATATTTTAAAATATAAATTCAAAAACAACAGGGTGTTGTAGAAACAGACAACTATACTATGAGAAATAACCAAGTGTATAGTTTTTGCATTAAATGAATATTTAAAAATTAAATTAGGTTATAGCCTGTTTCAATTCTATATTTTGTAATTTGATAAAAACATTGATTTTTAAATTTAAAAAATTGATGAAGTTATTTATTACTTACTTTAAAAACTAATAAAGCTTCATTACCACTCACTCACTGTTTTGATATTTAATTTACTGTTTTTATTTAATATTGTAATCTAGATTTCAGGTTTTCTTTTAAGCATTCCTTTTCACATTTGTGTTTGAATTTAAGTTTAGTTAATTTAGTTGGTGCGTATGCATCGTTAGTAATATAAATTTAGACAGTTCGACAAAATTCGTAATAGAAATTGTTTTCTCTTCAAAAACTGACATTAAACTTCTTTTAAAAATAAATCCTACTGCATTTTGACAGATTGTCACATTTTGGAGGTTAAAATATAATATAGTTTTTCTTAATTTAATATTTTTAATTTAAAACATTGGACCTTGTAAGGTTCTAAAAAAAACTAAGAAAACTTATAAAATAAATTAAATTAAAAATGGTACTGTGAATGACTACGCGTATTGCCATATGCTAAACAATTTAAATTAAATACAAAATTAAATTAAAGCAGTGAATGGGAATGATACTTAACACTTAGTTAAAATTTAATTTTTTATAATTTTATCAATCCACAAAAGGTTGTTTTATTATTTCAATAGCAATAAACAAAACGACTAATTCTTCTTAATTTAATTTATATAACGTCGGCTTATTTTCAATGCTGTGTCCTATTACTGACGACTTCTTACTATGTTGGCAGTTTTTATGGTGTAGTGATCACATAATTTTCAACCGATGTCCGAACCTCTGACAGTAGACATTAATGCCGTCTAAACAAAGTAACAAAACGTTATATTTAGGTAAGATTGTTTACGTAAAACGTAATCTATAAAATTATATAATTATTAGTATATATCACTGTGCCAAAATACTCACTATATATCAAGTTATTTATTTGCAGGTATAGTTAAAATTACGAGAGTTTGGCAGTGATTTATGCTTAAAAGAGGTTATAAGAGCTGTATAAAAATTTTAAGATTCAATAGTAATTTTATATTTTAGATTATAAAACAATATTTTTTCATTCATTGTACCGTGGATTTATACGGCACAACTTGTTTTAAACGTGAGTTACCGCCAGCACGATACTACGTTATACAATACTCAACAAGAAATATGACGTCATTGTTGTTTCTTTAACTTTTGTGTCCCTTTAAACTGCTATTATCACAGGCATAATATGTGAATTTTTTTTTAGTTATATCTACATTTAAGGACAATAAACGTAATTCTTTTGTATCCAATGCACTTTTGCTGATTTTACCAAACTCGAACGATGTACAATAAATTATTTAAATAACAGTTATATAATTTCTGAAACCTCTATGATTTCCAAATGATTTAATGATTGAACAGTTGACTTCTAACTTTTCACTAGTTGTTGTACTTTAAATTTGTTGACCCTGATAATGACCTCTCGGTACAATTGATGGACAATTAATTTAGAAATAGGTGAAGGGCAAGAAAACCAAGAACCACAATAGTTAGAGTGAGAGTTCTAACTCAAAACTTTCCATGCCTATGCTTCCAAAATGTTGAAGCGCGGTTATTTAAAGATACGTTTACAATTTTTGGAAGAATAAAGAGAAATGCATTTTAACGTCAGTTATTTGTTGAGTAGGTCAGCGCTGTGGTAATGTTCTGTAGCTGTTGGTAGTCAAATAAACAAGTCATATCAAAGAATAATAAGTTTTTATTTTATTTAACGTATTTAATAATATTGAAATTAGATTGTTCCTTGAAATAGCTGTAAATAATATTTGATATTTTGATATATAAATACATATAGCAGAGATTTATGAGCTGTAAGGTTGGTAGCCTTACACAAGGATTGTGAGGTCACATGCACTTGGAATGTGTACAACGTTGAATCCCTTTAATAATTAAAGGGAAAAAATGACTTTTTTAATTGTTAATATCTCTTAACATATAAGGAGTTATTAAAAAATAATTGGACATTTGAGGTTCTAGTAACCCACTTTATCAATATATAGTACACTTTTATAGAAATTAAGACATAGGACACAAGCCCATTGTATAGATACAGATAGCATTACCTTACTTAGACAAAACCTAGTAATATTTAATATATTTAAATTTCAAATACACGTAATTGTATTTAGCGGGTAACGTTAAAACTTCCTTATTTTGATTTTAAACCCTTAAGACTTAAAGAATTATAAATTGTCTTGAAAATCATAAAATAAAATGATTAAGGTAAAATAAAATATTACGTGAAATTTTACCAGTATAGATAAAAAATTATATTTTAAAATAAGTTAATTTTATTTTAAATAGTAAAAGAATGAGGCTCCATTCCCACTTAATTTTTTTGTTTTAATTTAAGATTTTAACCTTATCATGCGTCAGTAATATACATTGTTTTGTAATAATTACTATCTTTATTTAATATAAAATATTGTATTCAATATAAATAATTTTATTTATTTTTTTTTTATTTCAAAAGATGCATTTTAGGTTAATACCTTAAATTAACACTAAAACTAAGTCGGGCTTAAGAATGCATAGAATATTGTTAACAAATACTTACAGTATTTACAAGTTTGATAAAATACATAAAAAATATTGTTAAACAAAACCAGTGAACCAAGCCTATTACATAAAACTTGTAAAGAACCTGTAGGAAAAGTACTGGATACTTAAAAAAGTAAATTTGAATGCATTTTAGAAAAAAAACCATAGGGTAAATGGGTAAGAGTGAGATGAATACATTTCTACTTTAGTTAAAAAAAGATGGAATGATTCCTGGTTTATTCCATGGAATTTTCCCTTCAATATTAAATTCAAATTTATTTTAAATAATATTGAAATATGTGTATAAAATTTCTAGTTGCGCTGACGTTTGCGAAAATTTTACGATTAATTTTAATTTAATTTAATGGGTTTTTAAATTTTATTTCACGACAATCTTTAACGAATGTCCCATTATTGGCATACCCTTCTTGCAAATCGCAAAACTATTTAATCCAAAAGGTTTTTATTTTAAAACCTTTAATTCTGAAAAACGGTTTCTTAAGATTTTCTAATCTTCAACGTTGTATATTAGGTAAAATTGTTAACGTAACAGATTACTTTAGTTATGTTAGATAAACCTTAAATATACGTAATTGTGTTTGCCGGGTTACACTAGAATAATTTTATTTGGAAACATGCTTTAAATTTGCTCGAATAAAACTAAATTCATATAAATTGTGACAAAGTCATTTATATTTTAAATATTAGTAAATGATATAAATGCTGAGAGTATTGAAGCGTTAACACCGGGGCCTAGTACTATGTGGGCTAGATTACCTAGTTTATTTGATTATATCTAAATTTAATTATAAACTCATGCAATATATTACTCCGACATTACAAAAACTTTAAACATCTTATATCTTATATGTATCTTATTTCACATTATTTATTTATTAATCTAAAATTTATTTTTGAAGTACAATATAAATAGAAACAATGTTGCAATTTTAACAAATTCGTATCGTAACAAAGTTCAAAAGATTCATTTTTTCTCAATTATTAAGTTTAAAATACATTTTTTGTGAAATAATCAAAATTATCGATAAAACTTTGTCTCATTTTAGCACATATCATGTAAAGTTGTCTCCTTATTCTTACTTGCAATTTTCAGCTTGAGGTGAAATAATATTACTGTAATAAAGATGCACAAGAGTGGCCACTTTATTAATAATATTCGTTTCTCCCTACATAACATCGCTAATAATTGAGTTTTGAGAAGGTTTTAATGGATTAGAAATTTATTACCAATGTACATGAAGTTCTCACTAATCCGGTATTCTATGGCTGTTCATATTCTATAATCCGGCACCGATTGAGTTGTCTTTTATTCTTTCTTAGCATAGAGCAGTTATAGAGTGAATTAAAATCGGTAAAAGTGTGATATTCATCAAAATATATATTCAATACTAATTAAATTTTGTGCTCTTTCTTTTTCTTTAAACCCTGCACTTGCTAGAATGACGAAATATTTTTTCGGTTTCGGTAAACATAACTTTCTGTCAAAACTACATTCGACGTTCGATAATCCGGCCATAGTCCCGAATATGACGGATTAACGAACGAATACAAATAATTATATGAAAAATAAATAAAAAATTAAATTTATTAAATAATTTGGCATACACAAACAAATAGCGTTTACGTTTTATAATTTAATTTCACACTCTCAGTGTAACACCGTTCAGTGTTGCACTATATTTAACAGTTTTACATTTTTTTCGGCAATAAAAAGAACACAAAAATGCATTATATATATATAAACAAATATAATAAACAAATCTACAAAATGCTCAATTATATGCCATATTACACTGTTTCAGGGCAACACTTTTTACACGATAAAATCTAAACAGCAGAATTATTTTCTTCAATGGAAAATAGAATACACACTGTGCCGGAAGTCCAAAAACTGCACGGAAAAGTGCAACACTCTGTTTAAAAAAAAAAGTTGATATATTTTTAAAGAAATTAGCATAAATATGTGACGTTTTTTATGCCCTTAAAAAAACGGGCTGTATTTATCGAAATTCTATGCCAATTAATATGATTATGAATTTAAAAAGCAAGTAATCCATAAATACTGTCATGGCATAATTAAAAACGATTATTACATATAACAGAAAATATAATAAAAGCAATATAAATTAATTATTAGCAAAATGAAACTATTTTCTAATATACTTAATATAAAAATACGTTCAACAATTAATATACAAACTAATATTGTAAATAATTTTCGAAATTTTCCAAATATATTCATTTAAATTTATATTTATATTGACATAATATAATAACAAGTGCAACAAGGTCAGTAGTAGTTTAATATAATACAATACATTTGTTAGAGTGAGATAGAAAATTTATTTCACGGAATTTTTTTGGATGTACAATTTGACTATATATAAACTTGTAACATCCCCAAATGTTATCAGTCGTCGTTTATCTCGCTGAAGAGCAACAACTAGCATCTGCGCTTAGTTAAAGAAAAGAAATTCACTGTTTGAATAATTATAAATATTTTTTATATTATTTTAAATTTGTGTGTGAAATTTTAAAATACAAAGGTAAATACTTTAAAATTTTATAATTTGTTTTTACATTTTGAACAAAATTTTAGTAATTAAATATTAAACAATGTTGGCAAAATAGAAGTAATAAAAATTAAAAAAAATATTTAGCAAAATTAAATTGTATTTTTAAAGTTTATTTTATAGCTTACATACTTTTCATATTTATGACTGTATTTTCTAAAATATTTTGTATTTGAATTTAAAAAAGTTCTCTGTTTACTCTTTAACTTTAGGGAGTAATTTAATTGTAAACAAATATATTTTTAATTATGATTTCTTTTAATTACAGAAGCAAAAATGGCATCTCAATTAGATATCTGGTACAATCATGTTATCGCCGTTAGCAAGGAATGCGGAGAAGTAATTAAAGAAGCAATTGAGGTAAGACATCCTAAAAACAGTGCAAAACTGTATCAAAATAAATATTTTGTGATATAAGTATTTCCTTCTAAATTTTATCGTGTATTTATGTATCGTGGGAATTTTTCTAAACTGTCTTTGAATCAGAGCTATCATTCTTGCATCTATTTATAATTCAGATTAGTATCCATTATCAAGAAATAAATTCTACACCATTCGATTTGATTTTAATTATTAATAAATTTATTTTTTAATATATTAATATTTTCAATATAAAGCCGACGGCAAGCAACGTTGGAAGAAGTTTGGACTGTTGTCGGTCTTTTGACCCGCGTCAAAAGTGATTTTGCTACACTTAAGGAAGACGACAACGGTCATTTTAAAATCGAACATAAAAATAACTATCAAAAATTAAAGAGAAAACAAAATGCAAAACGAAAGCATTTATCACGGTCACTGATAACCGGAACAGCGTTATATTTTCTGGGTTTTGTTGTTATCAAAATAATTTTATTATATTCTCTCATAATCATATAACTTATAAGGCAGTAGTATAGTACATATACATGAAGCTTGGACACTGAAAAATTGGCCAACGTGAAATAATTAAATTTTATAAAAAATTAGCAGAATTAAATTTGAATTTGTCTTTGCAGGGCATGAAGGATGTTGAAACCAAGTTAGGAGATTGGGACTTAGTGACCGAATACGACAAAAGAGTTGAGGAATTGCTTATCGGTGGAATCAGAGCTAAATTTCCAGATCACAAGTAAGTACTTCATAAAAATTCAAGCTGACATAAATTTAAATTATGAAAAAAATATTTACAAATAATAAAAGCGTGAGGCATCTAAGTAACAAAATAAAAAAAAAAAATGTTTTTTGAAAATGAAGTAAATCTTTTAAATACCAAATTACTCCATTGAAATTTACAAAAATCGTAAAAGTGACTCATCTTGGCGAAATTTTATATATTTCAAATAAAAATGCAAAATTTAAGATCCATAGCTTATGAAGACATAGTTAAAAAATACATTCTAAA
The DNA here is from genome assembly GCA_963678705.1 of Panorpa germanica. Lineage (NCBI taxonomy): Eukaryota > Metazoa > Arthropoda > Insecta > Mecoptera > Panorpidae > Panorpa > Panorpa germanica. The sequence continues at coordinate 3,829,539 of OY783223.1, read as the reverse complement.
ATTTAGTAATATTAGTATTATTTTATTTGAATGTTTTTGCCATTAGGCACTACATTCTTCCGCCTTAAGTCATTAAATTTCTTATCATTGTGCTAAATGGGCTTGTGTCCAATGTTTTAATTTCTATAAAAGTGTACTATATATTGATAAAGTGGGTTACTAGAACCTCAAATGTTCAAATATTTTTTAATAACTCCTTATATGTTAAGAGATATTAACAATTAAAAAAGTCATTTTGTCTCTTTAATTATTAAAGGGATTCAACGTTGTACACATTCCAAGTGCATGTGACATCACAATCCTAGTGTAAGGTTACCAACATTACAGCTCATAAATCTCTGCTATATGTATTTATATATCAAATATTATTTACAGCTATTTCAAGGAACAATCAAATTTCAATATTATGTCTGCCTTAGCAGGGTTAAATAAAATAAAAACTTATTATTCTTGATTTGACTTGATTATTTGACTACCAACAGCTACAGAACATTACCACAGCACTGACCTACTCAACAAATAACTGACGTTAAAATGCATTTCACGTCATACAAATATGGCCGACCATTTCTAGCGCTAAAACTACAATTCAAACTTTTAATTGTTATATCTCCGTCAATATTTAGATATTTAATAAATAGACACGGCAATACACATTTATTAACATCAATTTCAATCAACAATTGAAAAATCGACCACTAAAAAATGAGGACACAAGCCCATTACAATTTGTGATCCTTATTCTATCTACACATTGTCACTTTTTCCAAAACGAAAATAGAAAAATACAAACAAAACACATAAATTTAAACCCCTACTGCTTCTCTCCCTCCTGTTTCTACTCTGCCCTTCCTTCTCGGTTATCCGGTAGTAATTATGATATATTTTGTTTCAGATTTATTGCTGAGGAATCAACTTGCAGTTCGCACATCAAACCGACCTTAACAGACGCTCCAACATGGATTATTGACCCGATTGATGGAACCACAAATTTCGTGCATGGCTTCTCCTTATCTTGTATTTCTATTGCATTAGCAGTTAACAAAACTTTGGAAATTGGCATTGTTTACAACCCGGTGTTGAATGAAATGTACACCGCTAGGAAAGGACAAGGCGCTTTTCTAAATGGAAAAAGAATTACTTGCAGCAAAGCCGAAGGTAACATATACAAGAAAATTAATTCTGGATTTCATTGAAAAATAACTAATTTCGTTTAGTTCTTTCACCAAACTAAAATTAATTTCTTTTCAGATATTGAATTATCGTTAGTTGCACATGAGACATCCTTTGCACGGATTGAGGAACAGAAAGAAAAATTATTGGGGCGCTTTAGAGCAATTGTCTCGCTTGCACAAGGGTACGTTTACTTTTTTATTACTAGCATATGTTTCTCACAATATAGTAAAAAGCGCCTGCGAAAATAATTATAGGCAAATACTATAACATGTGTTAGAGTCTTTGCTAACTAATTAAATGTTTTGACTGATTTTAATTCTGTTGCAGAATTCGAATCCTTGGCTCTGCTGCTTTAGCCTTAGCCTACGTAGCTCGAGGAACTTTAGATGCTTATCATATTGACAACCTCTACCCGTGGGATATCTCAGCTGGAGCCCTATTAATTCGTGAAGCAGGCGGCTGTGTTATTGACACCACAGGAAAAGAATTTAATATTATGAAACCAAATGTGATAGGAGCTAGCAGTGAAAAATTGGCTAAAACTTTAGTACAGGTGATTAAAAGAGCAGATGAAGATACATACCATAGATTAAATATAGAGAATTCTAAAAATCCAATGATTTTTGAAAAATCTATCAACAAAGTACCGATTTATCAAAATTATTAACTAATTCTATTATTTAAGAGCTTTAAAAATATATCTTTAGTAAATACACTAAGTCTTGGAAATCTATTAACGAATTAAATTAAAGAAGTAAAGTTAAAAAGTGCCTCGATTCAACCGTCATTTTGAAAATCAGTTTTTTTTTATCTTGAAAACTATAACTAACACAAAAAGTTTGTAATAACATTTTGTTTTAACTTTTACAATAAAAAAAATAAATATTAAAATGAATACTACCAGTCACGTTTCGCTGTGGCTCAGACTGATATAAAATGAATGGGAAAGTAAATAAAAGACACACACACACAGAGAGAGAGAGAGAGACGACAAATAACTGGAAAGAAACGAAATGACAAATATACATAATTTTGGATTTATTTTCTTTATTGTAAAAGTTAGAACAAAAAGTTACTAATGAAACTTGTAAAACAGATTATTATTCTCAAAAATGACACGACTACCCCCCCCCCCTACCCCCCCCTTCACGTTAAAGAAACAATAATTGCTTACACCCAAAATACATGTTGGTCTCTTTTTAACGATGGATTTCCTCGACTTATTAACATAGTTTTTCAGTTTTTATATTTTGTAAATATAATTTTATTATTTTTTTATGCTCACGAAGATTGATTATTTAAAAATATGAAGCCAGGGTTCTTGATTTTATGTGAGATTCATGTAAATAGATTGTAGATTTATGCATTTAGTAATTAAAATGGTTTAACTATTATTATATATAGTATTATACTTAATTATAAGTATTAATTTGTTTGAATAAGATAAAATAACTAAACAACATGCAATTTTTGCATTCTTTGTTGTCTGCGAACTTTGCAAATGTGATGCACAAGTATATGCCATTGCGTTCTAGCAAATGTATACCTATGTAACATAACTACAATGTAAAAGATCTGTATAATTATATTTTATAAAATAAAAATAATGAAACAAATATAATATTACTTTTAAGATTTTAAATAGTTTTAATAATTTTTAACAAAAATTATGTCATAAATTCAAACTAAATTTTATATTTATAAATTATATTATTGTATATTTAAGGTAGTTCCAGCGTGGTCAGAACATTTACTATCAAATATTATCTGTTATAGTAACCTGTCAACGTTGCAAAATGCATTAGTACCATCAAATATTTAAAATTCGTGGCTTTATTATACACTATGCCTGATAATTTTGCGCGCAGCGTTGCCCATGAAAAGAACGTGTTGGAATTAAAAAAAAAGTATATTTTAAATTATTATATACAAATACAAAACGGTGAAGTGATCTTTTTTAATTTGAGAATTTGTTAAAGTATCATTCCCACTCACTGCTTTAATTTAATTTTGTATTTAATTTAAATTGTTTAGAATATGGCAATACGCGTAGTCATTCACAGTACCATTTTTAATTTAATTTATTTTTTAAGTTTTCTTAGTTTTTTTAGAACCTTACAAGGTTCAATGTTTTAAATTAAAAATACTAAATTAAGAAAAACTATATTATATTAAAACCTCCAAAATGTGACAATCTGTCAAAATGCAGTTGGGTTTACTTTTAAAAGAAGTTTAATGTCAAAGTTCAATTTCTATAACTAATTGTTATTAAAAATAGCATTTTTAATTATTTCACATACAATTTTGTCGAACTGGCAAAATTTATATTACCAACGATGCATACGCATCAACTAAATTAACTAAACTTAAATTGAAACACAAATTTGAAAAGGAATGCTTAAACGAGAACCTGAAATCAAGATTACAATATTATATTAGTAAATTAAATATCAAAACAGTGAGTGTGAATGAGGCTTTAATGTTCATTATGCTTTGAAAATAATTTCTGTAAATGTACACCTCTAGAATTCTTATTTGACAATTTGATAATCATCATCATAACCTGTGTTTGATCTATCAATATAAATAAAAATTATGCTGTTCGTTGGTAAGCGCATCATTTGAGAACGGATTTTGCTACTATGTGCACAAATATCGTTTGGCAGCTGATTATCAAATGGGCTTGTCTCCTATGTCTTAATTTCTATAAAAGTGTACTATATATTAATAAAGTGGGTTACTAGAACTTCAAATGTTCAATTATTTTTTAATAACTCCTTATATGTTAGGAGATATTAACAATTAAAAAAGTCATTTTGCCTCTTTAATTATTAAAGGGATTCAACGTTGTACACATTCCAAATGAATGTGCAATCACAATCGCTGCCAACCTTACAGCTCATAAATCTCTGCTATATGTATTTATATATCAAAATATCAAATATTATTTACAACTATTTCAAGCAACAATAAAATTCCAATATTATGTCTGCCTTAGCAGGGTTAAATAAAACAAAAACCTTTTATTCTTTGATTTGACTTGATTATTCGACTACCAACAGCTACAGAACATTACCACAGCACTGACCTACTCAACAAATAACTGACGTTAAAATACATTTCCCGTCATACAAATATGGCCGACCATTTCTAACGCTAAAACTACAATTCAAATTTTTAATTGCTATATCTCCATCAACATTTAGATATTTAATAAAATAGACACGCCAATACACATTTATTAACATCAATTTCTTTCTAATACTCACGAAAAATTGATTTAATTGAATTTCGAAATAATTTACAGACATTTAGACAGGACAACGTCTGTCGGGTCAGCTAGTTTAATTATAAATACAATATATTTCGATTAGGTAGCGGCATTGATTCAAAAACCTGAATCCCTTCGTTTTCAGTAACAAAGATAAACATTGTAGATAATATTTCTATAAGCTAGACAAGACAACGCAGCGACTGAATAAAACAAAGTATTAATTATAACATAATTATATTTTTAGCTTTATTAATTGTATAAAATTATGCAATGTACTCGTTTTTTTTACAGTAATAAAGTAATTAAACATTACATAAGTATTTCTTATGCAATCTGTATGCATCTTGCATCACCTTTCATCTTATTGTTTTCCTCGTATAAGGAAATAAACAAAATTGGGATGTGGTTATTGAAAATGATTTTTTTTTTTTATTTCTTATTCAACCGCAATAATTATTATTGAATAATATATATTTGTAATTAGAGCAGATTAAGATCTGGGTCTAATTAGAAATAATAAGTTAAACAGGGCAGTAGAATTGTTTTTTTAACCTATTTTACATATTTTTTTCTACGCTACAACCGCAATTGTGTTTTTCTATAATAAATACAATGAATAAATATTGAAATAATATTGAAAAATTAGGTTTCTAATATTAAAATATGTTTCTATTTTATGGGGCCCGACAACTGAAAAATTAAACGGTATTTTTAAACAATTATATATATATATAATATATATAACTAAACAATGGCATTCGAGGCGCGGCAAAAATTTAATACTGTCACACTTTTTAATAATTGCTTCCAATATTTTTAATTATATGCTATTACATGCATTGAAACTTTTGAATTAGTACGACAATATCCTTAAACTAATCTGCAGGCCGTTCACCGAATTTACCAGCTTTTAAATTAAATATAGTATTTTCTTAATACGGAAGGTCCAAATTCTAATTAAGAGTATTAAAATATCTGTCAGAATCTGGCTTCGAATACAGATCATCCGTTTAGTACACAGCTGCTTTTACAGCTTCATCTATATCTGATTGATAAATTATTAATCGATGTTATGAACTCGTTGCCTAATGCCGATACCAAACGATGCTATAAACACCTTCCAACATTGGACGCATTCATGTTGGAAGAAGTTCTGGCTGTTGTCGGTCTTTAGACCCGCGTCAAAAGGGATTTTTCTACCCCACCACACACTTGATCCATATATCATGTACTGCTGCACAAATCGTCCAACAAAGGAAGGTTTTATACTTGAAAGTTTCTTTATTTACTTGAAAGTTTTTGTTAAGCAGTGTCAGTGTCAATAATATCAACAAATTAATAAAATAAATAAATCATTCGGATCAAACATTTGTTCCACCGTGTAGAAGGAAACTTGCCATGTCAACCTTCCAATATTTGACTCACTCCTAACACCATTCATTGGTACTTCCTAGACGTACATACAACAGTATATCTATTCTATTTGTATGATGAATACAATAATAAATATGAAAAGTATGTATATAATAAATAAAACACAGAAGTAATACACAGTAAATAATGAAATTTTCAATGTAAAAGTAAATAATTTTTAGTTTTTACCCCATCTGGGGTAATTTACTAAAATTCGTCAACATATTTTGTGACAAAATATATATTTGTATAACCTCAAATTTATCCAGAGCAAACGTATATCAGCAGAAGGATGAGGAGGAAAGGGGGAAGAGGAGGGGAAGTTCTTCATTTGCTTGCAAATTAGAAGATACAACATTTAACGTAAAAACATTACCATCGGCGTATTCTTACTTTATGTAAAATAGAAACTGGGTTTTTCTACACAAAATGACTAATTATAAAAACTTCCAATAAACATATACAATATATATATATATATATATATATGTTTATAAGTTAATAACAAATATAAGGTAGGTTATTTCAAATCTGTAAAATCCAAGGTCAAATCTAGAATATATAATCTTTGGTCAACGTGATTCTAATTACTTCATTCTGGTTTTTATACATTTATTTACATAAGTGCAAGCGAGATAGCTATATTAAATTGTAGTTGAATATTAGGTGAGGGTAAAATTATAGTAAAAGTGAACAATGATAAGTATATAAATAAAATGACTAGCGTGATACTGTCAGTTGTGAAATTAGGATACCAGTAGCATTTACGTTATTTAGTGACTTTTAAGTGTTGATAAGAAAAAGGTATTTTAATATATGTATATAAGTGTTTACAGTGAGTTAAAAAAAATATATTTCTTCACCAACTTTTTCATCAATAGTGGCATAAGGATAAATCAATATTTTGTTGTATTTGATTTGTAAATATTAACGATTTTCAATACTAGTCCTATTATTCATTACTTTGTGCTAATATTGCAGTTTTTATATTGCCGAAAAATTATATTAGATGCTTCAATAAGAGCGCCTGTTTTAGTATCATCTTATACAAAATAAACACCCTGTTAACCATATAAGTTGTATCAAAGTGTTTTATATAAGATGATACCAAATATGGCACTCTTATTGAAAAATACCTGTGACTAATAATAATGTGATTATATTTGATATATAATATCACGCAAAATATCTTATATTTTAGAAGATTATTAACAATTAAAAAAGTAATTTTGTCTCTTTAATTATTAAAGGGATCTAACGTTATAGAAAATTCCAATGGATGGTACGTCACATTTGACGATTTACCATCTCTTTTATACAACAGAAACGCATATGAATGTGTGTGTAATACGTTGTTTACTACTATCAAAATAAAAAATAATTTCGATTGATTTTTGTCTAAAAACTACTAGCATTTTGAGATTCTTAATGGTTGTGGTGGATAGCAGTGCTATTTAGGTTGCCGATACAAAAAAAAAATCAGAAATATTTGAAAAATTGTGGTCATGGTAGTTAAAAACATTTTAAGGTTTTTCAATTTTCGAAAAAAATATTATTTTCTTTTCTAATTCCTAAACAAAATTAGATAAAAAAAATTTTCTTTCTTTCTTGTGTAGTCATGAGCAGGACCACCCTCTGGTGCCCGCTTATCGTTGAATATTGGGACATCCTGTATATACGTATATATACTCTATATCATTTAACACTTTTTTAACGTTTTACAACTTTTAATTTAATTTAATTTTTATTTTTATTACACCTTATTTGTATTCTACCTCAAAAAGTGATTTAAACACACATTTTTGGATAATTCTGTCCAGACTATCATCGTCATCGTTTTTTAAAAATAGAGTGTTACTTTATATAAATAAATTGAAATAACTTGTATATTTAAGTTTTGCTGAATAAAACTCATTCATTTTCCGCAGATCTATCCATTATACTATCTTCTTCTAATAATTTCTCACGTTTACTCATATACCCATGAAATTACACCGCCTCCTTAATTACTAAGCCACTACTCTTGAAAATATCACGTGACTAAAGTCACATGACTCTCAGTCTGTTATGCAAGCTTTTAATTACCCAATTACAGTACTAGAAAACTAAATAATTAGTAAACAATGCCGCCAAAGAAAATTCTGTTTAATCATTATGAATGGCCTAGATTTTAATTTAACACGAATAAAAATAAATTTATAACCTTTTATATCATAGCCTAACAAATTATACGCAATTGTATACATACGAATATATATGTTTAAACAAATTTATAAGACAGACAGATAACGAAAACGTAGTACTTATAAATTAAAAAAAAAATTGACCTAATTTTAACGAAAACTTACTGTCAAATATTACAACATTTCGTTATACAGGTACTACTAGTAACTGTAAGTAATTTAAGGTCTTTTGCGAATTGAAATTATACTATTACTGTGTTTAAGGTATTATTTAAACTGCAAAATTACATAGTATTTTATTTCATTGTGTAATGCAATTATAAGTTAATGATAAAAAATATATATCTACATTTTTGCGAGTTAATCTTCTTCTTTATATATATATATATATATATATATATATATATATATATATATATATATATATATATATATATATATATATATATATATATATATATATAAAATTCAGCCAGCGTACAGCGAAATAGGCGGTTGATTACCTTGAAAATTTGACACAACGTTGCATTCGCATACACGCGCGTGTTTTTTAAAGACGAATGGGCTTGTGTCCTATGTCTTAATTTCTATAAAACTGTACTATCCTATATTATAATGTTCCAACTGAATGTTTATATTCTTATATGTTTATATGTTTGGTACTGAATTTTGTATGGCAGCGCGAAAACGGCTCCGGCGATCTTTTTGAAAATTTCCTATTTCGTAGAGAAAAAAATTCTAAGACTTTTGGTGTCCCCGGATTTTTCCCTGAATTTCCTGGAAACCCGTAATTTTGGAAAAACTGGAAAAAAAGTGATTCCTTTTTTGCTGTATTACTTTTAATTCGTAAAAGATAGAAAGTTGAAATTTTGCATGTGTATTAAGGTACTTAATGCTGACATTTCTCAAAAACTAGAAATTTAAAAATTAAAAAAGGGGGGGTTGAAGAAATTCGGGGGCCCGGTACGGAACTTTTGAGAAAGTTCATATTCTGGATTTTAGAATAATTAAGTATAGTATTAATAAAAAAAAAATCAAAATTTCCAAATTTTATTGGGGGGCACGTGGGGGCAGTATTTGCCGAGAGTAAAAATTGTGCTAGAAAGTTGAAATTTGGTATGTGTATTGAGATTTTAATTGTGCACATTTTGCAATAGTTGGAAATTTGAAATTTGAGTTCAGTAGCGGCGCGAATTTTTGGGGGCAATGTTAGAATAGAGTTAGGACGTTCAAATTTAATATGTAGGCTCGCTGTAGACAGTAATTAATGAAAAACCATAAACAGCCCCAAATTTCCAGTGGCGGCGGGAGTTGAGACAGTAAAAGCCAAAAATATTGAAAATGTAGTATTATAACTTAGGGTATGTATTAAGACACTAATTGCGCATGTTTGCCAATAATTGGATTACCAAAATTTTAATTCAGTAGCGGCGTGATTTTTTGGGGGCAATGTCGCAATAGAGCTAGAACGTTGATATTTGAAACGTGGGCCCTATATAGAGTGTCATTAAAGACACACTATAGAAAATTGCAACTTTCCAGAGGCGCAGGGGGCCAAAGACCAGAAATATAAAATATATAGAGATAGGACTATAGTTTAAAAAATATACTATATTATAATGTTACAACTGTTTGAATCTATTCTTATATTCTTATCCTATATTATAATGTTCCAACTGTTTGAATCTATTCTTATATTCTTATATGTTTATATGTTTGGTACTGAATTTAGTATGGCAGCGCGAAAACAACTCCATCAATGTTTTTGAAAATTTCCTATTTCGTAGAGAAAAAAATTCTAAGACTTTTGGCGTCCCCAGATTTTTCCCTGAATTTCCTGGAAACCCGTAATTTTGGAGAAACTGGAAAAAAATTGAGCCCTTTTTTGCTGTATCACTTTTAATTCGTAAAAGATAGAAAGTTGAAATTTTACATGTGTATTAAGGTATTCAAAGCTGACATTTCTCAAAAATTAAAAATTCAAAAAATGACAAAGGGGGGGTTGAAGAAATTTGGGGGCCCGGTAGGGAACTTTGGAGAAAGTTTATATTCTGGATTTTAAAATAATTAAGTATAGTATTAATAAAAAAAATTTCAAAATTTCAAAATTTTATTTGGGGGCACGGAAGAAGTATTTTCCGAGAGTAAAAATTGTGCTAGAAATTTGAAATTTTGTATATAAGCTAACCTTGGTAACTTATTTACGAATCGAAAAAAAAAATCTCAAATTTTGAAAGAAAAATGGTCCAATAACGAATAAATTGAAAATATTTTATATTTTGTTGAAAAAAATATATTTTTTTAGTCAATTTATATGTGTTAATGTATATGTGTGCGAGTTTATTATTTCAATTTAAAAATAGAGTTAAATATAATATGTAATTACAAATTATTTTATTGGATTCAAATGATACACGCCAAAAACAACCTTTGTGACGAGGGTAAACTGTGGTGGAACTTAAATTTTTACATGAAGTTCAAGTTACACACAAAAGACAGACGTCGCTTGCGACGGGGGTAAAAGCTAGTATATTGATAAAGTTGGTTACTAGAACCTCAAATATCCAATTATTTTTAATAACTCCTTATATGTTAAGAGATATTAACAATTAAAAAAGTCATTTTGTCTCTTTAATTATTAAAGGGATTCAACGTTGTGCATGTGACATCACAATCCTTGTGTAAGGTTACCAACGTTACATCTCATAAATCTCTGCTATATGTATTAATATATCAAATAATATTTACAACTATTTCAAGGAACAATAAAATTTCAATACTATGTCTGCCTTAGCAGGGTTAAATAAAATAAAAACTTATTATTCTTTGAGTTGACTTGATTATTTGACTACCAACAGCTACAAAACATTACCACAGCACTGACCTACTCAACAAATAACTGACGTATACGTCATTTCACGTCATATAAATATGGCCGACCATTTCTAGCGCTAAAACTACAATTCAAACTTTTAATTGCTATATCTCCGTCAACATTTAGATATTAATTAAAATAGACACGCCAATACACATTTATTAACATCAATTTCAATCAACAATTGAAAAATCGACCATTTAAAAATTCCCGTATTTAAAATATGTATATAAATGTGACAGCCAATATGGGACAGAAAAAGTATATTTAACATACGTATCCATACATTGAAAAATACATGTGGCTTACCAAAACCATAATAAATAAATAATATATTAGTCATCAAAGAATACAAAAGAATGAAAATAATATTAAAGCAAATATAAATTTCAATAGGTTCCAAGTTCCATAATTCTGAGTTATTAATAATTGTTTATTTCATTTACAGATCCCAGAAAATGGATTGCGATTTGGACCAGTGGTACGATTTCGTCCTTAATTTGACGATGCAATGTGGCGAAATAATGAAAGAGGCTACCGAGGTACGTTGATAATATTTAAACTATAATTTACTTATAGAATATTTTTAGTTAGTAAAATGATAACTACATAATAATGTTTTCACTAATGGGCTTGTGTCCTATGTCTTAATTTCTATAAAAGTGTACTATACATTGATAAAGTGGGTTACTAGAACCTCAAATGTTCAATTATTTTTTAATAAATCCTTATATGTTAAGAGATATTAACAATTAAAATAGTATTTTGTGTCCTTAATTATTAAAGGGATTCAACGTTGCTATCTCTGTTATACAACAGAGCGTAAAGGAGATAGCATATTCAACACAGAACTCTTATCCATAGAAAAAATAACTGACCTACCCTTAATAGTACAGACATGTTACGTCATAAATATGGCCGACATCTGTAGCGCTAAAATTACAATTCGAATTTTTAATGGGCTTGTGTCCTCATTTTTTAGTGGTCGATTTTTCAATTGTTGATTGAAATTGATGTTAATATTGTGTATTGGCGTGTCTATTTTATTAAATATCTAAATATTGACAGATATATAGCAATTAAAAGTTTGAATTGTAGTTTTAGCGCTAGAAATGGTCAGTCATATTTGTATGACGTGAAATGTATTTTAACGTCGGTTATTTGTTGAGTAGGTCAGTGCTGTGGTAATGTTCTGTAGCTGTTGGTAGTCAAATAATCAAGTCAAATCAAAGAATAATAAGTTTTTATTTTATTTAACCCTGCTAAGGCAGACATAATATTGAAATTTTATCGTTCCTTGAAATAGCTGTAAATAATATTTGATATTTTGATATATAAATACATATAGCAGAGATTTATGAGCTGTAAGGTTGGTAACCTTACACAAGGACTGTGATGTCACATGCACTTGGAATGTGTACAACGTTGAATCCATTTAATAATTAAAGAGACAAGCTGACTTTTTTAATTGTTAATATCTCTTCACATATAAGGAGTTATTAAAAAATAATTGAACATTTGAGGTTCTAGTAACCCACTTTATCAATATATGGTACATTTTTATAAAAATTAAGACATAGGACACACATCCCATTATATAGACGCGAGTTATGAGTTTGAAAGTAAAAAAAATAAGTCTAGGTTCTAGGGTTCATGAAAAGTGTTGAAATTTGTTGTCATTGGCCTTAAAACATGACCCTACTCTACAAATCATAATATTATTATTTCCTTTCAACTATGCCAATCGCCCACGGCTACTGTTATGTCATTAAATGAAAGTAATACAATAAAAATACAATTATTTTCAAGAATATAACCTTGAGGTAAACCAAAGAGAAAAAATAAGGCTAAATAATATCAATTAAACAAAGAAACGGAAGCTTATTTCTTAATCGACTTGTTCGTTCAATAAATATTAGTTTTACATCATTAAAAACCGGATAGACATACACATATATATGTTAAATAATTGTAGGAGGCCATGAATATAGAAGAAAAAGATAGTGACTTCGATTTGGTAACCTACTATGACCGTCGCATTGAAGAAATTCTAATTGGAGGAATAGGCAGGCAATATCCAGATCATAAGTGAGTATTAGATAAAGCGCAGTGAATAACTCTGCAAAGTTTGGTATCACATGTATTATTTTTTTATGTACAACCTTCTTTCTAAACTATAATTTATGCTTTATATGATCTAAAGTTCCTAATTCGCCACATTTAAGATTAATTTGATACAGGTGAGCTGGGGTTTTACAATGATTACTTTTGAAATAATTTTGAGAAATTTGGACTGTTAATAAAAAAGATATATATATTTTACAATCAAGTTAAACTAATTAAAATTTTAGATTTATTGGGGAGGAGTCTACATACATAAACAACAACACTATACCCCCCCTAACGGACGCCCCTACATGGATTATCGACCCCATTGACGGAACCTCAAACTTTGTCAACGGGTTAGGTATAAGTTGTATTTCAATTGGGCTGACGTGTAAAAAAGTTTTGGAGATTGGGATCATCTACAATCCTTTCCAACAAGAGCTGTACACTGCTAGAAGAGGTCAAGGAGCATTCCTTAATGGGAAGAGATTAAGGACCAACAGAACCGAAGGTAAAACACTTTATATAAATGTGACATACAAATTTAAGATATTCAAGATTTTCGATTTTTTAGTGGTAAATATCTAAATAACTCACTAATTAATTTTGAATCACTTAACAAAAATTTAGTATTAACAGGAAAAGTTTTAATCACATCTAATATATCGCTATTCAATTTTAATCTTTCTAAACTATAATTTATGCATTCAAATATACGTAATATGATCCAAAGTTCCTTCTTCACCACATTGACATCTATCGTCAGATTTAATATTAATTTTGTACAGGTGAGCTGGAGTTTTGCAATGATTACTTTTGATTCTGATTATAGTTGATATAATTTTGCGGGACTCGTTTCTAAACCATCTTTTCTTAATTGAATTTGGATGTAACATATAATAATCTCTTCCTATTATATATAAATTTATGATAAATAAATAAATAATTAAAATTTTCAGATTTCAAAAAATGTATCGTAGCTGATGAAACGTCATTTGCAGCTCTTGCAAGTTGCCGTGACGTCACTCTGTCCAGACTTCGAGGAATTTCTTACGAATGCCATGGGTTTGTTAAATATTTATAAAAGTCAATATTTTATTTATAAATTTTGTTATTAATTATGTATATTGATTACAGAATTCGTTCATTCGGTTGCGCTGCTTTGACAATGGCGTACGTGGCCCGCGGTAGTTTGGGGGCATACCATATTGATTTCTTAAAGCCGTGGGATATAGCAGCGGGGACGCTAATTATACAAGAGGCAGGCGGTTGTGTATTAAACACATCAGGTAAATACTTATTTTAATTATTGGTTAAATAAAATATACTTAATATCATTTTACTATTTAGAATATATAAAAAAAGGATGATATTTTTAATCTGTAAATTTAAATTTATCATTTACAAATTTAAAGAAAAAAATATATAATAAAAGCTTCTATTTATTTAAAAAGTAAAAAATAATCAATAGACTAAAAGAAGAATAATAATATTACGTAACGTTATTAAATAAATTCAAAAAACATTAAAAAATTTGTCACCGATATATTAACTTAATATGTAACACTATATAACCCTGCTTAAAAATATTTATTAATTTTAGAAATATAAATGTATGTTGAAAGATAACTTTTGTTATGTAATCTTACATTACTATAACTTAAACAATTGTATGTTATGGTATCGTGGCTTCATATATGTAAGCCACACCGCTATTTAATGATGGCATCACTATATATAGGGTATTTCAACAAGTGCGCTCATTTTAAATCAATAGAAAAACGCAATATTTCGGTGATATTTGGCAAATATTGTGTTTCATTACTAACCTCAGAGTTTGTACTTTAGATTAAAATAAAAATATCACCACTTTTCACGGAAATATTACGTTTCTGTGTTGATTTAAATTGACCGCTCTTGTTGAAAGACCTTATATTAAATACAGTTCAAGAGAAATAACAGTAAATCGTCAGGCTGATTCAGTTTCTTCTACATGGTCGGTCCGTTATTTCTCTTTAATTGTCCAAGTTAACTAACTATTGCGATAACTCTTAATCGGTTAAATGAAACAGCAAACCAAATTCAAGAATCGAACACGAAAACACTGTATCACAATGGTCTTGTGTCCTATGTCTTAATTTCTATAAAAGTGTACTATTTATTGATAAAGTGGGTTACTAGAACCTCAAATGTTCAATTATTTTTTAATAACTCCTTATATGTTAAGAGATATTAACAATTAAAAAAGTCATTTTGTCTCTTTAATTATTAAAGTGATTCAACGTTGTACACATTCCAAGTGCATGTGACATCACAATCCTTGTGTAAGGTTACCAACCTTACAGCTCATAAATCTCTGCTATATGTATTTATATATCAAAATATCAAATATTATTTACAGCTATTTCAAGGATCAATAAAATTTCAATATTATGTCTGCCGTAACAGGGTTAAATAAAATAAAAACTTATTATTCTTTGACTTGACTTGATTATTTCGACTACTAACAGCTACAAAACATTACCACAGCACTGACCTACTCAACAAATAACTGACGTTAACATGCATTCACGTCATACAAATGACTGACCATTTCCAGAGCTAAAACTACAATTCAAATTTTTAATTGCTATAATCTCCGTCAACATTTAGATATTAAATAAAATAGACACGTCAATACACATTTATTAACATCAATTTCAATGAACAATTGAAAAATCGACCACTAAAAAATGAGTACACAAGCCCATTGTAATACCTTTTCTCTATTTAACAGGTTCAGAAATTGACATAATGGTGCCAAAAATGATTTGTGGATGCACAGAAGCCGTGGCTAGAAAATTTGTGGAAATCGTCAAGAGAGCAGATAAGGAACGGGGTGAAATCACTGTGGCGGCACAGGGTTAAAATAAATATTGCATTTAACATCAATATTTAATATGACAAAAATATAAATATAATAATACACACAGGATATTTTTCTTAAGTATCCTGTATATTTCAGTATCTACTACATCTTGTAGTCCTAACAAATAGTGTCTTTCATAAACATATCCTGCAGTTTCAAAATCTATCTAGTATTATATAAAAAAGAAGTTAGATCTTAATAATTTTATCAATATCTTTATTAGAATTAATTCATATATTAGTATAGAAAATATAAATAAAATATTTTACTTTAAAAAGTTACTTATGTAAAACGATAAATTTCTTATTTACTTGTGGCTGATAATATTGCATGGTGAAAACGCGAAATATTTATTTAAAAGAAATTCAAGTACAAAGAATTAATTTACATGTCTTAACCTGCCAGGCTCATATGAGCGATTAATATATAATCTTATTTTTATGAATATTTATCTCATGAATTTAAAAATCTCAATAAATATGATTAGAAAATATCTATTATGTGTCATATTTTATAGGAAATTTTGTATTAATTATATTACTACATAATTAAATATATTTATACAATAAATAATATAACTTTTCTTTATTATACAACAATCATTTTCTGTATTAATAGAGAATTGGTGACGGAGAGACAAAGTCTGATAATGTTACACGCCTGATTTGTATGCAACCACAATAACACCATTTCTAAACCATTGAATGATCCAGGAGTTAATTTTTATAAAACTGTACTATATATTTTATACTCGTATAAATATGAAATTCACATTTAAAAAACTCACCGAATTTGGTGGATGATTTCCCATTGGATATGGAGATCCCATTGGGGGCATTGGAGGCCCCTGAGGTGGCATAGGATGTCCAGAATGTGGACCTGGAGGCATATTAGGATGACCACCCTGTGGCATATTTGGATGTCCTCCTGGCGGCATATTCGGATGTCCTCCTGGTGGCATGTTCGAATGCCCCCCTGGTGGCATATTTGGATTTTGTGGATGCGAATGAGGAGGCATTCCATGACCATGAGGAGGCATGTGACCTCCATTAGGTGGCATATGTGGTGGTGGTCCCCCTGGTTGCCCATTAGATCCCATAGGTGGTCCAGGAGGTCCGGGGGGCCCTTGATTATAAGGACTGTGCGGTGATGGTGGTGGAACAGGGCTCTGAATTGGAGGACCCATTGGACTAGGAGCCTAAAACAATTATACTTGTTTAATA
Source organism: Panorpa germanica (assembly GCA_963678705.1). NCBI lineage: Eukaryota > Metazoa > Arthropoda > Insecta > Mecoptera > Panorpidae > Panorpa > Panorpa germanica. The sequence goes on along the minus strand of OY783223.1, from coordinate 3,812,381 downwards.
AACTTTGTAACGTGTTTCAATATAATATTACATTACTAAAATCCACAAGAAACTTAATAAAGGCAACGTATTTCTGAAAATGACATTAATATTAAAATAAAAAAACAAAATAGTTAGGTTAACTACATAACAAGCAAATATACAAAGGAAACTTCAGTTACCTGCGGTGGAGGCATAGGGCTATTTTGGGGTGAAGGGCTCGCCATATTTTAATAATTTATTAACACTATATTTATCACTACACAGAGTTTATATTTATATATTTAAAAAAGTCTAAACTTATTCACTTGTAACTTGAATCCGAAGCCATAACTAATACCACAAAAAGCTTGACCGGACAGATGTCAAATAAGAATTACACTAAACTTATAACACTACCTAACATAAAATATATGTTAAATAAATCACAATAAAGTTTTTATGTAATGTTTGGTAAAATAAACAGTAGTATCACAATAACTGCAGCCCGAAAACACTTCAAAATATCAGAATGCCTTTATGAACAGCAAAGCCATTTTTAACACGATTTCACATGAAGTTAGAAGAGTTGTATTCAGTTGTATTTTGGCATTTGGAACAAAGCACAAAAAATAGTGTTGCGGTGCTGTTATTAATAAGTATTATTTTAATAAAAAAGCATTAAAATAATCTATAAGGGGATAAAAAATTTTGTAGAAGAAGTGAGTATTAAAAGTATATCATAATTTCCAATAAATTACAGTTCTATTATAGAACCGCCATGTTTATCCTATTATCTCTGGTTTATCCACCATTTACTTTTCAGATAAATTATTGTGAAAGAATAATTAAAATGGATAGTGAATGTAAAACAGAATCCGGACTTCAATTGTTACATCGATTAAATTCTAGATTACCATTAAATAATTTATATGAAACAATTTTTCCATACGGTGGACCGCTTCCTAATGAAGTTGTAGAAATTATCGGAGATACAACAAACGACGGTAAAACAGTTCTCATTACTGAGATAATAGCGAGATCTATATTACCTACAGAATTTGGCGGTAAAAATGTTGGAGTTTTATATTTAAATACAGACCATGATTTTTTATTATTGGAATTAATTGCTATATTAAATTATTTAGTAATTAAAAGTAACAACCAAAATAGGAATACTACATCTCAAACAGAAATGGAGGCTATTAATAGACAAGCCTTACGGAATTTAACAATATTAGATTGTTTTGAAGCGCAACAATTTAACGTAACATTACATTCAATTGATAGAATTTTGGCAAACAATTCTCACATTAGTTTATTAGCTGTTGATAGTATTTCAGCTTTCTTTTGGGCAGAAAATATGGAATCTACGATTAAAATGGACACCTATTGGAGGAAAGTGTTAAAATCTTTGCAATTAGCATCTAAAGAGTATAAAACTGTTATTGTTTTTACAAGACCATCTAATTTTTTTTCAAAAGGAGTTAATAAGTTTGAGGTATATGAAAGATGTTCAGAGGAACCAACATTGGAGAAAGTTAACCACAGGCTGATTCTCCAAACAAATGTAACACCTGGAACAAAAACGAAGGAAGCTGACAATGACCATTATATTAGAATACAAAACATTCATGGAGAAATACAGAAGAAGTTTTCCTTTAATGAACATGGTTTTATTTGGATGTAATTGTACTAATAATTTACAATAAAACTTTATGTATTCGATTAATTTTGTTTTTATTACACTAATTTCATCGTAACTTTCTATTAATACTTCTACTAAAATATAGATGGCGGTCATTTTTATTTTATTTTGATATTGAAAATAAGCGGGTATCACATTGAATAATTTTACTACAAACGGCTCGTGTCCTATAAAAGTGTACTATATGTTGATAAAGTGGGTTACTAGAACCTCAAATGTTCAATTATCTTTTAATAACCCCTTATATGTTAGGAGATATTTACAATTAAAAAAGTCATTTTGTCTCTTTAATTATTAAAGGGATTCAACGTTGTACACATTCCAAGTGCATGTGACATCACAATCCTTGTGTAAGGTTACAAACCTTACAGATCATAAATCTCTGCTATATGTATTTAATATCAAAATATCAAATATTATTTACAGCTATTTAAAGGAACAATCATATTTCAATATTATGTCTGCCTTAGCAGGGTTAAATAAAATAACAACTTATTATTCTTTGATTTGACTTGATTATTTGACTACCAACAGCTACAGAACATAACCACAGCATTGACCTACTCAACAAATAACTGACGTTAAAATGCATTTCACGTCATACAAATATGGCCGACCATTTCTAGCGCTAAAACTACAATTCAAACTTTTAATTACTATATCTTCGTCAATATTTAGATATTTAATAAAATAGACACGCCAATACACATTTATTAACATCAATTTCAATGAACAATTGAAAAATCGACCAGTAAAAAATAAGGACACAAGCCCATTCTTATTTTTATTTAAAATATGATCTAGTAAATGTCCTTCCTTTTTCCGAAAAAGGATAATGATTTCTAAAATAATTTTTAGACATATTAGATTTTCTTCAGTACTGTTGAGTTACTAAGGTGGATAAAATTCACTTACCAAATTTAATTCTTTTGGAAAAACTAGAATTTTCTAGCAATATAAAAAATAGGTTCTTGTTCTAAATTAAAAATACTAAAATCAAATACTTTCCTTTCGAAAGAACATTTCAGTCGTTGTTTTTCAACAGGGCTAAAGTTTATATAAAACATATAATGATATTTCAAATTAGTCTTTTTCTGGCCGGACCCCACACTGCGTTTATAAAAGTAGCACACTTTAAAACAGCTTGTGGAGTCTATAAGTATACAATTCACCGACAATAGCTTGGAGCTATACCTCCCCCAGAGTAACCGCAACAATACACTCAGCAATTCATTATTCTACCGAACTCTCCCTTTGTCCTTGAAACAACACTGCAATACATATTGCCGAAGCACCAGGCGTAACGCATTGTCTGTCACATAAACCTATTTATTATACTTTCAGTTTCGTATTGATATTTTGGCAATTACATTATCACGAGGAGAACTTCTCGAAGATTGTAACAAACATATACGATGTTGTTAAACCTGTCTAAATAGAGTTCTTAATATTCTAGATTTCCTGTAGTAAAAGAAAAGACAACATGTCTGCCTATACATTTGTAAAAGTATCTGAAGAGAATCTGTATGCAATATACTATAGTATTCTGATATTTTTGAAACACAATATAATTCTCTGCGGTTTGCATCAATGCCTGATGGCCCCTGATGTTATACAATACATTCAACGCAACGCCAAGGGGTCCAGACTCCTCCCTTTGTTGTTCCCCACCGGTTTTCCGTTCGACAGTTGTGAGTAAACTTTAAGACCCCACGGGCCGCTTGCATAACGCAGGTGCTGGCAACCTAAAGCCAAAGAAACACTGTTGCAAATTAAATACATGTCATTCAAGATCATAGGCTTATTTATATAATATAATAAAAGAAACATAAGCATAGTTTAAATGACGAAATTTTGGCGGTAACTCATGCTTATATAAACTTATATAAATCTACGATACAATGGGCAAGTACTGTCGCACTAATTTTTTTATAATGTATTTAGGAACAAATAAGTTAAAATTCACCATCGTATCGCAGATTTATAAAGCTTTAAAACTACTTTTAAGAAAGGAATATTGGCATTTTTATCTTAAAATAAAACCCTTTCATAAAAGGCATATGGAACACGTATTACTTCTAGTCTAGTAATATCCTTGTGGGGACTTGGATTTTTAATAACTAATTGAGATGACACAATGTTTGACGTCAGATTTTTGCGATTCCTTTTTAGGTTCGATTCATAGATTTACCTAATTATAAACTCATGAGGCAGAAAGCAGTGTTGAGATATTTCTGACCCCTCATAACAAAACAATATATTTTAACTTAAACTTAACTTAAAACTATTTTATATTCTAAAAAGATATTAAAATGGAATCAATCTCAATCTCTTACCGTTACTGCATATCCTCGCCTTACCTTCCTAGTTTTTGTTTCCTTACTTTTCAATTCCCAATAGCTTTACTTTCGTAGATATTCCTTAATCTCTTTTGTCTATATTCGTTTGCATTTGTGGTTATATTTGGCCTTAGCTATTTGTTGTATTATTTCTTCTTTAAAATTTTTTCATGCATAAAACACTCATATTCATATTAATAAAAGAATAATTAACAAAAGTCAGTTAAAAGGAAGAGATTATTATATGTTACATCCAAATTTAAGTAAGAAAAGATGGTTTAGAAATGAGTCCCGCAAAATTATATCAACTATAATCAGAATCAAAAGTTCATTGTAATTGTCCAGCTCACCTGTACAAAATTAATATTAAATCTGACGATAGATGTCAATGTGGTGAAGAAGGAACTTTGGATCATATTATATTTGAATGCATAAATTATAGTTTAGAAAGATCAAAATTGAATAGTGATATATTAGATATTAGAATTAGTGAATTATTTAAATATTTAGAAATTTGTAAAATAGAATTATAAAATGTGAATTATGTATAAAAAATGTTTGATGGTGGCTATGAGGAATATAAGTCAAGGCAAATAAATAAATGAAAATAATAAAAGAAGTCTGTCTTTAGGTTATCGGCCCCTGTGTTGCAACCACTGACTGACTGACTGGGTCAGCCCCGGCCGCCCCTTGGCAGCTCGGCGGATGTTGAGAATTGGGTAACGTTACAAAAATTAACACACATGCCCCCAGCAAAGGTATCTTTATAATATCATATACTTATATATTCTTAAACTTGTATATATTCTGCCATTTTAATAAAAAAAACACTTCTTTATTTTTATACGTTTACTTTTCTTCTTTTTGTATTTTATTAATTTATAAATATTACATTTTTTTGAAGACTGTTTTTTACACAGTTACTGATGGTAAAACAAAAAAATAAGATTTACATTAAGGTGATCGTTCACGGTTAATTTTTATATGTGGTTGGGTAGATGCCTATTTTTAATTATTGAATATTACTAGACTTTATTAAAAGCAGTGTGGGATTAGCGCATGCGAATAAAAGTAATGGGCTTGTGTCCTCCTTTTTTAGTGGTCGATTTTTCAATTGTTGATTGAAATTGATGTTAATAAATGTGTATTGGCGTGTCTATTTTATTAAATATCTAAATGTTGACGGAGATATAACAATTAAAAGTTTGAATTGTAGTTTTAGCGCTAGAAATGGTCGGCCATATTTGTATGACGTTAAATGCATTTTAACGTCAGTTATTTGTTGAGTAGGTCAGTGCTGTGGTAATGTTCTGTAGCTGTTGGTACTCAAATAATCAAGTCAAATCAAAGAATAATAAGTTTTTATTTTATTTAACCCTGTTAAGGCAGACATAATATTGGAATTTTATTGTTCCTCGAAATAACTGTAAATAATATTTGATATTTTGATATATAAATACATATAGCAGAGATTTATGAGCTGAAAGGTTGGTAACTTTACACAAGGACTGTGATGTCACATGCACTTGGAATGTGTACAACGTTGAATCCCTTTAATAATTAAAGAGACAAAATGACTTTTTTAATTGTTAATAGTTATTAAAAAATAATTGAACATTTGAGGTTCTAGTAACCCACTTTATCAATATATAGTACACTTTTATAGAAATTAAGGCATAGGACACAAGCCCATTCTGATTATTCAGTTATTTTATGAATATGTACTTTAGTTATAAAGAATTTAAGACTAGAGTATTCCACTTAAGTTAAAATAAAAGAAGGTCCAAAAGACGCTCGTCTGTGGCTTAGTCTGATATGAAATGAATGGGAAAGTAAATAAAACACACATACACAAAAACATAAACGACGATCAACTGGAAAGAAACACGCGCGTGTTCGAATGCAACGTGGTGTTAAAATTTCAAGTCATTCGACCGACTACTTTTCGAGTTTTGCAAACACAAATATACGCAGTCTGAATTCTTAAATATAACAAAGAGTTACGTGTTATGTTCCCTATAACCATTTCCATATCAATATATGCTGTAACAGAAACAAGGTATGTTAAAAAATATGATAAATAGAAACTTAAAAAGAACAACTTCCATTCTTTTGTCAAAATCATTTCTTTTCATAAAACGGGTACCAACTTTTCCTGTGTAATTAATATAATACCAAAGCCGAAAAGAATTCTAAATTCTAACCCTAATTTAAAACCTTTTATATAATTTTTTATCATTAAAACGACTTTGTTTGAAATTGATAATAAAGTCTTGTATTTATGTATAATATATTTAGTTTTATAAAATTGTAATACTTCATGGGACTGTAGACCCCACTGATTGTTTCGGTCCGAAGCGCGAACTAGCATACAAATAGCGGTCCTTTCAGTCCTTTTTGTGAAGGTTGTTTTTTTGTGAAATTATTCTTATTCCAGTATTAAAACTTTTATATTATTGCGATAAAAAGAGTGAAGGGAATCATTTTAGAACAGCGCGGTTTAAATCTTTCAAAAATTAACTATTATATCCTCATTTTTTAGTGGTCGATTTTTCAATTGTTGATTGAAATTGATGTTAATAAATGTGTATTGGCGTGTCTATTTTATTAAATATCTAAATATTGACGGAGATATAGCAATTAAAAGTGTGAATTGTTGTTTTAGCGCTAGAAATAATCGGCCATATTTGTATGACGTGAAATGCATTTTAAAGTCAGTTATTTGTTGAGTAGGTCAGTGCTGTGGTAATGTTCTGTAGCTGTTGGTAGTCAAATCAAAGAATAATAAGTTTTTATTTTATTTAACCCTGCTAAGGCAGACAGAAATTCAGATAGAAATTTGATTGTTCCTTAAAATAGCTGTAAATAATATTTGATAATTTAATATATAAATACATAGAGTAGAGATTTATGATCTGTAAGGTTGTTAACCTTACACAAGGATTGTGATGTCACATGCACTTGGAATGTGTACAACGTTGAATCCCTTTAATAATTAAAGAGACAAAATGACTTTTTTAATTGTTAATATCTCCTAGCATATAAGGAGTTATTAAAAAATAATTGAACATTTGAGGTTCTAGTAACCCACTGTATCAATATATAGTACACTTTTATAGAAATTAAGACATAGGACACAAGCCCATTGTTTATTACTCATAATTGGTGCTCTATAAATGTAAATCAACTATATACAAATCAAATTTTAAAACCACCTCATATTAATCTGCTATTGAAATCTCTAGTTAAGCGAATATCTAACTGCAAACGCCTGCATCAAAACATAAGGCAACAATTCTTCCACGCAAATATTTAGCAACTAAAATTGAACGGTTTAAACCAGGACCTTGTAACCCATAAAATTATAAAACTATTATACTTTCTGTAGCCCTTAGGAGGTACATTGTTTTCCTGTGCATCCTTCAATAATTGTCTAACGTTGCATAGTCCCAAATTCTAACCTCGAAAATAAGGATTCTACTCTCCCCTTATGTGTTACGCGTTGTGTAATGCCCCCATGCACCGTCGGCCCTTCTATTGGCCCTTCTTTAGTATCAGAGGGTTATTTTAGTTGCATTATTACTAAGACAACGTACATTTACGTTGGTTTGATAATATATAATGCCTCAATTCCAACTCACTGTTTTGATATTTAATTTACTTTTTTATTTAATATTGTAATCTAGAACTTAAGTTTTCGTTTAAGCATTCCTTTTTGTGTTTCAATTTAAGTTTAGTTAATTTAGTTGGTGCGTATGCACTGTTAGTAATATAAATTTTGACAAAATTGTATGTGAAATAATTAAAATAGCTATTTTTAATAACAATTAGTAATAGAAACTGACATTAAACTTCTTTTAAAAGTAAATCCTACTGCATTTTGACATGTTTTTAACATTTTGGAGATTATAATATAATATAGTTTTTCTTAATTTAATATTTTTAGTTTAAAACATTGGACCTTGTAAGGTCCTAACAAAACTAAGAAAGCTTAAAAAATAAATTAAATTAAAAATGGTACTGTGAATGACCGTGATTGATAAATTAAATACAAAATAAAATTAAAGCAGTGACAGGGAATGATACTTAATAGTTTGCAATTATTTTTAGTTTTAAAAGCTTTTATTTTTTAGAAATCCATTCGAATTTTTAACATTCTGATCTTTTGCTTTGTTTATAAGCAACAAATGCATCTTACCACTGTATTATGTGAACAGCTGATATCATGGTTTCGAATATGAGCTATTTGTTGATACTTTAGTACTATCGATTGTCTGCAAAGTATTGTGTTTTATTTCTTCTTGACCCAAACAATGGCGTACTGAGACTAATGCAAATCTGTGGAGGCCATCTTTAATTCTTAGCTCCATACGAACTCAAATGTATCTTGTCACAATCATAATTCAAACAAGTTTCTTGGGACACTTCTGGACCCAAATTTCATTCTTACTAGTTACAATTCTTCTTCTTGTTCAAGTGATGTGTGTGTTACTATTTCCAGCCTCAAATACATGGCATCCACGCACAATTCTAAGGTTGTAAAGCTTAATATCTAAGAAGCAGTGAACTTTATCTAATTTCTTTTCTAAAACTCTATAAATTCTAACGTTTCTCTTTCGTTTACACGGCTCACTGATTACACACAGAGGGTCCACCAAACAAAACACTCACACACTTATATTAAACGCATACAGTCATACATTGTTACCATATGTTATGCAAGTGTCGGTGTCTTCTTCTCTCATAGTTCCTAACCATCGACGAACGGCAACTGCTGCTACATATATGTTGACGTAGCATACACGCGTTATTTTCAAATATTTTGTTTAATATTTTTGTGATTCTGAACCAAATTCTTATTAAATTTATTCTAATAATTAATAATGTTAAGTTAATTTTACAATAATTAAGTGTTTATCAAAAATTTGATTGTGGATTTTTTATAGAAAAGTGTATTTTAATATTGGTAAGTTTAATTGTTAATATATGAAATAAAATATAATTTTCTTGAAGTAATATTTTAAAATTTAATACTTAGATTTGCATTTCTTAACGTCTAATGTATTGTGATCTTGATTCTTGACTGTGGTTCGAAAATCGAGCTAAGCGTTTTGTCCTAATTTGTGATTTTTCGAGAAATTATTATTCTGCTTTGATGTGGTTAAAAATATTTATAGTTATAGCACAAAATGTACATAAAGTAAAGATGTTACATAAAGTAATGGTAGTATTTATGTAACAAATAACGAATTTATGTAAAATACACATAAAATAAACGTAACTGTATTAGAAGAATATTTGTGTAAAAGTGTTACATGCTGGAAAGGGGGCGTCCATAAATTACGTGAGATGTTTAAGGGGGGGAGGGGGTCGAGTCAAATCTCATCTAATCTTCCGTTGGAGAGAGGGGGGGTTTCGGCAAATATCACGCAATTTTTTTTCTGATTGAAACAAAAAAAAATTATACTATTTTGGTCCATTTAATCTAGATTGTACATGCTTAAGGCCTGTCTCAGTATGGGACCGTATTTAAGCGAATTTCTGCCGGACGTATACGGGCTACTACGCTTTACCTATCCGAACCATGTAAATGTAATGAGATCGCTCTGGAGCTCTCAGACTGCACGCTACAAAGCCGTCCGAATACGGACGGCACTATCTCGCACAGTAGAACCGAATAAAGGCGAATTTTATCCAAGCGTTACCACTACTACAACGATACCCTATCCGAACCTTTGTAAATGCAAAAAGCCGCCACAGACTGGAGGGGATACCTAAGATCGCTTGTTGTTACGGTGCAATACGAGTCAAATGAAATCTATCGGCGACATGGGTATGTTCTGCATGCAGTTTATGTTTGTATTTCAGTGAATCATGGACACGGATGCCGATACCAATAGGATAGAACTAAATTTAAATTCACGCCCACCAGAACTCAGATATATAATAAATGCTAAAGTCCCTTTAATACCAGTAGTGTATCGATTTTTTTTCTTTTTACAATAACAATCCAACGCGTTTACGTAAAAAACCCACATTTTGAAAAATCTCACGTGAGATTGGGGGATGGGGGAGGGGGTTGAATAAAATCTCACGACATCTCACCAGGGGGGGAGGGAGGTACAGAAAATTTAAAAAAACACCTCACGTAATTTATGGACGCCCCCAAATACGTCCCACATTATGTTTTGAAAGGGCCTTTGCTCGAACAAATTAATGGGGCTCTATAGCCATCAATTTTCTTCAAAAACTTAGTAACTCTCAAATTAGATTTCTACATTTAAACTAGTTTTAGCAAAATACCATTTCTTCCAGTTACAATTAACTAACTTCCGTTTATTTAGCCAAAAGTAATATTCCCACATACTGTTTTAATTTTAAGTTTTAGTTTTTATTGTATGTTTTAGTAAGGGAACAGGATATGCGTTTCTTGCAGTGTTTTAAGTTTTTATTTTGAATGTATTTAGTACGCATGCGTTGTGCCTCAATTAAATACACTTTATTTAAAACAAAATATTATGTTTTATATAATTACTAGCTGTCCCGGCCACGCGTTGCTGTGACTAAAGTTTTTGTCATATTACATTACATAGCGCCATCTATTGAATATTTACTCAATCTAGTCAACAGATGTCGCCATCATCGTCGCCAGATGTCATATGTCATATACAGATAATTAATAGACAAATAATTTGCAATAAGATAAATAAATTGAGATGTAAGCTATCCTATCTTTCAAGTTGGATCAAACTGCACACGGTGTACAAATTTGATTAAAATCGGTTAAGTAGTTTAGGAGTCCATCGCGGACAAACACGGACAAACAACGTGACACGTAATTTATATATATTAAGATTTTTATTTTCGGCAAACCGTAGGTAGGATTTTTATATTGATTAGAAACATTACTAATAGTTTTAGGTTTACTTTGCAGTCAACATACTTCTATAATTTAAACAAAACATATGCTGGAAATGATTACGTATAATGCAATATGCTATACTTTGTTTGCAACCTAAAATTTAAAATAAAAGAAACAGCAAAACAAGAACAGTTTTTTAAATTTTGTTTACTTACTATAAAGAACATTTAACTGGTAATCTAACTGCAAAATTAGCCCCTTTATATATTTTTTCATCATCTATAACATTATTTTTGACACTGTTTTTATAATAACATTTTTATGCCATCTATGGCTACACCCCTATCCAATGCATGTGAAGCATCTCTGCAGGTGGTATCTTGCTCAAATTCTGAAACGCTCGAAACAAATCAACACTATAGCAGACGTGTTAAAAATAAACCAGATAGCGGCCTTCAGAAAGAAAGAAATTGCAAGAGCATATTAAAATGAAATATGACCTTAAGTAAATTATTGTTTTTATAAGAATGTTTAAAATTCTTATATTAGCTAGGGTTGGTAAAGTAATAGGCTTGTGTCCTATGTCTTAATTTCTATAAAAATGTACTATATATTGATAAAGTGGGTTACTAGAACCTCAAATGTTCAATTATTTTTTAATAACTCCTTATATGTTAAGAGATATTAACAATTAAAAAAGTCATTTTGTCTCTTTAATTATTAAAGGGATTCAACATTGTACACATTCCAAGTGCATGTGACATCACAATCGTTGTGTAAGGTCACCAACCTTACAGCTCATAAATCTCTGCTATATGTATTTATATATCAAAATATCAAATATTATTTACAGCTATTTCAAGGAACAATCAAATTTCAATATTATGTCTGCCTTAGCAGGGTTAAATAAAGTAAAAACTTATTATTCTTTGACTTGACTTGATTGTTTGAGTACCAACAGCTACAGAACATTACCACAGCACTGACCTACTCAACAAATAACTGACGTTAAAATGCATTTCACGTCATACAAATATGGCCGACCATTTCTAGCGCTAAAACTACAATTCAAATTTTTAATTGCTATATCTCCGTCAATATTTAGATAACATCAATTTCAATCAACTATTGAAAAATTGACCACTAAAAAATGAGAACACAAGCCCATTCACGATAAGTGAAGGGATTTATGCATTAATTTATTATAATAACAAAGAAGTTTAATAGATAGATAACTGGTCATAAATACTAGTAGATTTCATGTATAATATATTCCAGTGAGAATGGTGAGCCTGATTGGTAGGCAACTAAAAATACTTATTAGAGATTAGACCATCATTCTTTCAGCTAGAAGCTGAACAAAATTATTACTGAAATAGGTTTAGAATGAAACTAGAATGTGATCTAATACTTTCAATAATACTGTTACTATATCAAGCATTATCGGAGCATAAACACTTTCCGGATGTGTTTAACACCTATTAAAATATATCCGCCTGATTTATAGTAAACCATAAATACTTAGGAAAGATTCAAACCTACTAAATGTATCGGTCGAGCGTAGTTGGTAGTCAAACACAATTACTTTATTTAATACTATCTTCATTATAGGAAAACTAGCAGCTATACGTAAGATATTTTTTATATACAAAGCACTAGATCATGTGAATCTTCTTTTCTTTTTTCTGGCAAATGTAATAAACCTATTTAAATGCAGCTGAGATGCATTGTACTAATATTAGCCTTCTTGCACCGTCCTTTGGAGGTGACGGTATACTATCACGTGATTCTTCGCGCTATATTTGACAGTGGCACCGCGGAGGTTACCCCCACTGGGAAACACTTGGAGGTGTTCCTCAGAAAGCCAGAATCAAAATAGATAGAAGAAAATAATGAAGTTTATTACAGTAGTATTATTTGGTCGTAGGATGCATTCCTTTGTGGTCCATCTTGATATATAGGACTTGGATATTATTGTTATTTATATAACAAGTATTGGAAATTAAAACTTTGTAATGGGCTTGTGTCCTATGTCTTAATTTCTATAAAACTGTGCGATATATTGATAAAGTTTGCTAGCTATATGTTAAGAGATATTAACAATTAAAATAGTCATTGTTTCCCTTTAATTATTAAAAGGATTCAACGTTATACAACATTCCATTATATCTAACGTCATACTTAACACTGAACTCTTATATACCTGAATAGTGCGACATGTGACGTCATAAACATGGTCGACATCTGAAGCGCTAAAACTACAATTCAAATTTTTAATTGTTATATCTCCGTCAACATTTAGATATTTAATAAAATAAAAACGCCAATATAGATTCACATATGCATAAATATCTCTTGAATCATTTATATCCAGTTACAATTCCTATCGCGAAGTGGAAAAGAAATTAACTTAATCGGCTTAGAGTTTAAATAAGGCATAGAAGGTATCCACAGAAACATGATGAAATATAACAGGTATGTAAATTAAATAGAGTTTAATTGAACTTGATGGTAATAAATGTGTATTGACGTGTCTATTTTATTAAATATCTCAATGTAAAAATTGTTAAATTGTTGTTTTAGCGCTAGTCCTGTGTATCTAGTACACATGCGTTAGTTAGCAAAAATAATAAGTTTTTATTTTATTTAACCCTGCTAAGGCAGACATAATATTGAAATTTTATTGTTCCTCGACAGAGCTGTAAATAATATTTGATATATAAATACATATAGCAGAGATTTATGAGCTGCAAACTTGTCAGAGTTCTGTCATGCATATACTATCTCTTTTACGCTCTGTTGTATAAAAGAGATAGCAACATAGCGGACGTGAGATATGTTCTACAACGTTGAATCCCTTTAATAATTAAAAGGACAAAATGACTTTTTTAATTGTTAATATCTCCTAACATATAAGGAGTTATTAAAAAATAATTGAACATTTAAGGTTCTGGTAGCCAACTTTATCAATATATAGTACACTTTTATAGAAATTTAGACATAGGACACAAGCCCATTGCAGTCAAGCAGACATATATAACACAAATACACTATCTACAACATACAGATACTAGAATATGTGTTAATTAACTCCTTAGCCACTAATTATCAACTGGGGTGACTCTGGGGTTACGTGGGATCAAGATAAAGGTGACATGATATAGTCAAAGCACTGGTTTGATTTGCTTTTTACATAATTAAGAAACTTTAATGATATAAAAATACTAAATAACCCCCCAAGGATTCTGGCTGTTTCCATAAAATCCAACTCAAACTGGATTTGTATTTAGATAACGCTGATAACTGAGATAAGACATATTCAAAATAAAATGAACATTTTATAGGTTAGTGTTCGAGACTCGTACGTTTCATTTGACAGATGTCAACAATTTTTTAAAAACAGGTTTTAATAACGAAATGCTTTTACGATATTAGCGAGGTTTTAAATGCAAGGTTCGTGTTTTAATCGGCAAGGGTCGTGTCGTGCTATCTCACTTTTACCTAATGACGTAAATGAATAGCTAAACAATTTCTAATCTAATTTTTAGTAAATGTGTTAATGGGCTTGTGTCCTCATTTTTTAGTGATCGTTTTCTCAATTGTTAATTGAAATTGATGTTAATAAATGTGTATTGGCGTGTCTATTTTATTAAATATCTAAACATTGACGGAGATAGAGCAATTAAAAGTTTAAATTGTAGTTTTAGCGCTAGAAATGGTCGGCCATATTTGTATGACGTGAAATGCATTTTAACGTCAGTTATTTGTTGAGTAGGTCAGTGCTGTGGTAATGTTTTGCAGCTGTTGGTAGTCAAATAATCAGGTCAAATCAAACAATAATAAGTTTTTATTTTATTTAACCCTGCTAAGGCAGACATAATATTGGAATTTGATTGTTCCTTGAAATAGCTGTAAATAATATTTTGATATATAAATACATATAGTAGAGATTTATGAGCTGTAAGGTTGGTGACCTTACACAAGGATTGTGATGTCACATGCACTTGGAATGTGTACAACGTTGAATCCCTTTAATAATTAAAGAGACAAAATGACTTTTTTAATTGTTAATATCTCTTAACATATAAGGAGTTATTAAAAAATAATTGAACATTTGAGGTTCTAGTAACCAACTTTATCAATATATAGTACACTTTTATAGAAATTAAGACATAGGACACAAGCCCATTAAGATTACAGTGCGCTAAACACAAAATGTACGTTAGATACAGGTCTTACTTTAGTTCATAATATTGTTAGATAGAAAATGTGTTTATGTCGGTTTCATATCAGAGAAACAGTTCAATAAAACATAAACAAAAACTTGTTTTTCTAAACAAAAACACAAAGAGACAGTTCTTAAAACATTTTTGTCTTTAAAAACTGTAAACACAACACATTCTCATCTGAAGTCGGTAAGATTAAAAGAAAACACGTTTGTTGTTGTTTTTTAATCTGTTTGGTTTGAACGCACAGTTTTGTTTTTTGTGAACATTTGCGCTTGTCAGTTGTTGTTTATCATGTTTATAATTTTTATGGGACACACAGAAAAACACTAAAAATAAAACCAGTCTGTTCAGTGTGAATATGATTTTGTTTTGTTTTTTGTAAGTGACTTTGTAATTCAACTAGAATTAATATATTGTACGTATATAAATGGTTGCATACACCTGTTGTTTTTTTCAATATTTGTTTCTATTTAAATCTTTTGCTTATCTTTGAGTGACTGTAAAAATTGACGCAATATTTGAAGAAATAGTGATCATAATAATTCTAAATATTTATAAACTAAAATTATTTTATTGATTATTTTCCGTACAACACAGTTATGTATATTTAAGGTTAATTTAACGTAATGTAACATTTTTTAGAGTAACATAATGTAAAGTTACATTACAAAAGTTATCATTTGATATAAATATGACGGTAATAAACCTTTTTATGCAAGATTTTGTTTTGTTACATATTAAATCAATATATTACCAAAAGATTTTTAATGTCTTTTGCATTTATTTAATGACTATGGAACAGATTATGTTAAACTTAGAAAAATAATATGGGGTCATCTAAAAATTACGTCACACAAATTTCCTGAAATATTGACCCCCCTCCCACTCCACTTCGCGTGGTATTACACATTTCAATTAAATTTTTGTAATTATAATAAATGACATTCTTTTGCAACGACACATTTTTTAAAATGTAAGCTCCTAATCCCTCTTCTCCTAGTCGCAATTTCTGGAACACCCCCCTCACCCCTTTGCGTGTGACGTAATTTATGGATGCCTCTACTGGTCAAAAGATAATACGTTAAATAATACAGAAATCTACGTTAGCACGTTTAAAATTTCAGGCGATTTTAATATCAAGGCCTTTGCCTGAAGGTATTGGTTTTGATGTACAAAATTTACTTCAAGCATTTGTCAATAATCACTACACCGAACCATAACATGCCGGATTAAAGAATGCTTCTGTATCTTTATCGATCTAATAGTTCATTATTATACAAATTAAGAAGAAGAGAGATTAAATTCTCTGTTTTTATAATGAAATAAATGTTATAATAAATATGGTGTTTACTTCAATCCGCGCCTGATTAGTATGCTATTCTTAATACACAATTCTTATAATTAAATATACATTGTTACTTGTTTAAGCAAATAAGAACAATATTTGAAGGATTCTTATTAAGCATTAAGTTATTTTATAGCTCTGAATAATAAAATTATAAATAGATATTAATTTGTTTATCAGAATTCATACCAGTTTAATCCAGTTCGTAAGCAAGTATCGACCTATTTTATCAAAAACCTTCTTATCTTCTTTGCATGCATGAATTCTTTCTGTTAAACATTTTAATTTAATGACATTTTTTACATAAATTGTCCGCTACAGTTCTAGATGCTGTTTTATTAATGACTTGGATGTTTTCACGATATTTTTGTACTAACGTTATATACATTTATTAAATAGGAACCAAGACCTAATAATTTCTATAAAACTGTACTATATTTTGATAAAGTTGGCTACCAGAACCTCAAATGTTCAATTATCTGTTAATAACTCCTTGTATTTACGTAAAAAAAATTCCAATACACTATACGTCACCGACGTCATCCGACGATTTTCTATCTCTCTTATAAAGCAGATATTATAATGTCCCAGGTGTATATTTATGATCTTATATTCTTATGTTCTTATATTCTTATATTCTTATGATCTTATATGTTTCGTAGTGAATTTTGTATGGTGGCTCCAGAACGGGTCAGTCAATGTTTTTGAAAATTGCCTATTTCGTAGAGAAAAAAATTCTAAGACTTTTGGCGTCTTCGGATTTTTCCCTGAATTTCCAGGAAACCCGTAATTTTGGAAAAACTGGAAAAAAAATGAGCCCTTTTTTGCTGTATTACTTTTAATTCGTAAAAGATAGAAAGTTGAAATTTTGCATGTGTATTAAGGTATTCAATGCTGACATTTCTCAAAAATTAGAAATTCAAAAATTGAAAAAGGGGGGTTGAAGAAATTCGGGGGCCCGGTAGAGAACTTTGGAGAAAATTCATATTTTGGATTCTAAAATAATTAAGTATATTATTAATAAAAGAAAATTCAAAATTTCAAAATTTTATTTGGGGGCACGGGGGCAGTATTTGCCGAGAGTAAAAATTGTGCTAGAAAGTTGAAATTTTGTATATAGGCTAACCTTGGTAACTTATTTATGAATCGAAAAACGAAATCCTAAATTTTGAAAAAAAAAGTTGGTCAAATAACGCATAAACAGAACACATGTTGCAGCTCCGTGTACAAACCTCCTTTATTTAAATGCAAGCTTCAAGAAAGCGTAGAACAAGCGGTAAATGACAAAACCGTGTCTTAAGGTGCAAAAGCAGTACTTTCTATTACTATAGTAATTATATATCAACTTGAATAACACGCAAAAATGTAATCAATGTAATTTTATTTACAAAACATTTCTACATTATCTACCATACTTGATAATTGTTCATAGATTCCATAACAACACTCTTTCATATCGTGTTTCCACAAATTTCTAAATATTGAAACATACTTCAAAATCTTTAAATAGATATAAACAATGTATGTAGTATATATACATACATTCAAATTACAAATATACAAACAAATATTTCAAATACTTTGTAATCCAATTATCCATTAACACTATATTTATCGATCTATCACACCTGAGCCTTTGGAGGTCTAATCCGGTTCAAACTGGACCAAACCAAGAGAACAATACGTCTCAAGGTGCAGTGATAGCTACAATTCATATCTAATCCACATATTTCGTAACCATTCTAACCAGGAATAACAATATTTCAGCTCGTGTTTTATGAGATATGCGTATCTGGATATCACCAGTCCCCAGCAACGGGTTTTTGTCTAGACTGGTGATCAAGACACGAAACGCAAGGTCCTATTTACAATAGACGTGTGTTAATCATCGATAGGGATTTTCGATAGGCATTATCTCTGATAATAACATTCGATGGGTATAGGTTTTATCTTAGTGGAAAATTCGTGTTGATAACATCTATTGTTGGGGTTTTTATCAAGAAATGACCATGTCAAAATGAGGTTATGTTGTTTTTGCTACAGTTCTTGCATGCGGATTTGATATTATCTCACAGTGGGGATCAGAAACATGTAAATAATATTATTAAATGGGGGGGAAGAGGGTGGGGGGGTATGCATTCCTAATATTTTTTTAAACCTATAGTTATTAAATATAGCTATAGCTATATTCTAGGAGATATTAACTATTAAAAACGGCATTTTTTCACATTCATTATTAAAGTGATACAACGGTATAGAAAATTCCAAGGTATGATACGTCACGTTCGCAGATTTTCATCTCTTTTATACAACAGAGACGCATATGAGTGATACCTCACTTTACTACTAACTACAATGGGCTTGTGTCCTATGTCTTAATTTCTATAAAAGTGTACTATATGTTGATAAAGTTGATTACTAGAACCTCAAATGTTCAATTATTTTTTAATAACTCCTTATATGTTAGGAGATATTAACAATTAAAAAAGTCATTTTGTCCCTTTAATTATTAAAGGGATTCAACGTTGTACACATTCCAAGTGCATGTGACATCACAATCCTTGTGTAAGGTTACCAACCTTACAGCTCATAAATCTCTGCTATATGTATTTATATATCAAAATATCAAATATTATTTACAGCTATTTCAAGGAACAATAAAATTCCAATATTATGTCTGCCTTAACAGGGTTAAATAAAGTAAAAACTTATTATTCTTTGATTTGACTGGAGTATTTGACTACCAACAGCTACAAAACATTACCACAGCACTGACCTACTCAACAAATAACTGACGTTAACATGCATTTCACGTTATACAAATATGGCCGACCATTTCTAGCGCTAAAACTGCAATTCAAACTTTTAACGTCAATATTTAGATATTTAATAAAATAGACACGCCAATACACATTTATTAACATCAATTTCAATCAACAATTGAAAAATCGACCACTAAAAAATGAGGACACAAGCCCATTGGGTTCTGCATCCCATCAAGTTTTAAATTATAACGACTGCGAAAGAGGAAAAATAATCTCGATTCTTCTATGACGTCATATGCAGAGCTAAAACATGTAGCAACACTGAAATTCAAATTTGATATAGGTATTCCATCAAACTATCACACCCCTAAAAAATGAGTTCACAAGCCTATCTATGTCGATCGCACACAACATCTCAAAATAATTTCCTCAAGCTGAATAGTTCGTATACTCATATTTCGTTACCAAGTTTCCTAAGAATGCATATCATCTTGTTTATTTAAAATGGTTATTATATTTTTAAAATTATTATCTGTATTAAATGTTGAAGTCAATAAGATCTGGTTTCAACTGGTTTCATATTTTTGAGTTCAAAAGGTTGTAGTGATAGAGTCAGATCTCTACGAAGAGTGAACCAGCATCACTATGGTCCATGAATCTAACATGACGCGTGATCCAGTATCTGAGCTAAACTTATGATTGTTTTGACCCCGATTTGAACTATACTGGATACTACGTATAATCCTCGATAGATACAGAATTTATTACTGAGAAAACATTCATTTTGTATTATATTTTATGTAGATGAATGTTATATAAATGTGTTGTATACCCCACTGTAATCTAGTGTAGTATGAGTACAAAAAGAGTAGTAGCACTGAGAAGGTTCAAGAATATTGATGACAAACCATGGGAACATAAGAGGAAGTACACCCTTTCGACAATCCAGTAAACATTTTGAAGTCACTTTGCCATCATATTGAAGATGCGTATGATTTTTTGTCATGTAAGAGTTCAATGGGCTTATGTCCTCATTTTTTAGTGGTCGATTTTTCAATTGTTGATTGAAATTGATTTTAATAAATGTGTATTGGCTTGAATTTTATTTTATTAGGTACAATATGCATTATAAAATAATGTGTGAGAAATTGCTTTTCCATTGTATCGCAGATTTATACGGCACAACCTGTTTTAACCATGAGTCGCCGATGAACTCTCGTAACTTAAACTATATTTTTTAGATCTCGGGTTTTATTAGCTATCACGGTATCTTTTGGGAACAAGTAACTTCCCTTTTTTAGTTTTTTACAAATACGTATACTACTACATATATATATATATTGGGGCGACCCTGGTTTTAGTACTTTTTAGCTAATATTTAGTACTTTCATTATTTTAGATATACTATGTGACTTCACAAAGGTTATGATCCCGTTTTCTTAATTGTGAGCCGATAAAATAGACATTTTATATGAACGACTATGAGAAAATGAACTGTAAATGAACTCTTTCATGACAAAAAAATCATACGTATCTTCAATATGATGGCAAAGTGACTTCAAAATGTTTACTGGGTTGAAATAGTTTCTAAAAGTAAATTTAAACAAAATTCTTATATAAAAATATTTGTATAGTAAGCATCTGTACTTTATTTATGTTTAAAATGTACATATTATAATAAGTCGTGAAAGAAAGAGACAGATGTAATTATTAAATAGATAAAAATAGTGTTGTCACTACATCGTTTTATTTTATCCGATTTTCGTCATTCCGAATGAATTCACGCCCAGTTTTAGGCATTGCATTGTACTTAATTCAAATTAAAAATAATTTAATTCGGCTGAGAATGTTCTCTCAAAAGTTATTCTTACTTACTTAATTAGGTTATTAATTCTTTATCTTTGGAAATCATACGCTAAATACTGTTAAATGTGGGTTATGTAGCACAACAAATATCACCGCATTTTAACCAAGCGTATACATGCTACAACGCTAATCCTATCCGAACCTTGTAAATGCAATCAGCCGACTCAGACTGGAACGGAATGCAATGGTCTCTTTCATAACAGTGGTGTATCGATAAAAATTAAAGTAAAAGTTTGTTCTCATGATAAATTATGTTAGTGCAAAACAAATTCAAAACACCCTACAGTACACAAGTTTGACTTGGCGTACTGTCGTATCGGTACGGGGTATGTATGTATTGTGATCAACACATTCAAAGAATACACTCTATTGTAGCCTTACCACTCTAAATATAAAAAAGAATATGTCAGCTTTCTTAAAAACGGGATTAGAGTAATAAAAAAAACCGATCGCTATGGAATTAATTTAGTTACATATACATTCAAACGATACATTACTACAAAGAAATTTGTTGTTTCTTAATTTCCGCTAAAAAATACAACTTTCTCAATCAGAAATAGGCTTGTGTCCTATGTCTTAATTTCTATAAAAGTGTACTATATATTGATAAAGCGGGTTACTAGAACCTCAAATGTCCAATTATCTTTTAATAACTCCTTATATGTTAGGAGATATTAACAATTAATAAGTCATTTTGTCTCTTTAATTATTAAAGGGATTCAACGTTGTACACATTCCAAGTGCATGTGACATCACAATCCTTGTGTAAGGTTACCAACTATTGGTTACAACCTATTTGTATTTATATATCAAAATATCAAATACTATTTACAGCTATTTCAAGCAAAACTTAAATTCCAATATTATGTCTGCCTTAGCAGGGTTAAATAACTTATAAAACTTATTATTCTGTGACTTGACTTGTTTATTTGACTACCAACAGCTACAAAACATTACCACAGCACTGACCTACTCAACAAATAACTGACGTTAAAATGCATTTCACGTCATACAAATATGGTCGACCATTTCTAGCGCTAAAACTACAATTCAAACTTTAAATTGCTATATCTCCGTCAATATTTAGATATTTAATAAAATAGACACGCCAATACTCATTTATTAACATCAATTTCAATCAACAATTGAAAAATCAACCACTAAAAAATGAGGACACAAGCCCATTAAAATATTAAGATAAATACAAATATTTTAACTTGTCTTCTCAAATAAAAATAACTTCATCGAAAATTTAGATCACAATTTAAAATATTATTACCACCACTAATGTAACACATATTTATGAATTACAAAGTGATTGCTCTTTTAATTACGAGCAAATTAATATATTACTCAGTTAAGTTCTAGAGCTGCAACAGTTCAGATCAACAAAATAATAAAAATTGTTAAAAACTAAATAAATAGAATACAAATAAATAACTAAAATATAAAATAAATAATTCTAATTTTTCTTATAAATATTAATTTAAATAATTATTAAAAATGTTGGTACATTCAAATAACAGAATGGGAGGGCCATTATTCTACGCCCCACCCTCTCCAGACACCTGCTTCTCTTACTCTAGGATACACGGCGAAGAAATTTACCGAAGGGACTACTTCACACATTGGAGTCAATTAAACTACACCATGGCTAATTTCACAGAGGAGATGCATATGCCACTATCACCACAGGTAAAGACCACTTCTATTGTTTCACTACAACCCACTACCGGGTACAAATAATGAAATTATTTATATGTTATTATTATTTTTAGAGTGACAACAGTTCTTCAGACTCTGCATACTACAAACCATCATATACTCCTTACCAAGAATCTTACTACTCTATGAAAACAGATATAAAACCTAGTCCAATATTTCAAGATGTTAAACCACCTTCTGAAGAAGCTGAGGAGGAAGAAATAAATGTAGGAGAATCAGAAGCCCTCTCTGAGACCGTTATATGCAAATGGAATGCTTGTGATAGGTAGGTTCTTGATTTATATGTATTAGAAAATATTTAATAATTTATCAAGGATTTAAACCATATTTATTCATATTTTTATTTGCAGACTTTTTGATACTCCAGATGACTTAGCGCACCATGTAAATGTAACACACGCTACTTCAAATCTTGGTGGACAATATTATTGCTGTTGGGATGATTGTCCAAGAGCTAGAAGAGGATTTAATGCAAGGTAAATATACCCGTGATAAAAACTATAATAAATAGTAATCTGTATTATCGACATTGCTGTGCTTAGAAATTATTTGTATTAACAGTGTCTTTTAATTAAATTTTAGGTATAAGATGCTTGTACATGTTCGAACACACACTAAAGAAAAACCTCATCAATGCAGCGTGTGTAATAAAAGATTTTCCAGAGCTGAAAATTTAAAAATCCATTCCAGATCACACTCTGGAGAAAGGCCATATGTTTGTCCTGTATTGGTAAGTTACATAAATTAGTTATTATATATTTTCAATGATATGAAAAAGATCAGATTTTTTATTTATTTTGTTTTCTTTACAGGGATGCAACAAGGCTTATTCTAATTCGTCTGATAGATTTAAACACACGAGAACACACGCAACAGATAGACCCTACATCTGCAAAATTCCAGGATGTCAAAAAAGATATACAGATCCGTCAAGTTTGAGAAAGCACGTAAAAACTTTCAAGCATCAAAACTTAGTGGAAACTGCTGAACCTATAGAAGTTAAACATAGTTCTTCTCCAGCTCGTATTCTGGAAATCCCAAATAAAACAGAACCAATAACTGATAGCAGAGTTTCAAACCGTTCACCTAATATGACTGATAGCAGTAATGAAAAAGAATTAAATAATTATAAATATAAACCTAGTCAAAACGAAACAAATTGCAATTGTTCCCATAAATGTTTAGAACATATTGAAAAAGCAACAGAATTTTTAAAATTAGGTGTTATTTTAAATAATATAAACAATGGTAATAATATTTATGATAAAACTATTTTAAATTCAAATTTAAAAAGTATACCTTGGGAAAATATCTGGAATCCATTATTAACTTCAGATATATTAAAAAAAGTAAATGATAATACTGATCATTGTGGTAAATTAAGTAATTTTGATATTAAATTTAAAGATAGTTTTAATATTGAAGAAAGTATGGATATTGATGTGCCTTTAGATTTAACAGTTCATAAATAATTCAATAGTTCAAAGGACATATATTTTACTTAAATATTTTTAAATTATTGTTTGGGTTTTGTTTTCCTTTTCGTGTTACTAGTAATTAAGACTTGACTGAATAAATATATAAGTTTATTATTATAAATTGTTGTTTTTCCTTTAATTTATAAAGAATTATCAAGAGCATCTAATGGGCTTGTGTCCTCATTTTTAGTGGTCGATTTTTCAATTGTTGATTGAAATTGATGTTAATAAATGTGTATTGGTGTATCTACTTTATTAAATATCTAAATATTGACGGAGATATAGCAATTAAAAATTTCAATTGTAGGTTTAGCGCTAGAAATGGTCGGCCATATATGTTTGACGTGAAATGCATTTTAACGTCAATTATTTGTTGAGTAGGTCAGTGCTGTGGTAATGTTTTGTAACTGTTGGTAGTCGAAATAATCAAGTCAAATCAAAGAATAATAAGTTTTTATTTTATTTAACCGTGCTAAGGCAGACATAATATTGAAATTTGATTGTTCCTTGAAGTAGCTGTAAATAATATTTGTTATTTTGATATATAAATACATATAGCAGAGAGTTATGAGCTGTAAGGTTGGTAACCTTACACAAGGATTGTGATGTCACATGCACTTGGAACGAAAACATTATCCTAATAATTAGATATGAAATTCACATGCTTTGTAAAATATTTAGTAATGATATTATTAGAATAGTTAGAGATATAGATATTCTAAAAACCCAAACTTAAAAACAGCTTGAAAAATGTTTCGTCAGGGAACATAAATGAAATGGGAATAATATATCAAACAAAAACACACATATATTGATGACAATTTTTTTACAAAAATATTTATTTAAGAAATATAAATCTATTATTAATTTATATGACAGTAACAAAATATTTTAATATGACAATTTATATTCAGTACATTAAAATGAACTAATACATGATAATAGTTAAAATAAGAATAAAAATGATTTATGTTTAACAAGTGTTGAAAGAAAGTCAAAGGTATCATTACTTACATACTTTTAACTATGGCACAACTCCCTTATCTTGCAACAATTTAGTCATTCCGTCGTGTATAACTTTCAGCGTATCCATATCCTGGTTTACAATCTCAATCAGCTGTGACAACCCTCTTTGCTGCATGCTTAAGAATTGTTTCATATCATCTTGTGCTCCTATAAAGATATAATCATTAATACATACTCAACAATAATTCTAAACATAAATAAATTCTGAACTTGTATAGCATATTACCTTTATCCATTGTATATCTTTCATTGTATTGAGTAAGTCCCCCAGATTGGCAACGTTGCATTCGAATTTGAGATAATAATTCACTAAGCCGCCCCTGCACAAAAACAAATTATCAATACTAAGAAATTTTAATATATGTATGGCGTTTTTATTTTTAAAAGTTGACGGAAGGTATAGCTATATCGAGTTTTAGTAATCGAGATTATTTTCCCTTTTTCCCAACCTTCGGAATATAATACTTGATGGGATGCACAACCCATCTGTTTACACACTCGTTTATGTCTCTGTTGTGTAATACAGATGGCAAATCGTCGGATGTGTAAGAAGAAATTAAATGTAAATAACTAATTCCTAACGATAAAAACATAAACACAATTAAAAGTACTAAATTTCAAAATTTAAAAACAAATATAATAAATAAGAATAATACCATAAAATTACCATAGATACCAGGACATTGTGGAATAAGAGTAAACGAAATTGCGGATAAATTGGCAAAGGAATCAATAAATTTAGAAATTGAGATGAAAGTGAAATTACCTTCATATTCAATTTTTAATATAATCAAAAAATTAAACTTCAATTTAAGAAACCAAGATTTCATTAACAAAAGTCAGTTAAAAGGAAGAGATTATTATATGTTACATCCAAATTTAAGTAAGAGAGATGGTTTAGAAATGAGTCCCGCAAAATTATATCAACTATAATCAGAATCAAAAGTAATCACTGCAAAACTCCAGCTCACCTGTACAAAATTAATATTAAATCTGACGATAGATGTCAATGTGGTGAAGAAGGAACTTTGGATCATATTATATTTGAATGCATAAATTATAGTTTAGAAAGATCAAAATTGAATAGTGAAATATTAGATGTGATTAAAACGCCATCTTAATACTAAATTTTTGTTAAGTGATTCAAAATTAGTTAGTGAATTATTTAAATATTTAGAAATTTGTAAAATTGAATTATAAATTATAAAAGATGTATAAAAAATGTTTGATAGTGGCTATGACGAAAGAAAATCAAGGCAAATAAGTAAGTGAATATAAAAAAATAAAAATTTAAGGACATCCAAACCTTAAATTGTGTAGGAGCTGATATCTGAGTCTGCATTGCTTCTAACTGACTTCGAAGAAGCTCTTCTTCAGGCTGTAATGCCAAACCAGCCTTTCTAGTAGTTTCTTGTTTCACTATAATCTAACACACAAGAATTACATTAAAAATATTTCTTTTTTTTTTTAAATACATATACTAGTATTCTTTTTTTAATTACTTGTAAAACACGATGCTGTAATTCGATGTACTTCCTCTGTTGTTCAGCTATCTTTGCCGTTGTCGATGTATGTTTCCGCTGTAAGCAGCTGATATCTTCCGCAACTTTATCTAAGAAAGCTTGATGTCTTTTAGTTTCTTCTTCTTGACATTTCATACGCCATTTGACCTTGAAAACAATTGTAATCACAAAGACTGTTCCAAACCTGACTTTAAGTAACAAAATTATTTAAGAAAATTTATGATATTAAACAGAAATTCGTAAATACATTAAATTATATATCCTGAAAATAAGGCAAGTGATAATGTTTCAGATATTTAATTTATTTAAAATACGTATTATCTATAACAATTTCTAGAAAAAATAAAATATACTACATATTTAATTTATAAAACTAACAATCACAATTATGGAAATATTTTTAAATGCTTCTATGTGTTCTGGCATGAACAATGACATGGGTTCGAGCAAGGACAGCAATCATTATTCGCAGGCGTTAAATCACTTTCAATATAATGCTTATACGAAAACTTTAAACATTTAACATTATCTCGCAATATTTCAATCTCAGATTCCGCTTCTCGAAACCTTTCCAATAATAAGTTAATTTGTAACTGCATCTGTTTCCTTATTCCTTCTTTGTTAGCCAAAGCAGCTGTTGTTGCAGCTTTACTTTGGGTCAACTCATCTTCCACCATTGCCATTCTATCCTGTAGAAGTTTTTTCTGCATTTCATTGCGCTCTTTAGAACGAACTAACTGCCTAGAACATTCTTCTTGAGCTTCTTCATATTTCTTGTTATTAAAACCAGATTCAACGACTTTTTGCTCTAATGATTGCTTCATTGATTGTTGGGATACTACCGTCGCTTTTAAGCGGTCATTCTCTACTAGTAATTGATTATATTGGACTTCCAAATTATCTATTTCAGCTAATAACAAAGAATTCTCGTCATGAACGGTTTTTTGGATATCAAAAACATTATCCAATTCATCTAACAGCTGCTTTTCGTGATCTTTAATTTCAACTAGCTCAAATGTTAAGGATTGGACACTTTTATCTAATGCCAATTTGGCTTGATGCACATCCTGGCACTTTAGTTGTGTCGATTCTAACATGTAGGGTAGAGGAGAGAGAGACTGTATTTTTTCTTGAAAAACTCCTTTAACGCGTTGCAACTCTTGATCTACCTTCTCCGTTACTTTTAAGTTATCTCTTTTTAATTTGTCTAGTTGAGTTTGTTGTTCCTCCGATAATTGTTGCGCCTGCAAATATTTCGCTCTGTAGTCTTCCATTTGAGATGTCATGTCTTCAGCATTTACTTTGTAATCTTCTACTTCTTCTTTCAAAAGTCTATGCGACTCCTTAAAGAAAAACACAAATATAAAAACTCTGAATCAGTTTTAAAATGTTACATAGGAAAAGCAGCATTTTTAAAATCAGCAATTTAGTGTTACATTGCTTTTATAAATTCATTTCAATATGTAACTTCACAAAACTATGGTTTATTGCATACAAAGGAAATTATGAATAAAAGATCATAGTTATTTAGCAACCTTAAGTCGGTCAAGTTCCATTTTTGTATCTTGGTATTGCTTTGCTCCTGGTTCCCCACCTCCCCAGCAAGAGCAATCCATTTGATTTCTTGGAGAAGTTATCGATGATGTTCCACTAACACATTCACGATTTCTTTTAACTTCACCAAGTTCATAATGAAGAATTCTTATCTCTTCTTCCATGTGATTAACCGTCTCTTCCAAAATAGCATCCCTGTCTTCAATTACGTTATATTTTGACATTTTAAATGATGTTTTCGTACAAAATTATAATATACTGTATAATTTTGGAGTTTATTTTATATTAATTTAGCTAAATCTACAACAAACATAATCTTTTGGAATAAAAATATATAAAAAGTAAATATAGTTCGTCATTTGTTTATTCTATTTCAAAACCTTTTTTAAAAGTACGAAGAAATACGTTCCAAAGCTATTGAGCCAATAATACTCAGTTGTCGCAAAGAAAAATGTATGTTTTGATAACAGCAATACATACCTCACCAAACCCGACCATTGGCACCGGGATGTACTTAGCAGAATTTGGATTATCTGCCTGCGCTTGCTTCCACAAACGATGATCAATACCTGAAACATAAAACAAATTAATTTAATACTTTTTACAAGACTTTTTGTTGTCCTAAAACAACTCTACAATTACCTTCCGGGGGAGTTTGTAAATATTCCTGCAATTGATCCTGATCTGGTAGAACATGCGGCAAAACATTCTCAACCCCTAAAGAACACAGCTGTTGTTTTTGCATTGGCTGTATTAAGTATGCACCAAGTTCCGTTGCTGGAATTTTTTTCATAGTTCCTGTCACGCCTTTTTCTTGAACATATATCAATACCTATAGAAAAAAGTACACGTAAAAATACACAAGTTATAACAGATAGACTATAACAGATTAGAAAGAGATACTGAGAAAGTAGTGAGGAAAGAATGTGTAGAGTGTGCGGAACGGAGAACGAAACACTGGAGCACATTAAGTTTGATTGTAAGGAAAAAGTAGTGAGCGAAATGCATATTGGCCAGCTATTAAAAGGAGGCAGTGAAGGAAAGAGGTGGATGGCGGAAATAGAAAAAAGGAAAGAAAAAACAGGACAATAAATAAACTCTTAGCTGGGTTGCATAAGGAACATGAAGAGAGAGGAAGTGCTAAGGGGCAGTGAAGGGAAGCAGGAGAAATAAAGAAGCGAGGAAACAGTTAAACTTCAGTCCAAAAAAATAGAGGATTTGCGGAAAGGAGATAAGGACAAGAGGTGGATGACGGAGATAGAGACAATAATAAAATAGTAAAGGAAGAGAGTCAAGAAGAAATAGTAAAGTAAGAGAGTCAAGAGGAAATAGTAAAGATAGAGTGTTTATGCCTGTAATAGATATAAGTGGAGAAGTGAAAACGAAGAGAGAAGGCAGGAAGGTAGTGAACAGATAATAGAGGGTTTGTCGAGAGGAGACAAGGAAGACAAGAGGTGATAGATGAAGATACAGGCAATAAGGAAGGAGAAGCAGGAAACGGTGTGAATAAAGGAGGAGTAGGGGACATGAAGAGAGAGGATCAAGAAAAGAAGAAACAGAAAGTACTATTCGAAGTAGTAATAGTCTAGAATAGTTTAAGTTTAGTTTTAACTTTGAATTTATATGAAATGCATTAAGAAATATAATAATGTAGATTGTAAAGCCGAAAGGCACACAATTAATATAATAAATTAAAAAAAAATACACAAGTTATAATAGCACAGGGGGCGTTAATATTTAAAGCGTATAAATACAAACCTGAGTTTTGCAATCTGAGAGACATTTAATATTTTCTATATTGACTGTTAAAGTCGGTTTATTTCCTAGAACTGCAGATAAACTACTTATCAGTTGCGGCTGCTGCGATCTATAATATTTAGATTAAATAAATAGAAAACTCTACTAATGAAAGTACATATTTCAAGTTTTTTAGCCCTACTTAATTTCATTTTCTTTTTTATTGAATATAATGGCAACTAATCCTTCACGATTTTCCCGGCCAGGCATACAGCTGTATCCAATAGCTTTAAATCTACACATCGGATTTTGTTGCGTAAATTCAACAGGTGGTGCATTATTAGAGTAATAACCTTTTCCTATTTTGTGTAAAATACATAATTAAACAACATGAAAGAGATACATAATTAATTAAAGTTGTACAAAAGTAATATTACCCGTCCCCCAACATGCTTGAAGGGAATTCCATCTAGCCAAAATGCTATCCCTGTCATCCCCGTAAACAGAGCAGTTGTAAACAGAATTAAAAAATGCTTCGTTAGGATTAGGAGGCGGAGGTTGAAGCTGCTGTAAATAGGATGACATATTTAATATATAAGAATTTAATAGCTTTTCAGTATAGAAAAGTTTAAATTAAAATTGCATACTTGTGCTAAAGGAGGTTGCGTTTGTCCGAAAGATGGAAGGGAACTTCCAAACCCACCAAAACCTCCAGTTGTTGCCGGTTTACCAAAAGCTGAACCTAAAACAAAACAACTCTATAAAAATAAAATCTAAGTAATAAAGAGTAATTTAAGGACATCAGTAATTATTCTTGCCTGTCCCAAAAGTATTTCCTGTTCCAAACGTCGAAGTTGCTGCACCAAAACCACTAAACGATGTGGAAGCAGGGGCGTTAAATCCTCCACCGAATAATGATGTTGTAGCAGCAGGAGTCTGCCCAAATCCACCTAAACCAGTTGCTGGTGTTCCAAAAGTTGTAGCAGCTGGATTACCAAAAGTAGAAGTTGTTCCAGTAGCTCCAAAAGCACTAGTAGCACCAAAATTAGGTGCAGCTATTTATAATTGAAGATTTTAATTATTTTAAAAAATAATTATGTCCTAAAGAAAATAAGGAAGAGATTTAAGGTTTTAACCCAATGTACCTGTAGTTGCTGTATTTGTACCAAAACCGAAAGCCGGTGCACTTGATGCAGCTGGAGCTCCAAAAGATGTCCCAAATCCTCCGAATGCACTACCTGCTGCTGTAGTTGTTGGAGCTGTATTTGTTCCAAATGTTCCGAATCCAGTACCAAAACCAGCTGAAATTAATTACAAAAAGAAAATCGTGATTATTCAAGGAAGAGGAGGTGTGAGTTGCTTTAATTGAATAGAATAATTGTTCAGAAATGTGTGTTATGCCTGTAGAGTCATTATAACCTATTTTTCGTTGAAATACAACGAACAAAATAAAGGCTGATTAAAAGAAATTCCCATTTTATTTGAAATATAAAAGTCATAATCCAAAGTTCGTAATATCGTAAATATTTCAAGGTTTTATTAGTAAAAGGCCTGGTAATTACAAGAAATAATATTTCATATGTCCTGTCTAGGAAATTATAGAACCGTAGTTAACCTTTATAGGAGGAATATTTCATATCATTGGTGTTATTAGTCATAGAGAACTACAAGTATAGAAATAATTTCTTTATAAATGATATCAATGAAAACGAAAATTTGTGACAAACCTTTTCGTTATAGATAAAAACAGGAAGCTATTGACCACAAATAAAACCCAATGTTGCATCGACGTTACAATATGAATACATCAATGATTCTAAAACTGTTTTCCTTCAAAAAATATTCTATAGAAAGTCTTGTCTCTTACAGCATCAGATTACTTAAGACGAAGACTTTTTGAGTAGTGTGTATTTGAGTTGTTTTGCATTTTTTTTTAATATTTATTTACTTATTTGCCTTGACTTTCTTGCGTCAACATCAAACATTTTTTATACATCTTTTATAATTTATAATTCAATTTTACAAATTTCTAAATATTTCAATAATTCACTAATTAATTTTGAATCACTTAACAAAAATTTAGTATTAACAGGAAAATTTTTAATCACATCTAATATTTCACTATTCAATTTTGATCTTTCTAAACTATAATTTATGCATTCAAATATAATATGATCCAAAGTTCCTTCTTCACCACATTGACATCTATCGTCAGATTTAATATTAATTTTGTACAGGTGAGCTGGAGTTTTGCAATGATTACTTTTGATTCTGATTATAGTTTTGTGGGACTCATTTCTAAACCATCTCTTCTTACTTAAATTTGGATGGAACATATAATAATCTCTTCCTTTTAACTGACTTTTGTTAATGAAATCTGTGTTTCTTTAATTGAAGTTTAATTTTTTGATTATATTAAAAATTTCATTTGAAGGTAATTTCACTCTCATCTCAATTTCCAAATTTATTCATTCCTTTGCCAATTTATCCGCAATTTCGTTTCCTCTTATTCCACAATGTCCTGGTATCCACATACATTTTATTATTCTTATTTATTATATTGAAGTACATCTCCCTATTTTGCATGTCAAAATATCATTATTTGATTTGTTATCATTAGAATTTAAATTTTTTAAAACACTTAAAGAATCCGTTATTAATTAATCCGTAATTTTATTATTGTTGATATTTTCATTAATTTCCAATGCTTTTAATAATGCTAATTTTTCACCAGTATAAGAGCAAACTTTTTATAATATCTTAAATTTAAATTTATTTGTTCATAAATAGCAAATCCTGCTTTATTTCTTTCTAAATCAGTGGATGCATCTGAACATACTCGTATTATTTTTGTAAAATTTGTATTAAATTGATGCATTAGATTTAAAAAAATTTCATTATTTATCGCATTATTAAATGATTTTGACAATAATTTTGTGTTAATATATATATCCATAGGTTTAATTAATGATTCAAAAGCAATAGAGTATATAGTTGTATATATATAGTATATAGTATATATATTTATAGTATATATAGACTATAGAGTTGTTTTGCATTAGTAAACTTTATATTCACTGTAGTGTCAACTATGTACTAGTTGTACTATGTTGATGATTAAAATTTAACGGATATTTCAATAAAAAATGAAAATGACTTTGAAAACCTCTGGAGCTCCAGGAACGAAGTTAAAATTTACATATATAAATCGCAAAAAATAGCAACAAACATTAGTACATTCTGTGATCTTCGCTAAAACAACATAGCAAGTTAAAATTAATAAATAATAAATAGTAATTGTGAAAAATAATTTAAAAATGCCAGCAATCAATCAACCATTTGAATATAAAACCGGAAGTGTAAGATTTCCTGAAGAAGATCATAACCAACTGTTTGAAGCAACCACAGATTCAATCGACGAAGGAGTTAAATTAGTTGTGAAAACTGTGAAAAAGCATATGGCTGATTTACTTAAGCCACATCGCGTTGAAGATGCTCACGATATTTTCCTAAAAGATGATGACATGTTGGAGATACCTAACGGAAAGATTATGGAAGATAATTCTGCAACACACAACATTAATGAGCTCTTTAAGAATGATTTCAATACTGAGGGAGTTGACATAGTTAATTTCAAAGAAGACTCAGGTAAATAAATTAATTTGCTATTTTTGATGTGAAACTACAAAAAATGATAACTTAATAAATTGAACTTTGTTTGGATAGAGGTTTCTTTATTTATTGTGCTCAGATAGTATTTTCTTGTCAATCCTAACCTACATTAATTTTACACTAAAAATTGGAATCAGTTTCTACTTTCTTTTTTAATTTTGAATCCCTAAGTGGCAAACCTTAATATGATCCATTGTCTTACAATATTATTTAGCAATAATAGTAACAATTAATTAAATTTAAACTATTTAATTATTAAATGATTCATTTAACCTCACCAAACCACATTTACGCATCAGATAATATATGACACATATTTTTTTGAATAAGGTTGTTGATTTTTTAAAAGAACTATTTTACATGGAAATTCGCGGTTTATTAAACGTTATCTACAACAAATGACAAATCTGTCGACACAATTGGTAAATGTTGGTAAACAGGATATAAAACTATAATTATATGTAAAATAAATAATGTGTCAGTTTATTTCATGAGGAAACAGTTTGCTTTATATGTTTTGATAATTGCCAAGGTTTAGGCTCTATTAAAGATTGGTGTTTTAAATGTTATATTTATAAATCAACATATAAAATAATATGATATGAATATCAAATATATAAACCATAACCGTGATTATAGGAACAATATTCTACGATCAAAAGTATTATTTATGTATTTAAAATATATTACCAATAAATATGTATAAAGAATTGCATAATTATTAGGCGTATTTAAATACATTTGCTTTTGCTAAATTTAAACTTCATCATATACTAGCTAAAGTTGGTTACGTTTCACTGTAGCTCAGACTGCTATGAAAAGAATGGGAAAGTAAATAAAAGATACAAACACAAAAGACTATTAACTGCAAACACGATCACAAGCATACGTAGGCTCAATTTATATTTATAAATAAGACAACAGGTAACATTTCCCTAATGGGCTTGTGTCCTCATTTTTTAGTGGTCGAATTTTCAATTGTTGATTGAAATTGATGTTAATAAATGTATATTAGCGTGTCTATTTTATTAAATATCTAAATGTTGAAGGAGATATAGCAATTAAAAATTTGAATTGTAGTTTTAGCGCTAGAAATGGTATGACGTGAAATATATTTTAACGTCAGTTATTTGAAGAGTAGGTCGTGCTGTGGTAATGTTTTGTAGCTGTTGGTAGTCGAAATAATCAAGTCAAGTCAAAGAATAATAAGTTTTTATTTTATTTAACCCGGTTACGGCAGACATAATATTGGAATTTGATTGTTCCTTGAAATAGCTGTAAATAATATTTGATATTTAGATATATAAATACAAAAAGCAGAGATTTATGAGCTTTGACAGCGGTTGTGATGTCACATGCATTTTGAATGTGTACTACACCGTTGAATCCGTTTAATAAATAAAGAGACAAAATGACTTTTTTAATTGTTAATATCTCTTAACATATAAGAAGTTATTAAAAAATAATTGAACATTTTAGGTTCTTGTAACCCACTTTATCAATATATAGTACACTTTTATAGAAATTAAGACATAAGACACAAGCCCATTTTTTCCTCTACAACTAGAGATATACGTTTAAACGATGCTTTTATTATTTCTGCATGTTATATCTGCAAACTATGGTAACATGTCTGTAAAAACTATTCTATTAAAAAAATTATTATTTTTATTTCAGTCGTTAGCAAATATTTGACAACTCCCTTCTCTGACATTGAAAGCACGATTGGAATCACACATGGAAGTCCTCATTATGAAGAACATATGGATATGGATGAACACACATATGTTTATGTCTGGCTCGGAGTTGCACTCGGAATTCTAATGCTGATTGGTCTCATATTGACTGTTATATACATTTTATATAAAAGGTAAAACAAAAATATTCCATAAGTTAACATTCAGTTATTACAATACACTACCATCAACACGATATTTTTTATTTATTTCCAGACGTGGATCTCACGAAATTCAAGCTAAGAAATTGGACAACGAAACGAAAAATCATGGAGAGCAGAGTATTATTTCTGCACCAACGCAAAGTGGAGTTAAAGGACACGTTAATACCAAAGGGTCACCGGTGAAAAATTAACTTAAAAAGAGAAATAAATATTTATCAACTATTATTTATATACTTTACAAGATATCATCATAAATATACAATATAAGATTTAATCATGTTATATAAATGATATACTATTATAATAATTTACAATGAAAATATATATCGAAACTACTTTTTAAACAAATTATATATTATTTCGAAAAATTATGACAAGCAGGATGATGAGTATATCTGTGAAATCAGGATGAGAAAATATTTATATAATATAAATAAAAACATTGATTCTGTTTAAAAAAAATCACATTTGAGATCCTGATAGTTAACTTTATCAGTATTATTTTATTTATATATTAATTGTGTATGCCTTTCGGCTTTACAATCTACAGTATTATATTTCTAATACATTTCATTCCTATATACATTCCAAACTTAAAACTAAACTTAAAATAAACTTAAAATCTTCTCGACTTTTACTAATTCCAAAAGTGCTTTCTGCTTCTTCTTCTTTTGACCCTCTCTATTATTCTCCACCAGCTTATTTATTCTCCTGTTTTTCCTTTCCTTCTTACTATTTCCGCCATCTAGCTGGCCAATATTCCTTTCGCTTGCTACTTTTTCCTTACACTCAAACTTAATGTGCTCCAGTGTTTCGTCCTCCGCTCCACACATTCTACACTTTCTTTCCTCACTCTTTTCCCAGTATCTGTTTCCTTTTTCCTCATTTCCCAATCTAAACCTTGCTGTTCTTCTTATGTGTTTTATGTCTTTTTCTATAAGGTACTGAGGCACATTATTTTCCCATAACCTCTTATATCTTTTATTGTAGTTACTTTTTTCTATATTTCCCATTCTCTCCTGCTGTTGTAACTTTATCAGTATATACATTTCCATATTTTAAGATATTGTTCACAACCCAAATTAAAGTATATTATCTTATAAGAAAAACGGTATACATTCTCAAATGTATAGTTGTCTATAACAGATTTACACTGAACTGAATAGTTTCTTAATAAATAGTAAATTTGCACTGGATAAAATATAATCTGACGATGCAGTCGTTGCTTAATATTTCTATTTAGAACCGAAACCAATAATAACAAATTACGGAGAATTTCTTTTTCCATTAAACATAGTCTTAGCATTTAATTTGATTCATTGTCGGAGTCGCACTCGATTGTTTTTACCGAGTCAGCCGTTCTGAATTACAAGAAAGAATGGAAAGTTTAAATTAGTTTGAAACTGCATTTTTAACGCTAGTAAATAAATATTTATCTAATATTCATTTGATCCAAACATAAGTTTTAAAAATACCGCGCTTACCTATTTTACCGCGAAGAATTATATCATTTTATACATGGGTCATTTATAATAAATCATTAATTAATTTCAGAAAGATTCTTTTTGAAATTATAGAATAGATTGTTAATAGTAAGATTAACATAAAATAAGAATTTGTTAATCATTTTAAAATATGCTCCCGACAGAAAAACTTGACACACATAGTTTAATAATATAGAAACTACTTTTAAGTAGTTATTACTTTTAGTAAATACAGATACTAATTATAAAGTCCTTTTAAGATACTTTAAATTAATTAATTAAGAAAATAAAGCGGTATGTTTACTTTGTTACATGACATAACCTAAAAAATAAATAAACGAGATATTTATTCACTTACTTT
Organism: Panorpa germanica; assembly: GCA_963678705.1. Classification (NCBI taxonomy): domain Eukaryota; kingdom Metazoa; phylum Arthropoda; class Insecta; order Mecoptera; family Panorpidae; genus Panorpa; species Panorpa germanica. The sequence continues at coordinate 3,774,849 of OY783223.1, read as the reverse complement.
TCTGTGGAGTTGCGGCCGCTGCCGAAAATCCAAGTGATGGAGGTGTATTAGTATTTCCAAAACTAAACATTTTCGTTTATAATATTTAATTAATTAATTGTTTTTATAATTTCACTAATCTAAACTTTGGTTAAGCTTGTAGTTTTGACGTTTGTAGGCAGCGAGCAAAGTTAAAACTAATGGCAGCACTGCAGCGGTTGATTTCAAAAATATTTAAACCCCAAAAAAATGTATAACTAATTATTAAAATACAAATAGTTAATTAATCTTATATTTGCATCTAAACTTAATTTAAGATTATTGGATTTTGATTTATTTTTAAGAATATTTTAGAGTTTTCAATGCACTAGCTAAATTTTAATTTTTCTGTTTCAAAAATATAATAAACCAAAAGGGAAAGTAATAATTTTAAAGATCTATTAAATTCAATTAATAAAGCAATAGTAATTTATGCATAAGACTTATTAGTATGCATAATTTATGCACCAGGAGTTCCAAAAAGGCAAAAAATTGGAGATGCCGGGGATCGAACCCGGGGCCTTTCACATGCAAAGCGAACGCTCTACCACTGAGCTACATCCCCTGATATTAATTAATAAAAAATAATTGAACTATTTTTAATTACGCATTGAAATGTTTAATTAAAACAAAGCTTACTTTAATTCATTGGAACAAATGTTGCTTATCACTCACAACAAGATATTTAATTGGAAGCATAACCATGACTTTTACTTTCCAAAAGATATTTGCTTTTTGAGATCTCCAGGTATCCCAATGCTCTAATTTTTCTTACCCAACTGGTTCTAATGCGTTTACAAATTTTAGATGTGCTAGATTTAGGAATATGGAAGGAATAAAGTAATACTTCATTTAAAATATGTTTTGTATATTTAGGTAATACAACACATTACATACAATTAACAAGACAAATAATAATTTCTGCAATAGTACTCTAAAATAAAATTAAATTCACTGAGAATTAAAAATAGCGTTTAGAAGATTACCTCTGTAACAGGTACATTAAATTCATTAAACATTTCAGTTTCATAAACTAATACATTATGAAAAAGTAAAAAAAAATACAAATACAGCATAACGATTAAAAAACAACGCTACTTTATAATCAGCATTGTCAAAGGCAAGTCAAGGCAGTTTTATTGTATATATTATAAAAAATAATTACCTATTTATATTTTCTAAGCCTACGAAACATGCATATATGTCCCAGAAGTAGTGAGCATGATCGATTTCTATAAACACATCTCGCTAAATACAGTTACATGTATTTCAATCATAAAATAACCTTTTCCGGATTAATAGAAACGCAAAACTTCCTTTTTTGGATTACTAAAATCTTAAGAAGACGTTTAAAACAGTTATGTAAATTTAAGGTTCATCTTACTTAAAGTTGCCTGTTAAATAAACAATGTTACTTAATTTAAAATGTTTTGTGTCCTATTTTTGAGAAGTAAATCAACCTTTTTGTTCATTAACATACTAAACTTCTTAAAAATACCTTTTTTAGGATTATAAAACTTTTAGAACAACTTTTTAAGAACTAAAGGATGTTAAAAAGCTGCAAAATATTAATACAAATAATTAATATTACTATATTTTGATTAAGTAAAATATTAAAATGACTTAATATATTACTATGTATTTCAATTAATAAATCATGCTTTGTGTTTAGTGAGATGTATGTAGGCAAAACCTCTCACAGAAAATAGAATGGGCTTGTGTCCTCATTTTTTAGTGGTCGAATTTTCAATTGTTTATTGAAATTGATGTTAATAAATGTGTATTGGCGTGTCTATTTTATTAAATATCTAAATGTTGACGGAGATATAGCAATTAAAAGTTTGAATTGTAGTTTTAGCGCTAGAAATGGTCGGCCATATTTGTATGACGTGAAATGCATTTTAACGTCAGTTATTTGTTGAGTAGGTCAGTGCTGTGGTAATGTTTTGTAGCTGTTGGTAGTCAAATAATCAAAATCAAGTCAAAGAATAATAAAATTTAATTTTTATTTAACCCTGCTAAGTCAGACATAATATTAGAATTTGATTGTTCCTTGAAATAGCTGTAAATAATATTTAATATTTTGATATATAAATACATATAGCAGAGATTTATGAGCAGTAAGGTTGGCATCGGTTGTGATGTCACATGCATTTGGAATGTGTACAACGTTGAAACTCTTTAATAATTAAAGAGAAAACATGACTTTTTTAATTGCTAATATCTCTTAACATATAAGGTGTTATTAAAAAATAATTTAACATTTGAGGTTCTAGTAACACACTTTATCAATATATAGTACACTTTTATAGAAATTAAGATATAGGACACAAGCCCATTAACGGAGTAACTAATATGTTTGAGCTACCTTAGAATCTTAAAATTATTCAATTATATTTACCCAAATCAACTAAGTTGGCGGTAAATAACCTTTTTGTTTTGACACCACGAAAAACTCAATATTGTATCCAGTCACAATTTCCTGACTTAGAGATCTGTATAAACGGGTCATGGGTACGACTAGAATGTAATTTTTATTAACATCTACTGAAGCGGTGATAACTTTCTGGGATCACTTTCTTATGAGTCAATGACATTAACAATAAGAACTTATCCCCTCTACTGCATTTCATTTGTAGAAATATTTTATTTGCTATCAATTCACGGATAGTCAGAAGTGTGTTTCATATATTTCTAGTGGGTACAGCTCGTCATTTCAATAGAGAGGATAGACATACGTATATTATAAAGCATTTTGTTGTTTATATTCTAATATAATTTGAGCTAGTGTATTCCTTGTTGCAATGTTACTACTGAACCCTTCTTTGAGTAAACACTCATTTAATTCATTTTGAATATTATTATTATTATCACAATTATTTTCATACCATAATGTTAAATTTGGTTCCACTGATCTCATACAATTAATATTGTCAGAATATTTAACAAATAGTTCAAATATAGATGCAACATCATATTTTATTTGTTTATCCTTTTCTTCGTTGTCTGTATATTGTTGAAAAAGAAGTGGAACATCTTTATCACTTCGTATAATAGGAATTTTATATTCCATTAATTTTCGAACTGTTACAAAAGAAATATATATTCATTAGTCACATTATAAAATTAGAAATATATATTTTATGATGGAATGTAATTTTACCATTTACGTAATCTCGACTATAGAAACTAATAACATCATAGTTTTCATTGTTAAAGTAGCCTGTATCTTTATGGACATCTGTACCTTGCAATTTATTAATATCTGGATCGTACAGCATAAATGGAATGGGGCTAAATATTTGGTAGCCATTTATTGTGTTCATACGAACCTGTGAATATAAAACGTTATGTAATAATAAACTTCAATAGGTAACATAAAATACTGATCAATTCTTACCCTATTCAAAAAATCTGAACGAAAACTCATTCTTATATTACATACAAGAACAAGGCTTTCAAGTCCAACTTTTCTAAGAGCTAAATCAACAATAACAAACTGTATCATTTTCTCCTTGTAAAAATCTAATAATGGTTTACTTTTATCACCGATTGTTTGTATTGGCTCATTAATATCATTTGTGTTATTATCATATAAATTTACATTAGTTTCACGTTTTATGATTGTACTTTTCAATTTCCTTATTTCCGGAAGTCTAATTGAGACCCACGCTATTTTGGAACCATCTACTTTAAATTTTTCTGAGTTATCTATAGCTGATTTCTTCAGTTCGTAATAAACATCAGTTTTTCCTTTACTAGGAATATCATAGTTGTACATTAATACCTGTAACATAAGGAATTTAAACACCAAATTATAATTATATAATAAATGTAACCATATATTTATATATACCAGCATTAAAAAGGTGTTATCTTTTTTCTCCATGCAGTTTTTTACATAATCGTTTATAAACCTTTGCGCATTCTCGACTTGATGTTGAAATATTGGTAAAAGCAAAGTTATTCTAGTATTTTCTGTAACATAAGGTGTTGGTACAACAGTTACACTTCCCAGGGGTTTACAAACTTCTAATCTGAAACATAGTGGTATAATATAACTCTTTAGGAATGACCATTACATTATTCAATACGCAACATTGTTTATACCTTTTAATAATATCAACATTATCGGCTACATTTTTAAATAGCAAGTCCAATTTGTAATCCATACCTCGAGAAGCATCAAATCTACGGTACCCACTTAGTAAACGTGCAAATTGCAAATTATTATCAGTATTTACAACATGTAGAATAGTTGAATTAAGTATATGCTAAAATCATAAAAATATTTGTAGAAAAGTTATTTATAAATATACGATATAGAAAGGTAGTATTTTTACTTTTATGTCTTCCAAATCAGCTCCTCTTAATTTTACTACATTATGAAAATCATCAGGCAGTAGAATATGAGTACTGTTAAAGTAATCCCATTTAACCACATCAAAACGAACTTCTGGAGCCCGAGGGGGTCGACTTCCTATTGGCCATGTAGGAGCAGCAGAATCTGGATATTACAGTTACAATAACTAATAATTTAGAAAAATGATAATAGCGTATTACATGACAGTAATAAATTCTTACCAGCAGGGCTTTGCTGTGCAGCTAAAATTAGTTCTTTCCTAAGAGATGCAATTTTCTTACTTGCAGCTTCAAGATGTAACTTTAAAAGAAGTTATAGATATATATATATATATATATACGGTTAGGCAATATACATTAGGACATATAATTGTTTAACTTACTCTGGAAAAGTAACTATGAAGTATGAATACATCAGAAGTGCTAGATAAAGCATATACCGATATTGCATTTTTAAACTTGTCATCATTTTGTAATATTTGAAAGTTTAATTCCTTATTTGGTAATTTGTAACTTGTAAAAAGTTGACCCTGTGAGATACATTGTTTGTTAGATTATAAATACTTAAATGGGACATAGCAGGTGCATTTAAAATAGTAGGACCTGTAATTTGCTCGAGCATTTCAAATTTGTAGAATGAGAAATGCATCTTCCAAAGTTTTCACTATGTGCGTGAGAAAATGCATTATGGACGCACCAATCCAGATTTTCTCGAGCTTGTTTCATAACACTACTACTGAGAAGTATACCAGCATCTAAAATAAAGATTTAATATGCAAACTAAATATAAACATTTGATTAAAAACATAATATTTGCTTCTATGCCTTACCCAAACTACAATAGGCACTATCACTACTTTCAAGGGAGCCCATGTAAACATCTTGACTTACACTTATTTTTTGAACTAATGAAACTAATTTTCTTGCATCAAAATAACCGACATCGTTGGCTATATAGAAATAATCATACTCTTCCAAATAATTATCAGCTACATATTTAATCACATGAAATGGTTTCAATATTTCTCTTGTGTCTGTGAAGCCCACTATATTCTTTAAAGTAATATTGGGTTTAATATTGCTAGCAATTATAAAGAACTTTATTTTATCTACTAAATGTGTCGTAGTCTTATTAATAGCTGTTGCTCTTGTGTGGATACTGCTTTGTGAAGTAATAATACCAACAAAAATTTTCTCACGGATTCCCAGTTCTGTAGAATAATACCTTGGCCTTAAAACATTTTTCACCGCTTTCTTAGCTTGCATAGGCTTCTTAGATAAATTTATTACAGGGTCAAAGTCTTGGTTTGGCTGCGTATTACTCGATTGAAGACTCTCACTTATTAGCTCATTTTTGCAATCAAATTCGTCGTTTAAAGGCATATATAAACTTAGCAATATTCCAAATAATAACCCACTTATAATATAAGAACTTTTTTTTATTTGAAATAATAAATGTCTACGTAGACAGACCATTTTAAATAAACAAACTTTCTTAAAATATAGAACTGCTTTTTTATCTACTTTTCATTTTGTATTTAAAACATCAAATGAAGAAGCACGATATTTAAGTTGGCACAGACTTTTTACAAAAGAAAAACAGAATTTACTTATTCTTTCATTAGGATAAGATGTACTTTTATTTTTAAATTATTCTATTTAAATTACGTGTAAATTTCTGACGTCTACATGTCATGTCGGAAACAATAAAAAGTAGAAAATTTAGATAAATAAAGAAAAGAATAAACTGGTAACTTGGACTTAAAAAAAAAAATTAGGAATTCAACATGTCCGCCAAAATTTACTATTTTTAAAAATTTTAATGCAGATATTTAATGAGAAAATTATAATAAATGTATAAGTATGTTTTAGGCAGCTCCCCAATAAAACTCCTAGCATAATTTCAAAATAATAGGACATTTGAATAACAAGAACAAGAAAACATATCTAATCATCTAAAATGAATGAAATGGAAAATCCCCTGGACCATGGTCCACACGGTGTACCGCAAGACCCTCCACAACCATTACCGCCGCCACCACCAAAGGGGATGGCTTGGTTTACTACAGAAATTGGACGAAAATTCGTCTTCGGATCTATTTGTTGTGCTGGTGTTGGTTTACTGAGTGCATCTTTCCTTCCAAATACAATTTTCTTAGAGAAATATAAACAAATAGTTCAAGCTTATAGGTTAGTTTTTTTAAATTCATTTTATTATTTGTATGAAATGTAATTAATTGTTTTTCATATATTCATAGCTTTGGTGTCGCCAAGCCCGTACCAGTTGCTGTAAAAAATAGGTATGATAAAGCTTTGGAAATGTTAGACATTCCTGACCACAAAAAGAGAAATCTGAAGCCATTTACTGTATTTGGATTCGATGTTTTTAATGCAGGTATGCTAGCTGTAAATGAAATGGATTATTTGTTTATAATTGATATTTATAATGTGGTTTTATTAGGCTCAACCTGGAGTAAATGGGGTGCTTTGATTGGAATTCCAGATAACTTTTCTTACACTTCCAGTGATTTATCCGGTAGAACGGACATTTTGGTAGATATTGACACATCACTTTTATTTTAATGACATATACATAGATTCAATAGCAATTTTGGTAATCTTGTAGGTAAGAAACAAACCTGTCGACTGGAATACCGATGATGGCAAAAGATTATCCAAGGCGTTGTTCTTGACTGAGGATGAACAAGTATTTGCCATATCTAGAGAATTACTTACAGCAGAATCCCCAAAAAAATTGCTAAATACTATCTACCCAGCTGCAGCTTTAGGCTTTGCATACACAGCAGCAAGTTATATCAATCAAAGACTAAATCTCTTCGAAAAGCCATTACAAATCCGTGGAGTTATGTATTCTATTGTTGGTTGTTTTAGTATGGGCGTATATTGCCTTGCAAAAGATTTTACAGAAGTTTACTATGAAACACAAGTAGATAGAAAATTGTGCGAACTTGGACCGAAAATGATGCAAAGTGGCGTAAATTTTTACGATAAAACTTTAATACGAAATATTGCTCTGCGTAACTTAGTAGGCGACAGAACATACACCGCATTAGGCAATGAAAATTCCTTAATAAGGCAAAAGCATTTACCAATTACAGCACGTAAATCATATTTTCAGATGAGACTCGAAGACTATAATAACTCGACAAAAAAACAATAATTTTTTTAACATTTTCTTATTGTATATAGAAAATTCGATACGCGAATATTTAGGAATAAAATACTAGATTAGTAAAAATAAGGTGTTTTTATTTGTCTCCAGCAGTAGATCTAAAATCTTGGAATGAATACTTTTATTATAAACACTAAAGATAAAACATGAATGTTAGTTACCCTGGGTGCAATATTTTACTTAAGCAAAACCTATTAATATTTAAATTTAAGTTTTTAATCCTAAAAGAACGGTAAAAAGTAAGATTTATTATTCAAAAGCAGTAAAATAGGTATATATTAGGTAACGTTGTTTACATAACAAAGTAACCTTTGTTATTTTAGATAAACTTTAAAAATAATCTGTCTAATTTAAAAAAATTAATAATTCAATTTTTTTTTTACCATTATATTTACAAAATATAATAAACCTTTACGATGAATGGGCTTGTGTCCTCATATTTTAGTGGTCGATTTTTCAATTGTTGATTGAAAATTGATGTTAATAAATGTGTATTGGCGTGTTTATTTTATTAAATATCTAAATGTTGACGGAGATATAGCAATTAAAAGTTTGAATTGTAGTTTTAGCGCTAGAAATGGTCGGCTATATATTTGTATGACGTGAAATGCATTTTAACGTCAGTTATTTGTTGAGTATGTCAGTTCTGTGGTAATGTTTTGTAGCTGTTGGTAGTCAAAATAATCAAGTCAAATCAAAGAATAATAAGTTTTTATTTTATTTAACCCTGCTAAGGCAGACATAATATTTAAATTTGATTATTCCTTGAAATAGCTGTAAATAATATTTGATATTTTGATATATAAATACATATGGCAGAGATTTATGACCTGTAAGGTTGGTAACCGTACACAAGGATTGTGATGTCACATGCACTTGGAATGTGTACAACGTTGAATCCCTTTAATAATTAAAGAGACAAAATGACTTTTAATTGTTAATATCTCTTAACATATAAGGAGCTATTAAAAAATAATTGAACATTTGAGGTTCTAGTAACCCACTTTATCAATATATAGTACACTTTTATAGAAATTAAGACATAGGACACAAGCCCATTCGCATAAAAATAATTTCCAAAGATTCAAACCCTTGTATTAGAAATTCTAACTATCAATTCGTATGTTTAGGTAGATAGACGAAAACGCAAGTGAAATGTTCAAAAATTTAAAAATGAAGCATATAGGTATAAAAGTGCATGTGTTTTGATCATTTATGTCGCAGTTCTGATTGTAAAATGTCTGTTATTGCTTCTAATGCACTGGATTAAAGTAACACGACAGTTATCGTGCTTGTAATATATTTAATAGGTTTTTTAATTACAATTTCATGTACTATAATGAATAGTGGACAACTTAAAATTAAATCGATAATAATAGACGTATCACTCGAATTTAATATTAGATTTATTATCCGTTCGAGCATGACAGTCAATATTAGCCTGATTAATTATTTATTTGGAATTCGTTAATTGTGTGGTATGTTTAGTTTAGGTATAGACGAATAAAAAAGATTTATATAAAAATTAAATTACTGAAGTAAGAAGTTATATTTATAAATTTAATAATTTACCTATAACATTTAATAGAAGTTAAATTCTTTTATTGATTTAAAATGACCGCTCTTTTTGAAAGATCCTATTTGCATTGCGGGACAGGATTCTTAATAGAGCAAGGACCCAGGGCCATCAGACATCACTTATTTTCTGATGAACTAAATGTGTAAGATTGAGTAGTGTTAGTATGTACAATGATCGTATGCCTACCTGCTAACTTGACCAGGCGGCCATTTTCCAGGTATCAAGTAATCAAGGTATATGTCTCACTCACTCTTATGCGCACGGATAATACCCTCTCGCTCCTACTCGTAGCGAAATTAAAATTGGGTCGGTAACATATATAAAAATGGATTATCAGACTATAAGTGAGTTTAAGTAATTTTTTGTCAACTTTAAAACGTCTGCAAGGTAGGTAATATAAGGTATTACAAGACAACTATTTTAAAACGTTTTACAAGAGGACAAACGAAAAAGAAGAGAAGTTAGAGCCCAGTAAACAATTTGGTGAAGTGCCCTATTTGGTGAAGTTCGAGTCACTCGTACAATTCTATTCTAACGCTTTACAAGTTCTCTACCTGTCACAGATTTTGTGTTAGTTGTTAGAATTTTTTCATAATAATATTCTTTCTTTTTCCAACATCATTCATTAAGTAGCAGTTGTTTCTTTCACACCAGGATATATATTTGTTTAGTTCATTTTCATTCCAAAGTGAGAGAGAAACGAGATGCGGATAGACAAGTAAAATATATTTTTCATTGTTACACTTGTATACTTGTATAGTTTTCGTTCAGTACAGTATGTTTAAAGTATATGCTATCCTTTTTCAACAAATATTTCTTTAATGGTAATAGACAGACGCTATCTCCCTCAATCCCCGAATATAATGTATTTAAACGAAGATAGTATCCAGGGATGGTAAGACAGAGGTTTTAAACCTAACGCAGACCTGCCGATCGTGGATTTTTGAATCACCAAAACAATGTAAAAAACTAATATAACGAGTATTGTTGAAGATGAATAATATTCATTAAAAAAATCACGATCCGTACTAAAGATTACATCTATTTATTTCTTCATTTAAATATTTATATTTTGCAGACTCTAAAATGTAGAATTCCATTAAGTTTTATACCCCTGCCATCCCTGCTCAAGTTTATAACTCCGGTCATAAATCATAAACCGACTCTGCTTTTAATTCAGCAGTGAACCGTCGTTGCGATCTCTGTAGCTCATAAAAAGGGCCTTTCCTATGAACGACTGAATAGAAAACGAACACGTTCCAGACAAAAAACTCATGATATGTAATAGAAATTAAGTAGAATTTACTCCAAAATGTTTACTGGGAGATATAAGGATCATATTTAAGTTAAAATTTCTAAACCTATCAGCCTTATAAATCTATAATTTTTGTAATAATTAATTTGATATCAATAGACATGGTTAGGTGACTTTAATGGTGACCTGTCATTGGGCTAAATCGTTTATATGGTCGTGATTGTAGTTCACATGATGGGGAGTTTGTGGTAGTAGGGGGAGAGGGGGAGGAATAGTAGGGTGGCCGATAATTATTCAGAACACGGCAGACATGTTCATCATTAATCACATTTAAAAATAATATTATTAACTAAATCGGAGGGTGCAATATATTCAAAAGAAAACTGTAGATTTTTCGATTGACTGATTTCGATGAACGAAGCATATTACAAATTTTTCTATCATTTCTTTTCAATTTTATTTTATTCCGTTCACTATAATAAATACAAAAATAACTTTTCGTTGGCCCTAATAATTTTATATGATTTTTATTTCTTCGTAATAATAATTTTATTTTTAATTACTTACGAAATTAAATACAAATGTAAACTGAGATCTGTATCATGTTACAGTGGTGTCAAAGATGCGGTCCTTATTGTAATGGGTTTATGTCCTCATTTTTTAGTGGTAGATTTTTCAATTGTTGATTGAAATTGATGTTAATAAATGTGTATTGGCGTGTCTATTTTATTAAATATCTAAATATTGGCGGAGATATAGCAATTAAAAGTTTGAGCGCTAGAAATGGTCGGTCATATTTGTATGACGTGAAATACATTTTAACGTCAGTTTTTTATTGAGTAGGTCAGTGCTGTGGTAATGTTCTGTAGCTGTCGGTAGTCAAATAATCAAGTCAAGTCAAAGAATAATAAGTTGTTATTTTATTTAACCCTGCTAAGGCAGACATAATATTGAAACTTTATTATTCCTTGAAATAGTTGTAAATAATATTTGATATATAAATACATATAGCAGAGATTTATGAGCTGTAAGGTTGGTAACCTTAAACAAGGATTGTGATGTCACATGCATTTGGAATGTGTGCAACGTTGAATCCCTTTAATAATTAAAGAGACAAAAATACTTTTTTAATTGTTAATATCTCTTAACATATAAGAAGTTATTAAAAAATAATTGAACATTTGAGGTTCTAGTAACCCACTTTATCAATATATAGTACACTTTTATAGAAATTAAGACATAGGACTCAAGCCCATTACTACACAGGTAAATAGGCACAGGTAATAGATCTATAAAATTGAACCCTATATTAATAAAGTTGGCTATCAGAACCTCAAATGTATTTATATTTTAGATGATATTAACAATTAAAAAGTAATTTTGTCTATTTAATTATTAAAGAGATTCAACGATTTCAAATGCATATTACGTCACATCCGACAATTTGCCATCTCTGTTATTTAACAGAGACACATACGAGTGTGTGTGTGATACGTCATTACGATTTCTTTTGTGATGTATTATGCATATCTAAAACATGCGGCAAAAATGAAATTCAAATTTAATATGGGTATAACATCGTCAACTTTGTGGTATTTAAAAAACGACCCCCTAGAATTAATAAACAAATAATCAGGTTCAACCTGAGTGTTAATATGACACCCCTAAGTTGATTTGACGTTGACACCCCTGTAAAATTCAATATTTAAACAAATAAAAGACCACTCGTAACTAATATTTAATGAATCGATCAATTTGATTAGCTTATTTACAAATATCTGTCAAAGAAACCTAACCTCAAAAAATCATGCGACAAAAAATAATATTCTGTACCCTCTGAAGTTAGCTTCAAATAAAAATCAAATAATTTCATAAATAACAAGTAGCATTATTAAAAGTATTTTAATTTCTAATTTTTAAAGTATTTACAATTAGAACATTATTGATAACGTTTAACACCATTTAATATAATAGTTATTTGTTTTAAATAATTTCAAATATGGAAGATTCCGAATTAATGAAATCTGTGAAAATTTTCGTGGTGGTTTCGAGGATTTTTTGTGCGCTTCCAATGTCATTTTCTAAAACTAATACTTTTCGTAAACGGTTGTTTTGTACGGTGCTGCAATTTTTTTGGTCGTTTTTTGTTATATCAACTATAGCGTATGCTGCGTTTGCCCAATTTTCTTATTTTGACACCAGTCTCGCGCAAGTTCAGCGGGCGCTTTACATTTTTGAATATATCTGCGGTATCGTTTTAACATCATTAATAATACATTTTTCTCTATCAAAAAAATTTAATTTGTTACAAATTTATGATGAGATGATTGACATTGATAAGTTTTTAAAAAGAATGGGCAAAAACATTAAATACAGCAATACAAAAAAGATTTTGATTATCGAAATTTTAATAATATTTTCATATTTTTTTTCGGTAATTATTGTGGATTATTTTTATAATAACTGCGAAATTGTTAGTTGCATTAGAAGCAGTTTAACGTTCTCTTTGCCGAATTTGATAAGTGTGCTTTCGATATGCCAATTTACGGGATTAATGACACTTGCGCTTAAAAAATTACAATGTGTTAATAATTTATTGGAGGAATTAGGAAAACAAAATATAATTCCTTTTAAAAATGAGAAAAATACACTCACATTTTCTGTAAGAGGTAAATAGTTAACCTTAAAAATAAAATTTGGTTTTATGTACGAAAATTTCATAACGCGAGGTACACCGATGTACTGCTGTATAAATACTTTTAATTTTTAACTTGTTCATTTTATAATAATTGAAAGTTCTGTTTTGTAAAATTTATAATAGTTCTTTACGTAAAAATTTATGCTGATTTCAAATCTGCAATTTATTTTTTGGTAGCACTTCCGGTTTTCGAGATATTAGCGTTTCAAGGGTTAAATAATGGAAATATTTTAAAATGGTTTACATATTTGAAATCAGCGGGAAAAAGTACGTTTAAAAACATATTTAAAAGTTGGAAATAAAATATTTTAATTTTTATATTTTTTAAAAAAATTTTACAAGGAGTTAACCTTTAAAATTTGATAAAAAATTGATTGTTTCCGATTGTAAAATTTATAATAGTTCTTAACGTAAAAATTTATGTTGATTTTAAATCTGAAATTTATTTTTTGGTGGCACTTCCGGTTTTCGAAATATTAGTGTTTAAGGGTTAAATAATGGAACTTGTTAATTTTATAAAAATCGTGCCTGTAGTGTACACTGTTCGGGTGCTTTATCGTGTTGATTAGCAACACAATTAGGACTCGAAAGCAATACCGCTCGTTGTATGCAGGGCCGGTTTTAGAGGTGTGGAGGCCTTGGAGCAACGAAGGAGCGGAGGCCCCCAATTATTTTCCGAATAAAAGGAACATTTTTTTTCCATCAAGTCTTTTAAAAATGTAATGCTTTGATCTCTATTGTAGAGGCCCTGTGGCAATGGCCCCGCCTGCCCTCCTTCAAATGCGGGCATGATCATAGCACAAAACATAGCATATCAGTAGCACAAACCATTTTCTTTTAGAATTTTTGCCGACTTCTTCACTGAGCTACTCTACCAGCCAATCTGGTCACCAGACAACAGTCAATTCGTTGGACCACATTTTCGGCCTACATTCACGATTGGTTCTTCTGTCCCACATGATAAACAACCTGTACTCTCATCTGTCTCTGGTGACCATTGCAGCTTCTTTCGCAATTCTTAACACTCAGTTTTATAACACTTATAAAATTGTTATCCAAGTTGATGATAACTTATATTTCATTATATATACTATATTATGGATTGCATTGCATGCTGGGAAAATTGTGGCTATTGTTGCAGCATGTAGCAGGATATCACGAGAGGTAAGAATTTCTCAAAAAAAATTGTCTAAATTTGTTCTATTTTTATTATTATTTTTTTCTTATTATTATTTATTTATTTAATGTTTTACCTTTCGGCATTACATTCTTCTGCCTTAGTACAATACATTTTAATCCTTAAATATATATATATATATTTCCTTCTACCAGAACCAAAAACAAAAACCTCAATTCTCCTAATATCTACAAGAAAATAAATGGTTTTGCACATTTTCAAAAGATTTAAATAGCTTCAGCCTTCCTTCTTCTAGTTATTTCTGCCATCCATCTGTTCCCTTCCTTACCCCCTTTTAAGAGCTGTTCAATATTCATCTCACTCCCTACTTTTTCCTTACAATCAAACTTAATGTGCTCCAGTGTTTCGTCCTTCGTTTCGCACACTCTACACATTCTTTCCTCTCTACTTGCCCAGTATCTGTTTCCTTTTTCCACATTTCCCAATCTAAACCTTACTGTCCTTCTTATGTTTTTTATGTCTTTTTCTATTAAGTACTGAGGAGGTATATTACTTTCCCAAATCCTTTTATATCTTGTATTGTAATTGCTTTTCTCGATTTTTCTCATTCTTTCCTGTTGCTGTATCTCCTTATCCCTTCTTCTTAGCTCATCTTCTACACTTGCGCCTTCTTCTCTTCTTCTCTCTGCCTCCTCGATCGCCATTCCATTCCTTTCAAAATACTCCTTTATCTTTGTATACCGGCTCTTTTGGAGGTCATTTTTTTAAATTTTCGATTTAAATAAATGTTAATATACTAAAGTTTGACGTATATCTTTATCAAATTTAAATTTTAGTTCATTTTTTTATGTAATTTTTACGTTTTGCAGATGAAATCAACGGGCAGAATTCTCCACGAGTTTAAAATAACTTCAGGCGATGCCGTTTTGAATCATTCAGTAAATTTTTTAACACATTGGTTACGAGTATATTATGTAAATGAAAATGTTGCTTGTAACTGCATTTTTATTTCAGCTGGAGCGCTATTCCCTACAGCTGCTACATCTGGACCACAGGTTAACTGCGTGTGGACTTATTGAGCTGGATTACTCACTACTAAGTACGGTAGGTAATTTGAATGAGACCTATACGATTTTCTGGTCGCAAGGTAATATTCTTTTTAGTTGTTTATTACTTTAATTTCAGATAGCTGGTGCATTGACTACGTATTTAGTGATTTTAATACAATTTGACATGGGAATGTCACGCAATAATAAAGAATAAGAGATAATGAACAATCTAGAATATTAATATCTTCATCTATTATAATGTACCAGGTGTATGTTTATATTTTACTGATTATACTGTTTATATTGTACCGAATTTGTATAGTACATCGAAGAAAGCTCGAAAGGAATGCAGAACAATCTTATTTTCAACGCCTGATCAGCATGCAACTACATATATATATAAGATATATTAGTATGTATAGTTGCATATTAATCAGGCGTTATAATTTATTAAATAAATTAAAAAGATTTAAAAATCTCCTTTCTTTCTCCTCATGAAATGCAGAAAATCTCTATTTTGCTAAAATAATATATTTATCAATTTTATCATGAGTGTATCCTTCTTTCATCTCAAGAAATGCATCAATTTTAAGAAGAATATGGAGACATGGAGAAAAACAAATTTTTAATCATTCATGAACAAATTATGAGTCGCATTGCGACGGGGTTAACACTAATTGTAATATATTGTTAATGATAATGAACAAAATTAATATATGCTCATACAATAAGTGAAAAGATAAAGATAAAGTTCTTTGAATTTTTATTTAATTTTTCTAAATTTATACAACTTCTTCGCAAATGATTTTTCAGTATTACTGTCTGGACATCCATTCCCTTAGTTCTTCTATCTGCTGGACAACCGAACTTTTGGCAGTACCTCCTTCTGCAGCATACTGTTCAACGCTATTTTCAAAATTCCACACCGATAATACAGACTCATTAAAATGTGAACTGTAACAATAAAATAAAAACTTAATAAAATATGAATAACCTTCTAAAATTAGACTCTTCAGATTTAAACACTCCGATCACGTTGAGACTGGGTTCGGCTCTAAGAGACAACATTTATTTACGGCTAAATTGGAAACATGCATATTCGTACACGTCGTGAGCTGTCCCAAGAGTCTGTCCCTGTGTTTATTATTTAATAATTGGGAACGAAACAATGAGAGAGGAAAACGATACAGATATATAATGTGTTTTGTTTCAATTATTTTGTAATAACTCCTTATATGTTAAGAGATATTAACAATTAAAAAAGTCATTTTGTCTCTTTAATTATTAAAGGGATTCAACGTTGTACACATTCAAAATGTATGTGACATCACAATCCTTGTGTAAGGTTACCAACCTTACAGATCATAAATCTCTGCTATATGTATTTATATATGAAAATAACAAATATTATTTACAGCTATTTCAAGGAACAATCAAATTTCAATATTATGTCTGCCTTAGCAGGGTTAAATAAAATAAAAACTTATTATTCTTTGACTTGATTTGATAATTTCGACTACCAACAGCTACAAAACATTATCACAGCACTGATCTACTCAACAAATAACTGACGTTAAAATGCATTTCACGTCATACAAATATGGCCGACCATTTCTAGCGCTAAAACTACAATTCAAATTTTTAATTGCTATATCTCCGTCAACATTTAGATATTTAATAAAATAGACACGCCAATACACATTTATTAACATCAATTTCAATCAACAATTGAAAAATCGACCACTAAAAAATGAGGACACAAGCCCATTGCACTTGTATTACCCAGAATGCAGTGGTGTATTAATAAACATTAAAGTAGAAGTAGAAGTATAAAGTGTACAAATGCAAAACAACTCGAATAATACTACTTGAAATGAATTAGTGACTGATGGAGAACGCTGCTTGGTCCTTCTTTTATTAGCTAGAGAGTAGTTTAGTTAATATATGTCAGAAAAAGCACTGTGAACCTAGGAATTAGGTAAAGCAAAAGATCATAGTGAGGTAATACCTTATTTTCATCAATTCTTCAATTGGAACTTTTTCCAGTGACACTTCTAACTTCTCTGCTAGTGCCACCGCTTCTCCAGAAAGTTTGTGCGCATCCCGGAAGGGAACTCCAGCTCTCACTAGGTGATAGGCAAGATCCGTTGATAACATTTCATAGTTCAGACAATTTTTGCAACGATCACTGTGAATCTGAAGAATATCGTTGTCTTAGTTAGAGATAAGATAAAATTACAACCGATTGAACACAATTGCGTGTATTATGGTTTATCTAACATAATAAAACGTAAACTGTTTTATCTAAAATACAACCTACTTTGACACACATACATAAGACACTCTACACATAAGAAGAACAGCAAGGTTTAGATTGGGAAATGAGGAAAAAGGAAACAGATACTGGGAAAGTAGTGAGGAAAGAAAGTGTAGAGTGTGCGGAGCGGAGGACGAAACACTGGAGCACATTAAGTTTGAGTGTAAGGAAAAAGTAGCGAGCGAAAGGAATATTGGCCAGCTATTAAAGGGAGGCAGTGAAGGAAAGAGGTGGATGGCGGAAATAGTTAGAAGGAAAGAAAAAACAGGAGAATAAATAAGCTGGTGGCTGGGTTGCACAAGAAACAGGAAGAGAAAGGAAGTACTAAAAGAGGCAGTGAAGGGAAGCAGGAGAAAGAAAGAAGTAGCGAGGAAACAGTTAAACTTCAGCCCAGAAAAATAGACTAGGGAATAGACCAGTACAGAAGGAAGACTAGGGAAAATGAAGGAAGAGGGTCAAGAGAAGAAGAAGCAGAAAGTAGTACTTTTGGAAATAAAAAAGTCTAGAATAATGTAAATTTAATTGTAAGTTGAAGTATATGAAATGTATTAAGAATGTAGATTGTAAAGCCGAAAGGCGAACAATAAACAATTAATAAATAATAATACAACCTATTTTGATCTATGTACTGTTTTTTGAAAAATATATCTACCTTACCACGAATTAGCAACTTATTACAAATAAAAACACCCTTTTAAGGTTTACAAAACCATAAGAAGTTCTGTTAAAGGATTAAAAGCTTTCAGAATAGCTATAAGAACTTTTAAATTCAATATCGCTAGATTTTGCTGAAGAAAAATATTACATGAATGTAAATCGTTTCATTTTCATGAGTGCGAGTGACTTTGAAAGCGACTTAAATCGAACCAACGAATGGTATGATTACCAGCGAGGCATAAAGGAAAGAGATGTAAAGGTCTAACAACAGGATAGGATAAAGAGAATGAATGAAGCAAAGGACAATACCAAATACAGTCAGTTATGATCGAAAAGAAAGCCGCAATATCTAGAGAAACGGAGTGGTGAAGAAAAGAGAATGATCGCGAGGTTGAAACTAAGTAATGAAGAAAAGGGAAGAAGGTACTGGGGTGCAGAGGAAGAGAAACTATGTAGGATGTGTAGAAAGGAAGAGTAAAAATTGGAACACGTGAAGAATAGGTGTTGAGAGAAGTTGAACAGTGAAATAGACCTGATAGAAATCTTACAGGGGAAAAAGAGGGAATAGAGTGGATGACATAAGATAGGAGTAAGCGGAGGGAATAAAGAACTAGGAGATAAAGCTTCATATGTGGTTTTAAGAATGTAAAATGTTTTATGTAATAACATCCCAGTAAACATTTGGTGAAGTGTCCCTTTTTGTGACGTTTCTATCACTATTTCACTTCAATTATAGTTCGCATCAACTTTATTTTTATTTGTATTCCGACAGGTGGAGTGGTTCCGTCATCTGTAGCCGATAAAACAGACATTTCATATGAACGATTGTGAGAAACTGAACTATAAATGAACTCTTTCATGACAAAAAAATCATACGCATCTCCAATATGATGTCAAAGTGACTCCAAAATGTTTACTGGGATGAAATGTAGCCTGTGAAGTTAAGGCGAAAGAATGTAATGTCTGGACAGATGTTAAGCTAATAAACATAAATGTATATCAAGCGAGACATTCCAGTAAACAATTTGGTGAAGTGTCTTGTTTTGTGACGTTTCTATCACTATTGCACTTCAATTATAGTTCGCATCAACTTTATCTTCATTTGTATTTCGACAAGAGGAGTGCTTTCGCTATAAAATATACATTTCATATGGACGACTGTGAGAAACTGAACTCTTTCATGACAAAAGAATCATACTCATCTTCAATATGATGTCAAAGTGACTCCAAAATGTTTACTGGGATGGCGTGAAATGGTTTACCAGCGATCCCATGGTTACCTTTAATGTGGCAACGGTGCCTTTGGTGACTTCCAGGACTTCCTTAAGAGTATCGAATGAAGTAAACATCGCCAGCTTATCACTTTGCAGATCCTTGTTATAGGTAGAAGGCAATCCTTTCAACGACATCATGAACCCACATGACTATATATTTGTATATAAATAAAAAGAAATTAGAAAAATATCTTTTATAAAATAATTCTCTACAAAAGTTAAAAGTCTATTAAATTTATATGACGTAATTTGTAGAATCCATTAAATATTTAAAAGATTTCTATCTCAATTTTTAAAAAAATAAACAAGAATACTAATAAACTATTTTAAGAAATACTCTAGTATTACTTGTGGATAATTAAAAATTAAAAAAAGAGTACACAAGCCCATTTAACGTCCAAAGGAAATAACTTCATTAAAAAATAATTCAAGTACACTATACCTGTCCAAAAAGAGTTCCAGATTTTCCCCGAACAAGTTCCATACTGTCTGGATTTCTCTTTTGTGGCATTAAGCTACTTCCCGTTGAGAATGAATCATCTAGTGAAATTAAACCGAATTCTCGACTACAAAAGATTATTAAGTCTTCCGCAAATCGGCTTAGGTGAATCCCAGAGAGGGAGCACGCAAAGAGAAACTCCGCTGGAAAAATAAAACAGAATTACGTAAAGAAGAAACAAGAGGAATAATAAAAGAGTGGAGTCAACAGAGTCATTTTCGAAAACAAGCATGCTTATTCAAAAGCCACGCTGTCGTATAGAAGTAGATTGTATTTACTTTAGTACTATATTTCCACATACAGTGCAAATTTTTAGCTCCGTAGCTTATCAGAAACTAGTTTCAAAATCGTCTGCAAAGTTTTGACTTCACCAACAAACAAACGCTTATAATAATTATTAACGAACGGTACTAACCGATGAAATCTCTGTCACTGACAGCGTGCATACTATTGCTTGATACTTTGGAGAATCCTAGAGCTTTTGCTAAGCTTTGTCGGTCTATATTAAACGGATTCCCTGCTATTGCACCACTTCCCAGTGGCATGACATCCACCCTCTCAAACAAGTCAGATAAACGGTCTACATCTGCCTTGAACGAGTACGCATGGCTGCAAGAAAAACATCTTTCATAATTTAATTTGTTATTATTATTCATATGAGTTATATATGTTGCATATATTCTAGGCGCTTCGTGTCTAAAAATATATTTTGAATGGTTTTCAATTTACTCTGATATGCCATCTAGTTTAAGACATGTGTAATAAAACCGGGTGAGTAGAAGTGAGTAGGAAGAAGAAAAGAAAGTAAAGAGGTGAGAGAAATAAATGCTGAGAAAACCAGGAAGGAAGGTGAGCGATAGCAGAGGAGATATGGAGAATGTTTAAAAGGAAAAAATGGTAGAGGAATGGTGCAGATACAGAGAAGATGGAGGAAGAGAGAGAGTGAGTGAGGAAAAGGGGGAAATACATACAGTTTGAAGACGATGAATAGTGGACAGAGACACGAAAAGAAAAAGGTAGAGATTCATGGACTTTTTTTTCAAAAAGGAAAATTATTGATTTCTTAATATTTTTTGATGCAGTTATATTCATTTATAATTAAGAGGACGAACTGCATTAAAAAATTTAAAATATCTTAACTATTTTGGATTTTATAAGGGATTCTAAAAATTCATGGACTTTTTTTTCAAAAAGAAAAATTATAGATTTCTTAATATTTTTTGATGCAGTTATATTCATTTATAATTAAGAAGACGAACTGCATTAAAAAATTTAAAATATCTTAACTATTTTGGATTTTATAAGGGATTCTAAAAATTCATGGACTTTTTTTTCAAAAAGAAAAATTATTGATTTCTTAATATTTTTTGATGCAGTTATATTCTTTTTTAATTAAGAAGACGAACTGCATTAAAAAATTTCAAATATCTTAACTATTTTGGATTTTATAAGTGATTCTAAGAATTCATGGACTTTTTTTTCAAAAAGAAAAATTATTGATTTCTTAATATTTTTTGATGCAGTTATATTCATTTATAATTAAGAAGACGAACTGCATTAAAAAATTTAAAATATCTTAACTATTTTGGATTTTATAAGGGATTCTAAAAATTCATGGACTTTTTTTTCAAAAAGTAAAATTATTGATTTCCTAATATTCTTTGATGCAGTTATATCCGTTAAGGTTTATGAAGGCGAACTGTTTTAACAGATTTGAAATATCTACAGTTTTGTGGATTTTAGAAGGGTTTTATAAAAAATATTTTACATTTTAAAAATCTTATAAAGTCCACAAAAATTGAGATATTTTAAATTTATTGACACAGTTCGTTTTCTTAAAGCTAAAAGGATATAACTGTATCAAAAAATATTAAGAAATCATTCATTTTTTTTTTTGAAAAAAAAGTCCATGAATTTTTAGAAACCCTTATAAAATCCACAAATGTTGGTATATTTCAAATTTATTAACACAGTTCGTCTTCTTAAAGCCTAAAGCATATAACTGTATCAAAAAATATTAAGAAATCATTCATTTTTTTTTTTGAAAAAAAAGTCCATGAATTTTTAGAAACCCTTATAAAATCCACAAATGTTGGTATATTTCAAATTTATTAACACAGTTCGTCTTCTTAAAGCCTAAAGCATATAACTGCATCAAAAGATATTAAGAAATCAATAATTTTTTTTTTTGAAAAAAAAGTCCATGAATTTTTAGAAACCCTTATAAAATTTACAAATGTTGGTATATTTCAAATTTATTAAGACAGATCGTCTTCTTAAAGCCTAAAGCATATAACTGCATCAAAAGATATTAAGAAATCAATAATTTTTTTTTTGAAAAAAAAAGTCCATGAATTTTTAGAAACCCTTATAAAATCCACAAATGTTGGTATATTTCAAATTTATTAACACAGTTCGTCTTCTTAAAGCCTAAAGCATATAACTGCATCAAAAGATATTAAGAAATCAATAATTTTTTTTTTTTTAAAAAAGTCCATGAATTTTTAGAAACCCTTATAAAATCCACAAATGTTGGTATATTTCAAATTTATTAACACAGTTCGTCTTCTTAAAGCCTAAAGCATATAACTGCATCAAAAGATATTAAGAAATCAATAATTTTTTTTTTTTTAAAAAAGTCCATGAATTTTTAGAAACCCTTATAAAATCCACAAATGTTGGTATATTTCAAATTTATTAACACAGTTCGTCTTCTTAAAGCCTAAAGCATATAACTGCATCAAAAGATATTAAGAAATCAATAATTATTTTTTTTGAAAAAAAAGTCCATGAATTTTTAGAAACCCTTATAAAATCCACAAATGTTGGTATATTTCAAATTTATTAACACAGTTCGTCTTCTTAAAGCCTAAAGCATATAACTGCATCAAAAGATATTAAGAAATCAATAATTATTTTTTTTGAAAAAAAAGTCCATGAATTTTTAGAAGCCCTTATAAAATCCACAAATGTTGGTATATTTTAAATTTATTAACACAGTTCGTCTTCTTAAAGCCTAAAGCATATAACTGCACCAAAAGATATTAAGAAATCAATAATTTTTTTTTTTTAAAAAAAGTCCATGAATTTTTAGAAACCCTTATAAAATCCACAAATGTTGAAATATTTCAATCCTTTTAACACAGTTCGTCTTCTTAAAGTTTAGTGGATATAACTGTATTAAAAGTTTTCAAAGATCCTAAATTTTCTCTAGAAAGAAATGTCCATGAATTTAAAAAAGGTCGCATAGAAACCTAAAAAGCATTGATGTTTTAAGTGTAATAAAGCAGTTGCATCAAACCATGAAAAACAAATTAACTCTTATTTTAGGAAAAAGCCTATAAATATAGGAAAGATTACAAAAAGCCAGAACATTAGTTTATCAATTTAACGTGTAGCGGATATTTCTCTATTAAAAATTAGACAAATAAGAAATAAGATTTCTATAACAAACGTATAATATACACCCATTGCTAGGCAATGGGGCGAAGAGCTAGTACATGTATAATAGAACAAAAAATACACCAATATATAAAATGTTAGTGTTCTAATGGGCTTGTGTCCTCATTTTTTAGTGATCGATTTTTCAATTGTTGATTGAAACTGATGTTAATAAATGTATTGGCGTGTCTATTTTATTAAATATCTAAATATTGACGGAGATATAGCAATTACAAGTTTGAATTGTAGTTTTAGCGCTAGAAATGGTTGGCCATATTTGTATGACGTGAAATGCATTTTAACGTCAGTTATTTGTTGAGTAGGTCAGTGCTGTGGTAATGTTTTGTAGCTGTTGGTAGTCAAATAATCAAGTCAAGTCAAAGAATAATAAGTTTTTATTTTATTTAACCCTGTTACGGCAGACGTGATATTGAAATTTGATTGTTCCTTGAAATAGCTGTAAATAATATTTGATATTTTGATATATAAATACATATAGCAGAGATTTATGAGCTGTAAGGTTGGTAACCTTACACAAGGATTGTGATGTCACATGCAGTTGAATGTGTACAACGTTAAATCCTTTTAATAATTAAAGAGACAAAATGAGTTTTTTAATTGTTAATATCTCTTAACATATAAGGAGTTATTAACAAATAATTGAACATTTGAGGTTCTAGTAACCCACTTTATCAATATATAGTACACTTTTATAGAAATTAAGACATAGGACACAAGCCCATTCTCTCTCGCCTTTCGTTCATTGCATATCTTGTAATCACGCAGTCTGATTTTAGACAATGACAGAAATTTTAACTTAAGAACACAAACGAATTTATGGAAAATTGATTCTTTGTATTTAGAGTATAAATAGAAATAATTTACCTTAAAATCCAATGGCTAAATCTGACAGGCTGGGCTCTCTGAAGATGTGTGTATCCCGGCATTATGACTTCCACGTTATCTGCAGCTGTATCTACTATAGCCTGAAATAATAAAACTATTTATATATATATATATATATATATATATATATATATATATATATATATATATATATAATAGTGTAAACAACAACGAATCCAAAAAAAAAAGCGCTAATCCAGAAATCGAACCCGAGGATAAGTGTAAGCATTAAGCTATCATATATTGAATATACAAGAATTTACTAAATGCACTTGGGGCGTGAATAATACGATTTCGCAAGATAATAGAGAGCCAAAGCTGAGGTACATACTTTCAAAAGGTCATGAAAATGCTCCTGGAGTTCGTGCAAAGCTTTTTTCAACCATAATCGCATATCTGTAGCTACCTGGTCATTTCGACTTCTGCCAGTGTGTAATTTACCACCAATTGCAGGACCTGTGGTAGATATAAACAATAATGTAAGCGAAAATGTTGTTAATAATATCACATAATTTCAGGCGTTTTACATTTTTTTAATCATTTTACCTATAATATCTTTTAAACGTCTTTCATTTACAGTGTGTATATCTTCATCACCAGGTAAAAGTTTAATAAGATCATTTTCCCATTCTTCTAAAACCTGTAAGAGAGAACAGTAAATATTAATCGCCTAATCGCCAGGCAACACCGGTAACTTGATATGTTCGAAGAATTTGAAACCTACCTTTTCTAAACCGTTGATAATTAATACCTCTTCCTCTTTTGTAATAAGGCCAGCTCGAAGAAGAGCTCCTGCATACCCTATGCTTCCTTGTATATCTTCTAAATACATACGTTTATCAACAGGTAGCGAGCAATTCAGGCGTTCTAAGCATAATGCAGGACCTGAAGTAAATCTGCCACCCCATAGCCTACCACCCTCTACATTACACTCTGAAGATTTCTATAAATTAAACATTAGATATATTTACAATATTTACTTAAATAATTTTATTAATTTAAAAAAGATTTACTTCTTTTTGAGACATCGTCCTGATATATACAACTACAAGCGAATGAATATTTTTGTGTAATATCATAAATGTAAATGAAAACACATTTTGCAATTTTTAAAATATATTACAGGTCAAAGCTTATCACTTTTGCAATAACATTGCCTCAGGGAGTCTGTTGTTATCTTATTATTATAGCTATTTATAAATATGAATTTTATTACTATTACTGTCAAGTTATAAAATAAATTCTATTGCTATTTTTAAAAGTCATAAAAGGATTTCATGTTTATATTAATATTGTGAATATGTATTATTTGAAATCGGTTTATTAGTAGGGATAGCCAGGAATACAGCTCCTACGCTTAAAATGAAAGGTTGAAACATTCAATATGTATTATTTATAAAAGAAATCTTTATATCAATCATAGATGTCAGCTCTAAAATTTAAAAGACCTTTGCTTCTTGACACTTGTCAAAGATTTAAAATGCGTGTGTCATTTTTATTAAATAAACTTAAATAAATATTTTGAAATAATGGTTAAATTTACGCCAAAAGAATGTGGTTGTAAAGGATGCCGAACTTGTTTAATGTGTGAAAAGTCGTCAGGAGAATCTAAAAAAAATTTTGAAGAAATTTCTAAGGTACCTAACCTAAAATATTATTTTGTTGATGAAACAATATTTTGATAATATATAATTATGATATTATAGGATACACATTCATCAAATAGCTATGTTTATTGCCCAGAATGTAACAAAGCATGGCCTGGGTGGGATATCAATCAGAAACACACCGATCATATCGGCACTCCTATTTCTTACCCAGGAGTTTATATACAGGTGTTATTGGATCTTATATTGTTCTAAATTCTTCTTATGGTTCAATTTATTACATCAATTTTATATTTTAGCTGAACTTTATTACTGAAGAGGAAGAGAGTGTATTAATGAAGGGTATCGACGAAATGAATTGGGATATTTCACAAAGTGGAAGACGAAAACAGGTTAACATAAACATTTTAAAAAGTGATAAATAATGTAAATGAATCATTCGAATTTTGTAAGTGATTATATAATTACAGAATTTTGGCCCTAAAACCAATTTCAAGAAACGCAAACTAAATTTAGGAAATTTTGTTGGATTCCCAGCTTTTTCTCAGTTTGTACAAGATAAATTTCTCCAGGTACCATTACTAGAAGATTTTCAGACAATTGAGCAGTGTTCTTTAGAGTATGACCCTGTAAGAGGGGCATCAATTGATCCTCATATCGATGATTGTTGGATTTGGGGCGAGAGAGTAGTTACTGTTAATTGTTTATCTGACTCTGTC
Source organism: Panorpa germanica (assembly GCA_963678705.1). Classification (NCBI taxonomy): domain Eukaryota; kingdom Metazoa; phylum Arthropoda; class Insecta; order Mecoptera; family Panorpidae; genus Panorpa; species Panorpa germanica. Next base: position 3,748,137 of record OY783223.1, on the reverse strand, counting down.
CTCACCATGAATCGGTAGGTAATAGATTTTAGAATTTGTTGTTTTAATTAAAAGAACATAAAGTATTACATTTTCCACAGTTATACAGGAGATTCGGAAAGGTTTAATTTACCTTTAGTAAAGAATTACAGTCCCGTCGTTGCTGTTAATGATGCTGATAATGAAGCCGATGAACTTCCAGATGTTATTATTCGAATACCTATGCCCAAGTAAAACAATTATTTATAAGCACTAACAATAACGCAAAGTACACTGGGGCTGCGATTTGCGTCAATCGAATTATTGTTTTCTCATATGTAGCAACGTTTTGTAAATGGGCTTGTGTCCTCATTTTTTAGTGGTCGATTTTTCAATTGTTGATTGAAATTGATGTTAATAAATGTGTATTGGTGTGTCTATTAAATATCTAAATATTGACGGAGATATAGCAATTAAAAGTTTGAATTATAGTTTTAGCGCAAGAAATGGTCGGCCATATTTGTATGACATGAAATGCATTTTAACGTCAGTTATTTGTTGAGTAGGTCAGTGCTGTGGTAATGTTTTGTAGCTGTTGGTAGTCAAATAATCGAGTCAAATCAAAGAATAATAAGTTTTTATTTTATTTAACCCTGATAAGGCAGACATAGTATTGAAATTTGATTGTTCCTTGAAATAGCTGTAAATAATATTTGATATTTATGAGGGATTTATTATTATGAGCTGTAAGGTTGGTAACCTTATACAAGGATTGTGATGTCACATGCACTTGGAATGTGTACAACGTTGAATCCCTTTATTAATTAAAGAAACAAAATGACTTTTTTAATTGTTAATATCTCTTAACATATGAGGAGTTATTAAAAAATAATTGAACATTTGAGGTTCTAGTAACCCACTTTATCGATATATAGTACAGTTTTATAGAAATTAAAACATAGGACGCAAGCCCATTGGTACCCCAATGTACTACATATTTCTTGAAAAATCCAAATTACGAGAGTTCAGCGGCGACTCATACTTAAAACAAGTTGTGAGGTATAAACTGCAGATATAACTAAAAAGCACTGACTCACTGATGTTTTCTATAATGTATATAGAAACGAATAAGATAAAATTCATTATCGTATTATAGATTTATACCGCTCTTATAACCTCTTTTAAGTATAAGTCGCCGCTGAACTATCGTGATTTTGATTATACTTCAAAAACAACGCAATCCAAGGTTCCAGTGTATTCAATATTTTCTCCTACTTCGTAACAAATGATTGTAATTCTATTTTAATATTTCAGGCGTTCCTTAATAGTTTTGTACGGCGCTGCTCGTTATAAATGGGAGCATCGAGTTTTAAGGGAAGATATTTCCGAAAGGAGAGTATGTGTTGCTTATAGAGAATTTACTCCTCCATATTTAACTGGTGGAGAAAAACAAGTATTTGGAGAACCAGTCCTATTAAATGCAAAAAAATTTTGGCAACACAATGATTAACTACAATTAGTGAAATAAATAAATTTTATTATGAAAATATTTATAAAAAAAAAATAAAATACAAAATGATTCAGACGATTTCTTTTATTAATTTTATCGAATTAATTTTAAATACAAAAGTAATATACTCTAATATTCTAAAAATGTTTTATAATTATTTTTTCTTCGATCTAAATTCAAATAAATTAGTTTTTATTAATACAAAATTTGATAGAAGTCGGTTACAAAAGTAAAAAAAATGTATATGTTTATTAAAATTACATTTGCAAGTCACAAATCAAATAATTCTCAAAACATGTCGCATTTTTTTAACGTGACTTCTACTTCTATACGAGTATATATAACGTAAAATAATAAAAATAAAGGCGTATTATACCGATAGATAAAATAGTAAATAGAAGCGTGGTACACAAAAAGTAATTACCATCTCTATAATTGATTATCAACAAATATATTCGCTTATTTAAAGACAAAAGAAAACTTAAGTTCTATTTTGTAAAACGTAAATATTTATAGATGTACATTAAAGACTTTATTTACTATTTATACTTGATAAATAGCCACTAAACTAAAAATATATAGTAGTGGAATTATTATATTTATATATATTTCTAGAAAAATAAAAACTAATTCCTAAAATTAATAAATTATGTATCGCTTTTCCACAATTTAATCGTTTTGTCATTTTCGAGAGCCGCTGACGCAATAATATTTTCTGTAGGATGGCAAGCTGTGCACAAAACTGTGTCAGTATGTCCTTGGAGCTTTTGTACAACTTCCTTGCTTTGAAGATTCCAGATATAAACCAAACTATCTTCAGAACCTGATACAATCCACTAAAACAAAATCAAAATTGTTAATATATGATTAAATTAGATTTTAATTTGTATATTTTTTGTAATTTACTTTTCCTCCTGTGACAGAAAAGTTTGCAAATATGCAATACTTCTCATTGCGATGGCCCGTGTATGTTTTAAGACATTTTCCTTTCGAATAATCCCACAATTTAAGTGTATTGTCAAGTGTAGCTGCCAGGATGTACTTTCCATTTGGAGAGAACTTAACGAAAGACACTGGTGGATTATCATCGTCAATTAGTGTCTTCAAACATTGCCCCGAAGCTGTATCCCATATTCTGCACAATCCGTCATAACTGGAAGATACGATAAGAGACCCATCGCGATTGAAATGCACAGCTGATACTGGATCTGAATGCGCTGGAAGCGTCTTAAGGCATTTTCCTACAAACGTATTAAGAATAAATTAATATGACATTTATATCAATTGAGTTTGAAATATGTTAGACTATAATACCTGTTCGAACGTCCCATATACGAACAGATTCATCGAAGCTACCAGAAACTATGAGATTACTCTGGGGATTAAAGTTACAGCAAAATACATAATTGCTATGTCCTTTAAGGGTTTTTAGGCATTTTCCTGAGCTAAGTTCCCAAATTTTAAGTGTTTTATCATCACTAGCACTGACTAGAAGTCTGCTATCGCTAGACCAAGCTACATCGCTTATTCCCAATTTGTGGCCTGAAATGGTTTTCTCAAATTTTCCATCGTAAGCGCCCCATATTTTGATAAGTTTATCAGCAGCTAAAATAATTGAGTTTACATAAAGTAAAATTGTAAGAAAGCAGTAAGATATAAAAAATTAATAAATTATGTCAGTACTCACAAGAACTAGCTAACCATTCTCCGTTGGGGCTGAATTTAACAGATGAAACCGCTTTGGTATGCCCAGCAAGTGTAAACTTCAATGTGTAGTTAGGTTTCTGCAACGCAATAAATAAAATGGAAACATTATAACAAATTTTTTGAATAAACATAAGAACAATCTACATTTTCACTTTTAAATAATTACATGGTTGATCTAATATCCTTGGATTTAAAGAAATGTGCTTTCATTATTAAGTAGCAACCTAACCTAACTTTCTACTTACAGCTCCACTGCTTGATTTATTTGATGCACCGCCTGGAGGTAGTGACCCTGTTGAACTATTAGAAGCTTGTGCGGATGATGCACCTACATGGTGCCCTGGGGATTGCCCTGCTGCGAGCATTTTTGCTCCTTATTTTACCTTCTAAAATTGCAATTTCAAAACGTAGATATGATTCGAATAAACTTTAGTGTAATAAGGTAATATAACACAATGTAATGTATAAGGTAATATAACACAATGTTTCTTTAATTTTAGTTTATATATAAGATTAACAATTCAAAACTTTCAACAACATAAACTCAATGAACTCAGAGCTAAGCGAGGCTAAACTGTCAGTGCAGGTTAAGTTCGAAATACTAAATACACAGGCAAAAATTAATTATGCCGCCATTTTCATTACTTTGACAATCTCTTCTTTGCCTGCATCTCTCTATTATCTCTGCATCTCTCTTGATATACAAAATACAGAATAAAATAAAATACAAACTTTACTTTTAAATTTAATACAGTTTAATCTCTTTTAATTAGGTGTTTATCAAAATAAAATCTATGTATTTTAATCTAGCTTTTACAAATTCTTGTAAATCAGTGTTACAAATATATTGAGTATTATATATGTGACATTAATTCAACTAACCTTAGAAAGAGACACCTCTGATATATATATTATTTTAATACTTATTTAGAGAATATGCAAGAAATGGAGGTCGACAATGTAACAGACGAGAACTGTTTCATTTTAAAAGCCAAAACGTACATGAAAACAGATCCTTACAGAGCAAAATCATTAATAATAACAGCTCAAACTTTATTCCAAAATAATTTTGGGGTACAGGTAATATTGTAAAATGTTTGTATAATACAATCTTTCACAGAAATGACAGATTGTCAACTAAATTATATGAAAATCTTTTATAGTATGAAGCGTATAAAATTGAGAAAAACGATGGTGATGTTAAAAAGGCCGCAAAATATTTTAGTGTCATGTAAGTTAAAATGCGATACTTTTGAAAATATGGCAATTTTTGATATTGACAACATAGTTCTTCTACTTACAGAATAAATACTTTTAAGCTGGCGCCCCCAGAATTATGGAATGAGATTGCTGCTATTACAAATGCACTAAGATGTCCTAAAGATTCCATGAAACCAGAACAAGAGTTTCTTTCAGATATGTTTCAGAATCTCACAGAAGATGTTTGTAAAATTTGATTTAGTTTAAAATAACTGTTTGACACAATATTTAAAAGAAATCTTTTTCACTTTTGAAAACAGGTGCAGCATAAATTACTAATGTTAACTGCCGATCACAGTGAAGATACTTTAGAGCATTGTCGGCTTTTGCTGTTACTGATTCATAAATTCCCGAAAACAATTTCCACTTACGGGGTAGATATAAATTTCGATTCTTTATGCTCTTTTTTTTTTTGCAAATAAAATATAAATTGAATTAATTTTAGCCGAGTCTTGTGGAAACGTTGTTATCCGCTGACCGACATGGAACATGGGTTGGTGGCTGGATGGAACTTCTTTTGGAGGAGGTCACTCCATTATTATCGGCATCTCCTACAAACATGGCAAATATACCACCGCAATTGTTATACAAAATGTTTACAAAAAGTTTGGAGTATTACATAAATAAACTATACTCAAAAGAGGTATATACACATATATTTGTTACTGTTTTATTATTTGTATATAACTTCTGTAATTCTAAAAGTTAATAATTGTTTCTGTAGTTAATTGAAACCTCTGAATCAAATATAATATGGATGAAAATATTCGCAGTTTTGGAAATGATTGGTAAACAATTATCATGGGAACCTTATTTAATAACATTTGATCATACCTGGTCGAAAGAAGCATACTATACAAAGATCATGCAACGTTTATGTTCCAAGAAAGTTGCTGCTGATGATAAAAGACTATTATTTTGTGGAACTATACTATTTTTAAATTGTTTGTATGAATATACCAATAATATGTATTGCATTTATAAAGGAAATCATGTGAAGCAAACTTTAATTGAGTATCATAAACGTAAGATTGAATTAATTAAAATTAGAACACTTTAAGGATTATATTTATTTAATTAATAAACTCATAAATATTTGTATTACAGCATTTTCTAATGAACATCCTCCTAGAGTTCCAAGAATCGATTCAAACGATGTAGAAGTAACCATAGAAGTTGGTGGTAAATTGAAAGAAAATACTGCATTAGAATTTGCAATTAAAACTTGGGATATGATGCATTCGGGTGATGCTATGATAGGTAAGGAAACAAGATTCCTTATTGCCTGTATCTTCATCTATCACCTCTTGCCTTCCTTGTCTCCTCTCGACAAACCCTCTATTATCTTTTCACTATCCTTCCTGCCTTTTCTCTTCGTTTTCACTTCTCCACTTATGTCTATTACAGGCATAAACACTCTATCTTTACTATTTCCTCTTGACTCTCTTACGTTACTATTTCTTCTTGACTCTCTTCCTTTACTATTTTATTATTGTCTCTATCTCCGTCATCCACCTCTTGTCCTTATCTCCTTTTCGAAAATCCTCTATTTTTCTGGACTGAAGTTTAACTGTTTCCTCGCTACTTTCTTTCTTTCTCCTGCTTCCCTTCACTGCCTCTTTTAGTACTTCCTCTCTCTTCATGTTCCTTATGCAACCCAGCTACGAGCTTATTTATTGTCCTGTTTTTTCTTTCCTTTTTTCTATTTCCGCCATCCACCTCTTTCCTTCACTGCCTCCCTTTAATAGCTGGCCAATATTCATTTCGCTCACTACTTTTTCATATCACTCAAACATAATGTGCTCCAGTGTTTCGTCCTCCGTTCCGCACACTCTACACTTTCTTTCTTCACTACTTTCCCAGTATCTGTTTCCTTTTTCCTCATTTCCCAATCTAAACCTTGTTGTCCTTCTTATGTGTTTTATATCTTGTTCTATTAGGTACTGAGGTATCTTACTTTCCCAAATCCTTTTAAATCTTCTATTCTATTTTTTATTAGAATTTCCTAAATATATATCATCTTTACGGATCCCTGACTGGTTGGAAAAGTTTCTTGCTGATATGGCCCTATTTAGAGGACAACATGGAGATACTATGGCCGCTTTACAAGCCTCTCAAACAACTTGGTCACAAATAGCAAGAAATGTGAAACTAGTATCATTGTATTTTAAACAGAAACAATATTCTGTAAGTTATTTTAAAGGAATATTATAATTTTATCTATATTTTAATTTAATTTTTCTTTAACGTTTTTCCAGCATTGTTTTGAACATATTTTGTTAGCCCTTTCAAGTTTACCAGTGGTGGCTGGTAGTTTAATTAATATCAAATCTACGAGAACTTATCCATCATCTCGGCATTTACATTTTTTACCATTAACAAGTTCACATATTGTTCAATATTGTGCGAGAATTCTTACTTACATACTAAAGGTAAGGTAGAATATACTAAGACTTTACTACTTCAAAAATCTACAATTATTTAATTATATTACTGCTTTTCAGCAAAAATTGCAAAATCTTACGGATCTTGGCTTGGGCCACCTTCTGGTATTGATGCAAATTGATAGACTTCAAGAAAGTGCAACTTATACCACAATATTTAAAATAATTAGTGATAAACGTTCATTCCAATATGTCTTATTTCCTGTAAGAAATTTCATATTTATGGTTTTCATATTTAACAAATTTTATTAAAACTTAACACTTTTTTTTAGAAATATATTACAAATATCAACATCTTGGAAGAAGTGGTATACCTGTCTAATATAAGCGATGGAGTTGTGTTTGATATTTTTCCAAACTCTGTTCAAAGTTTAGGGTAAATATCTAATTTCGTTTAAAAAGCAGCATAATGTAATGGGTCGTTCACACCAGTGCGATATCCAACTTTTATGGTTTCATTGTTGGAATAAATTGTACAACACATTCAAACCGAAGTAACATTAAACTCAATGCATCGGATTGTTTTGTCGGTACTACGTATTCACTCAGTTAGTTTTATATGTTTATATATAAAAAATTAATAAAACTCAGATCAATTCCTTAACATTTCGATCTGGTTTACAAAAGAGAGAGACGGTTTTAAGCGCCAGTTTAAACGCAATGGGCTTGTGTCCTATGTCTTAATTTCTATAAAACTGTACTATATATTGGTAAAGTGTGTTACTAGAACCTCAATTGTACAGTTATTATTTAATAACTCCTTGTATGTTAGGAGATATTAACAATTAAAAAAGTCATTTTGTCCTTTAATTATTAAAGGGATTCAACGTTATACAACTATTCCAAGACAGGTGACATCACGTCCACTAACTTGCTATCTCTTTTATACAACAGAGCGTAAAAAAGATAGCATATTCAACACAGAACTCTTATCCATAGAAAAAATATGGCCGATATCTGTAGCGCTAAAACTACAATTTGAATTTTTAATTGCTATACCTCCGTCAACATTTAGATATTTAATAAAATAGACATTTATTATACGTCTATAGTTTTACACTCCGTAAATTTTTAAAGATATCGTGTATCTATATGAATATCGCATTGGTTTGAACCATAAAGAACAACAAATCTAGTACCACTCATGTTTAAATAAAATCAATTTATTAATGATGGATATCTCTTGGTGTGGTCAACACATAAGATTTCTTTATACAAAAATTTTAAATATAGAATTTTCAGAAGGAGAATCGGTACGCGTCATGCTGATAAAGGAGTTAAGGAAGACTTTAAACAGAATATGAAAGCGCAATTAGCCAGGCATGACGAACAAATAGAACATACAATAGCGCAATTTATATTAAATGAGAGAATTCAATTGTTACAATGTTTATTATAATCAAAATCAATAAATGTTTTGTTACAGTTCTCAAATTATCTTTTTCCTTGTTATTTATTAATCCATAAATCTGATTAAAATTGAAAAAGAATTATTTATTTTTAACAGATATTTATTTCCAACTATATATATGTATAATAAAACATTTTCTTAATGTGCCTGCGAAAATGTATAAATAAAAGTCAGTAAAAATTATATTACAAAGAATACGTTTTCACGTTTATATATTTCATTTAAATTAAATTAATAATTACGCTAAATATTTTATTACAACTAAATCAACTTAATGGAAAAATTATACATTGCAATATATTTAAATAAAACTTAAATATTTTAATCCGGCAGCACTAATTCCGGTTCTTGTTTAGTTTTTACTTTGGTATTCGGTGAAGCTCTTAAATGAACATTAAGATGTGCTTTTAAATGGTGTGACTTAGTGAAACGTTTGCCGCAAGCATCGCAACTGGAAGAAACAATTCGGGAAATTTAATGCAAAAGAATACATAATAAGTAAAGTATTTAAACAAATAAATAGCCTGTATTACACACAGCTCGTTTAAGTTATTGATGTTCTTATTTCTTAATAATTACCTATATTTCTTAACTCCTGTGTGTATTAAGTTGTGACTGCTTAACACATGTGAATAGGCAAATGTTTTTCCGCAAACTTCGCACACGTAAGGCCTCTCCCCTGTATGTGACCTGTTGAATCAAGATAATTCATACATAATGGGCTAGTGTCCTATGTCTTAATTTCTATAAAAGTGTACTATATATTGATAAAGTTGGTTACTAGAACCTCAAATGTTCAATTATTTTTTAATAACTCCGTATATGTTAAGAGATATTAACAATTAAAAAAGTCATTTTGTCTCTTTAATTATTAAAGGGATTCAACGTTGTACACATTCCAAATGCATGTGACCTCACAGTCCTTGTGTAAAGTTACCAACCTTTCAGCTCATAAATCTCTGCTATATGTATTTATATATCAAAATATCAAATATTATTTACAGCTATTTCAAGGAACAATCAAATTTCAATATTATGTCTGCCGTATCAGGGTTAAATAAAATAAAAAGTTATTATTCTTTGACTTGATTATTTCGACTACCAACAGCTACAAAATATTACCACAGCACTGACCTAATCAACAAATAACTGACGTTAAAATGCATTTCACGTCATAGAAATATAGCCCCATCTCACAGCGCTAAAACTACAATTCAAACTTTTAATTGCTATATTTCCATGAACATGAAATAGACACGCCAATACACATTTATTAACATCAATTTCAATCAACAATTGAAAAATCGACCACTAAAAAATGAGGACACAAGCCCATTAGATTATATAGGTTTTTTACAACAATTTATTTTTTATAAATCTTACCTCTGATGTTTAATTCGACTACCAAAATCTGAGAACTTTCTTTCGCAGAATTTACATTGATAAGGTTTTTCTCCGTTGTGGCATCGCATGTGTCTTCGAAGTTCAAATGCAATTACAAATCCTTTACCGCATGTACTATAAAAAGAGATGGGATTAAAGAAACGGAAAAAATAATAATGATATTTTATAGTAAAAAAAAAAAATTTACCCGCAACAAAATGGTTTTTCACCTGTATGTCTTCTAGTATGAGCTTCTAGATTAAATCTAAAGCGATATGTATTTCCACAAATCTCACACATGTGCCTTGAAAATAAATTACAGATCTTTGATCATAAAGTAATGTTAGGAATGCATTTTTAATGTTGATATTAAATACAACACTTACGGTCTGGCATTCTTATCACTATCACTCTTTTTTCTTTTTCGACCTCTTTTCTTAGTTGCTGGTACTTCTTCTGCTACATTTGTATAATCATTTTTAACATCATCTGTTGTGTGTGTGATCTAAATACAATCATACTATAGTATAACATTATATACCTTGAAAGAAAGTTATATGGTTTATTTTTACTTACCACATCTTCAGTAAGTTCATAATATTCTTCTCCATTTTCAGAAATTTCTTTTTTTAATCGAATATTTCCTAAATCTAATATAGTATCTACAGGGAAATCCGAAGATTTAATGTATAAACCAGATTGTAAAGTTCCCTGGATAATAAGAATATGTTAATTTGATAAACAATTAAATTTTAAATTTAACATATGTAACAATTACTTACAAGTTCTGCTGTTGCTAATTCTATTTCGGTTTCTAAGTTTGGACTAATTGTGGTTTCATCTTCATGTACGTCCACATTTTCTATTAAGTATTCTCCTTCATCTTCTAAATATTCTTCTTCATTCGTTATTTCTTCCAATTGTTCTTCATAATACTGTTCAGGTTCCTCTTTAATTGTCTTAATAAGTAATTCCTCCTCTGGTTCAATTGCATCGGTTATTATTTCATCAAGTTCTTGCTTTCTTGTTTTTATTACAACAGAGTTGTTAAAGTTTTTTGAATTGTGAGATGTGACTTTTTTAATTTTTATATCTTGAGGCAATAGTTTGCATTGGTATAAACCATTTTCGCCAGAAACAATGACTGCCCCACGATCTGAAAGTACAATATTGTGAATAAATGCCCTGATATTATTATATATTTAATTGCATATTCTATTGATCTGTGATAACTTACCTTCTGCTGTGGGTTTTTCAACTATAGAATAGCTCTGTAAAATTGCATCTGAACTTTCGCAAACAGAACGAAAACGATAAGCAGTGTTTAAGTCTTCTACACATGGTAGACAAATGAACTCTGGCAAACTTTCTTCTGATTGTATCTAAAAAGAAATATAAGTTACTCTTGATCAGATTCCTTTATAATATACCAATAGTTATTATATAAAACAATATGTTTTCCAATATAATATTTGACATAAAACTATATAAACATTGTGTTTGTCAAAAATGGCGAAGTTAATGACATAACCATAATTTATTAAATACGACTTGCACATACTACTTAACTTTTAAATAATTACAAAGTATAGAATAAGTTAATAAAATAAAATAACAAAACAAGTGAACTACAATAACCTATTGTCAGATATTGGAGCAAATTACATATAAACAAAAAATAATCATACTTACATTTACTGACGCGCAATACATAATTTTCTCACAGAAACTGATATTATTTTCATCTTTATCATAAACTGATATCATTTCACCATCTTGAAGACAAACACGACAAATTACATTCCATTCCGTCAGATAACCCGTCATAATTATTTTCAAATATTATTATTAAACAATTTAATATTACCAGATCATATGCACTATAAAATTACCAGAAGCGACAAGAAGTGCAAAAGTGTTAAAAATGGAGTGAATGGAAGTCATGATGAATAGCATAGCCAACATAATAAATATTAATATCGACGATACCAGCGCCATTGTAACCATTATTTATTCAGAAAATATCCGCTTAAATTTAAATCTTTCTTACATTATTATTCAGAAGCATCCTTACTATTTTAATTGGAATATAATTTACAAATTAATTTTGTCTTATAGTTTCTTTTATTAATAATTAAACAATAAAATGAGATATTATGTGAGCATGTTAGGTATTATTATTGTGATTGGTATCTGTGGGTATCTGATTGTGTTTTCATAGATTGTTGTCAAGTTCAGATTTATAAAAATTTATGTAAATGACTTTATTAGATCATTTAGATTTATTATTTATTTACTGAAGTTTATTGAACTTACTTGTTTTACAACAATCTTGTAATGAACAAATTAGTTTTAAACTGAATAATGTATATCACGTACAGCTAAGTCAGCTAAGTAATGGTTAAACCTAATTATTACATTTATTGCAGAATCTTTCAGAATTTAAAATAGAATGTGCAAATATAATAATGTTTATTATTTGGTACACTACGATAGTTTCGGATCTAATTTATTAAGCAGAGAACAAATTACAATTTTACAGGTTACTTCATTTGCATACATTATAATATTTTCTATTTCTGTAGATACCTATAGAGAAATAGGAGTATGTCAAGTGATTTTTAAATTCTAAGTTTAATTATTTATTTATTCTGCAGAATATAGTTCTTTTCCTAATTACTGTATGGTCATATGGTTTTGCATATGGTGGAGAGTTTGTCTTCGACGATTCTCAGGCTATCGTTAATAATGTAGACGTCTTGTTGGATAGCCCCATAGAAGAAGTATTTAATCATGACTTCTGGGGTACAAATATTACGAGCAACAGTAGCCATAAATCTTACAGACCTCTCACAGTACTTAGTTTTAGGTTTGTGTATGATGAAATATATTATTTTCAGAAATATAACCCCTATCTTATAATATAAATATTTCAGACTGAATCATTACATAAGTGGAGCCCTAATACCATCTCATATGAAACTAACAAACATTGCTCTTCACTTCGTAGTATGCTTGTTAGTTCGAAAAATTTATGAACTGGTTTTAGGAAAGAGTAAATGCAATGGGTAAGCATTTAATTTATTCTTGTTACAAAACTTCAACAATTAAAAACAAAATATATTTTTAGTTTATTTAACGTGGAATTCTGTAGTACAATTCTTTTTGCGGCTCATCCTATTCACACGGAAGCTGTTAGCAGTATAGTAGGACGCGCAGAAATTTTATCTGCTTTATTCTATTGTTTAGCTATCCTAACGTATTCTAAAGGAATCAAAGGTATCTTATCGCAACGAACAAAGTTTTTTTTTCATACTTCTCCGATAATTTATTTAATTTCGTAATATTTCAGAACCTAACGCTGTCACTTCTGTGGCCACAGTTGTGGGTGCTTGTCTTTTGAGTGCAATTGCATTATTATGTAAAGAAATGGGAGTAACAGCTTTGGTAATTATTTCCTAGAAAATAAATATACATGCAAAGTATATAGTGTTAATTAATTCTCATTTACAGGCAGTTTGTGGTATATTTGATATACTAAAGAATATTGATAATCTTGGCATAAAATTAACAAGGAAATATAAAAAATTTAATATATCAATTATGTTAAAAAATACTGAGAAAAATTTAAGAGTCTTATTTAGACTTGTTACTTTAACAATTGGTGCGAGTCTGATGCTATATAACAGATGGGCCATAATGGGTGGACAAGGTCCAGAGTTTCAAAAAATGGATAACCCAATGGCATTTAGTGATAGTATTATTGTTAAGGTGATATATATAGCTTATTAACATAACATCTTCTCATACCTTAATGATTTTATTAATATTTTAGATCCTTACACAAAACTATCTGTATGCTCTAAATGCATGGCTATTGTTATGTCCACAATGGTTATGCTGTGACTGGTCTTTTGGTTGCATTCCTCTCCTTGGAATTCTTGATCTCAGAGTATTTACAATATTTTTACCATGGCTGGTCATCATATTTTTATTTAGGAGGAGCGACAGGTAAAAGATATTTAAAATAATTCAATCATACCCCAATTGCAAAGGAATGGGCTTGTGTCCTATGTCTTAATTTCTATAAAAGTGTACTATATATTGATAAAGTGGGTTACTAGAACCTCAAATGTTCAATTATTTTTTAATAACTCCTTATATGTTAAGAGATATTAACAATTAAAAAATCATTTTGTCTCTTTAATTATTAAAAGGATTCAACGTTGTACACATTCCAAGTGCATGTGACATCACAATCCTTGTGTAAGGTTACCAACCTTACAGATCATAAATATCTGCTATATGTATTTATATATCAAAATATCAAATAGTATTTACAGCCATTTCAAAGAACAATCAAATTTCAATGCTATGTCTGCCTTAGCAGGGTTGAATAAAATAAAAACTTATTTTTCTTTGATTTGGCTTGATTATTTGACTACCAACAGCTACAGAACATTACCACAGCACTGGTCTACTCAACAACTAAAAAATGAGGACACAAGCCCATTACTTGCGATGGTAACTTTTTCAGAAGGGTGTAGTCCAGTTGCTTTGCATAAATACACTCTTATCATGAGATGATTCTTCTTCTTTAATGTTTATCAATACACCGCTGTATTAAAACTAATGAAAGTGCATATTATATATCTGTTCACTTTCCTCTCCATGAAATCGTAGACAGTAAGAAAATCGTTCTGTATGTAGTTGCATCTATCCTAGAGAGTTGGGAAACATCCGACTGCTAGTAAGGCCGTCCGCACATGGGTCGACTGATTGCAAAACGATCGGCCCGAATCGAATGAGAATGCAATTGTGTTGTTAGTGAGAGAATGCACGTGTATACGAGTGAGAGAACACATACGTCACGATCGAAACTAAACTGATTTGAAATTGGTTTTGGACAGTTTTGAGCGACTGTGTTTCTTGGTCGCAGGGCATGCTTTTGATGGTGACATCCTGAGCAGAGATGTGCACAAATACTATTCAAAAGTATTTAAATACATACATACAAATAAGACACAATAAAATCATCTATTATGCTATTGTTAAAAATTCTATAGAGTCACGAAACACGGCTGAACTAGTTTGCAATCAGTCGACCCGTATGCAGATGACCTAAGCGTCCTGGTTTCTGGCTGAACACATTTATATGAGTAAACATAACGATACTGCTCGCTTCACTTCTCTCTTATGTTTCGTTTTTTAAGCAGAATGCATTGATTGGCCAAAAGGCGTTACTTTGCGATACAGTGGTGTATTGATAAACATTAAAGTATTAGTGAAATACCCTTCCAATAACTCTAGTACACTCTACTAAAAAGTTGGTAGTAGCAAGCAGTCTGTTTCACTGTGAGACCACTCCAAAAAATATATATTTATCTGCAATATCTTTTCAGGGTGAGTTTGATGGGTCTGGCACTGTTAATAGCGCCATTTTTTCCAGCTAGTGGTATAATAACAGTGGGTTTTGTAATTGCTGAACGGGTTCTTTATTTACCATCGATTGGGTTTACCTTATTGGTTGGTATGGGTGTCATGAAATTGAGGAGAAGATCAAAGAAGGTGAAATTTATATTCTAAATTATGTTCTTCATAATATATTGCAACATATAATATTTAACCATTTGTTCTAGTTCATTCGGATTTGCTATCTAGCTTTGATATTTTTCTGGTGTTGCAAAGCGCATAATCGATCTAAAGAATGGATGGATGGTGCTGAATTATTTGAAAGTGCATCAAAAGTGTGTTCTAATAATGCTAAGGTACACTATAATAGGGCTCGTATTGCTGCTGACAGAGGCAACTTTACAGAATCGGAGGCTTTTTATAGGGAAGCGATAAGGTAATTCAAGAATGTTTGTTTTCTTGGCTCTGATAAATGTTTAATGCATATGGTTTCTTAAAGATTATATCCGGACTACGATCATGCTTACAATAATTTGGGCAATTTATTACGAGAATTAAATAAATTGGAAGAAGCTGAAAGTATGCTGCAAACAGCAGTGCGAATTAGGTTTGTTATATAGAGCTTTTAACAAAAGCGGTAATTTAAAATCAATAGAAAATTGGTGACATTTGGCAGATATTGTGTTTCATTACTAACCTCAGAGTTTGTATTTTAGATTAAAATAAAAATATCACGACTTTTCACGAAGATATTGCATTTTTCTATTGATTAAAATGACGGCTCTTGTGGAAAGAACCTATATTACTTTTAGAAGTAAATAAGAAGATGTATTTAAATAAACACAGCTGTTATTTTAGAACAGATTTTCCAGCCGCGTGGATGAATTTGGGTGTAGTACAGGTTCATATGGGAAAGAAAGATGAGGCATTATTTAGTTATAATAAAGCACTGCAATATAGATCCAAATATGCGGATTGTTATTATAATATTGGAAATTTGGTAAGTTACTATAACATAGCAACCGGACGTGTATGTTATCAGTGATGTAAAGAATACTATGATCCATATTTCAGCATTTAGATAAGGAAAATTATGCCCACGCTAGAGCAGCTTGGGAAAAAGCAACGAAATTGAATCCAAAGCATATGCAGGCCTGGACTAATTTAATAACACTATTAGATGCAAAAGGTGTTGCTTCGTTTTTTATACAGGAGTAAGATTATTGTAGCTGTATTATTTTTAAATAATTCTAATATTTAGGTACAAGAGAAGAAGTAACTGCATATGGTAATAAAGCGCTTGAATTGCTGCCGAATGAACCTACAATTCATTTTACGTTAGGTAATAGTTACGGAAAAGCAGGGAAGTTTGAAATCGCAGAGGAACATTTTAAAACAGCTCTTGAATTTAAGAAAACGGCTGTTTATTATGCTAATTTTGGTAAATATTTCGTTTCTACAGAAACAAGAAACTGTTCTGCTTTATGTGTTATTTTTATTTATATTTATTTTTAGGAGTCCTTTATCACAGATGGAATAAAATTGATAAAGCGAAGAAGATGTATGCACAAGCATTGAAAATGGACCCTAAACAAATTACAGCAAAAATAAATTACAATAAACTTTCATCAATGAAAACTCAACAAATGTAATTAAAATTCCATTTTAATTGACTGATAAGGTGTTTTACGACAGTATTAATTATATTAACAATTTTTTATGTGCAGTTTTTAATTTATTATATTTATTAAATCATAAGTTTTTAAAAATAAAAATATTATGACAAGAAATATGTGGTGACTACTATTATTGTTGGATGTACTTCAAGTATAAGATAAATGAATTTCTGCGTTAATTCGTTTGTGGAATTAATGTTTGTAATATTTCATTAGAACTGCTATTGATTACTTAAAAAATGTCAAGCATGAAAGAAAAACAATTGATTTTAAATTTGGCGAAGTTATATTTTACAAAGTAAGTAGTACATTTATTGCGATCTTATAATTATTGTTTCTAATTATTTTTAAGATTCATATTTTAAAATTCAAATTTAACTTTTATTGAATATGCATTTCCGGATCTCTGGTGCATCTGGTCCAAAGACAAACCTGAGAATGATATTCTAATATTGACTATTTGTTTAATTCCTTTTACCGATATAACTGATATATTTCTGAAAAATACTTGTGTTTTTATTATGATAATGAGACTATTATTAATCTGTTAAGAAGTACAATATATTAATATACAAATAAAGTTTTTTAACATTAGCCCCAGAAATAGTAGAGATAACACATCATTAGCCCTACTTGGCTCAGTTCAGCTCAGTTTATATTGTGTTAGTGATGGTGTTAGCGGCGAATGAGCTTTCTTTTTAATATGTTTTTATAGTAACATTTATATTATACTGTAGTAATAACTACAGATGTTAATTAAAGAACAAAATAATTTTCATACCATAAATTTGTTACCATAGAAATTAGGGTTTAAACCTTTTAATTTACTTAGATTATAATGTGAGTATTGTGTTATTACAGTGGCTTTAACAGATTGCATCTGCGGCATTTTCTTGTTAAAATGCATTTTAATAATTGATTACAATTGAATTTAAAATAAATTTTAATGTAGGGCACGTAATCGTTCACCTGATGCCTCTGATAAAGAAAAGAAAAAGGAAAAAACTCGACAAGTAAAAAAGAAACGTTCGGGCTCGTCTAGCAGTGACAGCAGTCATAGGTTAGAAAGATGGATATATATATTTAAGTTAAAAATTATATATAACTATATTTATAGTGTTCTATACTCTTATCTTATATATACATACATATACAATATTATCTTTGTTTATTAAATATTTACAATTGGTTCAGCTAAATAAATTATGGTAAGTTTATGACTGGTCTACTAATATTCAGCAAAAGTATGTCTAGTGGTTAGTACAAAATGTAATTGCTTATCCATTTTTTATATTCTATTAAACGGATTAAATGTATGTATGTAACGAATCTAGTTATATTGTAGTTCTTCAGATAGTAGCAGCTCACGGTCGTCTTCTTCTCGTTCAAGCAGTTCAAGCTCTAGTAGCTCCAGCAGCTCAACTTCATCATCATCTTCAAGCAGCGGGGCTGATCGTGTCAGACCAAAACGAAGGTAATTTTTGACAACTCTTATGATCAACAAAAGCAACATAGCATGCTTCGATGTTATTAAATAAACAAAATAAGTTTAATAAACTTTGATGTTTGAAATGTGTTTTTCTAGAACCCATTCGCGTAGCAAGAGTCCTGGTAAAGATAAGCGAGAAAAGGAACGTGAGAGGGATAGGAATGTTCGGGACACGGATAAGGACCGTGAGAAAAGCCGTGAAAGGGAGCCAGATATTAAGAGATCTTCACCACAGGCTGCAGATAAGCCTAAGGTTAAAGGCAGATCCAGATCACAATCACCTCGACGTAAACGAAGGGAACGTTCTGTAACTCCAAGACCTACTCGTATACACATTGGTCAACTGACTAGAAACGTGACTAGAGAACATGTTTTGGAAATATTTTCAGTGTATGGTACAATTAAGAATGTGGAGTTCCCTCCAGATCGTATGCATCCACATCATGGTAAAGGTTTTGCTTATGTAGAATACACTAATCCTGATGAAGCAGAGAATGCAATGAAGCATATGGATGGAGGTTTGTTGGGTGTTATAAAATAAAACTATAATTGTTTATTTTTTATATGTTTCTTATTACATTTTTTGTAGGTCAAGTTGATGGGCAAGAAATTACTACAGCTCCAGTGTTGCTTCCAAAACCAAGGCCTCCTATACAAAGGAGACCCTCTCCTTTACCACCAGGAAGACGGCCACCTCCTCGTTGGGGTAGATCACCAATGAGGTATATTAATTAAGGAAATTATTTTTTTTATAAAATGTTAAAAAATTATATATAATGTATTGTTTTTTCTAGATATCGCCGCCGTAGCCCACCACGCCGTAGGAGCCCCCAAAGAAGGAGATCACGCAGCCCACAAAGGCGTAGGAGACATAGTCGTTCAAGTTCAAGCAGTTCTCGTTGAAAATATAATACAACAATATTTGTTTAAGGGGTTGCTTGGATAATATGCACCAAACAATAATCTTATAGAGAAACAATTTGGAATATGAATTGCATCTTATGATTGCTTATTCTAAATGAGAATAACATTATTTTGTCCAATTTTTAAATACTTCTGTATAATTTCATAGATTTGTAAGCGAAATTTATTTTAAATATATTAAGTTACAATTCATATATCTTCAGTTTTAATGAGCGGCTTCTTGATTTGTCTTTTACTAGTTTTTAATAATTTTCAATGTTTGTGTTTCAAGAACAGTTTTAATATTACACCCTTCTTCCAAATGTCTAACATTTATTTGTTAATAATTTGAAATACAAAATAAGGAAGTGGAGACCAATTATAAAAGCAAAATGGAATCCAAGAATTTTGCTAAACACTTATACAGCAAAGTCGCCCTAAGCTCCTTGGGGTTCGTTTTTGAAAATGTGAGTAAGTAATTATATGCATATTTATATAAATTATACAAAAAGCAATAGGGATATTGATATGCTTTTCTAAAATTTTATTTTAAAGTATATTTCAATTTCTAAAAATTATAAAATTGAGAATAAAAATTAACTAAAGTTTCATTAAAATTTTGCATCATTGTCAGTTCCTCATCGATATCCAACATGTACTTTGTTTCTCTTGTCACGGGAAGCCATTTTACAGGAAGCAGTTCAGTTATTTCCGGTGTTGGATTACTATAAATATAATTAAAGAAATCATATAATTTCAGTTTTCAAATGGTTGCAAAACAACAAAATAATTGAACAGGATAACAGATGAATTAGAAAATGTAGAAGCACAAATGTACAAGGGAAAAGAACGGGGTAAGAAAAGATTAGAAGAATGTGGATGAAAGGAATAGAATGGTGGTGAAATACTTGGAAAAATAATAATTAAAGTGCATGGCGTAACTCAGCAGTTATATATATAGCCTGGTGTAAAGTTGGTAAATAAAAGCAAGGTCTAGTGAGCGTCTATATTCAAATTCTTTAACAAACAAATAATATAATGATAGTTTAAAAAGACATAAAGTGACGAAAATATACTTACTTTGTTTTTGCGAAATTGGTCCACATTTTAACCATCCTCTTCAAAGTTATAAGTTCTTTTGAATCCGTATTATAAAATTCGTCATTTAAAGTTTTATTTCTAAACAAATACCCCATCTCGTCGCCATGCGAAGCTCCTGGTAATGCCCTCACGCCCTCTTTTAACTTGACGAAATTAAAATTACCATCAAATGAGAATCGGTAAAAATAAATAGGAAATTTGGAAGTTTTTCCTACATTTATTTCATTACAGTCAGAGGGTAGGAACTGTCTCCTCAAGAGATTAACCGATTCGCTGGTTCCATGAAATGCAACACATTCAGAATCTGCTTGTATCAGCCGATAGTTTAAATCATCTGTGTTTAAATCGTTATTGTGCGATAGAATCAGAGATTCAATGTCTTCAAACGACTTATTGGAAAAATCCATACTTTGGCTCATGCAAATCATAGATATTAAAAAGTTTAAGGTTTCTAAATCAAGGACAACATTTTCGTTGTAAAAATGTCGTACATTTCCTTCATTCGAATTAAATCCTATGAGAACTGGTACTTGAGTTAATACATTATTTTTTATTTTTGTGAAGGGGCTTTCTGTTAAAAAGGTATCATCTACACTTGGTACCATACAAAATGGAAATATTCCAGGAGAAAGTTCATATTTATGACAAAAGAATTCTATTATATTACCAATATTTTCTTTCTGTAATAATTTTAAAGAGTTTTCGGTGCAATTTTCCTTGAATAAATCATAGCACAAAGAATTGCTCATTGTTTCTTCTTGGTTTGTAAAAGCCCAAGGAAGAATAGCATTCCCGCTTTGCAGAATTGTTTTATGAAACAATCCTTGACTCATTGGGGACATCATGTGGTAATGAACAGAAGCCGCCCCAGCACTCCATCCGATTATAGTCACTTTTTCACAATCACCACCAAATTTATGAATATTTGTTCTGACCCATTTAAGGACTTCGACTTGGTCCTTCATTCCAGCGTTTCCTGAGACATTTAATGTATGGGATCTTAAAAATCCCAATACTCCAAGTCTGTAGTTGAAAGAAACCCAAATAACATTTTCTTCCATAAAGAAATCTGGATATTGATCATTGACATGTCCGGACCCGAGATTGAAACTACCACCGTGAATCCAGACCATTACTGGTAGGAGATTCCTTTTTGTGTTATGTATTGTTGGTAGATTTGGTGTAAAAACATTTAAATAGAGACAGTCTTCTTCTCCTTGTCTTCCATCTATTGGACTTCTTTGTGGACACATTGGTTTCATTCGCGTGGCATCTTTAATGTTTTCCCATTCATCTATTTCGTGAGGAGCCTAAAGTTTATTTATTTGTTTATCGAGACATGTAAACATTATTATAAGTGTTATGAGAAAATATTAATTATAAATATGACCTGCCAACGTTGCAAAATGTATGCATAGTTAAAAGTGCATCAAAAATTTAAAATCCCGTTCTTTATTCTACACTAATCTAGATTATTTTGCGAACAGCGTTGCCGGATTTCTATTCATCATGAAAATAACTTGTTGGAATTAAAACAAAAACATATTAAAATATGATTATTATATTTCAAATAGAAAACGATGAAGTGTTATATATTTTTTTAATTTGTTTAAAAATCATTTTTCTTTACTCTCTTAAATTTATTCAAAATTCTATCGAGTGATTTTTTGTGTATAACAGTAAAAAATTCTGAAACTTCGGGTTTTATAAGTAAACATTATTTTTAGCGTATAAATAAAAATTTAATCTAAGAATCTATCAAAAAATGGTTTCCCTCAATCACTTGTACAACAATTATAGCATTTGTGATGTAATTAAATTAAAATTCGCAAACTTACCATAAATCTTAGCTCATTTAGGGGAGGTTTCGCATAAGGAATACCCCAAAAACTATAGTACGTTTTATTCCAAACAGTTTTATCGACTACCCCTTGCACTGCGCCCTTATCAGTAACAACAATAGGCCCCAATTCACAATAAACCGTTCCTAGAACTGCTGCAACAATATGTACACATAGAAATAGTTCTTTCATTTTCGACTGGTTCTAACAAAGTGTATCGAAGCAATACTAATGTCTAAACAATATTTTTTGCTTTTATAGATTGACGTCATTAATATGATTAGCTTTGACCTACAGATTAGCGTTAATAAATAAAGAAATCTTAAATTTTTATTAGGTGATTAAAAATTAATTATTGAAATAAGTAACCAATTGTAACAACATAAAATTACAAATTTCATGTAAAAATGTACATAAAAAATAGTCTATGGCAAGGCTAAATAAATTAAATTAAAAAAAATAAATAAATCTAATTGTGACATTCATTACTCAGTGTTTACATTTGGTTAAAATAAATGCCCAATTATATTTAGAATTATAATTTAGGCGACCTTTGTATCTGAATTAAAATATTTAAGATGCTTTAATGTTTAAGATTGAATTAAATTCGATTTGAACGTTTTGTTTTTGGGCGCATAGCTAATTTTATTATACCTTTGTCTACCTTTGTTATTATGCTACGTAGAGGTATGCCTTTTGCTACTACGTCAAAACGGGACGTAGGGATGACCTGATATGCAATTTTGCGATTCTACTGATTCTACTGAATATCAGTATGCGTTCATATATCAGCGTCGGGCGATTTATTTCAAACATTGTAACACGAATAATGGTATTTTCAGCAGGAGTATTTTGATTTCAGATCCGTACCCTTTTAGAAGATGATGAAAGAGATGCGTTGGAAGACCTTGTTGCGTTTACTTGTGCGTTAAGAGAAGAGGATAGGAAAAGAAAAAGAACGGAAACGTCTCGAAATGTTGGTCATGGAAGCAAAGCTATTCCCACTACATAAATAATACTATAAAAACCTTTTGTAACTTTTTCTTTGACAGCGTGCACATGAATTGGACTAGAATGATATTCATTTATTTGTTAATATTATGAAATAAAATTGCAACTAAAGTTCGCCAAATTAAGGCGCTCAGCACACAACGCGACTGGTTGCAAACCTTAGCCCCGAATCTGCCCGAAGAGAATATGATTACAATTGTGTTGTTAGTTAAAGAGCGAACGTGTTTACGAGTGAAATAAAACACACGGTACGAACGTAACTAAACTGATTTTAAACTGGTTTTGTACATATATTCAGCGACTATATTTCTCGGTCGCAGGGCATTGTTGGTTTCATCAACAGAGATGTTTACGAATACTATTGAAAAGTATTTAAATACATACATACAATCAAATATAACATAATAGAATCACCAGTTTTGCTATTGTTAAAAATTCTATAGAGTTACGATACACTGCTCGATAATATAGCTCGTGTTCGTTTTTGTTGAAAACTTCGTATGTCTTTCTCGTGTTTTATCTCACTCGCATACACTAACAACAGTTGTTATCACATTCGCTTCGGGTAGATTCGGGGCAACCAGTTTAAGAAACAAATGAATATTACATTAGCCGAAGAAATGAGAAAAAGTTACAGATTAAGATCTTAAAATCCTTTTTAGACGACACATCAATGCTCGCGGTACTTGTATATGCACGCACGCTTCTAACTGTGCGCTATTGTGCAATTCGCCCATCACGAAAAAAAGTTCTTATGTACCAAAGATGAAAGCCAATAATTATTCTACTGAATCAATTTATTTCTTATTTAAAAATAAATGATAACAACATTTCGTTAGGCGTTTATAAAACAAGTTGTTAAGATTGGAAATCAACAGGTGTAAAATAAAAATAATTTCAATTAACTGACTATACAGGCCCCTTCGACCAACGTTCTGGAGTTCGTTAATATTGTACATCTTGTTTCCCGCACAAAAGAGAATCCACGAGTGCAATACTTAGACGGTCTATATGCGTTCTTTAGCATTGTGATTTCAGACCATTACCAAGTAAGTTGTCATTTTATATTATTCCATTTTTTATTTATAATATAAATTGTTTGTATATATAAATTACACTATTATTATACTTAAAATAGTGACATTATTATATTTAAAATACAGATTTAAGTTTATTATTATTTATGGACATTGCGTATCTTTTCAGGACATATATTATATTCATTCACTTTGTCTTATACCGCGTGTCTCATTTTTTCATACTTGCATTTTACGATTGAATATCTAATTAATCATAATGTCTCAGTAATCATAAATCACTTTTAAAAGAGTATTTCTAAACTATAATAATAATTATAACAAAATTCAGGAATACTTTAAAAGTGATTCGTAAAATGTTTCACTCATATAAATCATATCTGTTGGATCACGATTACAGTTTGCAAGATTCTGGAATAGGGCGGGCCCCTGTTCATTTATTTCTCTGAAGGATTCACATTTGCGACATTTTGCAATATATCACAAATAAATTAAATAGTTGCATTATAGCGAGAGACATTTTTTTAATCACTGATTAAAAAAATGCAATCTAAATAAATAAATAATTTGTCAGTTTCTAAATATATTTTAGTTTTATATTTAATTAATATAGTGGACTTATTTCCATACGGGAAGTATTGATGGGCACATATAATTAGGGGATTCAATAAAATTCATTTTACTGAATTAGAAATTATTTTTTTTTTTTTTTTTTTTTTATTTAACGTCGGCCTATTTCCGATGCTGAGTCCTATCACCGACGACCTCCTTCAATGTTGGCAGTATTTATGGTGTCGTGGCCTCATATATGTGGGCTACACCACTGCCTAATAACTGTACGATTATATATGACCATAATCAATATAAGTTCATAATAACCAAACCCAGAAAATATATATCTGGTCCGGGGATCGAACCCGAAGACACAGCAGTCGGCGTCAAGCATCAATGCTCTCGCCCACTGTGTCGTCGAATTAGAAATTAATGACATTAAATCTAGTGAGAATTTCATTGTATTGCGTTAAACTATTGGTGTATTTAGATCGAAGAAAAAAAAGTTGTGAAACGTTTTTAGAATATTAGAGTATATTACTTTTGTATTTAAAATTAATAAAAGAAATCGTCTGAATCATTTTGTATTTTATTTTTTTATAAATATTTTCATAATAAAATTTATTTATTTCACTAATTGTAGTTAATAATTGTGTTGCCAAAATTTTGTTGCATTTAATAGGACTGGTTCTCCAAATACTTGTTTTTCTCCACCAGTTAAATATGGAGGAGTAAATTCTCTATAAGCAACACATACTCTCCTTTCGGAAATATCTTCCCTTAAAACTCGATGTTCCCATTTATAACGAGCAGCCCCATACAAAACTATTAAGGAACGCCTGAAATATTAAAATAAAATTACAATCATTTGTTACTAAGTAGGAGAAAATATTGAATACACTGGAACCTTGGATTGCGTTGTTTTTGAAGTATAAACAAAATCACGATAGTTCACCGGCAACTTATACTTAAAGAGGTTATAAGAGCGGTATAAATCTATAATACGATAATGAATTTTATCTTGATCGTTTCTATATACATTATAGAAAAATAAGTGACTCAGTGCTTTTTAGTTATATCAGCAATTTATACCCCACAACTTGTGTTAAGTATGAGTCGCCGCCGAACTCTCGTAATTTGAACTATAACAAGTTATTTTTCTTTTAAAGCACTCAGACCATTACAGCATCAATATGAGTCTTGAACCTGTAGAGTTATGTGATTTGACGCAAGAGGGTGCTATTTTTAATCCAATACTGGACGCTGCAATATCCGACGAAGATATTTTGGTAGATGAACGTCGATTAGAAGAAATCGATTTGCAACCAATAGGGTAATTCTCATTTAACCACATCATTTGTCAGACATACTCTTGCTTTACTTGTAGTCATTTAAAATGTATTTCGTTATTAGTGACAAATTAATGGATATGATGCGAAGGGGGGTTCCCCTGAAGCGTTATAGGAATCCGATGGAAATTTACCAGATGCTGCTCTATGGACTCAAACGTTTGGCCAACAAGAAGCGTGAAGTACTCGCAAGTAAATACTTTTATTGTTATTTTATTCCTCTAAAATTTCACAAACACTATAGAGAACATTAAAATTTCTATTTCAATTTCTATGTCTCAATTAATTGCTACAATATTTCCAAAGTTTGTGTATTTTTAAATAAAATCTTATGTTTGACTCTTATACATTAGCTTGTATTTTTTTATATATTTATTTACTTATTTGCCTTGACTTTCTTTCGTCATAGCACCATCAAACATTTTTTATACATCTTTTATAATTTATAATTCAATTTTACAAATTTCTAAATATTTTAATAATTCACTAATTAATTTTGAATCACTTAACAAAAATTTAGTGTTAACAAGAAAAGTTTTAATCGCATCTAATATATCACTATTCAATTTTGATCTTTAAAGAATTCTAAACTATAATTTATGCATTCAAATATAATATGATCCAAAGTTCCTTCTTCACCACATTGACATCTATCGTCAGATTTAATATTAATTTTGTACAGGTGAGCTGGAGTTTTACAATGATTACTTTTGATTCTGATCATAGTTGATATAATTTTGCGGGACTCATTTCTAAACCATCTCTTCTTACTTAAATTTGGATGTAACATATAATAATCTCTTTGGATGTAACATATAATAATTTCACTTTCATCTCAATTTCTAAATTTATTGATTCCTTTACCAATTTATCCGCAATTTCGCTTCCTCTTATTCCACAATGTCCTGGTATCCACATAAATTTTATGGTATTATTTTTATTTATTATATTGAAATACATGTCCTTAATTTTGCGTGTCAAAATATCATTATTTGATTTGTTATCATTAGAATTTAAATTTTTTAAAACACTTAAAGAATCCGTTATTATTATTATTTTATTATTGTTGATATTTTCATTAATTTCCAATGCTTTTAATAATGCTAATTTTTCACCAGTATAAGAGCAAACTTTGTTATTTAATTTAAATTTATAATATCTTAAATTTATTTGTTCATATATAGCAAATCCTGCTTTATTTCTTTCTAAATCAATGGATGCATCTGTATATATTATTTTTGTAAAATTTGTATTAAATTGATGCATTAAATTTAAAAAAAATAATTATTTATCGCATTATTAGCTTGTAGTTTTGTTAATTCAAATACAAAAAGGCGCCTAAAATAACTCCTTATTGTAGACCTGTCATAACGACAAATAAATTATTGTGTTTAGTCACAATTACTTCACCAAAATTAGTTTTATTCAGTCAAAACTTCGTTTCCATAAAATCAATAGTTTCCGATCACCACAGTATTGCCTTCAACGGTAAAACCTATTTCAAATGCCCTGTTTGTATCCAGTGCAAAGTTGTATAATCCATTATATTCCTATTATTGTTAACATCGCGCCTAATGTTTCAGAAAAGGCTGAAAAAGCTCTCGAAGAGGCCCGTGCCACGCTACTAGAAGATGTCGACATGAAGTAAATTAATTTATTATTAATTAAGTAAAAATAGAAGCCAAACATTTTATTCACATTAATTATTTAACATTTATTATTTTTCTTTTTCAGTGCTGTAAAAGAGTTTGGTGAGGATGTATTTTTATTCATAAATAATACTCTAAATTAAATATCTGAATATTTAATTATTTTAAATAGTCAGACATAAATAATGGAGTAGTTATATACAATTAATTGCTTGTTTTGTTGCTTTGTAGTTGATTCAAACAAATCTCCAAAAAAGCCAAAGAAGGGCACTGGAGCAAAGAAGAAAACACCTGCAGTTCCTGAAAAAGGCGATGACACTCTTATGAATGACTTTCTAGTAGAGGTAGACAAATGTTTTGAATTCTTGTAGCGATTTATACTTTAATATATGAACGTATTTATGTAATTTAATTAATATTTTAGCCAATACCTGAGGATCGGAATCTGATGGTTGAAAAAGACATTCCTCGAGTCAATCAAGAATCGAGTGTAAGTGTCAGTGTCAGTTTAAATGATTATTTCAAACTATTCAAATAATACGTAAAATCTTTTATATTTTAGTTTGGCTTTGAAAACCCACCTGGTGCATATCCGGAACTAGATATTACCGGTGACATGCGTTTGCTGAATATTCCAGATATTAGTGTAATTGGTGTTGATGTAGGACCAGACGAACAGTTGTTAGTATATATTATTAAACTTTTAATAGAACTGAACTTTATCAACGGAGGTGACACATTGAATATATAATGAATAATACAACACTACATTTGTAATTCACAGACCGGCTGGAGCACCTGAAGTTGCTGCCGATGTTCAACCGGAGGGTGTTCAACCGGCGGGTGTTCAACCAGGACGTCGTCGGCGTCGTCGTCGCAGCCGTCGCCGCCGTAGCCGCCGACGTTCTAGTTTGCAGGTATATATATATTTTTTATTATACCTATTATATTATTATAACTAGTTTATAAACATTTTTTCTAGTTAATTTTAATAATGGTAATATTTTTGAAGTCAGAGTATTAACCATTGTTGATACTCTTTTTCTGTCGGTCACCATACTAGCTCAAATGGCTAAGTTCTCTTTAATCTTCTTGTCAGTCCATCCGTGTGCAGCAGTTGAAACGCTTCCACGTTGACATGGTGTTGGAGACGTTGCTCGTGCTTTCTTACTATTTTCGTAATTTCTTCAGCTACTGTAGTTACTTTGAGATCCCTATGACCATGGTGCATTCACTATGTTCCTCAGAACTTTATTTTGGAAAGTCTGAATGCATGTGATGTTGCATTTCTTAGTACAACCCCATGGCTGAATTCCATATGTCCAAACTTGTTTCAATATTTGCTTATACAGCATTAGCTTGTTATGTATAGATAATGTGGATTTGCGTCCCATTAGCCAGTACATTTTCTTATATCTTATTCCCAGTTCATCTCCCTTTTTCTTTACGTCAGCCTTCCAACGAAGTTTGGCATCTAAAGTCATTCCTTGATACTTTGCTGTATTCGCATACGGAATAGCTTGATCATTTATTAGTACCGGAATGTAATTAGTCCTTTTGTTGGTGAAATTGACATGCACCGATTTCATTTCGATTCCTTGACCATGCACTTACAACAGGTACATAAAGCGTCTTTTATTTCATCTTATAATTGCTGAATGAATGGCGTAACGTTAACATTATTGAAGCAATCCTTATTGCTTTTATTTAACATAAAAAGTGAAACATCTACACTAAAAAAGTTAACAAAAAATTTGTAAGTGTACACATGCTTATATTTTATTTAGAGTATCTACGATTTGTTGAACGACATGGACCACACATTTGAAACTGGATTGAGGGAACTTGGACTAGGCGGACCGCAAGTGCTAGTCGGGCCTGACGCACCTCCTGTTATAGTTGGCGAGGTCCAACCTGCAAACGTTGATGAACCTGGGTTACTTGATGAAGCAGCTGGTGGACCCATGCCAGAAGAAGTGGTGGAACTTCCGGAAGTTAACAATGAGTAAGTCCAAACTTTGCAAGTGATGCTAATGAGTGATTTAAATAATAATATTAATTCTCTATTTTAATTTGCAGGAAGCTGAACTCCAGCAGGGATGTTTTCGATTTACTGTTGCCAAAGTGGCAAGCAGGAGACTTCCCACTGCGTTTAAATGATATCCTACCTAAAGAAAACTCATCCTTGCTAAGGAGGACCACAGGAATTGAGTCTTTGATGAGTATGAACAAATTAATATTACATATTGAATTAATATAATAGTGACGACACTCCTGTCTAAAAAATCAATGATTATGTGAACATATAAATTAGACGATAACTAAATTCACAAAATATAGCCGCAAGAACATATTTATTATAGTATTTATTGTGGTATTTCTTGCAGGACTCTACGAAAAGGACATCGTTTCTATCAAATTCGATGAAGATCGTGCCATAACTAACATTTTACCAGGTCCATTGCTGCTGAGCGTTGGTAATGTTGTTCCAGAAGTGATGGAGTTGTACTCTTCGGACTCCAATTAGAACAGTTACCTGTTGGTATTTCCGGAGACAAATAAATTTTAGAGAAAATCCTTTAATTTTGACTGTTAATTTAAATATTTGCTATGATTTTTGTATGCCCTAATTTTGCGAGGAATTCGCGTTTTATTTTCCTAAATATTGTATACTCATGTATGAATAATGAACTGTAATGTATTTTTGTTAATTTACATATTTGCTATGATTTTTGTATGCCATTAATTTTGCGAGGAATTCGCGTTTTATTTTCCTAAATATTGTATACTCATGTATGAATAATGAACTAGAATGTATTTTTGTTAATATAGTAATATTTCTGTTAAGTTTTGATAAATAAATGAAATATATTTTACGTATTATCCAATTCTTTTTTATTAATATGGTGTTTTTATAATAAATATTCTGGGAAAGTGTTTCATATTACAACATAGAGACCAACCTTGGTTTTTGTGTAATTTAAGTAAATTGTAAGTAAGTATTTTTGATGATGATTTACGAGAAAAGCACAAGTTATAAATAAATAAATGTAGAGTTTTAAAATTTTATATTGGAAGATTTATTAAAGTTAACAAACACAAAGACGACAAATATTAATAATGATAAACTAAGATTCAAGTGGGTTTTTTAAAGCACGATGCGCGAGATTCAAATTCATATATCCTTTTATGAAGGAAAGTTTATGTGTTTATATGTTTACGCAATTCTATGGTTCCATGCATCTTTGAATTCTTTTGAAAATTAATGAATAAAAAACGTATAAGAATGTAATATATCTTCCGACTTCAATTAATTGTTATATTTAGTCTGTAAATATTGTCAGAAAATAATAACAAAATACATGATTTCTTGTACTGTAAATTTTGTTCGTAAGTAATGTTGCCGCTCTATCAGGCGCAATGATGTCTAAGTTTTATTAAATTCATGGACATTTTCTTCTAATTTTTTTTTTTGATTCTTTGAAATATTTTGATACAGTTATGACCCTTATGCTCTAAAATACAAAACTGCATCATTAGATTTTAAATATCTACGCGATTCTGGCTTTTATGCAACCTTTTTTATTTTCATGGACACTTTATTTTTTTATTTCTTTTCATTCTTTAGATTAAAGAACTGCTTCAAAAAAATTCAATGTTTTTATCAATTTTAACAAGAGTATAACCTTCTTTCATCTCGAGAAACGCAAAAAATCTAATTTTCGTTAAAACTAAAAATTCAAAGTTTTTATAAATTTTAACAAGAGAAACGTTATAACCTTTATAACTCAACAACCGTTATAACTCAACAAATAACTGACGTTAAAATGCATTTCACGTCATACAAATATGGCCGACCATTTCTAGCGCTAAAACTACAATTCATACTTTTAATTGCTATATCTCCGTCAATATTTAGATATTTAATAAAATAGACACGCCAATACACATTTATTAACATCAATTTCAATCAACAATTGGAAAATCGACCACTAAAAAATGAGGACACAAGCCCATTAAATACGGTTTGAACGTTTTGTTTTTGAACGTTTTGTTAGGAAATTTAATTATATTCAGTCTTGTTTCTGGCGCACGCGTCTTTGTCTACCTTTGTTATTATGCTACGTAGAGGTATTCCTTTTATAACTACGTCAAAACGGGACGTAGGGATGACCTGATATGCAATTCTACTGATTCTACTGATTCTACTGAATATCAGTATGCGTTCATATATCAGCGTCGGACGATTTATTTCAAACATTGTAACACGAATAATGGTATTTTCAGCAGGAGTATTTTGATTTCAGATCCGTACCCTTTTAGAAGATGATGAAAGAGATGCGTTGGAAGACCTTGTTGCGTTTACTTGAGCGTTAAGAGAAGAGGATAGGAAAAGAAAAAGAACGGAAACGTCTCGAAATGTTGGTCATGGAAGCAAAGCTATTCCCACTACATAAATAATACTATAAAAACTTTTTGTAACTTTTTCTTTGACAGCGTGCACATGAATTGGACTAGAATGATATTCATTTATTTGTTAATATTATGAAATAAAATTGCAACTAAAGTTCGCCAAATTAAGGCGCTCAGCACACAACGCGACTGGTTGCAAACCTTAGCCCCGAATCTGCCCGAAGAGAATATGATTACAATTGTGTTGTTAGTTAAAGAGCGAACGTGTTTACGAGTGAAATAAAACACACGGTACGAACGTAACTAAACTGATTTTAAACTGGTTTTGTACATATATTCAGCGACTATATTTCTCGGTCGCAGGGCATTGTTGGTTTCATCAACAGAGATGTTTACGAATACTATTGAAAAGTATTTAAATACATACATACAATCAAATATAACATAATAGAATCACCAGTTTTGCTATTGTTAAAAATTCTATAGAGTTACGATACACTGCTCGATAATATAGCTCGTGTTCGTTTTTGTTGAAAACTTCTGATGCACACACTTGTACTTGTATATGCACACACGCTTCTAAATCTGCGCTATTGTGCAATTCGAAAAAAAGTTCTTATGTACCAAAGATGAAAGCCAATAATTATTGTACTGAATCAATTTATTTCTTATTTAAAAATAAATGATAACAACATTTCGTTAGGTGTTTATAAAACAAGTGGTTAAGTTGGAAAATCAACAGGTGTAAAATAAAAATAATTTCAATTGATTGAGTATACAGGCCCCTTAAATACGTCGTGTACCTATGAAAGGCTGACTAATATATGAGTAAATGTAACAAGATCAGACTAACGTTCTGGAGTTCGTTAATATTGTACATATTGTTTCCCGCACAAAAGAGAATCAAAGAGAATCCACGAGTGCAATACCTAGACGATGCATATGCGTTCTTTATCATTGTGATTTCAGACGATTAGCAAGTAAGTTGTCATTTTATTTTATTCCATTTTTTATTTATAATATAAATTGTTTGTATATGTGACATTATTATATATTTAAAATACAGATTTAAGTTTATTATTATTTATGGACATTGCGTATCTTTTCAGGACATATATTATATTCATTCATTCACTTTGTCTTATACCGCGTGTCTCATTTTTTCATACTTGCATTTTACGATTGAATATCTAATTAATCATAATGTCTCAGTAATCATAAATCACTTTTAAAAGAGTATTTCTAAACTATAATAATAATTAATAATAAAATTCTGGAATAGTTCAGGAATATTGTTTTAAAAGTGATTCGTAAAATGTTTCACTCATATAAATTATATCTGTTCGATGGGGCAGGGGAACAGGGGCCCCAGTTCATTTATTTCTGTGAAGGATTCACATTTGAAGACTATGCAACATTTTGCAATATATCACAAATAAATTAAATATCATAGTTGCATTATAGCGAGAGACATTTGTTTAATCACTGATTAAAAAAATGTAATCTAAATAAATAAATAATTTGTCAGTTTCTAAATATATTTTAGTTTTATATTTAATTAATATAGTGGACTTATTTCCATACGGGAAGTATTGATGGGCACATATAATTAGGGGATTCAATAAAATTCATTTTACTGAACTAGAAATTAATGACATTAAATCTAGTGAGAATTTCATTGTATTGCGTTAAACTATTGGTGTATTTAGATCGAAGAAAAAAAAGTTGTAAAACGTTTTTGGAATATTAGAGTATATTACTTTTGTATTTAAAATTAATTCGATAAAATTAATAAAAGAAATCGTCTGAATCATTTTGTATTTTATTTTTTTATAAATATTTTCTAAAAAATAAAATTTATTTATTTCACTAATTGTAGTTAATCATTGTGTTGCCAAAATTTTGTTGCATTTAATAGGACTGGTTCTCCAAATACTTGTTTTTCTCCACCAGTTAAATATGGAGGAGTAAATTCTCTATAAGCAACACATACTCTCCTTTCGGAAATATCTTCCCTTAAAACTCGGTGTTCCCATTTATAACGAGCTGCGCCGTACAAAACTATTAAGGAACGCCTGAAATATTAAAATAAAATTACAATCATTTGTTACGAAGTAGGAGAAAATATTGAATACACTGGAACCTTGAATTGCGTTGTTTTTTAAGTATAATCAAAATCACGATAGTTCAGCGGCGACTTATACTTAACAGAGGTTATAAGAGCGGTATAAATCTATAATACGATATTGAATTTTATCTTATTCGTTTCTATATACATTATAGAAATTGAAATAAGTGACTCAGTGCTTTTTAGTTATATCAGCAATTTATACCCCACAACTTGTGTTAAGTATGAGTCGCCGCCGAACTCTCGTAATTTGAACTATAACAAGTTATTTTTCTTTTACAGCACTCAGACCATTACAGCATCAATATGAGTCTTGAACCTGTAGAGTTATGTGATTTGACGCAAGAGGGTGCTATTTTTAATCCAATACTGGACGCTGCCATATCCGACGAAGATATTTTGGTAGATGAACGTCGATTAGAAGAAATCGATTTGCAACCAATAGGGTAATTTTCATTTAACCACATCATTTGTCAGACATACTCTTGCTTTACTTGTAGTCATTTAAAATGTATTTCGTTATTAGTGACAAATTAATGGATATGATGCGCAGAGGGGTTCCCCTGAAGCGTTATAGGAATCCGATGGAAATTTACCAGATGCTGCTCTATGGACTCAAACGTTTGGCCAACAAGAAGCGTGAAGTACTCGCAAGTAAATACTTTTATTATTATTTTATTCTTCTAAAATTTCACAAACACTATAGAGAACATTAAAATTTCTATTTCAATTTCTATGTCTCAATTAATTGCTACAATATTTCCAAAGTTTGTGTATTTTTAAATAAAATCTTATGTTTGACTCTTATACATTAGCTTGTATTTTTTTATATATTTATTTACTTATTTGCCTTGACTTTCTTTCGTCATAGCACCATCAAACATTTTTTATACATCTTTTATAATTTATAATTCAATTTTACAAATTTCTAAATATTTCAATAATTCACTAATTAATTTTGAAACACTTAACAAAAATTTAGTATTAACAGAAAAAGTTTTATTAACATCTAATATATCACTATTCAATTTTGATCTTTCTAAACTATAATTTATGCATTCAAATATAATATGATCCAAAGTTCCTTCTTCACCACATTGACATCTATCGTCAGATTTAATATTAATTTTGTACAGGTGAGCTGGAGTTTTACAATGATTACTTTTGATTCTGATTACAGTCTCTTCTTACTTAAATTTGGATGTAACATATAATAATCTCTTTGGATGTAACATATAATAATTTCACTTTCATATCAATTTCTAAATTTATTGATTCCTTTGCCAATTTATCCGCAATTTCGTTTCCTTTTATTCCACAATGTCCTGGTATCCACATAAATTTTATGGTTTTATTCTTATTTATTATATTGAAATACATGTCCTTAATTTTGCATGTCAAAATATCATTATTTGATTTGTTATCATTAGAATTTAAATTTTTTAAAACACTTAAAGAATCCGTTATTATTATAATTTTATTATTGTTGATATTTTCATTAATTTCCAATGCTTTTAATAATGCTAATTTTTCACCAGTATAAGAGCAAACTTTGTTATTTAATTTAAATTTATAATATCTTAAATTTATTTGTTCATATATAGCAAATCCTGCTTTATTTCTTTCTAAATCAATGGATGCATCTGTATATATTATTTTTGTAAAATTTGTATTAAATTGATGCATTAAATTTAAAAAAAATAATTATTTATCGCATTATTAGCTTGTAGTTTTGTTAATTCAAATACAAAAAGGCGCCTAAAATAACTCCTTATTGTAGACCTGTCATAACGACAAATAAATTATTGTGTTTAGTCACAATTACTTCACCAAAATTAGTTTTATTCAGTCAAAACTTCGTTTCCATAAAATCAATAGTTTCGGATCACCACAGTATTGCCTTCAACGGTAAACCTATTTCAAATGCCCTGTTTGTATCCAGTGCAAAGTTGTATAATCCATTATATTCCTATTATTGTTAACATCGCGCCTAATGTTTCAGAAAAGGCTGAAAAAGCTCTCGAAGAGGCCCGTGCCACGCTACTAGAAGATGTCGACATGAAGTAAATTAATTTATTATTAATTAAGTAAAAATAGAAGCCAAACATTTTATTCACATCAATTATTTAACATTTATTATTTTTCTTTTTCAGTGCTGTAAAAGAGTTTGGTGAGGATGTGTTTTTATTCATAAATAATACTCTAAATTAAATATCTGAATATTTAATTATTTTAAATAGTCAGACATAAATAATGGAGTAGTTATATACAATTAATTGCTTGTTTTGTTGCTTTGTAGTTGATTCAAACAAATCTCAAAAAAAGCCAAAGAAGGGCACTGGAGCAAAGAAGAAAACACCTGCAGTTCCTGAAAAAGGCGATGACACTCTTATGAATGACTTTCTAGTAGAGGTAGACAAATGTTTTGAATTCTTGTAGCGATTTATACTTTAATATATGAACGTATTTATGTAATTTAATTAATATTTTAGCCAATACCTGAGGATCGGAATCTGATGGTTGAAAAAGACATTCCTCGAGTCAATCAAGAACCGAGTGTAAGTGTCAGTGTCAGTTTAAATGATTATTTCAAACTATTCAAATAATACGTAAAATCTTTTATATTTTAGTTTGGCTTTGAAAACCCACCTGGTGCATATCCGGAACTAGATATTACCGGTGACATGCGTTTGCTGAATATTCCAGATATTAGTGTAATTGGTGTTGATGTAGGACCAGACGAACAGTTGTTAGTATACATTATTAAACTTTTAATAGAACTGAACTTTATCAACGGAGGTGACACATTGAATATATAATGAATAATACAACACTACATTTGTAATTCACAGACCGGCTGGAGCACCTGAAGTTGCTGCCGATGTTCAACCGGAGGGTGTTCAACCGGAGGGTGTTCAACCGGCGGGTGTTCAACCAGGACGTCGTCGGCGTCGTCGTCGCAGCCGTCGCCGCCGTAGCCGCCGACGTTCTAGTTTGCAGGTATATATATATTTTTTATTATACCTATTATATTATTATAACTATTTAATAACATTTTTTCTAGTTAATATTAATAATGGTAATATTTTTGAAGTCAGAGTATTAACCATTGTTGATACTCTTTTTCTGTCGGTCACCATACTAGCTCAAATAGCTAAGTTCTCTTTAATCTTCTTGTCAGTCCATTCGTGTGCAGCAGTTGAAACGCTTCCACGTTGACATGGTGTTGGAGACGTTGCTCGTGCTTTCTTGTTATTTTCGTAATTTCTTCAGCTACTGTAGTTACTTTGAGATCCCTATGACCATGGTGCATTCACTATGTTCCTCAGAACTTTATTTTGGAAAGTCTGAATGCATGTGATGTTGCATTTCTTAGTACAACCCCATGGCTGAATTCCATATGTCCAAACTTGTTTCAATATTTGCTTATACAGCATTAGCTTGTTATGTATAGATAATGTGGATTTGCGTCCCATTAGCCAGTACATTTTCTTATATCTTATTCCCAGGTCATCTCTCTTTTTCTTTACGTCAGCCTTCCAACGAAGTTTGGCATCTAAAGTCATTCCTTGATACTTTGCTGTATTCGCATACGGAATAGCTTGATCATTTATTAGTACCGGAATGTAATTAGTCTTTTTGTTGGTGAAATTGACATGCACCGATTTCATTTCGATTCCTTGACCATGCACTTACAACAGGTATATAAAGCTTCTTTTATTTAATCTTATAATTGCTGAATGAATGGCGTAACGTTAACATTATTGAAGCAATCCTTATTGCTTTTATTTAACATAAAAAGTGAAACCTCTACACTAAAAAAGTTAACAAACAATTTGTAAGTGTACACATGCTTATATTTTATTTAGAGTGGTTAATTTTAGAACACACATTTTGCTCCTTTAAGCAGCAAAATGTTGCCAAATTTATTTATTATAACGTATTTGTCAAATTTCAAATTATTTATTGTTTTGTGACAAACTCATTTATATTTGCGCCACCAGAGATCTCTTTTATCAACCAGATCACAGCTGGTCACAATCCCTTCTTCTTTTGCTGGCCTATATAAGTGACTGCACTGTTATCAGTGCTCGCTCTTTACATTTTATTAGTCGTTCTTTACGCTCGGCTCTTTACTATTTATTAGTTGCTTTACTAGCTACTCGTCTTTTTACTATTACGTCTCTTACTACATGTTACTTTGTCATTATCTATATTTAGTTATATTTATTATTAGTTATATTTTAAGTGTTAATTATTATTTATTGTTATTCAAAACTTGTGATTTAAATTAGATCCAATAAACAAGTGAATCGTTATATAAAATTTAAGTGAAGATCTTTAATTTCCTGTGCTTGCCCCTCAAGAATTGTCAACCAAGCGTAGTGCTGAAAATACGCACGATCTGCTTAGTAACATTTGGTCCTTCAAGGCCAGATACTACTTCTTAACATTTGGTCCTTCGAAGCCTGATTCTTCTTAACATTTGATCCGTTCGAGCCGGATACCGGATAATGAAAATAATTCATCCTAAACCAGCGCATCAGTAGATAAGGTTTCAGCAGAACATCCATCTACATTTAGTCCTGGTCGAGTCGGATGCTGGATTTTAAATCATCTTACAATTGATCGAAGACCAGCGCATTATCCAACACGATATCTTCAGGACAAGCATCTACATCAGGTCCTTCGAGCTTAAAAGCGGATGTCTGAAGATCACTTCATCAGAGCCGCATCGCACCTGTTCTTGCCGAAACTGATCCACGAAATTCTTGACAATCCTGTACAGAAGATTTTCACCCAGATGTCCACCTCATCACTCAAGGAGCACCACTAAGTCTTCATCAGCAACGACGCTAGATTCAGATCACCCCTGAACACATCCACGCTGCAATTTGACTTTTTTGGTAAATAGTTCTTTCCTTCTTTCTAAATACTTTCCTATTAATGTTGCATCTGCATCAAATAAGAAGCATTTTCACAGCATTCACTTTAATCTCGCGCACTTAATTATTTCTTTACATAGACTATTGATTTTGACTATTTTTGTAACTTTGTATTGTAGCCCGATACAATCTGTGATTGTATTCGTATTTTGTGAATGGCACTCCTTAGAATGATTAATGGCCTCTTTGCGTCTAATTCTAAATCATTCACAATCCACAAGTAAGCATTTCTCAAAATATAGATCTTCTAATACTGCATCTTATGTCCACCGGCAACAGATCGTTTAGATTTTACTATTTTTGGATGCATACTGCCTTAACACTGTACGTCATTTTTAATGCGATCAGTTTTTCACCG
Source organism: Panorpa germanica (assembly GCA_963678705.1). Classification (NCBI taxonomy): domain Eukaryota; kingdom Metazoa; phylum Arthropoda; class Insecta; order Mecoptera; family Panorpidae; genus Panorpa; species Panorpa germanica. Next base: position 3,708,599 of record OY783223.1, on the reverse strand, counting down.
CTGAAGTTAAATATTTCTACGAACCAGTCACCCCTGTAAGTAAAATATTCATACGACCAGCTCCGATGATTACGTCATCAATCCACATCACATTATATTACTGCAACTTAAATATCTTTTACTCCTGTAAAATATTCATAGTACCAGTAATTCCCGCTTAAGTATTATATCTGCACATGTAGATTGTAATCTATGCGCGAACATCCACACACAAATTATTGCATCTCGAATAGATTGTAATAATTGTTTAAATATACACATTATTTGTCGCATACAAATGTACAAATACACATCGGTATTTGCTACAAAGAGCATTCAAGCAACGATAATTACGTTATCACCCACAATAGTTAGAACACGTTTAGCTACAAGCATAAAAAATATCATTTATTTTATGTCAACACATTCATCACGTAAATTAAAATCAGTAATTCATGCTCACTTTACACATACACATTTTAGCTGTAAGTAAGACATCCTACTGTCAAGAGTCATATCTCCATATGATATACTTATGAGCATAAATACGAGTACCATTTGCATTACATAAAATAGCATATACAATTATTAAGTTTTAGATTTTTAATATTAAATTAATTACGTTATTTTAATTGTTCAAATTTATTCATAATTGTATCTTCGCTAATCTATTCACCAATAGAATTTATGTAAACAAAGCCTACAACTACAAACATTTTACAAAATCATTATTTGTACAATAGCTATAAGAATTCTTTTCAAAATTAACTAAATCCTTGTAAACACTCGGTAACCTTGGTTATAATTTGAAAATAATAGTTCTTTTATACTGCTAAACTTAACTTAACGATTATTCAATTTGATTTATTTGTTTCAAAAATTTTTTATTTTTATCATTTAAACTAATTATAATTTGTTCAAGTACCCAGCAAATAGATTTTGTAAAGATTGTAACAACATTTTGGTAATTTATATTTTGGATTTTACAATATTAATTCATCAACAAATCAATTGAACTTCTTTTCCAACCAATTGATTATCTTCGTTCTACTATTCAACACTCACTTTACTTTCATTACTTAGAAACATTTTTATAAAATTTAATTGTTACATTTTCAAATAACCTTTTGTGTTTGTACAAATGTTATTTTGAATACCGCAATTAAATAATTTATAAATATTACTCAAATCATTTGTTATCATGATCAAAATTAACTGAAAAAGTTAATATTTTAACCAATCGTTTACCCGTCATACAGGTTTAGTTTCCACTTGAAACTCGATTGTTAAAATAAATCAAGCGTTCCTAGCTTATTTCAAGTAACAATAGATTGAATATTTCCACCGAAATATAGTTTCCTAACTTTGAAATTCTAACACCATGCTTACGTTAAAATATTCGCATCACAAACATAATACCAAATTATTGTACTTGCAATATCCATTACGTACACTAAGCAACGATTAAAATAATTATTATTTTAATACTCATTACAAAATTAATTTAGATCACCATCTACATTATGGATTTAAAGCGATTAAATGCTCAGGCTCACTCCCACAAAGCCAACCTACACATTTATTACAAAAGTGTACATAAGATTATCGCTAACAATCTTACATCTCTCAGCATATCAGAACTTATAGTATGCAAGAGGCATTCTGACCCTCTACTTGAGTCTTTTATTGAGACATGTAACCACATGAAAACTCTATTATGCAATGATCCACAACGTATTTCGCAAATATGTAAAGAGATTAAAGCATTTAGAATGAAATATTTAACAATCATGTCGATTATTGATATCGTACTTTCATCACCTAATTCGACATTTGATTTGACATACACACCACAAACGTCTGATATCGATTTATCAAATTTCATTATACCAGATTTTAATGGAGACATGCAATCATGGCCTTTATTTAAAACTCAGTTTGAAAATCTTGTGCACTGTCAAGATATATTTGATGAACTTGATAAACTACGTTTGTTAGAGATCTATCTAACAGACATAGCTCAGACTACACTTAAGAATGCAAATCACGGTTTGGAATGTTACTTATCTTTATGGACCTCACTGCTATCAGAATTTGATAAACCTAAGTCAACCACACAAAGTATGAACACTTGCAATACTCAAGCTGTATCTAATTCGGAATTACTACCATCTGTAATCCTACCTAAGGAAACAGACAGTAATAATTTAGACCCACATCATACTTCTGTAAAGCGTGACATCAGTGATCACAAATCCAAACAAAACGTTTTAGATTCTGCATTGATTTCCACATCCAATCACACAAATACGGAAAAGACAAATGAACGAAAAATGTATTCACCCATACATGAGTGCCGTTTGGACATACCCTTTACTTTGCCATTAATGAAAGAAGTGACGTATCAAGGAAATTCTTACTTAAATAGAATTGTCTTTTCGGAGACGAAAGAGAAAATTATTTATTCTATGGAAACGCCTAGCATCGTAATACAATCCCTCATCAAAGTCATTAGGAAGTCAAGGTCAATACTCGTCTCTTTCATTCTGTCGTTTCACTTTATGTTTTCAAAGCCGTCTGCTTCAAAACATCCCGCTTTCTTAGCAACTTGGGAATCTTACGTTCGAGTCACTAAAAGCCATCAGCTAAAAATTCCTTGTAATTCTTTGTATTTACTTGTGAATATGTTTCTTAAGTTGACCTCTGCAATGTACATTGTTCCCTCTCTACACCCTCGTATATCCTCACCCCTATACACTCTACATCCCTTCTTTTCGAGACCTTTTACCAAAAAGCAGTCACTTCGCTTACTACAGTCTACGGAAATATGGATCTAGCAGTTACTTCATCAGCAAGTTTGTCATCACCATGCAACTTCAACATTACTGATAATATGAAGACTTGGAGACAGAACACCAGATCTTCCACTCACATAAGTGCAGAAGCGCACTCTATTAGAATTTATTATATAGTTATAAGTTTTGTATGTAAAATGTTTACTTGTAATTTTATTTTAATGAATTCTTTATTCACTACATGTTGACCCAATTCGTTTATATAAATGAATTTCGTCACCGCTGGGAGCATGGTTAATTTTAGAACACACATTTTGCTCCTTTAAGCAGCAAAATGTTGCCAAATTTATTTATTATAACGTATTTGTCAAATTTCAAATTATTTATTGTTTTGTGACAAACTCATTTATATTTGCGCCACCAGAGATCTCTTTTATCAACCAGATCACAGCTGGTCACAATCCCTTCTTCTTTTGCTGGCCTATATAAGTGACTGCACTGTTATCAGTGCTCGCTCTTTACATTTTATTAGTCGTTCTTTACGCTCGGCTCTTTACTATTTATTAGTTGCTTTACTAGCTACTCGTCTTTTTACTATTACGTCTCTTACTACATGTTACTTTGTCATTATCTATATTTAGTTATATTTATTATTAGTTATATTTTAAGTGTTAATTATTATTTATTGTTATTCAAAACTTGTGATTTAAATTAGATCCAATAAACAAGTGAATCGTTATATAAAATTTAAGTGAAGATCTTTAATTTCCTGTGCTTGCCCCTCAAGAATTGTCAACCAAGCGTAGTGCTGAAAATACGCACGATCTGCTTAGTAACATTTGGTCCTTCAAGGCCAGATACTACTTCTTAACATTTGGTCCTTCGAAGCCTGATTCTTCTTAACATAGAGTATCTACGATTTGTTGAACGACATGGACCACACATTTGAAACTGGATTGAGGGAACTTGGACTAGGCGGACCGCAAGTGCTAGTCGGGCCTGACGCACCTCCTGTTATAGTTGGCGAGGTCCAACCTGCAAACGTTGATGAACCTGGGTTACTTGATGAAGCAGCTGGTGGACCCATGCCAGAAGAAGTGGTGGAACTTCCGGAAGTTAACAATGAGTAAGTCCAAACTTTGCAAGTGATGCTAATGAGTGATTTAAATAATAATATTAATTCTCTTTTAATTTGCAGGAAGCTGAACTCCAGCAGGGATGTTTTCGATTTACTGTTGCCAAAATGGCAAGCAGGAGACTTCCCACTGCGCTTAAATGATATCCTACCTAAAGAGAACTCATCCTTGCTGAGGAGGACCACAGGAATTGAGTCTTTGATGAGTATGAACAAATTAATATAATAGTGACGACACTCCTGTCTAAAAAATCAATGATTATGTGAACATATAAATTAGACGATAACTAAATTCACAAAATATAGCCGCAAGAACATATTTATTATGGTATTTATTGTGGTATTTCTTGCAGGACTTTACGAAAAGGACATTGTTTCTATCAAATTCGATGAAGATCGTGCCATAACCAACATTTTACCAGGTCCATTGCTGCTGAGCGTTGGTAATGTTGTTCCAGAAATGATGGAGTTGTACTCTTCGGACTCCAATTAGAACAGTTACCTGTTGGTATTTCCGGAGACAAATAAATTTTAGAGAAAATCCTTTAATTTTGACTGTTAATTTAAATATTTGCTATGATTTTTGTATGCCATTAATTTTGCGAGGAATTCGCGTTTTATTTTCCTAAATATTGTATACTCATGTATGAATAATGAACTGTAATGTATTTTTGTTAATTTACATATTTGCTATGATTTTTGTATGCCCTTAATTTTGCGAGGAATTCGCGTTTTATTTTCCTAAATATTGTATACTCATGTATGAATAATGAACTGTAATGTATTTTTGTTAATTTACATATTTGCTATGATTTTTGTATGCCATTAATTTTGGGAGGAATTCGCGTTATATTTTCCTAAATATTGTATACTCATGTATGAATAATGAACTGTAATGTATTTTTGTTAATTTACATATTTGCTATGATTTTTGTATGCCATTAATTTTGCGAGGAATTCGCGTTATATTTTCCTAAATATTGTATACTCATGTATGAATAATGAACTGTAATGTATTTTTGTTAATTTACATATTTGCTATGATTTTTGTATGCCATTAATTTTGCGAGGAATTCGCGTTATATTTTCCTAAATATTGTATACTCATGTATGAATAATGAACTGTAATGTATTTTTGTTAATTTACATATTTGCTATGATTTTTGTATGCCATTAATTTTGCGAGGAATTCGCGTTTTATTTTCCTAAATATTGTATACTCATGTATGAATAATGAACTGTAATGTATTTTTGTTAATTTAGTAATATTTCTGTTAAGTTTTGATAAATAAATGAAATATATTTTACGTATTATCCAATTCTTTTTTATTAATATGGTGTTTTTATAATAAATATTCTGGGAAAGTGTTTCATGTTACAACATAGAGACCAACCTTGTTCTTTGTGTAATTTAAGTAAATTGTAAGTAAGTATTTTTGATGATGATTTACGAGAAAAGCACAAGTTATAAATAAATAAATGTAGAGTTTAAAATTTTATATTGGAAGATTTATTAAAGTTAACAAACACAAAGACAACAAATATTAATGATGATAAACTAAGATTCAAGTGGGTTTTCTAAAGCACAATGCGCTAGAATCAAATTCATATATCCTTTTATGAAGGAAAGTTTATGTGTTTATATGTTTACGCAATTCTATGGTTCCATACATCTTTGAATTCTTTTGAAAATTAATGAATAAAAAACGTATAAGAATGTAATATATCTTCCGACTTCAATTAATTGTTATATTTAGTCTGTAAATATTGTCAGAAAATAATAACAAAATATATGATTTCTTGTACTGTAAATTTTGTTCGTAAGTAATGTTGCCGCTCTATCAGGCGCAATAATGTCAGTTTTATTAAATTCATGGGCATTTTCTTCTAATTTTTTTTTTGATTCTTTGAAATATTTTGATACAGTTATGACCCTTAAGCTCTAAAATAAAGAACTGCTTCATTACATTTTAAATATCTATGCGATTCTGGGTTTTATGCGACTTTTTTTAAATTCATGGACATTTTTTTCTAAATTTTTCTTTTAAATTCTTTGAACAAGTTTGATGCAGTTATGTTCTTCTTCTATTGTCTCAAGAAACGCAAAAAATCTAATTTTTGTTAAAATTAATAATTCAAAGTTTTTATCAATTTTAACAAGAGTATAACCTTCTTTCATCTCAAGAAATGCAGAAAATCTAACTTTTGTTAAAATTAAAAATTCAAAGTTTTTATCAACTTTAACGAGAGTATAACCTTCTTTCATCTCAAGAAACGCAGAAAATCTAACTTTTGTTAAAATTAAAAATTCAATGTTTTTATCAATTTTAACAAGAGTATAACCTTCTTACATCTCAAGAAACGCAGAAAATATAGTTTTTGTAAAATTAAAAATTCAAAGTTTTTATCAATTTTAACAAGAGTATAACCTTCTTTCATCTCAAGAAACGCAGAAAATCTAGTTTTTGTTAAATTAAAAATTCAATGTTTTTATCAATTTTAACAAGAGTATAACCTTCTTACATCTCAAGAAACGCAGAAAATATAGTTTTTGTAAAATTAAAAATTCAAAGTTTTTATCAATTTTAACAAGAGTATAACCTTCTTTCATCTCAAGAAACGCAGAAAATCTAATTTTTGTTAAAATTAATAATTCAAAATTCAAAGTTTTTATCAATTTTAACAAGAGTATAACCTTCTTACATCTGAAGAAACGCAGAAAATATAGTTTTTGTAAAATTAAAAATTCAACGTTTTTATCAACTTTAACAAGAGTATAACCTTCTTACATCTGAAGAAACGCAGAAAATATAGTTTTTGTAAAATTAAAAATTCAACGTTTTTATCAATTTTAACAAGAGTATAACCTTCTTACATCTCAAGAAATGCAGAAAACCTAATTTTTGTTAAAATTAAAAATTCAAAGTTTTTATCAATTTTAACAAGAGTATAACCTTCTTACATCTCAAGAAATGCAGAAAATCTAACTTTTGTTAAAATTAAAAATTCAATGTTTTTATCAATTTTAACAAGAGTATAACCTTCTTTCATCTCAAGAAACGCAAAAAATCTAATTTTTGTTAAAATTAATAATTCAAAGTTTTTATCAATTTTAACAAGAGTATAACCTTCTTTCATCTCAAGAAACGCAGAAAATCTAACTTTTGTTAAAATTAAAAATTCAATGTTTTTATCAATTTTAACCTTCTTACATCTGAAGAAACGCAAAAAATATAGTTTTTGTTAAATTAAAAATTCAACGTTTTTATCAATTTTAACAAGAGTATAACCTTCTTACATCTGAAGAAACGCAGAAAATATAGTTTTTGTAAAATTAAAAATTCAACGTTTTTATCAACTTTAACGAGAGTATAACCTTCTTTCATCTCAAGAAACGCAGAAAATATAGTTTTTGTAAAATTAAAAATTCAAAGTTTTTATCAATTTTAACAAGAGCATAACCTTCTTTCATCTCAAGAAACGCAGAAAATCTAATTTTTGTTAAAATTAATAATTCAAAATTCAAAGTTTTTATCAATTTTAACAAGAGGATAACCTTCTTACATCTGAAGAAACGCAGAAAATATAGTTTTTGTAAAATTAAAAATTCAACGTTTTTATCAACTTTAACAAGAGTATAACCTTCTTTCATCTCAAGAAACGCAGAAAATCTAACTTTTGTTAAAATTAAAAATTCAATGTTTTTATCAATTTTAACAAGAGTATAACCTTCTTTCATCTCAAGAAACGCAAAAAATCTAATTTTTGTTAAAATTAATAATTCAAAGTTTTTATCAATTTTAACAAGAGTATTATAACCTTCTTTCATCTCAAGAAATGCAGAAAATCTAACTTTTGTTAAAATTAAAAATTCAATGTTTTTATCAATTTTAACAAGAGTATAACCTTCTTACTTTTCAAGAAACGCAAAAAATCTAACTTTTGTTAAAATTAAAAATTCAATGTTTTTATCAATTTTAACAAGAGTATAACCTTCTTTCATCTCAAGAAACGCAGAAAATCTAACTTTTGTTAAAATTAAAAATTCAATGTTTTTATCAATTTTAACAAGAGTATAACCTTCTTTCATCTCAAGAAACGCAGAAAATCTAACTTTTGTTAAAATTAAAAATTCAATGTTTTTATCAATTTTAACCTTCTTACATCTGAAGAAACGCAAAAAATATAGTTTTTGTTAAATTAAAAATTCAAAGTTTTTATCAACTTTAACAAGAGTATAATCTTCTTTCATCTCAAGAAACGCAGAAAATCTAATTTTTGTTAAAATTAATAATTCAAAATTCAAAGTTTTTATCAATTTTAACAAGAGTATAACCTTCTTACATCTCAAGAAACGCAAAAAATCTAACTTTTGTAAAATTAAAAATTCAAAGTTTTTATCAACTTTAACAAGAGTATAACCTTCTTTCATCTCAAGAAACGCAGAAAATTGTTGTAAGTACGCATAAGTCGTACTTATCCTTCCTATTTTTAATATAAATGTTATTTATTTTATAAGAATTATATTACGTTATCTTTAATTTTAGTATTAATATTGTAATAAATAATTATTTGTATTTAGCGCTTGTAAACATTGACTCTGGTCTGTGGAGATTTTATATTGTTTTAATGCTGGTAACTCAGTATTGGCACATTGTGATGTGAAATAAATCATTATATATTAATCTGCACGCTAGTCAGAAAGTCAGTCTTCTCCTGAGTCTCAACCAAGTGTTTACTAATTGTACTTCGTTCGTACAATACTCCAATTGTAACATCTAAGTATTCAATAGTGAGCACATTTTAACTATTAATCAAATTATAACACTAGAATTACATTTTGTTTTATATCTGGCATCTTTATTAATCCAATAAAATACTATTGTAATTAAGTACGTAGATATAATATTACAACGAATAAATGATATATTTTAATAAAAGTGTTTGTATTAATAGTAATAAAAAGATACTAATTGTTCAACCGTCGTATGTTGCAACGAGGTTACTTTAGACCGCTCAAGTATTCTCTAATTGCAACAATACACCGTCTTAACAAGAATCCTATTAATCATCTGAAGAGACTTAATTCTTATCAACGTGAGTAATTCAAGAAGGTGGATGATCGTCAACTGAAGAGTCTACTTCCAGAAACTAGCAACACTGCGTGATGTATTAGCAAGCTGAGTAATCTCCTTCTAGAACGAGCATCAGACCTCTTTTTACAACATTGATGTCAGGTGTAACATCCGCCTTCGAACTTACTCACAACAAATGGTGTCAGGTGGGGTCTCGAAGAGATATTCCTACACATAAATATCCAAGAGGTACGCCCAAAAATTTTTTCTATATATTCTACACCTGGATGCAGATCAATTAATCTGGATGCCACTACGCCGATGGATTATTTCCAAAAATTGCCGAAGAGTACGAGATAGAACGTCAATTCATCTGTATTTCACATAATTTTTCTACAAGTCCGGCGGATGCAAAAACTACAGCCAGCTGAACCTGGAAAAAGAAATCTTTTGCCGCCCCGGGAATGGATGGATGCTTCTAGAACATTTGGAATAATCTAAATCAATGTTGGTCGCGTCCAGAGCCCTGCACACAGCTGTTTATAGATCATAATCACTGATAAGAAAATCTTTAAGTATAATAAGACAGTATCTTTCTATTTGTATATAATTATTATTATAAATTGATAATTGTATTTTTTTTATTAATAGCATTATTTTTAACGAGGCTATCATTTTTTTTAGTATTATATTCAGTACTTTTGAATATTTACTATAATCCAAGCATTTTTTAGTAGCAACGTTGTTAATGAGGCTATTGATATTTTTTTTTAGTATTATATTCAATACTTTTGAATATTTGCTATAATCCAAGTATTTTTTTGTAGCATCCTTGTCCATCATTGAAGCTATTAATTTTTTTATAGTATTATATCCAATACTTTTGCATATTTACTATAATATTTTTTATAATTGTTTCCGCAATTATACTAATTTATGTTAATATTTTTTTAGAACAACATCTTTTTTTGAACGAGAGGGAATTTTGAAAAGGAGAAGTAAAGAGCTGAAACAGTTAGATAGCAGTCTGTTCAATCAGAGAGACTACCTTCCTGTTACAACTGCGGTGTCTGAGCCCCATCGGAAATTTCCTGTGAGTTACTGTTTTCGCTAACAATTTTTCCTTGTCAGAATCCTATTTTTCGGAGAGTCGTTTATTGGTACAAAATAATCTTTAGTCTGTATATTATATATAACTTTAATTAAGTACAATGGCACCGAACGTTCATTCCCTCACATTAGTTGAGAATACAATCAATCTAATTAATGAGTTTTCAAAAAATTTAGAAGTCCAATCAACATCCTTAACAATAGTTGAATTAAAAATCAAAAACTTAGATAAAGCTTGGGTTAAATATAGTAGTATCGTAGAAGCACTGCTTCCAATTCTAAAAAATGAAGAAGCTACGGCTATCGTTAGTAAGTCTATGGAAGTTGAAAGTATTTATGACGACACTCTTATTTACTTGTTGAATTATAAGCAAACATTTGAGAATGATACACATATTGTAGACGACTCAAAAAGCATAGATTCAATAAAAAATCTGAACTTAAGTCCAATGCAACTAACCGTTTTTGATGGAGAATATACTAATTGGCAAAGTTTCATGGAATTATTTACAAATTTAATTCGTAATAATAGCAAACTATCAAACATTGAAAAAATGCATTATTTAAAATTAAATTTGACAGGAGAACCACTCAAACTCATAAAGAATTATCCTTTAACAAACGATAATTATGAAATTGTTTGGAACATCCTTTGTAAACGTTATGATAACAAGGTAGCACTTATTGAAACCTATTTAAACAATTTGATAAACTACAATGTTATACGTTTAGAATCAGAAACTAATATCAAAAATTTTTTAGACGAAATTAATGAATCGATTAGAGCATTAACCGAGTTGGGAATATATTCTAATCATTCAGATTTTATTTTTATACATTTTTTAAAGACCAAGTTAGATTTTAACACATTAAAGGAATGGGAAAACAGAAATACTTCTGAATTACCAACCCTAAATGATTTTACGAATTTTCTTGAAACACGGTGGCGCACTCTAGAAAGAAGAAGGCATGTTGAATTTAAAACAGATTCAAGTCATTCTATTTCTAGTAGTGAACCAGTTTCAAGTGAACAATTTGCTAACGAAGTCGAAACAAAATTTAAAACTTTTTTTTGTAACTATTGTAAAAAAAATGGTCATTTAGAGAAATATTGTTTTATCAAGAAGGAAAATGCGGATACGGTATATCCTGTCGCGCAAATTAATATTTGTAGGAGAGATACGGTATTTTCAAAACCTTCTGTTTATTGTAAAAGATCGAGACATCTTGAATCTGATGGTCCTCAAGTATCTTTTACTAAAAATACAAAACAAAATTCACGTTCTTTTTATAATCACCATTTACGTAAATTTAATAGTTTAAATAAAAATATTGAGATTAAAGAAATACAAAATACCAATGATATAACAAATTTTAACTGTAACAATGAAAATGTTATTGACAAGCAAACAGCTGACACTGTTCAATTCAGAATAGTCGCAGCCAAAGCAAAGACTGTATCATTTTTATTGGACACTGGTTCTCAAATTTCTTTAATTAAACAAAATATTTTAAAAAATAATATCAAAATAGATAGTACATCTAAAGTGTTATTAAAGGGAATCTCTGAAGGCACGCCTTATACTTTAGGTTCACTAAAAACTTCTATAATTTTAGATAGTTCTAGGTCGAAACATACTTTTCAGGTTGTGTCAGAGGATTTCCCCATTAAGCATGATGGAATCATAGGTTTAGATATTTTACGTACATTTAAAGCAGTAATTAATTTGGAAACAAACAGCGTACAATTCTCACAACATGGCAAAATATTTGAATTACCATTATTGAACATAAACAGTATTATCATAGTTCCAGCACGTACTAGGAAATTAATTCCTATGTCGGGTTCTACGGTAGGAGTTTGTGTAGCCAAGGAATTGCTACCTGAAGTTTTTTTAGCCAACGCATTAATTAATCCTGTTAATAATACTTTTTATATATCAATAACTAATTCCTCAGCAAAAGATGTAATACTTGACAATTTTAAACCAGATATTATTCCAATAAATAAATTTAATTTTTACCATTTTTTGAAAAGAAATCCTAACGATCCTAAAAGATCCTTACGACATCTTTTATTTAATAATATAGATTTTTCAAATGTTAATTCAAAATACTTAACAGATTTAATGGAAATCTGTAATAATTTTAATAACATATTTTTTTTCCCGGTAGATAAGTTATCTTGTGCGAGTGCACTGAGTAACTCACCTAACCCTGTAAACATTAAGCCGCATAGATTATCTCATGCGCATAAAGAAATTGTTGAGAAGCATATTCAAGAACTGTTGGCTAACAACATTATTGAAAAATGCGACTCACAGTTTAACGCACCTCTGTTAATGGTACCTAAAAAAGCAGATGTGTCGGGGAACAAACAATTTTGCGTTGTAATCGACTATCGTAAACTTAATGAACAGACGACAAGTGATGTTTATACTTTGCCTCTCGTACATGACATACTAGACCAATTTAGTGGTGCAGAATATTCTTCTACGATTGATTTAGTTACAAATAAATTTACTAGTAATAAACCAAAATTTAAATTAAATTTTGATAGAAGGGTCAATTCTTTTTTTCACCTAGAAAGTATACGGTAGTTAATAGGAATAGATTGAAGAGATTTTGTACCAATGAACAAAACCTTGACGTGTTAGATGGATTTTGTCAGGGATGATTGTTTTGTGGAGCAGTGTTAACTCTATACGATGGGATCAGAATCGTTGTCGACACTTTGCTTCTCTTTTTGTTTTTTTTCCAGAATTGTAACTCGTATATTTTGTTTTTATACGTGTCCCTTTTTTTTTGGAAGGGGGTGTTGTGATAGTACGACATCGTCCTATCTTCCTTTTTCTTTTTCCTGGAAAGAAACGCATATGTTTTGTTTAATATGCGTTCCTTTTTTAGGGTTGAAGGGTGTTGTAAGTACGCATAAGTCGTACTTATCCTTCCTATTTTTAATATAAATGTTATTTATTTTATAAGAATTATATTACGTTATCTTTAATTTTAGTATTAATATTGTAATAAATAATTATTTGTATTTAGCGCTTGTAAACATTGACTCTGGTCTGTGGAGATTTTATATTGTTTTAATGCTGGTAACTCAGTATTGGCACATTGTGATGTGAAATAAATCATTATATATTAATCTGCACGCTAGTCAGAAAGTCAGTCTTCTCCTGAGTCTCAACCAAGTGTTTACTAATTGTACTTCGTTCGTACAATACTCCAATTGTAACATCTAAGTATTCAATAGTGAGCACATTTTAACTATTAATCAAATTATAACACTAGAATTACATTTTGTTTTATATCTGGCATCTTTATTAATCCAATAAAATACTATTGTAATTAAGTACGTAGATATAATATTACAACGAATAAATGATATATTTTAATAAAAGTGTTTGTATTAATAGTAATAAAAAGATACTAATTGTTCAACCGTCGTATGTTGCAACGAGGTTACTTTAGACCGCTCAAGTATTCTCTAATTGCAACAATACACCGTCTTAACAAGAATCCTATTAATCATCTGAAGAGACTTAATTCTTATCAACGTGAGTAATTCAAGAAGGTGGATGATCGTCAAACTGAAGAATCTACTTCCAGAAACTAGCAACACTGCGTGATGTATTAGCAAGCTGAGTAATCTCCTTCTAGAACGAGCATCAGACCTCTTTTTACAACATTGATGTCAGGTGTAACATCCGCCTTCGAATCTTACTTACAACAAAATATAGTTTTTGTAAAATTAAAAATTCAAAGTTTTTATCAATTTTAACAAGAGTATAACCTTCTTACATCTCAAGAAACGCAGAAAATATAGTTTTTGTAAAATTAAAAATCAACGTTTTTATCAATTTTAACAAGAGTATAACCTTCTTACATCTCAAGAAACGCAGAAAATCTAACTTTTGTTAAAGTTAAAAATTCAACGTTTTTATCAATTTTAACAAGAGTATAATCTTCTTTCATCTCAAGAAACGCAAAAAATCTAATTTTTGTTAAAATGAAAAACTCAATGTTTTTATCAATTTTAACAAGAGTATAACCTTCTTACATCTCAAGAAACGCAGAAAATATAGTTTTTGTAAAATTAAATATTCAATGTTTTTATCAATTTTAAGAAGAGTCTATTGTCTGGCGGAGAAGTCTGGTCTTGAGACTACCTGGACGAGCCATCGGTGCTGATCTTGGCGGTAGTACCAAATAAAATCTTAACTGAAGTTGGGTATGCGCTGCATATTTTCGCTAGTCGTTTGTTTATGCCACCTAAAATTAATTAATTGCTGATTTGTTCTGGATACTTAAAGTTACTCAAGTTAATTCAGTTGGCATATTCACTGGCGACATCTATTAAATAATAGCAGAAAAGATTAATTTTGTTCATAAGTTTGTCCACAGATGGCAGACTAATTTCTTTGCGCCTAGATTATATGCAACTTATCTAACAGTTCAAGTGTTTTGCTTGAAAGCAAGTTCTTAAGAAGAGAATCAAAAATTTATTTGCAATTACTTATATATATATTAATAAATAAATTTGTGTGTACATTTATACAATATAATTAGCGGAGAACTTAAATAAAATAATCATCTAGCAATTTAATTATATTATATATATAATAGTTAAAGAAGTATATACATTTCATTATTAATATTATATTAATCGTAACAATATTTAAGAAATATGATATATTTTATAATCTCTCGAACAAAACAAAAGGAAGGCTGGAATCATTTCAATTCAAGTCTTGAAGAAAGACAGATCCAAATTCCATTCTCATATAATGAACCTGAAAACAAAAAGTATCCTTTTAAAATCGAGAATGTCCTGTTTAGCGAATCCCCAAACTATGTCCCCCGGATCCGTTTCAAATCCGATGTACTATGGTTCACAAAATTTGGGGGTCTCTGTTCATACTGTATTATACTTACAACTTATTACATAGAGGGGGCACTCTCTTTGGGGGCAATGTCCATCGACGACGATACCTGGTGGAATTTTTTATTGTGAACGTTTAAGCTCTCTGAAAATAACAAAACAAATTTATAAATAGAATTAAAAGTAAAAAGAGACTGATGTGAAAAATGCAGTGAAAACTGTATTGCTTTATGCTTTAAGGGCGTCCGCAGATAGTTGCTAATGTGGAGTTTGCCCCTACTGGCTTTTAAGTTTTACTCTAGATATAAGAGAATCTTGTGCTCCAGGCAGCTTTAAAACCAGACCCTCCTACTCATTGAGGTTTTATAATAATTATAAGGCAAGCTAATCGCTTTTTCAGCCCTCCATCCCCTTTGGCCATTTTTTCTAGCGAAATATAGATGGCGAACTATACAGCAGGTTAAACATTATCAAAAAAACATGTTTTTTATGTTTAAATCGTTTTATGTAAGTAACTATAAACGCGAATCAAAATCTAAAGCTGCAATTAGTTAGATGAATAACGTATCTACATTTTAAGTTTTCTTCTACTCACTTTTAATGAGTTGGAACCGCAAAAATAAGTTTTGTAAATAAATATTGCTATATTTTCTAGTTAAATTCCAATTTTTATACTCTATATATTTTTATGTTTTAAGCGTAAGTTTGAGAACCATAATAAAAGTTATAAAATTTATGACAAACCCTTAGAAATATTACAAGGCATATAAAAATTGGAATTTAACTAGAAAATATAGCAATATTCATCTTCAAAACTTATTTTTGCGGTTCCAACTCATTAAAAGTCAGTGGAAGAAAGCTTAAAATGTAGATACGTTATTCATCTAACTAATTGCAGCTTTAGATTTTGATTCGCGTGTATAGTTACTTACATAAAACGAGTTAAACATTAAAAAACATGAATTTTTTGATAATGTTTAATCTGTTGTATAGTATCGCTATCTATATTTCGCTACAAAAAATGGCCAAGTATCGTTTCACCTTAACGTATAGCCCCTACTATCTGTGAGCAATTTATACTACTTGTACAAGTTTTCTGCGGGCGCCACTGCATATGCATTTATAAAGGCAGCGGTTTGGTTTACCTAAGGAAATGAACGAAGTGAGACATTCCTTGCATGCATACATGTATTGATTCATCAATTGCATCCTAATTTCCTTTTCCAGGGGATGAAGTCCTTTTCCAGAAGAAACGACTTTGCTGAAAGGAAAATAAAATAATTATAAAACAAAACTTAATATAACGTTCAACAATCCGAACCAAATGAACAAACCATTTTTCGAATGGGCTTGTGTCCTATGTCTTAATTTCTATAAAAGTGTACTATATATTGATAAAGTGGTTAC
Organism: Panorpa germanica; assembly: GCA_963678705.1. Taxonomy (NCBI): domain Eukaryota; kingdom Metazoa; phylum Arthropoda; class Insecta; order Mecoptera; family Panorpidae; genus Panorpa; species Panorpa germanica. The sequence goes on along the minus strand of OY783223.1, from coordinate 3,692,210 downwards.
TAGAACCTCAAATGTTTAATTATTTTTTAATAACTCCTTATATGTTAAGAGATATTAACAATTAAAAAAGTCATTTTGTCTCTTTAATTATTAAAGGGATTCAACGTTGTACACATTCCAAGTGTATGTGACATCACAATCCTTGTGTAAGGTTACCAACTTTGCAGATCATAAATCTCTGCTATATGTATTTATATATCAAAAAATCAAATATTATTTACAGCTATTTCAAGGAACAATAAAATTTCAATATTATGTCTGCCGCAACAGGGTTAAATAAAATAAAAACTTATTATTCTTTGACTTGACTTAATTGTTTGACTACCAACAGCTACAGAACATTACCACAGCACAGACCTACTCAACAAATAACTGACGTTAAAATGCATTTCACGTCATACAAATGGCCGACATTTCTAGCGCTAAAACTACAATTCAAACTTTTAATTGCTATATCTCCGTCAATATTTAGATATTTAATAAAATAGACACGCCAATACACATTTATTAACATCAATTTCAATCAACAATTGACAAATCGACCACTAAAAGATGAGGACACAAGCCCATTACCTTTTCAGGTATTCACACAGATTCAGAATGTGCGTAAACATATAGTATTTAAATAGTTAAAGTATCTAGCTATATTACAACATTAAATTACTTACGATACTACTGCGTTAGGTGCATCTTTTATCTTCGGTTCTGCTCCGGTACTTTGCATATTAGGACTGCTAGTATTTTTAAATGTTGAATCTGGAACTCGCTGAATGGTTATCGAATTATTTTTTTCTCTCAGAACAGGAAAGGTACTTCCACCTGGAGATCTAAATCGTTGAATAACTACTTGTCGTGTAGAGTCTGGTGAATTAACAAATACTTGTCCAGTAGCCTTAGCTATAATAGCAGTTGGCTTCTCTATAACCTCATCCTTTGCGATTGAACCAATTGGTTCGACTTTTCGAACTTGTTTTTGTTCTGAACTTGATGTGTTTGAATTGTCATTGGAAGAATTCGGTTCCTGTTTATTTAACAGTGGTTTTTTATCTTTTTTGCATACCTGTGAATGCATCTTCATATTTTGCACAAATACTAGTGTATTACATAATTTACAAACTAAGACTTTGCATCTTCCATTTGGTAAATTAGTTGCTAAATAATTCTTTTTGCAAGTCCTTAAATGCTTACCAATATCGTTGACATTCATTTGGATATTACATTCTAAACACTTCACTTTTGAAGCGTCTCTCAGTTGTTTTGCTTTGCTTTCATTTGAAGTATCATCGGTAAGTTTGCGTTTTAGTGGATTTCCATTGTTTTTAGAAGTTTTCTCTGGTGTTACACTTTTCTTATTGATTGTTTTGTCATCTGCATCAGGTTTCGATATCTTGGCACCTTGAGATATCGTAGGAGGATTAGTTTTTCGCAAATACATGGCTTGAAATTTGGCTTCAACTTTTTCTAGTTGAGTCAATAGAAGATATGCGTTGATTACCCTATGAAAACAATCCATGCAGACGCAGTCAGGATAATCACTGCCCTTGAAAATCTGCTAAAGAAATAGCAATATTATTAATGTCATAATACTGCAAAGGGTCGTCAAATAGGAACACAAATTCGTTTTATTTTATGATACTAAATATGCATAGATATTTATATATATTGTATCTAGTTACTTGTAATTAGGATATACATATTAAACTTACTTGTTTCTTCATAAGAGCAGCCAAACATTCACTAAGAAGTATTTCATTCCTTTCCACATTCATATTAGAAGCTAATGGGATCATTTCATTGCAGCTTTCATTTAGACAAACTCTGCATGCAGATTTATCAACCAGGTCGATGATTTCTACAGGAGAACCCTCGATAATCATGCAATCATCATCTTCCTCTTCTTGTGCCTCATTACCATCAGACTTTTTAAATAAGTCTTCATTGATAGACTCAACTTTTGAAATTTGAATATCTGTGTTTCCATTGGCCTTATCGTTGCTACGTTTTGTTTGTTTGCTCCTGGTGGAGATGGCGCTTGTATTTAGAGGTGCATTTTTCTTTGGAGAAGTGGTTCTAAGTCTTTGTGCAAGGATACTAGTTTTTGTAACTCCAGCCTTTCGTTTGCGTCTTGCGGGTCCTGGTGTCATGATCTTTTCTTGGATTAATTACTCTGTAAAAATTAAAATTGGTTGGTAATTTGTTTCGACGCACTGATGAGATAGATATAGTTTTGATGAGAATACCATAGGTAAATCACTGCAGATAAAAATATTATCGGAAAATATGAAAAGTATTTCGTCATTCTAGAAAGTGTGGGGTTTAAAAAAACAGAGTTTTAAATTTAATTGAAACCTTAAATATTTACTTTATTTAATATCACACATAAGTTGATTTCAATCCACTCCAATCCAATGTGCTCCATAACAAAATTTCTTTTATTTTTAAACTTGAAAAGCGCCTCTATCGGTGCCGTGTTAACATACTTAAAAATTTGCCGTCTGAAGCATTTTTTTCGACAAATTCTTTTTTACAAAATACTTAAAATAAAACTAAGTGCTAATGTTTTAATAGTTAGATAACTGTGGATTTTTAAAAACCTTGGTTGATATCTTGTATTTCATTTTCTGACTTATTGTTTTCTTCGAGTCTGAACATAACTATGCAAAATATTTAGCTTACATTTTAGGTTAGTTAACTGTAGTTTGTTTTTAACAAAAGTAAAATTGCTAAACCCATTTCTTAATTTAATGTCATCACTGAATATAACAGTAGTTTATTACAGATTATTATTATACAGACTATTGAAAAATCGGCTCTACCATAAGTATATATGAGTCAAGATCATATAGCAAGAAATAGAAATATTGAACAGTACGTGGATAAACAATAAAGTTATACAAACAAAATATCTCTACTGACATGAGACTTCATCGATTGAGGTTAGAACATCTTAAACAAGTATATACATAATAAAATTCAAATATAAAACACATACCTTCAGAAGAAATATAACAAAGTTAACCTCACTATTCTTCGCATTAAAATTGTATTTCTTAGATATAAGACGTCAGATAGATATTTTAAAACGGTTAGAATACAAAAACTTATAAATGGATAAATACGCTTGGAACGAACTCTTTGTTTAAAATGAATCTCTTTGAGTTTTTCTGTGTTATTTATACACAAAAATATTACTAAGCACTTAAAATTATTTATTTACATTTACTTTATATCGTGAAGTTAGTATCTGACAATGCAGCGGCAGCCATTTAATTCCGCCATTGAAGTCAGCCATTAATTTCTAATAAATCTAATAAATCGGACGTTTTATAATCTGTTGTATTGCAATTATAATTGTGTTATTATTATTGTATATTTTTATTGTATTATTGATATTAAGTTATGCATTAACTTAACAAGATCATTATAATCTACTTCATTTTATAGGCCGCCATTTTTATTATTCTAGTCTTCCCTGAAGTGCTTGTATACCACTTCACACAGCTCAAGCGAATCAACATCTATTTGTTCTGTGTCAGGAGTATCGCACCTACGACACGAGTGTATATAACTTTTCATAAACAAATTTTCAACTATCATTGTAACAATTACCAGCTAAAAATCAATAATAACAGTAATGGACACTTCGGTAATTTAATTTTAGAAGCTTACATATTTCTTAAAATTTAATTCAAATGTAATAGAAATGTAATCAATTTAAAAACGTTGAATTCAATTATATCTAGTGGCAATAGCTTTCTGGCGAAATGGATTGTATTCAGTCACAATTGCTTTCAACGGTAGAACAATTAAAAAAAAAACCCTGGCGCCAATTGTAGATCAAATTATAAGTTAATTCTTATAAAATTCTATGTTAATTTTTAAATTTGTGTCTATTAAAGTCTCCCATTCATTTGTCTCCAAGTCATTAGAGACTGCCCGACATTATTATTATTCGAAATGTCGAAAGGTTTACCATCTCTGCTCTGTCTAATGTCAGACATCTACAGTGCACATCTCCTGACATCTACAGTGTTTGTTTTGTAGACATATATGTTTACCGTGCATTTTAAGGTTAAGTTTTCATCGAAACACGAGTTATATTAAACTAAATTGTTATTTCTATTCAATTTTAGTAATAAATAATCCAAAACAAATATGAATTATTTGAATTACATGCATTATAAACCAAGGTGAGTTATAATATAAAATTATTATAAATATATTTTTGTTATTATGATGAATATAAGGCGAAATTGATTTGTAACTCCTCGATTATTAAAAATAATAATTTTGAGTTGAGTTGCAAATATGAAATTTATTATTATCTGAAATTTTAATTAATATTGACTTAAATATTTATATTTTTAGTACATTATATCTAATTGAGGTTATGTTGTTTCAGGTTGGAACCATCTACGATCATGAAAAAAAAGGGATTATTATATTCTTACTATTATATATATCACTGAAGATTATTCATAAGGTTAGTATTTATGTTGTACAAGTTATTTTCATATCGACTGCAAGATTTGTGACATTTTTAAAATCGGATATCGCAGAAAAAAGTATTCACACTTTGTTAGTTAGTAACCTTTTTGATTTTTGTTTTGTTTTAGATTTCACCGTTGGGAAACAATGGCGGAAACCAGACTAAATTTTGAACAACGAAAGTTTGTTTTAAATAGCTACTGGAAGTACAAAAAGTTTTTGAAAAGCAATGGCGTCTTTAAAAGATACTTTCGAACTGGCTAGACTTACAATCAGATGAGGTAGAGGGGTAGTGATAGGTTTTTAGAGACAATAAGGGCTCTATCAATATTTAAAATAATCATTTAAATGTAAATAAATTGGAATACATTGTATTATTTAATAAGCAATGTGTATATAATGTGTAAATGTATTACAAAATAAAATGTCAACTCTTTAATTCAATCATTTTTTTTAACTTTTGCCTCGTTTTGTAATGTTTCAAGTAATTAGAATGAATAAATCCTTAAAATCAGTAAAAAATGGGAAGCATTTAATGCTAAATATAGTTACAGGGTATAGTTACCGTAACAGGGTTAAATAAAATAAAAACTTATTATTCTTTGACTTGACTTGATTATTTCGACTACCAATAGTATAAAACATTACCACAACACTGACCTACTCAACAAATATCTGACGTTAAAATGCATTTCACGTCATACAAATATGGCCGACCATTTCTAGCGCTAAAACTACAATTCAAACTTTTAATTGCTATATCTCCGTCAACATTTAGATATTTAATAAAATAGACACGCTATACACATTTATTAACTTCAATTTCAATCAATAATTGAAAAATCGACCACTAAAAAATGAGGACTCAAGCCCATTGAATAAAAATAATTGGATATATGAGGTTTTAAAGCCAACTCTATCAATATACAGTGCAGTTTTATATAAATTCAGTTTTGGTTCACAAGCAAATTAAAAATTAACTATAATTTTATCACATTAAAGTATAATAATAAAGCAACCAATTAAAGCAATGCGTCACTGGTCTAATCATCATTCATCAAACGTGCAGTGGGTGCGGCGAGGGCGTTTGCAGGCGTTTTTGGTCTACAGAAGTCAGACAAGTAAATCCAATTAGCTTATCTAAACAACCGCTAGATGGCTAAGCTACTTTACTATTTATAGTCTTTCTTATCTTTACGATTCTTTGATTTTCATAATTTATATGTAAATATATTTATTAGTTTATTCACTAAGTATTTAAAAAGCTATTAAAATATTCAAACAAATAGGGAACTGAGAAGGTAATCATTTAAGAGTAGGTAATGTCAATAGTCTACACTCTAAATTAAGTTAGGTAGCGAATGGGCTTGTGTCCTCATTTTTTAGTGGTCGATTTTTCAATTGTTGATTGAAATTAATGTTAATAAATGTGTATTGGCGTGTCTATTTTAGTAAATATCTAAATGTTGACGGAGATATAGCAATTTAAAGTTTGAATTATAGTTTTAGCGCTAGGATAGCGTAGGTCAGTGCTGTGGTAATGTTTTGTAGCTGTTGGTAGTCGAAATAATCAAGTCAAAGAATAATAAGTTTTTATTTTATTTAACCCTATTAAGGCAGACATAATATTGAAATTTGATTGTTCCTTGAAATAGCTGTAAATAATATTTGATATTTTGATATATAAATACATATAGCAGAGATTTATGATCTGTAAGGTTGGTAACCTTACACAAGGATTGTGATGTCACATGCACTTGGAATGTGTGCAACGTTGAATCCCTTTAATAATTAAAGAGACAAAATGACTTTTTTAATTGTTAATATCTCTTAACATATAAGGAGTTATTAAAAAATAATTGAACATTTGAGGTTCTAGTAACCCACTTTATCAATATCTAGTACACTTTTATAGAAATTAAGACATAGGACACAAGCCCATTTATAAAATAATTAAGTTAAAGTTAATAAAGTTTTCATATAATAACGTAGTATACAACGATAAATAAATTCGATTACTTATTACGTTGTACAGACTTTAAGCCGATCTAGTGAATCCAACAATTAAAAATTTGGATTTTGTTTTACGTCTTTTTATTGATTTTATTAACTACATACATAATATCAAATGCTTTAGACGCCTCTTTCACGCGTAAATAAATCCGTAATTCTAGCCCGTCGCACACTGTAAGCGTTTTTAAGCGATGGCCAGTTCGGACGTAAATCGGCGGTTTCTCAAAACAAGCCGACTCCTGTGTTCTTAATATGTGTTGTGTCACAATACATACGTACCACGTACCGATACGACAGTACGCCAAGTTAAACTTGTGTACTGTAGGGTGTATTGGAGTTGTTTTGCACTAACATAATTTATCATAAGAGCAAACTTTTACTTTAATTTTTATCGATACACCACTGTTATGAAAGAGACTATTGCATTCTCTTCAATGTGAGAGCTACGTAACGCCCGTATTCGGACGGCTTTGTCGCTTGCAGTGTGCGAGGTTCATTACATTTACAGGGTTCGAATAGGTAAAGCGTAGTAGCGCGTACGCGTATTTGCAAATTTACGGGCGGACTTTTCCACGCGATTTTCTTTCACAGTGTGGCTCTAGTCTAAGAAAGAGGCGTCTAAAGAATTATTTCGACAATTGTTTTTTACAGTGTATATATATATATATATATATATATATATATATATATATATATATATATATATATATATATTTGTACCTGTGATTTACCAGACCTGTCAGAAAGAGTTTGAGGTGGTACCCTTCCAACAAGTACGGCCCTGGGTATTAGTTGTTACAAAATCAATTAATGAAATATGTAGAACAAATTCATTTGTCATTTGAAACTAACAATAACTAGGCTCGGTCCAATACTGTGGCAGCTATTATACATTTATTTTGATGTTATTATTCACTGGATCACGTGTTGCAACATTATCAAACTTTATCACTAACAGGTGTCATTCTATTGTTAATATTTAATGATAAATTTTCCCTTTCAAAACATCTAAAAGAAATTCAATTGTTAGGAAATAATATGTGCATGTATTTATGAAAGTGGTGTAAGTCACAAGTTTTGTTACTATACATATTTAAATCTGGTCATGTATATAATGTTGTGGAAAAAGATTTAAACGGGCAAGTGACGATAACTTGTAAAGTTATACCCCAAACAAGTGTATCCATGTTTACAATGTTAAAATATCGCTATTAAATTAGGTTTAAAAATAAATAAAATAATTTTCTAGATTTATAGACTTATACCACTCTCTTAATTTCTAGTGCATATGGGTTAAATTCAAAGTATGCAACCTCTATAACACGAAGTTACCCGACGAGGACTCGTGCTGTGCTCGACGCTATGCAAAAACACAAGCACACAAGCAAGCCAAAAACTTCAATATCAAAATGGCGTCTGTTAGCAACCCTTGTTAGTGTTTATCTGGCATTTATAATTAAATAAATAATTTTAACAAAATTCTAAATTAAAAATAAGTTTATGTAATTATTAAAATACATATAAGTACTCAAATTTTTATGTAATAATAAAATAAGTGTGTTTTGTAAATATTTTGTGTTATAAATATGTTTTTTAATTATAACCTTTTTTATGTGTCAAAAAATCGTAATGCAAAATTAAAGTTTATTTGTAATTAAAACTTCCTCATTTAATTAATAGTGTTCATTAAAATAAATTGTTTCAATATAAGTAAAATTTATGTGAAATCGATTTCAGACGCCAAAATGAAATATATTGACGCATATTTGAGGTACAGTAGTTTATAATTTATATAGTTGAAATTCTATTTGTTTAATAATGTGTTCGATTATTTTGTTATTGATTTACATATAGATAATATTTAATTAAGTTTAGTCACTCTCTGCCGGATTGTTGCATATTTATCGATCGACCTTGTTATGACAACGCTAAGGGGACGCAGGGCGTCTTTATTATTTAGGATATTATTTTTATACGTGTACATAGCATAATTTCAAAGAATATATATTAAACTACCCTTGCAAATAGAACGTAAAATATTATTTTAAAATATACCTGTAATATATTTATCTTATTATCCTAATTCACATATTAATACCTCATACGTATTAAAATAAAATTCTAATTTAATAATAAAAATCTGGTATCAAATTTGAATTTATATTATTATTACTCTCTTGAAATTTGCATTTATATTAGCTTTCGTAGGAGGCGCCGAGGCGCGTGTTTTTAGCGTCAATCAAATTGGATTAAAGGGCGGGGCGTTTTCTCGAGAATGGTCACCTGTGAAAACGTGGATTTTCTTTTCTTTACATCTTAATATTTTAGTCTAAAGAAACACACACCCTGCCTTTAGGCTATTTAAAATTTATTTCTACTCCTTGTTCTTCTGCAGCACTATTTTTAAAATGAATATTATAAAATTTGAATTGCTACGCATATAGATTAAGGGAATACAACAAGCTTAAACAGTATTTTGCTTTTCTTACACCATTAACCTTAATTTCTTTAAAACCTATTTCAATGTTTAAAGCTTAATATTTGCAAAATAATGACTTAATTTTTAATAGGGTGCGTTCTTAAAATGTTAAGCCCCATCTCCACTTACTGTTTTTAGTTTTAATTTAAGGATTTAACCTTAAACGTAATTTTGAACTTGTGAAATCATGCGTCAGTAATATACATTATTTTGTAGTAATTACTATTTTTATTAAATATAAATTATTGTATATAATATAACAAGTTAGAACTTGCATTTTAGGTTAAAACCTTCTAAAAACTAAAATTCAGTGAGCGGGAATGGTGTTTTATCATCCTTAAAAGCGCTAGAAATGGTCGGCCATATTTGTATGACGTGAAATGCATTTTAACGTCAGTTAATTGTTGTGTAGGTCAGTGTTGTGGTAATGTTCTGTAGCTGTTGGTAGTCGAAATAATCAAGTCAAATCAAAGAATAATAAGTTTTTATTTTATTTAATCCTGCTAAGGCAGACATAATATTGAAATTTGAGTGTTCCTTGAAATAGCTGTAAATAATATTTAATATTTTGACATATAAATACATATAGCAGAGATTTATGAGCTGTAAGGTTGGTAACCTTACACAAGGATTGTGATGTCACATGCACTTGGAATGTGTACAACGTTGAATCCCTTTAATAATTAAAGAGACAAAATGACTTTTTTAATTGTTAATATCTCTTAACATATAAGGAGTTATTAAAAAATAACTGAACATTTGAGGTTCTAGTAACCCACTTTATCAATATATAGTACACTTTTATAGAAATTAAGACATAGGACACAAGCCCATTATTATAAAGCCTCAATGAGTAAGAGAGTTTGGTCGTGAGACTGCCTGGACTAGCATCGGTGCGTCCTGGAGGTAGTAGCAAATATAAAATAAATTTATTTTTCAAATTTTATCACACAAAATATTGTGTAGCAAAATTGTTTGTATAAATAACAAGTAGGCTTTTGTTATGTTACATAAACCAAAAATATATATAACAGTGTTTAGCGAGGTACAAAATGTAGTTGCAAAGAATCATAAAAATCGTTGGTTTATATATCTGTTAATTATTCAAAAATTACTTTGTAGAAATTATCTAATTAATTTAAAACTTAATTAAACATTATGTTAAAAGCTTCTTCTTAACTTTTATCTTCATTTTTAAGAAACTGGTTTAGGAATTTTTATATTTCAACATTTTCAACTAAATTTATCATAATTTTAACATTTATTGTTTCTAAGAATTATTTCGAAATCTCTTACAATAATTTTATTTTTTTGTTGTTCATTAACCTGAAAATCTGGATTTTGAAAGTTACAGCGCAATTATTAAATAGTTACTTTACTTGGTAATGTTCACGAACTATATTTTCGGCCCGTCCGACGCGGTGGTCTACGTGGGCGCACCACTTAATGGATGTTAAATATGTTACAAAACAAAAACTGCTATGAGTGTTAACTAACACAAAAGAGTTTGATATACTTTCCGTAACTACGCCAACATTCGAAACCGTGATTTAATTTAACGCAGGACATACAGTTTATTTTATTACAATATTTGTTTCACCCTATATAGCAGATTTGGAATAAGGCAGCTATATCTATTGTAGGAAAACAATGGGCTTGTGTCCTCATTTTTTAGTGGTCGATTTTTCAATTGTTGATTGAAATTGATGTTATTAAATGTGTATTGGTGTGTCTATTTTATTAAATATCTAAATATTGACGGAGATATAGCAATTAAAAGTTTGAATGGTAGTTTTAGCGCTAGAAATGGTCGGCCATATTTGTATGACGTGAAATGCATTTTGACGTCACTTATTTGTTGAGTAGGTCAGTGCTGTGGTAATGTTTTGTAGCTGTTGGTAGTCAAATAATCAAGTCAAGTCAAAGAATAATAAGTTTTTATTTTATTTAACCCTGTTACGACAGACATAATATTGAAATTTGATTGTTCCTTGAAATAACTGTAAATAATATTTGATATTTTGATATATAAATACATATAGCAGAGATTTATGAGCTGTAAGGTTGGTAACCTTACACAAGGATTGTGATGTCACATGCACTTGGAATGTGTACAACGTTGAATCCCTTTAATAATTAAAGAGACAAAATGACTTTTTTAATTGTTAATATCTCTTAACATATAAGGAGTTATTAACAAATAATTGAACATTTGAGGTTCTAGTAACCCACTTTATCAATATATGGTACACTTTTGTCGTGCATTTGCAGAGTCAAATTAGTTTCGTGATGATTTTTGATAACAAATAATTTAAACAATATATTTAAAAAATTTGTTTAGATTTATTTTGGGACTTTGTATGTTTTTGCGACATGCCATTAGACAAGTAGCTCATTTTATATGCGCCCACGGCATTCCGTGACTACTTACTGCAATAATGAAAACTTTATTAAAATACCAACATTATTTAATTAAATAAATGCATATAGTATTAATAAGTTAAACGAGGTAGATATTTGCTGAAATCTAAAAAATGTGCCAGGCTATAGAAACGAGTGCCCATAGATTTATTCCCAATACAAATACCGACTAATTAATATATAAATCAATTACAAACAATTATAAATTAAAGTAGGAGGAAGTGGATCACTGGGTCCACTACTCACAAGCCAGTTGCACAAATCAGTGTCACAAAATTAACTTAATATTATTAGGTTTGATAGTACGTAAATTCTAATAGTTACAAAAAACGAGATATAGTTCAAATTACGAGAGTTCGGCAGCGACTCATACTTAAAACAAGTTGTGAGGTATAAACTGCCGATATAAGTAAAAAGTACTGATTTACTTATTTTTCTATAATTATTATTTTATTTTTTAATGTTTTTGTCATTTGGCACTACATTCTTGTGCCTTAATTCATTTATTTACATGTCATTGCGCTTAATTCAATTCAGATCCTTATTAAATCTAAACATTCTCATTTTTTCAAACGCAAAAAAAAAATATATAAATTTTTTTATAAAAATAAAAACAAAACTGCTACTGCTTCGCTCCTCCTGCTACTGTCCCTCCTGTTTCTACTCTGCCATTCTTTATCTTTCCTAGTTTTTTTTCTCTATCTCTTCCCTTCACTTTCGGCATTACATTCTTCTGCCTTAAAAAGATTTAAAAAGCTTCAGCCTTCCTTCTTCTAATTATTTCTGCAATCCATCTGTTCCCTTCCTTGCCCCCTTTTAAGAGCTGCCCAATATTCATCACACTCCCTACTTTTTCCTTACAATCAAATTTAATGGGCTCCAGTGTTTCGTCCTCTGTTCCGCACACTCTACACATTATTTCCTCTCTACTTTCCCAGTATGTGTTTCTTTTTTCCTCATTTCCCAATCTAAACCTTGCTGTCCTTTTTATGTTTTTTATGTCTTTTTCTATTAAGAACTGAGGTATATTACTTTCCCAAATCCTTTTATATCTTGTATTGTAATTCTTTTTCTCGATTTTTCCCATTTTTCTATAAAGTATATAGAAACGAATAAGATAAATTTCATTATCGTATTATAGATTAATACCGCTCTTATAACCTCTTTTAAGTTTATGTCACAGCCGAACTCTCGTGATTTAGACTATAGATACTTTTCGCTAAATACAATTATTTGCATTGAAAGCTTATCTAACATAAAAAACATCTGCTATGTTAACAATGTTATCTAATACACAACTTTTTTGCCTGCCTCGAAAAAGTAAACTAAGTAAAAGTATTACCTGACTTACATTTCTGATCACAGTAAGTTCTTACCATTTTTTATTATTGTTGTATACATGAAAATATAAAAGAAATAATCAAAATTAAGGTTAGAAATCGTCAGCATGTTCGTAATATGTCATGTGCAAAAAGGACGCGATTTTGACAGGTTAAAAATGAACCATGCTTGCTTTTGCCAAACCTGTCTGCTTTGTCGTTTATTCTAATGTGTTTTTGCGAATTTAGAAATTAAATTGTAATCTCTTTATCTCTAAATAATTCAAAATATGTGCAGTACCATAACTAAAATATCAAACGAACGCATAATGGTACGAAAATAAAAATATTCCTTTCCAAAAATCATAAAAACGTACTACCCCTTAAATATTTATTTTACTCTGGAAACCAACTTTATCAGTTTTTCTTACATTCGCTTATTTCACAAGAAAATAAAAGAATTGTTTTATAGCTTCTATATAAATTGACATCTGTTTCTTATAAGGAATTTTTTTTATATGATTTTTTATCATCAAAGTCAAACATATATTACAGAGGTCAAATACAAAGGTCAAATGATATTACACTTCTGAGATTGTATGTGGTGTTATCGGTCCCATAAAAGAAGGTTTTTTCTTTTATTGTAAACGATTTGACAAAAGAAATAAAAAAGATTTAAGAAGAAAGGTTTGCTGAAAATCGATTACGGAATTCCAATTAAAAAGAAGAGGTTTTCGTTTTCCAATAAGAGAAATCTTAAAATCAGTGTGTAGAAGTATTTTATACATTTTCTCCTCTCAGTTTCGGTATCTAATCTATTAAAGTTGTGACTAATCTGGAACGAACGCTTCCGGTTTAGAGGAAATAGGAAAGCTTTTTCATTACCTACTTATAGCCAGGGTTCTTAAAAAGTGAGTCGTACACTTTCGGTAAAGACGTCGGTTTTTCGATAAATATTGCAGCAAACTAATACCTATTTTGAATGGGCTTGTGTCCTCATTTTTTAGTGGTCGATTTTTCAATTGTTGATTGAAATTGATGTTAATAAATGTGTATTGGCGTGTCTATTTTATTAAATATCTAAATGTTGGCGGAGATATAGCAATTAAAAGTTTGAATTGTAGTTTTAGCGCTAGAGATGGTCGGCCATATTTGTATGGCGTGAAATGCATTTTAACGTCAATTATTTGTTGAGTAGGTCAGTGCTGTGGTAATGTTCTGAAGCTGTTGGTAGTCAAATAATCAAGTCAAATCAAAGAATAATAAGTTTTTATTTTATTTAACTCTGCTAAGGCAGACATAATATTGAAATTTTATTGTTCCTTGAAATAGCTGTAAATGATATTTGATATTTTGATATATAAATACATATAGCAGAGATTTATGAGCTGTAAGGTTGGTAACCTTACACAAGGATTGTGATTGTGAATCCCTTTAATAATTAAAGAGACAAAATGACTTTTTTAATTGGTAATATCTCTTAACATATAAGGAGTTATTAAAAAATAATTGAACATTTGAGGTTCTAGTAACCCACTTTATCAATATATAGTACATTTTTATAGAAATTAAGACATAGGACACAAGCCCATTTATGTTACATTTATTTAATTTTCGTACATGTATTTAAAATATTTTTTAAAACTAAAAAAATTAATCTTTAAATACTTTTTTGCTAAATCTAATTTTTGTAAATATTGTATTTTCATATTTTCTGATTTATTTTTAATTTCAATATTTTCTTTTTCAGTAATGAAAACCAAAGACGTGAAACTCCAACCCAATACACATTTTGGGACTAGATCTAAAAGAAAACCTACAAATACTATTAAGAAATTAATATAAAACTACAAAAAAAGAAAAGAAAATAATAGTTACCTATCCAAACAGATTCTACAAAGAAAAGTTACCAATTAATAAAGTTGTGATAAGAAGAAAAATAATCGAAAGAAATATTTAATTTAAGGCTAAATATATACTACTACTTTTTGCAAGTGGATTTGCTTCATTCGTAATTTACGTTCCTAAGTTTTATATAATTAATTAAAAATATATTAATTTATTACTACAAACTACATATCAATAGAAAGAAATATTCTTATTTAAATATAAGTTTTAAAAAACATAGAAACTATAATAAATATTCTCCGTCTAACTTATACTTCGAATATATGTGATAATTCAAAAAGTTACTACTTCTAAAGCTGAAATGCATTTATTATTAAATTTCTGTTTGCTTTATATGGGTGTAAGTGTGGTTGCGGCTGATCAGGTGGTTTTGCTTGATACAACAAAAGAACCTACGCTAGAGTGGACACGATACCCGTATGGGTCACAAGCTGTAACTCCAGGTTGGGTGGAAGAATCATTTACTAATTTTGAAAAAGGAATTAATTGGAGATCTTACGTTGTTTGTGACGTGGCCTATCACAACGTGAACAACTGGTTATGGACGCCATTTATCGATCGTGGAGCTGCTAATCGAATTTACATTGAAGTAAAATTTACTATTAGGGATTGTTCCCTGTTTCCGGGAAATGCTTTATCATGTAAAGAAACTTTCAGTCTGCTGTTTTATGAGTTTGACGCTGCAACTAGAGAGCCGCCTCCTTGGGAACCAGAAAGCTACAAACTAATCGGTCGTATCGCTGCAGGTGACGGCAGATTTAACACCAATTCCGAAGTTATTATAAATAGTGAAATCAAATCTATACCAGTCACGAAAAAAGGTGTTTACTTCGCTTTTAGAGATCAAGGCGCTTGCATCAGTGTTTTAGCAATAAAAGTTTACTACATAACTTGTCCAGCTATTACAATTAATTTCGCACATTTTAATGAAACGCCCACTGGACGGGAAGTCACACTTATTGAACAAGCTAATGGATTTTGTGTTGATAACGCCGAGGTTGTAGAAGCTCCAGCGTATCTTTGTAAAGGAGATGGCAAGTGGACTCTACCTACAGGGGCTTGCAAATGCAAAGGAGGTTTTGAACCTGACTACGAAAGACAAAGTTGTATGAAATGTCCTGCAGGAACTTATAGAATGAGTTTCATGGATAAATGTGAAACATGTCCTGTGAATTCAGATTCCATATATCCAGGATCAGATATTTGTAAATGTATTACCGGTTATTCAAGATCAATAAATGATCCCAATCATCCCTGCACAAGAACTCCACTACCCCCTGATAATCTGACGTTAGTATTTGTAGATCATTCAAGCATTGTACTTCAATGGAATAAACCACACGAAGGTAACATTACCCATGGAGTAGATGACGATGAAATCATAGTATACGCTGCTCGATGCTTCGAATGTGATTCGACTACAGTTTATCAGCCAAAGGAACCGTTGTTTGTTGAAACAAAATTATATTTAACAAACTTACATCCCTTAAAAACATATAAAATACAAATTTCGTCTAAATCAGTACAAAAAGCTATTTTATTGAACGCACAAAAAGTAATCTCACCCATTTTTACACAAACAAATATTGATAGTTCAAATTTAACCGACACAATTGATAATCTCGATACTGGAATTATAGATTTTGCTGAAATCATTGTCACAACTACAGAACCTAATGTTAAAAGTGAAGTAATTAATATAAGAGTAACAACAATCACTAGTAACACTGCGTTGTTGAATTGGAATACAAATATCCAAGACATAGAACTGTATGAGATAAGATGGTTTCCAAAAGATAAAGCGGAAGCTATATATAACTCGACCTCTGTTATTACAAAGGAAAATAAAGTTGAAATTATTAATTTAAAATCGTCAACTGAATACGCATTTCAGATTCGATATAAATCAACTCAAAATATTTGGTCGCCATTTACAAGCCCGATTTATCGACATACTGCAGAAAGCGTTAGTCCTGCATATGAAGATAATCTCCAGGTTCGAATTGTAGCTGGCGCTACTGTAGCAATAGTATTTGTGTTAGTTGTATGCATAGTAGGTACTGTCGTATTTATGAGATCTAAGAATTCAGATGAATTAGGTAAAAACCATCCGCTGAAATTAGACTACGTTCCCAATGATATGATCGACACTGCACCTATTGTAAAAACCTATCAAAACAATATGACAACTGCGTTGTATTCGTCTAGCAGAACCTACATCGATCCACACACTTATGAAGATCCTAATCAAGCTATTCGTGAATTTGCTAGAGAAATAGATGCTAGTTGTATAACCATCGAAGCTATAATAGGAGGCGGTGAATTTGGCGATGTCTGCAGAGGTAAATTAAACATAAATAATTACACAGAACTTGATGTAGCTATAAAAACTCTTAAACCTGGATCCAGTGAGAAGAGCAGATGCGATTTCCTCACCGAAGCGAGCATAATGGGACAATTTGAGCATCCGAATGTTATTTACCTTCAAGGAGTAGTAACTAGATCTTATCCTGTAATGATAATAACAGAGTTTATGGAGAATGGTTCGTTGGACACATTCCTAAGAGCCAACGATGGTAAATTTCAAATTTTACAGTTAGTTGGAATGCTGCGTGGTATTTCAGCTGGAATGGCGTACTTATCGGAGATGAGTTATGTGCATAGGGACCTAGCTGCACGAAATGTGTTAGTAAACACTCAGCTGGTATGTAAGATAGCTGATTTCGGTTTATCGAGAGAAATGGAGAACAACACCGAAGCAGCTTATACCACTAGAGGTGGTAAAATACCAGTCAGGTGGACCGCTCCAGAAGCCATCGCGTTCAGAAAATTCACATCTGCATCTGATGTATGGAGTTTTGGTATCGTATTATGGGAAGTCATGAGTTATGGTGAAAGGCCGTATTGGAACTGGTCAAACCAGGATGTAATTAAATCTATAGAGAAAGGATACAGACTTCCTGCACCTATGGAATGCCCTGAAGCCCTATATCAACTAATGTTAGACTGTTGGCAAAAACAACGAACACATCGGCCTATTTTCAGCAGTATAACCACTACATTGGATAACTTGGTGAGATGCCCTGAAGCTTTGAAGAAGCTAGCTATTGGGACGAGGACAACCTCATCCCCAGAGGAAGATGGACAATTATCAGAAAATATAAATGAATTTAAAACTGTTGAGCAGTGGTTAACAGGAATTAAAATGGGAAGGTATATTAATAATTTTAATACAGCTAATATAACGAGTGCAGTACAAATTTCTAGACTAACAGCGACACAATTAAGCAATATGGGAATTACATTGGTTGGACATCAGAAGAAAATTCTTCATAAAGCTCGTCAATTAGATACGAGCATCTGAGACTTGGATAAATACGAAATATGTGCGAGTTGGTTAGGATTAACTTAAATTAATTAAATTGATATTCTAAAATTTGAAACACCAGTGAAAATAAATTAGTTTGATATTTGTCTATTATACCTACTTCACCTAAAATCATTAATTTCCAAAGAAAAACAAATTCTTTTAATAAATAAAATGCAATATTTTCTTTTCAATATGCAAAAATAGAGGAAAGTAAATTTATTTTTAAACTAGTAAAAGTGAAGTAGATATAGTATATACGTATCATTAGCTTAGTATTGTAAAAATATAAAAATAAAAAAAGCGAAGGCAATAATTAATCCGTTCAGTTAAATTTGCTCTTATTAGATATTAAGAATATAAACAAGCTTGACTGGGTGATTTTATCTATAAAAGAAACTGTAAAACTTACACAAAAAGGACTCCATTTTGTGTCCTTCATAGCTCAAATGTATCGGCAGCAATATATTTTATTTATTTTGCTTGCGAAATGCTCAAATCTTATATAAATATGATCTCAATGTATTTTTAAACAAATATTTTATAATAAATGTGTTTTTATAGTACATAAACTAAACTTAAGAATTAAATCATATGTATATAATATTATATAATTACTTAATATGTAAATGTGTCGTCCCTATGTATGTTTATTTATTTATTTAAATTAATAACAAATATATCCTTCCACTGTCAAATTAATCAAAATATACGTTATTTATATGAATTTATTTTTGTTTTCAATACACGTATTTGTTCTATCAGAAATGGTAAACCTAATCGTTTAAAATAGTTTTCTAAAGGTTATTTTTGTAAGTGTATTTATGGATTTACTATCGCCGTGATAGGCTAAAATAGAAGTCAAATTGTATGTTTCTATTTCAATTAAACTTCTCTTCATTTCTTATTTCTGTTTGAATGTTTCTTAAATTTTTATTTCGAATCGTAATAATATGAACTGCTAGCGTGCGCCTCTGGTTTTTTAAATATCCAATCTGCAGACAGTTAATACATTTGGTTAACAAAGATGAAAGGATGCGAAAATATTTATGTCTTCGTTGATATTGTAGATACTAATTTAGGGATATGTTTCAAGTTTTCTTTTTAAGAATCAAGTTGTAAGAAACAAATTTAAAAGAATTTCCTTAAGTTGAAGAAAAAGTACTAGAAGAGACATCTATGAAAGTAAACCTGCACTTCTTAGTGAAAGAAACGTCAAATATTTATTATCTAATTATAATTAACTTATTTATTTTTTAAGCAATAAATATATTTATTATTGCACAAATATTTACTTAAATAATTATTACCACTTTTTAAAATAGTCGTATTTTTGAGATAAATATCAATGACTTTATCATAACATAACCTAAAAATA
Source organism: Panorpa germanica (assembly GCA_963678705.1). Lineage (NCBI taxonomy): Eukaryota > Metazoa > Arthropoda > Insecta > Mecoptera > Panorpidae > Panorpa > Panorpa germanica. The sequence continues at coordinate 3,672,837 of OY783223.1, read as the reverse complement.
ATGACAGTTCGTATTATGTAGTGTATATCTTGTTTGCTTCGTAAATAATTTTGTAAAAAATGTCCAATAAATCTTATGAAACGACACGTTCCTGGACAGATGATCTTCCTGTTTGCCATGATTCTGGAGCTGGTTTCTCCACAAATCAAAGATACAGGGAAGATGGATTTCGTCAAGAAATGCATTCATTTGAGGATAGAAGTTTTCATTGTAGGCTAGACGACAACACGTAAGTTTATACAAATTTAGTAGTTATTTGTTTAGTTTATACATATTACATGAGTATTTTCATTAGATATTTGTATGGTGTTTTTGATGGTCAAGATGGGGCTCGCGTAGCAGATTTTGCCTTACAAAGAATAACTGCAGAAATTTTGTTAGGTCAGTTGTCTGGTAAATCAACAGACGAGGAGGTCAAAGAAGTATTAAGGTTCGTTTGTAATAAAGCTTTGGATACTAACAGAAACTTAATAACTTTAAAAATTATTTTATAGACAGGCTTTCATATCTGTCGAGCGTGGTTACTTAGATTCCATTGACAGTTTACTAGCGCAACGAACGAGCTTGCAATATGAAATACCTGAAGGACTGACACAGTATAATGTAAAACTATAATTAAGAACATGATATATACATGAAAATATATTTTATACTAATTATGTAACATTTTAGGTGTCACAAAACTATAAACACATACTGGACAAATTATCTGCTATTAACAGCGAACTATCTATTGGTACAAGCGCAGTTGTTGCCCTTTTATATAATAATAGGCTTTATGTTGCTAATGTAGGCACCTGCAGAGCATTACTGTGTAAAACTGACAATAACTCTGTGATGAGGGTTGTGCAGCTATCAGTTGATCATAATATACAAAATGAAGATGAAATTCTGCGACTGACACAGTTGGGCCTAGATGTGGAAAGTATTCGACAAGGTATTAACATTTAAAATGGCACGCCGAATGTCATTTTATCCAGTTGTGAAGATTGTGAAAATATATTATGTTTTTTAGCAAATACTCTACATAGTACCCGGTGTCTAGGAAGTTATTCTATAAAAGGAGGCCATAAAGAAAATGCTTATTTATCTGCAGCGTTATCAGAACCTGTCATTTCAGATCCTGAAATACATGGAGGCATTGAAATAGATCAATCATGCAGGTATATCATTGATTACAGAAACAATACTTATAAATAGAAAAAAGCACTAAGATATATAACTTGAATTCATTCTTTAGGTTTTTATTATTAATGAGCGCAGGACTCTACCAGAGTTTGCAAGAGGCTACCTGTACTGAAGCCGATCAAGTTAACAAAGAATTAGCTCATATGGCTGTAGAACAGGTAAAATCGATATAGCATATACGATATAGTTTAGGTACGAAAGTATAATCACATACTTTATAGTTTTTATTACCTTTTCTGGATTAATAGAAACATGAAATGACCTTTTATATTATTAAAATGGGCCTTATTATGTCCTCATTTTTTAGTGGTCGATTTTTCAATTGTTGATTGAAATTGATGTTAATAAATGTGTATTGGTGTGTGTACGAAATAAAACCATGCGAGTATTTGTAGATTGAATAATTATTCAATTGTTTAATGATAAAATAATTTTACACTTTTTAATAACTTTGAACCAACATTCTTATAATAACAAGATGGTTGGGAATTATGATCTTGACAGTGTAGAAGCCCAAAACACAACTCACACGAATGCCATATCGCTGTAGCGTACAGCAGTCGTCGTATTGTAGTCATGCGCATTACTTCTATTAGAGACAACAATACATTATAATGTTGGAATGCCAACAGAGACATCTTCTTATGTTCTGTACTAATTTTGTACTGAACATAAATTGCCAGCCAGCAGAAGTAGATAAGCTCACAACCAATATCAAATTATACAATGTTACATAAAATTATTATAAAGCAATTTACAAAAAATAATGTGAACTTCTTAAAACTATTATAAACAAAATTACACAAAATAACATAAACTTCTTAACTCTATGGTAGTCTACATAATTTTGTGAAAATAATATAAAACAAATTAATTACTATCCTAAATATAACAGAAACCATAATTATCAATGTAGCATACATTATCATTTGCATAATGTACACAACAATCATCAACTCAATAGTTACAATGTTATTGAAACAATTATCTTTTAACAATTCCAACAGTACAGATGTTTGTTTTACATCAATGTTGTAAACATTGCAATTAATATCTGTACTGTTGGAATTGTTAAAAGATAATTGCATCCAGCATCCATGTATCCTCTTCCGTAATGAATAATTTTTCTTAAAATATAAACGTGTAGTAATCCAAATTATATGCGAATCCGCTTAAATCAAACGTTGCATTACCCAATCAATGGCAATTGATGACTTGCCAGGCCGCCATAGGGTAAATGTAACAAAATAGCTTGCACTTGTGCTGGTTACTATACAGATGTAACCTCAAAACACCACGAAATCACACGCGGGTACCAATGGCTTGTAAGGCCAGTTTTTTTTTTGTAGGATTTAAAACCTTCTTGAAATGTAATTGTAAAATATCCAGCTTCGCTTGTAAGGCTTCTGGAAATGTAATTGTAAAATAGCCAAATCCTCCGTGAATCCGCCAAAATAGAGCGTCCCATTTACCCAATCAATGGCAATCGCCAAGGGGCAAATGTAATAAAACGCCAAAAATACAATGAAAAACACACGCGGTTAATAAACTCGAAGGATCGGCTTTGTAAGACTCGAAGGACCAGCTTCGCATGTACGAAATAAAACCATGCGAGTATTTGTAGATTGAATAATTATTCAATTGTTTAATGATAAAATAATTTTACACTTTTTAATAACTTTGAACCAACATTCTTATAATAACAAGATGGTTGGGAATTATGATCTTGACAGTGTAGAAGCCCAAAACACAACTCACACGAATGCCATATCGCTGTAGCGTACAGCAGTCGTCGTATTGTAGTCATGGGCATTACTTCTATTAGAGACAACAATACATTATAATGTTGGAATGCCAACAGAGACATCTTCTTATGTTCTGTACTAATTTTGTACTGAACAGTGTGTCTATTTTATTAAATATCTAAATATTGACGGAGATATAGCAATTAAAAGTTTGAATTGTAGTTTTAGCGCTAGAAATGGTCGGCCATATATGTATAAACGTGAAATGCATTTTAACGTCAGTTATTTGTTGAGTAAGTCAGTGCTGTGGTAATGTTTTGTAGCTGTTGGTAGTTAAATAATCAAGTTAAGTCAAAGAATAATAAGTTTTTATTTTATTTAACTCTGCTAAAGCAGACATAATATTTAAATTTTATTATTCCTTTTAATAATAGCTGTAAATAATATTTGATATTTTGATATATAAATACATATAGCAGAGATTTATGAGCTGTAAGGTTGGTAACCTTACACAAAGATTGTGATGTCACATGCACTTGGAATGTGTACAACGTTGAATCCCTTTAATAATTAAAGAGACAAAATGACTTTTAATTGTTAATATCTCTTAACATATAAGGAGTTATTAAAAAAAGTTCTAGTAACCCACTTTATCAATATATAGTACACTTTTTTAGAAATTAAGACATAGGATACAAGCCCGTTAAGATAAGCAGTAAACGGCACGAAATGATCAATATTTTGTATGTATGTATATTTTTGTGTTTTATAGTTTCGAGTACAATCAACGCTTCCTGGAGTTGCACAAGCAGTGGTCGATAAAGCAGTCCGCCTTCACCACGATTCAAACATGCAAGGTTCAGCTTCATCAGAACGTGAAGACATCACACTTTTAGTCAGAAATTTTCATTTTCCTTTAAGACACGCCATAATAAAATCCCCAGTAACTGGTCAAAGAAATACAAATTCACAATCGTGTTCACCAAGTTCAACATTATCTGGTACTAATGACTCCAGAACTAAAATAAATTCAAATATAAGAAATAATAAACCACAAAAACCTCAAAGATCAACACAAAATAGTTTGAAGTCTCCAGTTAATCCCTCTGTTAGATTTAATCCAATTGTTGAAAGTCATTCAAATAATTCTGTTATTGATATATCGGATTCTAGTTCAGAAAATTCACAATATTCGAACACTAAATATGATTCAGTGACATATTCTAACAACGCGCAAACTGATAGTTCAACCAGCTCGGATATGTATGCTCCACCAGGTTCTAATATAAGGTTTGATCGCAACGTGAAAATAAAAGCGTATGTCGATTTTACAGAATATTATAATAATATTGAAATTGCTAAAATGAATAACAGTTTACCAGACGGCATACGCTTTGATTGAAAATTTGTTATGTATTATTGTAGTTGTACGTTATGTAAATTATATATTATATAATTCATTATATTTGTAATAATAAACAGTAAATATTAAATAAGCTTACCAAGGTGTCTCATTGTTTTCTCATGTATGAATAACAAGTTATGTTGGAAGCAGCTCTGTCTGTAAATAAAGAATATGTTTATATAAGAAAATAGGTAATATTTTAAGAAGTTTGCTCAAATGTATCTTCTTTAACAAGTGTGACAAATACTGATACTAAAAATTTTATAATAAGTAATATAAATTTAAATTATCATTGGCGAAGTGCATGCATTTCTAAATATATGTAGAAGCCAATAAATCAAGAAAACAGGATATGATTCATTTGAATTCCAAGAATAATTTAAGTAGTTATTTATATTTATAAATCTTAAAAATTCTTCAAAATGTTTGTCAATCCGTTAAAGATGTTGCGTGACTATAGTATTTCTTATATTGTTAAAACAATGGGCTTGTGTCCTCATTTTTTAGTGATCGATTTTTCAATTGTTGATTGAAATTGATGTTAATAAATGTGTATTGGCGTGTCTATTTTATTAAATATCTAAATATTGACGGAGATATAGCAATTAAAAGTTTGAATTGTAGTTTTAGCGCTAGAGATGGTCGGCCATATTTGTATGACGTGAAGGCATTTTAACGTCAGTTATTTGTTGAGTAGGTCAGTGCTGTGGTAATGTTTTGAGCTGTTGGTAGTCAAAATAATCAAGTCAAGTCAAAGAATAATAAGTTTCTATTTTATTTAACCCTGCTAAGGCAGACATAATATTGAAATTTTATTGTTCCTTGAAATAGCTGTAAATAATATTTGATATTTTGATATATAAATACATATAGCAGAGATTTATGAGCTGTAAGGTTGGTTACCTTACACAAGGATTGTGATGTCACATGAACTTGGAATGTTGGAATGGTTGAGAATTTACCAGACATATGTAGTTCTGTTTCTTCGCAAGTCGGAAATTTAAATACTATTTATATTTATATTTAATAATTATTCAAAGTTTCTTGTCTATTTTACAAGTTATAGTTATGTTTTGCTGAACAGATGTAGCTTGTAAACGTTTTCCCTACAAACAATTTTTATCGGAATTCAATTAGATGTGAATCGTATCACTCTGAATGGTGATTGGAATCCTATTAGACATTAGTGAGAGATTACATGAAGCTTTGGCAACGTCTGCACCGGCCGGAACGCTCCGTACTCCCTCTGACGGCCTTCCTAATACTTTCCAAACGAGGTTTGCCGAGGTGCAAGTCGTGGTACTACCCAGTACTACCTATGTACTACATATGTTCTCCCGAATACTGTCTGACTACTGTCTAACCGCTCTCTGATACGAGATTGCTAAGATACGACAAATTGTTTGTAGGGTTGTATCGATGCTAATAGAGTTCATAACACGTGCTGCATAGCTACACTGTTCAGAAAGTTGATTTAGCTCTAATAATAATAATATTAATTGAAAGAATAACTTCTGTGCTACTTTTAAATTAGCAGAGTGCGTTTACATTAATATAATTCAATGTATTACAGAATTACGGATTTATTTCCGCGCTATTTTTTTCACAGTGCAGTTTTAGCCTAAGAATAAGGCGTGTAAAGCATTTTTTCAACCGCTTTTTTCATTTAATGGGTGTTTTAGAATGTGTACAACATTATTCTATTTTTAAATCAAAGAAACATATGGTACTTTCATGGCATATGAGAATCTAAACATGAATGTGCCTCCAAGTTCCATGTACTTCAAGAAATAAAACAGCATAGAGTTTTTGGAAGTCTACCAAATTCTACAAAATAAACAATATCCATTTATTTATAAGTAAGAGTAACGAATTACTTTATTTCCTCTATAAACAATGAAAATATTTCTTAGAAAGAGCAGTCTCACATTCCTGATAGACTGACTCTCTACGTTTGCTTTATTTTTAATACTAGTTTGAGTTTGTCAATACCAGCTGAGTAGTGTTAGAGTTATTGGTTTTATTTGATTTTCTTTCAGACGATATATTTATAGATTTCCAAGGAGGAGTGGGATTTTACCACTTTACCAAATAGTTGACTACAGACAACGAAATAATAAGCAGTTAGCATTCATTTCTGTATCCGCTCCATGTGCGTATACTTAATTTAAATGTAATAAGTTATGAAGTTTCAAAATAGTTTGTTGACCTATGTTTTAATTGTGTTATGTGTTTCAAATATTGGTGATTGTGATTATAAGAAGAGGACAAAAGTTGGTGGGTTTTTTAAATATTTAATATCATCATAAGTATCAATATTTTTTCGGAATTCTTCCAGAATATTCAAGACAATAAAAACATGCATGTTTGTAAATAACATTGCATATATTTTTACGTAGGCACTTTTCTTTAAAAATTGATTTTGGCTGTATAAAAAAGCAAAAGAGGGGAATGTGTTTAGAGGAAAATAAATACAAAATATGTGTTTTACCTGCAATAAATAGAAAATTGTACATTATATTTAGATAACAATATGTATGTTCAAAAAATCACTTTCAGCTGGAATTTTTCATTCTGGAAGCCATGAATCAGAAGCTGCATTTCGACAAGGCATTAAAAAAATTAATACACATATATCAAAAACCGAGCTGGTTCCAATAGTTTACAACGTACCGGAAGTAGATGGATTTAAAATTTTAAAATTAGGTAAAATAATAAAATACATAATGCTATGCTATAAAAATTGATACTGGCTTGTGAATGAAAACAAATTAACAAACTTGATTAATTTGTAATTAAATATAGTAGTGATTATTCTATAGCTTGCAATATGACTCAATTTGGAGTGGGTGCGATATTTGGGCCCCAATCACTCGTTACAGCAGATGTAGCAGCATCAGTATGTGCCAATGTAGAAGTACCGCACCTTCAGGCTCATTTTGACACTAATCCAAGATACAATTCAATGTCCATTAATTTATATCCAAGTGTCCACGTTTTGGCATCAGCTTTAGCCGATTTAATCGACGATTACGACTGGAAAAGTTTTACCGTTATTTATGAAACAGATGATGGTAAGTTAAAACAAACGACCCCTGATATGCTGCAGCTATTCTTACACGTAAATTTAAATATAAAATGTTTATTGTTGTAGCTCTGTTACATCTTCAGGATGTGTTGAAAGCGCATGGACCCGATGACTCTCCGGTGACAATAAGACAACTAAGCCCCAACGGAGACTACCGGCCGTTGTTTAAGGAAATTCGTGCGTATGCAGAATCTCGTATTCTCCTCGATTGTTCTCCCGATAAAGTTATGGATGTTCTTCTGCAAGCCAAGGAAGTTGGAATGCTGGGCGAGTACCAGAGTTACATCCTGACTTCCCTGGACACACACACAGTGGATTTCAGTGATATTCAGCAACAGGGGATGACAAATATAACAGCTGTTCGCTTGTTCGACCCTGAGAGCTACGAGATGAGGAATTCAGTTAATATGTGGATCCAGGGGGAACTTGATGACGGAAGGAAGAAACTGGATTTCACTCCGAAAACAGTCAAGGTAAGCTATAAGTTTCCGGGCAAGGACAGAAAACATTGACCTTGACAATTTCTTTATTTAGACAGAAGCTGTGTTACTACACGATGCTCTCACGTTATATGGAACTGCTCTCCAAGAACTGGAAGATTCTCCAGATATGCCTGGAGAAAATATTTATACGTATCCAGTTGAGTGTGGCGGCGGAAATAAGTGGAAGCATGGATTAGGTCTTGTGAATTATATGAGACTGGTAAGTTCTAGTGAAATTGAATTTCTCTTCCTTAACTTTCTTAAGCTATTAATAGAAAATAGGCGCCATATTAAGGCGCAGATATCTTTATTCCAGTGTATTTCTATTCCAAAATACATGCGCAGTTTAGGAATAACACCATATTTGCTTTGATCTAGTGTCCAAGCATATGTGTTGGGTCTGTGAGGAAATGTCTGCAAATAGAGAATCGTAAATGTACAATTGTCTACATTTTTGTTAAGTCTTCCATTATCTAAGTGTAGCACCATTACTTGCTCTAGTATGTCATTCGCCGATACATACTTCTACATTAATCAATTCCTCAATTTAAATTTCGTTTATTCTTAAATTAAATTAGCTTACTCTTCAGGTATGCTCAACCCTTCCTGTATTCCACACTTCCTTGTATCACTCCAGTTCCATCTCTGCCTCCTTCTTTTTTCTCAGTAATTATCACCTCCTTCCTTTACTGAGACTCTTTCACTGTCTACCTTTCGCTCGCATTTCCTTTTGATATGTTTTACCGTCTCCTCGCTCCTTCCTTACCATTCTGCAGTCTCTTACCTCCCTTTCTTCTTGGTATCTATTTACTTTCTTCTTACTACCCATTCTGAAACTCGGAATTCTTTAGATAAGCTACTTTCACTCATTCCCAGATTCTACTGTATCTCTTGTTCTATTTTTGTACTTATGGCATTTATTTATATTTCCAGAAACGAATTGAGGGACTTTCTGGGACAATATCCTTTGACCGAAAAGGACGACGTGATAATTTTCACATGGAAGTTATCCAACTAACTAAAACCGGATTCAAACAAATCGCTGTTTGGAAAGAGCACGAAATAATTTATACAATGTCCTTGCAAGAAAAATTAAATGAGACCTATGAGACGTTCAAGAATAAGTTGTTTATAGTTTCATCAAGATTAGGAAAACCTTTTCTGATGGAAAAAGAAGAGAAGGAAGGCATTAAATATGTTGGAAATGATCGTTATGAAGGCTATTCGAAGGATTTAATTGATGGGGTTGCTAATATCCTTGGATTTAATTATTTATTTGAATTGGCTCCTGATGGAAGATATGGATCGTTCAATAAGAAGACGAAACAATGGGATGGGCTGATAAAACAACTGCTGGATGGAGTACGTAACATTCTTCTTACAGCTAGAAGAATACTGAATTATGAATATATTTGGTAACAATTGGTGCAGCAATAAATAAATGTTTTTTTACATTTATAGAAAGCGGATTTGGCTATCTGTGACTTGACAATTACATACGAAAGAAGAAAGGTCGTTGACTTTACCAGTCCTTTTATGACTTTAGGTAAATTATGGACTATTTTAGGTATAATGTGCTTTTGGGGCACAATAGAATAATTCGTTTTGACTTTCATAATTTTTCAGGAATCGGAGTGCTTTATACAAAACCAGTAAACAAACCTCCGGATCTCTTTTCCTTCTTGTCTCCTTTTGCAGTTAATGTTTGGATATATGTAGCAGCAGCGTATCTTGGAGTTTCACTTTTACTGTTTATTTTAGCCAGGTACATCTTATCATATTTCCTTCTCTTTCTTGTCTATTCACTTTCGTCTCTAGCCTTGCTTTGTTGATCGGCTTTCGCTTCCTCATTCTCTCAATTCTTCTTCCTTATTTTTGATATTCATCTTCTTCTCTTTCTCTCTCCAAACGACGCACATTGCTCTTTCCATCTTCCCTTTACAGCTACTCACAATATGATCCAGAGTTCCTTTCTCTTATTCACATATGCTATAACATATATACTTCCAATGCTTGCTTCCTCTATGTTCATCCCTCAAGCTGAACCTTGTGATCTGATTTCCTGATATTCCTATTTTCCTTATCCTTCGCTTATCGCTTATTACCTATATTTAGCGCCTTCTATGTTCTATATTTTATCTTTTCGAATCATTTTTAAATATTAAAACCAATTGAAATCTGTAACAGGATAGCACCCGACGATTGGGAGAACCCTCATCCATGTAATCCAGAACCGGAAGAACTGGAAAATATTTGGAACTTGAAGAATAGCTTCTGGTTAACTATGGGATCTATTATGGGACAAGGTTGTGACATAATATCAAAGTATGTTTAATTTCCGACCAATAAAGGAAGATGCTACTTCCATAGGTTCATTAATGTATTGGCTCCGTATTTCGTGATGTTTCAGGGCCATTTCAACGAGGATGGTAACAGCAATGTGGTGGTTTTTTGCCCTAATCATGTTGGCTTCCTACACGGCTAATTTAGCAGCGTTTCTAACCAATGATAAGATGGATAAAACTATAAATAACGCTGACGAATTAGCAGTTCAAAGCAAAATAAAATACGGTGCAGTTACGGGGGGATCTACTCTGGAATTCTTTAAGGTAATTTGTGCCGGAATGCATCTAGATACTCTTATAGTATCTTTTGTGTTAATAAATGTTAAATTTTAGACTTCAAATCACACCACATACCAGAGAATGTGGATAAATATGGAAGCTACAAGGCCAAGCGTCTTTACGACAAATAACGATGAAGGAATTGATCGTGTGCTGAAAGGGAAGAATCTGTATGCATTCTTGATGGAGTCTACAATTATAGAATATGCTTTGGAGAGATTTTGTAACCTCCGTCGAGTTGGCCAGCTTCTAGATACCAAGGGATACGGCATTGCTCTACCAATGAGTAAGAACTTTATTGTGAATTGCAGTTAAACGGTGAAGGTAACGTCTTCTTCAAACTTTTCATTTCTTGCAGATTCTCCATATAGGAAAGATATAAATGGAGCAGTACTTAAAATGCAAGAAGAAGGCAAATTACTACATTTGAAAACAAAATGGTGGAAAGAAATGTATGTAAAAACAAAATGTCCCAAGGATGAAGTTAAAGATTCGAAGAAACTTGGAATGAGGAATGTAGGGGGTGTGTTCGTGGTTCTAGCTTCTGGGTGTGGGGTAGCTTCCCTTATTGCTATCATTGAATTTTTATGGAATGTTCGAACGGTAGCTGTCGAAGAAAAGGTGAAGAAGATGATATCCTACACTAATATCTAAGAAATACTTTTTCCAATATGTATTTATTTGTTTCAGATTAAATTTTGGGAGGCGTTTTGGATAGAATTTAAATTTGCATTGAATATTTGGATAAGGATTAAACCGGTGAAACATGGTCTAAATGATTCGAATTCAGAAAGTCGCTCAATGGCAGCCAGTGTCATTCACGCGGCAGGGAGCTTTCTTCGTTTGGATAGAATGAGAGATGGATGGCGAGACGGAGATGGAAGACCATAGAGATTCTCTTTCTAATCCTATATCAATGTACAGGTACAATGTACATTTTGAGGATTAAATACCATCGAAAATTAATCTTTCAAGAAGATTAACCAGTTACTAAGATTAAGACTATTTTCATATTACTTGATATTTGGACTGTACCAATAATGTATTTTGTCATTTATTTTTATAAATAATTTACTTAGATTGATAAGGGTTGTGCTTAATTTAATTTTTATATCATTAGTAATAAAAATTGATATGTAAAACTTCGTTTTTTTATTATTTTTTTTTATTTATTATTTATTTACTTATTTGCCTTGACTTTCTATCGTCATAGCCACCATCAAATATTTTTTATACATCTTTTATAATTTATAATTCTATTTTACAAATTTCTAAATATTTCAATAATTCACTAATTAATTTTGAATCACTTAACAAAAATTTAGTATCAACAGGAAAAGTTTTAACCACATCTAATTGAATTTTGATCTTTCTAAACTATAATTTATGCATTCAAATATAATATGATCCAAAGTACCTTCTTCACCACATTGACATCTATCGTCAGATTTAATATTAATTTTGTACAGGTGAGCTGGAGTTTTGCAATGATTACTTTTGATTCTGATTATAGTTGATATAATTTTGCGGGACTCATTTCTAAACCATCTCTTCTTACTTAAATTTGGATGTAACATATAATAATATCTTCCTTTTAACTGACTTTTGTTAATGAAATCAGTGTTTCTCAAATTGAAGTTTAATTTTTTGATTATATTAAAAATTTCATTTGAAGATAATTTCACTTTCATCTCAATTTGTAAATTTATTGATTCCTTTGCCAATTTATCCGCAATTTCGTTTCCTCTTATTCCACAATGTCCTGGTATCCACATAAATTTTATGGTTTTATTCTTATTTATTATATTGAAATACATCTCCTTAATTTTGCATGTCAGAATATTATTATTTGATTTGTTATCATTAGAATTTAAATTTTTTAAAACACTTAAAGAATCCGTTATTATTATAATTTTATTATTGTTGATATTTTCATTAATTTCCAATGCTTTTAATAATGCTAATTTTTCACCAGTATGTTATTTATCAAATTGTGCATACGATTTTAAATAATTATTAGTGCCAAATATGAGAATTATCCCTAAATTCAAAGAACTAACCTTTTCGATTTGTTCTGGGGGAAATGATTCACACATAGACTTCTTTTGGCATATTATTTCTTTAGTTCGTTTGTGCTCGCAAAACAGACAAAGTAGTAGTCAATTGACTTGAAATTTTGACACAACGTTCCATTCCTGTTGATCATCGTCTGTGTTTGTGTATTTTATTTACTTTCGCTTTTATTCATTTCATATCAGACTGAACCACAGCGAAGCGATTAGCTACTTTTCAATAAATTTTTATCCCTATAATAATTAAAGAAGTACCTGGGAACACTTAGGCAGGACACTTACTTGGAAGAAAGCTTATATTTACAAAGAGAAAGCAGCTAGGCCTACAACTGCGGAAGATGTACTGGCTGATAGGCCGTAATTCACAACTGAGCACTGAAAACAAACTCCTGCTTTACCTCTAATATAGAAATAATCTAAAGATTCCAAAGATTCCAATCTAAAATGCTAAGGATTGTCACGAATGCACCATGGTTTGTACCTAATAACGTAATACATCGAGAACTGGATATACCCACAGTTAGGGCCATATTCTGTATGTTTTTTTCAGCGGTGATAAAATTTCATCAGTAAATAGTGACGTCATATGACCCTTATGCATTCCTGTCATAAGAGTCATGTAACGTCATTATTCAGCGATGAAATTTTATCACCGCTGAAAATAACATACAGAATAAGGCCATTAATGAAGAAATAGTGCTTAGAATCAAAGCATACAAAGAGAGAATACTTGAACATCCAAACAATTTGGCCAGCTGTCTAATGTCCAATAATTCGGTAGTACGCAGACTAAAAAGAAAGTACCTCAGGACCTATTAACCAACTAATCAGATCTAGGATCTATTGAAATTGAGGGATGAGTCGATGGGCACATCCCGCAGAAGACAATTTATTTTTACATACCTATTCCTGAATGTCCTCTAAACGGGACAGATTGTAATAATCTATATAAATCAAATTAAAAAATAATAATTTAAGGACAAAAATGACTACTTCAATAACTTCTATAATATTGCGAATTGAATAAAAAAAATGAGATATTTGAAGTTTTGGCAGCAAACTTAATCAATATACAGTGCAGTTTTATATAAATTCACTTATGGTTTCCATTTTTGATAAAGTGACATCATAGACACTTCTTTAAAAAGGGCAAGTTATTTTTCATTTAGACCGCAAGTCAAATTAGACATCTGAGGACCTGTTAGATAACTTTATCAATATGTAGTACAATTTTATATAATTTAAAACTAAGGCAACTACGCAATTCGCGACGCATTTTTAACAGTTATTATTAGAAACACGACGAAGTGGGGTAAAGGAGAAGGGGGACCTTAATGTTTGCTTGGTCAACTATCCATTGAGATTCCAAGTTCAGTTATGAAGCGACTCGCCTTCTATCCTTGTCACCTATTTTTAATTCTCCTTTTTACAGCAGAGGGTTTCTCCGCTAAGCTAAAAATCCCAATTGGTATGTACAGAAATATTTCAATTCTTATCAAGCAACGTTAGAATAATAAAGCAATAGATTTTTGATTGTGATGTCTATTTTAGGCGGTATTTTTCATGAAGGAAATGAAGAAACAGAAGTTGCATTCCGATCGGCGACGTATCGCCTTAATATGTATAACCCTACTTTTGAATTAGTGCCGATATCACACTTTGTATCTTCAACAGACAGCTTTAAAACTTGGAAGGCAGGTATGGCATTTATTTATATTTTTAATAATTATAATCTTCAAATATTTTTTATTAATTTCGTACCACATAAATCGAAAAGTATTTTTTGGAAATGGACCATTTTTTCGTCACTATTAGCTTGATTCACAACGGGCTTGTGTCCTATGTCTTAATTTCTGTAAAAGTGTACTATATATTGATAAAGTGGGTTACTAGAACCTCAAATGTTCAATTATTTTTTAATAACTCCTTATATGTTAAGAGATATTAACAATTAAAAAAGTCATTTTGTCTCTTTAATTATTAAAGGGCTTCAACGTTGTACATATTCCTAATGCATGTGACATCACAACCGCTGCCAACCTTACAACTCATAAATATCTGCTATATGTATTTATATATCAAAATATCAAATATTATTTATAGCTATTTCAAGGAACAATAAAATTTCAATATTATGTCTGCCTTAGCCGGGGTAAATAAAATAAAAATTTATTATTCTTTGACTTGACTTGATTATTTGACTACCAACAGCTACAAAACATTACCACAGCACTGACCTACTCAATAAATAACTGACGTTAAAATGCATTTCACGTCATAGAAATATGGCCGACCATTTCTAGCGTTAAAACTACAATTCAAACTTTTAATTGCTATATCTCCGTCAACATTTAGTTATTTAATAAAATAGATACGCCAATACACATTTATTAACATCAATTTCAATCAACAATTGAAAAATAGACCACTAAAAAATGAGGACACAAGTCTATTTGAAAATCAGCTGTCAAACATCATTTGCGAACATAGTAGCAAGAATCATTTCATAATTTTAGTTTTTCCAATTTTCCATTGACGGAGGACACTTTTGGTAAATGTTTAAAACTTCTAAATAATTGGGCTTGCTTCTAATTAAAATTTAAATTGTACTACGTATTGATAAAGTTGGCAAAATTACAAAAGTAGCATCATTAAAACCACTGTAATTCGCAAACTAATGGTCAGAATATTATGAAATTTGAACACAAATCGTTTAAAGGATGGTACTAGGTCATATACCACTTACAGCTGTCTCGAGCAACACATAAAGTTTTGATAGCCCCTCACTCTAGATTTCAATGCTGACCACAAAAATTCGAAATACCTGACTTTAATAAATAAGTAATTATTTACGACAAATTTTCTTTAACAGTATGCAACCTAACAGAACATGGTGTAGCCGCCATCTTTGGTCCATTTTCTCCAATAACATCACATGTATCAGGCTCTATAAGTGCGTATACAGAAATCCTTAACATCCAAGGCCATTGGGACACAAATACGCGGGACTACGAGATGGTTATCAACTTGTATCCGGATCCTAGCACCTTGTCAGACGCCATTTTGAATCTAGTGGAATGGTCCAGCTACGTCATCATTTACGACACAGATGCAGGTGAGTTATTCTACTTACAAAATCGAAAATCGGGAATGAATTTGTCCTAAAGATGGTAAAGAACTTTTTTTTGATTAATTCGGATGTGCTGAAACTGTATATTTTGTTTACTAGCCTCCATTTTGATAACATAGGCCTCCATCTTGAAAAAAAGACTTCA
This sequence comes from Panorpa germanica, assembly GCA_963678705.1. Taxonomy (NCBI): domain Eukaryota; kingdom Metazoa; phylum Arthropoda; class Insecta; order Mecoptera; family Panorpidae; genus Panorpa; species Panorpa germanica. The sequence continues at coordinate 3,656,958 of OY783223.1, read as the reverse complement.
TTTTCTTGCAATTTACACCGCTGTAAAGTATAGCACTTCTTTGAAAACAATTGGTGCATGTACTTACTATTTTGCCCATATTTCCTAGTATCTAAACATATCATATATCATTTAAAAGGATTTTTAACGTTCTATTATTTATTTATTTATTGTTTCACCTTTTGGCATTACATTCTTCTGCCTTAGTACAATACATTTTAATCCTTAAATATATATATATATATATATATATATATATATATATATATATATATATATATATATTTCATTCTACCAGAACCAAAAACAAAAACCTCAATTCTCATAATATGTACAAGAAAATAAATGGTTTTGCACATTTTAAAAAGATTTAAATAGCTTCAGCCTTCCTTCTTCTAGTTATTTCTGCCATCCATCTGTTCATCAATATTCATCTTACTCCCTACTTTTTCCTTACAATCAAACTTAATGTGCTCCAGTGTTTCGTCCTCCGTTCCGCACACTCTACACATTCTTTCCTCTCTACTTTCCCAGTATATGTTTCCTTTTTCCTCATTTCCCAATCTAAACCTTGCTGTCCTTTAGGATTTTTAACGTTCTAAAACTTTTATATAAACATTTTTTTAATAAAATAAATAGTTTTTAGTAAAATGTATAAAACAATGAATAATTTCAAATTTATTAGACAAAAAATGTTACATTTATTTTTATTCTATTACAGCGCTGATTAGATTAAATTCGCTTCTTCAAAAACACAAACCGGAAGATCCTGCAATAACTGTGAGACAGTTAAGTCCTGATGGTGATTATCGGCCACTGTTTAAAGAGCTAAGAAACCACACAGTCACTAAAATCGTTTTAGATTGTGAGCCTGACATTATTATAAGTGTGTTAAAACAAGCTAAGCTGGTGGGAATGCTGGGGGAATATCACGTAAGAAATAGAATTATATCAATGATAACAACCTTCAGATGGGAATGTGTTTCGTTTACTAAAACAGTTTTTAAAGACGAAAATGTTTTAAGAACACTCTCTTTGGTGTTTTTGTTCGTGTTTTCGTGTTTTGTCTCTCTTGTGTGAAACCGGCATAAGAAAATCGTTGGCAAGGTTGACCACCTGCGGTCTAGTCTGTCTTTTCATAAGATTGAACTTATCATAACTTATCAACTTTTCATAAGATTGAATATATATATATTTTTTTTTTGATTACTAAAGATTATTACAATCTGTCCTGCCTATAGGACATTCAGTGATAGGTATGTCAAAATAAAATGTCTTGCGAGGGATATGCCCATCGACTCATCCCTCAATTTTAATAGATCCTAGATTCTGTTCATTTGGCTAGTAGTTCCTGAGGTACTTTCTTTTTTAGTCTGCGTACTGTGGAAATATTGGACATTAGACAGCTGACCAAATTGTTTGATTGTTCTATTATTCTCTCCTTGTATACTTTGGTTCTAAGCACTATTTCTTCTTTTACTGTAGGTATATCCAGGTCTCGATGTATTATGTGATTAGGTATAAACAATGGTGCATTCGCGACAATCCTTAGCATTTTGGACTGATATCTTTGGAGTATCTCAATATTTGAGGTAGATGCAGTACCCCATAGTTGTATACCATATGACCATACCGGTTTAAGTATGGTTTTGTAGAGCAGGAGTTTGTTTTCTGTGCTAAGTTGTGACTTCCGTCCTATCAGCCAGTACATCTTCCGCAGTTATAGACCTAGTTGCTTTTTTTTAGTAAATATGTGAGATTGAATATATAGAGACTGAATATTCAATTAAGACTGAATTAAGTGTTGACTATCTTCACGATTTGTAGTAATAATTGTTTGTATCTATTTTCAGAGCTATATTATTCCATCTTTAGAAATTCATACTTTAGACTTTTCTGATTTTAAAGATGATTCAATTAACATAACTTCGTTAAGATTAGTAAAGGCTGACACTGCAGAGATGCGAGATGTGGTGCGGGATTGGCAGCAAGGTGAGCTTGCCTACCAACGAATACTGGATATTTCTGCTTCTACAGTCAAGGTAAATTTGTACGGTCAATCCTGAATGTATCTTTTCAAAATTTGAGTCAGAAACTAGATTAATTTCAAAGATCCAAAACTGAGACTTCACTTTTTGACATCACTTAATAAGTTCGTGAGATGACGTACAGATAGCGCAACTAATGACAAATCCATATGATTTTTAGATAGTACCAAGCTTCAAACGATATGTGTCAAAATTTCATGACAGTCGGAACAATAGTTTACAATTTACAGTTGTTTTAATGACGCAACTTTTTAAATTTTTAGTGAGAAATCTTTTGGAGGATGTTGATTATAATTTACGTTTTCTAGACGGAAACAGCTCTGGCCTACGATGCTGTAATCATGTTCCATGAGGCAGTCAACAAAATGTTGATGTCCGATGAGGCCGAGGAGTTTGAAATTCGGGATTTAAAATGCGGAGAACTTAAGAAACGCGAGAGGAAAAAAGGTCTTCTCGACTACATGAAATCTGTAAGCAAATTTCGCCAACGTCACCAACACACAAACTTATTTAAATAAATTCATAAATTACTTTTGCAGATAAGATTAGAAAGTGGTCTAACTGGTCCAGTAAAGCTTGACGAGAATGGAAGAAGAACTGATTTCAACATAGAGATCACAGAGCTTGATCTTGTTGGAGATAAATTCGAACCAGTTGCAGTTTGGAATTCCTTAACGCATGAAATACAGCGTACGAGAACAGATGAATTAATGGCGTCTAAAATTGCCGAAAATATACATAACAAAGTTTTTAGAGTGGTGTCAAGAATTGGGGCGCCCTATCTGATGGACGCTAAGCCTAAGGACGGGAAACTACCAGAAGGGAATGAGAGATGGGTTGGATACTCGATGGATTTGATACAAATGATTGCTGACTCTTTGGGATTTAAATTCGAGTTTTACATCGTGAAAGATGGGAAGTATGGAGCACTGAATCCAACAACGAAGCAGTGGGATGGATTAGTTAAAGAACTGCTGGAAGGAGTAAGACACCATCAATAATTATAGGATCTTTCAACACGCTACAAAAACAATAGAAAAACGCAATATTTCGTTGACATTTGGCAGATATTGTAGTTCATTACTAACTTCAGAGTTTGCACTTTAGATTAAAATTAAAATATCACCACTTTTTAAAGATATATCTCGTTTTCTATTGATTTAAAGTAAAGCATTACAAAGAAAGCCAATGTTCCAGACAGTCCCCTTAATACAGTTAATGTTTCTTCTATAGAGAGCAGATTTGGCAATTTGCGATCTGACTATGACCTCGGATCGAAGAAGTGCAGTGGACTTCACCATGCCGTTTATGTCTCTTGGTAGATACTTCTACATTACTTTACTTTGCTTAACATTTTTACAAAATCATCTCGAAATTTTCAGGGATTAGTATTCTATTCGCGGAAAGGGAAACAGTACCACCAGATTTATTCTCTTTCCTTAAACCCTTCCACCACAATGTTTGGATCTTTACAGCAGCTGCCTATTTGGGGATTTCTTTACTGATCTTTGTGGTATCTAGGTACATATTTTATGCAAGTCAAATATTTAAAAATGTGACATTCAAAAGATTTTATGTGCTAAAGGTTGGCGCCCGACGAATGGGAGAATCCACATCCGTGTAACCAACAACCGGAAGAACTAGAAAATATTTGGAACTTGTTGAATTGCTTGTGGTTGACGATGGGATCTATTATGTGTCAAGGATGCGATCTACTACCTAAGTAAATTACTTAATGTTGGGTTCGTACCTGTCAAAAGTGTTTATTGTTGTTTGTATGTTTCTGTACCACAGATCAAAGTCTGTTCGAGTTGTTACCGGTATGTGGTGGTTTTTCGCCTTGATTATGGCCAACTCCTACATGGCGAATTTAGCTGCCTTCCTGACACAAAATCAGATGGGAGTTGAAATCAAAGACGCGAGAGGTTTGGCAATGCAAACGGAGGTCAAATATGGCGCTGTCATCGGTGGATCCACATTATCTTTCTTTAAAGTAAGACCATATCTATTTACATTATATATAATCTGAATGTGATGGAGATGGTAAAGCCTTTGTATAAAAATTAACAGAATTCAAAGGATCCTATCTACCAACGCATGTGGTCCTCGATGGAATCGGCAAGTCCTAGTGTCTTCACCGAGGACAATGATAAAGGAATGAACAGAATCCTGAAATCAAAGCACAAATACGCGTTCCTGATGGAATCTACATCTCTAACATACTTAAAACACAAGGACTGTCTTTTAAAGCAAGTTGGAGGTCTTCTAGACAGCAAAGGATACGGGATAGCTCTCCCGAAAGGTAACCTACTATAACCACAACACAATATCCATGTATCCAATAATTTATTGATTTCTTTTAAAGATTCGCGTTATCGGACGGTAATTAGTGGAGAAGTTCTACGATTGAAGGAATCAGGAAAATTAAACGAGCTAAAAACAAAATGGTGGGAAGAGTTAAATGAAGGAGAGGAGTGTGAAGATAAAGAAGAAGAAGAAAACTCAAATCAGTTGGGAATCAAGAATGTTGGAGGTGTTTTTGTTATTTTAATAGCAGGTTGTGGTGTTGCCATTATAATAGGGGCGTGTGAATTCATGTGGAATGTTAGGACAGTTGCTGTCAACGAAAAGGTAAGGCTACTTCAGTGCGTACTCTTAGTATTTTATTATAAGTTTGTCTTTCTTTTGTAGATAACGACAATGGAGGCGTTTAAAGCAGAATTCGCTTTTGCAATGAAATTTTGGATAACAACTAAACCTGTGCAACCAGTGCTCTTGACAGAGTCCAATGAAATTGAGTCGTTCAAATCTATCAACTCCAGGCCAACATCTATATGTCGATTTGGAGAGAAAGTTGAACTAACTTAACTTTAGAAGAGAAAGCCGCTTGGCATTGAATAATTGCTCGTACAAAGACATTGCTTTCTTTCGACCCTAGTTTATGTTTCAGAACCGGCTTTGTTATTCTACTTTTATCTAAACTTAGAAATAATTTTAAATTTTCGATGCTTTTACCTGCATTTTGTGTTTAGCATTTAATTTTAGTGCTGACTAATGTAGAACTAACGAAATTTGTGTAACAAATGCACTTCGTAAAATAGATTATTACTTTCACTCTATTGTATACTAATTAAATTTTATAAGAAACTAAATATTATGTGTTAATTAAAAATAAATGGTTTTCTCCAAACAATTTGTCTTTTGCATACTATGTAATTTTTCTCTGGAAAATTTCATTTTTAGAATTTGAGACGATTTCAACGTCAAGGTCATGTTCGCCTTTTTATAGTTATTTTATTTTAGTTAGATTTGATTTATTAAGTTTATATCAGTTAGGAATTCGAGCACTTTTTGAATTTCTTCCGGATTATCTGAAAGCATGTCCTTTAGATCACCACTGATGCTGTGTTTTCTGCGTTGAGTTTGATATTGTGGGCAGGTTACTAGTAGATGATGGACTGTTATTTGCGTCTGACAGTTGCTGCACTGCGGAACTCATTACTGAATAATTTACTCATTACTCATTCAGTGTTGATGCTTTAATGTCTTGTTCGTAGTCTGAGGATGGCTTTTTCGAATTGTCTCTTGCTCTGATAAGAAGTTTCCCACTTTTTTGTATTTTCCTTAATCATTCACAATTTGTTGCTACTTATTTGTCATCAGGGGCCCTATCCCTGAGTCTTGCAAGTAAGGATCGTGATCGAACAGATATGATTTATATGAGTGAAACATTTTACGAATCACTTTTAAAAGAGTATTCTTGTACTATTCCTGAATTTTATTATTAATTATTATTATAGTTCATAAATACTCTGTTAAAAGTGATTCGCTAGACTCAGAAATACGGGCCCAGCACTGGTTTTGAGTTTGAAGTCTAAGTGTAATATATTAGAGAAGGGATTTCTTGTAATTTTGTAAACAAATTAATGATATTTATTAATTTTGGAGCTTATTTTCAACAAAAATGAAATACATAAGTGTGTTAGTTCTTCTTGCCTCCTGCAAATCAATATTTCTCTACAACGCAATACGCCACTGCTTCCTAAACATGTAGGCATTTATGTTTAAACCTTTGCCAATTCATTTATTAAATCTGTCAGCTGTTTTCTTGTGACCTAGTATTTATATCATTCACATAGACTTAGATTATTGAAGTATAGAAGTATATATAGAACGTCGGCGTTTAGAAATACACCGCGATATTCATCGCACCAACACAGGCGCCAACACTATGCACTAACCGATCTGTACACAAACCCATGTTATTCTTAGCCACGGATTCGATTAGATCCAAGAGAGCGTGGCGTCGCGGCCGCCGTCCTCATCTGCATGTAACCGACTTAGTGTCATGAAGCATACTGCTTGTTGTTATTTCGTTATACTGTTTCTAATCCTTGTATTTTCTCTCGTGGGATATTCAGCTAGGCCAAGAGTTCCAATTGGTAAAATAATACCACGTTTTGATTATCAAGTGTTTGTGAGTTGTGTTTTGGTTTGGTTATATTGTTGTCTTTTTTAGGCGGAATATTTCATGATGGCAACCATGAAACGGAAATTGCATTTAGAGCAGCAATGCGTAGACTTAATAAACATAATCCATTTTTTGAACTAGTGCCGGTATCACACTTTATTTCTAATTCGGACAGCTTCAGAACTTGGAAGGCAGGTATGATTTGTTTTAATTTTTTCTTAATTGTTGTTGATTGTGTCTGCATAAGATTACTTAACTATTTAATATCTGGAATAAAGATTGACGTCTGTTAATTTCTGACGATATTTTCCGAATAACAATCCTTTCTAAATTCAGATCTTAAGATCTGTTTTGCTGATAGCTTTGGGTAAAGTTACATACCCTAATTTAGAAAATATAGTTTCCCTTAGTTTCCACTTAGTAGTCATTTCGGCAAGGATCATGGAATAGGTCAGCTCCCACTAAACAGTAACTTTTATCTGACATAACAACCTGTTACGTAAACAATGTTATGTAATGAACACCTTTTCACGGATTATAAAAACTTAATAAGTTCTTCTTAAGGATTAAAAATTTTATGATAGATTTAAAATAAGAACCTTTTAGATTAAATGTCGCTAGGTTTTGCATAAGTAAAATGTTACCTGAATATAACCCAGTATACATTTTGGAGTAACTTTGCCATCATAATGAAGAAGCGTATGATTTTTTGTTATGAAAGAGTTCAGTTTCTCACAGTCTCGAACTATAATTAAAGTGATAGAAACAGGATACTTCACCAAATTGTTTACTGGGAAGGTAACATCAATATTTTATATTTTGCGGAATATCTCTTGTTGAAAGAACAATATTTGTTAATTTATAATGCGTTTGTGTTTATAAAAAATGTCCACCCAGTAAACAATTTGGTGAAGTGCCCTATTTAGTGACGTTTCTATCACTACTTAACTTCAATTATAGTTCGCATCAACTTTATCTTCATTTGTATTCCGACAGGTGGAGTAATTTCGCCATTTGTAGCCGATAAAGTAGACATTTTATATGAAAAAATGTGAGAAACTGAACTATAAATGAACTCTTTTATGACAAAAAAATCATTACGCATCTTCAATATGATGTCAAAGTGACTCCAAAATGTTTACTGTGCATTTATTACCTATTTCGCGCAATTATATATTAACTTGACAAACTTAAAACTTCCGCTCTTTTTAAAATTGTTACCGATAATGTTAGTTATTTTATATACCTTGATATCTGTAAAAAAATTTATAAATAATTTCTTCATTAATTTACATTTCGTAATACTCGTTACGTACGCGAATTAGTATGATTCTTGCTAATAAACTGAAATCTTATGTTACACTTGAAATTTAAATTTGTCGCTTGAGGCAACAACCCGCGGTCACATGGTCACATAACGCAGGTCAAGGAAATCTTTGGAATAACGTTGTTGAAAACGAGTAACTCACTCCTCTCACGCTTTCCTTTTCTTCCATGTTTCATACAATACCTCCCATACGTTTGATGCAAGTTATACACACCTATAGAAGTTTACCGTTGTTTTAAATCTCCTTAATTTAAAATGAACTAGCCATATGCAAAAAGCATCCTAGTGAATTTGGTTATCTTATATCTTTGCAGTATGCAACTTAACGGAGTACGGCGTAGCAGCCATTGTTGGACCATTTTCCCGTTTAACCTCTTTCGTGTCAGGGTCAATAGGGGATTACACGGGTATCCCAAACATTCAAGGTCATTGGGATCACAATGCCATGGTGTATAACATGACAGTGAACATATACCCGGATCCGAACACGTTGTCAGAGGCACTGGTGGATGTCTTTGAATGGGACAGCTACGTCATTATTTACGACACAGTGGATGGTATTTCCTTTTCAACTTAAAACTCTTAATAAACGATAACAAAGCTAACTAACGTCTTTGTTCTGCAGCTGTAGTTCGCTTGCACTCACTTCTTCAGAAGCATACTGCAGAAGATCCTCCTATAACACTACGGCAATTAAGTCCTGATGGGGATTATCGTCCTTTGTTTAAGGAATTACGTGATCACTCCGTCCAGAAGATCGTCCTCGATTGTGAACCGGAACTTATCATGGAAGTTCTTCGGCAAGCGAAACTTCTTGGGATGCTTGGTGATTATCATGTAAGGCAACTAGTAAACAAGAAACTTGGTAAAAAATTGAAGCTTGGTGCATTGAAGGATCTCGTTGATTACGTTGTTCACATATTGGTTGTAAGATTAAGATTAAGATATGAGTAAGATTAATGACTTATCATAAGTCTACATATTACTACTTCCAGCCTTCTATTTAGTCCAACCGGTAACTCTGATGGCTTCACTCCCTTAATTTGTACTGTCTTAATTAAAGTTGAGTTTAGTGTAATAATCGAATTGAATTGTTGCAGAGTTATCTTCTAATATCATTGGATTCTCACACCTTGGATTTCTCACCATTGAGATATGATTTAACCAACGTAACTTCCTTAAGATTGGTCAATACTGGTAGCTATCAAGTGGACCAAGCTGTAAATGATTTTCTTAAATCTTCCAGAAAACCACATGAACGAATTCCCAATGTCACTCCAGATACTCTTAAGGTGAGATTTAGGTTTAGCCGGCATTTTAGTGTAGACTCATTGACTTTAATGTAACTATGAATTACAGACAGAGACGGCTTTAGTGTACGATGCTGTGACACTACTTCACGAGGCGCTCCTGACATTTTACCATTCAGTCACAGAAGATAAATTTATCCCACAAATATTTAAATGCAATGAATTAAAAAAAAAGCCGACTCAGCTAAATCAAGACTTTTTAAATATCATTAAAAGCGTACGTACAATTTACTAATCCTTTTAAAGGGTTACACCACCTAAAGCTAAAATAGAAGTCAGTAGGTATAAACATTAGGTCTATAATCTTCAGGCTATGAGCGGTGTAATCCCATACATTATTCAAAGATTTCTAACAAATTTTTCACCTTGTATTCTTTCAGACTGTTGTGGAAGACGGTCTTACAGGTCCCGTAGAACTCGACAGTAGAGGGCGTCGAACTGTGTTCGATTTAGAACTTACAGAATTGAACAACGCAAAATTCCAAACGATAGCATTATATAATTCAAATTCCAACGAACTTGATGTAAAATTAACGGATGAGGAAAGAGAATCCCAAATAGCAGTGAACATCAAAAATAAAACATTTAAAGTTGTGTCAAGATTAGGGCCCCCTTATTTAATGCCCGCCAAATCCAAGGATGGGAAACCGTTGGTAGGAAATGACCAATGGGAAGGATATAGTAAAGACCTTATAGAACTGATCGCAAATTCTTTGCAGTTTAAATTTGAGTTCTATCTTGTCAAGGATAATAAATATGGATCATATAATATGCGTAATAAAAGATGGAATGGCCTCTTGGGTGACTTGATTACGGGGGTACGTGAAAACAGTTAAGATCATAACGAACACTTTAAGAATAGCATGAAGTTACATAAATTTCATACTATCTCTAGGTAACCTACAAGCAGTCTATCAAATTTTAAATTTCTTACAGAAAGCAGATTTGGGAATTTGTGATCTTACAATTACTTCAGACAGAATAGAAGCCGTCGATTTCACGATGCCGTTTATGTCATTTGGTACTTCCAATTTTACTTTATTTACTGTATTGTATGTACGGTATTACGATCTCCTTCATTCGTTTCGCTTTAATGTTTCTCGCATTTCTTCTCCTCCTTATTTACTTCCGTCATACATCTTCTTCCTCAGCTCTCTCTCCTACCAACAGTTCTTCCAGACCTATTGTACTTTGCACCTTCTTCCTACACCTGTTAATTATGTGCTCCAGCAGTTCCTGTTCCTCACCATATATCGTGCATGTTCCTTGTTCATCCCAGCACTAATATTTGCTTTTTCTAGCCTAAATTGTGCGATCATTCAAGTTTTCTTATTTATCCGTTTATCTACCTTCTCGTTCACAATTTTCTATATCTCTCGTTGTAACTCGATCACTTCATATTACTCTTCCTCTCCTTTACTTATCTCCACTCCATCTTCTATTTCCACTACCATTAGTCTTCCTTCAAAGGATCTACTCCATTTATTCCTCCACCAAATACACAGTGACTACCACTCCTAATTTCCACCATTATTAATCTCAAACGCCTTATCCACCTTCTTCAGCTTTGCCTTATTTTGTTTATATTCACAATTTAATTTTTGGAATTACCTTTGCAGGAATTAGTATCCTATTCGAAAAGAATGTCAAAAAGTCTCCAAGACTTTTTACGTTCATGGATCCTTTCAATAGAAACGTGTGGATCTATACTGTAACTGCTTATTTTGGGATGTCCTTGCTGATTTATATATTAGTTAGGTTGGTACGTAACTGATATAAATTTCACTTAAGAATTTCCTTTTTAGATACTTTACGTATCTGAAATCGTTTAGAAAAATTTCCAAAAAATTCCAGAAAATTTCTAAATTGAAATTGAATCCGTCTTGGATTTTATGATTCACCAAATGTATCTTGTGTTTATTTCGGAGTACTGCGACCTAAATACTTTTTTTATTTATTCTGAGGAGAGTATATTAGGTGACTACAAAATTCGAGGAGGTGAAATTGATCCATTGGTTGGTTCACTTGTGATAAAATGTACTCGTACACGTTATATTATATTTGAAGGTTTTCTCCAGAGGAAAGGAAACCTGTGAAAGACAAGCCTGAACAATATCAATACAAATGGACTTTAATGAACTGTTTGTGGGTGTGTGGAAGGTGTCTTCTTTCTGCAGGATGTGACATGTTTCCAAGGTGAGATGAATGACGTCCTCGCTATTCTTTGCAGCGAATACATCAAAGAAAATATCGGGATGTCTCTCAAAATGAACCCAATTTGTTTCATTAATTCTATTGTTTCATAGATCGAGATCTATCTCCATAATAATGGTGATGTGGTGGTTTTTCGCACTAGTCATGAATAATACGTACAAAGCCAACATGGCCGCCTTTCTCACGAGAAGTAAAATGGGCGTAGAGATTAAAAATGTGTACGACCTTGCTGGTCAAACCAAAATAAAATATGGCGTCGTTGAAGGGGGATCAACAGCTGAATTTTTCAGGGTACTTCCCATTTAAACTAATTTGGGAATTTGTTATTTTAGTTTGCTATTTATATTTGGTATTTTTTAGAGCACCAAAGAACCTACGTATCGAAAAATGTGGGGAACTATGTCACAACAAAAGTCAGGTTTTATGGAAAGCAATGAAAACGGAGTGCACCGAATTCTTAAGTCTAATCATAAATATGCATTTATAATGGAATCTACATCTTTAGAATATTTGCTATACAGAAATTGTAGGTTGAAACAGGTTGGGGAACTTCTAAACAAGAAAAGCTACGGAATTGCACTTCCCAAAAGTAAATATATTTAGATGGTGCATATGTAAAGTTATTGGCGGACATATCATCTGCCTTAGATATTTATTTTAGACGCGTTGTTATCATTTCTAGATTCGCCATACAGAACTCTAATAAGCGCTGAACTTTCACAATTAAAGGAAAAAGGAAAATTGAAAGAATTAAAAGTGAAATGGTGGGAAACTGAGAATGAAGGGGAAGGGTGTGAAGGAGTTATCATCCCCGAAGAAGACTTCAAGCAATTGGAGAATGAGCACGTACAGGGAGTGTATATAGTTCTTGGATTTGGAATTGCCCTGGCCATCATCATTACCTTACTCGAATTTTTTTGGTATGCTCGAAAAGTATACATAAGGAAAAAGGTTAGTTTGTTATATATATTATGTCGAATTAGTGAACTTGTCACCTTATAAAATAGGAGGACATAAATAAAATACCCGCCACATTCAAAATACGGATGTTACCTTAAATTCGCATCCCGGACTCTTTTAGAATATTTAGGCACAAGTTTCTCCGATTTCTTTTTCAAACGCGTTGAAAACTTTTCTTTTAGATAAAAAGTAACAGGTCAAACTTCGGTGAGAGCAGAAAAGAAGGTAGTTTCATCGAAAAACTACTTATTCCTAAAATTTCTCCGTAAAACCTAAACAAAAGGTCATTTGTGGCGCATGTTTATTTAGGCAAATCCACTAATTCGGCTTACTATATGTCTTAAGAAAAGATCCATTAATTCTACATACGTTATTTAAACTTTACTGCTTTTAGGTGCCTATAAGTGTGACCTTGAAAAACGAAACAATGTTTGCTTTAAAATTTTGGTTGAATAAAAAACCAACAAATATAACAATCGCACGAATAAATGACGCCAAAAATAGAAAAGAAATCAATCTAACTGCAAAGAAACAAAATGGAAGACAAGAGGAACTTTGATCAACAGTTTTGTCTCATTACGTCGGTTTGTACGTGGACTTCTTCCAACAAAAGTTAGATGTCGGTAGACGTAGACGAAACATTATATTTCTTCAACAAACAACAAAGACTAAAATATTTTTTTTGTTCGTGCGGGTAAATTATAAAATATATTAATTATTTTATTGTAAATTTTTATATAAAAATAAATGGATTAAAATTAATTAGGAGAAACGTTGTTTTATTGCATATCGTGTTAAAGATGTATGTATCGAGAGGAAGAGGGGGAAGGGAGTAATTAATTGAAACGCAAATGTTGCTCCTCTCAGCTTTCTTTAATAATAATTTAGAAGAGATGCTATAATTAGATCCAGAAATAGAATAAGTCATATGGGAGAGGGGACTGAGGGGAGGGGTCAATATTTCTAAGTACTAAGCATTACATTTGTATTCTTTGGCCAGTCAGTCATGAAGCCGACTGTCAACCTAGTGATTCTATTCCTAATTTTGATCACAAATATTGGGGTATGTGCTGCGAAGAAGAAAATACCAATTGGTAAATATTGCATATTGGAAAATATTTAATATAAAATTAATTAACATATAAAAACTCAGATCTGTTTTTTTTCATTTTTGTGATTTTGTCTACTTTTATTATTTCTTTAAAGTACTCTTTTCGAACTAGTCTTTAACTACTTAAATCTAAAAATATTATTGGTTTATAATTTTCCTTTCCGATACAGAACCCTGTCAGTAACGATCACCTACTATTATGTTGGCAGATCCTAGCGACATGAAATTATTGTGTATAAATGAATATTAAATAAAACAGTGCTTTCTACAAGTGTACTGTATTTTACTGTGTATTGTATTAAAATAATAAGGCTCTGCGCTAAGGCTAAAAGTGCGAAATGAAGAAATTCAATTTCCAGGTGGTATTTTCCATGAAGGCAATCACCTAACCGAGAGAGCTTTCCACTATGCCATAGATAGGCTGAATATGTACAACCACAATATAGAGCTACTTCCGCTAACGAGATTTGTTTCCGGAACCGATGGTTACAAGACATGGAATGCCGGTGAGTTATTCACAACAGTTATTTCTCTGATTCCATTTTTGTTCTTCATCTAATTATTCTCGTTTAGTATGCAATATAACTGAAGAAGGAGTTGCTGCCATTTTTGGTCCATTTTCTTCGATGACTGCTGAAATTTCCAGCTCAGTTGCTTTAACAATGGAAATTCCAAATATCTTGGCACATTGGAATCCTGATAACATCGAAAATAACTTCGTTTTGAATATTTACCCAGAAGGCGATAAACTCTCGGACGCTTTGTTCAGTTTAGTGACGGATTACGAATGGACTGGCTACGTTATCATCTACGACACTAACGAAGGTAGCTACCTAACAAAAATCTACAGTTCTGCACCACTTTTGCCAAAGTTCCTAATATTAACTAATATTCTATTAGCACTAGTTCGCCTAAACGCTCTATTTCAAAAACACGAACCATCGGATCCAGCAGTGACTTTACGGCAACTTAGCGAAGATGGCGATTACAGACCGATGTTTAAAGAGCTTAGAAACAATTCCGTGTCCCGTTTAATCGTTGATTGTGATCCTGCGCTCGTCCTCGAAGTCCTGCGTCAAGCTAGGGAAGTCAATATGTTAGGAGAGTACCACGTAAGATATTTGTCATCCTTGCAGTCTTAAAGGACGTAATTATATGTTGCATATATCTTATAATTGTTCTCCATTCTCCATTTACATACTCGTGCATTTTATCTTACTAACCTTCTCTAATAAGATGGCTATTACTTTAATTTATTTAGTTGCCTAATTTTGCCTAAATCTTTCTGTCTTCAACCTTCTTTCCATACATGCCGTCAACAAATCTTCTATTTCCCTTTTGACCTGTATTTTGTCGAACATTTTCTTCTTCGTTTTTCCCAATCTTTCTGTTCTCCCATATCAACCAAACGTATTACTTCCACTTTGTTTAAGAGCTCCCAATATTCATTTGCTTTTTCTAATTCCTTCCTTCTTCGCTTTCTTCCTCACGTCCTCTTGCTCCTTCTCATCTTCCTCTATCACTCTTTGCTTATACAACAACCTTCTTCCCTTCATTCCATGTACGTTTCTCTCCCGGAAGTTGTTATTATAATAATTTACTGATACCTTGATCTTGTAGAACTACATAATCACCTCGCTGGAAACGCACACCCTGGATTTCAGCGAATTTACATACGATTTAACAAATATTACTGGGATGAGATTAATTAATGTTGAAGGAACCAGAATAAGAGATGCCGTACGAGATTGGCAACAGGGAGAGCTAAGATATGATAGAGTTTTAGACATCAGTACAACAACAGTTAAGGTAAATTTAAAAACACTAACTTTTCGCATTCAGTTTTCATTTCCTTTATTGTATCATTGAAGTTTTGCGTGATTTGAATACTAATTTATATGAAAACTATTAAGAATAGCTTTGGATATCATGAGAAATAAGAAAAACACACTTATTATAGACGGAAACTGCGCTTCTGTACGATGCTGTGTATTTATTTTCAATGGCGTTGGAGAAATTGCTTGCGGATGAAGATGCAGAGTTTGAAATACAATCTATAAAATGTAGCGAACCCACACAATGGTCGCAAGGAGCTCAACTGATAGAAAATATGAAAACAGTATGTAATAGTACCAAATGTATTAAAATTAATTATAAATTTATTAAAGAGATTAGTTGAACAAAATATAATTGCACTATATTTTACATTGTTATCCATAAAGAGTGTGTGCGCAAAATTTGAGTTTAATAACTGATAAGTAACTGGGAGGCATCCAGGTTGAAAATATTCGAAAATGCTAGAAAAACGTTTCCGTTTCATAGTCTCCCACATACTTTTACTTCCCTCTCACTACCTTTCCTTTTATTACTTCAGTTTTCCGAGCTTCTTTCACTCTCCCTTACTTTTCTCTTCCAATCGTCTTACTAAGACTTTTTCGACAGTCTCTTTTCACATCTCTCTTTCTATTTGAATGAAATATGAACAGTTTTATGTGTCCACAGATTCGACTAGAAGAAGCGACAACCGGTTCCGTCCAATTCGATGAATCAGGCCGTCGAACCAACTTTGATATCGAAATAATAGAACTAAACAAAGACAGATTTGAAACAATTGCATCCTGGAATTCATTCACAAATGAAATAAGTCAGCTACGAGGCGAAGAAAGTCTTAAAATGAAAGTTGATGAAGATATCCGCAACAAGAAATTCATAGTAGTGTCCCGAATTGGAGCCCCATACTTAAGAGAAGCGACAAGTGCGGATGGAAAGCCTTTGGAAGGCAATGCAAGATGGGAAGGCTACTCCATGGATCTTATTCATGAAATAGCTAATGTTATTGGATTTACCTATGAATTTTATATTGTTAAAGATGGAAAATATGGAGCTTACAGTTCAGAAACCAAACAGTGGAATGGCCTGGTACGAGAGCTGCTAGATAATGTGAGTTTGCTCCTTCTTCAATATAGTTAAAAGGTGCCACACACCTAACAAGGTCTTCATTAATTTCCAGAAAGCTGATATGGCGATTTGCGATCTAACTATCACGTTTGATAGGAGAACAGCCGTTGACTTCACAATGCCTTTTATGACATTAGGTAATTTCTACATGCTAGCTAAAAATAACCCAGTAAACATTTTGGAGTCACTTTGACAACATATTGAAGATGCGTCATGATTTTTTTGTCATAAAAGAGTTCATTTATAGTTCAGTTTCTCACATTTTTTCATATAAAATGTCTACTTTATCGGCTACAGATGCCGAAATTACTCCACCTGTTGCAATACAAATGAAGATAAAGTTGATGCGAACTATAATTGAAGTGAAATAGTGATAGAAACGTCACTAAATAGGGCACTTCACCAAATTGTTTACTGGGAAGTTAATTTCTACATTTAGAGCTCACTGTTCAATATCTTTTAGGAATTAGTATCCTGTTCGATAAATTAGACAAGGAATCAACTGGATTATTCTCTTTCTTGAGCCCTTTCCATTACGAAGTGTGGATATATATGGGAGCTGCTTATTTGGGAGTCTCTATTTTATTATACCTAGTATCACGGTTGGTTTAATAGGCTTAAAAAGATAGGATAAAGATACGCGTTCACTTATTATTATCGTATCGCGTGGTTAGAGGTGTGCCCACCACAGGCATGTGGTCATTGTCGTGTCAAATAAGCGATAGGTTAGATGAGAAATCAAATTTATAGAGAATTTTATGCTCTTCAACTTTACTAATAGTTCTAAAAGTCATTTGGGGAATATGAAACAAGATATCTGCATGAATGCGACGAGTTTTTTGCTTATTATCTTTCATTCCTGCATGCATGCAATGACTGCCATACTGATAAGTGGACGCCTATCTTAATCCGTCTTGTTCCTTATCGATTGGAATCGATATATCTTGCTGAAATAGACAACGACTCAAAATAGTAACCCCAGATAAGGCGTTGTTTCAGAAGATTTTAAATTGACGGACGGTGACGAACAAATGGATCTAATATTATTTGCATATAATTCTTTGTTTTAATATTGATCTTCTTAGCATTGCACCCGACGATTGGGAGAATCCTCACCCGTGTAATGAAGATCCTGAAGAGTTGGAAAATATTTGGAACTTCTTGAACAGCTTCTGGTTGACGATGGGATCAATTATGGGTCAAGGATGCGATCTTTTGCCGAAGTAAAATCAAATATAAAATTAATATTTATTGTTAACTGAATTTACAAAATAAATGTGTAAATTTCAGAGCAATTTCAACGCGTATGGTGACAGGTATGTGGTGGTTTTTCGCTTTAATTATGGCAAATTCTTATACGGCTAATTTAGCTGCGTTCTTAACGCAAAGCGCTATGGGAGTTGATATAAAAGATGCGACTGGTTTAGCTGCACAAACGACTGTTAAATATGGCGCAGTTGAAGGCGGTTCTACGTTAGCGTTTTTCAAAGTAATTACTCTAAATTCATCAAAAAACTATTTCTGTTAAGGATGTCATTAAATTTTAATTGATCTGCAGAATTCTAAAGTTGCAACATACCAAAGAATGTGGGCTGCGATGGAAGCAGCGCGTCCAAGTGTTTTCACCGAAGACAACGACACCGGGATGTCCAGGGTGTTGAAGTCGAAGCATAAATATGCCTTCCTGATGGAATCGACATCTCTGGAGTATTTGAAATACAAGGATTGCCATTTAACGCAAATCGGAGGGCTACTGGATAGCAAAGGATACGGGATCGCTCTTCCCAAAGGTAAACAACTAATTAAAACTAAAATTAGAGAAAAAAACTAATGAACTAATTTTTCGAGTCATGGTGTGTATACTGGGTCTTTGAGGGAACAGTTGAGTTTTTAGGGTCTTCTAAGCTTTCAAAAAATCTGAAATAATTCTGGATTACTTCTTGAAGTGTCTACTACATGGTCCAGAAGTTGCCAAAGTCCAAAGTTTAAAACCGTTGTTAATAAAAATTGACAAATAGTACAAAACGCGGAAAAATTGGAATATTTTTAAAAAATTCATAACTTTATAACAAATAAATATTTAAAAAAACGGTTGTAGACTTTTTTACCTTAGACTATAAGCTTTCGAAAGAATGTAGTGTCTTTCGCGTGGACTCCAAAAAGTTGAATTATTTGTGCACCTGAAAGTGGGGAATATTTTACGGATTCAGGCATGTCATAATAAAAGAAACGGTGATTATTCGGCACAAAATAAGTTTTTATTGTTGAAAATACTAATAATATAAGTGTACACACACAGGGTTAAAATTTGAAAAGAAATCCAATTTCTCATCTTTTACTATTTTTAGATTCTAGATACCGGACACATATAAGTAGTGCTGTTCTAAAATTACAAGAAGAGGGAAAATTAATGAAATTAAAAACGAAATGGTGGAAGACAATGAATGAAGGTAAAGAATGTCCGAGTGATGAACCGGAGGAAGACTCTACAAAATTGGGAATCACAAATGTGGGTGGCGTGTTCGTTGTTTTAGGAGCTGGATGTGGAATAGCAGTCATCATTGCTGCTTTAGAATTTATTTGGAATATTCGAACAGTTTCTATCAATGAAAAGGTAACTGATATAGATAATTTTTAAATGCATTTATTATAGCATCTTCTTAATTATTTTTCTAATTCTAGGTAACGGTTATGGAAGCGTTTAAATCAGAGATTCTATTTGTTATGAAATTTTGGATCACTACTAAACCAGCGCAGTCTGCAAGTAGTGAACACAGCTCCACCAAATCTTTAAATTCAAGAAGCGCATCTATTAGTCGAATCAGCAGCAAAATTGACGATCTGCTTCGTTAGATAATAACAATTGTTTAAACATTGTATAGAATGTAGATAGTTTAGTTACTCAAACTTATTTATATAACAAATTCTAAAATGTTTTAAAATACATTATATAATCCATCAAAATAAATTAATTTTAAATGATACATACAACGCCATCTCTTATTAAAAACCATAAGCAAAGCTAATGCGTAATTTATATTTCTATGCGGCAAGTTAAGCTTCAATAACCTGTCAAAGTGTCAAATTACGCTCCTAAGTTGTGAGTTAGCATTTTTAAAATAATTGTAACTTTACGTGAGATAACAGTTAAACAGGTCAGTTTATCTACTATATTTTCACAGATAATTATCTTTTAAAAATACATTTATAGCTTATCTTAGCGGCTTTTGATATAACCTAAAACTTATAATTTACAAAGTTGAAATAATAAAATTTTCAAGGAGAGTTATAGTTTACAAGAAATTATTACTTGATAGAGAGTAGTGAGAAAGAATGTTCCAAATACATATTAGATAATATTTCATCATGCATGTTGTTCTTAGTTCACATGACTGTGCAATTTCTCAATTAGTCACTGATTATTAATGACATGCGATTGTAGCTACAGTCTTAAAGTTCATTTTCTTATCAATCAATATATAGTAATAACTAGCCGGTATATTGTTAGTCTTTTTCAAGCATTCTATGCGTAAGGTGTTCTTTTATTTATACAGTGTTTAATACTTTTTATAGTTTTTAACAAACAATGGCTGATACTACTCCAGAAGCAGGATTAACAAATCCTACAGATTATAAAAGTGCAAAATCAATTTACGAATTTTGCGCAAAGGATATTCAAGGAAATTTGATTTCGCTTGAAAAATATCGAGGCCAGGTGCTAATTATTGTAAATGTGGCATCACAATGCGGTTTAACAGCTACTAATTATGATGAACTGGTTCAGATGTCCGAAAAATACAAGGATAAAGGTATTTGTTTTTTTATTTATGTATATATTATATTGCATGTTTGACCTCTGCATTTTATTGATTTTGTAAATTATTAAACAATAGCTTCTAGCATTTTTACCTATTGATTTTCTACAAAGAAAATAATACTACTAATTAGTAATTCATAATCTTATGCTAATTGTTTCAACCTCTATTCAATTTCAGGATTTAAAGTACTCGCTTTTCCTTGCAATCAATTCAATGGACAGGAACCAGGATCTTCAGAAGATATCGTATGTTTTGCTTTGAAGAAGAATGCACATTTCGACTTCTTTGAGAAGATAAATGTTAACGGCAATGATGCACATCCCCTGTGGAGCTACTTGAAGCACAAGAAGGGAGGCACACTTGGTAGTTTCATTAAATGGAATTTCACCAAATTTGTTGTCAACAAAGAGGGAATACCTGTTGAAAGAGCTGGACCAAATACTAACCCAAGCACATTGACAAAGTTGATTGAAAGCCTTTTCTAAATTACTTTATTATTTATATTTTTCAGATTTGTTTCTGATAATTTTTTATATGTTTCTTTATTATACATTTTTTAAGCTTAAAAAATGTTTGAATTGTCAAAAACTCAAATTTTGACACAGCTAGTTTGTAGTATGTATCACTAAGCAATAAAAAGATATATTTAAAAATATGTATTTGTTTAATAAATTATTTTAAGAATACCTCTTTCGTCTATTATTATTATTTATTTCGTCTATGACAATGGTCATGAAAACTAAGAAATATATATTTAAAATGTTTGGATCAGCAAGTGTTAGACCATGTACTGTAAATTGTGTTAATTAATTTGATATACAAAATAATTAACGGAATGATATAGCGTTTATTATTTTAATGTAAAAAAACTGTTAAATCATTAAATGTTTTAGAATTGCCAATTAAAGATGTTATCAGTTCTTATCTTTGCTTTCAAATAGTTTATTTTATCTTTCAATAGATAAATAGGTCAGGTACAACAAGTGAAAATAATGCGAAATATTAAAAATGCTTGAGCTAAAAGGCTTGTGAATCATAACTTAATATCTGTACTATATATTGTTAAAGTAAGAGGCTATAAGGATCTGATATGTCAAATTATTTTTTAATAACTCCTTATATTTTAGGAGATATTAGCAATTATTAAAGTTATTTTATCTCTTTAATTATTAAAGGTATCCCATGTTATACAAATTCCAATGCCATCTCTTTTATACAACAGAGACGCATACGAGTGTGTGTTGGTGATACGTCGTTTACTACTAACAGCTGTTTTGTGTATCCCATCAAGTTTTGTATTACGAAGATTGTGAAAAATAATCTTGATTACTTATTGTATACTCATTCTCATCTTATTGTGCATATCTAAGCGACGTGTATCACCAACACACACTCGTATGCGTCTCCGTTGTATAAAAGAGATGGCATTGGAATTTGTATAACATGGGATCCCTTTAATAATATACATATATTAAAATTTATTTCAATCGAAAATTAGGAAAGGAGTTCAAAAGGCCATTGAGTTTTAAAATTTTATTTGTTGATAATTCATTCTTACTACAAATATACTTACGGTTTTATATTACTTATGTAGTGAAACATTTTGTGAATGGGGTTGTGTCCTATGTCTTAATTTCTATAAAAGTGTACTATATATTGATAAAGTGGGTTTCTAGAACCTCAAATGTTCAATTATTTTTTTATAACTCCTTATATGTTAAGAGATATTAACAATTAAAAAAGTCATTTTGTCTCTTTAATTATTAAAGGGATTCAACGTTGTACACATTTCAAGTGCATGTGACATCACAATCCTTGTGTAAGGTTACCAACCTTACAGCTCATAAATCTCTGCTATATGTATTTATATATCAAAATATCAAATATTATTTACAGCTATTTCAAGGAACAAGAAAATTTCAATATTGTGTCTGCCTTAGCAGGGTTAAATAATATAAAGACTTATTATTCTTTCATTTGACTTGATTATTTGGCTACAAAACATTACCACAGCACTGACCTACTCAACAAATAACTGACGTTAAAATGCATTTCACGTCATACAAATATGGCCGACCATTTCTAGCGCTAGAACTACAATTCAAACTTTTAATTGCTATATCTCTGTCAATATTTAGATATTTAATAAAATAGACACGCCAATACACATTTATTAACATCAATTTCAATCAACAATTGAAAAATCGACCACTAAAAAATGAGGACACAAGCCCATTGCAATTAAAAGAAAAGAAAGAATATATAACTTATGCAGTGATTTTGTTTTTGGATTTCCCTCAACTTGTACTTTAAGAATAGCCATGTTAGCAGAGATTAAAGTCAAAGTCTAACTACATATATATTATAACTGATAGGTGTCCCTTAGAATTTTGATTGCTTCCTCTGAATACGTGAATACAATATAGGAGCTACTTCAAATTTTGGGACTCTAGACAGAATGGAAAAAGTTCAGCTAGACTTCAATATTCTGTGGTATATATATGATATCTATGTATTTATAGGTGAAGAAATTTCAGCTCAAATATGTCGAGAAAAGGATTCTGCTCTTATCCAGGCTTTCAAATTATTAATAATAATAAAAAAATGATATCCGTTACCCGAACCTTTGAAACATAGTTGGTTGAAATCTTTGCTAAGAAATCGTAGAATATACGTAAATTATACATTTTTTCTTATATATAATAACGCTTAGATTATATAATCTAAATATGTATTATATTTGAAATACAATAAAAGTCTAACATAACTGCAATACATACAAAATATTGAAACTCTCCGCAGTAAGTGTTATAAGTATTGCAGACATAGCAGGCGTTTAATTAAAATAATATAAATTAATTAGATAGCGATATATACAAATACATACACAGACTTCAAATCATAAATACATAAAACTCTAAGCTATATACAAAGGACTAACGACATATATAATGTCTTTAATGCCTTATGCAATACATAAAATTTGCGTTAAAGAAAGAATCTCAATCTGTTTCCAAACGTTTAATGTTATTAATGTTTCAGTTGATTGAGGAAGCGGATCACAGATTGAGAATCTCTCTTCCCACAGCCTCCGCGCATCATGTACCAGCACCGAAAGTACAGTCAGTACATACATAGGTACCTACTCTACTATGTGCTTTTGTGTTATGCGCCTGATATATAGACTGTAAGCATCTCGTCCCGGCCAACTCGATACCGACTGGAGCTCAACGTTATGGTGGTTGCGGGGTATCAGGGGTTTGTATACCATCTACGTTTAAAGGGAGACCTGCAGAAATATATCAGTACCGACTAAGCATCCAACAAGCTGCATCCTTTAATATTATTTAAAAAATATATATATTCACGAAAATGTTAAATATTTATTACATAAAAATAATATCTTGTGTTAAAATATAATTAATGCAGATTGAAATATGGTTGTTAGTTTAAATATAAAAACTTTACATTTCTTAGTGTATATGTGTTGAAAATTTAAGACAATGAAGACTATAGAAAATTTATTGTTTTTGCTGATTCTGCCACTCCTGGTAGCTGCACTGCCGGACACGATACGAATTGGTAAATTATTTTTCGAAATCATATTTTCTGGATTAAATATTGATTTAAAAAACATTCTAGCCAAATTAATGATATTTTAATTAAAGAAGAATTATCCATAATCTATCATAAATAATTTTTTAAGTTACAAAAAAAAACTAAAAATGTATACGTGTTATTATAGTTGCCTACTACACCTTGTTAAAGTAGTTGCATATATACCTCAAATATATTTTATTAATTACTATTAAAATTATTTCTGTAGAGAAAAACACGTTTATATATTCCAGTGTTATGTAATGGTGTTGGCTGTAGTAGCTATTACAGCTACAAAATCTCTTAGAGTCATTGTCAACAGGCAAGAAGCCATATAAACTTTGTAAGAACAACATTGCAGATAAAGCTTTGTTATCATAACATAATTCATAGTATTAAAGTAGCAATAAATGCTATTTCCTTGACATCATTTCATATTTGTGATTACTATAATATTTTGCATGAGCAAAAAAAAAAAAATTAATAAACCACTCTCAACAAAATAGCATACTTTTTTAAATTATTTTTAAATATCTGAAAGTTGACAGCTCTATAGTGAAAGTGTGACCATTTTAAATCGATTAAAAAGAATACGTTGATTGATTTTCTTTATCTTGTTTATCACATTTATAATATTACCATCGTTTAATATGTATTACTCGAGACAGCTATAAGCAGTTTTCAATATTAAAATATATTTTTTTTATCAAAATAAAAAATATTTTCAATTTATGCTTTTTTTGAAAATTTGGGATTTTTTTTTTCGATTCGTAAATAAGTTACCAAGGTTAGTCTATATACAAAATTTCAACTTTCTAGCACAATTTTTACTTTCGGCAAATACTGCTCCGTGTCCTCAAATAAAATGTTGAAATATTGAATTTTCTTTTATTAATAATATACTTAATTAATCTAGAATCCAGAATATGAAGTTTCTCCAAAGTTCCCTACCATGCCACCGAATTTCTTCAACCCCCCTTTTTTCAATTTTTGAATTTCTAATTTTTGAGAAATGTCAGCATTAAATACCTTAATACACATGCAAAATTTCAACTTTTTCTCTTTTACGAATTAAAAACAATACAGCAAAAAAGGGCTCACTTTTTTTCCAGTTTTTTCAAAATTACGGGTTTCCAGGAAATTCAGGGAAAAATCCAGAGACGCCAAAAGTTTTTTCTCTACGAAATAGGAAATTTTCAAAAACATTGATAGAGCCGTTTTCGAGCTACCATACAAAATTCAGTACCAAACATATAAGAATATAAACATACAGTTGGAACATTATAATATAGGATAAAGAAGAAGATTATATTGCGACTTATTAAAACATAATAGGACATTTGAGGTCCAGTGGTTCACTTTATGAATGTGTGTATAGTTTTATAGAAATTAAGATATGGTTCACAACACCATTATTAGAATAAAGGTAAAAAACAATTTCGGAATTTGTTGCCATATATGTCAGCCTCTCACTAATACCTATAAATAAATAAATTAAGAAGCTGAAAGCTAGCACTACATCGTTTTCGTCTTTCGGGTGGGGCACTTGAATGAAAAAAATATACGTGAAAACATTTATAAGAAATGATAACAATTTTTCTATTGATATTTCAATAGAATAAATTTACATATTGGTTTTATTTATTTTCCAAAGCTCTCTGCAAAGATTTTTCTTATTTAAAATCCTTGTGTATCTACATAAATGTATTTTTAATATAAATGAGTTTTCACAAGATAAAGAAAATAACATATTTCTTATGTAATCATTTACATAACTCCCTTCTTTTATCTTGCGGGAGTGTCTTAAGACTTAAGGTTTGTCGCACATGCAAGCGTATTTAAGTGAATGGGCTTGTGTCCTCATTTTTTAGTGGTCGATTTTTCAATTGTTGATTGAAATTGATGTTAATAAATGTGTATTGGCGTGTCTATTTTATTAAATATCTAAATATTGACGGAGATATAGCAATTAAAAGTTTGAATTATAGTTTTAGCGCTAGAAATGGTCGGCCATATTTGTATGACGTGAAATGCATTTTAACATGTCACATGTCATTTATTTGTTGAGTACGTCAGTGCTGTCGTAATGTTCTGTAGCTGTTGGTAGTCAAATAATCAAGTCAAGTCAAAGAATAATAAGTTTTTATTTTATTTAACCCTGCTAAGACAGACATAATATTGAAATTTGATTGTTCCTTGAAATAGCTGTAAATAATATTTGATATTTTGATATATAAAGACATATAGCAGAGATTTATGAGCTGTAAGGTTGGTAACCTTACACAAGGATTGTGATGTCACATGCACTTGGAATGTGTACTACGTTGAATTCCTTTAATAATTAAAGAGACAAAATGACTTTTTTAATTGTTAATATCTCTTAACATATAAGGAGTTATTATAACATAATTGAACATTTGAGGTTCTAGTAACCCACTTTATCAATATATAGTACACTTTTATAGAAATTAAGACATAGGACACAAGCCCATTTTGACCGGACGTATACGCGGTACTACGCTTTAAAAGTTTGCTCTTATGATAAATTATGTTAGTGCAAAACAACTCCAATACACCATACAGTACACAAGTTTGATTTAGCGTACTGTCGTATCGGTACGTGGTATGTATGTATTGTGACACACACATGCTAAGACCAAAGGATTTGGCTTGCTTTGAGACAAGCCTTAATCGAGTTGGTTTCTGAGCGACTGAAATATTTAAATAACTAAATCGTTTTTATTAGAAAATTCTGGTGACGTACCTTCTTATGAAATTCGCAAAGCTACGTCGAAAGGTTAAAAGGTTACAATATAATATTATGTATTCATGCGAAAGGAATGTTGTAATATGAAATACATAGGATCAAGATATTAAGAAGTTCAAGAGAAATTGTAAAAACGGAAGTAATCTTTTTTCCATCTTGAAAAGAAAATTACTAACACAGATTATGAGAAAAGCTTTTCTACTAAAGGGATACTATATATAAAAAGTCAATAAATCTCTTTAAAGGTTTTCCAAGTCTCTGTTAACTGAGGTTTATTATAAACCTTGGTTGGTAAATAGACGCTTGGTATTCAAACTAAAATCCAATTGAGAACGGTCTTAAAAATGAATTGATAAAGGAGGTACCTAAATAAGGTTATTTATTATGTTACATGAAAATAAAAATGTCAGATTCAATCCATTTTTAAAATTTAATTTATTTAACGTCGGCTTATTTCCGATGCTGAGTCCTATCATCAATGTTTGTGGTGTCATATATGTGTATTACATCATTACCTAATAAGTATATGAGTATGTATGTACATAACCAATTTAAATTCATAAACAACCAAACCCGAAGATATAACTCTAATCTGGGGATCGAGCCCGTGAGCACAGCAGTCAACGTCTAGTATTAACGCTCTCGCCCACTATGTCCTCTTCCATTCTATTCATTCTTAAGGGGTTATATACAGTTATTAGTAATTATATCAGTTAATAATAATTTTAAAGGTGCTATAGCTGGTCTCCCGGAGTTTCTCTCAAAAAAGGTATCTTGCGGTGACCACGATATATCTGGACTGAATCATGTAAAATGAAAAAACCAAACGGATTTCGTTAAAGTAATGTATAATCTAGTTACTAAACGAAGGAATAAGCAACATAATTTTTTTTGACAAAATGGCAGCTTCTCAAAAAAAAAAAATCGATTTTTGACCTTAAATTCTTTTTATAAAAAAAAATATTTATCGGTGAGAAAAAACCTTCCATTAATTACTAAAAAATATACTTAAGAAACTTGTGTTAAAATTTGAGGCTGATCGGTTCAGCCGTTTCTGAGAAATCTTGGTCACCGATTTTAAAACCACAGTTTTCAGAAAAACGCATTTAAAATATCAAAAGCACTATAGAATAATATATATTTTTTTTAACTTACATAACTTCGAAAATACTACTACTTAAATATATGCATATTTTTTTTGAAAATAATAACTGTATATAACCCCTTAATTCTACCCTGTTAAGTAAAAAACAGTTGACATTTTTCCCTCACCCCCCTCTACCGCAGACCTCCAGCTAATATTTATTCCATTTAGCACCGAGATACGAATTAAAATCAACGCTCTAGCATCCAATCCTTTAAAAGCTACACTGCTAGTGTTTATTTACCATGTTTGTGATATTAAATAACAATGAAAACAAATATTTAACTGTGTACTGAGTTTGTTTGCATTTATAATAAGCCCTTTGTTGTTTCAGGAGGACTATTCCACCCAGCTGATCATACCCAGGAGGTGGCATTCCGATATGCCGTGGAACGGATCAACGCCGATAGATCTATTCTACCCAGACCAAAACTGCTAGCACAAATAGAACGTATATCACCACAGGACAGCTTTCACGCTTCTAAAAGAGGTATACTACTACACCACACATCGAATTAAACCAGTGATCCATAACATTGTCAATTAAAAACTATTTTCATTGACAATTTTTGTCCAGAACATTTTTTAGTTTCAATAACGTAGAACGGTGATACTTATTTTCATAACAAACACAAGGATTTCATAAAATAATTGACACAGATTATAAATAGCTACAGAAAATCATGCTAATAAGGAGAATGTCTTACCTTTAGGTGATGTTTCTCCATCTCCAGAAGATTTCGTCCACTGTCACTTAACTTTTAGGTTAGGTTATTACTCACAATGTCACGAATTAAGGAAAATTATTATTAAAACAATTATTAAATAACTAATTATCACAATAAATATATTACAGTTTGACACATAAAGTAAATACCACTGGAAACGCAAGGTTATATTCTATATATATTCACAATCTATTTATAACTAAAAAACATTTTTTAAGAAAAAGTAAACACTTTAAGTTACACTATACAGTCTCACTTATTAAGAAAGCTATCTATTATGCTTTGTAAATTGTTTTATTTAACATATTAATATGTTTTTGATAAACTCTCAATGTTTACTACCGTTTGACATTCATCATTTAAATTCCAGTTGAATTGAAGTTGCATAGGTGCTGCCATCTATAAAAGACAAATACAAGTTTTAGTAACATTGTTCATGAACTGAAAATGAGCGAAATTTGATTTGAGAATTAGAATATAGATTTTAGCTAATCCACCTAAGTATAAGTATAAAGATAACTTACTCCTTTTTACATTTTACAAAGTTATTTTTTTGATAGAAAATTATACTTAAAAATTCAAACTAAATATGGCCGCCGCCAGTAGATTTTCTAGGGTTGCCATATTACATATATAATGATTTATTTATTAATTTAATTTTTTGATCGAAAAATGTTAGACACCAAAGAAACTTTTTAAACAGTTGTTAGAAGTTCTGTTCTTCTTATACATGCAAATACAGATAAAATGTGAAGGGTAATTGAGAAATTCTATTTTCAGTTTGCCACTTATTAGGATTGGGAGTGGCTGCAATATTTGGTCCACAATCGCCTCACACAGCGAGCCATGTTCAAAGTATATGTGACACAATGGAGGTTCCACATTTGGAAACTAGATGGGACTATAGGCTGCGTCGGGAAAGTTGCCTGGTTAATTTATACCCACATCCTACGACGCTGTCAAAGGTAATATTGACATATATTATATACCATGTATTAGGGAATAGTATTGCACATATACAGATATACATATGTCATATTTAGTAGCTCTGTTGATTTACTTCAAATATTTAGAAAAAGTTACTTGCCAATTAGCTTATACAATGGGTTTGTGTCCTATGTCTTAATTTCTATTAAAGTGATACAGTGGGTTACTAGAACGTCAAATGTTCAATTATTTTTTAATAACTCCTTATATGTTAAGAGATATTAACAATTAAAAAAGTCATTTTGTCTCTTTAATTATTAAAGGGATTCAACGTTGTACACATTCCAAATGCATATGACATCACAATCCTTGTGTAAGTTTACCAACCTTACAGCTCATAAATCTCTGCTATATATATTTATATATCAAAATATCAAATATTATTTACAGCTATTTCAAGGAACAATCAAATTTCAATATTATGTCTGCCTTAACAGGGTTAAATAAAATAAAAACTTATTATTCTTTGACTTGACTTGATTATTTGACTACCAATAGCTACAAAACATTACCATAGCTACTCAACAAATAACTGACGTTAAAATGCATTTCACGTCATACAAATATGGCAGACCATTTCTAGCGCTAAAACTACAATTCAAACTTTTAATTGCTACATCTCCGTCAATATTTAGATATTTAATAAAATAGACACGCCAATACACATTTATTAACATCAATTTCAATCAACAATTGAAAAATTCACCACTAAAAATGAGGACACAAGCTTATTGCGATAGAAATAGGGATATAATTCAATGAAACTTCAAAATTTGATACGCCTGGAGTATATGCAACATATATAACTTGTATGGAATATATATTAATTATATAAAAAGTGAACAGATAATTTGTTCACATTTAAAAAAAAAAGTTAATAAAGCTTCTTTTTACATGATAATCCCGAATAAAAGATACGGCGTATATTCTTAAAGGCTTACTCAACGAGTTTTTGTTAGTAAAGAGTTTTAAATGTCAATGACAACTACATTTTATATAATAATTATGTAAGAAGACGTAATCCCTGTCAAAAATGTCAAAAAATGCTTTGAGAACACCATGAATAAAATATTAGTATATTCGTTAAAATCATATAGTCTGTGAGCAGAAGAACTATTTTGGTGTTAAGTATTTGTGTTATAAATCTTATACGACCTGTAAGGTGTCTCATAAAGATCCAACTATCTTAATTAGGATTATCCAGTGCGTTCTAGTTTGCATCTAATAAATTTGGCAACGTTGTCAAAAGAAATGTATTATTTATTCATTTCTTGGAGTATAATGTCGTTTTAAATAATTTACATTATTTAAATGGCTAAGGCCGGCCCTGCTTGCAATGTATATTGCAGGTAATAGAATCCAATGATTGCTTTTTGTTCAAGGGTCATTAGAGGCGCAGAAAATATACATATATTAATTAGCGATAAAATTAAAATTGAAAATATTATTTTTTTTGAGGCGAAAATGTTGTTTTTTTTCGCGGCGGAAATATATAGTCATTTTCCATACAAATCATAATTTTTAGCTCAATTTCACCACATAATATAACTTTTAACTATAAAAAAATGGTGACACGGCTTTCAAAAACTAAGTGTATATAAAAGAATATTTTCTGTAACTATTGCAAAAAGAAAATATCAAAATGATACCTATATACGAAAATATTTAAATAAAACCTTTAAGAAACAGTAAGTGTAAGTTATAAGCCGGCAACGTTGCAAATGCCAATTTGAGCGGGAAATTCAAAATCGGAAAAAATATTTTATAAAATATAACAATTTTTTTGTCAAAGAACCAATTCACGAATGCGTCAACACACGTAAATTTACAGCGTTGCCAAATTTATTATTCCTTTTTCAAAATATTTAATTTGTATTTAAATTGAATTAATATAAATTTGATATTAATTATAGGTAATTTTTAATTTATTAAACTATTATATGCATAAAAAAATCATTTTAACTAGCAAATAGCAGTTTAATAGGGAATTGAAAAATTCGTTTTCAAAGGTACAGTCCCAATATTTGCTCGTCCCTCATGTACTTCGTATTTTGCATTTCGTATTACCAAGAGATAAACTTTTTGCATTGACGGTACGTCCTGTACCTCCTTAATAAATCTAAAAGTTTTTTTTAGAAAATGAGTGTCTTTGCTTTTACATATCAAATTACATTTTATATTATAATAATTTAATTGTAATTAATATCTATTTATTAATCATAATATAAATTTGTTTAAAGTAATACATAGCAAAATACAATAAATTATAATTTATTTGTCAACTTTGTATTGAGCCTGCGTTTGTTAACTTGGCTCCCGTACTATAAAAATAAATCTTCAGTCATCTTAGGATGTCAAGAGGATTTAGTGAACCCGCTCAAACCCCTTCCACCTCTTCATTCCCCTCTGCACTTGAATTACGCTTTGCTTTATAAATGATAATGTCGTCTTTACTACGAAAAAATATTTTGCAGAAAAACATAATGTTTTTTTCGCCTTTATATTTTTTATTTTATCGTCACCTCCCCTGTATTCAAAGAGTAAATAGGGGTGAGAATTCATTCATATACTTTATAATTTAAAAGGTTTAAACTCTTAAGCTACATTTTGTATAATTAATACGAAAATTATGGTAATTCTTTTAATTTGAAATATAATTTTTTTTTAAAAATAATTTTTATTAGCTTAAGTGTAGAGGAGAGAGAAAGAGTAAAAAACTGTCAAAGTAGTGTCAGAGGGATGTATAGTAGCCTATCAACAAGGCGTAGCTCACAGTTAATGGGCTTGTGTAATATGTTTTAATTTCTATAAAAGTGTACTATATATTGATAAAGTGGGTTACTAGAACCTCAAATGTTCAATTATTTTTTAATAACTCCTTGTATGTTAGGAGATAATAACAATTAAAAAAGTCATTTTGTCTCTTTAATTATTAAAGGGATTCAACGTTGTACACATTCCAAGTGCATGGGACATCACAATCCTTGTGTAAGGTTACCAACCTTACAGATCATAAATCTCTGCTATATATATTTATATATCAAAATATCAAATATTATTTACAGCTATTTCAAGGAACAATAAAATTTCAATATTATGTCTGCCGTAACAGGGTTAAATAAAATAAAAAGTTATTATTCTTTAATTTGACTTGATTATTTGACTACCAACAGCTACAGAACATTACCACAGCACTGACCTACTCAACAAATAACTGACGTTAAAATGCATTTCACGTCATACAAATATGGCCGACTATTTCTAGCGCTAAAACTACAATTCAAACTTTTAATTGCTATATCTCCGTCAATATTTAGAACAATTGAACAATATTGTAAATATAGTTGCTGTTATTTTAGGCGTACGTCGATCTCGTCCACGCGTGGGGTTGGAAGTCGTTTACCATTATCTACGAGAATAATGAAGGTCTAGTGCGTCTACAAGAGCTTTTGAAAGCTCATGGGCCTTCTGACTTTCCAATCGCTGTCAGGCAGCTTGGCGAAGGCACTGATTACCGGTAAAAACAGAAATATAATTAATGAACAATACATCCGATTTGTGGGGTTATGTAGAAATTGGTTTTCTTTGCAGGCCGTTGTTGAAACAAATTAAGAATTCTGCAGAGTCTCATATAGTGCTGGATTGCTCCACGGAGAGGATTTATGACGTATTGAAGCAAGCGCAGCAGATCGGAATGATGAGTGACTATCACAACTACCTGATTACGTCTTTGGTGAGATATTTAGTTTTATTATGGGCGCACACTAGAGACACCACAGTCTTAAAACGATTTTGTCTTTGTCGAAGAAAGATTTGTAAAAATGTTCTTAAGGACTTTTCCAAGGAGCAGTCGTGCTCAACCAACAGAAAGATATCCCTATTTAAACTAACAGAGATGTGCGTTTTTCAAATACATATACTCAAAATGCAAATACAAAATAGTAAATACCTATTTTGTATTTTGTATTTAAATATCTTTTAATAGTATAGAATTTATTTGAAAACTTTTACAAACCTATTTCCTATTTGGAAAATACAAAATACTTTTTTCATTCTTGTTACTTCATAGTGTTAATCAGTAAATATTATTTTTTGAATATAAACTTAAAACCCCACTAATATTAGCACCATCTATGATCTAAAAGTATTTGCACAATTGTCTTAATAATTCTAATTTAAAATGATAGATGTGCCTATTATTTTATTATCCTTCCTGTTACCCCCACCATAAGACATCTGATTTTCGTTTACCTAAATTTGTTTATCATATTTTCTCGTTCATTATTTGTTTTACTACAAGACAATCACTCCACTACATTCCTTACTGAAATATATATACATAAATATATATTATTTTACCCACTACCCCCACATGCGACATCCAACATTTATATATTTTCATTCATAAGTTGACATTATTTAGACATGAGTGTACTAAATGTGTGTACTTTTAACGTACAGACTAGTGCGACATAAACATGCGACACTAATAAAACCCCTACTTTTGCTATTTTTTAAAATTCTAGGTAGTATTTTTATGAAACAAAAATGTATCAAAACGAAGTCGGTCTTTATCAAAGAGAATTCTCATGATTATTAAACAAATAACATTTATATTAGTAAAATAAAGAGTATTCTATTTTCTCAAAAGTATTTTTAAAATACGTATTTTGTATTTAAATACTAACATGGCTTTTATTTTGTATTTGAAATAGGAAAATAACATTTGCTTATTTTAGGACCTCCATACAATCGATTTAGAAGAATTTAAATATGGCGGTACTAACATAACAGCATTGCGCTTGGTAGATCCTGCTAATCCGGACGTGGTGAAGTCCGTACGGGAATGGACGGCGGGGGAACAACGAGCTGGACGTCGTGTAGACGTCGGATCGTTCATCAACAGGGTAAGAAAGCCGCTAAGAAACTTCAAATCTTAAAACATATAGTTCTTATGACTTGTATCCTAAACCGCGACGATTGCAGTCACTTCAAAGTCTTGAAGGTCAAATCTACGAGATATTAACAATTAAAAAAGTATTTTTTTCTCTTTAATTACCGATAGCACTGCCTATTCCACATAAGGCACGTCACATTCAACGATTTGCCTTCTTTGTTCTACAACAGAGACTGAAAATTAAAACAACGAAGGCTTCACAAACAATTGTATCTTAATATTTTAACTTGGTTTAATTTATAATTCATAAAACTAAGAGAGTTTGTTTTGTAATAATTGTTACAAATATTCATTTACATTTTCATGCTTTCTTCTTCAAAATTCAAGGACAACGAAACAATAATAAAGGTAAGTGTGTTTTAAAATATAATTGCGATGGTTCTATAAATGTGTTAATATATTTGCATACCCATCAGGCAGAGACTGCTTTAATGTATGACGCAGTGTTACTATTCGCTAAAGCGTTACACGATTTGGATACCAGCCAACAAATCGACATTCAACCGTTGTCTTGTGATGGACAGCACACGTGGCCGCATGGATACAGTCTGATAAACTACATGAAAATTGTAAGAAATATATTACGTAAACTTTTCCACTACTGGCCAAGAAAATTCCAAATTCCAATTTTTCTTTAACATAAAACTTTTATTTATATTTTAGGTAGAAATGCGTGGCCTGACAGGAGTAATAAAGTTCGACCATCAAGGATTCCGCAGCGATTTTATCCTGGATGTTGTCGAACTTGGGAAGGATGGACTCAAGAAAGTAGGGATATGGAATTCGACCCAAGGCGTAAATTTTACAAGATCTTATGGCGAATTTCAAAAAGAAATTGTCGAAATTCTCCAAAACAAAACGCTAATAGTGACTACTATTTTGGTAAGCAATATTTCAAACACCATTCTATCCAGTGTATAGATCATCTTGAGATTTCAGTCAAAATATCTTCCTATATTTACTAATGCATCTTGGTATATCACCAATAAGGTATTAACCATTTAGGAAGAGATAAAATCTCGCATTGACACCTAAAAGAAAAGGATTGGAAATCATCCAAACCAGCTAGCTTCACGCTAAATGAATCTTAAGAAAATATTTTATAGAATAAAAATAAAAACTCCACAAGACTTAATTAGTCTAATCTAATTATTGTATTCTACACTACATAAATATTGTTGAATGTCTTCAAAGACAGATGGTCTTTATTTAAAAAGGAGAAAATCTAAAAAATGTGTTTCTCCATTCTAGTTTGGTCAAAAAAATTTAACCAAGTCATTTGGATTCGCATTCCCGTTTCTCATTATCAACGCTTTTCTCTTTTTCAGAGCGCTCCTTATTGCATGAGGAAAGAATCCGCAGAAAAGTTACTGGGAAACGCACAGTTTGAAGGATACGGGATAGATCTGATCAGGGAAATATCCAGGCTACTCGGCTTTAACTATACATTCAGACTAGTTCCCGATGGAAGATATGGATCGCTGAATAAGGAAACGAAAGAGTGGGATGGCATGATGGGGGAACTGTTAGAGCAAAGAGCTGACCTTGC
This sequence comes from Panorpa germanica, assembly GCA_963678705.1. NCBI lineage: Eukaryota > Metazoa > Arthropoda > Insecta > Mecoptera > Panorpidae > Panorpa > Panorpa germanica. Next base: position 3,621,033 of record OY783223.1, on the reverse strand, counting down.
TATCGCTGATCTTACTATAACATTTGACAGGGAACAGGTAAATTATAAATAATAGTATTTTAAAAATTAGCAGAGAAGAGATTTGCCTGGGAAGTTGTAAGGCTCTGATAAGGGACCATCACCATGTCGGAGACGCCTTGATTGGAGTCTCCTGCTTCTCGGGCAATATTTCTGCTCGTTGTTAGTGATTTATCCTAAATGAATGAATTTGCATTTAGTACGTTGACTTCACGATGCCGTTCATGAACTTGGGGATTAGTGTGTTGTATCGGAAGCCGTTGAAGCAGCCTCCAAATTTGTTCTCCTTCTTGTCGCCCCTTTCTCTAGATGTTTGGATATACATGGCTACAGCTTATCTTGGAGTCTCGCTGCTGTTGTTTATCTTAGCCAGGTAAATCAATTTCTTTCATTCTATCCGCCAACTCGTTTCATCTGGTCATCGGTAAAAAAACGAGGAAATAAAACTCAATGAAGAACTCAACCTGCGGCATAGAAAGTGCGGCCATTCACAACCATTATTGAACTTACTCCTCATTTTTACAACAAATGTCTTTTCTATAATGCATAACAATGAAACCTTCTGCTCTTCCCAGATTCACTCCATACGAGTGGCCAACGCCGCCTCCTTGTGATCCACATCCAGAACGTTATCAGAGCCAATTTACGCTGTTAAATTGTTTATGGTTCGCCATTGGTTCTCTGATGCAACAAGGCTGTGATTTTCTACCAAAGTAAGATTCTATTTCATAAATATTTATATTATTTTCAGATTCAGCCCGTATGAATGGGACAACCCTCATCCTTGTCATGAAGAAGCTACTGTTTTGGAGAATCAATTTTCTATCCTGAATTCACTGTGGTTCACCATAGGATCACTAATGCAGCAGGGTTCCGACATTGCTCCGAAGTAAGTCGCTCAGACTTTGTTGCGTTATGTTTGAAAAATTTGCTATACACCTTTAATTCTTCAAAACTGGATAGATTTACCTATAGATCTCCATCTATTGATAGAACATCCATAAATTACAGTTAATTATGACGTTAATTTGCTATTAGTTTAAAATTTGGTTTAAGTTTGTTTTAAAATCGGAGCTGCTGCAAATTTGGAGCCTTGCTGCATTCAAATATTAGTAGATTTAAAATCCAAGTTGCAACCAACGTTGGACTGGTTAAGGCAGAGCCACAATTCGGATCGGTAGATCCCTAAGCCTATCGTGAATACATTTTAGAATCTTCAGGTGTCGAATTTTTAGCATGACTGGCCATTGTATTATAATTATTGCAAATGTGTATTTACGAAGATATTTTATAAACTAATCTTCTATTTTCAGAGCTGTTTCTACTAGAATGGTAGCCGGAATGTGGTGGTTCTTCACTTTGATTATGATCTCTTCGTACACCGCTAATCTCGCAGCATTCCTAACCGTTGAGAGGATGGACTCCCCCATCGAAAGTGCCGATGATCTTGCCAAACAAACCAAAATAAAATATGGCGCTCTTCGAGGAGGTTCAACTACAGCATTTTTCCAGGTCTATTGTAACTTCTACTATAAATAATATTGATGAGTAGTGTTGATTTTTAAATGAATATTACAGGGTTCTAATTTCACGACGTATCAGAGGATGTGGTCCTTTATGGAATCTGCACGTCCTAGCGTCTTCGCAGCTTCTAATATGGAAGGAGTTGAAAGAGTAGTGAAGGGAAAAGGAGGATACGCTTTCCTTATGGAATCAACATCCATTGAATACGTCATCGAGAGAAACTGTGAATTGACACAAATTGGGGGACTGCTGGATTCTAAAGGATACGGAATCGCTATGCCTCCAAGTTGGTTCTTTTAAATGTTATAAGCTTTTCAGTGGCAAGGAGAAAGACCTCAAAAATTACATTTGTAGTAAAATTACTGTGAGACGGTAACCTAAAGATTTTTTAAGTAACGCGTCCATGGTACTTTTATTTATGTCAGCTTCAATATTAGATATGTTCTATTGTAAGAAGATAATAAACGGCAGATGAAATCGCCAAAAAAAAATCCATTCGGAGAGAGTGTTTTTGTCAACAAGAATGCACTCTCAATATATTATCACTCCAATACCATATGTGCAACGGTTTTAGAAAACTGATGTTTGTGTGTTTTGGAACATGGATAATAACTACTAAAGCCATCCATTGCCGAGTTATATGAATTATTTAAAAAAGTCTATAAATTTTGTGGTTCTTATGCCGCAGAAAGTTTTTCTAAGGTCTTCCGAATTGAAAAATTTGGTATTTCGCTACTGGCATTAAAATATACAAATTTCAATATACAATATACAATTTTCGTGGTAAAATATATGCGAGTATAGCTGTCGTTTTTTACTATTGCACCAAATAAAAATTATTTTGGTTTAGAAAAGAATATTTGGAATAAAAATTCAAAATTTTTAACTTTCAGATTCGCCGTACACTACTGCAATTAGTGGCGCTGTACTCAAATTACAAGAAGAAGGAAAATTGCATATACTGAAAACAAAATGGTGGAAAGAAAAACGAGGAGGCGGTTCCTGCAGAGTAAGTTATAATAATACCCCTATATTTAGTACCTCTTTAGGCGATTATTTAAAGCCTATATATCTTCTAAAATAGGTAGCTGCAAATTATGAGACTTATATATAATTTAGGTAATATAGAAAATATGGTATTTGAAAAATCTCCTAATTGATAATCGGATGCCATTACAAAGTTACAAAATGGCGGTTTTAGTCAACATTGCATACATGAGTATCTCAGTAACTTGGCGTTAAAAGGGTCAGTTATACGTAAGAAATTTCTGGTAAATGTAATTCATCATAAGTCATCAAAATTGTTGCTGAAAACCAAATATTTGGAATCGGGGCACCCAAATTTGTTATAAAAGTTAATTTAACATGTTTCTCGTCAATTTCCTTTATTAACTGGATTGGATAGACATTTCTGGATGTGATTTCTCGAAAGATGACAAAATATCCTTTTTAAATATTGAAGAATATTTGTCACAAAACCATTATAGCACCCTGGTACTATGTCACATTGTAATTTTTAGATAGTTTACAAAATATGAATTTTTTTTCAGGATGATACAACCAAATCCAGTTCCGCAGCCAACGAACTCGGTTTACCCAATGTGGGTGGCGTTTTTGTGGTCTTAATGGGTGGAATGGGTGTGGCTTGTGTCATAGCCGTCTGTGAGTTTGTCTGGAAATCTAGGAAAGTTGCTGTGGAAGAACGGGTGAGCAGTATTTTGTTGCATGACACCTAGCTGTAAGACGCTGCGACACAAAATGAACATATCACAAAGAAACACGGCAATAAAATCAAATTATAACATAATAATCTCAAAATAAAGAATTTCTTTTGAAGATCATTTCACCTATCATTATTATTATTTATTTGGTTTAATGGAATTTGTGAAAATAAGATCTAAATGTTTTAAGCCGACGACTCACGATCGTTCCAAAGTTATGGGCGGTGCTTTACTTCCTTCCATTTGGAAGACTATTAGTTAATACTTAGACTTATGGCACATTTGCCGTATATGATCGGCCGTACAAAGAAGAACTCTATGGGTTTATTAAGAAATCCAGTGAAAAATTAGGGTAATAGATAGAGTCCTTGAGAAATAGAGAATATTTTGTTGTCTTTTTGTCCTCTTTTGACTTTCCCATGCAAGATGTAGCTGCGTGCTCAACGAAATCCATTTCAATTGGATCAATTGGAATCAAGGATGGAAGAAAATCCGGATATGTGGAACTAAAGAAAAGGAAGATGCAAACCATTGAAACTGTTACTATTTTTTTATAGTTACTATCTATTGTTTATTAATTTATATATTGCACATAATCCATAATCAATTTATTTTGGCAACAACCAAACCCAGAAAATATAACCGTGGTCCAGGAATCTAAGCTGGCGCCAAGCATCAATGCAGTATACATAAGTGTTCATATATCTAACGGATTCTTTTATTTCTTGTCCGGATGAGCGAGTTTCTACTGTGCACTAATTCAACATTTGATAGTATTTTTCACAAATTCAAAACGTTATTTTTGTTGCTATCAGCACCGAACCCAAAATAATTTTGTACAACTACAAGTAAAAATTGTTCTTGCTTATTGTCGTATACTGTATTTCTAATATGATATTATTTTTGATATTTTTATATCTGCCATATTTGATATTAATCTAAATTTAAATTTAATTACAAATATTTTTTTATTATTCCAGACCATGAACAAAAATGACGCGGATCTATCCCAAACAAAACAGAATCCTTATTTTTAAAATTTTTGAAAAATTATTCATTACTAACTATAGTATTTATATTAAGTAAAAATAAGTGTAAGTCCGCTGGATCGCAACAAAATGTAGTATATATATACAGAGCCGGACTTCTAGGGGTGCGAAAGGAATTAAATTTCTATATAATGGAATTTCTATATATAAGAAACTTCTTTATAAGAGTCGTTTTCTTACCATATGTTTTTCTAAAAGACATTTCTATAGCAATAAATAGCCAAGGCCAATTGTAGGATTCAGTGTAATGGCATTTACGCGGTCAGATCAGATTCAGACGAACTGTCCGTTTATCGTATGTCAATCGAACAATTCCTAATAATCGAAATTTGAGTTGAATATAAATATTTCGATTATAATTAATTACGTACGGGTTCTTAATTGAGTCGATTAAAGTCATACTGAACCGGTTTAACTAGCTGCTGTAAACAAACGGGTTGACCGATCTTGCTCAAATTTGGCATAGTAATTGAGTACAGTTCTACAAACTTACGGAAAAAATATTTTTTTTTTAAATAATAAGAGCGAGGCTTTTTTATCGCATACAACTGTCAGGTATAACTGTCAAATTAATGGTATTTGTATATGTGAATTGAAAATATAAAGAGTAATAAAAAAAAACTATAATCGAATTTAAATCTGATCTGATCGTGTAAAAGACCCTTAAATGTTAATGTTATTAACATTAATTAATATTAAATTATAATTTTAAATTTAAAATAGAATTAATTTAAATTTATAATAAAATTTTCTCATAAAATAAAGGGGAATGATTGAAAGGAGAGGATTAGAAGGCCGGCCTGAAGTTCGGAATTGTGTGTCACTTAGGAATAGTTCTTCTCTAGCATAAGGGTAGGGGGAGAAGTTTTATATTTTCATAATTTACAGCGTAAGTTTTTCACCGCAACATCCATTTTATTCTCGTTAAATTAATATGTCTGATATTTTATCAGTGAGACGTGAAGTTCGCAGTAATGACGGTGTAGGGAGAGGGGGGAGAGTGGTGGTAAAGACACATATACCCTACAAACAACGTTGACAAGACTCCTATAAGATTCGAACGAATCGTTTAAGAATCGTGTGGGAATCGTATACGAATCGTATCATATTCGTACCAGATTTAGAAAAATTGTTTGTAAGGTAATGGGCTTGTGTCCTCATTTTTTAGTGGTCGATTCTTCAATTGTTGATTGAAATTGATATTAATAAATGTGTATTGGCGTGTCTATTTTATTAAATATCTAAATATTGACGGAGATATAGCAATTAAAAGTTTGAATTGTAGTTTTAGCGCTAGAAATGGTCGGCCATATTTGTATGACGTGAAATGCATTTTAACGTCAGTTATTTCTTGAGTAGGTCAGTGCTGTGGTAATGTTTTGTAGCTGTTGGCAGTCAAATAATCAAGTCAAGTCAAAGAATAATAAGTTTTTATTTTATTTAACCCTGCTAAGACAGACATAATATTGAAATTTGATTGTTCCTTGAAATAGCTGTAAATAATATTTGATATTTTGATATATAAATACATATAGCAGAGATTTATGAGCTGTAAGGTTGGTAACCTTACACAAGGATTGTGTTGTCACATGCACTTGGAATGTGTACAACGTTGAATCCCTTTAATAATTAAAGAGACAAAATGACTTTTTTAATTGTTAATATCTCTTAACATATAAGGAGTTATTAAAAAATAATTGAACATTTGAGGTTCTAGTAGCCAACTTTATCAATATATAGTACACTTTTATAGAAATTAAGACATAGGACACAAGCCCATTAATATTAAATTTAAGTAACTAGTAATATAAGCACAAATAATAAGCAATTTAGTATCTTCCTTATAGTATAAATTTCAGTGTTTAACTGATAAAACATATTTATGTTTGTATATATTTTCAAATTTGGTTAATTTTGTAACGGCAGCTTTTTAAATGTATCTAAATATTACGTTAACGGAAAAATTTGGCAAATAGTAACTTAACTAGATTAGGATATTCAAAAGTAGAATTACTTTGATGATAGTCACTCTATATAACACTAAGAAATATATTTTAACCTTTATTGTGACTTGCAATTCCTATCGTCTAAGGCCTGTCTCAGTAGGGGACCGTATTTAAGCGACGGCGTATTCGGACGTAAATCGGCGGATTGGATGAGCTACAAAGCAAACCGCCTATGTGTGTCACAGATGTCTGTAGTCGTGTATTAGGGGGTGTATTGGAGTTCTTTAGCACTTATATAATTTATCATGAGAGCACACTTTAACTTTAATTTTTATCGATACACTACTGGTATTAAAGGGACTTTAGCATTTATTATATATCTGAGTTCTGGTGGGCGTGAATTTAAATTTAGTTCTATCGTATTGGTATCGGTATCGGTGTCCATGATTCACTGAAATACAAACATAAACTGAAGCATGCTGAACATACTCGTCATACGCGATGTCGCGATAGACCCGAAAAGAAAAGTATTGCAACGAAAGAACAAGCGTTCTTAGGTATCCCCTCCAGTCTGAAGCGGCTGTTTGCATTTACAAAGGTTCGGATAGGATATCGTTGTAGTAGTGGTAACGCTTGGATAAAATTCGCCTTTATACGGTTCTAATGTGCGAGGTAGTGCCGCCCGTATTCGGACTGCTTTGTAGCGTGCAGTCTGAGAGCTCCAGAGCGATCTCATTACATTTACATGGTTCGGATAGGTAAAGCGTAGTAGCCCGAATACGTCCGGCAGAAATTCGCTAAAATACGGTGCCATACTGAGACAGGCCTAATGCGAGTCTATAATAAATTAAACTACAAATAAATTTCACGGTAATTTCAAAGAAAATAGATATTTAGTGAACTCGAATTCGCTTCGAGTTCGTAAGAACGAACTAGACGTTGGTAAATGTAATTCAGAATAAGGTTCTAAGTTTGGGATACATCATTTACGTCATTCGGATTTACAAATTGGGTTCGAGGCTGTCGGCTATTATCGACTATCATCGGAATCATCATCGAAGAATCAACAAACTAAATAAAAATATATAGAGAAAATAATTTGTAAATTAAGAAAAAAGAAAAATTAAGTTTAAAATTATATTTGTGTGATGTGATATATCAGTGTCGCAGTTTTGTAGAATAAGGTTCAAAAGCAGTGGTGTCCAAAATATTGTGATTAATTTTAATACCAGGAAATATTAATTTTGGTTGTATTTGAAAGCACAAACTTAAATATAAATTTTTCTATGCGAAATATTTATAAAAGAATTGTGTTATATATATAAATAAACCTACTAGTGTGTTTTTTTAAGAATTTTATATCATCTTAATTTATTATTTTAATTTAACAAGAATATTAAATTAAAAAGTGATTTTTTGTAAAATTTCTTGTTTAGACATCACTGCTTTCTAAAGCTATGCAACATCACAATCATTAACAAACACGTAATTATAAAAATAGCACTGGAAATATAGACCGAATAATGTTGTTTCTTTCGTCACTTTCTTCTGCTAACAGTAAATTCAATACTCAATTTACTTCCGATTAACTATTTGTATAAAATAACATAAAATGTTACAGATTTCACGTTGAGACAATACTTTGAGCGATGACGAATAATATGTTTCACTGTTAAAGGTTTACTTTTATCTACCATTTACTTTATTTATGTTCTATATTATAATTGTATTGTATATACGAATAAAGGTCTATTCTGCACCACACCGAGCTTTATATAGTTGTCTTGCTTATATATTAACGTTTCACGGTGGAAGAGTAATCTTAGGAAAAAGTGTATCCCGATTTTAAGTGCAAAACTATATGCACACTAAATAAGGATGAGCATTTGTTTTTTTGCGATTCTACATTTTCGTGAAAAGTAGTGGCACAAAATTAAAGAAGAAAATGTGCGGTATCCCAATAATTTTAACTCGTAGTAGGGTGCTCGGACTAGATATAGTGTAATATATCTTAATACATATTTTTCATATTTATATTTTTATTCTATATACAAATTAATCGAACTTAATAGAGTTTGAGTTCGCATTTTAGAGAATTTATGAACAATTCTTTAACTAGAGAGGTTAATATTCAAAAAAGTAAACCGATATCTTTTCTACTGCAATAGTTTTTGTTTGTACAGCAGATTGAAGAAAGAAATAAAGTCTTTAAAAGTGAAACTACGTATTTATCGATAATAAGAGCTGTTAATAATTGTGGTGTTGCTTTCTAGAAATAACTAATTAATATTAAGTAATTACAACAATCTAAAATGAATACTCATAAATAAGTAAAAGAATGTACTTTATAATAATTGTAATGTTCTTTGTTATTTTAATATTTATAATATATAATATGTAAATTTCATTTTCATTTTTTAAATTAAATAAAAAAAAAAACTAATCATTTTATACAAAAAAATATATAAAAATTTAAATGTCATCCAAGAAACAAATCAATTAATATTGAAATAATAATGGTGTGTTTCTTTGATAAATATATAGTTGCATAAGTTTGGAAGTCTCTTTTTTATTGTTAATCAATAAATTTGATGAAAATTGAAGAGGGAACCAATTAGTGACCTCATTAATTGTAAAAAAGAGAAATTTGTATGATTTTGTGAGTGACATTGTATTGTGTGTGACTGTCCGTGGCTGCGCGTTGCTGATTGGATTAGAACGAGGTGAGTCTGTTCAGTATCTTATCGTAATCTTAGATATTTCTACGCCTTTTATACAAATTATCTTGCTTCATTTAGTGATAGAGTTTTCTTTAACAACATGTAGAAATGATGATCAGAAGAAACCTAAAACGAAAATAAACGTAGTAGATTTTTGAGAGCACTTTCTTGTCCATATTTATAACCTATTTTGATTCGGAAATGTTCGGGTCTTTAACTCGGTTTTTCAAATTGTAAATAGGCCACTCCCCGTTTATAAACTTAAAGTAAGGATATCCAGTTAATAATTTGGTGAAGTGTCCTGTTTTGTGACGCTTCTATCACTGTTGCACTTCAATGGGCTTGGGTCCTCATTTATTAGTGGTCGATTTTTCAATTGTTGATTGAAATTAATGTTAATAAATATGTATTGGCGTGTCTATTTTATTAAATATCTAAATATTGACGGAGATATAGCAATTAAAAATTTGAATTGTAGTTTTAGCGCTAGAAATGGTCGGCCATATTTGTATAACGTGAAATGCATTTTAACGTCAGTTATTTGTTGAGTAGGTCAGTGCTGTGGTAATGTTCTGTAGCTGTTGGTAGTCAAATAATGAAGTCAAATCAAAGAATAATAAGTTTTTATTTTATTTATCCCTGTTACGGCAGACATAATGTTGAAATTTTATTGTTCCTTGAAATAGCTGTAAATAATGTTAGATATTTTGATATATAAATACATTTAGCAGAGATTTATGATCTGTAAGGTTGGTAACCTGCACATGCACTTGGAATGTGTACAACGTTGAATCCCTTTAATAATTAAAGACACAAAATGACTTTTTTAATTGTTAACATCTCCTAACAAATAAGGAGTTATTAAAAAGTAATTGAACATTTGAGGTTCTAGTAACCCACTTTATCAATATATAGTACACCCCTTATATTATATTATTTATTGTTTATTGTTCGCCTTTCGGCTTTACAATCTACATTCTTAATACATACTTCAAATTACAATTAAATTTACATTATTCTCCACCAGCTTATTTATTCTCCTGTTTTTTCTTTCCTTCTTACTATTTCCGCCATCCACCCCTTTCCTTCACTGCCTCCCTTTAATAGCTGGCCGATATTCCTTTCGCTCGCTCCTTTTTCCGTACACTCAAACTTAATGTTCTCCAGTGTTTCGTCCTCCGCTCCGAACATTCTACACTTTTTTTCCTCACTCTTTTCCCAGTATCTGTTTCCTTTTTCCTCATTTCCCAATCTAAACCTTGCTGTTCTTCTTATGTGTTTTATGTCTTTTTCTATAAGGTACTGAGGCACATTATTTTCCCATAACCTCTTATATCTTTTATTGTAGTTTATTGTAGTTTTATATAGTACACTTTTATAGAAATTAAGACATAGGACACAAGCCCATTGTAGAAGCCGCAAGAGAAGAAGTCAGAAAACAGTACTATTGTATGAACATAATCCAATAGAATAACAGACTTAGAATATGGTTAGATTGTGCTTCGATATTAAACGATATAAGAACGGAGTATAACATACTTGAAGTTTATAAAATAAGTATGGTCTTCTTACGGTTTAAAAGACCGAGTTACAGACCCGAACATTTCCGAAGCAAGTGATGAATATCGTACTCTTCGACTTTCCGAGGATACGACATTTTCTTTGTGGTTTTTGTATTCGCTACTACGTTTATTTTCTTCTAATGGTTTTTGGTTGATCCTGTAGAAATTGTACTCCTCTGAACATATTTACTTAGCGCTTACGTAGCATATATATTTATAATGTAACAGCTACGTAAATTTAATTTTTGTATGATGTAGTTTAACACTTTATAGATTTTTAACGTAGAATAGCTATAGAATACTATAGCTGCCTTTTTATATACATAATGAATATTTTAGACGCTATAGTCAGTGTTAAGTACATTTCAAAGTCAACTATTACACAGGATGGTAATAGGGTGACATTGTACCATAAAACCAATCGCAGCAGCAACCACAAAAATGCTTGCATGTTTAATGTTCATTTTAATGTTGTTTTTTTTTTATATTTATTTACTTATTTGTCTTGACTTTCTTTCGTCATAGCCACCATCAAACATTTTTTAAACATCTTTTATAATTTATAATTCAATTTTACAAATTTCTAAATATTTCAATAATTCACTAATTAATTTTGAATCACTTAACAAAAATTTAATATTAACAGGAAAAGTTTTAATCACATCTAATATATCACTATTGAATTTTGATCTTTCTAAACTATAATTTATGCATTCAAATATAATATGATCCAAAGTTCCTTCTTCACCACATTGACATCTATCGACGGATTTAATATTAATTTTGTACAGGTGAGCTGGAGTTTTGCAATGATTACTTTTGATTCTGATTATAGTTGATATAATTTTGCGGGACTCATTTCTAAACCATCTTTTCTTACTTAAATTTGGATGTAACATATAATAATCTCTTCCTTTTAACTGACTTTTGTTAATGAAATGAAATTTAATGTTGTACTTTTATAGGTTAAAGGTAAAACGATACTTGGCCATTTTTGATTCGCGAAATATAGATGGCGATACTATACAGCCGGTTAAATATTATCAAGAAAAACATGTTTTATCTTATGTTTAAATCGTTTTATGTAAGTAACAATAAACGCGAATCAAAATCTAAAGCTGCAATTAGTTAGATGAATAACGTATCTACATTTCCACTGACTTTTAATGAGTTGGAACCGCAAAAATAACTTTTGAAAATGAATATTGCTATATTTTCTAGTTAAATTCCAATTTTTATATGACTGGTAACATTTCTAAGGGTTTGTCATAAATTTTATAAACTTTACTATGGTTCTCAAACTTACGCTTAAGATTTAAGTTAATATATGTATATGCTCTAAGGTATATGTAGGTAGAACTGTCTTTTGTTTTCCTATTTCTCAACCATTTCATTCCTTTTTAAATTTTTCTGAGATTTTGATTTTCTTTTGCTTAGGCTTATTAACTATGCTTTTAAGAATATTTTAAAAATTTGCCTATGTCAATATTCCGAATATTACTTGAGTTATACCAACTTGACCTTAACGTTTTCAGACGTGTTCGTTCGATTTTTGCATGAAGCATTTTAGTTAATTATTCAACAACAATTAATGTTTGTTTTTATTTATTTTCGCAGGTTTCACTTTGCACTGAAATGGCGACAGAATTGCGTTACGCATTTCGTTGTAATTCGTCATACGACGAAATAGAACTCGACCCACTGCTAGGGCTCACTCCCCGCCTAACCAGGAGCCCCGGTTTCACCCATTAGGGCCCCCTTACTCACAATATGGGTTCACGACTAAAGAACCCATGGGTTAAACATATGCTATAGGCTAGACAAACAAACAACGACAAATTCCCTTAAAACAAAATTTATTGTTAGATTTAATTATATAATATAGATATACAAATTATTGCATTTCTGTATCGAACTATAGTAAATAAATATTTGTACCAAGTAGTCTCTGGATCCAGTGGCGGACTGGGTATGGACATATCAGTTGGCATGGCGCTTAAATTAGTCAGGGTCGTAATAAGAGAAGCCATGAAATCACTTGTAAATTAACAACAATCTCTTCGCTGTTAACAAGAATAAGGTCTTTCAACAAGAGGTGTCATTTTAAAACACAGTCAAAAGTGTTGATATTTTTATTTTAATTCAAAGTTTAAAATCTGATATTAGTAGTAGAGCACAACAATCACGCTCACGACCGCAGTTTTTCCGTTCCATGTGGTGGTTGCGAGCGTTGAAAAAATAAGGATTGCGATACTTGATTAAATAGCTCTGTAACTGAAGCTATATCTACAAACAAAATAAATTTTTCATAAGAGAAATATATTCTAAATGATAATGAACATTGTTTATTTATTAAGTTAGGTTATGGTATGGGGAAAAATGTATAAATGGCAGTCAAATGTGAATTACAATTAATTTTATTAATTTATTAACATAATGGGCTTGTGTCCTCATTTTTTAGTGGTCGATTTTTAATTATCGATTGAAATTGATGTTAATAAATGTGTATTGGCGTGTCTATTTTATTAAATATCTAAATGTTGACGGAGATATAGCAATTAAAAGTTTGAATTGTAGTTTCAGCGCTAAAAATGGTCGGCCATATTTTTATGACGTGAAATGCATTTTAACGTCAGTTATTTGTTGAGTAGGTCAGTGCTGTGGTAATGTTCTGTAGCTCTTGCTACTCAAACAATCAAGTCAAGTCAAAGAATAATAAGGTTTTATTTTATTTAACCCTGCTAAGGCAGACATAATGTTGAAATTTGATTGTTCCTTGAAATAGCTGTAAATAATATTTGATATTTTGATATATAAATACATATAGCAGAGATTTATGCGCTGTAAGGTTGGTAACCTCACACAAGGATTGTGATGTCACATGCATTTGGAATGTGTACAACGTTGAATCCCTTTAATAATTAAAGAGACAAAATGACTTTTTTAATTGTTAATATCTCTTAACATATAAGGAGTTATTAAATAATAATTGAACATTTGAGGTCCTAGTAACCCACTTTATCAATATATAGTACACTTTTATAGAAATTAAGACATAGGACACAAGCCCATTAGGATTTGATAAGGTCGCTCACTTGCTATCAAAGAACCATATACTCTGCCCAGTCCGCCACTGTCTGGATCTTAATGTAGCAATATCTAAATGCCAAACACATTCGAATTATCTCACCATCTGTTTCAGTAATTTCTCACACTATGTAAACATACATTTTATAATGACTTCATTCAATAATTGTAGCCTAGTTTTTTGTTTGTAAACAGGTGCTTTTTTGTAACAAATTGTAACTTTTTTATTATTATTATTTAAACTTGAACTACTAATAAATAAATAAAAATAATATTGTGTCTTATGTGTCTTTTTCTATTTATTTAAATGTGATTTTAAGGTTTTGAAATGACAACACATGTGGTTTCAACATGTTTAAGATATCCCTTGACTTTTTGTTTCTAGAAATATAAGAAATAATTGGAGATTATGGAATATAGGTCAACAACTGGTTCAAGTAGCTGTTAAATAACTTGTTCCTTATAATGGGCTTGTGTATTTAGTTTTTGGGGGTCGATTTTTCCATTGTTGATTGAAATTGATGTTAAGGGAGGGGTTAGGGTTTCAGCGTAAAAAAAAACACTTTTTTTGCGACTTTTTTTCTCAAGTATAGATTGAGCAATTTTATTTAAACCTTTTGTACATTATTGAGCATACTTTTGACTATGTTGTATAATTTTATCATGCAGCAATATTAAAGCATAAGACGGTAACAATGCTTTCTCCAGAAGGTCTTGGGAAAAAAGACAATTGCGGTGTTCACAATAACTTGGCCGGAAATTATCTCAAAATGAAAAACCATTAAAATTTAGTTCAATTATAATCAAATCCTAACCCCTACGGCCTCTGATAATTTTTTTTTTCATTTAAAAATTTTTGGTGGCCATCTAAAGTGTAAACTGTTTTCCACGAAAAATTTCGCCATTTTGTGGGTGGGAAACACTCTTAATGTAAAAAAATTGTTTTTATCTAAACGTTGGGGTGAGGTATTTTATATGTAGAAAATGTGTACGAAGTTTGAAATGAATCGGTCAATTAGTTTTTAAATGGCAGTGAACACGGACTTTGAAAAAGTAGTTTTTAGAAAAACGCGTCTAAAGTTTAGTATAGTATACAGGGTGTGTATTGTCAATACAGACAATACCTTCAGACAATAGACAATAACTTCTTAAAATTTTAAGGACATATTCTTGAAATGTTAAACAATAAGATAAGACAAAAAAAAATTGGATTTTTTGAAAGTGACAACCCTAACCCCTCCCTTAATAAATGTATATTAGCGTTTTTATTTTATTAAATATCTAAATATTGACGGAGATATAGCAATTAAAAATTTGAATTATAGTTTTATCGCTAGAAATGTCGGCCATATTTATGACGTAATATGTCTGTACTATTAAGGGTAGGTCAGTTACTTTTTCTATGGATAATAGTTCTGTGCTAAATATGCTATCTCTTTTACGCTCTGTTGTATAAAAGAGATAGCAACTTAGTGAACGTGATGTCACATGTCTTCGAATGTTCTATAACGTTGAATCCCTTTTATAATTAAAGGGACAAATGACTTATTTAATTGTTAATATCTCCTAACGTTTAAATTAAGACATAGAATAAACAAGCACATTGAATCAAAAGGGTTTGAATCTTTGGAGAGAAATGGTTTGAAGCTGTATTAATATTCAAATAATTGAATAGAGTTATTAAATGAATGAATGGCGCAGCAGATGTTTGACCACAAAAAATTGAATAAATATGGCGTAACGAATTAACAAATAAAGTTCGCGGATGATATGTATTCTCACGGATATCATTGTCAATTATTATTAAATTTTCATTCAGTGGTGGTTCGTTTATACCCAGTAAACATTTTGGAGTCACTTTGACATTATATTGAAAATGTGTATTACTGTTTTTTTTTCTATTCTATGGCGAAACCACACCACCTGTCGGAATATAAATGAAGATAAAGTTGATGCGAACTATAATAGTTATAGAAACGTAACAAACCAGGACACTTTACCAAATTGTTTACTGGGTAATAAATATGAACAAATATTTATCAAGATTAAGGTTAAATTTCTTAATAAAATTATATATGCAGTTAAAAACATGAAGCGGTAAGAGTACAGGGAAAATATTATCATAGTGGCCTATTTTGTAACTGCTTACTTGTTACGATTTTTGTAAGGCCTATATTTTCTAAAACTAAGCTGTGTAAGCAAAATGGATTCCATACCTTGACACTGGCATAAGTAACCTAATTTGTAAATTATAGGTCTTTGAAAAATCGTCAGAAGGTAACAGACGTCAGGTATTGTCTGCGAAGTGACTGTCGTCCATATATAAAATCCAGTTATCTGGTCCAGCTCGTTATCTAGTTTGCATGGGGAACATGAAGAGAGAGGGTCAAGAGAAGAAGAAGCAGAAAGCATTTTTTGGAAGTACTAAAAGTCTAAAATAATTTTTTTAGTTTTAATAAATTAAGTTTAGTTTTAGGAAAATAATTAGTTTTAAATAAAATTAGTAAGTTTAGTTTTAAGGCTGAATTGTTAAGATAGGAATGAAATGTAACAAGAAATAGAATACGGTAGATTGTAAAGCCGAAAGGCACACACAATTAACAATAAATAATAATAATAATAACAGACGTCAGGTAAGAAGTTACAAAATAAGCGCATTAGTGTGAAGACATGATACACTAATTTCTGAGTAAATTTATTCTATTTTAAAAAGATATTCATTCAAAAAACATCCTGATATTTAAAAAAATATAACACACTTCTCTTAAGTGGTTATACGCAGTTAGAACGCCGAAGAAAAGAAACCGATTTTTCAAGTAGCTTTTCCTGGACGATTTTTCAAGCCGTTTTAGCTTATTAATGTAAAAATTTATATACATATTATTGTAACTTTTAACTATATTTTGATAACTATATTTTTGTTTTAAAATAATGATTTTTAAAACTGCTATAGCCGACCTTCAGTAAGTTCTTTAAAAAAGTGTTTAACGGTAACCACGATATCTTTTTGGATTGTATCACCTAAGATCAAAAAAATTCGTTAATATAAAGTGTAATCTTGTATTTGATCGGAAGGAATAAGCAAAATAATAATTATTAACAAAATTACAACTTCTCAAAAAAGAAAATCGAAATTGTAAAGTGAAAAATATGTATAAATTTAATAAGAAATATATTTATAAAGCTTGTGTAAAAATTTGACACTGATTGGTTTCACTGGTCAGTTTTGCTCCTTCCTTATCCCATATACGGCGCTACTGGATTGCACAATATCTCACCAAAACGAATAAATATTAATTTTGTGTAAACATATTACGTCACGCACTTCCCGACCCGTGAGATGATTCCAGCATCCAAAACAGGAGCACTAACTACTCTTTAATTGTGCCAATCATTCGATAGACTTATCTGGACCAGATAGGTAGTGTTAGAGGTCCCAATTAATTGCATCGACTTCTTAATTGTGTTGTAGTTGAAGTTTAATGTTTCGCAAATATTTTATTAATTGCGATGCAAATTAAATATTAAATATATTTAAATACAAGTAAATTAGAAATTAAAATAGTGTAGATTTATAATGTGGGTTGTGTGCAAGATCTTATTTGCCGTGCTGCAAATGCAGGCGGTGATTGCAGCGAAGAATACCATCAACATTGGTACGTATTTACATATATAGTTACTTCTTTAGTATCTAGATACACTTATTTAATAGTTAAACAGGTGATATTAAATTTTTGCAACGTATCTCGAACCGGAAATGCACTTTTAAATCAATGTCTGTTTATTGATAATTTTAATTACTATCCTGCTAAATCGGTTACAGTTTCAAAACTTATTAGCATTTAAAACAAGATATACATTTATAAACATTCGCAATACATAATTTATAACTTATAGACACGAGTATGGGTATTTAAAATATAGAGATTAAATTAGATTCATTGATAAAGTCAATAAGGTTTTTCAGGCTTTCAGGTTTTCCTACTTTCAAATATCTGCCTATATTCCTCAGGCATATTACAGCCTTGTCTGTACGATGAATATCTTGAGCATCGAAGAATAATATGCTTTACCATTACTGGGCTGTTACATCGTTCACATATTAGTTGTGGATCTCTTTTTTAAATAAGTAGGTATTAGTAAAATTTGTATGACTTATCATGAGTCTACATACTACTACTTCCAGCATTCTATTTAGTCCGACCGGTAACTCTTGTTTATAAACTGATGGCTTTACTTCCCTTAATTTATTATCCGTTTCTTCTTGCCATGAACAATTTATTACATTTTTAATTTTCTTCTGGATGAATTGCTTCTTTTGCATAATTATCAACTTGTTCGTTAGGTGGGAGGGAATTCATAAAAATTGTATTGTGCAATTAATTATTATTATAGAGAATTATTATATTTGAACTATTGTTAATATTTGAGTATGTACCCGTATGTAGAATTAAAAAAATGCTTGAAAATACTTATTCAAAGTTTATTAATCAAATTATAATAGGAATTAATTACGAAAACACGTCTTTACAACATACAAGCTTACAAGAAGAGATCGATTCAAGGATCGTTATAATTTTTATACTCTTTTGGAGATTCCGTACATCAACTATTAACTATTCTAGATTAAAAATTAAACGTTATTCCAAACAAATAAATTTAATGGTCAACTATAGTCTAACTCTCATAAATCCTGTTATTTCTAATTACGGTTTAATTTTTGCTTAAATCTCAATTTAATAATTCTAAACAAAAAATAATAAAACATTAGACTATACAAATAGATTAACAGAAGTTATGGTAATAAAAACAGTTAATTAATCAATGAATTTTAAACGATCTTGAATTTTATAATTATGTTAACTAATCAATAATCATTTTACATGTATTTCACAAAAAGCTGCGTTATTTTAAATGAATTAAGGGGTTACATGGGTTTCGTCGGGTAAAAAAAGGCCTATTTTCAATATATTTTTTTCTATGTAAAAAATTATTTATTTAATTCCAACTTTTTTCTGTCTTATAAATACATATTTAAAGAATAATTTCTGAAATTAAAAAAAAAAAAAAATTAAAACTCCTCCATTGTGACGTCATTTCTAGTATAACTCCTGACAGGATCATCTAAAATGAAGAAACAAAAATAAGTGTTTTAATTAAGACCATAAACTCGTGCTTGAACGAAGGAAAGAAAAAAAAAGTAAAAATTGGAATTTTGGCAGACATTTTTTTCCAAAAAAATGAAAATTTCGGTCAAATTTGCTTGATATTTTGTTTTTTTTTAAAATAGTTGTAATTGAAAATCCTTTATCCAAGCACGAGTAAATTGTATCTCGAACACCTGTGTAAAATTTCATCAGGTTTGGTTAAGTAGTTTTCGAGAACATTTGACAACCGACTTTGAAAAAACGGTTCCCAGAAAAACGCGTTTAAAGTTTTGAGTAACAATAAAACTGACTTGGAGCGCACACCTTCCAAAGGCTGTATCTCCGGATAATATTCTTGAGATGTTGTAGAAATTAATGAGCCAAAAAAAAAAAATTCGATTTTTTGAACCCACGAACCCATGTAACCCCTTAAAGCTTTTATGCAAGGTTATATAATGTTGCATATTAAAGTATATAATAGTAAAATATTTTAAGTTAATATAGCATGTACTTAATAACAATATAAAATATTACTAAGTTTAGCTTAGTTATATGCATAACTGTTTAGCGAGCAGTTAAAAAAAAGGTAACAAATTTTTCAAATAAAAATATTTTTAGGTGGTTTATTTCACCCTCACGATCAGGCGCAAAGGATTGTTTTTGCTAGGGCTATTAGCCACCTTAACAATGACCAGCCCTTTCAAGTAAACATGTTCCAGGCGCATTGGGACTTCACAAATTCTGAAGACAGCTTCCAAGTATCACGACAAAGTAAGAACACTTAAAGAAAAAAATAATTTTATTTTCAACACTTAAAATTATTTTCTGTTTTTGTTTTATAGCTTGCCGATTTTTAAATCTTGGGGTAACCGCTATCTTTGGACCACAATCTTCCGAGATCGCCAGACATGTGCAGAGCATTTGTGATACATTCGACATTCCTCATATCGAGACAAGATGGGATCCTTATCATAAGCCGGGCGCTTTGTCAGTGAACCTTTATCCCAGTCATGAAGTGTTAGGCAAGGTTAGATATACGAGCGCATGCAAAAAACGCAGTTTAAGTTGTTGTAATATAAAGAAAGATAAATGTCGGTCCATTGTCCGCGTCAAAAGGGATTTTTCTACCCCCCACCACACTCTTGATCCACATGTCATGCACTGCTACACGAATCGTCCAACATTGGAAGGTTTTATACTTGAAAGTTTCTTTATTTACTTGAAAGTTTTTGTTAAACAGTGTCAGTGTCAATAATATCAACAAATTAATAAAATAAATAAATCATTCGTTCCACCGTGTAGCTGGAAATTTGCCATGTCAATCTTCCAATATTTGACTCACATGTTGGAGGCAAACATTTGTTTACCGCATCGTCTGGAGCCGGCTTAAGCAACTCTTGCCATTTTTTTGAAACTGGTGCCTTTGTTAACTTGCCAATATTAACAATCAAATGATTATCACACTAGACCAATTTATGACGGATGACGTCAGAGAAATAGTTAAGAAACAAGGTGTCAACATTTAAGTTCTTAAGCAGCGCAACTACAACATTACTAGTTTCTATGAACACCTGTTGCACAATGTCACATATAAGAAAAAGTTAATTCGATTTATCGGAATGAAAATAACTTAACAGATGGTTTACTTTTACAGGCTTATTCAGATCTTATCCAGATTTGGGGGTGGAAGTCTTTTGCAATTGTCTATGAGAACAGTGATGATCTATTAAGAGTAGAAGAGGTCCTCAAGATGCATCGACCGGCCAATGTTAACATTAAAGTTGTACAACTTCCCCAAGGAAATGATTACCGGTAAAAAATAATGTAATTCTATTTTAATTCGGTGTGAATTCGGTATTCGTATTATAGATAAACAAAATGTGTTTCCCCTCCTCCTTCACAACTGCACATTTTAGATGCAGATATAAAGCATTAGTTCAAAAAAATTAATCAGTTAAATTCTGTTACATATAGTTTACGATATATAAGCACATAGGTCGACGTAATATACTAGTCGACTATAGCTGTGACGTCTAATTGTCTCTTCTCTCTCTAATCTCTTTTGTACTACTCTTGTTTAACAGTGGTGGTAAAGGTTAGCAAGTGGTAGTGGTGAAGAAGGTGAGGAAGCAATGGCGGCGTAAATTTGTACTCCTTTAGTTATTAAGGGGAAAAGAATGACTATTTCAATCGTTAATAACTTCTATAATACTGCGAATTGAATAAAAATAATTGGATATTTGAGGTTTTGATAATAATCAATTATCTCTTTAAATTATTTACAATTATTTTATGAATGTTATATAAATTAAACCTCTATATTTAAGTAAATTTGAAAGTGTTGTTATCCCACTATTTTTCACTTTAATCTAGCAAAGTCTTAGAAACCTTGAAGAGGGAATCTATTGTCCATATTGTTGTGGACATTGTCTCACTACGGAAGACTGTGGACTTCCTCAGACAAGCACGGGAAGTCGACATGATGACCGCAAAGTACAATTATTTCAGCACCTCATTGGTAAAAATATATAAAAATTTCACACTTTGTAACAGAAGAAATAATTAAGGATATACAGAAATAATTTTTGTTTTAGGATTTCCACATTGTAGATTTAAGTGAATTCCAAACTAGCAATGCCAAAATAAGGTCCTTAAGCCTTGTCGACAGAGAAAATCCTGAATTAAATCAAACTCTCACTGGTTTCATGACCGTAAGTTCGCCACAAATTGATCCCAAGGATTTCTTTAAGGTAAATAATACAATAATAAATAAGGGTGTTTTAGAACACCTGTTACTTTTACCCTAAGAGCACAATTCGATTTAGTGCAACTCTAGACAAATACATGTGAAATACCAAGTCCCACGTTGAAAATGTAACGCTTCTACCTGACATGAAATTTGGTGAATTTATTTTAAAAATATATTTATTTTCTAGACGGAGACTGTTTTGATGTACGACGCCGTTTTGTTGTACGCGCAGGCGTTCCAGGAACTCTTTGGAACACAGGATTTCCGAATCCATGAACTTTCTTGCAACGGAAACAAAACCTGGGAGCAAGGATACAGCTTGTTGAACTTCTTAAGAACGGTAAAGCATATCTAAAAGTACATGAACAATAGGATCGTGAGCCATGACCTAATTTCTATAAAACTGTACTACATATTGATAAAGTGTGTTACTAGAACCTCAAATTTCCAATTATATTTTAATAACTCATTATATTTTAGGAGATATTAACAATTAAAAACTTATCTCGATTACTTCGTGAACATTTAGATATTTGGAAAAATAAAAACATCATTAATGAAAATTATTATTATAAATAAAAGATCAACTCTTCATCGAATGTTTCCAGAGTACAATTGAAGGACTAACCGGAACTGTGACCTTCGATTATACTGGACGCCGCAGTAATTTCACTCTTAACGTAATGGAATTGGGAAGAGATGGATTTTTAAAAAGATTATCTGTATGGACGCCTGCTACTTATAATACCAACTTTAAAGGATTAATCAGTGAGGCCCTTGTATCCAGAAAACAGAAGAAGGAATACGCTGTTACCACATTACTGGTAAATGCCATAGATTTATTTATATTGGAATCTGTCCTATAGACATTTCTTGATATATTTAGAATAGAATTCAACTTGTACTATATGTGTTCGGTTAAACAACCGTATCTATTTATTATTTCGTTTAATTAAGTCGTGAGGCACACTCCTGAAGGTAGTGCAGCCTTCCATTAGGTTTATCACTAATGTATTTGGATGGTTCACAACTCGGTCGAGTTTTAATTTCTGGTCTCACTGTAGGCATGGCAAGATTGTAGTGCAGTCTTTCGTTTGTAATATACCACGGTGCATCTACAATCATGCGTAATATTTTAGATTGGAATCTTTGTAAGATCTCAATGTTTCAGTTAGCTGAAGAACTTCAAAGATGTCCCCCATAAGTTAATAGCTTGTTTTCTATCGGTAACTGGAAATTCTTATTCATTAGCATCTACACGATCCTTTCCTTCATCCTTTCTCCACTAACCTCTCAGGTTTCACAATAAGTTGAACCTGAACTTTCAGGAAGCCAGATAATTTAAGACTCTAAGATAGTTCTTTGATTAAAGTGTCATTTGATTTATTTAGAACACGCCCTACGTCATGCTGAAGGAAAACGCCGAGACTCTAGTAGGAAACGATAGATACGAAGGATTCTGTATCGATCTCCTAGACGAGGTAGCAAACTTAATGGAGATCAGTTACACGATTGAAATCGCTCCTGATGGCAGGTATGGATCCCTTGATGAAGAAACAGGAAATTGGGACGGTTTGATGGGACGTGTCATAGATGGAGATGTTGATTTGGCTATTGGTGATATAACTATCACCCCCGAAAGAGATGAGGTAGATACATCTTCAATTATTTCACTGTAACTGATAAATGGTGTTTTCTTAAAAGGTTGTTATTATTATTTTCAGGTTGTGGACTTTACTGTTCCATTCATGAATACTGGAATCTCCATCTTGTATCACAAAAACCCATTGGCGTTGGAGATTGCTTTAGTGGATATGAAGAATTCTGCAATTGTGTGGGGAGCTGTCTTAGTCGCTTATATCGTAGTATCGGTTCTATTTTATCTATTCTCAAAGTCAGTTTTTAATAGATGGTTCAATAAGAGCACATGATTAAATTCTTAGGAGGTGCATATAGTTGAAGTGAAACTTTTTTGCTGGTTAACATTGCACGTACGGCTCGCACCAGGGATCCCAGATTTCATAAGAGGTCAAACGCTTTTTTGGGCGAAATCTATTGCATCTAGTCTAGCCATTTTAGTTCAATTGCTCAGTAAGCATTAAGGGTTTATTATCACCTTTTCTTTGGCAGCAGAATTATCATGATTGAAGGATTCAAGGGGAAAGGTACATTGATTGCTTTTGAATCATGACATTTTTGACAACTAAAGGTCAATTTCGGTCAACCCAGTTGCTAGCGGTATAGCTGGTAGCACATAAATAATATTTCATTTTGTCAGTCACTTTATTATAAAATAAATAATACTCCCTTCAAGAATTAAATGATGTGCTCTTATTGAGACTTTCTTTATTTAAATTATTTTTCTTTTCTTCAAATATCATTAATATTGCTCTAATTTAGAATCCATATAAGCAAGTTAACGCCACCTGAGAAGGACATCATGCGCAAAGAATGCAGCATCGGCAACTGCTTCTGGTACGCAATTAGCGTGTTCATGCACCAAGGAAATGGAGCACTACCTAAGTAAGAAGATGATCACTTACATAATAATAATGTAGCAGATATGTTTTTCGAAAAGAATTGATAAATATTAATCGTAAATTTCAGATCGCCTTCAATTCGTGTCGTTTCTGCAGTCTGGTGGCTCTTTGGTATTCTTCTACTGTGCTCTTATTCCGCATCCATTGTTGTTGGGTTTATGGAATCCAATGCAATCAACAGCAAAGAGAAACTGGATCTTTGGGAGCAAACAACAATTACATATGGATGCATTAAAGGAGGTTCGACGGAAGCTTTCTTCAGGGTCAGTAGTAAACAATTAAGAAAGTTCCAATAACTTCTTAAGAACGCTTTTCTAAGGATACTAAAATATTAAGAAGTCTTGTTTGAAGAAGTCTTATTGGAGGATTAAAAGGATTCGTTTTCATATAATAACAGTGTTATATATCTTTATTAAAGGATTCTAAGATCTACGAGTATCAGAAAATGTTCATTGCCATGGACGAGAACCCATCTGTCTATGTGACGTCAAACGAAGAGGGAATTGAGAGAGTTATAGAAGAAAGTGGTCGCTACGCGTTCCTCATGGAATCCACAAGCTTGGAATATATAGTCAATAGAAATTGTGACTTAGCTAAAATTGGAACTGCATTTGACAGCAAGGGGTATGGAATTGCTATGGCGAAAGGTAGGTTACATATATTATTTATTATATTAATTGTGTACCTTTCGGCTTTACAATCTACATTATTATATTTCTTAATGCATTTCATATAAATTCAAAGTAAAAACTAAACTTAAACTATTCTAGACTATTACTACTTCAAATAGTACTTTCTGTTTCTTCTTTTCTTGATTCTCTCTCTTCATGTCCTCTACTCCTCCTTTATTCATACCGTTTCCTGCTTCTCCTTCCTTATTGCCTGTATCTTCATCTATCACCTCTTGCCTTCCTTGTCTCCTCTCTACAAACCCTCTATTATCTTTTCACTATCCTTCCTGCCTTCTCTCTTCGTTTTCACTTCTCCACTTATGTCTATTACAGGCATAAACACTCTATCTTTACTATATCCTCTTGACTCTCTTACTTTACTACTTCTTCTTGACTCTCTTCCTTTACTATTTTATTATAGTCTCTATCTCCGTCATCCACCTCTTGTCTTTATCTCCTTTCCGCAAATCCTCTATTTTTCTGGACTGTAGTTTAACTGTTTCCTCGCTACTTCTTTCTTTCTCCTGCTCTTCATGTTCCTTATGCGGCCCAGCTACGAGCTTATTTATTGTCCTGTTTTTTCTTTCCTTTTTTCTATTTACTATTATTATCACTACTTTTTCCTTATAATCAAACTTAATGTGCTTCAGTGTTTCGTCCTCCGTTCCGCACACTCTACACATTCTTTCCTCACTACTTTCACAGTATCTGTTTCCTTTTTCCTCATTTCCCAATCTAAACCTTGCTGTCCTTCTTATGTTTTTTGTGTCTTTTTCTATTAAGTACTGAGGTATATTACTTTCCAAAATCCTTTTATATCTTGTATTGTAATTGCTTTTCTTAGGTAGGTTACATATATATTTTTTTGTTGAATTTATTTCATTTACAATCTGGTAATAATTATATAATTGTATAAATCCGGGCCTGAGTTGTAATATATTAAAAATCAATGAAGTTTCATGAGCAGAGTGAGTGAAGAGAAGAATCCATATAGAAATGTACACTTAAAACTTAAATCATTTGGATAACACATCCTAAAAATTTAATATATTTTCAAAAAAAACTTCCAATGTAAAACGAGGGTTACGTGTAATAAGGTTTTTGAAAATTTGACATTTCTTTCCAGGTTCTATATATCGTTCTTCAATAAGTTCAGCAATTTTAACTCTACAAGAATCTGGAACTATATCACAATTAAAATCGAAGTGGTGGATTTCTGAAGAAGAAAACTGCGAGGTAATTAGAATGACTGTGCACTGTGTAATGCGCACAGTAAAAATTACTATGTGAATATAATACCTCGGTTCTACAATACTTGTACAACAAAAACTCATGTTGATTAATGACTACAGTAATTTCTATTTGTTGCTCATCATTATAGCAGCCAGGTACTACGTCACATAGTAATTTTTACTGTCTACAAACTCAGTTTGGCAAGGGTGTGTTTTATTTGTCCATTTAAACACCATTTTCAATTATGTTTATTTATTTACTAAACATAACTTTAAAAAAAACGTCAACGCACACTGAGATTATACTGGAGACTGAGTAGGTACTCGACCCTTTTGTTCGAGATCACATTCAAAACCGTACTTTCTTTAAATGTTCCGACTTAGTATTGAAACATTTTTGTTTCATAAAAATACTACCTAGAATTTTTTAAAATAGCATAAGTAAGGGTTTTATTATTTGTAAAAGATAGAACTTAAGGAGGTACAGGACGTACCGTCAATACAAAAAGTTTATCTCTCGGTAATACGAAATGCAAAATACGAAGTACGTGAAGGACGAGCAAATATTGGGACTGTACCTTTGAAAATGAATTTTTCAATTCCCTATTAAACTGCTATTTGCTAGTTAAAATGATTTTTTTATGCATATAATTAGTTAAATAAATGAAAAATTACCTATAATTAATATCAAATTTATATTAACTCAATTTAAATATTTTTAAAAAGGAATAATAAATTTGGCAGCGCTGTAAATTTACGTGTGTTGACGCATGCGTGATTTGGTTCTTTAATAAATAAATTGTTATATTTTATAAAATATTTATTCCGATTTTGAATTTGCCGCCCAAATTGGGATTTGCAACGTTGCCGGCTCATAACCTACATTTACTGTTTCTTACTGGTTATATTTAAATATTTTCGTATATAGGTATGCTGATAATGATAATTTTCTTTTTGCAATTGTTACAGAAAAGATTATTTTATATACACCTAGTTTTTGAAAGCCGTGTCACCATTTTTTTATAGTTAAAAGTTATAATATGTGGTGAAATTGAGCTAAAAATTATGATTTGTATGGAAAATGACTATTTTTAATCATGTATAAAAAGAAAACTATGGACCCTAGGTCTCTAAAATTTTGACACAGCATGTATTTTAACTATTTGTATCGACCCTCCAAATTTCACAACGTTTTCATCATTTACGTTAACGTCCTGTACCTCCTTAAGATATAAAAGTTAATACACACACAAAAGACAGTCGTCGCTTGCGATGGGGACAAAAGCTAGTTAGCTTATAATGTTTCACTTCACTTGGTATTTAAGTTTCGTTGAATAAAGATATACCTTTAAATACTTTACTTAACTAATATTTTCAATAATTTCATTTTCAGGAAATGGATGAAATTCACAGTGGTTACTTCGACGGGTTGTTCCAAGTCGCCGGCCTGCTGGAGTTCCTGCTGCTGGGGCTAATCATCGCCACCGCTGTAGCAGCGTGTGAGAAATGTTGCAAAGCAAGTGACCTGTCCCTTAAATCGGACGTAGCGGAGTAGCGATTAATTGTTAATAAAATGTCTTCATATTATATACTCATTAAACACAAATGTTGTTTTTACGTAACGTTTATGTAGCAGATACGTTTGCTGATAATATTACGTAAAGCATAAATTAATGTGTTTTGTGCGTATTAATTATATGAGTCTGGTAGACCGCAGTATTTTATAAAGCGACCAAAACTTTGTGCAAAGCCCATCCTGTTTTTTGTTTTAATCAGTTCTTAAAATACGTTTAAGTGAGGATACCTGACTTAAACAGTTGTACTCTTGAAAAGTAAAAAGCAATAGAGCAAATGAAGAATTCATTTGATAGTCTTAAAGGTCCTGCATATTATATACAATACTTCAACAAATTTTAACATCAAAAAGGCGGTAAAAAAAGTCGTGGTAATATCTTTGGCACTTTATAAGAAATCGTATTGTAGGATTTTATACTGCATTTGCACAAGCAACTTTGCACGTCGTTTACACATCATTTTTGTACTATTATTAGATGCAAGTTTTTAAGAAGAGAATCAAAAATATACTTCAAATACTTATTTATACAATTAATGAAATGTTGTGTACATTTCATATAATTAATGTTTATTAAAACGTACACAATTAGTCTTAAATAAATATTTAAAATCTATTTATGGTGAAAATTCATATCGCTAGTAAAAATAGCGCAGAAACTATTTGATGCAGGAACAAGAACGTTTGGGTATAATTTCGAAAAATTCGTTACTGCGCATGCGTACTAATTCTGGAGTGCAAAACTGCTTTCGTAAATGCAGTATTTTGCTGCACAAAAGTTTACTGAATACTCGTATATTAAGAAAAAAATTAAATATTTTATTTTTAATTAGTAAATTGTCAAATATTTTAAAAAGTTTTTAAATAAGTAAAAATTATTTATAATAATAAGTCAGATAATAATAA
The DNA here is from genome assembly GCA_963678705.1 of Panorpa germanica. NCBI lineage: Eukaryota > Metazoa > Arthropoda > Insecta > Mecoptera > Panorpidae > Panorpa > Panorpa germanica. The sequence continues at coordinate 3,592,588 of OY783223.1, read as the reverse complement.
TATTACATGTTCTATCTAATTAATTGTTACATTTTAGTTGTGTTTTATAAATATAAATAAATAAAATAATAATAAATTGTTATATGTAAAGATATTTTTCTGCGTGTTTCTTTATTTTTTCTTTAGGTATATTTTTAATAGTGCATCATCGGAAAATCGAGATAAGGAAAACTAAAGAAGAATATACAAAAGAGAGAATAAGCTTCATATCCCAACTCGTTTATTACCCTTCGTTTATCCTAACTTCATTCATTTATTCAAGTATCTTGACTATCAAGTAGACTTGACTTCACTTTCTAATTTCTTCCTACACCTACTTTTATTGTAATGTAATGTTCCTACTTCCTTGCCACTAGGGATGTAAGCCACGGTCAGCGTGTAGGTACGAAACGAACAATTTTATGCTTGTCTATCATGGTGGAAAGTGAATACAAAATTTTAATCCTTGAATTCGATTGCCCGCCAATATTTGTCCTGTCCACCAGGCTCAGTAGCAAGCGAACAACTTTTTAGTGGTGCTGGTTTAAGGGGGGGGTCTGGGTTTCAGCGTAAAAAAAAACACTTTTTTTGTGATTTTTTATCTCAAATATCGATTGAGCAATTTTATTCAAACCTTCTATACATTGTTGAGCATAGTTTTGACTATGTTCTGTAAATTTTTCATGCAAAAATATTAAATCATTAGCCCGTGACAGAGCTTCCCCCAGGACGTCTTGAAAAAAAAACAATTTGCGGTGTTCACTGTAACTCGGCCGGAAATTATCAGAAAATGAAAAACTATAAAAATTTAGTTAAATTATAAACAAATCTTCCCCCCAACGTTCTCTGATTATTTTTTTTCTAATTTAAAAATTTTTGGCGGCCATCTAAAGTGTGAACCGTTATTTTCGACTAAAATTTCCGCCATTTTGTGGGTGGGAAACACCCTTAATGTTAAAAAAAAAATTTTTACTAAACGTAGGGGGGAGGTATTTTATATGAAGAAAATGTGTACAAAGTTTGAAATGAATCGGTCGAGTAGTTTTCAAATGGCAGTGAACACGGACTTTGAAAAAGTAGTTTTGAGAAAAACGCGTCAGGACTATAGCAATGAATAAACTGTATACCTGGTTAACATATAATACAATATAATATACCGGATTAATAAGACAATAACTTCAAGAATATTGCTTAGATCGGATTAAAATTTTGAGGACATATTCTTGAAATGTTAAACAATAAGATAAAACAAAAAAAAAATAATCGATTTTTCGAAAGTGAAAAACCAGGCCCCGCCCTTAATCTATAACCCGTTGGGAAATAACTGGACGGAGACAAAGCTGTAAAGCTTTTATTTATTAAATACAATTTGGTATTTATGACGCAACTTCACTTGATTTAATTTACCAATATGTTTAACTATCTTTTATTTAAGAAAATTTGATTGTTTTAATTTTCAACACATGGCTACGTGTGTTAGATAATTACCTGAAATTAAAGAGGCTAAATGATGTTAGTATTAATTTGTTTTATTAGACTTGCCCTTAACAGTTTTACCACTAACACTGTCTCCTCCTCTGACTCAGATTCCGACTTCGGTTCCGTTAAAAACACCTCCGCAATATCCCTATTTGCCATAAACATTTTTACTTGTAAAAAAATTTGGCATAAAGGTTCTAGTCATCATAAAAGTTCTACTTTATCGCACGGCGCTCAGCGCAAAATTTAAATGTGTATTAACAATAATTGTTCATAATTATACTATTATAGGTATACTAGTATAGGTTTTTTAATATGTGTAATGGTGTCATTTAAATTTTAGGGAAGAAGTACTCCCGTATGGGGAGTGTACAATATAAAAAGAATTGATCGAAAACAATGCTTACGACTAGAACCACCCTACTAAAGAAAATCGTGTCCAAACTTGCTTTTGTGTCAAACACATTTGTATCAAACTGCAGCATATGCGTGTACATTTATGTGATTCAATGTTTTAATGCGTTGTTCGCAGTGCAGCATTAATCTAAGAAATCGGCGTCAAAGCATTATCAAAAAGATAATTAATCCAAGAAAATATTTCGTTCAACAAAACGCCTACAACATGCAACCACTTAAACATATTTCATTTAGTACATACAATCAAATATTTTCATAAATTTAGCAGTAGCAGCGGAAGACGATGCTACTAAAATTAAAATATAAATAATAACAATTACATAATCAATTAATTCTATAAATAATTTCAACAATTCATTCTTTGGTAAATTATTTTAAGTTGAGCCAAAGCAGACAATTCGAGCACTGCGCACATGGTCGTGAGTGTGACGGGAACTAAACATTGCTGGTTTACTGTATTTATAGAAAAACGTCCTAAATATTCTCCCCGCGGAGTTATGAGAATCGGAGACGCGAAAACACACGTAGCTAGGACACTGGTCCTATTCAGATGACGAAATCAATCATGTATGAACATGCATTGTGAATTATTTGTTAATTAAATGTACAAGCAATTAATGCAATGGTTTCTAATAATGTTGTAATTGTTCTATTGTGTTTTGTTTGTTACGTATTATGTCAACAGCACCCAATCAAAATTGGTAAGTAAAGAATTCAGTTCATTTTTATGAGTAGGTGCCAAGTTTTAATAATGCAAATGTTGTTAAGAATTTTACAGACATTCCTGTGTTATTTCCTTAATAAATTAATAAGGTAGCCTCCTTAATTTACTCATTATTAAGTTTTCTAATCCCAGTCAGGGTTATGAAATAAAATGGGCTTGTGTCCTCATTTTTTAGTGGTTGATTATTCAATTGTTGATTGAAATTGATGTTAATAAATGTGTATCGGCGTGTTTATTTTATTAAATATCTAAATATTGACGGAGATATAGCAATTAAAAGTTTGAATTGTAGTTTTAGCGCTAGAAATGGTCGGCCATATTTGTATGACGTGAAATGCATTTTAACGTCAGTTATTTGTTGAGTAGGTCAGTGCTGTGGTAATGTTCTGTAGCTGTTGGTAGTCAAATAATCAAGTCAAATCAAAGAATAATAAGTTTTTATTTTATTTAACCCTGTTACGGCAGACATAATATTAGAATTTTATTGTTCCTTGAAATAGTTGTAAATAATATTTGATATTTTGATATATAAATACATGTAGCAGAGATTTAAGAGCTGTAAGGTTGGTAACCTTACACAAGGATTGTAATGTCACATGCACTTATTGCATGCATAATTAAAGAGACAAAATGATTTTTTTAATTGTTAATATCTCTTAACATATAAGGAGTTATTAAAAAATAATTGAACATTCGAGGTTCTAGTAACCAACTTTATCAATATATAGTACACTTTTATAGAAATTAAGACATAGGCACAAGCCCATTCTCAATAAGGATAAATTTGATTACTTATTATGTTCTACAGACTTGTGACGTCAATAATATTAAACGATGTAAACGAATTTCTAATATTAGTAGAGATATATATCTGTCAATATGTACACATATACCTACATTTCAAGAAAACATTAAAATCTGAACCCCTAAGTCAGTTCACAACCCATTTAAGAAAATGTATATGGTGAAAGCAACCTTATGTAAACATTAATAAATTGTGCAGATATAGCTGAAGGATAGGGCTTCGCCTTAAGAGATCTTGACACATTCTCTTGTGTTCCAAAATAGATTATTTAAAACATTTTAAAATTATAGAAATTGACAAAAGTTAAAACACACCATAGATGCAAACCATTTGAATCTTAGCTATTTATATAAATGTCAATAAGTATTTACGACCGTGATCAAAAACCAAGTTTTATATTAACTAGATATCAATAATTGAATAGCATATCTTATATTATATTATAACACAAGTAATTATAAAAGTCAAGAAGTAATAAATAAAGAAAACTGACCTTTGTGATGTCTTAGCTAGATGGCACTTTAAATTAAACTTCACTTATTAGGTTAGGATTTTAAAAATAAATTTAGAGTAAAACAATTAAAATAAATAAAAACTTAATGATTCACAACACGCAAAATACATTTCTTTTAACACAGAAATAGTTTTATAGAGTTATATAGTTAAAGATTATTTTACTTCAGTTTCGTTTGACATATCAGTAATATACACATTTGCACCATAAAATATATATATTTGGCAAAAGTAAGTACATAAAATTAAACATTGTACACTTATTCATAAAGACAATTACTTTCTTTATTTTGTAAAACAGTTTTTTTTATCACAAAAATATATTTGAAAATCATAATAACTTCAACAGTGACATTTCAATATTTAAATACAGTGTACTGACACGAATAGGAATTAGTGTTACCTCATTGAAAAATATATATATGTAAATTAAATGCGCACAATTTAAAATATTTGTGAATAGATTTACTAATTCTAATTGAATGAAATAATAATTAGTAATAGTTATTAATAGAAATCTAGTTAGAAACGGAGTTCTTTATACGACCTTATTTATAAAAGTGGATACACAGAAGAAAGTTATTTATAGTGGTAGAAATGTACTGACAAGCAGTAACTAACTAAGTAGTTTTTAAGATCCATATTATTTTAAATGCAATTCTCATAATTATTAAGAATAAGTATATAAGATCTTTTAATAATGTTAGGTGTACATATATATTAAATGTAAAATAAACATAACCATGAAACGAACCTAAAAGATAATTGGTTTGCGTCTTTGACTATGAACAGGTTGAATTAATTGTTTGTTTAATAATTAGGTGGAATATTTGATGATTTGAATAAACATTATGAGGCTGTATTCAAATTAGCGGTAAATGATATTAACCAGCAGAAAATATTCTACCCAACGCACAAAATGCGCGCCCTTGTCGAGATGGTAGACGAAGATGACAGCTTCGAAACTGGAGAAGCAGTTTGCCGCTTATTGAAGGTATTTTTATTGTGGAAATCTTATGCTATTGTCAAATACTAATTAGATTTGGTGTTATTTAGACTGGAATATACGGAATATTTGGGCCGTTCTTTCACCCTACTTCTCTAATTGTTCAATCCATCTGTGACACAATGGATATCCCCCATATAGAGTCGAGATGGGACTCTTATCAAAGGCGAGAATCTTGTTTGATAAATCTGCATCCTCATCCGTCAACGATGGCAAAAGTCTTCATCGACCTAGTGAAAGAATGGAGGTGGAACAGTTTCACAATTATCTATGAAACTAGAGATTACTTGCCGTACTTGGCAGAGCTCCTAAAGATGTACGATCCCAAGGGATTCACGATCACCCTAAAGCAGTTGGAGTTTGGAATCAACAGCGGAAATTACCGTCCAGTTTTAAGACAAGTTAAGAAATCATCGGATAGAAATTTGATCATTGATTGTGATATTACAATTTTACCAGAAGTTTTAAGACAAGCTCAGCAGGTATGTTGGAAAATAAAACTTGGGCGCTATTTTGTAGCTTTTTCTATGTTCTCTTCTAGTGGAAACTACATTGTTGCCACCTTACTATTATTATTATTATTATTATTTAATGTTTTTACCATTTGGCACTACATTCTTGTGCCTTAACTCATTTATATACATGTCATTGTGCTTAATTCAATTTGATCCTTATTAAATCTAAACATTCTCATTTTTTTCAAACGAAAAAAAATAAATATATATATATAAAATTCCTTATAAAAATAAAAACAAAATGCTACTGCTACTGCTTCGCTCTTCTTGCTACTGTCTCTCCTGTTTCTACTCTGCCATTCCTTCTATTTCCTAGTTCTTTTTTCTCTATCTCTGCCATCCACCTCTTCCCTTCACTTTCGGCATTACATTCTTCTGCCTTAAAAAGATTTAAATAGCTTCAGCCTTCCTTCTTCTAATTATTACTGCCATCCATCTGTTCCCTTCCTTGCCCCCTTTTAAGAGCTGCCCAATATTCATCTCACTCCCTACTTTTTCCTTACAATCAAACTTAATGTGCTCTAGTGTTTCGTCCTCCGCTCCGCACACTCTACACTTTCTTTCCTCACTACTTTCCCAGTATCGCTTTCCTTTTTCCTCATTTCCCAATCTAAACCTTGCTGTCCTTATGTTTTTTATGTCTTTTTCTATTAAGTACTGAGGTATATTACTTTCCCAAATCCTTTTATATCTTGTATTGTAATTGCTTTTCTAGATTTTTCCCATTCTTTCCTGTTATTGTATCTCCTTATCCGTTCTCCTTAGCTCCTTTTCCACACTTGCGCCTCCTTCTCTTCTTCTCTCTGCCTCCTCGATCGCCATTCCATTCCTTTCAACCTTACTAATTATATTGATAAAGTTGGTATCTCTCTTTTCAGGTAGGACTAATGTCAGACGAACACCAAATAATAATTACCAATTTAGATTTGCAAACGATAGATCTGGAGCCTTACCAATACAGCGAAACTAATATAACGGGTGTTCGTCTGATAGATCCAGATAGTCCTTATGTTAAAGACATCACAGAAAACTGGGCAACTCATGAGCTCAGAAAGGGAAGGAACATTTCGGAAGATTTGACTGCAAAGAAATTGCAAACGGAATTAGCATTGACTTACGATGCTGTTCATCTCTTTGCGCAGGCGCTGAGTGGCTGGAATATTTCGGAGAAGAATACGAAGAATTTAGATTGTGAATTAGGCGGAGAAGCTTGGGGACTTGGACTTAGTCTTATCAACGTCATGAAGACGGTAATTTATGACTGACACATTTTAAAAAAAAACTTGCCATAGTAGTGATCATACTTTTTTTTTACACCACGATGAGTTAAAGTAGACTGAAAGTAAATTTTAGGGAAAAAACTAATTTCGATTGATTTTTGTGTAAAAACTACCAGCATTCTGGGATTTTTAATGTTTGTAATGGATAGCAGTGGTATTTAGGTTGCCGATACAAAAAAAAAATCAGAAATATTTGAAAAATTGTGGTCATGGTAGTTAAAAACATCTTAAGGTGTTTCAATTTTCCAAAAAAAATTATTGTTTTTTCTAATTCCTAAATAAAATAAGATAATTTTTTTCTTTTCTTCTTGTGTAGTCATGAGGAGGACCATCCTCTGGTGCCCGCTTATCGTTGAATATTGGGACACCCTTTTGTTACCAACGAAAAACATAATTGATTCTTAAATAATTTACAGTTAGGCCTGTCTCAGTATGGCACCGTATTTAAGCGAAGCCGGACGTATACGGGCTACTACGCTTTACCTATCCGAACCATGTAAATGTAATGAGATCGCTCTGGAGCTCTCAGACTGCACGCTACAAAGCCGTCCGAATACGGGCGGCACTACCTCGCACATTAGAATCGTATAAAGGCGAATTTTATCCAAGCGTTACCACTACTACAACGATATCCTATCCGAACCTTTGTAAATGCAAACAGCCGCCTCAGACTGGAGGGGATACCTAAGATCGCTTGTTGTTACGCTGCAATACGGTTCAAATGAGGTCTATCAGCGCCATCGCTTATGACGAGTATGTTCTGCATGCAGTTTATGTTTGTATTTCAGTGAATCATGGACACCGATACCGATACCAATACGATAGAACTAAATTTAAATTCACGACAACCAGAACTCAGATATATAATAAATGCTAAAGTCCCTTTAATACCAGTAGTGTATCGATAAAAATTAAAGTTAAATTTTGCTCTCATGATAAATTATATAAGTGTTAAAGAACTCCAATACACCCCCTAATACACGACTACAGACATCTGTGACACACATAGGCGGTTTGCTTTGTAGCTCATCCAATCCGCCGATTTACGCCCGAATACGCCGTCGCTTAAATACGGTCCCATACTGAGACAGGCCTTAGGCGGTAACGGTGATGCCAATATACCTAAATTTCAACCAAAAATCTGTGCCAAATATGATATCACACTTCTATTCTGTGTTTTTACAAAAATTAAAATATTTTCAGAGCACTATAACTGGATTAACCCGCTTGATAAAATTTGATAACCAAGGTTTTCGCTCCGATTTCCTTTTGGACGTCTTGGAGTTGGATACAGATGGTCTGCGGAAGATTGGAACGTGGAATAACACAGAGGGATTAAGATTTACCACCTCTAATAAAGTGTCTCATTTTGATTTGGATAAGTCATCCGTGTTGACTAATGTCACACTACGAGTGATGATATCGGAAGTAAGTTCATTTGTCAATAAAAATAGTAACAATTCGTTTGCGCACATCCAGAATCAATTAATTAACAAAATTAGTAAAATTATAACAATGTAATGTATTTAAACTAATGTCCAATTAATGACGCATGTCATCAGAGAAAAAGTTTCAAAATAATGGGCTTGTGTCCTATGTCTTAATTTCTATAAAAGTGTACTATATACTGATAAAGTGGGTTACTAGAACCTCAAATGTTCAATTATTTTTTAATAACTCCTTATATGTTAAGAGATATTAACAATTAAAAAAGTCATTTTGTCTCTTTAATTATTAAAGGGATTTAACGTTGTACACATTCCAAATGCATGTGACATCACAACTACTGCCAACCTTACAGTTCATAAATCTCTGCTATATGTATTTATATATCAAAATATCAAATATATTTACAGCTATTTCAAGGAACAATAAAATTTCAATATTATGTCTGCCGTAACAGGGTTAAATAAAATAAAAACTTATTATTCTTTGACTTGACTTGATTATTTCGACTACCAACATTAGCACAGCACTGACCTACTCAACAAATAACTGACGTTAAAATGCATTTTACGTCATACAAATATGGCCGACCATTTCTAGCGCTAAAACTACAATTCAAATTTTTAATTGCTATATTTCCGTCAATATTTAGATATTTAATAAAATAGACACTCCAATACACATTTATTAACATCAATTTCAATCAACAATTGAAAAATCGACCACTAAAAAATGAGGACACAAGCTTTGGTTTGAATCTTCACTATGTTAATTGATTGTTTCTGGATTCACAATGTCACTTTCTTTTATAATAACTTTTAGTTTTAACGTTGTTATGCAGAGTGAGCCCTTCGCAATGTTCAAGAACACGAGTGAACCGTTATCTGGAAATGATCGCTATGAAGGTTTTGGCGTAGAACTTATTGACGAATTATCCAAGGAATTAGGATTTTATTACGAATTTGTTTTATTAAATGGCAGCGACTATGGGCACATGCTTGAACAGGTCAACCAAAATGTAAGTAGCCTTAATCAATAGTAATTGTCCACAATATGAAGAATTTCTACATTTTATGCTAATTCGTTGATATCAATTGCGCACATCATGACAGAGAAGAACTTTTTAAAGTGGTCAACTGTGCAAGGCAAGTTGGAACACTTAGGACAAAGGTGCCCTCAGTTTACAACAGCTTTTTTTTTTAATATTTATTTACTTATGTGCCTTGACTTTCTTTCGTCATAGCCACCATCAAACATTTGTTATACATCTTTTATAATTTATAATTCAATTTTACAAATTTCTGAATATTTCAATAATTCACTAATTAATTTTGAACCACTTAACAAAAATTTAGTATTAACAGGAAAAGTTTTAATCACATCTAATATATCACTATTCAATTTTGATCTTTCTAAACTATAATTTATGCATTCAAATATAATATGATCCAAAGTTCCTTCTTCACCACATTGACATCTATCGTCAGATTTAATATTAATTTTGTACAGGTGAGCTGGAGTTTTGCAATGACTACTTTTGATTCTGATTATAGTTGATATAATTTTGCGGGACTCATTTCTAAACCATCTCTTCTTACTTAAGTTTGGATGCAACATATAATAATCTCTTCCTTTTAACTGACTTTTGTTAATGAAATCTTGGTTTCTCAAATTGAAGTTTAATTTTTTGATTATATTAAAAATTTCATATGAAGGCAATTTCACTTTCATCTCAATTTCTAAAAATTTATTGATTCCTTTACCAATTTATCCGCAATTTCGTTTCCTCTTATTCCACAAAGTCCTGGTATCCACATAAATTTTATGGTATTATTCTTATTTATTATATTGAGATACTTCTCCTTAATTTTGCATGTCAAAATATCATTATTTGATTTGTTATCATTAGAATTTAAATTTTTTAAAACACTTAAAGAATCCGTTATTATTATAATTTTATTATTGTTGATATTTTCATTAATTTCCAATGCTTTTAATAATGCTAATTAAAATAAATACTAAATAATAATAATACAACAGCATTTTCATTACTCTAAATATAAGAAAATTTCATCAATTTTTTCAGATAGTTTTGAAAGTTAATTACATTTGTTTTATGCTCCAGAAAGCGGATTTAGCAATAACAGATCTTACAATAACAGCAGATCGAGAGAAGGTCGTCGACTTCACTTCACCTTTCATGAATTTAGGTAAAAACTTAAACTCCAGGATCGTAAATGATCAATTCTTTTACCTCGCTTTTTATCTCCCTCTTTTAGGGATTCAGATTCTCTACAAGGCTCCCGAATTAGAAGAACCCAAGACATTATCCTTTTTGGGACCATTTTCCAAAGAAGTGTGGGTCTGGCTTGGTGTGGCATATATTGGGGTGTCTGTATTGTTATTTATATTGGGCCGATTTTCACCACAGGAATGGCAGAATCCTTTTCCTTGTATAGAAGAACCAGAAGTCCTATACAATCAGTTTAGTTTACGGAATTCCTTGTGGTTCACTATGGGTGCTTTAGTGCAACAAGGCAGCGAGTTAGCCCCGGCGTAAGTACACTCATAATTTCTTAGTACCAAATATTTATTAATAAGTCACTTTAAGGGGAAGTGGGGGGGGGGGTTATATTATTGTATAATATATTATGATTATTGTGTAAAAATTTGAAGTCGATTGGAGTAAAACTGTTGGAGATATAGAGTTTTAAGTCTTCACCTCTCATGGTCTGGTTTCGTGTTACTTTGAAACTTTTAAATGCGTTTTCTCACACATAGCCTTTTCAGAGTCAGTGCCCTCTCTAGCTCAAAATTTACTGGACCGATTCTTTTGAAATTTTGCACACTCTTTCTTTACATAAATGCCGAGGTAACGCTGTTGAGTTTTTTTAAATTTTGGTATTTTAACGTATTTTAAAATAACAAAGTTTCTGATCGATATTTTGACTTCTAACTGCTGTAAAAAATCGAAAACTCAAATAAAAAAGAAAAACTCGACAGCGTTACCTGCAGAAACTTATCAACTAATAAAACCATTTTGGTTTTTCGATTTGAAAAAATCCAGTGATGAGTTATGAGTGGCTTTTTTTGTGTCGTTTGCGGAGATTCGCTGTTAATGCCTCATTTCTTGATATTTATTTATGAAAATTTCACAAAGTATTCTTCAAATGTTATTTTATCATGTAGTAGTTGTAGAAATAATTGTATATTAACTGTGTCGTCAAAAAACATTATCGAAAATATTTTAATTTTTTATCGTTTTGGCCTTACCCCCCCTTAAATATTAATTTACTTTACTATAATCGTAAACGACTATAACCCCTTCAAACTTGCCTTTTTTTTCAAATTCAAAAGCATCTCTATCTTCTTCTTCTGTATATTTACCTGCTACATTTAATTCTTCCTGCTACAGATCCGGGGCAACCCGAATGACAGCCAGTATCTGGTGGTTCTTCACTTTAATCATGGTGTCTTCCTACACTGCAACTCTTGCTGCAGTCTTAACAGTTAAACAACCAATCACAAAAATCGAAAGTATCCATGATCTGGCCAAACAAACTGAAATTAAGTACGGCGCCAAGGAAAATGGTGCCACCTATAATTTCTTTAAGGTAAAACATTACTTCATGGTTATATAGTTATATATAGATAGCGACAGTGTACTAAAATGACAATTGATTTGCAAATTTGTATTAGCACTCTATGTTTTCAAATATAAAAACGTTAATAACTTTGCACACGATTGTGTTATTTAAACCATATAAACTTTAGGAGTCAGATAAATGTTCAAGCTTTGTTTATAAATAGATCATTAATTAGTATATCAATTATTTAGAAACATATAACGTGTTGAAAATTAAATTTATATTTTCTGTTAATATTTTTATACCTTCGTAATATTAAAATATAAGTTGTCAAAATTTGAATCATATTTCGTTGTCTTTATGTAAATATTTGTCGGTATTTTTAGGGCTCCGAGTCGGAAACGTTCAAGAAGATCTTCAAGTACATGGAGGATAACCCAACAAACATGGTCAAACAAAATCCAATTGGGGTGGACAGAGTCAAGAATGAAAACTACGCGTTTCTGATGGAATCAACTTCTATAGAATATACCATTCAAAGGGAATGCACATTGGACAAAGTTGGGGAACTTCTTGATGACAAGGGATATGGAATAGCCATGAGACAAAGTGAGTGAAAGAGTTATAAAGAGTCACAAATAGTAAAAGATAAATCAACAATCATATCTTTAACAACAGTGCGCAGGTGCTGTAAGTGTAAGGCATCCACTTTGATTAGGTTTTTAAAACTTCATCCCAGAATTTTACAAACTATCACTGAGTATATTTAGTAAATGACATCATGAAAGGAATATTTCCAAAGATACATCCTTAAGAGGTATTATAACATCTTAGACTGCTGGGTACTTAGTATAATTTAGTCGTTGACTAAATCGCTTGGTACTTCATGCTTTCATTAGGTTTACCGTAAGGGTGTTTGGATGGTTATCCAGTCGGTCTCAGTACTTGGGGCGTTTTGTCATTAAATGTTTTTCTAAAAGGCATTTTCATATCAACAATATGATTTAGAATCCAAGAATTTGGCCATAAAGTTGCTCACATCCGCATCCCCGGAAGAAAAGACCAAGCCTGGCTAATTCCATGGTTCTAAATCTTTCTTTCAGATACTCCTTATCGACATGCATTGAGCAGCGCAGTTTTAAGACTACAAGAAAACGGAAAGCTGGACACTATGAAGAAGAAATGGTGGGAAGAGAAGCGAGGAGGAGGCGCTTGTGTGGTAAGAACAATGCATCAAAATTTCTTCAAAGAATACTAACAAAGATACTTGCTCTTTTTAGACACAAAAATAAGCATTCCCCTGATGCGTTTGAATGTTTCTTTTTAAATTGTTATTGTATTGCTGGAGTTTAACGTATAGGGTGTATATTCCAAGTGCATGTGACATCACAATCCTTGTGTAAGGTTACCAACCTTACAGCTCATAAATCTCTGCTATATGTATTTATATATCAAAATATCAAATATTATTTACAGCTATTTCAAGGAACAATCAAATTCCAATATTATGTCTGTCTTAGCAGGGTTAAATAAAATAAAAACTTATTATTCTTTGACTTGACTTGATTATTTTGACTACCAACAGCTACAAGACAGTACCACAGCACTGACCTACTCAACAAATAACTGACGTTAAAATGCATTTCACGTCATACAAATATGGCTGACCATTCTAGCGCTAAAACTACAATTCAAACTTTTAATTGCTATATCTCCGTCAATATTTAGATATTTAATAAAATAGACACGCCAATACACATTTACTAACATCAGTTTCAATCAACAATTGAAAAATCGACCACTAAAAAGTGAGGACACAAGCCCATTACATATTAAAAAAGTTAATACAATAAAATTACATAAATTGAAAGAAAGACGCCAAATTGAGACGAACGTTTTTCTCTTACAGCAAACCAAGTTACAAAAAGAAATGTAAAATTCCTAAAATGTTTACAGGATAAAGATTCTGGAGGAGATGGAACCGTAGAAGAACTTTCAATGAAGAACGTAGGAGGTGTTTTCCTGGTGACTGTTATTGGTTGTGCTATTGGTTTTGGTATTAATATGTTCGAGTGGTTCAATGCTATATACAAACGAAAGAAACTCTTAAAGGTGACTTACAATTCTTTAACATAGATATACGTTTAAAGATAACATCCCAGGTAGAAAATGTAACACTTTAATTAGCTTGTAGTAATCTAGCAAGTGTAAGCCTTACATTACAAAGAAATTCCTATGTGGTAAGTAAATAATCAGCCTTCTAGTTCAAGAGTATTTTCAACCTGGGATCCAGTTATTACCTAACAAATATCTATATATTTGAATTAGGAACTCAAATTCTATATCAATATGTTCTAGACAACCTATTGGGAAGAGTTAGTAACTGAAGTGAAGTTTGCTATTAAGTTTTCTGAGGACACAAAGCCAGTTCAGATCCCACCAGAATCTCCAGCTCCTAGTATGCGATCCAGACGATCTCCGTTCTCTAGGAATGTCACAAGAAGACGAGGAACGCAATCACCTTCTTCTTACGATGGAAGCATACGACTGAAACATTAAAGATGGCTGCTAGATAGTTATATGCATACAATCTTAATCATTCAAGACAAGAATCCATCGCTGTGTTTTTGATCTTCGTTGCTGGTAAACACTTCATTCTCCACCATTGTAGATACAGATCTCGCTAAACTCAGTTACATGTATTTAAGGTTTATCTAACGTAATAAAAGTTACCTGTTGACTTGCTTTTCTTTAATAAGTTAGAAAAAAATTAATAAATAAACTTTGATAATAAAAATATATTTTTTATTTTTTAGTTTACTATGTGTTATAGTATAATATTAAATTAATTAATAAGAACATATAATTTCTAATTAAATTTGAAATATTAAACCAATCGACAAATATTTTAAATTGTGCGCAATTAATTTATAATATATTTCTTTTCAAATGCGGTAACACTAATTTCTATTTGATGTCAGTGTATTGAATTTAAATAATTAAATGTCAGTGGTGAAGTTTCTATGATTTTCAAATATATTTTTGTGGTAAAAAAAGTGTTTTACAAAATGAAAAAAGTGGTTGTCTTTATGAATAAGTGTATATTGTTAAATTTTATGCACTTACTTTTGCTAAAAAGATTAATTTAATAGTGCAAATGTGTATATTACTGATATGACATACGAAACTGTAGTAAAATATCCTTTACCTAAATAACTTTATACTATTTCTGTGTTAAGGATATAATAAATGTTTTGTGTGTTGTAAATCATTAAATTTATATCTAGTTTAATTATTTGTTTTACACCGAATTTATTTTTATAACCCTAACCTAATAAGTGAAGTGTAATTTAAAGTTTGTGAAAAACTGATTTAGCCATGCTACTGTGCCATCTAGCTAAGACATTACAAAGGTCAGATTTCTTTATTTATTACTTCTTGACTTTTATAAATACTTGTATTATAATATAAGATATGCTATTAAGTTATTGATACATAATTAATATTAAATTTGGCTTTGATCGTGGTCATAAACACGTTTTGACATTTATATTAATAGCTAAGATTCAACTGGTTTGCATCTTTGGTGCGTTCTAACCCTTGGCCAATATCTATACTTTTAAATAACCTATTTTGATACACAAAAGAATATGGTATTATGTTTTAAGGTAAAGCCTTATCCTTTAAGGTTAAACCACTTTATACTATTTGCATTTAATATAATTGTACACAGTATAATATAGTATTTGGCAATCCCTCTTTCCTTTTTATTCTGGTGTACATTTTTTGAACTGAGCTATGAAATTCTTTTTTACCGTTCGATGTTTTAATGTTTTGTTTAAATATAGGATAGTGAATGTATATTGGCGTTGTTATCTTATTAAATATTTAACAATTGACGGAGATTATCTATTATAATTTGAATTTAGTTTTATCGCTTAATATTTTTGACGTCACAAGGTCAGCTCTTGGACAAAAGTGTGGCGATTTAAACTCAATGAGTTTAAATCAATACACGTAAATTTCATAAAACAAAAGAATACTAAAAATGTGAATGAATGCTTGATGCTAAGTTAAGGTGGAAAACGCACGTCAAAGAAAAACAGAATATAAAATACAGGAATATGTATTGGCTAATTGGGCGATGCTCTGAACTAAACTTTGAAAACTAGCTGATTATATATAAACAAATGCTAAAGCCAGTGAGGAGGTATGGAGTTAAAGCAATCCAAACGTTCCAAAATAAAGTTCTGCGAGGAATAGTTAATGCACCGTGGTATATCCGCAATGGCGACATACATAGAGACCTGAAGATTAACACAGTCAGAGAAGAAATCAAATCTATAGCAGCGAAGCACGAGTTGAGACTTCGTAACCACGAAAACATCGCCGTGACGCAAATGTTGCTTGATAGTAATGATGTTCGAAGACTTCGCAGAACTAAACCCTCGGACCTAGTAACCTAATCATGTAGAATTGTTCATTGGAGCAATCTCTACCACACCGTGTAATTATTGAAATGTAAGCTACTAGATAAGTGTATCTATACTTAGTTGTAGTAATAAATTAAGTTATGTTTTCTGTAGTTTTCAATGGGCTTGTGTCCTATGTCTTAATTTCTACAAAAGTGTACTATATTGATAAAGTGGGTTACTAGAACCTCAAATGTTCAATTATTTTTTAATAGCTCCTTATATGTTACGAGATATTAACAATTAAAAAAGTAATTTTGTCTCTTTAATTATTAAAGGGATTCAACGTTGTACACATTCCATGTGCATGTGACATCACAATCCTTGTGTAAGGTTACCAACCTTACAGCTCATAAATCTCTGCTATATGTATTTATATATCAAAATATCAAATATTAATTACAGTTATTTCAAGGAACAATCAAATTTCAATATTATGTCTGCCTTAGCAGGGTTAAATAAAATAAAAACTTATTATTCTTTGACTTGACTTGATTGTTTGAGTACCAACAGCTACAAAACATTACCACAGCACTGACCTACTCAACAAATAACTGACGTTAAAATGCATCACGTCATACAAATATGGCCGACCATTTCTAGCGCTAAAACTACAATTCAAACTTTTAATTGCTATATCTCCGTCAATATTTAAATATTTAATAAAATAGACACACCAATACACATTTATTAACATCAATTTAAATCAACAATTGAAAAATCGGCCACTAAAAAATGAGGACACAAGCCCATTTGTATCCAGTTATAACTGTCTTACAGCACCCACTTCTGACTACAAAGATCCACTTATGCAATATATAGATGGATATGTAAATAAATTATTTAATATAAAGTTATATACATACGAAAATATATTTATTTCTTTACAGCAAAAGTTTTTTGTATCATTTCCGCTAAAAAATATATATAACTCATTTTTATCGCTACCCTAGCTACTTCCTGCAGCATCATCATCATTAGACTGCAACTATGTTTTTAGAACTCAATGCCAGAATTCTCGAACAGTCGAGATAACCAACAAACAGCGAGGAGATTGAACTCAATGAGTATCAGGAGGCGCCTCACGCCGGCGTGTGTTTGATGCCCTTATGTAACTCGCAAAACAGCGTCCTCGTTCATTGCCAAATAAGTTAGTGTTACAAAATACACTGCAAATAAAGCTGCAGTTAAAATGTTTACACAATGGGCTTGTGTCCTCATTTTTTAGTGGTCGATTTGTCAATTGTTGATTGAGTTTGATGTTAATAAATGTGTATTGGCGTGTCTATTTTATTAAATATCTAAATGTTGACGGAGATATAGCAATTAAAAGTTTGAATTGTAGTTTTAGCGCTAGAAATGGTCAGCCATATTTCTATGACGTGAAATGCATTTAAACGTCAGTTATTTGTTGGGTACGTCAGTGCTGTGGTAATGTTCTGTAGCTGTTGGTAGTCAAATAATCAAGTCAAATCAAAGAATAATAGGTTTTTATTTTATTTAACCCTGCTAAGGCAGACATAATATGGAAATTTGATTGTTCCTTGAAATAGCTGTAAATAATATTTGATATTTTGATATATAAATACATATAACAGAGATTTATGAGCTGTAAGGTTGGTAACCTTACACAAGGATTGTGATGTCACATGCACTTGGAATGTGTACAACGTTGAATCCCTTTAATAATTAAAGAGACAAAATGACTTTTTTAATTGATAATATCTCCTAACATATAAGGAGTTATTAAACAATAATTGAACATTTGAGGTTCTACTTTATCAATATATAGTACACTTTTATAGAAATTAAGACATAGGACACAAGCCTATTAAAAAAGTCATTTTGTCCCTTTAATTATTAAAGGGATTCAACGTTATAGAACATTCCAAGTCATGTGGCATCACGTTCGCTAAGTTAATAGCATAAAAGAGATAGCATAGCTAAAAGAGATAGCATATTCAATCCATAGAAAAAGTAACTGATCTACCCTTAATAGCACAGACATGTTACGTCATAAATATGGTCGACATCTGTAGCGTTAAAACTACAACTCACATGATTACATTGTTTTTAATTAGTAATAATTATTATACATATTATTTTAATTAAAATCATGACTTGTCCTACATTAATATAAATTAATTACAGTCTTTAGTAGCTGCTCTAAAAAGATCTACTTACCTAATTATTGCTTGTCATTTTACAGACCATTTATATAAATTATTTTAATCTAATTATATTATTCTGAACTTTTTAAAAGTGATAACAGAAAGAGGATTACGCACTGAGTCTGAAGCGTGCCTTAAGACAAAATTGTTAGGACTATCAATGATGTTAATAAATGCGTACTTGCGTTTTTATTTTAATAAATATCTAAATGTTGACGGAGATATAGCAATTAAAAATTCGAATTGTAGTTTTAGCGGTACATATGTCGGCCATATTTATGACGTAACATGTCTGTACTATTAAGGGTAGGTCACTTATTTTTTCTATGTATTTTAACTTAATACAAATCTTATCAAATCCGTCACTGCACTGTTTATATCGCATGTCTGTTTCAAATTATTATTTGTTAAACCACGTGTTTCTGAATCTCCAGGACCCGATGTCCTTGTCGAGTAAAGTCGGCTCAGTTCGTGTCGTGCTTCACCTGTATCGCGTGGTATTCCATTCATTTGAAGTTTTCTCGCACTGTTCGCGTGTTCGCAGAACAGTGAATAACAATTGCATCGGTAACAAACAATAAGTAAATTTATTTCTTTATTAAACAATAATAAAAACGTAAACATTAGTGTTATATATAATTAATTAATCTGTTCTATTAATTAAATAGTGTTTAAATTAATTGGTGTTTTGTTAATCATCTTTAAATAATTTTAGATTATGTCAATTGTTTAATTAATATATAGTTATTAACAATAAATTTAAATAAATTTACGAACATGTAAGTAAAATGCACTTTAAGAGCTAAGTGCTAAAATAAAAGTTGATGAATAAGAATTCTTTAGGACTAAACTAATGCTTATTTTTATCCGTGTTTTCACATATTTTTAGTGTATTTTTTCAGCTTCCTAAATGTACTTTTCAAATGTAAAAATAAGAATAATTACAACAGATAAATGGGCTTGTGTCCTTTGTCTTAATTTCTATAAAAGTGGATTATTAGAACCTCAAATGTTCAATTATTTTTTAATAACTCCTTATATGTTAAGTGATATTAACAATTAAAAAAGTCATTTTGTCTCTTTTATTATTAAAGGCATTCAACGTTGTACACATTCCAAATGCATGTGACATCACAATCCTTGTGTAAGGTTACCAACCTTACAGTTCATAAATCTCTGCTATATGTATTTATATATCAAAATATCAAATATTATTTACAGCTATTTCAAGAAACAATCAAATTTCAATATTAGGTCTGCCTTAGAAGGGGTAAATAAAATAAAAATTTATTATTCTTTGATTTGACTTGATTATTTGACTTCCAACACCTACAAAACATTACCACAGCACTGACCTACTCAACAAATAACTGACGTTAAAATGCATTTCACGTCATACAAATATGGTCGACCAGTTCTAACGCTAAAACTACAATTCAAATTATTAATTGCTATATCTCCGTCAATATTTAGATATTTAATAAAATAGACACGCCAATACACATTTATTAACATCAATTTCAATAAACAATTGAAAATTCGACCACTAAAAAATGAGGACTCAAGCCCATTAGATGGTTGACGGGCTAGAACTCTCAGAGCAAACCGACTTCTATGTTCTTTGAATGTGTTGATCACAATACATACATACCACGTACCGATACGATAGTACGCCAAGTCAATCTTGTGTACTGTAAGGTGTATTGGAGTTGTTTTGCACTAACATAGTTTATCATGAGAACAAACTTTTACTTTAAGCTTTATCGATACACCACTGTTCCCTTCCAGTCTTAGAGGGTTGATTGCATTTACAAGGTTCGGATAGGTTTAGCGTTGTGGCAGGTATACGCTTGGTTAAAATTCGCTGATATACGCTTCTTGTATGAGAGCTACGTAACGACCGTATACGGACGGTTTTGTCGCTTGCAGTGGGTGAGGTTCATTACATTTACAGGGTTCGGATAGGTAAAGTGTAGTAGCGCGTATAAGTTCGGTCAAAAAAAATTCTAAAGAGAAAAAATACGATATCAACATACGAAATTCAGATTTTTCCATTGTTTTGAAAATTACTTATATGATTTTTAGATAGTAGCAAACTTCACACGATATGTGCCAAAATATCGTGATATTCGGACCACTAGTTCATAAGTTACAGTAGTTTTAGTGACGCTACTTTTGTAATTTTCAACAAACGAAATTCTATTTTTTCACTGCTTTGAAAATTATAAAAGTAGCTTAATTAAAACCACTTTAACTCGTAAAGCAATGGTTGGAATGCCATGAAATTTTTACACAAATCGTTTGAAGATTCGCACTATCTAAAACTAATATAAATTTGTCAATCTATACGTCATCCTACGAACTTATTGAGTGTTGTTCAATAAAAATTGAAGAAATCCGATTGTATAAAATGAGTTATGAGTTAGTTTATGCAATTTCGACCGGTTCTTAAAGTGTTAAAACATTTTTAGTGCAGGCTCCACTAAGTCCAGGCATTGTCTGTCAAATTTCTAGGCCCAGTAAGTGCTAAGTGCACGGTTGTCAAGTAATTTGATTTAATTAACTGATAAACCTCGAAACCTGTTAATGAAATATTAAAGATTGACAGATCGATCGGCCATTAGAACTGATTTTAGTTCAAACCAATAAATCTATATCGAGTTAATTAAATAAATTATATTGTATCTATTGTTATATTTAAGTGATTGGTATTTAAGTATCAGTTCAGTGGCGGATTGCCTTTATATTATATTGTATGTTTTTATTCTAACTTAGGCTATGATTCACAATGGCTAAGTCTGATATGAAATGAATGGGAAAGTAAATATAAGACACACACACACAAACGCAAAGGACGATAAACTGGAAAGAAATGAATTCGATTTTTAAAAACAAAAAAATTAAAAAAAATATATCAAGTGAGTGTTTTGGCAGGCTGAATTTTTACATATTGAACCATGTCTCTATTTCTGTAAAACTGTACATCCCGCAAAACATGAAATTAACCTAGTAATATTTAATCCAATGGGGTCTTGTTTTATTATTTTATAGCTATTATAAAAACCTTTATTTCTTTAAATAACTTTTAAATGGGCTTGTGTCCTATGTCTTAATTTTTATAAAAGTGTACTATATATTAATAAAGTGGGTTACTAGAACCTCAAATGTCCAATTATTTTTTAATAACTCCTTATATGTTAAGATATATTAACAATTAAAAAAGTCATTTTGTCTCTTTAATTATTAAAGGGATTCTACGTTGTACACATTCCAAGTGCATGTGACATCACAATCCCTGTGTAAGTTTACCAACATTACAGCTCATAAATCTCTGCTATATGTATTTATATATCAAAATATCAAATATTATTTACAGCTATTTCAAGGAACAATCAAATTTCAATATTATGTCAGCCTTAGCAGGGTTAAATAAAATAAAAACTTATTATTCTTTGATTTGACTTGATTATTTGACTACCAACAGCTACAGAACATTACCACAGCACTGACCTACTCAACAAATAATGTATTTCACGTCATACAAATACGGTCGATCATTTCTAGCGCTAAAACTACAATTCAAACTTTTAATTACTATATCTCCGTCAATATTTAGATATTTAATAAAATAGACACGCCAATACACAATTATTAACATCAATTTCAATCAACAATTGAAAATCGACCACTAAAAGATGAGGACCAAGCCCATTGGCTAACAATATATATCTAGATATATAATATAATCTATACATACAACCTGATACCATGGCCCGATATTATGTTTTGAGCACGTCTATGCGTTGCGCGGAGTTCCGCGACTTGAATGAGTACATCGTATTCGCGGATTCTTACGCTGTATGAATATATAAAATATATTACGTACACTTAGCTATTACCAAATACTATTGTATTGCGATAAATTGATAAACCTCAAGATAATCATCAAAATTTTGTATTTTACAATGTCGAAAGTAAATTCGAAATACCCCTTAACTTTCATAGAATGCAACATCAATTACACGAATGTAAATTTAATTTAGAATGAGTTTATATCTACTCTTTTCTCTTCCTCTGCTCCTTACTATCTTCTTCTCTTTTCGTCATTCACTAGTATAAACTCGCAATCATTTTCTCTCTGTTTTTCTAAGTATTATGACATTCTTTTCGAACAAAACTGACTGTATCTGGTACTTTGCTTCATCCATATTTTTAAACCTATTCTGTTGTTGAACCACTATATCTCTTTGAAAATACATATTTCACAAAGCCTAATTTTTGTAAGAAACATCATACGCCTCAGATGTAAATATATTCGAATTCAAATCAATAATTCAAGTAATAAGTTGCGCCTAGTAATATTAACACAGCAACCATTCTTACACGCATAACAATTTGCTCTTTTACTGTAGGATATTTTTATTATTATTTCTTGCACGTGACAAATACATTTGATACGCAGAACGTGTCTATGGAGACATTAGCGGGCTCCCGAATTTGCTATATACTTTAGTAGTATTTGCACTGCTATTCACACAACAAATTTAAACTTTTCTTTTAAAGAAAGTTATTGGTGAAAGATTAAAAATTCAGTGGTGGTCTTTAAGAGGCTCTGTATTCACTTTTGCAGAAAAATGTTTTGTGAACTAGAAGCGGTGATTTTGATTATATATTGACTATTTTATGTAGGCATTTGCTTAGATGTGCGTCTTCTCCAATAGGCTTGTGTCCTCATTTTTTCGTGGTCGATTTTCCTATTGTTGATTGAAATTGATGTTAATAAATGTGTACTGGCGTGTCTATTTTATTAAATATCTAAATGTTGACGGAAATATAGCAATTAAAAGTTTGAATTGTAGTTTTAGCGCTAGAAATGGTCGGCCATATTTGTATGACGTGAAATGCATTTTAACGTCAGTTATTTGTTGAGTAGGTCAGTGCTGTGGTAATGTTTTGTAGCTGTTGGTAGTTGAAATAATGAAATCAAGTCAGGGAATAATAAGTTTTTATTTTATTTAACCCTGCTAAGGCAGACATAATATTGAAATTTAATTGTTCCTCGAAACAGCTGTAAATAATATTTGATATTTTGATATATAAATACATATAGCAGAGATTTATGAGCTGTAAGGTTGGTAGCCTTACACAAGGATTGTGATGTCACATGCAGTTGGAATGTTGTCCAACGTTGAATCCCTTTAATAATTAAAGAGACAAAATGACTTTTTTAATTGTTAATATCTTCTAACATATAAGGAGTTATTAAAAAGTAATTGAACATTTGAGGTTCTAGTAACCCACTTTATCAATATATAGTACACTTTTATAGAAATTAAGACATAGGACACAAGCCCATTACTATATTTGTAGATTTAAAAATTAGATTTAAGATGCTAAATACATTCCCTAAAATGCTGCGTAAGAAATATAGAATAAGCATTAGTTTGGGTGAAACAGAATTAAGACAATTAACTTTTATTTGACCTTAGTACTGTCTATCCTTTTCAATAATTATTTGTACTGTTACTAAATATGTTTAAATGACGTTCTTTTATTTACTTACATGTAGTTACTTGTAGTTAAACTGTTAACTACTATGAAAATAAACAAACAATGTGTAGTATAACTTGAAGTGAAATTTAGTTAATGTTAATAGTGACAAAATGGCGCTAAGCCACAGCAAAACATGGCCGGTGTGTACAATGGCGGTCGTTCAACTTCGAGTCGATTTCCGAGGTCGCGCTTATAGCGCAATAGCAGATAATTTAGCAAATTCCACATCAAAAGACGACAAATCTGTGAAAGAACATGAACCAAAAAAAGAAATTAAAAGAAAATTATCAAAGAAACATTTGGAAATGTTAGATGAGGTAAAACCCTTACCAATTATTCCAGAAAGTGGAAAATCAAGGTTAAATTTAAGGAAGTATGCGATAGATCGTAATAGTGAGGCTTCTTTTCATAATACGAAACTTTTACTAACAACAGCGCCATGCTGTTGTGTCAATATAGTGAACCATAAAAAAATCCAGAGAAGTAGATCCAATAGTATTAAGGTTGATAACTGGGATATGATATATTCAGAGCACCCTAAGAGGAGTCGGTCTAAAAGTGTACCTGTTGCTAACCACAAATCGTCAGCTGTTGGAGTGAACGGATCATTAGGAGTTGATGACAATTACAATGATCAGAGCTGTGCTAAGAATGTTTTGGGAGCGAGGAAGAATGCTACGTTGAGGAGGCATTACTATCCGGAGGGAGGATGGGGATGGTGCATTGTTGTGGTTGCTTTCGTTGTCGGGATTCTTGGACATGGCTTGCAGTTAGCATCACCTGTCTTCTTGTTGCCTGCAGGGAGGAAATTCGATGTGCCACCTGAGCTTGCCGCTGGTGAGTCTTTTTGTAACCTATTTATCTTGCTTTCAGGTGTTATTTCACTATTTAGGAGCTTCATAGCTTCATCGCGCTACTGATGGTTACATGATTTATTTATAGAATTCTTTATTTCATTTTGTAGTAATATGCCACGTTGCAATCTGTTACAATAAGTATGAACAATTAGTACCTATGCTAAAAATGAAGATTAACCTAGATAAGAAATAGTCGTCCAGTGACGGCTATATCTATGAATGACAATTAAAAACGTTGTGGTAGCTTTAACACACTATGTCTTTTTAGTCTTTTAAAGTCAGACGTATATGTTTATCTAGCCAATTTACAGCTAGATAGTTTGGATGCTTGTTTAGTCGCTGCTAGTATCTTTGCCTGAATTTGTTAATTTCTTCTTTCACAGTTTTAATGGCGAAGTTATGGTTGATGAACTTGTTGCTTATGAACCACGGGTTATCCATAATGGTTCTTACTGTCCCTGACTTCAATCTTTCTAGTATTTCTATGTTTGAAACACTAGAAATTCCCCAGGTCCACAGGTTTCAGTATCATTTTATAAATCATCAGTTTGCTGATATTGGATAAATGCGATTTGCTTCCAATAAGCCAGATATAGAAATTGAAAATATTATTTATTGTTTACCTTTTAACGTTACAGATTTTATTTATATTAATCTCTTATTAAAGTAAGCACCCAGTAAACATTTTGGAGTAAATTCTACTTAATTTCTATTGCATATCATGAATTTTTTGTCTGGAACGTGTTCGTTTTCTATTCAGTCGTTCATAGGAAAGGCCCATTTTATGAGCTACAGACATTGCAACGACGGTTCACTGCTGAATTAAAAGCGGAGTCGGTTTATGATTTATGACCGGAGTTATAAACTTGAAACTAACAGGGGTATAAAACTTAATGGAATTCTACTTTTTAGAGTCTGCAAAATATAAATATTTAAATGAAGAAATAAATAGATGTAATATTTAGTACGGATCGTGATTTTTTTAATGAATATTATTCATCTTCAACAATACTCGTTATATTAGTTTTTTACATTGTTTTGGTGATTCAAAAATCCACGATCGGCAGGTCTGCCTTAGGTTTAAAACCTCTGTCTTACCATCGCTAGGTACTATCTTCGTTTATATACATTATATTCGGGGATTGAGGGAGATAGCGTCTGTCTATTACCATTAAAGAAATATTTCTTGAAAAAGGATAGCATATACTTTAAACATCTGTACTGAACGAAATATTATACAAGTATACAAGTGTAACGGTGAAAAATATATTTTACTTGTCTAACGCATCTCGTTTCTCTCTCACTTTGGAATAAATGAGATGAAAGTGAACTTAAAAAAAATATATCCATGTGGGAAAGAAACAGAAATACTTAATGAATGATGTTGGAAAAAGAAAGAATACTAGAAAGAATAACTAACACAAAATCTGTGACAGGTAGAGAACTTGTAAAGCGTTAGAATAGAATTGTACGAGTGACTCGAACTTCACCAAATAGGGCACTTCACCAAATTGTTTACTGGGCATCCATATGTCCGCACTCTTGGAATTAACCGCATTCGTTTATTGACTAAAATGTGAAAGAGAAGAATGAAAGATGGAGAAGCAAGATTTGAATAAACATATAAAACGTTATTTACAAACATTGTGTCTTGAATTGTATTGTAAAACTAAGTCATTGGAATGTCATCTATTTAAAAAAAAGTTCAATATTTTATAAATTATTTTGTACTTTTTATAACAAGTATATTACATATTTTCTTGAATACAAAAATAAATACATTTACGTTTATTGCACTTATAATAGGTGTATAATTAAAAGACCCTAATTCATCATTTTTTATAGCTCACTTTTATAACAAATCACTCAATAAGTTCATAGAATGGCATATAGATGACGTCACTATTGACAAATCTATATGTTTTTTAGATAGCACCAACTTTCGAACGATATGTGTTAAAATTTCATATCATGCCTCCCATTAATTTACAAGTTTCTGTTTCTAACCAACTGTCTGAAGCAGTAAATACCAATAGCTATTACCACCACCAATAATACGAAACCCATAAATACAACAATCGCAATTATTTTCTCACGGCCAATTTGGGAAGCAAAATAATTCTCAATTATATTTCTCTCTAATTGTTTCACAGTTTTGTTAAACTTCGTTAATGTAATTGTCTCTTTTTCCGCATTATCTGTAGTAGATATCACATCCTCTTCATACGCTTCCAGTTCTTTACCTGATAAAGCTGTGCATTCTTTAAGACATCTAATACCTTCTATGTTTCTTTCGTGGTAAACAGGAAATTGTGCAGCTAATTTTGTTTCTTTGCTATTTAAGATATCGTACAGTTTCTCCAACCAATCACAACTGTGTAAATTATTTCCAAAATACAATATTTTTAACTTTGGTAGAATTGTTCTATCCGCTAATAAATCAACGTTTAGAAAGTTGTTGCCTTCTAATCTCAGCGTTACAAGTTCTCTGAGATTAAAAAGTAAATTAGAATTTAACTTTTCTAAATTATTGTAAGATAAATCTAAATTTTGAAGACGCGGTAACTGCAATACTTCACCAATATTTAAATTGATATTATTATAAGATAAATCCAAGGTTTTTAATCCCTTCAAGTCAAGAAATCCATCTTTAGGAAGAGATTCCAGCTCATTGTGGTTTAATATCAATGTTTGGAGTGATGACAATCCATGGAATGTTGCATTTCCGACGAAATTTATGTTGTTGTTTGATAAATTAAGAAATAACAAACTATTTAGACCTTTGAAACTATTTTCATGCACTTTAGATAATGTTTTATTTGATAAATCTAAATTCTGAAGAGAGGACAGTCCCACGAAAGCATCTGCGTGAATTTCTCTTATGGTTGTATTCCCTAAAAGCAATTGTTGCAATTTCGGCATCCCTTTAAAAGTGTTAGGTACTAATTCCGACACAAGTGTGCATGATAGGTTAAGAGTTAGCAGTGACTTTAATCCACTAAATGCATCTTCTTCAATGTTCTCTATGCTACTTTCTTCCAGATGCAAAGTTTCCAAACTTCCTAAGCCGTTGAACGTATTTTTCGATAATTTCTTGATCGGTTTCTTTGTTAACTTTAAATTATTCATAAGATGCATTCCGTAAAATGCGTTTTCTTCAATTTCTTCAACGTGTGTATTTTCCAAATTAAGGTATCTTAAACTACCCAATCCTGAGAAAGTGTTCTTTACTAATTTCTTGATTGGCTTATTTGATAAATCTAGTTCTAGTACATTTGTTAATCCAGTAAAAGCGTGCGGCTCAATTTCCGTAATATTGGTGTTCGTTAAATCAATATATGCAACATTAAATAATTTTGTAAATGTGTAACTCACCAATTTTTGAAGACTTTTGTTCGATAAATCAACAACTTCCAAAGAAGACAATGACGCAAATGCGTTCTTCTCAACATCATATACTTCAGTGTTATTTATAAGTAAAGTAATTAATTTCTTTAAATTCAGAAAAATATTTTCGTAAAATTTAATTTCGATGTTGTTTGACAAATTCAAAGTTTCTAAATTTACTAGATGGTTAAATGGGTTTTGTTTTGGTGACGTAATTTTCAAAAAATTTCCTTCTAAATTTAAATATTTCAAGCTCGTCATGTTTGCAAACCTCCCAGGTTCAATAAGAGCCAGTGAATTTCTTGATAAATCAAGATGCTCCAAATTTGTTAATCCTGTAAACGCAGTCTTGTACAGACTGCTTAAACCAATTTCTTTCAATACCAATTTCTTTAGATTGACGCCGTTAATAAATTCTCCTGATTGGACTACGTGGACGCGTCCCGAATATTGAAGAAACGTGATATTAAAATTACTGCGTAATACCTCGAAATTTAGGGAGTCTACATTGGAGCACGATAGCGTTTGATTCAGAGGGATGTAGTCGCAATTTGAGATGTCCCATGCGATTATATCCTGGATAAGACTTGTGGAAATTAGGCAGATGAGAACCCAGCTCTGTAGGACCAGCATGTTGATCCCTCTATAGTTTAACTGCAATAAAGAAAGATAAAGTAGTTACAGAAAGATAACAATGGGCTTGTGTCCTATGTCTTAATTTCTATAAAAGTGTACTATATATTGATAAAGTGCAATAACTCCTTATATATTAAGAGATATTAACAATTAAAAAAGTAATTTTGTCTCTTTAATTATTAAAGGGATTCAACGTTGTACACATTCCAAGTGCATGTGACATCACAATCCTTGTGTAAGGCTACCAACCTTACAGATCATAAATCTCTGCTATATGTATTTATATATCAAAATATCAAATATTGTTTACAGCTATTTCAAGCAGGGTTAAATAAAATAAAAACTTATTATTCTTTGACTTGACTTGATTATTTCGACTACCATCAACTACAAAACATTACCACAGCACTGAAAAATCGACCACTAAAAAATGAGGACACAAGCCCATAAAGAAAGAATACGTAACGTTCAAAAAGTAACAAGACTTTGTACTTAATAAACACCCCCGCACTAATTACTTTATAAAAATCTTTTCCCCCGTAATTTTGATTGCACTGTACTCAATTACTATTCCAAATATGAGCAAAATCGGTCAACCCGTTTATTTACAGCAGTTTTTTATAAAACAAATACAACCAATTTTTATAAAACAATGTCCACTACAAATTCTCCTATACCTGTTAAACACAGTTGAATGTGAATTTAAGATTTATCTAACATAACAAAAGTACTAAAAGTTACGTAAACGATTTTACTTAATATGTTTATTAAATAAAAAAAATTGTCTTATCTTGAGTAAAGAAAAAAAGTTTAATAGTTATAATTCCCTCAACTTTTTGATATTTAAAAATGCACTTTAAAAATGTGTTTTTCTTTTAGAAATAGTCTGTATTGAACATTAATAAGCATTGGTCAACTATAAATAAAGATAATAATATAAATACCTTTGTTGAAGATAACGTTAACTAAAAACTTATTGTTAAATCATAGTTTGTTATTTCAATAATTTTTTTTTAATTACTTTATTTATTAAATATTTCAACCACTAATTTAAAATACTATTATTATTTCAAAATAAGTAATTATTCAATATTTTATTCAAATTTAAAATATAGTTTTATCCCAGAATGTTAACTTTGTAGAACGGTTAAAATTATAATGATTAAAAAAACACTTGTTGCAAATATTAATGAAATAAATCTTCAATTAAAGTAAATGTTAATTATGTCATGAATTTGGTTTTGGCGAGATAATGTACACAGTATACTTCCGGTTTTACTGATTACATGACTTTGAAACGTATAATGCCTAGAGATTCGTAAAACACTCCGTCATTGATTATCCTTATCTGCAGTATTTATTTTTTGGTGGTTTAACAAAATCCGGTAATTCTATAGAAGTTACGTTTTCGATTCTATTTTCCCTCAATTTTAATAAGTTCAAAAAAATAATTATACTACTTGGTTCTTTGTTTTAGTATACATTTGTCCGTCAAATTAGTAATATTTATAATAATGCGTATTTCCGATGCTGAATTCTTTCACCGTCGGTCTCCTAATAATTGTTGACTTTTAATTGAAAGTACCTTAATAGATCAGTGTCCAAATTCAACGAATTTGTACTCTATGTATCCTTGTATATATATAAAGTTGGTTACTAGAACCTCAAATGTAGAAGATATTAGCAATTAAAAATTTATTTTGTCCCTATAATTATTAAAGGGATTCAACGTTATAGAACATTCCAAGACATGTGACATGTTGCTATAATTTTTATACAACAGAGCGTAAAAAAGATAGCATACTTAGCACTGTACAAAATAACTGATCTACCCTTAATAGTACAGACATGTTACGTCATAAATATGGCCGACATCTGTAGCGCTTAAACTATAATTCGAATTTTTAATTGCTATATCTCCGTCAACATTTAGATATTTAATAAAATAGACACGCCAATATACATTTATTAACATCAATTTTAATCAACAATTAAAAAATCGACCACTAAAAAATGAGTACACAAGCCCGTTGCACACTCCTTAAATTTTTTTAAGTATTATTGGTCCGGCACTGGTTTCCTTATCAATATATTATATCATAGTTTAATAATCATCACTAATTTAATTTTGTTATTTATTATTTCCATTTTGTTTTGGTTTTAGAAATGACGTAAAAACAAAACCAATTCATAACGTGACGTGACTAATCTATCGGTAAGGGGAACGCGCCGAGCGAGGTGGGGGGGGGGGGTAGCTGTTGTGTAAGGTGTAGCACATCAAGCCCTTTCAGTCATAGTTCTCTCGTATCACAAACTTATTACAAATATTCTCGCATATACATAATTAATTACTACCCCTACAACCATAACTCTTTGATGTGCCTCAGGGTATGAGGGGGGACGTTCGCATCACTACCCCCTACTGTTCAACACCTCGTTAGTATGAAAGCGGTGGTTAAATTAGTTTTACTATCAAAATGTTATTTGGGTTGGCAACAAACTAATCTCTGTTTTGAATATGAAATAAAATTTCTTCTTTTAAACAAAGGTAGAACTTTAATCGATTATATATTTTCTATTTTGTTTGATAAACCTTTTACTAACTTTACGATTCTGTGATCGTATAAACATTTAAAACATTTTTGTTTTTACAAACTGTTTTAGTAAACAAAACTCATTCCCATCTGGAGTGGATTAGATCAAAGGAAAACACGTTTGTTGTTGTTTTTTGTCAGCTTGGTTTGAACACGCAGTTTTGTTTTTTGTGAACAATTGCGTTTGTCAGTTGTTGTTTATCATTTGGCTAGCAACTAGTTCCAAGAGCAGTTATAAATAAGTGCAGATTAAGATTTAAGAAATGTATTGCCGACACAACAATTTGTGGAATACTAAATTTTACACAGAAAAACACTAGAAACAAAACCAGTCTGTTCAATGTGTAAAGTCTGTTTTCGAAAAACAGAACTGTTTTAAAATAAAACAAAACATGTTTTTGTTTAGTTTTTTTAAAACAAAACTGTTTTCAAAACTATCTCTTTGGTGTAAAACCGGTATAATGCAGACATTTATTTAAATCTCAGCTCTAAGTATGATAATACGTCATAAGATTCTTGGAAGGCTTATAATGAAAATCCCCCTCCCCGCCCCTTCATCGCAGTGAATTATTTGTAATATAGTTAAATTTATGTACGAGTAATAACATATTTCACTAGATGATTCCATAGGCTTCTATTCGTTCTTGTTTGTACTTGTCCCATCCTTACGCACCGCGAAAAGGGCTTAGTTTTCCTTGCGGAGAACGTAAACTGGTGTACTTACCTCGCCTAGTCATCTTTCATGGTATAACGAACCATAACCTAACATTACGGTGCAATTTAGTTCTTAGATCATGGTCGTATATATGGTTAAACTTGTTATCACACTTTACAAATTTGTGTATTACTATGTGTTCAAAAAAATGCAGTGAAGTAAGTGATGTAAGTGAAAAAAGTAAAATTCTTCAGAAAACGACTTTAAAGTGAAGATCGTATAGGCGTTTTCATTCAGTAGGTTTTAGAATTCACACTATATAGTAAAGTCTGTCCTTGTTTTGGCTTATATCTTTGTGCCACTAAATAGTTTAGTACATCTTCTATCGTTTGCGCTGGTTATCTCAAATTTCTCACTTATAGCCCTTTGCTTCTAGACGCCTGAAATGTACTTGAAAAAGGGTCAGGCAAATGTGATGAAACAGAGAAGTTAACATTACTAAACAATTGAAAGAAATAGGAAAGCAACAAATTAAAGGAATAGGAGAGTTAGAAATTAAAACATGAGATAATAGTGATAAAATTATTCTGGAGTTTAAGATTTGAATAAGATGAGCTAATGAGATGAAATGCTAATGAGAAAAAAAGAGATATTCAAGATGAGCTAAAACAGAACTTAGTTATAATTTTAGATTTAAAACAATGTTGACAGAAACGCAAATAAAGATACAGCAAATTCAACAACAGTTTCCGATACAGCAATCACCAACTGAGGAGAGTATTGAATTGAAGTCCAAAGTTAGGATGAAGAAACATGAAGTAGTGAAACAATTGAAGAAGGATGTTACTTGCAAAGAAATAATAATAATTAGAGAGAGAACAAGACGTTGAATTAATACAAAGCAGAAAAACTAATTTTCTTACCGTCATATACCATCTCAATAACTCTTTAATTAACAATGAAAGAATATGACTACGTCATCATGTAATCACGCAATAGGACAAAATCTAACAAAAATATATTATTAAACGTTTTTAATTTAATGGAAAATGAAGAAATTCTGAAAAAGAAAAAAGAAAGAAATGTTATTGTAAATGATTTTCGTGGTGTGATACCGACTGTACCAGCTACGAGTTGTGGTATGCCGTAAAGGTCCCCGTGTCATATTATGATGATAGCAAACATGACTGGAAATGATGCATTACTTAGAAGCTAAAATACCTCGTATAGACATCTGCGCCGATACTTTTAATTAAATAAATTTTTATTTTTATTTTATGATAGAATATATTATCTTCTTAAATATCAAGTGACAATTTAAGATCAAATTACCCGTTCGATTTATTGCCCTTGAAAAATATAAAGTATAAATTAAGATTCTTATGAATATCACGAACCGTGTTTCTGAAATTCCACTGGATAGTGTATGAATCAAAAGTGTGGTACAAAAATAATAAATAATATTCTTTTTAGTTATTAGAGAATTTACTCATTCTTTTTATAGCTGTTGAATATGGTTAACTTCTTCAATGTATTAAAAAAACATTACATTCAGGACTTCTTTTTTTAGACATAACCGCGTTGGCTTGTCATATATTAGTTTTGTATTCAATATATTAAGGTAGTTCGATAATTCAGTGACTTTTTATTTGAAAAGGCGCTTTATTTATCAACATAGACACATTTAAGCTCGATACATTTATTTCTGCGTTCACCAATATTTTTATTCCTTCCAAATAATAGGTTTTCTCAAGGCCGTTAATATTGGCGGTTGTTTCAGTGATTTCAGTGATAACCTCTTTGTTAGATCCAAATCTTCAATTCGCTCAAAATTTGACAGTAGTCTATTATTAGATGACAATTGACGGGAGCTTAATTTGTTTCTTCCTAGAACGTAGATAGCGACACGCCGATTTGCGTCATTTCGGAAGTTGCTTGGTTAACATTTCGATTTGCGTTGCATAATTACTTGGATTTTAGTAATATTATTATTATATTATATTAATTGTTTGCCTTTCGGCTTTACAATCTACATTCTTAATACATTTCATAGAACTTCAACTTGAAATTAAACTTAAACTATTCTAGACCTTTCTATTTCCAAAAGTACTTTCTGCTAGTTCTTCTCTTGACCCTCTTCCTTCATTTTCCCTAGTCTTCCTTCATTCTCACCGTTTCCTCACCTCTTGTCCTCTTTGTCTCCTCTCGGCAAACCGTTTCTTGCTTCTCCTTCCTTATTGCCTGTATCTTCCTCTCTCTTCATGTTCCTTTTGCAATCGAGCCACAAGCTTATTTATTGTCATGTTTTTCCTTTCCTTTTTACTATTTCCGCCATCCACCTCTTTCTTTCACTGCCTCCCTTTAATAGCTGGCCAATTTTCCTTTTGCTCACTACTTTTTCCTTACACTCAAACTTAATACTTGTATTTTAGTAATATTTTAGCATTTATTCTAGTAATTTGGATTTTTTCATGAAGTATATAGTTTATTCGGGTACCAATAAACAAAAAAAATTGTTTAAATACTTTGTTACATGTACGAGAACATTAATTCGATTTGCGTCGTCTGATTTGTGTATTTTTAACGTCCTTGTATTTTCATTATTATTATTGTTAAATAGTATGCATTTGCTTATTTAACAGTCAATTGCAAATACAACTATTCTGTTAGAACGGCTGTTTCCTCAGCTACTTTTAATATTTTTTTAAGATTATATGATTCCCAACCCCATTAAAAAAAACATGATAATGAACTGATAATAATAATGTTTTATAAATAAATCGGCGCAGAGTTCTAACAATAATAGTGTAATAAATTTGATAAACAGTTTAGATTTTTTAAACTTTTATTTTATGGTTAAAATGTCAAAAAAAGGACCACGAAAATGTGTTGTACGTGAAAATATATTTCATTTTAGATCGTGACTGTGTTTTAAAAAATTGAAACACTTTTTTAAAATGTATAAAAAACACTTGTAATATTTTCATTTATAAATTGCTTTCTATATACTTTTTTGCGCCATATCGCTAATTATGTTCACATTCAAACTCATCACGTTTTCGGGCAATTCTGTAATTTTGCACAACTTGTTCCACAAAGATTCTGTTTTAGTTTTTCAGTGACAGATCCAAGACCCAATACCATGGTGGGGGACTGTAATATGTTAACCTTCTACAGGTGAGAAGATTCAGACCAAATTAAAAGATACGTCAAGTTTGTTCTCTTAGTTTTAGTTGGTGAAAGGGCAGCTTCCCTATTGACGTTATGCACCCTTCTATTCATAATAGTTATTGCTATCTATTTATTCAACACCTACACCACTCCCTTCAGTCCTCCTCCTCACATTTTCCTTACAAACGACGCGTCACTTGCATTCAAGACAACATGCTTTTCATATTTTTCTTTTGCAATTTTTTGCTCCATGCAGTTTTTCCAATATCAATCATTTTCTATTTTGCATTTTATAAACTTCACAAAGTTTATCTCGCCATCTTTCATCTTGTCTTAAAATAATAAACTTTTCACTTTTGCTTTTTCAAAATAGAAAAAAAATCTTAATATATTATTTAACCGTTTTTTATTTAAACGCAAAAAGTGAATGAAAAATGTACATGGTTTTGCAAGAGATTGAGTGTCTGCGAAGTGACTTTAAACAACCAAATGGAAAATAGAAAAACAAAAACACTACACACCATGGAAAATTTAACAGAGAGTCATATTTATTATATAAACATTTGAAGGAAAATCGAATAAAAATACACGGAGAAATAATTTCCCAGTTGAGTAAGTGAGAAGCATCTATACGAGCGTAGGTGAGAGTATACGAGATAGCAATATAGACATACTACTAGTTCTTTTGAAAATTCAATTTTACTCAATTAATTTTAACCCGATTAATTGATTGTCCAATGGTTTGTGCAATGCTATGCTTCTTTCCAAATATTCAAAATTTGATGGAGATATACACTGTAAAAAGAACTTTAGATGCTTCTTTCTTGGACTAAAGTATGGTACACATACGTGCGATTTAAACATGCGACATCCAACATTTGGTGTAAGACGTTGTACAACACGTCCACACTAGAGCGACATGCCACTTAATACGTCAGAAGCTAACTCGTGATTACATTTATCAAACACAGTATGGCAAGTGTCTATTGTTCAGGTCTATTTCATTTGTCCATTTAAACACCATTTTCAATTATTTTTATTTATTTACTAAACACAACTAAAAAAAACTTCAACGCACAATGAGATTATACTGAAGACTGAGTAGGTACTCGACCCTTTTGTTCGAGATCACATTCAAAACCGTAATTTCTTTAGATATTCCGACTTGGGATTGAAATATTTTTGGTTCATAAAAATACTACCTAAAATTTTTAAAAATATCATAAGTAAGTTTCCTTTTGTTGGTGTTGCATCTGTTTCCCCAGATTTGCGTTCCGTATGGCGGCTTATATCCAAATCGGGTAACACTTATTCACTAAACCATGTAGTCTATCACAAGTGTGTGTTAATGTAAATCACAGTGACAACAAGTGGCACCATCTATTGTTGAATTTCTTGAACTAATGTATTTTTCAATACACACCTTATCTAGCTGTCAATTAGTTTTGTCAGAGTTATGATTGATGCGTGAAATAAAATATACATTAGAAGAACATCGTCTGTCTCTGTCTAACATAAGTAAAGAAAACGTACTACATCTCACTCGCTCAAATTATGTCTTAAGTAACAAGGTGGTTCATAAAGGAGTTTGCTTTTGAAAAGAATTAAGTCTTGTATATTAAACTGAAGCAATAATATTCGTGTTAACTTAACCTTGAGGGGGGAGAGAGAGGGGTTTCAGGTTTCAATTTTTTTAATTTACTTTTATTAATGTAGAACATATTAAGTTTCTTGTGTAACAATTTGAAGTCGATTGGAGTAAAATTGTCGGAGATATAGAGTTTTAAGTCTTCACCTCTCTGGTGTAGTTTCGTCTTTCTTTGAAACTTTTAAACGCGTTCTTCTCACACTTATCTCAAAATCTACTGCACCGATCCTTTAAAATTTTTGCGCACTCTTTCTTTATATAAATGCTGAGGTAACGCTGTCGAGTTTTCTTTATTAATTTTAACGTATTTTAAAATAACAAAGTTTCTGATTTTTTTCATGAAAAATGCTGTAAATAATTGAAAAATCAATGAAAAAGAAAACCTTGACATCGTTACCTGCAGAAACTTATCAACTAATGAAATCATTTTGTTTTTGTGATTTCAAATAATCCAGTGATGAGTTACGAAGGACACCGCAATGTGACTTTTTTTGTGACGTCAGCGGAGATTCGCTGTCAATGCCTCATTTCTTGACATTTATTTATGAAAATTTCACAAAGTATTCTTTAAATGTTACTTTATCATGTAGTAATTATAGAAATAATTATATATTAACTGTGTCGTCAAAAAACATTATCGAAAATATGCTCTTAAAAAACAGTGATAGTAGATGGTACTTATGCCATTAAGGATGATACTTTAAGCTTTTACTTGCCTATAAATTGTTAGTTGTTAAACTAGTTCACTGACAATTGGCTTTAAAAGTATTCATCCGGCCATTCTGAAGTGATGCGCCTTTACCAACGAACAGCATTTAATTTTCATTTATATAGATTTTTGACACGTGCTCATGAAAAGGTTCGCAAGCCCAGCACTACTGCTATAAGTATTTGGTGACAAATAGAGTTTTCAAAGTTTTGTGAGTCCCCTTTTTAATGGACAAGTTCAGAGATGGCTTTAACGAACAAGAAAGGACAGTAGTAGGTCTATTGATATAATAGAAAATGAAACACGAGAAGTGATTGAAAAAGATGGGAAAAGATTACTAACATTTCCCGGAGGATAACTCAGTGAAACTGACAGGAATTATTTCTGTGGAGATGATTTGTCTATACAGAATATTATTGTAAGATAGATAGATTGTAATACAACGTATCTAAAATAATAAAACAAATACAAAGTCTGAATAACACTTGTCAAGCCACTGCTTTGCTTTAACTTAGAATTTAATTTGCGTTGGTCCAATGTTTCTAAATGGGCTTGTGTCCTATGTCTTAAATTTCTATAAAAGTGTACTATATATTGATAAAGTGGGTTACTAGAACCTCAAATGTTCAATTATTTTTTAATAACTATTTATATATTAGGAGATATTAACAATTAAAAAAGTTATTTTGTCTTTTTAATTATTAAAGGGATTCAACGTTGTACACATTCCAAGTGCATGTGACATCACAACCGCTGCCAACCTTACAGCTCATAAATCTCTGCTATATGTATTTATATATCAAAATATCAAATATTATTTACGTAAGCTTATTAGGCAGCGGTGTAGAAAGAAGATCGTCAGCGATAGGACTTAGCATCAGAAATAGTCCGACGTTAAATAAATGAAATGAAAAAAAAACAGTAGTAAAATCGTTCCATTATAAAATACTTTCCTTTTTAGCGTTTTTAAAATCGGGTAATTATGAATAATTAATCATAAAACAATTTATCAGTTCAGTGAATTTTAAAAAATTAGGAAATTTAAAATAACTCTATATTAAAAATGAATGAATATCTCATGATCTTTGACCTTTCATGGCTTTTAATTTTTGCTTTAACTTGCTACTTCAGATTTATTTTTCAATTTACTTGTGTATCTACTAATTCAAGGTTTTTTAAGTGTGGGTGCTTCGTAATAAGCCCTACAGGCTTGAAGGGTCTATTATTAATTCATTGCGTGAGAAGTAGGATACCAGTATAGGTAGTAGAGATTAGAAAAAGAAAAGGTGTAAAGGTTAATCTGGGCTATCAGCGCCGGTGTAATTTACAAGCATACCACCACACAAAGCAGTGATTTAACGCGATTGTAGATTACTTGTTAATGTATAAAAAATACGAGACTTTTTAATTAAAAAAAGAAATGGTAAAAAGTTCTGCAAACAACTAATAAGTTCATAGGATGACATATAGCTGGTGCCACTATTAACAAATTTGATTTTTAGATAGTACCGTCCTTCAAACGATGTGTGACTAAATTTCATTGAATGTCAGCGTGTATCGTCGTTCATATTCAGGCGTCGTTAGGTGATAGCGTTACTTACATGATTACCAACAAAATAAAACAGACATTATCCAATTCTACCAACGTAACAGTAATGGATTCTCTTAATGTGTTTCACGTTTACAGTTCTACAAACAATTACTTTAAATGTACGTTATTACATAAATTTCCCTCATTTTCATAATTATATTATGAATCGTGAAAATTTGTACAGCGCGCTGTGTAATTCAATTATAATATACCTTTGCATGTAGCGGAGGGCGTTGTACTCAAACGTACGAATTAACAAGCGGTGGTAGAACAACGATGAGCATCAAATGGTGATAATTCGTACCATGTGACTCGAATAAAGCAACTACAGCTTACTACAACATCTTACACTTTAAGAGATTAAGGTACACGTCCACAGATCAGCATAGAAGTTCATAGATGAACTAAGTGTGTCGCTGACACACTCACGTGATGTTGTCGGTCTTTTAACCCGCGTCAAAAGCGATTTTTCTACCCCCACCACACACTTAATCCACATGTCATGCACTGCTGCACGAATCGTCCAACAAAGGAAGGTTTTATACTTAAGAAAGTTTTTGTTAAACAGTGTCAATGTCAATAATATCAACAAATTAATAAAATAAATAAATCATTCGTTCCACCGTGTAGCAGGAAACTTGTCACGTCAATATTCCAATAGTTGACTCACACGTTGGAGGCAAGCATTTGAATCAAATGTTCATTGCATCGTTTGGAGCCGGCTTTATCAAATTTATTCTAGTGTTTTTCATATGTTAATAATAGAGATACATTTCATAATATCACATCACTCAATAAGTCCATAGGATGCCATATAGATGACGTCACTATTGACTATCTATCTTCACACGATATGTGTCAAAATTTCTTGACATTCGGACCATTAGTTTATAAGTTACAGTAGTTTTAGTGAAGCTACTTTTGTAATTTTCAACTTTGAAGCTTAGAAAATTACAAAAGTAGCGTCACTAAAACTTCTTCCAACATAAACGTTGGACACATGACATTGGATAGACTTAGTTCCAGTATCGGCGACACGATGCGTTCAACGTTGGAAGGTGTTCGTAGCATCGTTTGGTACTGGCTTAAGTAAGGAGACAAAAAATATACGTTGTTTATAAGCAGAAATTTGAAAACCTGATTCGAATTTATGAATTATATATAACAAATGTTTATAAATACAAATATTGTTTGTTATTGTACATTATCTGTTTGTATATAAATGTACCATATATGCTATATTGTTTCTAGTGCTAACAACTATCTAGTTGATGCAGTCAAATTAAATATTTATAAATGAAAAACAAACGTTTTTGTAGTGTTAAGATAACACTAGCGTTATTATTTTCATCGAGATTTAAACGACATGCAATACTCTGCAGAGTATAATCGGCTAGAACTCTGCAATAAATGTTAAAACACATGCTTGTGCCCTATGACTTAATTTCTATAAAAGTGTACTATATATTGATAAAGTGGGTTACTAGAACCTCAAATGTTCAATTATTTTTTAATAACTCCTTATATGTTAAGAGATATTAACAATTAAAAAAGTCATTTTGTCTCTTTAATTATTAAAGCGATTCAACGTTGTACACATTCCAAGTGCATGTGACATCACAATCCTTGTATAAGGTTGCCAACCTTACAGCTCATAAATCTCTGCTATATGTATTTATATATCAAAATATCAAATATTATTTACAGCTATTTCAAGGAACAATCAAATTTCAATATTATGTCTGCCTTAGCAGGGTTAAATAAAATAAAAACTTATTATTCTTTACCTTGACTTGATTACTTCGACTACCAATAGCTACAAAACATTACCACAGCACTGACCTACTCAACAAATAACTGACGTTAAAATGCATTTCACAAATATGGTCGACCATTTCTAACGCTGAAACTATAATTCAAACTTTTAATTGCTATCTCCGTCAATATTTAGATATTTAATAAAATAGACACGCCAATACACATTTGCAAAATGAGGACACAAGCTCATTCCTTTTTTAACAATATTTGTTATTGTTTAGTTTAATAGATAACAACACTATACGAATGATAGAGACTGACATCGCCGTCGTCACACATACGGCAATTTTCAGAAATAAAATAAATAATACCGAAAAATATACGATATTATATTACATATAGTACCTTTCGAATTCAAATTACTAGCTTTGTATAATGTAATGTTACTTAGAAAACAAATTTTCTTTACAAAAATTTCCGGATAAACATAATCTTGTTTTCCCACCACCTGTTTACAAGTATTTACTTTTCTTAAAGTAACATTTTCACCCCTTTAAGTTTATTTTAAGCCCGGAGGGTGTTGTTTACAATTTGATCATATCAATGGAATTTACTGTATCCCACTTTACTTAACTCTACCCCCTTCCACTCGAAAACTTGTAATCCCCATACTCTTGTTCGCATGACGTCACTGATCGTAAACGTAACGTCATAACCTAGATTATGTTACTCTTGTCAGGATTATGAGTGGGCGGTTGCGCGAGAGGTGGGATACAGTGAACGGTATGCACAAGCGAAAATGAAATACCTTTTGCGCGCGTAATAAAAGTCAATGATATTTAAAAAGCGGAAAATTCAACTTCATTTTCTAGTATCCATAAAGTACATACTTTTAACACCTGTATGGTCTTCCATTTAAGATATCATCGTCATATTTAAAGAGCACTTCTTTTACGCTATTATTACATAGGTATTTTTCCATGTGGGCATTTTCCTCGTTCTCTATAGAGTTGTATATATTGTTGAATTTTACACGTAGACCTAGTTGTATTGATTAGTAATTTGCATGTAGCATTTAGCTGCTGTTAAACATCGCGAACCTCCCACCGCACTCTTCTCACACCTCTCTCATTAACACCCCCTCCACCCATCCAGCTTTAATTCAACAGACTATGCGAAATCCATTCAAAACGGCTCATCTTTTAGAGCTGGTTTATTTTTAGTCTACCAAGAATAAACGTAAGGCTGGGTTCACACGGCACGTTTTTTTACAGTATAAATCTCATCGTATAAACAGTAGCGCCTACAATTTATATAGAACCATTCACACGACGTTTGTAATGCAAAAAAACGTACACAGCTAAAGATGTTTATCGAATACTCACGAATTCGCCTTGCAGTGGCGCATAGTATTATGCGATATCTTTCACACGGCGTGACTTTTATCGAATAGTATCCGAACAAGTGTTTAGTGCTGAAGTATCATTTACACGTGTTTCAAGTTTATTATTAGAAAATGTTTGACGATCTTTTATAGATAATGATTTATTGATTTGAGCCCGTTTTGTGGGATAAACTATTGAATTATATAAAAATCGCATTGCAACACAACTCCAAATCAACAATAATTCGGCTACTACAAATTCTACCAGTACAAATGTATTCGCTTCAAAGTACGAACCTATTGATTCGTCCTATTCAAAATTAATAGAACTTAAGTAATACCTATATCAAACAGCGTTTTTTTATTTCTTTACTTACTTTAAACATACAGCAAATTTCATTTTAGTACATTCATTTTCGCGTATGAAAACTGCGGCTATACATTTTTTCTAATAAAAATGTACCGTGTGAGCACTCGCTGATTATACGTTTAAAATCGAATACGGTAAAAAACGTGCAGTATAATATCGTGTAAACCCAGCCTTAGTCATTGAATCTGGAACGGTATCTGTTTATATTTCGAGTATAAACATGTTGGTACCACAACACCAGCGATTGTTTTTAGTGAATCTACTTTTCACGACGTCATTCGACGTGCTTTCCACATTTTACAATAAATTCTGTCCCACTCACTCATTTAAGATTGATGGAGTTTTCTTTACAATGTATTACGAGGAAATTGCTTTCAAAGATTTTCGTTAAGTTGTTTGGGTACACTATCACACAGGGTACAGCAGGTATCATTAATCTCCATGGGCAGATTTCAGAGTCGCTGCAAGATTGTTGTATATTTTAACATAACACTCAATAAGTTCGTAGGATGGCATATAGAT
This sequence comes from Panorpa germanica, assembly GCA_963678705.1. Taxonomy (NCBI): domain Eukaryota; kingdom Metazoa; phylum Arthropoda; class Insecta; order Mecoptera; family Panorpidae; genus Panorpa; species Panorpa germanica. The sequence continues at coordinate 3,549,359 of OY783223.1, read as the reverse complement.
GGTACCACTATTGACAAATGCATATGATTTTTAGATAGTACCAATCTTCAAACGATTTGTGTTAAAATTTCATGACATTACGACTATTAATTTACGTATTACAGTAGTTTTAGTTTCGATGAATTTTCTGTGTTGATAAAGCTTCACTCCCACTCACTGTTTTGATATATAATTTACGTGTTTATTCAATATTTTAATATAGATTTTACGTTTTCGGAATAGGCATTTCTTATCAGTAAGTTTAGTTAATTTAGATGGTGCGCATGCGTCGTTAGTAATATATATTTTGACAATTAGACAAAATTGAAAATTGAACTGATATTGAACATCTTTTAAAAATAAATCCTACTACGTTTTGACAGATATAATATAGTTTTTTCTAATGGGCTTGTGTACTCATTTTTTAGTGGTCGATTTTTCAATTGTTGATTGAAATTGATGTTAATAAATGTGTATTGGCGTGTCTATTTTATTAAATATCTAAATGTTGACGGAGATATAGCAATTAAAAATTTGAATTGTAGTTTTAGCGCTAGAAATGGTCGGTCATATTTGTATGACGTGAAATGCATTTTAACGTTAGTTATTTGTTGAGTAGGTCAGTGCTGTGATAATGTTTTGTAGCCGTTGGTGGTCGAAATAATCAAGTCAAATCAAAGAATAATACGTTTTTAATTTATTTAACCCTGCTAAGGTAGACATAATATTGATATTTGATTGTTCCTTGAAATAGCTGTAAATAATATTTGATATTTTGATATAAAAATACATATAGCAGAGATTTATGAGCTGTAAGGTTGGTAACCTTACACAAGGATTGTGATGTCACATGCACTTGAAATGTGTACAACGTTGAATCCCTTTAATAATTAAAGAAACAAAATGATTTTTTTAATTGTTAATATCTCCTAACATATAAGGAGTTATTAAAAAATAATTGAACATTTGAGGTTCTAGTAACCCACTTTATCAATATATAGTACACTTTTATAGAAATTAAGACATAGGACACAAGCCTATTACGAATTTATATACGCTATTATTATACGCTATTCTTTTTCGCAGTGCAGCTTTAGTTTAAGAAAGAGGCGTCTAAAACATTCTATCGACTAATTTTTTTACAGTATTGTTATTACATTGAATATTCCTCAGACATATTAAGCTCGAGGTAACAGCTCCTCTCGTTACGCCGTGCGTTATGCAACACTAATAACAAGCCACATAGCTTTCGTATCGTACAATAGAATAATTATATCTAGTCCAATTAAATACTCTAGTTAATTTGAAAAGAAACAATAAGTGTTTAAACAAATACACGCTTCTTATAACTGGTCCAATAAGCTTTCAACAGTAGAACAAACCAAACCAAGACAAGGCAATAGAAACGTTGTCTGTTGTTTTATCAATCTATGTATTTTTCTAATTCAATTAAAATGTTTCAAATAATTGAATTAGTTTCAAATAAAGTAATTATGAGAGTTGTCAGGGCTTGACAAGATGCGACCTCATCAAGAGGGTATTGTGGGACTTGAAGACGTAGCAGGGGTGGAACAAGAATGTGGGGGAAGGAGTTTTGCTTAGTGCCCTATAGGGGAGGAAACAGCACTCACGATCAACTATCTAGAGACGTGATGCTTGTCTCGTGATAATGGAAAATCAAAGAAAATATATACAGTTATCTCTCTTATAACGCGTAGCTTCAGAAACACCGCATTATATAAACCGCGGTATAACGAGACCCGCATTATTTAGAAACATAAATACCAATGGAAAATAATTTTTATAAAATAAGTTTTTAGTGGTTTAGAAATAATAATGAAGTATTTAATCACGCAATTCGTAACAATTTGAAAAAGTGTGAAAATGTAACATATTGTGAAAATGAAATTGAAATTGAAATTTATTGTTGTTTTCTTCATTTTTCTTGATTTTAACTTAAATGTTGTTTTATAAGACAATATCTCCAATTTTATTAGGAATTGTAAATTTTTAATCAAACTTATGTGTTGCTCTGAAATCATAGACTTTTATTTTAGTAATTTACACACACATTACAATAATTACACTGTTCAACTTAAATCATACTATCTTACCTGAAATCAAAGAAACGACATTTAAAGTTTATTATTTAAATTGTCAATTGCTTTTTATCTAATTTAATAATAACTTAATTATATGCACAGTGAGTTCTGTCGACTCCAAATATCACCTGTGTCACTGTTTTACCGACAGAAGAGCTTTGTACCAACTAAAGAAATATAATTTCTTTACATATATATATATTTTCTTTATATTTATTTACTTATTTGCCTGGACCTTCTTTCGTCATAGCCACCATCAAACATTTTTTATACATCTTTTATAATTTATAATTCAATTTTACAAATTACTAAATATTTCAATAATTTACTAATTAATTTTTAATCACTTAACAAAAATTATGTATTAACAGGAAAAGTTTTAATCACATCTAATATATCACTATTGAATTTTGATCTTTCTTAACTATAATTTATGCATTCAAATATAATATGATCCAAAGTTCCTTCTTCACCACATTGACATCTATCGTCAGATTTAATATTAATTTTGTACAGGTGAGCTGGAGTTTTGCATTGAGTACTTTTGATTCTGATTATAGTTGATATAATTTTGCGGGACTCATTTCTAAACCATCTCTTCTTACTTAAATTTTACTTCTCTTCCTTTTAACTGACTTTTGTTAATGAAATCTGTGTTTCTCAAATTGAAGTTTAATTTTTTGATTATATTAAAAATTTCATATGAAGATAATTTCACTTTCATCTCAATTTCTAAATTTATTGATTCCTTTGCCAATTTATCCGCAATTTCGTTTCCTCTTATTCCACAATGTCCTGGTATCCACATAAATTTTATGGCATTATTCTTATTTATTATATTGAAATACATCTGCTTAATTTTGCATGTCAAAATATCATTATTTGATTTGTGATCATTAGAATTTAAATTTTTTAAAACACTTAAAGAATCCGTTATTATTATATTTTTATTATTGTTGATATTTTCATTAATTTCCAATGCTTTTAATAATGCTTTTTTACATATATATATTAACCGTAATTTCAATCTAAAAAAAACGACCCCTAAAAAATTTGTTCACATTTAATTGATAGTGGGTAGGTCAATGATTTATATGCGGTTGCATATTTTAGGGAAAATGCATACTTGTGCGTGTTTATCTTGTTTTTACAAACTTTTTTTTGCATATTTCAATTTGTTTGGAGTGTTAAAGAATTGGTTTCAGGATTTTTAGAGGTTGGTTGGATTAAGATGTTCCGGCATGGCACTAAATTCTTTTTATTTTAGATATTTGTTATATTTATGTTGGTAAACGGCACAGTAGACGATGCTTGACTCTGACTACTATGTCCTCGGGTTCGATCCCCGGGCCAGATATTATCTGGGTTTGGTTATAATTCCCGAGTGGTGACCGGGTGTGAAAGAATAGTCCCAATGTTACTCATGCATGTCGTAAGAGGCGACTAAAATGGGTACCCAGTCCCTGGGGGTATAGCCGGGCACCCTGCCCGTGGGGATGATATCAGGAGACGTCCTCCAGGCTGGGAGTTAGGCGTGGTGCTAACAACTCCACCCCGTGAAAAAACCTTGTTACGAAATCTCAAGTAATTAAATCATTCGGAAAAATTCTTGAGAAGGCCAGGGCCCACCCAGGGCTGTCAAGCCACTGAAGAAGAAGAAGATATACTGTAGAAATAATTAGCATAGAGTGTGATGCAAAGGTTAGTGCCATCAGCGTCCAAATCGAAGATATCCGCGACGGGAAATTAAATGTTGGCCTGAAAAACAGTAGATGATGTGGAATTATTATTATTTATAGAAAATAGATAGAGTCAACATTTTATATCTTTCATATACTATCTGAACCACGTCTTCTAAGAAACGCGTTATAAGATCGCAATCTGTATATGCTATATTATCTCTAGCAATAAATATTTAATCTCTTTTTTATTTCTTTTTATTGTCTTAACAACAGCAGCTCTAAAACATCTGCTAAGTCGTAAAACGTGCTTCATAAATAATAACAGTACTTCCTCTTTTCATTTGGTCTTAATAATAAATTGATATTCAAATACCCCCACTCCCCCCACATCCCATCTTCACCCCTACATTGTCTGCAGACAGATTCTCAACTACCCCAGTAACAGCATCTACATAACCATAGAGTTCGTAGGCTGTTGTCCTGATTCCCAATCCCCCACGTGAACGGGAGAAGATGGGGGAGTATCGCATCACGTGCTGGACCTCCTAGAGGACGATGACATACTTTCCTTCATGCCAAATGCAACGCGGGGTTCACCATCATTAACTATACGGCGTCATCCGGGACATTCCAGTCGCGGGGGGTCAGAAGGGCGGTATGCTAAGCATGCTTGTTTTTATTTACTGGAATTTACATGCATTGAAGATTTGTTGGAATGGTAAATACGAGTCTATAAGTTCACCAAATTTTCATTAAGAAGCGTCCCCACTGGATCATTTAACATAAGTTTGTCGTTTATTAAAACGAAATAGCATTAGGTACTCTCCGTATATTCAAATAAGACCAAATCGATAAGAAATAAGCATATTTTCAATAATGTTTTTTGTCAATTTTAATGTCAATAATTACTACATGATAAAATAACATTTAAAGAATACTTTCTGAAATTTTCATAAATAAATATCAAGAAATGAGACATTGACAGCGAATCTCCGCAGACGTCACAAAAAAAAGTAACATTGCGTGCCACTCATAACTCATCACTGGATTGTCTGAAATCAAAAACCAAAATGATTTCATTAGTTAACAAATTTCTGTAGGTAACCCTGTCGAGTTTTTTAAAAATTATTTTTGGAGCTAGAAAGGGCACTGACTCTTAAAAAGCTAAGTGTGAGAAAAACAGTTTCAAAGAAGGAACAAACCAGATCAGAGAGGTGAAGACTTAAAACTTGATATCTCCGCCAGTTTTACTCTAATCGACTTTAAATTTTCACACAATAAAATTAATATGTTGTACATTAACATAAATAAATTAACAAAATTAAACGCTTATCTACCCCCCCCCCCCCCCTTAAACAATCGCTGTTTTGAGACTGCGCAAACGCTAGTTCTTGATATATTGGTCTTTAAAAATATCACCAGATTAATAGGGTTCTCTCTTGAAATCTGTTTTATAACTCTCACAATCATTGATATTTGTCAGAAGTCGATTTTGTTTCAATGCTCGACTAGCTGCGGTTTTATTCAATCAACTGTTTCATATTCAACGCACAAATGTACGTGAACAATCCCACGCGGGAAATAAATCATTGAAATAAATTTAAAATCATGCCGTGACGTGTGCGTGACATCTAGGAGAGAAGAGAAGGGGGGCAGGGTGTGAGGATGAGGCGTAGGTGCCAGGGAAATTAAAAAGCTTCGTAGAAAATAAAGCTATTCCATTTGTCATTTTCATTTATGTTCTTATAGTTGTGTTATACAAGTCTACTACATAAAAATCTCTACAGTGAAATTTTAATTATTACTGTTTGCCATAAATCCAGCCGCCTATATATATATTATTTATTATATTAATTGTGTGCCTTTCGGCTTTACAATCTACATTATTATATTTCTTAATGCATTTCATATAAATTCAAAGTTAAAACTAAACTTAAACTATTCTAGACTATTACTACTTCGAATAGTACTTTCTGTTTCTTCTTTTCTTGATCCTCTCTCTTCATGTCCCCTACTCCTCCTTTATTCACACCGTTTCCTGCTTCTCCTTCCTTATTGCCTGTATCTTCATCTATCACCTCTTGCCTTCTTTGTCTCCTCTCGACAAACCCTCTATTATCTGTTCACTACCCTTCCTGCCTTCTCTCTTCGTTTTCACTTCTCCACTTATATCTATTACAGGCATAAACACTCTATCTTTACTATTTCCTCTTGACTCTCTTACTTTACTATTTCTTCTTGACTCTCTTCCTTTACTTTTTTATTGTCTCTATCTCCGTCATCCACCTCTTGTCCTTATCTCCTTTCCGAAAATCCTCTATTTTTCTGGATTGAAGTTTAACTGTTTTCTCGCTACAGAAAAAACATCTAACAGAAAGCGACAACGCTAATAAATTTAGTTCAAATCTATACAATAAGTAAATAGAAACTCAATTTTTATGGATGAACAAGTTGATAATTTTGCAAAAGAAGTAATTCATCCAGAAGAAGCACCTATAACATATTCAGACTTAAAGAACAAAATTAAAAGTGTAATAAATAGTTCATGGCAGGAAGAATGGAACGAAGAAACTGATAAATTAATGGAAAATGAAACCATCAGAGTTACCGATCGGACTAAATAGAGGGCTAGAAGTAGTAATATTTGGACTCATGATAGGTCAAACAAATCTTACTAATACCTACTTATTCAACAAAAGATATAAAAGGATTTGGGAGAGAGAGATACCAGAATACTTAAGAGAAAAAGACACAAAAAACATGAGAAGGAGAAGGAAACAGATACTGGGGCAAATAGCGAAAAGAGATACATTAAGTTTAATGTGAGAAAAAGGTAATAAGCGAAAAGAATATTGTGCAGTTATTAAAGGGAGGCAGTGAAGGAAAGAGGTGGATGGCGGAGATAGAGAAAAGGAGCGAGGAAAGAGAAGGAACGGCAGAGTAGAAATAGAAGGAGCGAAGAAGTAGCAGTAGCAGTTTTGTTTTTTATTTTTATAAGGATATATATTTCTTTTTTTTTTGGAAGGAGTGAGAATGTTTATTTTTAATAAGGATTTGAATTAATGAATTAATAAGTAAAATTAATTTAGCACAATGATACATAAATGTAGTGCCCAATTAGAAAAACATTAAGAATAAATAATAATAACCCGCTTATTCAAAAGAGAACCACAACCAATCTGTGTACACCCTATCAATGTAATAGCCCACTACAGTAAAGCATATCTGAAGAAGCAGACTGGATAAGCACATATTTGAAATCATAGAAATGGAAGGCCCCTTACTCCATCAATAAATTATCCACTTTCATTATCACATATTCATTGTAAAAATAATTTAGAAAAGTAGATTTCAGAAAAATGCGTCTAGAGTTTGACCAAACTCTTTTAAGAAAAACCCAAAAAATTAAGTCGATCAATAGGGTTGTTGATGTAATTGAAACCTGTCCTCCACAGATAACGTCACTTATTTTCAAGTAAGTGTTATTAAAATTTTTTTACTTACACAATTTAATAAAAGTGTTTATCAATCAAGTGGAATGATGTGTTTGAACAACTAGTGAAACATTTCTCCCTCTCTCTCATACTCTTATACCCTTACCATGTGGCTGTCACCAAATCTATTCTCTTCGTGCTTCATTCATTGGTTTGGGTTTCATTGTCTCATTCTATCACCAGGAGCGCTGTCGTCTACGTTGTTCAAATCAACTTACGTCCAGGAGTCGATTCATCTTCTTGACATAATTACATTTTAGCTATCTATATTCCCGTGAAAACCATGTCCTATCCCTCTCCCTTTTATGTTCCCCGTCCTAAACCCTTACGGGGTTTATCACTATGACGATTTAAAAAAGAATCGTTTTTCTTTAATGCTATTTCTTGTGTATATATTGTATATACATTATATATAAGAGCATATACATATATTTTAAGTATATTATAAAAGCTGGAGCCGCTTTACTAATTACCGGTTAAACATAGTTACATTAATATTATATACGTTGTAAACTAAGAAAAATAAAATCGATTAATAATTATTTCTACGAGCAGAAAGAAAGAAAGGTACTGACTCTGATAAAGGAAAGTGATATAGAGGATCAACAACAGGATAGGATGAATAGGATGGATGAAGCAAATTACAATACCAGATACAGTTAGTTATGGTCGAAACGAATGCCACAATACCTAGAGAAACAAGGAGGTAATGAAACGAGAATTATCGCGAGGTTTAGATTAAGAAATAAAGAAAGTGGAAACAGGTACTTTGGTGCAAAGCAGAAGAAACTATGTAGGATGTTTGGCAAAGAAGTGGAAACAATAGAGGACATTAAAAGTAGGTGTAAGGAGAAATTGGACAGCCAAGTAGACCTGATAGAGATCTTACAAGGGAAGAAGGAGGGAGTGAAATGTCTGAATGAGGTTAGGATTAAGCGAAAGGAAATAAACAAAGAAGGGAGATGAAGCTTGATATGTAGTTTTAATATAAAATGTTTTATGTAAGAAAATGAAATGTAATCTGTAAATTTAAGGCGAAACAGTACAATGTTACAATAGTACGATATATATGTTAAATTATTGAATACAAAATTTCTACTTAAATTACGTCGATTGCTAAGAATTAAGCTGCAAAACAGGAATTTAATTTATTATTAGCTATATCTCCGTCAACTTTTGGAAAATTAAAGAATCCATCTTTTAAAGAATTATTAAAGAAACATATGATAGTCAATGTACTACTAAAAAACTCTCTTTGTATTTTATTTAATGGACACTTAATATCTAACGTAAAATTAAAATCTAATTTCCAATTACAAGCAATCTCCTTTCCTATTTCTCCTTACTTCATCCATTCATCCTCTTCCTTTAATCTTTCCTTACAGTATTTCTTTATATGCTCCAATTTCTCTTCTACCTTCCACGTATCCTGCATGTTTTATCTTACTTTCTTTCCCAATAGCAGCTTCCTCTTTTTTTTGTTAGCTACTCTACACTTTGCAACAAAACTCCAATTGTAAAACCTTGTATGTTACATCAGTAGAGACGCTGCTCTATTCGGATCTAGTTTGTCAACAAGGTAGAACAGACAGACACATAAATACAACGTATTGACGGACTGGCGGTTTTGATAAATTTGTTATTTATTGAAGTCAAACGTCAAAATACGATTTCGCACAAATATTTCCACTCAAATTCTCAAACTTAGCACATAAATTTCCCGTAACATGAGAGGGAAAGAGGGAGATACTCGTATAACTCGTATATATTTCCTGAGTTGAAATAAAACTCATCACAAGTTTTACATGTTCGAGTAACTCGTGAAAATTTCACTTGGAAAGGAAAACAACTTGGAAAGTTGTAGCTAAGGAAGCACAGGACCTAAATCCTGTTTTATAACGTATTCAATAGCAAAGTTTAACAAGCAAATTAAAATCAAAATACTCGTTTCATTGTGTCACAAGCAGAGACTGGAGAGACGGGGTTAGCTACTGAAGGAGGAAAACAAACTGAGTGAGGAGGGTGTGAAATTTTTCTAATTTGATCTAACAAGAGATAATGAGATAGTGAACGAAGCGAATAGGAGAAATACAAAGAAAGGGCACAGGAAAGTGTGAGTGGAAAACGATATTAGTGTTAAGCTATTTTTTTCTAGATGTAGTATCTACAAATACACTTATCTAGTAGCTTACATTTCAATAATTACACGGTGTGGTAGAGATTGCTCCAATCATCAATTCTACATGATTAGGTTACTAGGTCCGAGGGTTTAGTCCTGCAAGTCTTCGAACATCATTACTATCAAGCAACATTTGCGTCATGGGGATGTTTTCGTGGGTACGAAGTCTCAATTCGTGCTTCGCTGCTATAGATTTGATTTCTTCTCCGACTGTGTTAATCTTCAGGTCTCTATGTATGTAGTCATTGCGGATATACCACGGTGCATTAACTATGATAATTAGAATTATAGAATTTTATATCTTGAGTATTTAAAAATATATTGCAGTAAAAGCTTTTCTAATAGAGTTATCAGCAAGAGAAAAGAGAGAAAGTTACTGGATCTGCTCCATGGCTCCTTAAACTCGACTTACAATGATTTACGTTTCTATAACTCGTCGTTTCATTTCACAGTTTCTTACCAATATACTATGTAAGTACGTATGGTCTGGTAATTGTTTGGAAAATGCATTTTCACTTAAACAAATAAATTACAATAATTTTCCACGAAGAATAACACACAAACTTCAACTTTACTTGACTTTGTTCTTAATTTAAATGTAATTAACATTTCATTTTACTGCTTTGTTAATTATGTGCTTCACATGTAGAAAATTGACCCACTATCACTAACAATATATATGCGATAAAATTGCTTAAATATTTGCAACAAAAATTTTTCGTAATAAAATTTTAATTAATCCTAATGCCTTATTCTTCTTGTAAATTAGTATTTTCTATGGTATGCATTATTAAGTTTTTAAACAAAGAAATCTGCCTCTGAGAATTTAATGTAAAACGAGTCTATAAAAACACTGCAACCAATCTTTAACACCTAAAATACAACAAATAAATTGAAATATACTATAAAAGTATGTGTAAGCTAGATAAATTATATGCACAAATATGCAGACGTATATAATTCTTTGCTCTAGTCATGTACCTTCTTAGGTCGTTCGCAGAATACCGCGTACAAGTCGCATCGCACCTCTATCGCACCGACCCGTGTGCGAGCTTGAAGCAAAAATGTATTGAAAAGCAACCTATTGAAATATTGCTGGCATACCAAGCGTAGTTTTTGCTTGATGCTTACCGTCCTAATGTAAAAAAAAATCATAAGAAAGCTAAAAGTATAGAAACTTTAACGCCACTATTTCCACTTAGCTCGTCAATTATTGAACACAAATTTAAGATATTTGTGCACCCGATTAATACTTTGCAGAAAATACAACAAAGAAACGGTTGAAAGATGTAGTTAAAGTTATTTACTGTTAAAGCGGGTGCCATACCAATATTATGTTAGTGGCAACATTGGGGGGCAGGGGGGTGTATGTAATGGTTGGTGTTTAGTGCCTTGTTTATGGTGCCGCCATCTGTGGAATATTTGTAACATTAACACATCGCATTTAGTTACAGTGATGTGCAACTGCACCAATAGGGTTGTGAACTGATTTAAGGGTAGATTTTTTAATCCTTTATTGATTTTTTATATTTATTTACTTATTTGCTCTGACTTTCTTTCATCATAGCCACCATCAAACATTTTTTATACATCTTTTATAATTTATAATTCAATTTTACAAATTTCTAAATATTTCAATATTTCACTAATTAATTTTGAATCAATTACCAAAAATTTAGTATTAACAGGAAAAGTTTTAATCACATCTAATATTTCACTATTCAATTTTGATCTTTCTAAAATATAATTTATGCATTCAAATATAATATGATCCAAAGTTCCTTCTTCACCACATTGACATCTATCGTCAGATTTAATATTGATTTTGTACAGGTGAGCTGGAGTTTTACAATGATTACTTTTGATTCTGATTATAGTTGATATAATTTTGCGGGACTCATTTCTAAACCATCTCTTCTTACTTAAATTTGGATGTAACATATAATAATAATTTATTGATTCCTTTGTCAATTTATCCGCAATTTCGTTTCCTCTTATTCCACAATGTCCTGGTATCCACATAAATTTTATGGTATTATTTTTATTTATTATATTTATTGAAATATTGGTTAATTAATGTACATTGGCGTTTACACACTCAAAGTTATACAGAAAATGTCCAACCTTGTTTAATATTTGATAAAGAATTTATAATTAAAATTTAACAATCAGTTAGAAAATTACTACATTTTTTATAAAATTATAATTAAAAATCTGTGAGAAAATGTTCAAATTGTTCTATCAGTCGATTGACATAGGCAAGGGATGACAACAACAGAGGGCTGGGTCAACAACGATTAATAAATATTTTCCTCATTAAATTCCAATCTGTCACGATTGTCTTTGAATTATTTGATTACCAAGATCCAGAACATCGCCATGAATATTCTTCTTCTATTAATTAAATCAGAATTCAATGATCCAGGGAGTACAATAAGTAGAACTAATCCCAAAAGCTTAACTCGAGCTTTTATTACTGGGTAAAGCTCTGAGAAGTGGCGTACGGATGGGGACGGCGGTCTGTTTCAATACCCAGAGAACTGTTGCTATACTAAACTTAACTTTAATATGGTATATTTAAGGAGCTGCAGGACGTACCGTCAATGCAAAAAGTTTTTACTTCTGAAGAAGTATTGGATGCTGTTATGAATACTAAGGATGGGAAATCACCAGGAAAGGATAAAATAACATCTGAAATGGTTAAAAGTTTTTACGAAATATGCCCACAGTATCTAGAAACGCTTTATAACAATTGTTTAAAGGAAATGAAGTTTCCAAATATCTGGAAAATTGGGGTATTAAAGGTTTTCTTGAAGAATGAGGATAAAGACCCTTCTGATGTTAACTCATATCGTCCCATCACGTTGTTGCCTGTATTGGGGAAAATTCTAGAAAAGCTGCTTGCTAAGAGATTACTCGCTAATTATTACTTGCAAGGATTGAATGCTAAGATGCAATTTGGCTTTAAGAAAGGAACATCCACAGAGGATGCATTAGTGATGGCTCTGAATAAAGTGAAACAAGCAGATGAAAAGTATGTAATGGGAATCTTTATTGATATTAAGAGTGCTTTTGATAATGTATGGTGGCATAGCGTTTTACGGAGAATAAGACAAGCTAGATGTTCTAGACAACTATATTGCATTATGGAAAATTATTTCTATCATAGGGAATTAGTATTACAAACGGGAAACAATATCATGAAGAAACAGACTCAAAAGGGGTGCCCCCAAGGATCAGTTCTAGGACCCATTTTATGGAATTTTGTTTTCGATGAGGACACATTAAATACGCATAATGGGAATGTTAACATATGCTTCGCTGATGATAAATTAATTCTCGTCAAAGGGAATAGCAGGAAACAATTGGAAGAAAAAGCTGACCATATAATGCAGCAGATGAGTAACTGGATGGATACACACAAAATGAAGATATCTACGGACAAAATCAAACTAATGATGCTTAAAGGAAAATTTAAAAGAGCTCCGACAGTTAAATATAAAGCGAATACCATATCATGCACAAAATCTATTAGGTATTTGGGAATGATCCTAGATGAAAATCTAAATTTTGTTGAACACGTTAAATATATCAGGGAAAAATTACGCAAATCCATGGGAAAACTAAACAGGGTAACAAGAAAAGATTGGGGACTGCGACCAAGGGTACTTAGAGTTCTTTATGAAGGAATGGTTGTACCAATCATAACATACGGTGCTGCTGCTTGGTTTAAGGAAGCAAATAAAACCATTATAAGGAGCCATTTAAATGCAGCCCAACGATTTGTATTATTAATGATCTCAAGGTTCTGCAGAACAGTCTCTACAGATGCGCTACAAGTACTAACTGGTAGGTTGCCGATAGACTTGCAAGTAATTAAAACAGGAATTAACTATTATATCAGGAAAAACTTGCAAATGTCATTTGACGGAATTATTATTGAAACACTAGACGGGGATGAGGTAGACCATGAAAGAAGAATTGTAAATGCTAAAAAAGCAGTGAATGAGAAACTGATGACTACATGGCAGAACAGATGGGATATAACGGAAAAAGGAAGAACAACTTATCACCACATTAAGAATGTCAAGTTTGTAAAGCAAAATAAGTGGTTTCAACCTGGACTGTATTTATCCTTTTTGGTAAGCGGCCATGGATCTATTAAAGCAAAGTTAGTCCAGCTTGGAGTTGAGAGTAATGATAGGTGCAGATGTGGTGAACGGGAAACACTGATACATATATTAAAAGAATGCCCAGACTACTATGAAGCGAGAGTGAAATTTCAAGATAGAATAAAAGTCAGAGAAATTGGAAGTCTAGAGTATCTAGTAAATGAAGAGATTAGGTATCGATACTATAATGAGTATGCGAAGGAGATTTTTGAAACTAGGAAAATGCTATTGAAGAATGATGAAGTAAGAAGAAGAATAGATGCAGAGACAATAATAGAAAGTCAAGGAGAGGAATTAGAGCAAGGGAATTGGGATAATTTCACGGCGGATGAGATTGAACAGTAAATTAGATAAAATGAGTTATAATAAGTTACTTTGTACATATTTTATTTGTTCCTATAAACATATATTAATGTAATTGAAATGTAAAATTAGGGGGATAGAATAAGTGGAAAAAGCAGCACATATGGGCGGAAGCCTAGGAGGTGCTATTAAATTTAATAAATGAAAAAAAAAAAAAAAAAAAAAAATGCAAAAAGTTTATCTCTCGGTAATAAAAAATGCAAAATACGAAGTACATGAGGGACGAGCAAATATTGGCATTTGCAACGTTGCCGGCTTATAACCTACACTTACTGTTTCTTAAAGGTTTTATTTAAATATTTTCGTAAATAGGTATCCTTTTGATAATTTCCTTTTTGCAATAGTTACAGAAAAGATTATTTTATATATACCTAGTTTTTGAAAGCCGTGTCACCATTTTTTCATAGTTAAAAGTTATATTATGTGGTGAAATTGAGCTAAAAATTATGATTTGTATGGAAAATGACTATTTTTAATCATGTATAAAAAGAAAACTATGAACCCTAGGTCTCTAAAATTTTGAGACAGCATGTATTTTAACTATTTGTATTGACCCTCCAAATTTCACAACGTTTTCATCATTTACGTTAACGTCCTGTACCTCCTTAAGGTATATACACTCATGTATATTGTATAACCTATGTAGATGTGAAACCTACTCTGTATGTCATATGTATGTACATATCTAAACATTGCTGCATGTACATAGTATGTACTGTCATGTTTATTCATCTCATGTATATACAGGATATTATTTTCACATTATGACACAGATTTTGCGTGGTACGCCACTGCTTTTGCGGTCGTATAATAATTCATTAGTCCTTTCTTGTAAATAAAATGAACATTGTGACGTGATATTAGTATTTGGGAAAGTTCCCGAGGGTCCGAACTGCGGCTCAGGACTGGGATAATCTTTTCCCGTTTATTTGACAACCAAACGAGAAATATAAAGGATATAAGAAGGATCAGAACTTCGTGGGGACTACAAAAAGGATTTGACAAATATTCGAGTGTGAACTATTTTTCAGAACACAAAATATATGTTTCAATTCTGAACAAAAAGGAACAAAATAGTTTTGGCTTTGAGTCTTTTCATTATTAATTATTTTTGGGTGAAATCAATATACGTATAGAAATGCTCTTGCTCTTAGATGCATTTTTATTTATGATTTTTCGGGCTTCCTAGGCACGTAGCCTTTATCGTCCCCATAATGCTCTGCATTTTTAAACTTTATATCCCGACAACAAGAATTATTTATTCATGGCCACTGCTGTTATAAATTTCGGTACCGAAATAATAAAATCGGTGTTAACAGCAAGCGTCTGCGAAATCTATAGCACCGCACTTTGAAGTCCATTTCTTCCTTTTACTGTATTTCTACATTGCCACATAATGTGGTCAGGATCTGCCTGTTTACTAGTGTTGGTAATGATCTTGTTTCTTGCTAGATGTTTCGGAGCTCCAGTATGATTCATTCTTAGTCTTGAGGTCATTGTCATTAATCTTCTTGGTCATTTTAATTTGGAAAACCATGGCCTACATTTCAGTACTGGTTGTATTTAATAAAATTCTCTACCTTTATCAGAATTATCCCACTTGTGTTACCATTTTCTCAAATAATATTTCAATAATAAATTTCTCAATTTATTCTTTTCTAGTTCAGTTTTCATATGTGATTTTATAAAACATGAAATATATTATCACAAGAAGCTGCTGGCTTGGCCATTTGGTCAGTATCTGGGTTTTAAAATTGTACAATTCCTGTTTGCAGTTGAGACTTTCTAATGTGCGTAAAACATCTATTAGCTCGTATGTCAAATGGGCTTGTGTCCTATGTCTTAATTTCTATAAAAGTGTACTATATATTGATAAAGTTGGTTACTAGAACCTCAAATTTTCAATTATTTTTTAATAACTCCTTATATGTTAAGAGATATTAACAATTAAAAACGTAATTTTGTCTCTTTAATTATTAAAGTGATTCAACGTTGTACACATTCCAAGTGCATGTGACATCACAATCCTTGTGTAAGGTTACCAACCTCACAGCTCATAAATCTCTGCTATATGTATTTATATATCAAATATTATTTACAGCTATTTCAAGGAACAATCAAATTTCAATATTATGTCTGCCTTAGCAGGGTTAAATAAAATAAAAACTTATTATTCTTTGATTTGACTTGATTATTTGACTACCAACAGCTACGAAACATTACCACAGTACTGACCTACTCAACAAATAACTGACGTTAAAATGCATTTCACGTCATACAAATATGGCCGACCATTTCTAGCGCTAAAACTACAATTCAAATTTTTAATTGCTATATCTCCGTCAACATTTAGATATTTAATAAAATAGACACGCCAATCCACATTTATTAACATCAATTTCAATCAACAATTGAAAAATCGACCTCTAAAAAATGAGGACACAAGCCCATTAAAAGAGTTTGGCAGAAGTTTTATGAGTATAATTATGCAACAAAACTTTTAAGTCATATTGTACCACGACATCAACTTTAACATAAAGAAATTCAATTTATAAATAAAATTGAATTTAATGTAGCATAAGAAATAATTTGTTTGATTAATTATTTAATAGTAACTTACAGGAGTAAAGCTCTGTTATAATAAGCTTTATATATTAAGAAGCTTTTGAACTTTTAAAGCTTTATAAACTTTTGTAATATTTAATTTTATTTAATCAACTTATAAGAAGTTCAGTTTTATGATTAATGTTTTTCAAAAAGTTCCAAAACAGTTTACTTCTTAAATGTCAATAATATATATTGTTATTTGTTTCGAGATAACATGTGCTTTGGGAAATGTTTAGCATGGTCCTCACCGTTCAGTATTCCCCAAATTATATATTACGCCAAATACTGCACACAAACAATTTCTCTGAGTTATGTTCAAAAAGTAACGAAAAAATATTAGTAAGTTGGCAGCACTCAATCAAAAGATTGAAAGAATTGATTGAAGAATTGATTGAAAGAAAGATTGAAAAATTTGCCCGAAAATTAGAGAATTTGGGAAAAGCTGAAAATACTCTTTTCTATGCGATTTTTGCTACTTAATGTCATTTGACAGCTGATTGTTAAATTTTGAATCAAGCAAATAGTGACGAAAAATTGTTAATTCAGTTTAATTGTGAAAAAAAAATTAGAAATGTCGACAAAGCAAGGTCTAGTTTATAATAAAATAATAAAATGTAAAACACCATTTTACAAAATTCCAGGACATTGGACGTCCCTTTATTGGTTCCATTGAAACCCAAATCCAGTACGTTTTATTCCAGCCAACAATTTTCTGGAATTCCCTGGACGAAGTTCCGATTTCAAAGCCGCTCAAGGCTATCTATATCAAAAAGCGGAAGCTGATCTCTTTGACAACAAATTCATTTATCTTTATCGGCTTCTGCTGGTCTACCCCTGTTGGCATTCACCAATAATTTAACTTTCTAACGGGCCGAAGGAAAGGGTAAAACGGGGTGCCGAGGGGAGAAGGAGTTACTGCTTTAAATATAAAAGACTCTAAAGCAGAACGAATATGGTAATATAGGAGCCGTTGATTTTGAAAGTGATGTAAGTTCATTTCTTGTCAAAACGATAAAAAAAAGCATATTTTCGATAATGTTTTTTAACGACACAGTTAATATATAATTATTTCTATAATTACTACATGATAAAATAACATTTAAAGAATACTTCGTGAAATTTTCATAAATAAATATCAAGAAATGAGGCATTGACAGCGAATCTCCGCTGACGTCACAAAAGAAAAGAGTGTTTGCGGTGTCACTCATAACTCATCTCTAGATTATCTGAAATCAAAAAACCAAAATGATTTCATTAGTTGATAAGTTTCTGCAGGTAACGCTGTGGAGTTTTTTTTTTATTGATTTTTCAATTTTTTACAGCACTTGGAAGTCAAAACACCGATTTTTCATAAAAGAAATCAGTAACTTTGTTATTTTACGATATGTTAAAATTAAAAAGAAAAACAAAACTCGACAGCATTATCTCGGCATTTATGTAAAGAAAGAGTGTGCAACATTTCAAAAGGATCGGTTCAGTAGATTTCGACTAGAGATAGCACCGACTCCGAAAACGCTAAGTGTGAGAAAACGCGTTTAAAAGTTTCAAAGTAACACGAAAGCAGACCAGAGAGGTGATGACTTAAAACTCTATATCTCCGACAGTTTTACTCCAATCGACTTCAAATTTTCACAAAATAAACTTAATGTGTTGTACATTAATATAAATAAATAAAAATAAGATTATTTAAATGCAAACTCTTAAAATCTTAAAACAAAAAGTAGACTTACCCCATTTTCAAGACAAACAGCTCATAAATTATTCGTTTTGCGGGATTTAAAAATTGTTTAGTTTTATTTTAAAGAATAAAGTCCATTTATTACCGTGACATTTAGAAATTATGATTTGAATAATTGCGTCTGTAAGATATATGAGATAAGATGTGGGTGAGCATATGCTTCCTTAAAGGAGGACGGGGGAATAACTGAACTAGCAAGTGTTGTTGGAAATAAATGCTACATAAAATTAGCATTTATTATCTTGCAGGGTTGAAATTAATCAACGAGAAAATAATTTATTGAAATTTAATTTACATATAGATATAAGCATCTGGTAAACAAACTTCTTGTGGAAGATTTATCCCATTTTCTTTATATTTCCTACAACGTCGGTGAAGTACGCAGTCGATTGAGGTGTGAATCAAAATTAATTCTGTAATTTCTATATTAAAGTATAGTTATGGCTAATAGAAGTATTTGTTATTGCTAAAATTTTTGTTATTGTTTAGAAAACACATTAGTTAATCTATTTGTTGAAATAAATTTTAAATAAATGTTTTCGAACAATGTTGCGTTTGCGTTTTACTTTGCCGATATTAAAACTTCAATATAAGTCACTAATTGATACATTTGTATATTATATGATATTATTTAAGCTACTACACACTCTTTTAATCTAAAGTCAGTTGAATACTAGTTCAAGTGTGCTGATTAGTCATGTAACTTACAGTTCGATTTAATACCGAATTACTTTTATTGACAACACTAGTCCGAATCGACTGCGTACTTCACCGACCTTTTCTATATATTATATGTTCGTAATAGTCTGAATAAGGTTTTTAGAGAAAGAAAATTTTGAAAATTTGCCCAGAAAATTAGAAAATTCTGTGCTTTTTCTATGTGATGTTTGCTACTATGCGTGCAAATACGAGGCGTGTTTTTTAAGTAAGTACCGTTTTGGAATTAAAAAAAGACGTGCAAAGATATCGCAATAATTTTATTTTTACATGAAAGCCTGTACCTTAATCTACTTTTCTACATAACTTCCGTGAATATTGAGGCACTTGTCATAACGTGGCACCAGTTTTTGAATACCCTCCTCATAAAATTCTGCCGCCTGACTTGTTAACCACTGTATCACAACTGTTTTGACTTCCTATGGAGTTACGTCGTCGTGCGGCCATCTTTAAATGCTCTCACCCATTTCCTTATCATTCCATCACTCATAATGTTTTGTCCGTAAACTTCACAGATCTCACGATGAGATCATCGTACAATGACCTAAGAAATCGTATAACAGCCCGTACTTCACAATCGGCGGGACTCACGATTGTCGGAGGCATCTTAAACACTCAGTAAACAACGTATACAATGAAGAATCAGACTGTAACCAGCGCGCATGCGCGGAACGCCGACCGTAGCGCTGCAAAGGCGGAAACGCAAAACGGTACTTTGCCTCGTATCAATTGACAGCTGGTTGTCAGATTGGTTGAGTAGAATTGAGAAAAGATTTATTGAAATTTGGACAGGATAACGGCTGTCGTGTCAGCTAGTTAATAAAAAATGACGAAATTTGTTTCTTCTGGACGTTTTAACAAATTCGCTAAAAAGTAGTTCTGGAATAGTGGTTACCACACCACCATAATAAATTAATGCGTAATGTACAACAGACAGATAAAAATAGCTGCAATTACCACAACTAGAGGGATGATCTGCTTTGAAATATGTACAACGCTACACCCTTTTTAGACCTGGACCTCTACAACATATTGTACTAATATTTCATCCCCTACAACTGCTTGGAACTTGTAAAACTATTTTCTCAACTTACTTAAAGTAAGCTTTAGTTTTTCTTCATTTTCTAACTTTTCAGCACATCACCTGGCTACGTTATTAAAAGAGGATTTTAACGGAAATGTTTTATGCGCTTTTATGAAAATTGATATTTCTTTGAAGTTTTAGTAACTAATAAAAAATATATAGAATAAATAAAGAATCATTCTCACCTATTGTTTTGATTTCATGACACAGTTGTACCATAAGTACATTTAACAAGTTGTAAATTAAAAAATACAATAAAATACCTTTTTCGTTCGATCCAAATACACGAATTTTAGTGTCTCATATCGGGAGTACATTTTTAGACTTGGCGATTTGATAGATATATTCTCAAAAAAAAACTGTATAAATTTTAGAATAGTTCTAAAGCATATTTTGGAACCAGTGCTCTATTCCCCATTCGTGAAACATTTTACGACTCACTTTTAAAAGAGTATTCCTGTACTAAAATAATAATTAATAATAAAATTCAGGAAAAGTTTTTACGACTTCAAATGCGTCTAGTATTTTTTTTAAATAACGCAGTTGCTTGGAACTTTATTTATTAGATTAGGTACACATCTGACAAACGCCAAAAAATAAAACAATTAGCATACCTACTTCAATTGGGCCACTGTCAAAAATTTGGTTCTTATAAAAATAAACATAAAACTAGCAGTTAATAATTAAAAATGGGACCTCGCCTAAGACGTGTATGGTTTAAAATGTTCTAAATAGTCTGAAGGATCATCTTTGCATCCATTCCAAAATCTCCCTTTTATTTTAAATTGCGCTACTTTATTATTAATTTTATATTAATTATTTACAATTATTTCATGGGCGTCATCAAAACAGCATGCCTTATAATTTTCTAAAATGGAATATTTTGGACGACAAGACACATCTATCCCTTGCATATACATTCATCCCGTAAAAAAGTTTTAATCGATTTGAAAACTACAGGGCATTATGTTGAAGCACAACCTGCATGATCATAAAGTAAATATATTAGTTCCATATTTTCCCGCAACAATACGGCGCCATAAATCACCACAGCATGTTCTGTTGTTTTCATATTTACTTAACGTATTCCTTTACTAGGCTCTATCCCGTATCTTGTATTCCTACTAGGCACATATGTTATGTAAGATCACACCAACGCTCCTCCCCCACTTCCCGTGATCCCCATCAAACAAGACCTGACACAGAATACTATTATCCCTTTTATGTATAATGTAGGAAAAGCCCTTTCCGTAAGAAACAGCTTGGGAAAGGTTGTGTTTATGTCTATACATATAATACATCACCAATTTTCAGCTAAGTTGACCTTGAAATTAGTTTTAAGGTCATTGTAACCTTTGTCACATATTCTATCAACCCCAACCCCATTTGCCGTTCGTTTTAACTACTACATTCGGACATCCGGACCATAAAACTTGAGTGTTATAAAGAACCATCGTAAATTTATCTCACATTATTGTTAAAGCACTTGACGAAGAGCTTTGCCATAGGTTCATGGTCCGTGGACAATGACAAACTCTTCATCTGCGGTGACAGGATGTTCACCGTCCTTGTGCTTTTACTGCTCATTTGGGATCTTCGCAACGCGTGACATTCTGTGATAATCATTGCTGCCTAAGATGTACTTTGTTTTGGCCTACTGGTTTCTCACATTTTTTGTATTAAAATATCTTAGGGGAATATATCTTTGAGCATATATATGTATTTAACATATAAATTTTGATGTAAGTACCAGCATTTCCGTTTTAAAATTATATCCGATAAGACCGGGACAGAATTACGGCCTTTTTATTTTTACCCTCACCCTTGCACATGCTCATACATACCCCTACATATATTTTACCGGAAGCTTTCGTATTATTATCGGAAATGACATTTTGTGTTAGCTTTTTGTTATTTTTCAACTACTGCGGCTGCCTCCTACCATCCTACCATTCTGACATCCTGCAGGTCTACGTTCTGATATTGCTGCACTTAAGGAGGCGGAAGGGGCGCAGATAACCTGGTCCAGACAAATAACATCCACTTCACTCATCCCCACTCATGCACCGCCCCCGCAATGTCTGGTTATAGCCGTTTTAACGGCCGGACGACACTCTCGGGACATTCTTTAGCCGTTCTATGGCTCACAAACACCAACGCTTGCTCAAATTATCTGTTTTTCACATGCATTTTCACTTTCCACGTAAACAACGTAAAAAGGGAAAGTTTTAAAATGGAAAGATAAGGTTCAGACAAATTAATGTAAGTTACAATAGCAAGATAACTAACTATATGTGAACTTCTTTAAGAATGAAACAACAGGAGAAAGTTAACAGCTTGTATGAATACGCCATTACAAAACGATTAATATGAATTACAGTACTAGACATTTTAAGGGCTGGTGGTCAAACGGACGGACCTGGACGGAAAGCAATCAACGCATTCTGTTTAGCAGGCGCTTCTAGCAAGGAGTTAGATGGAAAGTTTCTAAGAAGAATTAATAAAAGAAAGGTTAAAACAGTGTAATGTGTTGTATAGTCCAAATCTCGATAGTTCGGCGGCGATTTATACTTAAAAGAGGTTATATGAGCGGTATAAATCTATAATACGATAATGAATTTTGTCTTGTTCGTTTCTATATAAATCATAGAAAAATAAGTGAGTCAATGCTTTTTAGTTATATCGGCAGTTTATACCCCACAACTTGTTTTAAGTATGAGTCACTATAACTAAATAAAAAAGCATTTAAAATTCTCATAATGATAAATGAAATATACATTACATATTTTAATAATAATAATAAATAAAAATATTATTATTCAAGTTAAAATATTGCATTTGCATATTTTTTTAAAAACATCTAAGCAGTGGAAAAATAAGATAATCGTTAATTTAAAAATGGAATTTGAATTTGACATGAAATTCAAGCCACACACAGAAGACAGACGTCGCTTGTGACGGGAGTAAAAGCTAGTATATCTCATAGTTAGATAAATGTCTTAGTTTTTAGTAAAACATCTTTAACATCGCCATCCTTGTTAAATGTTATGTAATAGAAAGATAACTTAGAAAGCTCAGAGCAACAAGATTTATTTGTTAAATATGTTATCGAAGGTTTAACACAGAAAGTTGAAACTTTTGTTGATCAAGTTTTGGGTAGGGTAGTAAAACACAATAAAAACTTGGAACATCCCTTCCGGTATTGATAGAGAAAACATGGAAGACATGGGGATGGGGTGAAAGAAAGTTTAAAACTCACGCAAAGGCAGCTGGGTAAATCAAGCGTTAATGGATCCGTTTAGGTCAATGAAAATCTTATTGGAACGTGAGACATTGTTTCTTAAAGTATTCCAGTTTGTGGGCAGAGCCGACCTTTTGCCGGTTAAATATGTGCAGCTACTTAGACTTGACTATACTGCTAATAACTATCACAAGTTGATGCACTCAAATAAACATATAAGACAATTTTATTAGGAATTATAAATTTTTAATCAAACTTATGTGTTGCTCTGAAATCAAAGATTTTTATTTTAGTAATTTACATACACATTATAATAATCACACTGTTTAACTTAAATCATACTGTCTTACCTGAAATCAAAGAAACGACATTTAAAGATTAATATTTAATTTGTAAATTCCTTTTTATCTAATTTTATAATAACTTAACATCATGCACAGTGAGTTCTGTCAGCTCCAAATATCAAATACACACACAACAAACAAAAGTAGCTATAATTAATATATATATTGTTAGCTCACCTGACCAGAATCCAAGTGTCATATTTCTGGTCAGTGTTACCAACTAAAGAAATAATAATAATAAAGTTTATGTACACCTTACTTAATTACAACACAAGATATAAAAGGATTTGGGAGAGAGAGATACCTCAGTACTTAAGAGAAAGAGACACAAAATCATGAGAAGGACTGCCAGATTTAGATTGGGAAACGAGGAGAAAGGAAACAGATACTGGGAAATAGCGACTAAAGTATGTGTGAGTTAAGTTTTCTTGTCAGGAAAAAGTAATGAGCGAGAAGAATATTATGCAGTTATTAAAGGGAGGCAGTGAAAGAAAGAGGTGGATGGCGGAAATAGAGAGAAGGAACGAAAAATATTACAATAAATAATAATCTCGTTATCTGGTTTTCATGGGGAACATGAAGAGAGAGGGTCAAGACAAGAAGAAGCAGAAAGCACTTTTGGAAGTAGTAAAAGTCTAGAATAATTTAAGTTTAGTTTTAAGTTTGAATGTATATAGAAATGCATGAATACTGTAGATTGTAAAGCCGAAAGGCACACAATTAATATAATAGAAGGACAGCAAGGTTTAGATTGGGATATGAGGAAAAAGGAAACAGATACTAGGAAAGTAGAGAGAATGAATGTGTAGAGTGTGCGGAACGGAGGACGAAACACTGGAGCATATTAAGTTTGATTGTAAGGAAAAAGTA
This sequence comes from Panorpa germanica, assembly GCA_963678705.1. NCBI lineage: Eukaryota > Metazoa > Arthropoda > Insecta > Mecoptera > Panorpidae > Panorpa > Panorpa germanica. Next base: position 3,524,787 of record OY783223.1, on the reverse strand, counting down.
GGGAGTGAGATGAATATTGGGCAGCTCTTAAAAGGAGGCAAGGAAGGAAACAAATGGATGGCAGAAATAATTAGAAGAAGGAAGGCTGAAGCTTTTTAAATCTTTTTAAGGCAGAAGAATGTAATGCCGAAAGTGAAGGGAAGAGGTGGATGGCAGAGATAGAGAAAAAAGAACTAGGAAATAGAAGGAATGGCAGAGTAAAAACAGGAGGAACAGTAGCAGGAGGAGCAAAGCAGTAGCAGTAGCAGTTTTGTTTTTATTTTTATAAGGAATTTTATATATATATATTTTTTTTCGTCTGACAAAAATGAGAATGTTTAGATTTAATAAAGATCAAAATTGAAAAAAGCACAATGACATGTATATAAATGAGTTAAGGCACAAGAATGTAGTGCCAAATGGCAAAAACATTAAAAATAAAATAATAATAAATAAATAAATGTACACCTAACATACGAATTTCCATTGTACAAGAAACGTTCCACCCAAATCAAGCACACGTTTTACACATTATTTGCGAATTATACCAGAAATTTATGATAGTAGTTACTCATGCCGTGATTTACGTACAATAAAATAAGAAAATATGCTTACACAATCCTTACACCATCTTACAACATATTACTTACATCTTTTGTGTTTTCATTTTCTTCCCTTAAGAGAATTCATTAAACAAAGTTGTGCTTCTTCTTCTTATAAGACGGCTTTTCTTCTCAGAAAGCTTTCTGCTGTATGATGATTAATATATGTATATTAATCTTTATTCTCATACAAGGAACGCAACTCAGCTGAATATGGTAATGGTGAGGGAGGCGCGGTACAAGGGGCGGGGCCATTCAAATCGTTGTAGATATTTAATTACAGAGTCACTGTCTGTGGTTGCATTTATCATCCCTTGACAGATTACGCGACACCCATCAATCATATTCTGATGTAATTATTATTACTACAACCCTAAAGATTTTAATTTTAAATACAACTTAATCTTAAGGGTATTTTCCTCTGCGCGGTGCTTATTTAGTTTGTAGAACATGTAGACTTGTAATAGGCTTGTGTCCTGTCTTAATTTCTATAAAAGTGTACTATATATTGATAAAGTGAGTTACTAGAACCTCAAATGTTCAATTATTTTTTAATAACTCCTTATATGTTAAGAGATATTAACAATTACAAAAGTCATTTTGTCTCTTTAATTATTAAAGGGATTCAACGTTGTAGAACATTCCAAGTTATGTAACAAATATGCTATCTCTTTTATACAACAGAGCGTAAAAGAGAAAGAATATTCATAACAGAACTCTGACAAGTTTACAGGTTACCAACCTTACAGCTCATAAATCTCTGCTATATGTATTTATATATCAAAATATCAAATATTATTTACAGCTATTTCAGGCAACAATAAAATTTCAATATTATCTTTGAATCCATTTAATTATTAAGAGTTAATATCTCCTAAAATATAAGGAGTTGGACATTTGGGGTTCTGGTAGCCAACTTTATCAAAATATAGTACACTTTTATAGAAATTAAGACATGGTTAACAAACCAATTTTGGTTTCGAGTTTTATGTGACAAATTTTTTGGCGAATGACTAATATTTTGTTTTCTTTTTGTTTCAGGTGAGTGATTTACATACTTTTTACTTTGGTACTGACTCAGGTAAATTACATACACTTATTACTTTTTTTTTATATTAATTTACTTATTTGCCATAATTTTCTTTCGTCATAGCCACCATCAAACATTTTTTATACATCTTTTATAATTTATAATTCAATTTTACAAATTTCTAAATATTTCAATAATTCACTAATTAATTTTGAATCACTTAACAAAAATTTAGTATTAACAGAAAAAGTTTTAATCACATCTAATATATCACTATTCAATTTTGATCTTTCTAAACTATAATTTATGCATTCAAATATAATATGATCCAAAGTTCCTTCTTCACCACATTGACATCTATCGTCAGATTTAATATTAATTTTGTACAGGTGAGCTGGAGTTTTGCAATGATTACTTTTGATTCTGATTATAGTTGATATAATTTTGTGGGACTCATTTCTAAACCATCTCTTCTTACTTAAATTTGGATGTAACATATAATAATCTCTTCCTTTTAACTGACATTTGTTAATGAAATCTGTGTTTCTCAAATTGAAGTTTAATTTTTTGATTATATTAAAAATTTCATATGAAGGTAATTTCACTTTCATCTCAATTTCTAAATTTATTGATTCCTTTGCCAATTTATCCACAATTTCGTTTCCTCTTATTCCACAATGTACTAAATCCACATAAATTTTATGGTATTATTCTTATTTATTATATTGAAATACATCTCCTTAATTTTGCATGTCAAAATATCATTATTTGATTTGTTGACACTTAAAGAATCCGTTATTATTATTATTTTATTATTGTTGATATTTTCATTAATTTCCAATGCTTTTAATAATGCTAATTTTTCACCAGTATAAGAGCAAACTGTTATTTAATTTAAATTTATAATATCTTAAATATATTTGTTCATATATAGCAAATCCTGCTTTATTTCTTATACTTTAAGAATTAATAAGTATATGAAATATACTTTAATATAATTAATTCTTAAAGTTGTTCAAGCGTAAAACAACTTTCGATAAATTTTTTTTAAATTTTGTTTGTAGGCTAAGAATAACGTTTACTAATGAATCGCGAAGTTTCAAAATTGTTGACTGTTTATAATTCGCGATAATTAATAACAAAGTTAACAATTTTCAGGCTCACCTCCCATTGAAGCATATAAATCTTCCAATCCGTCCAACTATTTTTTATTATACACACAAAATCTCTCGATCGAAAAATGTTTTTTAACAAATTAAAAAAAAGTAACAGTTTACCGTTTTGTATTTGATAATAATTTAAAATATATATTGTTTTATTTCCAATACGTTCTTTTGATGGTCAATGGTGATTCGGCAACGCTGCGCGCAAAATAATCTCGAGTAGTGTAGAATAAAGAATGAGCATGCTAGTATTCGTGGTGTTCTGTTCTTACTATACTATACCACGCTGTAACGTCCTTAATAAATTGTCAACAAACTAATATTTAAATTAATTTCACGCGTTTTGTTCTATACAACTTAAATTTATTATGTAGTACAAAACAAACTTCTTATATTGCAAGCTTTACAGTGTACAAATATATAAATGAATCGTTTCTACTGCTGACATTTTCCGGAAATGGAAAAAGAAACAATAAATGGGTATACGATACTCTCCTTCTTTATTACTATATAGTAATAAAGTTTTACAAATGCATTTTCTTTCTCGATTTAATGAAAATTACTTTGTTTTTGTATCGATGTCGATTTAAATGATTCTGTCGCATTTATAACTGATCACGGAAAAAATTATGTGAGGATTTTCACGTATTATTAGATGCACTGTCAAGGGGAAACGTCTCCTGCAAGTTGGCCATATTTTAGAGGAATTAATAACTCCTTATATGTTAAGAGATATTAACAATTAAAAAAGTCATTTTGTCTCTTTAATTATTAAAGGGATTCAATGTTGTACACATTCCAAATGCATGTGACATCACAATCCTTGTGTAAGGTTACCAACCTTACAGCTCATAAATCTCTGCTATATGAATATATATATCAAAATATCAAATATTATTTATAGCTATTTCAAGGAACAATCAAATTTCAATAATATGTCTGCCTTAGCAGGGTTAAATAAAATAAAAACTTATTATTCTTTGACTTGACTTGATTATTTCGACTACCAACAGCTACAAAACATTATCACAGCACTGACCTACTCAACAAATAACTGACGTTAAAATGCATTTCACGTCATACAATTATGGCCGACCATTTCTAGCGTTAAAACTACAATTCAAATTTTTAATTGCTATATCTCCGTCAATATTTTGATATTTAATAAAATAGACACGCCAATACACATTTATTAACATCAATTTCAATCAACAATTGAAAAATCGACCACTAAAAAATGAGGACACAAGCCCATTGATACTATCTAAAAATCATATGAATTTGTCAACAGTGGCGCTACCTACTGTCATCCTACGAACTTATTGAGTGATGTGTTAACATAAAAACGAAAATAAATACACGCATTATACGATTGAGGTTATGTAGCTTCACATAAATCCCCTCCAATTTATTTCATTAGTGTCTTATTTCCTAATTTGAGGGATTACAACTTTTTCGTTTATTTTCAAATAACTTTCATGGTTTTTATATATATTTAATTTGTTTTATATAAGATTTCCACAACGACAGCTATTTTCTTACTACTTACCTAGCCCAATTTTCCGCATTATCACTTTATTCATCAAAGAATTCTGTTTGCAAACTTTATTATGAGTCCTTTTATGACATTTCCAGCATTTTGACTCATTTCGTTTATTCTTATAGTCTTTTTACGATCTTTTTATGTCATTACTAAGTTTAACCAATGATATTCTTATTTATATTCATAGATATTAATATGGCAATACACTTTACGATGTCTGCATTATTTAAATTGTTATCAATAATATACAATTAAGACTCTATTTAATTAGTCAATTTCGTTATATAAAATGTAGCTCCATCTCTGTAACACATTATAAAAGAAAATCTGTAAAGATTTTTTCAAAGATTCAAACCAGTTGTGAAACAGTTGTAGTTTTACTCAAGAGATGGCAGCATATGTATTAGATCATTACGTTTTTAAAATCTTATAATTATTAGCGTGTAATGAAAAGTTTTAGTACCTCATTATGTTCAGTTGCGAGAGAACTACTATTGCATAGATTCGCTTTAATTAATAGTAATAAATTACTGATTACTTAGAGCTAATCAAGCTATAATTTATTTTAAATATTTAACATTTATAAGTAATTTCCAACTATATCAATAACCTACTTAATTCTCATTTTTTAAATTTAAGCCTTTAAGTAAGCCGCAAGCTTTGCAATTACGATAATTACCGGTTTTTAATTGCAGGCATAAATATCATTTTATTTTTATGGCATATCATTTTATATAAAAATTTAAATTCTTGATGATTAGAGCTTAGGTAATAATAATATGTTATATCCATTTATATTTAAGAAGACGAACTGTGTTAAAAAAATTAAAATATCTGAACTATTTTGGATTTTATAAGGGGTTCTAAAAATCCATGGACTTTTTATTCAAAATGAAAAATTATTGATTTCTTAAATTTTTTAATGCAGTTATATCCATTAATGTTTAAGAAGACGAACTGCGTTAAAAGAATTTAAATATCTGAACTATTTTGGATTTTATAAGGGCTTCTAAAAATTCATGGACTTTTTTTTCAAAAAGAAAAATTATTGATTTCTTAATATTTTTCGTCCTCTTAAACTTAAATGGATATAACTTCATTCATCTTAACTTCATCAAAAAATATTAAGAAATCAATAATTTTTCTTTATAAAAAAAAGTCGATTAATTTTTAGAGCCCCTTATAAAATCCAAAATAGTAAAGATATTGCAAACTTTTTAACGCAGTTCGTCTTCATAAAGTTAAATGGATATAACTGCATCAAAAACAATTAAGAAACCAATAACTTTTCTTTTTGAAAAAAAAAGTCTATGAATTTTAACAACCCCTTATAAAATCCACAAATGTTAAAATATTTTATATTTTGTAACACAGTTAGTCTTCTAAAATATAAATGGATATAACTACATCAAAAAAAAAATTACGAAACCAATATTTGTCCTTTTTAAAAAAAAAAGTCCATGAATTTTTAGAGTCACTTATAAAATCCAGAAAAACTAAGATATTTCAAATTTATTAACACAGTTCGTCTTCTCAAAGTTTAGTGGATATAACTTTATAAAAAGTTTTCGAAAATCCTAAATTTTCTCTAGAGAAAATTGTCCATGAATTTAAAAAAAGGTAATAAAGCAGTTGCATCAAACCATGAAAAACAAATACACTTTTATTTTTCAAAAAGCCTATAAATATAGAGAAGTTACAAAAAAGCAAGAAAATTGTACATATTTCAAATTTTAACTTTACAGTTTATCAATTTAACGTGTTGCGGATATTACTCTATTAAAAATTAGACAAATAAGAAATAAGGATTATTAAAGAAATTTTCATCGCTCTAGAAGATTCTCTTTCTATAACAAACGTATGACACACACCCATTGCCAGGCAATGGGGCGAAGAGCTAGTATATATTTAAATTTTCAAGATGATCGCATATATGTTTTTAAAGTTAATTAAGAACCCTTTTAACAAATAACATGCTACGCTACTGCTTGGTTAAGGAGGTACAGGACGTTAACGTAAATGATGAAAACGTTGTGAAATTTAGAGGGTCAATACAAATAGTTAAAATACATGCTGTCTCAAAATTTTAGAGACCTAGGGTTCATAGTTTTCTTTTTATACATGATTAAAAATAGTCATTTTCCATACAAATCATAATTTTTAGCTCAATTTCACCACATAATATAACTTATAACTATTCAAAAATGGTGACACGGTTTTCAAAAACTAGTGTATATAAAAGAATCTTTTCTGTAACTATTGCAAAGAGAAAATTATCAAAAGGATACCTATTTACGAAAATATTTAAATAAAACCAGTAAGAAACAGTAAATGTAGGTTATAAGCTGACAACGTTGCAAATGCCAATTTGAGCGGGAAATTCAAAATCTCAATAAATATTATATAAAATATAACAATTTATTTGTCGAAGAACCAAATCACGCATGCGTTAACACACGTAAATTTACTGCGTTGCCAAATCTATTATTCCTTTTTCAAAATATTTAATTTGAATTTAAATTGAATTAATATAAATTTGATATTAATTATAGGTAATTTTTCATTTATTAAACTATTATATGCATAAAAAAATCATTTTAACAAGCAAAAAGCAGTGTAATAGGGAATTGAAAAATTCATTTTCAAAGATACAGTCCCAATATTTGCTCGTCCCTCATGTACTTCGTATTTTGCATTTCGTATTACCGAGAGATAAACTTTTTCCATTGACGGTACGTCCTGTACCTCCTTAAATAGTACAAACATTGACAAGTGTTCTAGTCTGTTGAATTATCTTAAACAACAATTTAACACATTGTCAAGAGCAATAAAGATTTTCCTAAACTTCCTCAAGACATTTCCCTTCATGATGTGGGATCCCTTATCAACACGCGACGGATGATCTTCGCTCTCTTTCCCTCCGCCCCTCCACTCTGCCATTACCAGCTGAAGCTGAAGACAAAGTTGTGCCGTCCACTGCGTGTCAGACCATCAGTCTTCATCCGGCAGCTTCCCTTTATCTAGCAGACAGCTGTCCATTTTATCTGAGCTTATCCATGGTATATATACCAAGTTGGATATGGCTCCCTTCTTGGTCAATAAAAAATACTTTTTTTGTTCCAAATTGATGGTCTTGCTGCTTAAATACGAGTATATAGAAAAGGTACTATATTTTAAATCGAATAAACAAATTATTAAAAATGCTAATTTGAAACGAATCATAGTTCTATATTTTAAAAAAGATAATAACTAAACTAAAAATGGGGAATGATGATGAAAGCAGAAAGAGGGATATGAGAGAGGGTAAGGATAGGTTTCTGGAACGTGGCGGGTATAAAAAGAAAGGATACAGATTTCTGGAGATACGTCACAAGCGGATGTGATTGGGATGATAGAAATGTGGCTGGAAAGCAAAGAATGGGAAGGCAAGCTACCGAAAAACTACCGAAGACTAAAAAGAAGAAAGTATAGTACAAGAATGATTAGGTTTGTCGAGAGGGGTCAAGGAAAGCAAAAGGTGAGAGACGAAGGTACAGGCAAAAGGAAGGAGAAACAGAAAACTGTGAGAAGGAAGGAATGAGTAGGAAAGAGAAACGTCTAGAATAGTTAAGTTTAATCTTAGGTTGAGATTTTATGAAATGTTGTAAGAAATATGAATGTAGATTGCTAAGCCGAAAGGCTAAGAATTAATAATAATAATAAAAAAAAAATTGACGAGTTACAGTTCCTAACTTTTGAGATTTTTACTTTTATTTTTGGTATAGAGATGGGGTTGAGCAGATGCTTTTGAAGTTGTTAATATTTTTGTCAAAACCAGTATTTCTCTTTTCATTTTTATTTTATTAGAAGCCTATCCCAATACTAGTTAGTTCACGAATCACTTTCCCTGATTCAGCTATTCTATTACTATCTCTATTTCTTCTTTCAACAGTATAATCATATTGTGCATCTCTTTCTTACGCATCTCAATCTACAGTGTTTCAATATCCTCACTACTTTATGAAACGAACGAAATTAGGTAATACTTGTAATCTGTCACTAACTTATTGAGTATATTAATAACTAAAAGAGTTATTTAAAGGGACAAGGATCATTTTGTCAGTATAAATATGTTTTTAACGGGTTATTTACAGAGGTGTATTGAGACAGCTCAAACTGTTCGATCGTAAAGCTTTGTAAGGCCCTCTAAATGGGCTTATGTCCTATGTCTTAATTTCTATAAAACTGTACTATATATTTGTTGGATTTAAATTTAGCGCCCTCTCGGTATTGACACTATTATATCTTTCTTTCTACACTCGGTAATACTGTAGTTAATACTATACTCTGTAATACCGTCCTACTATGTAATTCTATACTCTGTGACTCCATAACACATGTGTACATTTTAATTAAATAATAAACCTGATTAATATAAATTAATAGTTTATCTCTGCTAAATATAACAATATTGATAAAGTGGGTTACTAGAACCTGAAATATTCAATTATTTTTTAATAACTCCTTATATGTTAAGAGATATTAACAATTAAAAAAGTCATTTTGTCTCTTTAATTATTAAAGTGATTCAACGTTGTACACATTCCAAGTGCATGTGACATCACAATCCTTGTGTAAGGTTACCAACCTTACAGCTCATAAATCTCTGCTATATGTAGTTATATCCCAGTAAACAATTTGGTGAAGTGTCCTATTTGGTGAAGTTCGAGTCACTCGTACAATTCTATTCTAACGCTTTACAAGTTCTCTACCTGTCACAGATTTTGTGTTAGTTTTTCATAATAATATTCTTTCTTTTTCCAACATCATTCATTAAGTATTTCTGTTTCTTTCCCACATGGGTATATTTTTATTATCCGGTCATAAATCATAAACCTACTCCGCTTTTAATTCAGCAGTGAACCGTCGTTGCAATGTCTGTAGCTCATAAAAAGGACCTTTCCTATGAACGACTGAATAGAAAACGAACACGTTCCAGACAAAAAATTCATGATATGTAATAGAAATTAAGTAGAATTTACTCCAAAATGTTTACTGGGATATCAAAATTTCAAATATTATTTACAGCTATTTCAAGGAACAATAAAATTTCAATATTCAGTCTGCCTTAGCAGGGTTAAATAAAAAAAAAACTTATTATTCTTTAACTTGACTTGATTATTTGACTACCAACAGCTACAGAAGATTACCACAGTACTGACCTACTCAACATATAACTGACGTTAAAATGCATTTCACGTCATACAAATATGGCCGACCATTTCTAGCGCTAAAACTACAATTCAAACTTTTAATTGCTATATCTCCGTCAATATTTAAATATTTAATAAAATAGACACGCCAATACACATTTATTAACATCAATTTCAATCAACAATTGAAAAATCGACCACTAAAAAATGAGGACACAAGCCCATTGCATTAGTGATAGAAACGATATGAAACAAAACACTTCACCAAATTGTTTACTGGGTTATTTACTAATTAAATAATTTACATTTAATAAATATCTCAGTCATATCTCAGGAAGGGTTGGTGACACATATTAAAAACATTATTAGTATATTTTATGCAGTTTTTTTTAATTCCAATCGAAGATTATTCTACAAAAAAGGAGACTTGCATCATACTGTAAAAATTTGGCGTACGGTTCACGCTGCAATCCGTTATGTTTGAGCGTTGTGCGCTTCTTCTTCATTACAAAAGTTTTACACAAAGCTTTTCAAGTGAAGTAAAGTTGTTAAATCGCGTAGTTTTATAACGAACCACCAAACCACGTACCAACTTAAGCAACTCAAAAGATAAACCGGTTAGGGCTAGGCAGGGCTTAACTTCTTATCAAAAGCTATTATATAAACAGATTAAAACCACATAAAAACATGAAAATTACGGATACTGCGTGCCCGATGCTCCACCATTAAACATGGAGGGGGTAGTTGACGTTAATTTTAAGTAACGTAAATAAAGGGGTGTAATTCAAGCAAATATATTATGTAATTACATCTGACACCAAAAATTAATTATGTTACTCTATACTAAATATAAGTTAGAACCTATAATATATTTCTTGATACGTAATGGAAAAAAATGATAACAGTAAATATAACGAAAGATACAAAAGGATTTGGGAGAGAGAGAGAGAGATACCGGAATACATACGAGAAAAAGAGACAACTAATATCAAAGCAAATATTTTGGAGTCACTTTGACATCATATTGAAGATGCGTATGATTTTTTTGTCATGAAAGAGTTCAGTTTCTCAGTGAAGATAAAGTTGATGCAAACTATAATGGGCTTGTGTCCTCATTTTTTAGGGGTTGATTTTTGAATTGTTGATTGAAATTGATGTTAATAAATGTGTATTAACGTGTCTATTTTATTAAATATCTAAATGTTGACGGAGATATAGCAATTAAAAGTTTGAAATGTAGTTTTAGCGCTAGAAATGGTCGGCCATATTTGTATGACGTGAAATGCATTTTAACGTCAGTTACTTGTTGAGTAGGCCAGTGCTGTGGTAATGTTCTGTAGCTGTTGGTAGTCAAATAATCAAGTCAAATCAAAGAATAATAAGTTTTTATTTTATTTAACCCGGCTAAGGCAGACATAATATTGGAATTTTATTGTTCCTTGAAATAGCTGTAAATAATATTTGATATTTTGATATTTTTTTTTATTTATATATTAATTGTGTATGCCTTTCGGCTTTACAATCTACAGTATTATATTTCTAATACATTTCATTCCTATATACATTCCAAACTTAAAACTAAACTTAAATTAAACATAAAATCTTCTCGACTTTTACTACTTCCAAAAGTGCTTTCTGCTTCTTCTTCTTTTGACCCTCTCTATTATTCTCCACCAGCTTATTACCACCAGTTTATTCTCCTGTTTTTCCTTTCCTTCTTACTATTTCCGCCATCCACCTCTTTCCTTCACTGCCTCCCTTTAATAGCTGGCCAATATTCCTTTCGCTTGCTACTTTTTCCTTACACTCAAACTTAATGTGCTCCAGTGTTTCGTCCTCCGCTCCACACATTCTACACTTTCTTTCCTCACTCTTTTCCCAGTATCTGTTTCCTTTTTCCTCATTTCCTAATCTAAACCTTGCTGTTCTTCTTATGTGTTTTATATCTTTTTCTATAAGGTACTGAGGCACATTATTTTCCCATAACCTCTTATATCTTTTATTGTAGTTACTTTTTTCTATTTTTCCCATTCTCTCCTGCTGCTGTGTCTCCTTATCCCTTCTCCTTAGCTCCTCTGCCACACTTGCGCCACCTTCTCTTCTCCTCTCTGCCTCCTCGATCGCCATTCCATTCCTTTCAAAGTATTCTTTTCTCTTTTTTGGACCTCCTCCCCCCCCATTCTTTATGTAATCCTCTCTTATTTTCTTTAAGATTTTGCTTTCCGCTCTGTTCAATTTCTCCTCGTATTTTACCGCTCTTTCCCCTGTTTTAATTCGTATCTTATCTCTCTTTAGCTCCTCCATCACCATGTATCCTGGCGTGCACCTGTCCAGCCCTAGTACCCATTTCATGTATCTCACCTGTATTCTTTCCAAGTTTTCTTGTTCCTTCCACCCCCAAACCTCTGCTCCATACGACATCATACTGGCTATCAGTCTCTCATATATCCATATTCTCTTTTGTATGTCCCCCCCAAATACCTTTTCCCCTAGTCCCAATACCCGTGATATTTTGATATATAAATACATATAACAGAGATTTATGGGCTGTAAGGTTGGTAACCTTACACAAGGATTGTAATGTCACATGCACTTGGAATGTTTACAACGTTGAATCCTTTTAATAATTAAAGACACAAAATGACTTTTTTAATTGTTAATATCTCCTAACATATAAGGAGTTATTAAAAAATAATTGGACATTTGAGGTTCTAGTAACCCACTTTATCAATATATAGTACACTTTTATAGAAATTAAGACATAGGACACAAGCACATTGAAGTGCAATAGTGATAGAAACGTCACAAAACAGGACACTTTACCAAATTGTTGACTGGGATAAGAAACGAAGAGAAGGGCAGATACTGGGAAAATAGAGAGGATGTGCAAGGTGTGCGGGAGAGAGATAGAAACACTGGAGCACATTAAGTATTCATGTTTGAAAAGAGTAAAAAGTGAAAACAAGATTGTGCAGTTATTGAAGAAAAAGGTGGATGGCGGAGATAGAGAGAAAGAGCGAGGAAAGAGTAGGAATGGCAGAGTAGAAACAGGAGGTAGAGATTGTTTTGTTTTTCTTTTGGTAGGAGTGAGAATGGGTATATAGAATAAGGATCACAAATAAAATGTAATTAAGCTCAGTAATATGTAATTTAATGATTTAAGGCGGAAGATTGTAGTGCCTAATAGCAAAAACATTACAATTAAATAAACGAATTCCTTGATACATTTTACAATGTTGTAAAACTACTTAAATGTATTTTATATTTTCCAGTTGTTTTCACAATTAAAACTTTCCATTGTTATTTTTCGCCAGACAGTAGTAATAAAATAAAAACGATCATTCACAAAAAGAAATATATAAATGTAATAAAAAAACAAAGTGTTGGATTTGGTACAGAGATGGCGTCAGCTTAATATATTGTTACTTCACTCTCGCTCAGGGTCGTAAACATTGTATAGTGAAATTATACCACTTATTTGGAAAGAGAAACAATCAAACATATATTACGTTCTGAAAGTAATCTCTCTAATATGATAGCCTACACTCAGAATGTTATATTTTCTTAAATTTAAAAAAGAAATTAAATATACAGGGTGTCCCAAAATTCAACGATAAGTGGGCGCCAGAGGGTGGTCCTGTTCATGACTACATGACAAAAAAATTTATCTCATTTTGTTTAGAAGTTAGAAAGAAAAATAAAAATCTTTCGAAAATTGAAACACCTTAAGATGTTTTTAACTGCCATGACCACAATTTTTCAAATATTTCTGATTTCTTTTCTGTATCGGCAACCTAAATAGCACTGCTGAACACCACAATCATTCAAAATACCAGAATGCCTGTAGTTTTTACACAAAAATCAATCCAAATTATTTTTTTCCCTAAAATTTTTAATGATTTTTACTCTCAGTCAACTTACAGTAAATGTTCATATTGCTTCCCACCGGCATTAATACAGGCACAGCATCGCCTTAAAAAAAATTGTTTTTTTCGGACGTTATTACCACTGGATAATATCCACAACGGGTCGCATTTTGCCTTGCTCAGGGAAGATCCCCCATACTTAGATAAAATTCTATAGTCGGATAAAACAACCTGAAGAGATATGGTTTTTTAAATATTCATAACCTACATAGCTGGAGCAATGAAAATCCGCACCTAATGAAACCAGACAAATACCAATATCAATTCAAGATTAACCTATGGACGGGTATATTAAATAGAAAAGTGATTGGGCCATTTGAGGTACAAGGAAATTTAGACAGCAATAGTTAGAAACAATAGGAGATATAGAAAAATTGTTTATATGGTTGTTGGTGCAACAAAAGATATATCTTTTAGGTGGTGAGCTAACAAAGTTAACCAATCTTGTAGATTTAAAGAGAGGGGGTGTCAAGCAAGTGTATTTGCAACTATAGGAGACGAATTTAAAAGCAGATAATAAAATGTAACAGTTGTTTACTACTGTTACTGTCTGAGCTTCATAAAACAAACGCTAGATGTCAGATCACGATAATGATTTTTTTGTTTATTGACTTTTGCGCGAAAAAATGAACAGCAGAAATATAGTGACTTAAACAAGTATTAGATTAATTAGATCTATCTCTTGTGAAGAATATTTGCCAAAGCTTTTACACATTCGTTTAAATAAAATAAAAGTTAGGTTATTACATTTTATTGTTTACTATAACATCACTTATTTTTTAGTGGTCGATTTTTCAATTGCTATATGTATACATATAGCAGAGATTTATGAGCTGTAAGGTTAGTAACCTTACACAAGTATTGTGATGTCATATGCACTTGGAATGTGTACAACGTTGAATACCTTTAATAAATAAAGAGACAAAATGATTTTTTTAATTGTTAATATCTCTTAACATATAATGAGTTATTAAAAAATAATTGAACATTTGAGGTTCTAGTAACCCACTTTATCAATATATAGTACACTTTTATAGAAATTAAGACATAGGACACAAGCCCATTTACAGATTTAAAATTGGATATTTGTAATCCCCTTGTCCCAACACCCACCAGAGTGCCATGACTCGACACATATCACGGCGGTAATTGTATGACATTATATTTTTACAAAATGTATTTGAAAAAAGATATATAAAATAACATAAAAGGATAACGAAAGAATTCGATAAATTAATTCATAAAAAATGCGATAAACTGATATCATCTGACATTTTCCATCAACCTCTAGCATGATGGGATGAATACAGAGGAGTGGAGCGAACACGGTTAACGAGCGAGCGTATGTGACGAATTAATGAATGTTGATTGATTGCGTTCAACAACGATAGATGTCGTTAGTAGTATCAGTATGGTTTGTAAATAATGATCGTGATTCCGCATGGTCTGAACGGATTATTAATAAATACCTAATACCTAAAGAAGAAGAAGAAGCTGTTCAAGATATAAGAATCTTAAACGGAGAACTATTTCGCGAAACGTGGATTGCATTGGATACTTGAAAATGCCGTTGAAACTATTACACTAGTGAAAATCTATGATAATCGTTTATAAATTTTGTAGATAAGTGTGATTCTCTCTATTGATATCATATCACACATAATGTAAGAATATAAACCCAATATCCAATCTCCATAACTCAATAATCCAATTCATGGCTTCAACTTATTTATATTAATGTACAACATATTAAGTTTATTGTATGAAAATTTAAAGTCGATTGGAGTAAAACTGTCAGAGATATAGAGTCTCGTCTTTAAACGCGTTTTTCTCATAGTTAGCTTTTTCAGAGTCGGTGTCCTCTCTAGCTCAAAATCTACTGCTCCGATCCTTTTGAAATTTTTCACACTCTTTCTTTACATAAATGCCGAGGTTTTGCTGAAACTTATCAACTAATGAAATCATTTTGGTTTTTCATTTCAAATAATCCAGTGATGAGTTATGAGTGGCACCACAAAGTTACTTTTTTTGTGACGTCTGCAGAGATTCGCTGTCAATGCCTCATTTCTTGATATTTATTTAAGAAAATTTCACAAAGAATTCTATAAATGTTATTTTATCATGTAGTATTTATAGAAATAATTATATATTAACTGTGTCGTCAAAAAACATTATTGAAAATATGCATTTTTCGTATCGATTTGATCTTTCCCTTCACTCTTAAAGAAAAGACTCTTATTTTACGCTTTTAGTTTTATATTGTTTTTTATCATGTTTAGTTTCTTTTTTTTTTTGAAGAGTCCTCTTCTCTCCTCCTCTTGTCACACCTTGCCACACTTAAAAGAACATAATTCGTGAATTGTTTGCGAAGTCGTGTACACTGAAATCTAAAAAGTAAAATACTGAAAGTAAAATCAAATCTAAATTTGAATATGATGTTATCTTCTAAATATGCCTTTAAATACCAGACCTACTAAACTAAAACTAATTTCTAAACACTATTCAAAAAGAAAGAGATAAAACATATATAGAACGAGACAGATAAGATATTTTATTGTTTTTGAACGCTTTATCAATTTTACAAAGAAAATTTATCAGTTGTTTTTTATGAAGACATAAAACATGTCGGTCGAAAGGTCGAAGGTCACGCAGTTTATCGCTGTAGCTTGACCATACGCTGTGGTTTGTCGTAAAAAATAAGAAGCAAGAGGAAAATAGAAAGCCTAAGGGTGAAATCCGTGTTGAAAATTTGTTAGAGCACCAGGCAATCCAATGGTGAATTGAAAACTAAACTATAATAACATGACATAGCCCAGTAAACAATTTGGTGAAGTGTCCTGTTTTGTGACGTTTTTATTATTATTGCACTTCAATGGGCTTGTGTTATCATTTTTTAGTGGTCGATTTTTCAATTGTTAATTGAAATTAATGTTAATAAATGTGTATTGGCGTGTATATTTTATTAAATATCTAAATATTGACGGAGATATAGCAATTGAAAGTTTGAATTGTAGTTTTAGCGCTAGAAATGGTCGGCCATATTTGTATGACGTGAAATGCATTTTAACGTCAGTTATTTGTTGAGTAGGTCAGTGCTGTGATAATGTTTTCTAGCTGTTGGTAGTCAAATAATCAAGTCAAGTCAAAGAATAATAAGTTTTTAATTTATTTAACCCTGCTAAGGCAGACATAATATTAAAATTTAATTGTTCCTTGAAATAGATGTAAATAATATTTGATATTTTGATATATAAATACATATAGCAGAGATTTAAGAGCTGTAAGGTTGGTAACCTTACACAAGGATTGTGATGTCACATGCATTTGGAATGGAGACAAAATGACTTTTTTAATTGTTAATATCTCCTGAAATATAATGAGTTATTAAAAAATAATTGAACATTTGAGGTTCTAGTAACCAACCTTATCAACATATAATACAGTTTTATAGAAATTAAGACATAGGACACAAGCCCATTGCAATTTAAGATGTCAGCCGATTCGTATTATAAATATAGACATATCAACCGTAAATGGTTTTTATCAATATCTAAAAGAGGATTACCCATAAGTCATTAGTACTGCTTCAAAATGAAAAGTAGTAGATAAAAGGAAAACGGGAACTAACAAGACAATAAAGCTGTTCCTATTCTTTACAATCCACATCAGGCTTGTTGTGTAGGTCGCAAGTTTTGATTGAAAAAGTGAACACAACGCAAGAATAATAATCGAAGCCACACACAGATGTTCAATCAATGTCGCCACCACAACAAGAATAAAACTGACCTGTTATCTATATAAGTTGCCTCTAAACTTTTGGAACAGTATCCTAAGGAATTTAAGACCACCTAGTAATAATTAATCTGCATTTACATAAAGTATACTAACTGTACCAGCTTAAAGGTTTTTTATTTCTGGTTCAAAACCACATTTTTAATTAAAACATGAAACTATATTGGCTGGTGTTTTGTAGTAATTATTTCAATACATTTTGCATGAGTTCACATAATTTAAATTGTAAATATGTTAGCTACATATGTTACCAATGGTATACAAGAATATTATTTTAATTAAAACCATTTCATATGCTGTTATTTGTAGTGACATTTATTCCAAAACAATTCATGTGTATACTATTTCATTAAATGGAAATATTAATTATTTACTAAATAATAATTTCTATTATGTAAATTAATTAATTTCTGTTTATACTGTGCTGGTTTGCATCACGGCTAATTACATTACTCACTATTACCGACACTGCAATATGAATCTACAGCTATAGTGTTTCCAACATGGCTGACACATGGTCTCCAATTTTAAACGTTGCATGGCACAACAAGTGTTTTGTTATAAAAAATGTATATATTTATTTAATTTAATTATAATTTAAGTGATTAATTATGTGAATATAGTGAAGTGTTATTACAGTGCATCATTGGTGATTACTCGAGAAACTGAAATGACTTACAACTTTATTTCTAAAATGTAAGTGATTACTTCTTTACGATATTTTGCACCTGTTTTTTACTATATTTACAAAAGTAATTAATGTAACTAGTCAATTAGCAATACCTTTTCATTCGGTTATTATTTCCAATAGCTTTTATTAAAATGTTACGTTTGTTTTTCCAAAGCTAAATGCTAATGTATGATGACATAACCCCCACCAATAGCAACAGAATATATTAACATTCTTTCTGACTAAAAATTAATTACATATAATATCAAAAAGCGGTACAACACCTATTTATAATCACTGGCACAGAAGGGTTAAATAATTTTATGCAAATTAAACGGCCTTTTTAATGGAAGTGTATTAATAGCATAGATTTCCATGTTGAGTGTACACTCTGCATATAAAATACAACAACAAAAGCAGTAGAAGTTATTGTATTATTTTGACCGCAAATATATCAGCTTCTAGTTAACTATTTGGCATATTATGAGAGTCCAGTCGCCAGCTATTATGATTTAGATCTATTAATCCTTTTATATATTCGTATTAAAGAGGATAAATACAGAGTTGAGTATAGGAATTAGTCGTATAAATCATTTTAGTGGTTTTAAATCCCAAGTGAATGTAAAAGGGTATCGCAGTATCGTCTGCTAATCTGATATTCAATTAACTCTATTTGAGTTATGTTCATTTTTGTTGTGATAGCCTGCTATAAAAAGTGAAGCAAAGGAATAATGATTTATCATTTTTTATCATGGGCTTATAAATTTAAATAAATGTATATCGAAGTTTTAGTACTTAGTAAACAATTTGATGAAGTGTCCAGTTTTATGACGTTTCTATCACTATTGCACTTCAATGCAATAATTTTATCTTCATTTGTATAGATATTTTATATGAAGTCTTTAATAATTAAAGAGACAACTTGACTTTTTTAATTGTTAATATCTCTTAACGTATAAGGAGTTATTAAAAATATTTGGACATTTGAGGTTCTGATATCCAACTTTATCAATATATAGTACAGTTATGACAGATTGTCACATTTTTGAGGTTATAATATAATAAAGCTTTTGTTAAAGTTAGTGTTTTTAATTTTGGAACATTGAACCTTGTCAGAAACACAAGACTTATATATGCATTTGCTGTACAATTTAAATTACATACAAAATTAAACAGTGAGTGGGAATGATACTTTAGTCTTTGTATAGGGATTTCATATGTACATACATACAAATGGTCTTCATACATAAAAAACCTGATGACCTATATGCCTAATAATAACTCATCTCAAAAATTCTCACATTCTAAAACAACAAATGCCTAATGATGTATATGATTTGAAATTGAATTTCCGCTGTTTGATATAGTGAACTAAAAATTAATTAAACTATTATTAAAATTAAAAAAAAATACATAATTAATTTCAAATTAATAAGCAATCAATCAAGCAACTAACAAAACAAAGACATATTTGCAGCATTTCCTATTATAGTAAAAACCTGCTCAATCATGAACCTCTGAAACTGTCGGAGTGAAGTGGGCGGGGAGCAGTTGAGCGTCTGATTAGGTCCATGTCTAGCAAATGGTGAAGTCGGCTAAGTGTAAAGCAAGTCTGTCATTATCTATTAACGAGGATGGGAGAGGCGCACTGTTAATAGATTGCGGAATCAAACGCCAAACGAGTACACGAAAATAAAATATCATTTATATAAATTGAATGAAAAAAAATACCCGCGTAAAATGAATGATATATTGACAAGTAGCACACCTAGTGGAGATCTTTACTACTATTATAATATTAATGATTCATTTATACATATGTCACTGTCACATATTTTTCATCTAAACAGATTTGAATCATGGTCGACGCTGTTTGGTATGCGTCAAGACGTCAAAGACCTCTGTAGCGTCACCCGCAAATTACGTTATAGAAATTTCACGGTTTTTTAATTGCTTTGCAATGGGCTTGTGTCCTCATTTTTTAGTGGTCGATTTTTCAATTGTTGATTGAAATTGATGTTAATAAATGTGTGTTGGCGTGTCTATTTTATTGAATATCTAAATATTGACGGAGATATAGCAATTAAAAATTTGAATTGTAGTTTTAGCGCTAGAAATGGTCGGCCATATTTGTATGACGTGAAATGCATTGTATACGTCAGTTATTTGTTGAGTAGGTCAGTGCTGTGGTAATGTTTTGTAGCTGTTGGTAGTCGAAATAATCAAGTCAAATCAAAGAATAATAAGTTTTTATTTTGTTTAACCTTGCTAAGGCAGACATAGTATTGAAATTTGATTGTTCCTTGAAATAGCTGTAAATAATATTTGATATTTTGATATATAAATACATATAGCAGAGATTTGTGAGCTGTAAGGTTAGTAACCTGTAAACTTGCTAGAGTTTTATTTTGAATATACTATCTCTTTAACGCTGTGTTGTATAAAAGAGATAGCAATTAGCAGTTGTGAGGTCACATGCACTTGGAATGTTGTACAACGTTGAATCCCTTTAATAATTAAAGAGACAAAATGACTTTTTTAATGGTTAATATCTCCTAACATATAATGAGTTATTAAAAATAATTGAACATTTGAGGTTCTAGTAACTCACTTTATCAATATATAGTACACTTTTATAGAAATTAAGACATAGGACACAAGCCCATTGTCCCATATTGTGAATCGCAATCACCCCTATTGTTACGTTCCGTAGTTGGAAAAAGAAATTAAATCTAATTTTGTTTTTATCTTGTTTTATTTTTGAAATCGAATTTTAAATTAGCTGTAATGTCATGTAATGTTTTGAATAGAATACAATTGTTTGTTTTTGACGGTAAACATTGTTAAGCTATATATTTATATTGCGATCTGCCATATAGACATTTAACAATACATTTACAAAGACACAATCATATCTATTTATTTCATTTGATTAAGTCTTGAGGCGCCCTGCTCTTCAGTTTGCTGAAAATAGTCCTGTCTTCCATTATGTTCATTATTAATGTGTTTGGATGGTTCACAACTCCGTCGAGTTTTAATTTCTTGTCTCACTGTAGGCATGACAAGATCGTGGTGCAGTCTTTCGTTTGTAATATACCATGATGGCTACAAACATACGTAATGTTTTTGATTGAAATCTTTTTCTACTATGTTGGCAATTTTTGATGTATTGTTGCCATTATTGTCGTCAAGAATTATAGTTCAAATTACGAGAGTTTGACTGTGACTCGTACACAGTTTGTTTTAAGTATGAGTGACCACCAAATTCTTATAATTTGAACTATATTAATTATACATAATATAGAAGATAGTACTAATGATGGAAAAGACAAAGAAAAAAACATTTGACGTCATGTCTTTGTTTACACTTTACCCCAGTCTATTGTTGTCTCTCTTTTACAACAGGAAAGCAGGGGAGCATTGCATAAGTCTCGAATTAAGTCGAATCACTTAATAATGTGATCCTGATCACCTTAAAACGAAATTTTATATTATAATAAAGAACTGACCCACATTTTTTACGATTTCATTTTATTATCATCTTCAGACATGTTACTTGAAACCATTGATTGCACCATCTTCACACCTACTTGTTTATCGGCCAATAAATATAACCTCCTGCTGATGACATACCTATGAAGCATATAAAAATATTTTCAAGCTCTTTTTTGTAACTTTTAAAGTGTATACACTCGATAAATGAAATGGCAATAGTAAAACTCCCTCGGCGCGAAGCTGGGCCATAGCATGTCACCTCCAGGAGTATTATTTGGTGGCAAACACTACGCAACGTTGCAATCCTATTGGTAGTTAACCACTGAGCTTTATTGTGGTTGTAAAATGTGAACAACGAGATAAATATCATGGAGAATAAATGGAGTTGTCATTTATTACCTTTAGTTAATTGTAATAATGTTCAAAGCATTAAAATCTCCTCGTCTGGGTGAGATAAACTTACTAATAGCATCATAATATTGCAATGATGAAAAACATTAATTCTTCGTACTAGGTTTTAGCTAACGTGACGAAATTGTGTTTCTATTGTTACATATTTTTGTCTTCTGCAATCATATTTACGGAACCTTAACGAAAAGTGGTTTCACGTTGGAACTACATTAACGCGTTGCTAATATTAGCGCGTCATTCGCACTAGCGCGGTCCTTATCAAAGCCATCTACTACATTGAACATTATCGAACAATTTTCTTTCTAAAGTAATTAATATTATTCATAGATTATTAAAATGATTACATGCATAACTCAAATATGCAATGCATAATACATGATTGGTTATTTATTATGGTAAAATATTAGTTAGGTATGACCTGCACTATGGAAATTAATAACAACATTATTATGCTGCTTCGTCATTGGATATTCAGTCCCACGAGAAGTGGCAAACTGGTAGGAATCCGTGGAATGGGAAGGGGAGGAGAGTTATGCGTTACACCGTACCACCTTTATGCTCTGATCTTTGCATATCATCATATTATTCAGCTTGTATTTTGATATATACTGTCTTGAAAAATAATAATTTATATATACATACATATAGAATTAAAAAAAACTTTTATTTTACCAATTAAAAATTTATTTATTAAATAAACAACAGACAAAGAGACAACGCATGAACTGCTTTATTACTTTACTTAAAATAAATCCCAACAAAGATATCCTAAACAATTATCATAACTAATAATAATAACTAAACAAATCCAATAATTATGTCTTGACATTAATCTGAACCATTATTAAACCTTGGTATTTCTACCTACAGTTTAATGCTTTAAGTACTACCTAGAAATATTATCTATCTAATAATAAATCCTTAAATTAACATAGTCATTTAATGAAAATTGTGGATTCAGTGTGTCATTGAGCTTAAAAAATGTATTATAGTCGTATTGGTTTGGACATATCTAAAACACGTCTGCCTATGAATGAAATATATAAATGTTGAATGTCGCATGTTGCTGTCGCACTGGTGTTTTTTATTTGTAGATGTATCACTATAAATTTAAAAAATTAGACCTTACAAAGTGATCAAGATTAAAAAGTAGACAAAAACATATTTGTTTTAAATTATAATTTACTTTTTTTTTTTATACATTTATTTACTTATTTGCCTTGACTTTCTTTCGTCATAGCCACCATCAAACATTTTTTATACATCTTTTATAATTCAATTTTACAAATTTCTAAATATTTCAATAATTCACTCATCAATTTTGAATCACTTAACAAAAATTTAGTATTAACAGGAAAAGTTTTAATCACATCTAATATTTCACTATTGAATTTTGATCTTTCTAAACTATAATTTATTCATTCAAATATAATATGATCCAAAGTTCCTTCTTCACCACATTGACATCTATCGTCAGATTTAATATTAATTTTGTACAGGTGAGCTGGAGTTTTACAATGATTACTTTTGATTCTGATTATAGTTGATATAATTTTGCGGGACTCATTTCTAAACCATCTCTTCTTACTTAAATTTGGAAGTAACATATAATAATCTCTTCCTTTTAACTGACTTTTGTTAATGAAATCTGTGTTTCTCAAATTGAAGTTTAATTTTTTGATTATATTAAAAATTTCATATGAAGGTAATTTCACTTTCATCTCAATTTCTAAATTTATTGATTTCTTATTTAAATTTACTTATTTAAAATAATGCACTAAAAATTATACAAAATTTATAAAGATATTTATGTGGCGCATGCTTTTATTATTAATCTAATGCATAATGCAATGCATAATAAATAATTAATTTTTAGTTCATTGTTTTATAATTAATACAACCAAATCAATTCAAACCACAAACTATCTTTTATGAATCAAATTAAAAATAAAGAGAATTCTCATATAAATCTGTCAAACGAAATGGTATTTAAACAGTGGTTTCACATTAGTTTAGTTGATGTTTATCATCCCCTTAGCGGGAGTGTGTGATCAGGGGTGGGAGAGGAATGGGTGTATAAACACTTCAAGGGGAAGCCGGATGGTGGATCATGTTTTCGCTAACATCAACAGATATTGTACGCTTCCCGAGTTTCTTGAATCTGCAAATTGTTTGACTTGGTTTCAGTATAACCCGCGAACTCGATCCGCGCGGAGGTGGATTCCAGGATATTGTCACGTCACCGCCACCGTCGCCGTGTTACACGCGGGATAATTATCTTCATGTGTTAAGTTGTCAAATAATAATACTAATAAATAAATATTTATTTTAATATGTACCATATCATACATTGAAAGAAATTATGTCATAAAATATAGTGAAATTTTGTGTTAAATTAGAAATATTAATTATTGTGGGTTAATTAATAACTGGATGATTTATTTTATGTGATTTATTTAAATCCCTTTATTCGTTTGGGGGCTACCGTATTCTGACTAAGGTGTAGTCATCATAAAATAGTTTACCATTTACGTAATTTTGTTTCAGGTTAATCTTTGGACATAAATTTATATTTTCTAACATTAATAAAGCTTTTTATACAAAATTATGTAATATTACATATTAAATTATTGAATTAAGTATCATTCCCACTCACTGCTTTAATTTAATTTTGTATTTAATTTAAATTGTTTAGCATATGGCAATACGCGTATTCATAGTACCATTTGTATTTTATTTTATTTTTCAAGTTTTCGTAGTTTTTTTTAGAACCTTACAAGTTCCAATGTTTTAAATTAAAAATATTAAATTAAGAAAAACTATATCATATTATAATCTCCAAAATGTGACAATCTGTCAAAATGCAGTAAGATTTACTTTTAAAAGAAGTTTAATGTCAGTTTTTGAAATAAATAGAAGTGAAAACAATTTCTATTACTAATTGTTATTAAAAATAGCAATTTTAATTATTTCACATTCAATTTTGTCGAAGTGTCAAAGTTTATATTCCTAACGATGCATACGCACCAACTAAATTAACTAAACTTAAATTAAAACACAAATGTGAAAAGGAATGCTTAAACGAGAACCTGAAATCTAGATTACAATATTAAATAAAAACAGTAAATTAAATGTCAAAACAGTGAGTGGAAATGAGCTTTAGATTTTTTTTAAATTTACTTAACAACACTGTAACAGAATTATATTAAAAATTGGTAAATTATAAAACATAACGTTATGTAAAAGAATATTTAAGGAAGGAATTAATGCACGGGTTTACGTTTTGTATTGTGAGGGTCAGTTGTGATCTGAACTGAGTTATATTTAGAATATTTAAGTTAAGTTAACGACAGATATTTTTTAAACTTGAGGAGATTAAAAACGGGTAATTTATTGTTTTATAATAAGAAATGTATTACGCGTACATCGCCTTTTTGTTAGGAAATCAAGCAGAAAATTTGTTATAGACGAAATCTTTCTCATAGAGGAACTTGTGATCGAATTTGTGTTTTACAGAATTTAAGTTTAAAGAACATCTAAATTCAAAACAGTCTAAATGGAACATAGTTAAAGTCTAAATTGAAGTTATATAAATTTTCTTTATCAGCGTGTATAACCTTCGCGTTAATTTAAAATTTTCTATTTTGGGGGCGACTTTAATATCAAAATTTTATGTACTATCATGAATTGCAAATTCATGGCTTCTTGTAAAAGTCGTATAAAATTTATTTGCAAAGATTTTTACAACCGTAAAAATATGTCTATGAATTTTATTACTTCGTAAATATTGATATCAAGTTTAATATAACCACCCCTTCCCACCCCATCATTTAATTTGTAAATTAAATGTGGTAGAACCACTGCAGTAGAGAAAATATATAAAAACGCTTGTCTGAATAAGTATAATAAGAAAAATATCTGGAAATCTTTGATTTAAATAAAAAGTTTTTTTACACTGGTTATTAAGAAACTTATGACATTTATTTGGTGGAATAATGTCACTTTCGAAACAAAATTAATAAAAGTCATTTTTTGAACAAAATACGCACCAATTAAAGAAATTTACATAACGTTTTGAACTTGCATCTAAATTATCAGTGGCGGATTGAGCCGACTGGGGAGCTTAAAATACTAAAAGTACCACAAAAAGAGTTAAAAGTTAAAAGAGCTTAAAATACTTAAAAACTACTAAAAAGTACCACAACGAAATTAACATTATTTAAGTATGTTATTTTGAAGTTTTGAAATTGTTTTTTTTTGTTTAATGCACTCGTAAGAACCTGAAGGAACCCTATGTCGACCGAATTATGGAATGGGCTTGTTTCCTCATTTTTTAGTGGTCGATTTTTCAATTGTTGATTGAAATTGACGTTAATAAATGTGTATTGGCGTGTCTATTTTATTAAATATCTAAATATTGACGGAGATTTAGCAATTAAAAGTTTGAATTGTAGTTTTAGCGCTGGAAACGGTCCGCCATATTTGTATGACGTGAAATGCATTTTAACGTCAGTTATTTGTTGAGTAGGTCAGTGCTGTGGTAATGTTTTGTAGCTGTTGGTAGTCGAAATAATCAAGTCAAGTCAAAGAATAATAAGTTTTTATTTTATTTAACACTGCTAAGGCAGACATAATATTGAAATTTGATTGTTCCTTGAAATATCTGTAAATAATATTTGATATTTTGATATATAAATACATACTGCAGAGATTTATGAGCTATAAGGTTGGTAACCTTACACAAGGATTGTGATGTCACATGCATTTGGAATGTGTACAACGTTGAATCCCTTTAATAATTAAAGGGACAAAATGACTTTTTTAATTGTTAATATCTCCTAATATATAAGGAGTTATTAAAAAATAATGGAACATTTGAGGTTCTAGTAACCCACTTTATCAATATATAGTACACTTTTATAGAAATTAAGACATAGGACACAAGCCCTTTATTGATTTTGTAAATGTGTTGTTCTATTAAAGTTCTAAATTTAAATTTTCAAAATGTGTGACGTCACAGAAATGGGTGGTGGGATCCACAAAGTACCATATAGTTTATGTGACGTAATTTATATATGCAAATAATATATAGCATAGTAATAATAGCATGTATTAACTATATAGAAAAAATAAAACTGTAATGTGAAGGCGTTTTATATTAGGGCCCCTCAACAAAAAGACTTCTTTATTAATACAATAGACATAAATTCTTGCTCTCTCCTTACTTATTACTTAGTGCTCTACATAAGCAAGATAAATGAACTTACACAGGAGTGAAACTTTAAACATAGTATGTATTGTCATGATTTACAAACCAGACTTTTTTAATACGAATTCTGTATTTAAAATATTTCTTTGTTGTTTACAATCACATCTTTTCGCTTCTCAATCATTTTTAAAGGGTTATTCATGCCCATTCCTTAACTGACAGCAATCTTGGAATGTGTTTGTTAAAATTAACTGCGAATCTCGCGAGACCATCTTTCGTGGACTGATGACGCGGACCGGGGGATCTGAGGGGGAAGGAGACGGATGTAAAAACCTCACACATTACATTGTGTTTTTATGATTAAACGTATACCTTATATATATATATTTATATATATATATATATATATATATATATATATATATATATATATATATATATATATATCCGCAAAAAATTAGGAAAGCTGTAAATTTGTCAGAGTGGTCGCCAGTGGGTTTTGTTCTTAAATATCCTAATACACTCTCGGATATATTGAGCTCGGCAACGAACCAAGCATGCTCGTGGTTACCAATACACGACCGAACCAGTCGTAGCCAACATCAGTTAAAAACCAAATGTAACAAGCGTCATATATTAGTTAAAATACATTTTTAAATATAAATTATATAACTAATTTTTATACTACTCTGAAAAAATAATTGAATAATATTTTGTTTTAAAGTAAAACTAATTATTAGTATTAAATAAGTGAAAATAGGGATTCTATTTCCTTTCCACAACTATACATTGTAACTATATATCTAACTATCGATAGAAGTTTTTTTTCTGGAATAACCTTTTTTGCTCCTTTTGTTATGAAAACACCGGAATCTTTGTTTTTCTGGCAAGGAAAGAAACTACATTTCACCTCGGATGAGTGGTTATTATAGAAAAAGCTATGGTAGGCCACATGTGAGAGGAGCGATCTAAATAGTCCAAAATTTAGCTAAGTAGTGGTCAACCGCTAGCAAGTAAACCTACTGTTGAATTTATAGTTATGGTTAAAATATAAAACTAAAACTAAAACTCAGTAGCCGGGAAACTTTTCAAATAAATGTAGATACAGTTTTTATGGAGCCTCATTCACTCTCGCTGTTTTGATATATATTTTACGTTTTTATCTAATATTTTAATCTACATTTCAGGTTCTCAGAATAGGTATTCCTTGTCACATTCATGTTTTAATTTGAGTTTAGGTAATTTAGTTGGTATGCATCCATCGTTAGTAATATAAATTTTGACAGTTCCACAGTTGGACAAAATTGATTGTGGAATAATTAAAATTTCTGTTTTTTATTGCTTTTACTTCTTTATTTTTAACAAACTGACATTGAACTTCTTTTGAAAATAAATCTTTCTGCATTTATTACTATTAAACCTTGTAGGTTCTAAAAAAACAAAGAAAACGTAAGTTAAATTCTAAATTAAAAATAGTGTAAGGAATGACTACTTTACACTACAAAATTGTACAAAATATTGAAATGTTGTCCATCAATATTCAATCATTTTTTAGCTAGTCGGTGGGGGGTCACCTCTTGGGCCGTAGTGATTCATATTTGGGAAATTTATTATTCATAAAAATAATTTCAGATCTAATTAAAAATTATTTATGTTATTAACTTTAATGAAATTCAATTAAAAATCACATGTAATAAAGCACAGATGGATCTTGTCCAATCACAGAACGTAATTATGCCAAAAACTAATGATACATTTAACAAAATAACATTCAATTAATAAAAAAAAGTGCGTGTGTGTGTTAAAATGTCTTCTTTATCCCGTGCGCAATCCTGGCCTTTATTGGCAACAGTGCCGCCTGGTGAGGCTTTAAATAACAATCCAACGCCCCGTGCTGCTGCTGCGTTGAATTCATCGCATCCGGAAGCTACGCAGCTACTCGCTAGAAGATTATTATGTCGTCACTACTATCCAGAAGGAGGGTGGGGGTGGTGTGTTGCTATAGCTGCTTTCTTGGTTCATGTCTTGGCTCATGGTTTGCAACTTGGAGCGTCTGCCATACTTGTTGCTCCAGCTGTTAAGAAATTCTCAGTGGAACCGATACAAGCTGCAGGTTAGCTATCTACAACTTAGTATAGATACACTTATCTAGTAGATTACATTTCAATAATTACATGGTGTGGTAGAGATTGCTCCAATGAACAATGGACTTGTGTTCTCATTTTTTAGTGGTCGATTTTTCAATTGTTGATTGAAATTGATGTTAATCAATGTGTATTGGCGTGTCTATTTTATTAAATATCTAAATGTTGACGGAGATATAGCAATTAAAAGTTTGAATTGTAGTTTTAGCGCTAGAAATGATCGGCCATATTTGTATGACGTGAAATGCATTTTAACGTCAGTTATTTGTTGAGTATGTCAGTTCTGCAGTAATGTTTTGTAGCTGTTGGTAGTCAAATAATCAAGTCAAGTCAAAGAAAAATAAGTTTTTATTTTATTTAACCCTGTTAAGGCAGACATAATATTGAAATTTTATTGTTCCTTGAAATAGCTGTAAATAATATTTGATATTTTGATATATAAATACATATAGCAGAGATTTATGAGCTGTAAGGTTGACAGCGGTTGTTATGTCACATGTATTTGGAATGTTGTACAACGTTGAATCCCTTTAATAATTATAGAGACAAAATGACTTTTTTAATTGTTAATATCTCCTAACATAAAGGAGTTATTAAAAGATAATTGAACATTTCAGGTTCGAGTAACCCACTTTATCAATATATAGTACACTTTTAATACATAGGACACAAGCCAATTCTACATGATTAGGTTACTAGGTCCGAGGGTTTAGTCCTGCGAAGTCTTCGAACATCATTACTATCAACCAACATTTGCGTCACGGTGTTTTCGTGGTTACGAAGTCTCAACTCGTGCTTCGCTGCTATAGATTTGATTTCTTCTCCGACTGTGTTAATCTTCAGGTCTCTATGTATGTCGTCATTGCGGATATACCACGGTGCATTAACTATTCCTTGCAGAACTTTATTTTGGAGCGTTTGAAAAATCAAAAAAATAACCAGTATACCTTAGTGTCCGCAACTTAGAATATGTTGAGAATCATTGTACTAGTTGATTGCTCTGTGTTGGTATATACCTATAAATAAACTGTATATACCTACAGTGATATAGTGCTGATGTTTGTACGGTTGCATGTATGGACTAGGTAGGAGACGCAGACCTGGAGATATATGATATCGCGAAGGTTGCACTTGTTATTACCCCGCTGGGTATGCCGTACATCGTAAACAAATGCAGGTGGGGTGAAGAGAATTTAAATTTACTACATTTTTAAATAACTGCAGGGTATACCAATGTATTCCACGAGTTATAGAGCTCATGTGTTAATTGTTGATGTTCTTAATCATTAACTAAATGTTAATTAATAACTGCGCCCTTATTTTCGGCACTGTAAATCTCACACTTTTATTTATTACAGAAAAATGTTGACTTTGTTTTGCAATTCTATTTGCTGTCTTCTGGTGCAAATGTTATAATTTTTCTTTATTGTTCTTTGGTGATTTCAACTGCAAGATAATACTCGTCGATGATTATCGTCTTATAACTTTTTCTAAGAAGGTTTTATACTTGCCATGCTTTAAAATTTTGTATAACGTTCGCTTTAATAATTAAAGAGACAAAATGACTTTTTTAATTGTTAATATCTCCTAAAATGTAGCGAGTTATTAAAAAATAATTATATATTTGAAATTCTGGTAGCCAACTTTATCAATTATTACAGTGTTATAGAAATTGAGTCATGGTTCACAAGCAATTAGGTAGAATCCTTGGTCTTGAGTTCTAAAATTATGCCTACAATATTTGTCATATTCTCAATTAATGATTCTAAAGTCGTGTGACCAATGCTGGAACTGAGTGTGTCCAATGAAGAAGTTCGGGCTGTTGTCGGTCTTTTTATCCACACACTTGATCCACATGTGTGGATTACTACTACACCGCACTGCTGCACGAATCGTCCAACAAAGGAAGGTTTTATACTTGAAAGTTTCTTTATTTACTTGAAAGTTTTTGTTAAACAGTGTCAGTGTCAATAATATCAACAAATTAATAAAATAAATAAATCATTCGTTCCACCGTGTAGCAGGAAACTTGCTATGTCTATCTTCCAATATTTGACTCACACGTTGGAGAGAAGTAGTTGCATCAAACGTTTACCGCATCGTTTAGAACTAGCTTATGACATCATGTTGGGTTGTCAACCATAACTGAATTTATACAAAATTGCACTGTATATTGATAAAGTTGCCTGTCAAAACCTCAAATATCCAATTATTTTTATTCAATTCGCAATATTATAGAAGTTGAAATAGTCATTTTCATCTTTTAATAATTAAATGGGTAAAAATTTATAAAAAATAATTGTGTAGTTGATGTCCTTCCTCCCTTACCTTCTTCCCGACTACTATTTGCCAGCCTTTACTATCGCTGTTAAACGAGGGACGTGTAAAAGAGATGCAGAATTAAACGTCACAGCTATAGCAGCTGTTGTGGCATAAAATAAACATAGATATAGATATATTAAAATCATAAATTTATCATTTCTGTTTAAATTCTTCATTGAAATGTGTTGCTACACGTTCCGAAGATTGGTCCCCCTTCACTGTTTTCTTTTGGAGGGTGCATTTTAGATTAGATGTTACATCATTAAACATACGAGATTCCATCTCTTAACAGGGGCGTAGCTACCGCCGTATCCGCCATATCAATGATACGGGGTCTCGGACTATAGGGGCCCCAAACGCGTGTAAACAAAAATTCGTAAAATGTTATCCACAATCTCACTTAAACTCTTAGGCCGTACTTAACTTAGTTCCTAGAAGTATTAATTATAAGCAATAACGTATAATCAATATATAATTATTTTAATTCAATGCGATTTTGTTCCTTTTGTAAAAAATCTTTACCCATCATTTGGGCCTCCCAACAAATTTTGATACAGCCCGCCTAAGGCACGGTACGTTACTGCATCTTAACTATAACGTGCTACAGTTTCTTTAGGTGTTTGTTCAAGCTTAACATTCTATCTAGAATGCATTTTCATAATTTCACAAAATACTTCACAGAGCATCGATTGAGAATCACTGGTCTCTTAAATTCGATAAGTTAAAACTCGAAACTAGTATTCGAAGATAGATGCGTTTAAAACACGCAGATAGATGTTCAAGTGCAGACAAAACATTGAAAAATATTTATTTAAAAAAATATTTTAATGGATCAGCGAATAAGAATAACTCTAATAAATCATCGCGGTAATAGCCGCGTTCATAGTTCAAGAAAATATGTTACAATGTCAAACAGATGTAGGAAATTATTAATTTGAAATATGTGCGATACGCACTCTTGAGTATAAGCCACTGTACAGAGGCGGACTAAGTTAGTTGAGGACTGTTAACATAGAGTTTATGATAATATTATTTTACATAGTATATATATTTATTATTTCAAGTCACTAAGTTTTACATTCTTTACACATTAAATGTTTTAATTACATTTTATTTTTTACTAAAGTTAAACTTAAAACTACCCATAGATTACAATTCATGTTTGAATACATTTTTCAATTAAACCTTTTAAACTAATGACATCTCTATCTTCTTGTCTTCGTGTCAGCTTATTCTGTTCCTAAATCCTCTATTTAAATATTTTCTTCTCTAGCATTCTTGTATTCCATGTCCATCTCTTTTTCCTCTGATTTTCTCTTCTTCTCCTTTTTATGCCAACTTTTCGTCTAATCTACTACACCTTCACTTTTTTATTACGTTCATGCAAATGGTATTCAAACTCGGTATTTTTTTTTCTATTAAAAAGCAAAACTTTATGTGTTTTAAAAGTAACGTAAAACTATTGTAACTCATAAATTAATGATCCAAATGTCATGAAAATTTGGCACAAATCATTTGAAAGTTGGTACTATCTAAAAGTTATATGGATTTATTAATAGTGGCTACAAGTCTGTTATAAGAGTGATGTGTTACATATAGATAGATAGACTTATATATATGTTGAAATTTTCATGACGTACTTATCTTTATTTTTTCAAACTGTTCCTTTTGTCATTCAATTTGTCCAAAATTTTCAGTAGCTAGATTTTTCTCTCTTTTTTGATTCCTTTTAATTTTTGCTTGAGTGTCTCTCCCCTTCTTTCGTTCTACGACCGTTTCTGCTTCATATATCTCTTCTCGTTCATCCAATCTCTCATCTTTGGATACATCTTCCAAAAAATTGTTTATTTAATCTCAGAAATGAGTCGCTCAAAAGCCAATGCGAATCCTATATTATAATGTTCCAAGTGTTTATTTATATTCTTATATGTTTATATGTTTTGATCGAATTTTGTATGGCATCTCAAAAACGGCTCCAGGGAAGTTTTTGAAATTTCCTATTTCGTAGAGAAAAAAATTCTAAGACTTTTGGCGTTCCCAGATTTTTCCCTGAATTTCCTGGAAACCTGTAATCTTGGAAAAACTGGAAATAAAGTGAGCCCTTTTTTGCTGTATTACTTTTAATTCGTAAAAGATAGAAAGTTGAAATTTTGCATGTGTATTAAGGTATTTCATGCTGATATTTCTCAAAAATTAGAAATTCAAAAATTGAAAAAGAGGGGGTTAAAGAAATTCAGGGGCCCGGTAGGGAACTTTGGAGAAAGTTCATATTCTGGATTCTAGAATAATTAAGTATATTATTAATAAAAAAAATTTCAAAATTTTATTTGGGGGGCACGGGGGCGGTATTTGCCGAGAGTAAAAATTATGCTAGAAAGTTGAAATTTTGTATATAGGCTAACCTGACGGGGGTAAACTCTAGAATTTTATAATTTTTGTAAATTTTAATGAAGTAAATATTATTCTTTTTAGTTATAAAAGAATTAATTCCTTCTTTTTATAGCTTCTGAATATGTTTATGTCCCCCAATGTAATAAAAAACATTAATTTTCTCGATTTAGCGACTCAAACGGTTTCTTAAGTGTATTTATCGATACTTTAAAAATACAGGGTAAGGTAAGGAGATTTGAAACGTATGGTAATATAGAGAGGTAGAAAGGGGAGAGTGGAGTAAATCCATGAATAATAATTTTATATAATCGTCAATAACATCTCCATTTCAATTTAATAAACATATAAACATTTTAATAGCGGTTTATATATTTTATATCAAAACTTTTATCAATTTCATATGCAGTAAAATTCTAGTAATATTAACGCAGTATCACCCTCAGTCGACCTACTTCTCAGTTTCTCTCTTTCCATCTCTCTTTCTCACCAATCCTGAAGAAGACCAACGTTATTTGGTGATGTTATTACAGAATCCACTGAAAACCGCAAAATGTGGAATAATTTTACTTCCAAAATGCTATCCTTGGTAACTGGACCGTAAAATATACAGCTAGTTTAATTGTCCAGCCATATGTGACGTGAACTCGTAGAACCGGGCCATCAGCGAGTTGTTTACGTCCAAATAACTACTGGAGAATTCTGGACAAGATGTTAGGGGATAGTCTGACTTTAATAGGGTAGTACTAGACTTGTACTAAAAGCATAAACGGTTTATATTAAGAAAATATGGTGCCTTCTATTTTAATTTACGGTACAGTGCCTCGTTGTAAACCGCTTAAGTATTTTAATGTAAAATATGTTATGATATAGTCATATAAAGTGAAAAAAGGGGTCATGAACCATAATGAGCTAAAAAATTGCATAGACGTCATAAGATTTTGATAGGGCTTCAAATGAGACGAGATAAGGCGAGAAAAATGTCGTCCCGTTCACGCTAGTTTAGAAAAGAATAGGTATAGTTTTAGTCTCGTTCCCGTCTCGTCTCGTCACATCTCGTTATTGTGAGATCTTACTCCTAAGATAGTCCTAAGAGGCAAAATGTCTTCAAACAATCGCATTGTAAATAATTTCTATTCACATTTATTTTCCCTTAAAACATTCGTTTCCTTTCGGCTACAAAATGTTGTAAAAGACAAAATTATAAAATAAATTATTTAATAGATTTTTGTTTACCAGATTTTATATTTCGTAAATTTACGACCTAATCTTTTTTGTAATAAAAAAGGCCTTTATGTTGCTGTTAGTTTATTTTTCTAGCATTTTTTTTTTTTAAATAACGTTAACGAGACCAGAAACTGGACTCTCGGGTCTCGCCGTATGTGGTCTCGGTACCGTCTCAATAGTTTTCAGAAATGTATCGTCTCGCTTTTACGAGACGAGATGAGAAAAGTCTCGTGCTCGTGTAAAGCCCTATGAATAACGTTGACTTTTCCATAAAAGCTGTTGTTTTATTAGTGAAGTGTAAACCTGCATTATCTCTCTACTATTAAATCCCATAGTAGCATACATTTACATTGTGAACCAACTTGTATAAACTCATCCTTCCAATTACTATAAGATTATACAGAAAGACAATATACAACGTACCATAACAGTATTCTATTGAAGAGATATCGATTGTTTGATCAACTATATTGAATTTATTTTATTATTATTATTACTTCTATAGCTGGTACACGGTTCTTAAGTATACCTTACGTACAAATATATCCTGCTGGTAACTTCACGACTATATATAGACTGCTTATTAATCAAATACTATAAAACACATACCTGTAGTACTGGACATGGATAACAGATGTCATGTCGTGTCAATAGTTAGAAGAAATATAAATTAATATAAATCAATAGTGACGTATTTATGAATAATATTAATGGGCTCTTTGTGAATATAGACATCCGTGATGTTTGGTTATGAATGTTAGCTGAATATCCTACAGAAGACTGTTGATACACCTGTAGACAATCCAATGAAGGGGTTAGACAACTTTGCGAGAGGTCAGAGTAAGGCTGGGTTCACACGATATTATCTGCACATTTTACAGTATTCGATTTTAGACGTATAAACAGCGGATTTCAGAGCGGTAAATTTTTATTAGTAAAACGGCAAAATGTACTAAACGAAAGTTGCTATATGTAAAGAAATAAAAAACGCTGTTTTTGATATATTTGATATTAATTTGATTAATTATGAATAGAATGAATCAATAGAGTAGGAATTCTTGGATAAAATATTGTCTGTGATGCCGCTTGAGTAGTAACGCGATTTTAAGATAATTCCATAGTTTTATCACACAAAAAGAGCTTTTGTTCCACCAAAGAAATCATAATTCATTATCTATAAAATATTCGTCGAATATTATCTAATAATAAACTTGAAACACGTGTAATTGATACTTCAGCACTAAACACTTGTTCGGTTACTATTCGATAAAAGTCACGCCGTGTGAAAGATACCGTATAATACTATGCGCCACTGCAAGGCGAATTCGTTAAACTTCATTCGATTTGCTTGACAAGTCCGGTGAGTATTCGATAAACGTGTTTAGCTGTGTACGTTTTCTTGCAGTACGAACGTCGTGTGAATGGTTCTATATAAAAGGTATCAAAGGTCAGGTAAAAGGTCTGCAAAGAAACGTGTAGTACTATGCCGTGTGAACCCAGCCTAACTAGTACGCCATCGATGATGATTTACAAACACAAAGTTAAGGTTAGCATCCACAGAATAGCACGGAAGTGTGTTTACTGTTCAGTATAGTAAGGGAATGGTCTGACAGTCGCAATGTTGCCGATTTCATGATCCCATTGCATGGGACTCGTATCGTTCGTGCGTTCATATATCAGCATC
Organism: Panorpa germanica; assembly: GCA_963678705.1. NCBI lineage: Eukaryota > Metazoa > Arthropoda > Insecta > Mecoptera > Panorpidae > Panorpa > Panorpa germanica. Next base: position 3,488,010 of record OY783223.1, on the reverse strand, counting down.
AGCATTGAATGTTCCAAATACAGCAAAACCTAGCACAGTTGACCACTTTAATAAGTTCTGCTCTTGTATGATGTGCGCAATTGATACCAACTAATTAGCATAAAATGTAAGAATTCTTGATATTGTTGACAATTACTATTGATTACTCTTTCCAATACCAATGTCAAATGAAATGATTTGATACCTCTAATAATAATCATTATTTTAATAGTATAAAAGTGAGTTAAAAAATATGTATAAACAACTTATGAGAATAAAAATAAACAAGTATGGATGAATGTACAGATTAAAAATTAATGTAATGTAAAACAGTGCGGCACTAAGTCGCATTGTGCTCCGTTATTGGAAAACACTCACATTTTCTAGGACAGTAGTGAAAACCAGTTGGTGGTCCCCTGCATTTGAAATTAATTTTTTTACAACCGCAATTCTTCCAGATGGGCGTACAATATCTTAATAAATTTAGCTAAACATCCATATTATACAATATATCTTTCTTGTTTGTGGTTTTTACATGGGTTCCTCATTTTTTCAGCCTCCCTATTCCCATCTCATTGTTGTTTAGATCTCGATACTGCGGGTTACGTAACATTTTGTTTCACGACCAAAGAATGTAAATCAATTCCGTCGCAGATGATAAACTGTCCCTGATTGGAGAGATTTATTACCCGCGTGTTTTTATCCGGGCTATAGGTTTAGTTATTAGTTAATATTAAACATTTCTTAAGCCTAGACGCACACTGGCGATAAACCCGGTTAAACTTCACACAGTTGAGAAACTAAATTTCTATTAAATTTATTAACATATATAAATAAAATAATAATTAACTAAGGTTCCAAGCTTCATTGTGTACTTGTCATATAGAAATTATATTGCATTGCATTTTCACATTTGCTAGCTTGCTACAGGTCGTTTACAGTGTTTCATTGCGTTGTATTTTCTACCTAAGCTATAAGACTCAAATTTCTTGTCGAGTTCTACCGCATCAGCTCTCCTGGTTTTTCAAATGACTTCATTAATATTATTGCGATTACTTAAAAAATATCACATTTGAGATCGTCATAGTTAACTTTAAATAGTTTAGTTACATTTCTAGAATTTCACAACCAAAAGTTCACAACCAAAATGCAAATGTGTTGAGCCTGTACCAAGCTTCCAATGTTGGACGCATCGTGTGGTTGATTCTGAAACTAAGTATGTCCAATGTCATGTGTGCTGGAAAAGGAAATTTTCTACCTCCACCACACACTTGATCCACTTGTCACAAACATTCGTTTCACCGTTCCAAAAACTTGCTATGTCAATTTTCCAATATTTGACACATGTTGAAAAAAAGCATTCGAATCAAACGTTGACCGCATCGTTTGATAACGGCTTTATCTTATGAAATTAATAGGCAATTGTACAGGGGCTACTTCTACGAGAGATCAACCAGAAATTATACTCCGATCTTTTCTTGTTCTTTGTTTATTTTCCTATTATTTTTTTACCTTAGATATTATATCCTATTCCTCTGCTGTGTTATTTCATCGTTGTCTTTTGTTTATGACCAGCTCAATCCTCTTGTCCTCCTTTATTAGTTCTTTCCCTTTTATTTTTAACTTTGCGTACTTTATTTCGATGTCCCTCTTACCTCTCCTTCGCTATTCCTCATATTTTCGTTTTAGTAAAACAATTCCTTTGTAGACCACTGTTCTATCTTCCAATTTAGCACATATTCACGAATTTTTTCTGATAAAGAAGACAATACAAAAACGAGATTGATACTACTATGGAGAAACTACTATTCACGATCCACCACGATACCACCTCTCCAGTGTTTGTAGATATATTAGTCTGACTTTGTATAAGATCTATTTTTTGTCTTGCTGAAAAGATGACAAATGCTCACAGAAGCAAAGAAGACTTCCAGCACGGTTTTAAACCATGGAAAGTTCGCATGGAGCGTTGTAGGGATAGACGAGAAGTGTTTTACGCACCAGATGTAGTACTTGAATACGTAAATTCTCCAATGCTACAAATATTTTGAAGCGTACGCCTAGTACCTCGTATAATTCAGCAACCCACCACAATATATTTCATCTATATTTGTAAACCAGCAATATACGTAATAATGATGTGTTTGCTTTTATATTGGTAAAACAAGAAAAACAAGCGGAGGGATTGCCTATTAGTGTTGGAATAAATCAGCTGCGTTAGAAGTATCTTGTAGGATAGTAGAGAAGGAGAAGGACCGACACAGGCGGCAAATACATCTCAAGAATACATGAGCAGGCGAATAAATTGAAATTGTTATTCTTCTTTGGATAATCCAATCGTCATTTATTATACTACATACCTGGATTGGTAAACCTGTCATGACCATACCTTGTTAAGTTGTTACACCACCACCACCGCAACCACCACAACCCACCAAGAAAATCGTTTTTTTCTTTTAATTTTTATTCTCACATCTTATATTAGGAATATATTTTCTGTAATAATATTAACACATTATTTTCACTGTGTCAGAACGGTGGTAGTGGGGAACATTACGATCCGTTGTCTCACTGTTAAGTAGAGAAGGCTTCCCCCCCCCCCCGGCAGTCCTCTCTTGGCGAAACATTTGTCAAAATATTTGTCGATGTTCCAAGAATGATGTTCCCACCTGTCTCGGCATAAGTCTGATTAGCTTGGGTCTTAATAGTGTACGGCCAGTTGAACTACCTTTACTTGAATATAATTTTTAACAGGTGTTCAACTTTCAAAATATTGTTTCATTTCATTAATAAAGGAAAAAAAATTTATAATTTGTGTGTTATTTGCGTCGTAATTTGGAATATTTTTATTTTATACGTCGGTGAAGTACGCAGCCGATTCGATAGCAGTTGATTCGGACTAGTGGGGTAAATCAAAATTAATTCGGTGTTAAATCGAACTTTAAATTGCATGGCTAATCGGAACATTTAAGCAAATATTTAAGTGATAATAGACTGTAGAAGTATTAAGTAACGTGAATATTATTATATAATATATAAATTCACCGATTAGTGTCTTATATTGCTGTTTTAATATAGGAGAATAAAACGCAAACGAACATCTAAAACCTCATTATTTAATCAAATTTAAAAAAAAAATAAGTTAACTAATATGTCTCTTAGGTAATTACAAAATTTCAGCCGTAACTTATTCTTATTTTCTTCAAAAATTGCAATTTTTATAACCTATTTCTACAAAAATAATTTCATTAAATAATGAGGTTTTTCAGATTTTTAGGCACCTTACGAGTTGCCCCACAGATATGAAACAGTGCTGCACCTGTCGTGCACGTGTCGTAACACGTCACATGTTGTCTATGTTCCATAATCCGTAGTGAACAGTCAAACTGCTTTAAGACACTCGTGTCTCCAGTGTACAGCTGCTTTCATACTCCTAGATGTACCTCATCATACCAAATACCGTATATCTTAAACCGAAGCGCACACTTATTTCTAAAAGAAAGAGTAAACAACTTTAAGAATAGTGTCTATAGATACTATGCGCCCAGTCTAAGCTTTACGTTAACATTGTGTGCGTATTTACATCCGTGGGCCATTTCTTTATTTTTCTACGCAATCTTAACATTTCTTTCATAAATACAAATATATAAGATTTACAGAAAACATCTTTATTTAAACTACTATCTGTTGCAGTATCTGTGTGTTAGTGAGAGTAGGGAATAAATACACAACCCGTTTAATATACACAATGGGAATGCTCTATTCCAGAGATAACGAACGTTTAGGACACGTGCCAATCCATTCAAAAGGTTACACACGTCTAGCGCTTTTTTTTTATATTTATTTACTTATTTACCTTGACTTTCTTTCGTCATAGCCACCAACAAACATTTTTTATACATCTTTTATAATTTATAATTCAATTTTACAAATTTCTAAATATTTCAATAATTCACTAATTAGTAGTAGTAGTATTAACAGGAAAAGTTCTAATATATCACTATTGAATTTTGATCTTTCTAAACTATAATTTATGCATTCAAATATAATATGATCCAAAGTTCCTTCTTCACCACATTGACATCTATCGTCAGATTTAATATTAATTTTGTACAGGTGAGCTGGAGTTTTGCAATGATTACTTTTTATTCTGATTATAGTTGATATAATTTTGCGGGACTCATTTCTAAACCATCTCTTCTTACTTAAATTTCGATGTAACATATAATAATCTCTTCCTTTTAACTGACTTTTGTTAATGAAATCTGTGTTTCTCAAATTGAAGTTTAATTTTTTGATTATATTAAAAATTTCATATGAAGGTAATTTTATTTTCATCTCAATTTCTAAATTTATTGATTCCTTTGCCAATTTATCCGCAATTTCGTTTCCTCTTATTCCACAATGTCCTGGTATCCACATAAATTTTATGGTATTATTCTTATTTATTATATTGAAATACAGCTCCTTCATTTTGCATGTCAAAATATCATTATTTGATTTGTTATCATTAGAATTTAAATTTTTGAAAACACTTAAAGAATCCGTTATTATTATAATTTTATTATTGTTGATATTTTCATTAATTTCCAATGCTTTTAATAATGCTAATTTTTCACCAGTATAAGAGCAAACTTTGTTATTTAATTTAAATTTATATTATCTTAAATTTATTTGTTCATATATAGCAAATCCTGCTTTATTTCTTTCTAAATCAATGGATGCATCTGTATATATTATTTTTGTAAAATTTGTTATCTTATTTTTCCACTTAATTATCTACTTACTTACTTACTACTTACGCCCACTTAATTATCTATTTTCCATTACTAGCAGTCACAAATTTCTCAAGTTGTTGAACCGAGCCTTTTACTTCACTGTAATCAGTCTAATAATAATTTATAAATAATTTCCAAGTGCATCTAAAAAAGGTTCACGATCCCAGCTCTATTGGAATCAGTTTGGGCGACTTCTAAAAACCAGACCCATAAAGTTGTCTATGTTGCTATCGTCTTCGTCTTCATCTTCGTATTCGTCTACTTAAGTTTCAGACTCCACTCTCTTTTGTCTGGTGTCTCCGACTACATTTATCTGGTGGTAACTTTGTTTTTTCGGTCTCTAGGGTGCCACTAGTCTTAGACCGGTGCAGTTGTATCATTACTATATAAGGATATATCACATGTGCCGCTTTTATCATATTAATTCTATTTAATTGTTTTTTTCGTAATTGGTTTGTTAATTGTTTAATTAATAAAACAAAGTCATTTGTCATATAAATAAAATTCATTCGAGTTGCGTACAATACTTCGGGATACGAACTCACAAACATGGCCTTGGCGCCTCCGCAATATTCCAGCATTATTCAATGAAGTCATGGTTCACAAATCCCTTCTTACGTAACATCCTGCATCTGACCTTACTTACAAAATGTCTTCAGGTTTTTCTTATTTTTTATTAAATTAAATTTACTACACAAAACACAACTTCCGATTTAGAAAAGAACCAAAAAGAAGAAAAAACTTCCATTAATTTTATTTTAGTATCTATATCACATCGTGTAATTTAAACTTTTTAAAACAAAAAACTTCTTCCGCCTCCGTTTGTTTTAATCCATCATTTATTTCATAAACTTAAGCAACACCCACTCTTAAAAGAACAAGATTGCCGTAGCATTTTTTTCTTTAATATTACAGTGCCGAATTAGGTACTTTAAAACAGGTTTATGTATGCTGTTGGTGAAGTTTTAGAGAACTAGAGCAATAATGCATAAAGCTTCATTCCCACTCACTGTTTTGATTTTTAATATACATTTTTATTTAATATTTTAATCTAGATTTCAGGTTGTTGGAATAGGCATTCATTGTCACATTCGTGTTTTAATTTGAGTTTAGTTAATTTAGTTGGTGCGCATGCTTCGTTAGTAATATAAACTAAATTTAGTTGGACTAAATTGAATGTGGAATAATTAAAATTGCTATTTTTAATAACAATTAGTAATAGAAATTGTTTTTATTTCTTGTTTTCTTGTTTTTTGACAAACTGACATTCAACTTCTTTTAAAAATAAATCCTACTGCATTTTGACAGATTGTCACATTTTGGAGGTTATAATATAATATAGTTTTTTTTAATTTAGAAACATGGACCTTGTCAAGTTCTAAAAATACAAAGAAAACGTAAATTCTAAATTAAAAATTGTACACATATTCACATGTGCTATACTATTTAAATCAAAAACAAAATTAAAGCAGTGAATAGGATGATGTATAATGGGACTATATATTGATAAAGTTGACTATCAGAACTTAAATGTTCAATTATTTTTTAATAACTTCTTATATTTTAGGAGATATTAACAATTAAAAAAATAATTTTGTCTTTTTAATTATAAAAAAAGGAATCCATCGTTAAATTGCAATACATGGTACGTTACATCCGACGATTTGCCATCTCTTTTATATTACAGAGACGCATACGACTATGATACGTCATTTACTACTAACAGCTGCGTTGTGTATCCCGAGAAGTGTTATATTGCGAAATTTGTTAAAAATTTAAAAGAAAAAAGAAAATTAAAAAGACAACCCTTTAAACCCAATTTCAGATTACGTCTCTGTAGAGTGGAGCCATCTTTTGGTGACAGCTGTTACTATATCTATTATATTATCTTATCTAATTTCCCATTCATTATTAACATTTTTTCGTACAGAAGTTTTTCTTAGCATGCTGTGATTTTGACGTTTTGAAGATGGATTACTTTTATTTATCATCTGTCATTGTTTCCTTGACGTGACTTTGCTGGATCTTTACATCCATATGTAGAATTCCAGAAATGGAGAGGAATTTAGCGGGAATTTCAAATCATTCTTAAACTAGAAGGAGATTAATGATCAGATGACGTTCAATTATTTATTTACAATACTTACAAAATAATATTACAAATGACATGTAAAGAAACTATACGATTAGAAATTGTAATTTTATTTTACATTAAAATGGGCTTGTGTCCTCATTTTTTAGTGGGCGATTTTTCAATTGTTGATTGAAATTGATGTTAATAAATGTGTATTGACGTGTCTATTTTATTAAATATCTAAATATTGACGGAGATATAGCAATTAAAAGTTTGAATTGTAGTTTTAGCGCTAGAAATGGTCGGCCATATTTGTATGACGTGAAATGCATTTTAACGTCAGTTATTTGTTGAGTAGGTCAGTGCTGTGGTAATGTTCTGTAGCTGTTGGTAGTCAAAATAATCAAGTCAAATCAAAGAATAATAAGTTTTTATTTTATTTAACCCTGTTACGGCAACCATAATATTGAAATTTGAGTGTTCCTTGAAATAGCTGTAAATAATATTTGATATTTTGATATATAAATACATGTAGCAGAGATTTATGAGCTGTAAGGTTGGTAACCTTACACAAGGATTGTGATGTCACACTTGGAATGTGTACAACGTTGAATCCCTTTAATAATTAAAGAGACAAAATGACTTTTATAATTGTTAATATCTCTTAACATATAAGGAGTTATTAAAAAATAATTGAACATTTGAGGTTCTAGTAACCCACTTTATCAATATATAGTACACTTTTATAGAAATTAAGACATAGGACACAAGCCCATTAAATAATAGCGCTTCGCCCTATTATAGAAATTATTCCTAATATTACTAGATACCGTTTGTCAAGTCATGTTTTACAATTCGAATTCAAAATATTTAAACAACACCAAAAAACAACAAAATGTTGTTGTTCAAGATTCTACATGAAAATGTCATCTCAATTCAGTTTTATCACAAAATACAATACAAATAAATATCATTAGTTTATATTTAATATGAAATAATAATTAAATATACCTTGTCAGCGCCTGATAGGGGCCCGATGCATCTCGGGTAAAATTTCTACTCGTAAAATCTATCGTAGTAGATACAAAAGATATCAAATAAATAAATGATATAGATTTCTATATTAGATATTCTAAACATAAATATATCTTAATACAATAAATTGCTTTTATAGTTTCTCTAACTCCAAAACTTTATTATTGGCAAACTTTAGTATATTATAAACAAGGCATTTGAGGCAATCTATAGTTTGCAGTTGCCTAACAAATAGATTGTCTCAAGAAAGTTGACTTTAAAAGAGTATAACTGTATTCTCGTAAATTTTTTCATTAATAAAAATTATTTATTAATTCACTTGGGATTAAAAAGGGTGCACTAATCTGATATGTGTTCTTTATTTTGTCTTATAAAAACCCTATTACCATTATTTATGGTGTTTTCACCGTCTTATCTAAAAATATAAAATGTTTTTCAACAAAAAGGGTAATTTTACGGATGTTTCAACAAGAGCGGTCATTTTAAACCAACACAGAAACGCAATATTTGCGTGAAAAGTTGTGATAATTTTATTTTAATCAAAAGTACAAACTCTGAGGTTAGTAATGAAACACAATATCTGGCAAATATCACTGAAATATTGCGATTTTCTATTGATTTAAAATGAGCGCTCTTATTGAAAGGTCCTATACAATCTGAAGTGCTTTGCAGTGTGACGTTCTACATATCTCAGAACTACAGGGGTGTAATTCAATGCTGCCGAATCTTAGAGAAGGTCCTAGTTGACTCTGGCCCAGACAGTTTCATGACGTAATAGCTTTAGAAAGAGTTAGAGTCATTTCTTGCATTGTATACAATGTCTTATATTTGTAAATAAATAAGATTTTATTCTATTATATAGCTAGTTACACTTTGTAGTTAGTAAAGCCTAATTATTCTTGATAATAGGAGATCCGACTACATAATTACTACGTTCATCTGTTTTTTAATTAAACTATTATTTTTATAAATAATTATTAATAAAAAAATACAGTTCTGTCGGCTTGCATATCAAAATATGGCCACATATTTGGAATTTATACAAAACTCCACTGAATATTGTTGGTTATCAAAACCTCAAATATCCAATTATTTTTATTCAATTCGTAATATTATAGAACATATTAACGGTTGAAATAGTCATTCTTTTCCTTTAATAATTAAATGGATAAAAATTTACAAAAAATGACACAGTTCACGACGTCATTGTCTCCTCACCTTCTTCCCCATTACCAATTTCCAACCTTTACTATCACTGTTAAACAAGACAAGTGAAGGAGAAGGGATAAGGAGATACAACAACAGGAGAGAATGGGAAAAATCGAAAAAAGCAACTATAATACAAGACATAAAAGGTTATGGGAAAATAATGTGCCTCAGTACCTTATAGAAAAAGATATAAAAGACATAAGAAGGACAGCAAGGTTTAGATTGGGAAATGAGGAAAAAGGAAACAGATACTGGGAAAAGAGTGAGAAAAGAAAGTGTAGAGTGTGCGGAACGGAGGACGAAACACTGGAGCACATTAAGTTTGAGTGTAAGGAAAAAGTAGCGAGCGAAAGGAATATTGGCCAGCTATTAAAGGGAGGCAGTGAAGGAAAGAGGTGGATGGCGGAAATAGTAAAAAGGAAAGGAAAAACAGGACAATAAATAAGCTTGTGGCTCGGTTGCATAAGGAACAGGAAGGGAGAGGAAGTACTAAAGGAGGCAATGAAGGGAAGCAGGAGAAAGAAAGAAGTAGCGAGGAAACAGTTAAACTTCAGTCCAGAAAAATAGACTAGGGAATAGACCAGTTCAGAAGGAAGACTATTGAAAATGAAGAAAGAGGGTCAACAGAAGAAGAAGCAGAAAGTACTTTTTGAAATAAAAAAGGTCTAGACTAGTTTAAATTTAATTGTAAGTTGAAGTATATGAAATGTATTAAGAATGTAGATTGTAAAGCCGAAAGGCGAACAATTAATTAATTAATTAATTAATTAACAAGACAAGTGCAAAAGAGATGCAAAATTAAACGTCACAGCTATAGCAGCTGTTGCGTCGACCCATAATGTTTCAATAGAATGTCGTGATATAAAGCGAGACATAAATAACATTACTTATTATATTCTATTCAGTTCGTGACGTCATCAACAGCTGAATATTAAGCAGTAAAACAAAATTCAAACTTTAAATAGATATATCTCCGTCAATTTTTGAATATTTAATAAAATAAAAACGCCAATATACGTTTATTAACCAATACTTCAATAAAGAAAGTTTCGTCACAAGATTAATTACTGAGTACTCTTCAAATATCAGTGTTTAAGAATATGTTGTCCAATTTGCAAAGATATTCTTTGAGCATCTATAATTTTACTATCATAAGACAAGCTATAACTATTTTCTATAAAGAGTACTATATTTATTTTATTTATATTTCCCTTTTTTTTCCTTTTTGTGTATTTTTGACGCTATCTCACAAGACTACGATGATAGAGTAAAACTTGTCGTATAATTCATATGTTAGACGATTAACCACGCTACGAACAACTTGAGATAAAGCCTCTACATAGCGTACGAACTCCTAGAACTCCTAGAACTCATAGACTGTAGACATAGTCACAACGAGGTCAAAAATATACTAACTTATTTATTAAATTTAAGAGCAAAATTCTTTAGAAACAATCTCTTAAAGTATACTGATTTCATTTAAGTTTATGAAAACTTTATATCAATGGTTCTTTAACTGTGAATTCATTTCACTGTCTAAATATTTCTTTTATATTTTTAAATTTTATTTATTTAACTCCGGCCTATTTGTCATGCTCTAATAAGTTGATGGATGATTGATTTTGTATGTACATTATCAATTTACCTTGATAACAACCCAGAAATATAATTTTGGTCCGGGTATCGTACCCAAAAACGCAGTGTACCATTAACTGTAGCCCACTGTATTGTCTTCTTTTGTAAAATTTTTGTAAATTTTTAATTTTGATACAGAAAGAAGTTTTGAAAAAATCAATTTCAAGCTTCTTAAATATTTTTATATATTTTATTGAATATGAAGGGATGTTGGGAAAAGAAGTTGATAACTGTAGCAAATTATTTGTTTAATAATAGAAAATTAATTAAAGTTAATAAATGAGTATTGGCGTTTTTATTTTATTAAATATCTAAATGTTGACGAAGATACAGCAATTAAAAATTTGAATGGACTTGTGTCCTCATTTTTTAGTGGTCGATTTTTCAATTGTTGATTGAAATTGATGTTAATAAATGTGTATTGGCGTGTCTATTGGCGTGTCTATTTTATTAAATATCTAAATGTTGACGAAGATATAGCAATTAAAAATTTGAATTGTAGTTTTAGCGCTAGAAATAGTCGGCCATATTTGTATGACATGCATTTGCATTTTATACGTCAGTTATTTGTTGAGTAGGTCAGTGCTGTGGTAATGTTTTGTAGTTGTTGGTAGTCGAAATAATCAAGTCAAGTCAAAGAATAATAAGTTTTTATTTTATTTAACCCTGTTGCGGCAGACATAATATTGAAATTTTATTGTTCCTCGTTTGATATTTTGATATATAAATACATATAGCAGAGATTTAAAAGCTGTAAGGCTGGTAACCTGTAAACTTGTCAGAGCACTGTCATGAATATGCTATCTCTTTTACGCTCTGTTGTATAAAAGAGATAGCAAAGCAACAAAATGACTTTTTTAATTGTTAATATCTCCTAACATATAAGGAGTTATTAAAAAATAATTGGACATTTGGGTTTCTAGTAACCAACTTTATTTACTCTAGTAGCTTATTTATTCCTTGATGCCTTAATTATTGATCTGACTTAATCCGGGCCTGACAAGAGACTCAGGCCAAGGATCCTGCTTCGCATCTGAATGAAAACCATTCCTATCGATTTCTAATTTTATAAAATTTTAACCATTCTAACCAGCTAAAACAATTTCGTAATTAAAACTGAATTACAAAAAAATTAAATGAAATTACAGCTGAATTAAGAAGAATTTACATGTTAAACCCATTGAAATTAAGTCGCATTTGTTTAATGGTTTTAGCGGAAGGACGTGATAATGTTGAATGCTATATACAGGGTGTCCAACGAGAGTATTTAAGTTTTAATAAAAAATGAACCTTAAATTAATAAATATTTAAATGTTATTTGTATATTTACATAAGGTATTTTATTTCTTACTTTTTCAATTATTTTTATAACATTTTTAAAGTATAGTTACACTAGTTTATGTAGTTTTGAAATGAAGCTATAAAATCGACTTATAAGCTGGAGTTTTCAGTAAGTAACCCAGTTCCAAAGCAGTAACCATTTAAGTAGTGAGGGAACTGAACTAAATATCTTTTAAACTTACCATTTCATCTTTATATACCATCCTTATTATTTCATTTTCAAGTAACAGTTGTATTTCAATTTTTGGCATAATACAAAATTGATTTTCTGGAAGCCCTATAAACGTACTTACTTATAATTTAATTTTTTAAAAAACCACTTTCATGATTAACTTTTCTAATTCATCAAAAAGTCTGCTAACTCTTTGATGGCTTAAGATTTTGTCTTCAATTGCTTTTAAGATGCATCTGTGACGGTCTTGGCGATGTTTTAATAAGAAAATTGTGATTAAAATTCGAGGACAGTCTGAAAAGTAGTCATGAAAATGACGTCACATGCAGTGCTTCGGCCATCTGTGCCGCTGTGCAGTTAATGGGCTTGTGTCCTATGTCTTAATTTCTATAAAAGTGTACTATACATTGATAAAGTGGGTTACTAGAACCTCAAATGTCCAATTATTTTTTAATAACTCGTTATATGTTAAGAGATATTAACAATTAAAAAAGTCATTTTGTCTCTTTAATTATTAAAGGGATTCAACGTTGTACACATTCCAAATGCATGTGACATCACAATCCTTGTATAAGGTTACCAACCTTACAGCTCATAAATATCTGCTATATGTATTTATATATCAAATTATCAAATATTATTTACAGCTATTTCAAGGAACAATCAAATTTCAATATTATGTCTGCTTCAGCAGAGTTAAATAAAATAAAAACTTATTATTCTTTGACTTGACTTGATTATTTGACTACCAACAGCTACAAAACATTATCACAGCACTGACCTACTCAACAAATAACTGATGTTAAAATGCATTCACGTCATATAAATATGGGCGACCATTTCTAGCGCTAAAACTACAATTCAAACTTTTAATTGCTATATCTCCGTCAACATTTAGATATTTAATAAAATAGACACGCCAATACACATTTATTAACATCAATTTCAATCAACAATTGAAAAATCGACCACTAAAAAATGAGGACAAAAGCACATTGTTACTAGATATATTTGAAAGTATCGGTAATGGTGATACTTAACTATTTTGCGGAAGTGTGTGTGTGTATGAAGCGCGGGGGGTGGAACTTGATTTCTTGTGGCACAATCAATAGATTTCCTTTATTAAGGGAATGACCTTTTGGTTTTGCTAAGAAAAAACCTATGTTCAACTACGATAGGGGTTCCTGGGAAGAGTGGGAGGGGGATTGTAAAGATGGGACCACGTAGTTTATGAACAACCCCTAAGTATTTGCAAGTAAATTTTTGATTCACGTCCTACAAACTCAAATAAAAGTACTCAACCCAGTAAACATTTTGGAGTCACTTTGCCATCATATTGAAGATGCGTATGATTTTTCAGTTCAGCTTCTCACAGTCGTTTATGTAAAATATCTATTTTATTTGTTACAAATGACGAAACCAGTCGACCTGTTGGAATACAAATGAAGATAAAGTTGATGCCAATATTATTGAAGTACAATAGTTGCAGAGACGCCACAAAACAAGACACTTCACCAAATTGTTTACTGGGTCGTGTAAGATTTTTCCTCTCTTGTTGCTCCCTTTGTTGTTTAAGCAATGTTACATGTTTGAAAATTTGGACATTCTACTTTTTTTAGAAAATGAAAAAAATTCAGTGAATTAGAAAGTGTATTTATTAGAAATTTCTAAAATTTCATTTTTTTTTTTATATAGATTTTTGGGCTTCGTTAAAATTTCATTTTAAAATCTCGTATAATTGATAATACCTTATCTAATTGGACATCTATGGTTCAGATAGACAACTATCACATACAGAAAGCAATCCAGTGCAGATTTTCTAGCCGCGACTCTTCTAAAAGTATCTCAGGTTGTGAATTGAGCTTATCCAGTTTTAAAACCTCCGCGAGAATCATATCACAGATATAAACCTTTTACAGAATCTTTCATTACTCTGTTCCCTGTAATCAGTAGATGGCTCTGCACTTGCGTTAATTAAGAATAAGAAATTTTTAAGTATGGTAAATATTGTCTATGCGATGAACTAACACTTCTTGGCGTTTCTATTTATTTAATTATGTTAAAGTTGACAGAGAAATAACTATTTAAAATTTCAACTTAAATTTTTCCGCTTGTGTTAGCTTACAGAAGAAACAAGTAATCGACATTATTTTTCTTATTCACAACATTCATAATATAAACCTTTATGGGATACACAATGCAGCTGTTAGTGGTAAATGACGTATCACACTCACACTTGTATACATCATTGTTGTATAAAAGAGATGGAAAATCATGGCATGCGACTTATATCTTATAACTTTGAAGTTAAAGCGCCAAAATAACTATTTTAATTGTTAATATCTCCTATAATATTGCAAGTTAATAACATATAATTGGACATTGATCTTGATCGCAAACTTAATCAATATATGGTACAGTTTTATAAAAATTTAGCCAGTATTTTAATTTGTTTAAATGATAAACCCTTTTACTCCACTTTACCATAGAGCCCACCCTGTACCACCCCCTTTGTAGACGCCTTAATTGAAAATATGTGAAATTTTCTTTTGTTATATTTTCTATGTTTCTTACACCACTCCGTCAAAGATAACGACACTTTTTTAAGTATAAAAGTTTTTTCTTGAATCAAAAAAGTTTTAAAAGTTATTTTTTGTATTTCAAATCTGTATCATTATGATCAGTAAATTGAATAAAGTTATTTGAACAACCCTGCAGGGTTGGCCAAAACAGAAGTTTGGTTTATTACAAAAAAATACATCATAAATCAGTCTTAAGAAGATCAGATCAGGAGAATGTCTTGGCATGGTGAACAGGGTGTTTAAGAAAACTTTGACAAATTTGAAAACCGTTTCCACGGTGCTTGTGTAGTCAAACAAACGCCTCTTTAGGAATAAGGAAATTGAAAAAACGCTGGACTAAATGTATCGAGGTTAAAGGAGACTATGTTGATAAATTGTTGGTTTTTTCAAGTTAGCAGAGACCTTGTTAAATAACTGAGTTTTATTACTTTTTTTTTGAAAATATTTTTTTTCTTAAGCAGGTTGAATGAATTTGATCGAAATATGAAAGCTTCCGACGTATTAATTTGCATGTCGCACTAGTGTGGACGTGTTGTACAACTTCTTACAACAAATGTTGGATGTCGCATGTTTAAGTTGCCAGCCTGTAAGGTACATTCTATTAAACAGAAATAAAAAATAAGCTATAGTTTAGCTGCAAGAATCATTAAACCAGCTGTTAATATAGCCCCCTACGGATGGTGCAATCACTTAAATCTGGTTGCACAAATTGAGCGATATTAGCGGTAATAAAACAAATGTTTATTAACTCAGGATTGAGCTAATATTCTTCTTCTCATCCTCTGCAATCTGGTAAGTCAACAATCTGTCTGTGTGTTGATTTATTCGCGAGGTCGGGCAATACTTTAACTCCATATCATTCTTGTACGAGTAGCTCTTCGAAGCGTACTCCATCTACAATGTACGTACTGCACACTGCATACTTCAGACGACAGCACTGCTTGATCAAATGACACGAACAGTTTTATTGGGATTGCATAGTTAGCTCGGTTTACAATTGTTAGTACATCAGCTTTTAGACTTTGGATCTCAAATACTCAATTATTTTTTAATAACTCGTTATACTTCAAGAGATATTAACAATTAAAAAAGTCATTCTGTCTCTTTAATTATTAAAGGGATTCAACGTTATAAAAAATTAAAATACATGTAACTCACGCCCGCTAAGTTGCTATATCTTTCATACAACAGAGCGTAAAAGAGATAGCATACTTAACACAGAACCCTGATACACATAACAAATAACAGGCATATCCCTTAATAGTGCGACATGTTACGTCATAAATATGGCCGACCATTTCTAGCTCTGAAACTACATTTCCAATGTTTAATTGCCATATCTCCGTCAACATTTAGATATTTAATAAAATAAAAACGCCAATATACATTATTGACATCAATTTCAATCAACAATTCATTCACAAGATCATTGTAATTAGATATAATTAACCCTGCGTGTGTACACTGGGTCTTTTAAGCAACAGTTGAAATTTTAAACTCCCATTTCTCTCTTATAAGTATACAGCGCACTTCACCTATGCCTCCTAAAAAATCTAGGCAGTAGTAGGGTCTTAAGGTTCCAGCAGCGTCCGGATCCGGCAGGTTACTTGCAAAGGCGTGCCAGTGAAACTTGCCTCTGTGCAATGTTAATGTTAGTAAATGCACCTTTTTTTGCTTTTCTCGTTGTTTTACAGTTTTTTCATGGTTAAAATAAATGTTTTATATAATTTAATATATTAATTCTTAGATTATATATACAGATTTTTTTTTATTAGTTTTTTTTTTACTACAATAAGTTTTTGAAGATGAATGACAATTCAACGGTTGCGCGCCTTAAATTCTCTTTTTGGCATTAATTATTATTAACTAATATTAATTATTATTCCATAATTTTTGTATTTTCAACAATAAAAACTTATTTTGTGCCGAATAATAACCGTTCCGTTTATTATGACATGCCTGAATCCGTAAAATATTCCCCACTTTCAGGTGAACAAATAACCTAACTTTTTGGAGCCCACGCCAAAGACACTACATTCTTTCGAAAGCGTATAATTTAAGATAAAAATCTACAACCATTTTTCTTAATATATGTTTGTTATAAAGTTATGAATTTTTTAACAGTATTCCGTTTTTTCTGGATTTTTCACTAATAGTGAATTTTTATTAACAACGGTTTTAAACTTTGGACTTTGGCAACTTCTAGACCATGTAGTAGACACTTATTCAGATTTTTTGAAAGCTTAGAAAACTGTAAAAGCTCAACTGTTCCCTCAAAGACCAAGTGTACACACCATGACTCGAAAAATAGAGTGTTCACACGCAGGGTTAATTTCGCAAGGATCTACAAAATGGTAGTTTGGGATATTGTTTGGGACACTATGTATGTTCTATAGATTTTTTGTAAGAGCCAAAGAAAAAAAGGCCCCTATTAGTGTTGGTACGTTACTTTTCCGGCTACCGCCCACTCTCCAAGCCATAAATTTCGTAACGTATTAATTATTATATAAATAATTAGGCGAACTGCTTTAATTTAAAGTTCCAAATCACTTTAAAATGTTGATGCGATGGAATCTTTTGCTAAAACAATACTATAATTATTTTTTAAAATTATGTTACTAAGATCTCAACAGCTAGGTTATATCTCGCATAATTGTAAAATAATAATTGTGTGTTTTTGTCGATTTGTTTATTATTTGGTAAGTTAATTCTTTGCCAGTAATGGAATACATTTATTCCATTTCCAGGAATCGAACCGGACCTAAGCCTAGCTGAATGTTAGAACTACCTTGACAACATAGAGGATAATAATATAATTCTTCCAATGTAAACCAGCCAGAAAACTTTAGCTCACAGTTGCGTTATGTGATTGCACAATTTTATCCCTGCGATGCCTTGCCAATCCCCCTCTTCTCACCTCTTATCCTGATGCACGCTTCCTCTTACGTAATAACAGAGGCGACGCAACCGTTTACTTTGCTAAGAAGATGTCTCATGTAGCAATTTCTGATGAATGTGTATATTTATTTTAAGCAGTCTAGATGAACCTGTAGTAGGGAAGGGCCAAGGGGTGCTCTGCGTCATTGATGAAGAGAGCTTTACTCTAATCAGTAGGGTAGTTTCATAAAGTACAACGTCAAATTGAAACAATCTATCTTTCATATAAATAAAACAGTATCTCAGACTGTTTGTACAAGTATATTAGTTCAAACATTGAAGATGCAGCTTGTTTATATACTGTTTATCCAGTGGCGTCCTAAGCTGTAGTGTTAGTATCTGATGAATCACAAACCGACTTTAAGAAAAATGTTATTTTATGAATTTCAAAAGGAACGTTTTTTTGAACTATTAACTTTCTTTAGAAGCTACTGGATATTGCAAACTTTTAATTTGTGTTGGACATAATTTGTTCCATTCTCAAATCATAATACTCAATAAGTCCGTAGGATGATATATAAATATCGCCACAATTGTGAAAGCTATTTTATTTTTGGATAATAACTTCAACCAAAATTTCATGACATTCCGACCATTACTTTACAAGTTACAGTAGTTTTAATGATGCTACTTTTGCAATGGAAAACAATACCGAGTCCGATTAACACTTGTCAAGCCATTGCTTTGCGTAAACGGTATTTTTTCACATTAAAAACCAATTTTATCAACACACGAAATTTAGATTTTTCCATTGTTTTGAAAATTTAACCGGGGATGCGAAGAAAGATAAAGAAGAAAGTTTTGAAAATGTAAAGTAGTTCATGTAATAAAATGAAATGTAGTCTGTGAATCTAAGACGAAAGAATGTTATGTCTAACTATATATATATAAAAAAATTAATTCACTTTAATTAATATGATACCTTAACTAATATTATGTTTTCTTTTTGTTCCAGGTGAGTGTTTTTCATGCTATTTACTCTGGAGGTGGTTGAGGTATTTACAAATGATAATTATTTCTTCTTACCTATTTATAAATAGCTTAGCAATAAGCGAAAGATCTTTTGCTCCTACCATGAACTTAATCTCAAAATTTGGGAAACATCATCAGTTAGTTTTTCAATTAATTTTCCTATTCGTTTGAAAATATGATTATAGTTAGTTGAAACTTTCTCGAACCATGAAATTTGGTGATCTTGTTTATTTCATTTATAGGTAATACTTCACTTTCTGTTACAATTTTTCCGTAATGCCGGCAGTTTACTCTCGGCGAAACATTTGTGCCTATCGTGAATGCGTATAACACAAAATTGGCGAACAACTATTAGTTTTAAAAAAACTTAAAAACTCTTAATTAATAAAGTATTATGGTGTTGTTGATTGTTTTATAGTCACCCTGTCAATTTAAAATAAATATAAATATAATAGTCATTTAATAATTAATAAATGTTGGAAGCAGGTTAATAAATCAGAAGTGGGCGTGGTTGTATTTACTTTACTTGCAATGGGAGGCTCCCGCAGCTATTTTATTTATTAAAAATTACAAATAAACCTACATCGAATAATTTTATAGAATTTCATACCAAGAAAGCTCTACCCAATTCCACTTTAGAAATCTCTTATAGTTACGTATTCACCATAAAAATGACATTTTATGAAACCAATCCCCAGCTTATCTTAATTATGAATTTGAATCAACTTATAATTACTCATGAAAAGAACGTGTTGGAATTAAAAAAAATTATATTTTAAATTATTATATCTCGAATACAAAAGCGTGAAGTTCTATTTTTTTGGGTATCTTGGTGGGTACTAAGCTTAACCTAGGAAATATATCGATTTGTGATTTATTGAAGGATGTAATCCTTTGATTTCTGGTGTTTTGTGAAATGTGTGCGTGGAAATAGGAACGACACATTTATGAATCCATAGATAATATTATTTATCAAGTTCTGGCATCGTAGAAGCCAAGTAACGTAAGGAGTAGATGCTCTTGTCAGATATCCTTATTTATATTGGTTGCTAAAGCTTAATGGGTTACAGCCAGTGCCGGATTAGACCAGTGCGGGGTCTGTAACATATATTAAATAGCAGAGGCGGCCCTAGGGGGTGGCAAGCAGGGCAACCGCCCGGGGCCTCGCATACTCGCGCAACAACTGAACTAGAAAAATTCGTTATTATATATGTACTTGAATCTCGCGCCTCGCTCTTTAGAAATCCCACTAGAATCACTGTGTATATCTTTAAGGCATTCATGTGCCTTAGTTTATCATCAATAATATTTGTTGTTTTTGTGCTTGTTAAATTTTATTTCTCGTCAATAATCATCAAAAATACTTACTTACAATTTACATAAATTATACAAGGAACAAGTGCCTCGCAAAGATCTGCTGCCCGGGGCTTCGCAATGGCTAAGGCCGCCCCTGTTAAACAGTATCCAGCAAAGGGGAGTTTCTAGCAAAAATATTATTATAATGGGCTTGTGTCCTATGTCTTAATTTCTATAAAAGTGTACTATATATTGATAAAGTGGGTTACTAGAACCTCAAATGTTCAATTATTTTTTAATAACTCCTTATATGTTAGAAGATATTAACAATTAAAAAAGTCATTTTGTCTCTTTAATTATTAAAGGGATTCAACGTTGTACACATTCCAAGTGCATGTGACATCACAATCCTTGTGTAAGGTTACCAACCTTACAGCTCATAAATCTCTGCTATATGTATATATATATAAAAATATCAAATATTATTTACAGCTATTTCAAGGAACAATCAAATTTCAATATACGAGTATATTTCCTTAGCAGGGTTAAATAATATAAAAACTTATTATTCTTTGACTTGACTTGATTATTTGACTACCAACAGCTACAGAACTTTACCACAGCACTGACCTACTGAACAAATAACTGACGTTAAAATGCATTTCACGTCATACAAATATGGTCGACCATTTCTAGCGCTAAAACTACAATTCAAACTTTTAATTGTTATATCTCCGTCAACATTTAGATATTTAATAAAATAGACACACCAATACACATTTATTAACATCTATTTCAATCAACAATTGAAAAATCGACCACTAGAAAATGAGGACACCAGCCCATTTCATTATATTTGTAGCTCTTGTTACATCGAATGCTTGTGCAATGCTCTTACAAATTAGGTAAATTCAAGCGGAGTAGAAAAACTTCGATGTATCAATGAATTCGATAATATCGTGGTCCGATATATTGAGATTTCGCTGTACGTACACATTCGATGCTTTTATTAGCGGATAACGCAAACCAACTTGACTACAACATAAACCTGACTTTATTCAAACTAAAATAATATATTTACTTATAAAAGATAAGTTTCTATACAGAAAATAATATACAGTGACTCAGCTATAGAAAATGAGAAGGTTCAGATGGTCGGGTAACCCATAAAAAGAGAAATACCGCAGAACTAGTAATAATTTTGAAACTTGAAATGGCAAATTGTGGAATCCCGGTCATAAAGATGTAACCAGATAGTATGTGCACTAGCTCCAGCATCAGCATCAGGACCAACCAGAGTTTTCTTAGGTTCAATTAAACCATCTTTATAGCAAAGCATATAAATTACAAGATATAGGAATAGTAAAATAATATTTTATTTAATAAATTTGTTGAAATAGATATGAGTTTGTTGTAATTGGTAAAACTTTGAAGAAATTGATATCGGAAGAGGTTATAGGCCTTAACGCTAAGAATAGTAAAGGTTAAAGCCAGTGGCGTAGTTGGAAATATCAGTCCCCCCTTCATTCCGCTCCGTTGTAGTTGATTATAATAAAAAAACATTGCTATTTACAAATTATATTTATTAGGTAAACAAAAACTTTTATTTATATTAATGTACAACATATTAAGTTTATTGTGTGAAATTTTGAAGTCGATTGGAGTAAAAACTGTGGGGGATATAGAGTTTTAAGTCTTCACCTCTTTTTAAACCCGTTTTTCTCACACTTAGCTTTTTCAGAGTGGGAGAGGTGTCCTCTCTAGCTCAAAATCTACAGTACAGAACCTTTTGAAATTTTGCACACTCATTTTAACGTATTTTAAAATAACAAAATGTTACTGATTTTTTTCATGAAAAATCGGTATTTTGACTTCTAGGTGCTGTTAAAGTTGAAAAATCAATAAAGAAAAAAGAACTCGACAGCGTTACCTGAGGAAACTTATCAATTAATGAAATTATTTTGGCTTTTTGGTTTCAAATAATCCAGTGATGAGTTATGAGGGACACCGCAATGTTACTTTTTTTTGTGACGTTTGCGGAGATTCGCTGTCAATGCCTCATTTCTTGATATTTATTTATAAAAATTTCACAAAGTATTCTTTAAATGTTATTTTATCATGTAGTACTTATAGAAATAATTATATATTAACAGTGTCGTCAAAAAACATTATCAAAAATATACTTTTAACGAGCAAATTTTTGATTATCTTAAAATATGCATTTTATGTTAATATGATGGAAACTTCATTTAAGTAACGTAACAACAGACGTGCGATCTTTACAATCAGTCGGCCCCCTTAACTCATAGACCCGACACGACTATACATTATCACCAAATAGAACAATTTCTATTTTTAGATTAAAATTTACATGAATATAAATGTCATGATTAAAAACGATAAAATCTGAGATAGAAAACAGTTTCCGGTATACACAGGATATCTTACTATTCATTTATTTCCTGTTCTAACTAATAACCATTGCTAGAGATGACTATTTTGAACATTACCGTCAACAACTATTGAAGCAAAATATTTGAAATTATTCTAGAGGAAGCAAATAGCAAAAATAGGAAACGTGGAATAACAAAAGTAGAGAAATATATGAGAAAGAAGTAATATCACAATCTGCGAAGAGGAGAGTTAAGTATCGTGGGGCTTCCGTGTTTGTTAAGGGGCATCAATAACCTAAGGCACACCGAGCCAAACCATACCTCGACAACATCAGTTGCACATGTCGCCAGCTTCACATGTTAGTTAAAACTAATTTATTTATATTTGTGTGAAAAGATATTACACGATTATTGAATATAAAACGTTTACCTTTTACATATATTTTTATTTTGGTTAATTTAATGTAAAATTGCATAACAAAAGTTATATTTTGACATACATTGTTTTCTGATATAAATTTAAAAAAAAAGGTGTTTGGTGCGGATATACAAAAAAAAAGGCTATGGATGTTTGATAGGCTCATGACGAGAAGGATGCTTTACAGAGGAGAGATATGGAGTTGCAAAGAACAAATGAAATTGGAAAAAATCCAGGAAAGATATGTCAAATGTGTATTATCGCTGAACAAGTATACGCCTTGATATATGGTAATAGAGGAGATGAAAAAGAACAAAATAGGAATCGAAGCAGGAAGGAATGTAATTAGATTCGAGGAGAAAGTGAGAAATACTGAAGGCTAGATCCTGAGAAAAATAAGGGAGCAGAGTAGAAAGTAAGGTGGAAGAGGAGGACGAAAAGAAGAAAAGAGTACTTTGAAAGGAACGGAATGGTGACAGAAGAGACAGTTAGAAGTAGGCACAAGTGTGGAAGAAGAGCTAAGGAGCAGAGACAGAGAGATACAGCAGCAGGAAAGAATGGAAAAAATTGATAACAGCAAATATAATAAAATGACAAGAGGATTTAGGAGATAGAGATACTGGAATACATACGAGAAAAAGAGACAAAGAACATAAAAAGAATTGCAAGATTTAGATTGGGAAACGAAGAGAAAGGTTGTGCTACTGGAAAATAGAAAGAATACGATGTGCAAAGCGTGCTGGAGAGAGATAGAAATGTTGGAGCAGATTAAGTATTCATGTGAGAAAAGAGTACAAAGAGAAAAGAATATTGTGCAGTTATTAAAGGAAATAGGTGGATGGCGAAGATAGAGAGAAGGAACGAGGAAAGAGAAGGAATGGCAGAGTAGAAATAGTTGGGGGAGTAGCATAAGAAGAGAAGCAGTAAGGGTTTAAATGTATCTGCTTTGTTTTTATTTTTATATTTTCTTATTTGGGAAGAGTGAGAATGGGTCGATAAAATAACGATCACAAATAAAACACAATGATATGTAATTTAATGATTTAAGGTGGAAGAAAGTAGTTCCTAATGGCAAAAACATTACAATAAAAATAAAAATGTAATGTTACATATTAAACTAATATATCGGCCCCATTATATACGCTCATGCGACTTCGAATAATCTGTAAACAGTACAATTAATCGAACACGCTTTTGTGAACATATCATAAAATAGATTACTACTATACCTCCTCCAATGCTAAACCACTCGCTTCTAATGTCAACATATCACTGTCCAATATAAAATTACATCTCCAGAATTGTGACGTCACAAGAAGAGCTTCAGAAATGAAACTGACGGCACTTACTCTACCATAAAGCTCAGGTTACATCTCAATATTTTGTTGGTTTTGGAAGGAATACTTCTCTCTCCTCCTATAAAGCTACTACTGCTTCGATTTGAAGAGGGGTCAGTTGAGTGGGGTGACAGAGAGAGTGAGTAGAAACACGTTCGATTACATATCATGTTTGATTGCCTCCTCCAAGCGTGATGGTTTGAGCTTTAAGCTTTGTGGTTAGAGCTTTCGAACAGGCACCGATGTGGCTAGACAGGTTCATATACGAATAATATGTACTAACACTCTATACCAGTGTTTCTTAATCTTTTCGAAATCACGGAACCGATAGACGCAGTTACTTGATTTGAAGATTTACGTAAAGTATAAATATTGCCAAATGTAAAATTCTGTGATTTAGAAAATTAGTGCTGATTAAGTATGTAGCACTATGTCAAATATGAGCAAGATCGGTCAACTCGTTTGTTTACAAAGGGTTGAATCAGATCACTTCAGCAGTGCTTGACGATTTTTAAAATTTCGCTAAAAATCTTAGAAATGTCTAATGGTGAATCAGTTTTATTAAAAATACGTGGTTACGAAAAATGGTTACATTGTTTTCAAAAATTGTATTAAGCCCCATTCCCACTCACTGAGTTTTAGCGTTGATTTAAGGTTTTAAATTAAAATGTAAGTTCCAGCTTATGAAATATAAAGAAATAAAATTAATTATAATTGAAATTACGAGAGTTTGGCGGCGACTCATACTTAAAACAAGTTGTGGGGTATAAACTGCAGATACGAGTATAACTAAAAAACACTGACTCAGTTATTTATCTATATTGTATATAGAAACGAATAAGATAACATTCATTATCGTATTATAGATTTATACCGCTCTTATAACCTCTTTTAAGTATAGATCGCCGCCGAACTCTCGTGATTTGGACTATATATACTGTTACCCGGAATACCGTTTGAGAACCACTGCTCTTATTATAAGAATGAATACATATTTGTAATACTCGTGCAGTGATTTTTGACTTTTATTTTTATTGAATATAATATGGGTTTTTTAATCGGATATTATTTTGAATTTTCATGTAATGATAAACTTAAATCAGGTGCATCATGTAGCTATCTTATCACTGTACGTATCTTATTCGCATGTAAGATCAAAGCATGTTGAGTAGCTAGTACAGAAGACGCTGTAGTAAAAGATTTATTTTCTTTTGATTGTTGTTCAAAACAATATTTGGAAACATTACATACAAAGTTGCAATTTGATAGATGTTCAAAAATTCTGCCTTTACATAGTGTACAAGTGTATGTCAAATACATTATTAGCCTTATTAAATTAACAGCTACGAATCTTCCACGACAACAACTGAGATCGACATTACAATTATTCTCTAGTTTAGTGAACTATGTTTTTTTACAATTCCTTCTTTATGTATTTATGTTAATTATGGATTTATTATTTAGTAGGTTATATTTCCAGGTAGTATTTAAAGAATTAAGCAAACATTAAACGTTAGTTAGAAATACCAATGTTTAATTAGGGTCAGACTAAGATTAAGGATAAGTGGTATTAGTAATCTGGGTTAGCAATTAATTTGATTTGAAAGCGATTTGATAAATAAACTTTTAATTGATAATGTTAAGATTGTTTTTTATTCTACATAATTAATATTAGCTATCACTGCATGCGCCTGACTAGAAATATTTTAATTTTGTTTTGTGTTTTTATATTAGAATGATAAGTAAATATGCAGCTATCCAATTGTTATTTATACTAAGAGGTTTATGTGTTTATATTATAAACATTAATTGATTAACATTTAATATTTTAACATTTTTAATTGTAAAACTTATTAATTGTCTTCTTAGTCTCGAACAACAGCGAAGTATGAATATGCAGTTTTAATTATCTGAAAATATGATCTTGTTAATACAAGAACTATGAAACTATAGTTCAAATTACGAGAGTTTGTCGGTGACTCATGATTAAAACAAGTTGTACTGTACAACTCTATGATAAGATAACATTCATGATCGCTTTTGTCACCTCTTTTAAGCATGAATCACTCTCGTAATTTGGCCTATAACAAATGAGGCGTCTAGATGCAAAGGGATGTAAGTGACAAAAGTAAAATTATTCAGAAAACAAATTTAAAGTTAAGATCGTATAGGCGTTTTCGTTCAGTACGTTTAAGAATTCACGCTATATAGTAAAGTCTGTCCAAGTTTTCGATATATATCTCTGTGCCAGTAAATAATGGGCTTGTGTCCTATGTCTTAATTTCTATAAAACTGTAGTATATATTGATAAAGTGGGTTACTAGAACCTCAAATGTTCAATTATTTTTTAATAACTCTTTATATGTTAAGAGATATTAACAATTAAAAAAGTCATTTTGTCTCTTTACTTATTAAAGGGATTCAACGTTGTACACATTCCAAGTGCATGTGACATCATAATCCTTGTGTAAGGTTACCAACCTTACAGATCATAAATCTCTGCTATATGTATTTATATATCAAATACTATTTACAGCTATTTCAAGGAACAAACAAATTTCAATATTATGTCTGCCTTAGCTGGGTTAAATAAAATAAAAACTTATTATTCTTTGACTTAACTTGATTATTTGACTACCAACAGATTCGAAGCATTGCCACAGCACTGACCTACTCAACAAATAACTGACGCTATAATGCATTTCACGTCATACAAATATGGCCGACCATATCTAGCGCTAAAACTACAATTCAATCTTTTAATTGCTATATCTCCGTCAATATTTAGATATTTAATAAAATAGAAACGCCAATACACATTTATTAACATCAATTTCAATCAACAATTGAAAAATCGACCACTAAAGAATGAGGACACAAGCCCATTTAGTACATCTTCTATCGTTTGCGGTGGTTATCTCAAATTTTCAAAATTTGTCACTTACATCCCTTTGTTTCTAGACGCCTCAAGTGTACAATTGCACTCCAAGATATATCAATGTAATCTTACCGCCACGAAGCTAACCAAAGACAAGTCTGCAAATCCGCCGGCTGTTAAGACTAATGGCTGTTGCACATTGCTCATCATTATTATCAGAGAATGCCGTTCCGGAATGTCCAGTTGGTACCACTGATTGTTGTACATATTAGTCAACAGTTCATCGCTCTGCAACAAATTAAGTGGAGGAACTTTTTTATTTAGAATTACAAACATAATTTGTCCTCATTCTGATTGTCTTGCATTCTTGTTGTCTATTATGTACCGTACAGACTGGTGCGACATAAACATGCGACTTCCAACATTTATATATTTTCATTCATAAGTTGACGTTATTTAGACATGAGTGTACTAAATGTGTTGTACTTTTAACGTACAGACTAGTGCGACATAAACATGCGACACTAATAAAACCCTTACTTAGCTATTTTCAAAAATTCTAGGTAATATTTTTATGAAACAAAAATGTTTCAATCCTTCGGCGCAACTCTAAAAGAATTGTGTTTTTGAATGTGATTTTGAACAAAAGGTTCGAGTAGTTACCTTTTTTTTAGTTGTGTTTAGTAAATACATAAAAATAATTGAAAATGCGTTTAAATGGACAAATAAAATAGATAATAACACTAGATTTTTTTATTCTAAAGCAGGTTGAAGGAATACGTTCAAAATATGAAAGACATGTGTACAACTTCTAACAACAAATGTTGGATGTCGCATGTTTAAGTCGCATCAGTCTGTACGGTACATTATGTTGTGAATCTATGGGGCTATCTATTGATTTAGTTATATAAAAACCAGGGGATGGAGGTCCCCAAAGTGTGATGTGTGTCAAGTGTGATTTGTGATGTCACATCTATCTGAAATTAAACTTAAAAAATATAATATTAAGACCAAAAAAGAAATTACCTTTCTACGCAATGTTTTTTCGTGACAATGGATGAGGGGGGAAGTGGGAGGGGGAATTAAAGTCATAAAATGTGTGTGAAGTAATTTATAGGTGCCCCTCTTTGTGATTTAATATCCAGAAATGATGACTGTATTTAAGAATGAAGACTGTCACTCAGTCATGTTTTCTTTAAGTTATAAACTTACCTTAGATTTTAGAAGGTCACCATAATAGCAATAAATTAGTAGCTGGAATGTGCACCCCGTAATGTAGGAATAGGATGAATTTATTAAACTCTGTAATATAAAATTTACGTAATTTCTTTTATGTAATACCTTTCGGACAGATCATTAAGTGAAAACTATGAGGGTGTATTTGCTTTTGGGTTTTATTCTATGTAGGCTATTAGAAAATATTAATTACCTCTGCCATCACATTGGAGACCATGGCTAAAATTAGCACCATCGACATAAATTCCACTAAGATTATTATTTTGAAGGACTGTCTTAAGAAGGCTACAAATCTGTAAATGTTTTTAGAGTTAGAACTTATTGTTGTTCTATTATACCCAGACACTCAGATATTCCGTTACTGTTTCAACTTTTAACTTGGATAACTAGAGATAGAGTGGCTATCATGAATGTGAAATTGGAATAATAACAAAATGATGAACAATACCAAAAAAAATATCATAATTTCCTTAACATAAAACACACGAAAATGTGTTGGCTAATTGGGCGATGCTCTGATCTAAACATTGAAATCAAGCTGATCATATAGAAACATGTGCTAAAGCCAGTGTGGACGTATGGAGTGCAACTCTGGGGTTGCACCAAGAAATAGGAGTTAAAGCAATCCAAACGTTCCAAAATAAAGTTCTGCGAGGAATAGTTAATGCACCGTGGTATATCCGCAATGACGACATACATAGAGACCTGAAGATTAACACAGTCGGAGAAGAAATCTAATCTATAGCAGCGTAACACGAGTTGATACTTTGTAACAGCATATGTTACTTGATAGTAATGATGTTCTAAGACTTCGCAGGACTAAACCCTCGGACCTAGTAACCTAATCATGTAGAATTGTTCATTAGAGCAATCTCTACCACACCGTGTAATTATTGAAATGTAAGCTACTAGATAAGTGTATCTATACTTAGTTCTAGTATTATAGAAAAAATCCTTAAGTTGCTGCTAAAGATTTGAACAACAAAAGAGTTGCAATATTTAGGTGATCAAAATAGTAAAATGGGTAATATTGCCATAATTGAATTGGATCATAAAATTACCAGAAAGATACAGTGATTAAACAATACTCACTCAATAATTTCCAAATGCATGTAGTAGCACCGTCTTAATAATTTTCTATCACTTTCAAATCCGTTAAGGACGACCTCGCTATTCCCAAGAAGTGAGATATCGTACTTAAGAATATCCACCAAGCTGCAGGCGTGCATTAGGTACATCACGAGGGACGTATCCGTTCCATAGAGCGTGAACGTAATGATGAACATTATCACAAATTGGTGAAAATAGTTGATCTCATAGAACGGCGAATAATCGTACGGCATACCAGGAAAATGGTAGAAAATTGGTAACGCCGATCTATCTTGAAAAATAATCGGCGTTGCTAGAAACATCACAGGACCAAGTACGAATAATATGAAAGTTATCTTTAACACACGTTGCTCACTTTTCAGTGTTTCCCTTACAATCACCTTGTGTTCTTCACAAACCATATATTTCTGGTAAGACTCCTTCATCATCTGCTGAAGTTTCTTAATTTCGTTTCGGGAAAATATCATTTCGAAAAATTTGATTGAAGTTTGGATTCCAGTTGATAAAGTTGAAACACTGTTGGTGATTACCATCAAATTTCCAAAATTTATGTAAATGTAGTATACATTATTTGGGTAATATGTTACGTTGTATAGCAAAATTATGAAAATTGTGTACCATAGAGTCTTTCCAGTTCCAAATTTATCGTCGAAAATGTTTAAGCCAGTTAGCCATAAAACGCGCTGAATGAATTCACAGTTCTTATTCAGTAAGGATAACTCCTCACTTATGAAGTTAGTTGATGCTTCCATTTTTGAAGGCTCAAACTTTCAAAAGGATCTGCATTTTGTTTATCAATGTCATCATTATATAACTAGTCCTTCTTACATTAGTTAGAGTACGTTTACAACAAGAGAATTATATTTATTAGTTGTCACATTCTGATATATATGTCTTATACTCTTAGCTATTCCAAAAACCTTTATTCTTAATCTTTAATCAAAGAATTGTCTTTAAATTTGGTACAGTACACATTTAAATATGCTTAATATTAATTAGAGGTAAACAGTCGCAACTGTGTTATCTTTACTTACTTTAGATTTGTATTTTCTAAACTTAAAGCGAAACGATTTTAACTTTCCTGTACATTTTACTAGATTTTACTAGACTCTTTGAAATCACAATTCGTTCACCAACACAAATAAAAAAATATTTTGCTAAATTATCTTTAATAAAATAATGGACATATAATTCTTTATTGAAAAATAATAAGACATTTTTTCGCGTGTAGTTTTTTTCATTTTGTTTTGCACAAGAACACCATTTTTAAAATAAAAGTTTTACTGTAATCGAATTATTCGTCTGATTGGTTTTTAATATCTAAACTTTGTTATTATACTTTCTAAGTGACATATTTTATTCATTGTTCCTCTGCTAATGCTTCTTTCTTCTCATTTAGTAGTTTAGCTGAACAAGTGAAAAATATAAATTCATAAGAGTGTTCTATATTCATCTATATTATTAATATTCATTTTATTTCTTATGGTACTCATATATTTAGTTATTATTTGGTTTCCGCATGGCTCGCATCAAACGCATCGGATTTATAATAACACACATGGAAGAGAAGGGAACCGTAACATCTGATATTTCTTTGATAAATTTATCTCTTCTTTAACTATGATATATGTACATTCAAATATAATATGGTTCAACGATATATGTAAATGTCTACCACATTTACATCTATCATCTGTTCTAATAGTGATTTTGTAAATGAGAGCTGGAGTTTTAAGGACAATGATTGTGCAGGAAAATTGGATGCATCAAAAAATATTCCTTCTTTGTTCCACAAATTATAGTTTAATATTTTAGTCACGCTGAAAAAATCATAAGCAGGAGTTTTATATTCGTTTCCATTTCCAAATTTATATATTGTTTGAAATATAATTAAATACAGCTATATTTTATTTCAAAATATATTTAAAAATGTTATCCAATCCCGCTAAATACAAAACTTAAGCTCATGTATTATATATCCAAACGTTTTGTTATTTAGCAAAGTTTAACATAAATTTGTTACATAAATAAATGAAACAGACATTAAAATCTGTTACTAATATATTAATTTAAGAAGTAAGTGTAAGTGATGTCAATGTCAAAATTTCTAATGAACGACCGAGATTAATCTTCAAAAATATTGCATAGAAATTATTTATCTACAAAAATTTGTTATAAAATATAGATATTTGTATAGAATCTGATTATATATTTCATCTTTTAATAAATTTAGTATTTTAAAGAGAAAAATTAAATTGGTCCTTTTAACACCAAGCCACTAACTTAATAAGATAAGCTTTACTAACATAAGAAAACGCAAATTTATGTCAAAGAATAACTTTTGTTGGTAAACTTTTTTTACGTTAAATAAACCATGACTTTAAACATAATAAATAATATTTTAAAAAATGATTGAGGTGTTTTATAAACAACAGATTTCTTAGCAGATAACGTGCGGCTTTACGCGTTGTTTTATCCCATTCCACGCGGTCGTTAATGTGTTAATTTTCGAACATAGTCGTCGCACAATATTGAATCTCTCACTTTCGGTAAAATAATTATATAAAAATAATAAGAATTTGATATTTTCTTCTCCTTAGAAAACCATATGAATATATGTATACATAATATACCAACTCACTATACTGGCGGATTAAAACCTTTTGTAAACCAACCTGTAAAAACCTTTAACTATATAATTTTTGGTTAATAAATGAAATATTGTACTCTATAATCAATTTACCTCAACCTGTAATTATCTAGAACCGATTTAGTCTTATAATTTAAATTTAAATTTAAGATTACATGTTTGAAATTCTTAAGATATAATTTATTTCTTAATTGCATCAATTATTAATTTTAAAAATTGTAACATGTGGTTTTATTATTGCTATCTCATTTTTTCTTATAGTTTACAATATATAAAGGTATATTTTTTTCTCTATCTAACATAAGAGATGAGTTTTTTTAAATTTTTAATTTATTCAATTACGTAGGTCATATTTCGCTGAACAATAATTACTTATTAATTACTTATATTATATAATTAGTTACTGTTGAGATAGGAAACCTTCTTACTATGGAACATGACTTTGCATGTCAAAAATAGCGAACACATCGCGTATCATTTTATAGTCTCCTGGAGTAGTTCTCATCGCGGAGTGTACTCCAGAAGTACATACATTGAAATCCTACATGTTTTATAAATTTCAAAAAAATAATTAATAATATTTTCTTAGTTTTTATTATAATTTCGCACTCAAAATTACAATAACATTAATTTACATTAACTATTGTACTTGCAAGATTGTCTTAAACATTTCCTCGGTTGATCCGTTCCGCTAAGCTCGTTCTCTACTTATTTTCCCATTCTTTCATTTTTATTTCGACCTCCTCTGCTTGCTCTTTTCCTATATGTATTCTGTTTTGTTTCCCTTTCATCAAACTGAGTTTCCACCAGTCTCCTTTGTCTATTATCTCCTTTTGGTTTCATTGTCTTTTATCCTGTAATTCCTCTTCGTCATCATCGTCTTCATCATCTTCCTCTTCAACCACACATATATATTCATGTTTCACGAAATCAATGATTCAGATTATCAATTATCTTATCAGCTCTTAAAAGGTGCATATAAAAAGAGCACAAATTGAGGAAAAATGTTCCTCATTGTTCTTTCATTGGTACTGAGATTTAGGCTCTCAGCACACGACCCAACTGGTTGTAAACCTTAGCCCCGAATCTACCCGAACCGAATGTGATTACCACTGTGTTATTAGTAAAAGAACGAACGTGTTTACGAGTGAAATAAAACACACGCCACGAACGTAACTAAACTAGTTTTGTGCATATATTCAGCGACTATATTTCTCGGTCGCAGAGCATTGTTGGTTTCATCAACAGAGATGTTTACGAATACTATTGAAAAGTATTTAAATACATACATACAATCAAATATAACACAATAGAATCCCCTGTTTTGCTATTGTTAAAAATTTTATAGTCACGATACACGACTCGACATGGCTCGTGCTCGTTTTCGTTGAAAACTGGGTTTGGTGTTTAGTTTGCAAACACTCGACTCGTGTGCTTTTCCTCGTGGTTTATCTCACTCGCATACACGTTCGATTTCTCACTAACAACACAGTTGTAATCACATTCACTTCGTGTAGATTCGGGCTAAGGTAGCCTTACAATAAATGATGACGTATATAATACGTCATTGTATTGCGAATACTGAATTTACATTTAATACAAATAAATAATTATGTAACTCTTAACTATTGATCTAAAATTCTAAACTATATGAATAAATTTCATTTCTAGTTTTTTAAATTATGTGTTGCTGTAGTATTTGTGATCATAGCATGTAAATGTTGGTACGTAGTTTCGTTCTTGATTCTCCCACGTATTTTAGAGCTGTTGTAAACATAGATAGATGACACTGACCTATCCTCCGCACGCACACATGCACGCACTAAAACGCACGCTGCGAGTTGCGAGTGTTGCGTCTTGAAATCTTGTTGCCTGAGATTTATTACACTGATTTCAAAATATAATAGTAGTCGATATGAGAAGAAGGAATTTACAATATATTGATTAATTGATTATTAATACACTGTGAGAAATACACCGTAAAAAATACTACATGAACGTAGTTCTTGGGTGCTGTAACGATTCACTACAAAAATCCTATTTATAAAATAAAAATTACTGTGACTATAGCAAAGTTTTTACTCGCAAAGTTAGAAAACTAGTCGTTCAATTTACCTGAAATTGTAGACACAACGTGAAGCTCAGGTGATCCCATATAAAAGTAAAAACTATCCAAAATATGTATTTTTGTATTGGCAAGGTACCAAACCTAATAATAAGTTCAATAATCATTTAATTATTTTCTTTTAAGGGGTCTTCTCACTTTGCAAATTTTAAAAAATCGATTTTTTTTTTTTTGTAATTTTGAAAGTACATATCATCAAAAATGTTATATCAAAATTTCATAAAGATCGGACAAGTCTAACTACATTTTTAGGCGACCGTTAGGTGACTACCTCAGAGCACCCGGCTTTAAAGGAGCAAACTTTAAACGCTTTTATCTGAAAACAAGGTTTTTCAGTTGATGAATAGGCCTTGTTGATGAAATTTCGGAAACTATCCGGCCGATTGTCATGAAATTTAAATGACATATTCTTCATAGTTATGGCTATAGCGCATACCATCAGATTTTTAAAATTTTGATTTGAAGTATTTTTTTTTTACAAAAAACTACAAAAAACTGCAAAAAAACGCGTTTTTTTTGGTACTTTTTCAAAAAACGTGCGCCATTTTGTTATTTTCGCGAATATCAAAAATCTTTTGGTATGCGCTATAGCCACTGATATACTGAATCTAAAACTGTTTTATTTTTTTGTTTTAAATGACCTGTCTCGGAGATACCATCAACAAGCCACGAACATTACATTTCTACACGAGTTTTTCGATGCTACTTTTTTGTTATAATAATTGTTCGAAAAAATAAAAAAAATAAAATTTTCTTGTACTTGAAAGATGTGTTTATTACATAGGATCCATTTTATCCCATAATTTTGTGCAAAAAGGCTCGAAAAAAAATTGCGAAAATAGCCTATTTTCGAGGTGCCTAAAGTGAGAAGACCCCTTAAATAAGTTTAATATTTGGTCAAAGATAGCCGTGTGATGAAATACACATGATTTTTTTTTAAATTCTTCGTACTTTATTTCAGTACAATATATTTTCATACGCATTATCAAGTAACTTATTACCAATGTTGTCGCCATGACTTAAAGTTAAGTCGGTAAAATATCAGCTTGTTAATTAAAATTAAAAATATGATTGCAACATGACTGTGGAAAACATAAATAATACCTAACATGTAATTGCAGACTAGGACAGTCTTAATGATATGCAAAGTACATAAATATCGAGTTGAGTGGTGGAAGACGGGGCAGAAATGTGCATAGAGCATGTACACCAAGGAATCCTGCTGTGACATCTGCATATTGGGATGTGCAACGCCCGATGTTGTATGCTAATTTAAAGGATGTGATATAAATCCAATGTATGGAACGATTTGAATTTCATTTAAATATGAGCACGAGATTAGCTGTTTGGAATTTACAGGTGTAACTTTAAGGGAACACTCCTATCAGGTCGTACATTTTGGAGAAAACTTTAGCTTTAACACTTAGCTTGATTTGTAACTTTTTCCTTGACATCAAACATCATGAATTGGTCTAGCGTGATATTCATTTGTTTGTTAATATTGACAAATGAAATTGTAGAGAAAATTCAACTTATTTGCTAACATTAACAAACAAATGCACTAACTCTCTCTCTTGCTCTTATGCATCTTACATAGTAGTATTTTTATTATCTATACGATTTCCAAGATGTGTTTGCAAACAAAAATCTGACAGTTTGCTCTTTTGAAATTATCAAATCAGATCTCGGTTTTTGTTCAGATTTTGGTGTAGGACAGTTCGTTTAAATCCTACTCTCGGCGGTGGCCTTATTGGGTGGTAAACGGGGTAACAAACCCTCGCGTGAAATAAAAAAAAGTTATTACAATATATGTATTTGAATCTCGTGCCTCGCGCTTTAAAAAACCTACTGCGTATATCTTTTAAGGCATTCATGTACCTTACTTTATCATCACTAATATTTGTCGTCTTTGTGCTTGGTAACTTTTATAAACCCTCCAATATAACCTTTAAAAGTGTACATCTAAAACTCGTAAATCATCATCAAAAATATTTATTTTCAATTTACATAAATTACACGAAGAACAAGGCCTCGCAAAGATCTACTCAATATTATGTCTGCCTTAGCAGGGTTAAATAAAATAAAAACTTATTATTCTTTGACTTGACTTGATTATTTGACTACCAACAGCTACAGAATATTACCACAGCATTTCATGTCATATATATGGCCGACCATTTCTAGCGCTAAAACTACAATTCAAACTTTTAATTGCTATATCTCCGTCAACATTTAGATATTTAATAAAATAGACACGCCAATACACATTTATTAACATCAATTTCAATCAACAATTGAAAATGAGGACACAAGCACATTATAGTTCACTTCAATTTTATATTCATTTTCATTCCGACAGATGGAATAGTTTCACCATTTGTAGCCGATAAAATAGATATTTTATATGAACGATTGTAAAAAACTGAACTCTTTCATGACAAAAAAATCATACGCATCTTCAATATGAAGGCAAAGTGACTCCAAAATACTTACAAGGAAATAATCGTTGATTGAGCTACATCTTGCTTTGTATACAGTTTTTAATAAATACTAATGCACCAGTATTATGTTTGGCTCATGATTTGTAATTAGTAAATACTAATTATTCCTGACACGTATTACAAATATTTATAAATGTACGAGTATGTATTGTTTTAAGTGCTATTAACTATCGAAAGTTGATGCACTCAATTAAATATTAAAAAATATGACTTAATAAGTCCAATACGCTCGTTTAAACCTTCACGATTATGCTTGTTTCAGTAGTTTTAAGTACAGTATTTAGCTTCAAGTTGCACGTGATTATGTCGACGATGAGCTTATGGTAATGTAGTGGTAGGATCAGTTAGATGTAGTGTGTTGGGAGGGGGAGCGGAAGACTGATAAGCAGTTAATACAGTCCAGAAGCAAGAGTAAATGGAACACTAAAAACAGAGGACGAACAAATAGAATAAATGAAGTTAGCTAACACCGCAAACAGCGCTAGTATCAATTCAGGGCTTATCTAGTTAGAACTTCAGTTAGAATTGCTATGTAAACAATAGTTTCAAAGTTTAGCGACAGAGGGATAGTAGAGTTCAGAATAACAATAGTTATATTATATTCAGACGAGTATCTGGTTGTTTTTTTGTTTTGTTTGTTTAATAAAATTTTAATCCCGTTGTGCTCATATTTTTGTTCTTTTTCATTGAATGTTCCAATTTTGTTAATTTATTTGATTTAAATACTAGTTTTGTAAAGCTGGGTTTATACTTAAAATAATGAATAGGTTTTACAAAGTATGCAAAGTCCATGTGGGAATTGGTGAAACGATATTTGGCCATTTTTTCTCGCGAAATATAGATGGCGATACTATACAGCAGGTTAAATATTATCAAAAAAACATGTTTTTTTATGTTTAAATCGTAATAAACGCATAAATAAACGCGAATCAAAATATAAAGCTGCAATTAGTTAGATGAATAACGTATCTACATTTTAAGCTTTCTTCCACTGACTTTTAATGAGTTGGAACCGCAAAAATAAGTTTTGAAAATGAATATTGCTATATTTTCTAGTTCAGTTCCAATTTTTATATGACTGGTAACATTTCTAAGGGTTTGTCATAAATAAGGTTATAAAATTTATTAAAACATTGTTTTGTTTTTGATAATATTTAACCTGCTGTACAGCATCGCCATCTATATTTCGCGAGAAGAAATGGCCAGGTATCGTTTCACCTTAACTAGATTTATCACATCATTTTTCAAGTTTTATTCGGATTTGGTATTTTTTCCAATTAAAAAGCAATGCTTTATCTATAAAGATTTCAGAAAATTAAGAATTAATAAGACAATAATTAATGTGTATCGATTATTAGAATTAATACTAATTACTGATCTTGTAAACCATCCTTAATGAGATCAAGATGAAATCAGATGTTTCTGAAGACATTTAGCTGCAGGCGGTGAAATAGAAAGCACGAACTTGTTAGTTAGGCTAATATGCCCGTCCCCGTACAATATAACTGTTATTGTTATGTATTATATATATATATATATAACGTGTCCCAAAATTCAACGATAAGCGGGCACCAGAGGGTGGACCTGCTCATGACTACTCGAGAAAAAAAAATGTATCCCATTTTGTTTTGAAATTACAAAAAAAAAAATTAAATTCTTTGGAAAATTGAAACACCTTAAGATGTTTTTAACTACCATGACTACAATTTACCAAATATTTTTGATTTTTTTTTTATTTGTATCGGCAACCTAAGTAGCATTGCTAGCCACCACAACCATTAAAAATCCCAGAATGCTAGTTTTATCTCATTTTGTTTAGGAATTAGAAAAAAAAAAATTTTTTTTTTCGAAAATTGAAACACATTTTTTTAAATATTTCAGATTTTTTTTTTGTATCGGCAACCTAAATAGCACTGCTATCCATCACAACCATTAGAAATCCCAGAATGCTAGTAGTTTTTACATAAAAATCAATCCAAATTATTTTTTTCCCTAAATTTTTTAAAGATTTTTACTTTCAATCCTCTTTAACTCACCGTGGTGTAAAAAAAAAGTATGAACACTACTATGGCAAGTTTTTTTAAAAATTGGCGCAACTCTTCAGGATTCAAAAATGGTATAATACTCCAGAAAACTAGCAATAAAAAAGAACATGCATAAAATTTCTCAACAAGAACCAAATTTCATAAATTGTTGTTGTTGATAGTTATTACTTTTACAATAACCAAAATAAGTTTTTTGTTGTTGAATGAATTAAAACAAATGGTACAAACAATTTTTCATTTATTTAATAAATTTATTGCAATATTTACATTACAGTAAATGTTCAAATTGTTTCCCACCGGCATTAATACACAACTTAAATTTTGATGTCTTAAATAAAGACGTCTCACTAATGAACTGAGGTATTTTTGTTTTTTTTTTAATATTTATTTGACTTCATTAACTTTCCTGTTTTAAATATATACATTTATAAACATTTACAACTTATAGACACGAGTATAGGTATTTAAAATAAAGAGATTAAATTAGTTTTATTGATGTTTTTCAGACTTCCCCTGCTTTCAAATATCTGCCTATATTTCTCAGGCTTTGCGACGAATATCTTGAGCATCGAAGAATAATATGCTTTATCGTTAGTGGGCTGTTACATTGTTCACATATTGGTTGTGGTTCTCTTTTATATAAAACTAGACTATCATTAGTTCAATAAAATTAAAAAAATGGTTTCACAATTGAATTCTCTAAATTTCTTCTATTTCCTACATGAATTCGAGCAAATATTTCGTCACCATCCAGTTTGTTGTTGATTATGGTCCCCAGAAGATTAAGGAGAACACAAGACACAGCACTCCTTCCTCTTATGAAACATGCTCTCATTGCAAACATATCTCTTGTACTTGTCTATTATTGCATCTATTTCATTCACTCTACACGGTATGTCCCATGCCTCATGCCATGCAAGTGGTTTACTTACCGCAGAAGTTGTTTCCAGTCTTCGCTCGAACCTCGAGCTGACCACGGGTTTCTTTAACTCTTTTCTGCGCGTGTTATTTCGCTAATACTATTACGAAAAATTTACCACGTGTACTTTGTGATTTTGTATTTTTGTTTTGTACAATTAGTGAGTAAAATATTTATCTAAATGTTATACAAATTTCCCTTTGGACGACGGTGTGTTTTTCGTCAATTTTATTCATTTACTAAATGCACTAAATAAATTAAAAGTTTATTTCCTTTGTTGAAGGTATTTGTTCAAAATTATATTAGTTTTAATGTAGATAATGTTTATTCGGGTTTGTTTTTATTTGGACATTAATTAATCTAATAATGTCATAATAGCGATTAGTTTTTAGAATACAAAATTGAACATTGGGAAATTAATATATAATAATTAATGTAGAATTGGCCAACTTGTTTTCGCTACTACCCGAAAGTTTATTGTTTATAATTATATTACTTAAACAAAAAATGTAAATTCATGTATTATTTAACATAATATTTTTTACCAAACGTTACGTTTTATTGTTTACAAAAGTTTAACTTAGTTTTGTTATATAGTCATTAAATAATTTGCTAAGCTGTAGGTAATTCCTATTACCTACTAAACTTGCGATTATGCATGTATATAATCAATGGGGTAGTCTAGAGCTACGAAAATTTAAGGTATTTTGAGGATTGTTTTTTTTATAATAAAAATAATGAAAAACGATATTTTAACATTTTAGGCTTATTATTATTACACTTATATTCTACATACAAAAAAATCTTTTTTGATATTTAAAAATGTTGTTAAAAATGGCGCTGAAGTAAACCCTGTCAAAAAATTGGACCTGGACGGTGTTGCTGATTTTTACTTTTCTATTTATCTGATAAATAAAAACCCAGAAAATTATTAATTAGTATGAGTACAGTTATGGTCGGAACTAGAGAAAAAAAAATATTGAAAAACGGAAATTGAAATTCTAAAAACTAAATTTTTTTACCAATGAATTATTGAAATAGGAGAACGATTTTAGTTCCAACGATAGCTATTGATGTTTAGAATAACATATTAAAATTTCAGACGATTCGGTTAAATAGTTTTTCTACAACACTATACCGAAAAAAGTAGTTTTGAAATAAATAAGAATTAAGTTTTTAAGTATTGGCAATATCGTTACAAATATTTAACAGTATATTCTTAAAAGACTATACTTTTTTTAAATATTCTAAACCACCATTCCCCCTTAATAACAACCGAACCCGAAGATACAGCAGTCAGTATTAAACATCAATGCTCACTATGTCGCCAAATAAATGTATAAGATTTTTAATATCTTCATAATATAACTTTAACACCAACAACGAATATAGCAATAAAAAATTAATTAATATATTAGTAAAATATTTTATGCATATTTATGCAATATAACAAAATTATGTTAAATAATAAAACGTTGAATAATAAGTTTTTGACTTAGAAAGAAATAGTTTACAAAATAATCATAATCGTCAAGTTTTCGGGTAATGTATCTCATTTAGTATATTCATGAATTTTCTTACTAGTTTAAAAAAATTATTCATCGAGGTCTCGTTTGATTTTTTGTCCAAATTTTTTTTAGTTCTTTAGAAAACACCTGTCTTTATCTGGTTTTATTTGGTAACTTTTTAAGGGTGCCCATTAAATTTATGCGACTTATCAGAGGACTTTTTCTGGAAAAATTTGATAACATAAATTAATTAGATACCTTGTATAAATGTATGTAAATGTATAAAACATATTCCTTTGAAAATTCGCCTAAAGATAACGGGCGAAAATCTTTTCAAATGGTTTTGCCTCAATATTTCTACAACAAAGGCAATTCTCTTTAAGGACA
Organism: Panorpa germanica; assembly: GCA_963678705.1. Lineage (NCBI taxonomy): Eukaryota > Metazoa > Arthropoda > Insecta > Mecoptera > Panorpidae > Panorpa > Panorpa germanica. The sequence goes on along the minus strand of OY783223.1, from coordinate 3,446,493 downwards.
ATTTTGTCTGCAATGTAAGCTTAGTCCAAGCCTGAATATTTACCACACAATAGACTAGTTCAACACATATAGATATAAATATTCCTTACAAAATTTTAGTGTTGACTTAACAAAAAAGGACAAACATTTTTAAAAGAGTGCTCCTTGTGGGTCCCTGTTTATTATTCTCCTAACTCAAACTCTCTGTGTATCAAGACAATTTTGGCTATGTAAAACCATGCCTATTAGTGCTTGTGCTTATTTAAAATGGCTCCAACTGGCGAGACGGCTTCTTCGGAGGCACGCTCGCTTAGGAGATCAAGAAGTCTTCCTCACTTGGTGTCACGTAACGACTCCGGGCTAGGATGTAGCGCTACAGGAAGCTGCAGCGGCTTAGAAGCTGTTGGTACAGGTGGTCAAATTGTCAAGGAACCATACGGCAGCAGATTGGTAGCTGATCTCAGACAATTACTGACGCTGCGGCAACATTATTACCCTGAAGGGGGATGGGGATGGGCCGTTATGTTGGCAGCCCTTTTTGCTCAATGTTTGGCTCATGGATTGCACGGAAGCTCTGGAATTATCTATCAGGAAACCATCAACAAATTTGGGAAGCAGTTTCAAGTTGAAGCAGGTAACATATTTTCACTAACCGATATTTTTCACTTCTGTGAAAGACTTCCAAATAAGTTAATTAAACATCTCAGGCTCTAATTAGTTTTTATCATACAGAAGCCTATTTAACGCGTCGTTAAGTCATTGTAAACCAGCGGTTATTCCTTTATCCATTAATCTTGGAATGCGGTTGTCAATAAATCTTAAAAAATTGATTAAAATTTTGAACTGGTTTTTGTCTTAGCTCTATATTTGGTATCTCATTTGGATATCTGCTTATTATTTAACCTGCAAGTGATCAATGTATCGATAACAACAGTTTACTGTGTTTGTCTCCTTCCTTCTTCACTCGATCCCTCCCCCTGCTCTTGCCTGGCACCCGGATGTGACCATTCTCATGGCCTCATGGTTGATGGTAACGCGGCAACAACTGCAGCATCGGAATCTTCTGCTGCAATCGACTATTTAAGACGTTGTATCGCAATTTATTTATAGCGTTCGATTCTATGCATCCACTTTCGGAGCATATTTCGGGCCTGTTTCTTAAGCATATTTTCGATAATATTTTTTGACGACACAGTTAATATATAATTATTTCTATAATTACTATATGATAAAATAACATTTAAAGAATACTTTGTGAAATTTTTATAAATAAATATCAAGAAATGAGGCATTGACAGCGAATCTCCGCAGACGTTACATAAAAAGTTTCATTGCGGTGCCACTCATAACTCATCACTGGATTTCATTAGTTGATAAGTTTCTGCAGATAACCCTGTCGAGTTTTGTTTTTATAGATTTTTCAATTTTTTACAGCACTTTGTTTTTATCAAAAACTTTGTTCTTTTAAAGTATGTTAGAATTTTAAAAAAATACTCGACAGCGCTACCTTTGCATTTATGTAAAGAAAGAGTGTGCAAAATTTCAAAAGGATTGGTGTAGTAGATTTTGAGCTAGAGAGGACACCGACTCTGAAAAAACTAAGTGTGAGAAAAACGCGTTTAAAAGTTTTAAAGAAAGACGAAACCAGACCCGAGAGGTGAGGACTTAAAACTCTATATCTCCGACAGTTTTACTCCCATCGACTTCAAATTTTTACACAATAAACTTAATACGTTGTACGTCTATAAAATTCGACTTGCAAAGATCTTAAAAATTTATTAGTTGGGGGGTGAGGTGTCCACAATGTGTGAATAATATACGAACGTATCGCTAATTATTAATATTTTTCGATTAATAGAATATGTTTAACAAACTGGTAAACCCATTAGTAAAAAAGCCACTGTTTCTACTTATTATTAGCAATTTTGCAATTATTTCTATTAAGTCTGAAATAGACGGTAGCGCCCGAAGCGTTAAATAACGGTACTATCATCATTCCTGAACAAATTGTACTGTCCAGTGTACTGTCTGCAGGAGGAGTCCAACGTAAGGAGTCCAGCATCTACCTTAAAGTGTTCTCACAGCTAGTGGGGTCACCGCAACAATTGCCGGGTGTCCGGGGAATCGAGCAGCGCGGCGTTTCAATTAGACTTATTCAACTTTACAGGGTGGCCGCGTTGTGGATATATCCTATCCTATATTTGCGGAACGACTATCATCCGTGGGCCCAACTAATAAGTTTATGATCTATATCTTAATTTCTATAAAACCTCAATAGTTGTTATCATTTTTTTCACTTTATTTTTTGACGAAGCAAGGTGCGAGAGCTTGGCGCATACTATTATGTCTTCGCGATCGATTTTTTAATGATACTTTAAGGAGGTACAGAACGTACCGTCAATGCAAAAAGTTTATCTCTGGGTAATACGAAATGCAAAATACGAAGTACATGAGGGACGAGCAAATATTGGGACTGTATCTTTGAAAATGAATTTTTCAATTCCCAATTTAAATTGCTTTTTGCTTGTTAAAATGTTTTTTTATGCATATAATAGTTTAATAAATGAAAAATTACCTATAATTAATATCAAATTTATATTAATTCTATTTAAATTCAAATTAAATATTTTGAAAAAGGAATAATAAATTTGGCAACGCTGCAAATTTACGTGTGTTGACGCATGCGTGATTTGGTTCTTCGACAAATAAATTGTTATATTTTAAATAACATTTATTCCGATTTTGAATTTCCCGCTCAAATTGGCATTTGCAACGTTGCTGGCTTATAACCTGCATTTACTGTTTCTTAAAGGTTTTGTTAAATATTTTCGTAAGGATACCTATCCTTTTGATAATTTTCTTTTTGCAATAGTTACAGAAAAGATTATTTTATATACACCTAGTTTTTGAAAGCCGTGTCACCATTTTTTTATAGTTAAAAGTTATATTATGTGGTGAAATTGAGCTAAAAATTATGATTTGTATGGAAAATGACTATTTTTAATCATGTATAAAAAGAAAACTATTAACTCTAGGTCTCTAAAATTTGTATCGACCCTCCAAATTTCACAACGTTTTCATCATTTACGTTAACGTCCTGTACCTCCTTAAACAACAAAATCTTAAAATTAAAACAGTAGGTGTAACTGGCCCTTTATTACGTTGCAGCTAACTGATAAATTGGAAATAAATGGTTCACCATGTAAACTAATGTCCAACAGCTGAATTTACTTGTGGTGTGGTGGTATGTTATTTGCTATTTCATTTTTATTTTTAATTCTTTCCGATAAAGCAATGTCAGCTTGTTCTTAAACCGTCTTCAACCGCGTTACTTAAACCAATTAGCAGTCGTATTACAATTTTATGAAGGTAATTTTTTTCACCACGCCAGTTACAACATTCTGATGTTACGCAGTGGCGTAGGTGAAGTTTGTGTAGCCCGGGACCTAATATAGCATAATATAGAAATTGAGTTCAAAGTTTTTCTCCAGAATAAAATTATCTTGTGAGTTCTTGCACAGTTACTAGCTTAGTACAAACTAATTAAGGTGTATTAAGGTACATCAGAAAATCTAAAGTAATGAAACACAATATCTGCAATTTATCACCGAAATATTGCGTTTTTCTTTCTTTTAATATTTATTTGAGTGCATCAATTTTCAAAAGTTATTAGCACTTAAAACAATATATACATTTATAAATATTTGTAATACATAATTTACAACTTATAGGCACGAGTATGGGTACTTAAAATAAAGAGATTCATTTAGTTTTATTGATAAAGGTAATAAGGTTTTTCAGACTTTCCTTGCTTTCAAATATCTGCCTATAGACCGCTCTTAGTCATCTGCCAGAAAATAAATAATATCTTTTTTGCCCAGTAATCCTGCCGCTTTCGGCCCAAAATGGTTTATTCCAGCATTGCAGGCAAACAATTGAAAATTATAGAAATTTATAATGGATATAACGCAATCTTTGGTCGGTTTAGAGCCCCATAGATAAGCTCTTCAAACCGATTGGGTACCGCCTGTTTAACAGAGGGGCACCCAAATTTAAAGCTGCCCCAAACCCAAAATATAGTTAATACTTTTTATAAATTGCAATAGTTTTATTAATGCCATTATGGCATAACTAAAGTTTAAAAAATAACTAACTAATAAAAAATGTAACCGAGATATTTTGCTTGGTTACATTTACGTTTGACTCAAGGTTTATAATAACCCTCAGTTTAGATAGAAAATCAATTAGATAGAAAAGAGAGCAGTACATTTTCGTAGATGTGTCGCTGTTAAATCGCTATACGAGTAATAAAGTTGTTTAAAACTTCTCCCACCTTTCACCCTGCCTTCTACGCCACTGCTCTGCTGCTACAAACTGCATTCAACGTGCAGTTATTTTTGTCATCTTTACAACATTTTAAATTAGAGTTTTTTATATGCGTTATTTTCATTTAATTTAATTGCAAAAATAAAGTTATTTTTTTAGGTTATAAAAAATCCTAATGCATTGCGCAAATTGCTGTCTTGCTTGCTGCACTATTTATTATTATTATAACTCTGTTGGAAATAAATGAAAGGTTTATTTCTTAGGAAGCATTAAATATCATCAAAGTATCCATAAAAATATGTCTTAAATGTACGGTGGTCTATTTTTGTAAGATTTTGCATGTGCATTTATCAGTTAGTAAACAATTCGATGAAATTGCTTAGCTTAGGAAAGTCCAGTCGGTTTGTAATCTGAGCGAAATCGTAACAAATTCGTGTTATAATCGTACTGCATTTTCACAAACAATTTGGCACACTGCAAAACCAGCAGTGCCGATTTTTACAAAAGACATGAATTTTTCACCGGACATAATTTTTAAATATTTATTTTCGAAAATTTTGTGAACAAAAATAATATTTATTAATTATATTAAATGTTCGCATAAATTGTCTAAATAATTTCAAATAAATTGTTGATTATCTTCTTAAAAACTTGTTTTCCATAATAGTAATTAAATGCAATTGTAAAGGACATAAAAATTTGGCCGCAAGTCTTCTTAGAACGATGTAAATCCCGCGCAGGTTTTAATACGCAGTGCAAATAAGCCATTGCTTTGCTTGAACGATATTTTTTCGCGTTAAAAAGCAATAGTTTATCAACGTAGTGCAGGCCCTATAGGTAGTTGAGTATGCAAAATGTGAGGACCGGCAACTATGGTCGGATTCTTATATAAGAGTAGAGGGGTAAAATAAAAATGGACCAAATATTTGACCGGCAAGATCCGCATTATTAATTTTTTACCTTTTCTTAACTTAAATCCATTGGTGGAATTCGGTCCTCACATTTTGCATACTCACTTACCTCTAGCGCCTGGTCTAACACACGAAATTCAGATATTTTCATTGTTTTGAAAATTGCAATAGGAGTATCTCTAAAACCACTGTGGTTCAAATGCCATGAAATTTTTACACATATTGCTTAAAGGTTGGTACTATCTAAAAGCACATAGATTTGTCAATAGTGGTGACTGAGAGAGTTATTCATTGTGATGAACTTTTAGAACCAAGTTTTAAAAATAATTCAGATTCCAGAATATTAATTTTCGTAACATATACAGTGCATTTTCATAGAATTCTTTAAGAAATTCAGACAAAAATTCATCTTAAAAAAAAATTAATAACCGGTTCTTAATTTTAATACGCATTTGTCTATTAAATTTGTATTGAAATTAAGAAACATTTTTAAGTGAGAAATTGTCTTTAGACAAGAATAGAAAAAAAGTTAAATACTTCATCACTATCCTTTTACAACGAGTTGCGGCGGCTTTGTACGCAGGTTACATTTTAAAACGATTGGCTATTTAGATATATTTATTACTTACTTAAAAGCATAAACAATTAAGCGCAATTTACGATAAAATTCTTCTACATCATGAGAAAACACTTACAGTGTAAATGTACCATATTTGCAGATAGCAATCTTTTATCCTATGCTCGTTTGAAACAAAACCAATATATTACAACAATTATTATATTATTTATATGAAAGATAATAGCAGCTTCTAAAAAGTGGCTTAAGATATAGTCTTGTTCACTAAAGCGCGCGGCTTTGATCTAGAGATCTCTGAAAGGCTGTCTTAGCTACACAAAAACTAGCCTGACTTTATTTGTTGCATTAGATGTTTTGCTGTGAGAGATTTTGCTTTTAACTTTGCTATTGTCTTCGATTGTCCTTACATGGTGTTGTTCTTCTAATTATTGCAGATGGTATCGCAGAGCGAGTTGATTGGATTGGAATTTGAAATCGAAGGCGATGCAATTTTATTTTTATATACATATTTATGAAACACTTACTTATTTATAAAGAATAAAATCATCGGTAGAATGTTGTTTTGGATCTTGGTATAACAAAGGTAACCAATACAGTTTTATATACTTAGTGGTCTAGAGCTAGAAAATTTAAGGTATTTTGAAGATTGTTTTTTTAATAATAAAAAATAGAGTTTACCCCCGTCGACGTCTTTTTGGCGTGTATTATTTGAATCCAATAAAATAATTCGTAATTACTTTTCATATTAAATTCTATTTTTAAATTGAAATAATAAACTCGCAAAATAATAAAATAATTTTTCAATTTATCAAAATAAAAAATATTTTCAATTTATGCGATTTTTTTTCCAATTCGTAAATAAGTTACCAAGGTTAGCCTATATACAAAATTTCAACTTTCTAGCACAATTTTTACTCTCGGCAAATACTGCCCCCGCGCCCCCAAATAAAATTTTGAAATTTTGAATTTTTATTTTATTAATAATATACTTAATTATTCTAGAATCCAGAATATGAACTTTCTCCAAAGTTCCCTACCGGTCCCCCCGAATTTCTTCAACTTCTTTTTAAATTTTTGAATTTCTAATTTTGGAGAAATGTCAGCATTGAATACCTTAATACACATGCCAAATTTCAACTTTCTATCTTTTACGAATTAAAAATAATACAGCAAAAAAGGGCTCACTTTTTTTCCAGTTTTTCCAAAATTACGGATTTCCAGGAAATTCAGGAAAAAATCCGGGGACGCCAAAAACTTAGAATTTTTTTTCTCTACGAAATAGGAAATTTTCAAAAACATTGACGGAGCCGTTTTCGAGCTACCATACAAAATTCACTACCAAACATATAAGAATATAAACATACAGTTGGAACATTATAATATAGGATAATAAATAAATTATACCAAAACAAATTCTCAATTACTTGCCTATGTAACATTACCACTGTACGTCCAAATTACATAACTTTTACAGCACTTTTTGCAGATAAATATAACCTTGTTCATAATTCATTTACCGCTTGAAGCATCTTACCATTTTTTAATCTAACTTCGATCAACTTTTTGCTTGAGATTTATGTACTTCTGCGGACAGGTTCAACTCCACGGGGAGTAGTGCGGTCGCAAGGCAATCCATCTACCAGAAGAAGCTCCGATACTAGTCAGACGAACAACAGAGTATATCCAATTAACAACCTGGTTTTATTGTATACAGACAAAATCACATTCCTTGTAGATCATTTTGAAGATGTGGAAATGTTTTTTATATACAGAAAATATTTTGTTTAAACATAGATTTGTTTTTTATATAAAAACAGCTGGTTTTTGGCACCCATTATCTGTCACAAAAAAGAAAATTAAATAATGCCTCGTACAGATTGGTATGACATAAACATGCAACACCCAACATTTATACATTTTCATTATTAAGTTGACATTATTTAGACATACTAACATGACTTACTTTAGTGTACTAAATGTGTTGCACTTTTAACGTACAGACTAGTGCGACACTAAAGTATCATTCCCACTCACTGCTTTGATTTTATTTTGTATTTAATTTAAATTGTTTAGCTTATGACAATACGCGTAGTCATTCACCATTTTTAATTTGATTCTTTTTAAAGTTTTTTTAGTACTTTAAATTTAAAAAAACTATATTATATTATAACCTCCAAAATGTGACAGTCTGTCAAAATGCAGTAGGATTTACTTTTAAAAGAAGTTTAATGTTAGTTTTTGAAAAATATAGAAGTGATAGCAATTTCTATTACTAATTGTTATTAAAAATAGCAATTTTAATTATTTCACATACAATTTTGTTGAACTGTCAAAATTTATATTACTAACGATGCGTACGTACCAAATAAATTAACTTAAATTAAAACATAAATGTGAAAAGGAATGCTTAAACGAAAACCTGAAATCTAGATTAAAATATTAAATAAAAACGGTAAATTAAATATCAAAATAGTGAGTGAGAATATGGCTTAATATAACACTTAGTTATGCTATTTATAAAAATTCTAAGTATTTATTACAAAAATGTTTCAATACGATTTTGTAACATCTAAAGAAATTACGGTTTTGAATGTGATTTCGAACAAAAGGGTCGAGTTGACGTTTTTTTTAATTGTGTTTAGGAAATACATAAAAATAATTGAAAATGGTGTTTAAATGAGTTATCAAGTGACCCTAATATCATGCTTAAACAAGATAATAAATATATTATCTAAGTAACCAAATAATATTTAAATCACATTGACTAAAATCAATTTTGTTTAACCAATTAATTAATTCAGTTGTTTAAGTACTTTAGTTATACTCCATCGAGGAGATAATATTTGTAATAAAAAATAAATAATTATAGAGAAACTTTATTTATCAATATAAATAAAGTATATACTATTTTAACTATTGTTATTTACTAATAACATAACTAGCAATAACATAACTGGCGCAGTCGTCGTCTAGCGGCGGAGATAAAACCAAAGCATCGTGACGGAAAAGAACAAATCTATTCACCCCAGGGAAGAAGATTCGAAAATTAAATAAAATTAAAAATAAGCTGTGTAAAATATAGTGAAGTGAACTGATAACTAAGGACCAAGGACAAAGGACTACAAGAAGATTAAAGGTTCATCTATTAATATATGGTAGATCAATTGAATTACCTTTTTACACAATTGAATATAAATAAAAAAGAAAAAATGACAACGTCAACTAATAATAATTTCCAACAATATTTGGGAATGATAAAAGAGTATGATGGTAGATCCGAAGGCTTACCGGACTACATCAGAACAAGCGAATTGTTACTAGGCCAATTTTTCAATGAAAATAAATTAGATTGCTTCGACAACGTCGCTTTAATAGAAGCGATTCGAGCAAAATTAATTGGAAAAGCTGCCTCACTAATAGAAGGAAGGGACATACAGAGCTGGGCAGAAATTAAAATGACATTGACACAAGCATTTTGCGACCCTAGAGATGAGATGTCATTACTGCGAGAACTGATGGAAATAAGGCAGAGGAATGAAACATTCCTTGAATTCTATGAAAAATGTAGAAAATTGAGAGCATTATTATATGCTAACCAAAAATGCAATGGAGCAATAGAAGAAAGAAATATGAAGACAAAAATGTACGACGAAGTGGCTCTAAAATCTTTTAAAGCAGGCTTAAGGGAACCTTTTGGATCATTCTTGAGAACCAGAGCACCCACTACACTGGAACAAGCAATCTCTATTGTAACAGAAGAACAGAACGACAGGAATTGGCAAAGGCAAGAAAATACGAATAATAAACTGGCACAACAACCAGTCAGAATGACACAAAGAACATTCAACAACCCTAAACAATCGGAAAACTTTAACAATACCCACACATCCGATTTTAATTATAATCAATCACGGAGACAGAGCAATTTTCAACAACCCCATCAACAAAATTGGCGAGCACCAAATACAAAGGTCTCCAAAGAAAGCAACTTATGGAACCGATATCCTAATGAACCTATTAAGAAGCAGTGGACACCTATGGATACTACATCAGTAATTAACTCACAGATTGGAAGCAGAGAAAATATAACAATTAATAATATAACATCAAGTAATTTCCTACCCTATATAATTGATAACAAACTCAACATAAAATTACTTATAGACACCGGATCATCCAAAACCATAATTAACCCCAATTTGATATACAGAAATTTACCCCAATGTATTTCTGAAGAAGCTTTTTGTATTCAGACGGCCCATGGTACCACATACCATAATAAAGTGGCTCACATCCCCATATTTCCAATATTTAAGAGTCAAGACATTTGTAAAGTCTTTTTGTTTAAATGTAGTGATAAATTTGATGGATTACTAGGAATGGATTTGTTGACAAAACTAGGAGCTAATATTAACTTCAATAAAAAGATGTTAACCATTAATGATACCGTGATACCGATATACTTTCAGAATTCAAATAAATTGGAACTATATAATACTCAAATCAAAGTACAGAGTGAAAACACTACAGATGAAGTTTGGAATACAGAAGTAAACGAAAAAGATATTAAAACATTTATTAAAATAAAAACCGATGAAAATTCAATTGTTGAAGTAAACGTCAAACAAGACACAGAAGATGAGAACATGCAAGATTTCAAAGTAGAAAATCTGCAAAATGTCAAACAAGAAACAAAGAATCAAGAAATACAACATTTTGAAATACCAAATAAACAAAAGGTTAATCAACAAACAAAAAATCAAAACTTTCAAGATTTCAAAGTAAAAAATCAACAAAGAATCAAGCAAGTAACAGAAAAGCAAACTATACAAGATATTGAAATAGAGAAACAACAAAACATGAAACAAGAAGAACCAGGAAAACAAAATATGCAATATTCCGAGGTAGAAAAGTCATACAGTATAAAGCAAGAAAAAGCGGAAAATAAGAAAATTAAAAAATTTAAAATAGAACGAACAATTGAAAAGGAAAACAAAACTAAGTGCTTACCGGAAAAGCTAGAAGATTCAGAAAAAGAGGCACACACTATGTGGATAAATGTTCACAGAAAAGAAAAATACTATGATAAGCCAACATATGAACAAAATGATATAAGTATAACAATTTTCAACAAACTAGAGGAAAATATGATTGAAGAAATAATCAGAAAAAAATACTATTGGGACTATATGAACAAACACATTCAAGAAGTATACATTAGAAGAAATGATAGAAGAAGAGGGAAGATAACGAATCCACAAACAGGACCACATAAAGTAACAGCAATCAAAGATAATAAAAGAAAAACCAATACAAATACTATTGCTGCAGAACTCTTATCAGGAAACAGAAGTGACGACTACATCTAGAAAAATCGAGACACCTTCACGAAATTTCTCTATTTTTCTCTCTAAGGATGGAGGAGTTATCAAGTGACCCTAATATCATGCTTAAACAAGATAATAAATATATTATCTAAGTAACCAAATAATATTTAAATCACATTGACTAAAATCAATTTTGTTTAACCAATTAATTAATTCAGTTGTTTAAGTACTTTAGTTATACTCCATCGAGGAGATAATATTTGTAATAAAAAATAAATAATTATAGAGAAACTTTATTTATCAATATAAATAAAGTATATACTATTTTAACTATTGTTATTTACTAATAACATAACTAGCAATAACATAACTAATGGACAAATGAAAATGACCTGAACAATAGACCCTTGTCAAACTGTGTTAATGACGAGTTAGCAAAAACCTTCGTAAATAACTGAGTTTTAATACTTTTTCTTCGTTCGAAATATGAAAGCTTCCGACGTATTAAGTTGCATGTCGCACTAGTGCGTACGTGTTGTACAACTTCTTACAACAAATGTTGGATGCCGCATGTTTCAGTCGCACGTATGTGTACGGAACTTAAAACTTGTTTTCCAAGACACTTTCTACACGTGAAATGTGAGCTTGAGCTTTTCAATAAGTAGTTTCATTTTTAATTATTGTTGAAATGATTTTGAGGGACAGGATGAATCAAAAAGTATTCGTTTCCACTGAACTGGCAGTTAGAGAGGAAACACAGCCGACAGATTGTGAAGAGTTTAACATAGTTATTTAGAATTTAACAAAAAATAACTTAATTTATATACGTATATCTAAACAGCTCGTAAATCATTCCAGGAAGTTTTACAACTATATTTTTGTGTGTAAGCATCACAGGCATGTGTGCCATCTCGCCGGTAATTAGCTAATTTATTTTTACAGGAAACGCGGCCTCATTAACCTAAAATAATTTGTTTATTTAAAAAGAGAAATAGTTTTTTTTTTATTAATACGAGTATATGGGAGTGTTGATTTTATTTCAATTAAATCTAGCGATTTAAAAATAAATATAAGATGAATTACACCTGCAAGAGTTGAACTATCGATTGGGTCAAATTCATTATTATTTGATGAATGGTGTTTCTATTTTGACGTTAATGTTTATCTGAACAGGCTTAGGCCTGTCGCACACTGCAAGCGACAATGCCGTCTATCAGCGAATTTTAACCACCCAGTAAACATTTTGGAGTAAATTCTACTTAATTTCTATTACATATCATGAGTTTTTTGTCTGGAACGTGTTCGTTTTCTATTCAGTCGTTCATAGGAAAGGCCCTTTTTATGAGTTACAGAGATCGCAACGACGGTTCACTGCTGAATTAAAAGCGAAGTCGGTTTATGATTTATGACCGGAGTTATAAACTTGACACTAGCAGGGATGGCAGGGGTATAAAACTTAATGGAATTCTACTTTTTAGAGTCTGCAAAATATAAATATTTAAATGAAGAAATAAATAGATGTAATCTTTAGTACGGATCGTGATTTTTTTAATGAATATTATTCATCTTTAAAAATACTTAATGAATGATGTTGGAAAAAGAAAGAATATTATTATGAAAAAATTCTAACAACTAACACAAAATCTGTGACAGGTAGAGAACTTGTAAAGCGTTAGAATTGAATTGTACGAGTGACTCGAACGTCACTAAATAGGGCACTTCACCAAATTGTTTACTGGGCAAGCCAATACATGAAAGACATCTCCCTGTTTATTTTCTATTAGAAAATCCGTATACAAAATAAAGTAAATGTTTCAATTTCATCGCACTAATGAAACCATAAAAGCAATAGATTTTTAAATTGAAATCTTGTTCTATATAATAAAATAAATTCAATTTGCAAATATTCATTTTATTTTTCCGGGAAATCACGTGGAAATATTGTATTATATAAATACATGCATATATTCTGGAAACGTACTGATGTAAAACTTTAAAAGAAATAGCTCACCACCGAAGAGAGGTAGGTATATATATATCAGAAGGATCGGAGGGAAAAACAATAATAGTCCTTTTTGTGACGGTAATAATCTAATAGGACAAATACGCTTGTGTCCTATGTCTTAATTTCTATAAAATTGTATTGATAAAGTTGTTTACTAGAACCTCAAATGTCCTATTATTTTTAATAACTCCTTATATGTTAGGAGATATTAACAATTAAAAAAGTCATTTTGTCTCTTTAATTATTAAAGGGATTCAACGTTGTACACATTCCAAGTGCATGTCACATCACAATCCTTGTGTAAAGTTACCAACCTTACAGCTCATAAATCTCTGCTATATGTATTTATATATCAAAATATCAAATATTATTTACAGCTATTTCAAGGAACAATCAAATTTCAATACTATGTCTGCCTTAGCAGGGTTAAATAAAATATAAACTTATTATTCTTTGACTTGACTTGATATTTTGACTACGAACAGCTACAAAACATTACCACAGCACTGACCTAATCAACAAATAACTGACGTTAAAATGCATTTCACGTCATAAAAATATGGCCGACCATTTCTAGCGCTAAAACTACAATTCGTATCTTTAATTGCTATATCTCCGACAATATTTAGATATTTAATAAAATAGACACGCCAATATACATTTATTAGCATCAATTTCAATCAACAATTGAAAAATCGACCACTAAAAAATGAGTTGAGCCCATTCGTAAGCCCGTTATTTGTACCGAAGAATGTAATGTTACCAACAACTTATAAACACGATTTTTCGAGTGTCTCAACAAACTTAATATTTAAAGCACAATTAATGACAAACATTAATAAAAAAGACATTTTATTAATATGTTCACTTAAGTTATTTTGTTTGACTTTTGATTGTTTATTATTATTTTAATGCCCCATAAAATATAAAAGCAAATCGACCATTAAAGTACCAACCAGAGACACCCATCGTTATTTCTTGAATGTTGTCTCTGGTATATTAATCATTCTCTTGTTTTATTCTTTTAACGGCTTTTTAACGTTTGGAAATGTCACATTAAAAGCATATTTAGAGCGGCTTTACAAGATCCAACTTGTTTTCGGTTCTTATTTTTTTAATACATTTACTTCAACATTTTAAATTCATATTTCGTTGTATAATAAACTCGTTATTGTTGTATTATTTGAGTTTCATATCGGAAACTGTCGTACCTAAAAAATTATTGATTTTCTGACTTTTATTCCAAGTATTAATTTTTTATTTTTTACTCAATCAATTCATTTAATTGTTTAGTTATAAGAATAGTATTCCTTCCTTCCTTTAAATGTTGTAGTTTTAATTTAAGTTTTAGTTTTATAAATATACATACTCCAAATTTTGTAAAACTAAAAATTGATAGTTCAGTGTTCTTCTTTATCGATTGTTTTATAACCTAAAATCCGTCAAGTAAAATGAATTTTTGATTTCGAATTATTATAGCAATATTATTCATATCACCCCACATAAAAGCGCTGGACATTTCAGGTTGGAATAGTTATCTTAATGGGCATGTATCCTATGTCTTACTTTCTATAAAAGTGTACTATATATTGATAAAGTGGGTTACTAGAACCTCAAATGTTCAATTATTGTTTAATAACTCCTTATATGTTAAGAGATATTAACAATTAAAAAAGTAATTTTGTCTCTTTAATTATTAAAGGGATTCAACGTTGTACACATTTCAAGTGCATGTGACTTCACAATCCTTGTGTAAGGTTACCAACCTTACAGCTCATAAATCTCTGCTATATGTATTTATATATCAAATATTATTTACAGCTATTTCAAGGAACAATAAAATTTCAATATTATGTCTGCCTTAGCAGGGTTAAATAAAATAAAAACTTATTATTCTTTGACTTGACTGGATTATTTCGACTACCAACAGCTACGAAACATTACCACAGCACTGACCTGCTCAACAAATAACTGACGTTAAAATGCATTTCATAGGGCCGATCATTTCTAGCGCTAAAACTACAATTCAAATTTTTAATTGCTATATCTCCGTCAATATTTAGATATTTAATAAAATAAACACGGCAATACACATTTATTAACATCAATTTCAATCAACAATTGAAAAATGAGGACACAAGCCCATTGTTTTTATAAGTTTTCTAAAGTTCAAACCAACTTTATCAAATGTTTAAACCCTTCTACTTGCTCGATTTGTGACTAGATGGCAGCACTAGTACATGTAATAGTTTTTACATCTGATCCTGTTGACAGTCATTATAAATCTTCCACGCATGGGAGGCAAGAACCGTTGAGGTTGATTGTTATAAATTGGTTTTAATGGTATAATAAATGTTCCATTTCATTAAATAAAACAAATTGCCTTTTACATAGTTAATAGTCGCAAAGTAATTATTTAATTTGAAGGTAATTTATCGTATTTTAATTGTGCGAAATATAGATACGGTTGAAACCATAGAAAAGGAAAAATTGTTGCATTAAAAATAATGAAACCATCGCTACATGCAAACCTAAATATTTTATATTGTTTTTTTTGAAGTAGTATGAATTTCTAATTTTATTCAGCTCGTATAAGATTAATCATGTTTTCAATTATTCACGGTCATTTAATAATATTCTATTCCATTCATTCGCTAATAAAGAGAATTGCAGGGTGCGCCCAAAGTAAAAAAGTTAGATATTTATTTTAATGTAAAAGACAGGGTCAGGTTCTTTTTAAGATATTTTATAGGGTGTTTTATATTATGATCGTTGTGAAAGAAGAAAAATAATCTGGATTACTTGTTTCTTTTATGACGTCATAAGCCGAGCTAACACAAGCGGCAAAACTATATAGTATCTGAATAAATAGCTATTTGTCCGCTTTTTAGTTATTTAAAAATATGGAGACGTTAATTTACATATACGTATTAACATATATTTAAATCAAATAATAAAAAAGTAACCCCTAGAAAATGGGTTTAAAAGTTCATTAGTACAATTAAAAAAGTCTTTTTGTCTCTTTAATTATTAAAGGGATTCAACGTTGTACACATTCCAAATGCATGTGACATCACAATCCTTGTGTAAGGTTACCAACCTTGCAGCTCATAAATCTCTGCTATATGTATTTATATATCAAAATATCAAATATTATTTACAGCTATTTTGAGGAACAATAAAATTTCAATATTATGTCTGCCTTAGCAGGGTTAAATAAAATAAAAACTTATTATTCTTTGACTTGACTTGATTATTTGACTATCAACAGCTACAAAACATTACTACTGCACTGACCTACTCAACAAATAACTGACGGTAAAATGCATTCACGTCATGCACATATGGCCGTTCATTTCTAGCGCTAAAACTACAATGGGCTTGTGTGCTATATCTTAATTTCTATAAAAGTGTACTATATATTGATAAAATGGGTTACTAGAACCTCAAATGTTCAATTATTTTTTAATAACTCCTTATATGTTAAGAGATATTAACAATTAAAAAAGTCATTTTTTCTCTTTAATTATTAAAGGGATTCAACGTTGTACACATTCCAAGTGCATGTGACATCACAATCTTTGTGTAAGGTTACCAACTTTACAGCTCATAAATCTGTGCTATATGTATTTATATATCAAAATATCAAATATTATTTACAGCTATTTCAAGTAACAATCAAATTTCAATATTATGTCAGCCGTAACAGGGTTAAATAAAATAAAAACTTATTATTCTTTGACTTTACTTGATTATTTCGACTACCAACAGCTACAGAACATTACCACAGCACTAACCTACTCAACAAATAACTGACGTTAAAATGCATTTCACGTCATACAAATATGGCCGACCATTTCTAGCGCTAAAACTACAATTCAAACTTTTAATTGCTATATCTCCGTCAACATTTAGATATTTAATAAAATAGACACGCCAATACACATTTATTAACATCAATTTCAATCAAAAACTGAAAAATCGACCACTAAAAAATGAGGACACAAGCCCATTATAAATTGGATAGTATTGTCATCGTTGTAGGGGTAACTGATGCCTAAATATTGCCAGATAGTTTGTCTGGTTGTATTACCAGTAAAATAATATTGATTAGCTTAAAAATAGCTGGTCTGTACTCGGATAAATGTATGTATGTAACTCGTTGACAAATTTTAGATATGTAATCATATGAAAATTTCAATATACGTTTATTTACTATTATTTCAATAAAGAATTTAAAAATCAACCACTAAACAATCAAATTACAACCCAATCGTGGATTTCGAGTTAGAAACATAACAATGTTTAGTTTATTTCTTTGCAACTAGAGTTAGTTACATGTATATTCATCCATTCTAAACATTGGAACAAAAGTTCTTATTCACCTTATAAGGCTGACGTATTCTTGAATGATAAATGTTTCATTTTGTATCACATATAAAAACGTAAATTGTATATATTTGTGAAAGTTTCAGGGGTCACAAGAGGTTGAAGTATGTGGTGTTATTGTAAAAGACAAGTATATGCGAAACTCTTATATCTCTGTATGTATATATAAGTATGCAAAAACAATAAAAAGATCAAATAAAGTAAAAAAATCATCTGAAGTAAATTAGACGAGACAGAAGTACCAGTACGTAATCTTATTTCAAAAAGAACTTTCACATAAATCGATTTTATGGAGTCATTAAAAATTGGTGTGGTCATAAAGATGTGGGTTAAATACATGGTGGTATCAATGTTTCATAAATTGGTGGTTTTTTATTGTTAGAACTGGTTAATTCAAATAACTTTTGTAAATATTAAATAAGAACTAGTATTTTTTATCAAAGAAAACAAATCCTATATTATAATGGCGTCGCCGGATTTTTCCCTGAATTTCCTGGAAACCCGTAATTTTGGAAAAACTGGAAAAAAAAATGCCCTTTTTGCTGTATTACTTTTAATTCGTAAAAGATAGAAAGTTAAAATTTTGCATGTGTATTAAGGTATTCAATGCTGATATTTCTCAAAAATTAGAAATTCAAAAATTGAAAAAGGGGGGTTGAAGAAACCCGGGGGCCCGGTAGGGAACTTTGGAGAAAGTTCATATTCTGGATTCTAGAATAATTAAGTATATTATTAAAAAAAAATCAAAATTTTATTTGGGGGCACGGGGGCAGTATTTGCCGAGAGTAGAAATTGTGCTAGAAAGTTGAAATTTTGTATATAGACTAACCTTTGTAACTTATTTACGAATCGAAAAAAAAATCTCAAATTTTGAAAAAGAAAGTTGGTCAAATAACGCATAAATTGAAAATATTTTTTATTTTGATAAATTGAAAAATTATTTTATTATTGTGCGAGTTTATTATTTCAATTTAAAAATAGAATTAAATATGAAATGTAATTACGAATTATTTTATTGGTTTCAAGTCATACACGCCAAAAAGACGTCGCATTGCGACGGGGGTAAACTCTAGTCTTTTATAATACAGAAGCTCTTGTCTGTCCCATCGATCAATCTTTTACCAAGTTGTTCATAAAAAAACAAATATATTCACATATATTATCCGGTTTATGTTTTCATCGATAAATAAACTCAATTATTACCCCCCTTTTCTCCCCATTGAACCACCCTTTCATATCTTTTGCCTATAAAACGCGTTTGGGTAATAAAAATCCCATTGTTCTATTTTTCTTACGACTCAATATTACGTTTATAAAACGCAAACACAAATTGCAAAACAACTACATAAATTTTCTTTTAAATTTGTTTTTTTCTTTGATTTTATTGATATTGCAAAAGATTTGAATGATGAGGAAGATAGGGAATAATTAGTTCAGACGTTAGAAAAATATATGTAATCCAGTCAGAATTGACATTTTGTAGTTAGCTCAAAATTTTATAGAATCCCGTGTGCATGAGTCTTGATATTTTAGGTTCAAAGGTCTTACAAACAAGTTTTTCGTAGATATCTTGATTTCCATGGTCTAAGGTCTAGATCCCACTGCAGAATAATTTCTAATGTGTTATAGAATTTGTGTTTTCTTCCGCCCGAAATTATTACTCAGTGGGATCCAGGCCTAAATTACATTTGAAGTTATTAGATAAGTTGTAGAGCATAAAATTTTCTACAAATTTGATTTCATACTTTTTTCGTATGATCAACCCTTTTCTAGATATAGCGCATGGCATGCACGCATCTCGTTCTGATAGAAATGTGAAATTTGGTACAGTGAAAAAATTGAATAGTGATAATTTTTATATGTGAAGCTACTTAAACTTACCCCTTTTTTCCTGTTTTATGGAGAATTCAAAATTGCCACCACGGTCTTAAATATGCAATATCTAAGGAACCGTTTAACATATTTTAATTATTTTTATTATAAATGAAAGCTGATTAAATTTCGCAAAATTAATGAATAACAACATTTTTTCAAAAATCTAATTATTTATAAGTTAAAAGATGTTTAAAAATAAAAGAAAATTCGCGCTATTTTTGGGAACAGTTAGAGAATGGTATGCTCTACAAATAATGTAGACCATAATGACCAATGACATATAGTACATAGAAAATATTTCCAAGAAAAAAACGAATGTTTGTGACCTTTACCTTGAATATCTTATGACGCATACACTAGATAATATGCGACTTCTTACCATGTCTTCAGAATGTCAAATCAAAGGACTATGCAACATTTCAGCTTAGTTATCTTTTATTCCGAGGTTAAATCCTTATTTGACTAGGCTATTAACTGAATATATAACATTTATGACTACGAAATTTTATAGTGTTTTCCATATTTCTAAATAAATATCTTCGAACATCTAAAACTATATTTAGAATTTGCACATGTTGTTCTGTGTTTTTAATATGTAATTTGTTAGCTTTATGTTGAAAGAAGCATTAACTGTGTTAATTTATTTTCTTGTTTTCTTAAAACATTTAATGGTTGTCTTAAAATGTTGTCTACATGTTGTATAATATATATATCCAAAGTAATGTTTTAATAATTGAGATCTAATGTGGTAGAATTTGTCATAAATTCCGCAAAATTGTGACGAGCTTACAGTTATTTTGAACAGCATGTTCTACAATCCTTTAAACAGCATTAACCCAAAATATGTAGAATATAAGGAAAACTTAATCAAGTATTCTAAATGGTTTTTATATATTTATTTGAGTCCATCAATTTTCAATAGTTATTAGCACTTAAAACAATATACAGGGTGCCCCAAAATTCAACGATAAGCGGGCACCAGAGGGTGGTCCTGCTTATGACTACACGAGAAAAAAAGAAAAAAGAATTTATCTCGTTTAGAAATTACAAAAAAAAATTTAAAAAATTCGACAATTGAAACACCTTAAGATGCTTTTAACTAACACAATTTTTCAAATATTTCGAATTTTTTTTTTTTGTATCGGCAACCTAAATAGCACTGCTATCCATCACAACCATTAAAACTCCCAGAATGCTAGTAGTTTTTACACAAAACTCAATCGAATTTATTTTTTTCCCTAAAATTTTTAAATATTTTTACTTTCAGTTCACTTTAACTCATCGTGGTATAAAAAAAAAGTATGAACGCTACTATGGCAAGTTTTTTTAAAAATTGGCGCAACTCTTCAGGATTCCAAAATGGTATATATATATATATTTATATATATATATATATATTTGTATATATATTTATATATATTTATATATATATATATATATATATATATATATATATATATATTTATATATATATATATATATATATATATATATATATATATATATATATATATATATATATGCGTTTAGAACATTTAATTAACTTGCTACATGCATGAGATCCCGTAATTGCTTATGCAAACATTTATCGAAAACATCGCCGTGACGCAAATGTTGATTGATAGTAATGATGTTCGAAGACTTCGCATGACTAAACCCTCGGACCTAGTAACCTAATCATGTAGAATTGTTCATTGGAGCAATCTCCACTAGATAAGCCACTAGATAAGTGTATCTATACTTAGTTGTAGTATTATAAAACATTAAAGAAAAATCCACATACAATTTTAAAATGTAGGTGTGCGTAAGCCCCTAATTTGATCCCCAAAGGGACGCCTATGTGTGCAATCTGTAGTGCATTTACTATTATTGGTACAAGTGTACAAGCAGCGCTGCACAGCGCCTTGTTACTGAATTCCTTTCATCGTGAACTATTTAACTTGTACAACAACAGCGTTACTAGCGCCGCCACATGTGACTTTAATAAACTATGGAATAACAAGCTATTTAAAACATAGCTGATAAAAACATATACTCATAATTACTAAATGTTTTTCTGTCTTGCATGTTGAAACACTATTGACTTCATTTTCTTAGAAAATGGGAGTAATTGGAGTGAATAATTGTCCAGTGCATTAGCTTTTCTTTGAGACGTTGACACTACCCTTAAAGACGCGCACCAGTCGAAATTAATGGGTTTAAGAACTCTTCTTTAAAGTCAGATTTCTAAAATTTTTATTGAAACATCCAAAAGTAAACGAAAATAACCCAGTAAACATTTTGGAGTCATTTTTCCATCATATTGAAGATGCGTATGATTTGTTTGTCATGATACAGTTCAGTTTCTCACAGTCGTTCATACGAAATGTCTATTTTATCAGCTACAAATGACGAAACCACTCCACCTATCGGAATACAAATGAAGATAAAGTTGATGCGCACTGTAATTGAAGAGCAATAATGATAGAAACGTCGCAAAATAGGACACTTCACCAAATTGTTTACTGGGAACATTGTATAAATGCTCGACGATTATGAAGTAAGAGATTACTTAGATTTTTTGATAAGGACCAAAAGTTCTACAGGCATGGAATAATGAATTAGTCAGAGAGATGTCAAAACATTATCAAACAAAATGGAAATGTATATAATAGGTTTCATTCATTATTAGTTTTAAAAAAATTAAGTTTTGTTTCATACTACAAAATCGAAATTTCTTTCCTGCCAACGTTTTGCACTTTTGCTAGCGGATCGAACAGAGTAAGGGAGCGGGGCCATAGTTACGTCCAACGAGGAACGAATATTACATCCTTGTTTAAACAAATTTTTCTTAACAAGTTGATCTCGCGCAGAGGAAATATTCCGTGACCTCCACTTTTTTTTCATGGTTATTTCAAAAGTACAAATATTTATGGCACACCCGATGAAATCGATTATGTTAAACATTAAGTGTTTTTTTTTAATATATTGACAAAGTTGACATAACTACTAAACCAACAATTAGAAACAAATACTCCCCTCTCACTCCACTTCTCTTCTCTCAAGCACTATGCTAACTTCATAATCATTTCAAGATTTCATAATGTGTTTTTCACAATAAAATCAAGCTCAAGTGCTTTGCAGATGATATATATATATTTACAAATATATATATAAACTGAGAGCAAAGCGGGACTATTAACTAAGATTTACTTAGTGTTTTAGAGTAAATCTTCGCAGTAGTTAAAGTCAGGGATTGTCAACAATAAATTCACTTATAAACGTAATGTTATTTGTTTATAAATCAAGAATCATCTACGAGAACGTTTAACAATTTCAGAAGATCTAGTTACTTGTGAATCGGCTGCAACACGTCATAGCTCTAGCGTACTGCACGACGCATAGATGTAATATTCTTTTAAATATAACAAACTCAGCAGTCAATTTAGTTCATATTATTGAACAACAGTCATTTGGTATACTGATTGAAATACTGAATCATCCTCTGATAACTCTCTTGCAGCAACAAACAATCTGCGGTTAATGTTCTTTTCGATGTATGGATGAAGCCAATACATTCTACGTCTGATTCGTCGTCTTCTAATAAAAGCGTATGCTATAATCACATCTTCTTCATCACTTGACATTTGCTCAATGGAAAAACGTGCCAAACTTCATAGAAATGACCCTATTTGCTTGTATGACGTTACGTGGACAGAACTGAGATGCAGAATACGTCTGGCTTTATTTTTTTTTTTTTTATATATAGTTTCTCTTGCTTCTTAGACACGAAGCCTTTTATTGCCCCTAATATTGTTCTGCTTCTTCTTATACGTTGTATTCAGACAACAAGAATGATCTATTCATGGCTATTGCAGTTATAAATTTCGGTTTCTCAATCAAAAAGGGAGTGTTAATAGGAAGCGTCTGCGAAGTCTGTAGCACCACCCTTTGGAGTCCATTTCTTGCCTTTGCTGTATTTTTACATTGCCACAGAATGTGGTCAGGATCTACCTCCTCTTCACCACAAATCTGGCTTTATTTACAGCTTACAAATTTTGTCCTTAAATTTACATAGTATTATGTTGCTCGTATACAAAAGGTTTGCAATTTCCATGTCTCAGCCTTTAGCAGAGATTTCGCAATAAAGGTTTTGGTGTTTCAGAGCGACTCCCACCCCCTCGAGTCCTTGTAGAGCTCGCGTCGCCGAGTGGCATAAACTCATTCACTTTCACTGTCTTTTAAGGGTGGTCTCCTTTCAAGCGGGTAAAGGGTGAGAAAAGGAAATGATACTACCACTGTTAAGGAAGTCACAGTGAAAGGGTGGCATGAATATATCAACTGAATTAGTGTTTTTTTTTATATATTTACTAGCTCAAGTTACTAGTTACGTTCACTTTAAATTTGAAAGAACAATAACTTTGTTTAATACGACTTACAATTTGATTTTGTATAGGTGGGAGGAGTGTTCACGAATATTGCGTGCCCCCTCCTTTTTTTAATATTAAAAATTACACTAGATGGAATATTATCGGTGACAAATTCAAAAGCTTGAATTTTGTTAAATTTATACTGGGTAAAATAGATTTTGGAAAGCTTACATTAAATAGAATGAAATACAATTATTTTGTTACCTACTCACAAATTGACCAAATTGGAAAAATCATCTTAAAGCAACTATATTACTGCCGTTTTAATTTCTAACCGACTGTGAATTTACAAAACACATACAAAAAATTATCCATAAATTACGTCATATAAATTTCATAGTGTTTGCATTGTCACCCATTTTGCACCCTGTTGTGACGTCACACATTTGAAAAAGAATTCCTTTCAGTTTAATGTTTTTGGCTGGTTTTTATTTTTTTGTGAAACTGTATTTTAGATAGATGTGACGTTACGAAGCTTAGTACATCTGTCATCTTCCCCCTTGTCACGTCTTGTCACACAATGGAAACTTGCCTACAGATACACAGCAAATCTGAATCCTTTGTGATTATAATGTTCCTGTCAAAATTAAAATTTACTATTAATATCATATTATCCCAGTAAACATTTTGGAGTCACTTTGGCATCATATTGAAGATGCGTCATGATTTTTTTGTCATAAAAGAGTTCATTTATAGTTCAGTTTCTCACATTTTTCATATAAAATGTCTACTTTATCGGCTACAGATGGCGAAATTACTCCACCTGTCGGAATACAAATGAAGATAAAGTTGATGCGAACTATAATTGAAGTGAAATAGTGATAGAAGCGTCAGAAAAGAGGACACTTCACCAAATTGTTTACCGAGCAGTCTTATTTTGTTTTTTTTTTGTGGTTTTTATCTTTTTGTGAAACTGTATTTTAGATAGATGTGACGTTACAAAGCTTATGACATCTATTCCCTTCCTCCTTGTCACGTCTTGTCACACAATGGAAACTTGCTTACAGATTATAATGGTCCTCTCGAAATTGAAATTTAGTATTAAGAACACATCATACTTACACCACTACCACTGACTAATAAACATTATTCCAGAATCTAAATCTAAAAATATTTGAAATAGGTTTACCGTTGAAAGCAATTTTGACTAGATACAATTGATTTTGACGTGATAGCTAAAAAAAATAATATCATTTTGTTTAATTTTTTTGAATTTTTTCCATTTTTTCTTTATAAATGCATTACATACATCTTTTCATAGAAATCTGGTGTGCCATAACCCAGTAAACATTTTGGAGTCACTTTGCCATCATATTGAAGATTTGTTTGTCATGACAGAGTTCATTTACAGTTCAGTTTCTCACAGTCGTTCTTATGAAATGTTTACGTCTTTTATCGGCTACAAATGGTGAAGCCAATCCACGTTGATGCGACCTATAATTGAAGTGCAATAGTGATAGAAACGTTTCAAAACAAAACACTTCACATATCCCTCCTATAACACGATTCCATGTTACGCGAAGCATTATAACCGCGTTATGCAGGGGTCTGTTTTATTTACATATTATCAATGAACAATTCTTCACCATACACTAGATTTCTCCATATTTTTTTCATTCATATATATATCACGTGTGACAAATGGAGTTCTAGTTTTTGCGCATCATTTACTCGCCCCTTACCGCCCTCCCTTCAAGGGGGATCCGTTTTTCGCAGTTCGTCTACATTAGTATTGTCGAGCGATGCTATCCGAATTGCGTTTGCCTTCGCCTGACAGTTCTCAGTTGTAGTTTGATTTCGTTAGTGGGTGTTCGCATTTGGCAACAACCTGCTATGACCCGCAAATCGCGTGTGCTGATAAAAATATACTGATAATCTATAATATGTCAATAATGTAGCAACTTATTTTGTTAAGACTTTATTTTTGAAACCAAATTTGTGTAAATTATGTGAATAAGTTTGTTCTTTTAGTTTTATTTATTAAATGTTTGTGATTTTCTATAGTAACCACTTGTTAAAGGTGTATTTTGGTGTTTTCTTTCCGTAATTCAGTTCTGCCGTCTTTTTACACCGTGAGAGTGAAATGTTATCACAGTTTTGATCTGTTTAAAAGTATGAACGGAACACATAAAGCGCAAAATGTTATAGGAGAAATTATACTATATTAAGATGTTATATATCAAATTGTTTTTTAATTAGTCACGTTAATAGGATATATTAATAATTAAATTATTCATTTCCAATATTTTTTCAATATTTCAACTAATTTATATTAATATACAACATATTAAGTGTATTGTGTGAACATTTAAAGTCGATTGGAGTAAAACTGTCAGAGATATAGAGTTTTAAATCTTCTCCTCTCTGGTCTGGTTCGCCTTTCTTTGAAATTTTTAAACGCTTTTTTCTCACACCTAGCTTTTTCAGAGTATGTCCTCTCTAGCTCAAAATCTACTGCACCGATCTTTTTGAAATTTTGCACACTCTTTCTTTACATAAATGCCGAGGTAGTGCTGTCGATTTTCATTTTATTAATTTTAACGTATTTTAAAATCGGTATTTTGACTTCTAAGTGCTATAAAAAATTGAAAAATCAATCGACAAGGTTACCTACAGAAACTTATCAACTAATGAAATCATTTTGGTGTTTTGATTTCAAATAATCCAGTGATGAGTTATGAGTGTTATGAATGTTACTTTTTTTTGTAACGTCTGCGGAGATTCGCTGTCAATGCCTCATTTCTTGATATTTATTTATGAAAATTTTGCAAAGTATTCTTCAAATGTTATTTTATCATGTAGTATTTATAGAAATAATAAGATATTAACTGTGTCGTCAATAAACATTACCGAAAATATGCTTTTTTATATCGACGTTAATATCAATATATACTTTTGTTTACTAGTTGTTGCTCCTTATGAGCTAAGAGAATACTACTGAGGAACTGAATTATGGGCACAAAGCACCAAAAAACAAAAGATCGAAATGTAAATTTAAGTTATCTATCACAACAGGTTTGAATTAAAGTAAATAAAAATAAATACAATTTAAAATGGTTCCTTCATCGAAATGAATCGTCTTCCATCACCGACTCCTGGTTCCTTGCGAGGCGAAGATTCTGGAGTAGCGACAAGTGGTGACGTACATTCCTGTGATGAATTTGATGAGCCTAACGAAGAAATATTAATAACACCTGTTAAGAAGCCGAAGAAAGGTGAACAATGTGTTACTAAACAGTATACTGGGGGTACAATTCGTCAACATTACTACCCTGAAGGGGGATGGGGATGGGTGGTTACCGTCGCTGCGATTTTAGTGCAGTGTTTGGCACATGGACTGCATGGGGCGTCCGGCGTCTGGATTGTGGAGACCACGCGGCAGTATTCAGACGCTACTATTATCACATCAGGTCAGAAATATCTATTAAATGTAAACAATTCAAATGTAAGAACAACTTACTAATTATACGGTTAAAAAGAAACTATTTTTATGCCTACGTTCTCTTAAGTATCATTCCCACTCACTACTTTAATTTAATTTTGTATTTAATTTAAATTATTTAGCATATGGCAATACGCGTAATCATTCACAGTACCATTTTTAATTTAATTTATTTTTAAGTTTTTTTAGAACCTTACAAGGTCCAATGTTTTAAATTAAAAATATTAAATTAAGAAAAACTGTATTATATTATAACCTCCAAAATGTGACAATCTGTCAAAATGCAGTAGGATTTACTTTTAAAAGTAGTTTATCGTCAGTTTGTCAAAAATAAGGAACTAAAAACAATTTCTATTACTTATCGTTATTAATAACAGCAATTTTAATTATTTCACCTTCAATTTTGTCGAACTGTCAAAATTTATATTACTAACGACACATGCGCACCAACTAAATTAACTAAACTCAAATTAAAACACGAATGTGACTAGGAATGCATTTTCTGAAAACCTGAAATCTAGATCAAAATATTAAATAAAAACAGCAAATTAAATATCAAAGCAGTGAGTGGAAATGAGGCTTTAGAAAAGCTGAAATTTTGTGAATAATTAATGTGAAATATGTAGGTAATAACGTATGCGTACTTACAAGCTTAAAAGCGGGGCTCTTTTACATATAGCAGATGCAAAAGGTACCTAAGAACCTCACTGACATAAATTAAAGTATGATGGTTGTTTTTTATAAATATTTTACAGAATATTGTTAAACTAACATTCACTATTTTCTAACCCGTGGGCCTAACTTCTGCCAGAAGCTTAAATTAGGTAAACTAACGTGTTAATAGCAAGTCTACATTTTATATATGTTTCTTGTGATACTATTTCAAGACATAGTTTACTTAATTTTTTTAATTAACCTTCACGTTCATTATTTGTATGATATCTTGAAAACAGCCCCTACAAAGTTTTTCAAAATTTGGTATATTATAGAGAAAACATTTTTTCAAAATTTTCAATGAAGTGCTTTACTTTAAAGCAGTGATGCGTTAACAAAAAATTGTTGTATACACAAATTGTAGAAAATTGAGTCCTCTGTTAGATTGATAATAAGTATTTTTATTTTAGAACCCATGGTTAAGTTGCAAAAATAAAATCGTTTTTCGCTGCTATTTTTTCAATATATCATCAAAGTTGAGGTTAGTACAAAGAATATTCGAATCAGAGCATTCAAATTATTCAGAAAATATTACTTATATAATCCAAATCACGATATTCGACGGTGACTTATACTTAAAAGAGGTTATAAGAGCGGTATAAATCTATAATACGATAATGAATTTTATCTTATTCGTTTTTTATACACATTATAGAAAAACTAGCTGTTACCCCCGTCGCAAGCGACGTCTGTTTTTTGTGTGTGGCTTGAATTTCATGTCAAAATTTAATTCCATTTTTAAACTGAAATAATAAATAAATTCGTCCTATATTATTTTTTTATATTTATTCACTTATTTGCCTTGACTTTCTTTCGTCATAGCCACCAACAATCTTTTTTAAATACATCTTTTATAATTTATAATTTAATTTTACAAATTTATAAATATTTTAATATTTCACTAATTAATTTCCGTCCGTGCCACTGTATAATATCAATTTCTAGAAACCTTATTTACGAATAGACGCTATTTAATAATTATAATTTTATATGTTACTCTAATATGTATGCTCTTATATTATATTATTTTTATAATTTCGCTATTTTTTTCTTCCTCTTTCTATATTTTCAAATATAGAAAATTTATTTGAATCCGTCATGAATTTATTTCTTTCTTCATTTTTATTTTCACTAAAATTTTGTGATGCTAATAATTTAGAGTTGGATTGAATTTTTGGTACTTTTATGGACCTCTGAGAATTATTTTCTGTTTGTTCCTCGTCATTATCTTGTTCATTTTTTCTGTAATTGTTCCTTGTATTATAAGTTCTAGGTGTAGAATTTGTAATATAATTAATGAAACTTTGTTCTTTCTCATTCTGTTTAGTTTCAATTTTATTATCATTTATATTATTTTGTTTTTTAATATTTTCCTTTTTACAGTTTCTATCTAAATATGTTCTTTTTCTAATGGGTGCTGGCTTATATGATGGTATACTATTTTCACAACTTATTAAATTTTGAGGAAAGTCCTTGTCATAATTAGATAATATATCAAATCTATTTTTTGTAGTTACAGCATACGAATTTTTGTCTTTCCAAATTTGAGGTATTTCAATAGCGGCTTCTTGATAACTAAGATTTCTGTTTCCCATTAAAATTTTTATTTCTTGTTGCCTTTTTCTTTCTTTGCAGTTTTTATCAGTCGCATCATGTTCTTCATCACAATTTACACATTTTATAATTTCATTTTTACATAAATTTAGCGTATGTTCATTTGAACCACATTTGCTACATCTACTCTTTCCTTTACATTGATTGGCCGTATGGTTATATCTTAAACATTTATAACATTGTCTCGTATTTTTAATAAATGGTTCACAGGGTAATTTAGCATTCCAAATATAAATATATTGAGGTAAATTTTGACCTTCAAAGAAAATGATAATATTTCTAGAGTCCTCATATTTAATTTCATCTTCAACTTTCACTCTCCTTTTTAATCTCCTTATGGAGTGGATTTTATACGGGTCACTATATATGTTTTCTTTTAATTCTTCCTCCGAAAATTCAATATCTACATTTTTGATAATTCCAATTCTTGTAATCCAAAACATTGGTATAAACATATCAACTCCTGATGTTTTCTTGTTATTCAATTTCACTAACATATTAGCTGATTTAGGATTTTTACATACCGCCATTATTCTATTTTTCCCTATTTTCTTTATTTCTGTAATATCTTTTCCATATTCTGAATTATATAGCATTTTTGCTGTTTTTAATGTACTGATCCCATATTTTTCATTTAGAATATCTTCTTTCTGAATCATAATTTTATAAGAAGATAAAGTTAAATTATCTTCATTGTATAAATTTATATTCGGGTCAACTCCCACTTTCCCCTCAGAATTCAAATTCATTTTTTAAATTCAGAAAATTTGATTATTAAAATAATAATATTTTAGATAATGCAATTTTACTTTAAATTTATATTTACTTTTTAATTAATTTATATATATATATTTAATAATATTAGTTCAATTAAATTATTTTAAGGAATCAAACAAAACACGTCTATCACGTATCGAATGACTACTCGATTGTGCGTCCTATATTAATTTTACATATTATAACAATTAATTTTTCATTCAAACTGACTAAGGAAATATATTTTTTATATTAAAATAAAAAATATTTTCAATTCATGCGTTATTTGACCAACTTTTTTTCAAAATTTGGGATTTTTTTTCGATTAGTAAATAAGTTACCACGGTTAGCCTATATACAAAATTTCAACTTTCTAGCACAATTTTTACACTCGGAAATTACTGCCCCCCGTGCCTCCAAATAAAATTTTGAAATTTTGAATTTTTTTTTATTGATAATATACTTAATTATTATAGAATCCAGAATATGAACTTTCTCCAAAGTTTCCTAACGGGCCCCCGAATTTCATCAGCCCCCCCTTTTTCAATTTTTGAATTTCTAATTTTTGAGAAATGTCAGCATTGAATACCTTAACACACATGCAAAATTTCAACTTTCTATCTTTTACAAATTAAAAGCAATACAGCAAAAAAGGAATCACTTTTTTCCAGATTTTCCAAAATTACGGGTTTTCAGGAAATTCAGGGAAAAATCCGGGGACGCCAAAAGTCTTAGAATTTTTTTCTCTACGAAATAGGAAATTTTCAAAAACATTGATGGAGCCGTTTTCGCGCTGCCATACAAAATTCACTACCAAACATATAAGATCATAAGAATATAAACAAACAGTTGGAACATTATAATATAGGATAGAAAAATAAGTGAGTCAGTGCTTTTTAGTTATATCGTCAGTTTATACCCCACAACTTGTTTTAAGTATGAGTCGCCGCCGAACTCTCGTAACTTCAACTATACCAGATTTTTCGCCGTTTCAAGAGCCTCTTAATCTTGTCTTCAATGTAGATGAAGTTTCGGAACTCCTACATGAAAAGTTATATGAATGATTACAATTACATTTTGGTGGTATGGTCTCCAATATCCCAAGTGCAGACTCCAAGAGTTAAAATTACTGCAACTTTGAAAAATGTGCGAATCGTATGAAGAAATACAAAAAGTATTTTTAGAATTTCTGTAAATATTCTCGTATATTTGTTATCTATTTCCCAGCAGTTTAAATTTAAGAAGTTTTCAACATTCGTATTTCAAATCAATTCATTTACATTTCCACTTCGTTATTTTCTATTCAACTTTCCTTTTTGAATTTTTCCTTTTCTATTACTTCCGCTATTCGATTCTTGATGACTCTGACAGTATATCGTTGCTTACAGTTTTGAACATAACTTGTCCTCATGAATTTTTTCCATTTCTGATTCAATAGACACTATATCCTATTGGCTGTTTGTATAATATTTGTATATAGTGAGTGCCGTATTTAGGAAACCCTGACTTTTTTTTTATTGAAAGCCTACAATAATTCCTTGGATTGTGTTGTTGCATAATGTTATTATCTTTGAAGGCAAAAGCTACGAAGGTAGCCGTACTTTCCCGGTTAAATTTGTGATCCGACCCTATATTTTTTAGGTTTGGTTGTACTCAGAATTAATTTGATTATATGCATATAAGCATAAAAGTTATAAGGCAACGCTCTTACATCATACTGCTAACATTGTAAAATATTAAGGAGGAACAGGACGTACCGTCAATGCAAAAAGTTTATCTCTCGGTAATACGAAATGCAAAATACGAAGTACATGAGGGACGAGCAAATATTGGGACTGTACCTTTGAAAATGAATTTTTCAATTCCCTATTAAACTGCTTGTTGCTTGTTAAAATGATTTTTTATGCATATAATAGTTTAATAAATTAAAAATTACCTATAATTAATATCAAATTTATATTAATTCAATTTAAATTCAAATTAAATATTTTGAAAAATTAATAAAAAATTTGGCAACGCAAATAAATTTACGCGTGTTGACGCATGTGTGATTTGGTTCTTTGACCAATAAATTGTTATATTTTATATAACATTTATTCCGATTTTGAATTTCCCGCTCAAATTGGCATTTGCAACGTTGGCTTATAACCCACATTTACTGTTTCTTAAAGGTTTTATTTAAATATTTTCGTAAATAGGTATCCTTTTAATAATTTTCTTTTTGCAATAGTTACAGAAATGATTATTTTATATACACCTAGTTTTTGAAAGCCGTGTCACCATTTTTTAATACTTAAAAGTTATATTATGTGGTGAAATTGAGCTAAAAATTATGATTTGTATGGAAAATGACTATTTTTAATCATGTATAAAAAGAAAACTATGAACCCTAGGTCTCTAAAATTTTGAGACAGCATGTATTTTAACTATTTGTATCGACCCTCCAAATTTCACAACGTTTTCATCATTTACGTTAACGTCCTGTACCTCCTTAACTGTAAAAGTAATATTTAGAAGTAATATTTAACTGTAAAAGATTCTTCAATACCCATTTACAAATAATCACTAAAATTATAACCGCAGAATGATAAACGATACATTTCCGGAAGTATAAACAAACTTCCGTTATTTGTAGTTTATTATACCACATCTTTCAGAAGTATTAAATTAATGACCACACTTAATTTAGAGCCGCTGTCATTTTATCTATTTCATTTATCAAAATAAGATAATATGGCTCACAAATGGAACCAGAGAATGGTAAATAATCTCGTAATAAAAAAACGTTCTCAAAAGGGTGCAGGTTTAGTTGGGACGCAGGATATAGTATCGTTCCATACAAAACGCTTTATGCGTATACAGGGTATTTGTTTTGCACCTTATAACTACAAGTTTGCATTATTTTTCAACTTAGACGTCATTTGAATACAAGCACTTGCCCATAGCTTTCGGCATCCACGAGTTAGAGCGAAGAAAACCGAACTGCACATCGATGCAAAACGTGTACAAGCTACATCTGTTGTATAAATCATTCGACAAACTTGCTATAATTATTAAAGAAAATATATTTCCAAAACAAATTGAAAATGCAATCAAATAAATTGTATCCTCATATTTTACCCCTAACAATATGAAAGTCATTTTCTGACATAACATACATTTTCTTGTTAGAATAAAATGAGGGTTGCAACCCTTACAGCCATACACATTATTTTAAATGTTTTTATATACCCTTAGTTTCCACTTGTATCATAATAGAAGCTGGAAGCAAATTGTGAATAAGGGAATAGAACACAGTGGGATGACTTTTGCGTTGTTTTAACGCATTGTTTTCGTCTGCTTATCATTTTCTACTAATTTAAGTTCTGTTTGTTTATTTGTGCATTTACTTATGGGATGGGACTAATCCGGATTATTCTGATTGGTATAAGTTTGATGGTGGGATCATGACAGAGTCAAAATTGTAATTATATTTGGGTTTCTCTCACGATGGAACAGATTACGCTTAAGTTCGGTTGCTTGATTGTGTCAGTTCTTTTTAGGCTTTCTGAATCCGCCATTTAACTCAAAATTAGGTGCGCGACTGTGGTGTATTAAGAAACAATAAAGTACAAGGTGGAAAAAGTCTTCTTTAGACTGCGAATTGAACATACGAAGTTAACGCATCGACATTTAATGAATAAAACAACAGCTCCAACTGTCAGACGCAAATGATAGTACATCATCTCCTAGTAACCTACCCTTCAACGAATCAAACAGCAGTGATGAACTTAAGGACATGCTTGTAGACAATCAAGAAAAAGTTAAAAAGGTGTTCGAGTTCCTAACTGAAATAAACTTATTGCCTCAAATTTAACCAAAAAAGAATAACTTCAGACGAGCATGACCTTGATGTTCGCCTTGAAATCGCCTTAAACTCTAAATAAGAAAAAACAGTCCTTCACCAAGAGGTGTCATTTTTTTTATCTACAAATAGCAAAAAAAACTAATTCATTTCAATTTTGTGTAGAGAAGAGGCTCTTTAGCTTACAAAGTTGCACTTTAGTTTAAAAATTAGTTTAATTTACAAGGATTGGATTGGATTAATGGGCTTGTGTCCTCATTTTTTAGTGGTCGATTTTTCAATTGTTGATTGAAATTGATGTTAATAAATGTTTATTGGCGTGTCTATTTTATTTAATATCTAAATATTGACGGAGATATAGCAATTAAAAGTTTGAATTGTAGTTTTAACGCTAGAAATGGTCGGCCATATTTTTATGACGTGAAATGCATTTTAACGTCAGTTATTTGTTGAGTAGGTCAGTGCTGTGGTAATGTTCTGTAGCTGTTGGGAGTCAAATAATTAAGTCAAGTCAAAGAATAATAAGTTTTTATTTTATTTAACCCTGCTAAGACAGACATAATATTGAAATTTGAGTGTTCCTTGAAATAGATATATAAATACATATAGCAGAGATTTATGATCTGTAAGGTTGGTAACCTTACACAAGGATTGTGATGTCACATGCACTTGGAATGTGTACAACGTTGAATCCCTTTAATAATTAAAGAGACAAAATGACTTTTTTAATTGTTAATATCTCTTAACATATAAGGAGTTATTAAAAAATAATTGAACATTTGAGGTTCTAGTATCCAACTTTATCAATATATAGTACACTTTTGTAGAAATTAAGACATAGGACACAAGCCCATTTCTTCAGGTTTGGAAACAGGAAATAGTCGATGGCTAAATCTAGAGAATATTCTAGATTAGTTCGCAATTTGTAGCCCAATTTATGCATTTTTGCCATGAAGACTACACAGTACACACTCAATCGCAATCGCGGCATCCATTGCGCGGTTAGCTGCTTTCAATAGCTGTCACACACAAGTTAACGGAAGCTGCGCGGGAAATTCAAATAGTAACTGACTTATAAAACTATTCTCGTATTTTAAAATAGTTAATATTTAATTTATTTAATCTTTAATCGTTAAAATCTTATTGGAAAATAATAATTATATAAAACTCGATTAATAAAAGTCGATCATAAAGTCCAAAGTCGACTTTTCATCAAACCTTTTCATCCCTACTAAAAAGTGCTTATTACAAAATATTTCTCATTTAATCGTTGTCTGCCCTTCCTCCCTGCCCTTCCTGAACATGATACAGCACAATTCCCTAAATGTCAGATCTCTCTCATTATTTACAGCATTAAATTTTGACATAATATTTTAATTATATCATTAAAACCGTTGTAAAACCTTGCGTTGATGCGTTTTTATGATCAATGCGTCATTTACAACGCTAATAAACTAGATATTGATCTTGATGTTTTTTGTTGACAATAATAGCTGTGGTACTTCAGAATACGGATAACGTTTCCAACCAATCAGAAGCCAGGGTTTTATATATCATGTATAAAAACGTAAATCCATTATATCTCTTGTAACACCATAGATCTATTGTACATATATAAGACAATATCTCCAATTTTATTAGGAATTGCAAATTTTTAATCAAACTCATGTGTTACTCTGAAATCAAAGACTTTTATTTTAGTAATTTACATACACATTATAATAATCACACTGTTTAACTTAAATCATATTATCCTACCGGAAATCAAAGCAACAACATTTAAAGTTTATTATTTAAATTGTCAATTCCTTTTTATCTAATTTTATAATAACTTAACATTATGCACAGTGAGTTCTATCAACTGTGTTGGTCGTTATTCCTCACAACGTCATCTATGGGTCCAATGATGTTAACCTTAAGATACATCAAATAAAACTTGAAGATGGCGGTTCAAAATTATAATTCAAACTTTGTCAATAAAGTTGTGATATATTGTAACAAGTATTGTAAGAGATAAAAGTGAAAAGAAAGATGTGTTAGACAAGGACAGGTAATGGTAATATAGAGACTACGACTTTGTTGCTTCCAGACATGTGTACCAACATAAAAAGCATAGTAAATAATAGAATGGAGAACATTTTACTTCATGCAATATCCAGAAGTATAAATTTTATTGTTAGTTGAGCGAATGACAGAGAAACGCAAAAGAAAAACTTTATACATAGCAAAAAGTTTCATGAATTTGAAGTAGTCGTTGTGTTTGATTATTTGTGCTGTTTGCCGATTATTTGAGGTCGAATAGCCGAACATTTGTCTAAACTCTTAACGAAGAGGACCTAAGGAACAGAGACAAAGATATACAGCAGCAGGAAAGTATGGAAACGAAGAGAAAGGCAGTAGATACTGGGAAAAATAAAAAGTGGTGTATTAGGTATTCATGTAAGAAAAGAGTAAAAGCTGAAAAGAAGATTGTGCAGTTATTAAAGGGTGACAGTGAAGGGAAGAGGTGAATGGTGAAGGTAGAGAGAAGGAACGAGGATAGAGAAGAAAGGGCAGAGTAGAAACAGGAGGTAGAGTAGCAGGAAGAAAAAACAGTAGTGGTTTAAATTTGTCTGTTTTGTTTGTATTTTTATTGTTTCTTTTGCAAGGAGTGAGAATGTTTATATAGTATGTAATTAAGCACAATGATATGTAATTTAATGATTTAAGGCAATAAAAAACATAAAACAAAACATTGCAATAAAATAATAATAATAAAGTTAGGTTATTATATTTATTTGTTATTTATAACATAAATACTTGTGCAAAATTGTTACTTATAAGTAATAAACGTTCTGATACGTTCACACTGAGAATTGTAGGTTATGTTTTAATGTCATAGTCGTCAACGCATGTGTGTACGGCACTTCGAACATGGTGAAGCGAATATTCGGACTTCTGAAGTGGACTGATTTAACCAGCTGCTGTACACAAAGGGATTGATTGATTTTGCTCAAATTTGGTATAGGATTTGAGTACAGTGCTGCCAACTATTGCAGAAAAAGATTTTTATCGCAGACGCAGTAAATTCAGTTGCTTAGCTAATAAATTATGTATAACACACAATTTGACAATACAGAATAATTGGAATATTCTCAAGTTCGAATGGTTTACTTCCAACACGAAATATTGAAGTAATAAAAACTTTTATGCAAAAGAAAGATTAAATTCCCAAAGCAAATTGTGGGATAAGATAAACAAACAACGTGACTTATCTAGCAGTTGTCCTAGTCGATCATTCCATCCATACGCCATACGGGCTGTTTTGATAGTTTATGTATTTTCCATGACGGCGCAAAACTTTTATCTTTGTCATAATCCTAACGGTTATTTTTTTGTTTTTTGCAGGTTGGCTTGGAGCATTGTCTACAGGCATCGCCCTCCTGATTTCTCCCGTTACCATTGCATTTTGCCGCCGGAAGTCTACTCGTGTAACGGCCGTTATGGGGGGACTCGTTACTGCGTTAGGCTGTTTGTTTACGTCATTTGCGTCGCAATTTCATCAGCTGTTCTTCAGCTATGGTAAGTTCAATTAAATATCCTCGTTTATAGAGATATAGAGATAGCAAACCTATGGTACACGTGCAAGGGTTAACCAAAAACACGCTGAAAAATATACTTTTGGAAATGGGTCTTAATTTCTATAAAACTGTACTATATATTGATAAAGGCGGCTACCAGAGCTTCCAAAGTCCAATTATTTTTTATTAAATCAAAATATTAGTCAATTTAATCCTTAAATGAATCAAAAATTGAAGCTAACTTGCCACAAGCTATTATTATTATTGATCTTTATTAATTTATTCATAATTTATCGAATGAACAGGTACAGTGGTGGGGGTTGGAGTAGGTGTGACACGTGATTGCTCAACTTTGATGGTGGCGCAGTACTTTAAGAGGCGCCGTGAGTTTGTCGAGATATTCATCGTCTCTGGAAGCGGATTAGGGATTGCCGTCATGTCGGCGTTCATCAAAGGGGCTATAAGGTACCGAGGTAGCTGCTTTATATTTTAGATTTCTTTAATGCTAATTAGTTTTAAGTATAAATATTATTAAGTGATCGATTGCCATTCTAAACAAATATTTCTCTTTATTTTTTAAGTATGTTACATGTTACAGTATGTCTTACATTGTTCTGCATTCAATTTACTAGATTAGATTTTATTGCATAAACCATTTTACACTGTCTTAAAACTACATATTTACCTTCATCTTCTTGTTCTTTCCCAGTAAACATTTTGGAGTAAATTCGACTTAATTTCTATTACATATCATGAATTTTTTGTCTGGAACGTGTTCGTTTTCTATTCAGTCGTTCATAGAAAAGGTCCTTTTTATGAGCTACAAACATTGCAACGACAGTTCACTGCTGAATTAAAAGCGGAGTAGGTTTATGATTTATGACCGGATAATAAAAATATACCCATGTGCGAAAGAAACAGAAATACTTAATGAATGATGTTGGAAAAAGAAAGAATATTATTATGAAAAACTAACACAAAATCTGTGACAGGTAGAGAACTTGTAAAGCGTTAGAATAGAATTGTACGAGTGACTCGAACTTCACCAAATAGGACACTTCACCAAATTGTTTACTGGGTTATTTCCCTTCGCTTATTCCTATCTTTAGTTATCCATTTTATTCTCCTCTTCTTCGCTAGCAAGATCTCTATCAAGTCTACTGTACTTTCCACTTTTTAATGTGTTCTAATGTTTTCCACTTCATTGCCACACATCCTACGTAGTTTCTCTTCCTCTGCACTCCAGTATCTTCTTCCTATTTCTTCATACTCTAGTCTAAACCGAGCTAGCATTTTCTTTTCTTTATCTCCTTGTTTTTCTAATTATTGCGGCATTCTTTTCGACCATAACTATCTGTATCTGGCATTGTACTTTGCTTTATCCATCCTCTTCATCCTATCCTGTTGTTGGACATCTATATCCATTTCCTAAGAAAGAAATTCTTTAATCGTTCTATCTCATCCATTGTAATCACCATATATTATTTCATTTAATGTGTGTGTCGTTAGACTTTATATTCTGTCAATATTAAATCACGTAATTACATCTCATTGTCAACCTAAACTTAAAACTATTCGAACATTTTTAATAATTCCAACAGCAATGTTTGTTTTTTATACTCTTGTTCCTATATTTTCTTGCTCCCTACTCCTCATTGTTTCTCTTCCTTTACTATTTCTTCTTGGTTCTATCTCCGCCATTGACCTCTTGTCTTCCTTATCTTCTCTCCGCAAATCCTCTATTTTCTGAACTGAAATTTAACTTCTACTTCTCTTCTTTCCTCGCTCCTTCTCTCTATCTCTTCCCATCCATCGCTTCCCTTCACTGCCTCCTTTTAATAACTGCACAAACTTCTTTTCACTTTTTACTCTTTTCTCACATGAATAATTATATTTAATATGTAACATTATACTCGTATAATGAAAAACAGTAATTTTTTATCAGAAGGTAATTTTACTATATGCAATCTGACATTGCTCCAGTATTTTGTTTATTAACACTTGAAATTATTTTGAGGTTACAATTTAGTTCGTTCGTATCACTTAACCTATATTTGAAATGCAATTTGCTATAAATAACGCAATATTGTTAATAAATTAATGTTGTTGATAGTATATTTGTACACTCGAATAATTCATTCGACTGCAAAGGTCAAAGATGATTTAAAGAAATGATTAAATAAAATTGATTTGTTTATTTGTTCCAGTGCCATCGGCTGGCGCTTAGGCCTCCAAGCGGTGACAGGAGTCGTATTTCTGACATTCATCCTCGGCACATTCTACCGCTCAGCCTCACTCTATCACCCCCAACGTCGAGCAATTCTTCATCTGAAAAACCAAAAACGTAAAATAAAGGACAAAAATCGTGCAGATGATCGTCCGCCATTTTTCGATTTCAGTACACTCCGTAGCAAAACCGTTCGCATCCTTCTCGTGTCAACTGGGATCAGTGCTTTCGGGATAAACACACCGATCTTCTACCTGGCGCATCAAGCCGAAGAGGAAGGCATCGGTGATAAAGCTATCCTCTTACAGACCTATCTGGGTCTTGCTTGGACCTTGGGATGCGCTGCTTTTGGACTTCTGGTGGTCCATAATAGTGTGGAGTGCCGGATTGCGAGGCAGTATCTTTGTCAGGCTGCCGTCTTCATGTGTGGACTCTGCATCCTGGCACTCACCGCTGTCCACGGGAACTACCACGGCTATGTGATGTTCGCTTGGATATACGGTAAATTGACTCGCTCTTCATTTATTTCTTAAAAATTGGTTGCATAGTGCGAGCTGCAAACGTGAGAGGTCAGTAGCTGCACTGACATCGACGGCAATAGCTGACTTTATCATCTTGTGAGACAGTTGCAGAATACAAGGTTCACAATTTCAGAGAAAATGACTTTTATTGAAACCAATTTTACCAATGCTCGGATGCGGAATACTTTAAAAACATTTTTAGATAGGTGGCTTGTGTCCTATGTCTTAATTTCTATAAGACTGTACTATATATTGATAAAGTGGGTCACTAGAACCTCAAATGTTCAATTATTTTTTAATAGCTCCTTATATGTTAAGAGATATTAACAATTAAAAAAGTCATTTTGTCTCTTTAATTATTAAAGGAATTCAACGTTGTACACATTCCAAGTGCATGTGACATCACAATCCTTGTGTAAGGTTACCAACCTTACATATCATAAATCTCTGCTATATGTATTTATATATCAAAATATCAAATATTATTTACAGCTATTTCAAGGAACAATCAAATTTCAATATTATGTCTGCCTTAGCAGAGTTAAATAAAATAAAAACTTATTATTGTTTGACTTGACTTGATTATTTCGACTACCAACAGCTATAAAGCATTAACACAGCACTGACCTACTCAACAAATAACTGACGTTAAAATGCATTTCACGTCATAAAAATATGGCCGACCATTTCTAGCGCTAAAACTACAATTCAAATTTTTAATTGCTATATCTCCGTCAATATTTAGATATTTAATAAAATAGACACACCAATACACATTTATTAACATCAATTTCAATCAACAATTGAAAAATCGACCACTAAAAAATGAGGACACAAGCCCATTTTTGGTAAAAATTGTCAAATAAAGGACTTGTGAAATGTTTTTCATATCCTTACAGGAATCTTTTGCGGGGGTTATCATTACTCCTTAAAGATGTATACATACGAGCGGGTCCGAGCCCGTAACTTCGCCAGGACGTGGGGATTTGTACAATGCTCGCAGGCAATTCCCATCGCCATTGGTGTTCCCATATCAGGTAAGACATTTTTCCCCATAAAGGTCTAAACATATGTTACTAATTCTCTTCTTTCGAGATCAAATATTACGGTATTTTATTAGCAGAGGGGATACATTTACCGTACAAGGTGGTACGCCAAATAAAATATCTACATATATAAATATATTTATACCTATATTAATGTCGCATTGGCTTGGACCATAAAAGATCAACAAATCTATCATGTTTAAAAAAATATGCTTATGAAGGAAAATATATTAATGTTGAATGTCGCATGTTGGAGTCGCACTGTTTGCTCATGACTGGTGCTAAAACAAATATGTTTTTCCGCAGGTTACATGAATTTAGGCGGCGGCGTAAAGGCAGGATACTACTTCAGTTCGACGTGCGTGTTGGTCGGAAGTTTGACCCTGTTTTTCATTGACCTACATCGTCGTAATCTCTCCCGGCACAAACATACCAGGTTAACTATTATCGGAAGTAGTTACAAAAGAAAATTTGTAATTTTAAAATAGAAAATAATTTTAATTCTTTATCTTAGAGCGAATGGAACGAAGCATTTGTGCATTTCTGAGACTTGCCCACAAAGAAGGAAGTTGTCTTTTACGCAGGAGCCCGATCACGAACCAGGAGCTGCGATTGGTAATATTAACTATAAAAAAAAAAATTAATATAAGTCCAGTTCAACCTCAGAATAAGATTCAGAAAGCGGAATTTTCGCATCAACCTTTGTTTTGACGACCTAAAGGCAAGCAAGAAAGTCTCATTGAATCTAATGTCGGCGAGTCAAAGGTCACACCTTGAATATCTCGACTTGTGGACACGTAATGGGCTTGTGTCCTATGTCTTCATTTCTACAAAAGTGTACTATATAT
The DNA here is from genome assembly GCA_963678705.1 of Panorpa germanica. NCBI lineage: Eukaryota > Metazoa > Arthropoda > Insecta > Mecoptera > Panorpidae > Panorpa > Panorpa germanica. Next base: position 3,404,123 of record OY783223.1, on the reverse strand, counting down.
TGATAAAGTGGGTTACTAGAACCCCAAATGTTCAATTATTTTTTAATAACTCGTTAAGAGATATTAACAATTAAAAAAGTCATTTTGTCTCTTTAATTATTAAAGGGATTCAAAGTTGTACACATTCCAAGTGCATGTGACATCACAACCGCTGCTAACCTTACAGCTTATAAATCTCTGCTATATCAAATATTATTTACTGCTATTTCGAGAAACACTCAAATTCCTATATTATGTTTGCCTTAGCAGGGTTAAATAAAATAAAAACTTATTATTCTTTGATTTGACTTAATTATTTGACTACCAACAGCTACAAAACATTACCACAGCACTGACCTACTCAACAAATATCTGACGTTAAAATGCATTTCATGTCATAAAAATATGGCCGACCATTTCTAGCGCTAAAACTACAATTCAAATTTTTAATTGCTATACCTCCGTCAATATTTAGATATTTAATAAAATAGACACGCTAATACACATTTATTAACATCAATTTCAATCAACAATTGAAAAATCGACCACTAAAAAATGAGGACACAAGCCCATTATTTAAGATTTTTTAGCCAGAATTCAGGTCGTCGAAACAAAGGTTTATGCGAAAATCCAGCTTTCTAAATTTTATTACCAGGGCTACCCTTTATTTAACCCTTCAGGTTTAAGGAAAATTTCTTATTATATTTTACTTGTGTACCTATCACATCCTTCACTACTAAATATAACACGCAGAAGAAACTTGCTTCGACTACCAAAACATAATGAAGAGGTTGACTGGACTAGATGTAATTCATTATTTTTTTATTGTAGTTTTAGGGGCTGACGTTGTCGGCTCGCCAGGACCTTGTGAAGGACTTCTTGAAACTCCTGGGGCACCTGACAAGCCAGAGCTAACCTGCATCTCAGAGGAAGGCATAGCGGACATGGATTTACCAGATAATTTACTAGATGATCTTGACTATATAGGAGATTGCATTACATCATGCAATAAGGTGTGTCATTAAATAGGATATGGTTTTAGTGGAGAAACCAACCCATTCAGTTGTGTGACAGACAGTGCCCTTAATTTTAATTCATACTTGTATCGTAGGGTGGTCCTTATTTTCCAAACCCATTAGTTTTAAGGTCTCACCCCCTAAGACTTTTATAACTGAGCTAAAAACTAATCTGAGAAATAATTGAGTCATTAAATTGTGCCCCAGAGGGTGTGATTATCGCATTGCAAATTACATCCAAATTATTTTGTTTTCATTAAAATAGTAAATTTTATATATTTAAATGAGTAAGCAAGAAGAACTTATGTATCGTCGTATGAGAACAAACAAGACGAATATATATTTTTTATTTTTCGAGTTTTTACTTATTTCCTGAGCGTCTATTTTTGGGCTGTAAAGGTTTTAATATTTTAAATTATCGACATGAAAGAAAGTCATCGAAATTGGAGCAGGATTAACCAGTACGACCTAATAACGCATTTTTACGTCGAATATTCTTTCACTAATTATAATATATTAGCTAAATTCGGCTGTGGCTCAGTCTGATATGAAATAAATGGGAAAGTAAATAAAAGACATACACAAGACAAAATACACACACAAACACAGATGAAAACACAGACGACGATCAACTGGGAAGTAAGGAAATAATGCAACGTTGTGTGAAAATTTCAAGTCAATACTTTCGCTTGCACAAAAATACGCAGGCTAAGTTTTTATAGGTTTTAAGGATCCACAATTTTTATTTCATTATTTTTTTAATAAATGTATAAAAAGAAAATTTTAAAAATCTTTATTTAATAAATTTGAAGTTATTAATTATTTTAAATTTTCAATCTCCTTGGGGCACGTCTTACGTTTCAGTAAACTTTTTCCAAATTAAGCCAAAAAGGAAACGAAATAAGGGGTGAGACTTATGAAAATATAAAATTATATTTTTTGAAATATGCTGACCACCCTAATTAATGTATGCAAATAATTAATTTTTTAGGTTGAGAATTATTTAATGTTGAGCGAGTTTGAGAACAATTTGATCGCTGAGATGCCTGTCATAATGGATCGCAAAGGACGGAGATGGTCTCTAGCCAAAGGACGATCTCAAGGAGGCGCTGGAAATGCAACGAGCCAGGGCCTCCAGTTAACTATCGACGAGAACGACGACGTCATCACGCCGCTACCGTCCATGGGCTCGACTTCCAAGTGGACTAATAAATCGAACCACCGAACTATTACCGTTATAGACGAAGCGTCCGTCTAAATTAATTTATATTAGAAGACATTCTTATTCAATAATCACATTTTATATAATTTTTTTTCAATTATATAAAAAAGTAAGTGAAAAAAAGTGATTTTTATGAACATTATTGTATATTAATGAAGAACGTATTTGTGCTATAATTTATTTAAATAAATAAATTTATATATTGTATTTAATGTACAAAATGTATGGAGATGTGGAACCATCTACAAAGTTGTGATCGTATGTTGATATAGGATACTATTTAGTCAAGGAATCTGTCTAAATTTCTGTCTATTTGCCATTAATTTCTAAGAATATGAAAAGGTAAGGTACATAACATATATATTGTAATACTAAAATTCTGTAGCAGGTTATCCTGGATCCAAACCATCTTTTAGAAATGTTTTTAAAATTATGTTGAAACAGAAAAGAGAATCTATTTTAAAATATAAATAGCATTCAAATCCTTTAACTAGTTTACTGCTTTGTTATTTCATATTAATAAGTTCGCCAAGATAACCAAAGTTGTGTAAATGTACATGTTGCGCTGAATAAGGACAGGTAACTGCAGTTCATTATAAATCTTGGTTTCTTAGCTCTGATTTTGTTCTGTGATTGCTTCTTTGGCAAAACTGTTTTGAGGAACCCATTTTTTACCAAACCCAAACAAGACCGGAAGGGTATAACCTTTTTACATCTCAAGATAAGTAACTAATTTACAAGCTATCAAAATAACATTAAGTAAATTCAATAACAATGAATGAATTATAGTAGGCATAAGTCTGTAGGCACTCGTCTCTTGAATTTGATACATATTTGAGACTTCATATTTGAGAATTAGGATTAATTTGTAGTCGTTTCCGGTATTTTCGCTTCGAATCGGTCTCTGATGATATTTGGAGATTATTTCTTATTGTTGAATTTCTTACCTACTTCTACTGAGAATTTTGTTTTCCATCGACAGTTGAGATGTGCGGCATATAAAGCAATACATTTTATTTTTAATTAAAAGTTTTAATAAATATTTATTACAGATATAAGTGTAGGTAATGATCAAGCAGTAATAGAAAAAAAGAAATAGCAGTGGCTAGTCAAACGGAAGTTAAAGATTACTGCAGATTACTACTTCATATAACAAAATTTAGGAGCTCTATTTAAGTGGATTATAAAACTAAATTCATTCGGCCATTATCACCACGATGTGCAGAAGGTTATGTGAAATTCTATTTTGAATAATACAGTTACTTTGGAAAATGTTTACTTCATCTACTGGTCGAATAGTTAAGATTGGAAAAGAAAAAACTGAATATAATACAACAATTACTGGAGATTCTGTTGGACGAGAAAGTTTGATTACAAAGATGGCCAGGTAGTAAATAAGTATAGCTCGATATATGATGCATTCATATTCATTTATTAATTGTTTTATTATTATAGGTTTGTTAGAGGTTTGGAGAATATTTCTGATTTTAATGATCGAGTTCAATATCTTGCGGTGTGTCCTCAACGTGGTGGGTTGTCGTAGGCAACTATGAGTGCTGCTGTAAACAGATACTGGCTTTTATCAACTGTGTAGCAGTTCTTGAATGGGTGATAACATAAGTAAGATGTTAATTATACTGTATAATATCCATTTTATAAAAGTTCACGTACTTTTAAATTTATAATGAAATTGACAAATGTCAAATTCTTGAGGGTGCCATCTGTTATATAAATCATAAACTTTTATGACAATGTTGGTAATATAGATTTCTACAATAACATCGCCAATATGTCGTTTTGTAATGGCCGATGTTAATTTACGCCGTGAATTGCTCGTGTTTTAATATCATTTAATATTAATTGTGTGTTGTTATATAAATACGTTAATTAATAAATGAATTAGTGAAAGTGTATAAACGTTATATTTCATTGTTGCAGATAAGATAACATGTTTTCTGTGACACTCTTCGTCGACTCACGAACCAGTAAGGCACACCTGTGGAGGAACACCTAATGGTAAGCTTCTTTTACTTAATTAAATTAATTATAAAGCAATATTACTTTTACTGCGCCTTTGATTGTTAAAGACACTTTTTATTAATATTATTATCTACTCCCTAAAAGAATTTCTATCTTCAAACAATACTATGCTTTTTGTTAGTATGCAATACAATACAAACTCCTCCAGTACAAATAAAGAATTATTTTATTATAATGTCTAATATCTATTTATATCCATGTCTATTATTCTATTTATAGTCCATTTTTATTTTCCGTGTTGAACGATTGTAAAGTATCTGTAGCATTTTAGAAGAAGATAACTTCAGGCAAAATGAATTATTATATATTTCTGTTCTGTGCCTATTCGTCCCCCGGGCTGTATTTTAAGTCTGTTATGTATTGCATGTATTTGGATATGTAAAAATAATATTGAATGAATAGTCTAAGGCTGCTCTCTCTTACACTGCTATCGATTACTTGTGACTCCGTTTTTTTTCAGTATGGTATTTGGAATGTTCGCATTAGCACACTTTATCATAAGGTGAAGATTTTTTAATGTTTATCAATACATTGCTGTGGTGGTATAATCACAGACGTAAGAACTGATTATTATTTCACAAAAGTGGTGTATTGATAAACATTAAAGTGCTAATGCATCTTCTACTGAAATAGTCGTAAATGTGAGAGAGGCCTTATATTATTTGTCTTGCTCACCTGTGTGTATTTTCAATAGGCTGTGTTATAATTTAGCCAGATGTAAAATGTATATTTGACTGATTTATTCTGTCTAACAGTTTGTTGTGTTCTTATGTGGGGTGAAATGAATATTATAATAAACCTCTGTGCATAAATTATGTATGAATACTATGAAAATATACTCAGGGCTTAATTTGTTATAATAGTATTTTCATCCCACGTAAGAGTGTAAAAAATTAAAAACAGAATATTCAAATATAATTCTCCCCAGTCATTAGACAGGCTTTGTTTGTCTTAGAAAAATTTAAGTCATTACGAAAATGTTGGACAAACAAAGATAGTGGGCAGGCACGTCTCTAAATGTATAACACATATTCGTATTGAATACACAGGTCTTACTAAAGACTTACAATATATTTATCCAGAAAATTTAAAGAGAATAAAAAATATGACATGCGATTTTTCTAAGTACATTTTTTTTTAATTGCAGTTACTGGAAGAAGATGAAATCAATGAAAAAATATATATATATTTTATAAGTTTTTGTAAATTAATATGTAAAAAAAAATTTAAAAAAAAATAAAGAATTTTTTTGAGTAAAATTTAGCAAAAGTGCGTTTTCTTTTTTTATTTTATTCAAGCAAGGGTTTTTTTTTATTTCCACCGAGGAGGGATGTGTCACCATGGGGGGGTGGGGGGTTCGGCACGGTTGTAGGTATCGTTGCATAATGGGTCGGTGTATGGCGTGGCTGTGGGTGGGGCGACGTATTAAGGTTTTTTTTTGTAGCGCCGGGGTTTTGGTTTGGGTTCGAACGCGGGACCTACGGAATACGGGGCAACGAGCTAGCCGCTGAGCCACGGTGGCTCTTGCTGGTATAAAATTAAAACTTGTATTTATATGATGTTGTCTGTAGAAGTATATATATGTTATATATAGACAAATCAATATTGTTAGACGAGATTAATATATAGTATATGTATAGGCCTACCGAAGGTAGGCCTATACATATACTATATATTATGGGTGCCGAAGGCACCCATGCCCGCTTTGCGGGCATTAGGCAAACGCTACGCGTTTGCCAGGCCACCCTCCGGGTGGCCTTTATCACGTTTTGGCAATCGCTGCGCGATTGCCATTGCATCCTTCGGATGCAATGTAGTCGCCTTCGGCGACTACAATAATAACGTTATTAACATATTTTTTTTTAAAAAAAAATTGACGTATACCCCAACCTTTACTGAAGTAGTGCTAACACTACACTGACTATTTATTTGCCGAGTATCTCTTTATATATTTAAAATCATGAGTAGTAGCCATCTTTTTATTACTGCATTTGACCATACTACCGCCATCTATATTATCAAATCAGAACTAAATACTTTTTACTAAAAAAGTTATATTCTAGGATAAGTACCTTTTGTCATCTAAATTATAAAACTAGAACTGGTTGTAATGTTTGCTGAACAACATGTGCCATCTATGTTACAAAACCGGAACTAAAATTCAACTGGTTGTGATCTTTGCTAAGCAACTATGCCATCTATGTTATAAAACCGAGACTAAAGTTCAGCTGGTTGTAACCTTTGCTAAAAACAACCCTGCCATCTATGTTATACAACCGGGACTATAATTCAGCTGGTTGTAATCTTTGCTAAACAACTCCTGCCATCTATGATATAAAACCGGGACTATAATTCAGCTGGTTGTAATCTTTGCTAAACAACCCTGCCATCTATATTATGAAACCAAAAGCAAAAGATCATGGTTCGATTATTGGAATACCTTGCGTCATATATATTATAAAAGTAGAACGATGTGATGCGAAGTTTGACAACATTATTATTGGTTGCTGTTTTGGCTAAGCACCTAATACTACTGTACAGGTAATTAATAAAACATTCTTTAATATCTTTAATTTTTTTTACATATAAAATTTATTTACATATAATTGCAATATCCATATTATGGTTATTTTAAAGCACCAACCGATGTCGCATAATCACATTTCGCCCGCAAAAGAAGTTCCTGTAACAATGTAAACTAAATGAATACACATATGAAAGTATAGAAATATTTATTTGTATACAAATATTTGAGTCGGAGTTATGGAACACTATGTCACATTTGTCATATTTGTCAACACTATGTGATATTTTTGACAAAAATGGACAGGACAAAAAAAATATATATATATATATATATATATATTTATAATTATATATATAAATGCATATATATTTATATAAATATACTTATATATATACAAAAGAAAAACTAATTGATTAACGATCATTTAAAAGTTAAAAATTATTTTTCAAATAGCAAAATAAATGAATCGTTAATAAATTAGCTAACACTTGTTGCATAGAATCCCACCACCAAAGAATATAAACGAAACTCACCGTTAGAACTCAGCAATATTTTTACAGCGGCAGAGAACATCTCCAAGTCTTGGTGAAGATCTTGTCAGCATCAGTCTGTGAAAGGAAAATACCTAATTATTATCAAATTAAAAATACAAATTAATATTACTCTACCCAAGTAGAAAATCTTGACTTAATTTTAGATTTACTTTTACTTATAACTCGTTTAATTATAAAAATTACAGCAAGAAATATTTTTTAACTTCATCTAACTAACAAAAGTTTCATGTTACGTGAACAATTTTACCTAATATACAACGTTTTGTGATCTGTTTCACTGCTTTAGTAAAAATAAATCTACCTTTTAATACAATAACGATACTCTTATTTAAAAACACCTTTTTAAGGATTATAAAATCTGAGGAAATCGTTTTATTATAATTATAAAATAATAAAATAAATATCTTTTAATGGGCTTGTGTCCTGTGTCTTAATTTCTATAAAAGTGTACTACATTTTGATAAAGTTGGTTACTAGAACCTCAAATGTTCAATTATTTTTTACTAACTCCTTATATGTTAAGAGATATTAATAATTAGAAGACATTTTATCCCTTTAATTATTAAAGTGATTCAACGTTGTAGAAATTTCCAAGACATATGACCTCACGTCCTCTATGTTAATATCTCTTTTATACAACCGAACGTAAAAGAGATAGCATATTCAAATACATACACAATTAAAAAATTTAATTGCTATATCTTCGTCAACATTTAGATATTTAATAGAAAAAAATACATACACATTTATACATGCGAATACACATTTATTAACATCAATTTCAATCAACAATTAAAAAATCGACCACTAAGAAATGAGGACACAAGCCAGAACACAATAGAAACGTATGCAACAGAAAGTTTGCAGGTTAAACTTGTCGCGGTCAAGGTCACTACCGTACAGCTAGTTGCTTGCTTCTTTACTAACACTAATACCATACACAAATAAAATAAAACTTACTATTTGAAAATAAAATGCGATGCCCCAAGAGAATGCAGCCGGTGGATCAGGAGATGCATGGAGATGGAGATGACGAATTTGCAAATCAGAGAATCCTGAAAAATAATTGATTTTATTAATATTATTATATGCATAGTATATGAAGTTACTAAGAACAGTTATATACAAATATAATTAATAATTTTATGTTTATAAGACAAAAAAACTATTATAAAACATTATAAATTAATTTAAAAAAAGAATTAGTCTAAGAAAATTTGTTAATAACTTTTATAATATTATTAGCTACAAAAAACTGTTTAGAAATTTTTATAGAAATTGCGTAGTTTTTAAAATAATCAAGAGAGACTGATTCCTCAAACCCAAATTTAAATTTAGATGTTCACTTTTTTAAATAATTTAGAAAAATTACTATCTCCATTAACTATTATAGAAATTAGGTAAAAATATATTTAAAATATAAAAAAGAATGTATAATATTTTAATATATTTTACTGTACCTGAATTAAATATTTTAATAAATAACCTATTGATGTTTGATGGAATCCATTTTATTTGCCCTTTGACATAAAATCACGAGGTCATTTTCACACAAACACAATTTTATTATAAAATTGTTTAAAAATTATTAATTACAAATTACGAATTAATAATATTTCCACTAATGAACTATTTAACACCATTTTTATTTAATTACAGCAAATATATATTTTAATATATTTTTTAGAAAAAATAAAAATACTATACGCGTTCCTTGACAAGCCGCCATTGCACCACTGACTGAATCTATGTGCAGATTGGCTATTACAAGAAAACCTCACGTGCCAAAATTAATTATTTGAATTAAATCACAAATCACATAATCAATGAGCTGCAACATGAAGAAAACAAATCTGCGACGCAACAAAATGTACGTGCCATCTATTGAGCAAATAATCAACTGAATATGAATTGCACATTTTAAAGTACCGGCAAATATTCTGACAGATACATACATTTAATAAATTTGGATAAATTAATAAACGTTTATATTTAACGTTCTTAAATAAATTCCTTGTAATTAACACGGCTTATTAAAAGAATAGAAATGGCTCAAGGTTCTGGTATTACCAATCCATCAACTTTATTGCCATTGGGTCAGTATATTATTAGAAGACTAATAAAATTATTTTTAGGTTAAGTTTACTATAAAAAAACATTATTTATATTTTCAGAACTTGTTGATAAATGTATAGGCTCCAGAATTCATATTATTATGAAAAACGACAAAGAAATGGTTGGTACTTTACTGGGTTTTGATGATTTCGTAAATATGTTATTAGAAGATGTTACTGAATACGAAAATACTCCAGAAGGTCGTAGGATTACCAAGTTAGACCAAATCTTACTAAACGGGAACAATATTACTATGGTGCGTAATATACAATGGTCATTATCTTATTAATTGTTACAAGTTATTTATAAATTATCTTTTTACAGCTGGTGCCAGGAGGTGATATGCCCGATTCGTAATACCCCTTGACTATATATCTTTGTAATTTAACTCGGAAATAAATATTTTTTTTTTATAAATATGTTTATCTTATTGTCGTTCAACATATAGTTATAATACCAATAACAAATCAAAGAAACTATACAATTATCAGTTTTTCAAGTTTGCATATTGCATTCACATACCCCGACTATTTCAGTAGGTACCTTGAGAGAAGTTTCTACTTGAATGTTTATCAATAAACCACTGTAGCGTAGAAGTGTGTTTTTATACGTCCGTATTCATAAGGTTACGTTCTACTTGTAATCGTGTGTATCCAAGCATGCTTGGAAACGTGCAATTTCAAAGATAATCAGAGCGCTCACCTTTTTGGTTATTATTGCATGAGCGAGAGGGGAAAAACAGTACATCCACTTTTAGTACCTACAATAAAGTGGTTAAACATTAAAATAGAAGTTTCATCCCAGGTAAAAGTGGTCCTCCTGAAAAGTCGTCGTCGTATTGTATTCAAACTCAGTATGAGAGAGCCCAAGACTATTTCTCTTTATTCTTTTAGTGAATGAATTCCACAATTGCAACTTTGCAAGATATCTTACAGTTAACATATGCTTAAGTCCAAAGAAAAAAGGTCTCCTTCACTTTTTTTCATTTCTAGATATTTTTAAAGAAATAAGATAAAAGGGAAAAAGACAAAAACAAAGTCTCAATTTATTTTAACATATTGAGCACCATGCATACTATATGCACAATATTGTTTTATTTTTTATATTACATAATTCTATTTTATATTTTTAAAGCATCAAAAAATAGTATTGATTATCAATTATATTATTATCTTTAATATTTACAATCTAAATTGATTTTATTTTTATTTTTATTATTGTAAATAAATATTTTTGTTTTCTATTTATTTATTTATTTTTTTTAAATTATTTGATTAAAATTTCTATAGGCATGTTTTTGATATGATTTTTTGACATTATATGTTTTTATTACTTTGATATATTTTATTGCTATGTTAGTTAAATAGTAAATAAACTCGATTGCAATTACTTGAATTAGTCGGGAAATCTGTCGTTAAAAAGAGATCAACCCTGTATTTAGGGAGACAACAAATTGCTGCCTACCCAAAGTGCACGGTTTGATGACCGATTTCGCAGACTAAATTCTTTTCTTTAAAAGATACTGCTATTCGAGATTAAACATATAAAGTTCAAGTTAAAGTAGAATCAATCAATTATAGATTTTAATGTAATGATAACATATCACATATTCAGAAGCCCATAAACATTCTGTTTTATCAGGCCACATACATATCTGAAAACATATTTTGTGTTATTATTAAAGTAGAACGAAATTCATTAAATAATGGGGCCCTGTTATTACATTTTGTTTTATGTAAGATAATATTGTTATTTAAGGCTGTCTATTAAAAAAAATATTTCAAAAGCTACAAGGCAATTACTACAGTTAATATGTAATTAGTTAACAATGGCTACTACTAAATTATTTTTCATATATAATATAAAACTAATATTTATTTTTATTATTTTGAAATAATAATCATAAATTTATTTAATAATCATTAACTATTATAATACTTCTATCTGATAAGATTCTAATAATCCATAAACGCAGACACATTTTTCAGAGTTACTTTAATTTTTTTTATTGCTTATCTCCTCGTACACATCACAGATGAATTTATTTTAAATTATTTACTTCATTTGAACACAACCAAATACCCACATTTAGAATATGAAGGAACTTGTCAATTAGATAATATTGTAGCATATTTCATATAAAACTATTTTTATTTATAAAATGTTGTTATAGCATTTCGTTTCTACTAATTAATAAAACAATATAGCAGAAGAGATAAGCAGTTCACATCAATCAACTCATAAAATATTAAAATTATGCAATTTTTTAATTGAAATACAGCGTATCCAAACAAAATGTATACACGCTTTGAATGAGTACAGCAGTAGTTACAATTAACACAAAAACAAACGTAGAATTTGTGGCCATTTACGCCATTCAAAGTGTATACAATTTATTATGATATCCCTGTATTCAAATAATATTGGCAAGCGACCAAGAATGATTTTATAACTATAACAATGTACAATTCCTTTAAAATATATATTATTTGACACATGATCAGTCAATATCTAATTGTAAATATATTTTTAGTGAAGAACAAATAAAAGAAATGAACAATGTTTTTTAAAACACTGACGAAAAAGTATATATGTATATATATAAATAAATTATATTGTTTCTAACTTAAAATATTTATAAAAATGACTCATTTGGCACTTGTATTGTATAAACAAGTCCTTTGTAACTTTGTTTTTAAATTGTCAGTATTAATACAATGCATTTATAAATGTAGATATTAAAAATAATATTTATGGATTAATATTACAAATGAAATAATACTTGATGTTTAACACCAATCTGCCATATATGTAAAATCTCTGAAGAAGCTCTGCTCATCATCATTTAATATTCGTGGATCTTTTGGCGGCGTTAAATGAGGCTTCTCCGATGTAAACTCCTCATCGAAATTACTTACATCTTCTAAATGATTCTGTAAAACAACAAATTATTAAAATATTTACGATTTCATATTACGGATCCTATTGTAAATTCCCTCTTCATGTTCTGAGCGTTTTAAACATTTATATTTGACGTTCATCGAAAAACCATTCTTGCTGGAGACATTATTTTATTACTTAAGTACTTACCACAGTTGGTATAAATGGTGGCTTAACTCTACGTAGTAATAAATCTTCCCATAAAATATGTCTGAAGAAAGCCTGTTTCTTCACATCTTCTGCATCACGTTCACTCGATCCAAGACGGCGCTCGGGATTCTTTCGCAGCAACTAAAACAACAAGGACTTTAATATCCTTTCTATGCTAATGTATTATATTTACATTTATACTTATTTTTGAAACTTACTCTTCGCATGATTGCAATAGCTTCTAAAGACAAGAAACGAGGATAACGAACTTCATCATTTACAATTGAGTCAAACACTTCCTCTTCGTCATCACCAGGGAATGGAGACTGCAAACAAACAATTAAATGACAATATTTTTAAGAGAAGAGAAAAAGAGAGCAGTATATGTTTGAGAGAAAATATGGTGGAAATAAGGTCGAGCGGGCTTTAATTCACAGATTATAACTATGGTTGAAGTTACGAGAGTTCGGCGGTGATTCATATTTAAAACAAGTTGTGAGGTATAAACTGCTGATATAACTAAAAAGCACTGACTCACTTATTTTTCTATAATGTATATAGAAACGAATAAGACAAAATTCATTATCGTATTATAAATTTATCCGCTGTTATAACCTCTTTTAAGTAAAAGTCACCGCCGATCTATCGTGATTTTGACTATATTTAAATTACCTCTCCAACAAGCATTTCAAAAATTAGAACTCCTAGTCCCCACCAATCGACCGCCCGTGTGTATGACGTCTCTGTTAATACTTCTGGTGCTAAAAATTCAGGTGTTCCACAAAAAGTACCAGTTCGATCTCCAAAACCCATTCCCTCCTTACATAAACCAAAATCAGCTATTTTAACATAACCTTCTGTATCAAGTAGAAGATTGTCAAGTTTCAGATCGCGATATATAATTTTACTCTCATGCAAATATTGCAATCCTAATACTACGCAAGCTGCATAGAAAACAGCTCTAGGTTCCGTGAACACATCGGCGTGTATATGCATCATTAAATCGCCTCCTGCTGCGTATTCCATAACGAAGCAAACATGCGCCTGGAAAGTGAAAACTCAGGATTATTTTTGACAAATATGAAGCATTATATTTATTAAAGAGTAAAATAATATCTACCTCAGTTTGGAAGCAAGCAAACAAGTTTACCAAAAACGGATGCCGTATCGTATTTGCAACTTCAAAGATTCTCTTCTCAGACAATAATGATTCAACTTCATCTCTGGCGATGATATCTCCTTTCTTTAAAGCTTTTATTGCAAAATATTCCCCAGTATTCCTATACTGAGACAATATTACTTTTCCAAAATGGCCTCGACCAAGTACACTTAATAATTTGAAATTTTCCATAGTCATCCCCGTGTACTGGGAATGCCTTCTTGATTCATAAGCACTATCTCTGTACTCCAGGGGACGAGCAACTGGTCTACGAATAACATTATTCTGATCGAATTGTGGCATATGCTGAAATTATTAAATTGAACTTAAAAACATAATAAACGTTTAAAGAAACAATTTCAAGTTTCATGAGGACGGTACAATAGATAAAATAAATAAACAAGCATTAAGCTAGTGAATAATATAATATACATTAGGATATGAGGTTGAAGATATTATAAACATGAAAGCATATGACCTCCTTCAATATTGTCATGCACATTACATATACATATATGATACATAAAATATTTGTTTCAGATTTGAAATAAGATTACAAGTGGGAAATCCTACCAATTGGGTTGAAATTTTGTTCACTTTTCAATTACCCTATTCTTAATTCTTGAACATTCAATTTTCTATGAGTTCACAAGGGTAAAGATTTGGAGATTTCGAGCTATACCTCTCACAATTTTGAAATTCATTTTTGGTTGAGATGCTCCTCTTGGAAAATGATGTCTTAAAGAAATTAAAACTGAAATCATGTATGCGGAATAGGCTCAGCATACGATTCTTTTCTTAGAACGATGAATAATATTTTTTTGAAAAAGAGAACCCTAAAAAAATCGCCTGATAACTTTCTGGAATTCTTTCTTCCAAAGGCAACCAGATATTACACAATTAATAGGATTACCCTTAAATGGAATTATTCTTTTGATGAATAAAATGTTTGACGAAACGAAATGAACGAAATAATATCATTTAAAATAAAAATAATGGATTAAATGGAGCTAAAACTTTGAAATGTGTGTTAATCTGTTGATTGGAATGAAATATACATAGATATTAAAAATGAAATGGGTTTGGCATGCTTTGTTCTTATATAAGTGAAAGCGTTCCATTTGTAGTAAAAACATTTTTCAGGGTCTAGTACCTCATCTTCAGGGAACTCAACAACAGGTTGAGGTGACGGGGAAGGTGGAACCTCAACAATAGGAGAAGCAGGTACAGATTGTCCTCCAGTAATAATAGGTCCAAGTGGTAATGTCTGCATAGAATGTATTGATATTGTAGACATTGTAGATTGTTGTGTTGCAAATATTGGCCGTAGTAAATCTGGAGAACTAGTAACTCGTCTATCTTCCTGATTTAAAAAGTCGAATTCCCTGAGTGCGTTCTGCAACTGAAACGTGGGAAGTGAAGGGGAATAGTGCAAACACTAAACGGCAAAACAAATATAATAATATTTAAATAAATTTTAAAATAAACACATAGGAAACAAAGCGACAACATAGTTAACAGTATAAGTAAGTATTCCATAGCGAACATTACAGCATAGTATATTCATTTATTAAATCGAAACCAAAATATATATCTTTATACAAAATTTAAATATGGAGCAAATAGTTATTCTTACAATTTATAATCAGTTGATTAACTTAATCTGTCTGAACAAGTGAGAATAAAGGAAAACAATGTATAGTCCAAATCACGAGAGTTCGGCGGAGACTTATGCTTAAAAGAGGTTATAGGAACGGTATAAATCTATGTTACGATAATGAATTCGTTTCTATATACATTATAGAGAAATAAGTGAGTCAGTGCTTTCTAGTTATATTGACAGTTTATACCCCACAACTTGTTTTAAGTATGAGTCGCCGCCGAACTCTCGTAATTTGAACTATACTGTTGTTAAAATATTTTTCTTATAATTTTTTGTAACAAGAAATATTTGCCCCAAATATATAATCCAAAAACCAAATTGATTTAAATGTTACAATATTTATAAATAAAACAAATATAATTTATTTTGGGGCGTATATTCCTCACCTCTGGATCTATTCTAGCTGCTGGAGGTGGTGCCAACGGTAAAGGTGGGGGTCGTTTCTTAGGTTGCACTGGTGGTACTTGTACAGGAGAGGGTGATACATCTGATGGCAATTCTGATAAAAGTGCAACACCCAAATTATTTAAACCGAGGGGGCGTGCTCCGGAGAGTCCTCTAGCCTATAACAATAAACAAAATATTTAATATAAAACATTACTTGCATTATTTATATGTATTTGTTGCTTTTACCTGTAGATCAGGGTTTTCCCCGGGTGTTTCCGGTTTGTCATCACTGATAGAAGAATCAAATACAAGTTGCAATGGTTGTGGACCAGGAGAATGTTCATTTCTGTTATTTTGAATGGAGGGAGACGATCTTTTAAGCAACCTACCCCATGTGGCTACATTTATATTCATTTGATTTGCGCGTGGGATATTTTTAACTTGTTGTTTGAATATTTTGCGTTGACGTTGTAATTTTGGTTTTCTTGATATCATAGGATTTAAGAATTTTATTTCTGCAAACAATAAACCTTGAGGTTCTAATTGAAGCGCCATTCCGTCTCGTATGTCATCTATAAATTCTTCTAAACGGAGAAACTTAACTGCACAAAGTGACCTCCAATCACGCCAATATATTCCGATTTCTAATTCTCTGGATTTGTCAAGGTCTATGGAGAATCTGCAATGGAAACGTCAAAATATAATTGCGTATTATTATTGTAAGGTATTTTAATTTATTTATAGAATAGAAACGCCTAAAATGTATGCAACTAATACTACTGTTAATACCTTTGATCCCAAGCTTGTTGTGAACAGGGCCGCCAACTAGTCTGACCAACCGTTTGATTATCTAATTTGATCACTGCCATAATATCGAAACTGGTTTCATCTTTAACACTGTACGATTTGCTGGAACTTCTTCCAGTTACTCCTTTAACAAACGACCGAAGATCTCCTGATGGACTTGAAACAGAATCCTTATCTCTTCTTGATCTTCCCGGTACTTCTTCCAATAAATCCTGACATCCCATAAGCCTAACTTCCAATTTTCCTGTAACTGCTGCACATCTTCCAAGCGATGACGTAGATGTGTTGGTTGTGTTACCGCCCTCTCCATTCCCTCTAAATGGCTGCAAACTGGTGTAGGTAACAGGAACTGGGCTGGACGCTTGGACACTTTGTAGCTCTCGTTTTAATTGCGCTGCAGCGGGTGAATCTGGTGGCAATTCTTGGCGGCGAAGTTCTAGCGATTTACGAAGGAGATCTAATTTTCGACTGGATTCAGACAAACTAACTTGAGCCTAAATTAAACACAAAAAAGTAAAGAAACAATGTAATTTTGTTTATTATAAAACAACATCAATTTACAATTCGCTGAAGCCAGATTTTTGCAGTAGAAAGAAACGGAAAGTGATAATCAGAGTTATAGAGTAAATAAGACAAGCCATTGAATTTATAAGTATTTTTATTCAACATTAAGTATATATTTAAAAAGTACAACACACAAAGTAAAAAAAACTTATTTTGAGGTCTTCCTGTATATTAATAACAATATTAATACTGTAATAGCGCATTTATGTAATAAAAACTATGAATAAACAAATAGATAACATAGCATATAAAAAGCAAGTACGGAATTATGGTTATAGTAATCATAAATATTTTTAATATGTATTTAGCTTTTGAATATCAATTTATAACAGCTTTTAGGGTGGTCTATTTTAGCCCTCACAGTGTTTAGTCTGCAAATTGACGGAAAAACTGGTCTCAATTCTTAATTTGAGCCTTAAAATAATTTGCTATTCAAAATCTGTTTCATCTTGTGCTTAAGGGCAACCATTTACACAATATAACAAATAACATATAAACAACTATATTCAATATTTCGTTAAGTCTTTAATAATCAGTATACTTTATAGATTCTTGTTCTTTTATTTCACTAGTTTTAAATCGCTGCCTCCAATTCGAAATTCGATCTAACGGGGCGTCTCCAACAGACCTCGTCCGGTTCCTGTACATCGTTTCTTTGTCCTCAAAATATCGTCTGCAATGTTCACACGAACAGTCCGGGTTCTTTGCCGGGCCAACATGGTGCCCGGGTTTCCTTAGAACACCAACGATGGTTCCAAACTTCATAGCTTTCGCCATGTGATCAGTGGTGAACCCAGGAAGCGACGCAAACGGTGACGTGCATGACGATTCCATTTTCTCCTCAACTTTGTAGCCGAGTTTCGCCCCAAATGGCCCGATTGTTTGTCTATGTGCATAGCTCTTAACAGTTGACGGGCTGGAATCACTAAGACTACCTGTGTCAACGGTTAAGGATGTATTAGTTGATTCATTTCCTGATTGAACCAGTTCCTCTTTCTCTTCTTCCCTACTCGCTCTTCTAATTGTGTCTTTTTTAGTGATTCCAGAAGATTTACCTATTATATTATCACAATTAAAAGTCCAAGCTAATTCAGCGTCGTCATCTGTTTCACCTTCCAAACTTTCATCACTGTCGTTCACCCATTTGGGTAAAATATTTTTTCCTTTGTTTCTTCTATCTAAATATTCATTCATTTTTTGCTGTTGTAGTAAAAACTTTCTCTCTACTTGAGGTGATCTCCATTTCTTGCTATTATCTTCACTAAGTGGTAAACCTTCCTCCCACATTTTCTCCATTAATTTTATTCTATCCTTGTCTTCTTCATCAGCGTATTCAAAGCTATCACTTGGAGCTAAACTGACGCCACTTTGCATTAGTGATTCTATGTCTGTATCTTTCCAGGATGTTGCTGTCGCGGAGTCGTAGTCCTCCCCAAAGAGCGCCCAACTTGAGTTGGACATCGTTGACCATGAAGGCGGCACGCTTGACAAGCTGGAGTTCATATCCCGAATGGTTGAATAAGAACTAGCTTGGGAAGGATATCCAGTGCTTAATCCGTCTTCGCTAATATCGCGCTTTAGAACAGGACGAATTCCATCTCTCTCAGGTATTGGAGGGGGTAATGATTTGTTTATTAAATTTTCACGATTTTTAAGCAATGCTTTTGGAAGATCATTCTTGCCGGCACGTTTATGTATTACTCGCATTTTTTCTGATTCGAAAACTGTTTGTGGTGAAGAAGCATTCTCTTCAGAGGAGCTTGTTTCGTCCAATTCTTGGTCATCTTCTTCAGATCCAGTGCAGTACACGTCTATGTGCACTGTTCGCGGTTTCTTCGAGTCAGTGCTTGATTTATTTGAACTGTCAGAAGATTTTCCATTCGTTGGTGGAGAATTTCTCAGAATTTTACCGGGTGAGCGTGACAGACGTCTTCCAGGCTATAAAAAATTACATTAATCTTAAACTTTCGAATAGAGTTTAATTACGTCACCAAGAATTCTATAGATTGAAAACATTGTCCAGAATTTAAACGTTAAATGTGTTATGGAATTATTGGAAGTAAGATCTCCGAAAAATAACATTAATTGCACATTAATTTTTGCAAATGTGAATATAAAGACAAAATAAAATAATTATCGAGCTTTTGACAAGGATGAAAAGTTTAAATGCAGGACATGTCTTCAATTTATTCTTAAAGTTGACATACCGATCTGGAATCGCCTCCAAACGATTTAAGGAATGTAGGCGACGACAGCACTGAATCAGTAATTCTTCGATAATCATAGGGTATCCTATTTCTCTTCTTAGTTTCTTTAATATCCTCGTTACCCTTCTCAGGCTCTTCATGATGCATTGTCTGAACCGAGACATCCCGATTTAACTTCGTGGGAACAGTCACAGGACTGGTAGTTTTCTCTGGAACTTTGGTACAAAAATGTGTTGAAAATGTATGAGCTCTAGATGGTCTATTAGGACTTCTTCCTCCCCCACAATCTTCACAAGTTTCTGGTACTGGTGAAAATGGGGGATACTGTTTCCCAAACATCTTTGCGTCATCGATATAGCTGGTGGTCGTCGTGTGGTAGCACCAGGGATCATTGCAGTCATACTCCGAACTTCTGTGGTTTGTCGGCGTTCGTAGGCTTTGGCTTCGACTTGGAGTTGCCTTTGCAGAAGGTGTTTGCTCGGTTGTGGTAGATAATATTATACTGCAGGTACTTTTACATCGTCTGTTGTATGGTTGAGGGCTTCTTGGAGGAGCAGCTTGAGAAGGTGATAATAATTCGCTGTTGTAACCAGAATCGGATGTCGGAACACCTAACCTGCTCCTAGCATCTTCGTTAAAGGTAAATGGTCGTGAAGCAGTAGGTGCTGATGTGAAGTTCATGTTCCCCTTTCGAAAACCGATATCTTCCTTTGCAGGATCTGGTGTTGGTGGATATTCCGGAGGAGTTTCTTTCGCCTGCGGATGACTATGCCAGGAATACACCATTCTAACTCCATTTCCGTCTGGATTTGTAGTTGTGGTAGTCGAAGTTTCTGGAGTGGATTCAGTTGATGTTAGAATATCTCCATGATGGGATATTGTTACTTGAGCATGCACCGACCATTCGTGCGTCATTTCCGGTCGGCTGCACATTTTCATTTATATTGTTTTACACATTCACTTCTGCACATTTATTTTTTGTCATACACTATCTATTTGGTGAAAATTTAGAGTTATGTTTTCTTATCTTTTCCATTGAATGTAGCTTGCTTAACGTTTGGAAATGATGTCATTTGGAATTACAATTTCAACATTAAGACAACGTATTATTATTGTTGGCAACACATATTTCTTTAAAATATATATACGTTGTAGTATTAGGTTAATAATAAATAAATTCAACATGCAAAGTACATATTTTTTCGCCTCTGCTGTATCTATTTGGTAACAATTTAACCTTTGCTTCTATCCTATAGATAATTGTTTACATAATATAAAATAGAGATCTTGTAAGTTGCGTGCGTCGTTGAGAGAATTCGAAGAGGTCAGAAAAAGAAGCGAGAACTTGGGGCAACAAACTAAACTACGAGTATCTCGTTAGCCGATATATTTAGAACTCTTATATTTAGACGCTAACACACAGATCTTATGATGATGAAGGAAAGCTACTAACAAAAATGTCTTCTGCAACATTAAAAATGACTTTACTGCCATCTATCATTACATAATCATTGTATATTACGCTTATATAATAAAATAATATAAATATTAAAATTTTATGTGAAAATATACACATTTCTTGTATTTTCAATCGAAATAGAAGTACGTAAATAATCTTGGCAATTGTAGAAACATTTGGAAAGATGCCAAAAGAATTTACAGGTAAAATACGCAGGTGCTTTTAAAATTTAAAAAGTGAGTAGCTAGAAACATATGATTGTTTATATATAGAAGTTCACTAGATGGGAAGGGAAGGGCCCCACATAAAAACACAGTTAAAATATATTGGGCGTTAAGCCGTAAAATATGAAATGAAAGATATCTGAAGAAGTAATCATCCGATGGTGTTGAAATTTGGAACGATGGTGCTCCCATCGAAGATGACGCTATATTTTGCAGATTTTTATAAATTAGATATTTAAAGAAATTGATAAATAGAGTTTATTGAACCTGACTAGTAATTCTCACAACTTTAGACGCAAGTCTATGAAAAAATTCGTGAAAGATTACCATACAGAGTTAACGAGATATAAGTGTGGCGAGTATTTGTACAGTTCCGAATTTTAAGATGTTACTTCAAAAACGTGCTTTAAAACATTCTTCAAAAACACAATTGCCCCTTGCTATTAAACTTCCATTATTATTTTTAATATATCTTAAAATTTTCAAGTAAAAATTATCTTCACAATTTCAGAGAACAAATTTTACGAAATACATGTTTTCGTGAACTTATAAGGACACAGTGCACGAATAGATGGCAGCAGTTGTGTAAATATATTATATATATCAAAAATATTGTTATACTAAAAACTTATTCATATTCAAAAACACAAAATATAAATGAATATGAAAATTAAAGAAAATATATTTTAATTAGAAATAGTGTTGAGTTGACATTGTCTTAAGGTTAAAATTTGGAGTGTAATTCTTTTTTTATAAGAGAAACACAATTATTTATTTAATTAGCACTACACACTGTCAAAAACAATCATTTTTATTAATACCTTTTTAACCACACTATCTTTAAACACATAACAAAAAAATTTCACTCTTCTTAACGGCTGTTCGGAACAAACTGGACTTACAATTACAGATTCTTGATTTCTGTATTGAAATGTTTGTATAAGCCGGCACGGGACAAGTTGTATTTTTGTTTTCAAGATTCATAATCGTGATTTGAAGATGAAAATGTATATATAGTTGAAATCACTCATCTTATGCTTAAAACAAATTAAGCCATACAAACTAATTTTGTTGTACTGTATATAGGAACGAATAAGATAAAATGAACCATCGTATTGCAGATTTGTACGGCTCTTATAACCTCCAAACTCTCGTAATTTGAACTATACTTTCGTAAAAATATAATTTAATATTTAAAAAGTAGTTGTGTGAGTCAATCACATCTAGTTTTTATTTCCAAGAAGAGTATAGCATATAGAAACATGCGTACACGTTTGAGGTTATGTTTTAGTTTTAGTTTTATAAGTATTTGCATACTCCAAACTTTCTAAAACTCAAAAATATCATATCATAAATATCATAATATTCTTTTATATCAAATAACATCAGTAATTAATTTTAAATATAGAATAAACCAAATTAAATTTTTTAAACGTGACACAGGGTAGATATAGGGGCATGCAGAAAGAGAAAGTAGGTAAGAGGTGGGAGATAGAAGAGGACAAGTTAGAACACATGGGGGGGGAGGAGGTCCAAAACAGAGAAAGGAGTATTTTGAAAGGAATGGAATGGCGATCGAGGAGGCAGAGAGGAGAAGAGAAGGAGGCGCAAGTGTGGAAGAGGAGCTAAGGAGAAGAGATAAGGAGATACAACAACAGGAGAGAATGGGAAAAATCGAAAAAAACAACTACAATACAAGATATAAAAGGTTATGGGAAAATAATGTGCCTCAGTACCTTATAGAAAAAGATATAAAACACATAAGAAGGACAGCAAGGTTTAGATTGGGAAATGAGGAAAAAAGAAACAGATACTGGGAAAGTAATGAGGAAAGAAAGTGTAGAGTGTGCGGAGCGGAGGACGAAACACTGGAGCACATTAAGTTTGAGTGTAAGGAAAAAGTAGCGAGCGAAAGGAATATTGGCCAGCTATTAAAGGGAGGCAGTGAAGGAAAGAGGTGGATGGCGGAAATAGTAAAAAGGAAAGGAAAAACAGGACAATAAATAAGCTGGTGGCTGGGTTGCACAAGGAACAGGAAGAGAGAGGAAGTACTAAAAGAGGCAGTGAAGGGAAGCAGGAGAAAGAAAGAAGTAGCGAGGAAACAGTTAAACTTCAGTCCAGAAAAATAGACTAGGGAATAGACCAGTCCAGAAGGAAGACTAGGGAAAATGAAGGAACTTACTCTTAGTAATATATAACAAAATTAAATATTTAAATAAAAAATTCGAGGTGAATATCATGGCAATATTGTCATTGAGGAATTGTCATCATGTATTTGAACCTTTACATAATTTAGGTTATTTTGATATTACAGAAATTTTATACCGTGCCTCCTTAATTTTGAACATACGTTTATTCCTCAGTTAGGCATCAAGCCAGAGAGCTATCGGGGTATGAATCTATTTCCAGAAAATGTATATACGAGATATATATTTATACACATATACACAATATATCTGTATACATTGCAACATAACAAACAAACCGACGGCTGTGTGAAAATGTTATGAAAAATATATAGAACAGCTATAATTAACTATGGACAAAAACTATAATTATTATAGCCGTACAACAAGTGGGTTGTTGTCGTTGGTGGCCCAACGTTTAAGGACATTATTAGCAGGTCCGCATTAAGGTACAATAGAAACTCCTTTATCCGGACAAAAAATTAAAAAATGTTCTTAAAGAGATCCTAAGTTCGGCTAAGTCAGTGTTTTATAGTTATATCGGCAGTTTATACCCCACAACTTGTTTTAAGTTTGAGTAACAGGCGAACTCTCGTAATTTGAACTATACTCTAAATCACTTAGGTCTCTAAGTCACTAAATCACAACACCGCTATAGTACATAATTTGAAAACTTAAACCTAATATGCTCTTCAAATATTCGCGGTTACTCATACGGCGACTGACAGTGAAAGCGACGTTGCCAAATCTTACATCGTGTTTTGAACAGCGAAAGTAACGGATGATTGTGATGATATTTTTTATAAAAAATGTCAATTATTTTAGTTATTTCTTCGGAAACAAACTATTTTTATTATTTTAATCGAAAGCTTGATGTTTTCTGAACCATATTCAATTGAAATAATAACTTTCTCAATTAGATACCAATTAATTAAAACCAATTATTTCCTTTGAAGTTTCGCAAAAAACCTTCCCTTATTTAATTTAATTTTATTAATTATTGACTATCGTAGAACAAATTTACAAAGTTTCAGTAAGTTCTCAATTCTTTACTACTTCACGAGGATCTTCTTAAACCTACTTAAATACTATTCTATATTGTGAGACACCCCCACCACTTGTGACATCACACTTTAAAAAAATATATATTTTGTCTCCTTTTGTTTTTTGAATTCCCATTTTTTTTCTCTTTGATAGTCAAGCTTGTTTAGACGTCGAAAAGCTTAAGACTGTATCTACAATCAGATTCTACCTACAATCTTTTTATTTCCAAAACTGAAAAGACACGATTGAGAAGATAAAGATCGCATCGCCGGAAGAGCTCAAAGCCGTACCAAAAAGCGCGGATTGGAAAAGGCGCTCGCACAAGTGTCCTATTATAGGGGGATTACTTTGAAAGGGATAAAATAGTATTGGAGAATAACTAAATATTATTTTAAGAAAACTAACGTTTGCGTTATTTTTAAAGTAAATGATACAACATAGGCTGAATAACTTGTGAAGACATTTACATATCATTTTTGTAATATTGTAGTAACACTTTCAAATTCTGGCTTTAGCGAATTGTCACGCATTTTATAAGGTAGAAAACAAGTCATCAAAGAATAAGATGTCGACTTACCTCTTGCAACGCTTTCTTATCTGCAACCTTCGAACTCTGCAGTAATCGAATCACATTTTTCGCCCCTTCAACGACAGCGGCTTCTATTCTTAATCTATGACGTAATTCTTCAACCCTATCTTCTAAAGGAGGTTCTAACTGTTGGGGATGCTCCCAATTAGCATTTCCTTCACTTGCCGCACTACTTTGATGATGTTGATGATTTTGCCGCACTTTCACTATTCGCATTTTAAGAAATTCTATTTTTGCTTTGGAGTCTTCCAACATTTGTTGTGCTTCGGCTAGGAGTTTTTTATCGCGAGAGTGGTGACCCCCGGTGATGCTCTGGATCATATTTTCTGCACCTTGTTTTACTTTGAGTTCTATGTTTAGTTGTTTTTCTAAGGATAGAAGTCTTGAATCTGAGCCGTAGGTATTCTCTTGATCTCGAGGAGATTGTCCCAGTGGTGATAGCAACGTGTCTGGAATAAAATAATGGATAGTGAGATACTTGCAAGATACTTGACAATTCTTTTTTGTTTTAAGGTAAAACGATACTTGACCATTTTTGACTCGCGAAATATAGATGGCGATAAAATATTGCTATATTATCTAGTTAAATTGCAATTTTTATATGACTGGGATATTATCGAATACTCTATATATTTTTAAGTCTTAAGCGTAAGTTTTAAAATTATGGCAAACCCTTTGAAATATTAACAGGCATATAAAAATTGGAATTTAACTAGAAATTAAAGCAATATTCATTTTCAAACCTTATTTTTGCGGTTCCAACTCATTAAAAGTCAGTGGAAGAAAGCTTAAAATGTAGATACGTTATTCATTTAACTAATTGCAGCTTTAGATTTTGATTCCCGTTTATAGTTACTTACATAAAACGATTTAAACATTAAAAAACATGGTTCTTTTGATAATATTTAACCTGTTGTATAGTATCGCCATCTATATTTCGCTAGAAAAAATGGCCAAGTATCGTTTCACCTTAATATAATTTATTTATCGTCGGCTTATTTCCGTTTAGCAGTTTTTGTGACACCGGTCTCATAAAAGTGAACTACACCGCTGCATATAATAATACAATTATTAAAAAAAAATAATATTTATATAAAATAATAGTACAACGGACTTGTACTACTGCTGTCTTGACGTCATCACATTTCTGATTCGTAAAAAACTTAAAACACAGGAATATGTGTTGGCTAATTGGGCGACGCTCTGAACTAAACATAGAAAATAACCTGCTCATATAGAAACAAGTGCTAAAGCCAGTGTGGACGTATGGAGTGCAACTCTGGGGTTGCACCAAGAAATCGAACGTTCCAAAATAAAGTTCTGCAAGGAATAGTTAATGCACCGTGGTATATCCGCAATGACGACATACATAGAGACCTGAAGATTAACACAGTCGGAGAAGAAATCAAATCTATAGCAGCGAAGCACGAATTGAGACTTCGTAACCACGAAAACATCGCCGTGACGCAAATGTTGCTTGATAGTAATGATGTTCGAAGACTTCGCAGGACTAAACCCTCGGACCTAGTAACCTAATCATGTAGAATTGTTCATTGGAGCAATCTCTACCACATCGTGTAATTATTGAAATGTAAGCCACTAGATAAGTGTATCTATACATAGTTGTAGTGTTATAGAAAATAAAAAATATTCCTGTTTTTTAAACTGATGAGAATAAGTCTGTTTCTCATGTTGAATACGGAAACAATAGAAAATTATCAAAAGACACTAGTAGCTCAGATGTTTAGAGCAGTATCGTACGAAGATAAAGGAAGATCTAGGATTCACAATCGATTCCTTTCAAGTTATTTTCTACAGTATTACACACTTTTGGTTATATTGCAACATGCATAATATCTAGCCAGTATAACAAAATGTATATCTTTGAATTTAAATATATATATATATTTGTTAACATATGCTATCATTATTGTGTAATAATACCACTTCCGGTTATTAGACTCTATTGAAGACTAAAAATATTAAAATGGCAGTTTTCAGTATAACATATAATTAGTACAGGGGCTTGGAATCTATTGCTGACGCATAGGTTTTACATATAAAAATATCATCATAAAATCTCATTCTCATCTCACTGTTTTTATATTTAATTTACGTATTTATCTAATATTTTAATCTAGATTTCAGGTTTTCAGAATAAGCATGTATAAGGGCCGGTTTTATGGTCTTTTATTTACTTCGGGGTTACGAAACCCCGAGTTAGCTAAGTTCGGTACTTATTTTTGTATCGGGTTTTATGGTCCAAATTTAATCCCGAATTAGTTAGTAGAGACGTAAACCATATTTTAAGAAATTCGAATATTTGTTTACAGTTGTAAATCTATGGGAATGCAAGATTCAGTTTAATTATTGTTTTAAAAATGACGGATTTCTCAACTTAGTACTATATTTGTATAATAGGTGATCTTCCTCATCATCTGTTATTGATAATTGATTAAGGTCACTCACAAAATTCATAATAAACAATAATTTAATATTATAACCTAAAATATTATAATAATGATAGCTAAACTGGCTGAGATAGCATGATATTTTATCTCTGTTGCACACTTACTCCGGGTTAAATATTATTACCTTGATTTATGACGGGATATCTTACTCCGTGATTTTAGTTCCGAGTTAGCGTTAACCCTTGATGATAAAACTCATTTTTCGTTTAATTCGGGAGTTAGCTATTTAGTTCGGTAGTAAGACGAACCATAAAACCGGGCCTAAGTGTTTTAATTTAAGTTTAGTTAATTTAGTTGGTGCGCATGCGTTGTTAGTAATATAAGTATAGACAGTTTGACAAAATTGAAAGTGGGATTATTAAAATTGCTATTTTTAATAAGAATTAGTAATAGAAATTATTACTGCTCTTTATTTTTGACAAACTGACATTAAACTTCTTTTAAAAATAATTCGAACTACATTTTGACAGAAACTCATAATTTGGAGGTTATAATATAATATAGTTTTTTTTAATTTAGAAATATTAGAACTTGTAACGTTCTAAGAGAACAAAAACGATTTAAATTAAATACAAAATTAGATCAGTAAGTAGGAATGATACTTAAGACGACACGTAAATTTAATTTGGAATTGTAAGTAAGTATTTTTACATAAATTTTTTAAATATATTTTTAAAGTTGATTTTTAATAAAATTAAATAAAGAGGACGGAGATAAAGACAATAATAACATAGTAAAGGTAGAGAGTCAAGAGGAAAGAGTAAAGATAGAGCGTCTTGCCTGTAATAGACATAAGTGGAGAAGTGAAAACGAAGAGAGAAGGCAGGAAGGATAGTGAAAAGATAATAGAGGGTTTGTCGAGAGGAGACAAGGAAGGCAAGAGGTGATAGATGAAGATACAGGCAATAAGGAAGGAGAAGCAGGAAACGGTTTTTGCCGAGAGGAGACAAAGAAGACAAGAGGTGAAAAAACGGTGAGAATGAAGGAAGACTAGGGAAAATGAAGGAAGAGGGTCAAGAGAAGAAGAAGCAAAAAGTACTTTTGGAAATGAAAAGGTCTAGAATAGTTTCAAGTTTAACTTCAAGTTGAAGTTCTATGAAATGTATTAAGAATGTAGATTGTAAAGCCGAAAGGCGAACAATAAATACAATAAATAAAAAAATAAAAATAAAATTAAATATACCCAAATAAATGGGGTTATGTTAATTTCTATAAAACTGTACAATATTTGTATATTGATAAAGTTGGCTATTAGGACCTAAAATGCTTAATTATTTTCAGTCACTCTAGACCCTGTAAACATTGAAAGGATAAAAAATTCTAAAAGAATTCAATTAGTTTTTCCCTTCTACGATTTGTGATCTTTTAACATTATAAATTTCAATAATTAATCACCACTGATAATTTCTAAAACTATAACTAATAAATACTAAATCAGCTACATTATATACACGAAAAATATCTTTATCTACTGGCCAACACGCTTGTATATACTCGTATATTTATATATGAATTTAAAAGTCAATGGCCGCTTAGCTTAGAATATTTGTGCAGGCGTATTGAAAACGCGTTTGTCGACATTTTTAAATATTAATAATATATTGATACATACACTTACAAAAACAATAATGATACTAAAATTATTATATAAGGAATTAAAGAGTTGAAGTATTATTTACATTCAAGTTAAAATGGCAAGTCTTAGAAAGACACTAGCATCGGATTCATCTTAAAGAAAAGTTTAGGGTAAGCGAATTTTAAATTTTTAGGTTTTATTTAACACCAAGGGTTTCCTTATTTTGTAATTGATTAACTGATATGCGTTAATTTCTGACCAATTTTCAGAAGCCTATATTTTCTAAATTTTAGTATTTACAAGAATATTTTAGTATTTAATTTGATCCATTTTTGGTTTGCTTACTATGCCTCCGATTGATAAAACTGTTTACTGGAATTGCATTTTATGCCTGCCTTACGATTTCCTTAAGACAACCCGATATGGTAAACCCTAGTAGTACCTAAAAAGGAACTTGTCTGGTACGTTTAATCTCATGACTAGTCTATCGGGACCGTATTTAATATTTTCTTAAAATAACCCGATAGGGGAAACTTTACGAGTGCTTGTCCAGGACCCAGCATGGCTAACCTCAGTAAGGCATGCCTTACCAGTGCCTGATACTCAATGCGAACAATGTCAAAATGAAATCGAACTCTGATAAATACAATTAAATGGCATTATATTTAGGGTTTGCAGGCCTTGAATGATGAAGAAGAAGGTTTTTATTAAATCACATGAATAACTCACCTTGTCCATTGTTGTAATTAGAGTTGGGAGTCGGTGGCGTATGGCCTTGCGTTAGGATAATCTGCGATTCTAATTCAAGTAATTCGGATTTAAGTTCTGCTATTTTATTATTCGATTTTTTAACAATAGACGCGACATTTGATAAACTTCTTCTATCTGTTGCGACTTCCCTTAATTTTTCTGCTCCTTCTTTTATTTTAAGTTCCTTTCGGATCTCGCGTCGTATATGTTCTTTAAGTTCTTCCAATTTATTAGGAAGTGCTGCTTCCGGTACACTCTCCGTTTGGAGACCATATTTATGGCTTAGCTCATATAGGACCGGATGTCGGATGTAATCACCCTGAAAATAAAAGAAAATTTGGTTAAAAACAATTTATTTTGTATACAAGAAGAAAATAATAATTTAAAGTTATCCTCATGTATTTAGATAAGGCATTATATTGTCTGGGTTTGGTTATTAGCAAATTTAAATTGACTATGTGCACACCATAAAAACTGCCAACATAGTATAAAATCGTCGCAGATAAGACTCAGCATCGGAAATAGACTGATGGTCCAGTCATTTAAGCTTAAATTAGGTAAGAATCTCGGAATTCGAGATACCCAGCTGTAAGTCTGTAAATACTTGTATATTGACACCCTAAAAGTTGTAGGTACACCCTTACCATGTAGGTTTTGAGACAACTTTAGGGTGTCAATATACAAGTATTTACAGACTTACAGCTGGGTATCTCGAATTCCGAGGTGAACTTACTATAGTGACTGCACTATGACGTTGAACAAATTTAAAAATAATCGAAATTGTTCAGATCAAAAAACGGATTTTAAATTTTTATTCATTACGTTTTTGTTGGCGGCCTCAGTGTGAGGGGGAAGTGGGTGAGGGGGGTGATGTCTCGTATGATAACGAATAATAATTATTGTATGTTTCGGCTAATTGGATTATGAACCATAACTGAATTTATATAATACTCCACTGTATATTGATAAAGTTGGCTATCAAAAATTCAAATATCATAATATTTTTAGTCAATCTGCAATATTATAGAAGTTATTAACAATTGAAATAGTCATTTGTCATTTTAATCATCGCTTCCTGACCGTTTTCCACACTACCAATTGCCAACTTTTACTATCACTGTTAAAAAAGACAAGTGCAAAAGAGATGCAGAATAGCTATAGCAGCTGTTGCGTCGACCCATAATGCCGGTTTCACACCAGACAGACAGTTTTGTTGTCAAAAAACAAAACAAAATCATGTTTCGTTTTATTTTAAAACAGTTCTGTTTTTCGCAAACAGACTGTTCACACTGAAAAGACTGGTTTTGTTTTTAGTGTTTTTCTGTGTGTCCCATACAAATTATAAACATGATAAACAACAACTGACAAGCGCAAATGTTCACAAAAAACAAAACTGCGTGTTCAAACCAAGTAGACTAAAAAACAACAACAAAGGTGTTTTCCTTTGATCTTAGCGATTCCAGATGGGAATGTGTTTTGTTTACTAAAACAGCAACAAAGACAAAAATGTTTTAAGATTGGTGTTTTGTTCAGAAAAACAAGTTTTTGTTCGTGTTTTATAGAACTGTCTCTCTGGTGTGAAACCAGCATATTGTTTCAATATAATGTCGTGATATAAAACGAGAAATAAATAAAACGTCATCAACTACTAGGATAACAACCGCAATATTACACAGTACAACATAATTCAAATTTTAAATAGATATATATCCATCAATTTTCGAAAACTTAATAAAATAAAAACGCCAGTATACGTTTATTAGCCAATATTTCAATTAAAATTAAAAAATTAGCAACCAATTATGCTGGATTATCTAGCAACATTTAATAGAACGATTACTTTTTAGTCTAGCGTCTAGCCACACTATCTGTGACGTCACTTTGACACTAGTTCAGCATCTCTCCACAACTTGACTTTCTTGCAGAACTAAAACCCACCGCGGATTGTGGAGCCTGCTGGTCTACATGCCTAAAAAGGATCTCGTCTCGGAAGAAACATATAAACAAGCACAAAAAACAAGTTTTAGTAAAAGTATTGAACATGCGTTTTCAAACAAAGAAAATATATGGACTGATATCGATCTTATGATTCATGCTTGCAACATACTAATATCAAGACGTGAGATATAAGCAATGGAGCGTCTCCTCTGGTGCGACATTAACTTGTAAATATAGAAGAAGTATTTAGACCATTTGCTAGGTTTGCTAATGGAATCTTTTTTATATTCAAAAATCTTAATATTACCCAATCAGTGGTAATTTACCCCCCTTCAAAACCAATCAAAGCTTGTTAATATTGCCAAATGAAAGTTAAATTTTAAGTTGCATTTACTCTACAATTTATTTGCCAATATTAAAAAACAAATAAATATCACACAAGCACTCTTAATGGTCAAAAGTACACAATGTAGTGCGATCAAAAATTTCTTGACTTATATCCAATGACAGATTTAGTTGTCTTAAGGTCCTGATCCTATTACGTCAAAAAGGCCCGTTGATTGACCTTTTTGTGTTATTCACATGGCAAATTTAATGCAATCGGTCACAATAGACTCTCGTGGACGTAAATGACCATTTTTATTTCAGACTTCTTGGTAATTTAGTTAACTTGGTTTCGTGAGCGATCCACTTTTTAAGCGATGGCGAATTCGGGCTTAAATCGATGGCTCAAAGCTAGTAGACTCCTATGTTCTTTGCATATGTTGTGTCACAATACATACATACCACGTACCGATACGACAGTACGCCAAGTCAAATTTGTGTTCTGTAGGGTGTATTGGAGTTGTTTTGTACTAACATCATTTAACATTAGAGCAAACTTTTACTTTAATTTTTATCGATACACCACTGTTATGAAAGAGACTATTGCTTTTTCTTTTATATCGCTTGCAGTGTAATCGTTTGGTTAAAATTCGCTGATATACGCTTCCAGTATGAGAGCTACGTAAAGCCCGTATTCGGACGACTTTGATTCATACAATGGCGGTAACATATTAAAATTTCTTATGATATTAGATGGTATAATCCTACATAAGCTTAAATTTAACGTTTTAAGTAAATATGTGTTTTTACAGTCACCATCAAAAATGTGTTTCATGTAGGTTCAACTGTTCTACAACAATCCAAACAGGGCTTGGCTTTTTATGTCAAAAATCGGATTTCAAAAACATATTTGCGAATTCTTACGATAAGGACATTTGTTAATATAAAGTAATCCTTTACAAACTATAAATATTTTTATTTTAAATAGATAAGAAAAAAGTAAAAAATCCATTGATTAGATAAATTATTAAATAATATTAATCGAAAAAATTACGTTAGCACTGATAAAAAATATAATCACATTCTGATTACGTGAGACTTTGTATTCATTAATATATTGACAGAGTAACGCAAATTTTATATCGTTTTGTTTACTTTGTTTATAAACTTTGGAACTGCGTCTGTTAGACTGTAGAGTTTTTTGTTTGTGACGAGATTTTGTAACCGTGACGAGATTTTTTTATCGTGAAGTGATTTTTTTTACCGTGACGGTATTTTTTTAACATCACAAAACTCAATAAGTTCGTAATATATCACATTAGAGTGGCCCTTATTTTCAAAGTTAAAATTCTTTTTGTGGCACCATCCCATTTGGTGCCAATGCCTAAAAAAATGATCTGTGTAAAATTTTAGGTCAATCGGATAACGGGAAAACGTGCCCCAAGAGCCTCGAAAATTGAAAAATCACAGATTTTTCTTTTAAAATTCTTATATCTTGAGAAATATTAATTTTATGCAAAAACTTATTACGCAAAAGTTGTAGATCTAATAAAAATACATATTTAATCATCTATTACTTTTTCTCGTATAACTAACAATTTTCGAGAAATACGTGAAAATCAGTTCCTTTACTATAAATCCACGAGAATCGAAAAATTACAAAATCACGATTTTATATATTTATTTTACAAAATATTTATTATACACAGAAAAGTGTATAATAAAATAATATAGTATAATGTATTTAATTATTATTTCGCAAAATAAATAAATTTTTTAAAAAATGTATGGGATTTTATAATTTTCCGGGCTCTTGGGGCACCCTTTCCCATTATCCGATTGATCTGAAATTTTACACCTATTGTTTTTTCATGCAATGGAACCAAACTGAGGGGTGCCGCAATAAAAAATCTCAAAAATAATTTTCATCAAGAGTAAATAAGGGCCACTCTAGTGTCACATACATCGTACTACTATCAGCAAATCCATATGATTTTTAGACAATACTTCAAATGATATGTGTCAAAATTTCTTGAGATACCGACCTTTAACTTACAATCTACAGTGCCCTTAGTGACGCTACTATTTAGACGCTAAGTAATTTTTAAAACAATGGAAAAATCTTAATTTCGTGTATTGATAAAGCTGATAAAAATACTGTTCAAGCAAAGCAATAGCTTGACAAGAGTTATTCGGACTCGGCATCGGTGTGGACCAATTCTTGAACATTGAAACATAACACTTCGAGAATATTACATCAGTGAATAAGGCCCTTTAGTGAATGTTAAATTTTCAAATCACTATAAAATAAAGGTACAACAATTTGAAAGGAACAAGGAATTTCATACAGGTGGGTACACAATCAAGTAGGGTCTTCGAGTAAGTGGGGAGAGGGGCCGGTATTTTAATAAAGTGAACAATCGATCTAATTCCGGTTCAATGGATACGCACATTCATTGAAGCGCGTCTGCACATCAAATTGCTTTCGACTCGTTAAATAAAATTAGACACTAAATTAATTTCGTTTTGGTTTGGGAGACGTACTAGTATGCTTGTAGTCTTCGTTTTACCGACTATGGTTAATTACATAACATTAACTTTAATCTATTAAGATTATCTAGAAAATAAGCGAGTAAACGTCATCAAAAGATTTATTCATGGAAAGTAGTTGCAGTAGAGATTAAATCAAAAATGAATTTAAAAAAAAAACCGTTTTTTTATTTATTTAAAATCTTAGAACATATACAGGGTGTCCCAAAATTCAACGATAAGCTGGCACCAGAAGGTGGTCCTGCTCATGACTACACAAGAAAAAAAGAAAAATAGTTTTTATCTTATTTTTTAAAAAGACATTTTTTTTTCGAAAATCGAAACACCTTAACATGTTTTTAACTACCATGACCACAATTTTTCAAATATTTCTAATTTTTTTTTTGTATCGGCAACCTAAATAGCACTGCTATCCACCACAACCATTAAAACTCCCAGAATGCTAGTAGTTTTTGCAACACAATTTATGAAATTTGGTTCTTGTTTAGAAATAGTATGCATAATTTTTTTTTATTGCTAGTTTTCCTGGAGTATTATACCATTTTGGAATCCTGAAGAGTTGCGCCAATTTTTAAAAAAACTTGCCATAGTAGTCTTCATACTTTTTTTTACACCACGATGAGTTAAAGTTGACTGAAAGTAAAAATCTTTAAAAAATTTTGGAAAAATAATAATTTCGATTAAATTTTGTGTAAAAACTACTAGCATTCTGGGAGTTTTAATGGTTGTGATGGATAGCAGTGCTATTTAGGTTGCCGATACAAAAAAAAATTCAGAAATATTTGAAAAATTGTGGTCATGGTAGTTAAAAACATCGTAAGGTGTTTCAATTTTCGAAAAAAAAAATTTATTTTTCTAATTTCTAAACAAAATGAGATAAAATTTTTTTTTCTTTTTTTCTTGTGTAGTCATGAGCAGGACCACCTTCTGGTGCCGGCTTAACGTTGAATTTTGGGACACCCTGTATATATATACGAGTATATATATTTTCTAGAGATTAAAAATGTGTCCAAAATGTGTGCGAGAGAGAAAGGTATATAACAGCTAAAGCTACAACAGCTATAGTGACAGCTAAATTAAAGAATACTAATAAAGAAAACAGGTAAATTAAAGAAGAAGTTATTCTACATAAATTTTCTTTGCAATAGTGTTAAAAATGACAAATGAAAATGAAAAAATTGAAGAAAAAAAACAGTTATAACCTTAAGTTTTTAAAGGCAACCCTCCTTCGAGTTAAAAATTAAAATGAACTAATTTTAGAAACATTTCTAAAAATAAAGAAACAAAAATACAATTCTTGATAAAATAGGGGTTTAAAAATACAGCGTTATCTGTAACAAGCGGTTAAGTGGCTACACCACCTTCAGAAACTAAATTACAAACAGATTTTTATTAATTTCTTACATATACAATTAATTATTAATCCTAATTAACGTTAAACTATACTCTCAAAAAAAACAGTATAAATTTTTAAAGCATATTTTAGAACCAGGTATTTAAAAAAATTCAAATCAAGGTATATTAATTTTCATAACATATACATTGCATTTTCAAAGACTTTTTGAACAAATTCAGACCAAAATTCATCTAAAAAAAATTAATAACCGGTTCTTAATTTTAATACGCATTTGTCTATTACATTTGTATTAAATTAAATTAAACAAATGGGCTTGTGTCCTATGTCTTAATTTCTACAAAACTGTACTATATATTGATAAAGTGGGTTACTAGAACCTCAAATGTCCAATTATTTTTTAATAACTCCTTATATGTTAAGAGATATTAACAATTAAAAAAGTCATTTTGTCTCTTTAATTATTAAAGGGATTCAACGTTGTACACATTCCAAATGCATGTGACATCACAATCCTTGTGTAAGGTTACCAACCTTGCAGCTCATAAATCTCTGCTATATGTATTTATATATCAAAATATCAAATATTATTTACAGCTATTTCAAGGAACAGTAAAATTTCAATATTATGTCTGCCGTAATAGAGTTCAATAAAATAAAAACTTATTATTCTTTGACTTGACTTGATTATTTGCCTACCAAAAGCTATAAAAACATTACCACAGCACTGACATACTCAACAAATAACTGACATTAAAAGCCATTTCACGTCATACAAATATTGCCGAACATTTTAGCGCTAAAACTACAATTCAAATTTTGAATTGCTATATCTACGTCAACATTTAGATATTTAATAAAATAGACACGCCAATACACATTTATTAATATTAATTTCAATCAACAATTGAAAAATCGACCACTAAAAAATGAGGCCCATTGTGACAATGATGACAGGAAGAATCAGAAGCTTTGTGACACACTTCTAAAATATAAGAAGTAGTAAATAAAGGGTCGCGGAAAACGAATTATTATATTATAAAACTGGTGTAAGACTATAAAATGCGACCCAGCACGGTATTGAACTTACTGTGTAAAATAAACAATGTGGAATTAAATTATGAAAAGAAAACGTCATTATATCACCTGGCCAAGTATTTACAAACGGTTATCTCTACGTTATCATCACAAGGTGGCGTATCACCTTAAAAACAAAATGAACCAAACCACAACTTCTTAAAACGGACGGTAAGTAGTTCTTAATCTTAATAAGCAAGAATCCTCTTAATGTAATAAGTCTTTCAGTAACTGTACTTAGGAAAAGAAACTTACCGCAGGCGCTTTCAAGCACATGAACATTTCACGAATAAAGTTAATAACTGCACTTGAAAAATTAATTAATATATTATTAAACATTTACTATAAAATATTAAAAATAAATATAATTAAAAGTATAAGCATATGACAAATAGATTTATCAATGAGTATGCGATAGCGTTTTGTGCTGGCGGAGTCTGAATTAGTAGTGCCCTCTATGACGGAGACGCGCAAACTGGCACAGGTGGATTCTGAATGAAACTGTTCAGGAAAATCGTGGAAAATTAACAACTAATCGATGTTGATATATATTTATGTGTTTTATATGAGTATAGAGTGAAATAAAGGGAAGATAAGAGAAAAACGAAATCAAATATGGTTCAGAACGAAATTGAAGCTGTTACTAAAATGTTACGTAATATTTTTTACGTAAAATTGTATTTGTGTGTTCTTTAAGGTGAAACGATAGTTGACCATTTTTTCTAGCGAATTATAGATGGCGATACTATACAGCAGGTTAAATATTATCAAAAAAAAAACATGTTTTTTTATGTTTAAATCGTTTTATGTAAGTAACTATAAACGCGAATCAAAATCTAAAGCTGCAATTAGTTAGATGAATAACGTATCTACATTTTAAGCTTTCTTCCACTGACTCTTAATGAGTTGGAACAGCAAAAATAAGTTTTGAAAATGAATATTGCTATATTTTCTAGTTAATTATTGTAGCACTCAAGATACTATGTTCACATAGTAATTTTTACTGTGTCTTTCTTATAGTGTATAGTTTGTTTAACATGCAATAAATGACGTCACACGTGATGAAGATATTGTAACCTTTAAACTACACTGTTAATTGCTAATACAATCTAAAAAAACAGTGACAACTAAACACATAAATTTGAGTTAAAATAAGCACAAATTAGGTGGTCGGTTTTTGACCAAACTGGAATAGCAAAATCAATTTTTTAGGTTAATAACTGTAATTTAACTAACTATAACTAGAAATGAATCTAAAAGTGCGTTCCACAAAGCGTTCACAACAATTACGCTCATGGCAGCTGTTTTTTCCATTCCACTTGGTTGCGAGTGTTGAAAAAATAAGGATTGCGATACTTGATTAAATAGCTCTGTAGCAAAAGCTATATCTACAAACAAAATAAATTTTTCATAAATGAAATATATTCTAAATGATAATGAACATTGTTTATTTATTAAGTTAGGTTATGGTATGAGGAAAAATGTATAATTGGCAGTTATATATGAATTACAATTAATTTTATTAAGGTTATTTAACATAATTATATAATAATCCAATAAAATATCTCTTTCCGAATCATATAAAGTAATTAATCTGTCATCGTCATCTTTAAGTTTTGCGCCGAAATGCTCAACAACGACCACTACGACCCAACTCTTCAGATGGGTCGTTGTGAGCTTAGCGTGAGCGAAATTAATGACGTCATTAGTGACGTTTTCGAATATTTTAGACGTTATGAATGGTTGTATATGGTCTTTCAACAAGAGAAGTCATCTTAAACGCAATATTTCGGTGACATTTTCCAGATATTGTGTTTCATTACTAACCTCAGAGTTTGTACTTTAGATTAAAATAAAAATATCACCACTTTTCACGAAAATATTGCGTTTTTCTATTGATTTAAAATGAAAATAAGAAATGTATCTATAAAAATAGTTATTTTCACTTTTTTCATAGAAGCATTAGTTTCTACGTAAACCAGATAAAGAATTTAAATATATTTAAAATCTAATATACTTGTACTATAATAAAAAATCAATATTTATATATTTATAGAATATGCTTCTAATTATATACAGATAAAAAGATAAGTGCGTCGTTTGGTCGATTTCTGAGTACGGTAAATATAAACATGTGCTGGTCGATTATATTGAAAAGAACAACTGCGAGGTAAAAATGCAATAGGACGAATCAATAGAGTTCAGACTTTGAAGCGAAGGTATTGTTGTTAGATTTGTACTGCTAGAATTTATAGTAGCCGAATTATTGTTGATTTGGAATTCTTGGCAACACGATTTTTATATAATTCCACAATTTTATCCCACAAAACGAGGTTTTGTTCCTTCAAGGAAATCAATAAATCATTATCTATAAAAGATTTGTCGAAAATTTTCTAATAATACACTTGAAACACGTGCAAATGACACTTCACCACTAAACACTTGTTCGGTTTCTATTCGATAAAAGTCACGCCGTGTGAAAGATACCGTATAATACTATGTGCCACTGCAAGGCGAATTCGTTAAAGTTCATTCGATTTGCTTGACAAGTCCGGTGAGTATTCGATAAACGTGTTTAGCTGTGTACGTTTTCTTGCAGTACAAACGTCGTGTGAATGGTTCTATATAAAATGTATGCGCCACAATATTTATACTGCAAAAAAAACGTGCAACCTTATTAATCTGTTTAGATTACAAAAATAGATTTATGCAGTTCAAAACAGCACTAAAATGTAAATGAACTTATGTGGGAGAAGTAGTGAATTCAAGCACACTAGATGGTCCAATTGACTGGCATGGTAAATGTGGTTTAGTGATAAAGACATTGAAATTAATTTAATTAAAACAAAAGTGTTATCATCGAGAAAATGGGTCACTGTGTCAAGTTTGACATCGTAAACAGAACAACATAACATAGCAGCAGCAGTCTGAAATGGAAAGATAGGAAAAATATGAGGAAATTAAATGGGAAATATATGACAGACAGTTTGAGAAGTAATATTAAAACGGAAATTACAACATTTCTACAAATAGAAATTTTATGGAAGAAAAAATGTTTTCAAATTCATGAAGTTTGTATCAAGTTTTATAATGAACTCATTTTTTAGAGATAGTTTTTTTTTATTTTTGATTTAAATATAGATTAATATATGTATATTGGCGTTTTTATTTTTTTAAATATCAAAAAATTGACGAAGTTATAGCTATATCAAATTTATATTTCTGTTTTTCGCTTGTATACGCACTGCGTACGTCACAAACGTAATTAAGATGTTCCTTATTTATAACCATCATAATATAATACTTCATGGGATACAAAAACCAGCTGTTAGTAGTAAATGATGTGTCAAACACACAATCGTATGCATCTCTGTTGTATAAAAGAGACGGCAAACCATCGGGTGTGACA
This sequence comes from Panorpa germanica, assembly GCA_963678705.1. Classification (NCBI taxonomy): domain Eukaryota; kingdom Metazoa; phylum Arthropoda; class Insecta; order Mecoptera; family Panorpidae; genus Panorpa; species Panorpa germanica. Next base: position 3,363,842 of record OY783223.1, on the reverse strand, counting down.
TCACATGCAGATTCCTTATAATTAGTAATAATTAGAGTCAAAAATGAATACTCTAATTGTTCTACTCTAAAAAATTGCGATGTATTAAAAAATGTTTGAATATTTAAGGTCTTGATAGCCAACTTTATCAATCTATTGTACAGTTTTATAAATATTGTAAGGGTGGTGTCAACGAGAAAGAGAGAGAAAAGAGATATATAATGAATAGAGGATTAAATAAAAAATTTCATATTTTTAATTTTTTCTACGTTTTCTAAATGTTTAAATCTATAAAATGGGGGTCCTAAGCATAATTATAGACAAGTGACGTCAGAGAGTGGTGGTAGTTTTGCTTCGTGTTCCAACGGCGACATTTCCTTTGATTAACTCTCACCTACTATTTTTCTATCAACGTATTTTTATCATTTTCACTTTCTTACACAATTTAACATAAACAATAATAAAAATAAATTAATAATTTGTTATTATTATTAAATAATTATCTATTAATAAATAAAATAATATGTATTAATACTTTCATAGTTTCAATAATTATAGTTATTTAAAAAATGAAGAAAGTATTGATATTTGAAAAGCACGTGTTCTAACTCTAACTCTCTCCCTCTCTCTTTTCACTCTTTAATACAATAATTATTTTTTGTCGCTGTTTTTTCCTTTTGTCATAAACATAAGATTGATTAAATAAATACGTTATTATCCGTGCCAGAACAGTGACGAACTTACGCGCAGGCGCCTCTTAATGCAAGGCTAATATTTAGTGGAGCTATATAATTTAATTAACTTATGAACCATAACTTTTTAAGCACAATTAGAAAGAGAAATATACGCATAATAAAAGCGTTTGGAGCCAAAAGAATTAAAAATAGTGTTTAATATCCGAAATAACATATCGAAATTTCATTTTAACTTTTTAAAAAAGAAATAAAGTTATCTGGAGAAACTTATCAACTAATTAAATCATTTTGGTTTTTCGATTTCAAATAATCCAGTGATGAGTTATGAGGGGTACCGTAATGCAACTTTTTTTGTGACATCAGCGGAGATTCGCTGTCAATGCGCTTATTTCATTTATTCTATTTAAATTCTTCAATCTATGCTTCTTTCCATTATCCATCTTTTTCTATTTCAACTGCATAACAATCTGATACATCGCTTCCACTATGATGACACCCATTGCATTCTCTGGTTCTTTCTTCTATTAGCATTTTTTCTTTGTCTAATATTGTATACTTCTACTCTTCTGTTCTTTCAACTATAATTCCTTTCTTTTTATAAAGCAGTTTTCCTTCTTTGTCGTTCCTTTCCTTTTGTTATTCCTCTGTCTATTTTCTTTATCGATTATTTCTTTTTGTTATCGTGTTTTCTTTGTTCATATTCATGATTATGGTTGCACATAACCAACTAAGATTGTTACCAAACCCAGATAATATAACACTGGCCCGGGAATCGAACTCGGAGACATAGTAGTCAGAGTCAAGCATCAATGCTCTCGACTACTTGTGTCGTCTCTTTAAATGTTATTTTATCATGTAGTAATTATAGAAATAATTATATATTAACTGTGTCGTCAAAAAACATTATCGAAAATATGCTTTTTTTGTTAAAGTTTCAGTGTTTAAAGTTTTTTATTATAGTGAAGCACTAGGCTCTCTTTAGGTTTTACCCAACTGTTCAATCCGCCACTGTAAGTACTTTATAATGATATGCATGACAGAATTATTAAAGAGGATAAAGTTGTTGAATTTTTAGTGTTTTTTACCCATTTTCTATTCTGAATATAAGTGAATGTCGACAAATCGTTGGACTCCAATCACCACCAAAGTAAAGGCATCATGAGTTTGGAATTTGTTCTGAAAATAGAATCGACTCCAAAGTGAATCATGCGAGACGGACCAGATAAATGGAAATCGATAGATTGTGCCGATGATTATTTACAATTTACATTATTTGTGTAAAAAAAAACACAAGTAAAAGTAGGAGTGGGAGTAGGAGCAACTTACTATCTTTTGAAATTAAAAGTTTATACGAAAGTTTATACGTGAACGATATTTTACGTAAGTTTAGTATAGTATAGTATTTAGTATTAAGTATAGTATACTTTATATAGATATACAGACTAAATACAATCGCACTATAATTATTTATTTATGTTCTAGTCGAATATAACTGTAGATCACATTTTTAACGTTAACTGCCATAACTGAAGTTTAACTGACTATTGAAAAATCGGCTCTAAATATTTTCAGCTCGTAGCGTTAATTGACAATAAGTGAAATATCTTAATATATATAAATTACGTGTCACGTTGTTCCTCCGCGATGGACTCCTAAACTACTTAACCGATTTTAATCAAATTTGTACACCGTGTGCAGTTTGATCCAACTTGAAAGATAGGATAGCTTACATCTCAATTTATGATTGCAATATTATCTTATTGCAAATTATTTGTCTATTAATTATCTGTTAGCTCCAAACGATGACATCTGGCGACGATGATGGCGACATCTGTTGACTAGATTGAGTAAATATTCTGTTGACTAGATTGAGTAAATATTCAATAGATGGCGCTATGTAATGTAATATGACAAAAACGTTAGCCACAGCAACGCGTGGCCGGGACAGCTAGTAATTATATAATTTATTTTCCCACTAAGCACAGTTATATATATTTAAGGTTTAATTAGCATAAAAAGGTTTACTTGTTTTTCTCTATTTATAATTATCTATAGAAATTGGTATTGGCAGTATTCCCACATTCATTTTCCTTAAAAGTGTGTATTTAGTGTGTGTCTGCATATGCAAGTTTCATTGCATCGAATACAGTCTGCGACAAAAATAAATAAATCTGCCATTTAAGTATTTTAAAGTTTTTGTATTGACTGTCGGACTATACTTGTGTCTCAGGTTGTCACGGCCAAACTACCGTAAAAACATAAGTACGTAGTAATCACACAGTAGAATCTCGTACTAAAAGCCAACTTCGTTAATGTATTACAGTTTTATAGATGTGAAGAAATTATATTTCTTTAGTTGGTACAAAGCTCGTCTGTCGGTGTAACAGTGATCATTTACTCATGTACTCCATAGATGACGTTGTAGGAATAACAGCCAACACCGTTGATATTTTGAGTTGACAGAACTCTCTGTGGATATTGTTAAGTTATTATAAAATTAGATAGAAAGGAATTGACAATTTAAATAATAAACTTTAAATGTCGTTTCTTTGTTTTCAGGTAAGATAGTATGATTTAAGTTAAACAGTGTAATTGTTATAATGTGTGTGTAAATTACTAAAATAAAAGTCTTGGATTTCAGAAGACACATATAACTTTTCTTAAATGTCTTATATAGAATTTAAGACATAGTTGAGATTATTAGATGCCCATTAATGAGATCTCAATTTTTATGGTATCAACAGTGTTTTAAGGAGGTACAGGACGTACCGTCAATGCAAAAAGTTTATCTCTCGGTAATACGAAATGCAAAATACGAACTACATGAGGGACGAGCAAATATTGAGACTGTACCTTTGAAAATGAATTTTTCAATTCCCTATTAAACTGCTTTTTGCTTGTTAAAATGATTTTTTTATGCATATAATAGTTTAATAAATTAAAAATTACCTATAATTAATATCAAATTTATATTAATTCAATTTAAATTCAAATTAAATATTTTGAAAAAGGAATAATAAATTTGGCAACGCTGTAAATTTACGTGTGTTGACGCATGCGTGATTTGGTTCTTTGACAAATAAATTGTTATATTTTATATAACATTTATTCCGATTTTGAATTTCCCGCTCAAATTGGCATTTGCAACGTTGCCGGCTTATAACCTACATTTACTGTTTCTTACTGGTTTTATTTAAATATTTTCGTATATAGGTATCCTTTTGGTGATTTTCTTTTTGCAATAGTTACAGAAAAGATTCTTTTATATACACCTAGTTTTTGAAAGCCGTGTCACCATTTTTTCATAGTTAAAAGTTATATTATGTGGTGAAATTGAGTTAAAAGTTATGATTTGTATGGAAAATGACTATTTTTAATCATGTATAAAAAGAAAACTAGGAACCCTAGGTCTCTAAAATTTTGAGACAGCATGTATTTTAACTATTTGTATTGACCCTCTAAATTTCACAACGTTTTCATCATTTACGTTAACGTCCTGCACCTCCTTAACAAGAATATTACCTCTATAGACAACGAAAACATATATTTGATTTGAATTATTTTGAATATAAACCTTTGATTATAGAAATTATTTTCATTTTCGTATAATGAAAAAACTATGTTTTTTGAATCTTAAAGAATAGACAAAGATAGTGAGAGTTTTTCTCATGATTACAATAGGCCATCTGACACAGTTAACGCCTCAGTAGATACTACACATTGTATGTAGTAAAGATACGTCATCAACCACAAGATATAAGAAAAAACAATATAAAGCTAAGTAGATCCAAAAAAAACATAAGTAGTGAACAGTAGTAGTAAAAAAAACTTAATATGGTAGACCAGGAAATTGTAGAAGTGAAATTTTGTTATATTTTGTGGGGAAACATTCAAAACAAAGTTAGGACAGCCGTACATTGGAGATACGACTGTCTTAAAACCAGGACTGTGTAGTCTTAAGTCGATCATTCCCACTCACTGTTTTAATTTAATTTTGTATTTTGCATTTAATTTAAATTGTTTAGCATATGGCAATACGCGTAGTCATTCACAGTACCATTTTTAATTTAATTTATTTTTTAAGTTTTCTTAGAACCTTACAAGATCCAATGTTTTAAATTAAAAATATTAAATTAAGAAAAACTATACTATATTATAACCTCCAAAATGTGACAATCTGTCAAAATGCAGTAGGATTTACTTTTAAAAGAAGTTTAATATCAGTTTTTTTTTAAATATAGAAGTGAAAACAATTACTATTACTAATTGTTAGTAAAAATAGCAATTTTAATTATTTCACATACAATTTTAGGTCGAACTGTCAAAATTTATATTACTAACGATGCATACGCACCAACTAAATTAACTAAACTTAAATTAAAACACAAATGTGAAAGGAATGGTTAAACGAAAACCTGAAATCTAGATTAAAATATTAAATAAAAACAGTAAATTAAATATCAAAACAGTGAGTGGCCGAATGAGGCTTTAATTTAAGTGTATTTCATTTGTCAAAAAAAATATGAAATTTATCCATCGATTGTAAAGCGAGATATTTATAATTATAGTGCACATAATTAACATGCAACGTGCCGATAAGGCATAAATAGAAAAGACATATTTTCGTGTATATCAGAAAAACAGTTTTTAGGAATGCTCTAAGAAACTAATATTCAATAAAACAAAGAATTAGGAAAATTTATAAATAAAAACCAATTTTTTTTATCGATTTGTTGAAAAGATATAAATGTTATAAAAGTTGAAGTTTAGTTGCCGTGTAGTGTAATTGTATTAGTGTGTGTCTGCAATTTAAAGTTTTCGTATTGACTGTCGGACTATGCTTTTCTCTCAGATTGTCTCGAGCAAACTATCTTAAAACAACACAAAACTATAGCCTATATTTATGTTTCATAGATGTTTAGAAATTTTATTGTACTCGTAAATGATATGTTCATTTCCAAAGAGGGCGTAGCTTACCAAGGGCTACAAGCATACAAACCTCCTCTCTAAACAGAGATATTGTCAAACAAATACGACAACTTTCAATTTCTTTTTTAATTATATAAATTGTCAATAAAAATATCAGTAATTCAAATAAATGTTATTAAACATAGAGAAAGTCAACTTAAATTCATATTATAATAGTCAATGCAAGTAACTAAGGTACAGAAGATTAATAATAGAAGAATAACAAAAGAGAAAAACTAGATACATACAAGAAAAAGAGAATTTCACAATTGCCATCTAATGCAGCGATCCCCAAACTTTTTGTCTACCATAACTTAAACTGTTCCTAAATTTCTTTCTTTTTTCCGAGGTTTTTATAAGATTGTTTAAATGCCAAACGTAATGCAGGAACTTCATGAAAATTTGATATGTTATAAAAAGTGTATTCACAGACCTCATAAGAAAAAATGAAAATTGTTGACCACGTCGTTATAGATATTATTATTTAAAATGTGAGTTTTACAATTAGCTGCAGAGATGAATCGAACAATAGTAGAGATGTGGCAACAGTGCTTTCATATTGCTACGAACTAAGCGCGGTATTTGGTTATGTTTGCAATGTATTACGACGGTTAACATCAGCGTTGTTGCCACGTTTATTACTGTATTACTATGGATCTATGTTTACAAATGCGTCATGTGTGACAACTTCCACAAAAATGTTCAACTGCATCTTACATTCGTAGTGAACTGAGCTACACTTTTGAACCAGAGTGGTCAACTATCTTAAGACAGAGTTGTCACAAATGCTATATAACATATGTTCCCTTGACCAGTATTCAGACAATCGTGTCTCAAGCCTGTAATCGCTCTAAGAGAGTAAAAAATAATTAATAAGCTATGAACAAAAAACTACATATGTTATATATGTATAATTCTATATTATATTCTGCGGCTATTGTACATTATGTACACAGAGCCCTAAAATAATATGTATTTCACATCGAGGCTATTCAAACAATGAGAAACTCTAGAACTAGTTGAAACAGGAAATTAATAACAATAACAACATCAACCTTATTTTCCCTTTTATTTCTCAGACAATTTTCTTGGGAAAATGTATAATTTATGTAAATTTGAGTTGTTCTTAATATGTGTCAATTGTAAAAAAAAATACTTAAAACATAAGAAACAACACTGCAATAAACTTGATCTTGAAAAATGCACGATTCTTAACTATAGATCAAATTATGAGAGTTCGGCGGCGACTCATACTTAAAACAAGTTGTGGGGTATAAACTGTCTATTTAACTAAAAAGCACAGACTCACGTATTTTTCTATTATGTATATAGAAACGAATAAGATAAAATTTGTTATCGTATTATAGATTTATACCGGTTTTATAACCTCTTTTAAGTATAAGTCGCCGCCGAACTCTCACAATTTGAACTATAGTAATGCTAATTGCCTATTTAGAAGATCTGATCGATCAAATCAGATTCAATTTATTTCATTTTTGTATATTTTAGATTTTCGGATTCTGATTGTAGTTACAAAATCCGATTTAATTTCGAAGTTTGCGAATTAAAAGTACGTGTGCGAGAGCATAGATACGTGACGCTGACTGCTGTGTCTTCTGGTGGGATTCCCGGACCATAGTTATGTTTTCTGGGTTTGGTTGTTATCAAGTTTAATTGGTTATGTATATATATAATCATAAACTTATCAGGCAGCAATGTATGGGACCTATATGACACCACAACACTACAAAAATTGTTAACATAATAGGTCATCGGCGACAGGACTCAAATATATATGAAATTGTTCTTTTTATATAAAAGAATGAATGGATAATTTTTCAACTTTAGAGTATAGAAAACCTAAGACTATTATTTATTATTTTACATCTTCAAAACCATCACGACAAATTGATGCATCTTTTATATATAATATATTATGTGCACGTCACTAAATTGGAAGTTAATTTCATTCCGATGTATAAATCTATGTAATTACTTACAAAATAAGTATGTACGATACGCAATTAATGAGCTAACTGCATTTTTAATTAATGTCTAAGTTTAGCATGTTGCATGTTAATGTGTTGATGTTGGTACTACATATGCAGATAATTATGAAAAGGGTCTAAGTCAGATATCTAGACAAATTAGTTTATTACATATTTTGTTTGGCATTTATTTGGGACCTTCCATTAATTACGTCACACGAGAGAGGAGAAGGAGGTCCACAAATTGTGACAAGGTGTGTTAAGGACGGAAGTGTAAAAATACTCAGTAAACAATTAGGTGAAGTGTCCCTTTTTGTGACGTTTCTATCACTAGTGCACTTCAATTATAATGCGCATCAACTTTATCTTTATTTGTATTCCGACAGGTGGAGTGGTTTGGTTATGAGTAACAAATAAGGATAATCGGTTACAAATAAATCACTAAGAAGGACTTCTTAGAATTACATAACCCTTAAAATGATCTTAGAATTAGATAACCCTTAAAAGTTATATGCTTATAGGCAAAAAAAAGGGGTGAATTTATTTTTCAAAAAGCAATAATTCGTTGTATTTTAGGAACATTATTTACATAACTTAAATAAACTGCGTTTAGCGGAAAATAGTCATTTAACATTCTTTATCAGTGTCATAACATAAGTTATTTGACGTATTCATAGTCTATCCTTTTTGCACTCTGTAATCAGGGTGACCACAAAAAAATGATTTCAAATTTCCCTGATAATTTCAGATTTTCCAGTAAAGTTTTTCGTACTTTTCCCTGATATAGAAATTTTATTCGTATCACTTAAATATTTAAAGTTTTGATTATATTGTAATTACCAATAATTAAATCTGGTATTAAACTAAAAAGAAATTATTTATTTCTGATTTATTTTTATCTCAATGTCTTAGTTGGTGTTATAAAAAGTAACTTAAATTGAGTAAGACAAAAATAAGCTAATGACTAATATAAACTAGAACAAATTAACTCTTAATATGTAATAGATAAAATTATTGAAGATTTTTAAATTGATCATCAATAACTTGAATTTCAGCTAAAAGTTTAGCTTTTTTTGACTTTCTTTTTAAATTTTCTGAATTGAAATATAATAAACTATATATAAAATAGTTGCTGCAATCAAATTCCCTGATATTTTCATGGTATTTCCAGATTGCATTAAATTCACTGATAATTCCCAGATTTCCAGCTTTTCCAGATCTGTGGCCACCCTGTGAACGGGCCCTAGTATTTTAATCCAGAATTTTATGATTAAAAGGACCAAAATTAGTATTTTAAGTGTAATATCTTCTATATTATTGCCACTAATTTAAAAATAAATGGAAAATTGACATTTTTATACGGTATAGCACAGTTTTATAGAAATGGAGACACAAACCAGCCACAAATTATTTATTAAATATCTCTCTAAACAAATGACTTACACCGCTTCAGTATTTTCCGGCGCACGTATGACTAAGTACAAGATCAAGTCAACTAATGGAGCCGTAACAGCGTACTACAGAAAATGTTTGAATTATTCTACTATTGCGGAAGTAATACAAGAAAGAAATAAAACAAACATTCAAGACTCATTACTATGCAAATATGTGTACACATTAATCAATATTAATGAACCGATGCATTTCATTGCACTTTGTTAATTAAATGCTTATTGCATTTACTGCTTTCTTTAGAAATTCTAATCAATGTTATTCGCTGAAAAACATCACAATACAATGGCATTGATTTGTATAGCAGTTATTAAATTATTAATTTGTTTACTTTTTTTGATGAAATAGCTGTACGATGGAAGAGCGAGCAAGACAGAGGAAAAACGGGAAGAGAGTATGATCAAGCTAAACACAGTTTAGGTTTAAATAACATAAGAAAGTTTACAAGATTAACTTTTTATACGAGGCGTGTTTTTTAAGTGAGTACTTTTGGAATTAAAAAAAGACGTGCAAAGATATCGCAATAATTTTATTTTTACATGAAAGCCTGTACCTTAATCTACTTTTCTACATAATTTCCATGAATATTGAGGCACTTGTCATAACGTGGCACCAGTTTTTGAATACCCTCCTCATAAAATTCTGCCGCCTGACTTGTAAACCACTGTATCACAACTGCCCACTCCGTTCTTCATCATGCACATTTGTGCGGCCATCTTTAAATGCTCTCACCCATTTCCTTACCATTCCATCACTCATAATGTAAACTTCACAGATCTCACGATGAATATCGATCGGTTTTACGCCTTTAGCACTAAGAAATCGTATAACAGCCCGTACTTCACAATTGGCGGGACTCACGATTGTCGGAGGCATCTTAAACACTCAGTAAACAACGTATACAATGAAGAATCAGACTGTAATGGCTGTAGAAAAGTAGATTAAGGTACAGGCTTTCATGTAAAAATAAAATTATTGCGATATCTTTGCACGTCTTTTTTTAATTCCAAAACGGTACTTACTTAAAAAACACGCCTCGTACATTTGTGCTCGCAAAACTCGAAAAGTATTCCGTCGATTGACTTGAAATTTTGACACTACGTTGCATTCGAAAATTTCTTTCATTTTCTTCCAGTTCATCGCTGTATGTGTGTCTTTTATTTACATTTCCATTCATTTCATATCAGACTGAGCCACAGCAAGGCGTCACCGGGTTTAGCTAGTTTTATAAATTCAAACACAAAATTTGTAAATTTGTTTGTTGTATTTCAGGTTTATCTAACATAATAAATATTATCTGTTACGTAAACGGTTTCACCTTATCTAAAACGTTATGTGACATATTTTACTGCTTTTTGAAAGGTTAACCTTCCGTTTTGTACATTAGCATACTCATAAAACTAATCTTTCTAAGAGTTATAAGATGTCCTAAAGCCTGATTCCCACTTACTGAGTTTTAATGTTAATTTAAAGTATCTGGGGCATTTATACAACCCCTTAACCATACTTATATATATATGCAAGGTTTATTTAAGTTAAAAAATGACTTTTTACAACTATTTTAGGTTAATATATGGTAATGTAAGATTTACATTACAATAAATGTGGTGAAGAAGGAACTTTGGATCATATTATATTTGAATGCATAAATTATAGTTTAGAAAGATCAAAATTCAATAGTGAAATATTAGATGTGATTAAAACTTTTCCTGTTAATACTAAATTTTTGTTAAGTGATTCAAAATTAATTAGTGAATTATTGAAATATTTAGAAATTTGTAAAATTGAATTATAAATTGTAAAAGATATATAAAAAATGTTTGATGGTGGCTATGACAAATAAAAGTCAAGGCAAATAAATAAAATAAATAAAAAACTTACGCGAGCTGTTATTAGCGCTCCTAACTTAATTGATAATCCTTTTAAAAACACCATTTCTTTAAATTAAAAAACCATTCTATTATTTTCTTTAAACGTCGGCTTCTTTCTTCTTTTACGAACCGCAAGACAAAATCTAGAATATTTTGAAGTTTTTGTTTATTATTCAAATTTTTTTTTATTTTCCAAAAATTTCCAAAAGATAACACCGATCACAAACAATCACAGAATCAGCTAAGACGGTCACTAATTAAAATAGAATCATAATTATCACTTTTTAACCACTGTTAATAATAATACGAAAACATATTTATAATTAAAAAGAACACGTTTATATTATAATAACTGTACTGTACACACACAATTTGAACAAGTTGCGCAAAAATTTGTATAACGTTAATATTACAATTTAAAAACGGGATAAACAAGATTTAAATTGAACATGTTACGACTTGCAACTTTTAATATTATTTTATATGGATGTTCATAAAATACGAAAATATTTACGAGCGAATACGCAAATAGTGTTTTTAACAGCTAAGCCAGCACACTAGACTAGAGCATCATAGCATCAGCTTAGAAGTTATTCAACTAAAATGTAAAATGCACATAAAGTAATAGTTGTACTAGTACTTGACTATGGATAACCCTTCTTATTTCCAGTCGATGCGATGGTTCATACCCCCCCTCTTTTTTTCTCTGTCTCTCTCTTCTGCCCCCATCAAATACAGAAACTGGATTCATTATTTTTATTTATTGTTATATAGCATTTATCATGCTATTGTTTTGATGATATCGTATTTTGATACCAAATTGATGTTAATAAATGTGTATTGGCGTGTCTATTTTATTAAATATCTAAATATTGACGGAGATATAGCAATTAAAAGTTTGAATTGTAGTTTTAGCGCTAGAAATGGTCGGCCATATTTGTATGACGTGATATGCATTTTAACGTCAGTTATTTGTTGAGTAGGTCAGTGCTGTGGTAATGTTTTGTAGCCGTTGGTAGTCGAAATAATCAAGTCAAATCAAAGAATAATAAGTTTTATTTTATTTAACCCTGCTAAGGCAGACATAATATTGGAATTTGATTGTTCCTTGAAAAACCTGTAAATAATATTTGATATTTTGATATATAAATACATATTGCAGAGATTTATGAGCTGTAAGGTTGGTAACCTTACACAAGGATTGTGATGTCACATGCACTTGGAATGTGTACAACGTTGAATCCCTTTAATAATTAAAGAGACAAAATGACTTTTTTAATTGTTAATATCTCTTAACATATAAGGAGTTATTAAAAAATAATTGAACATTTGAGGTTCTAGTAACTCACTTTATCAATATATAGTACACTTTTATAGAAATTGAGACACACGCCCATTCGGAAATGCAACTCACGTAACTCATCTAATATCAAATTAACAATTTATTACCTATCATTTTCTAATTTTACGTTTATTTTTAAAATTTAATTATTTGTGTAAAGTGTAATTATTTTTTAATAAGTTTAATTTACAATTAAAATAGTTATTAATCTTTAGTCATTAAACATGTTCGATTCCCTTAGCTTAATACTTGATGAAATTAAAAATTTATGAAATTATAAACGATAAACCAGAAATCTAAATTTTAAATAGCTATAACAAAAAAATATCTCCGTAAAATTTTGGATATTTAAAAAACTTTTTCAATAAAAATGTAAAAAAATTTTACTTTAAAAAATAAGGCGTAAAAGAAACACCATGGCATATTATTATATTATAAACTAACTTAATAAATACGTGGCGCAGTTTCAAAAATAAAGAATTTTTGAATTTCACATGTGCAAATCTTTAACCCTCACCCTTTGTTGTTACCCTCATCCCTTTAATTCAATCTATCTACAAGAAATTAACATAATACCACGTCGAACATGTTTTTGTGTGTATTTAAAAACCACCCTTATTTTAAATCCCTTTAAATTTTAAATATCTTTCAGCTGGTAGATTTATTTAATTTTTCACTTTAAATTTAATAATTATCTCCAATAGGGGGTCCTAAATTTATCTCTATAGATATTAAAGTGATGAAAATATTTAAATATACATTAAAAAAGTAAATATACATATCTGCATACGTAAGACGCAAAAATATATTCACCAATACAAAAATAGCAAGTTGAAAAATAAAATCAGCATTCTTGTCGAGGTCATACATACGTACCAGTGTAAAGAAAACCGTTACACTACAAGTATATATACTTACAGCAACAAAATTAACGAAAAAACAAAAACCTGATCGAATAATCATAATAATAAACGAAAATCAGCGATTGAACAAAATTTATTCAGAATAATATGACGTCACTTGTTCTGTCAAGCGATCTGTAATAATCATGTTTAAGCTTGTTCTATTGCGACAATACTTCTATTAATTTTTGCTTGTCCGTTGTGTAGTAATATACAGAATGTATTAATTAAAACGTGTGCGATTTATAACGTTGATTGTATTTGATAGAGACTGAGTATCAGTTGTACTGCTGTCTCTTTCTCTCTCTCACAACGATAATAGCAACTTTGTATATAAAAATATATATTCATCGCAAAAATTATACAATATATTTTTGAATTTAAACAGCAATTTATTTAGATTGTATGACATTTATTCGAAAAAGTATTTTCAAATTTTTTAACGTTCTCCTGTCTAATCTATCAAATGACATCACAATTTTTAGAAAATATGTTTACATGTGATCACCCAGTTCATTAGTGAAACAACTGAGAATATTCGACTTTTGTATAATTGCATTTATGACTTATTTGAGTATTGAATCAGAGTTTATAAAGGAATATAAAGACCTGTTGCTCACTTGATACTATATTTAAACCTAAAACTAACTATTCTATTTCTAAACTGAATGTAATTATATAAAAGCCTCATTCCCACTCACTGTTTTGATATTTAATTTACTGTTTTTATTTAATATTGTAATCTAGATTTCAGGTTTTCGTTTAAGATTTTAATTTAAGTTTACTTAATTTAGTTGGTGCGTATGCATCGTTAGTAATATAAATTTTGACAGTTCGACCTAAAATTGTATGTGAGATAATTAAAATTGCTATTTTTAATAACAATTAGCAATAGAAATTGTTTTCACTTCTATATTTTTCAAAAACTGATATTAAACTTCTTTTAAAAATTTTGCATTTTGACAGATTGTCACATTTTGGAGGTTATAATCTTATCTTAATATATATAAATTACGTGTCACGTTGTTTGTCCGCGATGGACTCCTAAACTACTTAACCGGTTTTAATCAAATTTGTACACCGTGTGCAGTTTGATCCAACTGGAAAGATAGGATAGCTTACATCTCAATTTATGATTGCAATATTATCTTATTGCAAATTATTTGTCTATTAATTATCTGTTAGCTCCAAACGATTTTAAAAGATGGCGACATCTGTTGACTAGATTGAGTAAATATTCAATAGATGGCGCTATGTAATGTAATATGACAAAAACGTTAGCCACAGCAACGCGTGGCCGGGACAGCTAGTATAATATAGTTTTTCTTAATTTAATATTTTTAATTTAAAACATTGGATCTTGTAAGGTTCTAAGAAAACTTAAAAAATAAATTAAATTAAAAATGGTACTGTGAATGACTAATTAAGTAAAACACAAAAATAAAAGCTGTATTTATTTCTTTAAAAAACAGTTGTAACGATATAACCTCCTTAATCGTATTAAAATAATGAAACAAGGTTTTGTTTAGTTGTAGACAGGTCAATGCGATAAAAAAATGTGTAAATCATTAACCTCTAGAAATATTTCGCTACATATGTAGCCGCTAATTTGCATATCAAGGTCGCGTTGGTAGTACGAACCGTTTATCTCAACCGCAAGTGTTATGTCACTAAGTTGTAAGAAGTTGGAGATTCCAGCGGAATATTCCTATATTAAATATTGCAATCTATTTCATTATTTATAATGTAAAGTAATTATTATTTCATTATTTATTTATATTAATGTAAAACATATTAAGTTTATTGTGTGAAAATTTGAAGTCGATTGGAGTAAAACTGTCGGAGATATAGAGTTTGAAGTCTTCACCTCTCTGATCTGCTTTCGTCTTTCTTTGAAACTTTTAAACGCGTTCTGTCACACATAGCTTTTTCAGAGTCAGTGCCCTCTCTAGCCCAAAATCTACTGCACCGATCCTTTTGAAATTTTACACACTCTTTCTTTACATAAATGCCGAGGTAGTGCTGTCGATTTTTATTTTATTAATTTTAACGTATTTTAAAATAACAAAGTTTCATGAAAAATCGGTATTTTCACTTCTAAGTGCTGTAAAAAATTGAAAAATCAATCGACGGGGTTACCTGCAGAAACTTATCAACTAATGAAATCATTTTGGTTTTTTGATTTCAAAAAATCCAGTGATGAGTTATGAGGGACACCGCAATATTACTTTTTTTGTGACGTCAGCGGAGATTCGCTGCCGTTAGCTCATTTCTTGATATTTATTTATGAAAATTTCACAAAGTATTCTTTAAATGTTATTTTATCATGTAGTAATTATAGAAATATTTATATATTAACTGTGTCGTCAAAAACATTATCGAAAATATGATTTTTTTTTATCGTTTTGATCTTTGTGTTTTATTACAAAATGACTGATGGTGTTTCATTGATAAAAATAACGACCTGTGTTTGGGTAAATAAATAAGCAGGGCAACATTTTTAAGAATCTAAAGCATCATAAGTTAAGACGGAAACGTAGGATTAGCCAAGAGGGTTAATAATCATATCCATTACGTCTAGACCAGACTCTTAGGCTACCTACTTATGGATAATTGCAAAAGGGTGGAAATCAATTATGGCTAGATACTTAAAATTCAATTAAAAAAAAATTTAAGTGACTGAAATTTTTGTGCTAATTTGTGTTTGAAATTTTAGGGTCTTCATTTTAAAAATGGAAAATTTAAAATTTGTGTTATTAAAAACTTCAAACAGGTATTCTATGTTTTGTTTAAGGGGAGGGTAAAGTTTCAACTGTTTTTTTCAGTTTTTTTTATCTATTTATATTAATGTACAACATATTAAGTTAATTGTGTAAAAATTTGAAGTCGGTTGGAGTAAAACTGTCGGATATATAGAGTTTTAAGTCTTCACCTCTCTGATCTGGTTTTATGTTACCTTGAAACTTTTAAATGCGGTTTCTCACACTTAGCTTTTTCAGAGTCGGTGCCCTTTCTAGCTCAAAATCTACTGGACCGTTTCTTTTGATATTTTGCACACTCTTTCTTTACATAAATGCCGAGGTAACGCTGTCGAGTATGTATTTTTTTTATTTTAACGTATTTTAAAATAAGAAAGATTTTTTTTATGAAAAATCGCTATTTTGACTTTTAAGGGCTGTAAAAAATTAATCAAAAAAGAAAAACTCGACAGGGTTATCTGCAGAAACTTATGAAATCATTTTGGTTTTTCGATTTCAGAATATGTTATGAGTGACACCGCAATGATACTTCTTATACCCCTTCCCTTAACAAACATTCAAAAAAAACTTTAAATTTGTCCCCTTCAATACAAAAATACAGTTTGAGAACAATCTGATCAACAACATCATCTTTTAAATTAAATAAAATTCAATTGATGCCAGCGTCAGTAATAATAACCTATTAAAGAATCATTTTACTGCATGCCATTTCTAAAGCAGCGTACATGCAGTAAGGAAAAGAAACCATAATACAGTTCTTGCAAAGTTAATAAAAATCAGTCTTATTGTTAAGTGTTTTGTATCTTAAATGTTTTTAAGATGTCTTAAAAAATATGTTCATAGTTTTTTGAAATTTTAAAAGTCAATAAATTGAACCAGGTTTCGCTGTTAAAAATTTTAAGTCATGTTTCCCAGACCCATCGCTACTGACGTCATTTTGGTAATGTAATTCATTTAATAGTCCCACAATTCTGCTGAACATTTTTGTAGAATTTCAGATATAAAGGATCAGATTACATTGAAGTGAAACTTCTTTAACCACAACAATTCGTAATTGAGGTCTACTGGTAAACCAACAAATCTATATCAAGGAGAACATAACCCACTTTTAAATAATCATCCATGGGCTATACCGGGTACTAGTCATAAATATTTTTTAAGTGTGAGACGTCTAATTTAATAAAGATAAAATAAATTTGTAACTACTTTTAAATCTTATATAAATAAATAGCGAAGCAACTCGAAGAATTACGAATAAAACCGAACATGTATATCCTGATATTCATATCTATACCTCTAAGTCATATTTTGTAAATTTGATTCATATAATTCGAGGAAAAATAATTAAAATATATAAATATAAGGCTTTAAGCTTAAAATATGGTTATGATTCAGTTAAGAAAATATATTTAGTACGTTGTTTACAAATTAGCCATGTAAATTCATTCGAGACCCTAAATTGGTTTTCTAATTATATTATTTCAGAAATTTAATTTGACATAGATTTGTAATAGGTTTGAAGGAAATACTTTTTTAAGTCCTAAAAATAAAAACGGATAAATATTTGCAGTAAGAACATTACTAAATAAATAACGAAGATATTTTTATTAGATATTAACTTTTACTGTTTATGTAATTAGTTATTTACTTATATTACTTTTAAAACTTGTGTATTGTCTTACATAAACAACAAATTACTTTTTCTGCAAATGTACAATAAAAATGAATTTTAAGCAACAGGTGCATAAGATATGAATTGACCTTAATCAAATAAAAACTTGTATTTTTACAGCATTGTAATAATTATTTAAGATAATTATTAAACAGATAAATAAGCTCAATGACTAATAATATGATAAAAGCAAGTATTTTAAATTTTTAAAGACTATATGTATACAATTTTCCGTCAAAACTTAATTCCCAGAAAAAAAATTACACCTGTATATATAAACATGATCAAAATGTGTAAATAAAAGTTAGCAAGTGTTGCAAAAAAAATTAAATATTTTGTAAAATAAACACATATTGTCTCTATTACAAAAGAATATATGAAAACAGTAATTAAATACAGGTATTTGTTAGAAATTATTCTTAAAACATACCTGGTAATAGCTAGAATCGGCCATCTTGCTCTGCTGTACAATGTATGGCATTAAAACTATTGAATAAACATTTTACCACTTCTTGTATTTATCACTATAATTATTTCTTATTTTAAAATATACACAATTACATCATAGTTCTTTAAAAAGTTATGAATAATAACTAAAATCCTTTTAAAATCACCTTTAAACAATATTATTCACAATATTTTTAGATCACAAATTCCGCACGATCAAGCTACTGACTGTGTCAAACGACAAACTGTATTGTGTTGCCATGTGTTAATTATTCTAAACTCTTAAAACGCGGCAACAATTCCCAACTAAAAATAATTTGAATTTGTTGTCATTACCCTATCATTTAAAACTAATTAATTCATATTAGTACTGTGACTTATTATTCTTATGCATGTAATTATTTCAAATTACTTTATAATTTGTTTATATTATTATAATATATATTATAACAATATAAATAATAATCTTAATACTTTTTATTCTAATTAAAAAAGTTTATATAAATTATAATTAAAAAGAACCGATATTAATTGATTTATCTTTCATTAATTTAATAATTAACTCCTAATAAGTTTGTTGAGTTATTGCATAACGCGCTATCTATTAAATACAACATGAATCAGGAAATTTAATATCACATATTTCAACCATTGGTATGCATACCAACCACAAACCACATATTAACAATTATTTTGTGTGATTTGTGATACCAACTGCTTGTTTCTAATCTGCGATGTTGAATAGAGTGTCATTCAATTGTCAAATGAATTTTGTAATGTTATTGCATTGTGATTTTACTTGAATAACTATAAAATAATAAATATTATAATCAGCAACACATAATAAATTATAAGTAAACTATTTTAATAATGAAGAATGAAAAAGAGTCTATCGGATTACGAGATCTGTTAGAGTCAATTAATGATAAAATTGTTGTTTTTAATTTAGTAACAACTGTTACTCAAAATATGATAAAGGCAGATACTAACGATTTTAAAGGTAAATTAATTAATTAAAGGTGTTATTAATTACCTGTGTTTAAAATTAAAGAATAAATTATGTGTTATCAAAGAATATTTGTTACATAACCTCACTTTTTTATAGGAGCTGTAGAAATAATCATACAGCATTCTCAAAATGCTGAGAGTGTCTTGCGGAGAAAGACGATTACGGTTCCGATACTATATAAATACTTACATGACAAAAATGTATCTATTTTTCCACCAGTTACTAAACCTAATCTGATAGATAAAATAATACATTACTGGAACTTTTCTGATTCAGAAGGAGCGCAACAACCCATGAAACAAATATTACCTGCACCACAGATTGAAAACTCTAACAATGATCTAGAATATAATCAAAACATGCGGTTATACGAACACAAACAAAATGAATCAACAACGGTATCTACAAACAAAGAGTTTCCCATAAATAAATTAGCACTAGAATTTACAGAGTGGTTTTACAGAATGTATAACACACCCAATGGATTAACAACAGCACATTTATGGCAGGATTGTTCACTCTGCCTAAATATTATATCAGATGACACTCAAATAGAAAGTTTAACATCTAATATACCACAAGATATTGTTCGCACTCTGGAGGACACTAAAACAAAATACTTGTTATACTTTAATCCCAATTTGTGCCATGAAGGAGTTCAAGGACGGTTTGATCCACATGGATTAGCTATGATTTTAGCTTGTGGAACCCTACATTCAAATAATTCATGCATAGGCGTTTTTGAACATGTATTTATGATAGCTCAGGATCCTTACTCTGATAATAATTGGAAAATAAAGAAAACTCAGTTAAATATTCGAAGTAAAAGTGTTACTGGTTTACCTAAATTATGTGAAGGAGAAT
This sequence comes from Panorpa germanica, assembly GCA_963678705.1. Classification (NCBI taxonomy): domain Eukaryota; kingdom Metazoa; phylum Arthropoda; class Insecta; order Mecoptera; family Panorpidae; genus Panorpa; species Panorpa germanica. Next base: position 3,343,894 of record OY783223.1, on the reverse strand, counting down.
TGACTTCAAATTTACTGGTTTCTACAAGCGATGCAGTTAACTTATAATGTTATAGGTAAAACTATAATAAACGTGATAAGAAGAAAATTTAATTGTTAAAAAACATTTAAGTTTAAGACATATGTTTAAGTTAACCATGTATCATGTATTATAAATGAATTAGATTTTGTTAATATATTATGAGAAATATTTTGTTTTTGAATTAGTATACATTATCCAAACTGACTACTATTTTTTATAAATCCCAACACCTTAAAATTCTCTCACACTGTGTATTCGAGGGTGTGACTACTAATGTGTTAATATGTAAGCTTTCAACTTTTTTTTATTTTCATTTTTTTTTTATTTATTTATATCATTGTACAACATATTAGGTTTATTGTGTAAAGATTTGAAGTCGATTGGAGTATAAATGTCGGAGTTTTAAGTCTTCACCTCTCTGGTCTGCTTTCGTGTTACTTTGAACTACAACTTTGAACTTACACTTAGCTTTTTCAGAGTCGGTGCCCTCTAGCTTAAAATCTACAGGACCGATTCTTTTGAAATTTTGCACACTTTTTCTTTACATAAATGCCGAGGTAACGCTGTCGAGTTTTTTTTTAATTTTAACGTATTTTAAAATAACAAAGTTTCTGATTTTTTTCATGAAAAATCGGTATTTTGACTTTTAAGTGATATAAAAAATTGAAAAATTAATAAAACAGGAAAAACTCGACAGCGTTACCTGCAAAAACTTATCAACTAATGAAATCATTTTGGTTTTCCGATTTCAGAAAATCCAGTGATGAGCTATGAGTGGCACCGTAATGTTACTTTTTTTTGTGACGTCTGCGGAAATTCGCTGTCAATGCCTCATTTCTTGATATTTATTTATGAAAATTTCACAATGTATTCTTCTAATGCCATTATATCATGTAGTAATTATAGAAATAATTATATATTAACTGTGTCGTCAAAAAGCATTACCGAAAATATGCTTCTTTTTTACCTTAATAAAATATTAAACTAAACCTGTATTGGAGACGAAACAAAAAATGTATCAACTATCGCATATAACAGAAATTTGAAAGTAGAAATTAGTTATCATATATCAGCTCTTCTGTTTCTTCAACTACTGGGCGTCTTGATTGGTATGGCGGTGGTCTAGGTGGTTTCTTATACATGTAAGGTGATTCTTTTGTCGGTTTGACTAAATAAAGACCCTTTTGACCCTTTTTGAAAGTAGATTTACGTTTCATAACATGATATACATCATCCTCCTTTCTCTCATCTTCCATATTATCTTCTTCCTGTTGGTTTGATGTTGAAGGTACAGGAGGTTCTGTTGCTCCCATCTCCATGTCATGTTCAGGATTTTTATTTTTTACTCTTAGCAGATCTAATTCTTCACCAGCTACAAATTAATATATGTTAATTTTTTCTTGCCTACTTCGCGAATTGATTAATTCACTAACTAAAAACTAAAAGTATATATACAAACATTAAGTTTGAGTGTAAGGAAAAAGTAGCGAGCGAAAGGAATATTGGCCAGCTATTAAAGGGAGGCAGTGAAGGAAAGAGGTGGATGGCGGAAATAGTAAGAAGGAAAGAAAAATCATGAGAAGAAATAAGCTGATGGCTGGGTTGCACAAGGAACAGGAAGAGAAAGGAAGTACTAAAAGAGGCAATGAAGGGAAGCAGGAGAAAGAAAGAAGTAGCGAGGAAACAGTTAATCTTCAGCCCAGAAAAATAGACTAGGGAATAGACCAGTACAGAAGGAAGACTAGGGAAAATGAAGGAAGAGGGTCAAGAGAAGAAGAAGCAGAAAGTACGTTTGGAGATAAAAAGGTCTAGAATAATGTAAATTTAATTGTCTGCGAAGTGACCGTCGTCCATATATAAAATCCAGTTATCTGGTCCAGCTCGTTATCTAGTTTGCATGGGGAACATGAAGAGAGAGGGTCAAGAGAAGAAGAAGCAGAAAGCACTTTTTGGAAGTACTAAAAGTCTAGAATAATTTTTTTTTTTTTTTAGTTTTAATAAACAAATAAAGTCTAGTTTTAAGAAAATAATTAGTTTTAAATAAAATTAGTAAGTTTAGCTTTAAGGTTGAATTGTTAAGATAGGAATTAAATGTAACAAGAAATAGAATACGGTAGATTGTAAAGCCGAAAGGCACACACAATTAACAATAATATAAAAAAAAAACTAAAAGTATAATAATAAATATCTTACTAAGAATATATTCGTCATAATTTGCTAGCGGATCCAACCCGAAGAAAAGTGCTATGTTATGTGGGAAACGTAAATCCAACAACAATAAAGTGACAGCGATTAATATGCAAAAGATACCTGAAATAAAAGTAATAATATTTAGAATAATAATTTTCTTTTAAGTACATATATTCTTACTAAAAAATTATTACCGTTGATTAAAGTAAGCCAGAAAGATAATCCAAATTTCATATGGACAGTTCCTTCTTCGAAAGGTATGACTAGTTTGTTAGGATTTCGAATAGATGCCCAAAGAATGCAAGCTAAGATTTGAAATCCACCTGTAATTAATAATAAAATTATTATACAATGTTGCGTACACTGCTTCGGAATATGAAGCACAAACATGGCTTTGACGCCTTCGCGATATTTCAGCATTGTTGAAACATGGCTTTAGCACCACTTTATTGTTGGTTTGGATTAATAAAATGCAACTTGCTGGAGATAGCGGTAGCAAGGTTCTAATATGCGAGAAGGCTTTACTTTTCCACGGTGATTTAGTGCCGCAAACGTTTTAACATTAATTTAAATGGGTAGTTACATTACCTGTTAATGCAGTAAGTGTGGCGCCATGCTGTATTACACCTAAAAACATTATGTTAGCTAACATCCAACAAGGCACCGCTGACCACATTGCAATGTGAGCATACCATCCTGCTGTTCTGAAGAATCGTCCAAATCTTAACCCTTCTCCATCGACTACTAAGTAATCAACAATCCAAAGTATTGGTAAAGGCAAACCTTTTCTTTGCGCTTCGCGAAATTCACGTTGCAGTAGACCCGCTGAAAATATAATAAATTATTAAATTAAAATGTGAAATCAGTTATGTTAAAAACTGATTTGATTTTTCTGATAATAAGCTTGTGTTTTAATTTTTAATTGAAATCAATTTTAATATATGTATATTGGCGATTTATTTTTGTAAATATCCAAAAGTTGAGTTATAGCTATATCAAATCTGGTAGCCAACTTCATTTATATATAGTTTCGTTTTATAGAAATTAAGTCATGGTTCTCACAACCCCATTATTAATAATAATTTACATATATTTAACCCCTAAAACTTATGCAGCATATATAACATACTTAAAAAAATAAATCGATACTTCTGAGTAATTTTCTCTATTCCTAAATATATAAAATGTAATAAAGCAGTTTTTTATTTTAAGGCTAAAGGAACGTAATTTAGTCAGTCTTTTATTGAAAAATATTTCATAATACTTAGAAAAACATAGATATTTAAAATTTAATTAAATATTTTATATTAACATCTACATTAAAACATTACACATTCGAGTTCGATTTATTAGGTAATCTTTTAACATATAAGAAGGTCTTTTAATTTCTACAAACCCCCTGGTCCAAATCCCAGCCTTCCTTGGTCCCATGTCCATTCAAATCTTTCATTATAGTCAATTTTTTCAGTTGCTAGTGGTGAATTTTCACTTAATGCTGCCCCTTTAAGAGTTACATTTATAGATCTTAATCCAACTTTGAGACCAATATCGGCATTAATTTCATGCCCTGTTCCAGCCCTGTAAGGTGTATTAGTTTTCGTGTGGCCGACTTCCCATTCTTGACCGAAATTACCCACTATAAACAATAATAATTTTAATATATTTTCTTTGAACGCATATTGTAAAATGTATGAAAGTTTAATAGGTATAAAATAATAACATTTCATAAAAAGAATAAAGCTACATTCTCAGATTCTGTTTTAATTTATAGTTTTAGTTTTAATACTAAAATATATGTTTTTAGAATATGCATTTTCACAAATTGTGACAAGATAGGCTTTAAAAAATTGTAAAAAAAAGAGTTAAAAAGAAAAATTTTGATGAGAACCAAAAAGATATAAAAACTTATCTAAAAAAAATGAGAATAGCAAGAAATTGGTGTGACGTGGTATTTACCCCTGAAATACAAAACTAATGTATTATTTCATGTAATATTTGTTATCTAAAGTAACGTTTTAATTTTTACCACTGTTTAATATAAATCTGATGCATTGTCTTCGCAAATAAATATAAAAAACATTTTCTTTTTCATTAAAATATAAATTAAATGTCTTAAGGTAGTTGTATCGTGGAATGACTTTTCAAAGGATTTTAATAAAACTTCATTTAATTGCTCTTTAATTAATTATAAGACATATTGACCTCAGGTCGATTAAAATTTACCACTCCATTATTGAGAAAAACGATATTAAAGTTTTGTTATTTTAACACAGGCTCTTATGGGAAATAGTAATTTCAATGTTATTTTTATCGAATAAAATAAAAACGATTCAAAGGAATTCAATAAAAATTTAATATATTATAGAAACAGTAGTTATTAATCACATAAAAAAAAATGGAAATTATTGTCCACGCCATTACAGAAATAAAATTTTGTAAACATTGAAAATTTTTATGTACGTGTAGATACTATTTACATGTAGTGAGAACAGTGAGACTGTACTTTCACAAAAGTTTTTAACGAGACTATTTGACACTAACGTTTCAGCTACATTATAATTTTAGGTTGCTGAGTTATACTTTTGAGCATGACTATCACGATACAACTACCTTAAATTAAATAATCTTACATAAAAATCTTTATCAACATTAGAAAACATTAATTTATGTAACAGTTATGCTATTTTATGTTTATTAAACGTTAAATATATTTAATTGTGTTTAGCGAGTATGTAAGTATGAAGGTAGTATGGATAAAGTTTAATTTTTTAATTTAGATAGTATAGAGTATGCATATATTTAAAAAGAAAACTAATACTGAGTAAATGTAGTACTTAATATTAGAAACAATTTTCAACATAGAGTTTTATTTCATTTTAAATGATCATTGAAAATGTAAAAGTGTTAATTTTTAAGGTGTGGCTAATAATATAACTGTAAAGATACTTACAAAATATCAGCAGCCCAATCACCAAGCTCACTGTTACTCGAATGGTCACAAAAATACCCTATTCATAAAGTATAAGTGTTTAAATAAATTTTGTTTCAAACACATAAAAAATATGAATTTTTATCGACTTACATTTTTGGTTTTGTATCCAATAACTGTTATATAAAACGATATTATTAAAATGACAAATGCGCACAAGAATCCAGCTTCTAAGACATCTACAGTTACTGGGGTCTTATTTTCCGCATACTGGGTTGGAAAACCTTCACTACGGGAAAATGAAAAAGACATTTTCCGTATGATCTTATATATCTAAGAGTCTGATAGTTACTGATTCGAATAAAGAAGGCATTTAATTAAACGAACAAATTGCGGTTTACGATTTTATCGTTATCGTATTGGTATTGCTCATATCCTGGAGATTGTATTTATATATCGAACACGGGGGCTTTTTTGTTTGCTCAAGGATATGATATATACGCTTTATCTACAGGAAATTATTTTATTTTATGATAAGATTTCAACTTTTTTTTTCCTTTTTTTTATTATTTAGTTATATTAATGTACAACATATTAAGTTTATTGTGTGAAAATTTGAAGTAGATTGGAGTAAAACTGTCGGAGATATAGAGTTTTAAGTCTTCGCCTCTCTGGTCTGGTTCTTCTTACTTTTAAACTTTTAAACGCGTTTTCTCACACTTAGCTTTTTCACAGTTGGTGCCCTCTCTAGCTCAAAATCTACTGGACCGATTATTTTGAAATTTTGCATACTCTTTCTTTACATAAATGCCGAGGTAACGCTGTCGAGTTGTTACTTTTAACATATTTTAAAATAACAAATTTTCTAATTAAAATAACACTTTTAAGTGCTGCAAAAAATGAAAAATCCTGCAGAAACTTATCAACTAATGAAATCATTTTCGTTTTCGGTTTGGCACCGTAATGTTACTTTTTTTTGTGACGTCTGCGGAGATTCGCTGTCAATGACTCATGTCTTGATATTTATTTATGAAAATTTCACGAAGTATTCTTCAAATGTTATTTTATCATGTAGTAATCATAGAAATAATTATATATTAACTGTGTCGTCAAAAAACATTATCGAAAATATGCTTCTTTTTTATCGTTTTGACCTTACTTTAATAAAATAAAAAGTTCAGAAAAATATTTGTGTATTTGTTCGAGTATTAATCTCAAATAATTATTGTAGATTATCAAATAATCTGTTACAGAACTATACTACAACTCCAGAAACATATCGACTATTATCATATGTATGTGCATGTTGAACATTGAAGATTATTTTTAAGGTAGTTCCAGCGTGGTATACTATGGTCAGAACATTTATGTTACTACTGTCAGAAATTCAAAACCTCTGCACACAAATACCCACACATACTAGCAAATATATTTGGTTACGGTGATCTTTGCGCGCAGCGTTGTAAAACTAATTTGTTTAAAAAACATTTTTTTTTACTGTTGTAAATTTTTGAAAAATCTTTTGAGAGATTAAATGTATAATAAAAAATAGTTGGCGGACAGGAAATTTTACATATTTCAAATTAGAGGTGAGCTTGAAATTTGGTAACTTTGTTATTAATTATCTCGGATTTTAAACGGTCAACAATTGTGATACTTCGCGATTTATTAGTAAACGTTATGCTTAGCCTACAAACTAAATTTTAAAAAATCTACCGAAAATTGATTTCACACTGGAACTACATGAGATCCCAGTAAACATTTTGGAGTAAATTCTACTTAATTTCTATTACATATCATGAGTTTTTTGTCTGGAACGTGTTCGTTTTCTATTCAGTCGTTCATAGGAAAGGCCCTTTTTATGACCTACAGAGATCGCAACGACGGTTCACTGCTGAATTAAAAGCGGAGTAGGTTTATGACCGGAGTTATAAACTTGACACTAGCAGGGATAGCAGGGGTATAAAACTTAATGGAATTCTACTTTTTAGAGTCTGCAAAATATAAATATTTAAATGAAGAAATAAATAGATGTAATCTTTAGTACGGATCGTGATTTTTTTAATGAATATTATTCATCTTCAACAATACTCATTATATTAGTTTTTTACATTGTTTTGGTGATTCAAACATCCACGATCGGCAGGTCTGCGTTAGGTTTAAAACCTCTGTCTTACATCGCTAGATTCTATCTTCGTTTAAATACATTATATTCGGGGATTGAGGGAGATAGCGTCTGTCCATTACCATTAAAGAAATATTTGTTGAAAAAGGATAGCATATACTTTAAGCATACTGTCCTGAACGAAATACTTTACAAGTGTAACGGTGAAAAATATATTTTACTTGTCTAACCGCATCTCGTATCTCTCTCACTTTGGAATAAATGAGATGAAAGTGAACTTAAAAAAAATATATCCATGTGGGAAAGAAACAGAAATACTTAATGAATGATGTTGGAAAAAGAAAGAATATTATTATGAAAAACTAACACAAAATCTGTGACAGGTAGAGAACTTGTAAAGCGTTAGAATAGAATTGTACGAGTGACTCGAACTTCACCAAATAGGGCACTTCACCATATTGTTTACTGGGATATACACAAAATAATAATCAATATGCTTCAATATATATATATATAAATAATAAATAAAAAATATATTATAAATTAGGTACAAAAATATGAAACTAATTAAATAGTCCTTCACCTCATATATCACTTTTTTTCATAGATTTTTAAATATATAATAGAACACATTGCCAATAATTCTAATATTGCTACCATTTCTAATACTATCACCAATAACCTCCTACAAATATTACAGTATTTAAAGTTTTGAACATATATGATTATCCTAATTGTCATCCTAATCATTTACGTTAGAAACTGTTATAAATGTTACAATCGGAGATCTTCAATTTTTTAAGGTTAACCCGTTGTAAAATTTTTAAATTAAAAAAAAAAAATTCAAACATTTTATTTCCAACTTTTAAATATGTTTTTGAACGTACTTCTTTCTGCTGATTCTAAATCTGAAAACCATTTTAAAATATTTCCATTATTTAACCCTTGAAACGCTAATAACTCGAAAATCGGAAGTACCACCAAAAAATAAATTGTAGATTTGAAATCAGCATAAAATTTTACGTTAGGAACCGTTATAAATTTTACAATCGGAGACCTTCAATTTCTTATTAATTTTTTGCGGTTAATCCCTTGTAAAAATTTCTAAATTTAAAAAAAAATTCAAATATCTTTTTTCAACTTTTAAATATGTTTTTGAACTTTTTCCCGCTGATTCCAAATCTGAAAACTATTTTAAAATATTTCCAATATTTAACCCTTGAAACGCTAATATCTCAAAAACCGGAAGTGTCACCAAAAAATAAATTGCAGATTTGAAATCATCCTAATTTGAAGAAAGTACTATAAAATATATATTTTTTAAATTTTTACTAAATACATTGATTCACACTGGGATCTAGAGTACAGCAGACTGGGCTTTTTTGTCAGAAATATTCAGTTCAGTGTTCTAGTATATAAATAAAGTTATCTGTGACACATCTAGCTGCGCTAATATCATAACTTAATATCTACCATCACCCATTTAAAGGTTTCACTGTAGTTTAAAAATTGTTCACTTCTTCAATGGGCTTGTGTCCTATGTCTTAATTTCTATAAAAGAGTACTATGTATTCATAAAGTATTTATTTTTTAATAACTCCTTATATGTTAAGAGATATTAACAATTAAAAAAGTCATTTTGTCTCTTTAATTATTAAAGGGATTCAACGTTCGACAACATTCCAACTGCAAGTGACATCACAGCCGCTAGTTGCTATCTCTTTTATACAACAGATCGTAAAAGAGATAGATATTCAAGATAGAACTCTGGCAAGTTTACAGGTTACCAACCTTACAGCTCGTAAATCTCTGCTATATGTATTTATATATCAAAATATTCAATATTATTAAATAAAATAAAAACTTATTATTTTTTGGCAGGACTTGATTATTTCGACTACCAACAGGTACAAAACATTACCACAGTTGACGTTAAAATGCATTTCACGCCATAGAAATATGGCCGACCATCTCTAGCGCTAAAACTACAATTCAAATTTTTAATTGCTATATCTCCGTCAACATTCAGATATTTAATAAAATAGACACGCCAATACATATTTATTAACATCAATTTCAATCAAAAATTGAAAAATCGACCACTAAAAAATGAGGACACAAGCCCATTAATTAATTAAAATATTAATCATTTTTTGAAATTTTTTTATGTTGGTACATATGAACTCGCAAACAACTTTGATTTCTCATTGGTTTTAAACAAATAATACATTTTAAAGAATGTTCAGCTATTTCATGTTTGTCTCTAACATGAACTCTTAAATTATATTTATTTGCGAAGATACGGTCACACATAGAGCACTGCACCTGGAGGCCCTGAGCTATGGACGCAGTACGAATCCAGTCTGCAACAAATGTTAAAATAATAAAATATAATAAGATTTTTGTACTTTATAAATTTATGAGAGTAAATGCTTACATTTTGAAAGAAATAAGAAGCAATCGATAGAAATGTTACACATGAGAAACGAATTTTAATTAAAGGGTTACACTGTTAAAATATCGTATTCATAGCTGAAATTTCTAACCCTAAATTTTTTAACAACATTCATTATCGTTAACTTAACAATAGTGTTGCCAGATATAAAAATTAATGGAACAAAAGTTATTGAAAATTTTTACCTCTGGCAATATTGTGAATATAAAATATATATTAAGTAATGTTGTATTATGATATGATAATTAGTCTATTTAACTTTAGCCTTATCAGTAAATGATAGAAACCAGACAGGAAATGGTTGAGAGATAAATAAAAAAATATAATTTAATATTTACTTTTGCTTTTATTATTTACATGCAATAAAAATAAACTTTAAAATATATAACTTTAAATTAATTTTCGATAAATATATAGATATATATTAAAACTGATACTTCGTCATATTTTTTTCGTTATTTGATTTTTCAACAACTGGTGTTCCATCTCTGCGCCTGAAAAATAAAAAATACCACTACAATAACTGTATTATTTTTAGAAGAACATATAATATAAAATTTATTTAAGATTATGAAATTTAAATTAGTTAAATGTTCTTAGAAGACATCTTTATAAATATGGTGGAAATACCACATTGCTGCCTAATAAGTTTACGATTGTGTATGTATATAATTAATTTTATTTGATGACAACTAAACCCAGAAAATATAATTTTGATTTAATTTAACAAAATTATAAAAATTGACGAAGTTACAAGAATTTTTAATTGGTTATACGTTTCTTATCATAACTGGATAAATAATTTTAGTTTTTGAAATTTTATGATCATATCCTAAGATATAATAAAGAAATTTAGTAAGTTAAAAAATGCAGCTGTCAACTTTCTTTAAAAAGAATTCAAAAGTAACACATTGCAGGGCTGAGATAAGTTCCTGAAAGGGGGTATAATATATATACCTATATAAGTCGTGCAGAATCAAAGTAATGTTTTTGTGAAACTGAGAAAAGCACCAAATGTCAAACATCACATCGCAATAAATAGGTTTATTAATGGCGCTTGTGTATTTCATTTTTAAATTTAAAAATAAATCAGGAAGAATGGAATCAAACCAAACAAACTAATGGGCTTGTATCCTATGTCTTAATTTCTATAAAAGTGTACTATATATTGATAAAGTGGGTTACTAGAACCTCAAATGTTCAATTATTTTTTAATAACTCCTTATATGTTAAGAGATATTAACAATTAAAAAAGTCATTTTGTCTCTTTAATTATTAAAGGAATTCAACGTTGCACACATTCCAACTGCATGTGACATCACAAGGGTTACCAACCTTACAGCTCGTAAATCTCTGCTATATGTATTTATATACCAAATATTATTTACAGCTATTTCAAGGAACAATAAAATTTCAATATTATGTCTGACTTAGCAGGGTTAAATAAAATAAAAACTTATTATTCTTTAACTTGACTTGATTATTTGACTACCAACAGCTACAAAACATTACCACAGTACTGACCTACTCAACAAATAACTGACGTTAAAATGCATTTCACGTTATACAAATATGGCCGACCATTTCTAGCGCTAAAACTACAATTCAAACTTTTAATTGCTATATCTCCGTCAATATTTAGATATTTAATAAAATAGACACGCCAATACAATTGTATAGCTGACTGTTGTATTGTATTAAATCATACCATTACAAATACTTAGTTAATAAATTAATTTATATATATTTGAAATTACCTTTTATGTATGACATACATATGCGCGAATAGTGTATTTCTATTTTTCATAGGTCTTGCACAAAAATCGCATAAGAAAGGTCCACGATCTTTCCCATGTTGGTTATCCATATGTTTTCTAAAACTATCTTCCAGGGAGAACGTTCTGGAGCAGTTAGGTACTGGACACTCGTAAAGGCCTTGGTCATTTATACTACATCTGGCTTGCTCTGAAGAAGTACCTGCACATCAAAATCAATTAATCTGTTCAATTATTAGTTGTTTAATTATATTTATAAAAATTATTAGAAAAATATATTTACTTTTAGATATTTTTTAGTGTTTATGATTTTACTCCGATAATTATCTTAATTTGGATATTATTTTTAATTTATTTAAATGTAACAATTATTTAAAACTACATAACACTTATTGACAGAGTCCGATTGTCCCAGACCCTGCACAGGGTAATCAGTCTTTATACAATCATTTTTATATGTATATTTCTTCATCAAAGGGACTATATATGATTTATTATTTTATTGCTGAAATGGATTTAAAAAATATAAGAGGATCTCTATTAATAATAATCATGACTTCAAATTCATAAACGTAAGAACGTATTATCTTCTACATAATCTATGGAAGAATGGGATGAAATTTAAGGTAGAACTGTACACTTACACTACTAAAATATACAACTTTAATATATAATAAACAAATTTTATTAATTATATTTTATGCTTATTTTGACATATTTATATTTACATTTGGATATTTACAATAATTATTTTTAAGTATTTACAATAATAGTAAATAATTAAAGAATTCTACATTTTCTTTATATATAAATAAATATATACCCAGTAAACATTTTGGAGTAATTCTACTTAATTTTTATTACATATCATGAGTTTTTTGTCTGGAACGTGTTCGTTTTCTATTCAGTCGTTCATAGGAAAGGTCCTTTTTATGAGTTTAGAGAATTAAAAGCGACTCCAGTTTATGATTTATGACCGGAGTTATAAACTTGACACAGTTGAAGGCCTGTTGTCTTCGTCAGGGATGGCAGGGGTATAAAACTTAACGGAATTCTACTTTTTAGAGTCTGCAAAATATATATATTTAAATGAAGAAATAAATAGATGTAATCTTTAGTACGGATCGTGATTTTTTTAATGAATATTATTCATCTTCAACAATACTCGTTATATTAGTTTTTTACATTGTTTTGGTGATTCAAAAATCCACGATCGGCAGGTCTGCGTTAGGTTTAAAACCTCTGTCTTACCCTCGCTGCTTAGAGTATTCGTTTAAACACATTATATACGGAGATTGAGGGAGACAGCGTGTGCCTATTACCATTAAAGAAATATTTGTTGAAAAAGGATAGCATATACTTTAAACATACTGTACTGAACGAAATACTATACAAGTATACAAGTGTAACGGTGAAAAATATATTTTACTGCATCTCGTTTCTCTCTCACTTTGGAATGAAAATGAACTAAAAAAAATATATCCTAGTGTGAAAGAAACAACTGCTACTTAATGAATGATGTTGGAAAAAGAAAGAATATTATTATGAAAAAATTCTAACAACTAACACAAAATCTGTGACAGGTAGAGAACTTGTAAAGCGTTAGAATTGAATGGGGACTTCACCAAATTGTTTACTGGGTATATATATATATATTTTTTTTATTAACTATGAGAATTTACACGCTATCAACCTAATTATAATAAATATATATAAATATATAGACATATATGTAACCATATCATCTTAAAATTAAAAGGTTTCATCATTTGGACATTAAAAAAAAGGATTTCTTTTTTAATTTATTTTCGAAATCTAAACAAATAACATAATCGTTAAACAGAAATAAAATTTGTGCATTAGTTTAGTTACAAAATATTAATAAAAACGGACTTCCCTTTCAGTGTGTTTGGTTTTGGTTTTGGTTTTGGTGTAATCTAACAATAATTAAATGGGTTATCAAATTTCTTAATCTTCCTCCAATCGGGGAAGTGATTATGGGCTTTACCATATTGTAAAATTTCGTCCCCTTTTGAATGGCATCGGGCCATGCACCTGTATTTTTTATAGTCGGAACATTTCCACATTATCTTTTCGTTACTTAATACTTTTTCTTTCCCATATATGAATCCATCTATCAGAATAAATGTTTTTCCTTTTCGAGTTCTTACAAACTTTGGTGGAATCTGAAAAACTATCAAAAAAACAATCTCAAAGTTATAGATCTGTCTTATTTGTATCTGTTGAAACTTGTAAAAGAGAAAAAAGTTTTGTAATTAAATTAAGTAGTAATTAAAAGTGGTTTTACTAATGAACTACTTTAATTATTATTTTAACTATTTTACAGATAGTTAAAAATAATAAAAAAGCACACTTAAAAACAATATTCTAAACAAAAAATACAGTGCTCAAGATTTGCATAATCTAAAAAGAAATTATAAAGAAATTAAAAATTTAGATTTACATTTGGTATAATTATTACAATTATTTCTTTAGAAAACTTGTAAAAACAATGGGCTTGTGTCCTATGTCTTAATTTCTATAAAACTGTATTATATATTGATAAAGTGGGTTACTAGAACCTCAAATGTCCAATAACTCCTTATATGTTAAGAGATATTAACAATTAAAAAAGACATTTTTTCTCTTTAATGATTAAAGAGATTCAACATTGTACGCATTCCAAATGCATGTGACATCACAACCGCTGCCAACCTTGCCTAAAACCTAACTCTCTGCTATATGTATTTATATATCAAATATTATTTACAGCTATTTCAAGGAACAATAAAATTTCAATATTTTGTCTGCCGTAACAGGGTTAATTAAATAAAAACTTATTATTCTTTGATTTGACTTGATTCTTTGACTACCAACAGCTACAGAATATTACCACAGCACTGACCTACTTAACAAATAACTGACGTTAAAATGCATTTCACGTCATACAAATATGGCCGACTATTTCTAGCGCTAAAACTACAATTCAAACTTTTAATTGCTATATCTCCGTCAACATTTAGATATTTAATAAAATAGACACGCCAATATACATTTATTAACATCAATTTCAATCAACAATTGAAAAATCGACCACTAAAAAATGAGGACACAAGCCCATTTTTATTTTATTTCTTTTTCATATAGCTCGAGCTCTTTAAAAAAAATTTAAGCCTATCTGAATGCTGTATTTAGACTCGAATGATATTAACCTGCATTAAAAGAAGCGAACAATTTCGTTTTTTCTGCCAACAAAGTTGGCAGTCGTTTCCTTACAAAACAACCTTAATAAAAACTTGCAAAGATAGCTTGACACAATGTAATTTCAAGATTCATTTCTACCTGGGTTTGTTAACGATAAGATATAACTTCAGACATTAGAAAATCTGTTATGGTATTCATCAAAACAAGGGAGTTTGCAAAGTGGTGCAGAACAGGAGTGACACCAATAATTAGTTTCCTTTCGAATTCCATGTCGATAACAAAGTCGACATCTCCTTCTTGGATTTGTTTTGCTTCTTGTTGAAGGCAGGAATGCAATAACATGTTCTGATAAATTAGCTGCATATCCCTCATGGTTAACAAGTCCAGATTGTCCAAGTGATTGAAGAAACGTTTGTTCGACTGTAATAATAATATGTGTATAACTTGTCTATGTAATTGTTTCACTAGTTTTTAATGGTTTAAGAAGATGATATGTAATCTGTTAATTTAAGGCGGAAGAATGTTAACGACAAATACGGTAAATTAATAAATATATAATTAAATAATAAGGAATGTGTTTTTATCTGTAAATGAGTCACAACATGTGTATAAAGCATCATTCGCACTCACTGTTTTGATATTTAATTTACTGTTTTTATTTAATATTGTAATCTAGATTTCAGGTTCTCAGGTTCTTAATTTAGTTGGTGCGTATGCAACGTTAGTAATATAAATTTTGACAGTTCGTCAAAATTGTATGTGAAATAATTAAAATTGCTATTTTTAATAACAATTAGCAATAGAAATTGTTTTCACTTCTATATTTTTCAAAAACTGACATTAAACTTCTTTTAAAAATAAATCCTACTGCATTTTGACAGATTGTCACATTTTGGAGGTTATAATATAATATAGTTTTTCTTAATTTAATATTTTTAATTTAAAACATTAGACCTTGTAAGGTTCTAAAAAAAACTAAGAAAACTTAAAAAATAAATTAAATGGTACTGTGAATGACTACGCGTATTGTCATATGCTAAACAATTTAAATTAAATACAAAATTAAATTAAAGCAGTGAGTGGGAATGATACTTAATTGATTAAAAGAGTATTCTATTCAAATAAGTCGTTTCATATCGGCATTGCGGTTATGCTGTTGGTCATATTTGCTTATAAGATCTTCCTCTGATAGCGGATTAACCATTAGAGTGTAAAAATGTATACTGATTGTTACTGAAATTATACAAGCTCGGAAAACATAGCCTAACGTTCAAAAATATACAAAAACGCTTCAAGAGAATCGAGACTGGTTGTTTTCTAAGATAGTTCCAGCGTAAAACAACTTCACGATAGGTTTTTAACAAATATTCTTTATATGCTAAGAATAACGTTTACTAAAAAATTGCGAAGTTAAAGAAATTTTGACCGTTTAGAAACCGAGATATTTTATAACAAAGTCAGCAATTTTTAGGCTCTTCTCCACCATTTAAAGCATGTAAAATTTCCTGCCCGCCTAACTATTTTCTATTATGCACAAAAAATCTCTCGATAAATTTTGAAGAAATTTAGGAGAGTGAAGAAAAACAAATTAAAAAAAAATAACACTTCACTGTTTTGTATTTGAGTTTTGTTATTTAATTTAATACATAATTTTTTTAATTCCAACGCGTTCTTTTCGTGGTCAATCATGATCCGGCAACGCTGCGCGCATAAGTATCTTGAGTAGTGCAGTATAAAGAACGGAAATTTTAAATCTTTGATGATACTAACGCATTTTTAACATTGCAACGTTGGCAGATCATTGTAACCGAAAATATTTGATAGTATGTGTGGGTATTTGTGTGCATATTTTATGTAAATTTATTAAGTAAGTATTTTTGATGATAATTGACGAGAATAAAGTAATATTTTCGCCGCAAAAAAAAATAAGTAAAAGAGATATATTCTTGACAGAACTCTGACACGTTTACAGTTTACCAACCTTACAGCTCATAAATCTCTGCTATATGTATTTATATATCAAAATAACAAATATTATTTACAGCTATTTCAAGTAACAATCAAATTTCAATATTGTGTCTGCCGTAACAAGGTTAAATAAAATAAAAACTTATTATTCTTTGACTTGACTTGATTATTTCGACTACCAACAGCTACAAAATACTACCACAGCACTGACCTACTCAACAAATAACTGACGTATACAATGCATTTCACGTCATACAAATGGCCGACCATTTCTAGCGCTAAAACTACAATTCAAACTTTTAATTGCTATATCTCAGTCAACATTTAGATATTTAATAAAATAGACACGCCAATACACATTTATTAACATCAATTTAAATCAACAATTGAAAAATCGACCACTAAAAAATGAGGACACAAGCCCAATTAGTACGCATTCCCACAATTTCACAAAACACTGTTTAAGAGTACTATTTTATAATTTTCCATTTTTGAAGTTTCTTTGGATTTGGTGCATGGTTATGTTGGTAACGATAGTGTGTTACAACGCCATCTATTGTGTGGCATCTTGCTAGACATTTGCACTTGTAATATTCACAACATTTCCACATAACTTTATTATGAACTATTTTCTCTCTTCCGTAAAGATATCCATCGAGGAAAAGCAATACCTTTCCATTCATGCCGGCTATAAACTGCATCGGTGTCTGGTAAACTGTTAAGAAATGAAAAGAATTAGAGGGTGGAAGACTGATAAGGGATCATCCGTTAATTACGTCACTCGCTAAGAGGAGGGAGCGGGTCACCAAAGTGGGACATTAAATTTCTGTGACGTAATACATGGCTGACCCCTGATATATATGCAACTACTTCTACACCAATATTATTATAGTTAAAAAAAATATCCTAACTCTTGCTTATTTGAAACGGTAATAGGATTGGAAAGAAATTAAAGAGGGGAAGGCGAATTCAGGATTATCAGTCAAAAGAAAATTTATAGATAATATTACACAAATAATTAATTACTAAAAATTTATAAACATTCAATCGCTTGGGCACATTTGATAACACCGCTAGAGTACATAACCTGAAAACTTAGACCTAATTCCTTTCCAATATTCGGGGTTACTCATGCGACGACTAACTGCGTATGCGACGTTGCCAAATCTTATATCGTGTTCTGAATTTTTTTTGATGTGATGATATTTTTTTATAAAAATGTCAATTATTTTTGTTATTTCTTCGGAAACATACTATTTTTATAATTTTAATCGAAAGCTTGATGTTTTCTGAACCATATTCAATTGAAATAATAAGATACTTACTTAAATGTGACCGGTGACCAGAAAAAATGCGTCACGGAAAAATACGCACAAAAATAAATGTACATATAATTTTACACGCACGTAATTCTTTTTCCTACCCTCTACAACAGAGTTTTGAAGAAATGTATAAAAGTGATAATCACACGTTAGTTACTACTTACATCTGTCTCGAACAACACATAAAGTTTTAATATTATAAACGTTGTGAACAAAAAAAAAAATAAAATCTATTACTTGAAATTAAATTTTAAATCTTCGTGAATTTTTCAATATTTAAAAAATTGTGCAAAAATCTAGAATAATAATAATCTAGTCATAATTTTTTTAGCTAAAAAATTGTAACCATTACACCAGGATTATGAAATATATTTAAGGTATGTATATACTTACCTATAAATTTAAATTTTAGTATCAGTATTCAATATTCTTTTAAATTATGAACAAAAAACACTTAACACATTTTTGAAAACACAACAAAATTTTAAATTAATTTGAAAACCGAATAATAATAAATTGTAGTGATGGTAAATATATTCATTTAGTAAAGTTTCAAACCCTAATTTCTCTCAACTCTAATGGGCTTGTGTCCTATGTCTTAATTTCTATAAAACTGTACGGTATATTGATAAAATTATTGTTTAATAACTCCTTATATTTTAGGAGATATTAACAATTAAAAAAGTATTTTACCACTTTAATTATTAAAGGGACATCACGTACGCTAAGTTGCTATCTCTTTTATATAACAGAGCGTAAAAGAAATAGCATATTCAACACAGAACTCTTATGTATAGAAAAAATAACTGACCTACCCTTAATAGTAATTGTTTTTTTTTACTGGTTCTATATGCTTCCCTAGTTTATGAGGTCTTTTTAACTACTTCCTGGTATTTATATTTCAAATTTTTTTTTTTAAAGAATCATATAATTTTATGCTCATACAACTGTAATACAGTTATTTTTGTTACGTTATGAAAAGTTCCTTTAGTTATGGGTAAACTAAAATAACAGTATTTAGAGTGAATACCACTAAAAATAAATAATAGGCATTGTAAAATGTTAGTTATATAAATAATAAATATGTTAGAAAATTTGGCCAACAATAATAATCAATAAAATAAATTTAAAAAAATATTAAATTCGTTAGGTCTCATCATTTTGATTAATTTGTTCATACATATAATATTCATATTTACAATAAAATATTATTAAATGCTTTTGTTTTTGACATTATCATAATTTACCAAGTTTAATTTTTAATAAGGAGGTGCAGGACGTTAACGTAAATGATGAAAACGTTGTGAAATTTGGAGGGTCGATACAAATAGTTAAAATACATGCTGTCTCAAAATTTAGAGACCTAGGGTTTATAGTTTTCTTTTTATACATGATTAAAAATAGTCATTTTCCATACAAATCATAATTTTTAGCTCAATTTCACCACATAATATAACTTTTAACTATGAAAAAATGGTGACACGGCTTTCAAAAACTAGGTGTATATAAAATAATCCTTTCTGTAACTATTGCAAAAAGAAAATTATCAAAAGGATACCTATATACGAAAATATTTAAATAAAACCTTTAAGAAACAGTAAATGTAGTGTAACAATTTATTGGTCAAAGAACCAAATCACGCATGCGTCAACACACGTAAATTTGCAGCGTTGCAAAATTTATTATTCCTTTTTCAAAATATTTAATTTGTATTTAAATTGAATTAATATAAATTTGATATTAATTATAGGTAATTTTTCATTTATTAAACTATTAAATGCATAAACAAATCATTTTAACTAGCAAAAAGCAGTTTAATAGGGAATTGAAAAATTCATTTTCAAAGATACAGTCCCAAAATTTGCTCGTCCCTCATGTACTTCGTATTTTGCATTTCGTATTACCGAGAGATAGACTTTTTGCATTGATGGTACGTCCTGTACCTCCTTAAATTAATTTTGTGTCAGTTCACAACTACTGGCTTGTGAGTAGTGGATCCAGTGATCCACAATTTACCAAGTTTGATAGGAAAATAGATGGAAAACACTAAAACGACAACCAGAAGAAAACACTCATGAAAATAACGTACAGAAATAACCTTACTCTTTTTATAAATATGCACACACCGACATATGCTCACGACAAACATTTATATATTAATATTTGATCGATTTTTTAAACAATTTTTAAATGTATTACGGAAAATCACGTAGTTTAAGGTGAAGCGATACTTGGCCATTTTTGATTCGCGAAATATAGATGGCGATACTATACAGCAGGTCTATATTATCAAAAAAACTTGTTTTTTTATGTTTAAATCGTTTTATGTAAGTAACTGTAAACGCGAATCAAAATCTAAAGCTGCAATTAGTTAGATGAATAACGTATCTACATTTTAAGCTTTCTTCCACTGACTTTTAATGAGTTGGAACCGCAAAAATAAGTTTTGAAAATGAATATTGCTATATTTTCTAATTAAATTTCAATTTTTATATGACTGGTAACATTTCTAAGGGTTTGTCATAAATTATTATAAAAATTGGAATTTAACTAGAAAATATAGCAATATTCATTTTCAAAACTCCAGTTTTTATCAAAACTGATACGATTTCTTAATTTATAAAATATTTCATTATTAACATGCAATTTAATTTAGGACAAAATACAATTTTAAAATTAATTTCATAAAACATTGCCTATTTTGAACTAAAAATCAATTTAGTTCATGCCATTCTGCAAAACACTTAAAAGCACACAACGCAGGAGAATTCGGACAAAGTTGGCACTGGTATCTTGAGTTTCTTATAATTTTCTTCTTTTGGCATTGACTACAAATCTTCTTCGCAGCATGTTTAGTAATCCCAATATTAGGAATGGCCACCAAATAGTGATCTTCTGATGAAAAATGAAATAAGAACTTCAGTGGAAAAATTAAATTTCATTATTTATAGAATTACAACATTTTTCAGCCAACACTGTTGTCACAAATCAAAATTATTACACGACCTTAGTTAAAAATTGGCATTTGCGTTTATGTGTGCATTTTATCATGTAGGTAATTTCTTGTGCGTATTTATAACCGTGAGTTTTTCCTTAGCGCTTTTTTTCTGGTTTTGTGACGTTATCAACTACTGAGATAACAACCAGAATATTACGCAGCAAAACAATATTCAAAACTTTAATAGATTCGTCAATTTTAGGATATTTAATAAAATAGAAACGCCAATATACGTCTATTAACCAATATTTCAATAAAGAGTTAAAGAAGAAATCGACCCTTAAAAAAATGAGTTCACAGCCCAAAGTATACGAAATACAAAAAATGAACGCTTATGTAGAAAAAGAAAAGTACATCCCCATCCTAAACTATTCCTAAACTCACCCTAAACTATTTTCTATTTTTATTATAAACAAATTTATCGATCCTTATTGTGAATACTTATAAAAAATGTAAATCTCATAAATATAAAATAATAATGAAATTTCTTACATTATAATTTTCATATTATGCAAAAATTAAATACAAAAAGAGAATAGAAGAAAAGAATAAACAAAAAATATATATATATAATTTTATATATTATAGAAAATAACTTAGTAAATATGATAAACAAATAGTCAAAAACAAATAACATTATTATTATAAAAATAAAAGAAATGTCATTTTACCTTGTTCGGATAACGCCGACTCTTGGAGTGATGATGACATGTTCAGCATAGAAGAACTAAGACCATCTTTCTGCGAATCGAAAAAGTGTTGTAAACCATCTCCCAGTGTTGCAGATGTGTCGTCATAATCATCAGAGCTGTTTTAAATAAATAATAATATAAGTTACAACTACTTTGTCATTTTAAAAAATCTTAAAAATTATTTTGATAAAGCGCTCGTAAACAAAAAACAATGGGCTTGTGTCCTCATTTTTTAGTGGTCGATTTTCCAATTGTTGATTGAAATTGATGTTAATAAATGTGTATTGGCGTGTCTATTCTATTAAATATCAAAATATTGACGGAGATATAGCAATTAAAAATTTGAATTGTAGTTTTAGCGCTAGAAATGGTCGGCCATATTTGTATGACGTGAAATGCATTTTAACGTCAGTTATTTGTTGAGTAGGTCAGTGCTGTGATAATGTTTTGTAGCTGTTTGTAGTCGAAATAATCAAGTCAAGTCAAAGAATAATAAGTTTTTATTTTATTTAACCCTGTTAAGGCAGACATATAATTGAAATGTGATTGTTCCATGAAATAGCTGTAAACAATATTTGATATATAAATACATAGAGCAGAGATTTATAAGCTGTAAGGTTGGCAGCAGTTGTGATGTCACATGCATTGGGAATGTGTACAACGTTGAATCCTTTAATAATTAAAGAGAAAAAATGACTTTTTTAATTGTTAATATCTCTTAACATATAAAGAGTTATTAAAAAATAATTGAAAATTGAGGTTCTAGTAACCAACTTTATCAAAATATAGTACAGTTTTGTAGAAATTAAGACATAGGACACAAGCCCATTGGATAAACTAACTATATTCAAGGTATATACATTCATGTATATTGCATATCCTATGTATATGCTGTTATGATATAAAACGTACACTGTATGTCATATGTATGTGCAAAAGCACACTTTTTTATTAATTCGATTTTCTAAGATATAAAGCTCGTTGCTACCTTAACTAAAGCTGAAATTACAAAAACATTCATAAAATCTGACTTTTATTTTGACCATAAAGAGCCATTACAATAAAAATAAATAAAAAACTTACTCTAGATCAATAGGTTCAGTCTTTGGTGTAGCATCAACAGATTCTGGAGGTGAGAGATCATCAATTTCGCTTTTTGTTCTTTTACTATTAATTTGAGATCTGGAAGATGCTGGTCGTTTTTTATCAATAGTGGATTGTGTGGGTATTACAGGTATCACAGGAGGCGGTGTTGGTGCTAAGTCTGTTACGGGAGGCTCTGTGATAATTGCAGAACAATATGGAGATGCTGATCGCTCTACTTTTGGTCTTTGTTCTTTTTGTATAGGTAGCGGTAAGGGAATTGGAAGAGATGATTCAATTGGAGGAGGTTCGTACTGAAACTAAAAGAGTATGTTTTAGCACAGTATCCATCGGAAACATAAAAACACATTACTTTTTTTATAGTCTGGAAGTTTTAGTAAAAATATAAACCACGATACGATTTTCTTCCATTGACCGCAAAAACTTTAAAGTGCTTTTGTCAAAACTATCCGAGAGTTAACACATTCAAGAAAAGCAAACATTTTTAAAACTAACCTGGGGCTCATTATCTGTAAGTCCTTTTATTTGTAATAACTCAGCAGTCTTCAGAAAATTTGCCAAGTCTTCTTGTCTGACATTGACCTCTCCTTGATACATAAATTGTAAGATATTTGATAAATCACTGTAAGTGACTCCTCTTAAAATACATATAGGATGTTTTTCAGGTTGTATCTACAATAAAAATATACGTGTTTTACATTCATAAATTGAGAAATATTTCTTGTGTTATTAAATATAAAAGTACCTTAAACATTTGTTTGAAATATGGACTGCATACTGATAATACGATTTTGTGTGCATGTAAAAGTTTACCATCAACAGCTAGCGTTACGTCTACGAGGTCCTTATCTTGTAAAAGGACATGAAACCCATTGGCTAGGTTAGAATGAAAGTTATTCCATTTAAGAGAAAACTGTTCTGCGTCCATAGTTATTTGTGGAATTTTTTTTTTAGATACTATATGAAGTTCACCTAAAAATCGACGTCAACAACGAAGAAATAAGAATAATTTACAGTTATAAATAACCGTACATAAAAAAGGAAAACAACTTATTTGACAGTGTCATTTTTTACCTTATTGTGTCAGTGTGAAAGATCTATAAAAGTTGTTCGATAAATAAGCAATGTAAAATAAGTAGTAAACATTTGATAATGTAATGGATTACATATCAATATTGTAATGTTTTAACTAAAATAATTTAATTTATTTAGAATACAAAAGAACAAGCACAACAACCACAGCTTGACACACAAAACCTCTTTATTGCTCTTTATAATCTTGGCCAATGTTGGCAATACTGCCTCATTATTTTATTAATTAAATTTAAAAAAAGTTCCAATTAATATTATTATTTAAATATTTATACTATGTTATGTTATTGAAGAATATTTATAATTATACCAAATTATACAATAAACATTTTAGTGTCCATTATATCAGGTATAGAAGTATTTTAGGAGCTCTGTTGCACTCCAAATCGCGAAACAAATCATTAGAAGTCTTAAATTAGAACGGATTACTTTGTTTATATTTTCAGAAATAAAATATTATCAAAGCAGCTTGTTTATAAATTCATATAAATCAAATTATGACAAATGAATAATTTACAGATAGTTTTTTTGTTTTAATCAAGATCCATGCAAAACTCCCTTCCTCAAAATTTAAAAAAAGTAAAAAAATTATTATGATAAATGATATTAAAAAGAAATTGTAATTGGCGTTAAATGTTTTTAAAAACCAAGTAAAATAATATATATAAAAATAGGCGAAAAAATTGTATTAAAACACAAAAATATATATATACATTTGGAGTTCAAGGAGGGAAATTTATTCTGCAGATTTTTGAATTACAACATGAACGCTTCTTCACAGGCAACACTACTGACAAGACATGTTGACATTCAACATGGCGGCATGTCGTCAGTGCTGTGCTGTGTCGTGGTAAGTCAAAAAAAATGTTTTTACTCATTTATTGTAGGTATAATGCAGAAAATCACTCGATTCAATCAAAGAAAACAGTCTTATTAATGTAATCCGATGCCCGTTTTATAGCCCTGTTACAAATGTATTACATTCAATGCATTTCAAATTGCATACTATCAGTGCATTGATGCAGAGATATAATATGATTCTCATTCAACCCTTTATTATTTTCTTGATGAGGAAGTAATGCCTTATTGTTTGAATTTATGCAAACGATTTATATTATTTCCGGAAATGATTATAATGTAAACATTTAGCAGTATTATGTTTCAAAGTACGTTTTTCTATAATTTTTAAGTATTACACTTTTCCGACTGCCTCACCCCATCCCTTCTTTTGTGATATCATTTAACCTAGTGTTTTTGTTTCAGCTTGTGTAACTAACCACCAAATTTAGACTAGTAAATTGTAAGTAACTTTTGAACAACAAAACAACGCAACCAACATTCTTCTCCAAGATCCACAATCGCACCCAGCACGCATTGAAGACATCTGAGGATTTTAATTTAATATTTTGGACCTTTGTTATAAATACTAATTGTACCCAAGCTATCGTAAACATCTAGTTACCTGTGTCGAACTCTTGTGAATTTAGTGAATCGTCGAGTCATAGTGTCATTTTGTTAATCAGTACAAAAATAAATATAACAAAATAATTAAGTATTGTGTATCGTTTTAAAACGCCTTCGGCGTGCCATGACTGCTGCTCGGCTACAAACATTTTCTGCAGCGGCCAAATTATAAGTGAACTTAATGTAATTGTTGTATAAGAAATTTATAACCATTCTGTGATATATGCTACTGCACTTATAAGTTTAACAATCGAATAAATTAGTAAAAAAAAGAATTAGAATCGGTCATGTCTAATAATCCTCAGTGGAAAAGTTTCCAGCCGCCCAGCATGAACTCAGACCCAGCTATCCTCGAGTACAAGACCTACGGGGTGACGCCCGGCCACAGCGGAACCCCAAAGAGCTTCCGTAATGGTAAGCAATAATTATAATCAGTAACAATTATTCGGACATATATAAAAAAAAAAACAATTCAATTGTAGGCAGCTTCAGCGACTTCTCGTCACCAACAGCTCGTGAAAAATCCTACTTTTCTTATCCTTCAAATCCTTCGCCACCACCAACAAGTACCAGAGACTCGGGACGCTTTCCAATAGGTACTTTCAGTATGGACAATCCGGGAGCACCCGCTTTTAATAGTGGGGATTCCGGAACTGTGGGTGTTTTTGGAAGTAGTAATGGTAGTAGTTATAGCAGCAGTAATGATTCTGCTAATCAAGGAACCCGAGAGACTGGAATTATTGAAAAACTACTGGTAAATATACCAATCTCTTATTCTTTTTTAGTCAATATCATATTAAGAGGATACACCACACCACCCCCAAAGCCTGCAATAGGCTTGTAACCCCTTAAGATATCAAATTACCAAATTAATGACGATTACACCTTGTATGTATATTTGTTTTAGCACTCCTATGGCTTTATTCAGTGTTGTGAGCGACAAGCACGACTGTTTTTCCACTTCAGTCAATTCAGTGGAAATATAGAACACCTTAAAATAGGAGATCCAGTTGAATTTGAAATGACATATGATCGCAGAACAGGAAAACCAATTGCAAGCACTGTCTCGAAGATTGCACCTGAAGTAGTAAGAACTTTTTTTTTTATTTTATAGTACAAAAAAATTAAAAAAAAAGAATTGTTTTGTTCATTTATTTAAATAATTATGTAATCCACGAACTAAAATCCTTTCCAAAGGCCACTCCTCGTTCCTCCTGGTCGCTGTGGCAGCTCTCCAGTCCCTCACCCCCAACACGTATGCTTAAAGTTGGTGTGGAGAGTGCGACAAGTCCCGCCCTGCTTCCCCGTCCTAAACTCCTCCAATTTACTAGAGATCCCACCCATCTTAAAGGTGGAGATGTCAGTGTGCTTATGCAAAAGGTATAGTTTATTGCAATTTTAAAACACTACAGTAATTGTGGAGGACTCTTTTGCATTGCCTTTGATTCTATACCATTTTTCGAGTAAGTTGTCTGCCACAGTGACCAAAAAACCCGTGCATCCTGTGGTTCGCAGCTGTTTTCATAAATATATGCAAAAATTTCTCCACAAGAAGCTGTTTTATTAATTATATATAGTATTAGGTACCTGATATACACATATTAAGGAATTACACCATCCTGAGAACCAAAAAAAGTTGTAGCTTCTCTATTGCAGCGAAATAAATAAATATCTTCGTACAACTTAAAACTATCTGGAAGGTGTAACATCTTAATACAAATATATTTTGTAACCAGCAATTAATCTAATTGGAATTTCAAGTGTCATAAATGTAACACATGGTGGTATTTGGCAGGTCCTAAGTGAAGAACGCGTAACCGGAACTGTAACGACAGAACTTCGCACCGAAGGATCTGGTGATACCCAAGGACGAATTTCCTACGAAAATCGTGGTGAATGTTTCTTTCTACCATACACAAAAGATGATGTAGAAGGAAATGTTACATTACGAAGTGGCGATAAAGTTTCTTTTCAAATAGCTACAAACCAAAGGTACTTTTAATAAGAAAATAAACTTGTACATTCTTTTAATTATTTTTTTTAATTATAAAATTATTTTAGGGGTAACCTCGGAGCTTGTCATGTTCGACTAGAGAATCCCGCACACCCAGTTCAATACAGAGGAGTCGTTTGTTCAATGAAAGAGTCATTTGGATTTATAGAACGAGCTGACGTTGTAAAGGAAATATTTTTCCATTTTTCTGAAGCAAAAACAAGTGAAGAACTTCGTTTAGGAGACGATGTGGAGTTCACAATTCAAACAAGAAATGTAACAAAATCTATATATTTATACTATTATGGTACTATAATCCTATATTATAATGTTCCAACTGTATGTTTATATTCTTATATGTTTGGTACTGAATTTTGTATGGTAGCTGAAAACGGCTCCATCAATGTTTTTGAAAATTTCCTGTTTCGTAGAGAAAAAAATTCTAAGACATTTGGCGTCCCTGAATTTCATGGAATTTTGGAAAAACTGAAAAAAAGTTGGGCTCTTTCTTGCTGTATTACTAAATGAAATTTTGCATGTGTATTACAATGGTCAATGCTGACATTTTTCAAAAATTAGAAATTCAAAAATAGAAAAAGGGGGCGTTGAAAAAATTCGGTTGCCCGGTAGGGATCTTTGGGCAAGTTCATATTCTGGATTGTAGAATAATTAAGTATATTATTAATCAAAAAAAAAATTAAAATTTCAAAATTTTATTTGGGAGCACGGGAGCAGTAGAATTATGCTAGAAAGTTGAAATTTTGTATATAGGCTAACCTTGGTAAATTATTTACGAATCGAAAAAAAAATCCCAAATTTTGAAAAAAAGTTTGTCAACTAACGCATAAATTGAAAATATTTTTTATTTTGATAAAAGAAATATATTTTTTAATTAATTTATATGAAAAATTATATCTTTTTATATGTAAAATTTATATAGAATGAGTTAAATATTTCAATTTAAAAATGGTATTAAAATTTGAAATGAAATTACGAATTATTTTATTAAATTCAAATCATACACACTAAAAAGACGTCGCTTGCGACGAGGGTAAACTCTAATTATATATATAAATGTTTATACTATATATATGGTACTATAATTTATATTGTTAATGTTTTTGTCATTCAGAAATAAATTGTTATTAATTTTAGGGAAAAGAGGTCGCTTGCAGCATAACACGACTACCGACTGGATCAGTAGTATTTGAAGATGTAAATTCCGATATAACTAGAGGTCAAGTGCTTAAACCGTTAGATCGAGGTACAGGTCAGCGGCATCAAAACGATCCTTTACCTGGAAGGATCCGATATAGAGCGCCTGACCACTCAGAAGTAGAAGTAAGTAGAAAACAAAATAAAATGAATACATTACATAGCATTAAGAAATATATTAATATATATGTAAATATTTTAGGTACCATTTGGAGACAAAGATCAAAAAGGTGATTTCACATTACGCCATGGTGATTGGGTCCAATTCCAATTAGCAACTGATCGTCGAGATCAATTGCAAAGGGCCACATCCATATCACTATTGGATGAATCTTTCCTTGTGTCTGGTGAAAGGCGTGATCAGGGTGTTGTGGCTGCCTTGAAGGATGGTTTTGGTTTTTTACGTTGTGTTGAAAGAGAACCACGTTTATTCTTTCATTTTACAGAAGTTCTTGACGTGTCACGCGAAATTAGTGTTGGCGATGAAGTTGAATTTACTGCTATACAAGATCCAAGCAGTTCATTTGCAAACCTAAGACACAGTGCTATCCGCATTAAGCATTTACCGCCAGGTATGTCATTTAATAACCGTATCTTTTTCACAAAAAAATAGCGCACGCCTTTTTATGTATTTTTCTGTTTGTTAATAGGTACAGTCAAGTTCGAAACACTAATTGAAAGTAATGTAACTGGTGTTGTTACAAATGAACCAGCTCCTAGGAGTCCAACAAAAGCTCCCGGAAGTGCAGGGGGTGCCCCAGAAGGGGGTCTTATAACTTATCAAAATAATGGTGTCAAGAAAACCATACCATTCTTTTCCAAAGACTGTGAGAAACCGCCCCGTTTGGGCGACAAAGTTGAATTCAATATATGTCAGGTAAAAATAAAAACTTTGTGTTAAATGGATTGCCTATACTTCGTTAAGCTAGGCGTTTAAGATTTTTAATCATTGTTTACTTTTAGGTAAAACGTAACAAAGAACTCATCGCATTAGACGTAGTCATAACAGCCAGTAATCCGCCGACCAATCACAGCTCACATGGTAGTAATAGTTCCAATAACTCGAGTAATTCAAATGGCATTATACGAAGTAATAGTGTTAGTAAAAGTAACCGCAGTACAGGTCCTCTATATCAAGGATTTGTAGCTGCTCTTAAAGATGGATTTGGATTTATTGAAACTACATCTCACGACAAAGAAGTCTTCTTTCATTTTAGGTAAATATTTCTCAGGAATAGATAATTTAAGTAATAAATATGATACTAATATATATTTAATGTTTTGTTGTAGTAATTTTGAAGGTGAAACAGCAACATTGGATCTAGGACAAGAAGTAGAATATACCCTTGCACCACGTGGAGCTAATGGTAGTAGTTCTGGAAGTTGTTGTTCTGCTGAAAATGTTCGTACCTTATCTCGTGGATCTATACCTCTGCCAGATGCCACTGGACTTGTATTAAATGGCGTTGTCGCCAGACCTCTACGCTCTGTTAATCCAGACCAGTCAGAATATTCTGGTCTAATTCAGGTAATCTTTTAATATTATTTTATTATTTTTATTAAAGTACGGGTATATTCTTCAGTTTTAAGTGTTTTTCCCACAATATTAAAATGAGTATTCCTAAACTTTTTGTAAGACTGTGCTTATTTGGATTTATTTTTAAAGGTCACGTTAGAAAATGGAGAAAAAGGACCTTGTTATGATTTTGGAATTACTGGTCTTGGAAATAAAAGAGATCTTCTTCAAGCTGGTGATCCAGTAACTCTACGAGTCGATACTGAAGGTCGTGCTGCTGAAGTGACAGCATTGAGAAAGAAAAAGAGAGCCACTGTCGATGCAATTAAAGGTATAATATAATAAAATTCAAATAATTTTTGATTGAAATTGATGTTAATAAATGTGTATTGGCGTGTCTATTTTATTAAATATCTAAATATTGACGAAGATATAGGAATTAAAAGTTTGAATTGTAGTTTTAGCGCTAGAAATAGTCTGCCATGTTTGTATGACGTGAAATGCATTTTAACGTCAGTTATTTGTTAAGTAGGTCAGTGCTGTGGTAATGTTTTGTTGCTGTTGGTAGTCAAATAATCAAGTCAAGTGAAAGAATAATAAGTTTTTATTTTATTTAACCCGGCTAAGGCAGACATAATATTGAAATTTGAATGTTCCTTGAAATAGCTGTAAATAATATTAGATATTTTGATATATAAATACATATAGCAGAGATTTATGAGCTGTAAGGTTGGTAATCTTACACAAGGATTGTGATGTCAAATGCACTTGGAATGTGTACTACGTTGAATCCCTTTAATAATTAAGGAGACAAAATGACTTTTTTAATTGTTAATATCTCTTAACATATAAAGAGTTATTAAAAAATAATTGAACATTTGAGGTTCTAGTAACCCACTTTATCAATATATAGTACACTTTTATAGAAATTAAGACGTAGGACACAAGCCTATTCGAAATGTATTTACATGCAATAATATACATTGTTGTTTATTTTTTAGGATTATTTGGTTTTTTGGCATATGAAGTTGAGGAAGGCAAAAAATTGTTCTTCCACATGTCGGAAGTGGAAAATGGAGCTCCACTCCAGCCCGGTGATACAGTAGAGTTCGCTCTAATTACGAATCAACGAAGCGGAAAGTCATCTGCTTGTAACGTTCAAAAGGTAAATAAATATTTTTTTTAGTAGATTTAAAATTATCTGGGTGGTATAACCACTTCGGTTTACTATTAATAATCCGGTCAAAATGAACAATAAAATATTGGTAAATTAGCTATATTTCGCATAGAGCTGAAAGTTGGTATACACCTTGGGGACATTATTACCAATAAAATACTAAAAGTCCTCACTGATCGCACATCTGCATAAATAGTTATCAAAGTCAAAAGTCAATAAAAATGGTTTTTCCAATTTCTACGGTAAACAGTAACTTTTATCATAAAAATAGATCACACGAAAGTTGTAGATCATGAAATTATATACAAAAATAGTTTTTATACTTTTTTTTTCTAAGAATCACCATTCCTGAGATATTGCGATTCTAATTCACAGAAAACAATATGTACGCTGAACCGCTTTTATGTATACACGCCATCGGATGTTTAATATGAGTAAAAATATTGGTTTGTGTAAATATACGATTGTGAGAATATACACATTAAGGAAAATATGGACATTTCAAAGAGTTCCGAAATTACACAGTTATGCAATGTGATTTGAATTAACTATTTCAAGTACAAGTTAAAATATTTTATGTAAAGCACCAATAAACTTAACACATGTTAAGATATTCACATAATACAAGAATTATGAGATCATTTTACTTTCACGTGCTCAAGGATCTCTAGGATAACATCACAATAGTGTTATCTTGATTCAGTAATAGTCAATTCATCGCATGCTATTGACATTACCACTAATTAGATTCAAAAACAAACGAAACACTACCTCACAAGTGGTGCGGAAATGTGTGCATTATGTAGAATACGACTTCTTCAACTTTTAGAATCGCCATATCTCAGGAATTGGGATTTTTAGAAAAAAAGTATAAGAACAATTATTGTAGATAATTTCATGATCTACAACTTTGGTCTGATCTATTTTTATGATAAAACTTACTGTTTACCGGAAAAGTTGGAAAAACCATTTGTGTTAACCTTTAATCTTGAATAACTTTTTTTGCAGATGTGCGATCGGTGAGAACTTTTAGTATTTTATTTGTAATAGTGTACCCAAGGTCTGTACCAACTTTCAGCTCTATGGGAAATATAGCTAATTGAAATGTTTATTTTGTCCGGGTTATAAATAAAGGCACTAGTACTGAATTTTGTACAAGACATTAATAAAAAATAATTATAGGTGACCGATGTGCAAGCCCGTCCGGAGCGTCTTATAAGTCGTCTTCGTGTAGGACCTTCAGAGGAAAATGGACCACGTTTAACAATGTTCCGTCAACCTCGAGGTCCTGACGGTACCAGAGGTTTTCAAATCTCAGCACGTGCTCTACGTCTGCCGGGAATGCCTTTGGAGTAGTGTCATCCAACGGATCCGAGAGCATTCCCTTGTCCTTCGAACAAATCTGTGTAGGCTAATAATATATTGTCAATATAAATTCTTAGTTTTTGGTCTGTCCTTGTCCTTGACGTCCTATAGCCTCTCAGACCCAATTCCACTTCCACATATCGCTGGAATATGGATTTATTATGGAATAAATAGAAAGTAATGAAAATGTTGAAGCCTGTGATTGCGGCCGCTTTCGGATACGATGCTGCTGCTTTCAAAAACAAAACTTAAAACTGCATAATACGAATAAATACAAATAAATACATTATGAAACTACAAATTGACGATGTAGCGTTTTTATACATATATTTGTTTGTTTTGTTGTGTAGCTTACGTTAAGTTTAAACATTATTTGCATCATGTATAATAATAATTTATAAAACTGGAAAATAGAACTTGTATTATATTGAATTTTGAAAAATTTACGTCAAAATTTTAAACGGTTATTAAAAACGACAAAATATGAAATAATGATATTGTAATTGTAAAGAAAAAAGTAATTTGTATATTGATTTATTTCCTTTCATCTCAAAAGAAAATTTAAGTTATTTTTTATTTTATTATTGTTAAATAAAACATAATTGATAAGTCTCTATTGAGACTTGACATTTATTATTTTGACCAATAAAAATATCATTTCATATCTGATAAATAATAGTTTATTTAATATATTATTGTTAATCAGATTATAGTTTTAACACTTAATGGTCCGGACTCCAATTGTTACAGGTGTTTCAATTTTTAAATATGAAACTTATAAAAGATTTTGCAAAGAGATACTAATTCTTGAAGAATATTAACAACGTTTAATTTTCTAAATTATAAATATTTTTACCAAATAAAAATAATTATGATTCAAAAAAAACCTAAGATCAAAAACCCAATATCTGTGATTGATTTAAATAAACACATAAAAGTCGTTGATCGAGCTCGATCACCAATATATTAACAAAAAAATATTGTAATCATAATTTATAATATATTTCAATTTGTGTAAATTTACATAGAGATTATTCGTCAAAAATATACTTCATTTAAAAAGTTATTTACTAAAAGGTGAATCATTTTTTCTGTATTCCAGATATTTGTCGATCGGACCATTATGCGTTAATATATATTAAAAACCTTAAGTTTATAGTAAGTTTGAACTGCAAGACTTCCTAGTGTAACTTATATAACAACACATTCGTATGGAAAGACTAGTCCAGCGTATTGTACAGCTCCAGTTGGACAAGCTGAAAAAATACATGCATTTAATTTTGCGTTTTTAAATAGTAACATATTTAGTTAACATTTGTTCAGCATCATGCTCCTGGTGTTTGCTAACGTTTAGAGAATGTTTCGTTTCGGTAATTATGCAGTTAATTTAACGCTCACCATTTTCGCAACGACTTCCATAAAATCCTGTACTCTCACACCGACATTTAAAACCGGGATCTTGTGAAACTTGAATACATGTGCCGAAGTTTTTACATGGTTTTCTTGTGCATATATCGTTTCTTCTACCTGTAACATTACAATACATATAAAGATTCATTTTATGAACAGTGTTTTATTATTATTATTATTGCTGACCTTTCAAAGCTGCTTGACAATCTCTTTGAGTATTATATGGATATTCTGAGGCGCATCCGTATCCGCAAGAACACCGACCATTCATTATTCTGCATCCTTGTGCTGATTCACATCGTTGTTCAGCGGTATCAACGAGTTGTGTTCCTGCATGAAAGTCATGAGTAAGTATTCAATATTGTATCTTGTTTTATAGTAATGGTATGTTACATCCGACGATTTGCCATCTCTTTTATACAACAGAAACGTATAAGAGTGTGATACGTCATTTACTACTAACAGCTGATTGTATATCCCATGAATTATTATACTAAGAAGGTTGCGAAAAAGGAAAAATAATCTCTGTTATAATTCAAATTACGAGAGTTCGGCGGCGACTCATACTTAAAACAAGTTGTGCGGTATAAACTGCCGATATAACTAAAAAGCACTGACTCACTTATTTTTCTGTAATGTATATAGAAACGAATAAGATAAAATTCATTATCGTATTATAGATTTATACCGCTTTTATAACCTCTTTTAAGTATAAGTCGCCGCCGAACTCCCGTGATTTGGACTATCTAAATCTTCGCATATCTAAAACAAGCGGCAAAACTGAAATTCTAATTTAATATAGCTATAACTCCGTCAACTTTTGGATGAACTGAGTAAAAAGCAAATATAATTTCGAACTCTTTATAAAAGAAGCAGTTACCTCTTTGAGGGCGGTGTTGTTACATTGCATATAACAGTTAACCGTTAGTTTTGCCATTTATTTTCCTATTTTACTTCAAAATATGCTGCATTTTAATAATAAAATATAATTCAAATGACAGAATTTGCTTATTCACAAGTTTTAAACGAATTTTTATATACTGGAGTTACTGAAGCAATATTATCAGTCCTATTTCGGCTAGCGATGAACCTCTATCTCTAAGATAAATAAAAAATATAAGAAAAAATCCCGCGGAAAACATGAAAATAGCGAGAATATTTTAATAAAAACTATTACAAGTCAACTTTTATATTGAAACAGACTTAAAAAAAGAACTGCCTACAAAAAGAGTATAGGCAACACATTTAACACACTATGAATAAAAATATCAGCACAGTTGCCAAAAAAGTTCAGGTTTCAACATAACATCAGTGCCTAATTAATTAAGATTTTATGGCAAATGTAATCCAACACGCAATGACAGCAGTATTACACAAATTTGAATTATTAGATTCAGTGTAATGCAAAGAGAATTGATTTAATTCAAAAATTAAAACAACATCCCTTAGAAATGAGTTGACTTTTTTTCTATATATGTAAATGAATATTGAGCTTTAACTAATAATTATTACAGCCATTAAAACTTCTGCTAAGCAAAGATAGTGGACAAAGTCAAGCAAACAATAATGATTAAATATTTTAAAAATAAATTGATACAGCCTTATCTCTAAATGATAAAGTTTGTTTGAAACTAGAATATGATGATGGTCAGATCGAGCGGAAATAGTGAGTTGAAAAGAGATAGAAATATCTTGTAAATTATCTTAAAAATAAATTAAAAAATAAAGAGGAGTTGTAAGGAAAATTTTATAATCACATAAATATGCGTTATCTCTTTTATTTAATAAAAAATCCCCTAAGTGCGTCGCTTTTGTAAAGCTTTGTGAAATTTAAGTACAAGTGAAGGGTAAAATAAGCTTTGATTTTTACCATCATTTTACAATATATTTTACCAGGTAGAAAATTGTCTAGTAATGCAAGTTTCACCTTTGCTAGAGTGCCATAAGTTACTTCCTAGGTTCATTTTCTACTTTTCATATAGAAATGGGCTTGTGTCCTCATTTTCTAGTGATCGATTTTTTAGTTGTTGATTGAAATTGATGTTAATAAATGTGTATTGGCGTGCCTATTTTATTGAATATCTAAAGTTGACGAAGATATAGCAATTACAAATTCGAATTGTAGTTTTAGCGCTAGTAATAGTCGGTCATATTTGTATGACGTGAAATGCATTTTAACGTCAGTTATTTGTTGAGTACGTCAGTGCTGTGGTAATGTTTTGTAGCTGTTGGTAGTCGAAATAATCAAGTCAAATCAAAGAATAATAAGTTTTTATTTTATTTAACCCTGCTAAGGCAGACATAATATTGGAATTTGAGTGTTCCTTGAAATAGCTGTAAATAATATGTGATATTTTGATATATAAATACATATAGCAGAGATTTATGAGCTGTAAGGTTGGTAACTTTACACAAGGATTGTGATGTCACATGCATTTGGAATGTGTACAACGTTGAATACCTTTAATAATTAAAGAGACAAAATGACTTTTTTAATTGTTAATATCTCTTAACATATAAGGAGTTATTAAAAAATAATTGGACATTTGAGGTTCTAGTAACCCACTTTATCAATATATAGTACACCTTTATAGAAATTAAGACATAGGACACAAGCCCATTGTGTAATAATTTAGTAAATTTAGCTCCTTGAATGCCTAACCAAGTTTTACTGCATTATTATAGTATAATACATTAAATATTTTTAAAAATAACTGTTATATATAATTGCTTACCCAGAAAACCAAATACCAAAATAATGACTAAACTTTTAGATAACATCATTATTGTCTGCACGTTAATTAGGGTATGTAAATATTTCTATATTTATAGTAAACTATTTTGCATTAATAATAAATGCACACTGTACTTCTGCTGTAATCTTTGCGCTCCGAAATGCACTTACGCACTGATTGTTAGTAACTGCGCTAGTACATTACATTCTAATTGACTTTGTCCAATAATTCTGTTTGAATAGTGTCGTTCACTTAAACATTGTACAGCTTAGGGGCGAGTTCATTCGTTCATTCTACACAAGATTCAGATTCTACTCAACAGTGGGCATGACACTGATAAAGATATAGAAGTTTATGTCGTTGCCCCCGCTAACGCATCTGGAAATGATTCGGAGGCTACACGCAAGTATTTCGAGAATGGGCTTGTGTCCTATGTCTTAATTTCTATAAAAGTGTACTATATATTGATAAAGTGGGTTACTAGAACCTCAAATGTTCAATTATTTTTTAATAACTCATTATATGTTAAGAGATATTAACAATTAAAAAAGTCATTTTGTCTCTTTAATTATTAAAGGGATTCAACGTTGTATGCATTCCAAATGCATGTGACATCACAATCCTTGTGTAAGGTTACCAACCTTACAGCTCATAAATCTCTGCTATATGTATTTATATATCAAAATATCAAATATTATTTATAGCTATTTCAAGGAATAATCAAATTTCAATATTATGTCTGCCTTAGCATCAAATAAAAACTTATTATTCTCTGACTTGACTTGATTATTTGACTACCAACAGCTACAGAACATTACCACAGCACTGACCTACTCAACAAATAACTGATGTTAAAATGCATTTCACGTCATAAAAATATGGCCGACCATTTCTAGCGCTAAAACTACAATTCAAACTTTTAATTGCTATATCTCCGTCAATATTTAGATATTTAATAAAATAGACACGCCAATACACATTTATTAACATCAATTTCAATCAACAATTGAAAAATCGACCACTAAAAAATAAGGACAAAGCACATTATTATTACACAATTTTCAAATTGTATAATTAAAATATAACACCCTCTGAAGTATCTTTTTGTTATATAAAAATTGGACGATAAAATAATATTTATTATCTAAGATTATGAATACAGGATTTTAAACAAACTAAAATATATAAATACTAGAGTTCACCACCGTCGCAAGCGACGACTGTCTTTTGTGTGTAAAATAAATTTCATTTCAAATTTTAATTCCATTTTTAAATTGCAATATTTAACTCGTTCTATATAAATTTTACACATAAAATCAAATAATTTTTCACACAAACTGACTAAAAAAATATAATTATTTTTATCAAAATAAAAAATATTTTCAATTTATGCGTTATTTAACCAACTTTTTTTCAAAATTTGGGACTTTTTTTTTCGATTCGTAAATAAGTTACCAAGGTTAGCCTATATACAAAATTTCAACTTTCTAGCACAATTTTTACTCTCGGCAAAAACTGCTCCCGTGTCCCCAAATAAAATTTTGAATTTTCTTTTATTAATAATATACTTAATTATTCTACAATCCAGAAATAGAACCCCGTAATACACATGCCAGATTTCAACTTTCTATCTTTTACGAATTAAAAGTTATGCTGGAAAAAGGGATTAATTTTTTTCCCAGTTTTTCAAAAGTCTTAGAATTTTTCTCTCTACGAAATAGGAAATTTTCAGGAACATTGACGGAGCCGTTTTCGAGCCACCATACGAATCGCGTAAACATATAAAAATATAAGAAAACAAACATATAAGAATATAAACATACACCTGGGACATTAGATTAGATTAGATTTAAACAATTACAATATTTTAAAATAAAATGTACTAAATAATATATAGACAAAATTGTGACAGTGAGTAAAATTGAATAATATGAAAACGGTATAAGATTTCAAAAAGGACTACAAGAGAAATTCAAGATATTATGTTAATTATTAAATGTGCATTTATCATTCTAATCAAATAGAGGTCATCAGTGTTATATTTAATATATTTCTAACGGTCATAAATATAAGTCCAATATGTTTATTTTTGAAATAAAGAATTAGAATCTATACTTGATAAGAGATTTAAAAATTTCTGTTTTATCTATCCGTTCATTATATTAAAATATTTTGCGTGTGTATATCTTTAACAGTTTTATCACTAATACATTAAATTATAACTTTAATAATAATAACGAAAAGTATATAAAAGAATTCATTAAGTATGCAATTATATTATTATAAAAACAAATTCAAACACACAGGAGTCTTTCTTTAACAAATGAGTTTAAGTATTTGCAGTAATCAGGTGCAAATAATTATAAATAGGTTCGTAATATTAATTTTATAAAAGTAAAATATTTTCTTATTAACAGTTATGAAAGCAACAACTTTTGCGATAGAGAAAGATAGTAGATTGTGAAAAATTTCTAAATAATAAATGATTTGTTTGATAACGACAAACCATGTGAAATATTGAATTATTTTTGCGTTTTTGATAACTCTAAGGTCTATTATTTGATTATTACATAGTTTAATTTGTAAGAGTGTATATTACAGCACAAACATCATGTCTCAGTCTGTAGTAGCAGCTAAACATGCGCTTCTGTGATGTAGAATTAGCTGCATTAACGATCTTCACGCTCTCAAGAATTATATAATTAGAAGTATTCTTTAATAAATACCTATAAAGAACAGTTATGATAATTATAGTTCTCCTTACATTTTGCAAATATACAATATATCAATATTTTAATGGACGGTACTAACGCTATTAAATATTCAAACTCATTACCTTGAGCTATTGAGCATGAGATGGAGCTGTACAGAAATTAATTAACTATAATCAATAAATTTGTTACTTTATAATAAAAATAGAATCTCTATTTGATAAATAAGTGATTTTTTTGTGATTACTAAAGATTATTACAATCTGTTCTGCTTAGAGGACATTCAGTGATAGGTATGTTAAAATAAAGTGTCTTGCGCAGGATGTGCCCATCGACTTATCCCTTAATTTCAATAGATTCTAGATTCTGTTTAGTTGGTTAGTAGGTCCTGAGGTACTTTCTTTTTTAGTCTGTGTACTGTGGAAATATTGGACATTAGACAGCTGGCCAAATTGTTTGGATGTTCTATTATTCTCTCCTTGTATACTTTGATTCTTAGCACTATTTTTTCTTTTACTGTAGGTATATCCAGGTCTCGATGTATTATGTGATTAGGTATAAACCATAGTGCATTCGTGACAATCCTTAGCATTTTGGACTGAAATCTTTGGATTATCTCAATATTAGAGGTAGATGCAGTACCCCATAGTTAGATACCATATTTGATAAATAAGTAAAATACTAAAGATGAATTACCATGCTCTAATACTATAGAACAAGATGTTATCTTTAAAATATTTTTGAGTGCTGTAGTACTGTCCCACTTAAAATGAGACGTTATTCATAAACAAGTACATCCCTGTAAACATTTTGGAGTGCATGTTGCTCATTTACAGTTCAGTTATTCCCAATGGTTCATATGAAATGTCTATTTTATCGGCTACAAATGGCGAAACACTCCACCTGTCAGAATACAAATGAAGATAAAGTTGATGCGAACTATAATTGAAGTGCATACAAAATCGGACACTTCACCAAATTGTTTACTGGGATAGGTAAAAAAAAATACGATTTTTTTTATAAAATGACATTTATTGCCTTTCTTTAGAAGCTATCGAACTAAGGCACGTAAATGTACGAATATAATAATTTATATATGGATATGACTTATAGTCTAAAGAATGTCTTATGCGCACGGCCATTTGGAACAGCTCCTCTATTTCTTAATCTACGTACGGCTTCTCGAAGAAATCTGGGTTGAAGAGCTCCTGTTTCTCCGAGTTCTTCCATTACGTCTAACGCTGAAAATAGAATAAATTTGTATTACATACATATTTGGAGCATGAAGGCATTACACCACTTAATAAACACAAAAATACAATCGTAAAAATGGACATCTTTTTTAATCTTTCAGAGTGGTGACATTTTACCTTCTTCAACTACTTCTCCAGCAAAAACTTTAGCGATTCCAGACATGGCTATAACTACATTTTGAGAAACAGAGCAGCCTGTAATGGTTTGCATTAATCGTTTTATAGCTGCTTTTGGAAATGCTGATCTTCGGTACATTTCGTATCTATCAAGTTGTTCTTCTGTAAAATTTGATACCAGAACCCTGAAATTACAGATTTATTTGTAATAAACAATAATCTATCTTTAAATGTAAGGCACTCTTCGTTGAACTTACTGCATTTTCTCTCTCTCTTCTTCCTCCATTTCCTTTCGACTTTTCCGTTCTTTCTCACGACTTTTTTCTTTCTGTTCAGCACTCTCTGTTGAAAGAGGTGCAGGAATGATAATATCTGAATCAAACGCTTCATCATCACCTTTAGTTTCATCAGCAAATGTTACGGTTTTATGAACTTTACGTTCAGTGTCATTTTCAACATCGTCGTTGTCATTTTCGTCGTCATCCATATCGGCATCTCTTAACAAATTTTCTTCTATTGCAAGTCCAGCATCTCGTGAATCTGAATCTTCATCAGAATCATCTCTTGCTAATAACATATCATCTCGCATTGACAATGATCCTTCTGGATTTGATAAATCGTTATCGAACTCAAAGCTACTGTCAGGTGTTTTAGGTTTAGAATTTTCAATATTATCTGTGTTCTCATTTGTTGCCACCGATAATCTTTCAGGGCTATTTTTATCTTTTATAATGGTCTCCATTTTAATTTGTTACTAATTATTATCTTATTTTTTTCTTTACGAAAAGGCAAACATCTCCCTAACCAAGTTTCACTTAAGACCAAAACAATTTATGACAGTTACAGCTTATGTTGGTAACAAATACTTATCTCCTTTAAAACTGAAATCCCTACATGAACTGTAACACAAATTATAATGTAATAAAATGATGATTAACGCAAATGACTTGATGTTCTAATATATTGTTAAACGCAAGTAACTTTATATTTACAATTTAATTGTGCTTATGTTAAAAAATATTCATTAAAATATTTAATTAGGCTTACGTTGGATCCCCTGGTAATTTCTATTTACATTGTTGCTTGCTTGAAGTATATGTATAGTACTGTGTGCTATATTCAATTTATATTATTTGACGTCTAGTCTTCTATAGATTTTCAGACATCTTTCATTATTGTCCCGTTATTTTACATTTAATACATTTTTCTGTGAAGTTTGTATATTAGATGTTCTCTTAATGTGATCTTATAAATTATTGTTATTAAAATTATACAGTATACAAAAATTCATTTATAAATTTTTCTTGCTAATAAATTATTGTGTACATGTAATATTTATTTTTTCTTTGCAATATATAGTGTTTCTGTGGGTTTTATTTGCTAATTAAAGTGATTATCATAATGTGCTTCTAACAATGTTTACTGCTAAATGATCTTTTAATTATTAAGAAGAATTTGAGCTGTGTGTTACAAGTTTATTGAAAGGTAAGTCACAAGCAATTTGATTTTTTTTTTATTCATGATGTAACGATTTCGTTTTACATAATTCTAAATATATTTTCGTAAGTTTGCTCATTTAATTTTATTTTACGAATAATTACATGTTAAATGATATCAAAAAATAGATTTTTAATTGAATTTCTTGACGTTTTCTTCTTTGTTTTGATAAGAAGTCTTTCTTTCACTTTGTAGTTTGACGCACGGTCAAGGTTGTTTTGAATAAGGAAGTAAATGTTAGTGTTTTTCAACGGTACACTCTAGAAATAACATATAAAATGATTCAATTGATGAAAAATAAATTATTCTCTTTATGTCTGATTGGTCAATCTACAAATCATCAGATCTTGCGTCAATTGTTTATTTGTAAAATATATAAACACACTTTTTATCAAATCTTTTGCATAGTATTCTTTATCTGATGTAGACAACTATAATTAACTTTATTTTTCTGTATTTTTCAACGCATTTTTTTTATGTTATTGCGTTAGATTTTAAATATTGTTTGAACACATAAAATTTATTTCTTGAAAAATGCAAATGATTTTGAAAGGGTGTTTTATTACAAAGCGTTACTATAGAAACCTATTACAAACCACCCTATTTAGTTCTACAATCTTGGCAGATTTATTTACATTTATTAATTGCCATTTTATTTTATATTAGTAACTTCGTTTTTATTTTTTAAATTTTATCAGTTCAGATTTTTTGTTCTATAAATTTCGAAGATTCTATTTGTAATGTTAATAGTGATAATCTCAAAAAGATCTTTCTTGTGAATCTGCAATTGATAGGTTTGTAACCTTTATACGAAATTTCAATTACATTCCAGTCTATATTTGTATATTTATATATATATATA
Source organism: Panorpa germanica (assembly GCA_963678705.1). Classification (NCBI taxonomy): domain Eukaryota; kingdom Metazoa; phylum Arthropoda; class Insecta; order Mecoptera; family Panorpidae; genus Panorpa; species Panorpa germanica. Next base: position 3,300,704 of record OY783223.1, on the reverse strand, counting down.
AATATACACCGTTACTTTGTACTTAATATATTCCTTTATTGTCTTAAGTATTTACTTTCTATATGTACATTATGGTCACTTACTCGTATTATCATTGTTATTTTAAATTAAAGAAAATAAATACAGACCTAAATATTTGTCTGATTTATAAATGTTGATTTCTTATCAGAAATGATAAATATGGTATATTTAACTACTAATAACAGAAAATGCATGTTTCATAAATGCACATTACACTTAAACGTATGATTTATTATAAAAATATGCATAACTGTTTGCTAAATAATATTTTTGCTATCTTTCTTGAATTTAAAGATAGTTTTGTTCATTTTTTATGATAACGCAATATACTTCATCGCAATAGTCGTTGCTTTCTGACCTGCATGTCATGACACTCTTATGTAGGGTGAAACGAACTGTTTTTAAAATGGAAAAGAGTAATGGGCTTGTGTCCTTATTTTTTAGTGGTCAATTTTTCAATTGTTGATTGAAATTGATGTTAATAAATGTGTATTGGCGTGTCTATTTTATTAAATATCTAAATGTTGACGGAGATATAGCAATTAAAAATTTGAATTGTAGTTTTAGTGCTAGAAATGGTCGGCCATATTTGTATGACGTGAAATGCATTTTAACGTCAGTTATTTGTTGAGTAGGTCAGTGCTGTGGTAATGTTTTGTAGCTGTTGGTAGTCAAATAATCAAGTCAAATCAAAGAATAATAAGTTTTTATGTTATTTAACCCTGCTAAGGCATAAACCCTGTTAAGACATAATATTGAAATTTGATTGTTCCTTGAAATAGCTGTAAATAATATTTGATATTTTGATATATAAATACATATAGCAGAGATTTATGAGCTGTAAGGTTGGCAGCGGTTGTGATGTCACATACAGTTGGAATGTGTACAACGTTGAATCCCTTTAATAATTAAAGAGACAAAATGGCTTTTTTAATTGTTAATATCTCTTAACATATAAGGAGTAATTAAAAAATAATTGAACATTTGAGGTTCTAGTAACCCACTTTATCAATATATAGTACACTTTTATAGAAAGTAAGACATAGGACACAAGCCCATTATAATATTATTTAGCAATACTAACCGAAAGAATAACATTTCTACTATTATAACCCGATAAGTGTGATGTATATTAAAAAAAATTGAATAACAAAAGAAGAGTTCTTATCTAAACGATTAAGTCCATAATTTTTTTCAAAAGAAATCTTCAAAATATCGTAATTTTTACAGTGGTATCAAGCGAATGACATTTTAATATATTTTTGTTTGTAATTTTATCAGTGTTCATAATTCCAGAACGCCTCAAGTTCAGTGTACCCCGCAGATGTTCCGTTCCGACGGTTTTTACGTTTTTGTTTTACCATTTCCTGATATTTCAACGGACTCATAGAGTTCCTGGTTGATATTATTCACGCATGGAGTTTTGTTGGTGGTAATCTAACCTTTCAAAAAGCATGACACATTATTTTACCACTATTTTATAATGAGCTTGTGTCCTATGTCTTAATTTCTATAAAAGTGTACTATATATTGATAAAGTGTGTTACTAGAACCTCAAATGTTCAATTATTTTTTAATAACTCTTTATATGTTAAGAAATATTAACAATTAGAAAAGTCATTTTGTCTCTTTAATTATTAAAGGGATTCAACGTTGTACACATTCCAAGTGTATGTGACATCACAATCCTTGTGTAAGGTTACCAACCTTACAGCTCATACATCTCTGCTATATGTATTTATATATCAAAATATCAAATATTATTTACAGCTATTTCAAGGAACAATAAAATTTCAATATTATGTCTGCCGTAACAGGGTTAAATAAAATATTCTTTGACTTGACTTGTTTATTTCGACTACCAACAGCTACAAAACATTACCGCAGCACTGACCTACTCAACAAATAACTGATGTTAAAATGCATTTCACGTCATACAAATATGGCCGACCATTTCTAGCGCTAAAACTACAATTCAAATTTTTAATTGCTATATCTCCGTCAATATTTAGATATTTAATAAAATAGACACGCCAATACACATTTATTAACATCAATTTCAATCAACAATTGAAAAATCGACCTCTAAAAAATGAGGACACAAGCCCATTAAAATAGTCATTTTGTTTCTTTAATAATTAAACGGATCCAAAGTTATAGAAAAAACCACTGCATGGTACGTCATCTCTTTTATACAACAGAGTGTGAATCCCATCAAGTTTTATATTAAGATGGTTGTGACAAAGGGAAAACAATCTCGATTATTTATTTCTTCTGTGACTATAGCTATAACTTCATCAATTTTTTTTATATTTAAAAAAGTAAAAACGTATATATTTATGTATTAACATATATTTCAATAAAAAATTAAGAAACGACCCCTAAAAAATGAGTTCACAAGCTTATTATGCTTTCATAATTATAATTTATAATATTTTACTTATATAAACATAATATTTTCTGTTTATCTGCATTGCGGATTGTTTTTAAAGTCATGTGGTAGACTATCCCTTACCTAGGATCTTGATAGAGTTTTTGGACATGGTGTTATCCTTCTTCTTGTTTGCCACACCTATACGTGGACACCCTCATCACCAATTCTCAACCTACGTACTCTGTTAGCCCATCTAAGGGATTGAATTGATATTGAAAAATTCAGTGTTTGTCTGAGAAACGTTTCAAAATCCAATGTCGGTTATTTAAGAGAGTTCCTGCGTGAAACCACTTTTCGATAGATTTAAAAAAAATTGTTTATAGACTAATACTGATTTCACACCAGAGAGACAGTTCAATAAAACACGAACAAAAACACCAATGTTTACACCAAACAACTTTAAAAACTGTTTTAGTAATCAAAACACATTCCCATCTGGAGTCAGTAAGATCAAAGGAAAACACGTTTGTTGTTGTTTTTTAGTCTGCTTAGTTTGAACACGCAGTTTTGTTTTTTGTGAACATTTGTGCTTATCAGTTGTTGTTTATCATGTTTATAATTTTTATGGGACACACAGAAAAACACTAAAAACAAAACCAGTCTGTTCAGTGTGAGTTTTTGAAAATCAGAAATGTTTAAAATGAAACAAAACATTATTTTGTTTTGTTTTTTGACAACAAAACTGTCTCTCTGGTGTGAAACCGGCATAACTCAATTTTAATTTTTAATTTTCACCAACTTTAATTCTGAATAACTCATGTATAGATAGATGTATAGCAGGTGCGCTACTGTGACAGAATTTGTTTGTTGCAAATACAACAGCTGTTTATTTAAAAAGTTATTTTAATTATTAATAAATGATTTCAATTAATCGTTTTAGATTTAAATTTGCTAACGTCATAGCCTTGTTATCAGTCTAGATTAAAACGCATTAAACACACTAATGATCAAGCTATATTAAAGATAACAAAAAATTACCATTTGCAGTTCTAATACATCAATAAATAACAATTTGAAAGATATTTAGCAGACAAGGATATACTCATAGCGGATAGTGCGTTAGACAAAGACAAAACATTCAATTTTGAAATCGTCGTTGAAAATATAACAGTAAATATCAAAAACGTGAATTAAATAATATTAGGGAACACTCTGCACATAATCAATAAATAATTAGATGCCATTATGTCATTTTACTGATTTATTTGTATTTTCATTGATGATGGAAACCCGAAATACTAATAAGTACCGAAGTACCGGAAGTTCCCGGATATGTGTTCGAAAATAGACAATTAGAGACTAGTAGAGCTATGTGTTGAAATATCTGCGGAACTTATTCACATAGGCAAATGAGATAGCCTATATGATATCGATTTATAAAGATTGATATATCGATATATAAAGATTGATATATCGAATGCTATATGCGAATAGAAAAAATTCCATATTTATAAATATTCACAAGTAAAAAATGTGACAAAAGTACGAAAGTGGTGTTTGATAAGTCATAGACTATTTGAATTTCCCGCGCAGCTTCCGTGAACCGCCATCTTTTAATAAATTTCTGTCAAATTTTGAGCAAACTGATATTTGCACTGACGCTTTGTACAACACAATACTTTTTGGGTCACTTGTCTCACACCTCAGACAACGCTAATTGAATTACGTATGTCACATGGTCATTTATTAATTAAATTACTTTTATACTCCTAAACACAAAGTGTATGAACCTAGAAATGTGTAATTTGTACTACGCCTACATAATAAAACGCAATTCCAAAAAAAAACATTTAACCCTCAACACAAAGGCAATTAGGACGAGTAAATAGCATAATACTAGTGGTCCTAAACATTTGATACATGCTCTATATCACTCTTGGAAATTTTCCAACGTCTCCTGTTTCATAGTCAAAATATATACTATTGTCGTAAATTCAAATACACACATTATCAAATATTTTCGGTTTCGGTGACTTGCCAACGTTGCAAAATGCATTAGTACAGCATCAAAGATTTAAAATGACTGTTTTTTATTCTGCACAACTCGAGATAATTTTGCGCGCAGCGTTGCTGGATCTCTATAAACCATGAAAAGAACGTTAAAATTTAAATTCTCAAATACAAATCGGTTAAGTGTATATATTTTTTAATTTGTTTAAAGAACATTTTTCTTTACTCTCCTATATTTTGTTAAAATTCTATCGAGAGATTTTTTATGTATACTAGAAAATAGTTGGACTAAACGGTTAAAATTTCTGAAACTTCGCGATTTATTATTAACAAACGTTGTTCTTATGCCGGTTTCACACCAGAGAGACAGTTTTGAAAACAGTTTGTTGTCAAAAAATAAAACAAAATCATGTTTTGTTTTATTTTTGTTGGATTTAAATTTACTACTGTAATTTATACTGTAGTTAATACTATACTCTGTAATACCGTCCTACTATGAATTCTATACTCAGTGACTCCATAACACATGTGTACATTTTAATTAAATAATAAACCTGATTAATATAAATTAATAGTTTATCTCTGCTAAATATAACAATTTTAAAACAGTTCTGTTTTTCGAAAACAGACTGGTTTTGTTTTTAGTGTTTTTCTGTGTCCCATAAAAATTATAAACATGATAAACAACAACTAACAAGCGCAAATGTTCACAGAAAACAAAACTGCGTGTTAAAACCAAGCAAACTAAAAAACAACAAACGTGTTTTTCTTACTGTGATCTTACCGACTCCAGATGGGAATGTGTTTTGTTTACTAAAACAGTTGTTAAAGACAAATGACCATAACTGCTATTTACCTTCATGTATAGCAACACCTGCATTTACTGGACAGTAATAGTAATTTACAAATTCTTAGACAACAGAATATGTATATTTTTTAGAAGTATTACTATGAGTCTATGTAATATATATGCTCGATTTTTATAGCTTGTTGGTTTTCTGCGCTTGTTTTTGTTGTCCTTTGTTTTGCAATGTTAACATTATCACGTCGATACAAGGGACTCGCTTTCGGGGCTTTACGGGGATTCCCTAACAAATGAATACAACAACATTTTTTGATCTGCATAATAGGTTAAAAAATAAATAAGTAACTCAGATAATTTTTCTTTCTTCACACTTTTTATAATACAATACTTCATGGGATATACACACATACTCGTTTGCGTCTCTGGTGACGTACAATGTATTGGAATTTTCTATAAGCTTAAGGCCTGTCGCGTCTTGAAGTGTGCAAGCGACGGCGAATTCAGATGTAAATCGGCGGGTTGGTTAAACGGCTAGAACTTTCAAAGCAAGCCGACGTCAAGTCAAACTTGTATACTGTAGATTGGTGTTGTTTTGCACTAACATAATTTATCATGAAAGCAATCTTTTACTCTCTCATTGCACTCTCTTTCATATCCCCTTCCAGTGTATTTGTTTGGCTAAAATTCGCTGATATACGCTTCCAGTATGAGAGCTACGTAACGCCCGTATTCGGACGGCTGTGCCGCTAGCAGTGTGCGAGGGTTCATTACATTTAGGCCTGTCTCAGTATGGGACTGTATTTAAGCGACGGCGTATTCGGACGTAAATCGGCGGGTAAACCGCCTATGTGTGTCACAGATGTCTGTAGTCAGTCGTCAGATAACTAACTTGTGTACTATAGAGGTGTATTGGAGTTCTTTAGCACTAATATAATTTATTATGAGAGCAAACTTTAACTTTAATTTTTATTGATACACTACTGGTATTAAAGGGACTTTATCATTTATTATATATCTGAGTTCTGGTTGTCGTGAATTTAAATTTAGTTCTATCGTATTGGTATCGGTATCGGTGTCCATGATTCACTGAAATACAAACATAAACTGCATGCAGAACATACTCGTCACAAACGAGGTCGCCGATATATCTCATTTGAACCGTATTGCAGCGTAACAACAAGCGATCTTAGGTATCCCCTCCAGTCTGAGGCGGCTGTTTGCATTTACAAAGGTTCGGATAGGATATCGTTGTAGTAGTGGTAACGCTTGAATAAAATTCGCATTTATACGGTTCTAATGCGCGAGGTAGTGCCGCCCGTATTCGGACGGCTTTGTAGCGTGCAGTCTGAGAGCTCCAGAGCGATCTCATTACATTTACATGGTTCGGATAGGTAAAGCGTAGTAGCCCGTATACGTCCGGCAGAAATTCGCTTAAATACGGTGCCATACTGACACAGGTCTTACAGGGTTCGGAGAGGTAAAGCGTAGTAGCGCGTATAGTCCTGTTAAAATACGCTTGTAGTGTGCGATAAGTCGTGGTTCACAAGCTCATTAGATCCTATATCGTTTCTATTGGGAATCCCGATCATAGGGTACTGACTCATGGACGTGTGGTTCAACACAGTCACAACAAAACAACGCTACATTTGATAATACAGGAGTCTGTGACCTGTGTGGTCATGTCAAGCAACGATTACCCGTACAGCGGTGTAGGCACACATAGGACGGACATGGAACATGTGCATTGTTCTCTAATACTATCACCCATTAGACCGTATTAGTGTCGCGCTGTCGCTAGAAACAACTCTCTTGTGAAACATTGCAAAAAATTGAATTAGTATAGATTGTATAATGTTAGTAAAATGGGCTTGTGTCCTATGTCTTAATTTCTATACTAGAACTCCTTATATTTCAGGAAATATTAACAATTAAAACAGTCATTTTGTCTCTTTAATTATTAAAGGGATTCAACGTTGTACACATTCCAAGTGCATGTGACATCACAATCCTTGTGTAAGATTACCAACCTGACAGCTCATAAATCTCTGCTACATGTATTTATATATCAAAATATCAAATATTATTTACAGCTATTTCGAGGAACAATCAAATTTCAATATTATGTCTGCCTTAGCAGGGTTAAATAAAATAAAAACTTATTATTCTTTGACTTGACTTGATTATTTGACTACCAATAGCTACAAAACATTACCACAGCACTGACCTACTCAACAAATAACTGACGTTAAATGCATTTCACGTCATACAAATATGGCCGACCATTTCTAGCGCTAAAACTACAATTCAAACTTTTAATTGCTATATCTCCGTCAATATTTAGATATTTAATAAAATAGACACGCCATAATAATACGTTAACAGTGCACTCAGGTCAGTGATGCAGCTTGACTGATTTCACACCCTTCTCGCCCTTGTGACTCTTTTGATGTATTAACTAACTGTCCATTTTGTTTCCATCATTCACCTCAGCAGATATTTTAGAAAACTTTTCACATGACCGATATGGGTTCTCTTGTTAGTGTCTAGTTCGTTTTTTGTTTTTTCAAAGTGTTGTTTTTTCATTGTTTTCATGGTTTTTCATCGTGCTCTCAGACTGAAATGTTTGAAAAGCATTATAATTTCTATGTGGGACGATCAATATTGGCTTAAGACTTGCTAAAGGCTTGTACAACGTTAACATTAAGTTCGACCTTTAAATTTCATTATACTTTTGTTGTAAAGTTTATAAAAAGTTTCTCAGAAGTCGTGTAGTATACTGTATACGTTATTGGCTTGTGTCCTATGTCTTAATTTCTATAAAAGTGTACTATATATTGATAAAGTGGGTTACTAGAACCTCAAATGTTCAATTATTTTTTAATAACTCCTTATATGTTAAGAGATATTAACAATTAAAAAAGTCATTTTGTCTCTTCAATTATTAAAGGGATTCAACATTGTACACATTCCAAATGCATGTGACATCACAATCCTTGTGTATGGTTACCAACCTTACAGCTCATAAATCTCTGCTATATGTATTTATATATCAAATATTATTTACAGCTATTTCAAGGAACAATAAAATATCAATAATATGTATGCCGTAACAGGGTTAAATAAAATAAAAACCTATTATTCTTTGACTTGACTTGATTATTTCGACTACCAACAGCTACAAAACATTACCACAACACTGAGCTACAAAACAAATAACTGACGTTAAAATGAATTTCACGTCATACAAATATGGCCGACCATTTCTAGCGCTAAAATTACAATTCAAATTTTTAATTGCTATATCTCCGTCAACATTTAGATATTTAATAAAATAGACACATTAATACACATTTATTAACATCAATTTCAATGAACAATTGAAAAATCGACCACTAAAAAATGAGGACACAAGCCCATTCTTAATATGAAAGGAATTAGCTAATATTATAAACACCAACGTTTCTTGGATACCAGATGAGCGATTTAAAATTAAATGAACTAGCTGCTCGTAGGTCCTTCGTTTACATAATAATTGATTAATTGCATAAGAAAGCCAGATGTTTCTTGTAGGCGAAGTAATATAATCTGGAGTGCTTCTAAATTTAAAACTGAGATAATTTCTACAATTAGAAACAATAACATGTGTATATTATTATTATTATACCCCATTTACACTAATAGTTTGCACGCCGGAAAAACGGCGCTAATGGTTTAAGGGGAGGTAAGGTGAAAACGATACAAAAGAAGCATATTTTCGATAATGTTTTTTGATGACACAGTTAATATATAAATATTTCTATAATTACTACATGGTAAAATGACATTTTAAGAATACTTTGTGAAATTTTCATAAATAAATATCAAGAAATGAGGCATTGACAGCAAATCTCCGCAGACATCACAAAAAAAAGTAACATTGCGGTGTCACTCATAACTCATCACTGGGTTTTCTGAAATCGAAAAACCAAAATGATTTTATTAGCTGATAAGTTTCTTCAGGTAACGCTGTCGAGTTTTTCCTTTTTTATTAATTTTTCAATTTTTTACAGCACTTAAAAGTCAAAATACCGAATTTTCATGAAAAAAATCAGAAACTTTATTAATTTAAAATACGTTAAAATAAAAAAATTAAAAAAAAACTCGACAGCGTTACCTCGGCATTTATGTAAAGAAAGAGTGTGCAAAATTTCAAAAGAATCGGTCCAGTAGATTTTGAGCTAGAGAAGACACCGACTCTGAAAAAGCTAAGTGTGGGAAACCGCATTTAAAAGTTTCAAAGTAACACGAAAGCATAGCAAGCAGAGAGGTGAATACTTAAAACTCTATATCTCCGACAGTTTTACTCCAATCGACTTCAAATTTTTACACAATAAACTTAATATGTTGTACAATAATATAAATAAATAAAAAAAGTTGAAATTTTATATTTTACTTATTAATTAGATACTCATTTATTTCAAAATCCGAAATTTGAACTTTCTCCAAAGTTCCGTAGCGATTTTCTCAATTTTCTCTACGCCCCTTTGATAAATTTTTGAATTTCTAAAGTTCGAAATATGTTAGCATTTAATAATTTAATACACATGCAAAATTTCAACTTTCTATCTTTTATGAATTAAAAGTTGTAGAACAAAAAGTAAAAAAAAATTTTAGTTTTTCCAAAATTACGGGTTTCAAGGAAATTCAGGGGAAAATGCGAGGACATATAACGAGAAAACATAGAAACTTTTACATGGAATATTATAATAATGTAAAATATATACATAGTATATGCCACCTTTTATTTTTAGCGCTGCTATCTGCATTCCATTTAATTGCCTGTGATTATAATTTTTATTTATTTTTAACCTTTTTATTAATACTACGCTTATCTTAGTGAATCCTCTTTATTTTATTGTGTGTAACGCTAGATCACGTCTGAGGAGTTATCTGATTAAAATAATAATTAATAAAAAATATCTCACATCGGTTAGATGCTACTCTACAGAATGGTGTACAAGTTTTTAGTAGGAAATTTCCATACAAAAAATGGCGATTCCAACTACGAGCGTAATTTGATAATTGAGTGACTTTTCTTTAAAGCAGCGCTTTATTTCTCAATATAGTCCGCTTTACCTATCGTATAACAGATATAGGTTCAAAAAACTGAGTCTAAAAATGTTATAACTATAAAGAAATTCATGAAACAAACATTAGTCTTGTTCATTTTATATCCAATAATATTGATACAGTTTTGTTAAAGAGAAAGCATAAAATGTCTATTGGATTGAATAGGGAATAATTAAAGAACTAGTAGAAACTTTAAACCCCTTCTGTATCTGAAGAAATTTCGTCATTCGTCATGATTCACTGCTCCTCATTTCATAGTTAATTGTTAAAAGCAATCTATTAGTGACGTCACCACAGCTATTATTAGAACATGACATGACATTCAATTTTCGTAATTATAAAATGGTTGACTTATTTGTCACTTAAACAAACTGTAAGTAAATGTGAAAGATTTCAAATTGTAACAAATTTAATTTTATCAAAAAAAAATAAAATGTTAGAATCAAATTTGATTTAGGAGATATAGCTATTTAAAATTTGAATTTTCAATTTTGCTGCGTTAATTTTTGACCATATAAGAAACGACATGGGGTTAGTATTAAAATCTGCAGAATAAGAAGCAATCAATTTTATTTATCTTGTTCACCACCTTTATAATATACGGAATCAAAACCACGCGGAATTATTGCATAATTTGGTTTAGGCCTTACTTAGTACAGTCTCATAGAAATTAGGGAGTTATATATAGTTACGAGCCCCAAAAAAACGGTTTTTACGACTTTTTCCTGAGAAGACTTTTGAACGTATTAATGTAAAAATTTGTACACATATTATGGTAACTTTTAACTGTATTTTAACATTTTTTTATTTGTAAAAATAATAATTTTAAAGCTGCTATAGCTGATCTCCAGGAGGTCGTCTCATAAAAGGCATCTTGCGGTGACCACGATATATCTAGACTGGATCATGTAAAATGAAAAAATTAAACGGATTTCGTTAAAGTAGTGTATAATCTAGTAATTAATCGAAGGAATAAGCAAAATAATTTTTTTTGATAAAATGGCGGCTTCTTTAAAAAGAAAAATCGATTTTTGACCAAAAATTTGGTCTTAAGGTGAACGACACTTGGCCATTTTTGATTCGCGAAATATAGATAGCGATACTATACAGCAGGTTAAATATTATAAAAAAAAACATGTTTTTTTATGTTTAAATCGTTTTATGTAAGTAACTATAAACGCGAATCAAAATCTTTGAAACTTTTAAATGCGGTTTCTCACACTTTGCTTTTTCAGAGTTGGTGCCCTCTCTAGCTCAAAATCTACTGGACCGATCCTTTTGAAATTTTGCACACTCTTTCTTTACATAAAAACCGACGTAACACTGTCGAGTTTTTTTTAATTTTTTAATTTTAACATATTTTAAAATAACAAAGTTTCTGATTTTTTTCATGAAAAATCGGTATTTTGACTTTTAAGTGCTGTAAAAAGTTGAAAAATCAATAAAATAGGAGAAACTCGACAGTGTTACCTGCAGAAACTTATTAACTAATGAAATCATTTTGGTTTTTCGATTTCAAATAATCCAGTGATGAGTTATGAGTGGCACCACAATGTTAAGTTTTTTTGTGACGTCATCGCAGATTCGCTGTCAATGCCTCATTTCTTGATATTTATTTATGAAAATTTCACAAAGTATTCTTTAAATGTTATTTTATCATGTAGTAATTATAGAAATAAATATATATTAACTGTGTTGTCAAAAAACATTATAGAAAATATGCTTCTTTTTCATCGTTATTCGAGAAAATGTCATCAGACGATTATAATAACAGCAATAAAATAGATCACAAAACGGTAAATATTAGTAACTTTTATTATGTTAGATAACCTTTTATACACGTAACTTTGTTTAGCAGGATATTTATATTTCACTATATAGTACATATATGATATGTACTTGCCTGTATTATTTTTTACGTACATATCGCAGAGCTATAATCTTTGTTATCTCTTATCACCTGTGCCGTGTTAGATACGTGTTTTAGCTCGCACTTCTTTGGTTTAATTTGAGGCAAGTGTGTATAACGGGTCTAGTAGTAATTAATGTGAAAAATTAACCTAAAAATGACGTAAAAAACACTCCCGAATATTTTATTTGTTTTTAATTACTTAATTATAATATAAAAAATACAAAATAAAAATTATGCTTAAATTAGTGTTAGTTTATGTTATTTAATTATTTATTATAAATTATATATTGTGTGTGTGTTTTAAAATGATAACATCTGAGAGCACGTCCTCTTCGTTGCGGTCAGAACAGGATCGAATATCAGAAAATTCTAATACTAATATTGTTGGTGAAAATCGTGATAATTTAACGCCCATTCCGCCCAATAGGGAAGTTCTAAGTTCGGGGACGGGGACTTTAGCTCGAGTTACTGCCAGGCGTTTGCTAAAATGGTTTGGCAGACTTGGAAGATATACTATGTTGTGTAAATCAGGTGATTAACGAAATCAAATTATACAATCTCTAATTTAAAACAAAATAAAACAAGAAGAATTGTTAATGAAGTCTTCTCATTAACGACCAACTCATAGTTATCGCAAAAATTTGGTAAAATCACGGTCACTATCTCCTCCAAAAGTTTCCCCTTAAACTTAAATTGAAATACCACTAAAATCCACTCAATAAAGAAATTGTATCCAGTTACAATCGCGTGAAGGCTAAAAAAATAAAAATATAAAAACTCTCATACGGAAAAACTACATTTTTTAAAAGTGTGAAAAAAACATATAATGGGTTTGTGTCCTATGTCTAAATTTCTATAAAAGTGTACTATATATTGATAAAGTGGGTTACTAGAACCTCAAATGTTCAATTACTTTTTAATAACTCCTTATATGTTAAGAGATATTAACAATTAAAAAAGTCATTTTGTCTCTTTAATTATTAAAGGGATTCAACGTTGTACACATTCCAAGTGCATGTGACATCACAATCCTTGTGTAAGGTTACCAACCTTACAGCTCATAAATCTCTGCTATATGTATTTATATATCAAAATATCAAATATTATTTATAGCTATTTCAAGGAACAATTAAATTTTAATATTATGTCTGCCTTAGCAGGGTTAAATGAAATAAAAACTTATTATTCTTTAACTTGACTTGATTATTTGACTACCAACAGCTACAGAGCATTACCACAGCACTGACCTACTCAGCAAATAACCGAGGTTAAAATGCATTTCACGTCATACAAATATGGCCGACCATTTCTAGCGCTAAAGCTACTATTCAAACTTTTAACTGCCATATCTCCGTCAACATTTAGATATTTAATAAAATAGACACGCCAATACACATTTATTACCATCAATTTCAATAAACAATTGAAAAATCGACCACTAAAAAATGAGGACATAAGCTCATTAAAACTAAAATTTAATGACTCTTTTTATCTTTAGGGCCAACATAAAAATAGCTTCATCCCTTAGTATTGTTCCAAATATGAACTCGATCGGATGACTTTTTTTTTAATTTATTAAAATTTCCTTGTTTACTTGATAATTACTTTTGTATTGTTATATTTATGCATTTATAATAAGCAGCTTATTAAATTTGTTAGCTCAAAACTTTGTAAACATCCTCCGAAAGTGTGTTATAATAGTTCCTTTTATCTAATCGCCTGTTCATTTCTTAACTATCAGAAAAATTATCATTGTTGTTCAAGGATTTATTAGATAGAGCCTAAGGTAAACCGGAAATGAATTCAAAAACAATGCCTTTACAGTCATTATTTCTGTATCTAATTTTCCGTATTTAATTTCTAGTGTACAGCGATATTAGTTTTTTAATTTCACTGTCATTACATTAGCTGTCAAATTATCAGCATTTAATTCAAGTCATAAACACATGGTGCAAAAAACACCTGTGTACTTTTGAATATGTCAAATTATCATTGTTTTGGAACCAGCTTTCCAGTTGTTTATTTAATTTGCTTCCTAATCAATGTTTTTGCAAAATATTTGCGCGTTAAATTAAATAAACCGTAGAAATATGTCAATGGGCTTGTGTCCTTATTTTTTAGTGGTCGATTTTTCAATTGTTGATTGAAATTGATGTTAATAAATGTGTATTGGCGTGTCTATTTTATTGAATATCTACAGTTGACGGAGATATAGCAATTAAAAATTTGAAGTGAAGTTCTATGACGTGAAATGCATTTTAACGATTGTTCCTTGAAATACCTGTAAATAATATTTGATATTTTAATATATAAATACATATAGCAGAGATTTATGAGCTGTAAGGTTGGCAGCGGTTGTGATGTCACATACATTTGGAATGTGTACAACGTTGAATCCCTTTAATAATTAAAGAGACAAAATGACTTTTTTAATTGTTAATATCTCCTAACATATAAGGAGTTACTATTAAATAATTGAACATTTGAGGTTCTAGTAACCCACTTTATCAATATATAGTACACTTTTATAGAAATTAAGACATAGGACACAAGCCTATTACTTTGGAACAGTTTGATTATAAGGAATTTACTTGATAGAAACTGTGAAATGAGATCCACGTTTCTTTCTAATTATTTTAATCATTTTTTAAATATAAATAAATATTTTACAGTTATTTCTCTTAACAATGACATTTGATGAACATGCTATTTTTATTCAATTTAATATTTTTATCTCGCTTACTCATATATGTATTTACATCTCGCTCACACAGCGCTTTGTTCGAGATTGACCTGACCTATATTCGCATTTAACCTATTTCGCTCTCCCACTAATGTGAAACAATTCTAACCAGCTGCGATTCGTTCTGACTGTTCTTTAACCCTAACCTTGAACATTTATTTTATAATATATATCCTTAATAACACAATTTTTAAACCGAAAAATCAATATCAAATACTTGAATATAAATAATTCGGTCTGGTAAAAGTCGCTCTCCAATGGGCTTGTGTCCTATGTCTTAATTTCTATAAAAGTGTACTATATATTGATAAAGTGGGTTACTAGAACCTCAAATGTTCAATTATTTTTTAATAACTCCTTATATGTTAAGAGATATTAACAATTAAAAAAGTCATTTTGTCTCTTTAATTATTAAAGGGATTCAACGTTGTATACATTCCAAATGTATGTGACATCATAACCCCTGTCAACCTTACAGATCATAAATCTCTGCTATATGTATTTATATATCAAAATATCAAATATTATTTACAGCTATTTCAAGGAACAATAAAATTTCAATATTATGTCTGCCTTATCAGGGTTAAATAAAATAAAAACTTATTATTCTTTGACTTGACTTGATTATTTGACTACCAACAGCTACAAAGCATTACCACAGCACTGACCTACTCAACAAATAACTGACGTTAAAATGCATTTCACGTCATACAAATATGGTCGACCATTTCTAGCGCTAAAACTACAATTTAAACTTTTAATTGCTATATCTCCGTCAACATTTAGATATTTAGTAAAAATAGACACGCCAATACACATTTATTAACATCAAATTCAATCAACAATTGAAAAGTCGACCACTAAAAAATGAGGACAATGAGTATATTAAGTATCGTATAGAACAACAGCTGATTTTAAATGTTATTTACAAACGCTATATAATAATTATTTAAATTTAAAAATTTGTTTTACCTACATACCATATGATGCACGTCAAAGCTTTTTTAGTTCAATCCGCAATAATAACATAGTTCCACACTTGTGTGCCCCCTTTCCCTTTGGTACCTCTGAGTTTCTGACGATGGAGCACATTGTGACCCCGCTGTGCCCTAGATACTCCCACACAACACCAAATCCCCTCTTTCTCCTCACCCCATCACTCTTTTAGAGAATCTGATTGTGTTCTATATTGTTTCGATTACTTTTAGTTTGACTTTTATTATTAACTATGGAAATTGTACAAATAAGATATCCATTATATCTACCGTTATTAAATGTTAAATAATTGTATTTTCTCATAGAACATTATAGAATTTCTATATAATTGGTTTGTCGTTAGAATGGGCTTGTGCACTATATCTTAATTTCTATAAAACTGAACTACATATTGATAAAGTTGGTTACCAGAAGCTCAAATGTCCAATTATTTTTTAATAACTCCTTATATGTTAGGAGATATTAACAATTAAAAATGTTATAGAACATTCCAAGACATATGACACGTCCGTTGAGTTGCTATCTCTTTTATACAACAGAGCGTAAAAGAGATAGCATATTCAACTCAGAACTCTTATCCAGAATAGTACAGACATGTTACGTCATAAATATGGCTGACATCTGTAGCGCTAAAACTACAATTTAAATTTTTATTTGCTATATCTCCGTCAACATTTAGATATTTAATAAAATAAAAACGCCAATATACATAGTTATTATTTTATTGTTTATTGTTCGCCTTTCGGCTTTACAATCTACATTCTTAATACATTTCATATACTTCAAATTACAATTAAATTTACATTATTCTCCACCAGCTTATTTATTCTCCTGTTTTTTCTTTCCTTCTTACTATTTCCGCCATCCACCTCTTTCCTTCACTGCCTCCCTTTAATAGCTGGGCAATATTCCTTTCGCTCGCTACTTTTTCCTTACACTTAAACTTAATGTGCTCCAGTGTTTCGTCCTCCGCTCCGCACATTCTACACTTTCTTTCCTCACTCTTTTCTCAGTATCTGTTTCCTTTTTCCTCATTTCCCAATCTAAACCTTGGTGTTCTTCTTATGTGTATTATGTCTTTTTCTATAAGGTACTGAGGCTCTATAGGGTACTTTTATTGTAGTTACTTTTTTTTATTTTTCCCATTCTCTCCTGCTGTTGTATCTCCTTATCCCTTCTCCTTAGCTCCTCTTCCACACTTGCGCCACCTTCTCTTCTCCTCTCTGCCTCCTCGATCGCCAATATACATTTATTAACATCAATTTCAATCAACAATTGAGAAATCGACCCCTAAAATATGAGTACACAAGCCCATTTCATTGTTTAGTCGATATCCACTTAGAAAATAAGAATTGTTAATCTTTTTGAAGTACCCATTTAAATCGAAGCCCTGCCAAATGTTAGCTGCGTCATTTTAATACATATATTGATCTCTAATATATTAAAAATTAAACTGTACCGTTTCTTTTGTTATAGGGGGGCCCCTTGAAATGGCCGCAGCAGAGGGCTCCGTTTGCTTCAGCGGCCACACGCTGGACAAGGCAACCAAAGCTAAAGTCACCTTAGAGAATTATTACACAAATCTCATAGCTCAATATGGAGAACGTCAACAAAGGTATAATAAATTAACACCTGAAATATATGCAAACATTACAACACATTAAATTAAAATATATTTTTTATTTTAAAGATTGGCAAAATTAGAAGAATCTCTAAAAGATGAAGGTTTAACTGAGTCTCAAAAACAAGAAAAAAGAATGCAACATGCGCAAAAAGAAACAGAGTTCCTACGTTTAAAGAGATCAAGATTAGGTGTTGAAGATTTTGAACCTTTAAAAGTAATTGGTCGAGGTGCATTTGGTGAAGTAAGATTGGTCCAAAAGAAAGATACAGGTCATGTATATGCTATGAAGATTCTTAGAAAAGCCGATATGCTTGAGAAAGAACAAGTAGCGCATGTCCGGGCTGAACGGGATATGCTTGTTGAGGCGGACCATCAATGGGTAGTAAAAATGTATTACAGTTTTCAAGTAAGTTGACTTTTACTTTGATAAATTTCATACTAAAATATGGATATGGATATACATCTAACAAAATGTTTATTGTTTCAGGATCCTATAAATTTATATTTAATAATGGAGTTTTTACCTGGAGGTGATATGATGACACTATTAATGAAAAAAGATACTCTCTCTGAAGAATGTACACAATTTTATATAGCAGAAACCGCTCTAGCAATAGATTCCATTCATAAACTGGTAATTCAGTCATTTCAACATCTCTTCTATTATTTTAAGTGGGGTTTTGAGTCATGTGTTATCTTTATATATAAAAAATTTCAGCTAAAATATGGTTTGTTCTCGCAAACGTTGAAGAGTAGTTAGACGATTAACTTGAAATTTTGACACATCGAATCGTTGCACTCGAATACGCGCGTCGAACCTTTCATTTCTTTCCAGTTATCGGGTTTAGCTACTTTTCTGTAAAAATGTACTGTGTACTTATAAAGTTAGCTATCAGAATCTCAAATATTCAATTATTCTTTAATAATTCGCAATACTATAGAGATACATAGAGATATTAACAATTGAAATAGTTATTTTTGATCGTTTAATAATTGAACTTGTGTAGCGCATTAAGTTTTGACATTATAACCGTTGTAAACAGAGAAAAATTAAATCGATAGCTTGTTGTAGTGAAAATTAAGCGGAAATATAAATTTTAAATATTAAAAATAAAGTTATATACAGAGATGTGCGTTTTTCAAATACATATACTCAAAGTGCAAATACAAAATAGTAAATAACTATTTTCTATTTTGCATTTAAATATCTTTTAAGAGTATAGAATTTTTTATTTTATTTGAAAAGTTTTACAAACTTATTTTCTATTTGGAAAATACAGAATACTTTTTTCATTTTTGTTATTTCATAGTGTTAATCAGTAAATATTATTTTACCAACATTAGTAAGATCTATAATCTAAGAGTATCTGCACAATTGTCTTAGAATTCTAATTTAAAATGATCCTTCCTGTTGCCCCCACCATAAGACATCTGATTTTCGTTTATCTAAATTTGTTTATCATATTTTCTGGTTCATTATTTTTTTTAGTACAAGACAAATTTTGTATTTTCTATTTAAATACTAACATGAAATTTATTTTTTATTTTGTATTTGAAATAGGAAAATAACGAGGTATTTGCATTTTGTATTTAAATGCTTTTGAAAAGCATTCGTGCACATCTCTGGTTATATACATGTATTAACCTGTATTTTAATAAAAAAATCAACCCCTAAATAATGAGTTCACACGCTATTAATGAAATATTTTGTAGGGTTTCATCCACCGAGACATAAAGCCAGACAATTTACTTCTCGATGCTCGGGGACATTTAAAATTATCAGATTTTGGTTTATGCACGGGTTTAAAAAAATCACATCGCACCGATTTCTACCGGGATCTCAGCCAAGCAAAACCGTCCGATTTTAGTAAGTTTTAAAATTATTATTTAGCAATATTCTTTCTAATTATTTGATTTGATTATATTTTGTTTTGGAACAAATTAGTAAACCTGCATAAATAGTTAATTTTGTAGTCGCTCCATGTTCGAGCCCAATGGACAGTAAACGGCGGGCAGAAAGTTGGAAGAAGAATCGACGTGCCTTGGCATACAGTACAGTGGGGACACCAGATTACATAGCTCCGGAAGTGTTTCTCCAGACAGGATATGGAAGAGCATGCGACTGGTGGTCTTTGGGCGTTATTATGTATGAAATGTTGATCGGGTATCCACCGTTTTGTAGTGAAAATCCTCAAGAAACTTACAGAAAGGTGAGAAATCGTTTTTATTTTCATAGATTCATGAATTCCTGTTAAAAAGCCATCTTGTTTAGGTTATGAACTGGAGAGAAACTCTTATATTCCCACCGGAAGTGCCAATATCGGAAGAAGCGCGGGATACAATTGTTAAATTTTGTTGTGAAGCTGATAGAAGGTTTGTATATTGTATATATAAATATATACATGGTTGATTTTATTAGTAATTTACAAAATTTAATCTTGCAGACTTGGATCTCAACGTGGAATGGATGAATTAAAATTAGCACCATTTTTCCGGGGGGTGGATTGGGAGCACACTAGGGAACGTCCAGCAGCGATAGCGGTGGAAGTACGATCTATAGATGACACATCCAATTTCGATGATTTCCCGGATGTTAAACTCGAAATTCGTAAGACAATTATCATTATCATGTACTATGAAGATGAAAGGCAGATTTTCATGTATTTCTTATTATTTCCAGCATCAGCGCCATTGCCGCAGGATGGGGAAGTGATATACAAGGACTGGGTGTTCATAAATTATACGTTTAAAAGGTTTGAGGGTCTAACTCAGAGAGGCACTCCTACCAAGAAATAGCATACGGATTCCATTACACTGAAATAGACATCGGGCAGTTTAGTTTAGTCTATTTCAAAAACCCCGTTGTTAGGCCAATTGTTTAATTATTAAGAGCTAATTTTAATAAAAAAAGAGGGCTTAGGCAAATTAGCAATGTTATATTTCAATGGATTGTATTTATTTTGATCATTTTTACTAATAACAAATTTATATTTATGGTTTTATTTTTTTTATACACAAGTTAGTAACAATGAATTTAAATGAAAAATAATATATGTATTAATTAATATAATACACTAATTTGTATATTCATTAAATAAAATACGTTATTATACTTTAGTCAATTTCGAAATACAATTCATTACCGACAAACCGAGAAAGAGGTGATACGACTTGATTAGCACCGATTTGTGTGAAATGAAAGGTGCGACAGGTGAAAGATCTTATTGAAACAGTAGTCCAAGTCTTGGCCTCCTTGCACCATACATTTCATTTAAATCTGTGACAAACAAATCCGCACTCCTTCTGATTAAACTATTTGTTTAAAACAAGAGGCATAGCTAAATTTAGTCGGATAGAACGACTTATAACCCTATAAATCTCAGTTACACGATTGTTTTTGGCTTAATGACTAGCTTAGGCTATGGTAAATGATTCTATTCGATTTATTTTAAAGTAGATGAACATATCACGATAATTAACAATATTTTTATAGTTTTGATTTAATTCTGTAGTACAGTACGAAGAGTTTAAATCTAAATCCAGTTTAACAACTTTAAAAGTTATACTTTTAATTAGCGATGAATTTAAATCGATTTTTAAACCAACTGAAATTTTATGATTTGTATTTAGGAATGCGTAAAGAACAATGTCTGAATTTGAAGGAACAATTTGATATTGTAGTTAAAGTTAAAGTTGGTGTGTTGTAATTTTTCAATAATCATCAATATTTTGGAAAGCAATGCTGCGTCGCTAAATTCTTATTAAGTTTAAAAAATTGTTGGAGCTCTGTTATCTAAATTACACCGTTTTTTTTATAGTGTTTATTATTTATAAGGTATTTTTTAATGAATTTTAGTACAAAATAATCATGCCTGCCGATAAAAGATCAAATCTATATAATATTTTTTCAGCAAATAAAAATTCTCGTGATAATCAAGAAAAGCTTTTTCAATGGAAGCAGCATTGCGTAATGAAAATTGTATTAATTGCGTTTATTTTGCAATTCAAATATTTTATCTTGAGTTTGATTTATGACCGATAATAGCGTTAGGGGGGCACGCCACTGTGACACCTTCATTTTCAAGTTATTGTTTTTAGCAAAACAGGGTCTCTCACACCTGCTATAGCCTGCTTGTAACGGTGACTATTACATCGGTGTATTGGAATTGTTTCGCATTAGCAACTTCAGCACACCCTATTAAAAATAGTCAGCGTTGCAAATAGTCTGTTGCAGTCGCAATGAATGCCCATCTCCAAAATGCCTTA
Organism: Panorpa germanica; assembly: GCA_963678705.1. NCBI lineage: Eukaryota > Metazoa > Arthropoda > Insecta > Mecoptera > Panorpidae > Panorpa > Panorpa germanica. The sequence goes on along the minus strand of OY783223.1, from coordinate 3,278,844 downwards.
AAAATGTGCGTGTCGTAATGGTGTTCCCCATTAAGCGATGAATTGATGACAATTAAAATAAGAGAAATGAAATTTCACAGTTTTACATAAAAATAAATACGAGTATTATATATTGAATGTACCCGCTTGTTTATATCATAAAGCCAACTTTAGATGTGACGTAATTTGCGTAATTTGAGCTGTTCAATGAATTGATTGTAATGTAATTGGCTGATTTAAATAAAATATGTGATGTGATGTGACTAGCTCTCTTCTGAACGTAAAATGCTAATTTATTTTTCATAATTGTGCAATAGGTGTGATATTCCCGAACCTTTAATATGCTGATTTTTAGATATTAAAGTTTATATAAGTAATTGAATCTGGAATGGTACTTTGAAGTAACAATGTTCTCTGCATTTTAATCTGAAAGAGAATATAGAAACGCTTCCGGGATTATAAACTTATTGCATTTTTGCACCCAAATTCAATTTCTGTTGCATTTCTTAATGCTGTTTATTCATTATTATTCTTATTCTCTCATTGACTTCTTAAATGACAATTATTACTACAAGTTTTTAATTAATTCAAGTGTTGGTGCAATGTTGTAAAACGTTGAATTTTGTGAATTAGTTTTTGATGTGAACCAGGAACTAGTTTTTAAATTCTTGTTCTATCTGGTGAAAATGTAATTTAGCATAATTATGATAAAGTCTGGGTAATATCAAAAAGAGAATAAGTTTCAAATATGAATAATCATAATAATTTTTAGCGACTTGATTTGTTTTTTTTTAATGTGGTGCAAATTGTCTTGTTATAAAAATCAATGATTTTTTTGAAATTTGTTATATTTATTATGATAAATTTATTTGTATGTATAATTAGCAGTGAATGTGTGAAACTGCTTTCTACTGTATATAAATTTAATCGCATATAATGTGTTATCATAATGTAAAAATAAAAATAAATACTAAAAGCAACATTCTTGTATTATTTCTAATGTGATAAATTGTTAAATACAGTTTTGTATATTTAACGTTTCTCTAACGTAACAAAAGTTACCCATTACGTGATTTATTGTTTATAAGTATTTGTTGTGTAATCTTTATATATAAAAATTCAGCCTGCGTATTTTTGTGTCGATTTGATTGTCGTCTCCTATTTACTTTCCCAATCATTTCATATCAGACTGAGCCATAGTAGTTAGTTAGTCGATTATAATTATTGTTAAAATTACGTATTTGTAATAAATTTAAAATTTCTATTGTGGTTTAAAGTTTTTATAAATAACGCAAATATTAAAGATAGAAAATAGATAACAAAAATTCAAATATGTTCAAGTTCAGGTTTAAATTCTTCAAACATTACCTTTTAAAGCGCCTGATCCTTACGCTAACACTATAACACATACATTTACATAATGAGTTTTTTTGGCTTATCACTTTATGGACATTTTTTCTAAAAACCAATGTGCATTTCTTTGATATTTTTTGATGCGGTTATGTTCGTTATACTTTAAAATAAAGAACTGCGTCATTACATTTTAAGTACCTACGATTTTCTGGCATTTATGAGACCTTTTATAAATTCATGGACATTTTTAAAAAAATAAAATTTACGTTTCTTTGATATTTTTTGATGCAGTTATGTTCGTTATGGTCTAAACTAAAGAACTGCTTCATTACATTTTTAATAACTAAGGGATTCTGGCTTTTATGCGACTTTTTTTAAATTCATGGACTTTTTTTTCTAAATTTTTTTTTTGGATTTATTGAAAAAGTTTGATGCAGTTATGTTCGTTATGGTCTAAAATAAAGAACTGCTTCACTACATTTTAAATAACTAGGCGATTCGGGCTTTTATGCGACTTTTTTTAAATTCATGGACTTTTTTTTCTAAATTTTTTTTTTGGATTTATTGAAAAAGTTTGATGCAGTTATGTTCGTTATGGTCTAAAATGAAGATCTGCTTCACTACATTTTAAATAACTAGGCGATTCGGGCCTTTATGCGACTTTTTTTAAATTCATGGACTTTTTTTTCAAAAATTTTTTTTTTGAATTTATTGAAAAAGTTTGATGCAGTTATGTTCGTTATGGTCCAAAATAAAGAACTGCTTCATTACATTTTAAATAACTAGGCGATTCTGGCTTTTATGCGACTTTTTTCAAATTCATGGACTTTTTTTTCTTAATTTTTTTTTGGGATTCTTTGAAATTTTTTGATGCAGTTATGTTCGTTATGGTCCAAAATAAAGAACTGCTTCATTACATTTTAAATATCTATGATTTTCTGGCTTTTAAGCAAATAATAATAAAGTCAAAATATCAACTTTAAAATGCTGATTATTCGAAAACCGTAAGGGATAATTGAAAATGGTTTTCATTTTTGAAATGAGCATAAAAATCTACGCTAGAAAACATGTATCATGTGCCAAAATAAAATTAGTGATTTTTGTGAAAAGTAACAAGAGTATAGTCTTCTTACTTTTCACAAAAAACACTAATTTTATTTTGGCATATGATACATGTTTTCTAACGTAGAATTTTATGCTGATTTCAAAAATGAAAACCATTTTTAATTATCTCTTACAGTTTTCGAATAATCAGCATTTTAAAGTTGATATTTTGACTTTATTATTATTTGCTTAAAAGCCATAATCGCCTAGATATTTGAAATGTAATGAAGCAGTTCTTTATTTTGGACCATAACGAACATAACTGCATCAAAAATTATTCAATAAATAAAAAACAAAATTTAGAAAAAAAAGTCCATGAATTTAAAAAAGGTCGCATAAAAGCCAGAATCGCCTAGTTATTTAAAATGTAATGAAGCAGTTCTTTATTTTAGACCATAACGAACATAACTGCATCAAAAAATTTCAATAAATCTAAAAAGAAATATTTAGAAAAAAAAGTCCATGAATTTAAAAAAGGTCGCATAAAAGCCAGAATCGCCTAGTTATTTAAAATGTAATGAAGCAGTTGTTTATTTTAGACCATAACGAACATAACTGCATCAAAAAATTTCAATAAATCTAAAAAAAAATATTTAGAAAAAAAAGTCCATGAATTTAAAAAAGGTCGCATAAAAGCCAGAATCGCCTAGTTATTTAAAATGTAATGAAGCAGTTGTTTATTTTAGACCATAACGAACATAACTGCATCAAAAAATTTCAATAAATCTAAAAAAAAATATTTAGAAAAAAAAGTCCATGAATTTAAAAAAGGTCGCATAAAAGCCAGAATCGCCTAGTTATTTAAAATGTAATGAAGCAGTTGTTTATTTTAGACCATAACGAACATAACTGCATCAAAAAATTTCAATAAATCTAAAAAAAAATATTTAGAAAAAAAAGTCCATGAATTTAAAAAAGGTCGCATAAAAGCCAGAATCGCCTAGTTATTTAAAATGTAATGAAGCAGTTGTTTATTTTAGACCATAACGAACATAACTGCATCAAAAAATTTCAATAAATCTAAAAAAAAATATTTAGAAAAAAAAGTCCATGAATTTAAAAAAGGTCGCATAAAAGCCAGAATCGCCTAGTTATTTAAAATGTAATGAAGCAGTTGTTTATTTTAGACCATAACGAACATAACTGCATCAAAAAATTTCAATAAATCTAAAAAAAAATATTTAGAAAAAAAAGTCCATGAATTTAAAAAAGGTCGCATAAAAGCCAGAATCGCCTAGTTATTTAAAATGTAATGAAGCAGTTGTTTATTTTAGACCATAACGAACATAACTGCATCAAAAAATTATAATAAATCTAAAAAAAAAAGTTAAGAAAGAAAAGTCCATGAATATAAAAAAGGTCGCATAAAAGCCAGAATCGCCTAGTTATTTAAAATGTAGTGAAGCAGTTCTTTATTTTAGACCATAACGAACATAACTGCATCAAAAAATTTTAATAAATCTAAAAAAAAAATTAAGAAAGAAAAGTCCATGAATATAAAAAAGGTCGCATAAAAGCCAGAATCGCCTAGTTATTTAAAATGTAATGAAGCAGTTCTTTTTTTTAGACCATAACGAACATAACTGCATCAAAAAATTTCAAAGAATCCAAAAAAAATTTAAGATAGAAAAGTCCATGAATTTAAAAAAAGTTCCATAAAAGCTGGAAAAGTGTAAATATTTTAATTAAATTAATTAAACGTATAGTGGACCAAAGCCCATAAAATATAATTAACATACAAAAGTGTAATTATTAGTATAAAAGCCCATGAATTTATAAATTATTCCATAAAGCCAGAAATGCTTAGATATTTTAACATGAATTAAACAGTTCTTCAATTTAACGTATTTATTGTATTTTATGTATGCCAGACTTAAACCCATTAATAAATATAAAAGATAAAGAAATTTAACTTTGAGAAAAAGATGTGCCATACTTAAAAAAGCTATAAATGATTTTAAGCAACGTAACTTAGGTTGCCTGCTCTTCAGGCTTAAAAATTTAGCTCATATTTATTTTAACCGAATGCGCCATCTATTAAGCAGTAGTACATAATAGAATAGTTTATAATTTATCAGGCATCAGGCTTGGAAGTGCGAATCTCGAGCAAAAATATTATTGTAATTTCATTATATTTGTAGCTGTCTTGTTACAGCGAGTGCTTGTGCAATACTCTTATAATTTATAAAGTAGCATATTTCAGGACCTACCTTGCCTTTAACCTAGTAATATTCAATCTACGAGTAACTGTGTCCCGTTATAGCTATTCTAAACGCATTTAATCCTAAAAAGGACTTCTTCAGATTTTATAATCCCTAAAAAGGAGTTTTTAAGAAGTTTTATGAGTATGAGTAGGCTAGATTTCTTTTTAGAGGTAGAATAGGTAACTTTTATTAACGTTGGATCATTATACGTTGAAACTGCTGCCCATCCAAAATGCACGTTTCGATGACACATTTCCTAGACTATAATTAGAAAGCGTATTCCAATATGCAGCAGTAACGCCTGATTGTTCGGCAACACAATTATCTTATCTCTCCAGTAAAGGAAAGCTGAATTATGACTTTGACACACAAATGTTTCTAGAGCGGCAGTTTTTATTAATGAATACATTTCCGTGTGGAAGTATCAAGGTAAATGATAATATTTATAACTGCCTCACACTCATACTATATTACATATTGATTAATGCAATGAAATTATCCGTTCACTCGGACAAGGTGGTGTTGGCGGTAGAGTTACCCCCATGATACGAACCGCGTTGCTATGACAACGTCATCAGAGCGTAAAAAACACCTGCTGATTCATTACGGGTCCATTGATCATTCAGTAGACATTTGCACCCGTTCAATAGACCTACACAATCTATATATAATTTCTAAAAACCATGTCAAATACAAACAGTGCTAGAAAGTTATCAAATCCTAGAATTACAGTGAATAATCCTTCACCAAAACGTAGTATAAGTGTCGCTAGTTCCAGATCGCCAGCAAGTTCATCAACGGCATCTCCAAGAACTGTGAAACCCGTGGAAGAAAAAAGTGAATTAAATTTAACGCTGTATGGAGGTCCAGCTCCTAGAAGGGACGCCAGGTGCGTCAGCAGTGGAACCTCTAAAAAAAAAACATCGAAAAATGATCAAAAAAATAAATCAGTTGCTCACAAAGATATCGAATGCTCGAGTTTATTAAACAGTGAAGTGTGCGACGATGATTTTCTCATCGATTTATCCACGATGTCTGAAACAGACACTGAGAAAGTTTCCATGAAACCAAATTACGTTTCCCCAAATTTAACAAGAAGGAATTCTTCTTCAACGTACAGGAGAAATTCAGCGGGGAGTGCAGGAAGCCGTCGCAGTAAAACAAGTGCGTATTCCCCGCGAAATGCACAAGCTTCAAGATCTAGTTCGCGGAAGTCTTCTCTAGGTGTCATAAAATCCGCAACAGAGAACTCAGAGTTGCTGCAACTTCTGGAAATGCCTAGGAGCGTCATTTCCCCAACTGAGACCTCGTCAAGTGTGTCATCGTCCCGAAGAACTACCCCAGGAAACAGTTCCCATCTGAGTTCCTCACAGTCATCAGTTTTTGATTTGAGCTCCGAAAGCGCAACCCCCAGCGCACGCTCTGAGACAACTGGAGATTCTGTGACCACCAGAACATATATTAGCTCGAGTTCTAGTTGCTACATGTCGTGGGCGGATCACAGCCTGAACAGCGAATATTTTAGCAAAACGCCATCCGAAGTAGACGCGGAAGAGAAGGATGGCGAGTGGGGATACTTCTGGAGGAATTACAACAGCTCTATCAACAGCTACAGGAAAAGTCACAGCCAAAAATCAAATCAAAACGAAGCAAGAAATGAAAGTGTGACGTTACAGCAAGAGCTCGCCGATTTGGGGATTTCTACATCAGGTGCAAGCAGTGGGTCATTGAGCCAGGTGACTTTAACAGCGGATGAAGCGGAGGAAGCAGCAAATTGTGCGCAGCGATTGGCGGATATTCTACGGCAGGCAATGAAGAAACCTGTTCAACTTCCTAATAGCAAGAAATCGTTGAACGGGAATCAAAAAGTGCTCAAAAGTTACAGTGAACCAGAACTGTTCAAAAGGCAAACTCCAGTGACGGCGAAAGAATTAAAAGAACAGAAAAAGTTGTTGAGGCCAGTGAAAAGTTCATCAGTGAATGTGAGTTTTGAAAATAGTGGTGTTTTGGACGTGGCTAATATTTTGAGGAAAGCTATCGAAAAACGAAGGGACTTTTTAATCCCCCCAGAAGAAATTTGTAACACTTATAAATCTGATTGGTCAGCTATTGAATGAATCATTTGCTGTAATATTTAAATTTTTGTTCTGCTAGTACCATTATGTATAACTGGTATTTCCCTGTCACAAAGATTTCAATGGGCTTGTGTCCTATGTCTTAATTTCTACAAAAGTGTGCTATATATTGATAAAGTGGGTTACTAGAACCTCAAATGTTCAATTATTTTTTAATAACCCGTTATATGTTAGGAGATATTAACAATTAAAAAAGTCATTTTTTTCTCTTTAATTATTAAAGGGATTCAACGTTGGACAACATTCCAACTGCATGTGACCTCACAACCGCTAGTTGCTATCTCTTTTATACAACAGAGCGTAAAACATATATTCTTGACAGAACTCCGACAAGTTTACAGGTTACCAACCTTACAGCTCATAAATCTCTGCTATATGTATTTATATATCAAAATATCAAATATTATTTACAGCTGTTTCAAGGATCAATAAAATTTCAATATTATGTCTGCCGTAACAGGGTTAATAAAATAAAAACTTATTATTCTTTGACTTGACTTGATTATTTGACTACCAACAGCTACAATACATTACCACAGCACTGACCTACTCAACAAATAACTGACATTAAAATGCATTTCACGTCATACAAATATGGCCGACCATTTCTAGCGCTAAAACTACAATTCAAATTTTTAATTGCTATATCTTCGTCAATATTTAGATATTTAATAAAATAGACACGCCAATACACATTTATTAACATCAATTTCGATCAACAATTGAAAAATCGACCACTAAAAAATGAGGACACAAGCCCATTGCCATTTCAATTGACTATATTTCGCATAGAGCTGAAAGTTGGTACAGACCTTGCAGACATTATTTCAAATAAAATACTAAAAGTCCTCACCGATCGCACATCTGCAAAAAAACTTATCCAAGGTCAAAGATCAATAAAAATCTCTATGCGAATTACCCCTATTTTATCGTCTATTTTGACCGGATATATTTTTTAGGAGTGGAAGCTTTTTAACTGTAAAAATAATATGCAAACAAATATATAATATATTTATTAAAAAATATAAAAATATACAAAGATATTAAATAAAATAAGTCTCGAATTTCTATAAAATACGCTTGTTCTAAAAACTAGACTTTTCGTTTCTGATAAACTATTGTAAATACAATATAAATATATTAACAAGATCTTTCCTAAAAACAGCCTATTAAAGAAACAACAGATTTGAATCATTCCCATCCTGATTTTATGGTGGATTTGTTTCTTTCCCTATTAATTTTCTAATGAATTAAATCTGAATTGCTGCTTTTCTAATCATCTATTTCTGAAAAGTATTTGTTATGTATCTAATTATTTATAATAAATATATAATAAACATTATTTGTTTTAATACATCCTGGCTTTTGATTTGGGCGTTCAGTTAAACGAAAATAGTTCATAAAAAAAAAAGAAGAAGAAGAAGGTAACTTGAACGATTTGGTGTTTCAATTTGAGTTTTAAAATCTCGTTGAAAGCGGCGATTTCGTTATTATAATCAAAAGGTAAATATCAAATAATAATGGGGTTGTGTCCTATGTCTTAATTTCTATAAAAGTGTACTATATATTGATAAAGTGGGTTACTAGAACCTCAAATGTTCAATTATTTTTTAATGACTCCTTATATGTTAAGAGATATTAACAATTAAAGAAGTCATTTTGTCTCTTTAGTTATTAAAGGGATTTAACGTAGTACACATTCCAAGTGCATGTGACATCACAACCGCTGCTAACCTTACAGCTCATAAATCTCTGCTATATGTATTTATATATCAAAATATCAAATATTATTTACAGCTATTTCAAGGAACAACCAAATTTCAATATCATGTCGCCTTAACAGGGTTAAATAAAATAAAAACTTATTATTCTTTGATTTGACTTGATTATTTGACTACCAACAGCTACAGAACATTACCACAATTCTGACCTACTCAACAAATAACTGACGCTAAAATGCATTTCACGTCATACAAATATGGCCGACCATTTCTAGCGCTAAAACTACAATTCAAACTATTAATTGCTATATCTCCGTCAACATTTAGATATTTAATAAAATAGACACGCCAATATACATTTATTAACATCAATTTCAATCAACAATTGGAAGATCGACCACTAAAAAATGAGAACACAAGCCCATTTGCTCGTAATATTCATTTATGGCTTTACTTCCGGTAGTAGCGTAGATTTGTACAGTCTGACAGCTGTCAACAACTGTGAAGTGAAGTTAGTATATAACGAATATCACATGCGATTGGATAGAGAAGTTCGATTTGATCTAAATTTTCTATTACCACAAAGATCTGCACCGATGGCGACTCCAAGTAGTCTCATGACAAGACTCGTACCTAACTTCAGAGCCACTATCGGTGCAGATATTGGTGGTATCAAAAGTTTGACTGTCGACGATTGATTCAGCTAAACTCGCCTCGTAAGAACACTTTACGATACCCAACAAAACGAGGAGAATTTGAAAACAGAAGTACTGTATTGATTGCAACCAGAAATGTACTTACAACTTTCCAAATAAGTCAATGGCCTTGAATTTTGCCTTCCTACATCCTACACTATATATCCCTTCACGCGAACCTCGAAGTCGCATCTTAAAGTTACGAATTTTGTAAAATCCTTTTACAATTCCAGTTTCTCCATAACACACTTCTCCAGGATATCTTTAATATGGATAGAAATATTTTGATAAGTGATTTTGTTCGCCCGGTCAACGAGTTCGTTATAAATTTCGGAGAAGAGTATCGATTTTTCGGCCTGTAGAAGTATTTCTTCTATGATGGTACTCACAAATTGATTGAGACTACGCTTATATAAGAGATCCAAATCAATTACTATCGTTTCTAACAACAATGTCTTGAAGAACCTCTCGTTCGATTGCTTCAGACGAAGTGCTTCTGCCAGCCTGAATTCCCTGGTAGCTGTATTTGATATTTCAGTGATTAGATCAACGTGTTCCGCAGCGCCCGCGTGCCTAATAAACGCCAACGTTGTTGTTTGAGTGATATCTATATCTATGCGAGTCAAATCATAAAATTGTTTCCAATGTTCTTGCTTCATGTTTGGATTCTTCACGGCTCGCGCTATTCCGACAAATGGTTTAACGTCCAGCAGCAATTTCCTGATGTAATACGCGACGTGTTGGACATCCGGCAAATGTTCGAAAGCAATGATGGATTGCTCAGCGGCTTTCAGATTTGTATTGATATTATTTTCCATGAGATCGACATCGATGGTTACCAACAAATTAGAAAACCAGACGGAGTATCCTTTGACAGTCTCCGCGGCACACTTCCACAGTTGATGGAACGGCCTGAAACATTCTCGCAGATGTTGTAACTCTGTGTACTTTCTAACAGGAACATCAAAGAGAGCTTGACGAGCCTGGAGCACCTTGCTCGTTTCCACCGCCTCCTTCATATACTTGTGCAGTTTAGCAACACTGACACCAATTTCAGAAATTTTCTTCGTATTGTGTACAAAAGCCAATCCGGCAACTTGTTTCTTAATTGCGTCGATCTGTTCATCCAGCAACTGTTCTTTGGTAACGTGAACTTTATAAAATTTGTCTGTGCACATATCCAGCATCAGTAAGCAAACAACGACTTCCTTTTCAATGCGTGCAGGTCCAAGCGATGCTTTTATTCTGCTATCGAGTTCCTTATCAGAGCAGACGTAATAGAAGTAATCTAAGATTTCGTACTCCTTCGAAACATCCAGAAGGAGAGCTTCCTGTTCACGAACAGTCTGCTTAATTTTACTGACAAACTCTCTTTGTGCAACTACTTGCTCGATGTTTCTTGGTATCACCAGCAACTTAGTATGAATGTTGTGATAGACACTGTTGATTTCCTCGATTCGATCGTACAAAACATTGGCATACATTTCCATGATAGCGTTGGCAAGTTCGTACCTTTTTTTGATGAGATCTTCTCTTAGTACGTCCACTTTCACCAGGAACGGTCCGATGATAATCTCAGCAGGGAGCATTTCCTGTAATTTAGACATTGCATTCAGGTGGCAGGATATTTCATGTTTTATTTCGAGACCTGCACACTTTCCTTTGAGTCTTTTTAAGTAAGTCACTATATCTAACTTGTAAAACTCAACGAATTGGTTGTACTCCCTGAGATACGCCCTGAGCGGCATTATGGCACAGGCGTACGATTCCGTGAGTTTAGTTTTAGCAGCCAGTATGTATGGGTTCAGTAAACCTACGCTGCTCAAGTAGCTATCAGGACAGAAGTGAAGATTTTCCATAACGTAAGGTTCGATCTGGTCAATGAAGTGACACCTGTACAAAGCGTCTTGGAAGCACTCCAGAATCACTGGCAGAAATTCCGAAGCATGGGTTGAGTAGCACGCCCTTTTATCATTTAAGGAAAGAGTAACAGTGAACAGACAACTAACTCCGTGCGGGGGGACATACGGACTGTTGATTAAGTCAGTTCCCCAAACCAGGTTACGAACATTCTTACAACGCAAGGTGCACAAGCATGGCAACGTCAATAAATCCACATACTTATCAACAGAAGACATCACCAAATTAGCTAACGACTCCTGCATACGGAATCTAATGAGTTGCATCAAACGACGAAGTTTGGACACTAGGTAGACATCCCATTGTCCTTCCTTGATGTCAAACCATGACTTCCGGCCGGTGCGAAGGTTGGATATAACGTATTGCGTAGTGTTCTTCACCCAAACGTTCTCCAAATGGCGCACCGTCCGTTTCACGTGATCGGATTGTGAAAGTCTGAAGTCATCCAAGGCAACTTCCCGTTGATACCGCGTCGTATATAGACACAACGCATCCGTTTTCAAACATTCCTGGACGACATCCAAAATGGCGTAGTATGTATTCGGTATGGTGAAGAGATTTACCCATTGAAAATGTTTCTTCAACTTTAAAAATGCTGTTAAATTTGTAACGATAGTCCCTTTTTCTTTACTAATGTACATTTCTTGTTTCTTGATAGGTAATGGGAAGAAGATGCTAAATTTTCCAGCTGCTAGTTGCCTCAATTCCATTTCACATAACGATCTTTTATAATCCATTTTCAAATCTTTCCTCATTTCGCAAATTTTTCCACGATATTTTGTAAGGTATTTAGGTCCGATAAAATCATTTATTTTTTGAACAATACACTTTGGTACATCCGGAACACCAAAAGTTGGCATAGAATCAACGTACAGCTGCAGACGAAGCTCCATTTCAACTTCAGTGCGGTATTCCAATGCGTCCAACATTCTCCGCTCATGCTGTTTTGGACTCTCAGCTTTGAAGAAGACATAGATCCTCGGCAACTTGTGTTTCTTCTTTAACAGATTCAACGTCATTACAGACCACATGTTGGTGTCCTTGTTATATCCCGTCACAGCTACTGGAGTCCACTCGTACGAATTGACGACATCCTTGTAGGTCCACACCGTCTTGAGGTTGGTTCCTGCAGCTGGAACGAACGCTATGGCAGGGATGGAATACGGGGTGTTGTTCACGACTCCTTTCGCCATCCACTTCTCCGGCGTCATGCATTCCAGATCCTGGTTATCGAACACGTGCAGGGGCATAACACTGGTGTAAGTACTGAATGTGAACTGTTCATTGCAGCTAAGTGTCTTCATCACCACATTGGGGGGAATCAGGGTGAGTGGGTCAACATTCCGTTTAGATATTATCCTATTTATATCTGCCCTTACATTTTCGTTGCGGATCTGCTCGATGGCCACCTTCCGCGGGATTGTTTTCGGAAGAACATGTCTCTCTTTGTAAACTTCCGGTTTCGTGGACTCCAACGGGAAGAGAACGCTCTTGTCTAATCCGAACGTTATCCATCTCTCTGCGGGAGACAAGCCTAATGAGTATTTAGACTTTTGTAATTTTGTAATTTCACCTACGTGGCCCCTGGCTTTTATCTTCCAGACTAACGCAGTCTTCCTACGGCTTACCAATTTACTCTTCGATTTACTTTTTCTTCCTGAATTATTTCCACAATATTTTAAATTTTGCATGTTGTTTTCGGAAGCAGGAAATTCAGATTTAATCATAATTTAAAATAATTTTGTTAACTAGTTAAATAATAAAGCTAAATAAACTATATAACTATATAGCTAGCTAAATTTTTAAAATAATAGAAAATAATCATTTGTTTTTACCTACCTCATTTTCCATGGCGAATTTATTTTTAATTCACTTATCCAGTTACCACGTTCTTAAGTTAAATCTCAGTTAATATCTCAGGAATGGTCATTGTTAAGTCAAAAGTATAAGAATAATTTTTGTAGATAATTTCATGATCTACAACTTTTGTCTGATGTATTTTTATGATAAAACTTACCGTTTACCGGAAAAATTGAAAAAAACATTTTTGTTGACCTTTAATCTTGAATAACTTTTTTTGCAGATATGCGATCGGTGAGATCTTTTAGTATTTTATTTGTAATAGTGTACCCAAGGTCTGTACCAACTTTTAGCTCTATGCGAAATATAGCTTATTGAAATGTTTATTTTGACCGGGTTATAACTATAAAATGAAATAGTTTTTTAAAGAAACGAAATTTTTATTATATCATATACGAAATTTATATAAATATTTAACTTTATTAATATTTAAATAAAACATAATTTATGAATTAAAAGCAATTCCATGAACATTAAAGATGGCCTAAAAAGTTCAAGTTCTAATACTAACACCACCACGTCAAGTTTTAGAATTTCGGATACTTCGCACATGTTTTCGGGCTAGTGCAAATGAAGTTTCTTTATAAGCATGTGGTCGATAACTTCAGTTATATGCGACGCAATGTTACGGTAGGTAATCACATTGGCTCTCTCAACAATTTCGCGAGTGACATCAATGACAAACATAGAATCCTCTGCATTTACCATCATGTCTTCTATAATTTCATCCACATATTCGAATAGACCTTTCCTGTATATCATTTTCATATCCGCTACGATGCTTTCGTGCAACAACGACTTGAAGAACCGCTCGTGCGACTCCTTAAGACGTAAGGCTTCAGCAAGCTTAAATTCTCTGGTCACCGTTGCGGACATCTCTGCTATTTGTTCAGCGTATTTATGCGGTTTTAAATCCCTGATGTGTTTCAACGTTGTTACAACGGGATTAATTTCAAATTTGATTCCAGTCATTTCCTGAACTTTCAGCCAATGCTCTTCATGCATATCCGGATTTCGAACAGCCCTGGCTAGAATAGCTATCGGTTTAAAGTCGAGCAACAACTTCTTGACGTAAAACGCTACTGATTGTACAATTGGCATATCCTGGAAATTCACTATGGATTGCTCTATGGCTTCCAAGTAAGTAGCCATATTGGCGTACAAGAGTTCTAGATCTAGATTGAACACCGGGTTCCAAAGCCACCCTTCTAAGCCGCGGACGGCATCGGACGCAGTACCCCAGAGCACAACGAACGGGTGGAACTTCTCCTTCAACTCGTACAAGTCTTCGTAAGGTCTTACAGGCATCTCAAACAGAACTTGCCGCTTTTGCAGCACCTTGCTCAACGCCACAGCTTCCGACATCTGCTTGTTCAGCCTGCGGACTTCAACGGCAATATCCACTATCTTGTTAACGTCATTAACCAAACCATAGCTAACAACTTGTCCCGACATCACCTCTATCCTATCATCAAGATTCATTTCATCATTTTGTTGTAATCTAAAGTACTTGTCTGTATCTTCTTCCAGGACAATATTAGTTAATTCTATTTGATCGAAAATTTTCATTGGAAAACAGACCGAATTAAATTTATTTACAAAGTCTTCATCAGACAAAGCGTAATAGAAAACGTCTAGTATCTCATAATCGTGCAGGATTTCTTCTAATATACTTCTCTGCTTCTCAACGATTGGTGATATTGTCATCATCCATTCTCTAATTGCGAATATATGTTCTATGGACTGTGTCTTCTCCAATAATTTAGTCATTATTCCAAAGTAGATTGTGTTGACAGCTGCCACACGGTCTGCCAGACAATCAGCGTACATGTCCATAACTTTGTGCGCTACTTCAAACCTCTTATTGATCAGGAACAATCTAATAACATGGGTTTTTATAAGAAATGGACCAATAATTATGTCGAAAGGTAGGCTCCTTTCCATCCTCGCTTGGTCGTTTAGATGATATGAAATTTCATTTCGTATTAACGTACTGGAACGGTTTTCTTCCCTCAGCGCTTTAATGTATTCAGAGACTACCATGGAAAACAGAGGAACGTATTGATTCCATTCCCGAAGGTACGCTTTCAAGGGCATTATGGCACAAGTGTAAGCCTCAGTAATCTTGTCCTTCTTCTTCTGTACAATTGGATTCAACAAGCCCACCGAACTCAGAAATAAATTCGGTGGAAATCTTAAATTTTCTAAGACGTATGGTTGCACCTGGTTAATGAAGTGGCACTTGACGATGGCTTCATCAAACAACTCTAACAACGTGGTTAGAAACTGTTCAGGTGGTGTTGAATAGAAAGCGCATGTCTGGTTCAAACTAAGAGTTAGAGTAAAAATGTAAACAGGCGCCGTTGGGGACACGTATACACTGTTAATTAAGTCATTTCCCCAAAGCAAGTTGCGAATTTTTTTACAACGTAGCGTTACTTGACATGGAGCTACAAGGTAATCACTGTATTTCTTAATGGAACTCATAACCAGTTCATATAGATTGCCTTGCATCCTGAATCTAACGAGCTCCATTAAGCGGCACAGCTTGGAAACGACGTAGATATCCCAGTGGCACTCGTACACATCAAACCAATTCTTCCCCGTTGCGAGCAATTGTGTTTTAATACTAGCGGTGCACATTTTAACCCACACGTCCGACAAGAATCGTACAGTGCGTTTAATATGCTCGTGTTCGGTATGTTTAAAATCATCCAGAGGTATGCCACGTCTGTATATAATGTTGGAGAAGAGTGTCATTTGTTCCACTTTTAAGCCATCGATCACGATGCTGCGCACGGCTTGAAACGTGTTGATTATGATGAATATGTTAACCCATCGGTAGTAGTCTAAGGTGATTTTGAAATAGTCCTCTTCCTCTGATCTCGGAGTAATTTTGATGACATACATTTTCGATTTCTTGATGGGCTTTGGGAAAAATCTACTAAATTTGTCAATTGCCAAGGTCCTTAACTCCATTTGACACAATGCCCTCTTGTAGTCCAATGCCAAATCCTTCTTCATTTCTTCAATTCTGTCCATGAATCGTTCAATGTATTTACAATTCAAGAATTGATTTATTTTGTTGACCATTTGTTTCGACATCTCAGGCACTCCCGTGACCACCATGGCGTCAACGTATAATTGAAGACGCAGCTCCATTTCAACCTCAGCACGATATTCCAACGCATCCACCAGTCTCTGTTCAAACATTGTAGGGTTTTCAGCTTTGAAGAATATGTAAATCCTTGGCAACTCATAAGCGGATTTGTACTGGTCTAGAGTAACGACGGACCATCGGTTTGTGTGCTTATTGAATCCCGTTACGGCTACTGGTGTCCAGACATACGTGTTCCTGATGTCCTTCACCGTGGATTTCGTAGCTCGACCTGGGGCAGGTACAAATGCAGTGGCCGGCAAGGAGTATGACGTATTATTGACGATGCTTTTTGTCATCCACTTCTCTGACGTCATGCACTCCAGATCCTCGTTATCAAAGATATCGAGAGGAATCCTGCTAACGTACCTGTCGAATGTGTAATCCTGTCCATAGGCCGGGTCTGCACAGACAATCTCAGGTGGTATTAAAGTGATGGGGTCAATATTCCTTTTGGCGATAATTTGGTTAACGTCTGTCTTCAAGTATTCCAGGCGCATTCGGTCTATCATCACCTTCCTGGGTAATTGCTTTGGCATGGTCAGCCTCATTTTATATACTTCCGGCTTTGCTGACTCCAACGGAAACAAGACATTATTATCAGAGCCAAAGGAAATCCATCTTTCTCCTGGAGATAATCCTAGGGATGATTTTGGAGGATGTAGTTTCGTTATTTCGCCAACATGACCCCTCTTTTTTACCGTCCATGTTAAAGAAGGTGCTTTATAACTTAGTTTTTCATTCAATTCTCTTGCTTTTCCTGAATGGGGCCCACAATATCTTAAATTTGGTTGTTTTTTAGACGTAGGATATTCAGATTTATTCATAATTTTTTTCCTTTTTTTGAATTTTAGAACTAGTACCGAAAACTAAATTTCGTAGAAAAAAATAATCAATTGTTTTTAATTTCAACTAAATTTTATTTCATTTAAATTCCAAACAAAAACAATTTTAAGAATTTTGCAAACGGACTTCTTCTATTTTGCCCTCCCACCCTGATTCGTGATAAATTATCGTCATGGTTGTCTTAAGGTACGTGTCCACCGATCAGCATGAAATTCATTGCTAAAAGAATTCAATAACAACAGTTATGGGAATGAGAGCATCTCGCTCACAGTGACTTGAAATTGTGTACAAAAATTAAAGAAAGTACCAAGTCTTTATATAAAATAATATTCTTTATAGAAAATACATGTCTAGAGTAAAAACAATATAATGTAATTTCAGGAATCTTAAATTCTTCTAAGACTTTTCCATTATTATAAATTATTTATTATAATTATAATAAAAATCTATTCAAATTTTTGGTCAAATGTGCACCTTTTTCAAGAAATTCTCTGTTCATCCATTATTTTTTATTTCTAATTATGGTCATCATATTTCCGCCAAATTTCTGAATTTTTATTTATGTTCATTTTGCTTCCTCTTGGTTTGGTTCTTTTGTTCAGTTCTTGCGCAAATTCTCGGCTCTCTAAATAATTCCTCATTCAAGTAAAAAACTCTGCAAGCCTCAAAATAACATTATTTTTGAATTTACTTAAAAGACATAAATTCATATAATAACGTAGTTACTAAAAATGAGCTTTTTTAATAATCATTTTATCAATAATATCACGCATGTTTGTTGCTATATTCTGATAGGTTATCCAATTCGCCCTTTCGACCAGCTCATGGGCAACATCTATTAGAAACGTGGATTCTTCAGCTTGCACTAATATCTCTTCTATTATGTCATCAATATAATCCGTAAGGCCTTTCCTGTAAGTCTTCTTCAAGTTGATTACAATATCATCCTGCAGAAGAGCCTTGAAGAATCGCTCGTTGGATTCCTTAAGTCGAAGAGCTTCTGCAATCTTGAATTCCCTTGTAGCCGTTGTTGAAATGTCTGCAATGAAGTCCGCGTATGCAATAGCTCCCGAATCTTTGATATTGTTGATTGTTATTATGGGAGATATGGTCAATTTCACTCCTGTCTTCTTCGTAACAAACTCCCATTGTTCTTCCTGCATGTCTGGATTCTTGACGGCCTTCGCTAGAACCGCTAAAGGTTTAAACTTCTCCAGGAGGTCCCTGACGTAAACAACGACCTTCAGCACTAATGGGTTATCTTCAAACAGGACAAAACAATTGTTCAGTATATGTAGATTTTCCGTCAATACTTTGTTCATTGCATCAAGATCTATAGTCATTAACGGGTTGGTAAGCCAGGCCTCCAAGCCCCGGACGCTGTCAGATGCTGCGCCCCAGAGGATGTAATATGGCTCGAACTTTTCAAGAAGCTCGGATATTTCCGAGTAGGTTCGTACAGGTATTTCGAACAGCACTTGTCTCGATTGCAGCATCTTGCTCAAGGAAATGGCCTCCAATATCTGTTTGTACAGCCTGCGAACTTCGATGGCCGTATCAACAATCTTGGTGATGTCATTCACAACATATAAATGTGAGACCATCGATGACATCGCTTCAATCCTTTCATCAAGACTGCTCTCATCGTTTTGTTGAACTCTAAAGAATTTGTCTGTGTCTTCCTCCAAAGTAATGACCGTCAATTCAATCTGCGTGTTGATTCGCATGGGGCCACATATAGCGTCATATTTGCCAGTGAAATCTTCATCATTTATAGCGTAAAAGAAGTAATCCAGAACTTCATAATCGCGCAGAATGTCTTCTAAAACAAGAGACTCTCTTTCGATCATGTCTGGTATTCCAGTCAAAAATTTCTGCACTGAGAGAATGTGCTCAATAGACTGCGGCTTTTCAATGAGCTTGCTCATGATGCCTCGATAGACAGTATTGATTGCATCTACCCTCTCGCTTAGAACTTCTGCATACATGTCCATCACCCTGCGAGCCATATCATTTCTTTTGTTTATAAGAAATTGTCTCAACACATCTACTTTAACCAGGAATGGTCCAATAACTATATCATTTGGTAAACAGTTCTCTAATTTCATCTTCTCATTCAGATGGTAAGAGATTTCGCTTTTAATTTGAACGAACGAGCGATTTTCTTCCTTTAGTTTTTTAATATATTCTGATGGAACTGTTGCATAGAACGGCACGTATTGATTGAACTCCCGCAGATAAGCTTTCAATGGCATTATGGCACACTTGTACGAATCAATCAACTTCTCCTTAGCTGCGACAACTACGGGGTGTAGAAGACCAACGCTGGAGAGATACAAACCTGGTGGAAACTTTAAATTCTCTAGAAGTTTCGGTTGAATTTGCCTGAGGAAATGACATTTTTCTAAAGCGTCATCAAACAATTCCGTTATGACGGTAATAAAGCTTTCAGGCGTTATGGAATAATACGCGTTCTTGTCGTTCAAACTTAGCGTCACTGTAAATATGTAGGACACGCCGTAAGGAAGAGAGTAGATGCTGTTAGTGAGATCAGGGCCCCACATCAAATTGCGGGCCGTTCTGCACCGCAACGTGGGCTTGCAAGGAGTTGCTAGTAAATCGAGATATTTTTCAACGGAATTCATGATCATTTCGTACAACGAGCCTTGCATTCTAAACTTTATGAGTTCCAACAAGCGATAGAGTTTGGACCGGCAATACAAATTCCAATCCTTCTCGTAAATATCGTACCAACTTTTAGGAGCAGTTTGAAGAGAGGTTTTCACATGGTTACTTGTAGTTTTCAGCCAAAGTTCTGACAGGTTTCGTATCGTTCTCTTAGTTTGTTCGACTTGGAAAACTCGAAAATCTTCTAAACTTACACCTCGCCTGAACGCCACGGCAAATAAACACTGCGTTTCTGTTTTTAGGCCTTCGGAGACGACGTCGTACAAAGCGTCGAACGTATTAGGAATCACGAACAAATTTAACCACCGGAAGAAATTTTTGTTACTTGGAAAATCGTTCATGTTTGTTTCTATAGGTAATGTTTTGGTTTTGGAGAACACTTGCACCTTTTTAATAGGTAAAGGAAAATATACACTAAATTTTCCGGTCGCTAACGTTCTTAGCTCCATTTCGCACAAGGTCCTCTTGTAATCCAAAGCTAAATCCTTCATCATTTCGGCAAATCGTCCTGACTTGGTCTTCGAGGCGTAGAATTTATCAATTTTTGCAATAATATTTGGACTCATCTCTGGGAGGCCAACTATCTTCATCGAGTCTGTGTACAACTGCAATCTCAATTCCATCTCGTTTTCTTCTCGAATTCGCAAAGCTTCTGCAAGCCTGTTTCCATAATGCTTCGGGTTTTCAGCTTTGAAGAAAATGTAGATCCGTGGGAGATTGTAAACCATCTTCAAGTGATCCAACGTGACTACAGACCAAGTTTTGGTCTCGTCGTTATAGCCAGTGACCGCCACGGGGCTCCACTGGTACGCAAATTGGAGGTCCTCAATCTTACGCGAATGAGTTCGGTGAGGAGCGGGAACGTACGCCACTGCAGGGAGAGAATAAGGAGTGTTGTTGACTATTCCCTTCGCCATCCACTTCTCAGGGGTCATACATTCCAGATCTTCGTTGTCGAAGATTTCCAAGGGAACTGTGCTGGTGTAATCTTTGAATGTGTACATACTGCTGCCAGAGAAATACCGCCTGGAACAATTGGGCGGTATCACTTCAGTTGGGGATATGTTCCTCTCCCGCAGGATATCGTCAATGCTTGTTTTCGCGTATTCAAGACGACGTTTCTCTATTCCTACTTTGCGTGGGATTGTTTTGGGAAGAACTATCTTTTCCCTGTACATCTCTGGCTTCTCTGTCACCAACGGGAAGAGGACGTTTTTATCTGAGCCATAGGTGATCCATCGCTCGCCTGGTGATAAGCCGATGGTGGTTTTAGGTTTGTGCAACTTGGAGATGTAGCCAACCAAACCTCTGGCTTTCACCTTCCAGGTAAGCGCTGTTTTCCGGAAACTCAATTCCTTTCCTATTGCCAACTGTTGGCCTGTTTTGTAGCCACAAAACGACATATTGCGCCTGGCCTTATCATTATGATACTCCGCCTTATTCATTTCTATATACTACAATTTACTAAATAAATGTAATTTTAATTAGTTTATGTGTAATATTAATTTTAATATAAAATTATATTAGAGTAAATCTTAATATATTTTTTCGGTTAAATTTAAGTTTAATAACAATTTATAATTTTATAAACTGGTTTAAAGGTCCAAAATTTACAAATAAATATCAATTCAACTGTTTTTCAAAACATCAATTTCTTACTAACAAAATAAATTTTGTTATAAAAACTCATTCTATTTCGTTAAATTGACAAGCGCCTTCTGTAGTGAGTGGTAGTGAGGTAGAGTAGTATCACTTACAAAATCTTTCAAAGCGTTTTTCTTAAAATAAGTCTTTTCAAGGTCTCTTATACTCTTATGTTTATTACAATAGTCGGTTATGCTAAGACTCGAATAATAAAAATAACTTGTAACAAATTATCAAAGAACTAAACAGTTATAGTTTAGAAAAATCGAATGGGCTTGTGTCCTATGTCTTAATTTCTATAAAAGTGTACTATGTATTGATAAAGTGGATTACTAGAACCTCAAATGTTCAATTATTTTTTAATAACCAGTTATATGTTAAGAGATATTAACAATTAAAAAAGTCATTTTGTCTCTTTAATTATTAAAGGGATTCAACGTTGTACACATTCCAAATGCATGTGACATCACAACCGCTGCCAACCTTACAGCTCATAATCTCTGCTATATGTATTTATATATCAAATAATATTTACAGCTATTTCAAGGAACAATAAAATTCCAATATTATGTCTGCCGTAACAGGGTTAAATAAAATAAAAACTTATTATTCTTTGACTTGACTTGATTATTTTGACTAGCAACAGCTACAAAACATTACCACAGCACTGACCTACTCAACAAATAACTGACGTTAAAATGCATTTCACGTCATACAAATATGGCCGACCATTTCTAGCGCTAAAACTACAATTGGAATTTGCATTTGAAATTTGTACAACGTTGAATCCCTTTAAAAATTAAAGAGACAAAATGCCTTTTTTAATTGTTAATATCTCTTAACATATAAGGAGTTATTAAAAGATAATTGAACATTTGAGGTTCTAGTAACCCACTTTATCAATATATAGTACACTTTTATAGAAATTAAGACATAGGACACAAGCCCATTGCTATATCTCCGTTAACATTTAGATATTTAATAAAATAGACACGCCAATACACATTTATTAACATCAATTTCAATCAACAATTGAAAAATCGACCACTAAAAAATGAGGACACAAACCCATTCAAGCGACATCTATTAAAGTTCATTATTTGTTCAATAATTCGATTCTTGTACCAGTTCTAAATTTTGTAGGCTAATATATATAAAGATAATTATAAATAATTAAGCAGGGATGTAAACGTCATAACACACAAATAGAATTGAAATAAATATAATTATTATTACAAACGAAAATTACATACTTCTAAAATAAAATTAGGAAATATAACAAATGTAATTACAAGAAACATATATATAAGTAAACTAAAGTAGCATTAAACTTTTGGCAATTTGTACAAACCACCAATAAATAATAATTTGTGTTCTCGAACTTTGCGATCCAAAAAATGTCGTAATTCTTGTGTGGAACACTTTACAGCTGGTCCTTGAGCGAACATTTTTAACATTTGATGGATCCTTTCCAACGGCAGAGAATCTAAATTTGTTAACATCCCGACAATATAAGACCAAAACACTTGAAGTTCTCCTTCACGTTGATCACTCGTAGATGCCATGGCACTTTCAGCTTCGTCTTCTTCACAGACATCCTGAGATCTGTTGTGCGATTCCCGTTCGGAAGAACTTTCAA
This sequence comes from Panorpa germanica, assembly GCA_963678705.1. Lineage (NCBI taxonomy): Eukaryota > Metazoa > Arthropoda > Insecta > Mecoptera > Panorpidae > Panorpa > Panorpa germanica. Next base: position 3,255,899 of record OY783223.1, on the reverse strand, counting down.
CCAGCAGGAAACAATCCTGGGAAAGTTCCCTTAGAAGACCTTGCGACTGCCAGAACGATATTTTCCGACGAAGGACACTAGGAGGCACTTTCATGACCTTACTTAACTCTTCTAGCGACCATTGTTCTGAAAATTTAAGAACATAAATTTAGCGAACAATTTTAGTTAAGTATTATTTTATTTCATGAGAAAAATACCTTTCTCCTGGAAGTGGATGATGATCGTAGCATGAATTGGTGTTACAGTTAAACTTAATTTTCTATTTGCTAGTTCAATATCCAAATTGACGTGCCCCAAATGAGGCTTCCAGCATAAAGTTCTGCTACCTTTGTGTGCTTCAAACACTTTGGTGTATCTCTCCATCTGTTGTTTAATTTCCGGAGGAAGTTCCAATGTTTCCTCTTTAAATGGCGGCCAAAATTGAGCAGAAACAATAGTTGCTGCAGTTGGAAATAGTTGTGCTGTAATAATATAATTAATTATTATTATCATTTTAATAACTGCGTGATTTTTACGTGCGTCTATAATTTTTACCTTCATTGTATTCTTTGTCACTCTGGATATGAGCATTAATTCTTTTGGAGTCTGTAACATCTTTAAGCATAACTTCACAATTATGTAATTGTGTGTCACCAAACCTCAATTTCAATAATTCTAAATTTCTTATTTCTTTTTCTGGATTGAAACATACATTAGTCAATAATCGATCTGCCAGTAGAGTGCGATATTCGTTTACAAATAATTCTTTGCTGCCATAAACATCTACTAGCATTGATATAATATCACTAGTTCTTCGTCCATTGGAAAGTTTAGCTGAAATAACATAGAAATTGATTATCTTTTAAATTTTTATAATTGCCCTTTTAGTTAAATGGTTTTTTTTATAAACGTATTTTTAATAATCTATTGACAATTAAAAATAATTCACAAATGAACCGAGCGAGCAGAGGGTAATATCGAGAATTGAAATATACAAATGTATAAAAAAAAAAAAGAAGTTTTAACATTTTTCCTATCTAATTAGTCAGAAAAGTAATTGACTATATCTAATACAATGGGCTTGTGTCCTCATTTTTTAGTGGTTGATTTTACAATTGCTGATTAAAATTGATGTTAATAAATGTGAATTGGCGTGTCTATTTTATTAAATATCTAAATGTTGACAGAGATGTAGCAATTAAAAGTTTGAATTGTAGTTTTAGAGCTAGAAATGGTCGGCCATATTTGTATGACGTGAAATGCATTTTAACGTCAGTTATTTGTTGAGTAGGTCAGTGCTGTGGTAATGTTTCGTAGCTGTTGGTAGTCAAATAATCAAGTCAAATCAAAGAATAATAAGTTTTTATTTTATTTAACCCTGCTAAGGCAGACATAATATTGAAATTTGATTGTTCCTTGAAATAGCTGTAAATAATATTTGATATTTTTATATATAAATACATATAGCAGAAATTTATGAGCTGTAAGGTTGGCAGCGATTATGATGTTACATGCACTTGGAATGTGTACAACGTTGAATCTCTTTAATAATTAAAGAGACAAAATGACTTTTTTAATTGTTAATATCTCTTAACATATAAGGAGTTATTAAAAAATAATTGAACATTTGAGGTTCTAGTAACCCACTTTATCAATATATAGTACACTTTTATAGAAATTAAGACATAGAACACAAGCCCATTGCATTGTTTATACTTACAAGGATTTGCGTCAATTGGATCAGGACTCCACGTTTCCCAATTATCAATTTCATCAGTTATTTCATTTCCTTCTTCCATCTTATGTGCTTCACTTCTCGCTAATTCTTCAGCTAAATCGCTTGTTCCATCTTCTATTAAATTAGTAACTACGCATCTAAATAAATAAGTATATATCGCTATAAAATATGAACGATCAAGTAATTCAGAATTTAAAAGACACAAAATATTTTCTATTAATAGCTAAAAGTAATTTTCTTTATAATCCTATTGCTAATAACTTCTCGCATGTGGTTTGCTATATTTTCGTAAGTTATAAGATTAGCTCTGTCAAGAATTTCATAGCACACATCACTGATGTACATTGAGTCTTCTGCGTCCGCAAATATTCCTTCAATAATTGCAGCCACGTAATCAGCAAGACCTTTCCTGTAAATAATCTTTAAATCAGCCACAATAGTTTCATGCAGCAAAGTTTTGCAAAACCTTTCATTTGATTCCTTAAGTCTAATAGCTTCCGCTAGCTGAAATTCTTTCGTAGCTGCTGCTGAAATTTCAGCAATGATGCTAGAGTAAGGAGCAGCCCCTGTATCTCTAATCATAGCTATTGTTAAAATAGGACTCATTTCTAATTTGATTCCTGTTAGCTTCTGAATATCCTGCCAATGTTCTTCCCTCATGTCCACGTTTCTAACAGCTTTTCCTATAGCAGCTAAAGGCTTAAATTTATTAAGAGACTCCATTACGATTATTGCAACCTTCTGCACAGAAGGGAGATCTTCGAAATGTATTACACAATCCTCCAAAATTTTCAAGTTCTCTGACATTACCTTATTTACAGCTTCAAAATCAATATTGATAATTGGATTTGCATACCATCCTTCTAATGCTCTCGTGGAATCCGATGCGGAACCCCATAGAAGATAAAACTCATGAAAACTATCAATCATTTCCTGTAACTCACTATACGGTTTCATAGGTATTTCAAACAGAATTTGCCGCGAATTCAGCAAGTTACCAAACACACTCGTTTCCTTCATGAGCTTGTACAACCTTCTAACATCTATCGCCGTTTCAACAACTTTCTGCATATCATTTACTTTACTTAGTGTAATGACCATGGAAGTTATTGCTTCAATCTTCTCATTCATTGTTGCTTCGTCATTCAGATGGATCCTATAGAATTTATCAGTGTCCGCTTCTAACATTAGATTCGTTGATTCAATTTGGTTGTTCACGTTCATAGGAGAAGTAATTGCTTCAAATTTAGAAGAGAAATCTTCATCAGTTAATGCATAATAAAAATAATCTAAAACTTCATAATCTCTTAAAATGTCTTCTAGAATATCCATTTGCATTTCTACGGTAGAAGGAATTGTTTCCATCCATTCTCTTTGTGCTAATATGTGTTCAATGGACTGTGGCTTTTCGTTTAGCCTGTTTATTATTGAACGATATGTGGAAGTAACATCGCGAATTCGTTCTGACAAAACATCGGCATACATATCCATCACTCTTCGCGCCATATCGCTTCTCTTATTGACTAAGAAGACTTTCAGATTTTCAACCTTCACAAGGAACGCTCCAATAACTATCTCACTCGGCAAACTTGTTTGCAATCTGCTTCTCTCATTTAAATGGTACGATATTTCATTTCTTACGTCATTGTACGATAATTTTGCATCTCTAATCTTCTTTATATATTCTGATGGCACTAGATTATAAAATGGCACAAATTGAGAATATTCCCTGAGGTATGCTCTAAGAGGTAATACGACACTGGTATATGCGTCAACAATTTTTTCCTTAGCAGCTTCTATGTAGGGATTCATCAATCCAACGCCGCATAAATATAAATTTGTAGGAAATCTTAAATTTTCCATGAGATAAGGTTGAATCTGATGGACGAAATGGCATTTGTATAATGCATCTTCAAATAATTCAAGGATTGTTGGTAAGAAATTTGCTATCGGTGTTGAGTAGTACGCTTCAGTTTCGTTTAAATTCAGAAATATGGTAAACACGAATGAAATACCATAAGGAGGCATGTATGGACTTTTGCACAAATTACGTCCCCACATCAAATTACGTACATTTTTACAAGGTAACGTAATTTTACACGGAGTAGTTACCAAATCCACGTATTTATCAACAGAAGTTTTTACCATTTCAAAAATCGCACCTTCCATCCGGAACTTTATCAGTTCCAGTAATCGATACAGCTTGGAGATCCTGTAAATAGTCCAATTATTTTCGTATATATCAAACCATGTCTTACCAGACATTTGTAAAGAAGTTTTTACATGCGTTGTCGTCATTTTTAACCAAACTTCCGTTAAATGTCGAATTGTCCTTCTGGTTTGTTCCGTCTGATAGTTTTTAAATTCATCTAACGATATCCCACGTCTGAAAGCCACAGAAAACAGCGATAGTGTCTCTGTTTTTAGACTTTCAGATACGACTTTATGTACTGCTTGATATGTTGTTGGAACTACGAATAGATTCACCCAATGAAAGTACTCCTTCACAGGGCCGAAATATTTCCTCTCTACATCAATTAATGTTGTATGATCGTTGAAATAAGGCTTCAATTTCTGAAGTGGCAATGGAAAATACATACTAAATTTGCCTGTAGCTAATGCTCTTAACTCCATTTCACATTCAGTTCTTTTATAATCTAATTCCAAATCCTTTTTCATCTGTGCGAAGCTTCCAGGCGACTTTCGAATACATTTGCTGTTTGCAAAACGATTTATTTTTGCTACAAGTTCTGGGGAAATATCTGGCAAACCAACCATCATCATAGAATCCGTATACAGTTGTAATCTTAACTCCATCTCAGCTTCTGATCGACTGCATATAGCATCAACTAATCTTTGCTCGTAATATGCTGGATTTTCGGCTTTAAAGAATATGTAAATTCTCGGCAAATTATATACGGATTTAGACTGATCCAACGTAACGACGGACCAAGTGTTTGTAGACTCCTGGAAACCAGTTACCGCCACTGGAGTCCAGAAATATAATTCACTAATTTCGGTATCCGATAAGACTCGTTTTCTCGGTAAATGTTGCACTGGTACATAAGCAAGAGCAGGTATGGAGTATGGTGTATTGTTGACAATACCTTTTGCCATCCATTTTTCGGGAGTCATACATTCAAAATCTTCATTATCAAAATATTGGAGAGGAACAGCACTTTGATATTTATTAAATAAAAATGTTTTGTCTCTTCTTAAATATTTCATTTTTATCTCAGGTGGAATTAGAACCATGGCGTCTATTTTTCTATTTGCTACAATTTCATTAATATCTGCATTCAAGTATTGTAAACGCCTTCTCTCTATCTCTACTTTACGGGGAAGGGTTTTCGAGGGAACGACCCTTTGCTTATAGACTTCAGGTCGTCCGGTTTCTAAAGGAAAAAGAACGTGCTTGTCTGACCCATACGTTATCCATCTTTCACCTGGAGATAGACCCACTGAAGAAATTGGCGGTTTCAATTTTGATATTAGTCCAACATGACCTCTTGATTTTACTTGCCATGTTAGGGCAGTTTTCTTTTTACCTAACTCTATTGAAAGATCTGATGGCTCATGATGTGAAGTATATCCACAATATTTTAAATTCGTATTCTTTTTTGATTGTAGACATTCTGCTTTGTTCATGATTTTATACGAAATGTAAATGTTATAAAAAAGTAAAATATTTTTATAAAAAATTCGATTGTTTTGTATATATTTTATGAATTCAAGCTACGTGATTTATGGAAATAAGGCTTCTCAATCTGTGTATGTAGAGTTTATCAAATTACTATTCTTCATAAAGTTATAACAAGCTATGTTTACATTTTTATTACCTGACTGTATCTTCTCGGCTCCTTAAATATAATCTAACAGGTTCTGTGATGGTTTCTAACAGTACTCCAGTGCTATCTAGAATTCGTAACGCCTTAATAGCAGAAATATATGCCGTTAAAATATCTGGAGTATTTGCTCCAGGATGTAATAATCTCGTCTCCAACGCATCCTGTAGAGTACGAATTAGATGTGGACGAAGTTCTGTATTTGGAAGACAAATGCGCAAATCATCTAAAGCAGCATGCGAATCAGGATATTCTAAAAACATACATAATTTTATCCATCGATTTTAATCGATATTGACTTGAATTAATAATATTTGATTTACCGTACAAAAGAATATTTACCAATTATTATATTGAACAACTCTCCAATCCTTGTTGTGGTATATGTTTCATATAAAAAGTAAACAACTTTTTGCTTAAACTTTTCAACGGTTTCTTGACCTTTGGTAGGTTCAACTCCATGTGTACCAGGATTATAAATCTTAACTAGCCAAGATAATACGACTGTTTCTAACCACTGTATAAAAAATAATAAGTAATTATAACTTGATAAATAAATGCAATTTATCAATCATAATTTCAAATACTTTTCCAAGTCCTTTGATATGCGAGACATCGAAACTTCCACTGCACGTATTTTGAACGTGGGTACTGATTCTTTCTTGAATCAAGGAAGTCAACACCTGGGATGCAAGGCGTTCCAAAAGTCCCATTGAATTAAGGTAGTAATTCACCTGAAAATTCAATACTTTTTTGAACAATGTTTTCTTACCAAATAATAGAGCGAAAAGATTATAACATGTATAATGTATAACATGTAACTGTAATACATTTTCCAATACTTTTACCTAAAAAATATCTAAAATAGCCACTAATCACAAAACATTAATTGAAAACTAGTAATATTACAACTAAAGGAGTCTTAAGGATAAGCATACTTTATCGTCATTTAGTCCTTGAAACATATATAAATCAATCAGTAATAAAACATAATACCGTCACGTCATCATAAAAAAATAACACCTAGTAAGAGGGCATCGAAAATTGGCTGACGTTAAATAAATTATGTAACATATATTTGTAAGATTCCGGCAAAACATGGATGTTACCTTATAATCATGTAATATTTTACTAAAGCAAAACCTAGTAATATTAAAAGGTCTTATTCTATAATTTTAGCTATTCCAAACCTTTTTAATACTTAAGCAAGACTGCTTAAGATTAAGATTAATAAGAAGGTATAAAAAAAAGGAAGTTTTATGATTATGTGAATAGTAAATTACGTAAATAGGTTGCAGAAGATTGTATTTTAGGTAACATTGTTTACGTAACAGATAATTTGGTTTGTTAACGAGGTAATATAAACAAAAATCTTATGGTTATGCAATATGGTTTATTTTCTCAGGGACAATTAAGAACTAATCTATTGATTGATTGAACTTTTATAACTGTCTGATGGAGGGTTTAAAAAACTATTATTGTTCGTAGATATCACTATAGAAATAATCATACAAGTAAGTACCCGGTGAAAAACCTCAACTATGTGTAGACAACAGCATTGTTCAATATCCATACCGCAGCCTCCGCATTGGATTATGTCTTCTACAGAATCATCGTGCTCTAAATTTAGAATCATTTTAATATTAAACACTTCTTATAACATAAAGTGGTATTCTATTCTTTCATATATTTTACACCCACCTGCATTATATGTATTCGCAAAAACTTTAAAAGCAATATCGTAGAATCCGTAAACTATTACTTCGTAATCTACAGGAAGTTGAGCTAATAATGTAGCTCGAAGAATTAGATGAAAGGCATTATAAACTGAGCTTTCACCATATAAAAAGAAATTTGTACCAGAAATTTCGTGCAAAATTACAAGACTGTCCAACATTGATTTAAAGTGTTCAGTAGTTTTGTATAATTCCTTAACAGCTTCATGAAAAATGTTGAATTTGTTAGATTCCTTTTGAAAAGAAATAAATTTAGACCAAAAATAAGGCACAACATTTTTTCTTAGGTATGTTTCTATGCTTAGAAAAACAAGTTCTGATACTCTTTTAGACCAAGAGATATTATTTAATTCAATTGCTAGATTCTTAAAATCACTTTCAATAAAGGTATTTTGTTTCTGGAAGCTTGCTGGAGGCTGGAAAATAATAAATTATGCATTGATTGTGTAAATTATGAACATTTTTCAAATATATAAATATTTACCAAATTAGTATCACTCAACAGGATAGGAAAAGCTTCTTGAACTCTGTTCCATAAATGTTCTGCCATGGTTTTAAATGTTATATCACTGTCAACAGGTAAAAGTGTATATTTTAAACCATTTTAATTAGTTAATCATAATAAATTAGATTCAACAATAAACTGCAATAAACAATAACAAGACTGTCAGCATCAAATTCTGCGGCTTCAGCTGACATGAAGTGACGGAACTGACCGAACGAACGGACCGACAGTAAAATGCTGGCTCCTAACAGTTCTGAGAGCACATAATTTTCGAATATTTTTTTAGAAATAATTCTATTTCTTCCTTCCTAAATTTACTAAATACAGAAATTAAAAGTGATTTACTTTACTTAGAAATTCTGCCATTTATAATCTGTTTAGACTTCTAAGTTTATTTTTATATTATATGAAATACATTGAAATACATATGAAACTACTTAGTAGAAAATAACTAGTGAACAAGTCAGTATAAATTTGGTGTAAGTGTCAGATTGTAAGCGTAATGTAACTGAATAGTGAAAGTGCTGAACAAGAATGTTGAATAATTTCTTTTCTAAAATATAAAATATTGCCATTAATATTTTACAATATCTATACTATAAAGTTCAAATTTTCACGGAGAATAAATATATACATGATATGTCAAAAGTATAGAAAACCAGACATTTCGTTGTAGTATTTTTTTTCTGCAAAGACAAAGGTACATTTCAGTCGACTATACGAGACAATTAAGGGCGGTGTTTAACATATAGCAAATAATTATCTACAAATTCTTTGTGTCTGTACTGGTCAATTTGCTAATTAGTTGTCTATTGTGCTTATGGATAAAAATGTCTGGTCCACCAAACGACCGTTCATACGATCGTGACAGTAGTAGCGATACAGAAGATTACCACGAAGCTGACGATCGTCGTCGTCGAGTTTATAAGAATCGCTTAAGGTAAGGCAGTTTATGAATGAACCGTATTATTTTGTGTTTGGGTCTTTTTTTGTTTCCTACAAATATTTACACTGACAAATGATTGTTCGTTGCATGAACGTAGTTATGGGTCGTGTTCGAAGCCCAAACCTTGCCTGGTGCAACGGTCTACCTGTGATGGTCGCCTTGGAAGCCTCGTTTGTGCACACTCTCTTTCTGTGTCTTCACCACCTCGCAACAGGCAAGTGAAACACTATCTGCTTGCCAATCCTTACTAATTCTATAAACCTTAAATAATTTAGCTAAAATTAGTATCATTTTCTTTTCCTTGCAAGATTTTGTAGATTTATTTATATTAACCAAACTGACGACAATCTTATAAAGAAGATTGTAAATAGAAACATATTATACTGCATAAATATATATGTAGTTTTTAAATAAATAGACGTTATATAGTTTTAGTAGAATTCCACTGCGTTTTCTTTTAATGCAGCCAATATATTCATGTTTATCAACAAGTTCGCAGAAGTTATTTCAAAACACATATTTTCTATTCCATTTTTATAATAGACGATGTTATTTATGGCATAACAAAAAAAAAAGGAAACATTTAATCTGGGAATTTAGGATGACTGTTCTTATGAGTCGCAGCTGAACAGTTTAGCATTAGGATGTAAGAATCGTTTATACCTATGTAATAAAATTTTAACAATTAGTGTTAATTATCAAATGGTGTTTTTAATAATAAAATGTATTAATTTTTTCTATATTTAATTTTGTTTATTTTAATTCTGAAACACATCTATGAATAATTTTGACAAACTCACTACAATTTTATTGGCCAAAAATGAACTGACGTAGGGTTTTCGAAGATTTTAATTTTTTCCAGTAAAGATCAAAATGTAATAGTATATTTAAAATTCATGTAGGTTCCCAAAAATATGGCTAAAATGAAACCATCACGAAGAAAGTGAGTGGAATATATTTTAATAGAAACGCGTTTATTCATTATACATTATTAAGGTATAATCAAAACAAAATTATGACATCTCGCATAATAACCATTATTTAGTATTATAATTATATTATTTTTGCATTTGAACAATCACTGATGTGCCTTGAATTCAGTATTTTGTTTTGTAGTCATTTTATAAACATTGTTTTGCTAAATATTTGGATATAGCAAAATACTATTTTGTCAAATTGTGCGTTTTACATCTTTGCTCTTGCTTAAAAATTGCGATGTACTTGTTGATACTTATATAACCCCAGAAATATATCTGTCAATCTTCTTTGTTTAGAATTTGACACAATAAAGAAATAAATTTGTGTTTCAATTGCTTTATGTTTTCTTATTTATGTAATAATACTAATTAATATACTTTTAATACTCTTTGCTATTTCTTTATATGAATGTAGAAAAATATTAGTTTGAGGAATATCGAGCTTTTTTTCAACATAACAATTGCCAGAAGAAGATTTGTGGTATGTTTGAAATGGACAACAGTATTACTAAGCTATATATAGTTATAAATATAATCTAAGTAAATTAGATATAACTTTAAATATATATAACTTATTTCAGTGCCGTTTTCAGAGTCGCTCGGGGTCAGCATCATTCAAATACATCTCATTCAAGAAATCAAAAACAAATGAGTGCCAGTCAATCTCCAAGCACTTCTACAATGCAGCAACCTTCTGCTTTGAGTGAAGACCGCATTACCCTCGTGGTAGACAACACAAGGTTCATCTTGGATCCAGCTCTCTTTACCGCACATCCTAATACAATGCTTGGCAGAATGTTTAGCTCTGGCATAGATTTTGCACATCACAACGAGCGCGGAGAATTTGAGGTTTATATTTTATAAAACTAATAGTTTCATAAGGTTTTCCATTTACGATTAATCTTACGGTCTCTGACACTGAAACCGACTACTTGCGACTTCAGTAGAGCGTAGTCTCATTAACACACTTTATTATAAAAGGAAATTTCTACTTTAATGTTTATCAATACACCACTGTATCAAAGAAGTCTGTATTTCATACGTTAATAGACAGTACAAACAAATTGCCCTTTTTTACAGTAGAATATTGTATACTTCAGAAAACTACACTGGTTTTGTTGTAGAACACTGTTCTAAAAGTGCAAACGAGAGCAAATATTATTAAAACCTTTTAAAATAACGCAAATGATTTTCTTGTTCCGCAGGTTGCAGATGGCATATCAGCCATGGTGTTTCGGGCAATTTTGGAATATTATAAAGGCGGTTTAATTCGATGTCCTCCAACGGTTTCGGTTCAGGAGTTACGAGAGGCCTGCGATTATTTATTAGTACCATTTGATGCACAAACTGTACGCTGTCAAAACCTTCGTAAGTCAGGTTTGCTTTGCATTTTTTGATTGATTGTTATAAATGTAATAAATCTAAGAATGTTTTCTGTAAAACGTATTGTAAATTTAGTAGTTTTCTGTTCATTCGTTCAGTTTAAATCATATGCCATATTTTTTTATGCTATTGTTATAACAATTAAACGAAACATTTTTTAGATGCAATTAGATTAGTTTTATATTAAGTAACAAAGGTTGAATGCTTTAAGGCGGCTTTCTGCACGAGTTAAGCAACGAGGGCGCGAGGTGCCAATTTGAAGTTTTCTTGGAGCAATTGATTCTTCCATTAATGGTTAGCTCAGCACAACGGGGAGATCGCGAATGTCATGTAGTCGTCCTCCTGGACGATGACATCGTTGACTGGGACGAAGAATATCCTCCTCAAATGGGCGAAGAGTACTCTCAAAGTAAGGAAACTTATTTTATGGTTCTATTTTACTAGATTAATGCTAATCTTGATTTATTCTTACAGCTGTTTTGAGTACAGCGATGTACAGATTCTTCAAATACATAGAAAATAGGGATGTAGCAAAGCAAGTACTAAAAGAACGTGGACTGAAGAAAATAAGACTAGGAATTGAAGGATACCCTACATACAAGGAAAAGATTAAAAAAAGAGCTGGTGGGAGAGCTGAAGTCATCTATAATTATGTTCAACGACCTTTTATTCACATGTCTTGGGAAAAAGAAGAAGCCAAGAGCAGACACGTTGATTTTCAATGCGTCAAATCAAAATCTGTTACAAATTTAGCAGATGCTATAGCTGATGCTACACTGGAATTGGATGCTGATGGAAATTTAGTTCCAGTTGTTCCAGGTCCAGATCAACCTGTTGTATTTGGAATGGGACCAGAGGGCGACGAAGGAGCGGTAGGAGGTGCTCCATTAGATCTTGAACAAAATCATCCGGATGATCAAGTACTATAGTTTTAAGGGAAATTATTTTTTTAATATTAAACATATTTTAAGTTAACCTTTAATATATTATTTGGAAATAATAAATACTTATCTATATGTAAGGAAAGAAATGGACTAAATTTAGGTCAAAACGTGATTGAAAAAGACTCAAATTAAAAAACTATTTTACTTTAGCTGTATTAACAATTAGTGATCCATCTAGAAAACATTAATTTTATTATACTTTTACATCATATTTTTAATATATCAAACTATTTTTTTTAAAATGTTTTTATTCAGTAAATTTTTCGTGATATAATCACGTTCTTGGAGACAGTTATTTATAATAAAAAGTGTTTAATTTTTGAAAATATAAGTTTAATTGATATAAAATATATCAGACTACATATTTATATCATATGAAATAATATAAAACTAATATATATGTGGATGCTTGCATGAAAATATATTGTATGAAATGCAAACTTTTTGTCAAAATTTATAAATATTAAAAATAACATTTTTTTATGAGATATTTATTTTTTATTTTAACAATATTTAGTGACATAATAGAAAAATTAATCCTATATTAACAGAAAATGTTTCTTAATTAAGATTTTGTCTTATCGGATGCACCAATTGGTTCCTGCAACCGGAACACATCGCTTACTATTTTCCATTTATCATCTTGAGCAGTTATTACAAAGTTCTGATGAAAAGGTTTGGTTGGAGATTCATGGAATTTGACAGTTCCACAAACTACGATCATTAAAGTCACATTGGATCCAAGAGCTTCATCGATAATAGGTTGTGCGTCTAGAGTTATTAAGTTATGTTCAGAAGAAGGAAGTCCCAAGAAGAATTTTTCTATACGTTCTTTTCCTACAGAAGCATTCCCATTCCAAACTTGTATTCCAGTGTCTAGATATAACCGATGCATCATCTAAAATAACAACACTTATTAAAACTATTATAATAGTAAATATATAAATGGTTGTATGGCTTTCATCACCGTGATAATTTAAAAAATAAAGCTAAAATTGGTCTCTTTTTTTTCAAGTTTTCAGGGTGTTGTAGCTTGTTGAAGTTGTAACGTTTTACTACTTCTTAGAAATGCTTTTTATAACATAAGCCGGTGTATGTCTTATTCGAGGACCTCTTAATAAAGATCCAAATTGTATAACTGGTTTCCGAACTCGAAGACCCCTACCATTAGGCGTCCAATGTCTCATTAAAACCGTTTTATCTTTACCAGGACCAACTGAAACCCATCCTGCTGATGAAAATAATAAATCAATCACTGCCTTATCATTTTCTTCGCCTTTAACTTCTATGACATCACTACTTTTCAATTCAGGCCATTTACTAAGCCTTTCAGCAGAACCACTAGGAACTTTTAAAAGCGATGTCCCTAAAAATTGTTGATAAATTTCAGAACAATGTTCCATAGAACAAATAACAACAGGTAAATTCATTGATGCAAATAATGATATTCTTAAAGGACTATCTCCCTCAATATAATCAACTCTTCCAAGACCTCCTAATAGCAAACTGGTATTCGGTTTTAAATAATAATTTCTAACTTTTAATGTTTCTTTGGGTGCAACAGATATTATCTCTTCAGTTGTGAGCAAATTTAATATCTGATCGTCCTGCATAACTCCTGGAGTATCATAACACCATTTACTGTCCTTGTATTCTTTTTTATTTTCATCTATACCCATGGTGCGCTTGCTATAAAAATTTTCCGATCCGCTTCCAATGGCGAACATATCTGATTTTTCGGTTTCTGCTAAATTTGCTTTAAATGTGGTTCCTATATGACCAATTAAAGTAGCGTGCTGGGGGTTTTTAGTTTCTTGTAGCTGTATTTTTCTTAACCTTTGTTCAGCATATTTTGCACCTTTTTCTTTAATTAATCTTTGGGTGCGAACATAAATCTTATAACCCGATGGTCTTAATATTGGAAATTTCAACATATTCAAAGTTGTACCAGGCCATGGACTTGCAGTAGCTCTTTGAATCAAATCCATAGCTTGAACTTTGCAATAATCTGATTTTAGTAAAGCATTAAATAGTGTACTTTTTCCAACGTTTGTACAGCCTACAATATACACGTCACCTTTTGGCCCCCATTCAGTATGTAGCTTCGTAATTAGCTCTTCAACTCCGTACCCTGTTTCAGCTGATATTAAACACGTGTGTCTAATATTTGATTTATCAATTCCTTCTTTCATGACTGCATGCTCCAAGCTGTTTTTAACATTATTCAAATATCCTTTTTTATCTTGTGGTAAAAGATCTACTTTGTTCCCAACAACAAATATTGGTCGCTTTCTGCCCAAAATATCAGTTATTCCTGGCCATATTGAACATGGAAAATCCAATAAATCAACTAAAAGTAACACCAGACCGAATTTATCTCTTATTGTGGACACCAAATTTGTATATTCTGAAGGGTCTACTGTTAAATTAAGAGCCACATTGTAATTTTTTAAAAAATGACATCGTTGACATGTTGCAGATTTTAAATCTTGAACAGATTTGTCTTTATATAACTCGCTAGGAAGATATCCTGGTAAATTGTGTGCTATACAATTTAATTGAGCCCCACAACCACCGCATGCAGGTCCTGTTCTTTTGTACGTTGGGTCTGGGGATCCATATTGTTTAGAGAAATCTGTAGGAAGTAAATCATCATCGTTCTCATCAAAAACTTCATAGTCAGTCATCCAACTTTTATCAATAGTTACACTTTCTAACTCTGCATTAGAATGAGATATTAGTTCTTCATGCTTTACTGTATTTTCCTGCTGGATATCAGAATTTACTTGATGGACATTATTATAAGGGAAATATATTTCTTCATCTTCTACAGTAACTTCTTCTTTTACAGTATCTGGATAATATTTGTAATCATTTGATAAATACTGTAGCGATACAGGAAATGGAGTAAAATTGTCATTCTCTGATAGCCTTCTCTTTGCTTTTAATTCCTTTCCTTCAAATATTTTTCTTTTGACATAACCTAACTTTAATTTATTATCCTCCATAAAGGAGCTATAAAGTATCTTACTGTCATTTATTTCAAGAAGGTTTTTTAAATTGTTATCTACTTCTTTAGTTTTATTGTTCAAATTATATTTACTGGAAAATGTAGCGGCAAAACAACGAGGATGTTGTATACCAGTACATAACCTTAAATTTAATAATCTGCTCAACATTGTTTTCAGACTTGTTAATTAATATCAAAGAAGGAGCACTATTTATTATGAATAATAAAACTACACAAAATGTTTTCATGAATCTTTAGAATCGATTCTTCAACCATATATATTTAATGAATACACACACTCAATAATAAACTGTCATACGTACATGGCGTCTTTTGTCAACAGTTTCATAGTAGAGCTTCGTAAATTCTTCAGCTGTGCGACAAGCTTGATCAATTTTTGATTTAAGGTCCTATGACAAAAATGTATTTTAATCTAATTATTCTTTAAATAAATTATATTTGATTATAAAAAATTACCTGCTCCATTATTATAATAACTGTTATTATTGGTTGCTCCTGATTTACTTCACACCACAACACAGATTATATATTTCTCCAATTTGACGTTTTAATAAATAAATGGTATGTACGTTATATTTACGTGTTTTCATAATATATATAACTGCACATTATCTCTGCATATATTCTGATTGATTCTGATATTATCTGTGATATATTGAATATAAAATAATCGCTGATTTTTTAAAGTTGAAATGAAAATTTATAACAAATAATTTGGCTGACTGTCGGTAGGTGTCACAATACCAAACAAAGCATTATTATTTATAGAGGAAATTGATCCGATAATGATTTTTTTATTAAAATTATAGATATAAATGAAGTGCAGCACATAGTCAATTAATAATAAATCTATTTATTTATATGTTTATACATATATATTATTTTCTTGGCGGATTTAAAGTATACAAGCCGGGCATATTCAAATTAGTAAAACGAACTCTATAAAAGGAAACAGGAACTATTCAGTCAACTGTGAAAAGCCATATCGAAGGCCGGTGAGTTTTACTTGTATATTAAAATATTTTTATTTCTTAATATAAAGCAATATGTTGTAAATTGACAATTCTGTGAAACAAAATTTTAATCTTTTATGTGATACAATAATGTGTATAATATTTGATAATATTTTCAATAACCACATTGTTTGTGAATGTGTCACTTTATAAAGGCACAGTAGTTTTCAATGCCGCGAACTTCTGTCACTTTGTGCTTGCCATATTTTTAAATTTATTATATTAAACTTTAGATGGATAAGAGTAAAGAAAATATACATCCCCTAAGGGACGGCCGTGATGTTGCTCGATTGGAATTTGTTCTAGGTGCAGAAGATGATGTTGAAAAAATGGAGATAATCAAACGAGAAAGGAGGTGTGTAGTTGCCCGATTGTTGTCAAAATAATACAGTTTTTCACAGTTACACAATTATATATTGTTTGTACGTTTATAGAGAGTTTGAACATGAAATAGAAACATACAATGGACCAGATCCTTTGGACCCTTGGTTTCATTACGTGTGCTGGATAGAACAAACTTATCCAAAAAAGGGACATGAAGGATCCTTGATCAAAATTATTGAACAATGTTTATCAAAATTTGAAAAATTTGAGCAGTATTTTCAAGATGAGAGAATGCTTAAACTATGGATTAAATATGTTAGTATATTTATCCCTACAAACAATTTTGACAAGAACCGTATAATATTCGTACGATTCTTATCAAAATTGTTTGTAGGGATATAATAAATTGAATCAAATATCGTGTTATAATATCTGACATTAAATCTTTGGTTTTTTTTTTAGTTGGATACCCGAAGTAATCCTACAGAACTGTATCAAATGTTGTATAATCAGGGAATAGGCACAACATTGGCTGAGATGTATGAAGCTTGGGCAAATTATTACCATGCATCTTATGAATTCAAAAAAGCATACAATATTTATCAATTAGGAGTGAAAGCTAAAGCTCAGCCAGCGGAGCAACTTGAACAAGCAATTTAGTAAGAAAATTACTAGTTATATTTTAATTTTATGTTTGATTACCCTATTGTATAAATTATTTTGTATTTCAGTCAATTTACGCTTGCATACACAAATCATCAATTACTAGATGATACTACTATGGCAAAACACCAAACAGCTGCAGCTCTGATGGAGCAAAGACAGGCTTTTACAACACTACGTTCTTTCAAGAGAAGGAATATATCTTCCGCACCTAGTCAACGAACCGGAAATAATATTATAAAAGTTCCAAGCGCTATGTCTGATCAACGATTAAAATCAAGTAGATCTAACAACGCACAGTTATATGTATTTGAGGTATTTTTCTTCTATTTAAATGTATAAATACAGAGTCAGAAAGAGAGACCAAAGAGAGATCGGGCTTTATAATTTGTTTACAACTCAAGTAGTGTTTGTTATTTATTTGTTTTAAAATACAATCTTAGTATATGGTTTTAGCTTTCTGAATATTATCTACAATAAGTAATAAATGATGAAGCTGGAGGTACGAAAATAGAATAGAAAATAGTTTCTTTGTTTGAAAAAAAACATTTTTTTTTTTTAATTGTTAGGGTTGAGTAATTTTTTTAATGATCCGGTTTATTTGATATATACGAAGTTAACTTTTTCATAAATTACACATCACAATAGGTCACAGAAAGTATACTAATATAGGATTGTAAAATATGAAAATATATTTAAGGTAATGTTCATGTTTTGTATTCAACGAGAATATATGACTACCTTATTATATTGTAGGATGATAGTCAGGATGCTGGGCCATCACACCAAGCTTCCAGTAGCATATTAAATCGCTGTAAGAACGATGAAAATACTATTGAACCTGGACCTTGGTCTAAAACTAAGAACCTACAACCTACAGGCCAAATTGCACCTAGACCTACACCATATGCCGGTATTTATTATATGTTCGTGCTTATATACATATAGTAATATAAATATTAAAATGACAATTTATATTTCAGTGCATGAAGATAATCCTACACCGACATTCGCACCATGCTATGATGATTTTTCGGATTGGATCACTCGAATTTGTGTACCGGACCCAGATAGACCGGATGCAATAGCCATGTACATCAAGGATGAGGTGATAAACGATTTTATTTTAACGCTACCCAAGATATATGTAACGATAGAGCATAACAAATGATTTTGAGATAGTCTTGCCTTTCGTTTGTTAATCATTTATTTTATTGGAGAAATTAGTTTTAATAGATCGTTAGATAAAAGAGGTTCATGTAAGGTATCTTTCAAGCAAATTATTTTTCTTTGTATTCAAGAGTTCGTTTTTTGCATAAGTTTAGCAAAAGCAGAACTCAAGTGAACGGATACTCGAACTCAAGTGTACAGAGACGTACTCATTATTTATAATCCTTTCCATTTGTAAAATATTAGGACAAAAACATTTTAATTTTATTTTATCATCATAATTTTTTATAATCTAAAAGTCACTTTGAAATCTCAGATAGACTCATAATTTATAGACTGTACATTTCTAACAAGATTTGTCGCAGATTACATCTCCGTATTTACTTACTTTACTTAAAAACTGTTCGAAATGGATAGGTATTTTCATACTATATTGCGTTGTAGGTTTATCGTAATAATACGGAGTACAGCTTTGAAGAGATTTTGGCTGACAAGTATTTTAGAAGGTTGAAGGAAAATACTCTAATACATAAGAAACCTGAGCACGCTGATGTGATAAGTATTGATGAAGATGATTATGAAAATGCAGCACATCGGCATATGCATTCAATGCAATCACCAGAAGGTGCTTACGGAAATCATATACATCAAAATAATGCTTCAGCGCAGGAAGTAATGAAGTCACCTTATAGAAATTACTCACAAGAGCCGCAGATGCCTGTTAATATGCATCAATCCGTACACGATAGTAAGTAAATTTATAAATTCTGTAAGTAGGACTCCTTAGAAGACTTAGATGAATTTTAGCCGGCTTATAAATATTTTATTACTTATAAAAGTGTAGTTTCATGAAAGAACACCTTGAATGTTGGTGCGGCAAAAGCACCAACTAGTTATTATTCTCAATATACTTCAATTATATTTTTTTAATTTTAGATAATTCACAGCGAATTTATATGAATGAAATAATGTCACCACATATTACACCTTCTGACCATATATCGCAATCACATCAATTACATTCGCATCAAATGTCAAATCAATCCTTAGAGTTACATGGCCAAAGAATGCAAACAAGTGCTAAGGAATCAATTCGTGAAATGGATAATTGGTATGGAACACCGTCAAAGAATTATACTCAGCCTGTTCAAGCTGTTCAGCCATTTACAATTTATCAGGATTCTTTAACTGAACACATTCCACCAGGTTTGTTAAATTAATAATGATACATTGTATTCCAGTAAAATATGTAAACACTTCAAATAATTGATATATTATTTACTTATTATTATTATATTATATTAATTGTTCGCCTTTCGGCTTTACAATCTACATTCTTAATACATTTCATAGAACTTCAACTTGAATTTAAACTTAAACTATTCTAGACCTTTTTATTTCCAAAAGTACTTTCTGCTTCTTCTTCTCTTGACCCTCTTCCTTCATTTTCCCTAGTCTTCCTTCATTCTCACCATTTCCTCACCTCTGTCTTCTTTGTCTCCTCTCGGCAAACCGTTTCCTTCTTCTCCTTCCTTATTGCCTGTATCTTCATCTATCACCTCTTGCCTTCCTTGTCTCCTCTCTACAAACCATCTACTATCTTTTCACTATCCTTCCTGCCTTCTCTCTTCGTTTTCACTTCTCCACTTATGTCTATTACAGGCATAGACGCTCTATCTTTACTATTTCCTCTTGACTCTCTTACTTTACTCTTTCTTCTTGACTCTCTACCTTTACTATGTTATTATTGTCTCTATCTCCGTCATCTACCTCTTGTCTTTACCTCTATTTTTCTGGACTGAAGTTTAACTGTTTCCTCGCTACTTCTTTCTTTCTCCTGCTTCCCTTCACTGCCTCTTTTAGTACTTCCTCTCTCTTCATGTTCCTTATGCAACCCCGCTACGAGCTTATTTATTGTCCTGTTTTTTCTTTCCTTTTTACTATTTCCGCCATCCACCTCTTTCCTTCACTGCCTCCCTTTAATAGCTGGCCAATATTCCTTTCGCTCACTACTTTTTCCTTACACTCAAACTTAATGTGTTTCGCTCCAGTGTTTCGTCCTTCGTTTCGCACACTCTACACATTCTTTCCTCTCTACTTTCCCAATATCTGTTTCCTTTTTCCTCATTTCTTAATCTAAACCTTGCTGTCCCTCTTATGTGTGTTTTATATCTTTTTCTATGATATATTATTTACTTATTTTTCAGGACCACCTCAGTCTAATCAAATGGACAACTCACATATGAATGAATTTAATCCCTACGCTGCCTCTCCTAATCACCAACATGTATACCAAATTAATCATAATCAGCATCCTCAACATGAACAGCATTCCCTACAACATCAACATTTACAACACCCGCATCAATCACTGCCACAGCATTCACAACAACCGCAACATCAATCTCTTCAACAGCATCCTCTACAATCGCATGCTCCACATCAGCTGCTGCAGCATCAGGAGCATTTAGTACCTCATCATCTTAGTCATAATAATGCTCCCATTACGGAACACACTTATGTAGATAATGAAAGCATGCATAACTTAGAACAAAGCTACGGTGCGAAGACACCACTTCCCGAACATCATTATGGTCATCATGTTGTTAATGCTGTTAGTCCACATGTTAATCGATTGACACAACAACAACATTATCCTCAAGCTTCCGGAGAGGTATAAATAACTATATTAAAATAAATTCTATATGTTCAGATAAATAAATTCATATATTTTTCTTCCAGATGACTTCAATGTTCAATGATACTTGCAACACACAAGCCTTTGCTGTAGATTTATATAAGGCGCAAATAAGTACACCTGTTCCAAAACATCCAAAAAGAATAGACTACGAAAATCCTGATGATAATTGCTCTCCAGATGGTATTTATTTTAGCAATTGTTTGGTTAAAAAAATTCGGTAATATATTTGGCAATAATTGCTTTCTTTATTTTCTATAGTCATGCAACAACATATGGAACAGATGAGTATGCCAAAACAGTCTCTTCAGCAAATGCCACATCCTCCTATAATAATGGGTGGAAATTTGTCAACTATTCTTGAGACCACTAGAGAATACCAGTATGTAGATTTAAGATGATAAATTTCTTACTTTAAATATATCTATGTTACTATTTTTTATATCGTTAGGCAAAGTTCGACCGGCAGCAGTGTTGTCTCCTCCGGAACTGATTCCGTCAGCCTAAATAGAACTAGCAGTAAAAGTATGTCAGGACAACATAGTGGGCATCATCAAATGCATCAATCTAACGAATATATACCTAGAAGCACTCCTGAAATGAATGCATATGCAACCAATCAATCAGGTTTAGCTCATTTTACAACCCAAAGTCAGCCAACTTCTTATCATATGTCTTCACCAAGCGTACCGTATCAAAATGAGACGCATTCCTCATATAAAGCAGAGACTCCAGCTAAAAAAGTATTAATGGTTCCAGAAAGTAGTAATAATAGACCAATAGTACCTGTAACACCAAATAAGTATACATTATATAGAAGTCCGGCTTTTATCCTTCAGTCACCAGCTCCTTCTGGATTAGCTGGTGGTTTTGAACTGCCAGCAACACCCGAAGCTGCTATTCCTCATGGCCCGCATGAATCAGCTCATGGGGGTTTTCAAATCAACGAAGCTAGAACTCCAAATATTTCACGTTCAATGCAAAACACATTACATATATCTAAGGATAGAGACTTCAATAATTCTCATATTAAAAATATAAATGAAGATTCTGAAGATTTGGAAATGGAATATCAAGAATCTGAAGTACAGGAAATTGAACCAGAACCTATCCAGATAAGCTATCAAGAAAGACAAATAAATAAAATAAAAGTAGAAGAAAAAATTAAAAGTTTTCTTAATAAAGATATGATTGATCCATTTAATTCTGAATTATGTGAAGCTTTCCTTAAACGACTTGACTTCCCAGAGAGAGAAGATAGAAATTGTTTTATACCCGTTAGAAATGTACCACAATTAAAACAAAATAGTACAACATCTGTAGGGCCTAAAGTTTACTGCGTAGAGAAGGAATTAGGAAAAGGAGCTTTCGGTAGCATCTTTAGGTTAGTAACATTTGAAAGATAGTTAAAATTGTAGCAAAACTATATAAAGATAAATTCATATTTATTTATAGAGCAATTGATAACTCGGATGGAAATATAGTGGCCCTGAAATACCAAAAACCTGGCAGAATATGGGAATATTACATCTGCCAAGAAATTAGGAAAAGAATAACTGATCATGAGATTGTAAATATAAAAACATTTATGATTTTATTGATACAACATTTACATATTATACCATATTAACATCATTATTTATCTTAGATTTGTGGTTTTATGGAAGTAACTACTGCAATAGTTGGGCCATCCTCTAGTATTTTAGTGTCTGAATTTAGTAAATATGGTAGTTTACTAAATGTTTCTAATAAAGTTCGTAGTGGAACCACAAAACCTATTAATGAGCATATTGTTATGTTAATTACTGCGCAAATGCTTTCAGTAATTCATTATCTTCACGAAGTTAATATAATCCATGGTGATATTAAACCAGATAATATTTTATTGATAGGAATGTAAGTACTTTTCTAATAAATTGCATATTTTTGAATCTGTAATCAACAAATGTTATATGTTATAGGCCTCAACTGTATAGTCGTGTACCTTCAATACAATTCATTGATTTTGGCTGTGCCATTGACATGACACTATTTCCACAGGGTACAGAATTTAGAAAGGTCAGATGAAATAATTTTACTTTCTATTTGTAACACAGGGCATTTATCTGGAAACGATATGTGAACTTTGAAATATCCATTACCGCATTTTTTTTTGCTATCAGTAGTATTATTATTATTTATTTATTTATTGGTTTACCTTTCGGCATTACATTCTTCTGCCTTAGTACAATACATTATAATCCATAAGTATATATATATATTTCCTTCCACCGGAACCAAAAACAAAAACCTTAATTCTTCTAATATCTACAAGAAAATGAATGGTTTTGCACATTTTCAAAAGATTTAAATCGCTTCAGCCTTCCTTCTTCT
This sequence comes from Panorpa germanica, assembly GCA_963678705.1. Lineage (NCBI taxonomy): Eukaryota > Metazoa > Arthropoda > Insecta > Mecoptera > Panorpidae > Panorpa > Panorpa germanica. The sequence goes on along the minus strand of OY783223.1, from coordinate 3,232,574 downwards.
AGTTATTTCTGCCATCCATCTGTTCCCTTCCTTGCCCCCTTTTAAGAGCTGCCCAATATTCATCTCACTTCCTACTTTTTCCTTACAATCAAACTTAATGTGCTCCAGTGTTTCGTCCTCCGTTCCGCACACTCTACACATTCTTTCCTCTCTACATTCCAGGTATCTGTTTCCTTTTTCCTCATTTCCCAATCTAAACCTTGCTGTCCTTGTTATGTTTTTTGTGTCTTTCTATTAAGCACTGAGGTATATTACTTTCCCAAATCCTTTTATATCTTTTATTGTAATTGCTTTCCTCGATTTTTCCCATTCTTTCTTGTTGCTGTTTCTCCTTAGCTCTTCTGCCACACTTGCGCCTCCTTCTCTCTGCCTCCACGATCGCCATTCCATTCCTTTCAAATTGCTATCAGTAGTAAAGAAAATGGGTTTTAGGATATTTCATAGATTATATTCTAAATGCACTGGATTATTTGTTTGACGTAGAATTATCTTTTTTTCTTTCCTAGGTGATAACCACTGATGGATTTACTTGCTCTGAAATGTTAGATGGTCGACCATGGACATATCAAACAGATTTATTTTGTATAGCAGCAACTACCCATGTTCTTCTATTTGGAGAATATATGAAAATGCATAAAACTTTTGGTACGACATGGGAAATAAAAGCAAAAATGCCAAGGTAGGATCAATAATTGTGAATAACAGTTGGTAAAAGGAGAATATGTTTTTAAGGAATATTTGATTTTGCGGATTAATAGAAATTTCCTTTTTTGGATTAGTACTATCTTAAGAAGACCTTTTTAGATTAAATATTACTAGATTTTTCTTTAGTAAAATGTGTATGTTTATTTTTACAGATATTTCAAAAAGAAAATTTGGGTCAATTATTTTGAAAAATTATTGAACATTCCCGATAGTAATAACCTGCCAGATCTCATGGAGTTAAGAACATCTTTACTAGAAGGTGCGTCAACTTATAATGAGTTAAACGATAGAATAAGACAGATGGAAAATATTTTAAATAAACGATAATTTTCCTGATATTTAATAAAATATTGATTGTTTTATTAAATATAAATAAATATAGCAATTGAATGTATAAATCGTATGAGAAAATCATGTTAATGAAAAATTATTCATTGTTCTAGAAGATTTATCTTATCCCTTTTATTACTGAAGTAATGTGATAATTATAAAAGAATTTCTGCTATAATTAGTACATATTACTTACTTATTCACACTCATTATTTTATTATTTACCTTTATTTTTTTAATTTTTAAGTTCTCATCATCATAATTGAAATAAATATAATTTCTTTAATTAAAATTTAAATGTACATAACTTAAATTTACGTAGTGTCATTTTTAAATACTATTTATCTTCCAAGTATTATACAAATAATTTTCATATTATGAACGAAGTCATCAAAATATATATATGAAGGTAATAAATAATAAAACGTGCAGGATTTAGAAAAATAGAATTAATAAAATTCAAGTAAATTTAAGATTAACTTATTGAAAATCTTTTATTGTAAAAGCGCCTGTATTCTTTTTAAAATTATTATTGAAATAATTTGGTTTATTGAATAATATTATTGGAGAATATTTCTATAGGTTGATTTAATCTGTATAAAACACAGAAAAAAAGAAACGACTGTTCTGAACATTTTAGATCACTAATAAGAAACTGATAAGGATTATAAAATTTTTAAATCGGACTCTACTATTTCTTTTAGAAACTTAAATTTTTCAGAAAATGTAAAATGAAATTTTGTATTGAATAATGTACAATTCTAATCCATTACCCGCTAAATACGGTTTACTTAAACCAAAGAAAATATATATTATTATATAAAGAAATAGAAAAGTTACTTAATAAACATTTTGTGAGATGTTTCTTTGAAAATAACTTTACTTTTTGGAAAATCATAAAACTTCTTAAGAAGACTTCTTCAAGGATTAATTAATATATGGAATTTTCTTTAAATTATAGAACAGATAATTTTTTATCTGTCAGTACAAAATATTTTTATCAATAAAAGCATTACAGTAATATCAGCAATAAGCAGACGATAGCATTCACAAAACTACAATCATTTTGTAATTGAATACAACCAGTTCGTACTTAGCGGGAAATTACGATTGTAAATATTAATTATTAACTATTTTATATTTCCGTTTCTTGCTAAATTTTATAATTCTAAATAAATTTAAATAGGAGCATTATAGTTTACTATATTTTACCCAAGATATTTTAAAGATAAATTTAGCTTAAGTTTATGCACTGCCAGCATTTTTATTTTAATTACAGAAAAAGAAAAACGTTTTTTGATATAGAACATTTTTATATTATAGAATAATTTCGTTGTACCAGATATATTGTAAAGAACTGTTGACATAATATAGCTTAATTCAGACAAAAGTAATTAAGAATAAGTTAGACGAATTAAAAATAAAGGCGAAATTTTGGCTAAACATTTACTTTAAAATACTTTATTGGACTGTTCAAAGCCCTAATTGATACTAGCCCTAATTGTAATTTGCTACTACCACCAATTTCTACACCGATGGCGGCTTCACGCAGTCTCATGACCAGACCCTTCTGCTGATGTAAGCTTGCCTAATAAATCATTACGTGTGCTCAGCATTAGGGCCGATTTTTTAATATTCAGTTAAACTTACGCTATATTTGAAGTAGGTTTTTCAATAGTAGTTTTGTAAATGACCAATTGTTAACCAACGAAAAATGTAACCTCTAGGTATTTTGCTTGTTTAAACTACAGTTATGTTCAACTAAAACAAAAATGAGAACTGAGATGTACAAGGATCAACAAAGGTCTTTCTGAATATTGAAAAATCGGAACTAAGTGAATATAAAAATAATATACTTGTAATTAAACATCAATTACAAGGAATTGTAAAGACATCGTGGCCTGAAATAAGAATAAATATGAATTTGACAAATTAAATATTATTTTAGTTATTGTAAATTTTTATTTATTTAAAAACATATAGTTTAATTTCATGTTACAACATGAGTACTACTTGATAAGTATTATGACAAATGAATCTTGATATATTTTAAATTTTAATTTAGTTTTAGATGAACTTTTAATGCTTATGCTATCATTTAATTATAAAAGTAGGATCGACTAAGAGTTCTCGGCCCAAAATGTATCTGTTTACAACTTCATTGAATCTATTTGTAGGAAAAATATAAAAGTATATATTATGCATTATATCAGTAATCTTCAGGAACACAATTGAAAATTAAAAAATAATAGACAAAATTGTCATATTTACTTCCTTTGGGTTAATTTAGTCGACCTGTACTAACAACACTTCCATTGCCATTAGATAAAAATGTTATTTAATTTTTAAAATATCTGTATATTTAATACATGTGTATTTTAAAATTAATATATTTTGCAGCTTATTGCACATTAAAAAAATACTTTTATCCGACTGAATTTATGAAACTTAACTGCAATAAAGATTTATGAAAAAGAATCATTTTAAATTAGCTATCATAAACTTAATTTTATATTAGTTTTTAGCATCTTAGATATACACATTTAGTGTCTTATGTTATCTAACAATAATTATAATTGTTTGGCTAATATGATCAAAGGAATTAATAATTCGATAAAGGAAACTTTCTTATCTGATGAAATGTTTAAAAAAAGTTTTTCACAAAATCATAAATCTGCATAAAAAATGTTCTTCCTAGTTTAGTTGCAAGAGCTGTGCAAACTATATGATTAACTCGAAATGTTTATGAAATGGCTCAGAAGAAATTAGAGTTAGGTAGTTAATGGAAAAATTGATTTCGAAGCTTCCTTTGTCGGACTATAAGAGTTGTAAATATGTAAACAGAAAAACAACATAATATGTTAAAAGTTAGTTTAACTGCACCGATATTACAATGAATCGAGTAAATATAGGCTTGGTCATTCTTTAGTTTGAAAAGTGACTTAAATTGCAAATATATTTAAATCAATAAATAAAATGGTGTGTAACTGTAATTTTTGTAGTCGATTGATTTGTTTTTTATTGATATTGGGATAAAAGTGGTAATATTATTATTATAGGTACACAATTATTTTGTGTTAATAAATTATATTATCAGTAAAAGTGTTAGTCGACTATGATGATCAATTTGTTTTTTTGCATATACATTTTAGATTATGTGATGCTCGTCTATAAAGAATAACCTATGTACATCAAAAATGTTGAAATATTATATATAGGTATTAAATATATGTTATTTGTATGATAAAATATACCAAAATTAAGTACACTGTATAATGTACGTGACTATAAAGCCTTAATAAAACTTCACTATAGTAGCATTTGTAAAATAATGTTTTTTATTAATCCTTTGTTGTTTTACTTTCAATTCTAATGGGCTTGTGTCCTCATTTTTTAGTGGTCGATTTTTCAATTGTTGATTGAAATTGATGTTAATAAATGTGTATTGGCGTGTCTATTTTATTATATTGACGGAGATATAGCAATTACAAGTTTGAATTGTATTTTTAGCGCTAGAAATGGTCGGCCATATTCGTATGACGTGAAATGCATTTTAACGTCAGTTATTTGTGGAGTATGTCAGTGCTGTGGTAATGTTCTGTAGCTGTTGGTAGTCAAATAATCAAGTCAAATCAGAGAATAACAAGTTTTTATTTTATTTAACCCTGCTAAGGCAGACATAATATTGAAATTTGATTGTTCCTTGAAATAGCTGTAAATAATATTTGATATTTTGATATATAAATAAATATAGCAGAGATTTTTGATCTGTAAGGTTGGTAACGTTACACAAGGATTGTGATGTCATATGCACTTGGAATGTGTACAACGTTGAATCCCTTTAATAATTAAAGAGACTAAATGAATTTTTTAATTGTTAATATCTCTTAACATATAAGGAGCTATTAAAAAATAATTGAACATTTGAGGTTCTAGTAACTCACTTTATCAATATATAGTACATTTTTACAGAAATTAAGACATAGGACACAAGCCCATTAAAAAATTCCTGTGAAAAAAAGTTACATTGCAATTGTTTCTGCAAACTTACTGCATAAGAGTGTCTTTCTTTAAATATTTGCGGTATATTATTTAATTAGGTGGTAATGAGAACCGTATTTTTATTATTATATTACTGCAGTTTCAACTAATATTTTTGTATTAATTATAATATAATAAATATGTATTTTGTAAATTTGTTTAGAATATAGCAGTGTTATATTTGTTGAAGAAACATATTAATATGTAAATATTTCACTCGTTTGTTTACTAAAATCTATAAAATAAACTTTCGTTACATTCTATGATATTCATAATTCTAAATATTGTGGTATATTAAACCTACTTGTATCGAGAATATAGTTATAAATATGAAAAGTATATAGGTATAGTAGCACTTAATTAAGTATATCCTTAAGGATATACGCTGGAGTTCCACAAGAAAGTGTATGCACTATACACCAGTGACCTTACAACAAACAGTGATACTATAATGGCAAAATTTGCAGATGATACGGCTGTAATGGCAATAGCTAATAATATGCCAGAAGCAACCAAAAAAGTGCAAGAAACCATGAACAACGTAAGTGCATGGTCAAGGAAATGGAGGATTGCATTAAACGAAACGAAATCGGTGCATGTTAATTTCACCAACAAAAGGACTAATTACATTCCGGTACTAATAAATGACCAAGCTATTCCGTATGCGAATACAGCAAAGTATCTAGGAATGACTTTAGTTGGCAAACTTCGTTGGAAGGTTCACGTAAAGAAAAAGAGAGATGAACTGGGAATAAGATATAAGAAAATGTACTGGCTAATGGGACGCAAATCCACATTATCCATACACAATAAGCTAATGCTGTATAAGCAAATATTGAAACCAGTTTGGACATATGGAATTCAGCTATGGGGTTGTACTAAGAAATGCAACATCATATGCATTCAGAGTTTCCAAAATAAAGTTCTGAGGAACATAGTGAATGCACCATGGTCATAGGGATCTCAAAGTAACTACAGTAGCTGAAGAAATTACGAAAATAGCCAGAAAGCACGAGCAACGTCTCCAACACCATCTCAACGTGGAAGCTGACAAGAAGATTAAAGAGAACTAAGCCATTTGAGCTGGTATGATGACCGATAGAAAAAGAGTATCAACAATGGTTAATACTCTGACTTCAAAAATATTACCATTATTAAAATTAACTAGAAAAAATGTTATTAGATAGTTTATGTAAATTAGTTATAACAATATAATAGATATAATAAAAAAATTTAAAAAAAACTTAAGGATATAATAAATAAAATAATATAGTAAATAAATTTTAAGATTAAGGCAGTAGACAATTAAAGTACTTATTTAGAAGCTATATAATTAAAAGCTATATGGAAAGTAGAACCAGTGATTCATTTTCTGGTTATGGTTCTTATAGTTTAATTGATTCTGTGCTTACTTAAGCATAAACTAATTAGGCTGTGGTGCAGCACACATATCTGGGGTAGTCGAGAACATATCAACTGCCAATATAACAGGTGATGAAGAGTAAATAAATAAACTGTTAATATAAGAAAATGAATAAAAAAAATAAATTTCTTTATATTTTTATGATAATATTTATTTGGCTATAAAAATTGCAACTATTATTTTTACATATTCATGCATACTACACAGATAATCACAAACACATAGGAAATATGGCAGATCTAGTTATTTATTAGTATATTCTAAATATTTTTATAATAATTAAATACAAGATATACATTAGAAATTTCAATTTCATACATTGATTATATTTAAAATAACTTTTCTTGAGAGCTATATTACAAAATCAGTAGCGAAAAATTCTTTTGAATAAATTAGAATTATCTTTTAAATGTTTTTAGCACAACTTTGGTTTGCTAGTTGTTATTAATTTGATAAAATAAACATATGTACATAATTAATAGAATTAATGCATACAATAATTAGGTATATATAATAGTACAATTTGTTTAAACATATTAACTTATATAATGATACATATATACATATATTACTAATAGTAATGGTTATTTACAATAAATTGTTGCATTACTAGTGTAATAGTATATTGATAATAATTAAGTAATAAAGGCTACTCCTAGATGCAAATAATTCATTTTTCAGCACTAAAATACTCAATGAGAGATACTTTCAAATTTGTGTAAAAGAAATGCATAGCAAAGATCTGTATTCTTATAATTTCAGAGTTTTGGAAACTATATCCCTTCAATTTATCAAACCGTTCATTTTCAGACGAGATCGTCCAGAATAATTTAGTCTTTTCAAAGTCAAAGAAGAATAAAATACGTAAAATAATACAACAGGCTTTTTAATAATATATTTTTACTATAAATGTAAAAAATATAAACAATAAAATACAGTACAGTTTGTAATTGAGCTAACTAACTCTGATAGTTAGCTCTAATAAGGTATTTGTTACAAACTGTTAGGAACCTGTTCTAAACGGTATCAACCTTTAGGAGTTGTGATTTTTGTGGTTCTGTTTTCCTAAAAGTCACATATGAGTATAAAAGACTTCCTACAACACTAACATTAATTCCAATAAAATTAATCCACGAGAAAACATAGTCCCCACCTATTAACATCCCCATATAGGTAACACAAATATTTTTTAAACATCCTATTATTGTTGTAGTTAGAGCACTATTGTATAACGTACATAAAATTGTACTGTACATAAGTATGAAGCCCATTACACATGACATGAAGAATTGTACAGCAAACATTGGATTTGTCCACTCGTTGTACTGATAAGCCATATCTAAATCACCCATTGCCCACGCAAGGATTGTGGCTGGTACTACCATAAACAGAGCATTATAGAACATAAGTCCATATTTTCCTAGTTCCTTAGAGTCTAACTTCTTTTTCATGAAGACTCCATTTGCAGCTGTGAAAAAGTTGTTCAGCATTACAAAGGTGTATCCAACGTAGCTGAAGGAGAGATCGTTGCTTGCAGCGATGAAAGCACCAAGCACCATAGCATAAACACTTATTTGCACACCTCTATTAGGATGTATATTAAGAATTTTTAATTCTAAAATCATTGTAAATAATATAGAAAACCTTCTTAATGCTGTAAACATTGGAAGACTTAACCATTGTGTTCCACCAAGTCCAAAAGCCATATTACCCAAGTATATGAGAGGCAGAGGAAAAATTTTACTAAAAGTTGATTTTTCCAAGTCAGGAAATTTAATTATGTTACTCTGCTTTCCTATAAATAACAATAATATAGTAGCAACCATTTGTCCTAGTCCCAGTACTTGGAATGAAGGAAAATGAAATGAGGTTAGAACTGTCTTATTTATAACTGTTATCATTAAAGATGAAAATCCATAAAAAAGAGCACTACATATTTGTTTAAATAATAAAGAACTACCCTCCAGGGTATCACTAACACGTATATTACCAGTCATTTTAAATTTTCTAATGTTCACTTAAACTTAACGTGTTGTCACTTATTCTGTTTTATAAGAATAGTAATAACAATTTTAAATTTATATATTCGCCACATCACCTTTTGTTTATTTAAAAAAATATTTTGTATTTATTTATCACACAGTTTTACTACATGTTATTATAAAAATTAAATTTAAATTGCTCTGTACGTCAGATACAAACAAAGATAATATATATCATATAGATCGGTAAGTCCATGTTAAGAAATGGTCCTATGCTATATTCATGTTATTTGGAAAGAACCTCTAACTTTGTTTGGCGAGAAGTTATTGCAAGAAAAATATAATAAAATACTTTAAAATCAATATAAAATCGTTTATTTAATAAACAGGAATTTAGATCGAACAATGTCAATATGAAAAAATAAAAATACTTTTAAAATAATGGTATATTACAAAATATGAATTTGTGATCTTAAGTTTAAATTTTTAAACGCCCACATTTGTGACCTCCTCAATTACTCGTGTTACATACCCTTCACGTAGCAAAATATTAACTATGTAAACGATATCCTTTTTGGATAATTGGAAAAGGTTAGCTATATTTTGTAGATCAATTGTTTTGCTGTTGTTAATATGTTCCAAAAATATTTCAAACCTGTTTACGATGGTCATTTTCTCACATCCAGCGCACAATAAAATAATAGCATTTCTTAAATCGTTGTATTTTTGTCCTTTATCGGGGTTTTCTTTCAGCGAAAGATTTTCAGACAGTTTTTCTTCCTCTACATATTTACTCATTAAACGTTCCTCAGTTTTATCTTCGTTTAATTTGTAACACAGTGCTGCAAGCATTCTCTTCTCAGTTTCTATGACCTTAAGCATATTTGTTGATGAACTTTTCTTTAATTCCAATCGATCTTTCGGTTCTTCTTCAACAATTTCTTGTCTATGTATTTGTAAATTGATTTTATCAAATATTTTTGACCACAATTTAGATGTAGAATGTTCATTTCCATGAGGTGCTTCTGTTTTTGAATTTTGGTTTCTTCTTCGTTTAAAATAATTTTCCAAAGAATTTGCTATCTGGACAGAAATGAACGCCGATATGATCATATATATGATGAATACAAATATATCTTTGAAAGTTATCGCACTCTTTATGATCGCTAGGATTTGGATTATTTCATTTGACATTGTTCTGATTAGGTCTAACATTTTTGATGAATTTTGGGAAAATAATGTGAAACATTTGAATAGATATTTCACTAACTTGATTTTACATTTCATCAAGTCAAAACAAAAAATTAAACATTCATATAATAGTAACTAAAGACAATGATTATAGAATTATTGCTGCTTGCATTAATGCGTGATGCATTTTTATAAATGCGTCAGACAATTAACTAACTTAAAAAAACTTGATAAAACAGTGAAATTTGGAATATAAAATAGGTAAAATGAATATGCAAGAAAATTCTTTGTTAAAGGTATTGCATCTATATCAGGGGTTTGGTTATTATTCTCTTCACTTGTACTACCAGGTCCAACTGCGTGATTAGTATGTTAATTTCTTTCATTTAATCAAAATACAATTTCTATAGATAATTATTAAAAGAGAAATACAGTCCTGCCAGGTTGCCTATAACAATATGGCTGCAAGTAATGGGCTTGTGTCCTCACTTTTTAGTGACCGATTTTTCAATTGTTGATTGAAATTGATGTTAATAAATGTGTATTGGCGTGTCTATTTTATTAAACATCTAAAAACTGACGGAGATATAGCAATTAAAAGTTTGAATTGTAGTTTTAGCGCTAGAAATGGTCGACCATATTTGTATGACGTGAAATGCATTTTAACGTCAGTTATTTGTTGAGTAGGCCAGTGCTGTGGTAATGTTCTGTAGCTGTTGGTAGTCAAATAATCAAGTCAAACCAAAGAATAATAAGTTTTTATTTTATATAATCCTGCTAAGGCAGACATGATATTGAAATTTTATTGTTCCTTGAAATAGCTGTAAATAATATTTGATATATAAATACATATAGCAGAGATTTATGAGCTGTAAGTTTGGTAACCTTACACAAGGATTGTGATATCACATGCAGTTGGAATGTGTACAACGTTGAATCCCTTTAATAATTAAAGAGACAAAATGACTTTTTTAATTGTTAATATCTCCTAACATATAAGGAGTTATTAAAAAATAATTGAACATTTGAGGTTCTAGTAACCCACTTTATCAATATGTAGTACACTTTTATAGAAATTAAGACATAGGACACAAGCCCATTTTATATAAAATTTAACACCTGACTCACTGCATCATTGTGTGGACGGATTGTTGCTCTAACTATCTCTCTCGCTTTTATGTATGTAACAGTAGTAATTAGAGGATTAGTTGGATCTTAGAGTAATAAGAGCGAGAAAGTGTTAGTGCACCACACTGTAAACTTCTTAATTAGTTTCCCTTAGATGAACAGTTCGTAAAAATTGTTTAATTTTTTCTGAGTCTAAATCATTTTCCCAATATCCATTCTTTTTAAAATAAGAACCAATAATAAGAGCATCCGCTGACAAATACTCATGCACATTTTCATTTGTAACTCCAGAACCAATAATAACTGGAGTTTTACAATGTTGCTTTAATTCCGTTAACTCAGCAGAATTTGCTGGATCTCCTGTTGCGGTGCCAGTTAGAATTAGTCCATCAGTAAGAAAGAATTCAGCAGCTTTAGCAGTTTCCAGCAAAGACACATCGCTTGTTATTGCGTGTGAACTAAAATTGTTTAAGAAAGTATAGTTTCTTTAGCTTTAAATATTATAAGTATACATAATTATAAAATACCTATGTTTCTTCTTTATATCAGTCCAAATCGAGATATCTTGCGCTCCAATTTGATTTCTGTACCTCAGTAATGGCCCTGCGGAAGCCCATGTGGGTCCTTCATCACCAACATGACCAAAAACAAATCCCTCCACGCGTACGAAATTTAAGCCACAAGCTAAAGATATTGCAAGCGATTCTTTGGCACCACACGCTAGAACCTTAGAATAGAATAAATTAGCTATATAAGTGCGGGTTGTGATCTTTGCTTAATTTTATTATTAAACTTTACCTGTACTCCACATTTAATTTTAGAAGGTAGTTGTTTTCGAACCTCTTTGCATACCACTGTCATAACTGCAGTTGTTTCCGGTGTAAATTCTTGTGATTGAACGTATGGAATATCGTGCATATTTTCTAGCATAACAGCGTCCTGTATACATAAATGGTAATTATAGAATTCAAAATGGGTAATTCTTAAGTGTTGTGCCTTGATTGTCTTATAATAAATTACGATTTAAATAAATTAATATTGAACGTGTATAAATATTACCTACAATATTACATTCTGCATAAATTTCTGCTTCTTTGAGTGCTTTATCAATTATTTTCTGAACAGATCCTCCATATCTTGGGGTACCTTAAAATTTTTGAATAAATTTAAAATACCGCCATTTCCACCCACGTGACCTAAGCCATACAAATGATACATATTGCATATGTCCACATATGTCAATTATCAGTGCAACATGTAATTTATTTTAAAAGAAAAGTAGTGTTTGAGTTAGATTAATAATTTGATTATGTTAATGTTTTGACTTTAAAACGTAAGTGTGTTTTCTATATTTTAACCTAATAATTAAACTATATATTAAATTAATTATGTTTACTATTTGCGTATGATTAGCTTAACCTAAAATTAATATATTTACCTGGCAGAGCATCAATATGTATCATTCCAACAATTGCGCATTTTGTTTTATCAAAAATTTGTTTAAATCGTTGCATTATATATGTTATATTTTTATAATAATGCTAATTTATATAATTATAAAGCTAAAGATAATTCGGCGCCACAACGATCCACTCTGTTTTTTAGGTTAGGAACATTTAGTTTTTTAATTGAACTTGAAACTGGCACGTATCTGATAACATTATTAATATTATAATTTTCAGTATTTTATTGAGTGTAGAGCTTGTTCTTTAATTATAAGTTAAATTTCGTGAAGGTCATAAAGACATTTGTGACAAATAATCTACAAACAAGGTTAATTGTGTTGAGCTTTAGGTAAGATTTTTAATTTGTGTAGCTTGCTTTTTGAATATGTATCTCAAGTTTAATTTTTTGAACGCAATATTTACCAATATTGGTCATCAATAAATATGTTACTAAAATTATTAAAATACACATGAGGTGTTGCATATGTGTTGTATTGATTTTAGTTCGAATTATTGCATTCTATTTAAAAACAAAATTTGTTGCATGTTCTCTAGTTCGTTATATCGCAATGACAGTTTTGTTGATCTTTAAAGTTCGTGATCCTCTAAAGATCTTGTAGATATAAGATTTAAAAAATAGTTCTGAAATATATATTGCTTACGATTTATGAAGCATAGAAGGGTTAGAAGGTAATTCTTCGCATATGATATCACACGCAAGACTTTTTTTTATAACTTTGGATCCTTTTAAAGATTAACCAAAAAATCAAAATTGACTATTTTAATTGTTAATATTTTCTACAATATTGCGACTTATTCCAAAAAGTCTAAAATAATAATTAGCAAAGTCCTTAAATGTATATAATAAAAAAAGTGTTTATTTTAACAAATTATTTTTATTTGATGAGGATAACATTTTTTAATAGGTTTTATTATATTTTGTTCTTATTCAAATCGGTATTATACCATACACTGTTAATAATGTTTGATATTTTTTTTGCTTAAATTCAGTTCAATTACTTTTACCCTTAAGTAAAAGTATTTTTTTTACCCTACGACAATTTTATTTGGAGGCAAATTTGAATTATATTTAAAATTATTTTGATTTTCACTAACATTCATTTTGACAACATTTATATTGATTTATTTTTACAAATTTACTTCAATCACACAATATTTTTTCATATTAATTACAAGAATAACAAATATATATGAATTAAACCATATTTTGTTATTGTTGTAATTTTTTTTAATACTTTTTGAAATAAATTCATTTTCAAATAAAATTACTCAAATTATGAGATTTGTTTAAGGTACATTTTGAACTTAAAATTTATTTTGTGTATTTTTGTTTTTTAAATTTGTATCACGGATTTGTAGTTCTTTTTTGGTGAAGGCATTTCTTTATAAATGGTCAAACAAATCGATAAATAATATGCGTTCAAAATAATATACGTTGTAGTGTTGCATATGTTGCGGTTTTATATTTGAAGGGGGTTTTTGAACTAAAACATCGATTCCTTAGTGCTTTGAATTATAATCTTTTTTTTTGTATAACTGTAAAACTAGCACAAAGTTTTATATATTTAAAATTTATATTTTAATTCAAGTCCTTCGAAAAACTTCTTAAATATTGAATCAACAACATTATCTTTACACTTTTGTATTATTATTCTGAGCAGATTTATCGATATCTCTCTTACTTTGAATTTGGATTTTTTATTTTAGAATATAAGTTTAATTTGGATTTCATTTTTATTTATTATTATAAATTGTTTATAAAACTATAGCAATGCAATTTTAAAAATAATTTTATAAACAAATAAAATATATTGATTTGGATTTTTCAATGAGATCATTTTTATTTTAAAATTCTTTGCGTTTTGTATTTTTATTACTATTATATAATATTCTAAAAATGTAAGTTCTATTTTAAAATAAACTAGTACTATTTTAGCTATTATACACTTGTAGTTATTTTAATTATTTAATGGCTACTAATATTGTTAATAATATTGTTATTAATATATTTACATTGAGATAAGACTTAGATAATAACAAAAAATTGATAATATACCATGAAACGTGTTCGTTCAAATTGTTTCTTAACATATTATTAATTAGCTGTTACTTTTTGAGTCATCCTCGTATGTTGTTTCTATAAAAAATTAGCCCTTTTTAAAATAGCTTTAAATGAATGAAATTTTCATTAATGAAATAGTACTCAATACTTTCTGTAGGTTTTTCTAACTCAATATTAATTTGATTAATCAAATCTTTTTCATCTACACACACAAAAGAATTCAATAAAGCATAAAACATTTTTTTCTATTAAAAACCAGTCAAACATATCTATTTAATACACAAAACCATTTACAGATACATTTTTCCATGATCTTTTACATTATGGACACAAATTTTCATCATTTATTAATCTACAATCTCTCCGAAATAATTTATTCTCGGTACACATTATTTTATTAACAGTATTTGCATAAAATATATGTTTAAATGTATTATTTTAATTCTTATACTACGTTAGTGTTTACTGGGACGTTTTTAAACGTTGGGCTGCACCTTATTTTGTACTTATCTTAACGCAGACCATCAGAATTTGCGAAAATTTGTCTGTGTTAAAATTTCGTACAATGCCCCATATGTTCACACTGTACTTATATTTAAACATTACATTTTCATGTATCCATTCCTAGCAATTAAAAATTTATTTTATTTGAAATATTTTTTTGAACACTTTTGGAATTTTTTCAAATTTATTTTGCAATTATAATTAAATTTCATAATCTTAAAATTACGATGTTTATTTTAAAACTCTTTTAATGTTAAAAGATTATTAATAATTTTTTTTATTGTAATATAAGTACAAATTTTGAATAATCTAAGAAATTTTTGGTTTAAAATAATATTAATTTAAAAGAAAAATAAACCTATTAAACGCAGTTACGTTTGCGTTTATAGGGATTGAATATTATTCTAAAAGATTGAAATAAATCGGTTAATCGATATTTATTTAATAATGTATAAGCTAAAATATTTATTTTTTAAAATTTCTTTTATTATTTAGAATTTTTTTCGGTTTCATATAAAAATCACACAAGTGAAAACGTTTTTTCGTATGATTTTTATATGATTTTTTTTCTAGTCACCATTTTCTATATGTGTTTTGAGTTGTATTACATTTTACAATATTGTAGTGAAAAAAAATTCTTTATTTTATAATTTTATTACTAAAATTACATGTGCATTATTAAAAATAAAATCACAAAAAATATATATTGTTTTTTTTTTGTTGAATATTTTTGTTTTACTATTATTATAATGCGATTATTATTTTTAAAATACTATTAATATATTGTATTTTTTAATTGATTTTATTTTACTAATTTTAAATCAATAAAAAATAAAATTTACGGAAATTATTATAATATAAACATAATCATTTAAAAAAATATAATTTAGGTTTATAAATTTTATGATTAATACATAGCTTTTGTAATCATATACCATACACAGAAATATTAAAAAAATAATACCATTTTATTATTATACGAAAAACTTATTTGTCTTAAATGGACAACACATTATTTTGATATTTCAGAAGAAGGAGATACACCACATTTGTAATTTTCAGCTAAATCGTTTCATAATATTTATTTCTCTTCGCACACTTGTACTCATTTTCTTCTTCCTTTTTAATTTCAAAATATTATTAATTGGCAAAGATACAAATCTTCGTGAGTCATTTATTTCTTACGTCACATTACACCGACGAAGCACCGATCTCCGAATTATATGTATATGTGTATTTCTATTCCACAATACATGGGCAATATTGTGGATTACATTTTTCTGAGTATACGCGGAGCTAGAGAATCGTAAATCGTCCTGGTTGACGGTATCGTTTGTATTTAATATCAGCATATTTCTACGATTATAACTCTACTGTTAAATTTCAAAATAAAAACAAACCTACATATAAACTCGGGTCAAAAAATGGGGTGCAATATTAATGTAGAAAAAATGCACTCTTTTCACTCTAAGAACTCTGTATGAAAAACAAATAAAACTAGAGTTCTTGTTCAATTACGATTTTATACATATTTATCGTTCTAGTGGACTTAATAGTGTCCCGGTATCTTCTTATTTTATTTTTCTATAATCAATTATTAATATATCATCTGCATGTCACCCAGCATTAAAATTATAAACTATTTCGTCAAAGTTTCTTTTAATAGCAACTATTAAAGTGACCAAACATTCAAGGGTATACGAGACTGTCCTGGAAATGTCCCTCATTTATCATGATTATAAACAATTACATGAGATAAAATTCCTTTTATGTGAGTGCAACATGAAAAAGGTTCTGGGTTGTGTACATCCTGTATCACCTTTTGTTACCAAACATGGGATATAAACCTCCATCCAACAACATTTAAATCATTATTTGTAGTTTACAAGATATGAGCTTGATAGAGATTCTGGAAATGCTCTAAATACAACCCAATCTGTTTTCTGCACATAACAGACTGGATTGTGTGTAGAGGCTTTTATAATGGATTGAATTTAAAAATGTAATCACACCCAGAAAATACTGTCAAGAGTTTTGCGAGACGTAGAAATAGTATCACCGTTTGCTCTGAAAAGTCTCGTATTCCAACATTAAGTATTTGGTTATTTTAGATAGGTATATTTTTTATATTATACTTATTTTAATTGATATTCATACCAGCTGTGTTAAAAATTGTGTTATTCTTTCCAAATTTAAAAGGTATCGTATGAAATCTAAAATAACACGTCGGTTTGGATGTTATATATATTGCAAAAAAAATTAGTCGAAAGAAATGCTTTAGGCGCCTCTTTTATTAGGGAAAAGAATAGCGCGGAAATAAATCCGTAATCATAGATTAGTAAATCTTTCAATTGATTTCTTTAATATCAACATATTGCAATCACGTTTACAAGTAAATTAGATTTCTAGTTTTGGAAAGATTTGTGTTGATGTCACAATTGTAAATAATGCATTAGCTTCGCGTCAAAAGTAGTAAATATACTAACACATGAATACCTCTCTTTTAAAATTATTTTTAATATTAATAATTCTGTTAAAATTAGCGCCATGCTACAGAAAATGATATTTCATTTTCACGTAGTATTTAAAAATTAAAATTAATTCAATTTAAGATTTTATAAATGGTATTATTTTTTACAAATATTTAATATTTGTCAAAAGCAGCAGTAGCAGCTAAAATAATTTTTTAATTTTGTATTTTTTTTTAATATCTAAAATTTTTTGTCATATCCATTTTAATCATTTTCCAGAAAAGATGCAGGCTGTCTTAATACACCGACCGGTCTTTTTTATATTATTGCGACAAACTTATATATATAGAGAAAAATAGTAGAATGAGAAATTTTCTAAGGCTATAAGTTTGAGTTAACATTTTAAAATAAGACAGAACGGGACAATACTACCATAGCTCGCACAATATAAAAATCATAAATTTAGGTCGATATTTATGATTTTTATAATTAATAGAAAATGAAAAGACACAAAAAAAGTATTTTTCCTTTTCTAATTTGTCGATATATAAGCCCTAGTAGTATCTCAAGTAAAAAAGTGTTTTTTTTAAATTTCTTTATAAATATGTTTTTAAATTTATCAGAATATATTTAATGACTGAGATCAATATTTTGTACCTGCATTTTTTCTTAATTTATTTTACTAAATTTAGTAGCTGAGAAAACTGCTGTAAACAAATATATTATACTCCTAAAGCTGGGTGGTCCACAAAAAAAACATTTCAAATAAAGTATGTCTTCAACACAGGTTCAAAACAACTTTAAGTTGTTTTCTACTTTATTTTTGTCATTTTTGGTATTGATAGACTTAGGATTATCAGATCCCTCCTAAAAATGCACCCTCGTTGCCTGAGTTCTGTCCGCAATCGTAATCTCCACTGGAGAATTGTTTGTAACAACAATATGTTTTTTGTGGATCAACCCATCTTAATAATTATAATGCCCCGTCCATTTAAACATTTAACAAATAAAAAAATATTCATATAAATAAATTATAAAAAAAAAACACTCGTACTTTTTAAGGTTATATCACGATTTTGTATTTAGCACTTCCTGTTGTTGTTTGCGCGGGAATTTCTTTGCGCTTGGGAGTGATCAGAACGCCTGCGTTTGCAGTTGCGTGCGTTTACTTCACGAGCCTTGTTATTGCGTTCCATTGGTCCGCGGTTGTAAGATTGACGACGAGTTTTCTTATTCATTATCTTATGTATCTGAAACAACATTACAAAATTAATAACAATGTACTTTTTATCTTGTAAAAATTCAGTGTCATTCGCCTTCCAACTTAGAGTTAGGCAACTTGTTTTACGTTTAAAGATTATAAGCCTCTTATGAAACGTGTTCCTCTGCCAGTTTGTAATATTTTGTACAAATGTACACTGTATTAACCCTGTGTGTGTACACTGGGTCTTTTAAGGAACAGTTGAAATCTAGGTAGTGGTAGGGACTTAAGGTTCCAGCAGCGTCCTGATCTGGCAGTTTACCGGCAAACGCGAGCCAGTAAAAATTGCCCTAAAAGGGTCAGTGTACAAACGACGTTAATATTTTCCAATGTTAGTAAATGCACTTCTTTTTGCTTTTGTCGTTGTTTTAAATTTTTTTCATTTTTAAAATAAATGTTTTATGTAATTTAATATATTATTTCTTAGATTATCTTTTTACTACAGTAAGTTTTTGATGTTGGGTGACAATTCAACGGTTGCGCACCGTAAATTCTCTTTTTGTAATACTTATTATTTCATAACTTTTGTATTCTTATCAATAAAAACTTATTTTGTGCCAAATAATCACCGTTCCGTTTATTATGACATGCCTGAATCCGTAAAATATTCCCCACTTTCAGGTGCACAAATAATTCAACTTTTTGGAGCACACGCCAAAGGCACTACATTTTTTCGAAAGCTTATAATCTAAGATAAAAAAGTCTAAAACCGTTTTTCTTAATATTTGTTTGTTCTAAAGTTATGAATTTTTTAACAATATTCCGTTTGTTCCACGTTTTTCACTATTTGTGAATTTTTATTAACAACGATTTTAAACTTTGGACTTTGGTAACTTCTGGACCATGTAGTAGACACTTCAAGAAGTAATCCAGAATATTTTCAGATTTTTTGAAAGCTGGAAAAACTCAACTGTTCCCTCAAAGACCGAGTGTACACACCATGACTGTTGTCATAGAGTGAGAGCTAAAAAAAAAAGAAAGCCCTCACGCGACTAAAATTCAAATTTATTGTGGAAACTCTGTGAGACTCCGGGTCATTTTAAATCAAAAGAAAAACGCAATATTTCCATGAGAAGTCGATATTTTTATTTAAATGACCGGTCTTGTTGGAGGCCACTATCCTTGTATATAAAATTACCTTGCCAGCGGCGATAAAGTCTTCCTGATTCTGTTGTGATGCCTCAGCATGCATCTCATGAGGTGGAGGAGTAACTGTTGTCTCAGTAGTTGTCTCTGGTCTTGCATGTCTATTTCGGCGATAATATCCTGCAGCCAGACGTTCTCTAGCTTGTTTCAAGTATTCAAGAAAATCGTCACATATCATGTCGCCCAGGGCATCACTGTCTAACTGTTCATCACTGTTATAAAACTCAATAGTACTATCTCCTCTCTCCATGCCTCCCTCAGGTTTGAAACCCTCCATGAGTAATTTATAATTGGATTCAAAATGAGCCTCTAGCACAGTCAAACTGAAAGAAAGTGAGATAGCTATAGATTAGGAGAATATTAATTTTGATATCTGTATGTGTAAAAGTGAGATAGCAATATAACAATACTCAGAGATGTGCATAAATGCAAATAAAAAATAACTTTCATGTTAGTATTTAAATAGAAAATACAAAATACTTTTGGGAAAATAGAATACTCTTTATATTACTAATATAAATGTTAATTTTTTTTAATAATTATGAGAATTTCCTTTGGTAAAGACCGACTTCGTTTTGAAATATTTTTGTTTCTAGTCTGTACGTTAAAAGTACAACACATTTAGTACACTCATGTCTAAATAATGTCAACTTATGAATGAAAATATATAAATGCTGGATGTCGCATATTTATGTGTATATATTTCAGTAAGGAATGTAGTGGAGTGATTGTCTTGTAGTAAAACAAATAATGGACGAGAAAATATGATAAACAAATTTAGGTAAACGAAAATCAGATGTCTTATATGGTGGGGATAACAAGAAGGATAATAAAATAATAGGCACATCTATCATTTTAAATTAGAATTATTAAGACAATTGTGCAGATACTTTTAGATCATAAATGGTGCTAATGTTGGTTGGGTTTTAAGTTTATATTAAAAAAATAATATTTACTGATAAAATGAAAAAAGTATTTTGTATTTACCAAATAGGAAATAGGTTTGTCAAATAAAATATAAAATTCTATACTCTATACTTTTAAAAGATATTTAAATACAAAATAGGTATTTACTATTTTGTATTTGCATTTTGAGTATATGTATTTGAAAAACGCACATCTCTGATAATTCAAGTATAAGTAATTACCTGGGATGTTCAATCAACAGGTTTTCCAACGAGCTGGTTTTAATTGCCGAAGGAAGTTCTGCATTGGTGAAACACGGTGGTGGAGTTACAAACCAAGACTCCTCCATCATGCCTCTGTAATATGACAAACTGTATGGTGATGCGGAGCTGCATCGTGACTTCGAACTAAATTGACTGCAGCGAGAAGACCTCCTCGATCTTCTTGAGAGGACTGGAGAAGGTGATCTTCTTGAGAGAGCTGGAGAAGGTGATCTTCTTACTTCGCATTCATCTTCTGAATCTGTGAGAGTCGGTCTATCGTCGCCATTCAAAGATCCTGTAAAGGTAGGAATTTTGCAATATATTAAAACCATTATATAAAAAGGAAACATTTTAAGAATAAGGCCTGTCTCAGTATGGCACCGTATTTAAGCGAATTTCTGCCGGACGTATACGGGCTACTACGCTTTACCTATCCGATCCCTGTAAATGTAATGAGAACTCTCTGGACCTCTCAGACTGCACGCTACATAGCCGTCCGAATACGGGCGGCACTACCTCGCACATTAGAACCGTATAAAGGCGAATTTTATCTAAGCGTTACCACTACTACAACGATATCCTATCCGAACCTTTGTAAATGCATACAGCCGCTTCAGACTGCAGGGGATACCTAAGATCGCTTGTTGTTACGCTGCAATACGGATCTTTTCGGTTCTATCGGCGACATCGCTTGTAACGAGTATGTTCTGCATGCAGTTTATGTTTGTATTTCAGTGAATCATGGACACCGATACCGATACCGATACGATAGAACTAAATTTAAATTCACGACAACCAGAACTCAGATATATAATAAATGCTAAAGTCCCTTTAATACCAGTAGTGTATCGATAAAAATTAAAGGTAAAGTTTGCTCTCATGATAAATTATATAAGTGCTAAAGAACTCCAATACACCCCCTAATACACGACTACAGACATCTGTGACACACATAGGCGGTTTGCTTTGTAGCTCATCCAATCCGCCGATTTACGTCCGAATACGCCGTCGCTTAAATACGGTCCCATACTGAGACAGACCTAAGGAAGTAGTCAATGTACCATTATTGCTTCCTCTTTCCACCAGGAGCCAATCGTTGTCATCCTGTTCAATTGCTCTTAGAGATACATTAGTTTGTTCAGGAGTCGGTTCGCTGGCAGATCCTCCATATATGTAAGATGTTAACCTGCTCAACATTCTGGTATCTTAAAGTATCTCTTGTTCCCTGAAAAATAAAAAATAAAACGTTTTTACAAAGGTTAAGATTGGTTTCGGAATTATATAGTCTTTATTATTGATATATCTTTTAAATCTATTAACTTGTATTGACAGTTTTTATAAAGCTCCCCACCTTGTCCTAATCTTTCAAGAACTGTATTTTGTTTTTGTATACAAACAATATGTCTACAAGGTTATTTATTAAAGTTTGATCGTGTTATTATTGTTACATTTTAAAATACGCAGGCGCATTAATGTGTACACAATTTGCATTTATTTCTTGGCTTACTCAAGGGTTCAAATATAAGATAATCTACAAATATCCTATGTAGAGTTTTAGAATATGTGTTTGCATCTCGCAGATTTGAAAAACGTAGTTTCGGGGAAAGATGTAGCAGAAAATAATCGTATCTTCGTTATTTTAAGAAGAAGAAGAAGCTAAGAAACTTCGGGATAATTTTAAAATGTTATTCAAAGTTGAGGCTATAAAACTATATTAAAGAGAAACATCCTCATTTTTTAGTGGTCGATTTTTCAATTGTTGATTGAAATTGATGTTAATAAATGTGTATTGGCGTGTCTATTTTATTAAATATGTAAAAATTGACGGAGATATAGTAATTAAAAGTTTGAATTGTAGTTTTAGCGCTAGAAATGGTCGGCCATATTTGTATGACGTGAAATGTATTTTAACGTCAGTTATTTGTTGAGTAGGTCAATGCTGTGGTAATGTTTTGTAGCTGTTGGTAGTTAAATAATCAAGTCAAATTAAAGAATAAGTTTTTATTTTATTTAACCCTGCTAAGGCAGACGTAATATTGAAATTTGATTGTTCCTTGAAATAGCTGTAGATAATATTTGATATTTTGATATATAAATACATATAGTAGAGATTTATGAACTGTAAGGTTGGCAGCGGTTGTGATGTCACATGCATTTGGAATGTGTACAACGTTGAATCCCTTTAATAATTAAGGAGACAAAATGACTTTTTTAATTGTTAATATCTCTTAACATATAAGGAGTTATTAAAAAATAATTGAACATGTGAGGTTCTAGTAACCCACTTTATCAATATATAGTACACTTTTATAGAAATTAAGACATAGGAGCCCATTGTACAACATGAGTCTAAAGGCACAGCACCGTCCTTAAAATAAATAATTCATTCTGTTATGTCATTTGCAAGTCTTAACTTGTTTTAAATCCCGGATTAGTGTAGGAGTTTGAGTCAAAACTATGAACAAATGTATAGATCCAATTTTAACCTTCACAAATAATCTACACAAGGTTTTTGCAGTATGCAGTAATATGTGTGGTAATAGTGCACGTGTATATGTCATGTCAGTGTATAGATACGATCATGGTACTCAAATACATTTTATTTGTATTTACTTTGCAACTGGTACGAAAACTTTGCAATATATATAACTGTGTTGCATTATGACGTCATAATAACCAATCAACATTTATGCGCAGTAGTTAATTGATTTGTATACGCTAAATATAAACAAAGGCTACGTGATAATCGCATTAAATAGATTCGGAAACTAAGGAGGATGCAATCATTGATGATAGTTTATTTAAAAATTGTGTAACGATGATAATGACGCTCGTAAATGTTGGACAATCTATTAAATTAATATATTAACATTATTCAGAATCGGATTAATTTAGTAAGTAGTTAGTTTCAGTTGAAAACTTTTAATAATACAGATATGATCGTGATAAATATGCACATGATAGAATGCATGGAAGGATAATAAAATAATAGGCACATCTATCATTTTAAATTAGAATTATTAAGACAATTGTGCAGATACTTTTACATCATAAATGGTGCTAATATTGGTTGGGTTTTAAGTTTATATTCAAAAAATAATATTTACTGATTAACACTATGAAGTAACAAAAATGAAAAAAGTATTTTCTTTTCTCCAAATAGGAAATAGGTTTGTAAAAGTTTTCAAATAAATATAAAATTCTATACTCTTAAAAGATATTTAAATACAAAATAGGTATTTACTATTTTGTATTTGCATTTTGAGTATATGTATTTGAAAAACGCACATCTCTGGTTAGACGAGTTGAATAAAAATAATTATAAGCACAATAAATCTGTCAGAATATACTGTATTATGTGTCAATAGAAAATCTATATATGTATAACATACGTCATTAGAAGAAATGTCACTTGTAGAATTTAAACATTATATCATTCTATTTCTTTTGTTTAATAATTATCAAAGTCCTTTTTGTGTTCACTGCGTGTTCAATCGTCGTATGCTATCGTTCTACTGGTTTACCAACACGTGCATATTGCATGATCACTTAAATACCGCACTTTGTTTATGTTCAGAAACCAGACTCGCTGTATGCTGTGCATTGCAGTCAGTGTACCATAATCAGCTGTTTATACGAAACGAATATATTACTGAACAAACAAATCATCTGACAGTTAAATACTAAGGCCTAGACCTCGCTAAGGCATAAGTTTAGTATCCCATGAAATCATAGGAACATGCAGAGATGTGCGTTTTTTCAAATACATATACTCCAAATGCAAATATAAAATACTAAACAAGTATTTTCTATTTTGTATTTAAATATCTTTTAAGAGTATAGAATTTTATATTTTATTTGAAAACTTTTACAAACCTATTTCCTATTTGGAAAATACAAAATACTTTTTTCATTTTTGTTACTTCATAGTGTTAATCAGTAAGTATTTGCATTTTGTATTTAAATGCTTTTGAAAAGCATTTGTGCACATCTCTGCATCTAACTTTGTCTGTTATGTATCTAGCAGTAAAAAGATTTTGGTGTTACGACATTTTCGGTAGTATTTCGCCACTGTTGCACTTCGTGAACCAAAGCAAGTACATTGACCTTCGATTTGACTGTATTCTTATCTTTCAAAACGTGCAAGCCTTGTTTATTTTATAGTTTCGTATATTAGTGATGATAACGCATGTTGATTTGTATCACTCTAAATTAAAATATATTCGTGTTTACAAATTTTAATTTCTCTTTTTGCCATGCTATCTTTGTCTTTAGAAGAAAGAGAAAATTTGGTTATAAAAGAATACATTTCTAAACAAGAAAAGATATTTAATTTAATCAATCTGAAATTTTGTATGGTGTTATTTGAAAGATAGTAATGTCAACTTCCTTTAACAATCCGCCGTCGTGTGACAAACAACTTGGGTTTAACGTTACAACGAGTATGAAGGATCAGCAAATAAACATGCATATTTCTTATCGTGAAATACATATGCAGTTGCTTAAGTGCATGTATCTGGACAATCGTTTGACAATACATAGTTTTTGTTTAAACATAACAATAGGTTATCAATGATACTTTATATTACATTATATTGTTTACAATCTTGTTTTAACATTTCATTTTAAAAATATAAATATTGAGTTAGTAAAGTTACGAACCTTACTTAAAACAGTTATCGATATTATCTGTTCAAAATTTTGACACGTACATGAAATTCAAAGACAAAACGTTATAAATTTAATAATATTTCTAGAGTTGTATCTTTGGAGGTCATGCTGTCTGTTTCTATATATACTTTATATTAATCCAGAATTTGTCAATGTCTTAAATTATTTATAACTGACAAAAAGTAAAACTTTTTACTAAAAACTTTCCAGGTTATAAATATCTATATTTTTTAGATTTTCAACCAGACGAGACTAAATATCAAATTTACATGTTGTTTATCATGTTCTTCAGATCATAGTAAATAAGTATTTAAATAACAAATTGAAATTACGACTAAAAAAATCATGTAACAAATAGAAAATTCTCGGAATTTCGTAGCAGTCAATACAAAATTCGAAAACATCAATAGTAAACAAAAAAACACATTTCTACGTGTGAACAAAACAACACGTATGTATATCTTTATCTTAGATTTTACACTGATCTAAGGAAGCAAGGGACAGATCTATTTTTCAGTTTTTGAATTGCAGCCCTATTCTAAAAAATGATTGTTGTGTTGAAAAATTTATTTCAGTTTTAAGTAAGTGTATCAAAGTGTATAAAGAACAACGTGTAAAGTCATTATATTATATTATTACTTTAATTTATATTTATACATTATTAATTTAAAAGAGAGTGTACAAAAATACTATAGAAACAAATTTTCTTTCAAGGTCAGAATAAATAAATATTATAATAAATAATTGTTCTTTTAAGAAAAAACGGCTTGTAGTTCGTCATTCAATAAACCAAGTGGATTACAATATTATATACGTATTTGCCCACAATGCAAATATGAAGAGAATATTTTCCCTAATGCCAATTCAAGGATCGAGCGAAAGAAATTTATTATCAATGGAGACAATTAAAGCAATTTTGATTTGTCATTATAATTTTAAAACGATATACGTCCAATTTTATAATTATATGAAAGAAAAAAATTAAGGAAGTAAAATCAACTTTACAATATGACTGTGCTAAAAAGAAATAGCTTCTGCATTTTTTTTTTATTGTACGTGTTCTTTTCATTTGTTTATTTTACTTTTTATCGGGCTAAAATAAACTAACCTAATTTTTTCATGTTTTACTTAAGTAGCATTTAAATGTCCCTTATCAAAACTTTGCAATTATGGCAACCCTAACTGTATGTGAATATTAAAAACACGTAACTGTTACAATACTATTCAAAAATTCTTTTCTTTTTACTTATAATTTAAATCAAAATTACTGTAACAACGGCTGCGGCCGTGCCTTCTTAAATTTCTGTCAACATACTTATGCTTACCTCGTTTGCGCGTCGTAATTTGATTTCACCATATGATGTTATTGAAACTTATGTTTGGATAATATTTTTACTGCGTAGCATATGAAATTGACACAGTTTTAATTTTAACTGGTTAATTTGCTATATAACAAATTCTACTATATCTTTTAGAGAGGATAGTTATTGTAAAACTAAGATGACATAGTTCTCTTTCTGTGTTAAATTAATAGTCACAATTATAGAACTGTTTTTATTATTATATTGTAGTCTAATATCGCAGAGCTACGTCGTTTTAGCAAATCAGAAATTTTGAGGTTAAATAGTTGTTGTAATATCTTGTTAACAATGTATACGTCTGACGTTTGATGCGTCTATATTATAACCTCCAAAATGTGACAATCAGTCAAAATGCATTAGAATTTATTTTTAAAAGAAGTTTAATGTCAGTTTTTGAAAAATATAGAAGTGAAAACAATTTCTATTACTAATTGTTATTAAAAATAGCAATTTTAAATATTTCACATACAATTTTGTCGAACTGTCAAAATTTATATTACTAACGATGCATAAGCACCAACTAAACTTAAATTAAAACACAAAAGTGAAAAGAAAGCTAGATTATAATATTAAATAAAAACAGTAAATTAAATATCAAAACAGTGAGTGGGAATGAGTCTTTACATTCTCAAAATTTCAGCCCTGCGATTTTACTCTTTCGATGTTAGCGTTGAAGCATTATATTTCAGTTCATGACATAACCTCAAAATGGTACACAATCGCTAGATCTGTTCAACGTCAATCATATATAAGTTAGAATATATTTACAAATGTTGTTTCTCTTTCTGTCATGCTATCTTTGTCTTTAGTATCATTTTTTAACAGAAATTTCTACGTGCGATAATCTGTACGATTATGGTTCCACTTAGGGGGCTCCCTTTTTCAAAGACATAAATATTTAAAAAACATATTCTGGGTGTAATTTCTACCGTACAAAAAAAATAATTTAACAAACTTTATAAAAAAGTGTGCCATTCTTCTAATATTATAAAACATATGATTTAGAAAGTTTTTTTTAGGTTATCAAACTTTTATCATTCAATTTATCATTTATGTCTCTCTTTGTGTACAAGTATATAAAGAATACAATAAACACTAGATGTAGATTATTAATATTGTGAAATCGAGCGTCATGGTTTAAAGTTCAATTGTATAATTAAACCCACAGACTAGATAGAGAGGAGAGGTGGGGGAGTGGAAGATGAGAGATAGAACATGTATGAGTATAACAAGCCGACGTATTTACACGATGGGTTAGGCTGATCATCAAATCAGCTGTTTACCAACACCTACTCTAAATGAGCTATTCAAAAACCTAGTGACACTTAATTTAACCTCAAAAATGTTGTGACAATTTTATATCATTTAATAAATGTTATTTTCGGAATCAAAAACGTAGAAAATAAAAATAATAAAACGTAATAAAATAACATAATTACGTTCTTCTAGATGTAAGGAATTTTATTTAAAGAAGAAAAAAAAACATACTATTTTTGTAGCTAAAATGTTTGCACAATTATCGCCCTTTTCGCGAAACCTTAAATATATGTAAAATTTTACTGAAACAAAATCTATTAATATTTAATCTGTAAAGGTTTATATTTTGCCTGAAACTGATACTTAATAATCTTTGAAAAATGAAGTTTTATTTTATTTTTGTATTTTTCTAAAAAGCTAAACACAGTTACGTGTATTTAAAGTTAATTTAATGTAATAAAAGTTACCTGTTACGTAAACAAAGTTACTTAATTCATTGTTTTTTGAAAAATAAATCTTAAAAAAAAACTGTATACATTTTAGAGCAGGTTCTAAAACATTTTTAAAGGGGTATTAAAAAAAATCAGATCCCAGAATATTAATGTTTATAACATATACAGTGCACTTTCAAAAAATTGTTTAACAAATTCAGACAAAAATATATCTTAAAAAGAAATTAATAACCAGTTCTAAATACGCATTAATTTTGAATTAAGACTAAGGACATTTTTATCAGTGTACCTTTTTGCCTGTTTTAAAGATTATAAAATTTTAAAGCAGTTCTTTTTAAGAATTAAATGTGTTAAAATATCTTTTAGATAAAATATGACTTACTTTCGCTAAAGTAAAATATTACGTGAATGTAAATAAAATTCATATTTTGTGTTTAGTTGCGAAAAACTATTGTCCGGAAATAACACCCTTAATTTTCGACCCCCGTATTTTGGTATAACGCCAGCCCTGATAATAACTGTTATAAGAATCTTATTAAAAACATCATAATTCTAAACAAAAGAAATATTTGTTGGCTTATCTTTCGATGTGGAAATAATATGTTCACTTTTAAAATATCACTGAAACATTACTCATGGGAATTGATTTTTCTCAAACAAAAGAGACCTTGGCGTCGATGGTATGTTACAAAACAAGGCAACTCAAATGTTAAAAGAATTAGAACAACATTGAGGAAAATATATTAAAAGGAGCTTTTTATCTGTACTCAATCTATAACAGATAAAATATTTATAGATCTCTAATATTCTGATTGGTGCAGGCAATACAAATATAATATTTTTTTAATTGAAAAAAATACATTTGAATAATAAATTTCACCGCAAAAGACATAAAAGATTTCTATTCATTGAAATGCAAATTTTTAAATATCATGCAGTAAAACTTGACGAAATAAGCTAACTCATTCTTAAATAAGATGATGCAAGAGTCAATTATATCAAATTGCATAATATTTGCTAATATATAGAGGGTTTCGATTTTCGAGATATCAAAAGAAATTAAGAAAAAAAAAGAATATCCTTTGTTCCATTAAAATTTAGAAAAATTAGACAATATATATAAAAATTGGCTTTTAAGCTATTGACATATAAAATACTGTTTTTTTAAATGAGTAAACAAAAGCTAATAATATTTAATCTAAAAAGATTATTGGCCTAATTAATTCTAATATTGGCCAAAATTATTGATTTTTATTATTTTAAATATACATAAGTTAAGAAGATAATTTTATAATTCAAAAATGTTCATGACCATTTTTAGGATATTTTATTATTCTAATAACATTAAAATAGGTAAACAATAGTATAAATCCCCAAAAAATATAACATTGGTTTATGATTTTATAATAATATTTGTTTCACCATACCTTGAGTGGTGGAAATTGCAAGTCAAAATACGGTTCTAACTATATTATTTAAAAATAAGTATAACCAACATATATAAAAAAAAAATTAACTTACTTTCTGCAGGTTTCAAGTATTTTCAAAAGTTCCTAAAATTAATGACTAGAGTTTTTCATTTGTACTGTCAAGTTTTAATTCGTTATCACAAAATAGCTGAAAGATTTTTATTCGATTTAGATGTATAAAAAATTAAATTTAAATATCACAAATATTATATATCTACTATTATTTGAACGATAGTTTTTCAAGATATATGTCACAAGTTTTATGTTTGGTTACGTGTTCCAGCTAGAACAGCTGTATTTTATTTTCCGTGTTCGACCTTATGTTTCCAATTCCTAATGTGTACTGACGGTTCTCTGTTGTTTGGCAAGCCATGCACTCTCAATCTTAATGTTTATTTTTTTATTTTAATTTATTTTACGCGATTACACGACTTTATCCGATTATTTACGACAAGTTCTATTCTGTAAGAATATGTATTTATTTTTGAACAAAATATTATTTAATAAAGATATGTGCCAAAATTAAAAATAACATAATTTAGCTGTTGTTTAAAATTTGGTTCAATGCTTTTGAAATTAATTTATATATAAGATCAGCTAAAGGTCAAATCCTTGAAAAGTTCCTTTTGAAATTTATGTTTGTTTGAACTAGAACTGCGAAGTCATTTTTGGGTGTGTTGTAATAAGAAAAGAAAAGATATGTATTAGGAAAGAATTCTAAATTTATGTGAATCTAAATTTGTATCCAGTCCGAATTTCTAACAGATTTAGATTCTATTTTAAAGTTCCTGTCAAATCGATTCAAAAAAAGCATATATTCAATAATGATTTTGACGATATAGTTACCATATAATTATTTCTATAGTTATTACATGATAAAATAAAATTTAAAGAATACTTTGTGAAATTTTCATAAATAAATATCAAGAAATGAGGCATTGACAGCGAATCTCCGCTGACGTCACAAAAAAGTAACATTGCGGTGTACCTTATAACTCATCACTGGATTTTTTAAGATCAAAAAACCAAAATGATTTCATTAGTTGATAAATTTCTAGAGGTATTTTTCATGAAAAAAATCAGAAACTACGTTAAAATTAGAAAAGAAACTCAACAGCGTTACCTCGGTATTTATATAAAGAAAAAGGGTGAAAAATTTCAAAAGGATCGGTGCAGTAAATTTTGAGCTAGAGAGGACACCGATTCTGAAAAAGCTATGTGTGAGAAAAACGCGTTTAAAAGTTTCAAAAAAAGACGAAACCAGACCAAAGAGGTGAAGACTTAAAACTCTATATCTCCGACAGTTTTACTCCAATCGACTTCAAATTTTCACACAAGAAACTTAATATGTTGTACATTAATATAAATAAATTAAACCTAACCTAAGTGTAAAATAAGTATTGTCAGAATTGCATTCAATAAAAATGGCGCACAAACAAAAAGGCATCAATTAAAACACTGTTTATTTACCAATGTAATTAATATGCAATTAACACCGGAACTATGGTTTTGATTTTTGATATATTTTTTTTATAATCTACATATAATATACGGGTATATTTTTCCATATAACTAACAAGTAAAATGCATTTATATGTATACAGTAAAAAAGTATTCAACGCTTTTGTTTTGTCAGTGGTAATTTACACAATACTATTATGACGTCATATTTTCACCATTATGCAAGCTGTAATTATCGGAAGTGTAATTAACATGATATAATAATAGCTACAAACGGGGGGCACAGTTCAATTCTAGTTCACGTGAAGCCAAAACCAGGTTTGAGTGATTACACAAAAAACAAAACATTTATAAAACTTGTTGGGACTTGTCGCAATATTAGACTGTCTTCACACTGGAACAGAGTACGTCCGATTGTCAGCAATGGACGACTAATGTCTTTTTTTAAATGTATATCAAGCAATTTTATAACCATACAATAAAATATAAAGGAAAACTGTCATTTTGTAATAAACTGCATAGGTGTAGCTCAAAAATTCAGCTACATTTCTATAAGTATATCGCAACGTACCTAAACAATGAGCCAGCTTAGTGTGACATATTAATTTAAGTAGAATATATCCTCCGGGAAGAGTGAGGAGAGGGGGTATACTCTGGTTGAGTAATTCTGGCAATAATTACTGTCGAATGGGAAATAAACATATACACGTGTCGTAGTCCAAACGTTTTTCTTTGTGTCCAAACTTGTTTCTCATCTGTTTGTTCATACACTCATATATTTCTATGTGGTACAACATATGTCTATCTAATATTGACCTAATTTCATTTATTCGTCTATTAACAGGCTGTTCAACAAGCTACTGAACTACAAAAATAGTAAAACTAGCGCATAAGCACTTTAGCTTCATTAAAAATATTATATTGCCTTGTTGATTTATAAAAATAACAAAATTATAATTTTACTAAGTGAGCTAGTTCATAAAAATTAAAAAAATGTATTATCACCTTTTCTCCATTATTTTCTAAAACACAAAATTCAGATTTTACAATTATTTTGTAAATTACCAAAGTAGCGTCATTAAAATCACTGTAATTCATAAACTAATGGTCGGAATGTTATGAAATTTTAACACCTATCGCTTGAAGGGTTTAACTATCTAAAAATCATATGGATTTGTCAATAGGGGTACCATCTTGATGTGTTATAATGGGCTTGTGTCCTATGTCTTAATTTATATAAAAGTGTACTATATATTGATAAAATAAATGGGTTACTAGAACCTCAAATGTTCAATTATTTTTTAATAACTAAAAAAGTCATTTTGTTTCTTTAATTATTAAAGGGATTCAACGTTGTACACATTCCAAGTATATGTGACATCACAATCGTTGTGTAAGGTTACCAACCTTACAGCTCATAAATCTCTGCTATATGTATTTATATATCAAATATTATTTACAGCTATTTCAAGGAACAATAAAATTTCAATATTACGTCTGCCTTAGCAGGGTTATAAAATAAAAACTTGTTATTCTTTGATTTGACTTGATTATTTGACTACCAACAGCTACAAAACATTACCACAGCACTGACCTACTCAACAAATAACTGACGTTAAAATGCATTTCACGTCATACAAATATGGCCGACCATTTCTAGCGCTAAAACTACAATTCAAACTTTTAATTGCTATATCTCCGTCAATATTTAGATATTTAATAAAATAGACACGCCAATACACATTTATTAACATCAAGTTCATTCAACAATTGAAAAATCGACCACTAAAAAATGAGGACACAAGCCCATTAGCCTAGAATCCAAACTTTAAATTTTTAAAGCCTAGGATTTAAGTCTGGGAACATTAAAATACATATTTAGATATTTAACAATTCTTGCCTTGTCATTCCATCGCTAGTTCTTCGATAAATGACGTCACCTCGTTAAGCTAGTCGCACACTGCAAGCGTATTTAAGCGAATTTTAACCTGACGTATACACGGAAGACACCAAACGAATACACTAGAAGAGATATGAAAGAGAAAGCAATAGTCTCTTTCATAACAGTGGTGTATTAATAAAAATGAAAGTAAACGTTTGCTCTGATGATGAATTATGTTAGTGCAAAACAACTCCAATACACCCTACAGTACACAAGTTTGACTTGGCGTTCTATCGTATGTATATGTATTGTAACACAACACATGCAATAAATACAGGAGTCGATTAAATACGCTTGCAGTGTGCGACAGGCCTTAAACTATGCTTTATATTTGCTATTTCAAGGACGTCATAGTTTTTATAAGAAATATTTTTAGATATTGTATACTTAACACATAAGATTAAACATATACATAATTAATTTTGTTCCAAGAGTAATATTCTACGAAACATCTAGAAATATCTGGTAATAAATAATATTCTGCCAAGATTTCAAAACCTGGCTTCAAAAGTACCATTGGTGCCTTGCAACCTTAATACATATAGAATAAATTTATTAATTCTATAAATTGTAATATGTAAAAATGAACTGTTTACATAAAGGAGCGTGCTCACTGACACAATGACGAATATTTTAGTTTCTAAACTTCAGCCAGTATCTTAAGGTGAAACGATACTTGTCCATTTTTGATTCGCGAAATATAGATGGCGATACTATACAACAGGTTAAATATTATTTTAAGAAACATGTTTTTTATGTAAGTAACTATAAACGCGAATCAAAATCTAAAGCTGCAATTAGTTAGATGAATAACGTATCTACATTTTAAACTTTCTTCCACTGACTTTTAATGAGTGGGAACCGTAAAAATAAGTTTTGAAAATGAATATTGCGATATTGACTGGGATATTATCGAATACTCTATATATTTTTAAGTCTTAAGCGTAAGTTTGAGAACCATGATAAAGGTTATAAAATTTATGACAAATTTTCATATAAAAATTGGAATTTAACTAGATAATATAGCAATATTAATTCTCAAAAGTTATTTTTGCGGTTCCAACTCATTAAAAGTCAGTGGAAGAAAGCTTAAAATGTAGATACGTTATTCATCTAACTAATTGCAGCTTTAGATTTTGATTCACGTTTATAATTACTTACATAAAACGATTTAAACATAAAAAAACATGGTTTTTTTGATAATATTTAACCTGCTGTATAGTATCGCCATCTATATTGCGAATCAAAATACAATTTTTGTAGATAATGGGCTTGTGTCCTCATTTTTTAGTGGTCGATTTTTCAATTGTTGATTGAAATTGATGTTAATAAATGTGTATTGGCGTGTCTATTTTATTAAATATCTAAATATTGACGGAGATATAGCAATTAAAAATTCGAATTGCAGTTTTAGCGCTAGAAATGGTCGGCCATATTTGTATGACATGAACTGCATTTTAACGTCAGTTATTTGTTGAGTAGGTCAGTGTTGTGGTAATGTTTTGTAGCTGTTGGTACTCAAACAATCCAGTCAAGTCAAAGAATAATAAGTTTTTACTTTATTTAACCCTGTTAAGGCAGACATAATATTGGAATTTTATTGTTCTTTGAAATAGCTGTAAATAATATTTGATATTTTGATATATAAATACATATAGCAGAGATTTATGATCTGTAAGGTTGGTAACCTTACACAAGGATTGTGATGTCACATGCATTTGGAGTTTGTACAACGTTGAATCCCTTTAATAATTAAAGAGACAAAATGAGTTTTTTAATTGTTAATATCTCCTAACATATAAGGAGTTATTAAAAAATAATTGAACATTTGAGGTTCTAGTAACCCACTTTATCAATATATAGTACACTTTTATAGAAATTAAGACATAGGACACAAGCCCATTATTAATAGAGTATTATAAATAGGTCCTAAGGGAATTAAGAAATAACCACAGATCTTTAAAAAAAGATTACTCAATTTTACAACATATACTCATATATTTCACCAAACAAATGACACTGTCAATTATATATCTTTGTTTTTATTTTTACTGTGTACATAATAAAAGTAGTGGGGGGTCACTGTATTCTCTTTAGAATAATATTAGCGATTTGCTAATATCAGCTGAAACAGCTGATTGTTAAAATAGAACAGGTATACATAATAATATAGCTATCTCACTTTAATTGTTGGCAACAGCATGTCTCATATGTTTTGACCTTCATAATCGCTCTCAGTTGCAAATGATATACATATCTACATATACATATGCATATATGCAAGTCAAACATGTATTACATTCGGAATGCAAATAAAATTGTATGTTCTTTATAATTCAATATGTTTTTTGTGGAAAAAAACTAATTTTTGTAAACAACTGCAATATGAAACAATATATACTGATTTGTTTATTGTTTTATTTCTTTAAAGAGGTAAAGAAATGTGGCTAGATTTTACTATCTGACTGCTCTAAGTATCTCTAAAGAATATTTGTTAATTGTGAAGATATCTGCTTTTTAAGGAGATTTAAATTTTTATAATCTGCTTTGATTTTGATGATTTTTTATGAAATGTTATTAAATTATAATATTACGACGTTATAAATTAGTAATTAATAAAAACACGAAAGATTTAAGCCACGTCACCATAAAAACTGTCAACATAGTAGGAAGTCGTATTGGAGGAAATAGGCTGACTTTACTGAAATAAATTTTAAAAAATAATCTGAAGGTCACATTGTACAATAGCAGTAGGCACCGTTTTTTCTTATATTCTGTGCTGTTTATCCATAATAATAAGTTTTTTTCCAATTATAAAGCCTCATTCCCACTCACTGTTTTGATATTTAATTTACTGTTTGTATTTAATATTGTAATCTAGATTTCAGGTTCTCGTTTAAGCATTCCATTTCACATTTGTGTTTTAATTTAAGTTTAGTTAATTTAGTTGGTGCGTATGCATCGTTAGTAATATAAATTACAGTTCGACAAAGTTGTATGTGAAATAATTAAAATTGCTATTTTTAATAACAATTAGTAATAGAAATTGTTTTCACTTCTATATTTTTCAAAAACTGACATTAAACTTCT
This sequence comes from Panorpa germanica, assembly GCA_963678705.1. Lineage (NCBI taxonomy): Eukaryota > Metazoa > Arthropoda > Insecta > Mecoptera > Panorpidae > Panorpa > Panorpa germanica. The sequence goes on along the minus strand of OY783223.1, from coordinate 3,195,992 downwards.
TTTAAAAGTAAATCCTACTGCATTTTGACAGATTGTCACATTTTGGAGGTTATAATCTTAATATATATAAATTACGTGTCACGTTGTGTGCTCGCGATGGACTCCTAAACTACTTAACCGATTTTAATCAAATTTGTACACCGGGTGCAGTTTGATCCAACTTGAAAGATAGGATAGCTTACAATCTCAATTTATGATTAATTATTATGATTTATTATTAATTATCTGATTTTAAAAGATGGCGACATCTGTTGATAAATAGATTGAGTAAATATTCTGTTGACAAGATTGAGTAAATATTCAATAGATGGCGCTATGTAATGTAATATGACAAAAACGTTAGTCACAGCAACGCGTGGCCGGGACAGCTAGTATAATATAGTTTTTCTTAATTTAATATTTTTAATTTAAAACATTGGACCTTGTAAGGTTCTAAAAAAACTAAGAAAACTTAAAAAATAAATTAAATTAAAAATGGTACTGTGAATGACAACGCGTATTGTCATATGCTAAACAATTTAAATTAAATACAAAATAAAATTAAAGCAGTGAGTGAGAATGATACTTAACTCTCTATTTATAATAAAAAATGTATATTTTTGTAAAATAAACGTAAAGTCTTGCACAAATATATTAGTTCAGCATAATCTTGCATAAAAAGTTTAGAGATTGAATTTTTATATTAAAGATAATCTTTTTAACGTAATCTGATATTATATTAACATAGAAAAAGTATTGAAAAGGCAACCCTTTTATGTAAAATAAACCCTAAATGAATGTAACAACGTTTAGCGGGTCTTTTGTATTAATTTCTCGTTGTACATATTAACCGTGAACTGCAGTTTGTGGGCCTCCCCCCCCTGTTGTATACCATATGGCGCGCGGTCGGTGTAAACACGTATACACGTTTTGTATGGCAGTGATTTGAGCCAGACAATCTGGTACATGTTGGGAAACTAATGTTACAAGATTGTGCAATCCTGGCGATCTGGGAACCGTCAGAATATATTTCAAATGAATCACGAACACTTTGAGATTGCAATTACATATTTTTGTGCAACACATCACCCAAGTTCTTAGGATGACATATATATAGATGGTACCACTATTGACAAACCCATATGATTTTCAGATAGTACCAACCGTCAAGCGATATCTGTCAAAATTTCATGACATTACGATCATTAGTTTACAAATTAAAGTGATTTTAGTGGCGGTACTTTTATTATTTTCAAATTATTCATTTATTTCTTGTGTTCGCAATCTTACTTTATATACGATCCTTCTTACGATTAAGACGTTAGTTATCGACACCCACTTTACCTATAATGCTTTTCGTATGAATATATTCTTTACATAATTTTTAGAGGTAGCAAAACAACTGCTACTACTCAATGTTATATTGTTGTATCATCAAAACAACATCAAACAATAATATTATGTTAAACCTGTCAAACTAGATACTACGTACGTCCACGTCCACGCAGTGGACCTGTGCTATCTTAAACAAAACATCTTATTAAACTTTAAACCTATAACAATTTATTTTTGATTCTGAAAAATATAAACTGCGCCAAAAATTATTTCTGATATAAATTGTCAGCTGAGAAGAAAATGTAAACATTCTTTGATAAAAATAGCGAAATTATTTAACTCTCAATTTATTTATTAATATATATATACAGGGTGTCCCAAAATTCAACGATAAGCCGGCACCAGAGGGTGGTCCTGCTCATGACTACACAAGAAAAAAAGAAAAAAAATTTATCTCATTTTGTTTAGGAATTAGAAAAAAAAATAATTTTTTTTCGAAAATTGTAACACCTTAAGATGTTTTTAACTACCATGACCACAATTTTTCAAATATTTCTGAATTTTTTTTTGTATCGGCAACCTAAATAGCACTGCTATCCATCACAACTATTAAAACTCCCAGAATGCTAGTAGTTTTTACACAAAATTTAATCGAAATATTTTTTTTTCCCTAAATTTTTTAAAGATTTTTACTTTCAGTCAACTTTAACTCATCGTGGTGTAAAAAAAAAGTATGAACACTACTATGGCAAGTTTTTTTAAAAATTGGCGCAACTCTTCAGGATTTTTTTTTCTTGTGCAGTCATGAGCAGGACCACCTTCTGGTGCCGGCTTATCGTTGAATATTGGGACACCCTGTATATATATTACTCTGTAAACATTGCTATATAATATTTACTTCAATATTCGTAATATTATGTATGGTACAGACTGGTACGACATAAACATGCAACATCCAACATTTGTTGCAAGAAGTTGTACAACACATTCACACTAGTGCGACATGCAACTTAATACGTCGGAAGCTTTCATTAGTAAGGTTTTATTAGTGTCGCATGTTTTTTTCGCACTAGTCTGTATCATACATTACATTTGTGTTTACAGCATACTAATGGTAAAATTGAAGTTGAATATTGACAAGGCAAATTTATATAAAGAACAAATGAAAACTGACGTAATCTATGTCCTTTTAAATTGCGCATTTAATAAATAACATATATTTAGTGTTTAAACAATTATGGAACATTTCTAGTTCTAATGGACAGGTTTAAGAAGTAATTATGCTAATTGTAATTGTTATGTTAATTGTAAAACTGTAATTATAAAATAATTATCGGGTATAAATTCAAGATTAGAAAAAACATACTTTAGAGCGTGTACTAAAAAAACAATTTATATTGCAAACACCGTTTAGCCCTATATTTTCTAAAAAATTTAAGAATAGACTTTTGTCTCTCTAATTATTAAAGGGATCCAACGTTATAGAAAATTCCAATGCATGGTACGTGTATGTGATACGTCATTTATTACTATTCCATCAAGAATTATATTATGAAGGTTGTGAGAAAGAAAAAGTAAACTCGGTTTCTTTTGTGAGTTCAAAGTCGATGTTTTTTTTTTTATCGAAGTCACCGCCTTGTTGGAAACTTTCGACAATCTGATTATTAGGTACGGGCCATAGAAACATATGGAGTCACGCACAGTTGTAACAAAACCGTTTCAAACACCATTGTCTCAACCTAATCACAAAGTCTATATTGTGATTAATGTGCACCTATGCTTAAAAATAAGTTTACAATTTTTTCCGAGGTTAAAACTAAAATATTACTGCAAAAGCAGCGATATTGGCAATACCTATTATTATAATACTTTTAAGGTTAAATTTGATATTCCTTAACATAAAAATTACATATATACCTACTAGAAAAAAAGCCATATATACTTTTATTATATTTTACTATCGCGTGTTCCACTTCCAGTTTTTTTATGAAATGTCATTTTGGATATTAATAACGCAGAGATACATATATTACAAATGTATATGTATAATGGTACCCTAGGCCGTGCTTATTCGTGGAAAATTAATATATACACAAACTTTTACTGTATTATTAATTTTCCTCAGCGAAATTTTATTATATGTGAAGCATAGTTTCGAGGTCGTCATAGATAATTATAGAATGGATATAGATAGCGAGGTAATGTGTCGTACACACTGGTGCGACTTAAACATGCGACATCCAATATTTATATATTTTCATTTGACGTTCAGTTGACGTTATTTAAACATGACTGTACTAAATGTGTTGTACTTCTAACGTACAGACTAGTGCGACACTAATAAAACCCTTACTTAAAAAATTCTAGGTAGTATTTCTATAAAACAAAAATGTTTCAATCCTTTGGCGGTACTTCTAAAAGGATTACGATGTTGAATGTGATCTCGGCAAAATGGTCTGACTCCAGTATAATCTTAGTTTGTTGACGGTTTCTTTTAGTTGTGTTTAGTAAATAAATAAAAATAATTGAATATGGTGTTTAAATGGAGAAATGAAATAGACCCTTGTCAAACTGACTTTCACAACGGTTAGCACGAGTTAGCAGAGACCCTGTTAAATAACTGAGTTATATTACTTTTCCTTTCTAAAGCAGTTTGAAGGAATTTGTTCGAAATATGAAAGTCTCCGACGTATTAAGTTGCATGTCGCGCTAGTGTGGACGTGTTGTACAACTTCTTCCAACAGCGGGCTGTTGGATCAGCCACGTCATCATAAATACTACCAACATTGTAAGAGGTTGTCAGTGTTAGGACTCGCCATCGAAAATAGAGCGACGTTAAATAACTACAAATTTTTTAAACATACAAGTAACAATGTTTATTTAAAAAAATCATTTTTAAGGTTTGCTATAATATAATCATAAAATGGTCTTCTGTCCTCATTTTTTAGTGGTCGATTTTTCTTAATAAATATCTTATTAACTATCTAAATGTTGACGGGGATATAGTAATTCAAAATTTGAATTGTAGTTTTAGAAATGGTCGCTAGAAATGGTCGGCCTTATTTGTATGACGTGAAATGCATTTTAACGTCAGTTATTTGTTGAGTAGGTCAGTGCTGTGGTAATGTTTTGTAGCTGTTGGTAGTCGAAATAATCAAGTCAAGCCAAAGAATAATAAGTTAACGCTGACATAATATTGAAATTTGATTGTTTCTTGAAATTGCTCTAAATAATATTTGATATTTTGATATATAAATACATATAGCAGAGATTTATGAGCTGGTAACTTGTCAGAGTTCTGTCAAGAATATATCTCTTCTACGCTCTGTTGTATAAAAGAGCAACTACCGGTTGTGATGTCACATGCATTTGGAATGTTGTCCAACGTTGAATCCCTTTAATAATTAAAGAGACAAAATGACTTTTTTAATTGTTAATATCTCTTAACATATAAGGAGTTATTAAAAAATAATTGAACATTTGAGGTTCTAGTAACCCACTTTATCAATATATAGTACACTTTTATAGAAATTAAGACATAGGACACAAGCCCATTAGAAGTCGAAAAGATGGCGGAACATGTAAATATTTTGACAGTGTTATTATGACGAACGCGAAGGCCTTTCATCACTTCTATACAATAAACTCCTGCAATTTAGTAAAATACGTCCTGGTACTTTGAACTCCGGGAAGCAATAATGAATGGTATCACATATTTGCGTCATCGCGCATGCGCCAACTTGTATATAGAATGGTGATATATTCTTACATTACTATAGAAAAAGGAAAGCTATAGACTATATAGGTATGAGTATATATAACCACTTGAAAACTCTCCCTTTACAAAGAGCAAAACATAGGAAGCCTTGCAACTTGACGGGATAAAGTGGAAACCAAGAATGAAGGTCGCGTAAAGATATTCCTGACGCGGAAGAAGGTATATCGGGAATTAAAGGATAATCCGCAAAAAAATACCACGTGATTAATTTAAATGCCGTTTAGAAAATTATCGGTGTCAGTATTTGTAGAGGTAATATAATTTATATACTTCTTATTTCATTAGTTAAGGGGGTGGTAAAGTCAAAACGATAAAAAAGAAGCATATTTTCGATAATGTTTTTTGACGACACAGTTAATATATAATAATCTCTATAATTACTACACGATGAAATAACATTTAAAGAATACTTTGTGAAATTTTCATAAATAAATATCAAGAAATAAGACATTGACAGCGAATCTCCGCTGACGTCACAAAAAAAAGTAACTTTGCGGTGTCCCTCATAACTCATCATTGGATTTTCTGAAATCGAAAAACGAAAATGATTTCATTAGTTGATAAATTTCTGCAGGTAACGCTGCCAAGTTTATTGATTTTTTTAATTTTTAAAGCACTATAAAATTTTTAAGTCAATATACCGATTTTTCATGAAAAAAATCAGAATCTTTGTTATTTTAAAATACGTTAAAATTTAAAAATAATCGACAGCGTTACCTCGGCATTTACGTAAAGAAAGAGTGTGCAACGTTTAAAAAGGATCGGTCCAGTAGATTTTGAGCTAGAGAGAACACCGACTCTGAAAAAGCTATGTGTGTGAAACCGCTTTTAAAATTTTCAAAAAAGACTAAACCAGACCAAAGAGGTGAAGACCTAAAACTTTATATCTCCGACAGTTTTACTTCAATCGACTTCAAATTTTTGCACAATAAATTTAATATGTTGTACAATAATATAAATAAATAAAGTTGAAACCTAATCCCGTCGAGTTTTTTTTAGTTTTAACATATTTTAAAATAACAAAGATTTTTATCATGAAAAGTCTGTATTTTGACTTTTAAGTGCTAAAAAAAAATTATTTTTTTTATTAAAATTATTAAAAAAAAGAAAAATCAATAAAAAACTCGACAACATTACCTGCAGAAACTTATCAACTAATGAAATCATTTTGGTTTTTCGATTTCAGAAAATCCAGTGATGAGTTATGAGTAGCACCGCAATGTTACTTATTTTTGTGACGTCTGCGGAGATTCGCTGTCAATGGCTCATTTCTTGACATATATTTAAGAAAATTTGACAAAGTATTCTTTAAATGTTATTTTATCATGTAGTAATTATAGAAATAGTTATATATTAACTATGTCGTCAAAAAACATTTCGAAAATATGCTTCTTTTTTATCGTTTTGACCTTACCCTCCCCTTAATAAAACTTTTTTGCAAGATTATATAATGTTACAAATTAAAGTAATATATTATTAACAAATTTTCAAAGTCAAAGTCAAACGAATTATGGTAAACTTTGGTAAATAATAAAACATAACGTTAGGTAAAAAATATTATGTTAAATAATACTAAATGTACCAATTGATTGAAAATATCCAAAAGGATACTTCAAAATTATTTTTATACCCGACAACATTGGTAATAATCTTATAATAACAACAGTTTTAGGTTTTTACTTATCTAATATTTTTTTCGAACTGGCAACACTGCCTAATGCAACCCTAAAATGAGACAGTTCACCAACGCGGGGGAGAGAGTGAGAGGTGGGTAAATATCCTTAGCTAATCATTGTCTGTAGTAAGAGCTACATATAAAGAACTTTTTAAAAAACGTGTTCAAACCTGCTGCAATCTGACAAAACAAGAGTGAACATTAAAAGCATTTTTTATCACTGTGTTCAACACATGGATATATTTTTAAATATTATAATAGTTGGGTCTGTGAATTTAGACCAATTCTGGATAAGGTTTTGAAGGTTTAATAAAAAAAATGTACAGAAATAATCGTGGTCTGATAAAGATCAGATCTTAAAATATGAAATCATGTATAAGACTACCTGTAAATTTATTACCTATACACCTTTAGATACCTTTTTTGCAAAATATAACCTAAAAATGTTTGTTTGGTGGCCATTTTGTTCATAGGGTTTCGTGCCACTGCACATAAGCGTATTATTACATCAAAATTATTATATATATGTATTACCGCGGGCATTTTTTCATGCGTATTTGTACGTACGAAATAATGTTGTAGAAGAAAAAAGGTAGTAACCTTGACAGACAAATTCAAAAATTTATTATGTAGCTTCCATTAATACATTTAATAAAAGTTGGGTTAGAATTTGTGCGAAAAGTTAGAGAGTTCGAGGCGATCCTGGCGGGGAGAAGTGTGAACCTTATATATCAAACTTGAAACTTTCCTTTGCGCGTCGCATTTTTTCTAGTCAAAACTAATAAAAAATCACTTCTCTTAAGAATGTTTTAAACAATTTTGAAAAATATAATAAACTTTTAAAAAACAGTATTGTTTCGCAACAAACAATTAAGCAGGTAATTAAGAACAATAATAAAACTTACTAAACACTTAAAACATAAATTGTCATCAACAAATTTGTAATGTATAAAGCAATTAAATAATCATTATGCATTATACTAATTATCAATTAGTTATAAAGTATATACTCGTACTTCATTTAAACACGGAAATTTACCAGAAATATGTTAAACAAATCAATAGTCATACACTTTTATCTACAGAGACACAAAAGACATGAAGGTTAATATTATACTCGTATACAAGCCATAATAGATTTCAGCTATCGATTATTTTGGAATCATAAGCAAAAGGGCATAGGTAAACCTTGTATAGCGAAGCGAGAGACATCGCACCATTAGCATTTATACAAAAAAAAATCAATTTCTTTAAATGAAAATACATACATATTATATATTTAAGTATGTAACTTTTAAAACATGATAAATAATTGTTATTACATTCAATTGTACCGTTATATCATAGGAAACTACAGCTGTGGAATAACAAAGAGAGCAATTATGTTTCCAAACAAAGGAAACTGAGTTCGTACATGTATATAATGAAGTATATAATAGAAAAGAACGCTTTAATATATATACTATTCACTATATATTTCAAATGACGTTTAACAATATTATGTAATGTAGTTTTAAACTAAAAATAATTATCCTACAGCTGCTCATAGCTTTGGCAAGTCAAAAACAAAGAGCAAGCGTTATTTGACAATCAGCTGAGATTGCTTATGTATATACCGTATATGTATATAAATAGAAACGTATATATTAGGTAAATTATGATAAAAAATCTTACCTTATTTTCGGAAACTAATGTGTAAACAATATTTATAACTTTTTTTAAAAATATTTTTAAAAAAATGTTCTCTTTCGTTTTCCTACTTTTTTTTACTGTTGACGAACCTTTCACGATAGCAGACGAACCGACTCTGAGGAAGTTGAGTGTTTCAGCTGTATCGTGGTGTAGCCCTACCTCAGGCTGCACCGTTGTACCTCTCTTGACATTTAGGGCTGCCAACCGGTAACTCTTATTTATCAAACGAAGCGAATGGGCTTGTGTCCTTATTTTTAGTGGTCGATTTTTCAATTGTTGATTGAAATTGATGTTAATAAATATGTATTGTCTTGTCTATTTTATTAAATATCTAAATATTGATGGAGATATAGCAATTAAACGATTGAATTGTAGTTTTAGCGCTAGAAATGGTCGGCCATATTTTTATGACGTGAAATGCATTTTAACGTCAGTTATTTGTTGAGTAGGTCAGTGCTGTGGTAATGTTCTGTAGCTGTTGGTAGTCAAATAATCAAGTCAAATCAAAGAATAATAAGTTTTTATTTTATTTAACACTGTCACGGCAGACATAATATTGAAATTTTATTGTTCCTTGAAATAGCTATAAATAATATTTGATATTTTGATATATAAATACATATAGCAGAGATTTATGAGCTGTAAGGTTGGTAACCTTACACAAGGATTGTGATGTCACATGCACTTGGAATGTTGTATATCGTTAAATCCCTTTAATAATTAAAGAGACAAAATAACTTTTTTAATTGTTAATATCTCTTAACATACAAGGAGTTATTAAAAAATAATTGGACATTTGAGGTTCTAGTAACCCACTTTATGAATATTTAGTACAGCTTTGTAGAAATTAAGACATGATTCACATCTCCGTTATCATTTAGCAATTTATGAACTTTTTTTATTATACTCGTAAGTCAAGCAGTTGGCAACCCTACTGCCAGTATACGAGAGTGCGCATATCGTGTATATAGTATAGGGCTTTGTATATAAACTAGTATATAGATATATATGGATGTATATTTGAATCCATATGGTTTTGCGTCAGTTCCCCGGGCAAGATGGCGTCCAAACAATATACGTGTGCAAGGAAAATTTTACAGCTGACTTGGAACTTTGCTGTTGATCTATTTCCGATACCTGTACTATTACCGACAACCTTCTACTACATTAGCCAAAACTGTGTTTGAAACGTTAAACTACTGTTTTTCTCACAATAATTGAGAAAAACGTAGTTACGTTTTTCGATTCAAATAAAATTTAAATTATTAAGATTATCATTTACGTTTAACGAGAAATATCTCAAAATTTGCAACGCTCTTATGGTGTGGTGTTATAAAATGGACCTTATAGTAGCCTTAACTTTAGCCTAGTTTACTTTAATAACAAACAGTTCTTTACAAAAAGCAGCTAATGCTAAAATGGCGTCGTTAAAAAGAGATTTGTAGTTTCATAAATTATCGTTTGAAAATAATGGTGTTGTTAAATGTAGCCGAGTTTTGAACCACGTCCTACTTAATGGGCTTGTGTTCTATGTCTTAATTTCTATACAAGTGTACTATATATTGATAAAGTGGGATACTAGAATCTCAAATGTCCAATTATTTTTTAATAACTCCTTATATGTTTAGAGATATTAACAATTAAAAAAGTCATTTTGTCTCTTTAATTATTAAAGGGATTCAACGTTGTACACATTCCAAGTGCATGTGACATCACAATCCTTGTGTAAGGTTACCAACCTTACAGATCATAAATCTCTGCTATATGTATTTATATATCAAAATATCAAATATTATTTACAGCTATTTCAAGGAACAATCAAATTTAAATATTATGTCTGCCTTAGCAGGGTTAAATAAAATAAAAACTTATTATTCTTTGAATTGACTTGATTATTTGACTACCAACAGCTACAGAACATTACCACTGCACTGACCTACTCAACAAATAACTGACGTTAAAATGCATTCACGTCATACAAATATGGCCGACCATTTGTAGCGCTAAAACTACAATTGAAATTTTTAATTGCTATATCTCCGTCAATATTTAGATATTTAATAAAATAGACACGCCAATACACATTTATTAACATCAATGTCAATCAACAATTGAAAAATCGACCACTAAAAAATGAGGACACAAGCCTATTATACCTATTGAAATATCTATTTAAAATTCTTTCGGATATTTAAAAAAATTAAAAGGACAAGACAAGATACGGACAGCCGCATAAGAACGAAGCGCCATTTTTTAATTGCTAGAATTTTGGCCTTATTTTAAGACCTATATATTAACGTCAAAACGGGTCAACGAAACGAAAAGCTGACTACTCAAACAAAAATGAAACACACCATCAAATTGTGTGTAATTTTTTTTTAACAGACGAGTCCATGTTGTTGTAACATCAATGTTAATTTACCCTCTACTAAATTTAGGATAATATCTGTATGTTTGCTGAGTAGCCAATGGCGTGCCAATTATAATACTGGGGGTGCGAAAGCCTAAAACTTTTACGGCTTATCAAGGATTAGAAAATGTTTCATAAAAATGTGATTACATCATAAAAATTCTCATATGTGTTAAATCTATAATAAAAATCATTTATTTTAAGGTCCAAATAACACACTGCAACAAAATCTACATTGTAATTGGTACGCTACTGTGTGTAGTATATACATAATGTAAATTTATATATTTTGTATATACTCGTATATCTTGCAGAGAAATAGTAATTTTTAACTAAATTTTGAAACCTTTTTAAGGCGACTGTATCCCATCTAAAATAAATACAATAAAGTGAATGATGGTAAATTGTAGGTCCATGAACTGTAATACTTGTCCCGTGTCCTATGTCTTAATTTCTATAAAAGTGTACTATAGTGTACAATTGTTGATTGAAATTGATGTGAATAAATGTGTATTGGCGTGTCTATTTTATTAAATATCTAAATGTTGACGGAGATATAGTAATTAAAAGTTTGAATTGTAGTTTTAGAGCTAGAAGTGGTCGGCCATATTTGTATGACGTGAAATGCATTTTAACGTCAGTTATTTGTTGAGTAGGTCAGTGCTGTGGTAATGTTCTGTAGCTGTTGGTAGTCAAATAATCAAGTCAAGTCAAAGAATAATAAGTTTTTATTTTATTTAACCCTGCTAAGGCAGACATAATATTGAAATTTGATTGTTCCTTGAAATAGCTGTAAATAATATTTGATATTTTGATATATAAATACATATAGCAGAGATTTATGAACTGTAAGGTTGGTAACCTTACACAAGGATTGTGATGTCACATGAATTTGGAATGTGTACAACATTGAATCCTTTTAATAATTAAAGAAACAAAATGACTTTTTTAATTGTTAATATCTCTTAACATATAAGGAGTTATTAAAAAATAATTGAACATTTGAGGTTCTAGTAACCCACTTTATCAATATATAGTACACTTTTATAGAAATTAAGCCATATGACACAAGCCCATTTAGATGACCTTTATAATTAATTTGGTCATCACTGTCTTACATGTTTAGGCAAGGCCAAGTTGGTCCGGGTTATAATTTCGTGTTTACTTTATTTACTAAAAAAGGGCAGCTATTTTTGTCCTTTTGTACCAAATATTGTATTGTATATGGACGCTGTTATGCATTCATGTGTCAAGCGCCAGATACTGGGATTTGAGAAAATTAACATTCTAGTTTTTCTAATTCAAATTGTTCAGATAAGAATAATTAGAATTATTTTTATCATATAAGCAAGTAAATATTAGAACTATTACAGATATTCATGAATTATTCATTGGAATATCACGAATTTAAAGAATAACTGATAAAATATAAAAAAATATTATTGCAAAATTCAATATGCTTAATTAAATTTGTAAAAATGTTTCAAAGTCTCTTGACACATAAAAGCAAATTAACTTATGGACTATTTATATTAATAAAATAATTTAAGGTTTATACTTCACAAATTAGAATTGGATTTTTATTGGAATTATTCTTTTATTAAATTTATCAACAGTGACATACGAACTTTTTATCAAAATTACATCAATAGTTTTTAAGTGATATTAATATATTCTAACATTGAAACGGAAGTTATAACAAATTTCTCATCAATAAATTTCTAAATAATAATATGAAAATCGTGAATAAAAATTATTATTTTTTATTTATTTAAGGTAATATTATTTTTTAGTGCTCTTTTTGATTTATTATTACTGATTCTCATCTTCATCATCAGGATCAATGGCGAAGTCTAATGTGTTTCCTAATGCTTTAGGCGGATGAACCATTTTTGCAAAACGAGAATTCTGCATTGAGATATTGTAATAATAAGTTTAAGCTTTTACATCGAATGCAAATTTTTTTATGACATAGTTCATAAAAAATATTTTTATTTATTGTATTAGAAACAACATTTCGTGCTTAACTCAATTTTTAATATTTTGGCGCTTGACACATGAATGCATAACAGCGTCCATATATTCTTTGTTAATAAAAAATATTTTTATCGAAGTAATTACATAGATCCACAGCAGAATAAGAAAATATTAGAAATAATTATTATATATATAAAATAAGTTATTTTGTAAATGCAGATTCTAACATAAACTGAGTTTTAGTAATACATTGACGTGCCCTATTATATAATTTATTCTAATTAAAACAATGATACATATATTTAATAACGAAACTGGTTAAATCTGGATTTTATGTTAATTTTACTATCGTAAAATATGTGTATATGTCATCAGTGTCTCATCAGCTGATAGTTTGCTCGCGTCCCACACGATCTGTAGACAGATATGTTATACCTGGATTTTACCTGACTTTTTGATATTATGAAACCAATTAAGCTTGTATATGTGTTGGATACAATATATAAATGATAAACTTCTCAATAATAAAATATTTGAGTAAAGATTAAATAGATGTGTTACTTTAGAAGTATGTAATTCAGGGGCATACTTCAAATATACAAGAGAATCGCTATTTAACAAGCGCAATGTTTTTTCTTGACTAGAAAACGTCATTTTACCTTTCAAGTAAATATGCTAAATAAATAAAAGGTCACAAATCGAGGCTTCTTCTCTATTTAACACTTTACTTTTTTATATTTTTAACGATATTTAAAACTATTTTTAGATTCAGTTTGTTATTGCTATCGCTAGTTGAATATATAGCAGTTATGTAAATAACATAGCTAATGTAAGGTGGACAAATTGTTCATTTTAGTTTTTTTCTAAATAGTTTACCTGCTAAACACTGATAAATATATTTGTTATATGCAATACATTACAAATTACAGTTTATATAAAAAGGTTATGTGAATATATGTCCAGTTAAATAAAATACTCTATAATTATTATCATTTGTATCATAAAAAACCGTTTGTAGACCTATAGAATTATAAAAATGATATTTAGTAAAAATATTACATTTATATTCAATGTTAGTATGTATATAAAGTAATATATTCATTTTATATTTAGCGAGTTATCTTTCCCTGAGCATATGTTAACTCGCAACTGTCTTTGATTACAACTATGTGTGTAGTATAATAGCCCATAATGACGAACATGTTTAAAACGATTACAAAACCGTGCCAACACAAATTCAGTTTGTGTTCGTACCGCGAATAACTATACGTATTAACAAGCAACAGTTTTATATGTGAAATAAAAAATAACATCAACAAATCTTTTTGGCCGTGACTTTCATTTACTTGAAGTAGTGGTAAGCCGTTTAAGTTATTAGCATTTAACAGGTTATTCTATAAGTTGACTTCAAAACATATATTTATTTAATCTGCAATATCCTATTAAGTATTTAAAGTAATGCTTATGAGGTACTTTAAATTTTACTATGTGCATGTAATTCTATCTATAGTAAATCAATGAAAAACATCACATTCTCACGGATTTCTATATAGTTTCTGAATAGATTCTTTAAAAATTGACAAAACTATGTTCTCATTAAGATATCATAATGAAATTTTCTATAAATGTTGCTGAAATATGTAAGTTTAAGTGTGATTTTTAGTTCTTTAAATTTCGCAGATTCAGAGCTTAAAAACTATGCTAAACTTTTTGTTTTTCGTTTTTTGTTAAATGTTTAAATGTACGAGTATTGTTTATTCATATTCTTTTTATATTGCGAGTTCTATAATTTAAAGCAGACTTGCTTTTAATCACAAATGTAACTACTAATCGCCAAGGATATTCAACATTTAGTTTTAGGAACTTCTAAAGGAGACTATACTTATAAGTGGCAATAAAAATAAAAATCATCTTATGAATTTGATAACAGTCTACATAAACTTCTGTTTACTATTTTTGAATTTTGTTGTGACTGTAGTAGTAATAAAGTTCATTTTGATAATAATATCGTGATGTACTATCTCACCGTTATCATTGAATCATTTTCAAATGTCAAAATAATCTCCAGACGTAATAATACTAGATATTGTGATTTAGCTAAATGTTTTGTAAATAATTTACACATCCTAGTCTATAAACATATATTTTTGTTATTTACAGATGAACTTTGGAGCGAAATGGATAACGCAGCGTCTTGTTCACATGTCATCTGTAAATGTAAGAAAAACAAACACCTCGATTTATAAAAAGTTAGGTTATCTGTCAGTTGGTGGTTTGACATCATATTTACTAATAAAACAGATAGACCATCCTATAACAGGTGGTGTTTCTAGATTTGTAAGATCTCTAACAATCGGTTTAGTGATATCAACAGATTATTGGTGGAATGTACAACGATTTAATTATGAAGAAACGTCAAAAATTTATCAACAATCAATGTCAGAATGTCACCAAAGATCAGCTGAAAGGTTGTTGAACGGTTGTTTAAAAAATGGTGGACTTTATATAAAACTAGGTCAAGGACTAGCATGTTTAAATCACATATTACCTACAGAGTACCTCACAACATTAACGCAGCTACAGGATCAGTGTCTTTATCGAGAACGTGGGGAACTTGACAAGTTATTCGAACAAGATTTTGGTAGAAAATCTAGCGAGATATTTAGGAGTATAGACTCAGAACCAATTGCTGCGGCATCACTTGCGCAAGTTTATAAAGCCACAACTCACGGGGGCAAAGAAGTTGCCGTTAAAGTTCAGTATATCGATTTGCAGGACAGGTTTCATAGTGACATTGCAACAATTGATTATATATTAAATATTATTGGTTGGCTACATCCTGCATTTAATTTTGGATGGGTTCTGACCGATCTGCAGAAGACTTTGAAGCAAGAACTTGACTTTGTCAATGAAGGTTACAATTCAGAAAGATGCGCAAGGGATTTGCAACATTTGAAGTTTATTTATGTGCCAAAAGTTGTATGGGAGCTTACAGGAAAGGTGAGTAAGCAACAAAGGTCTGAGAGGTGAAAGAAGCAAGAAAGAAATGTTTTAATAGACTTTTTATAATTTCAGCGCGTCCTAACGACAGAATTTATACACGGCGTGCACCTGGGGCACGTAGACGAGTTAAAAAAAGCTGGATACAACTTAGCTGATATAGACACGAAGCTGGTGCAAGCATTTTCCGAACAGATCTTTAGCACTGGTTTCGTTCATGCTGATCCACACGCAGGCAATGGTATACCATACATTGATATTATTATTTTATTATTTATTATATTAATTGTGTGCCTTTCGGCTTTACAATCTACAGTATTATATTTCTTAATACATTTCATTCCTATATACATTCAAATTTAAAACTAAACTTAAATTATTCTAGACTTTTACTACTTCCAAAAGTGCTTTCTGCTTCTTCTTGTCTTGATCCTCTCTCTTCATGTTCCCCATGAAAACCAGATAACGAGATTATCATTTATTGTAATGTTTTTCGTTCCTTTTCTCTATTTCCGCCATCCACCTCTTTTCTTCACTGCCTCCCTTTAATAACTGCACAATATTCTTCTCGCTCATTACTTTTTCTGACAAGAAACCTTAAAGTGTTTCAATCTCCGTTCCGCACACTCTACATCTTTTCCTCGCTATTTGCCCAGTATCTGTTTCCTTTCTCCTCGTTTCCCAATCTAAACCATGCAATCCTTCTCATGTTTTTTGTGTCTTTTTCTCTTAAGTACTGTGGTATCTCTCTCTCCCAAATCCTTTTATATCTTGTGTTGTAATTGCTCTTCTCGATTTCTTCTCATCTTCTACACTTGCGCCTCCTTCTCTTCTACTCTCTGCCTCCTCGATCGCCATTCCATTCCTTTTATAATAGTCCTTTCTCTTTTTCGGGCCTCCCCTTCTCCACTACCCTTCTTTCTACTCTCCTCACTTATTTTATTTAAAATTTTGCTTTCAGCGCTGCTCATATTGATATTATAGTTTAAATTACGAGAGTTCGCCGGCGACTCATGGTTAAAACAGGTGTGCTCTAAATAATAATAAAATTCACCATCCTATCATCATTTATGCGGCTCTTATAACCTCTTTTAGCCATAAGTAACGCCGAACTCTCGCAATTTCGACTATACTCCATTTTATTCTAACCACTGATAAACTTCTAGAGCTAATCCAATATCGTTTGCAATTTTTCAGTAATAGTTCGAAAAACGAAAGCTGGAAAAGCTGAATTAGTACTTTTGGATCATGGACTCTACGAAAAAATCTCAGATCCGGTTGTAAAAGCATTAGGAGGATTCTGGAAATCAATTGTCTCCAACAACTATAAAGATATGGAGAAATATTCAAAGGAACTTAATGTAGATGGTAAATTAATAAATATTTTGCTTCTAAAATAAATTAACCGGAGATTTTTGGATGTGTTTGTTTGGGAGTGATCATTTTCTACTTCGAAAGTTTGCCTAATACGTAATTCTTTTTAGATTATGAAATATTTGCCGAGATCTTAACTCAACGTCCTCTTAAAACTGGCGGGGCCTTTCGCACTGGGTTAACGGAAGCTGAATTGAAATATATGACGGATATGGCCCGACAAAGATTTGACAAAATAATGATCACGCTGAGGTCGATGCCCCGCACCATGCTTCTTGTTATTAGGTAGAAATGATAAGGGTTTCTCACCGAATTTTTTCAGTAAGGTGTAGCTTAAAGTAGAAAATTCATCTCATGATAAAGTGTACTGAAAAATTCGGAGATCGCAAGTAGTCAGTTGCAGTGTGTGACAGTAAAATGTATTTAATAAAATCTTTTACTTAATTTTCAGAAATTTGAATACAATCAGATCTATAGTCCGAACTCATGGTGATCCAATCGATCGAATGCGAATAATGATGAGGACGGCTTTGTATAAAAACCACGGCCCCTTGTCGAGGCTGCGTTTTGAGATCTTACTGTGGATGAATGATTTTAAATGGAAACTCTTGCATCTGTATTTAAGATTGTTATTTATCTTGGGAAGATCTCCTGAAAAAGACGTGATTAGTGAAATCGAGCAAAGCCTGGACACAGAAGGCAGAGTGTGATGAAGATCGAACAGATTGTTTTTAATTTTAAACCCTACGTTCATAAATTAAAATTTGTGATAACACTTTTTTACTAATATAAGTAATTATAAGTATTATATTAACATTGGACGATATTGTATGATGGAATTTTTTTAAATAATAAATATTTATATTTGTAATTATTAAATATAAACAGAAATTAAATTAATATTTTATATTTTTACTTATTGCTATTTATTAATTATTATTCAATAATCGAACCTTGCATTTTGTTTTCGGTTTTATAATGTAAATGACAGAGCTGTTTAGCAAAGATCAGTTCTTGTTTTGTTACCGGTTTTATAATATAGATGGCTACTTAGTAAAGATTGCAACCAGTTGCAGTTTGGTATCACGTTTATAATATAGATGGCAGAGTTGTATGGCAAAAATTACAACCGAATAAAAAAGGAGTCTAACTTATAATTAAAGATTTTGGAAAAAAATTAATTAGAATGTGCCCCCCTCGTTTTCACTCCAGTTTAAGAGCTTATACCAAAGTATTTTCTTCATATATTTTGAATTACAATTTCATTACTTTCTCCAAAATAAAAAACAGATTTTATAAAATTTTCATGTATTTTTGAGTATTAATTTATTGTATTTTACAATATCATAATACCACACAACAGTTTTTTCTTTCTGAGCCTTCCTGCTCCTGTCTGCTGGCGTCCCTGCGTGTGAAAGTTTCTTGATGAAGCACCTTCTGAAAATGTAGAAAAAAAATTATAGAACTAAATTATACGTATACATATGTATATCCCTATATAGGGATGGACATTTTGCAAATTCAGTCTATCATCTCAAGAAACACAGAAAATCTAACTTTTGTGAAAATTAAAAATTCAACTTTTTTATCAATTTTAACAAGAGTATAACCTTCTTACTTTTCAAGAAACGCAAAAAATCTAACTTTTTTTAAACTTAAAAATTCAAAGTTTTTATCAATTTTAACAAGAGTATAACCTTCTTTCATCTCAAGAAACGCAGAAAATCTAATTTTTGTTAAACTAAAAAATTCAATGTTTTTATCAATTTTAAGAAGAAAACTTCTTTCATCTCAAGAAACGCAAAAAATCTAACTTTTGTTAAACTTAAAAATTCAATGTTTTTATCAATTTTAACAAGAGTATTACCTTCTTACATCTCAAGAAACGCAGAAAATCTAACTTTTGTTAAAGTTAAAAATTCAAAGTTTTTATCAATTTTAACAAGAGTATAACCTTCTTACATCCCAAGAAACGCAGAAAATCTAACTTTTGTTAAACTTAAAAATTCAATGTTTTTATCAATTTTAACAAGAGTATAACCTTCTTACTTTCCAAGAAACGCAAAAAATCTAACTTTTCTTAAAATTAAAAATTCAATGTTTTTATCAATTTTAACAAGAGTATAACCTTCTTAAATCTCAAGAAACGGAGAAAATCTAACTTTTGTTAAACTTAAAAATTCAATGTTTTTATCAATTTTAACAAGAGTATAACCTTCTTACTTTTCAAGAAACGAAAAAAATCTAACTTTTGCTAAAATTAAAAATTCAATGTTTTTATCAATTTTAACAAGAGTATAACCTTCTTACTTTCCAAGAAACGAAAAAAATCTAACTTTTGCTAAAATTAAAAATTCAATGTTTTTATCAATTTTAACAAGAGTATAACCTTCTTACTTTTCAAGAAACGAAAAAAATCTAACTTTTGCTAAAATTAAAAATTCAATGTTTTTATCAATTTTAACAAGAGTATAACCTTCTTACTTTCCAAGAAACGAAAAAAATCTAACTTTTGCTAAAATTAAAAATTCAATGTTTTTATCAATTTTAACAAGAGTATAACCTTCTTACTTTCCAAGAAACGAAAAAAATCTAACTTTTGCTAAAATTAAAAATTCAATGTTTTTATCAATTTTAACAAGAGTATAACCTTCTTTCATCTCAAGAAAATCAAAAAATTTAACTTTTATTAAACTAAAAAATTCAAAGTTTTTATCAATTTTAACAAGAGTATAACCTTTTTACTTTTCAAGAAACGCAAAAAATCTAACTTTTTTTAAACTTAAAAATTAAAAGTTTTTATCAATTTTAACAAGAGTATAACCTTCTTACTTTTCATGAAACGAAAAAAATCTAACTTTTGCTAAAATTAAAAATTCTATGTTTTTATCAATTTTAACATGAGTATAACCTTTTTACTTTTCAAGAAACGCAAAAAATCTAACTTTTTTTAAACTTAAAAATTAAAAGTTTTTATCAATTTTAACAAGAGTATAACCTTCTTTCATCTCAAGAAACGCAGAAAATCTAATTTTTGTTAAACTAAAAAATTCAATGTTTTTATCAATTTTAAGAAGAGTATAACCTTCTTTCATCTCAAGAAACGCAAAAAATCTAACTTTTGTTAAACTTAAAAATTCAATGTTTTTATCAATTTTAACAAGAGTATAACCTTCTTACATCTCAAGAAACGCAGAAAATCTAACTTTTGTTAAAGTTAAAAATTCAAAGTTTTTATCAATTTTAAGAAGAGTATAACCTTCTTACATCCCAAGAAATGCAGAGACGCAAATTTTTGGTGTTGACTTATGAATATGAGAATCAAACTTTACAAAACTTATGACGTAGTTACGGTTAAGTTTTAAAGTAACTTTGATTGCCTGCTTCCTCGGCGCAATGAAATTGATATGCCATCTATTGGAGAAAGAAGGAACAGCATTTGATCTTATACTACTTTGTAGTAGATGTCGCTAGTGGTACTTTAGAATTAGAGCAGACCTTGTTTATTATTTTGTAGATAGTACATTTATCGACAGAGTAAAGAACACCTGTCAAAGTGATTTGACGTATTTGTAAACACACATGGCTAAATCACGACATAAATATTTGTGAAACAGAATTTTATATTTCTGAATGGAGGAAATGAGGCTTAAAGACTTGAAAGTTGTTAGGATATTGGCGGGAGTGGCTATGAGGCTATGGGCAATCTCAGGAGCTGCGGTTTTAGCATGTTTCCTCCTATACTGGTTTTATGGGGGGCTATTTGCATTTCTTTTGTTAATGTTTGCTGTGACAGGTAATTAACTTACTATTATAGCTTAACATATCCACATTTCCATCACATTAAATCGTTTTAGGTATATTGTATCATGCAGAAGATCATTTGTTATATCATCCAGAGCTGCCTTCGCATTCTCGTGTTTTTGTTCCCGTGCCTTCAATGTACGGTCTACCTTATGAGAGCCTCACAATTCGTTCTGTGGACGGTACAATGCTTCACATGTTTCTAATACGACACCCTGGAGAACGGGGATCTATCCTCCCTACTATTGTATACTTGCACGGAAATGCTGGAAATATGGGACACAGGTAATGTACTAGAATACAATCCCTTTACATCCCCGAAAATTAGGTCTATCAATAACATCAATCATTTACAGGTTGCAAAATACAGCTGGGTTATACAACTCACTCCAGTGTAACGTCCTCATGGTAGAATATCGTGGGTATGGTTTATCCACCGGGAGTCCGTGTGAAGATGGACTTTATATGGATGCCAGAACTGCCATTGATTACCTCTATACAAGACACGATATCAATTTAAGTGAAATAATATTATTTGGACGATCTCTAGGAGGTGCTGTCGCTATCGACGTGGCTGCCAGAGCTGAGTACTCCACCAGAGTTTGGTGTTTAGTAGTTGAAAATACTTTTACATCCATACCGGATATGGCTAAAGTTTTAATTAAGTGGAAACCACTGCAATATCTGCCATTGTGTTTTTACAAAAATCAAGTGAGTATTTGAAATGTTACATCACTCTTGAACTCATACTCCTTGTGTCCTCTGACTCTTTCAGTAGGATGTATTAGAGTTGTTTCCGCATAAACACACTTTATTAAGTGAAGAAGTTTCTACTGTAATGTCTATCAATACGCCACTGTATCAAAACAGTCTCTATTTCATACGTTCGTATTGATAATATGGTTTGGAAATGCGTACGTAGATCAATGTATCGCGCTACTTTCTGCTCAGATTTCCAACTTCCAACATTTAAATCTATTTCAATTACATTTACATACTATGTTGCATTAATTACTGATTCTACAACGCATCTTACGTTCTAATCATAGTCGTATATATCCTAACTCTCTTGGACAGATGCAACATCCTACAGAACGGCCGCAGTTTTCATTGTGTTTACGATTTCATGGACAGTGGATCGTTGAGAATGGAAAAAAATACAGATATACTCATAAAATATGTACTTTTATTGCCGTAGACACAGTAATGTATTGATAAACATTAAAGTAGAAGTTTCATCTTATGATAATATAAGTAAAATAATGCGAAACAAGTCCAATACTCTCTACTGAAGAAATCTACATCACATATAGCCTGTTCCAGTGTGAGAACAGTATAATGCTTCTATTTTCCGACGCTGTTTAACATTAGACGGTTTATTAATACACTGTACAAAATATTGGTTGAAAAATGCTCTAGATGTCTCTTTTTTAGACCAAGACTGCACTGCGAATAACGCGGAAGTAATAATAACAAAAATATAAATAATATTTTCTATTCGACTTTTAAATCAGCAGAGTGCGTGTACATTTATATGATTCAATGTATTACAGAATTACGGATTTATTTCCACGCTATTCTTTTTCGCAGTGCAGTTTTAGCTTAAGAAAAAGGCTCCTAAAGAATTTTTTTGTGATCTGAACCTCTCACTTCCTCAACAAATTCAAATATCATCAATTTTCATCTCGCAATCTGCGAACTTCTTAAAAATAAGTAACCCCAATTCATAATATTGAATATGAATTTTTTCTTCAACAGTTCATGTCTTCTCATAAGATGCCCTGCGTAACAATACCTGCGTTATTTATGTCTGGAGTATCCGACGCTCTGGTGCCCCCCAGAATGATGAGAGTCCTCCATGGCAGATGTGGCTCAGCGGTGAAACAGTTGTGTCCTATTGAAGGAGGCACACACAACGAAACCTGGGGCTGTGCAGGTTATTACCAAACAATTTCCACATTCTTAACCCAATTGAGAGCTAATGGAACCCACACTCAGCCCCCTAGCAAAAACCAAACACAAGACTTCAAGTGGAGCCAAGTACAAGACGTGTGATGATTTGAAATAGTTAGAAACAAATAGTTTTTATTTTTTAATGCAATGATTTTTAATTATTTTGTAAATTATGTATTTAGATTTTATTATATTTTGTTTATTACATTTAAGATTTTTACTGTAGTATTATTAATGCACCCCTGGATGGGGCCCTAAGAAAAGTTGCATTTGCTTCTGTTAACGAGCCGCAAACTAATATCATAGATTCCATTCTATCCAGTGTAGATTTGTTAAGAAATGATTTGGGACTATTACCCATAAGATAACGCCTAACAGAAAATACAGTTTTAAATTTCAATTATTTTGGAAGATACAGAATTCAGTATTATAGTAAAATTATTTATTATTTTTAATTAATTAATAATAATTAAACCTGGAGTCAATACCGTCTAAACACAAAATGTAAACTCTTGTATTATTTAACGTAACATATCTTATGTAATACGTTACTTTTTATTATTTACAGAAGTTTAATATAATTTCAATGTAATATAATGTATAATTTTACATAAAAAGATGTAGTAACGTCAAAAAATGTAAATTTATCTCGAAAGGTAACTTTTGTTAGGTACCTTACATTATACGTATAACCTGTAAGAAATTACGTTAACAGGTAAACTTTTTTATGTTAATAAATCGTAAATATATGTAAATGTGTTTAGCGGTAAAGTGCTGGTAGATATTTTTTTGTCATAAAGTTTGTCTTTATACATTCATTATGTCCTCCAAGAGCTACTGTTCATATTTAATAAAAATTTCTTAATATTAAAAATGTTTGTTAGTGCATAACATATCTAATAACATTTTGGCAGTGGTGCACGGAATTTTTTTGGAAAAACCCCCAAAATTACTCTAAAATAGAGCAGATGACGAAGTTGTAATAAATAAAACCACGTTTTTTTCTCTGATATTATGTCGAACTCCGTTTAGAAGGCCATCACTAATAAGTTTTAGTTGTGTTATGTACCAGCCATTAAATTACAAGAAGACATCTTCTTCATGTTATATTCTCTTAAGTCAATTCTAAAAAATTGGATTGTATATAGATATAATCTCGAATAAGTCCACTAGATTAATTAAATTTAGAGTGTTTCTGGCTTTTTTTATGTCGCATAAAAATTAATATAAAATTGTCCATTAATTAAAAATAAAAAATGTTTGTAGTTAATAAAGAAATGTATAAAAAATGATATGAAAATTGTACCAAATATACTACTAACTTTTATTGGGTTTTTCAAATTCTTGTAACGTATTCAAAATGAAATAGTACTGCTAAAAATTTAGTCTTAAATAGGCACCAACATTTTTTGACAATATGTTAATAATATTAAAGATAAATTACTTAAAAAAATGAAGCCTAAGTATTTTATAAAAAATGTGATTCAATACCAAATATATAATAAATGTTCAAAATGCATCAATTACGTTGGAAATTCCAATAAATGCAAAAGTTAAAATGTTGCATATTTTGCCCAGTTTACAATATTGCTTTTTATAGTAAAACAAATTTAAAAACAAAAACAAACTTTCTTTTAATACCCTCTCTTTATCCCATAGAGATATAAGACTAGAGTGCACTGCAAGAGGCTGAATACTGTAATCTAGGTAAAGAGAGAGATAGCCTCGAAAGTCTCTCTGTGTCTCTTTCGAGGCGAGTACTGTGATTGCCTGCCGCGGTAACAAAAATATAGCAATGAGTAGAGGGTTGTCGCTGTCTTTATTCATTATCTGGACGTTAAAATGCTTTGTACATATATACAAATACCAATTTTTATTTTAACTATAGCGTCTGCTTGCTTGTTTACCCCCTACTATACGTACGTTACGAAGAAACAGATAGGACACTCGGTAGGGAATCTCTCTCTTTGCATCTATCGCTTCCTCTTTACACGCGGCCGTACACTTCGCGTACTCTAGTCTTATATATCTATGCTTCATCCTTTATATTATTTAATTATGTGGGATACGTACCTTAAAATATAGTGGTCCCAAGATTGTCCATTGTGAAACTTTAGGACCTCCTTGCGCTTCAAATTTTTCAACGATGCTTTGTGATGAACATGCCACTTTGATTTGAAACACATTCTGAGCTGAACGATGGTCGAACACTGCAGACACGACTGTCTTAAGACAATTTTATATAGATATTAAATAACAGAACCCAAATCCTAATTTAAGACTTAAAAATAACGATTCTATTTTGATGTTTCAACAGTAATCTAATGTTCAACAAGAACCGAAACCGTTTTTAATTTTTATGTTATTTAATAACGTTATAAGTGTAATATAACGTAAGCCTGAACTATATATATACCCCTGCTATATATATATTGCACAAATCGAGACGTATTGAACCGCCAATTTGTCTTAAGACAGTAGTGTCTCTAGAGTACAATCACTGTAAAGATTTCTTTGTTAGTTTTGTAGACAAAGTCAAGTAAGTACCTCTAAAATCATAGTAACTATATCTAAATATCTATTACATAAAGAAATGCATCACTGAAACAATTAATTTTCACACAGTTTGTGTATTAAATATTTTCTTATATAATTAGTATAAGGCATAAAATGCTCAAGTATATTAAATACACTACATTAATACATTATGTATAATTGGAATACTTAAATCGATTTTAAAATAACATCGTTAAAAAGTTTCTTAAAGTGATGTTTTGTACTTTCAAAGTATTTTTAATTCTATTGTAAAAATTCGTTGTAAAATTATTATTATTTTATGTTTTTTTGAAATTTAAACATAACTAAAATATTTAGAAACTAATTAACGATGCAAAAATTAAAAATATAAACTTCAAATATATTTTGAAGTTTTAAGTTATTACATTAACGCTTATATATTATTATTGACTTAAATTAAAATGTTCAAGTGATGATGAATAGTATAAAAAAAAGTAAGAATTAATTTAAAATGGCCAACCTCTCTATTTAATAGTTAGTTCTTATGACGCATCATAAGTTTAATTATTGCGAAAAAATCCTAGAAAACTTTTATAATAAATTCAGAAGATTTAAGTAAGGAATGTTTTTTAATTACTTAATATAACATTTACGAAATCTAACTAAAACTTTTTATTCCAAAACAAATAATCTTTCATGAACTTATTATTATTAATGACCAGTCTTATTTTTATAAATTTCTTAATTCAAAATGCATTTAACAATAATAGTACCACAATATGTCTTAAATTTTTAAGTAAGGAATGTTTTTTTTTTATGAATGGCTTTTTGTAAGTGTTTTTCTATATTTTTATAAATAATGTTTCCTCTTAATTGTTGTTTTTTAAAAACAGTGCTAAATAAGCTACATTTTTTTTATTATTTGGTACAGTGATTATATTATATCAATTATTATTTAACCTATTATAATAGGAATATTGACAGATTTTATATTTTTATGAAACTAATTGAAAAAATTTAAATTAAATAATCAAAATATGGGCAAAAACAGTAATTTAAAACACGAAAAGTCATAGGTCATAGTTATGACATTAGACCATAAATAAATTACTAATATTTTGCTATAAATTGAGCAGACAAATATCGTGTTTTAAACCATACTGCTGTAAGAGTTATTAACGTGTCGAATTTACATTTTCAATTATGATATATTGAAGCATCTATATTTATTTTGTCTTAGTAAAAAAGGCATCTTAGCATAGTTAAGTAACTAGTTTCGAACTAAAAGAAATGCAATTTCCGAAGTCTGTATATTTGCAGACGTTTCAACATCTTAGCATATGAGTTTTACTTCTTTTTGATTTGTAGCAATATTATATTTATTTAACTTAAATTCGAATAGAACTTCAGAAGATATTCTACATACGCTAAATTTCTCACAGTTAATAAACCCTTATTTTATTAAAACTCTCCTAAAAGCACATTTAGTCTCCTTTATAATTTTAAACAATTAGTTTCACGGTGTATAACAATATATGTTTGCATCATTTTACTTAATATATAATATTATACATGTCTTTTATTTAGAAAAAAGCTATCTTAGTCTTTTTAAATTTAGTCTTATTTAGTTTTAAAAATTGCGATATGTTTTAATAAAATTGTTATAAAAATCAAGTTAATTTTGGCAAGATTAAGCAAGTAGAAAAGACATGTTTAATATTTGAATAAATAAGTAAAATAATATATTATTTCTATGTATAGGTTACAATCCAATTGAATAATTGTTAATGTATGCATATAAATAGAAATGCAAGAATGTACAGTGAAAAATGGATTATATATTATATATATTTAGTACCATGATTTAGTTTTCTTAAATATAATGTAATAATACACAGTTATATAGCATTTACGTAAAATTTATGTTTACATGTGTCTGCTACATAAGTATTATGTAAATGCTATGTTTGCGTTTAGAGAACAGTATAAGAAAAGTTAGTTTCAACAATTAATAATAATAATTGTATTTAAATAACAAAAACATATAAAAATTGGTCGATAACATATCACATTTTGGAATAAAATTACTTAATAGAAGAAAATATACAAAAAAAGAGAAAAAATTATAATTAAGAACTATTAACTTAAACGTAATTTTTATATGAAACTAGATAATTTACAAAAGATGAAGAAAATATAATATATAATATTTTTACAAAATAAAAATAGAATACTTTTTAAAAAACCTTTTTTTGAATTATTTTTTAAAATAATATATCGGTTGATTTGGTTTCATGGCTCCAGGAAATAGTTTGATCATCAGTTGCAGGTTTTAAATATTGCAAACTTTCTGGTTCTTCATTGTTGGTACCATTTTGTGTGATTTGTGACTGTTGTGGTTCTTCTACTGCACCAGTGTGATTTTGATTTGTTGATGCTGCAGATTTTTGAACCTCTGGTGCATTTCTTGTTATTCCCAATTCAAAATGATTGTTTATTCCAACTTTACTAGGAGTATAATTTGCAAGCGGGGTATTACCTATAATGAAAAATATGAATCTAGCATTACTACAGGTTCTATGTTACTAATATTTTAATGGGCTTGTGTCCTATGTCTTAATTTCTACAAAAGTGTACTATATATTGATAAAGTGGGTTACTAGAACCTCAAATGTTCAATTATTTTTTAATAACTCCTTATATGTTAAGAGATATTAACAATTAAAAAAGTCATTTTGTCTCTTTAATTATTAAAGGGATTCAACGTTGTACACATTCCAAGTGCATGTGACATCACAATCCCTGTGTAAGGTTACCAACCTTACAAATCATAAATCTCTGCTATATGTATTTATATATCAAAATATCAAATATTATTTACAGCTATTTCAAGGAACAATCAAATTTCAATATTATGTCTGCCTTAGCAGGGTTAAATAAAATAAAAACTTATTATTCTTTGATTTGACTTGATTATTTGACTACCAACAGCTACAGAACATTACCACAGCACTGACCTACTCAACAAATAACTGACGTTAAAATGCATTTCACGTCATACAAATGGCCGACCATTTCTAGCGCTAAAACTACAATTCAAATTTTTAATTGCTATATCTCCATCAACATTTAGATATTTAATAAAATGGACACGCCAATACACATTTATTAACATCAATTTCAATCAACAATTGAAAAATCGACCACTAAAAAATGAGGACACAAGCCCATTGTTAGCATCTCCTACATCTGGCATTTTTATCTGATAGACGAATTAGCGTACATACGAATGACCCGGGCGTAGGGTCCTAGGGTTAAGTGCGTCGGATAAAAAGGGTGTCAGACTGATAATTGATTATGTGAATTTAACACATCGCATCAATTAAGCAATATTTTCATTATCATTTTCTCATCAATCACGATAAAAAAAAAAGAAAATGCGAAGTTCATCAAATATTAATTACACAACCCACTAACTGCTTTTTTAATCTAATCTAAATATTGAAAATTAATCATAATTTAATCACCAGAAGTATTAATTATTATTAGTCTTAATCAGGATAAGATATGTGATACAAGATTTGATAAGGAACAGAGGCGTAGTATCAATGGAAACAGGGAAATTAAAATTGGATATAAACAAATTTAAAATATATTTAAGCCAAATAAATAAGGACCAAATAGTAAGCTAAAAACTTGTATAAATCTTTGTATTGATAATTTATAAGTTCTTTCAAGTATCTCGTATACCAAAGTCGTGTTTTTCTTTTGCAAATATCTTGCTTCTTATACTCTAAATAATAAATAATAATAATAATAAATAGGAATATACTAACACGGGGTTTAGTAATAGAGAGACAGTACAGATTCAAACCGCACTTTCTGTAATTTGGTACAGTGAAAGAGTTTAATAAGTAGTTAATTTTTACATATGGAGGCACTTAAATCTTCCCTTCTTTCCCTGTTTTATGGAGGATTCAAAATGGCGGCCACCACGATGGTATAAATGCGATATCTAAGTAAGAGAGCAAGCTTATATTTTGATGTTCATCACTATTAAAATAGCTAGCAAAGATGTTTTAAATGAATTTATATATAATCACACGGCTTCGTTGCTGCCAGTGTGAGGGCTTTGATTACATTCACAAAGTTTGGAAAGATTGTAAGTAGCCGCGGTGATACGTACAATTAAAAATAGCAGGCAGTCAACGGATGTAATATATTTCAGTGTAAGAACAGCCTTACTTGTAGACTTTAGAGTTACAAACTGGAATAGCAGTAAAATTATCTAATAAAATACAAATGCAGCTGTTACTAGGGCTTCACACGAGCACGAGACTTTTCTCGTCTCGTCTCTTAAAAGCGGGACAATTCTGAAAACTATTGAGACGGTACCGAGATCACATACGGCGAGACTGGAAAGTCTCGATTCTGGTCTCGTTGACGTTATTTTAAAAAACAAATTGCTAGAAAAATAAACTAACAGCAACATAAACGTTCAACCTTTTTTTATTACAAAAAAGGTTAGGTCGTAAATTTACGAAATATAAAATCTGGTAAACAAACATATGTTAAATATTTTATTTTATAATTTTGTCTTTTACAACATTTTGTAGCCGAAGGGAAACGAATGTTTTAAGGGAAAATAAATGTGAATATAAATTATTTACAATGCAATTGTTTGAAGACATTTTAGCCTTTAGTTGCCTCAAAAATGTCGTTGAGTGTAGGTGTTAGTAGTGTCAACCTGACAAGAAGCACGAGATTAGATGAAAGTGATGATGCATTAAGTGAAATTGAACCAGTTGGTCAACTGTGTATAAAAAAAATTCTTCAAAGTTTAAATTTTCTTTTAAATTAAATACAATAGTGTGTGAAAAATTTAAAATAAAAAAAATAATTAGCCGAAATAATATAATGAATTAGTTTGTTTAGGACTATCTTAGGTGAAAGTTCTCACAATAACGAGGTGTGACGAGACGAGACGGATCCGAGGCTAAAACGATACCTATTTTTTTCTAAACTAACGAGAACGAGGCGAGATTTTTGAAACTCGCGCCTTATCTCGTCTCGCGTGAAGCGCTAGCTGTTACAGAGGGTTGCCAAGCTTTCTTCTTTAAAACTTTTACAATTTTCTCTGCTGTTTCAGATTGCGTTTGGTTTTTTGGGATGTTTTTCTCTCAGTTTCTTGACCAATGTCTTCAGGGTACCATCACTTAGTGTACAATTAATCAATGTCGCTTTAGGCGCCATAAGTCGCCATTTTTGGAATAGTGAACTAAGATGCTCAGCGACTCAACATTTGAAGGGAATGAAGAGTGAAGAGAGTGCACTGAGCTAAAGTTCAGTGCAGTTCAGTGATACCACATATAAAAACATAATATTTTTGTATAGTACTAAACAAATGCAAATAATTGTATACACAGTGATACAAAGCATAACACAAAATAAAACTACAATATTAATATATATTTATGTATATATGTAAATATTATGTTTTAATATGTGGTATCACTGAACTTTAGCTCAGTGCACTCCCTTCACCTTTCATTCCCTTCAAATGTTGAGTCGCCGAGCATCTTAGTTCACTATTCCAAAAATGGCGACTTATGACGCCTAAAGCGACATTGATTAATTGTACACTAAGTGAGGGTACCCTGAATGTCCTTCTAGCACATTTATATAGCAGTAAATCACGATGGATACAACAATACTCGAAACTAAATTAAGGCTACACTAAGGACTCGGTACCTATGGGAAAAGTTTCTAAAAATATAATCTTATTTCTACGGTTAGGGATTTTAGGGGGTAAAGATGAATTAGAATTAAATGATTCTGTAATTGATAAAAATAAATACAATTTTCTTAAAACATTCTAAAAACTTATATATAATTAGTAATTCAAGTGATGAATACGTGAACTTACCCATTGGTGTTGAGGATAATCCTGAAGAAGAGTTTAATGACGCCATTACAGCTTCTTCGAGAAGTGAAGATTCCGAAGGATATTCAAATATACTAGTTGTAGCATCGTCGAAGTGGATTTGTAACTGTAACAAAATGATAATAAATTTATGAAATTCTTTAAGTTAGTATCTTGAGTGTACCTTCAATCTAATTAAATATTCAGATAACTCATAACTGCAACTAAAGAAAATTATAACGTTGATAATACCGCTGGAATGCTTGAAACTCGAATATTTTAAAAGATATTCACAATTAAAATAGTCAATTTTTCTTTTTAATGGGCTTGTGTCCTCATTTTTTAGTGGTCGATTTTTCAATTGATGTTAATAAATGTGTATTAGCGTGTCTATTTTATTAAATATCTAAATATTGACGGAGATATAGCAAATAAAAATTTGAATTGTAGTTTTAGCGCTAGAAATGGTCGGCCATATTTGTATGACGTGAAATGCATTTTAACGTCAGTTATTTGTTGAGTAGGTCAGTGCTGTGGTAATGTTCTGTAGCTGTTGGTAGTCAAATAATCAAGTCAAGTCAAAGAATAATAAGTTTTTACTTTATTTAACCCTGTTACGGCAGACATAATATTGAAATTTGATTGTTCCTTGAAATAGCTGTAAATAGTATTTGATATTTTGATATATAAATACATATAGCAGAGATTTATGAGCTGTAAGGTTGGCAGCAGTTGTGATATCACATGCATTTGGAATGTGTACAACGTTGAATCCTTTTAATAACTAAAGAGACAAAATGACTTTTTTAATTGTTAATATCTCTTAACATATAAGGAGTTATTAAAAAATAATTGGACATTTGAGGTTCTAGTAACCAACTTCATCAATATATAGTACACTTTTATAGAAATTAAGACATAGGACACAAGCTCATTATTAAAGGGGTGCAACGTGCAAATATGCCATCTCTTTTTTACAACAGAGATGCATACGAGTGTGAGTGTAATACGTCGTTTACTGCTAACAGCTGAGTTGTGTATCCAACGAAGTATTATATTACGGAGGATGCAGATACCTTTAATCTCTATTTTGCAACTATGCGATCAAAACCCCGTTAAGAGTGTCCGTTTAAATTGGTTAATGTAACTTTCAAAGAATTCTGAATAAAAAATAAGTTAATAATAAATATTTAAATAATTTAAACAATTTTTTTTATTATTTCTTTATTTCTACGTCTGGGTATTAAAGTCCTCTTTACCCCGCATTTATAACTATGTAAAATTTAACATAACAAACATTTTTCACATAACTTGGTGATTATATAAATTAAAATATCAACGTAACTGTTTATTAATAATCTTCTGATGAATTTTTTGTTATGCTACTCCAAAGTTCATAAAACCGGCTCCAGACGATGCAGTGAACGTGTGCGTTAAATATTGGAACATTGTCATGCAAATTTCTTACTACACGGACACTGACACTGTTTAACAAAAACTTTCAAGTAAATAAAGAAAACCTTCCTTTGTTGGACGATTCGTGCAGCAGTGCATAGGATGCGCGTTGGAAGGTATTCGTAGGATCGTTTGGTGCCGGCTTTATACATGAGAGTACTAAATTATGAATGAATGTTGACACCGCACTAGTCTGTACAAGTCTTAACATGTGCAGGCTAAACCTAACATACACATGGATAGAATAAAGTTGCGTATAGCATTACCAGATGGCTGATTATTTTAAAACTGGATTCCTGTATTTTATGTCCTTTTGTTTTCCGGTTAGCCAGCTATAAAAATTATACAAATATATTTTCTGTATTCATATTTTTAGAAATATAAATTTCTAACAAATTAGAATTGTTGTACAACCTGTCAACACTTTCTTTTACAATATGGCAAATATTCAACCCAGTAAACATTTTGGAGTAAATTCTACTTAATTTCTAATACATGAGTTTTTTGTCTGGAACGTGTTCGTTTTCTATTCAGTCGTTCATAGGAAAGGCCCTTTTTATGAGATCGCAACGACGGTTCACTGCTGAATTAAAAGCGGAGTCGGTTTATGATTTATGACCGGAGTTATAAACTTGACAGTAGCAGGGGTATAAAACTTAATGGAATTCTACTTTTTAGAGTCTGCAAAATATAAATATTTAAATGAAGAAATAAATAGATGTAATATTTAGTACGGATCGTGATTTTTTTAATGAATATTATTCATCTTCAACAATACTCGTTATATTAGTTTTTTACATTGTTTTGGTGATTCAAAAATCCACGATCGGCAGGTCTGCGTTAGGTTTAAAACCTCTGTCTTACCATCGCTAAATACTATCTTCGTTTAAATACATTATATTCTTGTATTGAGGGAGATAGTGTCTGTCTATTACCATTAAAGAAATATTTGTTGAAAAAGGATAGCATATACTTTAAACATACTGTCCTGAACGAAATACTATACAAGTATACAAGTGTAACGGTGAAAAATATATTTTACTTGTCTAACCGCATCTCGTTTCTCTCTCACTTTGGAATGAAAATGAAGTAAGAAAAATATGAAAGAAACAACTGCTACTTAATGAATGATGTTGGAAAAAGAAAGAATATTATTATGAAATAATTCTAACAACTAACACAAAATCTGTGACAGGTAGAGAACTTGTAAAGCGTTAGAATAGAATTGTACGAGTGACTCGAACTTCACCAAATAGGGCACTTCACCAAATTGTTTACTGGGAAAGCCCGAACATTTGATGTGAAATAAAAGTTAGGTTATGACAGTTACTTATTTGATATAACATAAATACTTGGCAAAAATTTGAATAATAAACGCTCTGATACGTTCACACTGAGAATTGTAGGTTATGTTTTAATGTCAGACGAAAAGCAAAAAGAGTTTTTCTAGATTATTAGTACACTTAAAAACTCGAAAATAAAGATTTAGTTAGTTTTTCAATTGAATATCTTTATTGTAATTATTAAGAAAGTCTTGGTAATTATCGAAGCTACAATAGTTCTTTTCGTACTTCCTAGTGCTCAGGCTGTCAGTTGGAACACAGACACAAAACTCACGAGAGCGAATTTTAAATTGCGCGATTGACGCCGAAGTCAAAGACGGAAGAGTGCCGTCATAGGGCATTCACCATGGGCAACGAAGCAAGCACAAAATGTACTCACTTATAATAAAGACGTTTACGAAATTGTAATGGGCTTGTGTCCTATGTCTTAATTTCTATAAAAGTGTACTATATACTGATAAAGTTGGCTACCAGAACCTCAAATGTTCAATTCTTGTTTAATAACTCCTTATATGTTAAGAGATATTAACAATTAAAAAAGTCATTTTGTCTCTTTAATTATTAAAGAGATTCAACGTTGTACACATTCCAAGTGCATGTACAACTCATAAATCTCTGCTATATGTATTTATATATCATAATATCAAATATTATTTACAGCTATTTCAAGGAACAATCAAATATCAATATTATGTCTGCCGTAACAGGGTTAAATAAAATAAAAACTTATTATTCTTTGACTTGACTTGATTATTTGACTACCAACAGCTACAGAACATTACCACAGCACTGACCTACTCAACAAATAACTGACGTTAAAATGCATTATACGTCATACAAATATGGCCGACCATTTCAAGCGCTAAAACTACAATTCAAATTTTTAATTGCTATATCTCCGTCAATATTTAGATATTTAATAAAATAGACACGCCAATACACATTTATTAACATCAATTTCAATCAACAATTGAAAAATCGACCACTAAAAAATGAGGACACAAGAGCCCATTCACATAACCAAACAAGTTCTTGTTGTAAATGTTGTTTTCGTAAACACCTTTTTGCGGAAATAGTTGGCATTATTGTTTCGGTCCAGGGGTTAGAATGAATGCTTTTCGTGTTCATTTTCATTGTCAAAAATACTATCGTAATCCGCAACATGCGACTAACGTAATACCGTCCGTGACCTGACTGGAACTAGTGTTTAACGTTTAGCGATTGTGCGATGTAAGATGTGAGATGTAGAAAGGCAGAAATGTTCTCTAGAATTTACATATTGCATAAAAGAATATTAGTACGAGGTGAGTCAATTAAGTGTTTTTTAGATTTGGCAACTTTCAATCAAAAATCACTGAAATGTAACATCATCTATCTACCAATGAATCCATACTCCACTCTCTCTCTATCTCTTTCTATTCGTCACAAATTAGTTGTTACTTTTTGCTCAACGTATTAGTATTATTGAATTTAATTATTAATTGTTTTACATATTAATTAGTAAACTATTTATTTTATTAAAAAAATGTTGAAATAAAAGTTGTCGAACGTTAAAAATCCTTTTTAATGATATATGATATATGTAGAAACTATAATGGGTTTAGGAAATATGGGCAAAATTGTAAGCGCATAATTTTGAATCAGTACTAATTTTTGGTGAAGTGCTTCTACATTACAGCGGTGTAGCTCATTATCTATCAGATTGGTAATAAGTATTTTTATCTTAGGACCTACTGGTAAGGAGATATTGCCAAAAAACTTTCTTTAGCCGCCATTTTCTTAAGTCATCATAATTGAGACTTGAGAGATATTTTAAATCAACACAAAAACGCAATATTTCCGAGAAAAGTGGTGATATTTTTATTTTAATCTAAAGTACAAACTTTGAGGTTAGTAATGATCCACAATAACTGCCAAATGTCACCGAAATATTGCGTTTTTATATTGATTTGATATGACGGTTTCACACCAGAAAGGCAGTTCAATAAAACACGAACAAAAACACCAATGTTTACACTAAAGAGACAGTTCTTAAAACATTTTTGTCTTTTGTTGCTGTTTTAGTAAACAAAACACATTCCCATCTGAAGTCGGTACGATCAAAGGAAAATACGTTTGTTGTTGTTTTTTAGTCTGCTTGGTTTGAACACGCAGTTTTGTTTTTTGTGAACATTTGCGCTTGTCAGTTGTTGTTTATCATGTTTATAATGGGCTTGTGTCCTATGTCTTAATTTCTATAAAAGTGTACTACATATTGATAAAGTGGGTTACTAGAACCTCAAATGTTCAATTATTTTTTAATAACTCCTTGTATGTTAAGAGATATTAACAATTAAAAAAGTCATTTTGTCTCTTTAATTATTAAAAGAATTCAACGTTGTACACATTCCAAGTACATGTGACATCACAATCCTTGTGTAAGGTTACCAACCTTACAGCTCATAAATCTCTGCTATATGTATTTATATATCAAAATATCAAATATTATCTACAGCTATTTCAAGGAACAATCAAATTTCAATATTACGTCTGCCTTAGCAGGGTTAAATAAAATGAAAACCTATTATTCTTTGATTTGACTACCAACAGCTACAGAACATTACCACAGCACTGACCTACTCAACAAATAACTGACGTTAAAATGCATTTCACGTCATAAATATGGCCGAACATTTTTAGCGCTAAAACTACAATTCAAACTTTTAATTGCTATATCTCCGTCAACATTTAGATATTTAATAAAATAGACACGCCAATACACATTTATTAACCTCAAGTTCAATCAACAATTGAAAAATCAAAAGCAACATATGTTTTTGTTTTGTTTCTTGACAACAAAACAGTTTTCAAAACTGTCTCTCTGGTGTGAAAACCCTATTGTGTGAATCTTTCGAAATATTTGTCTTCAGAATACCGAATATTTTCCCTGCGACCTTGTGCTTTAGTATACGAACACGCTTGCGATTTATAACTAGACAATATCTACAATACTCTGCTAAAGTACTACCGCCAAAACATAACAGCAAAAAGAAAGGAAATGTATTTTATAAAATAATACTATCATCCAATAAAAATATTTCTTCAGGGAAAAAACTTTTTAATATATAATATTAAAGTAATTATAGTCTATACCAGTTTTTATAAATATTATTACAGGAGAGAGTATTTTATATAAAAAAATTAAATTAAAAAAGAAATCACTGCCTGTTCGACCAATGGCCTGAAGAGCAATTAATCGAAGAAAGGTGGACGCGATAGCGATGGCGATATTGCTGGACATTCATGACGGCAGCTATTTAGTAGCTTAATCGTTAATTGCTTTTGATATGTGAGCGGTATCATGTATTATCCAACAATTATTATATATTCGTACTTAACTGGCGGACATAATGGATAAATGAACATGCAAATATTTTAATGCAAATTTTAAAATAAATAAAAATTAATTATTTTGTATTAGATCTAATCTTCCTGCTTTCTCATTATAATATTGTTTTGATTTGTATCTGTATTTATTTCCAGTGATTATTAACTTGTAATATGGGTTTGGGAACTCATTTTTTAAGGGTCGTTTTTTAAATTTTAGATTGCAACAAATGTTAATATATATATATACTAGCTTTTACCCCCGTCGCAAGCGACGTCTGTCTTTTGTGTATGGCTTTAATTTCATGTCAAATTTAATTTCCATTTTAAAATTTAAATATTTAACTTGTTCTATATAAATTTTACATACAAAAATAAATAATTTTTCATATAAATTGACTAAGAAAATATATTTTTTTTAACAAAATAAAAAATATTTTCGATTTATGCGTTATTTGACTAACATTTTTTAAAAATTTGGGATTTTTTTGTTTGATTCGTAAATAAGTTACCAAGGTTAGCCTATATACAAAATTTCAAGTTTTTTGCACAATTTTTACTTTCGGCAAAAACTGCCCCCGTGCCCCCAAATAAAATTTTGAAATTTTGAATTTTTTTTTTATTAATTAAATATACTTAATTATTCTAGAACCCAGAATATGAACTTTCTCCAACGTTCCCCCGAATTTCTTCAACCCCCCACTTTTCAATTTTTGAATTTCTAATTTTTGAGATATGTCAGCATTGAATACCTTAATACACTTGCAAAATTTCAACTTTCTATCTTTTACGAATTAAAAGTAATACTGCAAAAAAGGGCTCACTTTTTTCCAGTTTTTCCAAAATTACGGGTTTCCAGGAAATTCAGGGAAAAATCCGGGGACGTCAAAAGTCTTAGAATTTTTTTCTCTACGAAATACGAAATTTTTAAAAACTTTCCTGGAGCCGTTTTCGAGATGCCATACAAAATTCGAACCAAACATATAAACATATAAGAATATAAGAATATAAGAACACAAATATACACCTGGGACATTATAATATAGGATTGACGTTTTTATATTTTTAAATATCCTAAAGTCGAATGAGTTGTAGCTATATCAAATTTGAATTTCAGTTTAGCCATGATGTATCACACACACACACACACACACACACACACACACTGGTCGGATGTGACGTACCATGCATTGGAATTTAATTTATTATATTAATAAGAAATATTTGATATTTTATTTTCTAGTTTCCTGATGATAAATGATTTAAGTTAAAATTCAGTTGTTTTTTTTTAATTTACATGCTAATAATATGCTATTGGCATTTTTATTTCATTAAATATCTAAAAATTCACGGAGACGTTTAACAGCGATGGCAATCGTAGTTGGGAAGAGGATAAGGAAGGAAGTGATGTAACTTTTTGAAAATTTTAATTCCTTTAATTATTAAAGGGTCAAAAATGACTATTTCAAACGTTGATAACTTTTTTAATATTGCGAATTGAAGAAAACTATATATACAGTTCAGTTTTACATAAATTTAGTCTAGTTTAGTTT
This sequence comes from Panorpa germanica, assembly GCA_963678705.1. Classification (NCBI taxonomy): domain Eukaryota; kingdom Metazoa; phylum Arthropoda; class Insecta; order Mecoptera; family Panorpidae; genus Panorpa; species Panorpa germanica. The sequence goes on along the minus strand of OY783223.1, from coordinate 3,156,858 downwards.
GATATAAGGTTACTCATACAAAAGTGTTACTGCAGACAGTGCCAACTTCATGTTATTGCAACGAAGACATCGAAATCTTGCAAGATATTAGCAGTTAAAATAGTTATTTAAAGAGCTTGGAAAATTAAAAAAGATGACTTCACAGATTATGTTTTTACAACACTCAAATGATGTCATATCAGTCGGAGGTGGAGCCAACGATAAATCTAATTAAAAGCACACTATATAAATATATATTGTAAATAAATACAAATTTATGAAACCAGTAATTGTTTTTTTATTCTAATTACTTTTAATGTTAAAACTATTTAAATGTAATACTTGTTAAACTAATTTAAAATGGTTATTTATCTGAAAGTAAAAATGAAATCCATTTCTAATTGTAATAGACTTTCAACTTTGAAAATAACTGATTAGGTTTTTCGAATTATCATAGAGTAACGGAAAATAGATGATTAATACTCTTAAATAAGTAGATATAACTTTAAGCCCATTATCAATTTCATGGACTGAAATTATAAAATGTTTAATTATGTGTTGGTGAAAATATAAAATCATATTTTCACACAGTATAGGCGCATTTTTGTAGTAACAGCCACGACCCGAAGAAGTCACAAATGTTTCACAATAACGTGTTAAATAAACAGTTAAACATATTACAGTACTGTCGGCAAATGTTGTACCATACAAACCTAATATGCCACAATTCAAGCTAAGACCTGTCTCAGGGTTAACGTACACTGCAAGGGTATTTAAGCGAATTTTAACCAAACGTATACATGCTACAACGCTAAACCAATCCGTAAATGCAATCAGCCGTCTCAGACTGGAAGGGAACACATTAAGAGTAAGTGTAGATAGAACTAGGAAAGTGAAGTAGATCTGTCGGAGATTTTGTAGGAGAAGAAGGAGAGAATAAAGTAGATGACAGAAGTAAGGAGTAAGAGAAGGAAAATAAAGACAAGGAAGAATGTAAAGCTGCGTACACATACATGCGACAAGCAACATTTGATGGAAGAAGTTGTACAACACGTCCACAGTAGTGCGACATGCAACTTAATACGTTTTAAAAAGTTTTCAAATAAAATATAAAATTCTATACTCTAGAAAATAGGTATTTACTATTTTGTATTTGCATTTTGGGTATATGTATTTGAAAAACGCACATCTCTGCATATGTGTGTGTATTACGCTATATAAGAACATGACGAAGGCGAAACCGTGCGTGTGGGGACCCGAGAATCGTCTCAAAACGACAAAGATATTAAATTAATAAATACAATATAATACAACAAAAATATCACTAGCTAACTGGACGATAGCTATCAGAAGCACTATACAGACAAGCGCATGTCAAAACGAATGACGGCCTGGCTCATCAAATAACTTGCCCCGTCTGTTGACTTCTTCAGCAACCTGGACGATGGACTGGACTCGTCTAGTTGGACTTGTTTGAGTACAACGGTTTTAGCATTATGCTGCGATCTCCGTTCTCCGGCCTCTACCAACCCAGACTAGCAAACCAGTAATACAAATTATTCAGCCGTAACAAGTCTATTTACATTTAAGGTCAAAACTTTCATTAAATTTACGTGTTCATTACATTTTTCTTTAATTAATTATATTTATAAAATATCGGATTTTGATCAATGGGGCTTGTGAACTCTTTTTTTAATTATCGATTGAAATCATTGGCGTTTTTATTTTTTTAAATATCCAAAAGTTTACGGATTATAGCTATATCAAATTTGAATTTCTTTTGATGTAAAATCATAGGCTATACCCTATATCGGTCTGGTTGAGCTGATTTATTTGAACAATTCATTCAACAAAAATTTATTTCAACCTACAACAGTTTTAGCAATAAATGAAATTGTTGCATTAAATAAAATTAATAAATGAATAAATGTTTATATCAACTAACGGTGAATAATAAATTGTATATGGAATAAATGTAATAACACAAAATACTTGCAGACCTTCCAATGGTGAGCCGAAAGCATGCAAGGTGAGACGAATAATTTTAATTTTTGACAAACTGTCATTGAACTTCTTTTAAAAATAAATCCTACTGCATTTTGAGATTGTCACATTTTGGAGGTTAAAATATAATATAGCTTTTATAAGTTCTAAAGAAACTAAGAAAACGTAAATTTAATTCTTAGTGGTGATCTAGAATTTTCAAAAAATCGAAAGTATAGTCTTTTAAGAATATACTGTTAAATTTTTGTAAGGATGATGTTGTAGGAAAAAAAACTATTCAATCGTCTGAAATTTTAATATGTTATTCACAACATCAATAGCTATCGTTGGAACTAGAATCATTATTTTAAATTCAATAATTTCGTATTTCTTTTATTAAATAACTGATAAAAAACCCCGGTTTTTAGAACTACTAATACTACTAATTAATAATTTTCTTAGTTTTTATTTTTCAGATAAATAGAAGAGCCAAAATCGGCAACATCGTAAAGGTCAAATCTTTTGACAGCTAGGTCTATTTCAGCGCCATTTTTAACATAATTAACAATTTTTTTAAATTTCAAAAAAGATATTTTGTATGTAGAAGAAATGTAATAATAAGTCTAAAAAGTTAAAATATCGTTTTTCACTATTTTTATTATAAAAAAACAATTTTCAAAATACCTTAAATTTTCGAACTGTAGACCACCGTTCCTCTTAAATCCTAAACTAAATTCTACAGCCGTATAACACAGACCTTAATATAAAAAAGAAATAATACTTTTAAAATAGATCTACAATTTAAACGTACGCGTAGTACTAAATGTTTCTCTGAACTGATTACAAAATAAAAATATTTTAAAGTTTGATGGACTATTTATTTATTTAAAAAAAATGAACCAAAATGTCAATAACTGTAAAAGTAACTAATTAATAGTTAAACTGGAATAGTTAAATTCAGAAAGAGTTATAATCGATTCAAGGAGATATATTCAATTCGAATTGATTATTAATAAATGATTGTTATATATATTATTGATTCTTAATAGAGAGAATAACAAATTGCGAATAACATTTGAAAATTGTAAAATATTTCTTAAGGAGGTACAGGACGTACCGTCAATGCAAAAAGTTTATCTCTCGGTAATACGAAATGCAAAATACGAAGTACATGAGGGACGAGCAAATATTGGGACTGTATCTTTAAAAATGAATTTTTCAATTCCCTATTAAACTGCTTTTTGCTAGTTAAAATGATTTTTTTATGCATATACTAGTTTAATAAATGAAAAATTACCTATAATTAATATCAAATTTATGTTAATTCAATTTAAATTCAAATTAAATATTTTGAAAAAGGAATAATAAATTTGGCAACGCTGTAAATTTACGTGTGTTGACGTATGCGTGATTTGGTTCTTTAACAAATAAATTGTTATATTTCTCAAAGCTCAAATTGGGATTTGCAACGTTGCCGGCTTATAACCTACATTTACTGTTTCTTAAAGGTTTTATTTAAATATTTTCGTATATAGGTATCCTTTTGATAATTTTCTTTTTGCAATAGTTACAGAAAAGATTCTTTTATATACACCTAGTTTTTGAAAGCCGTGTCACCATTTTTTAATAGTTAAAAGTTATATTATGTGGTGAAATTGAGCTAAAAATTATGATTTGTATGGAAAATGACTATTTTTAATCATGTATAAAAAGAAAACTATGAACCCTAGGTCTCTAAAATTTTGAGACAGCATGTGTTTTAACTATTTCTATCGACCCTCCAAATTTCACGACGTTTTCATCATTTACGTTAACGTCCTGTACCTCCTTAATGAAATGAAAATGTTGTTGTCCAAGTCTGTTAACATATTAGACGAACGTTGTTTCGTGACGGGGCAAACTTTAGTTTATTTATAAACAACTGGCTTTTAGCATTGTGGTCACAGTGAACAATTTGACCTGATACGGGATCCATTGTCCTGTTTGCACAATGCTTGGCCGGAACTTCGTTTATGTTTTGATGTTGGTTTGTTTGTTGGTGTTAGTGTTAGTGTCACTACTGCTATCATGCTATTATCACCAGCTGATATCGTAAACAAATAGTGATAGAAATATATATTTTATTTATATGATATACTAACGAAAACTAAATCTCTAGTTCCATTTATTTGTAAAGGAATTAATATAAAGGGCTTGTGTCCTATGTCTTAATTTCTATAAAAGTGTATTGATAAAGTGGGTTACTAGAACCTCAAATGTTCAATTATTTTGTAATACCTCTCTATATTTTAGGAGATATTAACAATTAAAAAAGTCACTTTTTCGCTTCACTTCTTAAAGGGATTCAACGTTATAGAAAATTCCAAGTTATGTAACAAACATGCTATCTCTTTTATACAACAGAGAGGCATACGAGTGTGTGTGTGAGACGTCATTTACTACTAACAGCTGAGTTGTGTATCCCATGAAGTATTATACCAACAAGGATAAATAATCTCGATTATTTTTTACTACTTATTTCTTGTAAAACAAGCGGAAAAACTGAAATTCATATTTGATAAAGCTATAACTCTGTCAACTTTTTCAATCGAAAATGGGCTTGTGTCATCATTGTGTCCTCATTTTCTAGTGGTCGATTTTTCAATTGTTGATTGAAATAGATGTTAATAAATATATTGGCGTGTCTACTTTATTAAATATGTAAATGTTGACGGAGATATAGCAATTAAAAATTTGAATTGTAGTTTTAGCGCTAGAGATGGTCGGCCATTTGTATGACGTAAAATGCATTTTAACATCAGTTATTTGTTGATTAGGTTAGTGCTGTGGTAATGTTTTGTAGCTGTTGGTAGTCGAAATAATCAAGTCAAGTCAAAGAATAATAAGTTATTATTTTATTTAACCCTGCTAAGGCAGAGATAATATTGAAATTTGTTTGTTCCTTAAAATAACTGTAAATAATATTTGATATTTTGATATATAAATACATATAGCAGAGATTTATGATCTGTAAGGTTGGTAACTTGTCAGAGTTCTGTCAAGAATATATCTCTTTTACGCTCTGTTGTATAAAAGAGATAGCAACATAGCGGTTCTAAGGCCACATGCATTTGGAATGTTGTACAACGTTGAATCCCTTTAATAATTAAAGAAACAAAATGACTTTTTTAATTGTCAATATCTCTTAACATATAGAGTTATTAAAAAATAATTGAACATTTGCGGTTCTAGTAACCAACTTTATCAATATATAGTACAGTTTTATAGAAATTAAGACATAGGACATAGGACGACAACGAAAACAAAAAATGAGTGTGAACTCATTGCCCACTGAGTTTTATTTTCTATAAGTGAAACATCTAACACAACTTTAATGGAATAGAAGTAAATTTTAGCTTGCCCATTTCGATTCTAGACTTATGCAATTTTTAACAGAACCAGTCCGCCTCTGCTATTTGAAATAAGGAAGCTTAAAAACGAGAATAATTCAATAAATTTATAATAGTTTCACGGCCGTTGCTATCGTTAGCGTCAACTCCAAATCTTGTTCACTTTCTAATTACCAGCGCGCTCTGTGAATCAAGTCACATTGATTACCGCGCTACGAATAATCAATTAATTATAAAAACTAATTAATATTATTACATTGATTCAGATTAAATTTATAATGAATTTTTATCACTAGAATTGGTTTGTGAAGCATGCCTTAATTTCTATAAAACTGTACCACAAATAAAGTTGGCTACCAGGACCTCAAATGTCCAATTATTTTTAAATAAGTCGCAATATTAACAAGTAAAATAGTCATTTTTCAGTAAGTAACCTTATTTAAATTATTTTTAATAACATGGTTAATTATTCGATGAATTTTAACTATCTTATCTATCGGAAATGGTTAAGTCATCCGGACAAATATTGGTTGCTAAAAATTCACCAACATCCGCTAAATAAAAAAAAAAACATAGATAAAGAAAAGGTTACTTTTAAATAGTAAATAATTACTTTCGTTGAAATCAAAGTAAAACAAAGAAAGTGTGAAACCACTTTTCGATAGATTTTTTAAAATATTTGTTTATAGGCTAAGAATAACGATTACTAATAAATCGCGAAGTTTCACAATTATTTACCGTTTAGAATTCGAGATAATTAATAACAAAGTTAGTAATTTTCAGACTTATCTCCCATTTGAAGCATGTAAAATTTCCTGTCCGCCAACTATTTTTTATTATACACAAAAAATCTGTATATAGCATAAAAGTTCAGGTGTTATTAAAGTCGTATATTAAGGGAGGGGTTAGGGTGGATTTTTAGGCGATTATTAAGCATACTTTTGACTATGTTGTATAATTTTATCATGCAGCAATATTGAAGCATAAGCCGGTAACAGAGCTTTCTCCAGAAGGTCTTGAGAAAAAAGACAATTTGCGGTGTTCACTATAACTCGGCCGGAAATTATTTCAAAATGAAAAACCATTAAAATTTAGTTAAATTATAATCAAATCTTCCCCCCAACGGTCTCTGATAATTTTTTTTTTCATTTAAAAATTTTTGGCGGCCATCTAAAGTGTAATCTGTTATTTTTCGCGAAAAATTCCGCTATTTTGTGGGTGGGAAACACCCTTAATGTAAAAAAAAATGTTTTATCTAAACGTTGGGGCGAGGTATTTTATATGTAGAAAATGTGTACGAAGTTTGAAATGAATCGGTCAATTAGTTTTGAAATGGCAGTGAACACGGATTTTGAAAAAGTAGTTTTGAGAAAACCGCGTCGACATCTGCACTGCTATCCCGAATACCCGCTGTTGTTAGTGTTATAGCGTTAAAGACCAGGAGATTAATAAGATAATAACTTCAAGAATATTGCTTAGATCGGCTTAAAATTTTAAGGACATATTCTTGAAATGTTAAACAATAAGATAAGACAAAAAAAAAATTGGATTTTTCGAAAGTGAAAACCCTAACCCCTCCCTTAAGACGCACTAATCTGTATGTTAAAAAGTACAACACATTTAGTACACTCATGTTTAAATAGTGGCAACTTATGAATGAAAATATATAAATGTTGGATGTCGCATGTTGTTGTTGCAGTGATGTGGACAGTGCCAAAAAGAGGGAAAGAGAGAGATTCTCGCATCTGAGTCAATGTGACGTGGCAATAAGTTATCACACTAAAAACAGATCTTAAAACATCGTGATACACTTCTAATCACATGGCTGACTATTAACAAAAGCAATAAATATTTATCTAAATTATTTCAAATAGAATTTACGGTTAAATAGCAAATTTGACGCGGCCATGTTAAATAAATGAACAAATATTTGATTTTTGATTTATTTATCAACTAAACTCGTGACTATCGTGATTTGGAGTTAACAAGCTCATTAAATGTCAATAACACTTACTAATGCGACTTCCCTATTAACTAAGAATAACTCAAATGTGTTGAGATTCTTTTTTTCTATTTTGTTTTCTAATTATTAAGCTGCAATAACGTAATTCATCTTTATATGAAATCAATGCAAATATGTAATTGTTTAAGATGTAATAAATATTGCAAAATAACATAAACCAATGTTCCTAAGAGTTTTGAATCCATCTTTTTAGATCTTGAGAGTAAAGCCTCATTATCACTTACTGTTTTGATATTAAATTTACGTTTTAGTCGGTGCGCATGCGTCGTTAGTAATATAAATTTTGACAGTTCGACAATTTATTACATTTTAGATTTAAGACAGATTTTAGTTTACCATTAAAAGGGGTTACCATTTTATAGGAGCCACAAATTTATAAATTTTATTATTCGATGTTACTTTGGGGGGCATTAAAAAATAATGCACTGATATATCAGATTTTTATTACTTATATGCCATTTAAGAACAGGTAAGGCAAATCGTATCAGATCTCCTTCTCGTCCTTCAGAATTAAACACCCGATCGTATAAAAGGCCCATAAATTTACAATGATTTGAAATTATGCCTTCTTGTTACATCCCCACTCTCCCCCCTTTCTACCACCAACAATTATTTATTCCTTTCCTTTCTTTGTTATCTCATTAATCTGTTTTCGCTATCTCTAGCTTACCGGCTCATTAACTGGTTTAAAACATGATTTCTAAAAAAAAAAAACAAGATCAAAAGATCAATCGGTTTTAATCGACGCAAATTATTACATCATTAGTTTCAAATTTTAACTATTTATTTAATTAATATTAAATTAACAATGTGTATATTATATTATTAATGTGTAAAATCGAATTTGCCGGCTCACCTATGAGGAATACGGCCGCAAGTACTTTTAATGAATGCCCATTCATTGGGTCCTATGTCCTAATTTCTATAAAACTGTACTATATATTGATAAAGTGGGTTACTAGAACCTCAAATGTTCAATTATTTTTTAATAACTCCTTATATGTTAGGAGATATTATCAATTAAAAAGTCTCTTTAATTATCAACGTTGTACACATTCCAAATGCATGTAACATCACAACCGCTCCCAACCTTACAGCTCATAAATCTCTGCTATATGTATTTATATATCAAAATATCAAATATTATTTACAGCTATTTCAAAGAACAATAAAATTTCAATATTATGTCTGCCTTGGCAGGGTTAAATAAAATAAAAACTTATAATTCATTGATTTGACTTGATTATTTCGACTACCAACAGCTACAGAACCTTACCACAGCACTAACCTACTCAACAAATAACTGACGTATACAATGCATTTGACGTCATACAAATGGCCGACCATTTCTAGCGCTAAAACTACAATTCAAACTTTTAATTGCTATATCTCCGTCAATATTTACATATTTAATAAAATAGACACGCCAACACACATTTATTAACATCAATTTCAATCAACAATTGAAAAATCGACCACACAAGCCCATTGAAGCAATTTGTTTTGAGAGAATAAGAAGGTTTGTTTCAACAGATTTCAGTGCTAATCGCTTGCACAATTCAATAAAGCCGATTTAAATTTATTTCACAATAACAAAAACTAAAGGACCCACTAAATATCAATTATAGCTACTTATAAATATATATTTTCTAATTACACAATACATAATTCTACCTAATTTTTAAAGAACAAGTCATCATTAATAAAAAGTGACGTAAGAATGATGGTATTTAAAAAATATGACTATATTGTAAAATGAATAGAATGAAATAAGGTTCTAACTAAAAAATAATAAATTTTGCACGAATTCTGTGTGAGTCACAGCCAGCGGGTGCCCGTCTGGTGTCACTTCAACATAAACATATGACTCAATATAATCAATAAGGTGAAATACGGACGATATGCGTTATCACTCGGAATGTTAAGATACCTAATTAAAAACTATCTATGTATAATTAAATACACGTGAATTTCTTTGTAATTTTTAGTAATATGTTTTTCTTTTTTTAATTTATTCAATTTTAGCTTATTTCTGATGCTGAGTTCTATCACCGGCGACCTTCTACTATGTCATCAGTTTTTGTTGTGTCGTGATCTCATATATGTAACAACAAATCCTTCTTTTAGCCCGGTCAAGATAGACGATAAAATAGGGGTAAATTAACCAGAGATGTGCACAAATGCTTTTCAAAAGCATTTAAATACAAAATGTAAATACCTCGTTATTTTCCTATTTCAAATATAAAATAAAAAATAAATTTCTTTAAATTTTTTTTAATAATTCTGAGAATTCTCTTTGATAAAGGCCGACTTCGTTTTGAAACATATTTGTTTCAAAATGTTTTAAAACATATTTGTTTCATAAAAATACTATCTAGAATTTTTAAAAATATGAAAGTAAGGGTTTTAATAGAGTTGCATGTTTATGTCGCACTAATCTGTACGTTAAAAGTACAACACATTTAATACACTCGTTTCTAAATAATGTCAACTTATAAATGAAAATATATAAATGTTTGATGTCGCATGTGGGGGTAGTAGGTAAAATAATGTATAGTTATGTATATATATTTCAGTAAGGAATGTAGTGGAGTGATTGTCTTGTAGTAAAACAAATAATGAACGAGAAAATATTACAAACAAATTTAGGTAAACGACAATCAGATGTCTTCTGGTGGGGGTAACAGGAAGGGTAATAAAATAATAGGCACATCTATCATTTTAAATTAGAAGTATTAAGACAATTGTGCAGATACTTTTAGATCATAGATGGTGCTAATGTTGATGTGGTTTTAAGTTACTGATTAACACTATGAAGTAACAAAAATGAAAAAAGTATTTTGTATTTTCCAAATAGGAAATAGGTTTGTAAAAGTTTTCAAATAAAATATAAAATTCTATACTCTTAAAAGATATTTAAATACAAAATAGAAAATAGGTATTTACTACTTCTGGTTTGCACTTTGAGTATATGTATGTATTTGAAAAACGCACATCTCTGAAATTAACTGTAATAGAGCTGAAAGTTGGTACAGAGCTAGGGGTCGTTATTACAAATAAAATACTAAAAGTCCTCATCGATCTCACATCTGCATAAAAAGTTATTCAAGGTCAAAGATCAATAAAATGGTTTTTCCTCAACGTGTCAAGACAAGTTTATCTGCATTTTAACTTTGTTGGGTTGCTTTTATGAGTTATCTGCCTATTGCACCACACAGAGGGTACAATTTTACATATAAATAACTACATATCGCAAACAATTTTACGGAAATATCTTACCGATATAATCCAATTAAAACTTTGATGAAATCATTTAATTAAGAAATTTGACACTCATGCTAAAACTTTTAAAACACTCACCTTCGTCCCTCTCGATTTCGTTCCAGCTAAGTTTGATCTTCCATTGATGATAACATTATCATTTTCAAAAGACACATTGCACGGGGATGGTGGTCCCGCCCAATCACTGTCGACATCGTCATCCCAATCGGAGCTCGACTCCTGCTGTACACCGCCTAGGAGTATAAAGCCACTGTCGTTCGGCTGGAAATGAAAAAAATATACATTGTATTACTTCAGGTTTAACACGCATTTAAAAAGATGTAGGGTAGAGGGGAAATTATTGGTATAGCCAGGTGGCCAATGTGCAAGGTCTCACCACGTGTGCGGGATGCACACGTTAGGACCACGTGTGTGGTATTACATTATTACAGTCTAGATAAAATTAGTACAGGAAAATTATAGTAGTCTTCAAAGCTAGTATATATTTCCAAAAATCATTTAGTATAGTTCAAATTACGAGAGTTCGGCAGCGACTCATACTCATACGTAAAACAAGTTGTGCGGTATAAACTGCGATATAACTAAAAAGCACTGACTCACTTATTTTTCTATAATGTGTATAGAAACTAATAAGATAAAGTTCATTATCGTATTAAAGATTTATACCGCTGTTATAACCTCTTTTAAGTATAAGTCACCGCCGAACTCTGGTGATTTGGACTATAAATTGAAAATAATTAAATGTGGATTACATAAACTTGTCTGTCAATGGCTAATAAGATCATAAAGAACCTGCTAAAGTTGATATAAGCGAATTTGCTAATGTAAAGGACAGAAAATATAAGTTTAATTTCTAAATGCAGTACAACCTGGATATAACGACGAAATAAACATAATTTTGAGTGCATGTCACACTGTATGGTTATTTCAACTCGCTTAACCTTACACAGTAAATTTATGGATTTTATTTCTTTGTTTTAATTAATATTTATTTCTCCATTAAATCATCCTTCTCGGTGATTTGTCCGCTATATAGAGAATCTACTGTATTATTATTATTTTTTCATTTAATTCATTTAACGTCAGCTTATTCCCGATGCTGTGTCAGGGTCAACTTATGTAATATGTTAAAATCATTTAAAATAAAAATGTTAGTGTTTGTATGAGTGTGTGTGTGTGAGGGGGGGGGGGGGTTGAAATTACTTAAACTGAACTGCGGAGTTTTTAAATTTATTTGGCACATTCTTTTAAATTACTACGCGAATTTACAAGCGATTAACCTAATGATAATTTGGCACAATGAATAAATTTTTCTTCATTTTTGTGGGAACACCAAGGAGCTCTATGTTCCAACGTTGGACGCTGAATGGTTAGTGTGTCCAACGCAAAGGAATTTTTGTACCCCACCACACTCTTGATCCACATGTCATGCACTGCTGCACGAATCGTCCAACAAAGGAAGGTTTTATACTTGAAAGTTTCTTTATTTACTTGAAAGTTTTTGTTAAACAGTGTCAGTGTCAATAATATCAACAAATTAATGAAGTAAATAAATCATTCGTTCCACCGTGTAATAGGAAACTTGCCATGTTAATCTTCCAATATTTGACTCACATGTTGGAGGCAAGCATTTGAATGAAACGTTCACCGCATCGTCTGGAGCCACCGCTTTTAGGCGAGGTTTTTGTCTAGTATTGTCGTAGTCACACACAAGAAATAAATAAAGACAATGTCTCATGTTTACGATATATGTACGAGTACATACATTCAATATCAGGTTCATAGCCTTCTTGTACACTTTCAATGCCATGGGAGAATTTTTCTTTCATTTTCTTTTCTTTTATAATCAACAAACTGCTTCTGCATTGCTACTGGTTATAACAAAACAACATACATCCGCAATTAATAACTATACAGTGTATACATATATAATTATATCTTGCAAAAGAATTAAAACATGTAAATTATATTCATGGAATGCCACTATATCCGTTACAATTATTACTAGATTACTTTTCTACAGTCTGTCAAGTGTTGTATGCAATTAGGTAGTTTCCTTAGAATTATATAAAGTATAGTAGTAAGAAAAATGTTGTATACCTTTTGCACTTATTTTAACATTTTATTTAATATTTACGCCAAGTCAAACTTGTGTACTGTAGGGTGTATTGGAGTTGTTTTGTACTGACATCATTTATCATCAGAGCAAACTTTTACTTTAATTTCTATCGATACACCACTGTTATGAAAGAGACTATTGCTTTCTCTTTTATATTTGTTTGGTTAAAATTCGCATAAATACGCTTGCAGTGTGCGACATGCCTTACACCAAATGACGAACCGTAAATGGGCTTGTGTCCTCATTTCTTAGTGGTCGATTTTTCAATTGTTCATTGAAATTGATGTTAATAAATGTGTCTATTTTATTAAATATCTCTAAACGTTGACGGAGATATAGCAATTAAAAGTTTGAATTGTAGTTTTAGCGCTAGAAATGGTCGGCCATATTTGTATGACGTAAAATGCATTTAATAATGCATTGCAGTTATTTGTTGAGTAGGTCAGTGCTGTGGTAATATTTTGTAGCTGTTGGTAGTCAAATAATCAAGTCAAGTCAAAGAATAATAAGTTTTTATTTTATTTAACCCTGTTAAGGCAGACATAATATTGTAATTTTAATGTTCCTTCAAATATCTGTAAATAATATTTGATATTTTGATATATAAATACATATAGCAGAGATTTATGAGCTGTAAGGTTGGCAACGGTTGTGATGTCACATGCATTTGGAATGTGTACAACGTTGAATCCCTTTAATAATTAAAGAGACATAATGACTTTTTTAATTGTTAATATCTCTTAACATATAAGGAGTTATTAAAAAATAATTGGACATTTGAGGTTCTAGTAACCCACTTTATCAATATATAGTACACTTTTATAGAAATTAAGACATAGGACACAAGCCCATTGCCGGATTAAAGCGAGTTAACTGTATTTGTTATTTCCTTCTACAATAATTATCTTATACAGTGATTGCATTGATTATATAGACATTTTTATTAGCTATAAATTTTAATCGTTACGTTTAAAATCCATTTTAAATATTTACGTAATCTTGACAGGCTAACATTTGTTATGAGTACTGCAGTTTAAAATAATTCCATTTAATTTTCATTCAATAATAGTGTTAAAGCATTGTTTTATCCATACAGAATTTTATCAGATAATTTCATATAAAAATGTTTAAGTGTTTTGATAATATATTTTTTCTACACATATGTTTTGTGATTTGTGCTGTTTTTATAAGTACTATGGTCACGTGTTTTCAAGGACCTCTGCCTTCACGTGTAAGTCGATTAGGTCATTGTGAATTACCTTTATTCTGATATACGTTTAAGGTGAAACGATATTTAGCCAATTTTTATAGCGAAATATTGATGATGATACTATACAGCAGGTTAAATATTATCAAAAAAACAATGTTTTTTTTTATGTTTAAATCGTTTTATGAAAGTAACTATAAAGGCGAATCAAAATCTAAAGCTGCAATTAGTTAGATGAATAACGTATCTACATTTTAAGCTTTCTTCCACTGACTTTTAATGAGTTGGAGCCGCAAAAATAACTTTTGAAAATGAATATTGCTATATTTTCCAGTTAAATTCTAATTTTACAGCTCTACAGCTCATACCAGAATTAAGTGAAAATTTTGATTTTTACTATAAAAAACAGGTAAAAACAAATCGAATTTGTGGAACTGTCAAAATTTATATTACTAACGACACATGCGCACCAACTAAATTCAAATTAAAATACGAATGTGGTAAAAAAAGAATGCATATTCTGAAAACCTGAAATCTAGATTAAAATATTATATAAAACCGTAAATAACATATCAAAACAGTGAATGGGAATAAAGCTTAAAATACTGGTTTTAAATCAAAGCAATTTGACATTTTGTAGAGTTGAAATAACCAGTGACAATATAAACTACCAAATATTAGGGCCCGATTACAATGGGCTTGTGTCCTATGTCTTAATTTCTATAAAAGTGTACTATATATTGATAAAGTGGGTTACTAGAACCTCAAATGTTCAATTATTTTTTAATAACTCCTTATATTTCAAGAGATATTAACAATTAAAAAAGTCATTTTCTCTCTTTAATTATTAAAGGGATTCAACGTTGTACACATTCCAAATGCATGTGACATCACAACCAAGCTTACAGCTCATAAATCTCTGCTATATGTATTTATATATCAAAATATTAAATATTTTTTACAGCTATTTCAAGAAACAATAAAATTTCAATATTATGTCTGCCTTAGCAGGGTTAAATAAAATAAAAACTTATTATTCTTTGACTTGACTTGATTATTTCGACTACCAACAGCTACAAAACATTACCACAGCACTGACCTACTCAACAAATAACTGACGTTAAAATGCATTTCACGTCATACAAATATGGCCGACCATTTCTAGCGCTAAAACTACAATTCAAACTTTTAATTCCTATATCTTCGTCAATATTTAGATATTTAATAAAATAGACACATAGTACACATTTATTAACATCAATTTCAATCACCAATTGAAAAATCGACCACTAAAAAATGAAGACACAAGCCCATTAGGTTTGGACATCACTGCTCGGCAGAGCTCATTAGATAATACCAGATACTCACACCAGAAGAACTCATAAATAACTTATAGGTTGCACATAAAACTAACTTAGGAACAATATTTTAACAAATAAATTTAGCTTTAAAATAAAATATTTTACCGAATCAGAATTAGAACGTTCAAATCCACAAAAACAATAATTTTTAGCAGAGAACATTTTCAATCACTATTTTTAGATATTAAATATCACAAATCTGTGAAACACACATATTAGCAAAATATGTTTGCCCTGGAGAAGTGAACATACTGGCAGAAAGATCAAGTGAAATAAAATTGCACTAAGAACAGGAAAGAGCGACAAAAAAACCTTATCGATGTTATTTTATTACTTATTGATAAATACTTCAAATATAAGTTAAGTGTATTTATGAAACGCAGACGAGAGCAGGGGTGGATTTAGAGAATTCGGGGCTCTGTCTTTGTATTTGATCATAAGAAAAGTGCTTTGTTGAAAACTTCCTCAAAAGAAAGTTAATATATTCAGCTCATCTTTTCATGGGTTGTGTGATAGACTTGTTTACAAACCATTTCGCAACATTGATTTTAATAAACAATAATATTTTATTTACAAAACAGTTGTATATATATATATATTTGTAACTATTATTTATTATAATTTACCTAAAGAATAAACCGGAAGATTGCACTATATTTTGTTTCGATATATTTCATTAAAAAATAATAACACACAACCTTGCGCAAATAAAACTTATTTTGATCTTGAATTAAAGAAATTGTTGCATCAATTAATTTAAAAATATATATTGTAGTTAAAAAGGAAATGGGCCATCCATTAAATACGTCACATGCAAAGGGGGGAGGAGGAATTTCACAAAGTGCGATAAAATGTGAGAAGAGAAGAGAGTGAAATCACAAGTTTTGTAACGTCACATTTAATCTAAAAATCTGCTTTAAAAAAAAAACAAAGTAAGATTAAAAATTTATACCTTTTTGAAACGTGTGACGTAATTTATGGATTATTAAATTCTGGAATGGACTATTATGTGCTGAGTCTTTCTACCGACTTATCTGTTACTATGTTGTCAGTTTTTATGGTGTTTTTATACATAACCAATTTAACTTAAGAACAGCTACAGAAACACACAAGCTATAACACTAGTAACAGTATAAATAATTTCGGTAAATAATATTAAGTCTCCTTCATATAAATCTTACATGGAATTCTTGGATTATCACAGTAAGAATTTCTCTCTAGTAAAAAAACATTTCTATCAGTGTAATTACAGTTTCACCGTTAGCTTAATGATAAACTTTTATTTATTTTTTTGCACACCTTGTGTTATAAAAACAGCTATAAAAGCACAATTAAGTAACAGTCGGTTAAAATAAATAAATAAATAATAACAAGTGTACTATACACATTATTATGTAAATGTCATTAAATAAACAACAGTTAGTTGAATGTGAATGACTTAGGTTTTTTAATTTTAATGATGTCATTCATTTGTATTCATCACTTAAATTAAGATGTAACTATTTTGCTACTATTCAATTAACTTTTTTTATAATATATGTATGATGATTTTATTGTCGAGGTCTTTATTTGTGAACCACACTGCTGCTTAATAAATGTTATAACTATATATACGTCAAGACAGACGGGAAACATAAAAGAACTACAGCTATCTGCTTAAGGGAGGGGTTAGGGTTGTCACTTTCAAAAAATCCAATTTTTTTTTGTCTTATCTTATTGTTTAACATTTCAAGAATATGTCCTTAAAATTTTAAGCCGATCTAAGCAATATTCTTGAAGTTAGTGTCTATTGTCTGAAGGTATTGTCTGTATTGACAATACACCCTGTATAAGTTCAAAAACTTTAGACGCGTTTTTCTAAAAACTACTTTTTCAAAGTCCGTGTTTACGACAATTTAAAAACTAATTGACCGATTCATTTCAAACTTCGTACACATTTTCTACATATAAAATACCTCACCCCAACGTTTAGATAAAAACAATTTTTTTACATTAAGGGTGTTTCCCACCCACAAAATGGCGGAATTTTTCGTGGAAAATAACAGTTTACACTTTAGATGGCCACAAAAAAATTTTAAATGAAAAAAAAATTATCAGAGGCCGTAGGGGTTAGGATTTGATTATAATTTAACTAAATTTTAGTGGTTTTTCATTTTCAGATAATTTCCGGCCAAGTTATTGTGAACACCGCAATTGTCTTTTTTCCCAAGACCTTCTGGAGAAAGCTCTGTTACCGGCTTATGCTTTAATATTGCTGCATGATAAAATTATACAACATAGTCAAAAGTATGCTTAATAATGTACAAAAGGTTCAAATAAAATTGCTCAATCTATACTTGAGAAAAAAAATTGCAAAAAAAGTGCTTTTTTTACGCTGAAACCCTAACTCCTCCCTTAAACCGGCTCCAGACGATGCAGTGAACGTTTGATTCAACTATTTGCCTTCAACGTGTGAGTCAAATATTGTAAGATTGTCATGGCAAGTTTCCTACTACACGGTGGAACGAATGTTTGATCCGAATGATTTATTTATTTTATTAATTTGTTGATATTATTGACACTGACACTGTTTAACAAAAACTTTAAAGTAAATAAAGAAACTTTCAAGTATAAAACCTTCCTTTGTTGGACGATTCGTGCAGCAGTGCATGACATGTGGATCAAGTGTGCGGGTAGAAAAATACACGATGCGTCCAACGCTGGAAGGTGTTCGTAGCATCGTATGCAGCAAATGAAATGTTATATGATTTTACATCGGGTTGTGTTTTTTGGAGGTTAGGACTAAAGGGTACCGACTGGACAAGGTTCTACCTGATTTAGAAACAACATCAAATGCATGTTCACACTTGCGTGTGCGCCTAATTGTGCTCTTTGTCGTTTATCACATTCCTACGAGGAAATGTTCGTGATCGTATACGAATACAAGAATCTATGTGTGCAAGTATACGTATTGAACATTCATACCCGACCATGCATATGTGAACCAACGTTAGCATCAACTCTTTGTGCTGTCTCACGTTTCATTGACCATTTACAAAGGTGTAGCATCTACTTTAAATTAACCCTCGTATAAAGCGTATGGCCCGGCCCCAGTCTAAAAAGAAGCCCCAACTGAATAAAGAATTAAATTTTGAGCAAGAACAAAAATAAAAATCTCGAATCGTTTTATTTTATTAGAATAGAAAACTATATTAATCTAATCGTTTAAGTCGGAAAAGGAGGTAACTTATAAACAATTAGTTTTTTTGAAAAAATGTTATTCTTTATAAATTTTATGTAATTTAATTAGCTTTTATTTACCGTAAAAATAATTAAAACATGTTAAGCTGTTCCTTAGAAATTGGACTTAAACGATTGTGGTGGCGACGATTTTCCTCTATAAAATAAGAAATGGGGGGAAAGTTTTTAAAAATGATCTACTCGAAAAATGTTATTTAGAGTATAGAAAACTATAGTATACTCGAGTATAGATATTTACAAAAAACCGATTTCTGTGCCCCTTGATCTTTAAATATCACGATTTGCGTAGATGAGACTTTTAAGAAAACTTATAAAATGTCAAAACAAAGTTTTATACCTTTAAACCTTTTCATAACATGGTAACAGAAAAGCAGAGTTTAGGAAATTCGATCGTTTAAATAATAGATGAGAAATTTATTTTCATGGTTATGCCAAAAAGTTCATTATGTCCAGTGCAAATGTTTTAAAAGAGAAGAAAATTTTAAGTGTTATTTCATCATTCTTGTTTATCTATATAAATAAAAATTAAATGCTATTCATTGGTAAGCATATCACTTAATTTTTTTTTATAATGGTCATAATAATCTGAATAAGGTTTTCAAGGAAAGAAAAATTGGAAAATTCTGCAAAAATTGAAAGTGCTTTTTTCTATGGAATTTTTGCTACTATGTGCGCAAATGTCGTTTACAGGTGATTGTCAAATTGTTAAAAAATATATTGAAATTTGAACAAGACAATGTCTATCGGGTCACTAATTTTTTAATATAACAATGTTACATAGTAGCTAGTAATGTTAAAGGATGTCTCACCTTAGGTTTCTCCTTCTTGCTTCTTAAGATGATGCCATCGTTTTCAATATAATCCGGAACCTCTTTCCTATCACTAAAATTAAACACCATGGTGTTGTTGGTCTGCTGGTGCCACGTTTTCTTAGCACCTGTTTTCCCATTTTCCACGGAAGCACTTTTGTTATTTCCTAGAGGAAGCACAGCACTAGGTTCCGCGGTTTTCACATTATTAGACACCACTACTTTAGCCACAGGTTGTTCTAGAGTTTTCACACGATTTATTAAGTTTTTCTCGATTTCCCGATGCGTTAGAACCGTTGAATTGTTTTTACTTTGTTGTTGATTTGAAACTAATGGTCTTATAACACCTACTGGGATACTTTCACTGTTTTTCAAATTTGAAATTTCCGGTTTCTTTCCATTAACTTCCGGTTGTGCACCAGGAAGATGGGATTTGGAGGGAACGGAACTAAAATTAAATTGCATCGTCATTCCTGCTTTGCTGATGTTTTCTAAAGACTTCTGACTAATGGTTTTGTTTTCTATTTCTTCGCATTCTTCCTCCGATTCCAGAGCTTTGTTGTCGATAACGACTGGAGGAGCTGGAGAGTCTAGCGATAAATTCCGGATTTGTTTCGTTAAATTCGTCATAGGGGAGTCTACGTACTGGGGCGGAGGGATAGCTGGGGCTTTCACGGGCTCGGGGGTGGATGGTAGAGGTATTTTAAGGGGTTCTACCATCTCTTGCTTCAAGAATTGTTCGGCAATCTGTTTGACTATCACTGGTGATGTTGGGGTAGGTGGGTTCGATAGCAAATCGATCTTCTCCAACGTTTTCACGACTTCCTGCACCGGCGTTGATGGTTTGCTGTTCACAGGACTTTCAATTTCGGTCTTGAGGAGAATTGGAGAGGCTGGGCGCTTTCCTATGATTTCCAAACCGATTTTCTTCGGAATTGGACTCAAAGATCTCTCCTTTTCGATTTGCGTGATGATTTTCTTCGGTGATCCTGGACTTGCGAAGGTAAACTGGGTCTTCGGTGTAATTACCGGGCTTTGCCGGGTTTTTTCCGGGCTCATGAACGGCTTCGGCGAGATAACAGGCTTGGGGATGTTAACATGAACCTTTTTATTATTCTTTTCGTTTCCAATGATCGTTTTAAAAGTTGCTACCTTCGCAGCGACATCTCCTGTAGGTTTTGGTGGTTTTATCTTCCTCCCAGGCGATGACTCAAATATCCGCATCGTAGTTTTGACAACATCAGGCGGAGGCCTCTCCGTTTCATCCATAAATGATGTTAAACGTTTAGGTTTATTAATACGTTCTCTAGGTGCCGTCAACGGCTGACTTACAACTGTTTTATCATTTGTGTGTGTGTCCTCTATTTTCTCACTTCCTTCCTCCACGATAACCACATCCTCATTAAATGATTCCATACTATTCACTTTATCATCACCCCGCACAAGTCCTGGGGGACCCACGGAGCCCGTCCCCGAGCGTAAATCGAAACGCATTATTGTTTCGACCGAGCGCGCCCTTTTAATTGACTCATTGCCCCTGGAAGCATTTCTATAGCGGTTTTTAGAAGCCACCCCTGGAGCATCGGGGGTCCGTGCTTGGTATTTACGGGGCTGCGCCTCTGGAATAGCGTTGGTAGCTCCATCGCTGTCGTCCAGGATGTTGTCGAGGCTTGTGGCCCTTCTCAACGACAATATTGACGGCCGTGTTTTCGAGGAAGACTCCCTTAACGCAAGACTAAGATATTTACATTTAAGTTTATTAACGATACCGGGGCCGTACTGTAGTTCTTCGCTGGAATCCGAATCTCCATCCCCATTGTGAGGGGATGCCATCGTGTGACGGTCTTCAACCATATTATTTAAATTGTTAGCACATTTTGTTACACAAACGACACTTTGTTTTAATGCCTCACTATTACTAAAAGGATCACTAGCTTCATTCACGTTGACGTGGAGTAATTCTGTGTTTAACGTATCCGCAGCTGCCCCGTTCAACGAACACTGCGGTTTATAACCTGTTATACTTGGCAGAGAGTCCACCGAGCCCCCCGAACCCCTCCGAATATCCCCACTGCTGCTGCCTGCCCGAGGCGATGTGTTTTGGACACTTGAGTCCAGCTCATTTTTACTTAAATCAGAACTGGATGACAGCCTTGTATTTGACAGTTGTGAACAAATTGTTTTCGATTGACATTTACGCCTTTGAATTAAATCTTTTTTCCATTGTGGTATAATTTCTTCCATATGTGATGCCATATTACAATATATTTACTGTTTTAAAACATATATGTTAACTTTATGAATATATGATAAAGGTTATCTCCTCTTTAAAGCTATCTTATCAATCGATAGCTCATAAATACCGATAGGTTAATTGTTAGGTTATAATAATTGTATTTTCAGGCAGTGATCGACTTTATTAATTGGCACTGTATTTTATATAAACTGCATACAGAAATATTAAGTAATATGTTAAAAATGAAAGTAATCAATAGATATGAGCAACAGCATTCACAACCGTTTTATTATGTTAAAATATAATTATTACACAAAACTACTTAATTTTATAAACACATTTCCACAGGTATAATTTAACAGTTTTTAGACTAGAAAATATTAATTACATGAACTACAACTGTCTAAAACACGAATTACATTACAAACTACTACAAACGCCGCCCATGTTTCTCAACTAATAATTTAACATAAGTACCGGTGACGTAGAGATTCTTAAAGATGGCGGATTCTATTGTATTTGTATTATTCATTTCACAGAACTTCCTTGATAATTATTACACAATATATATTAAAACACTACTTAAACATTACTTTAATTATGACATAACTTTGAATTAAGTAGGCTTTGCTTTTCATTCATAAAACTTTATAATAGAAAATATAACCTAGAAACTAATTTATTATCTTAAGCTGATAAGACTTACAAAAATGATTATAAATAAATTAATTATTACGTAAAATAATACTGATAGTAACTACAATAACTTATCTAATTTGTATTTTAAAAGCAAAAATTTGCCTGATCACATAGCACTGACACCCACTTTATATTTAAAAAAACGCGAATGCTCTCATTGATACTAAAAATACCAGAATCTCGCAATAGGAGTCGCTACAAACACTGTTCGAAATTTACAAGAAGAATTCTGTGATAGATGGCGCAATGGTTCAAAGGTTTGATAACTAAAGATAAAGAAGGACATGATATCTGGTTGGAAAACTAGATAAAATTAATTTAGGAAAAGGTAATTAAATAAAAAATATGAACGTTACATTCAATAATTTATTTGATTATTCATAACAATATTATATAGAATTGTATAGAATTATAGAGAATCTTTTTATATATAGTTTTATGAAAATACGTGTTTTTCTAATAAATTAAAAAACGAAATGGTTTTGTGTTTAGATATATTTAAAATAATTTATAAATAAAACATTTTAAATATTATATATATATACTTACAAATTTATATATATAGTTCTATTCTATAATTATTTTAATAATAGATATTTTGTCATGTGTCAAATCTAAAAAATAAATAAACATTTTTATTCTTATTATTTATTCAATTAATATTCTTATTTATTATTATTTATTCTTATGGTTTAATTGCATTATATCTATACCAATATTATTTTCTAATGTAGGTATGTTAGAAAAGAGAAATTTCAAAGATGCAGGTCTCAAAGAATGGCTTGACACAATACCGCTTGACAAAAATGAAGCAATTTAATAAAGGAGTCACTTTACATATATTCTGATATGACCAATTGAGAGCTAAAAAAATGTAGACAAAATATATACATGTTTTCACTAAAAAGAAAAACTGAATGGTATTATAACCTAAAAAATAATTATTGTATTAATAATAACAAATTAAAAACGCTATTAATTAAAATTAAGAAAGGTAGTTGATTCAAAAGTATAGTTTAAACAATACAGTGGACAACTAGCTTAAGGTGGAACGATACTTGGCCATTTTTGATTCGCGAAATATAGATGGCGATACTATACAGCAGGTTAAATATTATCAAAAAAACCATGTTTTATTATGTTTAAATCGTTTTATGTAAGTAACTATAAACGCGAATCAAAATCTAAAGCTGTAATTAGTTAGATGAATAACGTATCTACATTTTAAGCTTTCTTCCACTGACTTTTAATGAGCTGGAACCGCAAAAATAGGTTTTGAAAATTAATATTGCTATATTTTCTAGTTGAATTCCAATTTTTATATTTTTATACTCTATATATTTTTAAGTCTTAAGCGTAAGTTTGAGAACCATAATAAAGGTTATAAAATTTATGACAAACCCTTAGAAATGTTACCAGTCATATAAAAATTGGAATTTAACTAGAAAATATAGCAATATTCATTTTCAAAACTTATTTTTGCGGTTCCAACTCATTAAAAGTCAGTGGAAATGTAGATACGTTATTCATCTAACTAATTGCAGCTTTAGATTTTAATTCGTGTGTATAGTTACTTACATAAAACGATTTAAACATAAAAAAAACATGCTTTTTTTTGATAATATTTAACCTACTGTATAGTATCGCCATCTATATTTCGCTAGAAAAAATGGCCAAGTATCGTTTCACTTTAATTTGAATTTCCCGCTCAAATTTTTTAGTTTAATTTAATGACACCACAAGGCGCTGTTGTAAACCATTTCATACATTTTATCTGTAGTATGTATTGTATATATTTTGTCTCCGACATTTTCATAAATACCTACGCCTAAAAAATGAAGCTGATAAAAACATAGCTAGGTTTGTGAAGATATTACTGATGCTACAGTAAGCTCCCTTATCGATATCGAAATCTAATTACTTTGAAACTATAAGAAGGACCTAATATATATTTAATTTATTGACTAAGTTTGCAAAATAGAATCGATAGAAAAAAATTTAAATTTAAATTTGATAAATAATATTATTCTTTTTTTATTTATCCGTACATTTTCCATCGTATGATATTGTTATTGTTCAATTTCCATATATAAATTGGTACAACAGTTTGCTTTACGTTATGTACAGGGCTGTACTCAGGTGTGGGTGATAAGCTATAAAGGGAACACTACATAATAACAATGGGCAAGTATTGTAATTTGAAAGTAATTAATAATATAAAAGAAATAAAAAACAAGAGACTGTAACAAAATTATTTAGCTTAAAATCTGTATTATCTTAAAGAAAAAAGATGCGCTAAGCCCTGTCGCACACTGCAAGCGTATTTAAGCGAATTTCGACCGGACGTATACGCGCTACAACGCTTTACGCTCGCACACTGCAAGCGACAAAGTCGTCCGAATAGGAGCGTTACGTAGCTCTCATACTGGAACCGTATATCAGCGAATTTTAACCAAGCGTATACATGAAAGAGAAAGCAATAGTCTCTTTCATAACAGTGGTGTATCGATAAAAATTAACGTAAAAGTTTGCTCTCATGATAAATTATGTTAGTGCAAAGAAACTGTCTTTATTTATAATAAATAATCTTATTTTTCTAAGCTACATATTAAATATAATTATTTGTATTTTAATTATAAATTAATTAAGGAATTAGTAGCGCACGTTTGTTTAATGACTTATTTACATATTATATACAACTTAAAATTTAAAACAGTTAAATAAAAATGTCTTTATATACAAAATATATGAATATCCAAGCTAACATACAGTGGCTATATTAATGCAGATCTATATAGTAATCGATGCACAAAAAATCGATGGGTTACGTATAGAAGAATCGATACATTTCAAAATTTTGAACCGCGAGATTTGAAAATTAAAAACGGAAAAGCAGCGCCGGTCGTAAATCATTTGATCGGTCCATTTTTGTACCATTATTTAAAGCTATTTTTGAAGAAGATAATCAAAAATTTGCTTGCAAATTTATGTGATTATTTATATAATTATTAATTATTATTTTTATACACAAATTGTGCAGCAAGCGTGCATTTTTAGTACTCTATTACTAATCGAAAAAGCTGGTGTAAAACTGTAAATTACAGCGCAAACTATACAGTGACAGTGTGAACAATATAATAAAAAGAAAACGCCTATTACACAAAATTTAATATCTCGATATCTTCTTTTTATGATCTTGAATGAAATTTTTAACACTAATCACGCAAGCAAAGTTTCTCACACTATTGAAACGAAATGGGCTTGTGTCCTCATTTTTTAGTGGTGGATTTTTCAATTGTTGATTGAAATTGATGTTAATAAATGTGTATTGGCGAGTCTATTTTATTAAATATCTAAATATTGACGGAAATATAGCAATTAAAAGTTTGAATTGTAGTTTTAGCGCTAGAAATGGTCGGCCATATTTGTATGACGTGAAATGCATTTTAACGTCAGTTATTTGTTGAGTAGCTGAGTGCTGTGGTAATGTTTTGTAGCTGTTGGTAGTCAAATAATCAAGTAAAATCAAAGAATAATAAGTTTCTATTTTATTTAACCCTGTTACGGCAGACATAATATTGAAATTTGATTGTTCCTTGAAATAGCTGTAAATAATATTTGATATTTTGATATATAAATACATATAGCAGAGATTTATGAGCTGTAAGGTTGGTAATCTTACACAAGGATTGTGATGTCACATGCACTTGGAATGTGTACACCGTTGAATCACTTTAATAATTAATGAGACAAAATGACTTTTTTAATTGTTAAAATCTCTTAACATATAAGGAGTTATTAAAAAATAATTGAACATTTGAGGTTCTAGAAACCCACTCTATCAATATATAGTACACTTTTATAGAAATTAAGACGCAGGACACAAGCCCATTTCTTAGCTTCTATATAAAAAAAGGTTATATTTATATTATTTATAATTCATTTTGAAATGTATCTTCTTCGTATACACAATTCGCTACGTTTCTAAAAGCATTTTGGTTAAATCTAATTTAAACACGATTTCAAAAGTGGTTATATAATTGTCAAATGTGTTAAAGGGGCACTTCTATCAATTGGATCAA
Source organism: Panorpa germanica (assembly GCA_963678705.1). Lineage (NCBI taxonomy): Eukaryota > Metazoa > Arthropoda > Insecta > Mecoptera > Panorpidae > Panorpa > Panorpa germanica. Next base: position 3,130,449 of record OY783223.1, on the reverse strand, counting down.
AAACTGGGAACCTAAAACAAAAATTATTCAATTTGATTTGTCCATATCAAAAACAGAATTTGTATTTTTGCTCCCTTTATTTTTCCTTAAACAAAGAAAAACCGTTTTTGGTTTTGGACACTGTATTTCAAACCGTTTCTTTATTATAACCATTTGTCGGTTTCGAAAAGTTAGAACATCGGTTTTAAAAACGACTCATGGAACTCTTAATTTCATAAATCTAGATCTATGTGTTGCTTAAAGTGAAACGATACTTGGCCATTCATTTTCAAAACCTATTTTTGCGGTTCCAACTCATTAAAAGTCAGTGGAAATGTAGATACGTTATTCATCTAACTAATTGCAGCTTTAGATTTTGATTCGCGTTTATAGTTACTTACATAAAACAATTTAAACATAAAAAACATGGTTTTTTTTTGATAATATTTAACCTGTTGTATAGTATCGCCATCTATATTGCGAATCTAAAAATGGACAAGTATCGTTTCACTTTAAGTATAATATTACATGGATGTAAGGTAACATTCAAACCCGGTGAACACAGTTACGTATATTTAAAGTTTATCTAACGTAATGTTACGGAAATAATTTTACCTAAAATACAACCTGATCTAGTTTTTGGCATTTTAAAAAATAAGTGTACCTCTTTAAGGATCGCACCAAAAATATACAACGTGGAAGTGTTAGTAAAAATAATCATTCGCCAATTTCAAAACCAATTTTGGTCACAACTGATAGATTTGTCCTTTAATACATGTAAATTTTTGGTCAATAGCTAGAATCTTCTTAAAATGAAGTGGTAACACCATTTCCGTCCCATTCGGTAGTCGTAGGTACGGTAGTACTCATTGTTACCGACACAGGAGTACCCCTGCTATTATTCCTAGCAGGATAATACACGCACGGACCAGGACTTGGCGCCCTTGGTATCCTAGTCCCCTTTTTATCTTTCATCGAACTCCCATTTCGACTACACGATGTATTTTGTCGATGCAACCTGATCGATTGCCTATTATCACCATTGCTGATATAGCTATCGTCATGCGTACCACCATCTGGAGAATCCCGGCCAATTCCAGCACCGAATATTCCGGTACTACAAAAGATCTTAAAGAACAACCGCTTGAATTTCTCGCCAAAAATAACGTAGATTATGAAATTCACGCTGCTGTTGATGGTGACCAACAGGTTGCTGATTTTGACAAGAGGATCTTTGATGATCCCGTAGAAAGCTTCCAGGACGTTGTTAACCATAGCGAGGATGTTGCACAAGAAGAAGACAACCACCACGCAAAGGAGCATGGTAGCCAAACCGATCTCGCGGCGTTGTAATCGTGACAAACGTTGGCGTTCTGCATTCGCTCTTCTAACTTGCTTGTAGATACATGAATTAAGAACCGCTAAAGCAGCGAAAGGGATAAAATACAAGAAGATGAGGTACAGCCAGTGGATGTATACTGAAATATACAGGGTGTTCAAGCGAAAATCGCTGGCTTCCACACAGTAGATCGTAATGTTATAGATGGGATGCGTGTACATATTAAGCTTAACTTCCCAAAAACGCGGCAGGTTGTAAATCGTGGAAAATATGAGGATACAAAGGACGTACATCCTTGCTCGGCCATACGTACACAAGGACCTCGCTTTTAAAGGATGGCAAACTGCAACAAATCGTTCGAGAGTGACCGTTATTGTCAAATACACTGAGACAGTTTGCGCTATGATCGCCACCGGGAAAAGCACTGGCGAAATATGAGGATAAAGTAGGAAATAGTAGTTGAAGAGGGCGCCAGTGTAAGAATGTATGCCAGGTATGCCAAATAGGAGCATGGAGGTGATAATCAAGACAGTGTCGCATCTAGCTAAGCCAATCAGGATGTAGTTGATGCTAGATTTCATCTGAGGGCGGGATAATATCACCATCGATATGATATTGCCGATAATGCCCAACAAGCCAATGATATTCAGCATTATGCCGTTTGTAATGAATTCTATCAAATTTTCGTAAGAATCGGGGTCATACTTTGCCAGGCATGTGAAATTCAAGTGCGCGGGCAACTTCTCCGAATAATTCATGGTTAATCTTTTAATTTTTATAAAGTTGGTACTCGAAATTGTTCTTAACTTACTTAAATTTAAATATTAACGACTAAAATATTTAAATATAATACAATTATAATTTATATTTAATTTTTTATAATTATTAAACATTTTTTTTCGTGAATTTTTATGATTGTTTATTATTTTTAAACATGCACAACTTTTTGTATTTAAATTATTTAAGAAAGTGGGATACGTATACCTTGAACTTGTTAAATGTTTGTTCCTTCGCATTTTGTTTATTTCGATTTCACTTTTTATTTAGTTTGTTTTTTATGTTAATTTAATTGTGTAATTAACTTTTTATTTCACTTGTTTTTTTATTTTGTTGGTGGTAACAGTGACTGCAACTGCAGGTGATCAAGTCTGCAACAAAAGAAATAAAAATGTTTAGAAAAAATACCTTTAGTAACATAAATTATATTAAGTATACTTAAATTATAATTATCATGATGTAATTTTTAATATGTTTATTTTTTTCATTAATTGTATTTAAAATAGTTCCAGTGTGGTATAGTATAGTCAGAGCATTTGCTAATTTTGATTACTGTGACCTGCAAACGTTGTAAAATGCAAGCAATGTTAAAAATGCATTAGTATCACTAAAGATTTAAATTTTCTCTTCTTTAAGTATCATTCCCACTCACTGCTTTAATTTAATTTTGTATTTAATTTTAAATTGTTTAGCATATGGCAATACGTTTAGACATTCACAGTACCATTTCAAATTTTATTTATTTTTTAAGTTTTCTTTGTTTTTTTAGAACATTACAATACGTTTAAGCATTCCTTTTCACATTTGTGTTTTAATTTAAGCTTAGTTAATTTAATTGATGCGTATGCATCGTTAGTAGTATAAATTTTGACAGTTCGACAGTTGGACAAAATTGAATGTGGAATAATTAAAATTATTGTTTGTTTTATTATTAACAATTAGTAGTAGAATTTGTTTTTCTACTTTATTTTTGATAACCTGACATTGAACTTCTTTTAAAAGTAAATCCTACTACATTTGACAGATTGTCACATTTTGGAGGTTATAATATAATATAATTTTTTTTTAATTTAGAAATAATTATTGACCTTGCAATTAAAAATGGTGAGCTATACAATTTAAATTAAAAACAAAATTAAAAATAAAATTAAAATAGACTATAGATTGACTATGAAAAGTTAATGTTAGAATTAAAAGAAAAAGATATTTTAAAATATGATATCTCGAATACAAAACGGTGAAGTTCTAACTTTTTTTAATTTGTTTAAAAAACATTTTTCCGATTTTTTGTGTATAATAGAAAATAGTTGGGCGAGCTGGAAGTTTTATATACTTCAAATGGGAGGTGAGCCTGAAAATTGTGTACTTTGTTAATAACATTATCTCGATTTCTAAACGGACAAACATTCTGAAACTTCGAACGATTTATTAATAAACATTATTCTTAATCTATAAACAAATATTTAAAAACCTTTATCGAATAGTGGTTTCACGTTGGAATTATCTAATGATCTATTTATAGACAAAGCTTGAACATTTACCTGACTCCTAAAGTTTATATGGTTTAAATAGCTCAATCGTGTGTAAAATTATTAACGGTTTTATATTTGAAAACATGGAGTGCTGGTACAAATTTGTAAATCGATTGTCATTTTAGTACACTGTTACCATCTAAATCTAACTGTATAACCATGAAGTAATGTTTCACCTTAAGGTTTATCTAACTTGCCGCACTTAAATATATATTTAAAAGAATAAGAGATCGGTGTTATTTATTGTTATTTCGTATTATTGACACCTGACAGGTGAATTATTTGTTTTCCTTTGTCTGATTGTGAGTTACATAACGGAAGCATATAAAGGGAGTTCAAGCGTTTCGTATTTCCTGCGTTTCATTGACGAACAGGGGTGCCAACGGCCAACGGCCAACGGCCAACGGCTCAGAGATGATTAGGTTTCATCTTAGGAATCATTCTACCGTTAAGTGAGCCACCAAGACTACCCACTAAGTCCATTGCTGACAACAAAAGAAAATAAAATTCACCACCTTTTAGTTTCGATGTAAAATAAATATATATATAAAAAAAACTGAATTTAGAATTTCAAAACGATTTGTTTTATATTGTGTCCGTGATCGGTTTAATCGCCTGGAGTTTAGTGCAGGGGCGTAGCTACGAGAGTCCAGGCCCAAATAATATGCAGACAAATTTAGAAAATAGGCTTTTACAAGATTCATTTAGTTTCAGATTCAGACGAATTGTACGTTTTCTTTTTAAATATTGAGTGCATAAACTAGCACTTAAAACAATATATACATTTGTAAACATTTACAATAGATAATTTACAACTTATAAACATACTTAAAATAAAGAGATTAAATTGGTTTTATTGATAAAGTCAATAAGGTTTTTGAGAGACTGCTTTCAAATATCTGTTACGGATTCAACTTTTTTTTTATTTATTTATATTAGTGTACAACATATTAAGTTTATTGTGTAAAAATTTAAAGTCGATTGGAGTAAAACTGTCGGAGATATAGAGTTTTAAGTCTTCACCTCTCTGGTCTGGTTTCCTGTTACTTTGAAACTTTTGAATGCGGTATCTCACACATAGCTTTTTCAGAGTCGGTGTCCTCTCTACCTCAAAATCCACTGGACCGATTCTTTCAAAATTTTACACACTCTTTCTTTACATAAATGCCGAGGCAACGCTGTCGAAATTTTTTTAAATTTTTTAATTTTAACGTATTTTAAAATAAGAAAGCTTCTGATTGCTGAGTGCTGTAAAATTTTTAAAAATCAATAAAAAAAGAAAAACTCGACAGGGTTAATTGCAGAAACTTATCAACTAATGAAATTATTTTCGTTTTTCGATTTCAAATAATCCAGTGATGAGTTATGAGTGGCACCGCAATGTTACTTTTTTTTGTGATGTCTGCGGAGATTCGCTGTCAATGTCTCATTTCTTGATATTTATTTATGAAAATTTCACAAAGTATTCTTCAAATGTTATTTTATCATGTAGTAATTATGGAAATAATTATATATTAACTGTGTCGTCAAAAACATTATCGAAAATATGCTTCTGTTTTGGTACTATGTACTTCAGCTTATTGACAACTATTTGAAGATATTGATTTTTTGTTGATTTTTATTTTGTAATAAAAGAAAACAGCATTATACTCATATACTTCCGCCAGTTGTTCCTACCCCTGGCTGTTACTTCCGGCGACACAAACATATCGGGTAACAAATCTTACAATATATTTACATTACTCTAGCGCCGCCCTATACAATCGTTAGCTTGGCCACGGCCGCGACCATTGTCTGACTAATTCAACTTCCATTCTTCGATAATTCTTACCATCGAATTAGATAAATAAATATCGGAAACGTTTTTATTGTACTTTATCTTTCTATTGATCCAGTGGTGAGTAACAAAATGTTCGCGAGTTGCTTTAAAATTCTGGTGGTACTATATTCAGTGGCGAATTAGATCGGGTGAAGCCACAGTAGTAGAAGAATATATTGTCACTACACACATCGTATTTTTTTAGAACTCTGAAGAATATTTATTTGAGTGCTTGATCAACTTTCAAAAGTTATTAGCACTTAAGGGAGGGGTTAGGGTTTTCACTTTCGAAAAATCCAATTTTGTTTTTTGTTTTATCTTATTGTTTAACATTTCAAGAATATGTCCTTAAAATTTTAAGCCGATCTAAGCAATATTCTTGAAGTTATTGTCTTATTAATCCGGTATATTATATCGTATTATATGTTAATCAGGTATACAGTTTATTCATTGCTATAGTCCTGAAGCGTTTTTCTCAAAACTACTTTTTCAAAATCCGTGTTCACTGCCATTTAATAACTAATTGACCGATTCATTTCAAACTTCGTACACATTTTCTACATATAAAATACCTCTATACAACGTTTAGATAAAATTTTTTTTTTACATTAAAGGTGTTTCCCACCCACAAAATGGCGGAATTTTTCGTGCAAAATAACAGTTTACACTTTAGATGACCGCCAAAAAATTTTAAATGAAAGAAAGAATTATCAGAGGCCGTTGGGGGGAAGATTTGATTATAATTTAACTAAATTTTAATGGTTTTTCATTTTGAGATAATTTCCGGCCGAGTTATAGTGAACACCGCAAATTGTCCTTTTCCCAAGACCTTCTGGAGAGAGCTTTGTTATCCGCTTATGCTTCAATATTGCTGCATGATAAAATTATACAACATAGTCAAAAGTATGCTCAATAATGTACAAAAGGTTCAAATAAAATTGCTCAATCTATACTTGAGAAAAAAAATCGCAAAAAAGTGTTTTTTTTTACGCTGAAACCCTAAACCCTCCCTTAAAAGAAGATATACATTTGTAAACATTTGTAATACATAATTTACAATTTATAAATGCAAGTATAGGTATTTAAATTAAAGAGATTAAATTAGTTTTATTATTAGAATATTGTGCAGTTATTAAAGGGAAGCAGTGAAGCGAAGAGTTGGATGGTGGAGATAGAGAAGGAACGAGGAAAGAGAAGGAATGGCAGAGCAGAAGTGATTTTAATCTGAAGTGACAAATAGACGAAGAGACAAAGAAAACAAGTTTTTTTTTCCCTTCTAATTAATTTACAATCTGTCCGAGGACATTAAGTAAAATTGTATGACATAAATGACATGTGAGGTTGCCATCCATTGATGACTCCCCCTTACACCTTACCCCTTTATACTATGTACAATAACTGAGTTTCGTATATATTTTATTAGTACGATGACATTTCAATTTTAGTTTTCCTTTGGGATTAAATTCGCTAAATCCTTGGGATCTACTCTTTTCAGTCGTCTTACGGGCCTATGATGGAACAACTTCACTGCTGCTTCATTGGGATGATTCTGCAATCGAAGGTGGTACTTCCTACTGTAGCTTTGGATTTCCTCTTTGACCAGGGGCATTCGAAGATCTTTATGTACTAACCAGTTAGGGACATATCTTGGGACATTTAAAATTTGTTTCAATATTTTGTTTTAGAAACGCTGGAGAATTTCTATGTTTGACATGCTAGCGCAGCCCCATAGTTGTATACCAGAAAACAAGTGATGAGAAAACGATGAGAATGGAAGAGGACTAGGAAAAATGAAGGGAGAGGGTCAAGAGAAGACGAAGCTGAAAGTACTTTTGGAAATAGAAAGGTCTAGAATAGTTTTAAGTTTAATTTCAAGTTGAAGTTCTATGAAATGTATTAAGAATGTAGGTTGTAAAGCTGAGAGGCACACAATTAATATAATAATAAATAATTAGTTAAATTGATAAAGGCAATAAGGTTTTTCAGACATTCTCTGCTTTCAAATATCTGCCTGTATTCCTCAGCCATATTACAACCTTGTCTGCGCGATGAGTACTTTGAGCATCGAAGAATAATATACTTTACCGTTAGTGGTCTGTTACATTGTTCACATGTTAGTGTTTTGTGTCTGTTAGTAAGTCCGCCACTGTCTATATTTCCAGTAATAATCAACAGATGTGAAATCTATCGGAAGATAATAAGAGATCTGGCAAAGTTCTAGCTCCCTGGTAACCCTAGACCACCCTGAACACTTTGGAGATGGTCGGATTCGTGGATTTATTGGTTTATTACGCTACGTACAAATAAATATTATTCCTCATTGTTTGTTTCTCTCTTAAAACTTTATTTTTACGTTTAGAAACGATTCATCTGTTTCTTTTATTTATTTATATCGAGTAATATATTGTACTGGCAAGAAAGTAATTTCGGTTTTGAAGTGGAAAATAAAACTCAATCTGCTTGTGATCTACTTTATTACTTTATGAATAGTAAAGACACCTTTATGGCTCTTTATCATTAAGTTTAAGGATTATAGATTCTTAAGAAAGTTAAATTATACTGTTTCAGACGAACTATTAATAAGTTTGGCCTTAAGGTGAAACGATACTTGGCCATTTTTCTCGCGAAATATAGATGGCGATACTATACAGCAGGTTAAATATTATCAAAAAAAACCATGTTTTTTTATGTTTAAATCGTTTTATGTAAGTAACTATAAACGCGAATCAAAATCTAAAGCTGCAATTAGTTAGATGAATAACGTATCTACATTTTAAGCTTTCTTCCACTGACTTTTAATGAGTTGGAACCGCAAAAATAAGTTTTGAAAATTAATATTGCTATATTTTCTAGTTAAATTCCAATTTTTATATGACTGGTAACATTTCTAAGGGTTTGTCATAAATTTAATAACCTTTATTATGGTTCTCAAACTTACGCTTAAGACTTAAAAATATGAATATATATATAAAATATATAAAAAATGGAATTTAACTATATCACATCACAGTAAGTTCGCAAGATGACACACAGATGCCAAATCCATATGACTTTTAGATAGTACCAACCTTAAAACGATATGTATTAAAATTTCATGCAATTCCGACCATCAGTTTACAAATTACGGTGGTTTTAGTTTCGCTACTCTTTAATTTTCAAAACAATGAAAAATCTGAATTTCGTGTGTTGATAAAGCATTGCTTTTTATTGTGAAAACATAATCTTATTTCCAAGAAAGGTTTATGATACTACTAGCAATAAAATAGGTTGCATTTTGCATCTAATAGTTACATTATTAATATTAAATACATGTAACAGTATTTCTTAAAACAAAATCTCTTTTTTTTCTATTTTCATCTTGTTAATTAATTTGAAACAATCAACGAATCTTAATTACGCCGTAATGTTCGTGCATGAATAGCTAAGCCATGGAATCCCGGGTTTAGTATTAGTAACCTTAACTTTCTGCGTTTCCAGGCTTATTGCCATTCCTGTCTTCCAAGCGTATTGGGCTTTCTTCTGGTCCTAACGAGAACTTTGACCCCTGGAGAATGTAGAACCACGTATTCTAGTAATTGGTCTTTGCGACCGTCGACTCTGGTGAACTAGACTCCCGGAGGACATGAAGACTCACTCGTCTCGTACACCCCGCACCGCCCCACACCGTCGCAGCAGCAGTGATTATTCGAATGACAACCATTCATCTCAAACGCTTGTTAAGAATAACTAAGTGTCTAAATAAGAAACTGCATATATTTCTTAGAGCATATATATATATATATGGAGAGAGAGAGAATGCTGAACCTGAAAGTGTGTCCAAAATGTGTGCGAGAGAGAACGGTATATGTTACTATTTGTTCTCTATGCGCATGCGTCGAAAGTGACAGTTGTCAAGTCAGAGCTGTCTAGATATAATGCGTGATAGTTGTTAAATATGACATTATATTGATGTAGAATAATGTAAATATGTTTAAATATAAATAAACATATATATATTTATACAATTACAACTAAAAACGTCAGTTCTGTTTTTACAAATATCAACAGTTGTCGGTTATCTCTACAGCGACATCTATGGCGTTCATGAGTATATATTTTCACTGAACGGTTACTGTTTTACCGACACACGAGTCTTGTACCAACTAAAGAAATATAATTTCTTTAAATATTTAATATTTATTTTATCTTAATAGAATATTTAATATTTATTGTATCTAGACAGCTGTCACTTTCGACGCATGTGTATAGAGAACAAATATGAACATATACTTTTCTCTCTCGCACACATTTTGGACACACTTTTAATCTATAGGAAACATAGGCTATTCACTCACCATATATATATGCTCTAAAGTATATTCGTACAGTGAGTAACACTAGGCGCTTACAGAGTGCAAGACTTGACTTTAGTGAGGACAGGATTTGTGAGAAATACATACTACTTGAATGCCTCAATAGTTTTATGACAAAAATTCTATTGCAAATATTAAAAATTATCTTCACTATCATATATCACGATATTATAATGAAACATTATGGGTTGATACAACAGCTGCTATAGCTGTGACGTTTAATTCTGCATCTCTTTTGCACTTCTCTTGTTTAACAGTGATGGTAAAGGTTGGCAAATGATAGTGTGGAGTAATGATGAAAAAATGGCTATTTTAATCGTTAATAACTTCTATAATATTGCGAAATGAATAAAAATAATTGGATATTTGAGGTTTTGATAGCCAACTTTATCAATTTACAGTGCTGTTTTATATAAATTCAGTTATTTTTGCATGTATCTCAGTTCTGTCCACGTAACGTCATACAAGCTGCAAATAGGGTCATTTTTCCGAAGTTTACCATTGAGAAAGCACGTTTTTCCATCGGGAAAATGTCAAGTGATGAAGAAGATGTGATTATAGCATACGCTTTTATTAGAAGACGACGAATCAGGCGTAGAACGTATTGGCTGCATCCATACATCGAAAAGAACATTAACCGCAGATTGTTTGTTGTTGCAAGAGAGTTATCAGAGGATGATTCAGTATTTCAATCAGTATACCGAATGACTGTTGTTCAATAATATGAACTAAATTGACTGACGAGTTTGTTGTATTTAAAAGAATATTACGTCTATGCGTCGTGCAGTACGGTAGAGCTAGCACATGTTACATTTGACACTTAGAGCACCTTACAATCAATCTTAAATCTTAATCAAAAACACAGTTATTAATAAAACCAATTACTCACGTTATTCCACCGAACCGAGTGCCCCAAGTAATTAATTCGTCTTCATACGATAATTGCGGTTTTAATTACTGTGAAATCACGTTTAACGAATCGTTATTTTAAATTATGACATGGGTCGCCTCTGTATGACCGTATGACCTAAGTAACTACACCCCTTTCCCCTCACTTCACACCCTAACCTAGCCTCAAGGTACACACTCGGGGTAAAGGGCAATCAGATTTGAACAAGGTCGTATCATTAATCATGTTTTTTCATGATTTATTAATTTATTTTCCCGGTTAAAAGAATTTTTAAATGGAAAACACTTCGCTTGAAATACTGACGACAAAAAAATATGTTGGAAAAATAATTTCCAATGACGTCAATGGATAAATGAAGTTTTCATGTAGGAAAATCCGTGTAAATGATTTGTTGTTAGGATAATTTAAAATTAATATGCTTGTGTATACAATTCTAACCTTTCTTTTCTTTTTGGTATAGTTAATATTTTAAATGAATATTTATCGATTAACCTATAATTTATACATAAAGGTTGCGGCAAGAAAAATATACCTGTAGGGTGGGTTAACACCTTAAACACCCTGTTTAACAACCCATTGTAACATATTCCTGTACATCTTGATTAAAATATCGAATCGATACAAAATTGTAATTAACCTGTCATTTTCCTGATTGAAATGTATCGATAAAATCAAATTAATTCTAGATACTGATATAAAAACCTACATTAAAATAAAATTACGGACATATTTAGTTCTTTTATGTTTCCAAGTACGCTTACTACTGTTGTTAATATCAGTGTTTGTCAACCTTTTACAGAACTACCAACATATGTTCGTATAATGAACTCATTTACTTTAGTCGAGGCATAACTTGTTAGGGATCATCACCAAACGACAATTCAGTGACTTTTTTTTTTGAAAAAGCGATTTATTTCACAACATAGTCTCGATATATTTAGTCCAGCGTTTTTCCAAATCTTTCATTCCTTCCAAATAATAGGTTTTCATATGCTGTGAATAGCCTATGTTTCCTATAGATTAAAAGCGTGTCTAAAATGTGTACGAGAGGGAAAGGTATATGTTCCTATTTGTTATCTATGCGCATGCGTCGAAAGTGACAGCTGTTTAGGTATAATAAATATAAATATTCTATTAAGATATAATAAATATTAAATATGCAAGGAAATTGTATTTCTTCAGTTGCTACAAAGCTCGTCTGTCGGTAAAACAGTGACCGTTCAGTGAAAACATATACACATGAACGCCATAGATGTTACTGTAGTGATAACGGCGAAAACAGTTGATATTTCGAGTGGACAGAACTCGCGTTTTTAGTTATATTCATATTTATACATATCTACATTATTCTACATCAATATAATGTCATATTTAACAACTGTCACGTATTATATCTAGACAACTCTGACTTGACAACTGTCACTTTCGACGCATACGCATAGAGAACAAATAGTAGCATATACCTATCTCTCTCGCACACATTTGGACACACTTTCAGGTCCAGCATTCTCTCTCCATATATATATGCTCTAAGGTCGTAATAGGCGTTTATTTCAGTGATGACCTCTTTGTTAGACCCAAATCTCTTACCGCTCAGTCATTTCTTCAGGCTTGGAAACAGTAAATAGTCGTAGGGGGCTAAATCTGGAGACTATGCAGGATGGGTAGCAGATCGTAGCCTAATTTATGGCATCCATCGCGCGGATAGCTGCTTTCATGCCCAAATATTCATGTAGAATGTAATGTATCCGTTCAGTTGAGATGCCTACAATTTTAGTGACCTTACGCATTTTCTTTCTCCGATCCAATATTATTTAATGGATTTTATCCGCCTTTTTGAGCGACCAGACCTTGGGTATAGCAGATAATGTCGACATTTTCCAACTTTGCTCTTTCACGGTAACAAATTTACAAAGACTCCTCTATAACGCGTATCAAATTAAGCGCGTTACACGAGAGTGTATAAGTTTCTGGAACATCGATGCCTCGCGAAGCACCGGTTAAGATTCACTGGTCCCAGCCTTCCCTATTCTGCGCTAACCCATTAAACTCCTGCAGCCATTTTATGTCAACTGTCCACGACTTCTCCTGAAATTGAGTTTTATTACTCTGTGTTCCCTCAGGTGTTAATTACAAGTAGACACGTTTAGGACACACACACACACACCTAAAGAACTTTCCAAGAGACAAATAAACGGCAACATCATTTCAGAAAAGTCAAACAACCAGGAAAAGGAAAAGCCAGGAAACTTATGATATCACTTAGAGATGTTCTCTGTTCAGCCATATTAAGTCTTAACTTTAAGTAATTGTGAACATGCTTCTATCAAATATGATTATAAAACTTTTGAATTTAACTTTATAAATAGGTTTATTCTAGAAATCTGTAAACTTAAGGGAAATAATTTAGTTCTGGTGAAGGGATGAAAAGAGATGCTGACGGCTGTCAATTTAGTTGGTAAATGTTTTACAGTAATAATGACATGGACTCGTGAACGGAAAAGTAATATTGATTATTTATTAGGAAGATGTAAGATGTAATCCCCCTTCTCTAACACGCCGATAGACGCTTGAATATGTTGCATTAGACGACAAAACCATCCGTGGCTAACTTAATTTTTTTAATAGTATTACAACTAAGTATAGATACACTTATCTAGTGGCTTACATTTCAATAATTACACGATGTGGCAGAGATTGCTCCAATGAACGATTCTACATGATTAGGTTACTAGTTCCGAGGGTTTAGTCCTGCGAAGTCTTCGAACATCATTACTATCAAGCAACATTTGCGTCACGGTGATGTTTTCGTGGTTACGAAGTCTCAACTCGTGCTTCGCTGCTATAGGGATTGAGAAAGAACTGTAGAGGCAGCACTACTGCCGAAAGTGGAGCGCTCTGGTGTCATAAATGTAAAGGATAGTGATGTAAACAGCGTAGAAATAGTATTAATAGAAATAAATAATGCAAAAAATAATTAAATTCGGGTTCTTGATAATCTTGAACCTTGATAATCAGATTTAATAGGATCTGGAGTAATTGGATCACACCCAACATCTTCAACATTCTTTCGTAAAAGCGGCTTTTTTCGGCTGTCCTTTTAATTGGAATGTTTACTTGCACTTCTGCAGTAGTTGCACCATCACGGGAATTTATGTTACAAAAAAAATACTTATGTTCATCTAAAACACTTTCATCAACAATTTCATCAGTTTGACATGTTATACTACGAGTTGTTTCTTGTGGAGTAGCATCAGAAGCATAATGATCTTCAACGCTCTCTGTTTCAATATCTACATAATTATCCTCTTGAATTTCAATTTCATTATTATTATTATTATTATTAATGATATTCATTTCACTTCGTACATTCCGTTGCCGTAATCGTTCGAAACGTTCAAATGACTGAGTGGATTTTTTGGTATTTACTTTACCAGGAAAAATTGTTGGTGTGTATGAAGGATGCCGAGGATGTTCTGACTTTTGATTATTCACAAAATGATCACTACAAATGCGTGTATTTTTAGTTGGTTCCCAATCCTTTAGATATTTTCTGAAACACAAATTTTTTAAATTTTACTTTTACTTATTACTATTTTATTTATTTCATAAAATAATTATTATATAGTTTAATATTCTATTTTATAATACTTAGCTTTTCAAATTTGATTGTGATTAATTAAATTTTTTTATTAAAATAATTTACTTATACATAGTTTATCACTGCATTTATCCATTGTTGACGTTTAAAGGTTATCCATTCTGAATTCAGAGTACTCGCAGGGAAACGATAAAATTTCACACTTGTATTTTGGTTTTTGTTTTTATATGGCATATTGAAACAGCCACGGATACAGCACGATACTTTTGAAGAAGACATTACTTAAAATTATTTCGATTAGATTAAAAAAATTATTAATTTAACAAATTCCTTATTGTTTTCTATACCACTTGCCACCACTTTGCTTTACATTTTTCTCGGTAGTTGGCGTCAAAGTCATGTTTCTCAATCCCTATAGATTTGATTTCTTCTCCGACTGTGTTAATCTTCAGGTCTCTATGTATGTCATCATTGCAGATATACCACGGATTTTAGAGCAGCTTGTTTTCAATGTTTAGTTCAGAGCGTCGCCCAATTAGTCAATACATATTCCTGTATTTTATGTTCAGTTCTTCCTTTTCTTTTTGACATGCGTTTTCCACCTTAACTTAGCATCTAGCGTCATTCCTAGATATGTATATACAAACTTTATGTGTTAGTTAAATGAATTTTTAAATAGAAATAATAGAAGATTGGGAAACGAAGTGAAAGCTGCAGAACAAATTTAAACACACCTCATGTGTTATTGTTGGAATAATATATTTGATTTTACTTCATTGTAAAAAAGCCATTCGACTAAACATTGCAAATATATCTTCTAACTAAAAATAGTAGTACCTAAAAAGTTCGATACGAGCAATCTACACCCTTCATGTGTTATTTTCGTGACTTTGTATCTCCTTCTCAACCTCCAACCTCTGTTTATTTGTTGTCTAAAAAACCGCGAAGAATTCGAAATATTTTTTATTGGAATTTCGTTTCGTTTAGTCTATACCCTTAGCTGATCGTGGTGGCAGCTGAGGTATGTCAATAAAGCGGAAGCCGGATACCGGAAGTTGCAAGAGTAGCCCCATAAGAATGGCAGCCCGTCTTATCACCTCAGTATTTAATCAAAGTTTAAAAATAAAACATGTTCAAATAAAACAATAAAAAAATTTATAACGAGCTAACTTTTTTTTGGGTATTACTCCCAGGTTTATGTGCTTAGAACGACGATATTACCGGCCCCCACTCCCCCCTAGTTAAGGGGTGATACAACTTTATAATTCTACAGAATCCTAGTTCAGAGCTTATTGTTTCATACGAAACTGTTTCGAAGCTCGATGCCATCCGAATAGTGGCGAAAGCAAACGAATCAAAACGTATATACGGAGATAGCCAGATAGTGCATCACAATTTTTACTTTATGGATTTAATCGCGTCGAAACGGGTACCCTGGAACGGCAACTTTAGTTTCGGGAATATAAAGAAGTCACATGGGGCTAAATCTGGTGAATACGGAGGTCAGGCGATGTGTTTCTGGACTTAAAATCAGTCATAACTATCGCTCTATACTAAAGTAGTATTCACGAGCTGTTCTTTCACAAATTTTACAATTTCTGACTGATTTCCTTACATACGGTGAAATAGTATAGTTTTTCAGTACTGTAGCTTACTAAATTATTTACTTGATGATTTAGATTAAGTTAATATTATATCAGTTAATCAGTAAAGCAATTTAGCCTGTCATTAGATGAGACGTATTAAAAAAAAAGAACCGATATTTACAATCGTTACTAGTTAATGTATAGGGGGTACGAGGTAGAGGAGGGGTGAACTCATGACTAATATGTTTACGGCTATTAACATAGTCCACCGTTGTCAACAACAACCCCGTTGCACCCCACATAGTGCTTAACCCATTAACTATAATACACTACAGTCAATATCTGTGAATCTTTGTATAAAATTTCGTAAAAAATAAATAAGGCTTGAATAGATTTTTGTTCTTTATTGAAATATTGTTTAGTTAATATATATTGGCGTTTTCATTTTATTAAATATGCAGAAATTGACGGAGATATATCTATTTAAAGTTTAAATTTCGTTTTATCGGTTAATATTTGTTGAAGTTAAATATTAAATGGAATATAATAAGTAATGTTATTATTTATCGTTGTAAATCTGCTGCTATATCTTTGACATTTAATTCTACATCTCTTTCGCACTTCTTTTATTTAACAGCGATGAAAAAGGTAAGCAAATGCTAGTGGGGAAGGAAATAAGTCAGTTAATTATTCAACAGACAAAAATGACTATTGTAATCGTTAATAACTTCTATAATATTTCGAATTGAATAAAAATAATTGGATATTTGAGGTTATGATAGCCAACCTTATCAATGTACAGTGCAGATTTTTTGCTGTTTGTTACAATAAATCCCTACTCTCAGTATAAAATAAAAATATATAATTAAATTGAATAAACAATCAATTAATAAATTCGCGCTTGATTAACGTCTTACGCGATGTCACTTATAGAAAACCACAGGTTTTTTATCTCTCTCTAACTCATTATTTCATATTCATATCCTTTACCAGTCATATCTGTTAACAGTATCATAATTTTGTTTATGACTAAGGCAGGGTCATATAATAATGTTTATGATGAGAAGAGGTTTAAATTACTTTATTTAGTATGAAAAGAGGAGTATAGATCCTCTTTAGGGTTAGGATAGGTCTAAAATTTCGACTCGGGAAATGACGATATAACTAAAAAGCACTTTTAACAGCATGTAATTTTCACCGTTTACCGTTTATCTACTATATTTAGTGTTTCCAAATAAACAAAAATTTTGTTAAATAGAAATGGTTAGGAGATGGGTTAAAATAGTAGCACCAGTACATTCAAATGACCTTGAACGACTTTCAACATTAACATCAAGTAATCCTCAACGATCGGACTAAAGCGTAACGGGTAGCATGACGTGGGTCCAGGAGTAGGAGACAGGGGACAGGGGAATAAGAGGAAGAGATCATTTGTTACGAGGAGTTGGACATGATGGATATACTTGTCTATTTCATTTTGTGTTTTTCTCTTTCGTAAGTTATTCTTTTTGGAAAACCCTTCAATGATACTTAAGGTCTGAAGAGGATCAACATTTTAGGAAATTTGTGTAATCAAATTTAGTAGATAAAAAGGAAAAATATGTGGTGGATATTTATATTATGAAATAATAGAAAATGTATTAACCCGTTACTACCCAGTAAACATTTGGTGAAATAGAATGGCTAGGTGGAGTTCTAGTCACTCGTACATTTCAATTCTAACGTTTTACAAGTTGGAACAACACACAGAAAATCAATTTTAGTTCAAATTCGTTGTCGTTGCGCCGTCTGTAGCTCATAAAAGAGACATTCCCTATGAACGACTGAATAGAAAACAAACGCGTTTATGACAAAAAAATCATGAAAAGTAATACAAATGAAACAGAATTTACTGCAAAATGTTTACTGGGTACTAAGTTTTCCTGAAATCTTTTCTAAAAATCGATGTTTACGTAGTTAATTTCCTACTTTTAGTCTGCTGAAGGTACTCCTGTCTTCCATTAGGTTGGTCACTAATGTATTTGGATGGTTCACAACTCGGTCTTTGTATTTGACTGTTTAAGTTTTAATTCCTTGTTTCACTGTAGGTATGACAAAATCGTGGTGCATTCTTTCGTTTGTAACATACCACGGAGCATCTACAATCATGCGTAATGTTTTACGATCTCAGAGTTAGCTGATTGTAAAATGTAGTTTATTTAACAGAATGCGTTAAATAAGTCGTATGATCGTTTAACGAAATATGAGACAGTTTTATTCAATAATCGAACCACTCTTACTCTCCCTCTCCCACACAGGGTGTAGCTATTCAACCGTATTAATAAAATATAACTTAAAGATATAAATGTACGTTGTTCTGTGATTTATGGAACAAGTACATTAAATAAATGGAGGGGGATGAGGTGGAGTAGTCTTATCTCGAAACCGCATACTGTTGAACTGTTTCGAAAGCGATTACTCCCAGGCCGTTTGTCCACGTGTTGGAATAATATGGTAAGAAGTTGTGTTAGGGGAGGATGTATTATTTTGTAAGAAGTGGTGGGGGTTAAAGTTGTATATGTTTTGTAAACGGATTTCGGTGCATTGCTCTGTAGCAGAGGTACTCAAAATTATGGCTCATGGATGCTTCTTATTATTATATCCTTTTTATTTAATTTATTTGACGTATATTCCGATGTCTTTACTACTATGTTGGCAGTCTCATATTTGAAGTAAAATATCTAATAACGCTAGATGCTAAGTTAAGGTGGAAAACGCACCGAAAAACTCTGGGGTTGCACCAAGAAATCGAACGTTAAAGCAATACAATCGTTTCAAAATAAATTTCTGCTACGATTACTTAATGCACCGTGGTATATCCGCAATGACGACATACATAGAGACCTGAAGATTAACACAGTCGGAGAAGAAATCAAAACTATAGCAGCAAAGCACGAGTTGAGACTTCGTAACCACGAAAACATCGCCGTGACCCAAATGTTGCTTGATAGTAATGATGTTCGAAAACTTCGCAGGACTAAACCCTCGGACCTAGTAACCTAATCATGTAGAATTGTTCATTGGAGCAATCTCTACCACACCGTGTAATTATTGAAATGTAAGCTACTAGATAAGTGTATCTATACTTAGTTGTAAATGAGTTCAAAAAACGAAGTCATCAACAGATTTTTGTGGATCAATTCTTAGTTGGATAGCAGTCTAATCAATTTAACTTTGATAATAAAAATTCAAAAACTATAAAGTTGGTACATGGATTGAAACCGAAGACAAAGCAGTTTGACGTCAAGTTTGCAATATAACTTCTTTATAACCTATTTCATTTCATTTCCATAAGTTTTTACTGCTTTAAACATTAATTTGTTTCAATTATTTAAAGCAGTATTGTTTGCTTATCCATCAGCTATATACATGTCAAAAGTTAAAAATATGATTGAATTAATATTTATAAGTAGTGTACTATATTACTTACTGTATAGAATACTCGTATTTACAAATTAAATCTGCTTTGCTTATTAAGGGATAAGCACACAATGGCGCTCGAAAAAATGATTTAAAAAGAATATATTCTTTCCACAAAGCTTTCAAGTATTTATATATATATATATAATTACTAGCTGTCCCGGCCACGCGTTGCTGTGACTAATGTTTTTGTCATATTACATTACATAGCGCCATCTATTGAATATTTACTCAATCTAGTCAACAGAATATTTACTCAATCTATTTATCAACAGATGTCGCCATCTTTTAAAATCAGATAATTAATAATAAATCATAATAATTAATCATAAATTGAGATGTAAGCTATCCTATCTTTCAAGTTGGATCAAACTGCACCCGGTGTACAAATTTGATTAAAATCGGTTAAGTAGTTTAGGAGTCCATCGCGAACACACAACGTGACACGTAATTTATATATATTAAGAAGAAGATAAGATTATCATTAAATGGTACATACACACATATGTGAATATATTCACATAAAAGTTATTTAAGAAATGTAAGAATGGGTGAAATATAACGTACCATCTTTAGGAATCATTAAAAATTATTTTTTTTAAAATATTTTCTTGTAAAAAAAAATTAATATCTGTCGAGTAGCGTAGGTAAAAAAGTATTTGTGAAAATATAACTGTGGGCTAAACTTTTAAATAATATAATGTATCTACATTATTTGAAAGGAATGGAATGACGATCGAGGAGGCAGAGAGGAGAAGAGAAGGAGGCGCAAGTGTGGAAGAAGAGCTAAGGAGAAGGAATAAGGAGATACAACAACAGGAAAGAATGGAAAAAATCGAGAAAAGCAATTACAATACAAGATATAAAAGGATTTGGGAAAGTAATATACCTCAGTACTTAATAGAAAAAGACATAAAAAACATAAGAAGGACAGCAAGGTTTAGATTGGGAAATGAGGAAAAAGGAAACAGATACTGGGAAATGTGTAGAGTGTGCGGAACGGAGGACGAAACACTGGAGCATATTAAGTTTGATTGTAAGGAAAAAGTAGGGAGTGAGATGAATATTGAGCAGTTCTTAAAAGGGGGCAAGGAAGGGAACAGATGGATTGCGGAGATAGAAAAAAAAAAACTAGGAAAGAGAGGCCAATGAGAGAGAGGAATGGCAAAGTAGAAACAGGAGGGACAGTAGCAGTTTTGTTTTTATTTTTATAAGGAATTTTATATATATATTTTTCTTTTTTTTTCTCGTTTGAAAAAAATGAGAATGATTAGATTTAATAAGGATCAAAATTGAATTAAGCACAATGACATGTATATAAATGAGTCAAGGCACATGAATGTAGTGCCAAATGGCAAAAACATTAAAAATAAAATAATAATAAAGTATCTACACTACCCAAAAACGCGAAAAATCACCAAATTTTTAGCATCCTTGATCGCCGTCATTAGTAATTAGCTATAAATTTATATTCTACAAATGAAATCTATATTTAAATAGCATGAACTCACCAGTTGAGTATCGGGATTAAGTGGTTCTGTCCGCAGGAACTTCCGGTCGTCAGGTGTTAATCTGTAACAAGATAATAAAGTTCATTTTAAGGACGATGGTATTTTCAAATGCATTACAGTTTCCCAGAAGGAGCGAGTGAATGTATGGTATCTCCACCGCGTGATGTGAAGGCTCAAACGTAAGATGTTGCCGGGAAGAAATAAAGGGGAGAGAGGAACACAGGGGATGTAATCTCTTTAGCCTCCACCAGAGCGATAAAAGAATATGCGAAATACTATCTTTCTATATTTATCAAACTCTTTCTTGATATACTTTTATTAATAGATAAGATAAGAGTATGCTAGAGAAATTCTCTAAAGAAATAAGTAATACAGGGAGGTTAGAAAGTAAAGTGTCTTAACCGATCAAAAATATGGTGCTTATAAGTAAACATTTTGGAGTCACATTGAAGATGCGTCATGAAAAAATTCAACTTCATTTCACTCGTTCAAGGAAAATGTCGGTGATGTGAAGTACAAATGGTAGAATCACTTCACCTGACCTCACTACCGTACCAGTATTGAATGAACCATTAAAGTGTAACAGAGACAGATATATCTTGTTTCTTTTTCTATAATATTCTAAAATAAACATTTTTAAATGTAAAAGAGACAACAATATTGGTCCCCACGTTAATACATTGCAAATCAGAATTAACACAAAATGACTCCAGTTACAATGAAACTTTATTAAAGAATATATATATGTGGAGTCATAAAAATAAATCGAGCATACAAAGAAATCATAACTATAGCACTCGAGCTAGAAAAGTCGTGATTAATAAGTGTATATTGTGAACGGAAACCAAGTCAAAGGTTAAAGCAATTAAAATGTGTGAAACTTTAATCCACTGATTGAATACGTGAAGGAATGTGCTTACCGAAATTAACTAAACGCATTCTCAAAAGTAATAAAAATAAACCTATTAAATCTAGCTGAAAACTAATGTAGGACTGAGTATATAATAACTAGAATTTAAGATGGTTTGTTCATTCATTGTTCTGTATTTGTAAAGTAAATACCAACGTTTATATTGTAACCTTATTGTATTATTATCATCGTTATTATTTTATTAAATAAATGTATTAAACAAATTATGTGATTCTTTATCATCCTGACAAGAAACTAAGATATTGCATAGTTGAATATTAATTGAATTGACATTTGCCCTAAATTAAATAAGAGTACCTTGATTCCACATCAGAAGTGGGACAGTACTCTCGTTTTCCACATGTGGGATATATATATATATATATATATATATATATATATATATATGTGGAGATATATATATATATATATATATATATATATGTGGAGATATATATATATATATATATATATATATATATATATATATGTGGAGATATATATATATATATATATATATATATATATATATATATATCCACAGAGAATCCCTATGATATGTTACCCCCATGAGGACCAGATATATACAAGATATATGCATAAGATAGCAAAGGTTACCACACTATAGCATCGTAAGTTTAAATTTAAATTTGTACGTGTCCACACTGTATCCTTGGAATATATAGTGAGTTTCATTGCAAAGGATAACATATATCGTGGATTTAACCGTGAACCGGAAGTAGTCATCATCCCTTAGGGATTGGTAGATGAAAAAGAAGATATCCCTATGATGTGGAAGAGATCCTTGATGATTTACAAATTCATGTTATCAATATTTAAAAATAGTTTTAGTCGAGATTCAAACCTTCAGCAGTGTATCAATTAATCTCTGTGAATTATGTGAGTTGGGCAAGTTGTAGCATGTCAGAGGCTCGCGTGACGCGCGTGTATGCATCATATGTTACACGGTACGTTTGATCTTGGGTTGGTCCACTGTACGGAATAAATCATAGTCTGCAGGTTAACCCGGAAACCCCACAAGTGGGTCGTCTTGTTCATCGTTCATATGACTACGATATCGTGTACGGAAAAACGTTATCAGTGCCGTTATTTCAATACTCAGATAACTGAATGAATGCGTGATTTCTATGTCCATCTGTTTTTAACCAAAATGCAAATTTTCTGCCAATGGGCTTGTGTCCTATGTCTTAATTTCTATAAAAGTGTACTATATATTGATAAAGTGGGTTACTAGAACCTCAAATGTTCAATTAATTTTTAATAACTCCTTATATGTTAAGAGATATTAACAATTAAAAAAGTCATTTTGTCTCTTTAATTATTAAAAGGATTCAACGTTGTTCATGTGACATCACAATCCTTGTGTAAGGTTACCAACCTTACAGATCATAAATCTCTGCTATATGTATTTATATATCAAAATATCAAATATTATTTACAGCTATTTCAAGGAACAATCAAATTTCAATATTATGTCTGCCCTAGCAGGGTTAAATAAAATAAAAACTTATTATTCTTTGATTTGACTTGATTATTTGACTAACAACAGCTACAAAACATTACCACAGCACTGACCTACTCAACAAATAGCTGACGTTAAAATTCATTTCACGTCATACAAATATGGTCGACCATTTCTAGCGCTAAAACTACAATTCAAACTTTTAATTGCTACATCTCCGTTAACATTTAGATATTTAATAAAATAGACACGCCAATACACATTTATTAATATCAATTTCAATCAACAAATGAAAAATCGACCACTAAAAAATGAATACACAAGCCCATTTGTCAATCAAATATAGTCGTAAATACTTGTAATTCAAATTTAATTGATTAATGTTTTTCAAACAATATCCTTCACTTGTTTTGTAGATACATAAAATTCATTTTAAAGATAGTAGAATTCATAGTAAAGAATTTAAAAAGTTTGAGTTGTCGCGTCAAAAGGGATTTTTCTACCCCACCACACACTTGATCCACATGTCATGTACTGCTGCACGAATCGTCAAACAAAGGAAGGTTTTATACTTGAAAGTTTCTTTATTTACTTGAAAGTTTTTGTTAAACAGTGTCAGTGTCAATAATATCAACAAATTAATAAAATAAATAAATCATTCGGATCAAACTTCGTCTTTCGTCAATCCTACAATATTTGACTCACACGTTGGAAGTAAACATTTGAATTAAACGTTCCCGTATCGTCTTAACATAAGACTTTGGTTAAGTAGACTGCAAATTTAGTAAGAACCGTGAAACCACGCCAGTCTTAAGACAAAATTGTAATAACCGTTACTCTTTGTTTAAAATTGTGTCTTTAAGGTGAAACGATACTTGGCCATTTTTTATCGCGATATATAGGTGGCGATACTGTACAGCAGGTTAAATATTATCAAAAAAAACATGTTTTTTTATGTTTAAATTGTTTTATGTAAGTAACTATAAACGCGAATCAAAATCTAAAGCTGCAATTAGTTAGATGAATAACTTATCTACATTTTAAGCTTTCTTCCACTGACTTTTAATGAGTTGGAACGGCAAAAATATTGAATAAATGAAAATTAATATTGCTATATTTTCTAGTTAAATTCCAATTTTTATATGACTGGTAACATTTCTAAGGGTTTGTCATAAATAAAAGTTATAAAATTTATAACAAAAATGGCCTAGTATCGTTTCACCTTAAGACATTTTTGAATTTCCCGCACTAACAACTTTGTAGCGATGATAATTTGTAACACAGAGCACTGTAGCGGTAGAAAATGTAACTACATTATTATGATTACTACAATAATGGTTTTTATTCTCTGAATAAATGTCAATTCTGTTTAAGTTACAGCCAGCGGGACAAAAGAAAGCAGTGGGACAAAAGCAACGCTAAGAAAATGTTTTATAGCTGTAATTAAATTTCAGATTCTTATAATTTAACTTTAACTCCATATTGCAGTGAAGTACGAAAGAGGGTAGAGGGGAGGGGGGTTATGGTGTGGCGTAGTAAAATAAATTAAGTGTTAAGACTATAAAACTGTTGTAATTGTAACGATAAAACATGAAACTTTAGATCACTGCGCAGCAGAACCTAGGTTGTGCAGGGTGTTGACGGTCTTCAATTTAACCTTTTAAGGGGTGATAGTCAGGGTCGCTCGCGTTTGCATGGTACATGCATGGCGCCTTTGTGCACAACCATTAATAACAATTAAACCAGTTTTTCGTTATAACATTATCTATAGTGTAGTATAGGCTTGTTGTGATTGGTGCGACCTTCATTTCTTAAAATTAGAACAAAAAATGAACAACCATTTTCACGTATAGCCCTATATCCCAGTTAAATAAGGATTTAACCTCATAATGAAATAAGTTAAATAAAAAAAAGACAATAAGTTAAAAACTTGTATAAATTTTTGATTAGAAATTTTATAAGTCCTCTCAAATATCTCATAGTATCCCGTGTACCCAAGTCGTGTTTTTCAAAGTGCAAAGGTCACTAAAAATCTGTTTTTTGTAGATATCTTGTTTCCTATGCTCCAAATGATATTTAGTGTTATGAGTAAAGTTGTAGAGCATAATATTCTCTGCAAATTTGTTCTTGTGCCCGAAAGGAGTATTATGAAACGAATGGAATGGCGACAGAGGAGGCAGAGAGAAGAAGGCACAAGTGTAGAAGAGGAGCTAAGTAGAAGAGACAGGGAGATACAACAACAGGAACGAATGGAAAAAAATGAGAGGAGCAATTACAAGAGGAGGCAGAGAGAAGAAGTCACAAGTGTGGAAGAGGAGGTAAGTAGAAGAGACAGGGAGATACAACAACAGGAAAGAATGGAAAAAATTGAGAAGAGCAATCACAACAAAAGATATAAAAGGATTTGGGACAGGGAGACCACAATACTAAAGAGAAAACGACACAAAAAACATGAGAAGGATTGCCAGATTTAGATTGGGAAACGTGAATAGAGAAAAAGGTAATAAGCGAAAAGAATATTGTGTAGTTATTAAAGGGAGGCAGTGCAGGAAAGAGGTGGATGGCGGAGATAGAGAAAAGGAACGAGGAAAGAAAAGGAATGGCAGAGTAGAAACAGGAGGGAGAGTAACAGGAGGAGCGAAGCAGTGGCAGTACCAATTTTGTTTTTGTTTTTATAAGGATAAATTTTATATTTATTAATTTTTTCGTTTGGAAGGAGTAAGAATGTTTAGATATAATAAGGACCAAAATTGAATTAAGCACAATGACATGTAAATAAATGATTTAAGACACAGGAATGTAGTGCCAAATGGCAAAAACATTAAATATGAACAAATAAAAATATAGGATAATGCTTAATTAGTAGAGAGACAGTGCAGGTTCATACTACACTTTCTGATAGAAATGTGAAATTTGGTACAATGAAAGAGTTTAACAAGTAGATAGCTTTTAGATGTGCAGCTCCTTAAATTTCTCCACTTTTACCCTGTTTTATGGAGGATTCAAAATGGCGACCACCATGATTGTATAAATGCATTATCTAAGGAACCGCTTAAGATATTTTAATTATTTTCAAGGTAAATGGAAGCTGATTAAATTACGCAAAATTTATTAAGAACAACATTTTTTCGAAAAATTTATAGTTTATAAGTTAAGAGCGGGTTTAAAGAAGATAATCTACAAAATAATTAATCAACATGATTTGCGACATTCATTCCGAGATTAACTCACTTTTTTCGTCTTAAGTGATTGGGTTACTAATTTTGTTTATGTTTTAGTAGTTAAGAAATATGACAAACATTTCGGGACAACATTTACACACTAAACGGGACTCTAATGTAGGTCACAGGAAGTAATACATTTTACATATATTTATAGACACACAAATCTTCCATCAGTTGACTTAGTTTCAATTTGCAGTTTTAATTACTTCGTCTAATTACACTATTTCTATTAAGTACCACCTCCTGGTGCTTCTTTATGACTCCTCCATGATGTTTTATTACATCTATAAACTGACGGAGTGTTCCAACCTGCCGTAACGTCAACTTTAGTACCTATTGAATAAAGAAACGAACGTCTACGTTACACTGCGGTAATACCAACATTAAAAATAAAAACATCTTTCTTACATTAATGTTAACCCACTCGTCGTGTCAGTCTAGTTTAGTGTTTTCTTTCTTAAGTTGCCATCATTTTCACGCTTCGGATAATAGATTGTGATAAAGTGGAAATAAACAATTAATTTATCAAATAGTAAATGTTCTTACAAAAAATACAAAGGACCTAAAAACGATAAGAAATAAAAGATAAAGTTTAACTCTTTAACTGACTAAAACATTTTATTCTGTAAATTGTATTTTTATTTAGATACAAAATATAAAGTAACGGTAACTGTATTTAGACAGAATACAGTCCTTTTTATATACAGGGTGATTGGAAAAATGTCATGAACCCTTTAAGGGGTTGTAAGGGAGGTAATTAGCTATTAAACGACCTATAAAACTAGGAGCTAAAAGTGCACCATTTTTATTTTTGAGAAAAACACCGCATAGACAATATTTCAAATTATTTAAAGAAAAGCAACCGTATAAAATAGGTTTTTATTATTTTTCTTTATTAGTGGACTGTACTAAATCATAAACAACATAAAGCAAATACAATCTTTAAACATTTTGGGATTAGGGCTCCGAAACTGCTTAAGTTTCTCAATTTTTCTAATGTGAAAGAAATGTCTATTGATCGACGTAACATTTTAAATATATCTACACTTTACTGGCTATCCAACAAGATTCAAAAACTACATTATTATAAGTTCGAAAAGATGCTTGAAAAAATAAGTGATTAAGAATAAAGAAATTCTTGTCTGCTTTCATCAAAAATTAAAAAGAGGTCATCAAAATATTAATTCACAGTATATTTTCACAATGTGAGCCTTTATTTTGAACGCAAATGCGCAAATTCGTTTTCGAAACTGAGTTCTAACTACACTACTAGTTGAGTTGCCTTTGATGCAACTTTAATACATTTTTTAATTGTTAATATCTCTTAAAATACGAGGGTAGTTTGAACATTCAGTGACTTTTGAATTTATTAATAGACTTGAAAGCGCTATCCGCGCGATGGATACCACAATAGGCTTGTGTCCCATGTCTTAATTTCTATAAAAGTGTTCTATGTATTAATAAAGTTGGTTACTAGAACCCCAAATGTCCAATTATTTTTTAATAACTCCTTATATGTTAAGAGATATTAACAATTAAATAAGTCATTTTGTCTCTTTAATTATTAAAGGGATTCAACGTTGTAAGGTTACCAACCTTACAGATCATAAATCTCTGCTATATGTATTTATATATCAAAATATCAAATATTATTTACAGCTATTTCAAGAAACACTCAAATTCCAATATTATGTCTGCCTTAGCAGGGTTAAATAAAATAAAAACTTATTATTCTTTGACTTGACTTGATTATTTCGACGACCAACAGCTACAGAATATTACCACAGCACTGACCTACTCAACAAATAACTGACGTTAAAATGCATTTCACGTCATACAAATATGGCCGACCATTTCTAGCGCTAAAACTACAATTCAAACTTTTAATTGCTATATCTTCGTCAATATTTAGATATTTAATAAAATAGACACACCAATACACATTTATTAACATCAATTTCAATCAACAATTGAAAAATCAACCACTAAAAAATGAGGATACAAGCTCATTTCGATTGAGTGTGTAGTCAGCATGGCAAAAATCCATAAATTAGGCTTTGAACTGCTAGCATATTCTCCAGATTTAGCGACTACCATATTTCTTGTTTCCAAACCTGATGAAATGACTGTTCGGTACTGAAATCACTGAAACAAACGCCTATTTTGAGGGTCTTGAGAAAACTTATTATTTGGAAGGAATAAGAAATTGAAGAAACGCTCGACTAAATGTATTCAGTTAAAGGAGACTATGTTGATAAATAAATCACTTTTTTCAAAAACAAAACAGTCACTGAATTATCAAACTACTATCGTACATCAATATCTAGTACAGTTTTATAGGAACTAACCCCATTAATTCACAAGCCCATTGCAACCTAATTACAATGCACTAAGTCCGACTAATGCAATACATCCAATAAATAACTCGATAACACCAATTTGAAAACCAATTTGAAAACCACCCTCTGTAACTTACGAGCTAGACATGAGGGTGAGACTGTCACATAAGCTTTTACACTCCCTGCATCCCTCAAAGCTCCTAGCAAACTCCCCAAATATCATTTAGATGAGAATGACCGGAAATACAAGTTCTGAAATGTGATACATGTAAAACTACAGGAACAGGGGTAGCGAGGGTGCGATGTGATGGAATGGAGTAGTGGTAATAAGATATTGTATACGAGGTCTTTAGGGGTGATATGATGGTCACGTGGTGCGATGCATGCTGGGATGTGACCGGGTTAATGCATGAATTGGCCTATAAACCCAGCGAAAGTGAAGGACCAACCCGACCAAGGGAAGGTTAAGAATATTAATGCTGTATTGCTTAAGTAACAGATTTAGTGGCAAGGTTATTGCATTATTGCATGGTTCAGATACGCCATACAATAGAATAGAATACAATACAGGGTGGGCAGCAGAAAGTTTACCACTTAGAAAGAAAGAACACTTAGTGTAAGTTCTCTTACAGAATTCTAATGAAGCGAATTGGAATTGAAACATTTGACCGAGTCCGAATAACACTTGTCAAGCTATTGCTTTGCTTGAACGGTATTTTTTCCTTAGAGCAAATACAGGGTGTCCCAGAAATCGACGTCAAGCCGGAAGTGGATCATAGGCCAAGTTATGACAGTTATCAGAAAAATATTTAAAAAATTCTAATTTGAATATTTTAAAAACTATTGGCATTTAAAAAAAATCGAGAAAATTTGCACCCTGTGCCAGTCTTTTCACTCCTGTTGCTACAAATATTAACTTTTTTTAAATAAATTTTTTGTTATGTGATCCTGAATAATGTTTCTATAAACTCTTGTCTAAAATGTAAAGCCAACTGCTCCAGCTTGGAAGATATTGACACTTTTTTTCCAACCAAATATTCAAGATAAATTCTTCGTCCAACTTTGTAAATATACATAATTAATAAGATGTCAAATTCATATGAAATCATAAATAAGTTCATTATGGTACAGGGATGGTAGATTATACAAACGTAAAAATTATGGTACATCTACCTTTATTATGGTACGTATGCCATAACATATTCGAGTGTGGACGGGGTCTATAAAGACAGTTTTGTCTCCAGTGCGCATCTGAACTAAAGATTAATTTACCACAGCATCGTTACAAATCATTTGAACATTAAGCCTCATTTTCTGTGTTGTACTTTAATGATAAATCACCATTATCATTAATTTCCAAACCATTTAATATATCTACGAATATACATATACAGTCTATAGACAATATAAAGTATGCTAAACAATTATTAGCCAGTTTTGAGAGAAAGAGACAGACGTATAAAGTTTTATTGCGCAATTACAAGACTTTGGAATTGATGTTAAACTTGTTAATTTGAAATGGTCTACTTTACTTAACTTAGAAAATATTTCAGATGATAAATGGTGGCCACTTTTATGAATTTGATTAATAAATCAACGTTAAGATACAAGTAGGTGAGATGAGCGATGCAATGTGAAACATACCTATCTTTTAAACATGTTATAAAAGGGAAAGTGTTGTAGTTAACAATTATTTATACTCTACTACATATTTAATTTCTATCTATCTATTTTTAGTTATGATTCCTATTAAATAAACTAAGTATTGGCCTACTAATTTCCCTTGCAACCTTAGAGTGAATAGCCTATAGTTCCTATAGATTAAAAGTATGTCCACAATGTGTGCGAGAGAGAAAGGTATATGTTCCTATCAAATGACAGTTGTCTAGATATAATAAATATTAATATTCTAAGAAGATATAATAAATATTAAATATGTAAAGAAATTATATTTCTTTAGTTGGTACAAGGCTCGTATGTCGGTAAAACAGTGACCGTTCAGTGAAAACATATACTCATGCTGATAACAAAGTTTGGAGTTTTATTTGGAGTGGACAGAACTCACGTTTTTAGTTATATTCATATATAGTTTACTTATATTTATACATATCTACATTATTCAACATCAATATAATGTCATATTTAACAACTATCACGTATTATATCTAGACAGCTCAACTGTAACTTTCGACGCATGCGCTTAGAGAACAAATAAGAGCATATACCTTTATCTCTCGCTCACAATTTGGACACACTTTAACACACAAAGCTTTACGTTTTCTTAGTACCTTGTTAGAATATTCTACGTACACATATTATTATTTTTGTGTCTAACATTTTTTTAATTTAAAAAAAATGCCATTAAAATGGTTGTGACGTATAATTTACATAATATAAATAACCTACCGTTCTCCTCTCTTCTTCTCCTATCCCCCACTCGCGTTCTCCATGAAAAATGTATGAAGTACGGACCATTAGAAACAGAATATAATGCATCAAAATACAAACAACTACAGATAACAAAAGATTGCGTGAGCGGAGAGTGAGAGAGGGGTTAAATTATGGTGAGGGAGAGAGGGAGAAGTTTTGGTTTAAGAGTTACAATATTTCATTTTCGTAGAAACGGGTCATTACCAAAGATGCTTGGTTTTGAAATTATTAACCATAT
Source organism: Panorpa germanica (assembly GCA_963678705.1). Classification (NCBI taxonomy): domain Eukaryota; kingdom Metazoa; phylum Arthropoda; class Insecta; order Mecoptera; family Panorpidae; genus Panorpa; species Panorpa germanica. Next base: position 3,098,960 of record OY783223.1, on the reverse strand, counting down.
GAAATAAGGATTTATTAAGAATTTGTAAAATTTCAATTTTTACGTTCTAATTTCTAGAAATTTTGACATTAAAGTCATTGACAGTTTTGGCTATCGATCTGATTCAATATTCAGCTAACTCATAATTGAAACTAAATCTGTCAAGTATCCCTGGAATGCTTCTAACTCGAATATTGCTCATTGGTACCTCAAAACATAGCCTTGGAAAATCTTTCACTAATGTATAAAATACAGGAATATGTATTGACTTATTGGGCGACGCTCTGAACTAAACATTGAAAACAAGCTGCTCCAAAATAAAGTTCTGCGAGGAATAGTTAATGCACCGTGGTACATCCGCAATGACGACATACATAGAGACCTGAAGATTAACACAGTCGGAGAAGAAATCAAATCTATAGTAGCGTAGCATGAGTTGAGACTTCGTAACCACGAAAACATCGCCGTGACGCAAATGTTGCTTGATAGTAATGATGTTCGAAGACTTCGCAGGACTAAACCCTCGGACCTGGTAACCTAATCATGTAGAATTGTTCATTGGAGCAATATCTATCACACCGTGTAATTATTGAAATGTAAGCCACTAGATACATATATCTATACTTAGTTGTAGTATTATAGAGAAAAAAAAAACTAATGAAGAACTGGACTATTAATATATTTGTCTCGTTTCTTCATTACTACTCACACATAAGTACTTCTCGCTTACTCATGTCTTAATTACTGTTACGCTACTAAAATACACAGATGTATAAGAAAAGAGGTACAATAGGAAATAGACCTAGTTTAAGCAAGTACACAGAATGAAAACTTCTAATATGACCTAGATACTAGAAACTAGACTTCATCAATCTGAACTTGTCAAAAACACATCCGTCTTAGATCAGTGAACTTCAAAACTGTAGGAGCTCGTCACCTCCATCAGACAATTTAACATCTGATTCCCTCAGGATCTCTCCTTGTACGGGATAACGCTGAGAAGGAGGATGAGGAGCAAGAGCTTTATTCTACTACACACTGAGCTTTCTCGACCCTCTTATTTTTGTTAGTTCTTTTATATTTTTTATGATAATATATTTTTATGGTTACATATAATCGTATACTCAGAAAAATTATTCTTTAGGAAATTCTTAAAAAATTTGTAAGTTTCTGTATTTACTATTACATACAAATTTATAAGACTCCAGTTTTGTTATGTCTCCAGTTTTATTAGTAATTGTAAATTTTAAATAAACTCATGTGTTGCTTCTGAAATTTAAAGTTTATTTTGGTAATTTACTTACATATTTTAATAATTACATTGTTTAATTTAAATTATACTTTAAAGAAACAACATCTAAAGTTCTTTACCATAAAATGTCAATTCCTATCTATCTTATTTTATTATAACCTCACAATATATAACACTCAATATAACTCACTAATTGACTAAAAACGTGGGTTCTGTCGAGTCCAGATATCAACTGTGTTGGCCGTTCTTTCTACAGTGACATCTATTGCGTTCATGAGTATATGTTTTCACTGAATGGTCACTGTTTTACCGACAGACGAGCTTTGTACTATCTAAAGAAATATAATTTCTTTATATATTTCATATAGGTATAACATATCGGGTGCCATTCTAAAATTTTACAGCACTATAGAAACACACGACAATTCACTAATACAACATCTGGGACAATTCACACACGATAGCCCGATAGCACGATAGGACTTGTGAACGCTTTTTCTAAGCGGTTTCAATTGAAATAAATTTTAATATATATGTGTTTTTATTTTTATATATATGCTCAACACACGCACTTGTAGGATGTGACGTACCATGCATTGGATTTTTTTATAACGTTGTACCCCTAAAGAGACTAAAATAATTTTTTTAATTGTTAATATCTCCTAAAATATAGCGAGTTATTAAAAAATAATTGAATATTTGAGGTTCTGGTAGCTAACTTTATCTATAATAATGTAGTTTCGTTTTACAGAATTTAAGACATTGTTCGCAAGCCCATTCTCTAGGCGTATAGTACACAAAATAGACAAATACATATTTCTTTCTATGAAAACAGACAGATTTATTGTTCAACATGTATTTTCTCTTCCAAATATTTTTCCTCTCTTTGTTTAACATTTGCGTGGTATAAATCGTAATCGTAATAATTAAATGTTCGGATTAAAATCACTTTTGTAATTAATACAATAACAGGCTTTGTGAGTTTAGAATCCTATCTCCCATCCCCATCCCTCGTTTCCACAATAAGCAGTAAATAATAACGATTTTGTTAATTACTGGAAATTATATTAAATTGTGATTTCAACCCCTAAATTAAATAGGGTTTAATTGAATATTTGTATTATATCCGCTCCCCCAACAACATTTATTTTATGAGCTTATATTTGTTAACTGTTTCATTTTGAGCACAGGGTCGCTACCACTGTCGGGGGAATTATTAAAAAAAATTATTTATTTGTATAAAAATTCAATTCAAAACAATTCAAGGTCAAAACGATAAAAAAGCATATTTTCAAAAATGATTCTTGACGACACAGTTAATATATAATTATTTCTACAATTATTGCATGATAAAATGACATTTGAAGAATACTTTGTGAAATTTTCATAAATAAATATCAAGAAATGAGGCAGTGACAGCGAATCTCCGCTGACGTCACAAAAAAAAGTCACTCGTAACTCATCACTGGATTTTCTAAAATCGAAAAACCAAAATGATTTCATTAGTTGATCAGTTTCTGCAAGTAACCCTGCCGTGTTTTTCTTTTTTCATAGATTTTTCAATTTTTTACAGCATTTAAAAGTCAAAATACAGATTTTTCATGACAAAAATCAGAAATTTTGTTATTTTAAATACGATAAAGTTAAAAAATAAAAAAAAAACTCGACAGCGTTACGTCGACATTTATGCAAAGAAAAAATGTGCAAAATTTCAAAAGTAAAAGTTTAGTAGATTTTGTATTAGAGAGGAAAAAGAGGAATTAGACTCTGAAAAAGCTAAGTGTGAGAAAACGCGTTTAAAAGTTTCAATTCTTATTTTTATTCTTTACACTTCAATATTAATCCTGTGACAAAAATATGACAAAAAATTAAGCGGGAAAACAGAAATTCAAATTTTAAAAAGTTTTGTCAGCTGCCAACTTCTTGATATTTAAAAAAATAAAAGCGCTAATAGACATATAATGATTAGCTATAATAGATGCCAATAGTCAATAAGTTCTATACGCATCACTTACATTTTAATAAAATGTAAAAAAGGCACAAATTCATGCGGTACAAAGAACAAGCAATATTTTGATATTGTCTCCAATGCGAACCTGTGTTTAAGAAATACTTATATTGTTAGATCACAAATGAAAACAGAAATAACAGAGCTAAAAGGGTTAAGCGGATTAAGAAAAAGGTACTAACTTTTCATTGCAGGGTAATCCTACAGTGTGGTTAACATTATAAAGCTGTAAACCGGATATGAAAAGAAACGAGTGGTAAAACGTTGTATAAAAACACATCCTGGTGACTTTAAATTTAAAGTTAATTTCAAGTGATGTCCTTCCCGAGTCCCGTGTCTTCCTTTTTTGTTAAATTATCTAAGGAATAATAAGGATAAATTTGTACAGATGATGCTTAGAGTTAAGATGGTTAACAAAATAAAACTATTAAATGTTTTACATAGGTTAAGGAGGTAGAGGACGTACCGTCAATGCAAAAAGTTTATCTCTCGGTAATACGAAATGCAAAATACGAAGTACATGAGGGACGAGCAAATATTGGGACTGTACCTTTGAAAGTGAATTTTTCAATTCCCTATTAAACTGCTTTTTGCTTGTTAAAATGATTTTTTATGCATATAATAGTTTGTTAAATTAAAAATTACCTATAATTAAGATCAAATTTGTATTAATTCAAATTAATACAAATTAAATATTTAAAAAAAAGGAATAATAAATTTGGCAATGCTGCAAATTTACGTGTGCATGCGTGACTTGGTTCTTTGACAAATAAATTGTTATATTTTATATAACATTTATTCCGATTTTGAATTTCCCGCTCAAATTGGCATTTGCAACGTGCCGGCTTATAACCTACACTTACTGTTTCTTACTGGTTTTATTTAAATGTTTTCGTAAATAGGTATCCTTTTGATAATTTTCTTTTTGCAATAGTTACAGAAAAGATTATTTTATATACATCTAGTTTTTGAATGCCGTGTCACCATTTCTTTTATAGTTAAAAGTTATATTATGTGGTGAAATTGAGCTAAAAATTATGATTTGTATGGAAAATGACAATTTTTAATCATGTATAAAAAGAAAACTGGGAACCCTAGATCTCTAAAATTTTGAGACAGCATGTATTTTAACTATTTGTATAGACCCTCCAAATTTCACAACGTTTTCATCATTTACGTTAATGTTCTGTACCTCCTTAAATGCAGCCCGGATATACGGTTCCAGTATGAGAGTTACGTAACGTCCGTATTCTTACGGCTTTGTCGCTTCCATTACATTTACAGGGTTCGAATAGGTAAAGCGTAGTAGCGCGTATACATCCGGTCAAAATTCGCTTAAATACGCTTGCAGTGTGCGACAGGCCTTAAGCGACAGTCTACATTTTATTTGTTTAACATAACCTATAATATAGTTTACAAAATGGCGGCTGCGAAGCTCGTTTATTAATTAGAAGTGCTGTTTAAATTGGCAAGCTTTTATTGTGGACGACTCATTGAGGGAGCAATGTGCCGTCAAAAAGAGAACAACCCCCTCTCCCGTTACACACCCATTTCGTATGAAACATCCGTTTTTACGTCAACTTACATATAGTAGTAGTCACTCGTATTTTTATTATTTATATTTCATATGAACTCAACGACTAACACCTCTCACTTACCCCTGCCCTTAATTCACAACCCTCCACCCGTTTTACAAAAGAGCCACCCTGTTGTTGAACTCGTACAGCACTTTGAACGACAAGAATTTCTGCTTCATTTATTCCAGGGATTTAAAAACTTTTTAACTTATTTTTACACATTATTGTAATGTGTGTAATGCTATTGTAGTTGTGCAAAAGGTTTGCTACAGCCTCACGATTTTATAAAATTTAATAATAATAATATGCTGTGAGTTTTTTAATTTTTATTTGAAATAAATTTTAATATATGTATTAGGGATATAACGAATATTCGTATTCGCAATAGATTATGCGAATGTATTTGGCAACAAAAAGTGAAAATAATTTCTAAAATAACAGTGCAACTGATTCGGTTTATAATATTTTTATTTTAGTTACTATTTGAACTTGCAATATAAAATAACAATTATATAACAACCACAGTAAATTTTCAACTTTTTAAACACACAATGGAGCTAAGTAAAGTACCAAATTTTTAATTACACTAAACTACTTTAACTGATATCTTTACTGAGAACACAAATGATAGGATTTATATTATATTACTAAGTAAAGTATTCAGTAATTAAATTGGAGGAATAAAAGTTTTGATGCAATCTGGCAAGATTTGGCGCCATATTTAAAAAGCCCATATTCGCTTTCGCGAATGTTGGAGTTCGAACATTCGTTACATCTCTAATATGTATATTGGCGTTTTTATTTCTTCAAATATCCAAAAGTTGACAGAATTATAGCTATATCAAATTTAAATTTCATTTTTGTTGCATGTTATAGATATGCATTATACGTCATAGAAGAAGTAAGTAATTAAGATCAATTTTCTTTGTTGGCAACCCTCGTTATACAATACTTCATGTGATACACAACTCAGCTATTAGCAGTAAATGACGTACCATGTTTTGGAATGTTCTATAACGTTGAATCATTTTAATAATTGAAGACATAAAATATCTATTTTAATTGTTAATATCTCCTAAAATATAAGGAGTTATAAAAAATAAATGTATATTTGAGGTTCTGATAACCAACTTTATTAATACGTGGAAAACGAGAGTACTATCCCAATTCTGATGTGGAAAACAATACCGAATCCGCTAATCTGATGTGGAATCAAGGTACTCTTATTTAATTTAGGGCAAATGTCAATTCAATTAATATTCAACTATGCAATATCTTAGTTTCTTGTCAGGATGATAAAGAATCACATAATTTGTCTAATACATTTATTTAATAAAATAATAACGATGATAATAATACAATATTACAATATAAACAGAAATACAGAACAATAATTGAACAAACCATCTTAAATTCTAGTTAATATATACTCAATCCTACAGTAGTTTTCAGCTAGATTTAATAGGTTTATTTTTATTACTTTTGAGAATGCGTTTAGTTAATTTCGGTAAGCACATTCCTTCAAGTATTCAATCAGTGGTTTAAAGTTTCACACATTTTAATTGCTTTAACCTTTGACTTGGTTTCCGTTCACAATATACACTTATTAATCACATTCTTTTACGACCTTTCTAGCTCGGGTGTTATAGTTATGATTACTTTGTATGCTCGATTTATTTTTATATAGTACAGTTTTATAGAAATTAGGACATAGGAAACAAGCCCATTATAAGTGCAGGAAAAAGAGCAATCTAAGAAGTTTGGTGTACATCTTGGATTTTTAGAATATTCTAAAAGCTGTAAATGTAACTGCTCACAGTTGATCCTTACATATAAATTGTAAAAGCCTTAGCCGGTGCTCATGACTCATAACGAGTCATTGCACTCGCCAAGTAAATCATAAATTTACAAGCACGGTACAACCTTCTTAAGACCCAGCCCGGCGCAGCTCGGTTTCTTCATTTATAATTGAACAATTTCAACAAGTTCCAAGATAAACAGAATTTTCATTACATTTAATCATAACTGTCTGTGAGGTTTGTGGTAATATAAGGGTGAGGACTGGAAGGGGGGTTCAACATAGGGTATAATATCCGGTCAACAGCCCTTTACACAAGTACTCGTACCGCCCAATTAATTATTTAATGAGTTATGTTTGTTTTAGAACGTTGAAATAATTTAGTGCATACTTGGTAGTAACCAAGTAGAAATACAACAAGTTGATTGGAGGAGGGTGCGAGTGGAAGGGTCAGGGATTTTGTTTCTCAGAAGGAAGGATAAATTGGTGTCGTTCAATACGTATTAGTCTTCTTGTTCTTTTCTTTTGGAATCTGACAATACATTAGATATTTCTATTAGCTACAGCGTTATCTGGAAAAGCAGGCAAACGGAGAAGGTCAAGCAGGATTAAAAGGTCGATCAACATGCTTGATCGTTTACGGGTGCAATTACAGGACAAATATATTTTTCCATTAAAAAGCAATACTTTATCAACACACGAAATTCAGATTCTTCCATTGTTTTGAAAAGCACAAAAGTGGCGTCACTAAAACCAATGTAACACGTAAACTAATGGTCGCAATGTCATGAAATTTTAATATATATCGTTTGAAGGTTGGTACTATCTAAAAATCACTACCACCTAATAGATTTGTTAATAGTGGCGTTATCTATATGCCATTCTACAAACTTATTGAGTAATTGATACGTGAATGATTTTTTTAATAAAAGTTAATGCGGTTTGTTCCAATTACATTAAGGAGGTATAGGACGTTAACGTAAATGATGAAAACGTTGTTAAATGTGGAGGGTCGATACAAATATTTAAAATACATGCTGTCTCTAAATTTTAGAGACCTAGGGTTCATAGTTTTCTTTTTATACATGATTAAAAATAGTCATTTTCCATACAAATCATAATTTTTAGCTCAATTTCACCACATAATATAACTTTTAACTATAAAAAAATGGTGACACGGCTTTCAAAAACTAGGTGTATATAAAATAATCTTTTCTGTAACTATTGCAAAAAGAAAAGTATCAAAAGGATACCTATTTACGAAAATATTTAAATAAAACCTTTAAGAAACAGTAAATGTAGGTTATAAGCCGGCAACGTTGCAAATGCCAATTTGAGCGGGAAATTCAAAATCGGAATAAATGTTATATAAAATATAACAATTTAATGGTCAAAGAACCAAATCACGCATGCGTCAACACACGTAAATTTACAGCGTTGCCAAATTTATTATTCCTTTTTCAAAATATTTAATTTGTATTTAAATTGAATTAATATAAATTTGATATTAATTATAGGTAATTTTTCATTTATTAAACTATTATATGCATAAAAAAACATTTTAACAAGCAAAAAGCAGTTTAATAGGGAATTGAAAAATTCATTTTCAAAGGTACAGTCCCAATATTTGCTCGTCCCTCATGTACTTCGTATTTTGCATTTCGTATTACCGAGAGATAAACTTTTTGCATTAACGGTACGTCCTGAACCTGCTTAATGCGGTTTGTTGCAATAACATTAATTTACAGTACGCATTGTACTTGCAAGATCGGCTTAAACATTTCCTCGCATGATTCTTTCTGCTAACTTCATTCCCAACTTCTTTTCCTATTCCCAATTTTTTATTTCGACCTCCTTGAATTAGATCTAATCTTTCTTTTCCTGTAACCGTCTGTATTCTGTTCCATTTCCATTGCATCTAACTGTTCTCCAACCATTGTGTTTTCTCTATTTCTCCATTTTGTTTCGTTGTCTTTCATCCTCGGATTCATCTTCGTCATCAGCGTCATTTTCTTCTTCCCCCTCATCACCTAGATCTTCTTCTTCATTTTCTACGTCTTCCTCATTTTCTTCTCACGTGACTCGTTTGCTTTAGCTTCAATTTACGTGCTTGTATTACATGAGTTTATAATTTATTTAAATCTTAATATATGTAAATTACGTGTCACGTTGTTCCTCCGCGATGGACTCCTAAACTACTTAACCGATTTTAATCAAATTTGTACACCGTGTGCAGTTTGATCCAACTTGAAAGATAGGATAGCTTACATCTCAATTTATGATTGCAATATTATCTTATTGCAAATTATTTGTCTATTAATTATCTGTTAGCTCCAAACGATGACATCTGGCGACGATGATGGCGACATCTGTTGACTAGATTGAGTAAATATTCTGTTGACTAGATTGAGTAAATATTCAATAGATGGCGCTATGTAACGTTAGACACAGCAACGCGTGTCCGGGACAGCTAGTATAATATAAGTTAAATATTCTGCTCCCCGAAAATGTGTCCAACGTTCACGTTTCTACCCCCACCACACACTTGATTCACATGTCATGCACTGCTGCACGAATCGTCCAACAAAGGAAGGTTTTATACTTGAAAGTTTCTTTATTTACTTGAAAGTTTTTGTTAAATAGTGTCAGTGTCACTAATATCAACAAATTAATAAAATAAATAAATCAATCGTTCCACCGTGTATTGGCATGTCAATCTTCCAACATTTGACTCACACGTTGGAGGCAATCATCGTCTGAAGCCTGCTTTAGTTTATATAATTTCAAGTGGAATTCGCACCGTCTTAAATTCCCTCCCCACTATAAGTTTTCCTTTTACCGCACATTATATCGCATCACATGTCTCAACATGTCTGAGTATAATTTCATAATATGACGTGGCGTTTTCTTTGTTCCATAAACATGTCCTTGATAATGTGATTCAGATTAGTTGTGAACTGTTAGCATATTACCTGACGTTATTTAGGGTTGAAAATGATCTTAAGAAAACCTCAACCCCGTTCCTTTGTTGAGCTACTACTCGAACTTACACAGGCTCGATATATTAAGCTCGGCTCCAAACATATTCGCAATACACGACTGAATAATACGTAGCCAACATAAGCTAACAAGAAATGGAGCGAACTTCACAGCTGAGTTAAAATACGTTTTAAATATAAATAATAAAACAATAGTTCAAATTACGAAAGTTTAGTAGTTACTCATGCTTAAAAGAAGTTATAAGAGCCGTACCTTTTTATCTTTTTTTTAATATTTATTTGAGTGTATGAATATATACGATTATAAACATTTTTAATTTATAAATACGAGTATGAGTATTTAAAATATAGAGATTAAATTAGAACCTATATTATAATGTTCCAAAATTACCTATTTCGTAGAGAAAAAAATTCTAAGACTTTTGGCGTTCCCGGATTTTCCCCTGAATTTCCTGGAAACCCATAATTTTGGAAAAACTGGAAAAAAAGTGAGCCCTTTTTTGCTGTATTACTTTTAATTCGTAAAAAATAGAACGTTGAAATTTTGCATGTGTATTAAGGTATTCAATGCAAATATATTTCAAAACTTAGAAATTCAAAATTTAATAAAAGAGGCCCTTTGGAAGTAGGCCCGTAGGAAACTTTGGAGATTGCAACTTTCATTTTTATATGCTTGTTGCTGTACCTTTTGCATGTTGACGCTCGGCTTGTGTTGGCTTTGATCGTGAAGTCAAGCTTCGAAACGAGCACCAAATATATTTATATAACAGCTTGAAGCTGACTAGATACAATACATAATCCCTTTTCGATTAATGTTTGTCATAATGCTTGGTTATAATAAGGTAACAACATTTCGCTAAGCATTACTGTTCATTTTAATCAAATAAATCTCTGTTGATTAAAACTCAGCGATCTGGCAATAATAGTGTTGCCAGAGATAGCGACGACTATACTCGTATATGGTACATGCTACTTTGTCTTTATCTTTGTGAACGAATAGTTATAGAGTTTGGTTATGTTTCAGAGAAGTGTAATCTCAATTTATTCCCATGATAAAACCTGGATATAAATGAAATCTTCATCCAGAATTATACCTGGATATATACAGACACACACACATGTATATAAATATATATATTCAAAAAAGTAATGGAAATTTTTAATTTAAAAAGACACGTGTTAATTATTTTATAAAAATCCCATGCGCGGTCATCTTCACGTAAAACAAATTAAAAAATTACACTCTCTAATGGCATGCTATTCTCTTATCAATATTGGTCCCCTCGTTAAAACATTACCTAGGTGACTAATGTGACTAGGAGAAAATCTTATACATTCCACTATGGAAACCAAACTATAACTTGATCAAAAGGACCACAGAAGTCCACTATGGGGTTTCCAAAACTACAGAAACTATTTCAAAGAAACTATGGTCCTCTGAAGTAGCTAAAAGTATATTTATATAGAGTACAATGGGGACTAAGGCACTGAACTCAACATTTGCTGAATCTTAAAACCGGCTTTATATTCGCTTTATAATATATTTTACCTGAGGCTAAGTTCTATTCTTTATAGAAGTTTACCATACTTTAAGAACACTTTTATACACCTTAGAAATTTATGTCAAAGTAAGGTCCAAAATACGTATGCATAACTAAGGTTGTACTACACGTTTTTTTACAGTATAAATCTTATTGAATTTTATATACGAGGCGTGTTTTTTAAGTAAGTACCGTTTTGGAATTAAAAAAAGACGTGCAAAGATATCGCAATAATTTTATTTTTACATGAAAGCCTGTACCTTAATCTACTTTTCTACAGGCATTACAGTCTGATTCTTTATTGTATACGTTGTTTACTGAGTGTTTAAGATGCCTCCGACAATCGTGGGTCCCGCCGATTGTGAAGTACGGGCTGTTATACGATTTCTTAGTGCTAAAGGCGTAAAACCGATCGATATTCATCGTGAGATCTGTGAAGGTTACGGACAAAACATTATGAGTGATGGAATGGTAAGGAAATGGGTGAGAGCATTTAAAGATGGCCGCACAAATGTGCATGATGAAGAACGGAGTGGTACAGTTGTGATACAGTGGTTAACAAGTCAGGCGGCAGAATTTTATGAGGAGGGTATTCAAAAACTGGTGCCACGTTATGACAAGTGCCTCAATATTCACGGATATTATGTAGAAAAGTAGATTAAGGTACAGGCTTTCATGTAAAAATAAAATTATTGCGATATCTTTGCACGTCTTTTTTTAATTCCAAAACGGTACTTACTTAAAAAACACGCCTCGTAGAATCATTCACACGACGTTCCTACCGCAAAAAAACGTACACAGCTAAACACGTTTATCGAATACTCACCGGACTTGTCAAGCAAATCGAATGAACTTTAACGAATTCGCCTTGCAGTGGCACATAGTATTATGCGGTATCTTTCACACGGCGTGACTTTTATCGAATAGTAACCGAACAAGTGTTTAGTGGTGAAGTATCATTTGCATGTGTTTCAAGTTTATTATTAGAAAATGTTCGACGAATCTTTTATAGATAATGTTTTATTGATTTCTTTGGTGGAACAAAAGCCCGTTTTGTGAGAGAAAACTATGGAATTATATAAAAACCGCGTTGCAACTCAAGCGGCGTCACAGATAATCAAACCCAAGAACTCAAAATCAACAATAATTCGGCTACTATAAATTCTAGCAGTACAAATCTAACAACAATACCTTCGCTTCAAAGTCTGAACTCTATAGATTCGTCCTATTCAGAATTAATGAAATTAATATATTAAACATTTAGCAAATTTCATTTTAGTACAGTTATTTTGCCGTATGAAAACTGCGGCTATACGTTTTTACTAATCAAAATATACCGTGTGAACATACCGCTGATTATACGATTAAAATCGAATACGGTAAAAAACGTGCAGTATAATGTTTTTTGTCATGTGTAATTTTCTGTTTCTTTAGCCTCTACAGTCTCTAATAACCTCTAATGTGGTCTGGTTCATTGAAATACATATAGCTCACGAACTGAATCCCACATATATATATCAAAACTTTCAGAAAACAATTGTAAAACCAGAGGTACATTAATGGTCACCCCTACCCTCAATATAACAATTAAAACAATATATTACAACAATTAACATTTCTCAACAAACTATTCAACAATTTCCTATTGTTTAATGACTTATTTAATTGCGGTCCCTTTTGCAGATTCACACGTTCAACTGTTTCGTTTGCCCAAAGGGTGGTAAAGGAGAAAGCTTTCTCAGTTCGGTCAGCTTTGTGTTTCCAATTCGTTACTGTTCGGGTGTTTCCGACATCGGTATATGTTTGCCTTGTACATGTGTATTCTCGTGGTATACTTTTCTCTCTGATTCACATATTCATCTGACAGTTGACCGGCTTTGAATTTAAAATACTACGGAAGGTAAGTTAGGTAGGCTAGGACGATATAAACAGAAAAGCATCAACTACTAAAGACCTCACATTTAAAAAGATAAAGATTTTTTTTACATAAAATAACGTAAATATAACAGCTACTAAGACCCCTACTTCGTAAATGACGCCTTTTTCATTATACTTAAATTGGCAAAATTAGGATTAGGAATATTTTTTATTATATCATTAATTGTTTGTCTTTCGGCTTTATAATCTACATTAATATTTCTTAAAACATTTCATAGAATTTCAATTTAAAATTGAACTTTACTATTCTAGACCTTTTTCTTTCCAAAAGTATTTTCTGCTTCTCCTTCTTTTCACCCTCTCCGTTTCTGTTCCCTATATCTCCTTCCTTTTTGCTTGTACCTCCGTTTCTCACCTTTTGCCTTCCTTGTCCCCTCTCGACAAACCCTCTATTATCTTTGCACTATTTTTTCTTCCTTTCAGATTTCATTTTGCCTTTTCAGACATAAACCCTCTGGTTTTTCACTTCCTCCTTCTAATTACTTCTACCATTCATTTGTTCCCTTCCTTTCCCCCTTTTAGTAGCTGCTCCACCCTTCCTACTGCTACCTACCCTGTCCACACAATCACCTCTGCTTTGCACACCCTACAATTCCATTTTCTTCATTCTGCAGTCTAAATCTCGCTGTTCTTCTAACATTCTTCAGGTCACTCAAAAGAGTTTATTCGCATGTATTTGCGTTCTATACATGAAGAAACAATTTCCAGTACATTTTGCTCCAACTAATACTACAAATAAAAAGTTCTTTGTTTGCATCTTATTTTTGGCGTAGCAGAATAAACATTTATTACAAATAAAAACTGTCATAAACATATCAACTTAAAGTAATAAAACTTTTTTATAATTTCTTTTTAACATGCCATATTTATTTATACTTTCTGTATCAACCAGCCTTGACTCTATGGGGTGTATTAAACAAGCCAGAAATAGAGAGATCTAAATTTACTGTTTGGGTGGTGGTGGGGTGTTGGTTTGCGTGAGCGGGTGATGTGTGAGAGGGGTGTTAATCTGTGGACACCTGGGATTTAGGTGACATTAGTCGTAACGAATCGAGAAGAATAAGCAAAGACGAGTTGTTGTTAATGGAGCCCGCCGTAAAACTATTAACTAGAAATGTTCGGTAAATTAGGCGATGAATAATGCGTGTTTATTGTTAGATCTGGATTGTTCGCCGTAGATTTATGCGCACGCTAATACTGAATTATGAATAATAATGTAGGAGATACGTAATTATACCAGTTATTTTCTACAATTTAATATAAAGGTTTATAATACCAGGACAAATTGACTGAATTCACGGAAAGAATACCTCTGTCATTTCAATACCGTTGCACAAGAGAAGATGTAATAAACCTGTTATAAAATTCATTATTGTTATGTTCATCATTATCTTCCATTTTATGAGTCTTAAAATATAACTTAGATCAGTTAGAAGTCGGATTCGATCATGGGTCTTCCTTTTAGTACACGGCTTACTTCTGATGATGAATATATTTCTTTATTTTGTAATAATATGCCAACGTAGATAAGAAATAGTCGTCCAGTGACGGCTATATCTATGAATGACAATTAAAAACGTTGTGGTATAGCTTTAACACACTATGTCTTTTTAGTCTTTTAAAGTCAAACGTATGTTTGTCTAGTAAATTCACAGCTAGATAGTTTAGATGCTTGTTTAGTCGCTGCTGGTATCTTTGGCTGAATTTGTTCATTTCTTCTTTCACAGTTGTAATGGCGAAGTCATGACTGATGAATTTGTTGCTTAAGAACCACGAGATATCCATAATGGTTCTTATTGTCTTTGACTGAAATCTTTCTAGTATTTCTATGTTTGAAACACTAGATGTTCCTCAAAGTTCAATGCCGTAAGTCATGCGAGTAATTGTGTATTCTAATAAAAGTTGAATACTACCTGAATCTGTTTAAGTACACTCATGAAATGTTTGCTGTAATTCTTTATCTTAAACCCAGCAACACGACAATGATTTTATGGTACTTCTGAATCTTTGAACGATTGCACAACTCAAACTGTTTTACAAGATACACTGTTCACGTTATTTTTAATGTAATATTCGTACAACACATGTGTGACCCGCTGTAAACATATTACGATGCTTTTACTGCACCAACTAATATGTTGGCAAAGTCTTGTGATGCCCTTGAAACTAGTAAATCGACGCTTGGCGTCCCAGAACAGCGGACGCCGACGCTGTGTATAGAGTAGCAGTTGTTATTAACTCTGTTTCTATACAGCGTCTTCAGCTACGTACTGTATTTGTGTCACTTTTCTATTTTTATATAAATACGTACCCATTTTTATTTGTCCGTTATTTTTAATGTTATTAAAACTTAATTAGATCTCCTGTTTGATTTACATTTGCTGCAAGAGAGTTATCAGAGGATGATTTAGTATTTTAATCAGTGTTTGGAGAGTTTGGACCTTAAAGAGATCTATAGGCTGGCTAGGGCGTATCTGTATCCAAGTTCTCGAACGGCAAATGTCGCTCAGTTCCTTTCAATAGCTTAGGGTGCGCACAATTTGTTATGAAGGACCTTTTTGTTATTAACTAATTAATAGCAATTTTTTATTTATATCAAAAGACACAGCAATTCATCAGAACTTTTTTAGATTACATTTATTTTAAAACTACACTATTGAATTACATATTAATTGATTAAATATTTTAATTGATGAGAATACTAGTTACGACACTAAGTAAATGTAACTCGCGGTTTAAGTTATAAATAAAAATATGTGTATTTATTATTTTATGTTTATGCACCAAAAGGTTAAAGCGTGCTGTAGGTTTGAAAGTTGAAGTAATAAGAACGAAATACGTAAAACATATACGTAGTGTCGAAACTTAGTAGAAGTGAATCGTAAACCAAAGGATGTTTACATAAGCAATATTAGGGTTTGCCCACAGAGATAATAAATGAATTAAGACAAAGAAATCTTAATTCTAACATTAATTAAAAATAAAGGCAAGATATTGATATACAAATATGAATATTGCATGCATTTATGAACAATCAGTACACCGAATGACTGTTGTTTAATAATATGAACAAAGTTGAATGCCATGGCATTTTTTCGAAAAAAAAAATATTAATTTTGTAAGTTTTTCCCAAAGGTATACCCGTGTTTTTGGAACTTTTTAATTTAAAAAATGTGTACTTTTTTTTACCCCTTATGGTTCTCATTATATTTTCATACACTGTGGACCGTTTTCATAATCCTCAGTTAATTGTTGTTAACTTTAGTTTCTCAGCTATCATTTTTGTTCGAGTTGAACATAGCAAAATACCTCGGTTACATTTTACTGTTATACTTATTCTATAACTGAAGTTTAACTAAGAATTGGGAAAGCGAGCATATGCCATTTTTACCGAAAGTTACTGTCTCAATTATCTTTGCAACCAACATAACGGAAGCTGTGAAATTTTAAACGAGTAAATTGTTTCCGATTTTTATTAAAAATGCAATGTAGTGTAAACTTTTCATAGTAGGATGACGTATAGGGGGCGTGTGTATATAAAGAAATTATATTTCTTTAGTTAGTACAAAGCTCATCTGTCGGTTCAGTGAAAACATATACTCAAGAACGCAATAGATTTCGCTGTAGGGATAATGGCCAGCACAATGGATATTTGGAGTGGACAGAACCCCCGTTTTTAGTCAATTTGTTAGTGAAATGCACATAGTGAGGTTATAATTATAATTAGATAGAAAGGAATTGACAATTTATGGTAAATAATAAACTTAAAATGTCGTTTCTTTAAATTTTAGGTATGATTTAAGTAAAACAATGTAATTATTAAAATATGTATGTAAATTACCAAAATAAACTTTAAATTTCCGAAGCAATACATGAGTTTGATTAAAACTCTATTTATTACTAATAAAACTGATGATATTGTCTTATATGTAACATATATAAAAAATTGCTTTTTAATGGGAAATGTATTTCAATATAATAAATAAGGATAATACCATAAAATGTATGTGGATACCAGGACATTGTGGAATAAGAGGAAACGAAATTGCGGATAAATTGGCAAAGGAATCAATAAATTTAGAAATTGAGATGAAAGTGAAATTATCTTCATATGAAATTTTGAATATAATCAAAAAATTAAACTTCAATTTGAGAAACACAGATTTCATTAACAAAAGTCAGTTAAAAGGAAGAGATATGTTACATCCAAATTTAAGTAAGAAGCAAAATTATGTCAACTATAATCAGAATCAAAAGTAATCATTGTAAAACTCCAGCTCACCTGTACAAAATTAACATTAAATCTGACGATAGATGTCAATGTGGTGAAGAAGGAACTTTGGATCATATTATATTTGAATGCATAAATTATAGTTTAGAAAGATCAAAATTGAATAGTGATATATTAGATGTGATTAAAACTTTTCCTGTTAATACTAAATTTTTGTTAAGTGATTCAAAATTAATTAGTGAATTATTGAAATATTTAGAAATGTGTAAAATTGAATTATAAATTATAAAAGATGTATAAAAAATGTTTGATGGTGGCTGTGACGAAAGAAAGTCAAGACAAATAAGTAAATAAATTTAAAAAAATAAAGATAATGAGAAAAATACCGAATCCGAATAACACTTGTCAAGCCATTGCTTAGCTTCAACGGTATTCTTTTTTATTAATAAGCAATGCTTTATCAATACACGACATTGATTTTTTCATTGTTTTTAAAATTATAAAAGTAGCAATACTAAAACCGGTATAACTTGACAACTAATAGCTTGAATGTCATAAAAGTTTAACACATATCGATTGAAGCTTGATACTATCTAAAAGTCATATGGGTTTGTTAATAGTGGCGGACTATCGATATATCATCCTGCGAACTTATTTAATGACATGTTATTAGTAAATTTTGTTTCTATCTCTGAATTTGATGTATATATCCTATCTACAATATTAACGTTAAACGCACAAGCAAAGTTGAGCCCAATGTTTTAATGTTGAGTGTCATCTAGTTAAAATTACATTAGAATGCACAGACCGTCATGCATACAAATTTACTCGAACATCGGTGACAAGGGGAGCTTTATTTAGAGCGTTGAAACTTTCAGGTCCGACATATTATGTGATGGATTTATACACTCTACATACAGAGTGTTTGGCACTTTAGGAACAATATATCAAGCATGAAAACTGTCCCTAACTTCATTGATGAAACTTCCTAAATTGTGGGTCAATTTCATATCGCTCGTCCGAACAGCATCTATTTTAATTTATTTGGCTAATGAACTGGAACTTCCGGTTATCGATAGAAAATAAACTATTAGTATAGTTAACTTTATTAATTAACGTAGGTGTTATTATTGTTTGGAATATTTATTAGTTGAATATTGGAAATTCAATTATTTTCTTATATCTAAACTTATTTTAATTTGTTTGAAAATAAACCACTAGCTTATATACTCTAAGGGCCGGTTTTATGGTTTTTTATTTACTTCGGGGTTATGAAACCCGGAGTTAGTTTAGTTCGGTACTTATTTTTGTATCGGGTTTTATCATCCATATTTAATCCCGTGTTAGTTAGTAGAGACGTAAACCATATTTTATGAAATTCGAATATTTGTTTACAGTTGTAAACCCATGGGAATGCCAGATTCAGTTTAATTATTGTTTTAAAACATTTAAAAAATGACGGATTTCTCAATTTAGTACTCACAAAATTCATAATAAACAATAATTTAATATTATAACCTAAAATATTATAATAATGATAGCTAAACTGGCTGAGATAGCATGATATTTTATCTCTGTTGCACACTTACTCCGGGTTAAATATTTAAACCTTGATTTATGACGGGATATCTTACTCCGTGATTTTAGTTCCGACTTAGCGTTAGTCCTTGATGATAAAACCCATTTTTCGTTTAATTCGGGAGTTAGCTATTTAGTTCGGTAGTAAGACGAACCATAAAACCGGGCCTAAGCGTGGTTGTTTATACTTTTCCAGTGCCGTATATTCATTCCTTAACAATAGAATCCATATTGTACACCCATAGCAGGAATTCCTTTTGACCATCTTAGGTTTAAAAAAGGTTTACAGAGTTTGAATTACATAAGACGATAGGATCATGATTTCGTTTAGGACTAAGCGAGGGTCATATAATAATTTTTAGGACGAAAGGAGGTTTAATTTACTATATTTAGTATGAATAGAGGAGTAAAGATCATTTCGACTCGGGGTGAAGAAACTAAGTACGTTAGTTTTCAGAGAGGTGAACTGATCAAAAGAAATAGTTATTGTAATTTAGAGGTCCGTACTTACTGAGTGCTGGACTAAATCTGAGGTGTTCTTTAAGTTCCAAGAATTTAGCTTATTATTACCACAGTTATGGGGGTAACCGATGTCTGTAAGGCCAGTGAAATTAATGTTTAATGTAAAAATAGCATTAAGTTTATAGCACTTATATATATATATATATATATATATATATATATATATATATATATATATATATATATATATATATATATATATATATATATATATATGTACACTTAAACTAATATAGACTTATGGGTTACAACTTTAGGCTACATCAGCTAACTCAAACATTGAGATCTTACAAAGATTCCAATCTAAGACATTACACTGGATTGTAGATGCACCGTGGTGTATTACAAACGGAAGACTGCACCATGAACTTGCCATGCCTACAGTGAGACCAGAAATTAAAACTCGAACGGACCGAGTTGTAAACTATCCAAATACATTAGTGACCAACCTAATGGAAGACAGGACTACCTTCAGCAGACTGAAGAGGACCAAATTAAATGAAATAATAAATAGTTACGGATGTGTCACTGGACGCAAAAGTACCAAACACCCTGTACCTATAAAATGCATACAACACAAAAAGTACATATACAGATACAATATAATTTGTCAGTTTGAAAGTTTGATTTATTCGTAGGGATTTTCCTATCACTTTTGGACTTTATTTTGTTCGATCCGATCCGTAGATTTATTGTTTCCTACCACCATTCCATCCTTTACCCCACCCTCTCTCTCTCATGATACTTTCACCCCATGAGATTACAACATAAGCTAATATTTTATTATATTACTCGAAGCTTCCAACAATATTTTTGTATATTTTCGAAATTTTCAATATATGTTACAGAATTCAATCTTTTATTTTTTTCTTTTACTTTTTCATATCTTAAAAAAATATATACTCGTATATATGAAAAAGTAGGAAAACAAAAATGAAGTTGTAGTTACCTGTGGGACTCTCAAACCATCCAGGACTCTCTCGTGGATTTAGTTAAGGAATTCCAGGATCTTGTCCATTTCTGGTTCCCTTGGGAAACGGAGACATTTTGATAAAGTTGTATTTCTAGTTTTGTTAGCGTCGTCGTCATATTTGTCTAGGTATAGGTTATACTTGTATAAGTATACTAAAAAAAATTAGGTGCTCTTCTTCTTTTACTTGTTTTACTTAACTAAGCCAGTGTCTAATAAGTTTCTATGCGTAAAACACTGTTACGTGTATTTAAGGTTTATCTAACATAACAAAATTTACCTAATATACAACGTCTTGTGACCTATTTTACTAAAAAACAAATATCTACCTTTTTCCACATTAATATTCTCATAGAACTTCTTAAGCGGTTATATACAGTTAATATTTAAAAAAAAAAAAGTAATTTTTTATTTCATTTTCGTAATATACATATATTTAAGTACACATACAAAAAATTTCAAGTCAATCCGACGATTATTTTTGAAGTTATGTAAGTTTAAAAAAGTTTGAAACTTTAAATGCGTTTTTCTGAAAACTGTGCTTTTAAAGTCGGTGACCAAGATTTGGAAACGGCTGAACCGATCAGTCTCAAATTTTAACACAAGTTTCTTAAGTAAATTTTTTAGTAATTAATCGAAAATTTTATCTTACCGATGATTTTTTTTTATAAACAATTTAAGATTAAAAATTTGGTCAAAAATAGTTTTTTTTTCTGAGAAGCTGCCATTTTCTCAAAAAAAATTATTTTGCCTAATCCTTCGATTCATTTCTAGATTATATATTACTTTAACGAAATCCGTTTGGTTTTTTTATTTTAAATGATCCAGTCCAGAAATATCGTGGTCACCTCAAGATGCCTTTTTTGAGAGGTGCTCCTGGAGATCAGTTATAGCAGCTTCCCTATTATTATTTTTACAAATACAAAAATATTTAAATACAGTTAAAAGTTCCCATAATATGTGTACAAATGTTTACATTAATATAATTAATAGTTTTCTTAGAAAAATCGAAATTTTTTTGGGACTAATACCTGTATATAACCCCTTAAGAACACATTTAAAAGCATTATATCATTTTAAGAAGTTCTTTTTGAGATTTAAAGACTTCTGGAATAGCTATAAAATAATCTTTTCAATTTAATATTACTAGGTTACGATTAAGTAAAATATGCCATGAATGTAAGTCAACACTTTAGCAACAGTTGATCTGTTGTGAATTCTTCCTTCAGATAACTGTCTACAAATAAAAGCCTTACAGTCTAGCTATGTTACAATTCGCTATTGACGTATCTGTTACCATCGCTATTATAACGACGCCGTGAATAATAACAACAAATACTTGTACCGTTCAAATAGAAGGCGTACGGGAGGCGCTATCAAATTAGAAATGTTACAAAGTTTCACTAGCTATCGCTCGTTTCACAGTTGCTCTTGCATGTTAGGGATAATTAATTAGGTGTTAAGTACAGTACTAGTTGTAGTTCATTTTGTTCTTGTTTGAGTATTTTACATATATATTGCATGGTGTGACAGAACTGTCATAACGTTGAAAACTTTAACAGTTAACTGAAGCATGACCTATGCATAGAAACTGAAACTTAATTCTGAGAGGTCTATTTAGAGACTCGTTGGACACAGAATTAACATGTTACTGGAAATAGTTCACTTTGAATAGATGAGGCTACTTTCGAAAACATTCTAGTCTTGTACGAGAATATGAAAAAAAGACTAAAATGATTTCGAAAACGAACTTACACTAATTATAAGTTCGAAATTCTGTAAAAAATATAAAGCTGGTCCCCTGAAAGTTAGAGTTCATAACAGACCAACTGTAGCTAAAGTGTTGACGTTCAAGCTGTCAATCTGTTATTAAAAATAGTCGGAGTTCCATTCAAGAAGGAAGGAAAGTGCATTTCGAATATTTTGGGCCCAACTAAAGTAGTTTATGTTTAACAAAAATAGATACTTAAAAATGTGTTTATTCACCAATTTTTCATATTTGTAATGTCAAATTTCAATGGAAAAAATATCAGAGATTTTGAATTATTTTAATTATAGATTATTTACTAATTAGTACTTAATATTTCTTACTTAATTACAGGTTTAATTACGGAACAAGCAAATAGTTTTTGTAGAAGATCTTGCGGGATGATTCTTGTGTTAACACACATTTGTGAATACATGAATGCAACGAACAAGGTAGTACGGTTTTCGGGATATCAGTCGCGAGTTGCATTTGTTTTGTCTGACGTTTTCTATTACACCTTTAATGTATTAATTCCTTTAGGTATTATCCTTATCCTTGACACTAAAGCTAATCACACACTAGAAACATCATGGTAAACACAAGCATACACTGAAACCTAACTAAGTAATACTTAATCTGAACCATGTTTGTTGAACCATTTTTTAATGTTTTGTCTCACTCTTTACTCACTGTTTCCAAGAAGTGCTTGGCTTAGTGTGCGACTAGCCTCATAATAGCACAACACTTAATATAATACATGTTCAAATAAATAAAATTACCGTTCATCAAAACAAATACCCACCCGAAATGTGTTTTTATTATGTTTTATTTATCTGTAATTTTTTATTCGTCTTCTTCGTTCTATTTCTTACGAAAAACCTACAGAACTATTTGGACCTTCGTCATAATAGTCACGTCCTAGTGGTTGGTGTTTCAGCACGTGAGCAAAGGGATGATCGGGATAACTGGGATAGATAGGGAATATCGTGACCCGTGTAAACGACTTGGGGGATTAAGCTATTAAGGAATCATTTAACCGCCTGAAACGTGAATCATGCGAATCGTATCTCGTATTGTCCATTAAACGTAGCCCTGGGCCCTGAGCTTCGATTGTTGGTGTTTTAGGAAATCTAGGCGACATTTTAAGCCCACAAATCTAAGATCATTAACAAAATACAATATTTCAATGTTTATCCTCTTTGTACAAGTACATTATATATTTTATATGCAAAAGATTGTAGCTCCTATGCTATAGCGTTCTCGCTCTAAATCTTCGTTCCTTCCATCTTGAATGCAAGGCTATAGCTAAACCATCAGCACCTAAGCAGCAGTAGGTCGCTTATAAACTATTAGTTCCGCCATCTCCATACAAGTCTTCCAGACAAGTGATACTGACTATAAACATCGCTGTTATAACGACGCCGTGAGTAACAACCATGCTAGAAGCTAATATTATATTATACGTATTATGCTATATTAAGGAGACGAATCTATGTTTTAAGGGTTTTAATTTATTTATAATAATGTACAACATATTAAGTTTATTGTGTGAAAATTTGAAGTCGATTGGAGTAAAACTGTCGGAGATATAGAGTTTTAAGTCTTCACCTCTCTGGCCTGGTTTCGTCTTTCTTTGAAACTTTAAAACACGTTTTTTCACACCTAGATTTTTCAGAGTCGGTGTCCTCTCTAACTTAAAATCTACTGCACCGATCCTTGTGAAATTTTCGCACACTCTATCTTTACATAAATGCCGAGGTAGCGCTATCGAGTTTTCTTTACTATTTTAATTTTAACGTATTTTAAAATAACAAAGTTTCTGGAAAAATCGATATTTTGACTTCTAAGTGCTGTAGAAAATAAAAAAATCAATGAAAAAATAAAACTCGACAGGGTTACCTGCAGAAACTTATCAACTAATGAAATCATTTTGATTTTTCGATTTCAGAAAATCCAGTGATGAGTTATGAGTGGCACCGCAATGTTACTTTTTTTTGTGACGTCTGCGGAGATTCGATATCAATGCCTCATTTCTTGACATTTATTTATGAAAATTTCACAAAGTATTCTTTAAATGTTATTTTATCATGTAGTAATTATAGAAATAATTATATATTAACTGTGTCAGTGTAAAAAATTATCGAAAATGTGCTTTTCTGTATTTATTTTTGTACGTATTTTATAACGGGTATGCTCTGCTAATGTTTCCAAGTAGAGGCACTCCTTCATATTTCTCGACAACAATTAGTATCTAAAAGTATGTTATAAACCTTATTTAATTAATCAGCTTCTGGATTAAACCTTCGCATAATAAATCTGATGTCACCCGGCAGCTGCTATCAGCGGAATTGCTTCTTTTTGTTATTGTATTTTATTATTTTCTTATTAATAACAATAGCTGAGTAATCAATATAGCGTAGTGTAGTAGTATAGTATAATCAGTGAAGCGTAAGAGTGTGGGAAGGACATACCAGTTCTAGTTGTGTCTCCACTTCCTTTTAAAAGAGCTTTTGTTATTATATTACTTCCGCTTTGCTGCAAACAAAATTAAAAACTAATAACTGAGTGAATGCAATAATATTTTCTGCAAGGGTGAATCATTTTTCACATCCCCTTACACAATACTCGTATTTCATAATGTAGTATATATTGCTCGAAAGGATCATTCTGGTTAAATTAATGAAATCCTTCATCTGAATATTTTTTATATATAGTCTTAAGGCAGTTCCCAAGAAAATAATTTTTCTTACAATCTTGAAAATCTAAATAGCACATGGGCTGAAAAGTCCCGGGCCTAACACTTTTTTCCAGTTAATACTAACCTTCAACAGACAGCTGTTAAAATTTCATGATATTCTATTCAGTAGTTTGTGAGTTATTGTGCTAAGAGTGACGCTACTTTTGTTATTTTCAAAACAATGGATCAAAAACAATTTCGTGTTTTAATTTTACACTGCTTCTTGATGGGAAAAAATACCGTTCAAGCGAAGCAATGGCTTCAAAAGTGTTATGGGGACTCCGCTCCATCAGAAACAACAATAAAGCGTTGGTTTTCTGACTTCAAACGTGGTCGTAGAGACACCGATGATGCAGAACGCAGTGGACGTCCAAATGAGGCGGTAACACCAGAAAACATAAAAAAAATCCACAAAATCGTTTTGAATGATCGAAAAGTGAAGTTGCGTGAGTCGTAGCTGACATCGTAAAGATATCAAAAGAACGTGTTGGCTTTATATTGCATGTGCATTTGACTATGAGAAAGCTCTGTTCAAAGTGGTTGCCGCGTTTGCTTACTGTTGATCAAAAACGAGAACGTGTTGATGATTCTGAGCAGTGTTTGGCCATGTTTAAACGTAACAAACCGGAATTTTTGCGTCGATATGTGACAATGGATGAAACATGGATCCATCACTTCACTCCGGAATCAAAACGATCGTCATCTGAGTGGACAGCAACTGGTGAACCTCGTCCAAAGCGCCCGAAAGCACAACAATCGGCTGGAAAGGTTATGGCCATCTACATTTCGCTAATCAAAAATGGCCAAGTATCGTTTCACGTCTAAACAGAATTTTCACTGCTCCGCATCGTCTTTTTAACATATGTAACTAATTCCTATCTTTCGAGATTAAATATTATGGTATTTTATTTGTAGAGGGGATACATTTACCGTACAAGGTGGTACGCCAAATAAAATATCATCTTATATTCGTTGTGCACTAAGCTATACTTTGCAATCAGAGCGTCAATGACCAACTACCTTAAGTTCGTTTTTAAGTCCTCCTATTAATGTTATGATATTTTCATTTAAAAAGTTTCAGCAAATAAAATTTCTGTTATTGTGTTGAAAAAATAGATTTGAAATAAAGTTATGTAACAATAAATAAGTTAAAACAACTAGCGTCCAATTTATAGAAAACTAAATATAACTTCTATTCCTAGACTACTATGAAAAGTGGAGTGAGGAGTGGTGTGAGCGGCAGGGTAGGAGGGGGGGGGGGCTTAACAGGAGATGAAGGCAACAAACAGGCGGAGAATTTTAATCTAAAACATTTTTATTTTCAATTATCATAGAATGTTAAAGGTCAAGTAAATGAAATATTTATTAAAAAATAAAAGCAGACTTATAATTATGTAATTTTTTGTAATATTTCATTTTAAAATAGATTTAATAATCTAACGATTCGAAATGACGTCATTTACACGAACAGAAATTTACACTTGAATAATTTGTCAGGGCCGCATTTAGATTTGAAATGATTTGATAACAACGCAAGAAGATAATTTTTATTAGCGTTTTTTTTGTTTATCGCTATGGTCAAAACGGTAAAAACGTTTAAAAATAACAAATGCGTGAGGCGCTTATGCACGATTACAAACCAGAGAGACAGTTTTGAAAACAGTTTTGTTGTCAAAAAATAAAACAAAATCATGTTTTGTTTCATTTTAAAACAGTTCTGATTTTCGAAAACAGACTGTTCACAACAGACTGATTTTGTTTTTATGGTTACATTTACTGACAAGCGCAAATGTTCACAAAAAACAAAACTGCGTGTTCAAAACAAGCAGACTAAAAAACAACAACAAATGTGTTTTCCTTTGGCCTTACCGACTCCAGATGGGAATGTATTTTGACCAAAACAGTTTTTAAAGACAAACATGCTTTGGGAATTGTTTTTGTTCGTGTTTTATTGAACTGTCTCTCTGGTGGGAAACCGGCATTATATTGTAAGAATGAAGAAGACGTAGAAAATGAAGAGGAAGATGGAAAGAAGCTCTAGATGAGGAGGAGAAAGAGAACGACGATGACGATGAGGAAAAGAAAAGGACAACAAGAGAAAACAACTAGGGAAAGAGGTTAGCGGAAGGAATTTCTTATTAGCGAAGATTTTTAAAGAAGAATAAGAAGCCTCTTTCCTTATAATTATTCTCATTTATATAATTTATTTAACGTCAGCTTATTTCCGGTAGGGAAGGGGGGCTAATGAAGAAGGTCGTCGGTGATAGGGCTTACCATCGGAAATAGGCCAATGTTAAATAAATTAAATTAAAAATAAATAAATAAAAAAAGATGTCGTTTTAAGACCCTATGGCAAAGTTTTCAGAATCTTTCTATAAAAAAGAAACGAGGAAACTAGCCTATAGCTAAAAATAAAAGAAATACCACACTGAATATATAAGAAGACATTTTTTGTTATTTAGTGCCGAAAAAATCACCGCAGAAAAAATTCAATTAACGAAAAAAATCAGATAAAAAAAATCCAGATATCAGAATCAATTAGGGTTGGTATTATAAAACAATATTGACTTACCCGCAGTAGGGAGGGTGGTGTGGCAGGGGGTAATAGTAAGTGGCCTAGATGCCACTAGCGTGAAGCAGAATCCCGTCCGTCTATCAGATTCTGAAACAGAGACAAATCCTCGTTGAAAAAATATTTAATACAAGATGGAATAAAAGTAGACTAAAAAAATATATTTGATTACGTTTTGTATGTATTGTGATAGTAGTCCAGTCAAGCTACGTTCAAAATGATGGAAATGGATGAAATTTAATGACTTTACCAAGGAACAATCTTGGTGAACCTACAGAAAGATTCCCCTGTGTAATCTAACATGTTTATAATATGTGTGTAAAAAAATTGTATTTCTTTAATGGGCTTGTGTTCTCATTTTGTAGTGGTCGATTTTTCAATTGTTGTCTATTTTATTAAATATCTAAATATTGACGGAGATATAGCAATTAAAAGTTTGAAGCGTATTTTTAGCGCTAGAAATGGTCGGCCATATTTGTATGACGTGAAATGGAAATATTTATGACGTGAAATGAATTTTAACGTCAGTTATTTGCTGAATAGGTCAATGCTGTGGTAATGCTTTGTAGCTGTTGGTAGTCGAATAATCAAGTCAAGTCAAAGAATAATAAGTTTTTATTTTATTTAACCCTGCTAAGGCAGACATAATATTGAAATTTGATTGTTCCTTGAAATAGCTGTAAATAATATTTGATATTTTGATATATAAATACATATAGCAGAGATTTATGAGATGTAAGGTTGGTAACCTTACACAAGGATTGTGATGTCACATGCACTTGGAATGTGTACAACGTTGAATCCCTTTAATAATTAAAGAGACAAAATGACTTATTTAATTGTTAATATCTCTTAACATACAAGGAGTTATTAAAAAATAATTGAACATTCGAGGTTCTAGTAACCCACTTTATGAATATATAGTACACTTTTGTAGAAATTAAGACATAGGATACAAGCCCATTACACTGTTTAACTTAAATCATACTATAATACCTGAAATCAAAGAAACGACATTTAAAGTTTATTATTTAAATTGCCCATTCCTTTCTATCTAATTTTATAATAACCTAACAATATGCACAGTGAGTTCTGTCGACTTCAAATATCAATTGTGTTTTGGCCGATATTCCTTACACGTCCATGAGTATATGGTCACTGTTTTACCGACAGATAAGCATTGTACCAATTAAAGAAGTATAATTTCTTTACATATATTTAAATTTTCAAGATGATAGTAAAAAAAGTGAGAGAAAAGGAACGATAAAATTTAAACTGTCTTAACTACAGTCTTGTCACCAGCGTGCGCTTGTCCTACATCACCTAAACTTACATTTACTGTGTTAAGTATTTCCAATTCCGTTTGCAAGACATTTGCTAAAAACAACTTAAAGATGATACAAGTACTATAGTGTACTTGAAAGTTTTATGACACTCCCCTTTCCCCGCATCTTGCTTTCAAAATACATCAAATACAAATTTAACATCGTAAAATATGTAAAACAAACATATATCTATAGTTGATGTTAAGCATTGTAAGCCATATGTACCAGTATTTAAATACAGCGTTTTGAAAAATATAGCAGACCTCAGCACAACGTGAGTTTTATATATGCTTCTAATTGGAATATTTATTGACACTGTAAAGAAATCCATGTAACTTTTAGATAGAACAAACCTTCATACGATATGTGACAAAATTTCATAACATTCCGACTATTAGCTTACCAGTTATAGCGGTTTTAGTGATGTTACTTTTTTAATTTTTAAAACAATGGAAAATATAAATTTTGTGTGTTGATAAAGCATTGCTTTTGCTGAACGTGAACATGGCTATTGGTCTCACCTCTAGTTTCCTTTGACTTGAGTCAAAAGACCACACATCAACCGAGGCTAGCCAACGCGAGGCGAGAGCTACAGTACATTAAATTTGGTGAAGTGTTTTGTTTCCTAACGTTTGCACTATTGCACTTCAATTATAGTTCGCATGGGATTATCAGAAAAGCGGGAAATATATTTTATGCAGTAAGAAGAAATCTAAATAGAATAAAGATGAAAGAATGCGATGTAGCGTTAGTGTGGATTCTTGCTCACAAAGGAATCACAGGAAATGAAAAAGCAAACGACGCCGCACAACAAGCAGCTAGAATAGTAGCAAGTGGAGATATTCAATATGAAGTGGACCTATTGGCAAAGAGCAAAAATTAAGTGAAAGAGAAGTGGCAGGGTATGTGGAACAATTCAGAGAAAGGAAGAAAATTTTTAAGTTTACAGTCTTCGGTGTGCAGACGTCGTTGGTGGTGGAAAGCCCAAGGTCCGAGAAGAGTGTTATCACTTATCTCGACACTGAGGGAAGACCATACAGGGGCATTGGCACATCTTAAAAGAAATCACTTGGTACAAGAAGATATGTGCAATGGTGGAGAAGGGGTAGCAGATCCAGAACATTTGATCTTCCAATGTACAGAAACGGAGGTCTACAAAAATAATTTGTACAGAGTTTTGCTAAAAAATGGAGTGGTGTTGCCAACGAGTATGCAGGAACTACTGAGAAAGCCGAGGTGGCCAGTGGGCTTAGTGATAGACGGGTTATGGAATATAGCGGGGTTAAAAGCTTAGGTGTAATAATAAATGAAATGTAAATATGTAAAATGTTAATAAAATGAAGTAAGAAGGACGAAAAAAGGACCGTGGTCTTAGGAAGCCCGTGAATTATTATTAAATAAAAAAAAAATATATAGTTTGCATCAACTTTATCTTCATTTGTATTCCGACAGGTAGAGTGGTTTCGTTATTTGTAGCCGATAAAATAGACATTTCATATGAACGGCTGTGAGAAACTGAACTCTTTCATGACAAAAAAATTATACGCATCTCCAATATGATGTCAAAGTGACTCGACAATGTTTACTGGGCACACTTGATCACGGTATCTATTGTGTAACTTCTCGTTGCCCCTATTTCAAATACATCCGGACGCCATTGTTTCCATTTGCAATTAAATAGTTTCTCAAGTTTTCATGCTCTACATCCGAATCAATTAATTAAGTTAGATTTAGTTTTTGATAGTCCACAAACTAATCTCTCAACTCCATTTGCTTGTTCATTAGACCATTACCCAACTGATCTAATAGTTGGACCAATTGTGTTTACTAAATTCGCTAGTTGCTTATTAATTTGCAACGTACAACAATGTACTCTACATTGTTATGTTATGTCAACAATAGAAACATCATGCTTTATGCATTGTACGACTACTAGTACTCCTACATACATACATACATAATCAAAACAAAAGCCGTTGGTAAGTAGAAATGTATGGGATGAATACATTATGTATTTTATATAACTTTTGACTGAAATTAATACTTGAATAATCGACATGTGTTGGAAAATAACTAAGTTCACCATATTAACACAGCGGTACAGACGGTGTTGTAAAAGAAATAAGTTCATAGTATTAACACTGCGGTACAGATATTGCTGCATACTGACAAATATTAATGTGAGTGATAAAAATTTAAGATGACAATAACATGATTTTATTTAAATAGAAAATATTTATTTTTTATCGTAGGCCGAAAAGTATTTTAATTTTAGTAATAATTAACCTTAAATAAGTTTAATTAAATACAGAAAATGTATATATTTGTTCAAGGTGAAAGTATCAGCCAAAAATAAAAAGCAAGCGATTCGTTTTCCCTTTAACACGTGTTGGTTGCTGGCTGCAGATTCGAGCAAGTATGTAATAACGAAATGGATTCAGATTCACATTTGATTTTTAAAATAAAAAGCACATCACACGCAACACTCAATACATAAAACAGAATTGCTATTCTTATAGAACAATTTCAAATAAACAACAGATTGGAAATGGAAAGTACAAGTACTAGGACAACGTACATGTAAGTCTCGTTGTGGTATTAATGAGAGGATAGAATATAAGTCGACTTTTACAAATCTATTGCCGATAAAATAACACGTATTTAATTTATCTTTTCAATGCATTATTTCTCAGTAAATGTTCTGTGTTACTATAATGTATATTTCAAAATGAAAAAATGCTAAAGAGTTATATATAGGGGATAAGGGCAGCAATTGTTGATTGAAATTGATGTTAATAAATGTGTATTGGTGTGTCTATTTTATTAAATATCTAAATGTTGACGGAGATATAGCATTTAAAAGTTTGAATTGTAGTTTTAGCGCTAGAAATGGTCGGCCATTTGTATGACGTGAAATGCATTTTAACGTCAGTTATTTGTTGAGTAGGCCAGTGCTGTGGTAATGTTTTGTAGCTGTTGGTAGTCAAATAATCAAGTCAAGTCAAAGAATAATAAGTTTTTATTTTATTTAACCCTGCTAAGGCAGACATAATATTGGAATTTTATTGTTCCTTGAAATAGCTGTAAATAATACTTGATATTTTGATATATAAATACATATAGCAGAGATTTATGAGCTATAAGGTTGGTAACCTGTAAACTTGCCAGAGTTCTGTCAAGAATATATCTCTTTTACGCTTTGTTGTATAAAAAAGATAGCAACATAGTGGACGTGAGGTCACATGCATTTGGAATGTTGTACAACGTTGAATCCCTTTAATAATTGAAGACTTTTTTAATTGTTAATATCTCTTGAAATATAAGGAGTTATTAAATAATAAATGAACATTTGAGGTTCTAGTAACCAACTTTATCAATACATAGTACAATTTTATAGAAATTAAGACATAGGACAACAATCTATTGAGTTTTAACTACACTATATTGTGTTAACATTCACGACCCAATTGAATGTCTTTGAATATTTGAATCTTAAGAGAACTAATATTCAGCATATCTTCTTTATTTTAATATAAAAATGTATACTTAAATCAATATGGTGGACCTATGGGTTACAACTTTGTGATACATCAGCTAACTCAAACGTTGAGATCTTACAAAGATTTCAATCTAAGACATTACGCATGATTGTAGATGCACCGTGGTGTATTACAAACCAAAGACTGCACTACGATGTTGCCATGCCTACAGTGAGACAAGAAATTAAAACTCGAACGGTGAAAGTTGTGAACTATCCAAATATATTAGTGACCAACCTAATGGAAGACTGGATTGCTTTCAGCAAACTGCAGAGGATTATTTTGCTAGCAGTTACACTTTTATATTTCGTTATATGTCTCTCCATCATTCTTTCAACTCACATAAATCTTATATCTCCATAATTCCAGCCAATCACAAGCCTCCCACATCATAATATTTAAAATTCAAACACGTACAGCTCTGAACATCCGATATCTAAATATATTTTTCTGGATGAACTTACAACGGGAGCACTGTATGATGCCCTCAATGGGGGCTTCACATATTGAGCCCCAACGCCACTGTACCACCAGCTCCTTCCACAGGGCACATGTAATCGGAGGGGGGTGAAAGATATTGTACAGAAATTTGTTAAATATGTAAATTGTTCAGTATTCGAATGAACTGGTATCATTTTGCATAAAGCAGATACTAAAGTATCGATTGCCGGATCAAAATTTAAATAATAATAAATTTTCCACATCCAACGGTGGAGAATTCTTTGGAGCTGATTCGATGGAAACGTCTGCAGTAGAAAGCTGAAGGACGGTTGGCTAATTGGACGCCACTCTGAACTAAACATTGAAAACAAGCTGCTTATTTATAAACAAGTGCTTAAGCCAGTGTAGACGTATGGAGTGCAACTCTGGGGTTCGAAAATAAAGTTCTGAGAGGAATAGTTAATGCACCGTGGTCTATCCGCAATGACGACATACATAGAGACCTGAAGATTAACACAGTCAGAGAAGAAATCAAATCTATAGCAGCGAAGTTGAGACTTCGTAACCACGAAAACATCGCCGTGACGCAAATGTTGCTTGATAGTAATGATGTTCGAAGACTTCGCAGGACTAAACCCTCGGACCTAGTAACCTAATCATGTAGAATTGTTCATTGGAGCAATCTCTACCACACCGTGTAATTATTGAAATGTAAGCTACTAGATAAGTATATCTATACTTAGTTGTAGTATTATAGCCAACAAAAAAAACATGTGATTCCAATGTATAAAACAATGGTAATTTCAAAGTCATCACACTGCGGAACATATTCCCACAAATACTCTGAAGAAACTGTTTTTTTTTATTTGCTATTCCAGTAAATGCTTTTGTTGTATCACATCGCATTACATTACCTACAGTATTTATTTGAGAGCGAAAAACCCGTGACAGTCACCACATAATGGCTGCATTTCGCTCAAGGGTTGTTAGGTCCTTCCAACTCTCTGTAAACTCATATAACACAACCCCATCCCTCCTGCTTCCTTTTTGGACCACCTTAAACAAGCACAGAAGGGACAAGTTTGTCTAGCGATGATACAGATAATACGTAGCAGAAGGCAACGACACGCTTTGTTGATAGATAGTATCTACGAAGTTTGAATTTGTTTAGTTGGAGGGTGTGTACGGGGGTAAGGAACCATTGGAGGGTAGGTAACTATTTAAAGATTATGTTGTTACTCGGCCCAGTTAATATCTAAGTGTCTGTAGCTAAGGTCATAAGGTTGTTGGACATAAATTGTAACTCGACAGCGTTACCTGCAGAAACTTATCAACTAATGAAATCATTTTGGTTTTCCGATTTCAAAAAATTCAATGATGAGTTATGAGTGGCATCGCAATGAAACTTTTTTTGTGACGTCTGCGGAGATTCGCTGTCAATGCCTCATTTCATGACATTTATTTATGAAAATTTTACAAAGTATTCTTTAAATGTTATTTTATCATGTAGTAATTATAGAAATAATTAGATACTATCTGTGTCGTCAAAAAACATTACCGAAAATATACTTTTTTTGTATCGATTTAACTTTTTATTAATTCCTATACACATTATAAAAAAAATTAGTGCTTTTTTATTCTACATATGGAAAATTTACACGGCACAACTTGTTTTAAGCATAGCTTCTCGTAATTTAAAATACACTAACGTTACTTAAGCATGTTTACTATATACATAGCTGCACAATTCAGAACTTTTCAATTGCAATTTACATGACACTGGTGGAAAGTCGTGAATATGTCCTTTGCAATGCAAATACCTTTTGATAAATGAGTCAGGACCCCCAGTAAGCTTTGATTAAACTAAAGCACTCTATACAAACATTCTGAACAGTGTCTCCAATCCAGAGGCGAACTAGTGAAAATATTCTCAAGTGTTAATATTAACCAAAAAACCCCACAAATCCGTGCCAAAAAAAGAGCAACGCCTTCGGACCTAACTCAAAAAAAAAGTTATTTACTAACATCTTACGTTTACGTATTCTGAATATGCTGAGTCCCAATATCACCAACAATCTCCTAACTATAATATATGATGTTTGGGCAGATTTCATGGTGTCGGTGGGTCTTATATATATTTCCTACTTGATAATAATCAAACCAAGATTTAAAATATAGTGCTAATCACAGGATCGAACCCGAACACATAGCAGTTTGTTAACAAGCGTAAACGCTCTCGGCCGTTGCGTTGTCAACAGAAGATATAAAATATTTGAGTTTAAATTGTTAAGCATTTGATAAAAATGTTTAAACAATTAAAATATTTATTTTTTATTTTTGTATTATATTTTACTGGGACTTCAATAGCATGTTTATATCTCGCGTTAAGGAGGTATAGGACGTTAACGTAAATGATGAAAACATTGTGAAATTTAGAGGGTCAATACAAATAGTTAAAATATATGATGTCTCAAAATTTTAGAGATCTAGGGTTCATAGTTTTCCTTTTTATACATGATTAAAAATAGTCATTTTCCATACAAATCATAATTTTTAGTTCAATTTCACCACATAATATAACTTTTAACTATGAAAAAATGGTGACATGGCTTTCAAAAACTAGGTGTATATAAAAGAATCTTTTCTGTAACTATTGCAAAAAGAAAATTATCAAAAGGATACCTATATACGAAAATATTTAAATAAAACCTTTAAGAAACAGTAAATGTAGGTTATAAGCCGGCAACGTTGCAAATCCCAATTTGAGCGGGAAATTAAAAATCGGAATAAATCTTAATATATATAAATTACGTGTCACGTTGTTTGTCCGCGATGGACACCTAAACTACTTAACCGGTTTTAATCAAATTTGTACACCGTGTGCAGTTTGATCCAACTGGAAAGATAGGATAGCTTACATCTCAATTTATGATTGCAATATTATCTTATTGCAAATTATTTGTCTATTAATTATCTGTTAGCTCCAAACGATTTTAAAAGATGGCGACATCTGTTGACTAGATTGAGTAAATATTCAATAGATGGCGCTATGTAATGTAATATGACAAAAACGTTAGACACAGCAACGCGTGGCCGGGACAGCTAGTATTTTATAAAATATAACAATTTATTTGTCAAAGAACCAAATCACGCATGCTTCAACACACTAAAATTTACAGCGTTGGCAAATTTATTATTCCTTTTTCAAAATATTTAATTTGAATTTAAATTGAATTAATATAAATTTGATATTAATTGTAGGTAATTTTTCATTTATTTAACTATTATATGCAT
The DNA here is from genome assembly GCA_963678705.1 of Panorpa germanica. Classification (NCBI taxonomy): domain Eukaryota; kingdom Metazoa; phylum Arthropoda; class Insecta; order Mecoptera; family Panorpidae; genus Panorpa; species Panorpa germanica. Next base: position 3,062,912 of record OY783223.1, on the reverse strand, counting down.
AAAAAAATCATTTTAACAAGCAAATAGCAGTTTAATAGGGAATCGAAAAATTCATTTTCAAAGACACAGTCGCAATATTTGCTCGTCCCTCATGTACTTCGTATTTTGCATTTCGTATTACCGAGAGATAAACTTTTTGTATTGACGGTACGTCCTGTACCTCCTTAAGCATTTGATAAAAATGTTTGAACAATTAAAATATTCGTTTTTTATTTTTGTATTATATTATACTGCGACTTCAACAGCTAGGTTATATCTCGGGTTAATTGTAAAATAATAATTGTGTGTTTTCTAGATTTGTTTTATTCTAAATTTATTCGTTTAAAAAATTAGTTAAAGTCTTGTAAATAACAAAACGTTATATAACGTTAGATAAAAAATATGACATGAATTTATATTTTGTGTTAAGTGGGTATATTGCATGAAATGTATAGGCCCTAACAACTATTTACCTGTTACGGTTCTGTGTGTTATGCATATAAATATGCATATGCAATTTGTCGCCGTAGAAGTTTCAAATATCTCACACACAGGGAAAGAGAGAGAGAGAGAGATTGTATATCAAATGGAGCTAGGAAATAAGGGCTCAGCTCAGACTAAAAAGGATAAAATATGAGTTCTTTTGTTGTTGAAGTTAATATTGCAAAACAAAATGGAATTATCATATAAAAAGTCTTTTGAATTGTTTTTTTAATTAATTATTTTAGAGCATAGGATGTATAATGTATATAATTAACATTATTATACACACGTTATACAACTGATGCTTGATTAAGAGCATACACCCATCCTGAGAGGCTAGAAAGAGGCTAGTTATAAAAATGTTATTGTTAATTTTAATTTGTTTAAGTTGTTTCATTTAAGTTGTTAGGCATAACGCTTCAACCAAATGCATGTAAAATGCAGTTAAAGCCTCATTCCCACTCACTGTTTTGATATTTAATTTACTGTTTTTATTTAATATTGTAATCTAGATTTTAGGTTCTCAGAATAGGCATTCCTTGTCACATTCGCGTTTTAATTTGAGTTTAGTTAATTTAGTTGGTGCGTATGCGTCGTTAATAATATAAATATTAAAATTACTGATTTTATTAACAATTAGTAATAGAAATTGTTTCTACTTCTTTATTTTTGACAAATTGACAATGAACTTCTTTTAAAAATAAATCCTACTGCATTTTGATAGATTGTCACATTTTGGAGGTTAAAATATTGGTATGTTCCACTAAATGTTCACAACGTCCAAAATATTCGAAAACGTCACTAATGACGTCATTAATTTCGCTCACGCCAAGCTCACAACGACCCATCTGAAGTGTTGGGTCGTAGTGGTCGTTGTTGAGCTTTTCGGCGCAATGTTTAAACATCACGCAAAACTTAAAGATGATGATGACAGAAAAAGTTACTTTATATGATTCGGAAAGAAATATTTTATTGAATTTTATTTTATTATTTATTAATTTATTTTGTTTGCAGATATAGCTTTTGCTACAGAGCTATTTAATCAACTATCGCAATCCTTATTTTTTCACGTTCAAAACCATTCAAAATGCTCCATAATCCATTCCACTTGAGTGTATGCTTGCAACGATCGCAAGCAAGTGAAACGGGAAAACTGCGGTCGTGAGCGTGATTGTAGTCAACGCTTAGTGAAACGCACCAATAATATAGTTCCTTTTAATTTAGAATTATTGAAAATAAAGAAACTGTAAATAAAATTCTAAATTAAAAATGGTACAGGGAATGACTACGCATATTTCGATTTGCTATACAATTTAAATTAATTACAAAATTAACACAGCTAATGAATGTGAATGATACTTCAGCACTATTCCTACTCACTGAGTTTTAGTGTTAATTTAAGGTTTTAAGGAGGTACAGGACGTACCGTCAATGCAAAAAGTTTATCTCTCGGTAATACGAAATGCAAAATACGAAGTACATGAGGGACGAGCAAATATTGGGACTGTACCTTTGAAAATGAATTTTTCAATTCCCTATTAAACTGCTTTTTGCTTGTTAAAATGATTTTTTATGCATATAATATCAAATTTATATTAATTCAATTTAAATACAAATTAAATATTTTGAAAAAGGAATAATAAATTTGGCAATGCTGTAAATTTACGTGTGTTGACGCATGCGTGATTTGGTTCTTTGACCAATAAATTGTTATATTTTATATAACATTTATTCCGATTTTGAATTTCCCGCTCAAATTGGCATTTGCAACGTTGCCGGCTTATAACCTATATTTACTGTTTCTTAAAGGTTTTATTTAAATATTTTCGTATATAGGTATCCTTTTGATAATTTTCTTTTTGCAATAGTTACAGAAAAGATTCTTTTATATACACCTAGTTTTTGAAAGCCGTGTCACCATTTCTTTATAGTTAAAAGTTATATTATGTGGTGAAATTGAGCTAAAAATTATGATTTGTATGGAAAATTACTATTTTTAATCATGTATAAAAAGAAAACTATGAACCCTAGGTCTCTTAAATTTTGAGACAGCATGTATTTTAACTATTTGTATCAACCCTACAAATTTCACAACGTTTTCATCATGTACGTTAACGTCCTGTACCTCCTTAACTAAATATAGTGATAATTAGAAAATAAATATTACAAAACAGTGACTGAGAATGGGGTTTTAAAGTTTGTTAAAACGGATTTTTTAATTAATCAGAGTGAAATATAATCTCTTGACATAATATCTATGTAATTTAATGAACTGAATGTGTGAAAAATATAATACAGAGAGGAAATATTGTACCAAAAATATTAATGAATTAGTTTCTGTTCCATGCTATGCTTATAGATGACGGAAATGTATCATCCGGATGCTGGGCACCGGGACTCGGACACCAGCTGTAGTTATTTTATTTTTGTCAAATAATTACGCTGAAATAAAACAACGGTTGTCTCATTAACATCCGTAACAGCTGGTCCATTTATTATTTTTATGGGCTACAATACAGAACACATTTTTGCATGTGATTTTATTAAAAATAAAATTTGTATATAATAAATGTGAAAATTAATTTACCAGCAAGTTGAAAATTAATTACATTTAAATAGAGCCGACTTTGTTTTGGGCAGTGTGTGTATGTGTGTATATGTGTGTGGGTGTTTGTTCAGTGTGTTCTCATTTTAATTAATTTCTTTTTGCAAAAGGTTTGTCAAAAATGTGTGTCATATTTTATGTTAAATCTATTTTTTGGTTTATATTCTTTTGCCAATGCGAAAGCTATGTCACTAAAAACTTGTTCGTTTTAAAGTGTTGCCATCTCTTAGAAGTAGTTCATCTTACAGCGCGCTTATTTCCATATTAATCACGATTCAACATCACAACGAAAAGCTCTAAAATGTTCACGTGGAAAGAAATTATATTTCTTCAGTTTGTCGGTAAAACAGTGATCGTTCAGTGAAAACATATACTCATGAACGCCATAGATCTTGCTGTATGGATAACGGCCAACACAGTTCATATTTGGAGTAAAAAGAACCCACGTTTTTAGTCAGTTAGTTAGTTAAGTGCATATGGTGAGGTTATAATAAAATTAGATAAAAAGGAATTAACAATTTATGGTAAATAATAAACTTTAAATGTCGTTTCTTTATATTTCAGGTATGATCCCCGTAAATATTTTGGAGTCACTTTGACATCATATTGAAGATGCGTCATGATTTTTTTGTCATAAAAGAGTTCATTTATAGTTCAGTTTCTCACATTTTTTCATATAAAATGTCTACTTTATCGGCTACAGATGACGAAACCACTCCACCTGTCGGAATACAAATGAAGATAAAGTTGATGCGAACTATAATTGAAGTGAAATAGTGATAGAAAGAAAAAGTGATAGTGAATGAAATGAAATAAATACACTATTGTAGACAATCTTCAGCCTCTTTTAGAGCCACTGATATGAGTCACTCATACATTATATTCTACGCATTATGTTTTATTAAAAAATATTTCATTTATGAGTCTGAGAAGTTCTCATTCTCGTTCTCGTAACGCATAACATTTCATATTACATGTTTTTAAATATTTGTTTAATATATGTACAAGTACAATACACATGGCGAGAAGGTTTTTCAAAAATATTTTCATTATAGCTAAGAGGATTACAAGAGGAGGGGATGTACATATATTCCACATTGTTTTTTAAATGAAAGTACCTACTACGATATACGTACTGTGTGGTCCTCCGCCTCCTAGTCCTTTGTAAATAAGCTAATCTCAATTGTCTGATATTAGGTTTGGACTTTTCAACTTGTAAATGAACCCTCTTTTTATTAATAAGTCAACAAAATAATCCTGAATAAATTTATTTAATCAAACACTTCATAAAAAATTGTTTTATCCTTTTCGTTTGTTAAGTCGGTACCAAATTATGCGGTGAACGTTTGATTAAGATATTATGTGAGTCAAGTATTGGAAGATTGATATGGTGGAATGAATGATTTATTTATTTGATTAATTTGTTGATATTATTGACACTGACACTTTCAAGTATAAAACCTTCCTTTGTTGGACGATTCGTGCAGCAGTGCATGACATGTGGATCAAGTGTTTGGTGGGTTTGGTACTGGCCTTAGAGAATAGAAAAAAATAGTCAGTTAGAAAGGAGAACCGCTTTAATTAGTGATGTATTTATGAGTTAGAATAATATCCTGTTCATAATCAATTTATAACAACAAAAAAAAGTAAGCTTTATATTTCATCACACCATAACATTGATAACCTAGCTTTTATATCAGCGTGTCTATTGCCATTGAGATGGGATTCTCTAAAATACTTTTAGTGCTTGAAATCTTAGTAAGTCAATTTATTGTTCGACGCAGAAGTCGTTAATATATCTCAAAAGTGTTTTAAAACCAATAAAAACGACCGTATATTTTCACTATGCGGCATATATATGGCGGGCGCCATTCCACGATACATACACACACAGCCACACATGGATTTATGGCGTGTGTGTTGCCTGCAGTTTATAGTTTATAGTTTAAAGAAAAAATTGCGTTCCAATATCTTGTACATATAATGTATCTAACGTTCTCATGGCTGAAATTGTGGGAATAAATAAAATCATCTTCTATAGTTGGCAGTGTGATTTTGTATAGCTTTTAGGTTGCATGGGATAGACGGCTAAGGAAATGAAGAATTTCGTATGCTAAAACTTACTTGCGAATAAATTCATCTGAGTTAATATGCAATACTTGACTCGACCAAAAACTGTGTTATATAGTTGTATTTATATAACTTGTCTTGCAGGGGCGGCCTTAGCCATTGCGAGGCCTCGGGCGGCAGATTTTTGCGAGGCCCCGGGCAGCAGAACTTTGCGAGGCCCTTGTTCTTTATGTAATTTATGTAAATTGCAAGTAAGTATTTTTGATGATGATTGACGAGAAATGCAAAAGTTACAAATAAATAAATGTAGAGTTTTAAATATTATATTGAAAGATTTTTTATACATATTTCACATTTTACAAATTTCTAAATATTTAAATAATTCACCAATTAATTTTGAATTACTTAACAAAAATTTATATTAACAGGAAAAGTTTTAATCACATCTAATATTTCACAATTGAATTTTGATCTGTCTAAACTATAATTTATGCATTCAAATATAATATGGTCCAAAGTTCCTTCTTCACCACATTGACATCTATCGTCAGATTTATTATTAATTTTGTACAGGTGAGCTGGAGTTTTGCAATGATTACTTTTGATTCTGATTATAGTTGATATAATTTTGCGGGACTCATTTCTAAACAATCTCTTCTTACTTAAATTTGGATGTACTACATATATATATATATATATATATATATATATATATGTATATACATATAATAATCTCTTCCTTTTAACTGACTCTTGTTAATGAAATCTGTGTTTCTCAAATTAAAGTTTAATTTTTTGATTATATTAAATCGAAATTTCACTCTCATCTCAATTTCCAAATTTATTGATTCCTTTGCCAATTTATCCGCAATTTCGTTTCCTCTTATTCCACAATGTCCCGATATCCACATAAATTTTATGGTATTATTCTTGTTTATTATATTGAAATACATCTCCTTAATTTTTCATGTAAAAATATCATTATTTGATTTGTGATCATTTGAATTAAAATTTTTTAAAACACTTAAAGAATCCGTTATTATTATAATTTTATTATTGTTCATATTTTCATTATTTTCCAATGCTTTTAATATTGCTAATTTTTCTCGCGTATATAAAAAAATAAAAAACTTATAAATAAAAATATATAAATGTTGGATCTTACTCCGTCAATATAAACCGCCTCTTTTATCTTAATATATGAGTCTTCAACACAACACATTTTTCACCCCTTAATATTCCACCGTGCGTGGGGTTACAACCCCAACCCTTATTGAAACTCATATTGTTTGCTACTTGTATTACGTCGCTTTTTTCTATTTATATAAAATAGTTTTATAACAATTTTAATGCATTCCGCTTTTTTCCTCCGTTTATAAAAACATTTAACAATCGCCGGTGCGGCACACGCAGCTGCTATGGACGTTTTTATGGGCGGTAACAATGACGGGAAAAACTAACTAGCAACTAGCGACATAATGCATTGTACAACGTCGTTTTAACAAGGCTATTTGAGCGGAGGTGACGTGTCATTTGTCGTCTATGCGAGTATTCCATTTTCATTATAGTGGTAATGAATTTGAAAATGGAAAATAGAAAAAAGACTATAAAGCCTTTGTACTCGTAGGCGATTTCATAATACAGGGTGTTCAAATGACGCTATTTCTAGGTGCATTATTTTTATTTATTTTTATTTTTTTTATTATTTTGTAATCACTAAAAGAAATGCTTATAATTTGGAATTTATAAAAAAAGCGCTATTTTTGTGACCTTTGAATATGAGTTTTATTTTCGCTACTCGAAGCATAATAGTTTACAAAAAGAAAAAAACCAAATTATTGTTTTGAAATACTTTCTACTACTCAATATTGTTTCCTGTACATTGAAATATTTTGAAAACTATTTCTCCATTCGAAACTCGATCAACCCTTCCCGTTACCCCTCACGTGGGATGAGGGTGGGTGGTGGGTTGTGTTGTCCCGTGCACTTAGTGCTTCTAACTATCGTAATATCTTTTGCAGTTTCATGTATTTCTTTTTGTTTGTTTTATATTGCTGTAGTAATTAATCAATGTTTTCTTTGCACTGTTGTATCATATTGTTAAATTAGTTTTTTTAGGAGATAGATTTATTTCAAGTATTTTGAATCATAATGGATGCGAAACATAGACGTCCGTAGAAGGGTAGAAATGGGGTACTCCATTGTGGTACTATAGTTGTTAGAATAAAAGAATTTGTAATAAATTAACATTGGGTAGAATGGAATCACAGATTTTGCAATAGGTACTTTAAGAGACTAGTTTTTTGTTTCACTCGCACTTATTTTATTGTTGTGAATGTGAGTGAGTCAGCACTATTAGTAACATATTTGTATATTTTAATTAATTTTAATACCAAACAAGACTACTTAAATTAATATTAAATCCGACGATAGATGTCAATGTGGTGAAGAAGGAACTTTGGATCATATCATATTTGAATGCATAAATTATAGTTTAGAAAGATCAAAATTCAATAGTGATATATTAGATGTGATTAAAACTTTTCCTGTTAATACTAAATTTTTGTTAAGTAATTTAAAATTAATTAGTGAATTATTGAAATATTTAGAAATTTGTAAAATAGAATTATAAATTGTTAAATATGTATTAAAAATGTTTGATGGTGGCTATGACGAATAAAAGTCAAGGAAAATAAATTTAAAAAAATATTTTCTGTAGTACTACAACTAAGTATAGATACATTTATCTAGTGGCTTACATTTCAATAATTACACGGTGTGGCAGAGATTGCTCCAATGAACAATTTTACATGATTAGGTTACTAGGGCCGAGGGTTTACTCCTGCGAAGTCTTCGAACATCATTACTATCAAGCAAGTTGAGTTGTAAATTATGTATTGTAAATGTTTATAAATGTATATTGTTATAAGTGCTAATAACTTTTGAAAAATTGTCGACTCTTCTATTTAATTATTACGCGTTAGTTTGCAACAGTTCTTTATTATATTATACAAAACATTCCAACTCTATAGATAGATCGAAAGCCTGCAGCTCTGACAAGCCAATATTGACTGACAGCAAATGAATTCCAATTATCATGGAATACGATGGAGAGCTTTCACAAGTTGGACAGGGCTTCTCCTTGTACCACGTACCCTGCGGCTGTGGTCACAACATGCAGACAGCTATCGTGTTCTACTTGTTCCATCATTGGGCTCAATTTAACGTGGTTGCAATATAATTGTATATTGATTGAAATTGCTATGCTTTGTTAGACCGTCATTAAATTCAACAATTGTTGCTACAAAATGTATATATATTCATCTGTGTACTATATATATTAAGTTATACAAATGTAACGTAAATGATACATAAATACAAGACCAGATCAATTTCAGATGAAAGGATTTTGTTTATATTTTGATTTCGTCATCGAACGTTCAATTTCTAGCACACATAATCTTTACAACCCGAGTAAGACTCCTTCATGCATCATTTACGGAAAAAGAATCAAGATTTAGGTTCATCTGTTGCCAAAGACGGCTTAGTGAAACGAACAATGACAAGGATATATCGTGCAAAAAGAAGGAAGCGAAAAGCTAAAGGAAACTAGTTATAAATTGAATGGAAAACTTAATGGAAATGGTGAAACTGTTGAATTTGAATGAGGATGAGGAATACATCGTAAATCGTAGAGAAGATGATTTTTAATGAGACGATATTCAGACGCCTCCGGTTGTTTAAAAGATTTCTTTGAACCCTCATCCTTAACTTTAGTAACCTGTACGGCATTGTCTTTCGTTGGAAAATAACTTAGAATCTGTAAGTAATATCTATTTCTTTTAAAACCTATAACTATATATCTTGTATCCTTTTAACTTCATCTTGTTTTATCCTTTCTGTCTTTAACTTTATTTTTGCAGGACATTTATTGAAAGCTGTGTTTCCATTTGTAAAACAACTTGAAAACGTTTTTATGAACGAACAAGAAAATTAGAAAATCTATGTGGTTTAGAAAAGTATGTCGAGAAGATTTATAACCACTATATATATCGATTTATATTTTATATTTTAATTTGGACACTGCCAAATTCATCACATTCATATAAAATCAAAATTACACTGTCTCCAAATTATTATTTCTTAAAATATTTATATGAGTGCTTCAACTTTCAAAAGTTTATAGCACTTAAAAGAATATATACATTTATAAACATTTACAAAACATAATTTACAACTTATAGACACGAGTATGGGTACTTAAAATAAAGAGATTAAATTAATAAAGTCAATAAGGTTTTTCAGATTTTCCCTGTTTACAAATATCAGCCTATATTACAGCCTTATCTGTGCGATGATTACCTTGAGCATCGAAGAATAATAAGCTTTACAGTTAGTACTCTTTTGATGAGAGTAAGATTTGTATATTATATTGAAGAAAATAAGAATAAGTTACGGCTGAAATTTTGTAATTACCTAAGAGACATATTAGTTAACCTATTTATAAAAAAAATAATTTCATTAAATAATGAGGTTTTAGATGTTCGTTTGCGTTTTATTTTCCTGTATTAAAACAGCAATATAAGACACTAATTGGTGAATTTATATTATTATTAATTGTTTATTGTTCGCCTTTCGGCTTTACAATCTACATTCTTAATACATTTCATATACTTCAACTTACAATTAAATTTACCTTATTCTAGACCTTTTTATTTCCAAAAGTACTTTCTGCTTCTTCTTCTCTTGACCCTCTCCCTTCATTTTCCCTAGTCTTCCTTCTGGACTGGTCTATTCCCTAGTCTATTTTTCTGGGCTAAAGTTTAATTGTTTCCTCGCTACTTCTTTCTTTCTCCTGCTTCCCTTCACTGCCTCTTTTAGTACTTCCTTTCTCTTCCTGTTCCTTGTGCAACCCAGCCACCAGCTTATTTATTTTCCTGTTTTTTCTTTCCTTTTTACTATTTCCGCCATCCAACTCTATCCTTCACTGCCTCCCTTTAATAGCTGGCCAATATTCCTTTCGCTCGCTACTTTTTCCTTACACTCAAACTTAATGTGATCCAGTGTTTCGTCCTCCGCTCCGCACACTCTACACTTTCTTTCCTCACTACTTTCCCAGTATCTGTTTCCTTTTTCAATAATTGAATTTATATATTATATAATAATATTTAAGTTACTTAATACTTCTACAGTCTATTATCACTTAAATATTTGCTTAAATGTTCCGATTAGCCATGTAATTTAAAGTTCGATTTAACACCGAATTAATTTTGATTTAAACCACTAATCCAAATCGACTGCTATCGAATCGGCTGCGTACTTCACCGACGTCATTTATGTGTAACGCAATGTTAAATTTGTGTGTAATATTTAGTGATTCAAATATATAGGTAAGAAGGCATTATATAGTACAGGTTGAGCATTTGTTTTATTGTTTCAAAAGGATATTTTTTAAGTAGTGGATTGCAGTTAACAAATGAATAAATATCACACTAATACAATTCATGAGGCACGACTACAGATTTCCTTGAAGTCAAGTAACTTGAACTGTATAAAACACAAGCTTTAGAGTGTTTTTTTGGTACCGACATCCCATGTGACACTGGGAGATCTTTAAAGAGGACGTTTTTGTTATAAATCGTAGGACCTATTGTCACTGACAAATATAGAACAGTCGGATACACGTAGTAGCCAACCTACCCCTCACCCATCGTCTCTTAAACCCACCCTCATATGTTTCTACCACGTATTGAACATTCCGATGTTAGGATTTCCGGTTAGATCCACGCATAGCGATAGAAAAACAATGGCCAGTTCGTTATTCAGACATTTTTTCATGGCGTATGCGATTTTCTAATTTGAATCATTTCTTATTTTTTATTCGGTTAATAAATAACTAAAATATAAATATCTTTCATCTGAAGTAAGTATATTTCTCAGATTTGATTTATTTGAAAACAACTAGGGAAAAACGCCAAGTGTAGCAAAAAGGCAACCCTATATATAAATTGGGTTATTTTTTATGTGAATACGTCTTTAAATTCAGTCACTCTTGAGCATTTTTAAATGTTTAAGATGGCGTCAAATATGTTGTTAATATTCTTTAGATAGATGTGTTAAAAATGCAAAATTTAACAGTCAAAATCTAAATATTTAGTACCCCAAGAAGTATTGAAAACTTTTCTACGTATAAAGAAAGTTAATAAATTTTCTAGACATAAGGAATTTTCTTGTGAACTTTCTTAATGACGTTGTAGTGTTATAATTCTCATCTCTGAATGTTATACAATTATTAAGAATACCATTGTTTAATTATCTTAAAAGTTTGAAATCAATTGACCGTTTCAGACTCAAGATATATCAATCAAAGTTCGAATGAAATTGGGACTATCCATTTTGTTGTTAATAGAAAAACAAATCAATACATTTTGTATTTAAATCAGTTGAGAATATAGGTACTTGTTTGCACATTAAAAACTAATTATATTAAGTATCATTCCCACTTGGCATTGTTTTATTTTGTATTTAATTTAAATTGTTTAGCATATGGCAATACGCGTAGTCATTCAGAGTACCATTTTTAACTTAATTTATTTTTTAAGTTTTCTTAGTTTTTTTAGAACCTTACAAGGTCCAATATAACCTCCAAAACGTGTCAATCTGTCAAAATGTAGTAGGATTTACATTTAAAAAAAGTTCAATGTCAATTAGTCAAAAATAAAGAAGTAAAAACAATTTCAGCAATTTTAATTATTCCACATTCAATTTCATCCAATTGTCGAACTGTTAAAACTTATATTACTTAAATTAACTAAACTTAAATTAAAACACAAATGTGAAAAGGAATGCTTAAACGAGAACCTGAAATCTAGATTAAAATTTTAAATAAAAACAGTAAATTAAATATCAAAACAGTGAGTGGGAATAAGGCTTTATGTTTTGTCTATAAATAAACAAAATTTTCAGAAAATTATACAAAGAAAAAGTTGGCAGTGAATTTGTGAATATATTTACTAGTACGCTTAGAATTCCTGGATATGTTAATAGATTTGTTTACATTATTAAAGTTTCTATGTAAATAAAATATGTTACAAATATTATATGTATATGTAAATGTAAGAATTATTATTATTTAACACTTTGTAGTGTCATTTACATAGTAGTTATATAAAAAGACAGATGTCTCTAGTGTTGTTTAGATAAGCTTAATTTGTTGGCTAGGTTAGGCTGGTATCGCAGACCTTCGTTTTCATTTGACATCGTTTATAAATGACCCGCGTCTTGCAAAGGAATTAATATATTATGTATATGCAAAAGAGATACGAGTACAAACTCGTACAGGCGAATCCTAAAGGCCTAATACACACTCGATTTATATTGCGCTCGGCTCAAGGGCTTAATTCTTGACTAGTAATGTGACGGAAACGTTTTTCTTCCTACCAAATCCGTATGATTTTTATAAAAGGTATGTTGGTCGAGTCAGTTACCAACTCAACATATTAAAGTGTGTGTAAGGCCTTTAACAAAATTATCACTAGTGCTATAACATCATGAAGAGTGGGTGGAAATCTGTCATGATGATAGTAATACAGCCTGTTGTTTTAGAATTAGATATGTCCTGATGTTTTGTAGAATTTCGAGCGTGTTGTAAAATCGTTTATTAATATACAAATATAACTAGTACAGTAGACCCCATATAACGCTAAGATTAAGAGGGGGTAAGGTTTCAACTTCTTTTTTTTAAATTTATATATATTAATGTACAACATATTAAGTTTATTGTGTGAAAATTTGAAGTCGATTGGAATAAAACTGTCGGAGATATAGAGTTTTAAGTTTTCACCTCTTTGATCTGGTTTCGTCTCACAGTTAGCTTTTTCAGCTTTTTTTTTCTTTGCATAAACGCTGTTGAGTATTTTTTTTATATTTTAATTTTAACCAATTTTAAAATAACAAAGTTTCTGATTTCTTTATGAAAAATTGATATTTTGACTTTTAAATGCTGTAAAAAATTGAAAAATCAATAAATAAAAAAAAAAACTTGACAGCGATACCTGCAGAAACTTATCAACTAATGATATCATTGTGGATTTTCGATTTCAGAAAATCCAGTGATGAGTTATGAGTGTCACCGCAATGTTCCTTATTTTTGTGACGTCAGCGGAGATTCATTGTCAGTGCCTCATTTCTTGATATTTATTTACGAAAATTTCACAAAGTATTCTTTAAATGCTATTTTATCATGTAGTTATTAAAGAAATAATTATATATTAACTGTGTCGTCAAAAAACATTATCGAAAATACGCCTTTTTTATCGTTTTGAGCTTACGAAATTGCATTATATGAAGCAAACAGAACATTTTTAATTATTTTAGATGCAGATGTTTATATATGATGTTTCAACAAGGGGTGTCAGAGGAAATTAGGTAAACTATGTTATAGTAAATAAATAGATAATAAAGGGCCCTGCTTTCATACTAGCAAATACGTATACGTTCTTAACTACGTATTACACCATTTATTCTCAAAATTTCAGCTTTGCTAATATGACAAAGGTCTGTGGACTCTGTGGCCTTGCTTTACCATATTTATATATTGTTAACGAATGTACCAACCCTGTTATATTTAAACTAAGCATTTTAGCATGTACATTGGGTACCCCCATACCTTTGGCAATAATACCCATCTTACAATTTAAAACTAGCATAAATACAAAAGATTTTTATAAGCTAGACAAGTAAATAATACTTTAGTTTTAGTCCAGCACTCAGTAAGTAAGGACCTCTAAATTACATTAACTATTTCTCTCTTTAGATCAGTGCACTCATCTGAAGACTAACCAGTGGTCTATTTTCAAACAATTTTAAATAAGAGAATAATTATATTTCCAATAATGAACAATAATAACACCTACGTTAATTAATAAAGTTAACAATATACAGCCCATTTAAAGTGAACACTGAAAATAGTTGAGCAAGTTTTTCTATGGAATTAAAGACATTTCCAATTAATGAGAACACAGTATAATACCCACTGGAAAAGCAGTAAAATATATAAATAATTTAGAAGTTGACAAGCAATCAAGATAAATTGAATCAATTAGCATTAGGAAAGCTTTGGAGGGAATATTAAACCGTCAAATGCAGATGAAAAAAATCCGTAACGAAAACACCGAGCTGCCACCACCAATACTATACTTCTGATGAAGATATTAAAATGCTAATGATCCCAGTGGCGTGCGTATCTAATGAAAGGAGAGGTTAAGAAAATATATAGTATTATGTTTGAAATATATCAAGTTCTGATAAGTGATAATAAAGCCAGTGGTGCTATAGGGTTCGCAATCTTGGGCTTTGAAGAAGAGTGATTGTGATCTCTTGTGGATTTGGGAGCAGTATGTGAAAACGGACAGTGAAGAATACGAACAAATATAGAAATAAGGTATATAGTACATATCGGAAAAGGATAAGACATGTAGAAAGAATGGACGGAAATCCAGGGGATGCAAGAGTGTGAGGAAAATCCCGGTCGAGGTTCAAAGAACAAATGGAGAAGAACCTAAAGATAAAAACGTCCAATAGGAAGGAATGGAAAAAAATCTAAAAAGCCAGAGTTCTAAGATTGATTGATTCCACACTCCTGGATGTTCAGTAAACATCCCTTAACAATAGAATCTATTTCTTACACCCTTAGCAGGTATTTAAACATTCCTTTTGACTATTTTAGGTTTAAAAAAGGTTTACAGGGTTTGAATTACATAAGACGATAGGTTCATGATTTCGTTTAGGACCAACGGAGGGTCATATAATAATGTTTAGGACGAAAGGAGGTTTACTTTACTGTATTTAGTATGAAAAGAGGAGTAAGGATAAAATAGTCACGAAACTCAATTTTTTCGTGAACACGATAATCAAAGACATTACCACAGTGGAATTTTGGTATTTTACAACACGCCTCTGGATAAAACTCATCGAATATTCAAATGGACTATATCTGATCCTGCGACTTGTTTTCCTGCATTGTGTACAGATTAAAATATTATTGAAATTATTGGAATTGTGTTTTACCTAAATATAACTTTTGTCTTTTGGTGGCAGTGGGCGGATCGGGTGGCGTGGTTAATATGTAAATATTTTCATTGGTTTAACCAACTAGGGCGTAGGCGTAAGCGTTAGGGTTGGGGTGAGAGAGTTAAACAAAGGAAATGAAATATATTTTATTAAAATAACTTTAAGTGTTCTTTGATTAAATTAAAATATTTTATCTTTGTGTTTCGTTTGAAATTTATTGGTGAATTTTATTCGTTGCGGTCTGGTAACGTGAGGAATATTACACACCCACTGTATTACAGTCTGATAGCTTTAAAAACCATGTACACACTTCAAAGAGGCAATTATATTACTTGCGTTTAGTTGTGTAAAATGTGGGAAGAAGCCGTGGCAACAATAGTGACGTCAGGACCCATTTGCATGGAAAACCTTGTATGTAGTGATTTTTAAGATATCAATTCCTAGATACAAAAAGTATGCCAAATCTGTATGCGTCAATGCGAAGAAATGGAATTAGCTTGCACTGCAAGACAACTTCTATATGAGAAGTGGAAAACTAACTTTGAAATTAGCTTGTGATAAACTAGCATGTGTAACACTTGCTATTTTCTACCTGGGTATATTCCTTCTAATTATATTTGATTGTGAAGTATGCTTTGTTTAATTATGTTAAATTATTTGTAGTAATGATATCCTTTTATCTAAAAATGATTCGGAGAAAATCAACATACTCAGACAGTCTTTAGCTAGAAGATTTTGAAGGTTTATATATTTGAATTGCCTTTATTTCATTAATTATGATATAATTAGACCCCATGCTTAATTTCATCATATTCATTTAACAGGTTTATGAGTAGTACGAAATTTTGTATATATCTGTTTAATACTGCGCTAAATTTATGTTATTTAAACGGTATTCTCACGAGGCGACTTTAGTGGATCGGTAATGGGCTTGTGTCTTAATTTCTATAAAAGTGTACTGCATATTGATAAAGTGGGTTACTAGAACCTCAAATGTTCAATTATTTTTTAATAACTCCTTATATGTTAAGAGATATTAACAATTGAAAAAGTTATTTTGTCTCTTTAATTATTAAAGGGATTCAACGTTGTACACATTCCAAATGCAGGTGACATCACAATCCTTGTGTAAGGTTACCAACCTTACAACTCATAAATCTCTGCTATATGTACTTATATATCAAGGAACAATCAAATTTCAATATTATGTCTGCCTTAGCAGGATTAAATAAAATAAAAACTTATTATTCTTTGACTTGACTTGATTATTTCACTACCAACAGCTACAAAACATTACCACAGCACTGACCTACTCAACAAATAACTGAAGTTAAAATGCATATCACGTCATACAAATATGGCCGACCGATTTTTAATTGCTATATCTCCGTCAACATTTAGATATTTAATAAAATAGACACGCCAATACACATTTATTAACATCAATTTCAATCAACAATTGAAAAATCGACCACTAAAAAATGAGGACACAAGCCCATTGGATATTCAAGAAAATGTTGTAGTAATTCCACGCTGGAATATCTTAATGAGCCAAAATGAAACTTAAATTCGGACACCTTAGATAGAAAGATATTTAGCAATGAATAATATCGGCGCATTAACATTTTGCGTTTTTATTCTGCTAAATTTGCATTTCCGTGCGAAGTTGACTATACATATATATCCAGGTTCTAACGAATAATTTCTGCAGAATTACAAGCAGGTAACGTTAATATTCTCCTGTGTAGAAATCATCAAATCAACCGCGCTTGTTTTCTTCAGATAAAGGACTGCAGAAGCTATACCTGATCAGCAATAATTAAACACACAAATAGCTGCTAATTAATCTACATTTCCTAGACCCCCCCCCCCCCCTCACACTAACCCCAACCTTCGTCCCTTTCATTCCACTCGACATTTTATTGTGGAATTACGTAATATTGATATAGGAATGTGCTTCGAAGTAAGGAAGCTATTAATAGCACATTAAATCTGGGACAAATTGCTTTTCTCGTTTCAGCTAGAATTTATAACACTAGAATAATATTAAATTATTAAGAAAACAAAAGATATAATACGTAGTTTGTTCTTCTTCTTCATCTTCTAAAGAAAAATATCGGAAACCACTCGTTTTGATAGGCTCAGTTATTCGAGCGTTAGATATAGTTGTCTTCTTTGAAATGACAACAGATGTTGCGCAACATAGTATGGGAGATCTTTTTATGAAATCCTGTAAAAAGGCTTGTATAGAAAAAGTCCTTATTTAGCGCCTTGTATAAAAAATACAGTGTCCTATCGCACAGTGACATGTTCTTTAAGATGTTTAATGAATTTTGAACATGCTACTAAAACGTGAAATAAAGTCTCCCACGAAAAACATTTTTCTTTCGTATGTAAATGTCCTTTACACGTAGAAAAAGTTTCAATACTCCTTGCGGTACTTAATTTTTAGATTTTGACTGTTAAATTTACATTTCTAACATACGAATTCTACACTGACGTCGACGAATATTTTGTGACAGGACATTGGTAAATTTTTTACGATTGTTTTGTAAAACTTAGAATCATTAAGGAGGTACAGGACGTACCGTCAATGCAAAGAGTTTATCTCTCGGTAATACGAAATGCAAAATACGAAGTACATGAAGGACGAGCACTGTACCTTTGAAAATGAAACTTTAAACTGCTTTTTGCTTGTTAAAATGATTTTTTATGCATATAATAGTTTAATAAATGAAAAATTACCTATAATTAATATCAAATTTATATTAATTCAATTTAAATACAAATTAAATATTTTGAAAAAGGAATAAAAAATTTTGCAACGCTGCAAATTTACGTGTGTTGACGCATGCGTGATTTGGTTCTTTGACAAATAAATTGTTATATTTTATATAACATTTATTCCGATTTTGAATTTCCCGCTCAAATTGGCATTTGCAACGTTGCCGGCTCATAACCCACATTTACTGTTTCTTACTGGTTTTATTTAAATATTTTCGTATATAGGTATCCTTTTGATAATTTTCTTTTTGCAATAGTTACAGAAAAGATTATTTTATATACACCTAGTTTTGGAAAGCCGTGTCACCATTTTTTTATAGTTAAAAGTTATATTATGTGGTAAAATTGAGCTAAAAATTATGATTTGTATGGAAAATGACTATTTTTAATCATGTATAAAAAGAAAACTATGAACCCTAGGTCTCTAAAATTTTGAGACAGCATGTATTTTAACTATTTGTATCGACCCTCCAAATTTCACAACGTTTTCATCATTTACGTTAACGTCCTGTACCTCCTTAATTGAGAATATGACAAATATTATCCTGTAAAGATATATAACACATGGGCTGAAAAGTCCCGGGCCTAACAAAGAAAACACAGTTTTTTTGGTTCAAAATTAGCTTTATTCATCAACGTAATCTCCATCAAGAGCAACGCAATCATTCCAGCGCCGCTCTAACATTTCAATACCACTTTTGTAGAACGATTTATCTTTTGCCTCAAAATAGGCCTCAGTTTCAGCGATAACCTCTTCATTCGTGCGAAATTTCTTACCGGCGAGCATTTTTTTCAGGTCTGCGAACAGGCAGTAGTCGCTGGGAGCCAAATTTGGCGAATACGGTGGATGTGGGAGCAATTCGAAGTTCAATTCATGTAGTTTTGCCATTGTTTTGATTGACTTGTGACACGGTGCGTATACTACAATAAGCGCTATCGCTCTTTTATAAAATATGTTACAAGTGAGCTACTACAGATCGTTCTAGACTTTCCTCCCGGATTTAATGTATGCTCCTTGGGAACATCTCGTTAAAGTGAAAGTAATCATCTTTACTAAATTGTTGAAAACTAAAACATAATACAATAAGATCAGATACAACATTTACGCTTTCAAATAATCAGAAATTGTTATCTTTATAATATTTTTTACAATCCACCTGTCGTAAGATATGAAAAGACCTAGCATTATATGATGCTGTTATCTGTAGCAGAACTTGTCGCAGAGAGATGGCGTTGGAGACATGCCAACCTGTGGGAACCATCTGACACTCGGGATAGTCTGGTCTGACAGGTACACTATGCGAATTACACTAATACTAAAAATAGTGCTGTAAAAACTGTACATTTGAAATCATTAAACTTTTTTTTTTAAAGATTAAAATATCTTATGGAAGACCTCTTTGAGGACTATTAAGCAAGAAACAGAAACGTTTCAAAATAAAGTTCTGCGAGGAATAGTTAATCCACCGTGGTATATCCGCAATGAAGACATACATAGAGACCTGAAGATTAACACAGTCGGAGAAGAAATCAAATCTATAGCAGCGTAACACGAGTTGAGACTTCGTAACCACGAAAACATCGCCGTGACGCAAATGTTGCTTGATAGTAATGATGTTCGAAGACTTCGTAGGACTAAACCCTCGGACCTAGTAACCTAATCATGTAGAATTGTTCATTGGAGCAATCTCTATTACACCGTGTAATTATTGAAATGTAAGCTACTAGATAAGTGTATTGTTACGATTTTGCGGGCGTCTGAGTATACAAAAATCATAGTTATAAAATAATCACTAGAATTAGCAGAAAAGGTTGCGCATCCCTGTACAAATATCAAGACATTTTGATAACGAAGCTGTTTACTAGTTGGCGCATAACTTAATACGCGTGTTCCTGGAGATAACATAAACAACTGCATTCCGCGTATATCTGTTATTGTTTACATGAGATCTTTCTAGAACCAAATATTACGCATATTGAGTGGAACGTCATAGAAATAGTCGGAAGGTCAAACAGCGTATTTGTATAATTATAGAAATATTCTGAAAAGTCAAAGATGTCGTGACCAGGGGCATTCTACTGCGCAAACCACTGATATAAAAGGAGCAGAGCATCGCGTCGCAGTCAGTCCGCGAGTAATAGTCAGCCATGAATAATTAAGTGAAATATTAAACAGTAATAATTATAAAGTAGTTGTAATTGTTTTTGTGTTAATAAATAAAGTTTGCAAAAGTGTTAATCCTTCTTTTAATTTTAATTGTGGCTATTTCTTAATTTAATAAGTTACAACGCGACTAAATAGTGTAAACAATTGTTCCGCTCGGCAAATAAAAAGAACCCCAGTCGCAGGCGTACTACGGCGTATATTTGGAAGGTTCGAGAATCCTAATCTCCCTTCCCTTAATCCTCGCTCACACATACAAATTTGTACCTTTGGTGTCATAGAAGGTTCCAGAGCCAGACTCCCTTTTTTTTTTTATTGATATTCATTTATTTCTTAATATTACAACTACAAAACAAGGATCTTAGTAAAACATTTTATAGTAGGAGTTTTCTACAGTGAGGGCTATCTTCAGAAACATAAACTCTATCAATTCTTGATGCTATGTTCATTCCCCTAAAGTAAGTGAAGCCCTGTTGAGTTTTATTCTTGAGGATCCAAATATCAGATAGAATTCGTTCAGTTATTAACCTATTTAATCCAGAACAGAAGTTTAGATTCCCAAGTTGGTCTCTCTGGTTCAGAACACAGTCAAAATCGCCAGCAATGATTAGAGGTAGTCTAAAGTTAATCTTCAACAGTTATCGATAGGATACGTCCATCTTCTTCACATATGCAATCTGTAGCTTCTATTCCAGGCCTTAACAAAATTGCAGTTCCTCTATTATTTATGCCAATGTTCGAGATATAGGAATAATGTTTGAAGAAACTTAAATTTTCTATATTAACTTCTTGTAATAAAATTATGTCCAAATCGTGGTCTATAATAAATTGTTTCAGCATAATTTTAGATGTTACAGAGGATAATCCATTGATATTAAATGTTGCAAATGTTCTTAGTACCATATTAATAAGATATTGAATAAATTAAGGTTATTCAATTGTTTTATCTTTTATATCCATTGCTTTTCCTGTCACTTTTTTTTGTTTCTTTGGTCTTTTGTTATTTTTCTTATCTTTTTTTTCCAATCCTATATCCATTTTGGATGCAGCGGAATTATCTGAGCAATCTTCAATTTCAGAATTTGCCAAAGTATCTTCATTTGACGATGATTCTACAATTTTTCTCTTAATTTCTTTGTGTGCTGTAGGAATTTTGGACAAATTATCATTATTATTTACAATCGCAATAGTATCATCATTAATAGCTGTTGAAATGATTTTTGTTTCATTTTGCGCATTAAGGGTGGAAAAATTGAATTATTGACAAAACTTAATTCTTCATTTTTTGATTCAGTTGGAACAACACAATCAGTTACCGCTTTGTCATTCATTGTATTCCCCGCAATGGCTGCATAGCTACGTGCGAAACCATTTGAATTTATTCTGTTGCTAATTTTAGTAGGGCAATCTTGTCCTAAATGGTCTTCTCTATCACAAAACCTACAAGTTTTCTTTTGGGTAGCATAGCTAACCCAAACCTTTCTGCCAATCATTGGTATGTACGATGGGATTTCTTTCTTTAAAATCATCTTTATTGATCTTGTTCCGTTATAAACTGGGAAAGGCATATCTCTACCCCATGTTTCTTTTTTGATGCTAATAACTGTACCATATCCTTGTAGTGCGTGTTGTATCGTTATATCTTGAATTTCATATTCTATATTGTGCATTCTTACAATTGTGAATTTATCGGCTCTTTCTATATACACATTATAATTATTGTCATCCGTACCTTTGTAAATTATTTTCCCAGTTGTCATTTCAATAATGTTATCAATTATTAAATGTTCTGCAATTTTCACAATCATCTTGTTTCCATTCACTTGAATTGCCATCACATCTTCCACTGATAATTTTAAATCGTTTTTTAAAAATAAGTGTAATTCGGTAAACGTCATTCTATATATCACTTCGACGAAGTCTACACTTAAGGTGTTTTTCCTATTATTATTTTCCATTTTTTTTAATCAAATCAAATTCTTACACCTATTTATTAATTTATGATAATTTATTTAAATTATTTAAATAATTATTAAATACATTTATTTTTAAATGCGCGGAAAGGATGACCTTCATCCCCCTTTCACGTCCTTACAAGTTTGTAACATTTGGTGTTAGAAGCTGAAGAGGATAGTTGCTACGTGCACACAAGCCGTCTCTCCGTTACGCCCAGTAAAATTGTAACAATATCTATACTTAGTTGTAGTGTATTAGAAAAAAACATTATTTTACATTGAATTTTGTCCAATAGTGGAATTGTCAACATGTATTACTAACAGGACTAAACAGATAGAATTTTTATTTCCGATTCTATTCACACCACTACTGCAGCTATCGTCTTAAGAGAGTGAGCCTTATTTTTAGCTTAATACATGCTCTGATTGCGTACGGACGGCGGAAACAGGTGGCAGCTAGAACTGTGTTAGTGTGAGTGTGAGAGACAAATTACGTTGAGTAGAGTATCACAGGGACTTTGTGACCACCACGTATTAATTAGGTAACATTAGAACAAACATATTAACACACTGTACGCATTTAGGTTTATATACTACACCGTGGTGTACACTAAGTAAATTATTATTTGTTGATTTAATAGTAAATCAAATTTGTTTAATTAATTGATTTGTTTATAATTAATGTAGTAGAACCGTTAATTGAAATTGAACTGTAATTAGTGCGAAATGTGTGCAACATTCCCCTTTAAATTTGCTTTAATGTTTAAAATTCATTTTATAGTTAAAAGAAAATATTGTGCAGGATAGACGTTCCTTTAGACCTTAATTATTTGAATCTAAACCGTAATTTTTAATAATATTTATTGCATATTTTAGAGTTTCTTAATTTAAGGTGAAAAGATACTTGGCCATTTTTTCTAGCGAAATATAGATAGCGATACTATACAGCAGGTTAAATATTATCAAAAAAAACCATGTTTTTTATGTTTAAATCGTTTTATGTAAGTAACTATAAACGCGGATCAAAATCTAAAGCTGCAATTAGTTAGATGAATAACGTATCTACATTTTAAGCTTTCTTCCACTGACTTTTAATGAGTTGGAAAGGCGAAAATAAGTTTTGTAAATGAATATTGCTATATTTTCTAGTTAAATTCCAATTTTTATATGACCATGCGTCCATATTGGTTTAAGAATACATTTATCCTTCCTATATTATAATGTTCCAACTGTATGTTTATATTCTTATAATCTTATATTCTTGTTTTTCTTATATGTTTGGTACTGAATTTTGTATGGCAGCGCGAAAACGGCTCCATCAATTGAAATTTCCTATTTCGTAGAGAAAAAAATTCTAAGACTTTTGGCGTCCCCGGATTTTTCCCTGAATTTCCTGGAAACCCGTAATTTTGGAAAAACTGGAAAAAAAGTGAGCCCTTTTTTGCTGTATTACTTTTAATTCGTAAAAGATAGAAATAAATTTTGCATGTGTATTACGGTATTTAATGCTGACATTTCTCAAAAATTAGAAATTCAATAATTGAAAAAGGGGGGGGGGGGTTGAAGAAATTCGGGGTATAGGGAACTTTGGAGAAAGTTCATATTCTGCATTCTAGAATAATTAAGTATATCTTAATATATAAAAGAAAGACGGGTTTGTTGCAACACTTATAACTCGAGATCTGCTGAACCAATATTCATGGTTATTGATTCGTTGGATTTGTCTTCGCCCCGAATAGCATAATACATCTTAAAAACAATGAAAATATATAAAACAAAGACGGGTTTGTTACAACACTTACAATAGCATAATACATCTTAAAAACAAAGAAAATTCGAAATTTAAAAAACTCGACAATGAAAACTCGATACTTAATCATTTCAATAAATGATTTGATTTATTCATTTATTTATTGAATGATTTGTTTATTTCATGTCAAACATTTGTTGTTATGACAACGGTTCAGAAATTTATTTTTTGTAAAATGTGTCGAAAGTTCAGGTACTGTTATATTTGTTTCTTTTAGACATTAATTTGTGTAAATTATTTATTAATTATTTAATTTTTAATTTCAGAAAATAATACCTAAGATTTATTGTACAGGTTAACAAAAGTGTAAATGTCTTTTTATAGGTTATCTATAACTATAATTTTTCTTGATAAGCTATTCATATGTAGTGCTTATATACTCTTTGAGCTATTGTCTATGTCTCGAAAGTGGTTTTTTGTGGTTTTATGCGAGTGCACATTCAGTATTAATATTAATAACTATGCCGCGTCCTAGAAGATCTAATCTTTCCCAGCGGAGCCGTAATGCAATTAGGCAACGGAATATCGCGAGTCAATTATCTGATGAAGAACGAGAAATTGCACGAGAAGAGCACCGCGTTAGTAGGGAGCAAAGAAGGGCCTTAATTCGTGCTTCTCAAACACAAGAGCAAAGAGAGGTAGCCCGTGAAACGGCTAGGTTAGAAACGAGAAATCGTCGAGCTTATCGTACAGATGAACAGAGGAATAATCTTCGAAGTGCAAGAAGAAATGGTTCAAGTATTGATTTGAATCGAGCAGCGTTTCTATATGATTGCACCATCGACTACAGCTTGCATCGTTTAGTTTGCATTGGTCCAATGGACGTTGTTTGCCAGCATTGTGGAGCATTGAGGTTTGCTGGTGAAACGCCTGGTTTGTGCTGCCTTAGTGGTAAAGTGAAATTGCCATCATTGGTCCCGCCACCAGAGCCATTGTGCTCCCTGCTTTATGGCGAAACACTAGAATCACGACATTTTCTAGCGAACACTCAAAAATACAATGTCTGTTTCCAAATGACTTCATTTGGGGCGGAAATTATCGAAGAACACGGATATAATCCGACATTTAAGGTAATTTACGTTAAAAACTATATTTTCTATGATTGTAAAAAAAATCTGGAATGTAGTTTGTTAGATTTCTGTATTTGTCTCTGAAATAAAAATGGCATGTTATTATTTGAAAAAAAAAAGTGTTCGTAAAAAAAGTGTTTGTAAATCTAACTATAATTATGGCTTTGACTTTACAGATTCAATGCCAGATTTGCCATCGCATTGGATCATTGCAACCTATAGAAGATGCACAGCATAAATTCTTGCAAATATACTTCATGGGCAATATGGAAGAACAACTTGACCGGCGTCAAGGGATCAACACAGCAACGAAAAGAGCAATTCTCCAAGATTTGCAGCAAATGCTTCATGAACATCATGCATTGGTCAGGCTGTTCAAGACTGCTTTAGAGCGCATGCCAAGTGATGACTATAAAGTTGTGATCAGAGTAGATAAAAGACCAGCTGGAACACATGAACGCACATTTAATGCTCCAACAATCGATGAAGTGGCAATCCTGATTGTTGGTGAAAACTTGGAAACACGTGATATTGTACTTACACGACGCAATACTGTGCAACTACAAAGAATATATGAAACACACCGTTCATATGACGCGTTACAATACCCGCTGATGTTTTGGCAAGGAGACGATGGATATCACTTTCATATCAAAATGATTAATCCATTGAATGGTAAGATCAATATTGTTGTTTTCATTTAAACTTGATATACATTTTATTCTGTTTGCTTTTAGTACCCAAAAAAAGTTGTAATTTCTAATTTAGTAGAGAGTCGTTAACCTATTAGGGGTTCTAAAATACAATTTTTACTGCATTTGTTCCAGGTGAGGAAACTACCAAGAAGGTTAGTTCAATGAATTATTACGCATATCGTTTGATGATTCGTGAAAATTCTGACAATTATTTGTTGCGATTTCGTCGACTGCTTCAACAATATTGCGTTGACATGTACGTTAAAATCGAAACGGAGCGCCTGACTTTCATTCGGTTGAATCAAGTTAAATTGCGTTCAGAAGAGTATATTCATTTACGCGATGCAATTAGCACAGAAGGAGATTCAGAAAATGTTGGTCGATTGACTATTTTACCGGCGACATACACAGGCAGCCCGCGTCATTTGCATGAATATGCGCAAGATGCAATGACATATGTTCGTCATTATGGTCGGCCAGATCTATTCATTACATTTACATGTAATCCGAAATGGATAGAAATTATTCAATTGCTGCTTCCCGGACAAACATCAAGTGATCGACACGACATCACCGCACGTGTTTTCAGGCAAAAAATTCGGTCACTAATGAATTACATTGTTAAGCAACACGTCTTTGGGAATACTCGATGCTGGATGTATTCAATCGAATGGCAAAAACGAGGCCTACCGCATGCTCACATTCTAATTTGGTTAGTCGAAAGAATTCGGCCAGATCAAATAGATGACATCATATGTGCGGAGATTCCTGCTCCTGAAACCGATCCAGACCTACATGATGTTGTAATAACGAATATGATTCATGGACCGTGTGGCACTATCAACCGCCAATCACCGTGCATGGTCGACGGCAAGTGTTCCAAACGGTATCCACGAAAATTGACGGCAGAGACCATTACAGGCAACGATGGTTATCCATTGTATCGGCGTCGATCGCCCGATGATAATGGTAGAACTATCACAACTAAAGTGAAAGGAAACGATTTCGTAGTTGACAACAGTTGGATTGTTCCATATTCACCACTTCTTTCCAAAACATTCAAGGCACATTGTAATATTGAGTATTGCAATTCGGTCAAGTCAATTAAATACATTTGCAAATATGTCACGAAAGGGAGCGACATGGCGGTTTTTGGTATCCAAACATCCAATATCAACGATGAAATCACACGCTATCAAGTCGGTAGATATGTGAACTGCAATGAAGCAATTTGGCGTATATTTTCATTCCCTATTCACGAACGTCATCCCACTGTTGTACATTTGGGGGTGCATCTAGAGAACGGTCAGAGAGTATATTTCACAGCGTCGAATGCTGCTCAACGTGCCGAAACACCTCCAGCGACAACACTGACCAGTTTCTTTGCGATTTGTCAAAGCCATCCGTTCGCACGAACTTTGCTTTACTCAGAAATGCCACGTTATTACACTTGGAACGCTACATCGAAGAAATTTCAACGTCGGAAGCAAGGCGATGCAGTTCCTGGTTATCCAGATATGCGTTCTACTGATGCTCTTGGTCGTATTTACACAGTTCATCCGAAGAATGATGAATGTTTCTATTTGCGGTTGTTGCTGGTACATGTTCGAGGGCCAACATCATTTGAATCACTACGAACTGTTAATGGTATAGTGTGCCCCACATTTCGTGCAGCATGTCAAGAGCTGAATTTGCTTGAAAACGATACTCATTGGGACACGACAATCGCTGAAGCAATTATTTCTGCATCTCCAAGTCAGATACGCACATTATTTGCTATCATCATTTCGACATGCTTTCCATCGAACCCACGTGACCTATGGAACAAATACAAAGATAACATGTCTGAAGATATTTTACATCGAATTCGCGTCAGCTCAAGAAATTCCGATCTTGAGGTGAATGAGGAGATGCATAACCAGACTTTGCTCTTGATCGAAGATATGTGTTACCTCATGTGCGGCAGTTTGTTAGTTAGGTTAGGAATGCCAGCGCCAGATCGCGGAATGAATGACGCATTTAATAGAGAATTGGAACGTGAACGTGAATATGATCCACATGAACTAATCCAATCAGTCCAAACGAATGTACCTCTGTTGAATCCTAAGCAGAGGGAAGTCTATGGTACACTGATTAATGCAATTGATGATGGAAATGGCGGCTTATTTTTTTTAGATGCCCCCGGTGGAACTGGGAAGACATTCCTCACGTCATTGATTTTGGCCACTGTACGTGCGAGATCCGAAATTGCGGTAGCAATTGCTTCTTCTGGAATAGCGGCCACATTGTTAGACGGATGCCGTACGGCTCACTCAGCGTTAAAATTGCCATTAAACCTTCAAACTACTGAACAACCGACATGTAACATTTCAAAACACTCCGCAATGGCCAAAGTTTTAGTAGCATCAAAATTCATCAAATGGGACGAATGCACAATGGCGCACAAACGCGCATTGGAAGCACTAGACCGAACATTAAAAGATCTGCGCAATGACTCGAGATGTTTTGGTGGTGCAATGATTTTATTATCTGGCGATTTCCGACAAACACTACCAGTCATTTTAAGATCTACTGCTGCCGACGAAATAAACGCTTGCCTCAAAGCATCAAATCTGTGGCGATATGTAAAGAAACTTCAACTGTCTGTAAATATGAGAGTTGCATTGTTGAACGATCTATCTGCTGATGATTTCTCGAAGCAATTGCTGAGTATCGGTAATGGCCGTGTTCCTGTTGACAAATCGAGCGGTTTGATTTCATTTCCTCCAAATGTTTGCAATTTTGTATCATCAAAAGACGAGCTTATCAACAAAGTATTCCCGGATATCATTGCTAACCACAAAAATACTAAATGGTTAAGTGAGCGAGCAATTTTGGCCGCTAAAAATAAAGATGTAGATGACCTCAATTTTATAATTCAAAATCAAATCGTAGGTACTCTGTATTCATTCAAATCTATCGACTGTGTAACAAACGAAGAAGAAGCCACTAATTATCCAAGTGAATTTTTAAACTCCTTGGATGTGCCTGGTTTACCACCGCACAATTTAAAACTTAAGGTTGGCTCGGTAGTCATCATGCTTAGAAATTTAAACCAACCAAAACTGTGCAATGGAACGCGTTTGGTGATAAAAAAACTGATGAGCAATGTGATTCACGCGTCGATACTTAAAGGAAAATTTAAAGATGAGGAAGTTCTTATTCCAAGGATTCCGATGATCCCAACGGATATGCCATTTGAGTTTAAACGAATTCAATTCCCGATTCGTCTTGCCTTCGCCATGACGATCAACAAATCACAGGGCCAATCCTTGACTATTTGTGGCCTCAATCTAGAAAATGCATGTTTTTCTCATGGTCAATTGTACGTGGCATGCTCACGTGTCGGCAAACCATCCGCTTTATTTGTTCTTGCGCCTGACCAAAAAACAAAGAATGTCGTTTACCACAAGGTGCTTGAATGAAAATCCCATTAATGAATTAATCCGAGTGTATTCCAATCTGCTCAACATAGTTTTCAATCATTTTTTTCTGACATGAGTTTGAATTACTTAATTATTATTATTTTTTAAATTTTTATTCTCATTCTGTATGTTTTCATCATCATTCATCATAATAAAATACTTTTATGTTTCTATCTATATTAATAAATATTATTTTGTATCATTGTATTACGTTCATCAAAGCCTAAATTAGTTCAGCTAAAAGGTAACACGACATTCATTGACTGTTAGGCGGTACGAAGTTCGCCGGGTCAGCTAGTTATTAATAAAAAAAATTCAAAATTTCAAAATTTTATTTGGGGGCACGGGAGCAGTATTTGCCGAGAGTAAAAATTGTGCTAGAAAGTTGAAATTTTATATATAGGCTAACCTTGGTAACTTATTTACGAATTAAAAAAAAAATCCCAAATTTTGAAAAAAAGTTGGTCAAATAACGCATAAATTGAAAATATTTTTTATTTTGATAAAAAAAATATATTTTTTAAGTCAATTTATGTGTCAATGTATATGTGTGTGAATTATTTTATTGGATTCAAATGATACACGCCAAAAATAACTCTAGTAACCTCTAGTATATTAATAATTTGTTTTCTATCGATAACTGTGAGTTCATGTTAATTTACTTAAAATATGTTAATTTTTTTATGTACGACGTAGATACTGGACCAAATCACGATTCCACCCCTGTGTTTTTTAATATAGACATTCTATAAATAACATATTTAACTCTAACACAGAAATTAAAAAGGGTGTAAGAATATTTCTAAAAAAAACAACGTTATTAAATTATTGTATACTAGCTGACCCGGCGAACTTCGTACCGCCTAACAGTCAATGAATGTCGTGTTACCTTTTAGCTGAACTAATTTAGGCTTTGATGAACGTAATACAATGATACAAAATAATATTTATTAATATAGATAGAAACATAAAAGTATTTTATTATGATGAATGATGATGAAAACATACAGAATGAGAATAAAAATTTAAAAAATAATAATAATTAAGTAATTCAAACTCATGTCAGAAAAAAATGATTGAAAACTATGTTGAGCAGATTGGAATACACTCGGATTAATTCATTAATGGGATTTTCATTCAAGCACCTTGTGGTAAACGACATTCTTTGTTTTTTGGTCAGGCGCAAGAACAAATAAAGCGGATGGTTTGCCGACACGTGAGCATGCCACGTACAATTGACCATGAGAAAAACATGCATTTTCTAGATTGAGGCCACAAATAGTCAAGGATTGGCCCTGTGATTTGTTGATCGTCATGGCGAAGGCAAGACGAATCGGGAATTGAATTCGTTTAAACTCAAATGGCATATCCGTTGGGATCATCGGAATCCTTGGAATAAGAACTTCCTCATCTTTAAATTTTCCTTTAAGTATCGACGCGTGAATCACATTGCTCATCAGTTTTTTTATCACCAAACGCGTTCCATTGCACAGTTTTGGTTGGTTTAAATTTCTAAGCATGATGACTACCGAGCCAACCTTAAGTTTTAAATTGTGCGGTGGTAAACCAGGCACATCCAAGGAGTTTAAAAATTCACTTGGATAATTAGTGGCTTCTTCTTCGTTTGTTACACAGTCGATAGATTTGAATGAATACAGAGTACCTACGATTTGATTTTGAATTATAAAATTGAGGTCATCTACATCTTTATTTTTAGCGGCCAAAATTGCTCGCTCACTTAACCATTTAGTATTTTTGTGGTTAGCAATGATATCCGGGAATACTTTGTTGATAAGCTCGTCTTTTGATGATACAAAATTGCAAACATTTGGAGGAAATGAAATCAAACCGCTCGATTTGTCAACAGGAACACGGCCATTACCGATACTCAGCAATTGCTTCGAGAAATCATCAGCAGATAGATCGTTCAACAATGCAACTCTCATATTTACAGACAGTTGAAGTTTCTTTACATATCGCCACAGATTTGATGCTTTGAGGCAAGCGTTTATTTCGTCGGCAGCAGTAGATCTTAAAATGACTGGTAGTGTTTGTCGGAAATCGCCAGATAATAAAATCATTGCACCACCAAAACATCTCGAGTCATTGCGCAGATCTTTTAATGTTCGGTCTAGTGCTTCCAATGCGCGTTTGTGCGCCATTGTGCATTCGTCCCATTTGATGAATTTTGATGCTACTAAAACTTTGGCCATTGCGGAGTGTTTTGAAATGTTACATGTCGGTTGTTCAGTAGTTTGAAGGTTTAATGGCAATTTTAACGCTGAGTGAGCCGTACGGCATCCGTCTAACAATGTGGCCGCTATTCCAGAAGAAGCAATTGCTACCGCAATTTCGGATCTCGCACGTACAGTGGCCAAAATCAATGACGTGAGGAATGTCTTCCCAGTTCCACCGGGGGCATCTAAAAAAAATAAGCCGCCATTTCCATCATCAATTGCATTAATCAGTGTACCATAGACTTCCCTCTGCTTAGGATTCAACAGAGGTACATTCGTTTGGACTGATTGGATTAGTTCATGTGGATCATATTCACGTTCACGTTCCAATTCTCTATTAAATGCGTCATTCATTCCGCGATCTGGCGCTGGCATTCCTAACCTAACTAACAAACTGCCGCACATGAGGTAACACATATCTTCGATCAAGAGCAAAGTCTGGTTATGCATCTCCTCATTCACCTCAAGATCGGAATTTCTTGAGCTGACGCGAATTCGATGTAAAATATCTTCAGACATGTTATCTTTGTATTTGTTCCATAGGTCACGTGGGTTCGATGGAAAGCATGTCGAAATGATGATAGCAAATAATGTGCGTATCTGACTTGGAGATGCAGAAATAATTGCTTCAGCGATTGTCGTGTCCCAATGAGTATCGTTTTCAAGCAAATTCAGCTCTTGACATGCTGCACGAAATGTGGGGCACACTATACCATTAACAGTTCGTAGTGATTCAAATGATGTTGGCCCTCGAACATGTACCAGCAACAACCGCAAATAGAAACATTCATCATTCTTCGGATGAACTGTGTAAATACGACCAAGAGCATCAGTAGAACGCATATCTGGATAACCAGGAACTGCATCGCCTTGCTTCCGACGTTGAAATTTCTTCGATGTAGCGTTCCAAGTGTAATAACGTGGCATTTCTGAGTAAAGCAAAGTTCGTGCGAACGGATGGCTTTGACAAATCGCAAAGAAACTGGTCAGTGTTGTCGCTGGAGGTGTTTCGGCACGTTGAGCAGCATTCGACGCTGTGAAATATACTCTCTGACCGTTCTCTAGATGCACCCCCAAATGTACAACAGTGGGATGACGTTCGTGAATAGGGAATGAAAATATACGCCAAATTGCTTCATTGCAGTTCACATATCTACCGACTTGATAGCGTGTGATTTCATCGTTGATATTGGATGTTTGGATACCAAAAACCGCCATGTCGCTCCCTTTCGTGACATATTTGCAAATGTATTTAATTGACTTGACCGAATTGCAATACTCAATATTACAATGTGCCTTGAATGTTTTGGAAAGAAGTGGTGAATATGGAACAATCCAACTGTTGTCAACTACGAAATCGTTTCCTTTCACTTTAGTTGTGATAGTTCTACCATTATCATCGGGCGATCGACGCCGATACAATGGATAACCATCGTTGCCTGTAATGGTCTCTGCCGTCAATTTTCGTGGATACCGTTTGGAACACTTGCCGTCGACCATGCACGGTGATTGGCGGTTGATAGTGCCACACGGTCCATGAATCATATTCGTTATTACAACATCATGTAGGTCTGGATCGGTTTCAGGAGCAGGAATCTCCGCACATATGATGTCATCTATTTGATCTGGCCGAATTCTTTCGACTAACCAAATTAGAATGTGAGCATGCGGTAGGCCTCGTTTTTGCCATTCGATTGAATACATCCAGCATCGAGTATTCCCAAAGACGTGTTGCTTAACAATGTAATTCATTAGTGACCGAATTTTTTGCCTGAAAACACGTGCGGTGATGTCGTGTCGATCACTTGATGTTTGTCCGGGAAGCAGCAATTGAATAATTTCTATCCATTTCGGATTACATGTAAATGTAATGAATAGATCTGGCCGACCATAATGACGAACATATGTCATTGCATCTTGCGCATATTCATGCAAATGACGCGGGCTGCCTGTGTATGTCGCCGGTAAAATAGTCAATCGACCAACATTTTCTGAATCTCCTTCTGTGCTAATTGCATCGCGTAAATGAATATACTCTTCTGAACGCAATTTAACTTGATTCAACCGAATGAAAGTCAGGCGCTCCGTTTCGATTTTAACGTACATGTCAACGCAATATTGTTGAAGCAGTCGACGAAATCGCAACAAATAATTGTCAGAATTTTCACGAATCATCAAACGATATGCGTAATAATTCATTGAACTAACCTTCTTGGTAGTTTCCTCACCTGGAACAAATGCAGTAAAAATTGTATTTTAGAACCCCTAATAGGTTAACGACTCTCTACTAAATTAGAAATTACAACTTTTTTTGGGTACTAAAAGCAAACAGAATAAAATGTATATCAAGTTTAAATGAAAACAACAATATTGATCTTACCATTCAATGGATTAATCATTTTGATATGAAAGTGATATCCATCGTCTCCTTGCCAAAACATCAGCGGGTATTGTAACGCGTCATATGAACGGTGTGTTTCATATATTCTTTGTAGTTGCACAGTATTGCGTCGTGTAAGTACAATATCACGTGTTTCCAAGTTTTCACCAACAATCAGGATTGCCACTTCATCGATTGTTGGAGCATTAAATGTGCGTTCATGTGTTCCAGCTGGTCTTTTATCTACTCTGATCACAACTTTATAGTCATCACTTGGCATGCGCTCTAAAGCAGTCTTGAACAGCCTGACCAATGCATGATGTTCATGAAGCATTTGCTGCAAATCTTGGAGAATTGCTCTTTTCGTTGCTGTGTTGATCCCTTGACGCCGGTCAAGTTGTTCTTCCATATTGCCCATGAAGTATATTTGCAAGAATTTATGCTGTGCATCTTCTATAGGTTGCAATGATCCAATGCGATGGCAAATCTGGCATTGAATCTGTAAAGTCAAAGCCATAATTATAGTTAGATTTACAAACACTTTTTTTACGAACACTTTTTTTTTTCAAATAATAACATGCCATTTTTATTTCAGAGACAAATACAGAAATCTAACAAACTACATTCCAGATTTTTTTTACAATCATAGAAAATATAGTTTTTAACGTAAATTACCTTAAATGTCGGATTATATCCGTGTTCTTCGATAATTTCCGCCCCAAATGAAGTCATTTGGAAACAGACATTGTATTTTTGAGTGTTCGCTAGAAAATGTCGTGATTCTAGTGTTTCGCCATAAAGCAGGGAGCACAATGGCTCTGGTGGCGGGACCAATGATGGCAATTTCACTTTACCACTAAGGCAGCACAAACCAGGCGTTTCACCAGCAAACCTCAATGCTCCACAATGCTGGCAAACAACGTCCATTGGACCAATGCAAACTAAACGATGCAAGCTGTAGTCGATGGTGCAATCATATAGAAACGCTGCTCGATTCAAATCAATACTTGAACCATTTCTTCTTGCACTTCGAAGATTATTCCTCTGTTCATCTGTACGATAAGCTCGACGATTTCTCGTTTCTAACCTAGCCGTTTCACGGGCTACCTCTCTTTGCTCTTGTGTTTGAGAAGCACGAATTAAGGCCCTTCTTTGCTCCCTACTAACGCGGTGCTCTTCTCGTGCAATTTCTCGTTCTTCATCAGATAATTGACTCGCGATATTCCGTTGCCTAATTGCATTACGGCTCCGCTGGGAAAGATTAGATCTTCTAGGACGCGGCATAGTTATTAATATTAATACTGAATGTGCACTCGCATAAAACCACAAAAAACCACTTTCGAGACATAGACAATAGCTCAAAGAGTATATAAGCACTACATATGAATAGCTTATCAAGAAAAATTATAGTTATAGATAACCTATAAAAAGACATTTACACTTTTGTTAACCTGTACAATAAATCTTAGGTATTATTTTCTGAAATTAAAAATTAAATAATTAATAAATAATTTACACAAATTAATGTCTAAAAGAAACAAATATAACAGTACCTGAACTTTCGACACATTTTACAAAAAATAAATTTCTGAACCGTTGTCATAACAACAAATGTTTGACATGAAATAAACAAATCATTCAATAAATAAATGAATAAATCAAATCATTTATTGAAATGATTAAGTATCGAGTTTTCATTGTCGAGTTTTTTAAATTTCGAATTTTCTTTGTTTTTAAGATGTATTATGCTATTGTAAGTGTTGTAACAAACCCGTCTTTGTTTTATATATTTTCATTGTTTTTAAGATGTATTATGCTATTCGGGGCGAAGACAAATCCAACGAATCAATAACCATGAATATTGGTTCAGCAGATCTCGAGTTATAAGTGTTGCAACAAACCCGTCTTTCTTTTATATATTAAGATTATTTGCATAATATTTAAAAACGTAAAAGTAAAAAAAGAAAAAAAAACTCGCAAAAAAAAAAATGGAAACTTCGAGGGTAAGTGGTTGATCCTTTAAATAATTCATAACATTTATCAAACGAATTATTTCACGAATGTTCGCCATGCATCGCAGTCTACAAAACTGCGTGTCCTCAAAATCAAATTAAATTCAAATGAATATTTAAAATATACGTCATATTTTATTTTGCATTAAAAGAAAATCCGAGGAATAAATTACGGAGGTACGCGCAAACCATAGATCACAACGCTGAAAGAAATTTAAAGGGAGTTTTAAATCGTCACTGTCCCTGGTACCTTGTTATACGGGAAGATGACCTTTAATTTGGGACTACATTCTTGTGCCTTAACTCATTTATTTACATGTCATTGTGCTTAATTCAATTTTGATCCTTATTATAACTAAACATTAAAAAAATTATCCTTATAAAAATAAAAACAGAACTGTTTCTTTTCTGTTTCTTCTCTGCCATTCCTTCTCTTTCCTCGTTCCTTTTATGTATCTCCGCCTCCACCTCTTCCCTTCACTGTCACCCTTTAATAAATGCACACAATATTCTTTTCACTTATTACCTTTTTCTTACATGAAAACTTAATGTGCTCCAATGTTTTTATCTCCGTTCCGCACACCCTGCATATGTTCTCCTCGCTATTTGCCCAGTATCTGTTTCCTTTCTCCTCGTTTCCCAATCTAAATATGGCAATCCTTCTCATGTTTTTTGTGTCTTTTTCTCTTATGTATTGTGGTATCTCTCTCTCTCTCTCTCTCTCTCTCTCACAAATCCTTTTATATCTTTTGTTGTAATTGCTTTTCTCAATTTTTTCCATTCTTTCCTGTTGTTGTATCTCCTTGTGTCTTCTCCTTAGCTCCTCTTCCACACTTCTTCTTCCTCCTCTGTCGCCATTCCATTCCTTTCATAATACTCCTTTCTCTTTTTCGGGGCTCCTCCCGCTTTTCTACTCTACTTCTTAATTTTTCTTAGGATTGCGCCTTCAGCGTAGATGACCTTTAATGTGTTTTCCAATTAAAGCGTGTATCGCGTTGTGAGGATGTTTAATTGAAACATACATTAGTTCGAAATCTTTACCGTCATCCTTACTTTATATTTATAGGTAGCCAGACATATTCTGCATCTCAGTTCTGTCCACATAACGTCATACAAGCAAATAGGGTCATTTCTCTGAACTTTAGCATTGAGAAAGCACGTGAAATGTCAAGTGATGAAGAAGATGTGATTATAGCATACGCTTTTATTAGAAGACGACGAATCAGACGTAGAATGTATTGGCTTCATCCATACATCGAAAAGAACATTAACCGCAGATTGTTTGTTGCTGCAAGAGAGTTATCAGAGGATGATTCAGTATTTCAATCAGTATACCGAATGACTGTTGTTCAATAATATGAACTAAATTGACTGCCGAGTTTGTTGTATTTAAAAGAATATTACGTTTATGCGTCGTGCAGTACGCTAGAGCTATGACATGTTGCAGCCCTGGCTCTTTTGTTTAAATGCAAGCTACAAGAAAGTAACCTGCGAAGTTCGTAATGTAAGAATAAAATCCGTGGTGTTACATGAGATGACTTCAAAATCTCAGTGTATTAAAAATAAGATACAGTGATTTTCTATGTGGTAACGACATATTGCTTTGCTGACGTGGCAGTAAATACATACAGCGTATCGTTATTATCGTTTACCTCCTTCAAAGTCGATTTGCGAACACGTATCAATCCCAATCAAATATCTGTCGAGAGTAACGCGCTTTGTAGACGATACAGTATTCTACAAAATAAGACGATTTGCGATGGTTGCTTTGCAGACGATTTGTGGGGAGGGATGGCGTTGATGAGGGGGGCGTTACAAGTTCAACCTGATCAATCAATCATTTCTATTACTTCACTAGACAGACACACAGCCTGGTTTAACAAGATCGTAGCAACTGCGTCTTAGAATCTATTTGATAAAATTTCGCTATAAATTGATAGTACACCTTGTCTATCAAGATCTCAGACTGTAGTTTATGAAATAGGCTCGTTTTTTATTGTTCAGTTATTTCATTTTTCAGATTATTTTATTTTATTTCTTTCAAATTTAACCAGAAATAAGGAAGGTGTGTTTTTTACGTGCCCTGGTATTTCAGCAATTTATTTTAAATGTGTTGTTGTTTTTTTCTGTTTTATCTTAACGTCACATTGTCACGAACTAAAGTGATTTTTGCGTACGCAGCACCAGTGGATGACAACCTTCTTCTAGTGGTAAATATACCTGCACTCTTCTATTTCCGAGATTAAAATATTTCTATAAAAGTGTATTATATATTGATAAAGTGGGTTCCTAGAACCTCAAATGTTCAATTATTTTTTAATAACTCCTTATATGTTAAGAGATATTAACAATTAAAAAAGTCATTTTGTCTCTTTAATTATTAAAGGGATTCAACGTTGTACACATTCCAAGTACATGTGACATCACAATCCTTGTGTAAGGTTACCAACCTTACAGCTCATAAATCTCTGCTGTATGTATTTATATATCAAAATATCAAATATTATTTACAGCTATTTCAAGGAACAATAAAATTTCAATATTATGGCTGCCGTAACAGGGTTAAATAAAATGAAAACTTATTATTCTTTGGCTACAAAACATTACCACAGCACTGATCTACTCAACAAATAACTGACGTTAACATGCATTTCACGTCATACAAATATAGCCGACCATTTGTAGCGCTAAAACTACAATTCAAACTTTTAATTGCTATATCTCCGTCAATATTTAGATATTTAATAAAATAGGCACGCCAATATACATTTATTAACATCAATTTCAATCAACAATTGAAATAATCTCTTCTTTCGAGATTACGTATTATGGCATTTTATTAGTAGAGCGGATATATTTATATTTATATTCCTAAAATGATATAGAAAGTTATAAGAAAAAATTGGAGGTCCATTGGAGAAGAACAGCGCTGTCAAACCCTGTTGCAAAAATAATGTCCTTAAATATAATTGAGGCAGTTATCAGAATCCCTTATAATTTTCTACGAGAAAATCACGTATAGGAACCTTAAAAAAACGTAATATGTTTACTGGGTAACAACTTCGAAAAGGTTTTGAACCACTGACTGTCCTAAATTAAGAAATAACTACATAAAACAATGTGACGATAATTAATACAAAATTAATATTACCCGAAGTGTAAGGTTAGTATGAAACAGACGCGAAAAAGTAAACCCTTTTTAAACGATCCGTTCCTTTTACCATAAAAAAAAGATGAAACAGATTAGGTCAAGAGAAATTGTAATTACTCAGAGGTAATTCGTTTTTAAAATATGTCGTAAATGAATTCCGTGACGAAATTATAACGTTTATTATATGGTTTTATACAAAACAAGGAATTAATTAACAGGAAAAGTGTGAGCCGAGCGTAGTCACGTGAAGGACGTTGTCTTGAAATCATAAGGCGACTCAGGTGTTGTGTCACAATACATACATACCACGTACCGATACGACAGTACGCCAAGTGAAACTTGTGTACTGTAGGGTGTATTGGAGTTGTTTTGCACTAATATAATTCATCATAAGAACAAACTGTTACTTTAATTTTTATCGATACACCACTGTTATGAAAATTACTAATATATTCTAGTGTATTAACTTGGTTACAATTCGCTGATATACGCTTCCAGTATTAGAACTATACTAACAAAAATTTCTCATCCAATTAATATTAAACTAACATTGACAATTTACGAGATACATGTTATATCCTGGATATATCTAAAGCTAGAAGAGTATGATTTTCACATGAGTGTACTAATAAACCTGCAAAGTATTACGTCTACCTTTAAGTTCCCAAGGCATTTATCTACTGATAAGTCAGTCTATTCATTTCATATATGAGAGCTGACTTATGTAAACATTCCCAGCTAGTTATGTGGGTCTGTATGTTTTAAATCAACCCTTGGAACTTTAGATAACAAAAGCTAGATATAATAAGTCAGGATATGTTTTGTCTCACACACTAAAGTTACCTATAAGAAAATCTTGTACTGAAGATCATTCACAGTCTATCCTTTAAACTATTAACACTGAATAATCGATAGACTAATTGTTGGTTAAATTACTTATTATAACTTAATGTGAATCACTAATTCTAGTAGAACTTTTATATATCAATAAAGTTAAAGTATATTAATAATATTTGTTTTATTATCCTGCAATAGAAAACTAAACTAACTTATAAGCTCTAAACGAAATACAAAACTTGAAGAAAATTCAATAAGTCTGTTCGGCAAAACCTAACATATATACTCGAGAAATTTGGCCATTTTTTAGGGCTACATGACAAATGATACCGGTTATTTTTAACGTCTTTTTCGTAGTTGTCTATTACAAAGTAGCATAAGTCACAGCGCTTGAAATAAATGCGACTTTAATTAAAAAGTATTACATCAAATGCAAAATTAATAAAAGAACCTGCTTGTACTTATGAAAAGAATTTTATGTCAATCAACAAGGAGAAGAGAAAAGTCGAACCCCTCCCAATACTTTCAATTCACCCTCGTTTGACGGCACCGCAAAGCAACAGGAAAATAGAAATGAGAACAAAACTTGGAAATATTAAAAAACATGTAATATTTTGAATGGCGCTTATTGGGTACTATTTTGGTAACGAGCGTATAGGTGTCGGCTACGGACGAGAGAGTGTCCTTCAACACAATATAGGTAATTTTCAGATTTCTTCTTAACTGCGAATTTCGTTAGACGGGAGGCTACTGCAATGCATTGTCCGAGAAACAGTGATCGCAATATCCCAATCGCGTTGTAGTAAATCGCGTTATAACAGGGTTTACTGTACTTCCAATGCTAAAGCAACCACGGCGATCATTTGTCCACAAACGTGTCGTTTTAAAAGAGCTAAAACTGATTATATCTCGGATTATATTATTATACAACATATTCTATCAGATGAGATCAGGAGCGGCTGTATCTTAAGTGCACTTCACTACCAAATACTTAGAACATGAAAAACAAAAAAGAATCACAAAATATCACATAATACCCTAATTACATACTGACTTTATACTTAGGAAATTGAAAGGAATCAACTTAATCTCTATGCTGAATTAATTAAAACTTATTTTCGCTCGAAGAAATATTCCCAGTGTGCTCTTCACAACGCACGTAGCTGCTCAATATAACTACTATGAAATATGCGATACATGGCCGTGTGAGACAGAAG
This sequence comes from Panorpa germanica, assembly GCA_963678705.1. Classification (NCBI taxonomy): domain Eukaryota; kingdom Metazoa; phylum Arthropoda; class Insecta; order Mecoptera; family Panorpidae; genus Panorpa; species Panorpa germanica. Next base: position 3,021,928 of record OY783223.1, on the reverse strand, counting down.
ATACTCAGTGCAAACTATATGAAGAATCTATCGCTGACCGTGCGCTGCACGAGAACGAAAAATACCAGGGCGTCGGATTAATTTAATATATAAAAAAATTAAGTCATAATTCTCTATAAGCTAATAAAGTATTACAAAACAATTAACATTAAACAAATTAATTACAGCAAAAAGGGTTGCTAAATAAATACATATAAATAAAAAAATGTGACTTACAATTTGAAGTCCGCTTTCTTTACCCCTTGAAGTTTGAAAACGACCTGAAAAAGAAATTATTATAATTAGTCATGAAAAATCCTTTTTTCTTAACACTGGCTTATCGCATTGAAAGTTGGGTAATAGAATAAGTTTTTATGACAAATATTTCAAAAAGTTTTGTTAATTATATAAGTAGGCATCAAACACTTTTAGGTGGCTGTCTAAAATTTTGCTAAAAGTTTGAAGTATGTATTTCTCTTCGTCGACCAGAGAGGGATTTAATTAGGAATGTACAGACTAATAAAAAAACTGAGTTGGAAACGTGATTTATTATTTAAAGCAAGGGTTTCCAAACTTTTAAGGTAAGGTGAAACGATACTTAGCCATTTTTTCTCGCGAAATATAGATGGCGGTACTATACAGCAGGTTAAATATTATCAACAAAAAAAAACATGTTTTTAATGTTTAAATCGTTTTATGTAAGAATACCTACTATAAATTATTATAAATTTTATTACCTTTATTTATGACAAACCCTTAGAAATGTTACCAGTCATATAAAAATTGGAATTTAACTAGAAAATATAGCAATATTCATTTTCAAAAGTTATTTTTGCGGTTCCAACTCATTAAAAGTCAGTCGAAGAAAGCTTAAAATGTAGATACGTTATTCATCTAACTAATTGCAGCTTTAGATTTTGATTCGCGTTTATAGTTACTTACATAAAACGATTTAAATTTTAAAAAACATGTTTTTTGATAATATTTAACCTGCTGTATCGCCATCTATATTTCGCTAGAAAAAGTGGCCAAGTATCGTTTCACCTTAAGCATGAATACGCATGAGTACATTTACGATATGTTTTAGTCATACAGATGTGTTATTGTCAAGGAAAACATAAAGAAATGTTACTCCAATGAGTGCGTTCCTTTATAATTCTTTCAATAGTAATTGTCCCGTATTAGAGTCAAGCAATTTATCATATTATCCCCCCAGAAGTAGCAGTAGCTAGCAATATAATTTCCTTTTTTGAAATTTAAAGCTTTAAAATATCAAAATTCCCCAACTGGAAAAGTCAATGAATAAAAAGGTTCTAAAAATATGATATTCAAGAAAAAAATAACTTTAATATTTTATTTATTTTCATATATTTTACATTTCATGTCACGTCACAAATCCAAAAGGAAATTCATTTTAACGTATGGATTTTGACATTTGCATTTTCCAACCATTTTTCTTTACACATTTGTAGTTAAAAGAAAATGCGTTGAAAAAGAAAACGCGATGGTTCAAAACGAGTCGGTTCAACGAATTTTACAACGGGAAGTTTTACTTAAATATTTTATTTTTCTTTTTCATTTTGTTAAGTCACTTACAGTTAAGATGACGCGATGTGTTGGATTCTTTCAGGGTGAAATCTCACAGTCCGAAGTTATTTCTATTGTGTTGATATTATACAAAGTTCAAAGACTATTAGGGTAATTTTTTTCAATGTATTTACAACATATTAAGTCCATTGTGTGAAAATTTGAAGTTGATTGAAGTAAAACTGTCGGAGATATAGAGTTTTAAGTCTTCACCTTTTTGGTCTGCTTTCGTGTTTCTTTGAAACCCTTTAAACGAGTTTTTCTCACACATAGGTTTTGGTGTCCTCTCTAACTTAAAATCTACTGCACCGAATTTTGCACACTCTTTCTTTAAATAATTAAAAACCAATAATAAAAAAAAACTCGACAGCGTTACCTGCAGAAACTTATTAACTAATGAAATCATTTTGGTTTTTCGATTTCAAATAATCCAGTGATGAGTTATGAGTGGCACCGCAATGTTACTTTTTTTTGTGACGTCTGCGGAGATTCGCTGTCAATGCCTCATTTCTTGATATTTGTTTATTTAAATTTCACAAAGTATTCTTCAAATGTTATTTTATCATGTAGTAATTATAGAAATAATTATATATTAACTGTGTCGTCAAAAAATATAATCGAAAATATGCTTAAGGAATCCAATACATATAATGTCACGTCCTTAAACGAGTACCTTTATCAGTGGCCGTGTAGATGATGTCGTACATGCCGTAGCCTATGTTATCTCCGAAGAAGCGCAGCTGCACGATGTTGGTATCAGTAAAAACAATGCCAATGCCTGATTTCTTGATATTTATTTATGAAAATTTTACAAAGTATTCTTTAAATGTTATTTTATCATGTAGTAATTATAGAAAAAATTATATATTAAGTATGTCGTCAAAAAACATAATCAAAAATATGCTATTTTTTAATCGTTTTGACCTTCGACACTTTACAAGTCCTAATAAACATTCTCAAAGAGAGGGCGCTATTAATTATTAGCTAATTAAACGTACTCCTCAAGTTTAATTTATGATAAAGAAATAAATTCTATATAAAATACTATTTGTATTACTTTATTCACAATTTGAGCATTCTATCTCTTTCTCTTCAAATTATAAATTAATATTTAAATTAAAATTAATATATTAATAATGATGAAAGCGTCTGACATTTGATATCAAAAGAGATTTGTAGATGACACCACCCTCGATTCTTGGCAGTTAAGAGACGGGGTGTGAGAGGGGGAGGGGGAGGGAATTTGTACTACTACACAGTTTCCATAACAAAATGTATATCAAAATATGCTAAGTGTCTTTTGATGTTCCAGACATGTAAAATCCTTTGTACCTTTTTGGAGTAACTCCAGTTGACTCAATGTTCTCTCTTTTTGTGAGATATGAGATTAATCTGAATCCTTCATCTTCCCGATAAAATATAAAGGATAAAAATATGTGTTTTGTATGCGTAGAAATATGAAAATATTCAAATGCCTCGAGCCAGCAACAGAGACTGAATTTCACAGATGGTCTACATATGGTGTAGTTGTAGTACAAGTATATTTCACCGTATCAGTATCAGAGCTGATAAGACTCAAACTTCGAGAATGTTCGACTCCGACTCCGATTTCTGTCCCGACACTATTAAATCGGAGGCTCTCAGAATAACCTGTGTGCACTTGAAGAGAATGGTCTTGTAACCCAGAAAACCTTCGTGTATTAAGTATTAACTAAAATTTAAGAAGCTGAATGAACTTAGAATAAATTTGTTAACAGTCTTAACACTGAAACTACCATCTCTTCCAACTCCAGTTCCGATCAAAGCTTCGCGGTAGCATCCATATTGTGAACTGTTGAGTAGGTAGGAAACAGTCAGTAGGTCAAATTATTATTTTCTATTATATTATTTTGTTATAATTATTTCTATAATTACTACATGATAAAATAACATTTAAAGAATACTTTGTGAAATTTTCATAAATAAATATCAAGAAATGAGGCATTGACAGCGAATCTCCGCTGACGTCACAAAAACTGATTATTACGGATTATTTGAAATCAAAAAACCAAAATGATTTCATTAGTTGATAATTTCTTTTTATCGGTCCAGTAGATTTTGAATTAGAGAGGGCACCGACTCTGAAAGCTAAGTGTGAGAAAAACGCGTTTAAAAGTTTTAAAGTAACACGAAAGCATACCAGAGAGGTGAAGACTTAAAACTCTATATCTCCGACAGTTTTATTTCAAACGACTTCAAATTTTCACACAATAAACTGTATATTAATATAAATAACTTTAAAAAAATAAAAAATGAAAGAAATCTATTCTTAGTAAGTAGATTGTACAGCCAATTTATCCCATTCCTCTATCTCTTTTACATTTCTATCCACATTATTTTTATAAAACTTGTTTCACAATATAATTGACTTATTTACATATCGACGTAAGTGTTACGTAACCGTACTTAGCAATAATTTATTCTTTCTCTTTCCAGCACTGTTTTGTCCTGAATTAATTCGTAAATAATTATATCTCGATGTGAACTCTCCTTATGCAGATTTTAATAATCCATTGTATACTCCCACAGTTTATCTGCACTCTTATCTTTGTAGTCTGTATTATCTGCTATGCGATATACTTCTGCGACAATTTTTCAATCCACCCTTTCGACAGTTCAACCCCCTCCTTACCCCGCACTCTTCTTTCCCCATCACTGACGGCACATTATTCAACGCACGGTGTGAATCTACGAAAGCATCTTTTTCATTATTTAAACTTTTTATTAATATCTTTGACACAAAAAAGAAAATCTTCATTGATTTTTCACTGGATTTCCTACATAAGATTTATCTTTGTCAGGTCAAACCTGCGTCTATTCTAGTAATCTAGAGGATTTTAAAATTCTCTTTAGACAAATATTTTTAGAGATTTTTTTCATTTTATTTTTTATCTTTAAAGATTTAGGGAATCATATAATATAAATGATAGATTATTGCGTAGTTTGATATTGAAGGACTCTCTGGGAAAAGGGATTGGGTTTTATGCGTAGTACCAATATGTCTAATGGTAGGATGTATTATTTATTTATTAGACATCGATTTAGGGGAATCCATTACAGCCCCTGATGTGTAGGTAATCATTTTAACATATTGGAAAAGTATAAAAAGTATGTACGGGTAATGCAGCGTGTAAACAAGAAGTGATATTAATATTTAATTCACACGGCATTATACTGCACGTTTTTTACAGAATTCGGTTTTAAACGTATAATCAGCGGGAGATTTTTATTAGTAAAAACGCATAGCCGCAGTTTTCATACGGCAAAATAAATGTACTAAAATGAAATTTGCTATATGTTTAAGGTAAGTAAAGAAATAAAAAAACGCTGTTTGATATAGGTATTTTTTAAGTATTATTAATTTCAATATTTTTGAATAGGATGATTCAATAGAGTTCGAATTTTGAAGCGAAGGTATTGTTGTTAGATTTGTACTGCTAAAATTTTCATACTTAAAAGAGGTTATCGGAGCCGTTTAAATCTATGATACCATAATGAAATTTATCTTAGTCGTTTCTACATACGTTATAAAAATATAAATGAGTCAGAGCTTTTTCCTTGTAGCGGCAGTTTATACCCCGCAACTTGTTTTAAGTATGAGTCGCCGCTGAACTCTCGTAATTTTAACTATACTAGCATTTTATTTAAAATATTGTCTGTGACGCTGCTTGTGTTGCAATGCGATTTTTATATAATTCCATAGCTTTATCCCACAAAACAGGCTTTTGTTTCACCAAAGAAATCAATAAATCATCTACAAAAGATTCGTCGAACATTTTCTAATAATAAAACTGAAACACTTCACCACTAAACACTTGTTCGGTTACTATTCGATAAAAGTCACGCCGTGTGAAAGATACCCCATAATACTATGCGCCACTGCAAGGCGAATTCGTTAAAGTTCATTCGATTTGCTTGACAAGTCCGGTGAGTATTCGATAAACGTGTTTAGCTGTGTACGTTTTTTGCAGTACAAACGTCGCGTGAATGGTTCTATATCAAATGTAAGCGCCATTGTTTATGCGATAAGATTTATAGTGTAAAACGTGCAGTACAATGCTGTGTGAACTCAGCCTAATAGGCAATGCGGTACCAGTTTGTAATCGTAATTCGGTGCAGAATTTGCAACTGCAGATCTTAGTACGATTACACTTTACAAATTAAGCTGTCAGAGTTATACTAAAGTCCCCTCCTGACAGGATGCCCATACACACCCATTTTAAGACTAGAAATGTACTGACCTTAAATCATTTTAATTTTATATATATATATATATATATATATATATATATATATATATATATATACCTTTCGTTATATACTCAAACACACAATTCTAAAACGAGTAAATTACAATTTTATTGTCTTCATAATAATTATTGCGGATCTACTGTGTACTTTACTTCAAAGTAAGTTGAATGCAGAAGCAAAAGTCATTATTATCTCAACAATAACATTAACAACAACAATAAAGTTATTGAAGTTCTTGCAATGCAAATTAGAAGAGTACTTAAACAATAAACAACAAATTTAATAGCAGTCGTAACTCTCTCCGAGTTGCATTATGGGAAATGAGTACCTCGATACATTTAAAGCGTTTAAAATGAGAGAATATTAAATAAAAAGTTATTCAAATATTATTTATTGTAACAATTTTGTTTGAGTATAAGTAGGGATGATTCAAAGATATATGATATCTTTAGTTGGTACAAAGTGAAAACATATACTCATGTACGCCATAGATGACAGAACTCACTGTGCATAAGGTTAAGTTATTATAAAATTAGATAAAAAGGAATTGACAATTTAAATAACAAACTTTAAACATCGTTACTTTGTTTCTAGTAAGATAGTATGATTTTAGTTAAACAGTGTAATTATTATAATGTGTATGTCCTCATTTGTTAGTGATCGATTTTTCAATTGTTGATTGAAACTGATGTTAATAAATGCGTATTAGCGTGTCTATTTTATTAAATAACTAAATGTTGACGAAGATATAGCAATTAAAAGTTTGAATTGTAGTTTTAGCGCTAGAAATGGTCGGCCATATTTTTATGACGTGAAATGCATTTTCACATAATAAGTTTTTATATTATTTAACCCTGCTAAGGCAGACATAATATTGAAATTTTATTGTTCCTTGAAATAGCTGTAAATAATATTTGATATTTTGATATATAAATACATATAGCAGAGATTTATGATCTGTAAGGTTGGTAACCTTACACAAGGATTGTGATGTCACATGCACTTGGAATGTGTACAACGTTGAATCCCTTAAAAAATTAAAGAGACAAAATGACTTTTTTAATTGTTAATATCTCTTAACATGTAAGGAGTTATTAAAAAATGATTGAACATTTGAGGTTCTAGTAACCCACTTTATCAATAAATAGTACACTTTTATAGAAATTAAGACATAGGACACAAGCCCATTACTAAAATAAAAGTCTTTGATTTCAGAAGCAACACATAAGTTTAATTAAAAATTAAAATTCCTAATATGTCTTGTATTTTTCACACTTAATTCATCTTGAACAGTTTTTATGTATAAGCCATGTTGTGATTTATATATTTATAATATTTTAATAAATAATTCATGTCCTTAGAGTCTTTAACGACGATTTAACGAACGTCTGGAACCACTGCGATCCAAGAGCTATAAATTCACGTAAGTCGAGGGGTTTCTTGGTTTACGACGCTTTTTATTACGTTATCGCCATTGTTTTGTATTTTACTGCGCGCCGAATTTACAAAACGAATCAATCAGAGATCAGGAAGAAGAAAACATCATTTATTACGCGCCTATATTTTCAACCAGACCGACATATGTGGTGTATGTTTTGCAGTGATTGTCGTAGTTTCATTGTAACGCCCCACCACACACTTGATCCACATGTCATGCACTGCTACACGAATCGTACTTGAAAGTTTCTTTATTTACTTGAAAGTGTCAGTGTCAATAATATCAATAAATTAATAAAATAAATAAATCATTCGTTCTACCGTGTAGCAGGAAACTTGCCATGTCAATCTTCCAATATTTGACTCACTCTGTGGTTGTCAATCAGGGATAAACTGGTACTGGAACCGAACTAAGAGCACCACTGTGTGCATTGTAGTACTACAAGGGTTGTTGAACCTTCTGCTTCGCCCTTCAAGAAGAATTTTACGTCTATCGTGAACAGGATCGTTTACAGCTGAAGGGCTTAAGAAGAAAAAAGGATTTTCTATTTCCTGGATAAATGTTTCGCTTAAAAAAAGTACTTTTAAAACGAATAGGTCAACATTTGCAATAAATGTCAATCTGATGAGCAACCAATTTCCAGAACATAATCTCTTAAACGAATTCTGACACGTGCGGTCTATTAGGCAATCGACAAGTAAACTTCCACGTTTTCATTTTTGTGATTTATTTCATGTAATTAAGTATAAACTTAGAATAAAAAATTTGAATACTAATCTAAAATTATCAATTTAGAATATAGAATACAATGTTGTTTATTTGAAGTACGAAACTAGAATAAATACTCTTCTTAAAAATAAATTCTAAAAAAAAAAAATTTAATTCTAATGATAACAAATCAAATAATGATATTTTGACATGCAAAATTAAGGAGATGTATTTCAATATAATAAATAAGAATAATACCATAAAATTTATGTGGATACCGGGACATTGTGGAATAAGAGGAAACGAAATTGCGGATAAATTGGCAAAGGAATCAATAAATTTAGAAATTGAGATGAAAGTGAAATTACCTTCATATGAAATTTTTAATATAATCAAAAAATTAAACTTCAATTTGAAAAACACAGATTTCATTAACAAGAGTCAGTTAAAAGGAAGAGATTATTATATGTTACATCCAAATTTAAGTAAGAAGAGATGGTTTAGAAATGAGTCCCGCAAAATTATATCAACTATAATCAGAATCAAAAGTAATCATTGCAAAACTCCAGCTCACCTGTACAAAATTAATATTAAATCTGACGATAGATGTCAATGTGGTGAAGAAGGAACTTTGGATCATATTATATTTGAATGCATAAATTATAGTTTAGAAAGATCAAAATTGAATAGTAATATATTAAATGTGATTAAAACTTTTCCTGTTAATACTAAATTTTTGTTAAGTGATTTAAAACTAATTAGTGAATTATTGAAATTTTTAGAAATTTGTAAAATTGAATTATAAATTATAAGAGATGTATAAAAAATGTTTGATGGTGGCTATGACGAAAGAAAGTCAAGACAAATAAGTAAATAAATATAAAAATAAAAAATAATTGCAAAATGTGCATTATTCTGTAGAACTACTCAAAGATGAAGGGATGTATTAATAAAGGATACATTTTTTATTGAACTTTATTTCAAGAACACCAAACAATCTGCTTTGACACTGTACAAACATGCCCAGATTTGCAACAACCATAAAGGGACTCGTCAAATACCAAAATCGTTTTTATCCCTATTCACCAAAAAAATATATGGCTAATAAATAACATAGACGGGTGCCTTGCTTGACTGAACGTCTCGCAACGTTGACCCACTGACCCAAATCTTTAATCATTAAGCGTTTCTTTGTTCGCGCCATTTAATTTTTCTGGTAATTAATTTATACGATAAAGAAATATTTCTATCAAATAAATTCCTACTACATTTTTTACTTCCCACACTATGTAATATTTATTAATATAGAATAAGTTTTTTCAGGAAAAAAGGGATGGAATCCCATTGTATTATCCATGGTCTCAGCACAATTAGTAAGTTTCTTTATTATGAAATTAGTTTTTTTGAGATAATACATGGAAAATGTTCGCTATACCGCTCTTTACGTTAGGCCAGCGGTTCTCAAACTTTTTACTTCGAGCCCCCCTGTATAATCCAGCTGTAAGCCGGGCCCCCCTACATGTAACCGTACTATATATTATAAGGGAGTCGCATTTGACATTTAACAGTCAATTTTTATTTAGTTAAGTTTTGCACATTCTATGCATACTCTAATGGGGCAATAGGTTTAATCGTAATCAAACAACAAATTCTATACAAAGAATTACTGTTTATTTAATTATTTTAGCTACTATAGTACATAATTGTTATTTGTAACTAACTCAAAGCAATAATAATAAAAAGAGCGTTTTTGCAATAATAATAAAAAGAGAGTGGTGGCGAATGGAGTGAGTTCACTCAAAATTGGGTGTTTCCTTTGTACACCAATCCAGAAGGATGTGAGAGAAGATTCTTTAAACTTCATTTCAAGCTTAGTGTCACCTTGGAGGTCAATGAGATTTTCTTTTCCTTCATGTTGAGGGAGCACTCATCGACTGATGGTTTGAACGGGTTTTGAATCCATGCCAAACCATCCAAGTTCCCATTAAAATATTTTTCAAAACGAGATCTGAGGATTTCTAAGTGTTTAAGAAAGCATTTCTTTGCATTGGTTGGAATAGTTTCTTTAATCATAATTTTAAGAATAGGAAATAGCTCCAAATTGTCACTTTACAGACCGCCTTCGTACAAACTTAGTTTGCTTACAAAGCTTTTCACCTTTTCAGTCCATTGCAGAAGGTTTGCATCTTTTTTCTGTATTTTCTGATAAATTAAAAAAAAAATGTTAGGCACTCTTACGTCGTTGACTTAAAATTATACACTTGTTGTAATTTTAAAAATAAAAAGTTTGCTTTATTATAAGTAAATTTAATTAATTTTTTAACCAAGCATTGGGCCCCCCCTGAGCCTTCATTGCGCCCCCCTTGGGGGTCGCGCCCCACACTTTGAGAACCGCTGCGTTAGGCAATGACAGATTTAGTAACTCTAAGTGTGCCACCCTTCAACAACAGCGCCGCCCTAGCGGAGTATTATTTATACATAATTAAAATCATCAATATTGGCACACTTCAAAAACAAAATATTTATCTACGCGAGTGATATTGTAACACTTCAACAAAAACTACCCCGCACCCTTAAATAAAAACATATTTGAAGGGCACTCAATCAAACTCAATTTCACGTCAATTCAACAGGAAAATTAAAATTAGACGTCAAATTATTTTACTTTATTTTCATTTTGACAAATTTATACATTGTGTGAATTTGATTAATAATTGTGAAGTGGAGACACTAGCCGACTAAACTCGTTAGAATAATATACAGGCGCGGTGTGAAAGAAATAAAAACCACGAGTGTTTTAAAATAAGGAACAAAACAAGAGTAAGGCATGTCACACACTGCAAGTGTATTTAAGCGAATTTTGGTCAGACAGAGGACAGAGAAAGTGACTCGAGGAGAAAAGGAAAGGCTATCATTAGTTTTTAAGTTTAATTAGAATTCATGAAATGTAATTAAAGATTATGTGGAAGAATGTAAAGCTTGTCAGCATGCATTAAAAATAAATATACATACAATATATGAAGATGTATGTCTTAAGAGGGGGGAGAGAGCTTGATATGATTTCTTTATATTAAAGTAAAACATATTAAGTTTATTGTGTGAAAATTTGAAGTCGATTGGAGTAAAACTGTCGGAGATATAGAGTTTTAAGTCTTCACCCCTCTGGTCTGGTTTCGTCTTTCTTTGAAACTTTTAAACGCGTATTTCTCACACTTAGTTTTTTCAGAGTCGGTGTCCTCTCTAGCTCAAAATCTACTACACTTTCTTTACATAAATGCTAAGGAAACGCTGTCGAGTTTCTTTTCATTTTAACATTATTTAAAAAAACAAGGTTTCAGATTCTTTTCATGAAAAATCGATATTTTGACTTCTAAGTGTTGTAAAATATTGAAAATTCAATAAAAAAAAAGAAACTTGACAGGGTTGCCTGCAGAAACTTATCAACTAATGAAATCATTTTGGTTTTTCGATTTCAAATAATCCAGTGATGAGTTATGAGGGATACTGCAATGTTACTTTCTTTTGTGACGTCAGCGGAGATTCGCTGTCAATGCCTCATTTCTTGATATTTATTTATGAAAATTTCACAAAGTATTCTTTAAATGTTATTTTATCATGTAGTAATTTTAGAAATAATTATATATTATCTGTGTCGTCAAAAAACATTATCGAAAATCTGCTTTTTTGTATGGATTGAGATAGAGAACATGCAGCTACATATATAGCGTATGTTTTTCTACTCATTCGCAAACATGAAATAGTGTATAATACACTTTTTGAATACCCTGTCATTAATACAGATTAAGCAGTATCAAATTATTGTAATTGACTTTCGAAATAAGCTTTTAAAATGGACCTGAATTCATTAGGTAAATGGAAATGTCAAGCGAAGGATATAAAGTCTATAATTTCGTTCTAATGATTACTGTACAACGCCGTCGAAGCGAAATATATGATAAAAACAAAAATTAAACATAATACACTTTTCATAACATTGATTTTACATTAAGTATAATATCCAAGAATAACTATGAAACTACTAATTTACTAATATAAGTATTATAAATCTACGTGTACAAAAAATAAAGACGCCAAATACTAATCAAATGTATCCCGAGTCGAAATTTTGACCCTATTGCCGACCTAAAAGAACCCGTTTCTGGTTTCTTTTACATAGGATTTTTGCTCCTCCTTTGGACCTACATGTGGCAGTTATCAAACAAATTACGATGATTAGGCTCAAACGAGGATGACATTCGAAATCTCATATAAACTTATCCACGTCCTAGTCTATACATTATTATAACACTATCTATCTCTATCTAACTCATTATTGCATCTATCTATCTCTCTCTAACTCATTATTTCATATTCATCCCTTAACAATAGAATCTATTTCTTACACTCATAGCAACTATTGAGAAATTCCTTTTGACCATCTTAGGTTAAAAAGAAAGTTTACAGAGTTTGAATTACATAACACGATAGGATCATGATTTTGTTTAGGACTAAGGGAGGGTCATATGTGTAATGCTTAGGGCGAGACGAGGTTTACTTTACTGTATTTAGTATGAAAAGAGGAGTAAAGGTCAGTTTTAGGATCAGGAAACACACAGAAAATTAAAAGAAATATCCTTTTAATAATCTGGGCAAAGCCGGTAGCCTAATATAAAATAAATTAACAAAAACAAACACGATGAAAAGAAGATGTCTCTAATAATGAATAAGATGGAAGAAAAACATTGTAATTGCATTAGGTATTAATAATGAAAAATTCGTTGAAAGGTACTTGAGATATTATCTTCAACTCGTTGATTAGCATACAACCTCCTCCCTCTTTCTCCCCCCAGTCGATGGTTTAAGAGGCAGGTGAAGGGTGTAGAGTACATCAGTAAAACATTTGTGAGAAGTGAAATTAAAAGCCAATATTTATTTAAAACCTTCTTCTTTATAAATTCAAAAAGATGTTATATTGTAAATTGAGGATGTAGTGGGGGGGGGGGGGGGGGGTAGTGGTAGTCAACATGCTTGAATATATAAACCCTTCATAGTATATAAATATATCGTGTACCACTTAAAATAGTTCCACCGTGAAACAACTTTTCGATAGATTTTAAGGTCAAATCGATACAAAAAGCATATTTTCGATTATATTTTTTGACGACACAGTTAATATATAATTATTTCTATAATTACTACATGATAAAATGACCTTAGAAGAATACTTTGTGAAATTTTCATAAATAAATGTCAAGAAATGAGGCTTTGACAGCGAATCTCCGCTGATGTCACAAAAAAAGTAACATTGCGGTTCCACTCATCACTCATCATTGGATTATTTGAAATCGAAAAACCAAAATGATTTCATTAGTTGATAAGTTTCTGCAGGTAATACTGTCGAGTTTTTTTTTTATTGATTTTTCAATTATTTACAGCACTTAGCAGTCAAAATACCGATTTTTCATGAACAAAATCAGAAACTTTGTTATTTTAAAATACGTTAAAATTCTCGACAGCGTTACCTCGGCATTTATGTAAAGAAAGAGTGTGCAAAATTTCAAAAGGATCGGTCCTGTAGATTTTAAGCTCAAGGGGACACCGACTCTGAAAAAGCTAAGTGTGAGTAAAACGCGTTTAAAAGTTTCAAAGAAAGACGAAATCAGACCAGAGAAGTGAAGACTTAAAACTCTATATCTCCGACAGTTTTACTCCAATCCAATTCAAATTTTCACACAATTAATTTCGGTCCCCAGACCGTGAATGAAGTACCACTGCTATGCAGGTTAACCGCACCCCCTTCCCCTTATTCACCTAATAATATGGGGCATAAATAAACAGATAATAAAAGTAAAGTTATTGGTGAAGGGAATCGCAACAGTGAATAAAACAGAATCCTCAGTGGTTTGTGGCTGACGGTTGAATTAGTTAACCCCCCCCCCCAGCCCTCTTCCCGACGTTCCTGAGGACTCCCACAGTTCCTGGATTCGCTTTCCAGTATTAAAATCAAACAGAAGGTAAGGTGAATCTAGGGTCGTCTGTTTATTGTGGCTTAAAGTGCGGTAAAAGGGAAATTTCTCTCAACTTGTTAAGGTGTAGGAGCTCCGCCGAAGGTTGAGGACTCTAAGGTTCCAAGGATTACGAATACGGCAGGAAATGGGTGGTTTTTGATTGGGGTGAAACTCTTTATAGATATTATTTGCTGAGTATGGAAATAATAAAGTTTTAGCAACATTCGATCGTTTCTACTTTAGACGTTATTGCATTTTCTTTATTACTGCTTTAAAGTTGGTAGATGTTAACAGAAAAATATTGTTTTTTCTTTATTTTAATGTGATTGTTTATTGTTTATTGTTCGTCTTTCGGCTTTACAATCTACATTCTTAATACATTTCATATACTTCAAATTACAATAAAATTTACAATTAAATTTACATTATTCTCCACCAGCTTATTTATTCTCCTGTTTTTTTTTCCTTCTTACTATTTCCGGCATCCACCTCTTTCCTTCACTGCCTCCCTTTAATAGCTGGCCAATATTCCTTTCGCTCGCTACTTTTTCCTTACACTCAAACTTAATGTGCTCCAGTGTTTCGTCCTCCGCTCCGCACATTCTACACTTTCTTTCCTCACTCTTTTCCCAGTATCTGTTTCCTTTTTCCTCATTTCCCAATCTAAACCTTGCTGTTCCCTAAACCTTGCTTTATTTTAATGTAAAAATAATTTTTTAATAATTATTGGATATTACATTATGCAGTAATGTTCGTAGAGCTTTCTTTTTTATTATTGATAGATAATTTTAATTGGAAAGAAGATTGTTTTTTATGTGGAAACATTGCCTTATATAAGAAAAAAAGGAAGCAGTCTCTATGTACATTACTGTATAATGTGACCTTTAAATATTTTCTTTATAGTGGTGTTACCAACGAGTATGCAGGAACTACTGAGATATCCGAGGTGGCCGGTGTGCTTATTGATAGACAGGATATGGAATATAGCGGGTTTAAAAGTATAGGATATATGTAATAATAAATAAAATGTAAATATGTAAAATGTAAATGAAATGTATTAAAAATTGCGAGAAAACCATCGTGATCCTAAAAAGCCCGATAAATTATTAATAATTACAAAAATAATTTTAAAATATATATATATATATATATATGTTTTCTTTTCATATAATTTCAATGTTATTGGTTAACATCTACCAATGACTAAGCGAGAAGCACTTATTTACATAGTACGAGAACAAACGAGACAGACATATAATTTAAATTTTTTCAATTTTTGCTATTTTCTAATTAGAGCGTTAATCATTAGATTACAAAGATTTTAAAATTTTAAATTATCAACATTTAAAAAATAAATCATTGAAATCGAAGTAAAACTGACTAGTTCCGTAAAAAACGCACTATTTAAGTCTCTCTCTCTACTCTAGTACGTGTATGACATTCTTTTTTTGTTATTAATATCATATATTTTATTATATGGTATAAAAGAAATTCTACAAGACATCGCAGCAACTAACAATAAAGAAGACACACTAATTTTGTCTGACTCGGCCATAGAAACCCTATATACCAACCGTCCACCGTCTAATGCACAAACCCCAGAATAAACAAAGAGAAACCAAATTTGTATATATTCCCTCCCACACCGGTATTTCACTAAAGAACAAGTTGATAATTATGCAAAAGAAGCAATTCATTCAGAAGAAGCAACTATAACATGTTCAGACTTGTAGAACAAAATTTAAAAATAAAAAATTGTTCATGGCAAGAAGAATGGAACAAATTAAGGGAAGTGAAGCTATCAATTTGCAAACAAGAGTTACCGGTCGGACTAAATAGAAGGCTGGAAGTAGTAATATGTAGACTCATGATAGGTCAAACAAATCTGACTTATATTCTACTATTCAAAAGAGATGTAATAGTCCACTAACAGTAAAGACAATAACTAGACAGTAACTTTAGACAATGCAAAAGTCGAACAATACACAGAGAATACACGCCTTAAAACAATACTCAGACAACTCTATCATATCCTAATACAATAATGTGGCAACACTGCTGCAGAACCGTTAACGGATTACACTCAATTTGGGGCACGCGAATTACATTGATATCGGCAGTAATATGAATATAAACATACCGGGTCAAATATTACAGAATTTAAATATACATATATGAGGGTACTTTAATTTTAAATCTCCCGTTAAATACGTACCAGCATAAATTCAAGACCAGTAAACATTTGTGATATGTCGTTAAATCTATAAAACCAATGGAAGGTCGAAAACAAAACGGTATTAATATCAATTAATCCATGTAAAGGACTGTCTACGCTGGTGTAACAATTCTCTACAACACTAACCTTAAAATACTGTTTTAATTTAATTTTTTAGTCGCAAAAATAGTATAACATAATATGACAATATTCGGAATCATTTAATGCAACGTTTTTAATTTTAATTTAAGTATAATGTTTTAATTGCTGAAATATGCAAACTCAAAACTTTGTAAAACTAAATTAAATTAAAATTTATAACAAGTGTTACATTCAAATTTATATTCTTGCAACTAAAAAACAAAACTAATATTAAAACACAATGGCACGATTTGTTAAGTGATAATAAATTTGTATTATATGTTGTAACATTTATTTTAAAAAACGCAAGCGTTATTTTAATGCAAGCTATGTTACCCTTAGGGCAAAATCAGAATGTATACAATATACATACACCTGCACAAAACACATTAATGGAAGAAAAACAAGCCTATTGTATGATGCGCTGTATATATAATTTGAGTGGACCAAAAAGCCAACTCGGCATGAATAATAAACTATTATTACACAAAATACTCAACAGGCATAGAACGACGTATGCTACACCGGTACTGAGTAATTACTAATAGAAACCACAACAAAATAAAAATTAGACTTGTTGCTCAGACAAGAATGTAATATGCCTCAAGAGTATAGGCTGATATATAAAAGCAAAGAATATCTGAAAAGCCTTAGTGAGTTTATAAACAAAACAAATATAATTTCTTTATTTTAAATATATTTATAAGCTGTGATGCACTAAAAATAAATATTAAAAAAAATAGAAATTGTACAAAATAAATACATCAGACTTGCGAACTTTAAATATCTAACTAATACATCCAACATGAAGAAACTAATATGGAAACCTGTACCAAAATGACAAACCATGAAAACAACAAAATTCACACCACATTTAATGCCGAAATACATTTAATATTATTAAATAAGTAATTTAAGTTAGTTAATAGGTTAGTTTTAAAACCATTAAAGAGTGTCAAATTCAAATAATGACAGTTCTAATAATGACAAATGTACTAATAATTTACATATCAATAAAAATACTTTGAACTTGAAACCTGAAGTAACGTTTGCATTATTTTAAAGGTAAATGTTACGACATAAAGCTAAATATATCTAATGTTTATCCAATAGAGCGTCCCGACCTCAGAAGATATTTTTTGATGCACATTTGCACGTCTTTGGTCTGATTGTTTTGTCAATTTAAAGTAAGCACAACCAGAAACAGCTGCATTTGATTAGTACAATCACAACCTCTACTACCTCTATACTAATATTTTTCATGACTTTACCAGTTTTCTATAATACAAGGTTCAGACAAATATTTCAGGCATTGGTTAGAAACGAAATAGTTTCTAAATGTATAATCTTAATTTACTATTGTTAGTTTTAAGATGAAGTATTGACATTATAAATTTTATTGTTATATTTAAGATTTCATGAATATTGTTAGTCATAAGACACCAATACATACAAATAATGTCACGCCGCCAGGCGCCAAGGGCTGCTAGTCCGAGGTCACACGAAGACGTGTTAGAACACGTCTGTACTGTGCTATCCCCACTCCAAGGGTTTAGCTAAAAACGCATATAATATTGAGATAGAATTCGTACGTCCTAGGAAACACACGTGTTTTATAATATAAACCCAATTATATTATATTTAATTCAGAAAATACAAACGCTGAGATAAAATTCGTGTTTCAACTAGAATATACGCTCTTTTGTGATCATTACTCGAATGATGTATTATAAACTCAATTATAATATTTTAAATTAGAAAAACACATTAGAGAAAGACATATATAGGCTAACGCTCATGTTTAGCCCTGCGGTGTGTAATTCAAGAAGTTGGTTTATTTAATAAATGTATTTTAAGTGAAATCAACAAGTGTCATCATTTACAAAGTTACTAGCCTCTCTAGAAGAACTCCAAGCATATAGAAAACTCTATATGCACCTATATGTGTAGTGTATATCTGTTTACTAGGAACCAGTCCGAACTAAACACTTTAAGCACAAAGAGTCTGACCTTACAACTCAGACTAGATATAGCTACACACCATTTTGATCCTGCGAACCGGATATTACATCGGTTCAACCCAATTTGGTCCTTCAAGCCTGAGCCTACAACGGTTCTACCCGATTGGTTCGATTCCTGTACCAGAGACCACAAGCTGATCCCAAGCGTCAGATGTGTTCGAGATTATTGAGATCGTGCGATTCCATTGTTCTACAAGCTGCTACTGAGAGCTGTCGCGGAGTTCATCAAAATATCAGGCTAGTGACCTATTCCTATTATTACTTTCCGAATTACATGCATGTATATGTCTTTGTTTATCTCATTGAGACAGGCTATTAAAAATTGTTAATTGCCTGATTTGCAGAACGCACTAGTTGTGCGTAATATTGTTATATAATAGTTTCGTTGATTCGTATTATATTAAATTGTTTAAAACATTTAATTCTGTTGTGGATTAAAAGTTATTTTTGTTTTTTCATTGGTTTGATAACGCGTTTACAATAAGCTTAAAATATTATACATATATGTTTAAGCAAACACGTTAAGATACATATATTCTGAGAAATATTGCGACTCTGTTTTGCATCATAGTTATCCGAGGGTTATCTTACTCGCATACGCTTGTTAGGGGTGCGACGCCACTTGAGAGTCCACTTGTTACGACTGTATTTTAAGAAGATAAGTAAAAGTACACTCCAGTTAGAATAAATATTCACTTTTAAATATTAAAATATCAAAACTTGAAATAATTTAATATTAAAACTTTGTAATATTTAATTAATAATGGCGACTGCAATGAAAAAACTAAAAACTAAATTTGAAAATGTTATCGGTAAATTTGATTTACATTATGAAGAATGTAAAAACTTAAACCCGAATGACAAAAGTTCTTATTGTTTGCATACAATAAAAAATAGAAAAGAGGCAATCACGCCATTGATAGAATCCATCGAGGGTTTAGCTATTGATATACAATCATCGCTACCAGAGGATGGCGATGAATATAAATCGATTAAAATTAAGCTTAGTGATTTTCAAAAAAGACATATTGAATTGTTATCTTTGTTTGATAAATTAATAATTGCACATGAACCACCGGTAAATCTGGAATTTGATATTTCTCCTCCACGATCAGTACACTCAAGTAACTCTAATTGCAACCATTATAATAAATATAGATTACCGGAAATTCATTTAAAATCGTTCGATGGCTCAGTTGATAACTGGGCCGAATTTAGAGATTCTTTTATTTCGATGATACATGAGAATCCTGAAATAGATGACGCGCATAAATTTAGATATTTGAAATCCGCGCTACAATCTCACGCACAAAAGATTATTTACGGACTTGAAACAAGTGCCGTCAATTATCAAATCGCATGGAGCCTCTTAGAGGATCGATATGAGAATAAGCAATTGATGATCACACATCATTTAAAACGCTTAACTGAGACATCCCTTGTTAAGGGAGAAACCGCTAATGGCTTACGTAATTATATCGATGATATAACAAAACATGTTCGCGCATTAAAACGATTAGTAAAGGAGGAACAATTGTACGACACGTTAATTGTTTTCCTAACTGTTAATAGGCTGGATATTGACAGCCAACGACAATTTCATAAATTTGCAGCAGGTGCATCAGAACCTGTTATATTTAAAGATTTAATGAGTTTCTTATCGCGAAGAGCTCTATTGTTAGACAATTTAAATACAAAATCCAGACAACCTGTAAAGGTACAGGCTAAACAAAGTTTAATCGCTACAAAGGATAACGCGTGTTCCATATGTAAGCGGGAAGGGCATTTTGCTTTTAAATGTCAAGATATAATAAAACTCTCTCTGCCAGAGAGAAAGAAATTGATTGCATCAAAAAGATTATGTTTTAATTGCTTGCGTTCTGGACATCGAGTGTCAGAATGCAAATCCAAATATTCGTGCTTTAAATGTAAAGAAAGGCACAATACAATTTTGCACAGTGTGGATTCGGATGAGGACTTACAACCCTCCCCTTCCCCCATGACTGTACTTACTAGCCGATTAGGTACTCGTAAAACAATGCTTGCTACCGCGGTAGTTCAAATTCCGAATAGTGAAGGCAAATTAATATTAGCCCGCGCCTTGTTAGATAGCGGCAGCGAATCTTCATTCGTTACACGGACATTAGCAAAACGTTTAAAATTACCTACACAAAATGCAAATGTGTCGGTAATCGGTTTAAGCGCAAGTAACACTCACGTTACAAAACAAATAACGATTAATGTACAATCAGTACACAGTAAATATAGCAAAGAGTTGCGATGCTATATATTAAATAAGATCACAGATAATGTTCCTATCTGCGATACTGAACAGTTTGATTTGAATCTGCCCACTAATGTGAATTTGGCAGATCCAAACTATTTTAAGTCAAGTAAAATAGATATTTTGCTCGGGGCAGATATCTTTTGGAGCCTATTAGCCATTGGTCGAACAAACCTTGGTAATGGGTTGCCAACCATACAAAAAACAACATTAGGCTGGATTTTAATTCCTAATACACTCAATTCTCGGAAAAACACAACGCAGTGTTTTTTAACGCAAAACCGTGAACTTGAGACAATGAATGAGGCACCGATTCTCTCGGAAGAGGAAACGGCGTGTGAAAAGCATTTCACAGAAACTACCACTCGTGCAGCGAGCGGTAAATTTCATAATATAAACGAACCAATATTAGCATACAGACTAGGTTACGACAACCAATTAAATAATCCAGTTGCCTCAAGAGCAATATTAGAAGATTTTTACGTGGACGATCTGATCACAGGATCTGATACGGTAGAAGCGTTAATTCAAAAGTGTAAAGACAAAGATGAAAGGGCGAAAATCGCGAAAGTAATGACAGAGAGCAATATTTCGTGGAAATTTTCTCCTGCGCGTTCTCCACACCACGGTGGTGTGTGGGAAGCTAATATCAAATCAATGAAAAAGGTTTTAGGGAATACTAATCTCGCGTACGAAGACATGTACACTGTATTAGTCCAAATTGAGTCCGTGTTAAACTCAAGACCCATCCACTCCATATCCAATGACCTCTCAGACCTTACCTCCCTGTCCCCTGGTCACTACCTGGTGGGAAGATCACTGACTGCCATACCTGCTTTTGATCCCGATCATGCGAATCAAAATAATCTACCGAGATTCTTTGCAATTCAACAGATTATGCAGTACTTCTGGATACGCTGGAAGCGCGATTACGTGAATCAACTGCAACAACAGAACAAATGGAAAACTTCCGTGGGTGATCGACCAGCCGTAGGCCAATTGGTGATTATCAAGGACGATTCGGCTCCACCTTTGCAATGGTCGCTCGGAAGGATCATTCATCTGTCAACCGACGCTAAAAACGACCACAGAGTCGCTGAAGTGAAGACCGCCCAAGGATCTTTAAAACGTTCGGTTCGAAATTTAGCACATCTGCCATCCCAGTGTTTTTGTGTTAACAGCAATCAAGCTGATATAAAGGCTACAGTTTTAATAGTGTCAAATGAACTGATTAGCTTTAAGCAAATGACTTTGTTTCAAATCGTTATAGAAAAATACCAGAGTATTTCTCCGTGGGGAGTCTGGTTAGAAACGAAATAGTTTCTAAATGTATAATCTTAATTTACTATTGTTAGTTTTAAGATGAAGTATTGACATTATAAATTTTATTGTTATATTTAAGATTTCATGAATATTGTTAGTCATAAGACACCAATACATACAAATAATGTCACGCCGCCAGGCGCCAAGGGCTGCTAGTCCGAGGTCACACGAAGACGTGTTAGAACACGTCTGTACTGTGCTATCCCCACTCCAAGGGTTTAGCTAAAAACGCATATAATATTGAGATAGAATTCGTACGTCCTAGGAAACACACGTGTTTTATAATATAAACCCAATTATATTATATTTAATTCAGAAAATACAAACGCTGAGATAAAATTCGTGTTTCAACTAGAATATACGCTCTTTTGTGATCATTACTCGAATGATGTATTATAAACTCAATTATAATATTTTAAATTAGAAAAACACATTAGAGAAAGACATATATAGGCTAACGCTCATGTTTAGCCCTGCGGTGTGTAATTCAAGAAGTTGGTTTATTTAATAAATGTATTTTAAGTGAAATCAACAAGTGTCATCATTTACAAAGTTACTAGCCTCTCTAGAAGAACTCCAAGCATATAGAAAACTCTATATGCACCTATATGTGTAGTGTATATCTGTTTACTAGGAACCAGTCCGAACTAAACACTTTAAGCACAAAGAGTCTGACCTTACAACTCAGACTAGATATAGCTACACACCATTTTGATCCTGCGAACCGGATATTACATCGGTTCAACCCAGGCATCTTTGTCAAATTTTACATTATTTGACATATCATATAACTCTAGAAAGCATTCTCCTACCGCTATTGGCATTCAAAACACTAACAAAAATCTAATAAAATATATTTTGACACTACTTGGAGTACATTAGGATAGGTATCCACTTGCAGTAGACACAAAAAAGAACTCATAAATAAATTGTATAAAACAAAATGAAACTTACATTAAAACCACCTGCTGTAGTCACAGATAAACACACATTTTAAATTGCACAATATATTACACTACACAGCACGTATTTTATTACAAAACGAAAACAAAGCAAGTATAATTTCAGTATCTCTTTGTCATAAACCAGAAAAACATACAAAAGTTGACAGGTAAACTACATAAGCAAGTACAAACGAGTTTTGATTATGTATATTACAATATTCATTGCACTACAAACAAATCTTGCAATTATTTAATTCCATATATAAAGTATGCACAAAGTGAGGTTAGGAAAAAATGTATTTTCATACGACGTAAAAATCAATTGCATGTTATTATTTTAATTGAAAAAGTATATTAATTAATAAATGTTACAACTGATTGCACAAACTTGACAAGGTGACTTACTTGTCAATCTATTTAATATATTCATTTAGCAATTAAGAAAAACTATTTGCAAAGAAACTTAACTTTGTAAATTAATTAGTTTTTTTTATTATTATTGAAAGTGTGTAGTACTCGTATACTTGTTATGTTAATAATGAATAATTAAATAGCTGTGTCATAATTAAACAACCGGAATAATTTAAACAATATTAATAGATATTAATAATTAGTATTAATGGTTGTCATACCGGCATTTGACAGTAGACATGCAAAACTTTTACACACAAAATAAATTAACCAAAACAAATGAGACACTTGAAATTCTTTACTAAACTTTGTTCAAGACATTTAATTAACCGATAACACAAATATTTTATACGAGCACTAACGATTAATATTTAAAATGAATAATTATTGATCAGAAGAAATCAATAGACCTGACGTCTCCGAATAATTTTACGAGTACTAGTTCCATTTTTTACCACCAGCAGCGCGTAGATCGCCTTAGTTGTGTAAATGCAATTCACACGTTAGGATTTATATACAATTTATATTATTGATTTAAGAAAATAAAATCGAATTTTTTGTTGTAGAAAATATTTTAATACTATTTCGTGTCACTCTATATAGAATCCCATCCATCACTTTTCCGGTTGTTGTTAGATGAAGAGCAAACAAAATTTTCTTTTAATATTTTTTATTAGATTTCAATTTTTTAAATAAACAACATTTTAGGGAATTTATTAACTTCTACCTCTGGGGTTGATCGATCAATCTTGTTCCTGTTTATTTAATGAAACCTGGAAGTTGTTTTAACAGGTGGGTGCAATTCAGTAAAGGACACTAGGGATAACCCGGTGGAATAACGGAAGTGGATGATTGTACACTGTAGGCAAAACTGTATTTATACTAGACTAATGTCTCCATAACGTTGAATCAATTTAATAATTAAAGAGACAAAATGACTTTTTTAATTGTTAATATCTCCTAACATATAAGAAGTTATTAAAAAATAATTGAACATTTGAGGTAAGGTCAAAACGATAAAAAAGAAGCATATTTTCGATAATGTTTTTTGACGACACCGTTAATATATAATTATTTCTATAATTACTACATGATAAAATAACATTTAAAGAATACTTTGTGAAATTTTCATAAATAAATGTCAAGAAATGAGGCATTGAGAGCGAATCTCCGCAGACGTCACAAAAAAAAAGTAACATTGCAGTGACACTCATAACTCATCATTCTGATTTTCTAAAATCGAAAAACTAAAATGATTTCATTAGTTGATAAGTTTCTGCAGGTAACGCTGTCGAGATTTTCCTTTTCTATTGATTTTTCAATTTTTTACAGCAGTTAAAAGTCAAAATACTGATTTTTCATGAAAGAAATCAGAAACTTTGTTATTTTAAAATACAATAAAATAAAAAAAAAGTTAAAATAAAAAAAAGCGTTACCTCGACATTTATGTAAAGAAAGAGTGTGCAAAATTTCAAAAGAATCGGTCCATTAGATTTTGAGCACCGACTCTAAAAAAGCTATATGTGAGAAACCGCATTTAAAAGTTTCAAAGAAAGACGAAAGGTGAGAGGTGAAGACTTAAAACTCTATATCTCCGACAGTTTTACTCCAATCGACTTCAAATTTTTACACAATAAACTTAATATGTTGTACATTAATATATATAAATAAAGAAATCTTACTAAGCACTCTCTAAGCGAGTTTTTGGAGCTCTGAGGCATACCATCTCCTCCGCCCACGCGGTACGCCTCTTCCACTACAATATAAAGACCCTAAATACCTTTTCCTTCGAACGTAACGGAATCTAAGTCAGTTCTAAATGTCACCAAACTTTCCCAACACGAAATCTTGTCGAAGTCGACGATCAAACTAAGTTATAACTTACTTCTAGATCTATATCCTAAGACATAGGATAGATGGCAAGTTATATATCAATAACTTTTCACTTTAAACTCCAACTGAAGTCAGCTACACCTACACCAACGTCTAAATCAGATTCAAATACTTCCGGCGCAGGATTATCAAGACGGTGTCTTCGATGTATGTACAAACTTTTATTATTTTACATCCAATATCTTTTTCTTTTTTTTTTCAAAGTTTTAAACATTGAATTTGTGGGTCTCCCTTAATGTGATTGAACATTGACGAAGGTTGGAATCCGTAAGTCTGTAGAGATCGATGAGGAGAGATAAATAACGATACGATGGATGGGGGAGAGACATTTTGGGAGGGGAATATATTTTGTAGCTAAAAAATGTTGCCATTCGCTTACTCTAATTTCAGTCATCATGGCATCCTGTAATGTGTGAGGAGTGGGGGGGGGGGCTGCATATTATGTACACATATTTAAAAATTGTTATTGCATATAAATCTGGAGCTGGAAGTAGTAATATGTACCCAGTAAACAATTTGGTGAAGTGTTTTGTTTCGTAACGTTTCTATCACTATTTCAATTCAATGGGCTTGTGTCCTATGTCTTAATTTCTATAAAAGTGTACTATATATTGATAAAGTGGGTTACTAGAACCTCAAATGTTCAATTATTTTTTAATAACTCCTTATATGTTAGGAGATATTAACAATTAAAAAAGTCATTGTTCTCTTTCATTATTAAAGGGATTCAACGTTGTACACATTCCAAATGCATGTGACATCACGGCCGTTAGTTACTATCTCTTTTATACAACAGAGCGTAAAAGAGATAGCAAATTCAAGAAAGAACTCTGGCAAGTTTACAGGTTACCAACCTTACAGCTCATAAATCTCTGCTATATGTATTTATATATCAAAATATCAAATATTATTTACAGCTATTTCAAGGAACGATAAAATTCCAATATTATGTCTACCATAACAGGGATAAATAAAATAAAAACTTATTATTCTTTGACTTGACTTGATTATTTTGACTACCAACAACTACAAAACATTACCACAGCACTGACCTACTCAACAAATAACTGAAGTTAAAATGCATTTCACGTCATACAATATGGCCGACTATTTCCAGCACTAAAACTACAATTCGAATTTTTAATTGCTATATCTCCGTCAAAATTTAGATATTTAATAAAATAGACACAATTGAAAAATGAGGACACGAACCCATTAGTTCGCATCAATTTTATCTTCTTTTGTATTCTGACAGGTGGAGTACTTCCGCCATCTGTAGCCGATAAAATATATATTTCATAAGAACGAGTGTGAGAAACTGAACTCTTTCATGATAAAAAAGTTATGCATATCTTCAATATGATGGCGAAGTTATTCCAAAATGTTTACTAGGTATAAATATTACTCATATATACTTATTTAAAACAGAACCCCAAAGAGTAAGGAATATTATTCTTCAATACTCCAAGTACTCATCACAAAGACAAAAGTGTAATATGCCTGAAGTCTATAAGCAGAAATTTGAAAGCAAAGAAAGTCTGAAAAACCTTATTGACTTTATCGATGAAAGTAATTTAATCTCTATATTTTAAATACACATACTCGTATTTATCGATTATAAATTATGTATTACAAATGTTTATAAATGTACACATTGTTTTTAATGCTAATAACTATCGAAAGTTGATGCTATCAAATAAATATTTACCAAAAAAAAAAGATATATTTCTGATCTGACAGCAACCAAACGCAAAATTCTGAATTTAGGTTTTTTACATCGGTGAAATCGGTGAACCTTATGTAGCGCTTTTTTATTATTTTATTTTCTTTTAACACATTTTGTGACAAAAATCCATTTCTAAATAAATTTGTAAATTGTATAAAGGAAAAATCAAATCTAAAACCAAAACTGTGTGATAAATCGTGTAAATAAAGGAGTACACTTTTGTAACTCTGACATGAACCTTCAAAGGATATTACACAGAGCTTTTAGACAGTGGCGGACTTACAGGGCCCTCACATGGCATAATAAATATAATTTCACATCAAGCGATGGCTTATATATATATATATATATATATATATAT
Organism: Panorpa germanica; assembly: GCA_963678705.1. Taxonomy (NCBI): domain Eukaryota; kingdom Metazoa; phylum Arthropoda; class Insecta; order Mecoptera; family Panorpidae; genus Panorpa; species Panorpa germanica. Next base: position 2,994,599 of record OY783223.1, on the reverse strand, counting down.
ATATATATATAGGGTGTCCCAAAATTCAACGATAAGCCGGCACCAGAAGGTGGTCCTGCTCATGACTACACAAGAAAAAAAGAAAAAAAAAATTTATCTCATTTTGTTTAGGAATTAGAAGAAAGAAATTTCTTTTTCGAAAATTGAAACACCTTAAGATGTTTTTAACTACCATGACCACAATTTTTCAAATATTGCTGAATATTTTTTTTGTATCGGCAACCTAAATAGCACTGCTATCCACCACAACCATTAAAAATCCCAGAATGCTAGTAGTTTTTACACAAAATTTAATCGAAATTATTTTTTTCCCTAAATTTTTTAAAGATTTTTACTTTCAGTCAACTTTAACTCTTCGTGGTGTAAAAAAAAGTATGAAGACTACTATGGCAAGTTTTTTTAAAAATTGGCGCAACTCTTCAGGATTCTAAAATGGTATAATACTCCAGGAAAACTAGCAATAAAAAAAAATTATGCATACTATTTCTAAACAAGAACCAAATTTCATAAATTGTTGTTGCAAAAACTACTAGCATTCTGGGAGTTTTAATGGTTGTGGTGGATAGCAGTGCTAATTAGGTTGCCGATACAAAAAAAAAATCAGAAATATTTGAAAAATTGTGGTCATGGTAGTTAAAAACATCTTAAGGTGTTTCGATTTTCGAAAAAAAAATTTCTTTTTAAAAAATGAGATAAAAACTTTTTTTCTTTTTTTATTGTGTAGTCATGAGCAGGACCACCTTCTGCTGCCGGCTTATCGTTTAATTTTGGGACACCCTGTATATATATATTATTTTTGCAAATTTATTTATTTCTTCTTCATACAACATCTTCTTCACAAGTCACATTGTAAAATGCAATGAAGAAATTAACTGTTAAAAATTATTATTCTCTCAAATACATTTTCAAAATTACATGTTTATTCCTATACCAGGCACTAGTTTATGGCTAAGAAGGGTTTTGTCCATGATAGAGTAAGATCCCAGATCGTTACGACGTACGTCGCCTTACTAAGACTGAAATTAGGAGAATAAATACTGCAATATGTATGCGCACTTGCTAGCTTGAAAGCGGGGCACTTTTACAGGTAGCGAGGGTAAAAGGTATGTAAAAATTTCACTCACTCATGTGAAAATATGATGGCTGCTTTTAATTTATGTTAAAAACAAACATTCACTACTGCCAGACCCTTCCCGGGGGTACTTACTTCGACCAGACGCCTTAAAACTCCGATTCTATCGCTTGATAAAGAAGTATATGTAATATTATTATTTATATATATTTATTATATTAATTGTGTGCCTTTCAGCTTTACAATCTACAGTATTATATTTCTTAATACATTTCATTCCTATATACATTCAAACTTAAAACTAAACTTAAATTATTCTAGACTTTCACTACTTCCAAAAATGCTTTCTGCTTCTTCTTCTCTTGACCCTCTCTCTTCATGTTCCCCATCAAAACCAGATAACGAGATTTTTATTTATTGTAATGTTTTTCGTACCTTTTCTCTATCTCCGCCATCCACCTCTTTCCTTCACTGCCTCCCTTCAATAACTGCCCAATATTCTTCTCGCTCATTACTTTTATAAGATATTTATTTGTCTTTATCTTACACGATTTGTTTTTAATAAGATTGTGTAAGGCGGGCCATCTACTGGTTTCTTTTTGAATAGAGTGTTATTTCGATATTGGCAGCTCTGATGCGCTTGATGTCTTGACAGATGTCAAACCATTGCTGTAGGAAATGGATCGTGGAAATGGAACGCACTTAAAGAAATCATCTATCGAGCTATTAGACAAATAGAGCCACAAACAATCTAACAATATACTGGTATTGCAAAACTAGGTTAAGTGGATGTTTTATTGCCAAGCCAGTCATTTAACAGAAATTGTTTTCCATAAATATTCGTATTATGTACTTTCTTCAATTGTTATCTTAATATATATAAATTACGTGTCACGTTGTATGTCCGCGATGGACTCCTAAACTACTTAACCGATTTTAATCAAATTTGTACACCGGGTGCAGTTTGATCCAACTTGAAAGATAGGATAGCTTACATCTCAATTTATGATTGCAATATTATCTTATTGCAAATTATTTGTCTATTAATTATCTGTATATGATATATGACATCTGGCGACGATGATGGCGACATCTGTTGACTAGATTGAGTAAATATTCTGTTGACTAGATTGAGTAAATAGATGGCGCTATGTAATGTAATATGACAAAAACGTTAGACACAGCAACGCGTGGCCGGGACAGCTAGTAGTATATACATATACAGTTCGCTTTGTGTACATGGGCCTGTATGTTGTGTTCTTTAAAAGTAATTAGACAAAGCTTCATTAGATATTCCATTTACGTTTTTATTTAATATTTTAATCTAGGTTTCAGGTTTTCAGAAATTCCTTGTCACATTCGTGTTTTAATTTGAGTTTAGTTAATTTAGTTGGTGCGCATGCGTTGTTAGTAATATAAATTTTGACAGTTCGACAGTTGGACAAAATTGAATGTGGAATAATTATAATTCTTGTTTTTAATAACAATTAGTAATAGAAATTGTTTTTGCTTTTTTCCCAGTAAACTTTGGTGAAGTGTCCTGTTTTGTGACGTTTTTATCACTATAGCACTTCAATTATAGTTCGCATCAACTTTATCTTCATTTGTTTTTCGACAGGTAGAGTGGTTTCGCCATTTATAGCCGATAAAATAGACATTTCATATAAACGACTGCAAGAAACTGAACTCTTTCATGACAAGAAAATCATACGCATCTTTAATATGATGGCAATGTGACTCCAAAATGTTTACTTAAGTTATTTTTGACAATCTACTTTTAAATACAAATACTACTGCATTTTGACAGACTGTCACATTTTGGAGGTTATAATATAATATAGTTTTTCTTAATTTAATATCTTTAATTTAAAACATTGAACCTTGTAAGGTTCTAAAAAAAACTAAAAAAACTTAAAAAATAAATTAAATTAAAAATGGTACTGTGAATGACTACGCGTATTGCCGTATGCTAAATAATTTAAATTAAATACTAAATTAAAACTGTGAGTGAGGGAATGATACTTAACATTCGTTCACTGTTTTATTCGGTATGTAATTGTAGGTGAATATCTGGTTATGGCGATGTTACTCGGCGAATTCGTGGGTCATCACTGTCCACACTGTACCCAATCCGTCTCTGCTTTCAGTGGTACGCACAGCATTTGATTAATGTTATAAAAGATCTACATACTCATACAATATTTGTTCGCGTTCGAGTTTTCAGGTCCCTCTATCCTCCTACTATGAGGTGTAAAATAAATATTTACTCAACGTTTTTGTATTTGTGTATCTACTTTCAGAGCTTCGTTTAAAGGTGCCGGGAATAGGGGGTGAAGCTGGGGGCATGGGATGAGAGATAGGAACTGGTTGTACGCTCTCTTTTTGTCACCAATAGATTAAATACATTTTCAATACAATTGCTGGTAGATCTGATATGATTTATTACGCCATTAGAACATTTTACGTTTTTTTTTGTATGTGTATATTTACGGACGTGATTACATATTAAGCTGAATATACGAGTATAGACTTTTATCAGCTTGAAAGCAGGGACATGTTTGTCCGATAGATAGATTGCCTAATCACATATTACGGGAAATACGGTAATGAGCTATAAGTTAATTTCTATAAAAGTGTACTACATATTGATAAAGTGGGTTACTAGAACCTCAAATGTTCAATTATTTTTTAATAACTCCTTATATGTTAAGAGATATTAACAATTAAAAAAGTCATTTTGTCTCTTTAATTATTAAAGGGATTCAACGTTGTACAACATTCCAATTGCATGTGACATCACAATCCTTGTGTAAGGTTACCAACCTTACAGCTCATAAAGCTCTGCTATATATCAAAATATCAAATATTATTTACAGATATTTCAAGGAACAATCAAATTTCAATATTATGTCTGCCTTAACAGGGTTAAATAAAATAAAAACTTATTATTCTTTGACTTGACTTGATTATTTCGACTACCAACAACTACAAAACATTACCACAGCACTGACCTACTCAACAAATAACTGAAGTTAAAATGCATTTTTCGTCATACAAATATGGCCGACCATTTCTAGCGCTAAAACTACAATTCAAACTTTTAATTGCTATATCTCCGTCAATATTTAGATATTTAATAAAATAAAATCAATTTCAATCAACAATTAAAAAATCGACCCCTAAAATAACCCCCTAAATGAAACAACTAGAATAAGCAGAATTTTTTTACTCAACTCTTGAAGTATATAAATTAAAAAAAAACAATTATTTATCATCAGCCTATTTCCGATGCTGAGTCTTATACCAACCAATGTTACCTCACGTGACCTTCAATATTAGTCAAACTCGAAAATATTTACGAAAAATTCGTAGTATGTAGAAGAGCCAGAGCGCGTAACACTGCCCTATCGATACTAAACCGACTCTGCGTCTAGATTGGCCCTTTGTTTTAACTGTTAGCTATATTTTCAATGTGTTCTTATTCTTACTTTCTTAAATGGAATTCATTTGTTCAACGAACTATGCTGAAATTCTTGTACATTGAGAATAATCTTAAAAATAGAGATTGTTTTTTAAAAGAAAAGAAAATGGATATTCTTGAAAGTTTGTAAAAAGAAATTAATTGAGTGTAATTGTTTTTTTAAATAAAAGAAGTAAAACTATTGAAATCTGAAACAGATTGTGTACAGAGGCGAATTAGATGCTTCATTTGTAGGTTTCATGCAAGCTGTAAATGAAGCCAGACGTATTCTGCATCTCAGTTCTGTCCACGTAACGTACACATACAAGCTGCAAATAGGGTCATTTCTCTGAAGTTTAGCATTGAGAAAGCACGCTTTTTCTTTGAAATAATGTCTGTAGTATACATATATATATATATATATATATATATATATATATATATATATATATATATATATATATATATATATATATATATATATATATATATATATATATAATAATATGAATAGAATTAATTAAAAAATGAACTGGTGAAGTTTCCCAAATTTTAAGATTATGTTCATAGTAATAGCAATGGTATTGTTCATAAATAGGTAAGAAGAAATAATGATCATATGTAAATACCTCAGCCAGATCCAGAGCAAATAGCATGAAAACCACTCACCTGGAACAAAAAGAAAACAAAGTATTAGTTGAGGTGTTATATTAATTAAAGTAAATCACTTCAATTATTACAAAGTTCATGCAAACTGCAAATAGGGTCATTTCTCTGAAGTTTAGCATTGAGAAAGCACGTTTTTTCATTGGGAAAATGTCAAGAGATGAAGAAGATGTGATTATAGCATACGCTTTTATTAGAAGACGACGAATCAGACGTAGAATGTATTGGCTTCATCCATACATCGAAAAGAACATTAACCGCAGATTGTTTGTTGCTGCAAGAGAGTTATCAGAGGATGATTCAGTGTTTCAATCAGTATACCGAATAACTATTGTTCAATAATATGAACTAAATTGACTGCCGAGTTTGTTGTATTTAAAAGAATGCGCCGTGCAGTACGCTAGAGTCTCCTTTGTTTAAATGCAAGCTACAAGAAAGCGTACAACAAGCGGTAAACGCAACGTTGCCCTCCAAAAGAAATGAAGGAACAACAAAACTTTATTGAGAAAATTTAAAATTGGATCAATACTTAAAAACAATAACTTGACATCTACTTTAATTTTTTTTTTTCTTTTTAATAACTCACAGAAATATAAGATCATTACGTTATTAAATAGTAGCGCAATCTCGCGAATAAGAGCGTTAAATACAAAACGGGTAAGTGACGGGAATAGAGTCGTATACTCAGTGCTCAGTGCTGCCCCCATTCTATGTGAGAAATGGTGGTACCTTCAAAGTTTGTAAAGTTAAGTATTAAAACTTTATTCCATTATAATGATTCTAAGACCTTTGATGTTTTGGGGCGGTTTAAAGCGCAGATTTACTTTTGGCATTTGTATTCTCGCGTAGAGGAATTGAAAATTAATACCAGGAGTAGTAAACCTTAAATAGTGGGACAATATTATAGTGGTAGAATCAAAGGAAGCTCGTTGCAGCACAGTTTACTACCCCTGAACACGTTATAATATTCATAATTCGTCTAGCAATGATGTTGTAATTATACTCGTGATGTGGAATTTACCATTTTAATTTGAATTTTGAAATACATTATTTTGTTTTCAAAGATAGTTAACGGAATTGGAATAATATGTATATATATATGTGGGAATATTCTACCAGAGAGACCTCAAATGATAAGATTATACCCACAATCTTTGATGCGATAGCAGCGTTTCTGTTTAGAGTTTTACAGCACAACGTAGATGTTAATATAGGGTTGCCCTTGATTTATTAATTAGAAGCTTGTAATTACGCTATTAAAATTCATTTAAGGTGAAACGATACTTGGCCATTTTTGATTCGCGAAATATAGAAGGCGATACTATACAGCAGGTTAAATATTATCAAAAAAAAACATGTTTTTTAATGTTTAAATCGTTTTATGTAAGTAACTATAAACGCGAATCAAAATCTAAAGCTGTAATTAGTTAGATGAATAACGTATCTACATTTTAAGCATTTTAAAATTGAAATTTAACTAGAAAATATAGCAATATTCATTTTAAAAACTTATTTTTGCGGTTCCAGCTCATTAAAAGTCAGTGGAAGAAAGCTTAAAATGTAGATACGTTATTCATCTAACTAATTGCAGCTTTAGATTTTGATTCGCATTTATAGTTACTTACATAAAACGATTTAAACATAAAACAACATAGTTTTTTGATAATATTTAACCTGCTGTATAGTATCGCCATCTATATTTCGCGAATCAAAAATGGTCAAGTATCGTTTCACCTTAATGTGTAACTCATTTATCGAATAATAGAATTGATAATCATAAATAGTCTCTTTTAATGTGGAACAATTTAAGACAGTTTTGTCTTCGCGTTTAACAATGACAGTATTAAACAAATGGTGTCTCAAGAATGCAATAAATCTCTGGGTTTTACTCAGTATTTGTTACGTCCTCTCGAAAATTACGTTAATCAGCTTCACGCACAATGGTCCTTCTAAGCTTTAATTGAATCCGGCTTGAACATATTAAATTAAGTTTTAAACGGCAACGACAACGACAATGACAACTCTAACTCTACGCGATATTGACGTCACTGTGTCTGTCTTTGTCTCGCTTGAGAGACATTTCTTTTATTTACTTTCGAACAAAACGTGGTACTGCCAAGGACAGTGGGGCGTAGTGGTAGCTTAGGGGGAGAGGGGCGTGTAGTGGGCGATATATGTTAATACATCACCGATGACGTCAGAACGCAAACTGTGTGAGTGGGTTGAAAGTTTATTCAGGCGATAATACTATGAAATATAGTATGAGCTAGTTTTGGCATGTAATGCTATCTGATATCTAATCTGATAGCGGTAACAGGGTGTTCACTAACTAATGGTTCAACTTTAACAAAGGATTAAGTATTTTAGATACTTTTTATAAGTAAATGTAATTTAGCTTTTAATTAAATTTGTTGTCACGTGTAAATGTTTATGCAGAATAGAAATTAAGTCTGTCTGAAAGCATTCTGAGAAAAACGATAAAGTTTTGTATGAAAATGAAATGTTTGAGCCGTTGTAGTAATCAAACTCGCTCCAAGAGGGCGTGAAGTTCTAAATAATATTTTTATATACAATAATAAGTATATAATATATTATAAATATGTAGTGTTATATTTTTTCCACTTCTTAAAAGTTTTTGCAAACAATTTCCAATATTTACAGAAGGATTTAAATATATCGATACATATGTTTCTTTGATACAGTTTCACTGTAATAGGAGGCGTTTTGTATTAATTCTGATAAGGTTTCAATTTTTATTTTCATTTTTATTTTATTTATTTAGATTAATGTACAACATATTAAGTTTATTGTGTGAAAATTTGAAGCCGAATTGAGTAAAACTGTCGGAGATATAGAGTTATAAATCTTCACCTCTCTGGTTTGAATTCGTCTTTCTTTGAAACTTTTAAACGCGCTTCTCTCACATTTAGCTTCTTCAGAATCGGTGTCCTCTCTAGCTCAAAATCTACTGCACCGATCTGAAATATTGCACACTCTTTCTTTATATAAATGCCGAGGTAGCACTGTCGAGTTTTATTCCTTTTTTAATTTTAACGTATTTTAAAATAACAAAGTTTCTGATCGAAAAAATTAATGAAAAGAAAAAAACTCGACAGCGTTACCTGGAGAAACTTATCAACTAATGAAATCATTTTGGTTTTTTGATTTCAAATAATCCAGTGATGAGTTATGAGTGGCACCGCAATGTTACTTTTTTTTGTGACGTCATCGGAGATTCGCTGTCAATGCCTCATTTCTTGATATTTATTTATGAAAATTTCACAAAGTATTCTTTAAATTTTATTTTATCATGTAGTAATTATAGAAATAATTATATATTAACTGTATCGTCAAAAAGCATTATCGAAAATATGCTTTTTTTGTATCGATTTTTTTTAAATTTCTTTTTAAAAATGAGTTCACAAAACCATTGAAATCTTCTTAGAGCAGAGTTCATCTAATCATCACTATCACAGATTTTGTCTACAGCACACTACGGGTCCATTCATTCTTATACGTTCAACATTAGTTCCTTCCTCAACCTCTTCGTAACTGAATGTGAACTTTGGCGAAGAAAAAAAAACGAACAAAGAGCAATAAAAATGTTCGAAACATTTTTCCTTCATCCATTGGTTGGTTTTTGTAATGATGACGTCACGAATGAAGTACACATATGTACCGTAGCGCTACACAGGAAATGGGAAGCAAGTAAAAGCACTAGTACGAGTGCTAATGGTGGCACATCCGCTAATGCGACCCATGACACACTTTTTATTTTCGTGTTTATGAGATAGGCTCAAATGTATTTTACACTGTGTTGAATAATAATCGTATAAAGTAAGAGGGGGTTACCAAACTGTCTTATGTTACGGAGATGAATATATACCGTTGTAGAACAGTGGCGGCTTTAGGGGGAGGCAAGCAGAGCAACAAACCAAGTAGAAAAAGTCATTACTACGAGGCATGTTTTTTAAGGAAGTACCGTTTTGCGTTTCCGCCTTTGCAGCGCTACGGTCGGCGTTCCGCGCATGCGCGCTGGTTACCTACATCTCTTGTCTACGCACTGACGCCATTACAGTCTGATTCTTCATTGTATAAGTTGTTTACTGAGTGTTTAAGATGCCTCCAACAATCGTGAGTCCCGCCGATTGTGAAGTACGGGCTGTTATACGATTTCTTAGTGCTAAAGGCGTAAAACCGATCGATATTCATCGTGAGATCTGTGAAGTTTACGGGCAAAACATTATGAGTGATGGAATGGTAAGGAAATGGGTGAGAGCATTTAAAGATGAACGCACCGTCTTCAAGACGATAACGAAGTCAAAACAGTTGTGATACAGTGGTTAACAAGTCAGGCGGCAGAATTTTATGAGGAGGGTATTCAAAAACTGGTGCCACGTTATGACAAGTGCCTCAATATTCACGGAAATTATGTAGAAAAGTAGATTAAGGTACAGGCTTTCATGTAAAAATAAAATCATTGCGATATCTTTGCACGTCTTTTTTTAATTCCAAAACGGTACTTACTTAAAAAACACGCCTCGTATATATGTATTTGAATCTCGCGCCTCGCTCTTTAGAAAACCCACTAGAATCACTGCGTATATCTTTTAAAGCATTCATGTACCTTACTTTATCATCATTAATATTTAACGTTTTTGTGTTTGTTAACTTTTATAAATCTTCCAATATAAAATTTGAAAACTCCACATTTATTTATTTATATTTTTTGAATTTCTCGTCATACATTATCGAAAATATTTATTGTCAATAAGTTACACAAAGAACAAAGGTCTCGTAAAGATCTATAAAAAGTAAATAAAACCGACTGTATTAAAATTTGTTAAGGGGCCCAAATGGGTAAAGAGTTTATTTTATTTTTATATTTATTTATATTAATGTACAACATATTAAGTTTATTGTGTAAAAATTTAAAGTCGATTAGAGTAAAACTGTCGGAGATATAGAGTTTTAAGTCTTCACCTCCCTGGTCTGGTTTCGTCTTTCTTTAAAACTTTTGAACGCGTTTTCTCACACTTAGCTTTCTCAGAGTCGGTGCCCTCTCTAGCTCAAAATCTACTGGACCGCTTCCTTTGAAATGTCGCACACTCTTTCTTTACATAAATGCCGAGGTAACGCTGTCGAGTTATATTTATTTTTCAATTTTAACGTATTTTTAAATAACAAAAGTTTCTGATTTATTTCATGAAAAATCGGTATTTTGAATTTTAAGTGCTGTAAGAAATTGAAAAATCAATAAAAAGAGAAAAACTCGACAGCGTTACTTGCAGAATCTTATCAACTAATGAAATCATTTTGGTTTTTGATTTCAAATAATCCAGTGATGAGTTGTGAGTAACTTTTTTTTGTGACGTCAGCGGAGATTCGCTGTCAATGCCTCATTTCTTGATATTTATTTATGAAAATTTCACAAAGTATTCTTCAAATGTTATTTCATCATGTAGTAATTATAGAAATAATTATGTATTAACTGTGCCGTCAAAAAACATTATCGAAAATATGCTTTCTTTTTATCGTTTTGACCTTAACCTACTAATTTTTGCTTACACACGTTTGAGGCCCTTGTAGTACAGGGGCCCCGTATCACTGATCACTGATGCTACTGGATGTCAGCGTACGTAATATTAAAGAAGACATATTTATATCTTGGCGAATTAGAATATTGTGGGAAATTGATTAGAATTCTTCCTGTCGTACCCTACTTTTAGACTTGTTTACCTAATTTTGTTTGTTATACTTACAGTTTTTAACTGATCCAAATTTATTTAGTTATATTTTGCATACTAACAAAATATTTTTAAGTAAAAATTAAAAAAATACATTGCTCATGTAGTTCCTAAGTTACTTGGCACAAAATTATATTAATATTATTAAAACCGCGACTTAGATTCTCGATGTCAATGATGCCTCAAAAATGACAAGCATTTGAAACCGCTGATCCATCACATGTTAAAACGTATAGCATATTTATGGTAGTACGATCCCGTTGGCACAGTACACGAGCACGGCGTCTGGGGATTAAGGATGCTTTATCAGGGGTTGTGTCTTTGAAGCGTCGTGTACCCCAACAGGGAATTTCAAATATCTCTTCAAAACATCATTCCGCGACATTCTTGCGGTTAAAAAACACAATTTGTGTTGGAAATGTTCATTTTACTGTTACTGCCTGCCTACGGAATTAATTATATTTTGAAATAGTTAAATTATGTAGTAGTTAGTTGCTTCGAAAACTTTTGTTTGCAGGAAAATTGTTACATGTCGTACATTTAATATATTTGACAAGTTCAACATTATTACATTTCAGACATTCCATTGTAACGACCGTTACATACCATGTTTAACAATCACATCTATTTATTATTTCATTTAATTAAGTCCTTAGGTTAATCACTAATGTATTTGGATGGTTCACAACTCGATCTTTGTATTTCACCGTTCGTCTCACTGTGCGTATGACAAGATCGTGGTTCAGTCTTTCGTTGGTAATATACCACGGTGCATCTACAATCATGCGTAATGTCTTAGATTGGAATCTTTGTAAGATCTCAATGTTTGAGTTAGCTGATGTACCCCAAAATTGTAACCCATAAGTCCATATTAGTTTAAGGGCTTTATTCTGTAAAGTATTTCCACCGGTGAAAAAATTTCATCGCTGTAAAATGACGTCACAAAAGCGATGATTTTTTATTTGGTATTCTGTAAGAAATTTCTATCGATTTTATTTTTGTCGCTGGAAAAAAATCGATCAAATTATAAAGTGGCCTTTAGCGGTGACTTTAAAATTTTCCATCGTTGTTTTTTTAGAACTGTCAAACAATTTGAACTATAATTTGAATTACAGTACAAATTTTTTAATACACAGTATATGTATAGTCATATGAATATACAAATATAAATATATCAGAAAGTGAGGTTATGTTGCTTGTCAATTGACATGTATTCGTACTTGTCAAGTGTTTGAATTTTTAAATATTTGAGATATTGGTCAAATATTTTTAAAATTGATTACGTCTTAAAATACGTCATCAATACCAGTTTATACTTTTTCATCGCTGTATATTATAAGGGCGATGGAAAATTTTGTATATAGAATACCACTTTAGATATTTTAAATGCAGCGACTTTATTCGAGCGGTGAAAAAATTAAATATTTATATAGTTAATAGTTACAGAATAAGGCCCTAAGTGTACATTTATATATTTGTAAAGAAATTATATTTCTTTCGTTGGTAACACTGGTCAGAGATATTACAACTGCATTCTGGTCAGATCCATTAGTTATATCAATTGTCATTGTAGTGTGCGTGATCCAACGAGTAACGTTGTAAGGAATAATGGCGGACACTGTTGATATTTGTAGCTGACAGAACTCACTTTGCATGATGTTAAGTTATTATAAAATTAGATAAAAAGGAATTGACAATTTAAATAACAAACTTTAAATGTCGTTTCTTTGATTTCAGGTAAGATAGTATGATTTAAGTTAAACAGTGAAGTTATTATATATTAATAATTTGTTTTCTTTCTAATCGTTGTTTTGTTGATTTTCCTACTTGAAAGCAGAACATAGATAGATAGGAAGGCGCTCAGGTTCTTAGTAATATTGATGTTAATTTAGCAAATAAAAGTAAAATCGCAGTTCAATGGGCTTGTGTACTCATTTTATAGACTTAATTTTTCAATTGTTGATTGAAATTGATGTTAATAAATGTTTATTGGCGTGTCTATTTTATTAAGTATCTAAATGTTGACGAAGATATAGCAATTAAAAGTTTGAATTGTAGTTTTAGCGATATAGATGTCAGTCATATTTATGACGTAAGGGGGCGTCCATAAATTACGTGAGGTGTTTTTTTAAATTTTAATTTTAAAAGAGCTCCAGAGCGATCTCATTACATTTACATGGTTCGGATAGGTAAAGCGTAGTAGCCCGTATACGTCCGGCAGAAATTCGCTTAAATACGGTGCCATACTGAGACAGGCCTTAAGCATGTACAATCTAGATTAAATGGACCAAAATAGTATAATTTTTTTTTGTTTCAATCAGAAAAAAAATTGCGTGATATTTGCCGAGACCCCCCCTCTCTCCAACGGAAGATTAGATGAGATTTGACTCGACCCCCTCCCCCCCTTAAACATCTCACGTAATTTATGGACGCCCCCTAACATGTCTGTACTATTAAGGGATAGGTCAATTATTTGTTATATATATAAGAGTTCTGTATTAAGTATGCTATCCCTTTTAGACTCTGTTGTATATTTTAATTGTTAATATCTCCTAAAATATAGCGAGTTATTAGAAAATAATTGGATATTTGAGGTCCTGGTAGCCAACTTTATCTATATATTTTTATATTATTTATAGAAATTAGGACATAGGACACAAGCCCATTAGTGTACGGTGTTTTTTAAATCACCACTCTGACGGATTAAAGAGACACAGATTGTATCCACTACAAAAGACAATTTCTTCGATCCAATAACGTAGAAGAACCCGAAGAAACGTCTTCTAAATCGTATTACGCCTTATTTTACTTATTGCAACACGTTCCATTAGTGTAATAACTCCTTTGAAATACATTTCAGCATCCGGCGTCACAAAATCATTCCGTTCCATTTCATTTCCACTCCATGTACCCATTCTAACATCTACAATAACATTTCTTTGAATTTATTCGTTAGAAAATGAATAAATCTTATTTCAGCACAAGTTCATTTATTTTCAAATGAAATTTAATAATTTAAACGCTCTTTCTAATTAAATCGCCTTACACTTTCACTTCTACTTCTACATCTACATCTACGTCTACGTAGATCCTGCGACAGTGCTGCTTTTCATCTCGTTAAAATGGAAACAGTGAATAAATCTGAAGGTAATACAGCGAAAAATAAGATGTTACAACGAAAAATTAAAAAAAGGGGGGGATTTTTCTAATTATAAAATGGTCCATAACGTGATAAATATTACGTGTACAGATGATTTCTTTCTAAATTATTAAAAAATATACATAGGTATGGTATACGTGCTCTTGTAACAAATTATAACATTTTTTAATTAGAACTCCATCGCACCCCCATATTCCATAAGACCAGTCTACCCTGCCCATTCTGCTCTTCGCTTTCATCCCCTCTCTGTTCGGTTCTGTTTGCAATAGTATCATTAACTTTCTAACTAAATTACCGTAAAATTTCTCATTATGTATGTATATATGTACACGTATATATACATATATATATATATATATATATATATATATATATATATATATATATATATATATATATATATATATATATATATATATATATATTATAAATTATTTATAAGTATATAAGCAAATTATTTATAATATTATTATAATGATTCTTCAATTTAGTGAACAATGCTTTCTTATAATTCGCCGTTAATTTACGGATTAATTTGGTTAATGGTAATTGTTTAGGACAAGGCTTAATGAATAAATTTAAGTGGAGTGGATACGTTAAACTTAAGTTAAAGGATACTTTTTTTCCTAAGCGAGGATTCTCAAGAAATCACAATTTCAAATTAACGAAAGAACTAATAAATAAAGGTTTCTTACAAATTTGAGTGCCATAATTCCGAATATTTACTTTACAGGCACTAATTTTGAAGATTTATATTTTATTAAAAAACTTTAAAGAAATGTTGGCCATAGTCGGATTATTTGTAATATCTCCTTACCAGGATATCTATCCAACATTATTATCTAATACCAAAGATAGAATTAAATAACAGACTCCTCTAGGGATGAATTCCTGCACTACATTGACACGTATATGTAATAGAAGATACAATTGCTCTAATAATACTCTTTCTAACTCAGCTTGAATAACTCAGCTTGAAAATAATGCCACGTTGCAAGACATCAATTTTAAGAATTAGGATTTCAAACGAATCAAAGTAAAGAGTAGTAGTTTGGAAAGAGTAGTATTTTAGTATAACCAATAAATATAACCAAGTGTAACAACAGAATTATAATCGAAGCAGGAAGGAGGGCAATTAGATTCGAGGAGAAAATGAGAAATGCTGAAGCAAAAATCTAAAGAAAATAAGGGAGGAAAGTAGAAGGGAAGAAGTAGATAGAAGAGCCAGAGAGATATAGCAGCAGGAAATAATGGAAAAATTGATAATACCAAATATAATAAAAGATACAAAAGGATTTGGGAGAGAGAGATACTGGAATACATACGAGAAAAAGAGACAAGAAACAAAAAGGATTAAGAAACGAAGAGAAAGGCGAACGAAGGGAAAATATGCAAAATGTGCTGGAGAGAGATAGGAGCACATTAAGTATTCATGTGAAAAAAGAGTAAAAAGTGAAAAGAAGATTGTGTGCAGTTATTAAAAGGAGTGATGGAAGGCGGAGATAGAGAGAAGGAGCGAGGAAAGAGGAAGTGAAGCAGTAGGGCTTTAAAAACATTAAAATAAAATAATAATAATAATAGAATTATGAGTTTTATAAGTAAACCAAAAGTTACAACAAATATGTATTTTAATAAAGCACTACCCTAAAAAATAGAAATTAGTTACATATTTACCACTCCCCTAAAATATAACTTGCGCCCTACAATTCACGACTATATGTGAATTTAACCTATGTAATTTTTCGTCGATCCCACGTACCACGTAACTTTTAGATGTAAATTACAATCAACAGAAAGGAAAAGTGTAAGTATTTCATTTATTGTTTATGAAAACAATAGCCTTTTAGAAAGAAGAGAAGTCGCTAAAACTTGTTGAACTTTTTTTCTCAAAAATTGAATGAATGGATTGAATGTAACCGTTTCAATTACAATTTTCTGTCCACTCTATTGCCATCAAAGCACCCAACTTTTGCAGATTTATTGTAATATGTTTTCTGTACTCACGTTTACTTTTAATTTATTTAGTAAAGTTTCTTTATTACCACTTTAGCCAAATTCTTTAGAGGTCTATTTTTTAATTGTTGATTGAAATTGATGTTAATAAATGTGTATTGGCGTGTCTATTTTATTAAATATCTAAATGTTGACAGAGATATAGCAATTAAAAATTCGAATTGTAGTTTTAGCTCTAGAGATGTCGGCCATATTTATGACGTAACTTATCGCATTATTAAGGAGCTCTGTGTTAAGCATGCTATCTCTTTTACGCTCTGTTGTATAAAGAAAAATTGTGAATGAAAAATACAAAATGATTTTTTTAATTGTTAATATCTCCTAATATATTGCAAGTTATTAAAAAATAAATGAACATTTGAGGTTGTGGTAGTCTACTTTATCAATATATTGGACAGTTTTATAAAAATTAAGTCATGATTCACAATCCTATTGTGATATATCCCACCGTACCGGTTCGTTTGTAGTTGATAGTTGTTAATGGTGGTAACGACTGAAGAAATTTCATTTCAAACCATCTGTTATAGCCGGCACAATTCTCTAGATGCGGTAATGTTTCCGGGACAATATTATCTTTGTAATTGTGTCAACATGGATACACAGGACGTCCCACAGGATCCTGGCGGGATGACAGACGACAGGATATCGCGAAACAGTTGCGGCGGACGCTGGCATAAAAGATTAGATCATAAATCACTCGACAAATAATTACGGATATAAATTATAAATCTTGACGTGATTAAGCGTTTAATTATTCGTAATGAAGTACGTTGCATTGCATTTACAGTACCCCTGATGTATGTTGAATGCATCCTCGGATGGAGATATGTTATACACATTTTGAGGGGTATGACCCATAACATTTCATTTCTATATACATTCAAACTTAAAACTAAACTTAAATTATTCTAGACTTTTACTACTTCCAAAAGTGCTTTCTGCTTCTTCTTTTGACCCTCTCTCTTCATGTTCCCCATGCAAACCAGATAACGAGATTATCATTTATTGTAATGTTTTTCGTTCCTTTTCTCTATTTCCGCCGTCCACCTCTTTCCTTCACTGCCTCCCTTTAATAACTGCACAATATTCTTCTCACTCATTATTTTTTCCTGACAAAAAAACTTAATGTGCTCCAGTGTTTCAAACTCCGTTCCGCACACTCTACATATCCTTTCCTCGCTATTTGCCGAGTATGTGTTTCCTTTCTCCTCGTTTTCCAACCTAAACCTTGCAATCCTTCTCATGTTTTTTGTGTCTTTTTCTCTTAAGAAATGTGGTATCTCTCTCTCCCAAATCCTTTTACATCTTGTGTTGTAATTGCTCTTCTCGATTTTTTCCATTCTTTCATGTTGCTGTATCTCCTTATTATTAGCTGTCAAGCATTGCGAGTGACCTCTCTTTTTGAAAACTTTAATTTTCAACATTAGATTGGCCAGCTACTAAAGGGAGGCAGTGAAGGAAAGAGGTGGATGACGGAAATAGTAAGAAGGAAAGGAAGAACAGGAGAATAAATAAGCTGGTGGAGAATAATAGAGAGGGTCAAGAGAAAAAGAAGCAGAAAGCACTTTTTAGAAGTACTAAAAAGTCTAGAATAATTTTTTTAGTTTTAATAAATAAATAAAGTTTAGTTTTAAGTAAATAATTAGTTTTAAATAAAATTAATAAAGTCTAGTTTTAAGGTTGAATTGTTAAGATAGGAATGAAATGTATTAAGAAATAGAATACGGTAGATTGTAAAGCCGAAAGTCACACACAATTAATAATAAATAACATTAGATTTGTTTACACTAACCTACAAATATATTAATTTATATGATTACTATCATTTAATTCAAATATATTTTTATAAATATAGTTTTTCTTTATTTTGCATTTTGAATTAAGCATGAGGGTATTTTGCAAAATATATTGAATAGTAAATAGTAGTTTATAGTAATATCATGATACTAAATTTGAGGATTGAAGCGGTTAATCGATCTTGCTCATATTTAGCATAGTAATTAAGTTGACAGTGCTACCAACTTACGAAAAAAAATTTTATTATTGCGTGCCTTTTAACTCCGTATAAATTCGCGCCCCTTTTTGAACGTATGTTACATATATATTGCTGAATCATATAACGGAAAACAATGCGTTAAAGTTTAGTTTAACAAGAAACAATTTCCTCACAATATGAAACTTAATACAAAATGTATCCATTGACGTCGATAGAAGGGGGTATCCATTAATTAAACTTACAATTAAAACACCACTGATGTTGTGTTTTGTTCGTTAAGTTTGATATTGTGGGCAGGTTACTAGAAGATGATGGACTGTTATTTGCGTCTGACAGTTGCTGCACTGTGGAGCTGTTGGTTTACACATTAAGTGTTGATGCAATCTGAAGATAGCTTTTTCAAATAGTCTTTTTGTATTACTCTTAATTAATCTCAATTTGTTGTTACTTATTTGTGTCCAGCACTGGTTTTGAATTTGCCTCATACCCTTTTTATACCATTCTATTAAGTCTAAGTGTAATACATATATCAGAGGCTGGAGTGCCTTCTATAGCAGCCAACTTGGCAACCGATATAAGACAATGGCCAGGTATCCACATCAGTTTAATATTGTTTTCCTTTAAAATGTATAAATTACAGTGACGTTTCTATCACTATACCACTTCAATTAGTTCGCATTAACTTTATGTTAACTTGTATACCGACAGGAGGAGTGGTTTCGTCATTTAAGGCCGATAAAATAGTGATTTCATATGAAGGACAATGAGAAACTGACAGAGAAATCATACGCATCTTCAATATGATGGCAAAGTGACTCCAAAATGTCTACTGAGTTATGTTTCTATTATTAGTGATAGCTATTATGGTATAGAACTATGTGAGTCACTGCATATTATAATATGAAATACTTTATAACACTCGTATAATCTTAGCTCCTTCTGGATTCTTTCTGCGGACGCCTATGATTGGAATATTATCCATTTTTGTCAAAGTTAATTAATGTTTGTAAGTGCTTTATTAAATCACATGTTTGATTTGTTGCGTTGCGTTCAGAAGCTTTCAAACCGCAATTCTGACTTAGAAAGTGTTGGGTTGGATTATGTAGATTGGAGGGGGAAGGGGGGAGGCTATAGCTAATACCTCGTCACATTGATTACCCGTCGCAGTCAGCCCGTGACGATTTGTTTGACTACTGACGTATTGTTTTGATTTGAATGAATATGATTACTGTAACATTAATGATGACGACAAGTGTGTGTGTATGGTGTGAGGGGGAGGGGGGATATTGTGGCTCTAGCAATAACAGTAGCAAATAAGTTACACTGTTGGTGACTAACAATACATTGTTTACTATATGAAACACAGATGCCATGCATAAATACTATTCTGCAAAACTAATGTAATATTTTTTACTGTAGGTTGTTATATTTTGATGAGAAACAGACAGAAATATTTTAAAGTTATAAGTGAATATGCAAAAGTTCATCTTAAAATAACTAGAAACGTAAGAGTAATCTTTAAATACTAATAAATAATACTAAGGAAAGAAAAAATAATAATGAAAATAAATAAATTTACATAACTACTTAAAAAAGTGGTTTTTTCTTTAGCACAACAGTTTACGTGTTTCATTTTTTTAATTAATTTACTAAAGTGAATAAATCACCACGTTACGATTAATCTGATCGTAAGGCTGGGTTCACACGTTTTTTTACAGAATAAATCTTATCGAATAATCAGTGGCGCATACTTTGACATAGAACTATTCACACGACGTTCGTACTGCAAAGAAACGTACACAGCTAAACACATTTATCGAATACTCACCGGACTTGTCAAGCAAATCGAATGAACTTTAACGAATTCGCCTTGCAGTGGCGCATAGTATTATGCGGTATCTTACACACGGCGTGACTTTTATCGAATAGTAACCGAACAAGTGTTTAGTGGTGAAGTATCATTTGCACGTGTTTCAAGTTTATTATTAGAAAATGTTTAACGAATCTTTTATAGATAATGATTTATTGATTTCTTTGGTGGAACAAAAGCCCGTTTCGTGGGATAAAACTATGGAATTATATAAAAATCGCATTGCAGCTCAAGCGGCGCCACAGACAATATTTTATCCAAGAATTCCAAATCAACAATAATTCGGCTACTATAAATTCTAGCAGTACAAATCTAACAGCGATACCTTGGCTTCAAAGTTCGAACTCTTATTGATTCGTCCTATTCAAATTTAATGAAATTAATATATCAAACTGCGTTTTTTTTTTTTTAATATTTATTTATTTATAGTGCATCAACTATTGAGTTATTAGCACTTAATATATATTACATTTTATCAACATTTTATAGGACATAATTTATACAATTTATAATTTTCTATTTTTATCAGTTTATTTCACTTATTCTATTTAAAATCTTCAATCTATGCTTCTTTCCATTATCCATCTTTTTCTATTTCAACTGCATCACAATCTGATACATCGCTTCCACTATGATGTCACCCATTGCATTCTCTGGTTCTTTCTTCTATTAGCATTTTTTCTTTGTCTAATATTGTATACTTCTACTCTTCTGTTCTTTCAACTATAATTCCTTTCTTTTTATAAACCAGTTTTCCTTCATTTTCGTTTTTATTCCTCTGTCTATTTTCTTTATCGATTATTTCTTTTTGTTATCGTGTTTTCTCTGTTCATATTCATGATTATGGTTGCACATAACCAATTAAATCTGATTGTTACCAAACCCAGATAATATAACACTGGCTCGGGAATCGAACCCGGAGACATAGTAGTCAGAATCAAACATCAATGCTCTCGACTACTTGTGTCGTCAAACTGCGTTTTTTTTTATTTCTTTACTTACCTTAAACATTTAGCAAATTTCATTTTAGTACAGTTATTTTACCGTATGAAAGCTGCGGTTATACGTTTCTACTAATAAAAATTTACCGCTGATACGTTTAAAAACGAATACTGTAAAAACGTGCAGTATAATGTCGTGTGAACCCAGCCTTATTCGCAACTTAACGACGCTATACCTACGACGGAAATAACGCTTTTCGTTAATAGCGTTAACTCAGCCCGTGCCTTCCACTTCGTTCTCCGAATATACGGTACTCGTAATGTAATTCTGCTCGCGAGGCAGCCCTGTTTAAATATGTCAAATTATAATATAATATTTAATGATAAATCATTTCCATATAAAAGGTAGAATGTGATTGTTATCGTCCAATCAATCTTATTTTACGGCGCACGGGAGGCAATTAATGGAGCTAACAGACCTAATAAAGCTAATAGAGGTGTTTTTAGTGCCAGCGTTCCAGACAGGGGTTGCCAATACGTTTTATTCTATGTTAAGCAAACTGATGAATGTTTTCTGAATTTTTATTAAATATAAGATTACTCGTATACTGATCTTTATATATAAAAATTCAGCCTGCGTATGTTTGTGCTCGCAAATTTGAAAAGTAGTCGGTCGATTGACTTGAAATTTTAACACAACGCTGCATTCGAATATGCGCGTGTTTTCTTTTGTTTCTTTTCTGTTGATCGGTGTCTATGTTTGTTGTGTACACATCTCTTAATTTACTTTCCCATTCATTCGTTTAGCTAGTGCATTATAAAAAAGTTAGACATATTTACAAATAAATAATCGTTTTTACAAAAAAAAGAATCCAAAAATAATGTGACGTTGTGTATTTTGGGGCGATAACTGATGACGAAGAGGAATCAGGGGATGAAATACAACTAAACAAAAAGAATAAAAAAAGAAAAGGAGTCGGATTAAGAATGAATGAATTGGGATAAGAATGAAATGGATGAAGAATAGCGGAAAGATGGTGGTTGAGGCGCAGTTTGATGCAATGGAATTACAACAGAGTAGAGACGGTTATAGCAAAAGAAAGGTTAGATCGAATGGACTTGTGTCCTCATTTTTTAGTGGTCGATTTTCCAATTGTTGATTGAAATTGATGTTAATAAATGTGTATTGGCGTGTCTATTTTAATTAATATCTAAATGTTGACGGAGATATAGCAATTAAAAGTTTGAATTGTAGTTTTAGCGCTAGAAATGGTCGGCCATATTTGTATGACGTGAAATGCATTTTATTGTCAGTTATTTGTTGAGTAGGTTAGTGCTGTGGTAATGTTTTGTAGCTGTTGGTAGTCAAATAATCAAGTCAAATCAAAGAATAATAAGTTTTTATTTTATTTAACCCTGTTACGGCAGACATAATATTGAAATTACACAAGGATTGTGATGTCACATGCACTTGGAATGTGTACAACGTTGAATCCCTTTAATAATTAAAGAGACAAAATGACTTTTTTAATTGTTAATATCTCTTAACATATAAGGAGTTATTAAAAAATAATTGGACATTTGAGGTTCTAGTAACCCACTTTATCAATATATAGTACACTTTTATAGAAATTTAGACATAGGACACAAGCCCATTTAAGAAAGGATGGGGAAACAAAGGCGGTCGAAATAAGAAATGACAACAAGAAAACAGAAGTAGGGAACGAAATTAGCACAAAGAATCAAGCGAAGAAATGTTTAAGGCGATCTTGGCGGTACGTAATATAAATGTAATTTTGAGTGCGATAAAAGGGCCGTAGTTCTAAGAAGCCTATCTCTCTCTCTCTCATACAACATGAACCATTAATTTTGTTAACACCCCCTTCCCCACACACATACAACTCAGACAATTATCACTGTATATCATCATTACACAAAACCACAAATAATATTATTAGAGACAATATTAATAATACTCAGAGGCTGTTATTAAGTTGCCGTTTCGTGTACCCTACTGCATCCCTTGACCCTTGTACCCCCTTAAACAACCCTTTATCAAGGACAGCTGCTATTCTGACCTCTGATTACACGAAACCCAAGGTAATAATTCACAGCGAACCAAACTACGAACCAACTAAAACAAACGCGGTTTTCTTTGGTGCCCTTTCAAAGGCAGTGAATTATTTTGACGTATTACATTATACTGTGTCAATATCGTTATGTAATTAAAACGTTTGAAAGTAAAACCATAATATAAGGTTATGTACAAATGTTACAACGTACCACTTTTTCAAAGTATTACTTTAGGGACGATCAAAATTGAAAGAGAAGTATTTTTCTATTACCTTGACTTTTTATAGAACATCCTGGTAATTGTCTTGTACTTAAAAACGACATTAACTTCTAGATATCTATACCCATGATACTTCAAACATATGCAAGTTGTAACACGCACAAATAACCCCTAACGTGAAAGCTTGATTCGCTTAAGGGGGGTTACTATATAATTATTCCTATAATTACTACATGATAAAATGACCTTAGAAGAATACTTTGTGAAATTTTCATTAATAAATATCAAGAAATGAGGCATTGACAGCGAATCTTCACAGACGTCACAAAAAAAAGTAACATTGCGGTGTCACTCATAACTCATCACTGGATTTTCTGAAATCAAAAAACCAAAATGATTGCATTAGTTGATAAGTTTCTGCAGGTAACGTTGCAAAGTTTTTATTTTTTTTATTGATTTTTCATGAAACTTTGTTATTATAAAATACGTTAAAATAAAAAAATTATAGAAAAACTGGACAGCGTTACCTCGGCATTTATGTAAACAAAGAGTGTGCAAAATTTCAAAAGAATCGGTGCAGTAGATTTTGAGCTAGAGAGGACACCGACTCTTAAATATTTTCAAAGAAAGACAAAATCAGACCAAAGAGGTGAAGACTTAAAACTCTATATCTCCGACAGTTTTACTCCAATCGACTTCAAATTTTTATACAATAATTAATATGTTGTACAATAATATAAATAAATTTAAAGAAAAGTTGTAATAAATTATTAATAATGTATTACAAAGAGTTCGACTCTGGGACTTTTATACAGTTATAACTGTCTGTTTTATACGTTCATCGTTTTACGTATAATAAAGCAATTTTCTCTTAGTTATTTTCCTCGTTCCTGATTTTCAATAATAATGTCATTTACCCAGAAATAGATTGTCGGAGGAGATCGTAACGAAACGCAGACGATGGCGTGTGCAACCTTGAACCTAACGGACGTGCATCGATTCGTACAGGGCCGGCGCTTTTGTATTTGTGGCTCCTCCACAATTTTCTGATTAAATACTTTTAAAAAATCACATTTTAAATAATAATATCTCGATAACGACGTGATCAATAATTTTTGGTATAAGATCTGTGACTTCGATTTTTAGAACACATCAATGTAAGTATCATTATTAAGGGCCTTATTCTGTCACTTTTCAAAAAATCGACCTTATTTTTTCAGCGGTATAAATATTTAATTTTTTCATCGATAGAATAAGGTCGCTGTTTTTAAAATATCTTAAAGTGGTATTCTGTATGCAAAATTTTCCACCGCCCTTATAATGTACAGCGGTGAAAGAGTATAAACTGGTATTGATGATATTTGACCAATCACGACAAAGTATTAAATAGAAAAAATATAAAATATTTTAAATGACAGTTGTTTATATAATTCCTACATGTCAAAATCTGTTAAAAAAAGTCAATATGGCATCTATGAAAAGGAAAACGGGAAAATCAGTGGGGAAATAATTATTATAAGTAGAATTTCAAAGGGCCATGCACAATTTATGTAAAAAAGCATTCACCTGAAGCAATAATTGACAAACAACATAACCTCACTTTCTGATATATTTATAAATTCATATTATATCTATGGATAGATTGTAATATTCTGGGATGTCAATAAAAAAATAAAATATATATGTATACATATAAATACTAACTTATTTTTTATTTTTTCGTAGAATCCTCCAACTACAGCAAATTATTGTTGAAATTGTTTGACAGTTCTCAAAAATACAGCGATGAAAATTTTTAAAGTCATTTTGAAAGCGACCTTATAATTTGGTCGATTTTTTTCCAGCGACAAAAATAAAATCGATGGAAATTTCTTACAGAATACCAAATAAAAAATCATCGCTTTTGTGACGTCATTTTACAGCGATGAAATTTTTTCACCGGTGGAAATACTTTACAGAATAAGGCCCTAAGTGTTATTATCCCATCTGTAATAGTTTCTTTTCTAGATGTACCCGATGTTGTTTCCCTAAACAAGGGAGGAGCCCCTTGTAACCAAAGTAAACATAAATCTGTATTTCTTGAAGACAAGTTTTTGTCAAAATACCACTTGTCTGCTAGGATGACAAAGGTTACATCTATTTGACCAAAAACAAGATAAATATTAGGTAGAATTGTAAAATCTGGTAACCAGGGATTCAGCAACCGGCAGATGGAGTCGTAAATAAATCAACTTCACTTGACACATTCGTTATTAAGACCGTCTGACGCCTGACGCGACGCACATGCAAGGTTTAGAGTTAAACCCTTTCGTAAGTTAAGCAGGGAGCTTTAAGTTGTATCCTTGGGCTTTGTTTTACAGTATTCCCTGTAACTTATTAATAAGGAGACATCCTGCGTAGTTCTGTGTGGTTTTTGTTACATGTACGAGTTAGCAGAGATTCTCAAAGTAGGAATCTAAGTAGATATTAGATATCTTATACAATGGGCTTGTGTCCTATGTCTTAATTTCTACAAAAGTGTACTATATATTGAAAAAGTGGGTTACTAGAACCTCAAATGTTCAATTGCTTTTTAATAACTCCTTACATGTTAAGACATATTAACGTACGTATAATTAAGTACGTATAATTAACGTACTGCGCATGCGAACGCGCAAAGCCTAATAACATACAACGTTTCCAAGTTGCAATAGCCATCCCCATCACACGTATACTGCTTTAAGAAATATCAAATTTAAACCTTAATATTCTTTGTACTATTGTGTCAAACAGTGTCTGTAAAATCGTTCTCGAGATATGAGTCGAGATGTTAAAGATGCGCACTTTAATTATTAATATCGCGTTTCACAGATGATCAAAACATTGCAAATTTTATTACTAATTATTTTTATTTATTTGGTCTTAACTTTTATTCGTCATAACCACCATTAAACATTTGTTGTATATATTTAACATAACATTTATAATTTTATTTTTGTATTATTTAAATATTTCAATAATTCACTAATTAATTTTGAATCACTTAATAAAAATTTAGTATTAACAAAAAAGATTTAATCACTTCTAATATTTCACTATTGAATTTTGATCTTTATAGACATAATTTATGCATTCAAATATAATATGATCCAAAGTTCCTAATGCACATTGGCATCTATCATCAGATTCAAGATTAATTTTATACAGGTGGATTAAAGGATTATTACTCTCATTTATTATAGCTTCTGAATGTGATTATGTTCTTCAACGTATTAAAAACTTTTAACAATGTTCTCAATGGGCTTGTGTCCTATGTCTTAATTTCTATAAAAGTGTACTATATATTGATAAAGTGGGTTACTAGAACCTCAAATGTTCAATTATTTTTTAATAACTCCTTATATGTTAAGAGATATTAACAATTAAAAAAGTCATTTTGTCTCTTTAATTATTAAAGGGATTCAACGTTGTACACATTCCAACTGGCTGTGATCTCACAATCGCTGCCAACCTTACAGCTCATAAATCTCTGCTATATGTATTTATTTATCAAAATATCAAATATTATTCACAGCTATTTCAAGGAACAATCAAATTTCAATATTATGTCTGCCTTAGCAGGGTTAA
The DNA here is from genome assembly GCA_963678705.1 of Panorpa germanica. Lineage (NCBI taxonomy): Eukaryota > Metazoa > Arthropoda > Insecta > Mecoptera > Panorpidae > Panorpa > Panorpa germanica. Next base: position 2,967,775 of record OY783223.1, on the reverse strand, counting down.
ATAAAATAAAAACTTTTATTCTTTGACTTGACTTGATTATTTGACTACCAACAGCTACAAAACATTACCACAGCACTGACTTACTCAACAAATAACTGACGTTAAAATACATTTCACGTCATACAAATATGGCCGATCATTTCTAGCGCTAAAACTACAATTCAAATTTTTAATTGCTATATCTCCATCAACATTTAGATATTTAATAAAATAGGCATGCCAATACACATTTATTAACATCAATTTCAATCAACAGTTGAAAAATCGACCACTAAAAATGAGGACACAAGCCCATTGCGTGAACAATTTCAGCTCTTCATCATCATCTTTAGAAAAGTAGTCGACAAATATTTTGCCCGCGTTATGCGAGGGTCTACTGTATATAGCTGTTAGCATATTATTTCACACCTACGGGTGTCTGTTATGAGAGTAATCTTCATAAAAGTAATGCCAAGAAAAAGAAAACATAAGAAATTACATACGCTAAAGGCACCTTCCTTGTAAGAACAACTTATTTCCTGCTAATAAACCTGAGGAAGAAAGTAGTGGGGATAATGTGGGTAGGAGGGGAAGGGAGTGAACGAGGAAATGTGTATGTTTCCCTCACAAAGCTCCACTAACAGTTTCTTGGTTATTAAGCCTATTTGCTTTATCCTTCGAGCAAGAGTTTTACATTAACTTTTATTTGCAATGGGAAATCTTTTTATTAATCTTTTAGGATTGTTCCAGGATCAGGGGTGAAATGTCTTAAGGATATTAAATCCTTTGAGATTTAAAACTCAATGAATACAAATAAAAATAAATATTAATATATATTTTCATCTTTGACTCATTTTTACTTCACACAAAAAAATCGCCTTATACTTAAGATTACTAAAGATGAAAATAAGATAGAAAGCTACAATTTGGATTTTATATATTAAGGTAATATATCTACTATACGTATATTTTGAAATAATTAAACACAAGCACATATTATTATTTATTATTATTTTAGTTTTAATGTTTTTGCCATTTGGCACTACATTCTTGTGCCTTAACTCATTTATTTACATATCATTGTGGTTAATTCAATTTTGATCCTAATTAAATCTAAACATTCCAATTTTTTTCAAACGAGAAATATATATAAAATTCCTTATAAAAATAAAAACAAAACTGCTACTGCTACTGCTTCGCTCCTCCTGCTACTGTCCCTCCTGTTTCTACTCTGCCATTCCTCCTCTTTCCTTGTTTTTTTTTCTCTATCTCCGCCATCCATCTCTTCCCTTCACTTTCGGCATTATATTCTTCTGCCTTAAAAAGATTTAAAAAGCTTCAGCCTTCCTTCTTCTAATTATTTCTGCCATCCATATGTTCCCTTCCTTGCCCCTTTTTAAGAGCTGCCCAATATTCATCTCACTCCCTACTTTTTCTTTACAATCAAACTTAATGTGCTCCAGTGTTTCGTCCTCCGTTCCGCACATTCTTTCCTCACTACTTTCCCAGTATCTCTTTCCTTTTTCCTCATTTCCCAATCTAAACCTTGCTGTCCTTCACGAGCACATATTTTTTACTATCATTTGTAGAAAACTTCATAATAAGATCACGGCTGAATTAATTAAAAAGAAATTAAGGTTTTGTAATTAGTTTCTTTATTAAAATGCATAGACAAGTGTCTAAGATGTCACGAAGAGGCAACTAATATAAAAATCATGTGTGTTTAGCGAATTGTATGAAAAACACGTAGCTTAAAAAGCAATTATCTTAGTTTCTAGACAGTAAATAATTCTCTAATTAAGTTGACATATGCCGCAGTGTAATTACAACTCCTAGACATTGGTTCGAAAAACTTTGAAGCTCCCTTCCTCTTGCTCACTATCCTTCAAGAGTTTAGTGAAAACTTTTAGAGTAGTTCTAAGACAAACACTATATAAGAGTCGTCCCTTGAATGGGTACCCTTTAAAATGTTGTGATTCGTTAAATATGAGTCTTTTCACTTAATATTTAAAGACAATGTTAAAGTCACGGCTGCTAATGATTCTACAGTCAATTTTTCAAAAAATCGGAGTAAAATTTTAATCTTCTTAACGTTTTTTTCCATTAGACATTGTATTCTTCATTTAATTCTAAAAATTACATTGCCTTTATTATTTAAATTTAACTAATATAAACTAAACTTAAATCAATTTCAACTTCCAATAATGTTTATTATGCTTCTCGTATCGCTCTTCTTGTTGTTGAAAAGTTTGCAACATTTTCAGCTCCGTAGTTTTCTCTCTTTTCCTCTTTCTTCTTCATCTTCCTTCCTTGAACTCGTTCCTATCATCCACCTCTTTTCCTTCGTTGCCCACTCGCATCTGCTCTTCAAATTTCTTTTCACTCTTGTCTCTTTTATATGTTCCAACGCTCCATTTCTTTCTCGCATATTCTGCAAAACCTTCTCTCTCTTTCTTCCTAACACCTATTGCCTTTCTCTTCATTTCCCATTCTGAACCTATCGACTCCCTTTACGTTTCTAGTCTGTTTTCCTATTTTACTTTTTATTTCAAAGTTAAATTGTTTAGTTCTGAGTTTAGATGCCCTAATGCGGTGGGATACCTTGCATACTCCTATACACAAATATGACGATCGTCCAGTTCATTAGTGAGACTTCATAATATTAGTTAAGTATGATATTATATGCATAATGTAAATGTATCCTCTATCGGAGATATCTCACTAATAAACTTAGTTAAAGTGGTATATCCGTAATGTCGACATACATAGAGACCTGAAGATCAACACAGTCGGAGAAGAAATCAAAACTATAGCAGCGAAGCCTGAGTTGAGACTTCGTAGCCACGAAAACATCGCCGTGACGCAAATGTTACTTGATAGTAATGATGTTCGCAGACTTCGCAGGACTAAACCCTCGGACCTAGTAACCTAATCATGTAGAATTGTTCGTTGGAGCAATCTCTACCACACCGTGTAATTATTGAAATGTAAGCTACTAGATACTTAGATGTAGTATTATAGCTAATTAAAAAAAAGTAAGCTCCTTTTCAAATTAAAGCACAACTTTGAAAATTGTCGACCGATACAACCCTGCGTTTAGCTTCCGGTTTGCAAGGTAAGAGTAATAATATCACTACTTCTCACTTACTATTGACTTCATGGTGCTATTTGGTCTAACAAAGTGATAACGATTGCTCTCCTTTAGTTTGTTTGGACGCCATCTAATGATTTCCGTTCTCCGTCCGTCCGTCCGTCGGACTGGGCTCGACTCGGCTCTGCAGAGCGATTTGCTTAATCTTATGAACAAAGTTTAATTTAAATTTATTACTATCGATGTTTCCTGGAAGTAAACTTATAATCTCGTAAAGAGCGTCGTGGAAATTAATGGCATTTCCTTTTAATTATTAAAGATATAGATTACGTCAAATTGTCAGTTTTGTTCTTAGTGAATTGCATACTACAGACAGTAGCGGACTAAAATAATGAAGGAGAATGATCTACCGAAACCCTAACATCGAATTGTTCACTTTAATATACGCTTTTATTTTTTCTCTACATATTTAGAGGTGTCTTAGTAATTGCGAATACACCAAAGAGACTATTTTGAAAATAATTTTGTTGTCAAAAAACGAAACTGTACGAAATAAAACCATGCGAGTATTTGTAGATTGAATAATTATTCAATTGTTTAAACAAAACCATGTTTTGTTTCGTTTTAAAACAATTCTGTTTTCCGAAAACAGAATGTTTATACTGAACATACTGATTTCGTTTTTAGTGTTTTTCTGTGTGTCCCATAAAAATTATAAACATGACAAACAACAACTGACAAACGTAAATGTTCACAAAAAACAAACTGCGTGTTCAAACCAAGCAGACTAAAAGCCAATAACGAAAGTGTTTTCCTTTCATCTTACTGACTCCAGATGGGAATGTGTAATGCTTACTAAAACAGTTTTTAAAAACAAAAATGTTTTAAGAACTGTCTCTTTGGTGTAAACATTGGTGTTTTTGTTCGTGTTTTATTGAACTGTCTCTCTGATGTGAAACCGGCATCATATTTTAATGTGTCTTATTTTAAATATAAACCCATTATTGCCAGGGAAACACCAAGTAGACACGCATTATTATGTTCAGCTTCTACGTCAATCAATATGTCTTACGAAGCTCTATCTCTCTCTCTGTCTAAAGTGTTGCTATCTCCTAATAGTCACGCTTCAACACCAGATTGAAAAGCATCTAAATTTTAAGGCCTGCTTGTGTAGGGTGTATTGGAGTTGTTTTGCACTAACATAATTTACCATGAGAGCAAACTTTTACTTAAACTCACCGCTTAGATGAAGATGTTAGAATCACCCACACAATAGTAGCGCAAAGCATTCTTATTAAAAAAAAATATACCAAAAATAACCTAGTTTACCATACAATAAAAAAACGTAGCTTTACAGAATTGACCTAATTTCCCCATGACGTCATTATTTCTGATTTTTTAGGGATTCAACTAGGATTTGTAGAAAGGAATTGTCAGCGTAACAAAAGTATCCCGTTTAAATGCAGGAGGGAGAATCCAGTCGCCGATCTAGCAAATAATAAGGACAGTGAAAATAAACACAGCCAAAAAATAAACCAATATACCACATTATTTTAATCTTTATTCTGTTTAAGAATGTTGTAGCACGACGATAATTTATTTTTAAGGACAGTTATACTTTAGAGCATATATATATATATGAAGTGTGAATAGCCTATATTTCCTATAAATTAAAAGTGTGGCCAAAATGTGTGCGAGAGAGAAAGGTATATGTTCCTATTTGTTCTCTATGCGCATGCGTCGAAAGTGACAGCTGTCTAGGTATAATAAATAATATTATGTAAATAAATTATATTTCTTTAGTTAGTACAAAGCTGGTCTGTCGGTAAAACAGTGACCGTTCAGTGAAAACATATACTCATGAGCGCCATAGATGGCGCTGTAGAGATAACGGTCACCACAGTTGATATTTTGAGTGAACAGAACTCACGGTTTTAGTTATATTTATATATAGTTATATTTATATTTATACATATCTATATTATTCTACATCCATATAATGTCATATTTAACAACTGTTACGTATTATGTCTAGACAGCTCTGACTTGACAACTGTTACTTTCGACGCATGCGCATAGAGAACAAATAGTAGCATATACCTTTCTCTCTTGCACACGTTTTGGACACACTTTCAGGTCCAGCATTCTCTTTCCATATATATATATATATATATATATATATATATATATATATATATATATATATATATATATATATATATATCTCTACGGTTATACGTGTTTGTACCAGGTTGGAAGGAGATTGCGTCCAACTGATAAATTTACATTCTTTATATATCTCTCTTTCTTTGTTCTGTTTTAAAAAAAATTGGTTAATTAAATTATTATAGAATATACACAACCGTATTTCTCTTTAGAAGCAAAATCATTCCAAACTCTAAATGCGAATGTGGTGAAGAAGAGGCAGACCCTGACCACATTCTGTGGCAATGTAAAAATACAACAATGGCAAGAAATGGGCTCCAACGGGCGGTGCTACAGACTTTGCAGACGCTTCCTGTTAACACCGCCTTTTTGATTGAGAAACCGAAATTTATAACAGCAGTAGCCATGAATAGATCATTCTTGTTGTCTGGATATAACGTATAAGAAGAAGCAGAACAATATTAAAAGGGCGATAAAAGGCTACGTGCCTAGGAAGCCCGAGAAACTATATATAAAAAAAAACCGTATTTCTCCATTAATAATTATTTATAAAAATTGTATTTTGATTAAAAAAAAAAATGGATGTAGTAATCTAGCAGTAGGACCTCAATACCCTCACACAATTCATAATGGTGTTACGTTTTACACCTTTATCAGTTTATAGAAATGAGCTATTAAATTCATTTTTAGGAGCTATTTTTTAAATTGATTGCAATAAATATATGTTTTTATTATTTTTAAATAACCAAAAGTCGACAGAATTATAGTTATATCAAATTTAAATTTCAATTTTGCCGCTTGTTTTACAAGAAATAAGTAGTAATAAGCAATCAAGATTATTTTTCCTTCTTCACTACCAACCAATTACTTTATAAGATCCACATACACCGTCGTATGTGCCTCTGTTATATAAGAGACGTGACAAATCATCGGACGTTACGTAGCATGTCTTGGAATGTTCTATACCGTTGAATCCCTTTAATAATTAAAGAGATAAAATGAATTTCCTAAAATATATCGCGTTATTAAAAAGTAATTGAGCATTTGAGGTTTTGGTAACCAACCTTAATAATATAGAGTACATTTTTATCTTTATATTACTTTGAAATTTCTTATTATATAGTCAGAATGTATTGGTAAGAGTATATATGTATGTATGAACATGAAATGATGAAAACGAGCCGCGTATATTATTAATAATATGTAAATATGTGCAGTCAACGGTCGTAGCGACGTTTATCTCTTCAATACAAAGATCATATCATGCCGATTCGTGACGTAAGGAGTACAAATACGTTGCAGGATGGCTCGGACGTTGGACTTTAGTCGTTGGACGTAGGCACGGCTTTTTATAGCAGCGCGAGAACCGTATTGCGGCGTAGCTCCAGTTCAACTGGCGCCAACGGCTACAGCATTCGTCTGCGTTCTTCGCTCGCTGCTACGTCTATCGCTACGCTTCGTTATTCGTTACTAGAGCTACGTCACATAGAGACTCTTATGAATTCTACACACAACAGAATGTGAATCACCATGTCGTTGCATTCATTTTGTACTGAATTTATAAATATTTGTTGTGTTTGTATATTTGGTATGATACAATGTAAAATGCAAAATACATTTGAAATTACTGCAAATTCATCCGAATTCATTTGCTACCAGTTTGATGAGTTTCAAATATGTATCAGGTTTAAGAGAGGATTGTTTAAGATTTATTCCCGTACTTCAGAGGAAGTGGATTACTGGATCCACTACTCACAACCTTGTTTTCCAGTGACAATAATTTTATTTAATATCTTGGTTTTGATAGATTGTAAATAAGAAAAGAATCATATTTCTGGCATATAGTCAAGGCAACCTCTCATCGAACTATGTATTTTGATTTGGCAGCATTTTTCCATCGAGATAGAAGGTGCCCCTATTTGACCACCACCTTGAAAATAAGAATGTAATCAACTTTTTGATTTATATTTAAAACTATAAATCCTACAAAAATGTTTTATAAAATAGTTTTCGTTAAGTTGTTCATCTTTCAATATATTTAACCCTAAAAATATTACCCTAAAAGTAATTGGTAAATATTGTATGTTAAATAAACGTTAAAAATATGTATAAACTTGTTTGTCACCTGTGGGATTAAATAGTAAGATATGTATACTCAGGATAGGTGTTACTTATCTTACTCATACACACTTATAAAAAAGAGGACCACAAACAATCTGTGAACAATGTAATAGCCCACTAACATTAAAGCAAATCATTCTAAGATACTGCACTAATCGCACAAACAAAACTGTAATATTCCTAAAGACTATAAGCACATATTTGAAAGCAGAGATATTCCTTATTGACTTTATCAATGAATCTAATTAATTCTCCTTAATTTAAATACACATAATCTTAATCATACTCATAATTGCATAATTATGTATTGCAAATGTTTATAAATGTATATATTGTTTTAAATGTTAATGTAGTCCAAATCACGATAGTTCGGCGGCGACTTATACTTAAAAGAGGTTATAAGAGCGGTATAAATCTATAATACGATAATGAATTTTATCTTGATCGTTTCTATATACATTATAGAAAAATAAATGAATCAGTGCTTTTTAGTTATATAAGCAGTTTATACCCCACAACTTGTTTTAAGTATGAGTCACCGCCGAACTCTCGTAACTTCAACCATAACTATCTAGTTGATGCACTCAAATAAATATTTAAAAAATTTAGATGTCTTTTGGTCCAAGATTGTATATTACTTGATTTAGAAATAAGTGCGCTCTTATCCAGCTGTGGCACTTGTGGCGTAGGTTCGCCATCCCTGTTTTAATCTATTTATTTGTTTGTTTTCCTGATTTCACAATACGAGTATTCCTTACTTGTCGTTAAATTGTCTTAATACATTTCATTCCATCTTAAAAACTAACAGTATAAACGTTCTTCCTTAATTATATTTCCTTTATTTCTTTTCTTCTGTTCTATTGCTGTGTAGCAGAGATGTCCAAAGTAACAAACGGCCCCACAGTGGTTTAAAATAACTAACATTAGGTATAGATAAAACTAACATGTAAATATTAGTATATATGTAAAGAATTAATATTTCTTTAGTTGGTACAAAGCTCGTCTGTCTGTAAAACAGTGACCGTTCAGTGAAAACATATACTCATGGACGCCATAGATATCGCTGTAGAAATAAAGGCCAACACAGTGGATATTTGGAATCGATATAACTCCGTTTTTAGTTAGTTAGTTACTTAAGTGCATATTGTAAGGTTGTAATAAAATTAGATAAAAAGGAATTGACAATTTATGGTAAATAATAAACTTTAAATGTCGTTTCTTTAATTTTCAGGTATAATAGTATAATTTAAGTCAAACAATGTAATTAATAAAACCTTTAAATTTCAGAAGCAACACATGAGTTTCTTTAACATTTACAATTCCTAATAAAACTAAATATATTGTCTTATATGTGTACAGACTAGATACAGTCACACTGGTTATAAATATGACAACACTATCCACTACAACGCAACCATTTTAGCACGTACTTCGCATGCGAGCGCGCAAAACATAATAACATACAACATATCCAAGTTGCAATAGCCCTTCCCGTCACACGTATACTGCTTTAAAAAATATCAAATTTAAACCTTAATATGTTTTTTACTATTGAGTCAAACAGTCAAGAGTGTCTGTAAAATCGTTCTCGATATATGCGTCAAAATGATATCTTCTTTTATACTTTGTAAACCTTCTGCATGTTAAATATGCGTAATTATTAATATTTCGTTTCACAGCTGATCAAAACAATGCAAATTTTATCATCTTATTATTTTTTTTATTTACTTATTTGGTCTTAACTTTTATTCGTCATAACCACCATTAAACATTTGTAGTATATATTTAACATAACATTCATAATTTTATTTTTGTATTATTTAAATATTTAAGTAATTCACTAATTAATTTTGAATCACTTAATAAAAATTTAGTATTAACAAAAAAGTTTTAATCACTTCTAATATTTCACTATTGAATTTTGATCTTTCTAAACTATAATTTATGCATTCAAATATAATATGATCCAAAGTTCCTTCTTCACCACATTGGCATCTATCATCAGATTCAAGATTAATTTTATACAGATGGATTAAAGGATCATTACTCCCATTTATTATAGCTTCTGAATGTGATTATGTTCTTCAACGTATTAAAAACTTTTAACAATGTTCTCAATGGGCTTGTGTCCTTTGGCTTAATTTCTATAAAAGTGTACTATATATTGATAAAGTGGGTTACTAGAACCTCAAATGTTCAATTATTTTTTAATAACTCCTTATATGTTAAGAGATATTAACAATTAAAAAAGTCATTTTGTCTCTTTAATTATTAAAGGGATCAACGTTGTACACATTCCAAGTGCATGTGACATCACAATCCTTGTGTAAGGTTACCAACCTTACAGCTCATAAATCTCTGCTATATGTATTTATATATCAAAATATCAAATATTATTTACAGCTATTTCAAGGAACAATCAAATTCCAATATTATGTCTGCCTTAGCAGGGTTAAATAAAATAAAAACTTATTATTCTTTGACTTGACTTGATTATTTGACTACCAACAGCTACAAAACATTACCACAGCACTGACCTACTCAACAAATAACTGACGTTAAAATGCATTTCACTTCATACAAATATGGCCGACCATCTCTAGCACTAAAACTACAATTCAAATTTTTAATTGCTATATCTCCGTCAACATTTAGATATTTAATAAAATAGACACGCCAATACACATTTATTAACATCAACTGAAAACTCGACCACTAAAAAATGAGGACACAATCCCATTTCTTTTAAGCGATTCATAATATTCTTCTATTTATTACATTATTATATCTTCTTAATAAAATCTTATTTTTAAATTAATCTCGTTGTAAGGGATTGATAAACGAAATAAAAGAATATCACATTATCTCTAGAGTCTATACGTTACAAGCTGTACTACGTAAGTAGGAAGAGCGGGTCTCGTTTCCTTTTCCGTTGTAAGTTTTCTTCATTTTAAATGCTCGGTTATTTACTTACTGTGTAGGGATTTAAATTGATATCTACTGACAACATTCATTTTTTTTTAAGTAAATACATAACTTTCAACTTGGTAAAGATTTAATATCTTGTTCGTTCATTTTTATTACTTTCTTTGATAGATATGTTTATTCAAGCTAACGGCGACATTAACCCATTTAATAGAACGACATGCAGGGACAATGTGAGCGTTTTAGTACGTATTGACAACACTTTTGGAAGGTTCTTTATCATCTACTTCATTTAATTCGACTGCGATTCGATTTGAATCTGATCTGCCATACACATTTTAGAGTTTCTTCTTCTCTTCCTTAAGAGCGTAACAACCTATTGCAGGTCTTAGCTGTCTCAACAGAACGCTTCTTCCAACTCAATCGGTCCAAAGCAACTCTTTGCCAGTTTTTTCCTTTCAAAGTTTTGATGTCCTCTACTGTGTCGTCCAGCCATCTTGTTGGTGGTCGTCCTCGAGCACGGGATCCCGTAGGGTTGTTAAAAGTGTATAATCTAGTAACATTGTCTTCAGGGGATCTCCAGACGTGGCAGAGCCATCTCAGCCTGTTGCTTCGGATGACCTGTGTAACTTGATGTTGTTTATAAAGTCCGTACAATACAAAATTATATCTGGTTATCTGGTATCCCGAATATAGTTCTTAATACTTTTCTTTCAAAAGTTTCCAGAGCTAGTTGGGTGTCTAGGTTTAATGTCCAGGTTTCGCAAGCATACAGCAGCACAGGTAGTATAAGTGTCTTGTATAGCCTCAGTGTAGATTTTCTGCTGATAAATTTGGACCTTAATTGTTTTTTTAGTCCAAAGAAACATTTATTAGTTGATTTGACTCTGCTGTTAATTTCGGCATGCAGCTTGTTTTGATCTTGAATAATTGAATGAATTTTAGAGTTTACAAGCTGCAAAATTCGGTCTTTCCACATCAAAACGAAGACTACATTGCAATTGATAATTCGTGAAATAAAAGGAGGAGAGTAGAAAGGAAGGTGGAAAAGGAAGAACGAAAAGGAGGAAGGTGTACTTTGAAAGGAACGGATTGGCGAAAGAAGAGGCAGAGAGGAGAAGCGAAGAAGGCACAAGTGTGGTATAGAAGCTAAGGAGCAGAAACAGAGGGATACAGCAGCAGAAAAGAATGGAAAAAATTAATAATAGCAAATATAATGAAAGATACAAAAGAATTTGGGTGAGAGAGATATCGAAATACATACGAGAAAAAGAGGCAAGGAACATAAGCAGAATCAAGAAGTTTAGATTGGGAAATGAAGAGAAAATCAGCAGATACTGTGAAAATATAGAGAAAGGTTGTGCAAGGTGTGCTGGAGAGAGATAGAAACGCTGGAGCACATTAAGTATTCATGTGACAAAAGAGTAAAAAGTGAAATGAAGATTGTGCAGTTATTAAAGGGAGGCAGTGAATGAAAGTGGTGGATGGTGGAGATAGAGTGAAGGATAGACAAAAGGGAAGCAAGGGTAGAGTAGAAACAGGAAGCAGTAGGGGTTTAAATTTATCTGTTTTGTTTGTACTTTTGTTTCTTTTGAAAGGAATGAGAATGGGTAGATAGTATGTAATTAAACACATTGATATATAATTTAAAATAACACTTTTATTAAGTTGCAAATACTAGTTGATTGCAATTAACCAAATGTACTCATGAAATATGCAAGAAATTCTAATATGTGTCGCATCAGTTATTAAACTCTACAATTACGCCCATTTAGAATGCCGCACTCAGTCATCATCATCATCATCATTAAAGCTTTCAATGAAACAACTACAACTAATAATCACTGGACCAACCACCCCCTCCACAAACGAGTCACATTTCATAGTCACTGAAAGCAACGTGCTGTGGTCATTCTACAAGCAGCTAGAGTGCATTTTACCAGAGTGATTAATATTTGAACCATCCAATTAAGAGTACAGTGAAACTAATAAATGGTTGTTACATACAGATAGTAACATATGAGATACATAATTAAATGTATTGTGATGTGTATAATATTGGTGTTGTATAGATGTTATTTTCTGTGTAAAACAACATCTAACGCGAATGATCCGGCGTTTCCACCACCATTTTAAAATATATGAAATGGGTTTGGGTTTCAAAAGACAATGTGGGCAGCAAACAGTGGAATGAGATGTTGGTGTGTCATGGTCTACTAGAACAGTACTAGAACTAGAATTGTATATAAGACGTATGCCTAATGTTACGTTGTTCTTTACATTTTAAAGTGTAAAAATATATGCAGAGTAATTGTTTCTTCCATTGCAGATAGTCTTCTTTTTATTGTTTTATGAATACACCCAACGCTGCTCTGATTATAGTTTGACACAATATCATAAAGGAATTTAACTTTTCTCTTAAACCCTCCCCCCTCCCCCCCTTCCTAACTAACTTAAACTTTAATACCACACTAACTAAAAGTAAAATATATTTGACATTATCAAGAAAAACTCTAAACACAAAACGTAAACTCATGTATTATTTAACGTATTATTATGTTATTGTAATGTTTTTGCTATTTCGCACTACATTCTTTCGCTTTAAATCATTAAATTATATATCATTGTGCTTAATTACATTTTATTTGCGATCCTTCTTCCAAAAAAAAAAATAAAAACAAAACAAATAAATTTAAACCCCTACTGCTTCTCTCGTCCTGCTACTCTTCATCCTGTTTCTACTCTGCCATTCCTTCCCTTCTCTCTATCTCTGCCATCCACCGCTTCCCTTCACTGCCTTGCTTCAATTAACTTTTTACTCTTTTCTCACATGAAAGCTTAATGTGCTTCAGCGTTTCTATGTTTTTCCAGGACACCCTGCGAGAGAGAGAGTGTGTGTGTGACAGAGAGATAGAGAGGGAGAGATACCGGAATGAAAGACGAAGAGATAGGCATATACTGTGAAAATAAAAAGGACATAATGCTCTTTATTTTCTCAGTATATGCCTATCTCTTCGTCTTTCAGTCCGGTATCTCTCCCACCCTCTCACTCTCACTCCCTCTCCCTCTCATTCTCTCTCTCTCTCTCTCTCTCTCTCTCTCTCTCTCTCTTTCTCTCTCTCAAACCCTCTTATATCTTTCCTGCTGTATCTCTTCGCTTCTATTATTTAGCTCTTCTTTCACACTTGTGCTTTCTTCTTTTCTTCTCTCTGTCTCTTCTGTCACCATTCCGTTCCTTTCAAAGTACTCCTTTCTCCTTTTTGTTCTTCCTCTTTCACCATCCCTTCTACTGTCCTCGCTTAATGATAAAAATGTTTTGCAACGCAAATATTTTATTGCTACTACGATTGAAATTGTTGCAAATCTGAACTAATGTCAAGGACCATGATAAATCCTTTATTAAAAGAAGCATACGACTTGAACATTCCGCTAACCATGTCAGTACAAAACTTTCCTCTAAGCTTTATTTTAAAACTACATCGTACTATGTTATTACACATAAAATATATTTTACATTTAGAAATAGGAGTAATATTTATTTCATGAAGTTCAACATCACTTCCTGTTAAAGGACTCGTACATCCTTTAGAAAATGGACATAGCCAGAGCATCCCTGAAATGAATTCCGTGTTGCAGATGCTGCAGATAAACTTTTTGAAATTCGTGTTAAAATATTTTGTACTCAAGTAGAGCTTGGCAACCTAAAGTTTACTGTATTTTAATAGAGAAAATGTTGACAACAGCTGTAATAGGAGAGTGAGTCCATAAGTCATCAATTTTGTGACGTTACATCTAATCTACAATTCAAATTCCAAAAATGTAAATAATATTAAAAATGATTTATATTTCTTCAAACGTGTGACGTCACAACGATAACTGGTAATGTAATGTAACAGGTAAACTTTTTTATGTTCTATAAACCTTAAATATATGCAGCTGTGTTCATAATATCATAGTACAGTGGACGTAAGGGTGGAACGAACATTCTTCACAGAGCCCAAGAGTTCAACTTATGTTAGTATTCTCAACGTTTTTATATTTGATTAGGGATTGTTCATCCCTGAACTTTAACAATAATAATATTTATCTCAACTTTTGTAACAACCTTTTAAAATACGAGTAATATCAAAGTTGTAGTTTTACTCTAGACCAACAGATGGCATTTCATGTGCTGTTATAGTTTCCAGTTGTTTTACAAACTTTTAGTTTTTCCAACTATTACAATATTACTTGTTTTAAAAGTGAGGTTTTTATTGTTTTAGAACACAGGAGAGATATTAAACCCTCAGGAAAAATATTTATTTCATTTTACAAAATACAAACTCGTTGTTGCAACACTCGAAAAATTTATCTCAAAGTGTCATTTATAAACGTTTTATTATTTTTATAGAAATAGCTATAAATAGAGAAGCTGCTGTACTGTGTGATTCATTGGAAATGGGATAGCTACGTATGCTGCAAACAAGGGCGTCCGCAGGTAGGGGCAAATGGAGCACTTGCCCCAGACCGTGAATATTTATTTGTCATAACCATAATCATAATGGGCTTGTGTCCTATGTCTTAATTTCTATAAAAGTGTACTATATATTGATAAAGTGGGTTACTAGAACTTCAAATGTTCAATTACTATTTAATAACTACTAAAAAACAGGAAAAGAAATAAGCTGATGGCTGGGTTGCACAAGGAACAGGAAGAGAAAGGAAGTACTAAAAGAGGCAATGAAGGGAAGCAGGAGAAAGAAAGAAGTAGCGAGGAAACAGGTAAACTTCAGCCCAGAAAAATAGACTAGGGAATAGACCAGTACAGAAGGAAGACTAGGGAAAATGAAGGAAGAGGGTCAAGAGAAGAAGAAGCAGAAAGTACGTTTGGAGATAAAAAGGTCTAGAATAATGTAAATTTTAATTGTCTGCAAAGTGACCGTCGTCCATATATAAAATCCAGTTATCTAGTCCAGCTCGTTATCTAGTTTGCATGGGGAACATGAAGGGAGAGGGTCAAGAGAAGAAGAAGCAGAAAGCACTGTTTGGAAGTACTAAAAGTCTAAAATAATTTTTTTTTTAGTTTTAATAAATAAATTAAGTTTAGTTTTAAATAAAATTAGTAAGTTTAGTTTTAAGGTTGAATTGTTAAGATAAGAATGAAATGTAATAAGAAATAGAATACGGTAGATTGTAAAGCCGAAAGGCACACACAATTAACAATAAATAATAATAAAATAATAATAACTATTTACGAAGATAGATTAAAAATGTAAGAAATTAAATAGATAAATCTACTTATTTACATTATGATTTTTGACACATCGCAATATTAGTTCCGTAGAACACCGTCATTAAACGATGGCGCTGAGACAACGTTTAAGCATATTACTTTAACAAAGCACTTTGCATTATCCTCGCGTGTATTTTATACTTAAAAGGTCGCGACCTCTGTATCTTCTCGATTTCCCGACGTGGGGTTATTTTGTAGCAGGAAAATGGAGAATGTAAGTCGTTGGAAAAATAATTTAAAATATAAAATACAAATATTATGATCTTTATTAAATTTATAAAGATATAATTAACATTGTAAACGCTGGATTATGTAAAATAAACATTTAAATATGTACTGCGATGTTACCTGATGCTTGCCTCCAACGTGTGAATCAAATATTGGAAGATTGATATCTCAAGGTTCCTACTACACGGTGGAACGAATGTTTGATCCGAATGATTTATTTATTTGATTAATTTGTTGATATTATTGACACTGACACTGTTTAACAAAAACTTTCCTTTGTTGGACGATTCGTGCAGCAGTGCATGGCATGTGGGTCAAGTGTGTGGTGGGAGTAGAAAATCACTTTTTACGCGGGTCAAAGGACCGACAACAGTCCGAACTTCTTCCAACGTGAACGTTGGAAACACTTAGTTAAAGACCACCGAAAATAGGCCAACGTTAAATAAGTTAAATTAAAAAAAAATCCAGTTGCAAAATTCATACAGTAATATTTCTTAAATTAACTCAAACGATGGATATATATAATTATGTTATAATTGAAATATGTATTAATTAAAAATAATTAAAGCAAATAACAATAAATTGACAAATTTCAACTTGTTTTATCTCGGTCATCACTCCTCTTCTTTACTCTTTAATAAAACGCATTTTAAGACATTCTAATGTCTTCCTCCTTACCTTGCCCTCCCCCCCACTTCACCCTTTATGTTCATCTTCGTCGTTTGCCCTAAGAAAATGTTTGATCAAATTATTTTCAAATTATTGTAATTAACTTTATATTAAATTTTAATTAAAAATATACTTTGCGTAAAATGTATCATTTATTTTTAATTTATATTAGTTATATGTATCAAGTATTAGTTCTGAATGAGCACTGCAAACAAACTCCAGCTTTACAAACCATACTTAAACCATTACAGTCATAGAAGGCACGTAAAAGTAAAGGGATGTAAGTGAAAAATTTTGAAAATTTGAGATAACCAACGCAAACGATAGAAGATGTAGTAAACTATTTAGTGGCACGGAGATATAAGCAAGAACTTGGTCAGATTTTACTATGTAGCGTGAATTCTAAAACCTAGTGAACGAAAACGTCTATATGATCTTAGCTTTAACCTCGTTTTCTGAAGAATTTGACTTTGGACACTTCTAGACGCCTCATATGGTACTGCATCTACCTCTAATATTGAAATAATCCAAATATTACAATCTAAAATGCTAAGGATTGTCACGAATGCACCATGGTTTGTATCTAATAACACAATACATAGGGATCTGGATATACCTACAGTAAAAGAAGAAATAGTGCTTAGAACCAAAGTATACAAAGAGAGAATACTTGAACATCCAAACAATTTGGCCAGTTGTCTAATGTCCAATACTTCCACAGTACGCAGACTAAAACAGAAAGTACCTCAGGACCTATTAACCAACTAATCAGAATCTAGGATCTATTCAAATTGAGGGATGAGTCGATGGGCACATCCCGCGCAAGACACTTTATCACTCTATGTCCTCTAAACAGGACAGATTGTAATAATCTATAGAAATCAAATAACAAAATATAAAATGTATGATTATGTTCGTACTGATTGGGCAGCGAGGTCACGATACCACAAGATTTGCCAACATAGTATCCACTTAGCATAGGAAATAAGCTGACGTTAAATAAATTAAACACAAAAAATATAAAAACCTTAATTTGAATATAAGGTAGCATCCATGTTTTGTGTTTTGAAGGTGTATTCTACGAGGCATGTTTTTTAAGTAAGTACCGTTTTGCGATTCCGCCTTTGCAGCGCTACGGTCGGCGTTCCGCGCATGCGCGCTGGTTACCTACATCTCTTGTCTACGCACTGACGCCATTACAGTCTGATTCTTCATTGTATACGTTGTTTACTGAGTGTTTAAGATGCCTCCGACAATCGTGAGTCCCGCCGATTGTGAAGTACGGGCTGTTATACGATTTCTTAGTGCTAAAGGCGTAAAACCGATCGATATTCATCGTGAGATCTGTGAAGTTTACGGACAAAACATTATGAGTGATGGAATGGTAAGGGCATTTAAAGATGGCCGCATGGCTTCAAGACGATAACGAAGTCAAAACAGTTGTGATACAGTGGTTAACAAGTCAGGCGGCAGAATTTTATGAGGAGGGTATTCAAAAACTGGTGCCACGTTATGACAAGTGCCTCAATATTCACGGAAATTATATAGAAAAGTAGGTTAAGGTACAGGCTTTCATGTAAAAATAAAATTATTGCGATATATTTGCACGTCTTTTTTTAATTCCAAAACGGTACTTACTTAAAAAACACGCCTCGTATATTTATTTACATAACTGTATTTTCTTCTAATTTCCCGCTTTTAAGGTCTAATATTATTTCAACTTATATCTACCATTAAACGTACAGATTTTTTTACACAATTTCCTCTACATCTAATCATTTCTTGTTGCCTTCATCTCGCTTGGAACGCGTCTTGCATTTCTCACTGTCTCCGTACCTCCTCCCGTTATCACCCTCCTTCCCTTATCTTACCAACAATCTTCCCTAACTGAAATTAGCTTTGTTCCACGTGACGTTTCCTTGGTGTGGGGTGTGGGGTCGGGATGGGGTTTTTCAGTTCACTGCTCCGTTTCCCAAAGCTCACCGGTTTGCACAATGACCCAGTTAATAACAAATTTTTATTACTCGATTAAATAACTGTTATCTAGTTTAAATTTAATGTCGTATTTTATCGCTATCAATTGGTTATCTGTTTTTAACTAATTGTATTTGCTGGGATAACGTTTGGATCCTGTCCAACAAAAATTGATAAGGACATGCAATATATACGCAGTCTGTTCAAAAAATAAGGTGAATTTTCATTTTCCTCAAAAAATATTTATTTATTCATCAATTTCTATTTTGTCCCCTTCAAAGTAGTCCCCCTCAGATATAATACACTTGTAAACATTTTTTTGGTTTAAAGTAGACTCACCGTGTGCCACTTTCAACATTTCACACAAAATTTAATACAAACTCTTTGATCCATGTTTTTCGACAGCAGAAAATCGCCGAACACGCAAAACACTTCTAACTTTTATGCCTCTCACAAACAAACTAAATGTGCTATATAGTTAAAACTGTGAACATATGTTCGAGACGAGTGTACCAACATAACAAAATAAAAAAATCGATAATCGAATGTACGTAGCCCGCGAAATTTGACCTTCACCCTATTTTTTGAACAGACCTCGTACATATTGTATGTTTGTATGATTGTTGCTGGAACTGGAGTGTCGAAATGTTTATTGCAAGGGCTACAATATGGATCTATTTCACTTCGCTGAACAATTGGGTTGTGCACTATTTTTATGAAATACTAGCTAAACTCGCAGGCTGAATTTCTATATAAAGATTGGTTTAAGGGGGAAGTAAGGTTTCAATTTTCTTACATTTATTTATATTATTGTACAAGATATTAAGTTTATTGTGTGAAAATTTTAAGTCAATTCGAGTAAAATTATCGGAGATATAGAGTTTTAAGTCTTCACCTCTCTGGTCTGGTTTCCTCTTTCTTTGAAACTTTTAAACACGTTTTCTCACACTTACTTTTTTCAGGGTCGGTGTCCTCTCTACCTCAAAATCTACTGCACCGATCCTTTTGAAATTTAGCACACTCTTTCTCTACATAAATGTCAAGATAACACTGTCGAGTTACTGAAAATGTAACTTTTTTTGTGACGTCAGCGGCGATTCGCTGTCAATGCCTCATTTCTTGATATTTATTTATGAAAATTTCACTAAGTATTCTTTAAATGTTATTTTATCATGTAGTAATTATAGAAATCCCCCCCCCCCTTTCTTAAAAATTAATACAAAGTAATTGTACATACCAAATGAAGTTCGAAACAGCAGTACGTCGAGATAAAAAATTTCCAAATTCACTCACCTGTAAAAAAGAAATATATTTTAAAACAGATAAAATATTTCATCTAGATTGATGTTGATATACAAATTATATAAATTATTTATTCATAGAAGTCTTATTTCTATTTTCAGCAACATTAACTATATGAATTTCAAGAGAATGATCTGAGACTATACAAGACAGTACATTGCATAATCATAAATAACAAGAGCGTGGTTACACTGGAAAATTATTTATTGTTAACCACACCACCTTCCAACGGGGAGTAGAGAGGGGGGAGGGGTACAGGAGGAGTTGATGTAAGCAGCTTATTTATAAACATTAAAATGCATAAATGATCTACAGGTTTCCTGAGTATCGCATTATTCAAAGTAGAAGAAAATAGTTGTACATGCATCTTGTGTTATGCCCCCAGGTGCAAGGGGTGGTATAAAAACATATGGGACACAGGGGAGGAGAAACGTTCAAATAGTTTTTTAGCAAGCTTGTGTACTCATTTTTTAGTGGTCGATTTTTCTATTGCTGATTGAAATTGATGTTAATAAATGTGTATTGGCGTGTCTATTTTATTAAATATCTAAATGTTGACGGAGATATAGCAATTAAAAGTTTGAATTGTAGTTTTAGCGCTAGAGATTTTAACGTCAGTTATTTGTTGAGTAAGTCAGTGCTGTGGTAATGTTTTGAAGCCGTTGGTAGTCAAATAATCAAGTCAAGTCAAAGAATAATAAGTTTTTATTTTATTTAACCCTGCTAAGGCAGACATAATATTAAAATTTTATTGTTCCTTGAAATAGCTGTAAATAATATTTGATATTTTGATATATAAATACATATAGCAGAGATTTATGAGCTGTAAGGTTGGTAACCTTACACAAGGATTGTGATGTCACATGCACTTGGAATGTGTACAACGTTGAATCCCTTTAATAATTAAAGAGACAAAATGACTTTTTTAATTGTTAATATCTCTTAACATATAAGGAGTTATTATAAAACAATTGGACATATGAGGTTCTAGTAACCCACTTTATCAATATATAATACAGTTTTATAAAAAGGACACAAGCCCATTGTATAGAGTATAAAAGAGAAGCACAAAAGTGCTAATCAAACATCAGTTAGTACTTACAGCTGGCTTGAGCAACACATTAAGTTTTGATATTATGTAGGTGATGAAGAAAATAAATAAAATCGTTTTCTTGTTATTCTACGAACTTTTTTTGTAAATATGATTTAAAATTTTGTATGTGTAAAGAAATAACGGTCAACACAGTTGATATTTGGAGTCGACAGAACTCACTATGCATATTGTTAGGTTATTATAAAATTAGATAAAAGGAATTGACAATTTTAATAATAAACTTTAAATGTCGTTTCTTTGATTTAGTAGTTTAGTAAGATAGTATGATTTAAGTTAAACAGTGTAATTATTATAATGTGTGTGTAAATTACTAAAGTAAAAGTCTTTGATTTCAGAAGCAACACATAAGTTTGATTAAAAATTTACAATTCCTAAAATGTCTTATATATTTAAAACAAATACAAAAGCCAATACACCTATATTAGTACGTATTTGAATAGAAATTTTAAAAAAATGGGTTCGCAAGCTTGTTTTATATAAACGAAAGCAAATAAAATAAAACAGTTGACAATCTCTGCTTCACCATATGAAAACATATGGGAAAAACACTTCAGCCAAGCGGAAAATGGTTTTATTGATGCATTGAATGTAATATAAATATCAGTACTTTTTAAACTGTGAATACCAACTATTGCTATAGCATAAAAGTAGTCATTACATGACTCACAGTTTAAGAAACATTCATTTAACCTGAATGAATAATGCATCCACGCAATTAAATTTCTTTCGCGTTACTGCCTCTGGCTTTATATGCGGGCGTTTCAATTGGAGAGGATTGTTCGCGTGCTGCATCGGGTTGGATGCAGCTGAACGTGTGCCCCACGACCTGCAGTACGACTTCATGGGAATCGCATCATACCGTGTAGAGTAGGACCGTTGGTAGGACACTAATTTACATTTTAATAGAGAATCTTCGCCAATCGTAATCAGGGCCGAACTTGTATGATAAATACGTCAGATAATAGTGACGTAAATGGAAGGAGCTTGCTTTCGATTTTGTGTAATTTTAGTTGCTAAGACGTGCTATCAAATATAAGGGCTTCCAATGTTTGGAATTTGCAGCCGGATTGAAAAAATATATAGATATTGTAATTAAGGAGGTACAGGACGTACCGTCAATGCAAGAAGTTTATCTCTCGGTAATTCGAAATGCAAAATACGAATTACATGAGGGACGAGCAAATATTAGGACTGTACCTATGAAAATGAATTTTTCAATTTCCTATAAAACTGCTCTTTGCTTGTTAAAATGATTTATTATGCATATAATAGTTTAATAAATTAAAAATTACCTATAATTAATATCAAATTTATATTAATTCAATTTAAATACAAATTAAATATTTTGAAAAAGAAATAATAAATTTTGCAACGCTGCAAATTTACGTGTGTTGACGCATGCGTGATTTGGTTCTTTGACCAATAAATTGTTATATTTTATATAACATTTATTCCGATTTTGAATTTCCCGCTCAAATTGGCATTTGCAACGTTGCAGGTAAATAGGTATCCTTTTGATAATTTTCTTTTTGCAATAGTTACAGAAAAGATTATTTTATATACACCTAGTTTTTGAAAACCGTGTCACTATTTTTTCATAGTTAAAAGTTATATTATGTGATGAAATTGAGCTAAAAATTATGATTTGTATGGAAAATGACTATTTTTAATCATGTATAAAAAGAAAACTATGAACCCTAGATCTCTAAAATTTTGAGACAGCATGTATTTTAACTATTTGTATTAACCCTCCAAATTTCACAACGTTTTCAACATTTACGTTAACGTCCTGTACCTCATTAAGAGGTTAAATATTTATAAAGGGTGTTTTCAAATTACAGAACACAATACGACTTAGTGCCACACTGTATCGCATTGTGCGGATGTTTAATTGGAACACACATTAGTTTTAAATCTGTAACTTCATCCATAATTTTTTATTTTTATTCTTAAAAATTGTTTAGAAATTCTAACTCAATTTTATAAATCTAATTATTTTTTTTTCGCTTTTAGCGATTTTTTGCGTTTCTCTTTTTTTCTAGTCTGTTCTTCCGCCACCTTTCCTTCCTTTCCTTTCCTTTCTTTCAACAGCAAATAAACACATATTAATTTACTTAACTTAATTATTCTTTGATAAAATACAAATCTTGTGAGCCTAATTATATTAAAATTGAACACGTCGTTTTTATATAAAAAAAGAAATCAAAACGTTGTAATTTTAACACGGGCTCTTATGGAGAATACTACTTTTTATGAGATTATTGAAAATGAAAAATATTGACCACGTCGTTACGAGATATTATTATTTAAAATGTGAATTTTGTGAACAGTAGTACTGATCTGGCAACACCGCTTTCATATTGCTACGAACTAAGCGCGGTATTTGGTTATGTCTGCAATGTGTTACGACGGTTAACAGTGAGCGTTGTTGCCACGTTTATTATTGTATTACTATGGATGCTTGAATACAAATACGTATTGATGCTCGCTGTATATTCGTAATGTACTGAGCTATACTTTTGAATCAGACTGTCAGTGAGACCTACAGAGATTTCTTATCTCAAATCACCAGTAGCTGGTAAATAATTAAAAGCCACAATATTCCCAACGGTATATTTTCTTTCCGCTTGAAATTTACCTCAACAAAAACACACATTCAAAGAAATTAGTCGAATTTTGTGCGGCAAGGCGTATAATAAACACAATCTAATGTAAATACATCATTCCGCATTTCTTGTATAATTTAGGTTGTTTTTGTTTTTGCATCTATTTTATTTCTAGTATATTAAACAAGCTCATCTAATTCAACATTGCCCTCGTCTTACGTCTTAAGTATATCTATCCTTGTCTAACTAATAGCTTGTGCTGGTATAAGTGTATCATAGGCAATGTTATATTTTATGATTTTAGCGTTGTAAATAGAGAAATTAACAAAATGTTACAAATATTTAAATGAGATAATTCTATTTGGTAAATATCAAAAGCGTGCTTAAAACGCGCGTCGTACAACACAGGCGGGACGGGGGCGGGGGACGAAAGAGATGAGAACTCAACCCGGTTAAAGCTTAGTAGCTCTTACACAGTTTCGCTTTTTGTTGTATGCTGTGAAAGTTTATCAATGTTATTAGTAGAGTACGAGTATATTCTTAAGGGAGTGAAGTAAGCAACTTCTTAATCTTTAAATATTACAAATATAATTAACTAAATATTTTCCGCTTCTTATTTTGGCAATTATTTTACTTGGAATTTAAAAGTTAATGTCTATTTTTTGTGTAGCATTTTGTTAGCAACACAGCGGGTCTTTTTGTAGGGTTCTGTTTTCCTATTCACTAACAATATTCAATTGTAAAACAACAAAATTAAAAATATACCTGCCAAACCCAGTTACGTGTTTTTAAGTTTTGTTTCATAATAAAAGTTACCTTTCATGGTAACGATTTGACTTAATAGTGTGTGCAGAAGGGTGTGATCGTGAGTCTGTCTGGAGCTTCCATTGATGCAGATCTTGGTGGTAGTAGAAAACAATAAGAACTGTTAACACAGTATAAAGTTGTCATTAAGGAGGTACAGGATGTACCGTCAATGCAAAAAGTTTATCTCTCGGTAATACGAAATTCATAATACGAAGTACATGAGGGACGAGCAAATATTGGGACTGTACCTTTGAAAATGAATTTTTAAATTCCCTATTAAACTGCTTTTTGCTTGTTAAAATGATTTTTTTATGCATATAATAGTTTAATAAATGAAAAATTACTTATAATTAATATCAAATTTATATTAATTCAATTTTAATTCAAATTAAATATTTTGAAAAAGGAATAATAAATTTTGCAACGCTGCAAATTTACGTGTGTTGACGAATGCGTGATTTGGTTCTTTGACAAATAAATTGTTATATTTTATATAACATTTATTCCGATTTTGAATTTCCCGCTCAAATTGGCATTTGCAACGTTGCCGGCTTATAACCCACATTTACTGTTTGTTAAAGGTTTTATTTAAGTATTTTCGTATATAGGTATCCTTTTGATAATTTTCTTTCTGCAATAGTTACGGAAAAGATTATTTTATATACACCTAATTTTCGTGAAAGTAAAGTAAAGTCGTGTCACCATTTTTTTATAGTTAAAAGTTATATTATATGGTGAAATTGAGCTAAAAATTATGATTTGTATGGAAAATGACTATTTTTAATCATGTATAAAAAGAAAACTATGAACCCTAGGTCTCTAAAATTTTGAGATAGCATGTATTTTAATTATTTGTATTGACCCTCCAAATTTCACAACGTTTTCATTTTCATTTTTCATCAACATTTCATTACGTTAACGTCCTGTACCTCTTTAATAACAATAAAAGTCAACTTTAAATAAAACAAATAAATAACACGTGAAACGTGAATCTATGTGGGCATTCGGCATACACGTTGTTTATGGTCATTGTAAGACTTGTTCCACTTATTTTCCCTTTAAATTCCACAGAAAACATATTTTCAATTAATCCTTTTTCAGTTTTCCAAAGGGTTCACTTTAGAGCACGTATTACATACGGTGTTCTTTCCTGCATAAATTTCCATCAGCCATATTTTGTTCGTTAACATTTCGATGAGCTCCTTTGTTGTTGTTTTTAATAATTTCAATCCGAACCGCAGGACATGGAAGGATATGTGATACTATTAGCATAATGTGAAAACAAAACGTGAGGGGCTTACTGTATTGGGGCTGTATGAATACAATAAGTCCTGATGAACGATGGTTAAAAAATAGGGAAAACCTACCGGAAATGATGTTTTTTATAAGCTGCGGCGCTGTGGTAAGGATCTTGTATCGAAATACTTTTATGTAACGAAGTAGACTTGACTTTACAGGAGATGGAGAGCGATGAGACCTCAAGTACCCCCACAAATGTACCTGCCTGCATAAATTACAGGTAAAGAATACCTCAGATTAGTCTAGCATTCAGTAAGTAAAGATTTCTAAATTACAATAACGACTTCTCTCTTTTGATCAGTTCACCTCTCTGAAGACTAACGTACTTAGTTTCTTCACGACACTGACACATTATAAACAACCACGCTTGGAGTATACAGGGTGTCCCAATATTCTATGATAAGCGGGCACCAGAGGGTGGTCCTGCTCATGACTACACGAGAAAAAAAGAAGGAAAACATTTATCTCATTTTGTTTAGGAATTAGAACAAAGATAAAATATTTTCGAAAATTGAAACACCTTAAGATGTTTTTAACTACCATGACCACAATTTTTTAAATATTTCGGATTTTTTTTTTGTATCGGCAACCTAAATAGTACTGCTATCCACCACAACCATTAAAAATCCCAGAATGCTAGTAGTTTTTACACAAAAATCAATCGAAATTATCTTTATCCCTAAAATTTTTAAAGATTTTTACTTTCAGCCCACTTTAACTCATCGTGGTGTAAAAAAAAAGTATGAACACTACTATGGCAAGTTTTTTTAAAAATTGGCGCAACTCTTCAGGATTTCAAAATGGTATAATACTCCAGGAAAACTAGCAATAAAAAAAAATTATGCATACTATTTCTAAACAAGAACCAAATTTCATAAATTGTTGTTGATAGTTATCTCTTTTACTATACCCAAAATAGGTTTTTTATTGTTGAATAAATTAAAACAAAAAATCAGAAATATTTAAAAAATTGTGGCCATGGTAGTTAAAAATATCTTAAGGTGTTTCAATTTTCGAAAAAAAAAAATTTTTTTTCTAATTCCTTAACAAAATGAGATAAATGTTTTTTTTTCTTGTGTAGTCATGAGCAGGACCACCCTCTGGTGCCCGGTTATCGTTGAATATTGGGACACCCTGTATAAGCTAGTGGTTTATTTTCAAAAATTTAAAAATAAATTTAGGTATAAGATAATAATTGTATTTCCAATATTTAAGTAATTAATATTCTGAAGTAATAATTATAATACCTACGTTAATTAATAAATTATTAATAAATGTTGAACTTGATCCTTTTTCTCTCAGTGTTTGTTAACAAATATATTCAAAAATCAGTGCTGGAAAGTGCAAACTTTTCTATACTGAAAATAATAGTTTCTATTACAGAAAAGTGAGTGTAATTGCAGTCACCGAAATATTACTTTTAAATTTCGATAATCCTTACGGGACACGCTATATATTTTAGTTTTCTTTTTTATTTTTGCAGTTTCTTTTGCTAGTTTCCTTATAATAGCATAGAGCTTTCTATATCCATCTAGTGCATCTAGTGCAATAGTGCAATAGAATAGAAGAGAACGCTGAATTGTGCAACGACCAGGCATGTGTGTGACATACCATTCTTGGATAGCACATGGAAATATATTGTAGAAATATTTTCTCTAAAACTAAAACTAAAAAACTTTTAAATGCAAGAAAGATATATGCTTCAAGATAAGACTCTTTTATTTTTCAGACATCTCAGTAAATTATAGATTTATGTGGAATGATGACTATGAATTTATTAATTCTAAGTGATAATATTACAATTTTTTCTGTAAATATCGTTGTTAGTTTAAGGATTTATTATTGAGTAGGTAATATTTCCAGGTAGCACTTCAAGTATTTGAACAAATATTAAACCATAGATAGAAATACCAGGGTTTAACGTGGTTCAGACTAAAATTATCCACGTGTTGATATTACTATTGATTAATGATAATAAAAGTTATGTGTAATACGATATTAGTAATTATTTTTAAGGTGAAACATTACCTCATGGTTATATAGTTAGATATAGATGGCAGCAGTGTACAAAAATGATAATCGATTTACAAATTTGTACTAGCACAGAGATCTGTTTATAAAAATAAGTTAATAAATTGACTTTTATATAAAGTTTTTCATCCTTCAATGTTTTAATTTTAGTTCAACAATTCCCTATGCACTACAGATGTCAGTTCATGTGTTGTAGGTTTGACACGAAGGTAAGCCCCCATTAAAAACTTTCCGCGGACGTCCATGCTTTTAACCTATATACACATACACTGGCTGAAATATTAAAGTCACTTTCTACATAAAACTCGTAATAAAGCAATAAAATATTTTGGAAGTATTACGCAGAACATCCAATGTGCATTAGGTGTGTAAAAGTGATTTGTCAGCTTCCGCAGAGGCAGAGAGTGAGAGAGAAAGAGAGAGAAGGATGTGGGTAAAATAAGTAAAGTGGGAAACTTAAGTTGGAACGACGTCCCGATAAATCTATCTACTATCTCAAAACACGTGGAAAAGTGAAAAACTTTTAGATTATTTATCACCAAAAGAAAACTTTTTCATTTAGAAAAAAATACTTTTTTTTTTCTAAATGTACGTGTTTTTTTCTTTTTTATCAATTATTTTTTCTTTTAGTTTTTAAAAAAATACTTATTCAGCTGCTTCATAAGTAAAGCTTAATTGTAAGTGGTTAAGTCTGTACGTGTTACATACACAAAGGAAAATAGGCCTAGGTGTGTAGATGATAATTGTGTTATATAAACTTTTCTTATCAGAGGTGGACTATGCAGTGGGCGCATAAGGCACGTATCCTGGATTGAATCAAGAGATCGTGAATTCATAGAGTCCCAGAAGAAAAGAGAAACGGGAAATACGAACTACTGCAACAGGAAACACCGATGCATAGAATTGATAGAATACCCTGACTCTATGAAGCGAGAGTAAAATTTCAAGATAGAATAAAAGTCAGACAAATTGGAAGTCTGGTGTATCTAGTAAATTCATAGATATTAAAATGAGTAGGCAAAGCAGATTTTTGAAATTAGAAAAATGCAATTGAGTAATAATAAAGTAAGAAGAAGAAGGAATGCAGAGGTCCTTTATATCTATATCTATAATTTTCTTTTTATATAATTATATATAAACTTGAGTTTATCCCCGTCTTTTTGTCGTGTATGATTTGAATCCAATAAAATAATTCGTAATTGTATTTCATATTTAACTCTATTTTTAAATTGAAATAATAAACTCGCACAATAATAAAATAATTTTTTAATTTATCAAAATAAAAAATATTTTCAATTTATGCGTTATTTGACCAACTTTTTTTCAAAATTTGGGATTTTTTTTTTCGATTCGTAAATAAGTTACCAAGGTTAGCCTATATACAAAATTTCAACTTTCTAGCACAATTTTTACTCTCGGCAAATACTGCCCCCGTGAAAAATGAAATGAAAAATTATTTTATTATTGAGCGAGTTTATTATTTCAATTTAAAAATAGAGTTAAATATGAATAGCCCGGTCAAGATAGACATTTGAAATAACAAAAATTGCCGGAGAGCCAAATATTGGTGGAGAGCTGGGGTTTACCATAACAAATAAAATTTTAGAAATCCCCATCGATTCTATGTGTGCTTCAAAAGTTAACGTTAAAACGTTCAAAAGTTAACTCTTAGGAAAAAAATCATAAGGACCATTTTTGTAGAGAATTTTAAGATCTACAACTTTGGTTTGAGGTTTTTTTTTTTGATAAAACTTACCGTTTTCGAGAAAAATCCAAAAACCTCAAATTTTGACCTTTGACCCCGAATAACTTCTGAAGCACACATAGAATCGATGGGGATTTTTAAAACTTTATTCGTAATGGTAAACCTCAGCTCTCCACTAATATTTGGTTCTCCGGGAATTTTTGTTATTTGACCACTAATATTTGGGGATGACACTAGATGCCAAACTGCGTTGGAAGGCACACGTGAAGAAAAAGAAAGAAGAAATGGGAATCAGATATAGAAAAATGTATTGGCTAATGGGACGACAAGCATTGTTATCCTTACATAATAAGTTAATAATATATCAGCAAATACTAAAGCCAGTGTGGACGTATGGTATCCAACTGTGGGGTTGCACCAAAGACAGTAACATCAAAATCATCCAGACATTTCAGAATAAAGTACTACGTAACATAGTTAACGCGCCGTGGTACGCTCGTAACGTAGACATCCATAAGGATCTAGGAATCACTTCGGTTGCTGAAGAAATCAAAAAACATGCTAAGAAGCACAAGGAACGACTTCATCAACACGCAAATGATGAAGTGGTACAGTTGGTCGACACTGACGGGTTGCAGCGAAGGCTAAAGAGAACGAAGCCGTTCGAACTAGTATAAATGAACGAGTATTATCACTGGATAACACTCGACGTTATTCTTTTGTTTAGATTAGTATTAGAGATAAGCTATTGGTTAATTGTACAAAATTAGTTATAGCAGTAAATAATAATAATAAAAAAAAAAAAAAAAAAAATTGACCACTATTTTTATGTTTAAATTGACCGGATTAGAAATGTAATTACGAATTATTTTATTGAATTGAAATCATACACACTAAAAAGACGTTGCTTTGCGACGGGGGTAAACTCAGGTAAACTTGTAATGCATACAACTTCAAATTCGTTATCTCAAAACTCTATATTCGGAAATATCTTACTAATAAACTTGATGATCGATAGGTATATACTCTCTAAATATTAAACAAATCTACAAAACACACAATTATTATATTACAATTAATACTAGATATAACCTACTTATTGAACTCGTAGTAATATACGGGGCGTGTTTTTTAAGTAAGTACCGTTTTGGAATTAAAAAAAGACGTGCAAATATATCGCAATAATTTTATTTTTACATGAAAGCCTGTACCTTAATCTACTTTTCTACATAATTTCCGTGAATATTGAGGCACTTGTCATAACGTGGCACCAGTTTTTGAATACCCTCCTCATAAAATTCTGCCGCCTGACTTGTTAATCACTGTATCACAACTGTTTTGACTTCGTTATCGTCTTGAAGACGGTGCGGCCATCTTTAAATGCTCTCACCCATTTCCTTACCATTCCATCACTCATAATGTTTTGTCCGTAAACTTCACAGATCTCACGATGAATATCGATCGGTTTTACGCGTTTAGCACTAAGAAATCGTATAACAGCCCGTACTTCACAATCGGCGGGACCACGATTGTCGGAGGCATCTTAAACACTCAGTAAACAACGTATACAATGAAGAATCAGACTGTAATGGCGTCAGTGCGAAGACAAGAGATGTAGGTAACCAGCGCGCATGCAGGTAACGCCGACCG
This sequence comes from Panorpa germanica, assembly GCA_963678705.1. Classification (NCBI taxonomy): domain Eukaryota; kingdom Metazoa; phylum Arthropoda; class Insecta; order Mecoptera; family Panorpidae; genus Panorpa; species Panorpa germanica. The sequence goes on along the minus strand of OY783223.1, from coordinate 2,936,836 downwards.
TAGCGCTGCAAAGGCAGAATCGCAAAACGGTACTTCCTTAAAAAACATGCCTCGTAATTAAAAAAATTGAAAAAAGAACAAAATGCTGACTTATTTTGATATATTTAGAGAAGTGTCCGTTCAAGTTTGACTTTTAATTAACTTAAACGTTGTACGCCACTGTAGAGAAATAAAATTCCAATTCTAATGACATGTCAAGGTAATAATAATAATTGACTAATTACCCGTCTAAAAGATAAAAATGATAAAAAATGGTCATAAAAAAATAAAGGTAAGAGAATCAGGATGTAAATTGAAGTACACTGCTTAATGTGTTATTAATTAAACAATCAAAAACGAACAGGCAGTGCTAGTGCTGGTCGGCTTGGACCGGTTTTTTTAGTCAACCGGTTCTGCTATCTCCACAGGTTGTTAATGCATCGGGAATACAACGGGCTTCATCGCAGGTGCACACAAACTGAGGCTCATGAAATTATGAGCCTGCGAACTCTTTTTTCAAAGGTCGTTTCTTAACATATACCCCGAGAATGATTTTTTATAGATTTAAATAAAAAATGATATATATAGAAAAATAAATTAAGAAAGTTTTGACTGTTTTTAGATTGTTTTTCCACCTAGTACATGGAAAAATATAAAGGTTTAAGTTGATATGTATTTAAAACAGCATACGCATAGTGGAAATAGCTATCGCAACTTGGCAACGTTGTCTATTGTTATGCTTTAGGCTAGTTAGTATATGAAGTACATACTATGCTATAATAGTGGCGTGATTGTATTTAGTGAGTACAGTCTCCGAAACAAATAAAATACTTTCCTAGAGGGATTTTATATCTTATTATACTTTTCTCCACAATTGTTACTGTTAACGAACTATCTTAAGGTGGAACATTACTTCATGGTTATACAGTTAGATATAGATGGCAACAGTGTACTACGATTTGCCAATGTACCAAGTTTTCAAATGTAAAAACGTTAATAACTTTGCATACTATTGAGCTAATTAAAACATATAAACGTTATAAGTTAGATAGATGTTCAAGCTTTGTTTATAAATAGATCATTAATTAATATATCAATTATTTAGTAACATATCGCGTGTTGAAAATCAAATTTGTATTTTCTATTAATATTTTTAACATATACATGCATTCAAGGATATGCGTTTCATACTTTCCAGTAGTTTCAAATTTCTTTTTACATATACATATTTAAATACATAATTTTAAATATATATATATATATATATCGATCGTTTAGTTCATTAAGGAGTCAAGTCCAAATTTTGAGTTTTGAGATGTTTTACCTAAGTTGGGAAATAACGAAATAATTTTCTCGCAAATTCTATAAAAGCTATACTTTGTAACGCAGAACACAGCATGTGCTTCAATGCTATACAAGAAATGTTGATACTACTTCTAAGTAATTACGTTTAATTATAATTTGTTTTTAAGAAAGTACTTTGAAAAACACTGATACCGAATAAATAGATTTTGTTCAAGTTGGAGCATATATGAAAAGAACTTAAAACTATAGTATTAGTACTAAAGCCTACCCCGTCGCAAAGCAACGTCTGTTTACTGTGTATAATTTAAATTCAATTAAATAATTTACTTCAAATTTTAATTTATTTTATAAATTGAAATATTTAACTGTAATAGAATTCCCACTTACTCTTTTGATACTTAATTTATTGTTTTTATTTAATATTGTAATCTAGATTTCAGGTTTTCGTTTAAGCATGCCTTGTCATATTCGTGTTTTAATTTAAGTTTAGTTAATTTAGTTGGTGCGTATGCATCGTTAGTAATATAAATTTTGACAATTAGACAAAATTGTACGTGAAATAATTAAAATTTCTATTCTTAATAACAATTAATAATAGATATTGTTTTCACTTCTATATTTTTCAAAAACTGACATTAAACTTCTTTTAAAAATAAACCCTACTGCATTTTGACAGATTGTCATATTTTGGAGTTTATAATATAATATAGTTTTTCTTAATTTAATATTTTTAATTTGTAAGGTTGTTAACCTTGTAAGGTTCTAAAAAAACCAAGAAAACTTAAAAAATAAATTAAATTAAAAATGGTACTGTGAATGAATACGCGTGTTGTTATATGCTAAACAATTTAAATTAAATACAAAATTAAATTGAAGCAGTGAGTGGGAATTATACTTATTATTATTATGAACAGATTTTTTATATAATTGCACTACATGCTGCCTAATAAATTATTAATAAGTAGGTACACTTTTCAATTTAACTTGATAACAACCAAATCGAGAAAAGAAACTGTGGAATTTGTGTGACATTATTTATTAATAAGTCTTTTTCAATAACGATCCAGACGATGCGGTGAACGTTTGATTCAAATATTGGAAGATTGACATGGCAAGTTTCCTACTACACGGTGGAACGAATGTTTGATCCGAATGATTTATTTATTTTATTAATTTGCTGATATTATTAACACTGACACTGTTTAACAAAAACTTTCAAGTAAATAAAGAAACTTTCAAGTATAAAACCTTCCTTTGTTGGACGATTCGTGCAGCAGTGCATGACGTGTGGATCAAGTGTGTGGTGGGGATACCAGCCATCAAACGTCCAACGTTGTCTTTACATCTGTATAAGCACGCACAAATTCATTTCATTGAAATTGTTACACTTTTAAAGCAAACGTATATACTTATATGTTACTAGTCTAGAAAGTTCAGAAACCTGAAGAATCCAACAATATTGACAAAGTAAATATCTTTAGAAATAAAATCACATTTGCATATATCGAGTTCCCTTTCGCCCTTTCTCCACACTCGAGAAGTAGACAACATTCTGTTGGGCAACGCGACAGAGTCTTACGTATTATTTCACGCATGAATAACTCGACCTGTTGTTGATTAAATTAAATATCTTAAAGAAGATTGACAGCTCAAACTGATGTAGATTTTACAGTGGCCGAACACTAAACGAGAAAGGGACTGGAGGAGATAGGACTAAGTCAGCGGAGATGAACTCTTTAATGATGAACGCTACAAATATACTAAGGCCCTCCGCACATGACACGACAGGTTGCAAATCTTAGCCGCAAATCTACCCGAAGCGAATGTGATTACAACTGATGTTAGTGAGAGATCGAGATATGAGATAAAACACGAGAAAGGCACACGAGTCGGCAAATTGCAAACTAAACGCGAAACGAAGTTTTCAACGAAAACGAGCACGAGCCATGTCGATCCGTGTATCGTGTCTTTATAGAATTTTTAACAATAGCAAAACAGGGGATTCTATTGTGTTATATTTGATTGTATGTATGTATTTAAATACTTTTCGTAAACATCTCTGTTGATGATGTCATCATCAAAAGCATGAAACCAACAATGCCCTGCGACCGAGAAATCTAGTCGCTGAATATATGCTCAAAACCAGTTTCAAATCAGTTTAGTTAAGTTCGTGCCGTGTGTTTTATCTCATTCGTAAACACGTTCGTTCTCTCACTAACAACACAGTTGTAATGACGTTCGGTTCGGGCAGATTCGGGGTTAAGGTTTGCAACCAGTCGCGTCGTGTGCTGAGGGCCTTATACTTCACTCTGTCCCAAAAATGTTGTCCCATTTGTAAAAAAATAAATATAAAGATAAAAATTAAGTGAAACTGGAAAATGTTAATGGTTGACAAGAATCCAGTATCTATTACATAAATAATATTACCTAATATACAGCATTTTATAACCTATATTCGGCTATTTGAAAAGGTACCTTTTCTTCTTCCTCATGATTCGCTATTTGAAAACCTAGCTAGACTATTGTATTGCAGTGTAATCGTTTGGTTAAAATTCGCTGATATACGCTTTCAGTGTGAGAGCTACGTAACGCCCGTATTCGGACGGCTTTGTCGCTTGCAGTGTGCGAGGGTTCGGATAGGTAAAGCGTAGTAGCGCGTATACGTCCGATCAAAATTCGCTTAAATACGCTTGCAGTGTGCGGCTGGCCTTATACAAACCAAGATAGTTCAGTTTTCTGTTTAGCGGGTTAAGTTTATCTTCGAATTAAATTGTAAATTTCGTGAATTTGTTCCAACTACGTCACGCACGCCATAGGTTCGCTATACCTGGCTTAACTTGCATTGAATAATGACATCTTAATTTAATATATGTAAATTAATAATTGCATTACTTTTTTTATTGGGTTAAGACATTATGTTAAAATAATAGGCGTTGATTTAAAGTTATATATGTGTGTTGTATTTTTAAAAGTAGAACACGTCCATTCGTACATTTACTACTAACAGCTGAGTCGTGTATCCCATGAAGTTATATTTAAATTGGGGGCGGGGGGTTAAATCGATACAAAAAAAGCCTTTTTTCGATAATGTTTTTTGACGATACAGTTAATATATAATCATGTCTGTAATTACTACATGATAAAATAATATTTAAAGAATACTTTGTGAAATTTTCATAAATAAATATCAAGAAATGAGGCATTGACAGCGAATCTCTGCTGATGTCACAAAAAAAAAGTAACATTGCGGTGTCCCTCATAACTCATCACTGGATTATTTGAAATCAAAAAACCAAAATGATTCCATTAGCTGATAAGTTTCTGCAGGTAACGCAGTCGAGTTTTCTTTTTCTTTTTTTATTTTTCACTTTTTTACAGCACTTAGAAGTCAGAATACCGATTTTCCATGAAAAAAATCTGAAAATTTTTTATTTTAAAATACGTTAAAATTACTAATTATTAAAGTTTTACCTCGGCATTTATGTAAAGAAAGAGTGTGCAAAATTTCAAAAGAAACGGTGCAGTACATTTTGGCCTAGAGAGGGCACAGACTCTGAAAAAGCTATGTGTGAGAAAACGCGTTTAAAAGTTTCAAAGTAACACGAAACCAGACTAGAGAGGTGAAGACTTAAAACTCTATATCTCCGACAGTTTTACTCCAATCGACTTCAAATTTTTACACAATATACTTAATATGTTGTACAATAATATAAATAATTTAACCCTTAACTCTTCCCCCTCCTTACTCGCCAAATGATAAATATACCAACTATTACAATACACAAATATTCGAGCTAAAAACATCTAGCTGTTAAAATCGAAATAATATAATTTAAAAAGTACTGCGCGTCGACACTGGTTGTTCATATTAGATTTGGCCTCAGGGTTCTGTCCACGCACATTATCTGAATACACAAGCCATTTATATCGGTCCAAATAATCCTCAAGCGAGACCGAAAGTTATAAATGATCTATTTTTAAAGTATAAATTTATATATACTGGTCACTATGAAAATACAAATCTTGTTAACCACTTTACGTTTTTTGATTTGACTACTACAGCAAAAATGTTAACAAATGTATAGAAGCGAGGCCCAGCCCCAGGCCCAAGCCGTGTTGACTTAGAAAACAAATTTATTTTTCAAGTCAAATGAAAATAACATTAAAAAATATTTATTAACAAGTCAACCAAAGAAATCGTTTATGAGAAATACAAGCTGTTGTAAGAGCGAGATAGCAAGTGTGATATCAATCCACTATGGTGGGAAAGATTTTAGATATTGCTGCCAAGAATTGAGTTAAATCTTAAATCTTACATTCTGTAATATTGTAGTAATAATTAAATAGATTCCTTAATCTAAAATTCTGTAATGTATCTGGATATAATAAGTAAAGAACATAATAGTCATTTTTGCGAGAGAAAAAATCCCCTTCCTATTGTTCTATTGTATACAAAATATAAATAAATATAAAAATACACAATAATTGAGTTGAAAACAGACAGCGAGCTATAATTACACCGCAAGATAAATGCACTAACAAAAGTCAAACATGTTTTGTATTTATTGTTCACCTGTCGTCTGGACAGAGCCGGATTTGGGATTTATGGGGCCTGAAATATGGAAATATTTGTAGTTAAGTAACCCTTGATTAAGCCTCATTCCCAGAAACTGTTTTGATATTTAATTCACTGTTTTTATTTAATATTGTAATCTAGATTTCAGGTTCTCGTTTAAACATTCCTTTTCACATTTGTGTTTTAATTTAAGTTTAGTTAATTTTTCAATCGTTGATTGAAATAAATGTGTATTGGCGTGTCTATTTTATTAAATATCTAAATATTGACGGAGATATAGCAATTAAAAGTTTGAATTGTAGTTTTAGCGCTAGAGATGTCGGCCATATTTGTATGACGTGAAATGCATTTTAACGTCAGTTATTTGTTGAGTAAGTCAGTGCTGTGGTAATATTTTGTAAATGTTGGTAGTCTAGTAGAATAATAAGTTTTTATTTTATTTAACACTGTTACGGCAGACATAATATTGAAATTTGATTGTTCCTTGAAATAGCTGTAAATAATATTTGATATTTTGATATATAAATACATATAGCAGAGATTTATGAGCTGTAAGGTTGGCAACCTTACACAAGGATTGTGATGTCACATGCACTTGGAATGTGTACAACGTTGAATCCCTTTAATAATTAAAGAGACAAAATGACTATTTTAATTGTTAATATCTCTTAACATATAAGGAGTTATTAAAAAATAATTGAACATTTGAGGTTCTAGTAACCCACTTTATCAATATATAGTACACTTTTATAGAAATTAAGACATAGGACACAAGCCCATTAGTAATAGAAATTGTTTTCACTTCTATATTTTTTAAAAACTAATATTAAAAATCTTTTAAAAGTAAATCCTACTGCATTTTGACAGATTGTCACATTTTGGAGGTTATAAATAATATATTGATACCGACTTATATTTGATTGACCCACTAGTCCGAATCGACTGCGTACTTCACCGACGTGTTATAGGTCATCGGCTGTTTTGAATCATTACTAATTTTCTGTAAAGTGCTCTATTTTATAGCATATTTCTACTTTAGAGAAATTTAATTTTATGTTAGTTAAACCTAAACTAACTAAAGTGCAAGTTGAACCCTGCAGTCCCTCTAAGAAGACCAGCTGGGTTTAATTTTCTCGATTCAATTTTAACCAGTTACTATTGTCACAGGCTCAAATTTGATTTTAGGCCCCCATCAAAATAATACATGCCTTACCAAACTTGCAGACTGCCCTGATTTCAACAAAAGAACAAAAAGAAATTGAAACAAAACTTATTTTTAGATTTCAATATTTCTACCTGATAACTTATTTTTTATTTTTATGAACTTCATTTAAAAAACTTATTTAAATTTTATGCAGAAAAAAAATGTAAATAAAGCAAATCTTTTATAAACACAAATGTTGGAAACTTTTTTTAGTTAATATATTTTTAATGATTTCATTTTAATATAAAACTTTAAATGGTTGCAGTGTCGTAGAAAATAAGGGTCTTAAAATAAATCTACTTTTAATAAAAGGGATGCACTTAAGTGGTAAACCGCTTAAATTTTGTAAAATAGAGTCGCCTAACTTCTATAAGGTTTTAATTTATTTATTTTAATGTACAAGATATTAAGTTTATTGTGTGAAAATTTAAAGTCGATAGAGAGTTTTAAGTCTGCACCTCTCTGGTCTGCTTTTGTGTTACTTTGAAACTTTTAAACGCGTTTTTCTCACACATAGCTTTTACAGAGTCGGTGTGCTCTCTAGCTCAAAATCTACTGCGCCGATCCTTCTGAAATTTTGCACACTCTTTCTTTACATAAATGCCAAAGTAACGCTGTCGAGTTATTTCTTATTTTTTCATTTTAACGTATTTTAAAATAACAAAGTTGAATGAAAAATCGGTATTTTGACTTCTAAGTGTTATAAAAAATTGAAAAATCAATAAAAAAAAAGAAACTCGACAGCGTTACCTGCAGAAACTTATTAACTAATGAAATCATTTTGGTTTTTTGATTTCAAATAATCCAGTGATGAGTTATAAGTGAAACTGCAATGTTACTTTTTTTTGTGACGTCAGCTGAGATTCGCTGTCAATGCCTCATTTCTTGATATTTATTTATGAAAATTTCACAAAGTATTCTTTAAATGTTATTTCATCGTGTAGTAATTATAGAAATAATTATATATCAACTGTGTCGTCAAAAAACATTATCGAAAATATGCTTTTTCTATCGACTTATCCCCTCCTTAATTCACGCAATTTATACATATATATACGATGCTGACTTTGTATTATTATATTAGCAAAAAGAAAAAATTAAATATCATAACAAATTAAAAATACCACAATAGAAAAGAGACAAAACATTTCAGCTGCTTACCTCATATGAATGGTGTTCATTTATGACAGTGTTCGGTTCCCCAAATAAATAAATAAAAATAAAATCTGCGATACGTAGTGTTCCAAATATTTGCGGGGAGTTTGCCAAAAAACATGGTAACATCACATTCACAAAACTTGTCAAATTAAAACACTATAAGTAAAGTCCTTATTTATTAAAACAAAAAGAAAAAACATTTTACAAAAGTCGTCTACATGCCGATTACACTTGTGATAATTAACACTGATTTAAAAACATAACCTCACAATTTTAGAAAAACTTTAATGATAATTTTATAAATTAATTAATGAATTAAAAATTTACTTGTTTATTAGAAACACTTAGTAATCAAACTATGTATTTGTTAGTATTAGATATATCGAAATACGACACTATCATTATCATTTATATACATATCCATTTCAATATATGTTACAGATTCAAAAACCAAACAGCAACTAAAGTAAGATAAGTTGGTCGCGCCATTTCCAAATTAGTTTTATATTCACGCATGCGTATCAGATTTAAATAAACTTTATATATCTATTTAAAAATGATATAATAAATAAACGCATTTAAATTCAAAACACTAATTAAACGAAAATAAATTCACGCTGTCAAAGAATCTAATATTAAATAACTAATTACATGAAACTAATTCAAAAGTTTTTCATCTTCTCGCACATAGCGCCATCTTTTGAAGACTAGTAGCTAACTTGAATACAATAACTTCTAAATATAAATGTAAAGTTTCTACAAAATAATAATGTATAATAGTCTATATTTCCTTATTTTTAATATAATAATTAACATAATTTGAAAATATTATTGTTTCATTTAAAATGCTATAATTATTTGTATCCTCTAGTGCCATCTTTTGAGGGATATTTGACATCAGAAAATAGTTTCGTAAAATACATTACAAGTTTCTACAGGTTTATCAAATAGATATTTTTAATTTGATAGTTTTTAATCATTTAATATATTTTTAATAGTAATAATTAACAAATAATATTTTATGTGAAGGACACAATATGCTTAGCCAAGAAAGAAACCAATATATTGCAGAAAACTGTGAATATTTGTAGTTACAGAATAATGTAAATTAAGTTGCAGTATTCCACGGGCAATGTGCTTGTTGAACAACGCCTGAATAAGGTTTCCCACGCATTTCATTTTGACTTATCTAGTATCTTACATTTCACTTGAATATATCTTGGAATACTGACCACTTGCAACTGCTATTTTAGATTCCTTCATCACCCACACAATTTCTGTAATCTACAATGCATTTACATCCAATTTCAATTGTACTTCTCCTTGTTCCTAAACAATTAAATCTCTATTAATAGTGTTTATGCAAGTGACCTAACGCTTTTCAATTTCGGCAGCGATTTGTTCTATCCTTGAATGTATTACTCTCTCCGTCTCTTCATCCATAATGGTCTGTGAAACTAAACCTTGGACTCTTTCAGTAGAGTGTATTTGTTTCGCATAAACTCACTTAAATTAGTTAAGTGAACTCACTTAATCAATACACCACAGCATCGAAGAAGTCTGTATTTTATACGTCCGTATTCACAGTATGGTTCATACGTATGTCTATAAAAGTACCGCCTTATCTTCTACACACAGTTGTGTATTGCCCAAACTCTGGAGTAGATGCAACTTAATACAGAATGACCACGGTCTTTGAGAGTGGAAAGATAGGGAGTGGTTGTCTGGTGGGTACAACAAGTGAAGAAGGCAGAGAACAAACTCGTGAGTGTGGTGGGTGAACAAATCAGAAATGAAGAGAATATAGATTATAAGAAAAAGAGAGAAGAAGGTATTACAAAGGAATAACGGAGGTGACGGAGATTGTAAAACTAAGAAAGGAAGGAACGGAGTCTACTAAAGGAAAGAGATACAAGTGATCCAAGAATAGGAAAGGATGAAGAGAATGAATGAAGCAAAGTACACTACCAGATACAGTCAGTGGGCTTGTGTCCTATGTCTTAATTTCTATAAAACTGTACTATATATTGATAAAGTGGGTTACTAGAACCTCAAATGTCCAATTATTTTTTAATAACTCCTTGTATGTTAAGAGATATTAACAATTAAAAAAGTCATTTTGTCTCTTTAATTATTAAAGGGATTCAACGTTGTACACATTCCAAGTGCATGTGACATCACAATCCTTGTGTAAGATTACCAACCTTACAGCTCATAAATCTCTGCTATATGTATTTATATATCAAAATCTCAAATATTATTTACAGTTATTTCAAGGGACAATTAAATTTCTATATTATGTCTGCCTTAGCAGGGTTAAATAAAATAAAAACTTATTATTCTTTGATTTGACTTGATTATTTGACTACCAACAGCTACAAAACATTACCACAGCACTCACCTACTCAACAAATAACTGACGTTAAAATGCATTTCATGTCATACAAATATGGGCGACCATTTCTAGCGCTAAAACTACAATTCAAATTTTTAATTGCTATATCTCCGTCAACATTTAGATATTTAATAAAATAGACACGCCAATACACATTTATTAACATCAATTTCAATCAATAATTGAAAAATCGACCACTAAAAAATGAGGACACAAGCCCGTTGTGGTCGAAAAGAACCTAGAATACCTAGAAAAACACGGGAGAAAAGAAAAGAAAATGATCACGAGATTTTGACTAGCGAATGAAGAAAGAGAAAGTAGATACTGGGATGCAGAGGAAGAGAAACTATGTAGGCTGTGTGGTAAGTAAGATGAAACATTAGACCACATTAAGAATAGGTGTAGGTAGAAAGTGGAAATTGAAGTAGACCTGACAGAGATCTTACAAGCGAAGAAGAAGGGAATGAAATAGATGACAGAAGATGCAGCTTGATATGCTTTGGTAAAATAGTTGTAATGCCTGACAGCACAGATGTTAAATTAATAAATAATAACAATCTACTGCTTTCAATGAGAACACAAAAAATCGCCAAAGCTAAATAATACAATTTAGGCTTATATTTAAATATTATATTGTTTATTTTTAAAATCCAGCCCATATACATATACAAATTCTGAATTAGTTTCACTAATGATTAACAAATAACAAATTACAACTTGGAATTAATGAATTATACAACAAATTACAGACGAACAAAATTGAGTGTTTTTTTTTAGTAAAACCATATTTATAAAGATTATTTATTTATAATAGAAAATATTGAATACATTTAAAATTGCACATTTTACACCTTGAGGCACAAATGTATATAAATATATACAGTATATTTATATACATCGCAACCATTTTTACATATTATTATAATCAAATGTATTCAATATTAAAATAATGTCTTTTCAAAAATGTTGTTTTAAAAATATTAATACTTTTTCAAAAATCACTTTTTAATTTCCTTTTTTCATTTAAATATACAATAATAATTTATTTAAAACAATATTTCATTTTTTTAACTCATATATTCATATATTTTTCTAACTAAATAAGTATTTTTTTTTTTAAATTGTCAACCAATTATTTCTTTCTAGCTATTCCCCTGATAGATAGAGTAATAATTTTCATTTAAATTTATTTATTTATTGGTTTATTATAATAAATTGATTGAGGCTATTTTTATTGATATTGTAAGTATAATATTTCAAGCTAGAGAGATCTCTTCTATTCTGCATCATAAGAATTTATCAGTAGATTTATATTTTTCATATTCATAATTTTTTTAATATATTTTACTAGTGGTATTGAGTGTACTGATTTGGATTGTACATTGAAGGAGCGTTCTGAAAAATAAGAAATGAAATGGTTAAAACTCATTTAATATATCATAAAATAATGAAACAAACAAAAAATACATATAAGGAGGTTGTGTCGCAACTACAGACACTAAAACAAGCTAATTAGATTAATTAGATATTATATTTTACGTTTAAGAATAATTTTGAAGTTCTAATTTTATAATACTCTCTACTATATGTACTAATACTACGTACTTTGCAATAGCAATGAGCTTGTGTCCTATATCTTAATTTCTATAAAAGTGTACTATATATTGATAAAGTGGGTTACTAGAACCTCAAATGTCCAATTATTTTTTAATAACTCCATATATGTTAAGAGATATTAACAATTAAAAAAGTCATTTTGTCTATTTAATTATTAAAGGGATTCAACGTTGTACACATTCCAAATGCATGTGACATCACAACCCTACAGCTCATAAATCTCTGCTATATGTATTTATATATCAAAATATCAAATATTATTTACAGCTATTTCAAGGAACAATCAAATTTCAATATTATGTCTGCCGTAAAAGGGTTAAATAAAATAAAAACTTATTATTCTTTGACTTGACTTGATTATTTGACTACCAACAGCTACAGAACATTACCACAGCACTGACCTACTCAACAAATAACTGACGTTAAAATGCATTTCACGTCATACAAATATGGCCGACCATTTCTAGCGCTAAAACTACAATTTAAATTTTTAATTGCTATATCTCCGTCAACATTTAGATATTTAATAAAATAGACACGCTAATACAAATTTATTAACATCAATTTCAATCAACAATTGAAAAAACGGCCACTAAAAAATGAGGACACAAGCCCATTAGTGAATATACAAATTTTTCCGATAAAATATATGTTACCGTTTTAAGTCTTCATATCTTCCTCTGCCTGCATAGAAAAAAAAATTAAAAATGTAATAAAAAAAACATTCTAAGAACAAATGAGACTATCGTACGAGTTTTATTCTACCGCTTACAACTTTACCTTAAAAAATAAAAAGGCAAACTTTTCATAACAATAAAGTTGTAACTGTAGAGTCTGGATATGCATGATAAGAACAAGACTGCCTTTAAACAGTCTGCGTATTCAGTTCGTAACATATCTAACCATTGTCGTAGACAGACTTGTTTTTACTGTAGAAATAATGAGACAACAGTATTAGAAAGAACCAAAATGCATACATACAACAATATACAAAGCAGTTTTTCTATGCGTTTTTTCTGTCCCTGTCGTTGATTACAGCGCTTTCTATCGACTGACCTCATTGACAGACCTTTTTAAGTAATGTTGTCTCATTCTTTCTAAACAAAGACAAATATCTCTGTTGCATTTAAAACATGAATGCGGAAGTTTTATGTTTAAAAATAGTCGTCTTAAATTAAAAATAATACCTGATATTCTAAAAACTACCTCCTTATTTAGAAATTCTAGATGATTTAAAGCCTACATAAATAAAATAAAAATATTAACTATTTTTTTATATTCAAAAATATTTACTGTCACAATTATAAATAATACAATAAATAATCTTGTTAATTTAATCGTCGTACGAGGTATTTTGTCAACATATTAATCGTTAATAAGTAACAGTTTTAAAGGTGAACATTACCTCTTCATGAGTAGCTGTAGTTTGAGTAAGAAAGTCGGTCGGGAGATTATCTTGATTGGACACAGGTTCTGGAATAAAGAATCCCATGTTTGGTGTCGAGACTGGTCCGTTCGAAGCCATGTGGAGCCCTAGAGGCGCTGGGGGAGGTGCAGAAGCTGCGCCCCCTGGGTTGAAAACATCGACATACGATTTCTTTAAAGCTGAAAACGAAATATTACAGTTACAGTATCAGAAAAAAGTAACTGAATGTCTTGTCTTGCAAGTTACTTACTTCTGTTTCTCTGCATTTTGAACATATTAGACTGCAGATTCGGGGTTTTGTGTTCAGGCTGCTCTGCATGGATTTTCTGCACAGGTTGTTCCACCATGGATGGCATCATAGGATTCGACATAGTTGGAATCATAGGAACAGATCCGTTTTGTATGTTATTTGACGATATTTGAGAAACGGGTGTGGATGACGAGTTGTTTCCTCCGAACATGTCAGCCATTTTTGGTGGAGGTTTTAGTTCGCTATTTACATCTTCCTCTCCGTCAACATTGGTCCATTTTTTCTTGTCAGGATCCCAAACAATCTAAAAATAAATAAATCAACGAATTTAACATCATAATTTAGAAATCGTTTCGAAATAAGATCGTAATTGTATCGTTCTGTTTCTAATTCACTATTTTGCAATATAGTAAATCTTACCGTTGGATTTTTATCATCTGGCAAAATCATCTGATTCTTCGGCCTCATCGAAAGCTTATTCCAAATCCCTCCAAACCATCCACTGTTAGAAGAACTATTTTTATTTGGTTGGTTAACTTTTTCTTTTTTTTTGGTTTCGTTTTCACTCTGTGAAACGTTCCCACTGGGTGCAGAATCATCCATAAAATTTCTTTTAACTGCAGATGCATTTGGCATCGAAATTTGTGGTAATGGTTCCTGTAATAATAAAAAAAAGAAAGGTAAATTGTTATATTTTAGACTACTATTTAAAAAATAACTTGAAGATCTTTAGTTAAATTATATTCTGTAGTTAAAATTTAGTTATATTCTCAAAAATAAAGGTATCAAAACAATAATTATTTTACATACAAGTATATTACTTTATTATTATTATATTTTTACTTGGTGATTCAAGTTTGAATTCCCTTCTACTATTTAACATAATATTCCAACAGTTGGTTTTCTAGTTAATCTACATAGAAGAATCTTATCAATTTTCTGAAGACCTACTTTTTCCTTCTTAGGTTTCTCACATAGAATTCAAATTTCTAATCAGCAAAAGTTTTCTTTTTGATCTAACATTCTGCATTCTATTTTCAGCGTCCAAAATTCAGAAATAATTTATATTCATTCACGAACCAAGACTTTGCGCTCAGGAGCGACGTATGTTTTGATATTGAGACTAATTATACAGTGGAAATACCTCGATGTTTTTTAGAAGGATGATGTATTTAAATCATTTAATATGCTAGAACAATTATAAACCATAAATGTGTATTATGGTCTGTATCCGAAGACCTAGGAAGCCATTAAAAATACAAAAAAGTAAATTATAATATATATTCAATATTTTTATTTAAAAATTTATGTAGCATGACATTATATGTAATAACAATTAAAGCTAAAAACATGTGTATGATTCTCTTTAAAACTAGTTAGTAAACTAACTTATAAATTTATGAAACTATTGTATATTCCTTAAACAAACATACACTACTTTATCTAATGTTATGCAATTCGCTTATATAGGCAATAGACTTGATAAGGCTTTATAATTATTTATATTTATATTTATATGTACTTAAGCAAATGAATATACTAATGCACTGTCAAAGAGCACCATTGCTGTTCTATATTTGCATTTTAAATACTTGTGACTTAATAAACAGAAAAGAAAATGAAAGTTTACTCAAAAAGGTGCATCAATTTCAAAGGTTTTTGGTGCATCCCTTTTAGAATAACACGTCTTCTCAATCTTTTGTTTATTTGATAAAAATCTACCACTGCAATTAGCTAATTGATAATTATTTTTATCGGTATCACACAATTCCAATCTTTGATTATTTTTATCAAAATTACAACTAGTTGGTACATCTATAGGGTAAGTACCCCCAAATATCAAAGGCCGAAATCTTTTTTTATTATGTAAAACAATATTTTCTTGAACACGTGTTTCTATTTCCGGTAAAGTTTCGTTGCTATTCATATTTTTTGCCCAAGCATCAACTGTGTCACATATAATGTCTCTCTTGCGTATAATTTGTGACTTTTCTACATTTTCATTATATTTTACAAGTTCGTAGTTAATATCTTTATCACACAAATCTAAATTTTCATCAGTATCAGACAATTTTTCATTAATTTCTTCTATGATTTTATTTATTGGATTTTTTGATGTTATGCTATCAATCTCTGGTGGACCAGATGATGAAGATGAAGCAACCATTCTTTTTCTCAGGCCACTAGATAATACAGTGTTGTGAAGGATGAGAGAGTTACTTACAGAATCCGGTTCTGGTTTCTCCGGCTGCGTTCCAAAAATGAAAGCAACAGAAATGTAAAAATGAATAATTAAACAATTATATACAACAAACAAAACACAAACATTCAACAAAAAAAGGACGTGAAAGAAACAATACCTTACAAATATTTGATTAATATCAATACTATCTATTTTGTCCTATAAGCTACGATAATAGAAACACATTACGTTAATGAGAAATTTGAGAGTCTATCAATTGGATGAAAATTTTTCCTTTTTCTCAAAAATGATGGTGACATAAACTGACGAAGTTTAGACTGCAGTCTAGATGAAAATGATTACCCATATAAGTAATAATAAATCAACCACTACTCAAAACTTTAAACACATTTTTCTCGAGTTTAACCTTTTTCGACAGTGTAACATTTCGGCTCATCATAAACCAACTAACAAAGTTTTACGGTCAATCAAAAAATTCAAATCATAGAGTGTATTATGACAGTAGACTTTTGGACACAACTGATAGGAACTCCCACTTAAAGGAAACTAAATGAGAAAAATGCTGAGAATTAAAAACATTATAATTAAATTCCAACCTTACCTGATAAATCTACTATATAACTAAACGCACTATAATATAAACATCACTCTTACAAACCTAATTGGATACCTCCATTAAAATATAAACTAAAATCAATCATAAAAATTCTGTAATCTTACCTCACTCTGATATATATTTTGTTGTTGATGTATTTGCGCCCAATAATCACTGGAAGAATCTTTTTTATCTCCAGAAGTCCATGACCCAATGCTTTCTCCACTGTCAACACCAGAGAAACCTGGTTGTTGATACTCCCCATACTGGTACCCCGCATCGACAGTTGGTGCAGGTTTAAACTCTTGGCTATCAGTATTGTGGGCACTGTATTGTTGTCCATAATTCTGTTGTTGGTTCGGATCGTATTGTGCCTGATTATCAGTAATAGTTTGTTGTTGTTGTTGTTCGCTATACAGTTGTTGTTGCGCAGCATATTGTTGTGATTGATCATATTGTTGCTGTTGATATGCATCTATATTTTGTTGCTGATAGTACTGTGGTTGATTATCGGATGCATATTGTTGTTGTTGACTTTCTGTTGACATCGCAGGCTGAACGGAACTAACATCAAGTTCCGACACACCTTGATTTAGATTTTGCATAGATGTGCTCTCGTGGTTTATGAGACCCATCTGAAATTTGAATTTGTTTTTACTTAAGCCGATAACAGAAAATAAATATATTTATATTTAAAAAAAAGTCTTACATCATAATCACTTAATATTGTCCTTAATCCTTGCAACCATGATTGATTAGGTTCAATGGGGCTATCTGAATCCCCATCAATATCACCTACTTTTCCCAAAGGATCATAGTATTTCAATCTGTCGCCCATTTCATAAACCCGTTGGATAAAGCTTGGTTTAAAGCGGCTTGGATCTTTTTGTATCGTTTGAGATATATTCTCCATATATAATAACGTTTTTTCGTGTAATCCATAATCTAATATGCGAACTCCCAATAGATATTTAAAAGGCTAAGAAACAAAACAAATTATTAAATATATACATATTTTTTTCTTATATTTATTTTATAATATTATTATTATTATACCTGGAAGTCAGCAAGAAAGAAATTTGGATCGCTTAAAGTACAAGCGTATTCGTACACTTCTGTGAGCATGATAGCTTCATTCGTAGCAAAGTCGTTCAAAGTTTTCTGATGGCATGACCCCAGTAATACTAGTTTAGTGCTACTTTGCCCTTCGGTGATGGTGTATTTACCAAAGCTAACTTGAGCCATGAGGTAACAAAACTGCGCAGCGTATAGATCTCCTTTATTCATTAGCGTGTCGCCTATAAAACAAAAGTATTTTATAACACATTGCTAAGAGTAGAATCAACTATTTTAGATGCGTGAAGGATAAAAAGACTAAAGATAATTCTTGTTCAGTGACAGATCTGAAAACCACACAGTCTCCAGAAATTTAAAGCGCAGTGGATAATAAATTTAAAAAAATGTTATAAGTTTCGAACCTAATGTTGTAATAGCCTTGCGATCCAAATCAGGTCGTTGCGATGTATTAGACAAAATCATCGCCAAATGCGGCTTCCAATCACCCCATTTTTCATCTAGTGCACACTGTTAAAATAAATATGATAATAAATAACTCATTAGAATAGAAAGAAGTTTTCAATACAACTTACAGTAACTGCAGCGGGTTGCCTGCCGGACATAAGTTGGTACAACGTCTGCAGAGGATCGTTAAATGGTAGACCGTTCGCAAATCGCATCATAACATTCGCATACGTTCGTTTATCAAGCTTACTAGCCAAGAATAATGCATGCCCCCAAAGCCCATTGCTCATCGCCCATTCTAAAAGAGAAAATCAATGAAATACCTTATATAAATAACTCCAATCAATCGATGTAACATTACCTAAAGCTTCTTTTCCATTTCCATAGATTAAGAACTCTCTAAATTTATCTGTGACTATTTTTTCACTGACTCGATTCACCTCAGACGTATCTGGTTTAATTATTGAAGAGCTGACATTATTGTTACTTCCTGCGTTCTTCTGACGAGCATCCACAGACCGTTCGGGAGAAGTGTCATCCAAATCAGTGGTCTGTTCGCCACATGGACCACTGCTCCTTGTTGCCAAGGAAGTAGTGGAGGCTCCATGACTTAAGTTTGTCTCGGGCAGCGTTTTCGATTTGTGTTTCATTAATAATTCTGCAATATCTGTACCCACAACCATCTGAAAATAATAATTTTACTTGTTTAACAACTAGGCATCTGAGAAACTAGAAAAGGAGACATATTTAAAAATACTTTGTGGAAAGAACCAAACTTACCCCATTTTGACGTAACAGCAGAATCATCAGCTCCCATAGCAAAGAATAAGAATCGGGTTCTCTTCCAGCGACAGTTTTATTCAGTCTATCTTCACAGAATTCGATCACAGTTTTCTTGTGGGTAACTCCTTTGACTAACGGACCTGGATATTCCGTTAATTCCTTCCGTAAAGGATCATTAATCGTCAGGACACTGACATCATGAATTTCAACCGCTGGAGGATTACCATCGCTAGGAAAAGCGGGCAATATTGTCAAGAGGTGCCCAGATGTTAGCGAAGATTTTATATGAGCAGTTGGAAATTTTGCTGGAGTCAATCGTTGTGATTGAACTGTTGATGTTTCCAAATTTAAATTTAGCGATGAATCCTGCAGGTTCAATTCTCTGTAAATAGTAAAATTGTACATATATACACATTATTTACATTGGAATGAGCCCAGCTTTAAAGCAATACGAATATATACAGGACACCGGAAATACTATCAATAGTTTCAAATATTTACATCATACATTTAGGTTATTTGATAAAATTTGATAAGAACTAATGGATTCAAGCAATTATTTCGGTCAATAAATAAGAAATAATTTGAAACAAATATAAATCAAAACAATTGCAAATACCTAGCCCTAAATATGTAGAATCATACAGGAATTTAATCAGGTAAAAATATAGACAATTTTTTAGAAAATAAAGTAATAAGACTTTGTAAAAATATACACACAAAGAGGTAAAGAAATGGTAAAAATTGTCTTTTTTTATGCCCAACAAGTGGAAGATTTAATAAAAGAAATAAAAATACAAAAACCTATATTTTAAGCCTTTGGAGTGCCAAGCGATTTTAAATTTAAAATGCATGAGTTGAAAAAAAGGTAAATTTACTTTTACTTGTGCATTTTGGTTAGACACTAATTTTTCTATTCACGTAAAATGGTCAAACCTAGATTTACATTTGAAACCGGGGAATTAAATATCGCTGGCTTGTGCACAAAGGATTAAAAAAAAGATTATATAAAATATATAACTTGTATAAAATAAATAATAAATAAAAATATATACATACCCCAAATGAAATGAATCATGAAAAAAAGCAAACAGCTACATGCAAGCAAATAATTAAATAAAATAGTTGAAACACTAAAAAAGACTGTCTCTAATGTGATGATATTATATTGAAATGATTGTTTAAGGGGGCAACCTTGTCAATATTTCTAAAATAGTTACTTGAAATATTATATAGAAAAAATTAAAAAATTTGAAACTGCTGCTGTCAATATTAAATATAACTGGTTTCACAAACATTAAACTCGTATGGATCTAATGCGTCAGAAACTAAATAATATATCAAATTCAAATTTATAGACCGAGAAATCGAAACTACGAGCAATTCAAAGTGTTTTATTTGGTGTTTTGGCTTTTTCGCGTATAATCCGAAAACGGTAAACTTAATTAAAAAAGGTTCGAATATATTTTGTAGAGCGTAAAATTTCTTTATTCATCATAGTTTATTTGCTGGAGCTATGCAAAGTTTGAGGGTGAATAAAAACGTTTAAAAAATCATAAATAATTATTTTCCATATTTCTTTTTGAACATATTTAGAAAACCCTCGTTCAATTTAAAGTCACGGCTATCCCCATTTTATTATACTTTCTTCATTAAATTTTCTTCAAAAAGTGCTTTATTATTTTTTTTATCTCTTGTATAATTTTAGTAATAAACTAAAATATATAAAATATTTTTTGTCAATTACCCAAAGTAGTTTATTGGATTATTAGAGCGATATTAAAACATATATACACCGGAAATGAACCAATTTATATAAATTAAACGTTTTCTAATTGTATTACTTTATAACATCCATTTTTGTTTGTTTTTCAGATAAAATGGTGACCAGTTATCATGCACAACAGCTTCAAACTCGTTTTTTCTATAAAAATATAACAAATGTATAATAAAGAAATTTAAATATAAGATATTCATCAATTAAAAGCCAATTCCACAAATAGGAAAGTTTATGATACATCTGATAGGGCTGCTTATGAAACTTAACTCGATATATTTACAAATTTATAATGACATATGATTTTCAGAGTATACAATGAATTTACAGGAATTTCTTATTCTTTAAAATAAGCTGGTATAGTATATTAAACGTATCTACATTTTTACAAATATTACGAAAACCAAACTATATCTTTTAAATTAGAAAACATCACATTCGAGAATATAAATCAGTGGTTCTTAACTTAATTTTTTTTATTTTTACAACCTTACGCAAACTTTTCTTAGGTTAAGGTCAAAGAGGTTAAGAGCCACTGATATAAACAAACGATACCAACAATATAATATTAAAAAATTGAAATTAAACAATTTAAAATGCACTATATACAATACATCTGTAGACATTAACCAAATAATAGGGAAGTATCAGTATTATATTTACAGAAAATGATATATACATATGTGTATATATGTAATAAATCATTTATTATAATACTGAAGTAAAATTTTGACATTTTTCTTAATGCATAATTATAGAAAACAACTAATGAAGAAAATTTTAGTACCTTGTTTTAAAAGTTGTGTAACGTACCTATCCGTTAAGCATTTAGATAACTTTGTTACATGTGATTTAAAAAGTTCTGCTCTCGCATGATGTGGGCAATTGATACCAACTAATAAGCATCATTATTGATTATTATTTCCATTACGATTGTATGAAATGATTTAATAATAATCTTTATTTTATTTAACCATAAAAGTATTTTTTTAACTAAAATTAAAAATATAATTTTACTTAAATTTAAAATAAAAAAAAAAAAATTGTGTTAAAAAATATTAACAATTTTTGAGAATAAAACATCTGGATTATGAATGTAAATTTTTGCACACTCTTTCTTTACATAAGTGCCGAGGTAACGCTGTCGAGTTTCTTTTTATTTTTTAATTTTAACGTATTTTAAAATAACAAAGTTTCTGATTTTTTTTTAAAAAACTGAAAAATCCTGCAGAAACTTGTGAACTAATGAAATCATTTTGGTTTTTGATTTCAAATAATCCAGTGATGAGTTATGAGTGGCATCGCAATGAAACTTTTTTTTGTGACGTCAGCGGAGATTCGCTGTCAATGCCTCATTTCTTGATATTTATTTTTGAAAATTTCACAAAGTATTCTTTAAATGTTATTTTATCACGTAGTAATTATAGAAATAATTATATATTAACTGTGTCGTCAAAAAACCTTATCAAAATGTGCTCTTTTCTTTGTCGTTTTGACCTTGTCCCCTCCCCCAACCCCCTTAATGCGACACTAGATTCACATACTGATATATAAGTAGATACTTTTCCACATACAGTCAAGTATCTAAAAGCTTAACATATCTAAATTCACCCCGATAAATAAAATCTTGTGATTACTAAATGATTATAGCTTGGAAATTCGGAAAAAGAAAAACACTAAAAAATGCAATAAAAAACGTGCTTTTTATATACTTTTCCTGAACAAATTTTCATAAAAACGCGACCAAAAATTCTCAAATAAGAAATTTGGAATCACAAAAAATTCTTGTACGTATATGTCATCAGAAAATCTCTTCAACAAAAAACAAATTATGCAAATTTCGTTTTCTGTAAAGAAAATTGTCAAAATTTTATAAAAGTATTATATAAAAAAAACCGACACCGTATAATAAAATATATTCTACGTAAGTTTGAAATTTTTCTGATTATCAATATGAAATTTTTACCTAAAATTTGAGTCTGAAAATTCTGATTGACTCTGAGACATATATCTTACGCTGTGATGAAATTGTTGTGGCTGTGGATATCTTAGATTGTGCTGTCGTGATGAGAAATAAGCTGAGCCAGCGTAATACTGATGATGAAGAGACACATTCATAAACCTATATATGAGTGAATTTTTTTTTTTATTTGTAGAAAAAAAATTATTATATAATATTTTTAAAAATGATTTTGAAATGAAATAAAATGAAAGATCACATGATGTAATAAATGTGTTTGAAGGTTTAACCAATTTTAAAGTAAAATTGGAGATGTCTGTTCCCAGAACCGATCTGTTAAACATTGAAATATTAATTTATCCATAACCATGTCAAAATTTGGTGTGACAAATGTCGAGAATGTAAAAAAACAGGGATCGTTCCATGAAAAACAACTTAATAATTGTGTTGTGTGAACCATAACTCAATTTATATAAAACTGCACATTTCAAATTTGGATTTTCAAATAACCAAATATTTTTATCAATTCGCAATATTATAGAAGTTATTAACAATGGGCTTGTGTCCTCATTTTTTAGTGGTCTATTTTTAGTGTCTATTTTATTAGATATCTAAATATTGATGGAGATATAGCAATTAAAAGTTTGAATTGTAGTTTTAGCGTTAGAAATGGTCGGCCATATTTGTATGACGTGAAATGCATTTTAACATCAGTTATTTGTTGAGTAGGTCAGTGCTGTGGTAATGTTTTGTAGCTGTTGGTACTCAAACAATCAAATCAAGTCAAAGAATAATAAGTTTTTATTTTATTTAACCCTGCTAAGGCAGAGATAATATTGAAATTTGAT
Source organism: Panorpa germanica (assembly GCA_963678705.1). Classification (NCBI taxonomy): domain Eukaryota; kingdom Metazoa; phylum Arthropoda; class Insecta; order Mecoptera; family Panorpidae; genus Panorpa; species Panorpa germanica. Next base: position 2,913,239 of record OY783223.1, on the reverse strand, counting down.
TGTTCCTTGATATAGCTGTAAATAATATTTGATATTTTTATATATAAATACATATAGCAGAGATTTATGAGCTGTAAGGTTGGTAACCTTACACAAGGATTGTGATGTCACATGCACTTGGAATGTGTACAACGTTGAAGCCTTTTAATAATTAAAGAGACAAAATGACTTTTTTAATTGTTAATATCTCTTAACATATAAGGAGTTATTAAAAAATAATTGAACATTTGAGGTTCTAGTAACCCACTTTATCAATATATAGTACAGTTTTATAGAAATTAAGACATAGGACACAAGCCCATTAAAAAAATCGATTCCTAAAAAACCCAAGTTCAAGTATTAAATATATATTTTCTATAATTGTTCTATGGCAGTGAAAGATTAAAAAACGGTGCAATCTGGAACTGTAAAATTCCAAATAAAAAAGAATATACTATATTTAAATAATTCATAAATAAATGTGCAACCAAACTTCGCAATGCAACAAAACAATCTTATATTGTATTTTCATGGAACGACTATAAAATAAAAAAAATAATTCGTAAAAATTCTAATGGAACATATCTGTGTTTTTTTCACTTCTATAATTTGGTAAAAATGTGCACGATGTATTTTCTAAAATGTGTAAAAATGGTGGGTAAAAAACTGTGTAAGCCACAAAAGGCGTTATTCAAACAAACAGCGGATTGTAAGAAATGGATAATTATGATACTACTGATATTCTAAAAGTTGATTTATGCGCTGGACCTGACATCTACCGCCACTTATAATAACTACAATAAAAGTAGGGTTATTCGTTTTTTTCATATAAAGGTGAAACAATACTTGGCCATGTTTTCTAGCGAAATATAGATGGCGATACTACACAGCAGGTTAAATATTATCAACAAAACCATGTTTTTTTTATGTTTAAATCATTTTATGAAAGTAACTATAAACGCGAATCAAAATCTAAAGCTGCAATTAGTTAGATGAATAACGTATCTACATTTTAAGCTCTCTTCCAGTGACTTTTAATGAGTTGGAACCGCAAAAATAAGTTTTGAAAATTAATATTGCTATATTTTCTAGTAAATTCCAATTTTTATACTCTATATATTTTTAAGTCTTAAGCGTAAGTTTGAGGTTATAAAATTTATGACAAACCCTTAGAAATGTTACCAGTCATATAAAAATTGGAATTTAACTAGAAAATATAGCTATATTCATTTTCAAAATCATTTTTGCGGTTCCAACTCATTAAAAGTCAGTGGAAGAAAGCTTAAAATGTAGATACGTTATTCATCTAACTAATTGCAGCTTTAGATTTTGATTCGCGTTTATAGTTACTAACATAAAACGATTTAAATATAAAAAAACATGGTTTTTTTTGATAATATTTAACCTGCTGTATAGTATCGCCATCTAAATTTCGCTAGAAAACATGGCCAAGTATCGTTACACCTTAAGTTATTTTTCTAATGTATTCTAAAATATATCTAACCCTGTGTTTGAATTTCAATATGATTTGGGAATACGATTTCTTTGGACAGTTATTTAACCTATGCAAACAAAATGGCGGAAAAGATGGCACACAAACTTTTCTACATAATTTGAATGCGTTGATCGGGATTATTCATAAATCGTTCCATATCATAAATCTATGAATACATATTTTGATCCAGAAAAGTTCACTGATGTCTAATAAAAAAAATCTGCCAGTTTTAGAAGCAGTCGATGTTCTAACTGAAGGAGTTCTTCCTTGGTTTATCCATTTCATTTATTTGATAATTAACTATAAGAAAGCCTTGCAAAAAGCAATGCGCAAAAGAATAAGATAGAGCATCTAGAATCTCCAACAATTCGTGATCATATATATCTGAATACCACATCCAATATAATAAAGCATAATATCAAATAACCCCCCCCCCCCCCCTCTCTCTTTCTCTCTTTAAAGCAACTATTTAAAATGTTAAAACTAAATTCCACAATCCCCTTAAAATGTCAGTAATATAATAATTATCCATAATATAATCCAAAGCTTTTTAAAAATCACACCACAATATATCAAAAAAAACATTAAAAACCAAAAACATAGAGTATCAATAGTTCAATTGACTCACGCTTCCTTTTCATTGGCGCTGCTTCTTCCAGAATGCACTGAGCCACGGTCGTCATTAAAACTATCAACGCCGCTCTGTGGAAAGTCATGAACAGATGAGCTTACATACGGATTAGTTGTGTTTCCGTTAGCGTAGTACTTCCGGTACCACTCGGCATAGGCCTGGGGGTTCGTTCGACGAAGGTTTTCGTAATATTGGTAGGACTGCTGTTGGGCGTAGTAGCTGTACGGATCGTATCCATTGTAGCCACCTGTAATATGGAAAAACACTAAATTATAAATGTTCTGACATACAAAAATAATATATACAGATGCATCCATTGATTTAGAAAGAAATAAAGCAGGATTTGCTATATATGAACAAATAAATTTATTATATGATAAATTTAAATTAAATAACAAAGTTTGCTCTTATACTGGAGAAAAATTAGCATTATTAAAAGCATTGGAAATTAATGAAAATATCAACAATAATAAAATTTTAAGTGTTTTAAAAAATTTAAATTCTAATGATAACAAATCAAATAATGATATTTTGACATGCAAAATTAAGGAGCTGTATTTCAATATAATAAATAAGAACAATACCATAAAATTTATGTGGATACCAGGACATTGTGGAATAAGAGGAAACGAAATTGCGGATAAATTGGCAAAAGAATCAATAAATTTGGTAATTGAGATGAAAGTGAAATTACCTTCATATGAAATTTTTAATATAATCAAAAAATTAAACTTCAATTTGAGAAACACAGATTTCATTAACAAAAGTCAGTTAAAAGGAAGAGATTATTATATGTTACATCCAAATTTAAGTAAGAAGAGATGGTTTAGAAATGAGTCCCGCAAAATTATATCAACTATAATCAGAATCAAAAGTAATCATTGCAAAACTCCAGCTCACCTGTACAAAATTAATATTAAATCTGACGATAGATGTCAATGTGGTGAAGAAGGAACTTTGGATCATATTATATTTGAATGCATAAATTATAGTTTAGAAAGATCAAAATTCAATAGTGAAATATTAGATGTGATTAAAACTTTTCCTGTTAATACTAAATTTTTGTTAAGTGATTCAAAATTAATTAGTGTATTATTTAAATATTTAGAAATTTGCAAAATAGAATTATAAATTGTAAAATATGTATAAAAAATGTTTGATGGTGGCTATGACAAATAAAAGTCAAGGCAAATAATAAAAAAAATTAATACTTCGAAAATAGAACAAACCTTGCTGAGGATGTTGATAGTAAGGGTTGTAATCACGCTCCCCTTTAACCCTAACCCTTTCACGGGCTTCCACAGACCCAGTTCTGCTCCCAGATCTTGCGTAGTACGGATCCTCGTAATCATATCGTCTATCATAACGACTACCTCCTGGAATAATTCATAAATCACACCAAAAACTTAAAGACTACTTACAGAAATTACTAGATTCATCAACATACCTCTTCGTCTATCTCTGTCTCTTCCATCTCTACTGTCTCTTTCATCTCTACCATATTTTCTATCCCTTTCTAATTTCTCACGTTCGAAACGTTCTCTAGTTTCTCTATCTCTTGGTAGATCCCGATCTCTTGGTAATTCTCTATCCTTATCTCTTACACTGCCTTCCCTATAACGTTTTCTTTCTCTATCACTATAATAATCAGTATCTTCCGTTTCATATCTACGCTCGCGAGTTGATCTACGATCTTTTTGTCTTCTATCTCTTTCATCTCTATACTCTCTTCCATATGAATCACCTCTATCTCTCTCACGATAACTTTCACGATCCTTTTCATGCCTTCGACTCTTATCGTCCCGATATTTTCTATCGATATCTTTATCCCGACTGGTTTTACTGCGTTCCTTATCACGCCGCGATTCTTTATACCGGCGTTCTTTCTCTGAATCATCTGTGGTGTCTTCCCTGTGTTTCCTGTATTCCTTTTCGATAGGTTTAAGGGATTGACCTTGACCTGTGGAATCAGTGAACGAGGTATCGATGGGCAGGTTGGTATCATCTTGTAAATTAGCCCCATCTACATTTTCTTCGCGTGGCAAATCGCTTACAACTTCACTCCGATTTTGGGGATCTTGCAGATTTTCTCCTTCCATATTTATTTCGCGTTGCTCGTCTATTGCGATATGAGGTACGTCTTCAATGTTACCACCATCCATATTCAAATCTCTACGGTTATCCAACACTCCTCCAGAATCAACTGTTGAAGTTTCAACTCCATCCGCGTTTCTGAGGTCTAGCGTTGATTCGGATAACTCAGAACCCACAATATTTTGCACTCGATCATTATTACTGGAAGATCCATATTCCAGACCCGTTACAACTCTCTCTTCCGGTAAAATAGGATCCGTAGTGTATGACTGATAAACATTTTGTTGAGTTATATAGCTGGGACTGGCGCTTGTTCCTCCAGGAATCAACCTCTGCATCCCGTAAAACCTATTTGTAGTTTGCGGCTGAATTTGCGTAGCACTAACATTCTCCCCTTCCGTTTGCCCATCTATTTGCCTATCCTCCATGCTAATTTCAGACGAGGGAATATCAACATCTGTAAGTTGACCTGGAATCATACGATCTAATCCTGGAGGAGGTTCATCCAGCGGGTTTCTAGAGTTCTGGATATAATTCATTTGGTCTGAGCCTGATTCGGTTTGGCCCAATACTAATCTACTCAAACCGGGGGGAGGATACGCATCGATCGATTCCAAATGTTGATTGAACGACGCCTGTGAAGAGTTTGTGTTATTGTATTCACTCTCGGATAAATGTCCCGTCTGCAGATACTGATTCCTTTCATTGTTTGGAGCAATTTCTAAATTTTCTGCCACGTTCTGTTGATGTGGATATGGTGGTAATACATTCGGATGGCTTGAATTATGGTGGTCATCGATCTGATCTGGTCTTTCGGAATTATCCGGTAAACTCTCCAAATTGCTTTCTTGCGGGAAGCTCATCTGGTATTCCTGGTGTATATAATTTGGAGGTTGATAAATTTGCGCAAGAGGAGCATTTGTCCTTGGAGGACTCATTAATCCTGGTACCTTCGATAAAGGAGGTACTGTTTTAGGGAAAGAAGAATGATTATCAATAGATAAACCTTGCATAGTTGCCACATGAAGAGGAGGCATACTTCTTGATGAACCCGTTCCATTATCTGGTAACGGTGGTCTACTTGTTCCCAAAGGAGAAACATTAGAACTTAAAGGAGTGGCAGTACTTTGTACTGAAAGTGATGTCGGAGGTGGAGGTAGTGGTTTAGATTCTAAAGATTTAGGTGGGGGTTGCGGAGGAAACATCGGAGGAGGTAAAGACATATCCTTAGCAATTACTTCTCTATTTTCATTTTGCGTTATATTTAAGCTTTGAAATCCAGATATTGCTTCGCTAACTTCGAAATTATCATATTCCCGTCGATTTGTAATTACCGCCGAATTATTTATTTCCTGGTGCACATGTGGATGACCTTGATTGATATCCTGGTGCACATTTAGGTGCTCATTGAAGCTTGTACTATGACTAATTGTTGCAGAATCGATAGGACTCCTTTCAGAATAGGAATCCTGCGAAACTTGCGATTCTATCGACCACTGCGGAGTTAACGCATCCGGTGGTATTCTACGCCCAACTTTAAAATCTGGGGGGCTTATTTTTTGTCCAATTTCTCCGAAAGTTTGATCAAGTTGTACAGGACTATTAAGCTGAGGCACTGCTTGATCTGGATGCACCATAGCTTCCGGCCCATCAGAACCGGAATTTAATCGATGGTTTTTAGCTAAAGATCCCATTTTCTCGAAAGCTGGTGATACTTTTCCTACATTGCTGCTACTACTTTCATCTCCACGTGACGATTGAGGATGAGAACTTGATTTATCATCGACAGACCAATTCCAATTATCATCGCTTGATGTTCCAAAACTATTAACAATTGCATTCGCTTGATTTTTAATTTGTTCCCTGACCATATTTGATTGATCTTGTACATGTGATACATTTTGGTTTGGTTGATTTTTTGTGGAATCTTCCCACCCCCAATTCCAAGGGTCAGCTTCATTTACTTCAAAGCTATCTGCACTAAAATTACTACTAGCATTGTTATAGTTGCTTTGGGCACCTTGAACAGAGTTTCTACCAGATTTAGGAGTATGAGATCGAATTGAGTTATCATAAAAATTATTGGAATTATCAACAGGTGTAGGATTTTGCGCCACATATTGTCCTGGATTTGTACTGTTGAAGTAGCTACTTGGTGGTAAATACTGTTGTTGTTGCGGGGGTGGCAGCTGCTGTGGGTGTTGCTGCTGCTGTTGATAATTTGAATTCCTTACATTTTGAGAAGGAGTATATTGATTTGGATAATTCATATTTAAATTTTGATAAGAATTTGCGGCCGTTGAATTTTGACTTGACAACTGCGGATTTCTAGCAGGGACTTGTTGTGGATTCATTCTAGTAGGTTGTGGTTGTTGATTTGTCCAATAGTTCTGCTGAAGATTGGGCTGATTGTTGTAGATATTTGAAGACGAACTCTGTGACTGATCATACCAAGTCTGTTGTGGTTGTTGGGGTTGCGGTTGTTGAAGGGTTTTATTACTGTATTGGTTTTGAGGTTGATTTGCGTTATTAGTCCACTGTGGTTGCTGTAATAATTAAATAAAAAATATTACTTGAATTTTATATGTAATATAAGTAAAGACACTGACACAAAACTATCTCAAGACAATGTGGCAATGTAGGCAATCGCTCTGTTAATATGAATTACAATACTGCAATGCTGTTGTTAATTTGACGTAGCTGTATAACGAAAGCAACAAACCACTTACCTACATAATCATATAATCAAACAACATCAGTCCAATTAATTCTTGATTAAAAAAGCATATTAGATTTACATATCGAGATAATAATTCATTAAATTTGTTGCTTGACTTTACTTGTTAATAACAGTACTACAAATATTGCTATGAATAACTTAAATAAAAATTAAATTCCGTTAAACAATAAACATATTTGTGAACAATAGCGATTTCATTGAATTAAAACGAATAAATTATATATAAATTATGTCGTACTATTTTTAATATTAACTTTATGTTAACGAGAAGAACCGGTGCAAAAGTGACGTCATAATCTATGACACTTAATGATCCATTTAAATTTGTCACACTCTTTCGTTTTATCTACTGAAAGTTTTTTAAACATAAAAAAAATATTTAAACTTTAACTTAGAAATGTTATGTAAGTATAAAAACAAATAATAGAATTAATAGAATCACCTTTTTCGTATTTTTGGGTTATAAAGAAAATTAAAACATTTTAGCCAAATTTAAATCTATTTAGTTAAAATATTAGTAGGTTTTCCTTAAGGAAAATGTTGCATATATTTGAGGTTAATCACATCTTATATTTAGCGAGTATACTCCATGTAAACAATAAGAATACAATTCAGTGCACGGAGCTTATCATTATAAGCTTACAAAATTAGAAACTAATAGCATTTTCTTACTAATCTGTTATTTTTATCAATAAAACACGAAAACATTCACAAGACAAAAGTCATTGAGCAATACATAAATAACATTCCTATTTAAAGTTTTAAAAAAATATACAAAACGAGTGTAACTTTTTTTGTGATAAGAAACAACTCATTTGGAAAATATTTACTATACCGAGCAAAACCAGGTAGAATAAAAAGAATTTAATTTGTTTATAAGTGCAAGGTACATTAAACTTGATAAAATTTATTTCAATTTTACGATTACAGAAGTAAATTGTAGAATATTTATTGCTATTTATAAATAAACATTAAATATTATTGAACAATTTCACAATTGAAATATTTATAAACTTAATTTAAAAGCACTTAGAATTCTAGAGAAAAAAGAAATGTCTATAACCGATATTTCTTTTTTTGAAATTTCTATATTTTTGTATGTGGATTACTTATAGCGAGTGACCGTAATTGTAATTCAACTTTCTTTTAAGATGTAAGTCCATTTCTTGTTTAGTAAATATGAATAATTCATGTGTACAAATTTTATTTCTAAATAAACGCTACTGAATGAATTATATATCACTAAAACAATTAAAGTAAACATTGTCCTTTTGCCATTTCGATGCAGGTACCGAAGAAATTCTAACTTCGAGTTTCCTGTCAAATTATTGAAATGAAATTCAAGTAATTGCTTCTACCGAAAGTGATAAAACATTGATAATCAACGTACCTTTATTATACAATACCCAAAGTAAAAAAAAATCAGTTGTACAGGCTTAGCAAAAACATATAAAGCAGTTGTGCAATAAATTAATTAATACATATTTATAAAATATGTAATACAGATGGAACAATATTTATTTAGAAAACTGAATATTAAAATATTCTTGTGTAAATATAGACGTGTAAGCAATTAGCAAAAAACAGAGAAACTGATTGATATAGCATTTATAAAGCAAGTATAATTATTACTTTTCATATAAAAAGGAAATGTAAACATTAGTTTAACTTCCAGATTTGTAGAATTTAAAGCCAAAGACATAACCTAAGATGCATTTATGGTTACCTGTGTGTTTGGGTTATATATTGGTACATCAGGTCCTTGTGGGTTTCCCTGTGCCCCCGCAGAAGCCCTACCGGGTCTTTTCATCCAAGACATGTTAATTTTTTTTAATTATATAACCAACAATCACTTCACATATGCTACAAAAAATCGTCCTGTCATACACAACGAAAACATTGATCTTGCTTTATCTTTATTATTTATTTCAAACCCATAAACATGATTTCACACTCAAATAAATTATACATTCACCACTAAATTATATATTAAGCTTTTACTCACTAATTTAATTTAAATAACATATTAATTGTTGGAAACTGGGTTATTTCTTGACATAATAAAACATTGATCGTTTTTCACCCATCTCGAAGTATGAATTTTGCTTTGTTGGAACTTTCATTTGCAAATGCTCAAATAAATTTGTAGAGGGCGCTGTATGCTAAATTTTAAAATAGAAATCAAGGAATACATAAATATTATTACATAACTAAAAATACAATTACTTTTAGCAATATATCGTCAATAACATATTCATAGATTAATTTAAACATCTAATATATTTTTAAATTAGTAATCATTTAAATTAAATAGTCTTTAAGCCATCTTGTTCATAAACTGTCAAGCTGAATTAATTATAGTAATCTATATTACCGGTTATATCACGTCTCTAAAATGACGTGTCTAAAATTTTAGCACGGTGTCATGATTTTTATGTGACGTGCTGTAGTGATTATTTTTATTTATTAATTACTGTTAAATAAATATAAAACATATTCGATCGCAAAATATATTTATTTAAAATTGCAACATGGTGTTAATGACTATGATAGCCAGGATTGTCGATGGACTTCCTTTAGCAGCGACAATGCAAGAAGATGAACAGGTTAATATTGACATATTTCAAATGTAATAATGACATTTCAATAATTAATATCACAAGCACATAATTTTACAATTGATTTAAGGCTGGTAGAAGTGTATTAGACTATCAGAATCAAGCAAAATTACTATTCCGAAAATTAGGAGCTCAATCACCAACGAGATGCACAATAGAAACGGGCCCTTATTTATTCCAGTAAGTTAAAAATAAATATATTATACCGCTGATTTTACTATCAATAAAATATAATTCCGTATTTTTATTTCAGTTATTTAATAGAAAACGATGTGTGCTATTTGGTTTTGTGTGAAAGAAATTATTCCAAAAGATTAGCTTATTCATATCTTGAAGATATTGCACAAGAATTTTATTCACAATATGGAAAAAGGGTGCGTACCTCTTTCTTCATTATTTATTTAATATGTTTTCGTATTTTCTGAAGGTAATCATTTAATATTTATTGTAACAGGTCAATACAGTAACACGGCCGTATACATTTATTGAATTCGATACCTACATCCAGAAAGCAAGAAAGGTGTTTACAGACAATCGTGCCAGAAGGAATATGTCTGCTATCAACAATCAGTTACAAGACGTTCAGAGGATTATGGTTCAAAATATTGATGATGTCTTGCAGAGAGGGACTGTACTATCTGGTAAATTAATTGTCAAACCCAATGGGCTTGTGAACCATGTCTTAATTTCTATAAAAGTGTACTATATATTGATAAAGTTGGCTACCAGAACCTCAAATGTCCAGTTATTTGTAATAACTTCTTATATTTTAGGAGATATTAACAATTTCAAAAAAAAAACATTTTGTCTCTTTGATTATTAAAGGGATCCAACATTATAGGGCTTGTGTCCTCATTTTTTAGTTGTAGATTTTTCAATTGTTGATTGAAATTGATGTTAATAAATGTGTATTGGCGTGTCTATTTTATTAAATATCTAAATATTGACGGAGATATAGCAATTAAAAGTTTGAATTGTAGTTTTAGCGCTAGAAATGGTAGGCCATATTTGTATGACGTGAAATGCATTTTAACGTCAGTTATTTGTTGAGTAGGTCAGTGCTGTGATAATATTTTGTAGCTGTTAATAGTCGAAATAATCAAGTCAAGTCAAAGAATAATAAGTTTTTATTTTAGTTAATCCTGTGAACCCGGCAGACATAATATTAGAATTTTATTGTTCCTCGAATAGCTGTAAATAATATTTGATATATAAATACAAATAGCAGAGCCTATGTAAACTTGCCCGAGTTTTACTTTGAATATGATATCTCTTTTACGCGCTGTTGTATAAAAGAGATAGCAATTAGTGGCTGTGATGTCACATACAGTTGGAATGTTGTCGAACGTTATATCCCTTTAATAATTAAAGAGAAATAATTGGACATTTGAGGTTCTAGTAACCAACTTTATCAATATATAGTACAGTTTTATAGAAATTAAGACATAGGCCCCAGCCCATTATTTTAACAATAAATATCGTTAAGGTAACGATAGTACTGCCATATATAAGGCATTTCAATAATTTTCAAATATAAAAGTTATTTGCAATCAACCTTTGGCAACACTTGATCGTTAACACTCTAGTTCACTTAACAATAAAATTAATGAAAATGAATAAATCAAGTACTGAGGGACTAATATAGAAGATTTTTGTACAATTTCTTCTAGTGTTCTAATATTATAATTATTCTTTTACAGAACTAGATGACAAAACGCAACATCTCTCAATGCTATCACAAAAGTATAAAAAAGATGCCACATATTTGAACACAAAATCACTTTACGTAAAGGCAGCAGCTGCAGGAATTGTTGTGGTTGTCTTCATCTTATACTTCTTCGTGCTGTAAATTTCCACTCCATTATACCTGAATTTTATTACCCCGAAAATAAAAATTGTATACTTCGTATAAAAGACTATAAAATAGAAGTAATAATTTTTATTTATGTTCTAAACTAACTTGTAATATATTACGATGGTTATTATTTTTTATTATTATTTGGGCCTAATATTATTTTTGTAAGTATTTTTACAGAACTATAGTTAATGTCATTTATGTGGTATGTTAAATTAATATTAAATGAATATTTTATTTCTAAAAAATGCGTTTTCATTTAAAGAATATTTCAAATATAGGTAAACTTTTCAATTAACAACAGTGGCAGCACTGCAAACCAGTGTTTACTTTGTGGGCAACATCAGGCAACACTAATTTGTTGTTGAGCACATTGTCTGTCAAGTGTTGTGAAGTATAAATGTCAAAAAAATTTGGAACGCATCTTAAAATTATTGTTTAATATAATGGCTAATGATAGGGAAGTTTTACGCGAAGTGTGGGAAGGTAAAATTCCCGTTTGTTTTCATTTAAATTCCGAAGAAAATGCTGGATTGCAGCAACCAGATCCATTTTATTTAATGGTTCCAAGACTGTCATATTTCCCACTTGTTACAGATAAGGTTATTATTTACTTAGAAAACAACAACAAATTATTTATATGTCTTTTAATTAAAGCTAGTTATATTTTATTATAGATACGTAAACATTTTATTCGATACATTCCCAATGATCAACAAGATGGTGAAATGTGGCTTGATAGTAATGGAACTCCAATTCGATGGCATTACCCGATAGGTAAATATTTCTTCTGCATTATCCTTCATCTCTGGCGGAGAGTACATAATAATTTGTTTGTTTTTTTTTATTTATGTAGGTCTTTTATATGATTTATTAAGTAATGATACTTCAAATGGAAGCAATTTACCATGGCAGCTAACAGTACACTTTGGAAAATTTCCAGATCACATAATTTTTAGATGTCCTAACAAGTAAGTACTCTGTTTTATCAATGGTTTTTATAGCATTACACCACTGTAAGTCGATTTTTATAATCTTAAACAGCTAATCTTTGTTTTTATCTTAATTGTTGTTTCTGCAACGTTTAGCCCTTGTTAAATATATATTTTTTAAAACTACAAACCTTAGTTGTTGACGAAGGTTTAAGCATGGAAAGTGCATCATGTTTTTTCCTTTCCTCATTAATTACGTGGGCATCTACACTCTAATTGCCAACGATTAAAACATATTCTTTATGTGTTTACTCACTTTCTGAACATGTACAGACTGTTTAAATATCTAAGAAAGTATTAATCGTTTTACCAAATGCAAAGTTTAAAGAAAAAAGAAGTAGAATATTAATTTAAATACTTAATGGGCTTGTGTCCTATGTCTTAAATTTCTATAAAAGTGTACTATATATTGATAAAGTGGGTTACTAGAACCTCAATGTTCAATTATTTTTTAATAACTCCTTATATGTTAAGATATATTAACAATTAAAAAAGTCATTTTGTCTCTTTAACTATTAAAGGGATTCAACGTTGTACACATTCCAAATGCATGTGAATCCTTGTGTAAGGTTACCAACTTTACAGCTCATAAATCTCTGCTATATGTATTTATATATCAAAGTATCAAATATTATTTACAGCTATTTCAAGGAACGATCAAATTTCAATATTACGTCTGCCTTAGCAGGATTAAATAAATTAAAAACTTATTATTCTTTGCCTTGACTTGATTATTTGACTACCAACAGCTACAAAACATTACCACAGCACTGACCTACTCGACAAATAACTGACGTTAAAATGCATTTCACGTCATACAAATATGGCCGACCATTTCTAGCGCTAAAACTACAATTCAAACTTTTAATTGCTATATCTCCGTCAATATTTAGATATTTAATCAAATAGACACGCCAATACACGTTTATTAACATCAATTTCAATCAACAATTGAAAAGTCGACCACTAAAAAATGAGGACACAAGCCCATTAGTGAATATCATACTTTGAATACACTCTAAAACTACTCTATACCAAGAAACAATAAAAAGTGTTTATTAGAAAAACTGTTCAATCGGATTATTGAGCTTGACGAATTAAGGAGCTTCTACTTAACTAATAAAATATTTTTGTTGACAGAGAAGTAGTAGAATCTCATTTTATGGCATCTTTAAAAGAAGCAGATGTTCTTAAACATCGAGGTACCGTCGTATCTGCAATGCAGAAGAGGGATCATACACAACTTTGGCTTGGATTACTAAATGGTAATATAAAAATCATTATAGCACAAATTTTGAATGCAAAACTGTGTGTTAATATGCCACTTTTGTTAAATAGATAAATTTGATCAATTTTGGGCAATAAATAGGCGATTAATGGAAACCGTAGGTGATCAAGAAGGATTTAAACACATTCCAGTTAGGTGCTATGCAGAGGTAAGACATACGACCTCCGACATTTTCATTAGCACACTGGGCAGTTTCTACTTTAATGTTTATCAATACGCAACTGTATTGAAAAAGTTTGTAGTTCATACGCTTGTATTTATAATATGTAGAACAAAGTACCGCTCTACGTTGTACATGCAGTCGTACATTTCTCAATAAAGAAAACTTCATATAAAACTAACGTTGACGAGGACACTTTTTAGAAAAGTTTTAGTTAAGCGGTGTAGTGATAAATATTATTATTATTTATTATATTAATTGTGTGCCTTTCGACTTTACAATCTACATTATTATATTTCTTAATGCATTTCATATAAATTCAAAGTTAAAAACTAAACTTAAACTATTCTAGACTATTACTACTTCGAATACTACTTTCTGTTTCTTCTTTTCTTGATCCTCTCTCTTCATGTCCCCTACTCCTCCTTTATTCACAACGTTTCCTGCTTCTCCTTCCTTATTGCCTGTATCTTCATCTATCATCTCTTGCCTTCCTTGTCTCCTCTCGAGAAACCCTCTATTATCTTTTCACTATCCTTCCTGCCTTTCGTTTTCACTTCTCCACTTATGTCTATTACAGGCATAGACGCTCTATCTTTACTATTTTCTCTTGACTCTCTTGCTTTACTATTTCTTCTTGACTCTCTTCCTTTACTATTTTATTATTGTCTCTATCTTCGTCATCCACCTCTTGTCTTTATCTCCTTTCCGCAAATCCTCTATTTTTCTGGACTGAAGTTTAACTGTTTCCTCGCTACTTCTTTCTTTCTTCTGCTTCCTTTCACTGCCTCTCTTAGTACTTCCTCTCTCTTCATGTTCCTTATGCAACCCAGCTACGAGCTTATTTATTGTCCTGTTTTTTCTTTCCTTTTTTCTATTTCCGCCATCCACCTCTTTCCTTCACTGCCTCCCTTTAATAGTTGGCCAATATTTATTTCGCTCACTACTTTTTCCTTACACTCAAACTTAATGTGCTCCTGTGTAGTGATAAATATAAAGTAGAAGCTTCATCTTAGGATACAGTGTGGGAGCACCTTTAAACTTTAAAGTTCTAACTGTAATCTTTTGCAGGATGGTACGTATATGCAACGACTTGTGAGCCCTCTTGGAGCTGATGGAAGTCGAAAAATTTTAGCTGATCTTTTAACTGAAATAAGTACTCCAGATAAAACTGCAGGTAAAGATTGGGTGGAATAGAACCACACTTTCGGTTTATCAGTTGATGTAACAGTTATATTAATTATAGTTGCTGCTCGTACACATGGAGTTATGGCACCTGTGGAAGCCCCTCTTCAATGGTTATCTGAACATCTTAGCTATCCTGACAATTTTTTGCATTTGTGTATTATATATGCATAAAACTTAACTTTGTATTTATTTATATTTATTGTTTATTAATGTGATTATTTGATATTGTAAATTCTACTGCAATTATCTAATTAATGCCAAGCCACTTCGAATCAGAGAAGTCGATAAATATTATTGCAGTGAAAATATATATTCCTAATGAAATTTATTTAATAAAGGTAATCGATTCTAATAAAATGTTTTATTTAAAAAACGCCGCACTCTATTTCCAAGATTCAAACCATTTTAAAAAAGAGTTTTATGTTGACCTATATATTTTAATGAGTACCTTTCTATTATATTTAATATAATCAGTTGTATATTGTTCAAGGAATATCATAAACTTCACCCGCACAATACCTGTTAATTAGCAAATAAGATAATGAGACTATATTTAAGAATGATGTGCGATGCACAGGGTCAAAAAATATTAGCTGAACTCGAACTCTGCCAGTGACGTGTTTGATTGTATTTGATAAACTTGATGGCAATTAAGACAAGACAGAAAAAATTAAAATATTTGTGATTTTTATGAAGTATGAATAAATTTCATACAAATAGAATTTTGTGAATATATATAGTGATTTTAAAAATGTTTAATATATTAAATGGGATAAATTTAAACAAATAAACTATTAACCTTGAAATATAGTATATTGATAATATTTTGACATAACGTGTCATATAACAATATGTTAATAAACATAGTTAAGAACAATATAATCACATCTTGACGATATCTTTATTATTTATCAGATTTTATAATTTTTTTATTTTTATAAAATGGGAAAAAGAAAATCACCATGGAGAGCAAATTTTGCTATTTTTCTTACAATATCCTTATTTATAACAGAAGATGTTTATGGAGAAACAACACATATGTCAAAAGCAGAACGGGAAGAGCTAAAGTAAGTGGAAAGGAATATTAAATTTTATATATCTATGAATATTGTTTTTGCAATAAATTGCAAGTAACACCATTGTTTTCCAGGGAAGAATCACGTGATATGTTTTATCATGCATACAGGGCTTACATGGAGAATGCATACCCTGCAGATGAGCTTATGCCCCTCAGTTGCACTGGAAGATATAAAGGTGTAACAGCAAGTCGAGGAGATATGGACGATATGTTAGGAAATTTTTCATTGACTCTTGTAGATTCAGTGGATACGTTAGTGCTTCTTGGTGATTTTGAAGAGTTTGAACATGCAGTTAAATTAATTATAAAAGATGTATCTTTTGATAGTGATATTATAGTTTCTGTCTTTGAAACAAATATCAGAATGTTAGGTGGTTTGTTATCAGCCCATATATTAGCCGAGTATTTACAGCAGCGGGATGGAATAATGCCTTGGTACAGAGGTGAATTATTAGATATGGCTAAAGATTTAGGATATCGATTACTTCCAGCGTTCAATACAACTACAGGAATACCACAAGGCAGGGTGAGTAATTGTTATTTTGTCTAATTAGCCTCAGAAAACTAACTGTACCTTAATTCCCTAACTATATTGTTAACTAAACTATATCAAGTGTACAGTTAACAATCGAAAGTGTTGAATCAATAGTATCGTTAATTTAACAATAACGTTTATCGTTAAAATGATGATAAAAAATATCGTTGTATGTATATAATTCAGTAGATTTGCATGTATAATATTCTCTTATCTATATAAGATAAGAGTTGCGCATATTGCAAGAAAGCCACAAATAGATTGTTACCATCTGTGAAATCGCACCTTTGTCAATATAAATAAAAAACAGAAAATCAATATAATGTTTATAACATTAAGATATTATTTATCTCCCTATAAAAACACTAAATATTATTTTTAATTTCTACTTTAAATTTACCAACAAAAACAAAATGTTATCTAAATATAACTGTTAGTTACCTACCCCTTAAACACATTTACGTTTATTGAAGGTTTACCTAACAGATTTACCTATTATACAACCTTCTATGACCTATTTTACTGCTTTTTTTTTAAATAATTCTTAACTTTTGCTGCTTAGCTTAATTATAGAATTACATACGTACTTTTTAGTGATTATAAAATTGAAGAAGATTTTATAATAGCTATAAAATAATAAAACGAGACCGTTTTAGTTTTAATATTAGTAGGTTTTGCTTCAGTAAAATATTACATAAATATAAGGTAACATCCTTGTTTTTGTATTTTAGTAAACGCATCCGCAAAACACAAAACATGGATGTTATGTTAGTTTAATCTTAATTAGTATTATTTTATAGCTATTCTAAAAGCCTTTAATCATAAAAATATGCCCAATACTTCTTAAGAAATTTCATGAGAATGCTAATGTGGATAAGGGTACATTTATTTTTAAAAAATCAGTAAGATAGGTCACCAAACGTTGCATATTAGCTAACAGAACACTTTTGTAATGTTAAGACAAACCTTAAATAAATGTAATTGTGTTCAGTAGGAAATATTCATATTTTATTTTTTACATGCTAAAATTATATGTATTCTTCTACTAATTTTCTTATTCACAAATGCTTCATTTTAGGTGAATTTAAGACACGGAATGAAAGTTCCAAAACTCCAAAATGAACGTGAAACTTGCACCGCGTGTGCTGGTACGATGGTTCTTGAAATGGCTGCACTTTCACGTTTAAGCGGAGAGCCAATTTTTGAATTAAAAGCACATAAAGCAATGGATGCGCTTTGGAAATTAAGGCACAGAAGCTCTGGTAATAATTTATTCATTTAACTAATATATAATCATTTACATTTAAATAATACCTTTTTATTCCATTAATAGACTTAATGGGGACCGTATTAAATGTACATTCTGGAGATTGGGTCCGCAGAGATTCAGGAGTTGGTGCTGGTATAGATTCTTATTACGAATACTGTCTCAAGGCTTATATTTTATTGGGGGATGATAAATATTTGAACAGATTCAATAAACATTATTCTGCTATTATGAAATATATTAGTCAAGGCCCTATGCTACTAGATGTACATATGCATAGGTAACTTCCGATAAATTTTGATGTTGCTTGAAACTGATATTTTTCTAATATTTTTTTTTGTATGTCGCTAGACCTCATACGAATTCCCGCAATTTTATGGACGCCATGTTAGCCTTCTGGCCAGGACTTCAAGTTTTAAGTGGAGACTTAAGACCGGCTGTTGAAACCCATGAAATGTTGTATCAGATTATGCAGAGGCACACTTTTCTTCCAGAAGCGTTTACAATGGATTTTCAAGTGGTATGGGGACAATATCCTTTAAGGCCGGAGTTCTTGGAGTCGACGTATTTCTTGTACAAAGCTACACAGGATCCATACTACTTACAAGTAAAGATTAAATGGGCTTGTGTCCTCATTTTTTAGTGGTCGATTTTTCAATTCTTGATGGAAATTGATGTTAATAAATGTGTATTGGCGTGTCTATTTTATTAAATATCTAAATGTTGCCGAAGATATAGCAATTAAAAATTTGAATTGTAGTTTTAGCGCTAGAAATAATCGGCCATATTTGTATGACGTGAAATGCATTTTAACGTCAGTTATTGGTTGAGTAGGTCAGTGCTGTGGTAATGTTTTGTAGCTGTTGGTGGTCGAAATAATCAAGTCAAGTCAAAGAATAATAAGTTTTTATTCTATTTAATCCTGTTAAGGCATACATCATATTGAAATTTGATTGTTCCTTGAAATAGCTGTAAATAATATTTGATATTTTGATATATAAATACATATAGCAGAGATTTATGAGCTGTAAGGTTGTGATGTCACATGCATTTGGAATGTGTACAACGCTAAATCCCTTTAATAATTAAAGAGACAAAATGACTTTTTTAATTGTTAATATCTCTTAACATACGCTCTTAACTGAAGTTCTAGTAACCAACTTTATCAATATATAGTACACTTTTATAGAAATTAAGACATAGGACACAAGCCCATTACTATAAGTCCATTTATATTATAGGAATGTAGTTTCATCAATGTTTTAATTCAGGTCGGTAAAAAAGTATTAAAAAGTCTTCAAAAACATGCAAGGGTACCATGTGGATATGCATCAGTAAATGATGTACGGACTGGAAAACATGAAGACAGGATGGACTCCTTTGTATTGTCAGAAACGTTTAAATACTTATTTTTGTTATTCTCGGATCCTGCGGATTTGGTTTTAGATCTCGATGAATTTATTTTTACCACAGAAGCTCATTTTTTGCCTTTAACATTGGGAGGGCACGTTGTGAATGGCACAGTAGCGTCTGCTGCAGGTAGGTGTCATTGTTTTTATCATTTAAATAATTGTTATAACATTAATGCATTTCTGATTACTTCAAGTAGATTTTGACGAAGCTGATCAAGAATTTTCACGAACTTGTCCAACTACCTTAAAACTATTTCCTGAAAGTGTTAGACGTCCGCTAAAGGATCTCGTGTCTGGAGTGTGTATAAAGCGAGATTCACCGGCATCACGAGGGTTTCGCGCAAAAGATTTTCAACCATCTAATGAAGATCATTTGCGTATTGTTCGCGATATGGGCATTACCCTATTAACCCTAGAAGATGGAAGAGTTCAACTTCTTCATTCTTTTTCAACTGTAAGTGACATATATGAATTCATTGTACATTTTTGTTTTATTTTATACATTATATATAGATTTGTAACCTTGCGTAGATAATATTTTATTTTTTTTTACTTTTATAATAAATAATTTATATATAAATATTTTGGTTTATTTTGATTATTTATGTGTGATTGTGTTTTATAAAATATTCAATTATTGTTATTTAAATAAATGATTTATAAATCGTCTGGATTAGGCCCGATCTTCAACAGATGCAGAAGAAGGTCTCATTTTTATGCAAGAAATGGTGGAGCTTTCGAAGTCTCAAGCTCAGGGTGCAGATACAATGCCACAGGCTGTTATGTTCACATTACTAGACTCAGAAGGCAAACCACATAGGGTAAGGGTTGCATTGCGATTACTAATTATGCAACAGCAACAAACATTATCACTGAAGAGTACATTGATTCGCGCTAAAACTCTGAATAACGTCTCTACGAAGAACGTACGCAAATCTGCATGGACTTCCACTTCCTTTGCCAATTGTTAGCTGTAATAAACAGACTCAATTGATTAGACTTACCGAAAATATTAGTTAGCTAATGTCATTCGCGTTTGGTGGATACTTGGCTTAATATTTCAAACAACTATTTTTCATTATTGTATTAATTGTGTATATAGATTGTCTTAAGATCTACTCCTATTATTAGTGTGATTTAATTGTTTACGAATAATTCCAGAAAATTTTAAGAGCTGGTCCTAGTCATTTTGGTCCAGAATTAAGAGGATCACAGAAGATAACAGCACGCGTAGGTGTCGCTAAGCCATTCCGGGTTTGCTCAGGTATATTTATATTTTAAAATCATGGAATTTCATGTACTATACTTATCACTTTGTTAATTAAAACATATGTTTTAGATCTTTCGAATCTCGAACAAATCAAAGGGCGCATAGTTATTATGGAACGAGGAGATTGCATGTTTGTTGACAAAGCAAGACGTGTTCAAGCAGCCGGTGCCGTAGCTGCGATTGTCGTTGACAATTCTCCAGGATCATCGTCAACCAATTCCCCCATGTTCGCAATGTCTGGAGATGGTACAGATGACGTTAAAATTCCAGTGGTCTTCCTATTTACTGAAGATGCTATAAATCTTCGGACAGCTATCGCTACAAATCCAGGAATAGAAATAACACTTGGAGATATGAAAAATATTCAAAATCTTCCAATATCTGCAAATAATGCATCAAAAAAGACAAAAATACTTGATCTTCAAGAAGCTATTAAAAGAATTATTGCCTTATCCGAAAGTGTAGAAGACATAGATAATAATATTATTAGCTTAAATGACTTTAGTGCAAAAATTATTGATAAAGACGGTGGTAAATTTATTGAACTTTCATATAAAGGACCACACAAATCTGTTATTAATTTTGAAAGTTTGAGTAAAGAGAATTTAGATATTGAGGTATGGTGGAGGCGGTTAAAGCGAAACATACTTCGCATTTCTTCCAAAAATCGAACAGTTATAATGGAGAGCGCATTACAAAAGTATTTTACCATGATAAACAACATATCAAAAGAAGTTCTGCAAAGTACAATGACCTTTAAAAATATTGTTGGTTGGTTGCTGAACGAATTGGAAAATGAAAGAGATCCTGAAAGTAACTACGCTATACCTAGACAGTTATTTATGGAAGCTATAAGCAACAATGGACGGGAGCAACTAAAAGCAAGAGTGTTGGGTGAAATGTTTAAACAATTAGACTCTTTGTATCATGTTCCTAATCAGGATACAATTAAAGGTTACACTGATGATCAAGTAGCATCCACTGGAGCTGATTACGTGGAACGCCAATCTGACGATGTCGTCAGAGGTGATCGTGTGTATAAAGCAAACAAAGACGAATTGTGAGTATTGTTCCAAAAAGAGTTGTGATTTAAACTTTTTTATAAAATTATTGATTTTTATTTAAAAAGATTTCTGTTTATTAAAAAATATATATTTTTAATTAATTTTTCTTTTTACTTGTAATTATGTGTAAGATAGGAGTATGTTATCAGTGAGACATTAATATAAATGAAATGAATAACTGTGTACTGTGAATGCGTAAACCCATTGTGTAACCAGCAATTGTCATTTTTTGCAGGACTAGCACAATTAACATTAATTAATGTTAAGATTACTATTCTGTCATTTAATTATGTTTTGTTTTAATTTTCTTTTATTGAATTATATATTTTTTTTTCATTTTAAAATTATTAAGAATTTTGAGAGACTATTTATTCTTATTAAAAAATATTTTTTGATGGCAGAAATTGTAAAATCCTGTTTATATATGTATATATTGAAATTCTATTAATATGTACATTAAGTAATTTTTATTATAAAATATAATTTTTACTGAAGTTTTATGTTGTTTAATTCTACTATTCAGTTCAAGGATTCTTATACTTTTGTAAATTGTAAGAATACCTTTTAGGCTTTTGCAGATTTTAGCAATATCAGATTAAATTTGTTTCTTGTATTATAAAATTATACATTTCTATTAATTTGCTAAACATTTTTACTATTATAACTTATCAATAACCAAATTCTTGCCATCTTTATTCTATAAGATAAGTACAAACTTAAATTAAAGTGAATTTATTAAAATAAATTGAACTAATTATCATATCAAAATAAGCAAGTTAATTATTAATTCAAAGGAACTATAATTGACAGCCAAGAATAACACTACAAACTACTTATATTGTAATTTTTTAATTAGAAATTTTTCCAAGTCATTTTACGTCAACAATTAAGATTCTAACATTTAAATCACAAATTTTTTTCATTTTAAATCACACTCTATTCACCATATATTCATAAGGTCCCACCGCGATAGGTATATGATAATGTTGATCGCGATTTACGACTTCCAAACTAACTTCTATGTGCGGCCACAAAGTGTTTAAACCGCTCGATAAATAATACTGTTGAGTCAGAATTCTCAATTTATATAATCCTACAGAGAGGTTGACATTAACTGGAAGAAGATTACGACAAAATCCAGAAGAGTCAGTAACGCTGCAATGAAATTTTAAATATATATTTATAAAGTATACAACAAAATATAAATACATAGTTAAAAATAATAACCTTTCGCTCAAAAGAGTCCAGGCATCATTTACATATGAATATAACATCACTGGAATTTCACCAATAGGTTCTCCATTAGAAATATCTACAATTTGGGTAGAAATTGAACCATCTGCGGGGTCCTGACATTCTAAAAAGAAAAGGTAAAATATTAAATGCATTAATAAACAGATGAAATGAATGGGTGAACGCCTAGAACTAACATAGAAAACGATTCTTATTAATTTTTTGCAACAAAACTAATCTCTCACTAATTACAAAACGTAACTCTTGTATTATTTAACGTAATAATTTTTACCCAACTCTGTTATATTGCTATTAAATAAATATAAAATACATTTAAAATCATATGTACATTATATAATCTTGCATAAAAAGTTTTACATAACTTTCGTTATGTAATCTTACATTATATTAATCTAACTAATAATCTAAAACTAAGCAGGTACTCTTTTAAATAAATTTTCAGCTTTTTCGACATATTTTTTAAATCGAGAAATAATTATAATGACGGAAATGCAGATATTCCTTTACAGACTTATTTTTTGCTGAAACTTCTCTCACTCTGGAACATAGAGCTGGCGGAGCCAACTTCTTCAGTAGAGTATTACAGATATTCCGCATTAGCACGCTTATGGGATGAGATTTTTTACTTTAATGTTTATCAATGCACTACTGCGAATACTCTAGTGAAAGAGACGGAGATTGCAAGTAATATGTTCCAGTGTGAGAGGCCCTAAGACTTTAAGATATTGACAGAAGATTATATACCTCCATCATGAATATATCTGTTTAATATCCAAGAGTTTTTTAAACCTGGCTGATGTATTTTTCTTCCTCTCTCATCTACATAAAGTAATAACAATTATTAAGTTAAATAGTCAAAAGGTTGAGGTATTATTGTAAATGCCATACCGGATTCAGATGTTTCAACATTGTAATTATTTGAGGTAAGAACCTCTACACCTAGATCTGCATTTGAGGGAAGCAAACAACCAAATAGATTATCAGTCTTTTGACATAATTTAGGTATATGTTTCACAGTTTCTATTTCGTTCGCAACAACTAAATCATAAGGAGTTTTAACAGTTTCAATTTTATGTATTTGCATTGAATTATTATGCAGTATTATTTCTGCTTGCGATTCTTTTTCTGATGCTGTATAGCAATCTACTGTAACAATAGATTTTTCAGAGTATGTTGATTGTCTTGATGATATTAATTTAGTTTGGTTTTCATCTAATACATTTAAACTATCCCCAGCATAATTTACGGTAGAAAGTGGTGCATTACGGTTTTTACAATATGATTTATTAAATTTATTCACTATGAACTGTTTATTGTGGTAAATAAATTCAAATTTTTTATGTTTTTCAGATCTTGCATGTATTCTTAAATCAGTTCGATGAGCTCTGAAAGATTTTTCACAATAAATACAGTATGCTCTATTGCTGTCGTTAGGTACTCCGCGTAACCATCCTAAAAATTATCTTGTTACATTACAAAGAAACAGAAAAAGTAAGGTTAGATATTTAATTCTTTTTAATACCTTTAAATATTTCCAATCTTTCCCATTCTTTTCTATATAATTGACTATTTGTTGTTTTAATACCAGAAGATAGACAGCTAATTGAATCACAGTCTTTAGTTGAATAATTATCAAAGACATTTTCTTTTGACATAATTATTTATACACCTACACCGAAAATTTTGACGTTTAAGTATGAGGTGTAAATAAACATTAAACTTATAATTCCTTGTTATTAATTCTGCTAACTGCTTCGAATATATGTACATTTATAATTATTAAAATACATTATAACAAAGTTTATAGCTTGAAGAACTGAGTCGTTTTGCAACAAAAAATAGAACAATCATTATTGAAAATTAAACAATTTGAAAACAGGATCATTTTTTCAATATAAAAAATACCATTTCTTAAATGAAGATAAAACATTTTGTATTATTAATTATATAAAATAGTTTTATTTGTATGTCTTTAATAATTACACCGAGCAGCTATTGTGTTAACATTTAAATTTTTTTACAAATATTTTAACATTACAATTTTTAATTGTTTCGAGTTAATATACTTTAAATGCATTTAACATTAATTTACTACATCTTTTTGAAGATCTGTTGCTGAGTATATCTGGTAATTCTGAAAAAAGAAGAAAATTAAACGTAAAGTATATTTCACGAATGCGTTTTCAGATTCAATTCAAAGACCAATACAATATCTTAATTGGGTTTTATTGTTTTATTAGAATGAGGTAGCAGAACAATAGTTTACCTTGTTGCACCAGGTATATGTTCCTTATTTTTATTGCTATCACATCGATCTTCTAGTTTACATGCTAGATATATAAATTAACAGCAATTCTCGGCTTGCGGATTTTTTTTGGTTTCCACGGTTCAGACTCCACGTTAGCAAGAAGGTCCGCATGGGCCGCAAGGTCCACAACGATTTTCATAGCAGAATTCGTAATAGTTGTTCTTATCGCCTCCTTCAGTTACTCCACCCTGAAAAAGAAAACAGCATATAAGCAAGCAGAAAAATAAGATATTACAAGTCTTAATATTTATAATTCAAAACATGTCTTACCTTGGTTTGCCCACCGGTAGAAACATTTCCCATTTTAACTTTGTAGGTGACCATCGCGGTGGTTGGACAGGGGTTAATTACACATCTGGGTGCACAGCAGCTAGGGGGTGGGCATGGAGGAGCCATTGCGATAATAGGGGTTGATTATTTGTGCTGCTGAAAATAATGTAATAAGAATAATTAATTAAATATTTTATTAAAAGAAATTTAAATATTTTATATGCATTTCTTACCTAAACAATATATCTTCCACAAGGACTTTATTTAAATGAAAAATATTTGTGCCTAGATTTTAATAGCCGTAATAAACCAAACCGGAAATATTATAAAAATTTTCTTATTATTTTTTTCTTTTTATGTTTATTTATTATTTGTTACTTTGAATTTTAATTATTGTAAACGGAAAAGAGTTGTATTTAAAAATTTTGTGGCTGCTCGGTTCTATAAATTTGTGCAATGTGAAAATTTTGTTGTGTGGTTGATCTTATATTGTTTTTAACACTAGCATTTGTTTTTGTTTGATTGTTGTTTTTTCGCTAGAAAATCAAGTAGTTGAAATATTTTAAAATCAAGGGTAGCTCTTTAAATAGTAAATAGTGGTAAATAGGTTTTTCTAACATAACAAAGTTACCTGTTACCACCTGTTACTTAAATGATTTTATTTAATATAAAACGTTTTGTGACTATTTTACCGCTTTTTGGACAATAAATCTATCGTGCTCATAAAATTTTTAAGCATTATAAAATATTATAAGAAGTTCATTTTGAGGATTAATGGGCCCATTTAGATTTAATATTACTAGGTTTTGCTTCATAAAATATATGAATATAATAGGAATTTTATGTAAAGGAAATGTATTAAATTTCTAACCGAATGTGCGGTTATATCCATATCCTCTAAACCGGTAAAAAATTGCTATTACTAAAAGGATTTATACAAAAAGAAACTTGTTTTTTAAGAGTCTTTATAACACTGATTCAAAATCATTATCACGTTTCAATAGCCAGGATCTTTCGGTGATATTTTTCGCAAGATTAGTACTTTCTTTTCCTGACTGGACATTTAACAGCGATCCGTTGTGATCCACTTTTGGTTAGCTCTTCATATAAATCCTTAGAACCAGCCATACAACCCTTCAGCTCACGATGCAATTGTGCAGCTCTTTCGACAATAGGATCATTTGTGACAAAATGATTTTCTAATTTATCAGCAAGTTGAAGTCCTTCCTGAATTAAACTTGCTGTGAGTTAAGCTGGTTTATCACTATCACTGCTCTTTGCTTCTGTAGAATCACTAGTGTCTAACGCAACCTGTATTATTCCGTCTTCATTAAGAACTTCATCAACAAGTATGCGGTCCTCTGAATGGTTACCACAAAATAAAAATGTGACTCCATCCAAACCTTCCTTAAAATGACCAGCACTCATTTGGGATTTTGTCACATACGTTCTTTTGGGCACTTTTTTCCACAAGAGGCCAGTTTTTTCTGCATTTAAAATCTGATCTGGACCATATTCAACATCTTTAATTATTTTGGCAAGCTTCTTTTCTCCAGATGTAATTTCTCCCTTGAACTTTATGTTATGCAGAGCGCGCCTTTTCAGAAATCTTGTTAACCATCCCGAACTTGCAGAAAACATACAGCTCTTGTAATGATTTGATTGAGAGAATTTTTCATGTTCCTTTATCAGCTTGTAAATTCTTAAAGCGTTTTGTTTGATAATATTTACATCTATTGGTATCCTTTTTTGTGTATTATCCTCTATCCATATTACCAATGCTTTTTCCATTTTTTCTATAATAGAATTTCTAGTATATGAAGACGACTTAGGAGAGAGTTTCGTTCCAGAAACTACAGATTGTTTGTCTTATAGAAGTTTCATTTCTCTTAATGGTTCTTACAGTAGCTTCGTTCAGACCAAAAATCTTACCTAAAGAAGTTGAACCTTCTCCATTTTTAAGGCGATCTAAAATTTCGATTTTAGTTTCCAAAGAAATACCTTTCCTTTTGTGTTTTGTAATTGCGCTTGACATTTTTTCTTCATAAAAACAATTAAAGAAGAATACAATAAATATATAAAAAAGTTGCTCTAACTATATTATATTAAGAAACTTAACAAAAGGCTAAAACCTGTAGAGCTTTGTCGTTCACGAATGGTACCGTGTTATTGAACAAATCAGTGAGATAATTCAAACGTGGGGATTAGAGTTAAATGAATAATCCGTTTTGAGCTCTGTGTAGAAATACATGGAGCATGGACCTGCGAATAATGTTTAAAGTGTAATTATTTAAAAAAATTATGCAAAAAGTAATCTTTTATATCTTAACAAATATATATAACTGTGCTTAATGAACATTCTTTATTAAATGTTGAAGACAGTGTTTGTCTAGAATCTTTCCCAAAGCCGCACGCACCGCATTCAAAAAACAGAACTCCTGTCATTATGACATTTTAAACGTGTTATTCTGACATATCTTTGTTATTAGAACAGATAAATTCTCTTTTTAAGTAAATACGTATATATGTATATCAGTATATTATATATATTAATACTATTAATATAGTAAAGGTTTTATTTAAATTTATACACTATTGAAGCTTTTTTTAGGTTATTATCTAAATTTTCACTATGTTTAAATTATACAAAAGATAATAAATATTGTTATTGTTGATTAATATTCTGCCTCTAAACTCTATCTATTAGTTTTTAACTACTCTCTCAGAATATTTTTTATATTTGTTTTTAGTAAACAATATTCTGGTGTTGAAAAATGGCTGAAGATGAATCGCAGCAAGTAAAATTAGACATTGATGATGACTTAAATAAGACAACAAAATTAGAAAACATCGTAATAACAAAAGAGGAGACATCTTTTCAAGTGAAGACTAAAATTAAAGAAGTACCAGATAATTCGAATGCTAATACAAGAGCAGAAAACTCTGGTGTTGCTTGTGAAACATGTAGCATGATATTTCTGGATTATAATAAATTAAATGAACACATAAAGGCATCATCTGGTTGTAGAAGAAATGCAACTTCAACGTTTGAAAAAGAGAGAGCTTGTTATAAATTGGAACAAGTAAAAAGAAATCGTACGTATATTTGTGAGGTCTGTAACGAGTCATTTAAAAAATCACATGAGGTCATAAAACATTTACTTCTACATTCGGGCAAGACAGTGTACTCTTGTAACGAATGTGATAAATCGTATACCAGAAGCAGTTCATTAATAATTCATCAACGCATTCATACGGGAGCGAAACCATATTCTTGTAACATATGTGACAAAACATTTCGGCTATACGACAATTTAAGGTTTCACAAGTTCACACATACAGGTGAGAAATCGTTTGCTTGCACTAAATGTGATAAAGCATACTGCACACAAAGCTCCTTAAATCGGCATAAACGTAATCATTGCCATATTAAGCCATTCGCTTGTAGTTATTGTACTAAATCATTTATCAAATCAGAAGATTTAAAAAATCATATAACTAAACACTTAGGTGTGAAAACATTTTATTGTAAATACTGCACTAAAGCATTTTCTAGCTCTGGCGCCTTGAAGCAACATGTTAATAGACATTTAGGTTTAAAAGCTTTTGTTTGTAATTATTGTAATAAGTCATTTGTAAGCTTAGGTGAGCTGAAAAACCATAAAACTAGTCATTTAGCAGATACTAGCAGTAGCAAGTAATAAGCCATGCTTTTGTAATTAATGTAATACATCATTTTAAGTTCAAATAATTTTGCAAGCAATGAATTTAGATAGAGAACTTTATTCACGCAAAATCATTTATACACTTGGGTAGCTCAAAACAAAATCAAAATACGCATTTACAAAAAGATTAAGAAAAAGCCGAAAGCTAAATAAAATTGTCTTTAAAAGTTTTATAATAAAATTTGTGAATAATTGTAAACTGCAACTGTAAATGGGCTTGTGTCCTCATTTTTTAGTGGTCGATTTTTCAATTGTTGATTGAAATTGATGTTAATAAATGTGTATTGGCGTGTCTATTTTATTAAATATCTAAATGTTGACGGAGATATAGCAATTAAAAGTTTGAATTGTAGTTTTAGCGTTAAAAATGGTCGGCCATATTTGTATGACGTGAAGTAGGTCAGTGCTGTGGTAATGTTTTGTAGCTGTTGATAGTCAAATAATCTAGTCAAGTCAAAGAATAACAAGTTTTTATTTTATTTAACCCTGCTAAGGCAGACATAATATTGAAATTTAATTGTTCCTTGAAATAGCTGTAAATAATATTTGATATTATGATATATAAATACATATAGCAGAGATTTATGATCTTTAAGGTTGGCAGCGGTTGTGATGTCACATGCATTTGGAATGTGTACAACGTTGAATCTCTTTAACAATTAAAGAGACAAAATGACTTTTTAAATTGTTAATATCTCTTAACGTATAAGGAGTTATTAACAAATAATTGAACATTTGAGGTTCTAGTAACCCACTTTATCAATATATAGTACATTTTTATAAAAATTAAGACATAGGACACAAGCCCATTGTGAAACACTTAATTCCGCAGTATTATATGTTTATAGTGGTAATAAAGAACATTGCCAAATGTTTTATAATTATATCTGATACTTTTTGCAGTATAGCTTTATATTTGTGTTAAAGAAAAATTTCGAAATGCACATTCTTTCTCCTTGACTTGTTATGTCTGCCTGTTTTCCCACCTAACATTAAAGAAACTTATATTTGGGTGTGTATTTATTCAAAATCAATAGCTAAATATAAATTTCTAATACCATTGGTATATTACAAAGCTGTAAAAATAACAACAAACTGTACATTGCGAAATGAAATCTACTTTAAATTAAGATCTTAAAAAAATAATAATAATTCTTTTGCTAAATATTTTAATGTGTTTTATTACTAGAACAATTATTACAAGTAAGCTAAATTTATATTGCTTAAGGAAGGTTATTGCTTCCTTTTATTTTTTCGTTCATTAGTTCTAGTAGCAGCTGCTGTAAATAGAGCTACACCATGTCCTGTCTTTTTCAAATGAGAAAACAATTTATTTTTAGATGAAAACTTTTGCTTACATGTTGCACAATCATGTGACAAATCAATATCATTTTTGTTTATTGAAATATTTTGAATTACTTCTTTATTAGACTTTTTATTGCTTGTAATTTTTTCAACTATTGTTTCTTCTTTTACTTCTGTTTTTACATTATCAGTTACAACTGCTTCAACTTTAGTTTTTTGCTTTTGTTTCTGTTTGGATTTCTTTTCCTTTTTATTTTTTTTACTATCCCAACCATCGTCTGATGAATCATGTATAATTTCCTTTAAAATGGTATCTTCTTCAGATATAGAATCATTCTTAACAGGAAATGATTGTACTTTTGATTTTTTTGTTTTATTAGATTTTTTATTCGATTTTTGGATTATTTCTTCTTCATCTACATCTTCTAAGTCATCTACATCAACTTCTTTATCTGATGCTTCTTCAAGTTCCACAGATAAAGAACTGTTTGATCCAGAACGTACAGAATTCTCATATGACTCCTCTTCATCAAGCATTTCATCAATGAGAGCTGCTGTTCTCTCTTTGTGTCTTTTTGATTGCTCATGGTTTTTTATTGAACTTTCGTTCTTAAATGACTTATTGCAAGCTACACAATACAAATTATCTATTAGATTTAAATCCTCTGTCTTACCACTCTCATTCGATATTTGATTTCCATCATTCCCTACAGCTTCACTCACGGATTCGTCTATATTATCATCAGAATCGTAATTACTACCTGATAATTCATCCGGTCCAAATTCGCTAGCTACATTACGTTCTAATTCTCTGAAAAAAGAAGTGAAGGTAAATAAAAATTGAAATACGCATATTTCATAGCAAATAAAACAAACCTTAATTGTTTTTCTAAATCACTCAGAGATATAAATTCACTTTGTTGTAATTTTTGTTGTTCAATCTCTCTTTGCCTTTCTTTTATCTTCTCCGTCTTCAAAGCTTGCTGTTTTTGTTTATTTAATTCGATTCTTTCCTCTTCCAGCTTCTTCTGAGCTATAACACGTTTATCTCTTTTTCGAACAAACTGTACCAAATTTCGTATTTCATCATTTCTTTCTTTTTTAGCCTTCTGCTGTACTTTCTTGTTTTCTTTATCAATCAATTTAAGTAGACGTCGTTCCTTTACTTCATTAGGATTAAATGTTGTCAACCATGCGTAACCTATTAAATTTTATTGTTTAGAAAATGCATCTACTGTAACATTTTATATTTTATTTTCATACATACTTTTCTTAGTAGAGTAGCTTTGCCAATAAGAATAAAACACATGGACAGAGTCTTCGTAAGAACTCTTCGAATTACCAAATTTAGGTATTTGTTCAAAATCCTCTGGGTTATCCATATATTCAACATCTTCAGATGCTATTTGATTGAAAACCTAGAAACTGATGACGTTTTCAGAATTGCGCAAGATTTTGAAACAATTATTTTGTTATGTGTTAACCATACCTCAGAATAAACTGCGTAAAAACCACCTGGCCCATCGCCATATCCTTTAAAACAAGATGTTGTAAAATAAGGAAAGACATCAAGTGAATTATCTTCATAATTAGTGTGACCTCCACGTAAAATTTGCTCTCTATGATTGTCGTACCTTAATGCAAAATTAGTTATAGTGGAAAATGAAAATTTCGCATTACTAATTTATATCTATTATATTAACTTACCAAGCTCTTTCATGCGGGTCTGACAACACCTCGTAAGCTTGCTGCACTAATTGAAATTGCTCTTTAGCTTGATCAGGGTCAGATAAATTTTTATCTGGATGCCACTTCAATGCTAATTTTCGATATGCTGTTTTTATTTCAGAATTGTCTGAATCTCGTGATAGATTTAAAACTTCGTAATGACACTTCATTTTTGAAATTAAGAAACACAAGTGAATGAGAAATAATCAAAAGTAAATGGTTTTAGCTACAGTAGAAATAGTTAATATATAATTTATAATATAACCTAATTTATTTGACAGAACACGGAACACGGTACATGATGGCAAATATATAGGCAACAGAGATTATAGATTATAGAAATCTGTAGAAATCTATTTAATATATAGAAATGAAACTAGATGGCGTAGTGAGCAAAGCTGCTGTTTTCGATATTTTCATTCCGACTACTCGTGTTATAAACGTCAAATGTCAAATATTCTGAATAATTGTTAATTATTACAAAACAATTATAAAATATAACACGTTTAACGATTAATTACTTTCTTTATTAAGTTGTCGTAAGAATTGTTTCTCTTTAAAATGGCAGTATGTGCTATCTTTGGATGTAATAATCACGAAAAAAATATACAAGATCATGGAATTAGATTCTTCAGTTTCCCTAAAGATAAAAGAATTGCAGAAGAATGGATTAGAATATGTCGAAGACAAGACAAAATCAATATTAAAACAGGTATAGTGAAGAACTCCAATAAATCTTACATTAAAACAGAGATCGATATTTATAATTAATCATTTATTTTCAGCTAAAATATGCTCTATTCATTTTACAGAGTCTAATATATTATTAAAATATCGTCTTTTGAAAGACGAATCATTTAGAGGGAGAGGGTTAATTCCAAATGCAATACCAACAGAAAATCTATTCTTTGATAATGTATCAGAAGTTCAAGATGAAAGTAATAGGTAAATAATTGATATAGTCCAAATCACGATAGTTCGGCGGCGACTTATACTTAAAAGAGGTTATAAGATCAGTATAAATCTATAATACGATAATGAATTTTATCTTAATCGTTTCTATATACATTATAGAAAAATAAGTGAGTCAGTACTTTTTAGTTATATCGGTAGTTTATACCCCACAACTTGTTTTAAGTATGAGTCGCCGCCGAACTCTCGTAATTTGAGCTATATATACGTTTTTCTATGGCAATGCCACAATAACTTGATTATCTATTTTTTCAGAATTTCTAATAGCAGAATAAAAGTAAACGTACTAGATAATAATATAGAAGGTAATATAGTAAACACAATTGAAGCCAAAGACTGCATAAATACTAATAAAAAGAACAAACAGTTGGACATAACTGATGATATTAAATCAAGTTACGATTCTGAATTAGATCCTTCACGAACATTCCGATGTGGCCATTGCGATAAAGCTAATTTAAACTTTGAGCAGTTGCAAGAACATTTACCTAGTCATTTAAATATAAAACCAACATCAAAGTGCCAATTATGCGATGAGTTATGTGTTAATCTAAAAAAACATTTTAAAAACATGCATCCTACTTATGACCCTCTAACTTGCCTTACTTGTAACATCAAATTTACAACAAAAGGGAAATTAAAACATCATATACTCAAAACTCACACAAATGAACACCTGCTGTGTGACACGTGTGGTATATCATTCAACAATACCGTAAGATTCAAGGAACACTGTGTTAAACATTCAAATTTGCGACCATATTCTTGTGAAATTTGCGGAAAAACTTACAAAACTAAACCTGTGTTACGAGTACATTCCCGGATTCATGATAATCACACTAAGATATATAAATATAGTTGTGAAGTATGTGGAAAAATATTTAATTCGACTGTCACTCTTAAAGCGCATAGCTACATTCATAAAAACGCGAACCGTTATCAGTGTCATGTGTGCGATAAGTTCTTTTATCGCAAAAGAGTTTTAGCTGTCCACATGCGGGCCCACACAGGTGAAAGACCCTATAAATGTAACAATTGTGATATGCGATTTAAATACAACAGCAATTATAAAAGACATTTGGCTACACATAAAAATATAAAGCCGTATGTGTGTGAGACTTGTGGCATTAAATTTAGACAATTGATTAGCCTACAAACGCACATGAAAATACATTTAGATACTGATAAACATGAAATAGAAAAAGATGAAAATGGAATTTCAAATATTAATGGAACAACTGTTTATCCTTGTGAGTTATGTGAAATGATATTTACGACAAATAATAGTTTAAGAGTACATGTTCGGATTCATTTTGAATCTTTTAAGTGTAGTGAATGCAGTAAAAAGTTTGTTTCTGCTTCTTCTTTGAATAATCATATGAAAACGTTTCATGCAGAAATTAAAGAGTACAAATGTGCTCAATGTCCGAAATGGTTTAATTTATATTCAAGGTATAAGATACATTTAGATTCTCATAAGAAGCCATTAAAGTGTGACATTTGTGGTAAAAGTTATGCCTTGGAAGCGTGGTTGATGGGACATAAACAGAAGTGTCATTATGCTGGAGAAGTTCAAATGGAAAGTTAGAACAAAAATAACCTTCAAAACTGCAAATTGACTGAATCATGACAAGAAACATCTCTCTAAGGTTGAGAAATATGTAACTTGTATAATCTATTTGTATATATTGAATTGAATTTATTTTACTTATATTTAGAAATGAAATATATATAATTTACACCCATATTGTAATTTTCTTGATATACTCCTAAAATAACTCAATACTTTAAGATAGTTAATGTTAAGGAAGGCTATGAAGCGGAATAATCTAGACTGACAGCATTAGTTCCTTACAAATGTTTACATTATACAATAAAACATAAAAACAAACTTACCTTTGTTGACAAGTAACAAGTACATTATGTTGTTTTGAATTTTAATGTGTTAACAAATGTGCAGATATAATGTTGACTTAAATCTTAGAAGTTATTTTTATACGTTTTACTTATATCATATTATAAAACACACAAAAATAAGAATATGACAGCACTACAGAAATATGTAAACAAAATATGTGATTAACATATAAGTTGTTGTTAAACTAATCAACACTGAACTAATTTACAATATCACAACACTATAATTATTATAAAATATGCCAAGTTTCGCGATAATTAAAACACTAATTAAACACTAATAAATATTATAAATAACAATAACAGATTAAAATATCCCAGAATTAAAATGGCAGCCATAACGCTATGATTTACATTAGACACTTGTTCACTTTTCAATGATTTTATTTTGTACCTTACGACTGACTAATTATTTTAAAATATGCTTATTCAATTAGTTATCAATAGAAATCACTTTTTACGGTAATTAGTTTAATATTTGACACAATATTCGTATTTAAATGTGGACCGTTCAACAAGTATTTTCAAGACCGCGATAACCATAATGCACTGTGGGTAATTTTTTAAGTTATCTTCTTCCTCTTTTTGGTTGATTTACTAACTAAAACTCAACGCCATCTCTACAGCTTTAAAGATAATTGTAATTTAAAAATTATTAATTACATTATATTAATGAAAGAAAAACAAATTCACTATTTTAAATGTTATATAATTTCGTAATAAACTACAGCAAGTATTTAATTAAATTTGTGAGTTATAATTAGGATGCAAAATTTTACCTATAACTTAATCTATAAATGCAATTATTATTTAATTTTAATAAAATTGCTGATTATTGCATTGAAAATAATTATGATATATATACCTTCTAAATATAGTTATGTATATAATAAATTTTATGTAAAATTGACGTCAAATAAATATATATTTTACATATCATTTTCATAATATATTTTACTGATATGTACTGACTGTTATGTTACTGATATGTAAAATATACGTAATTAAAAAAAGTATAAGGCAAACAAACCCTGAAACGTTTAGTTTCCTCCAAATAAGTAAATTGTGCCTGCATATAATGGGCTTGTGAACTTATTTCTTTGATTCACAGCTCTTAGTGACATATGTCTCTGTTGTATAAAAGAGATGGCAAATCGTGAGAAGTGACGTTTCATGTATTGGAATTTTTATAACGTTGGATTCCTTTAATTACTTACCTTTAAAATATAACGAGTTATTAAACAATAATTGGACATTTGAGGTTATGGTAGCCATCTTTATCAATATATAGTTTTTTAGAAATTAGGACATGGTTCACAAGCCCATTGTGGGTTTTCATCGGTATCCAAAGCGTTAAAATAATTTTAAGATAATTTTTAATAAGCCTATAAACATAACCGTAACATTTACGTAATATATATGTAACATACACGTAAATATCACGTAACTGTGCATAGTGGGGAGATAGTGAGGGATATCAACTTGTTATGATAACAATTTTGGAAATGCTACCTTATTATTAGCTAAAAATAGTTTTTTTTATGCTTTTAAATACTAAAGATAATAAATTCTTTTTAGAATAATTACACTAAACAATATTACTCTAATATTATTGATATATATACATTAAATATTTATTATTGTTTATTTATTATTTATTATAAAGCAATAAGTGCATTTTTAGTCGGAGAAATGTGTCATTGAATCGAGTAGAATCGAGAATTTTGGGTAGGCAGCTTTTTTCTTTTTGTCATCGTGTAAAAACCTGAACTCAAATTTAAATATTAGAGATGGAGAGTGTCACTATTCTGTCGCCATCTTGGAAAAGGTTTGATTGGTTGGTTATAGATTTCAAGATGAACAAAGACAGGTTCAATAATCCCGAAATTCAGGTTGATGAAACAAAAAACATTCTTGCCTACCCAAAAAAAAAGGTTGGTCTCTTTATAACGACGAATTCCTCAGACTATTTACTTGTTTTGGTAATTATTCGACATACCTACCTTTCTTGTTTTAAAGCTTGTAAAAAAACTACTGCATTTTTTTTATGTTTTGTGACGCTTGTTATATTCTAAAAACATGTACAAATTACTACGTAGTATTCATTATACCAGTTTTTATTTAGATATACGTAATATTAAGAGTTAAAGTTGAAATTTCAAATTTGAGGTTAGAAATAAAATGGCGTTATATTTCACATTTATAGAGGATTGCATTAAACGAAACGAAATCGGTGCATGTTAATTTCACCAACAAAAGGCCTAATTACATTCCGGTACTAATAAATGACCAAGCTATTCCGTATGCGAATACAGCAAAGTATCTAGGAATGACTTTAGATGCCAAACTTCGTTGAAAGGCTCACGTAAAGAAAAAGAGAGATGAACTGGGAATAAGATATAAGAAAATGTACTGGCTAATGTGACGCAAATCCACATTATCCATACACAACAAGCTAATGATTTTTCAATTGTTGATTGAAATTGATGTTAATAAATGTGTATTGGCGTGTCTATTTTATTAAATATCTAAATGTTGACGGAGATATAGCAATTAAAAGTTTGAATTGTTGTTTTAGCGCTAGAAATGGTCGGCCATATTTGTATGACGTGAAATGCATTTTAACATCAGTTATTTGTTGAGTAGGTCAGTGCTGTGGTAATGTTCTGTAGCTATTGGTAGTCAAATAATCAAGTCAAATCAAAGAATAATAAGTTTTTATTTTATTTAACTCTGCTAAGGTAGACATTATATTGGAATTTTATTGTTCCTTGAAATAGCTGTAAATAATATTTGA
This sequence comes from Panorpa germanica, assembly GCA_963678705.1. NCBI lineage: Eukaryota > Metazoa > Arthropoda > Insecta > Mecoptera > Panorpidae > Panorpa > Panorpa germanica. Next base: position 2,875,297 of record OY783223.1, on the reverse strand, counting down.
TATTTTGATATATAAATACATATAGCAGAGATTTATGAGCTGTAAGGTTGGTAACCTTACACAAGGATTGTGATGTCACATACATTTGGAATGTGTACAACGTTGAATCCCTTTAATAATTAAAGAGACAAAATTACTTTTTTAATTGTTAATATCTCCTAACATATAAGGAGTTATTAAAAAATAATTGGACATTTGAGGTTCTAGTAACCAACTTTATCAATGTATAGTACACTTTTATAGAAATTAAGACATAAGCCCATTCAGCTATGGGGCTGTACTAAGAAATGCAACATCATATGCATTCAGACTTTCCAAAATAAAGTTCTGAGGAACATAGTGAATGCACCATGGTCATAGGGATCTCAAAGTAACTACAGTAGCTGAAGAAATTACGAAAATAGCAAGAAAGCACGGGCAACGTCTCCAACACCATGTCAACGTGAAGCGTTTCACCTGCTGCACACGGATGGACTGACAAGAAGATTAAAGAGAACTAAGCCATTTGAGCTAAAAAAAATATTTCACATTTATTGGTAAACTTTGACTATGAATATTATCTATTTCCTAATTAAAAGTGGTATAATGAGTATTACGTAATGATTTGTACATTTATTGACTATATTAAAAGTATCATACAGCATACGAAAATGCAGTAGTTTTTTTACAAGATTCAAAACAAAAAGTGTAGAAATATCGAATAATTATCCATGTTTTTATTTATTTATATCACATCATATAATTGTTTGTTCGTTTATTTATTTTTGAATGTCCTGTTAAGGGACCTCATACTATGGAAGAGTGGTTCTATGCACTCTGTGAAGAACAACGTATCCTTGGACAGTTGTGGGAATAGATAGTTGGTCCATTTTATAATTCTTTACATTTTTCTTATTTCTTCTTTTATTCTTCTTGTTTCTACCTTTTGATTTTTTACTTTTTACTTTATTTGTAATGTCTTTTCCATTGCTATTACAATTTTCACACTGACATTTTAATATCCACTGTACTCTAACTGTTATTCTTGATTCATCAGCCTTTGGACCACTGAACTTATTTTGTTCATATGTGTAATATTCTTTATGATTGATTTGAATGTTTTTATCTTTATTTTGTAAGTTGTTTTTTATTGAATTTGTATTTGAGTTTTCATATTCATCCATATTTATTATTGGGTAAAATTTTTCTATTAGTTCTAAGTTTTTAAGTTCTTCTGAATTTTCAGATGGATCTGAGTTTTCTGATTTTTCTATTGATACTTCGGTTTCTGATTTTATTTGGTTTTCTGGAGTCCACATCTCGGCTCCGGGTTCTAGGAGGTCGAGTATAACATCTAAATCATCTTCAGGCACAGGGGCATCTTGGTATGTACAAATTAATTCCACCTGGAATAATAAAATGGAGTAAAAGTATTATGTTCAGGTTTCAAATGTTCGCACATGCGTGTTCGTACACAAAAGTCGAATAATCGGACCCGGACATGCATATGTGAACATAACATAAGTCTAGTTGTATTATATACTACCTTAATTGTAGTACTGAGCACAGGGCGGCAGCACTTGTTTGGATCGGCACATATGCCGCACACCTTAGGTCGAAATCGTTTTCTAGAAGTGCATGGTCCAACTCGAAGTCTTGATAAAGCTGCTCGATGAGTAGCCTTGCATTCATGGCCTCTCTAAAAATAACTAATTTATAATAAACTATATATACTCGTAATATAGAAAAAAAAACTAAAACCTAGTCCTCAATAAATCGATACAAAAAAGTATATTTTCGACAATGTTTTTTGACGACATAGTTAATATATAATTATATCTATAATTACTACATGATAAAATAACATTTAAAGAATATTTTGTGAAATTTTCATAAATAAATATCATGAAATGAGGCATTGACAGCGAATCTCCGCTAACGTCACAAAAAAAGTAACATTGCGGTGCCACTCATAACTCATCACTGGATTTTCTGAAATCGAAAAACCAAAATGATTTCATTAGTTGATAAGTTTCTGCAGGTAACCCTGTCGAGTTATTAGAAACTTTGTTTTTTAAAATACTAGTAATAGTAAAGAAAGAGTGTGCAAAATTTCAAAAGGCTCGGTCTAGTAGATTTTGAGCTAGAGAGGGCACCGACTTTGAAAAAGCTAAGTCGAGAAAACGTGTTTAAAAGTTTCAAAGAAAGACGAAACTAGACCAGAGAGGTGAAGATTTAAAATTCTATATCTCCGACAGTTTTACTCCAATCGACTTCAAATTTTCACACAATAAACTGAATACGTTGTACAATAATATAAATAAATTGAAACCTTACCCTCCACTTAAGTTAGTAATCTTAATTATTCCTAATTGTACATAGTCATAATATTCTTTGGTTGGCAAAAATGACATTAATAACTTGTATAATATTGCGAATTGAATAAAAATAATTGAACATTTGAGGTTCTAGTAACCCACTTTATCAATATATAGTACACTTTTATAGAAATTAAGACATAGGACACAAGCCCATATCTAGTGCAACTAACCCTGACATGGTGATGCTCCCCTAGCATCATCCGCATCTGATGACGACAAGGTCGTTCCTGACAGATTCTAGTTTCGTTCAACAGATGGCAGTGAGGGTTCTCATTTGTTCGTCTAGTTGCAACTCCCACTCCACAATGTTGGGAACATTTAGACCATCTTTCTACTTCTGGATAACATAAAGGCGGCCTTTCAACTGGAAGTAAATGAAACAGAATACAATAAGTCAAATATTAGTTTAAGGTGAAACGATACTTGGCAATTTTTTTCTCGCGAAATATAGATGGCGATACTATACAGCAGGTAGCATGTTTTTTTTTATGTTTAACTCGTTTTATGTAAGTAACTATAAACGCGAATCAAAATCTGAAGCTGCAATTAGTTAGATGAATAACGTATCTACATTTTAAACTTTCTTCCACTGACTTTTAATGAGTTGGAACCAAAGAAATAAGTTTTTAAAATGAATATTGCTATATTTTCTAGTTAAATTCCAATTTTTATATGACTGGTAACATTTCTAAGGGTTTGTCATAAATAAAGGTTATAAAATTTCAATTTCTGTACTATAGCAGACCCCGTATAACACGATTATAAAGTAGCAAGAATATGTAGCAAGAAATCGCGTTATATACATATGTGTATACACAACATATCTAGGAATTACGCTTGATGCTAAGTTAAGGTAGAAAACGCACGTCCAGGAAGAACTGAACATAAAATACGGGAATATGTATTGGCTAATTGGACGACGCTCTGAACTAAACATAGAAAATAAGCTGCTTGTATATAAACAAGTGCTAAAGCCAGTTTGGACGTATGGAGTGCAACTCTGGGGTTGCACCAAGAAATCCAAACGTTCCAAATTAAAGTTCTGCTAGGAATAATTAATGCACCGTGGTATATCCACAATGTCGACATACATAGAGACCTGAAGATTAACACAGTCGGAGAAGAAATCAAATCTATAGCAGCGAAGCACGAGTTGAGACTTCGTAACCACGAAAACATCGCCGTGACGCAAATGTTGCTTGATAGTAATGATGTTCGAAGACTTCGCAGGACTAAACCCTCGGACCTAGTAACCTAATCATGTAGAATTGTTCATTGAAGCAATCTCTACCACACTGTGTAATTATTGAAATGTAAGCTACTAGATAAGTGTATCTATTTACATTATACTCAACAAGTGAGATAGCCGATGGTAGCATGAACACGAAATGGGAATAATGTTTTATAAACATAAATTTTAATTAAAATAGTTTTCTTCTTTATATAATCGCAAGTCAAAGAATATTTTCTAAAATGAGTGAACGGACAATGGAATATCTCTTTCAAAGGACAGACGCTGCTTCTGATATCCATCTGATAGATTAAAAACTGGTTTACTTTTTATATTATAAATAAGCGCTTGCAGATGACTATAAAAGGTCTGGTAAAACAGCTAGGATAATAGAGTGAGTTGAAGAGAGAGAGAGAGAGAGAGAGAGAGAGAGAGAGAGAGAGAGAGAGAGAGAGAGAGAGAGAGAGAGAGAGAGGGAAGTAAATAAGGAGATATTGAAGAAGTTCTATTGGATGCAAAAATAAGCAGAGGATTAACTTTGTAACTTTGATAGATATTTTATAATTAAAATTGAGTTGGTATTGTTCTTTATTTAATATAACTTAAGCTTATCAGCAAAGAGTACTAAGTAGAAAATATAATTACAATTTATTCTTTAAGAAAAGTTAATATGGTGCAGGCAGGCGTCTTATGCCTGTCTCAGTATGGGACCGTATTTAAGCGACGGCGTATTCGGACGTAAATCGGCGGATTGGATGAGCTACAAAGCAAACCGCCTATGTGTGTCACAGATGTCTGTAGTCGTGTATTAGGGGGTGTATTGGAGTTCTTTAGCACTTATATAATTTATCATAAGAGCAAACTTTAACTTTAATTTTTATCGATACACTACTGGTATTAAAGGGACTTAAGCATTTATTATATATCTGAGTTCTGGTTGGCGTGAATTTAAATTTAGTTCTATCGTATCGGTATCGGTATCGGTGTCCATGATTCACTGAAATACAAACATAAACTAAAGCATGCAGAACATACTCGTCACAAGCGATGTCGCCGATAGATTTCATTTGAACCGTATTGCAGCGTAACAACAAGCGATCTTAGGTATCCCCTCCAGTCTGAGGCGGCTGTTTGCATTTACAAAGGTTCGGATAGGATGTCGTTGTAGTAGTGGTAACGCTTGGTTAAAATCGCCTTTATACGGTTCTAATGTGCGAGGTAGTGCCGCCCGTATTCGGATGGCTTTGTAGCTTGCAGTCTGAGAGTTCCAGAGAGATCTCATTACATTTACATGGTTCGGATAGGTAAAGCGTAGTAGCCCGTATACGTCCGGCAGAAATTCGCTTAAATATGGTGCCATAATGAGACCTTATGCTTAAAATCCGCTTAAATACGAATTTTGACCGGACGTATACGCGCTATTACGCTTTACCTATCCGAACCCTGTAAATGTAATGAACCTCGCACACTGCAAGCGACAAAGCCGTCCGAATACGGGCGTTACGTAGCTCTCATACTGGAAGCGAATATGAAAGAGAAAGTAATAGTCTCTTTCATAACAGTGGTGTATCGATAAATTAAAGTAAAAGTTTGCTCTTATGATAAATTATGTTAGTGCAAAACAACTCCAATACACCCTACAGTACACAAGTTTGCAATAACAGAGAACGGTTATTTGAATGACGTCATCCACATGTGTTGCGGAACAAATCTTTGAATCGCAAAGAGGAAGTACACTTATTATAGAAAATAGCTTAACAATTTTGGTAAAATAAAAGTGCAGTATATATTACCATTATATACCAGATGTGATTTATTTTTCCTATAACTTTTTTGTTATAAAAGGTACAACAAAGTGTAATTAATAAAAGTTGTAGATAATATCATTATCTACAAAAAAGCTCTTAACAAAATTTTTGTGAAAGTTACAGTTTTGAAGATAAACAACAATTTCTGATCGCACTCTTATTTTTAAGATGACTAGGGGTAGATTTTTCAATTGTTGATTGAAATTGATGCTAATAAATGTGTATTAGAGTTTTTATTTTATTACATATCTAAATATTGACGGAGATATAGCAATTAAAAATTTGAATTGTAGTTTTAGCGCTAGAGATGTCGGCCATATTTATGATGTAACATGTCTGTACTATTAAGGGTAGGTCAGTTATTTTTTCTATGTACAAGAGTTCTGTGTTGAATATGCTATCTCTTTTACGACCGGTTGTATAAGAGAGATAACAACTTAGTGGTCGTGATGTCACATGTCTTTGAATGTTCTTAAACATTGAGTCCCTTTAATAATTAAAGAGACAAAATGACTTTTTTAATTGTTAATATCTTCTAACATATAAGGAGTTTTAAAAAACTATTAGACATGTGAGGTTCTAGTAACCAACGTTAACAATATATAGTACAGTTTTATAGAAATTAAGACATAGGAGACACAGTCGACCATATTTATGACGTAACATGTCGCTCTATTAAGGGATAAGTCAATTATTTTATCATAGTTAAGTATGCTATCTCTTTTACGCTTTGTTGTATAAAAGAGATAGAAAAAAGTGACTTTTTTAATTGTTAATATCTCCTAAAATATAAGGAGTTGGACATTTGAGGTTCAGCTAGATAACTTTATGAATATATTGCTCAGTTTTATAGAAATTAAGACATGGTTTTACAAGCCTTTTTTACATAATGAAAAAAAAGAACTGCCCAAAATGCACACTTTAATCACTAATTTCTCTGACTAAATTGCGTATGCAGATTTTGACTAATGAAGCAATCGTCTAATATACCCCAAGCAACAATAATCGATATTTCGGTTATTGGATCATCCCGTTCTCTGAACATAATCTATATTAACAATAAACTCACGCGATGGGGGGTCGCATAACCATTCTCTGCAACATTGACCCGGCACCTCCACCAGACGTGGGTGGCTGCATGTACCAGCTGGAGAAATGTTTTCTTGAGGACATAAAGATGCGCAGGCGTATGTTCCATTCTGGAATTAAGTAATTTCATTATTATATAATTATAATATTGAATATAATAGTCAAAACCATAATACCATACCATAAGTAACGATATTTGATAACTTAACCTAAAAGATTCAAATTCTTTTTTGCATCGTTAAAATAACGTTTTTCTGTAGCTATGTAGTGTAACGTTATGGTTTATAACGTTATCCAATAATGGCAACACAAGCTTTTAGTGATTTTTGAGTAGAATAATATTTTAAGACCTTCATATCTTACCTGGCATGAACACTGCGTCCTGCAATCTAGCCGAAATGTTTCACCATGGCTGTACGTGTCGTTCTGTATCACACAGGGAAGACCGACATTTGCTGTAAAGAAACATCATATATTTATTCCGTGATTAGTAATGTAACAAAGTTTTTATTTAATGAATGCTTTTGCCATTAGACACTACATTCTTCCGCCTTAAATTTGCTTAATTACATAATAACTACCCATTCTCACTCTTTCCAAAAGAAACAATAAAAATACAAACAAGACAGATAAATTTAAATCCCTACTGCTTCTCTTCCTCCTGTTTCTACTCCTTTTCTCTACTGTTTTGCTTCTTCTTTCTATCTCCGCCATCCGCTGTCTCTCTTTAATAACTGCACAATCTTCTTTTCACTTCTTACTCTTCTCTTAAATGAATACTTAATGTGCTCTAGCGTTTATTTTCCCAGTATTTGCTGCCTTTCTCTTCGTTTCCCAATCTTAATCTTGCGGTTTTCTTCATGATCCTTCCCAGTAAACATTTTGGAGTCAGTTTGAAATCATTGGAAGATGCGCATGACTTTTTTGTCATGAAAGAGTTCATTTACAATTCAGTTTCTTACAGCCGTTCATATGAAATCTCTATTTTATCGGCTATAAATGGCGAAACCACTCCATTTATCATAAAACAAATGATAAGATAAAGTTGATGCGAACTATAATTGAGGTGAAATAATAATAGAAACGTCACAAAACAGGACACTTCACCAAATTGTTTGTTGGATTGTCTCTTTCTCGTATGTATCCCGGTATATATCTCTCTCTCTCCCAAATCCTCTTGTATCTTTCATTATATTTGCTGTTATCAATTTTTTTCCATTCTTTACCCTTTCTTCTCTTCAGATGTTGATAATATTCCAACATGGGTCGCCTAAAGCGGTTTATTCCATGTCCAATTTTAACTCTAAGTGCTAGTACTCTGGCTTGTATTGTAAGAAGGACTGCTGAGAGGAGTGTAGCTGGTTAAATAGGATATCAAAATATGTAACGACATATTATAAATAATTAACAAAATTTCAGTTTACATTATTGTTTGATACAGCTTCACCGTAACAGGAGTCATTTTGTGTTAATTCTGACTTGCAATGTTTTAACGAGGGAACCAATATTGATAAGGGATAGTATGCCACTAGAGAGTGTAATTTTATAATTTGTTTTAGTTGAAGATGACCTCGTCGAAAGCTGATAGTATCTTTTTATAATAAAGTTAAGTTTGCTATTATAGAAGGGTTGTTTTATTGAACATTTACCTAGTAATTGCATGGCGAAATCTAAATCGTTACCTAGAATATATATATATATATATATATATATATATATATATATATATATATATATATATATATATATATATATATATGTTACAAAATAAAAACTGTGATTTCACTATGGAAATAGTTTTGTGAATTATAAAACTAATTATTAAAAGTTTGCATGGGGACACCCTGTATACCAGTATACCAAATATAAAAACAAAAAACAAAATGTTTTGCATCAAATGGGCTAAATTTGCAATGACTTTTCAAAAATAGAATAAATATTTTTCAAAAATTGCGGTAATGCTCAGAAAACTAGAAATATTGAAAAGTACACTTCAACTATATATATTTAAAACAAAAGTAGGAGTGAAAAATCGACGATATTCCGGTCAAGAGCATAAAGAAGGTAATTTGTTGCATTTGAGTTTTGTTTCTAGTTCAAAATTGTTCAAATATTTCATCTAGGTCCAATTAGTTAGATGAATAACGTATTTACATTTTAAGCTTTCTTCCACTGATTTTTAATGAGTTGGAACCGCAAAAATAAGTTTTGAAAATTAATATTGCTATATTTTCTAGTTAAATTCCAATTGTTATGACTGGTAACATTTCCAAGGGTTTGTCATAAATTTTATAACCTTTATTATATTTCTCAAACTTACGCTTAAGACTTAAATTTTTATATGAGTTACCAGTCATTAAAAGCAGTTCCAACTCATTAAAAGTCAGTGGAAGAAAGCTTAAAATGTAGATACGTTATTCATCTAACTAATTGCAGCTTTAGATTTTGATTTGCGTTTATAGTTACTTACATAAAACGATTTAAACTTAAAAAACATGGTTCTTTTGATAATATTTAACCTGTTGTATAGTATCGCCATCTATATTTCGCGAGAAAAAATGGCCAAGTATCGTTTCACATTATCATATTCGCTCATACACTCTCTATACCTTACTTAATTAATATTTTAATTATATTAATTAAATATTTTAATAAAGCTAATGGAAATTTAATTTCTCTTCCGCACAGACTTGGAGCCTGTACAGTGTTTAATTTCAATAAACATTGATATTATTTAATGACTAAAAAGTTAATTAATATAAATATTTTCTTTTTAAATAAGAACCCCCTAACGAACCTGGAAGAATAGTATCAGCTCTCTTTGGAAGATATTTAGTGCTCACAAATACTCTCAGTGCAGTATGTCTGATGGGCCTCGCCGATTTCGTCTTACAAACTATGTCCATCCACCGCGGAAAAGGAGATGGCACTTATGACTGGACAAGAACACGTAAATAATGCAGTCGTATATCCTAAGTTCGCAGGATGACATACAAATGGACGCCACTATTGATAAATCCATATGATTTTTAGATAGTACCAACTTTCAAGCGATATGTGTCAAAATTTCATGACACTCCGACCATTGGTTTACGAATGGGGTTGTGTCCTCATTTTTTACGGGTCGATTTTTCAATTGTTGATTGAAATTGATGTTAATAAATGTGTATTGGCGTGTCTATTTTATTAAATATCTAAATGTTGACGGAGATATAGCAATTAAAAATTTGAATTGTAGTTTCAGCGCTAGAAATGGTCGGCCATATTTGTATGACGTGAAATGCATTTTAACGTCAGTTATTAGTTGAGTAGGTCAGTGCTGTGGTAATATTTTATAGCTGTTGGTAATCGAAATAATCTAGTCAAATCAAAGAATAATAAGTTTTTATTTTATTTAACCCTGCTAAGGCAGACATAATATTGGAATTTGATATTTCCTTGAAATAGCTGTAAATAATATTTGATATTTTGATATGTAATACATATAGCAGAGATTTATGAGCTGTAGGGTTGGTAAACTTGTCATAGTTTTGTCAAGAATATATATCTTTTACGCTCTGTTGTATGTCTTATGTCACATACAAGTGGAATGTTGTACAACGTTGAATCCCTTTAATAATTAAATAGACAAAATGACTTTTTTAATTGTTAATATCTCCTAACATATAAGGAGTTATTAAAAAATAATTGAACATTTGAGGTTCTAGTAACCCACTTTATCAATATATAGTACTCTTTTATAGAAATTAAGACATAGGACACAAGCCCATTAAACAGCATACTGATTTTGAATGTTTACAGGAAGAATGGCCACTTGTGGTTTAGTAATGGGACCATTCAATCATTTCTACTACGGATTGCTAGATAGGCTGATTCCAGGTACGGACTTCAAAACGGTGATTTTTAAGATTCTGACTGACCAAATAGTCGGGTCTCCGGTATGAAATTTTACTCAATCAGTGCCGGATCACGGTTAGTGACAATTAACAAATAAAGTCACTTGGAACAAGAAGAGAAAGAGGCCTTCAATATCGTAATCCGGCACTGTTCTCAACAAAATAATAATAATAACATTGCTAGTACTGATGATTATTGTGACATTTTCTTCTAGTGCATTATTCATCTTTTCTTTTTCTCAATGGGGTTCTTAGAAGGAAGAAAAGCGTCGGAAATTAGAGCAGAACTTAGACAAAAATTTATATCCGTATATATTGTGAGTGAATATCATTTTGTTTCATTAGTTTACTAATGAATTCATAGTTATCAGAGCATGGACTATAGATTAAGTAAAAGTAACAGTCATTTTATTTTTAAACTTTAGCATAGATTTGTCAGAGTCGGTGCCAGCTCTAGCTCAAAATGTACTGCTCCGATCTTTTTGAAATTTTGCACACTCTTTCTTTACATAAATGCCGAGGTAACGCTGTCGAGTTTTTTTTTATTTTTTAATTTAAACGTATTTTAAAATAACAAAGTTTCTGATTTTTTTCATGAAAATCGGTATTTTGACTTAAGTGCTAGAAAAAATTGAAAAATCTATAATCAACGGGTTATCTGCAGAAACTTATCAACTAATGAAATTATTTTGGTTTTTTGATTTCAAATAATCCAGTGATGAGTTATGAGGGACACAGCAATGTTACTTTTTTTGTGACGTCATCGGAGATTCGCTGTCAATGCCTCATTTCTTGATATTTATTTATGAAAATTTCACAAAGTATTCTTTAAATGTTGTTTTATCATGTAGTAATTATAGAAATAATTATATATTAACTGTGTCGTCAAAAAACATTATCGAAAATATGCTATTTTTGTTTATTTCATAAGCTTTATAAAATAAATAAATTTAATGAAATGTGCAGCTTCCCAATTGTTGTGATCATCAACGTGAATTTCCTATAATTGTTACTGCCTTCCTTTAATTTTATAACTTTATTAAAACAACACGAACTAAGTAAATGTAACCGTTACAGATTTAAATGACAACAAGGTGTGTTTTACAACCCCATTTATTGTGCACTTGTAATAATTCTTATAACATTGTCGTTTAATTTTCAGATGGATTGGTCAGTATGGGCGCCCTCGCAGTTCATAAATTTTTCTTTCGTCCAACCGAAGCACAGAGTGATCTTTGTTAATGCCGTTACAATGATTTACAACATCTGCTTGTCTTACATGAAGAACGAAATGCAGACGTAGTGTATACGTGATTAAGTCCACGATATGATAACGAACGCATCTTTGTTTTCATATTTTATAAGTTCTCTAAAAAATCTCGTGTAGGTTTTTTGCAGATATCTTGTTTTCTATGCCCTAAATGACATTTAGGATTATTAGTAAAGTTGTAGATCATTAAATTCTCTACAAATTTTATATCTTGCATTTTTTTGTGTGATCAACCCTTCCCGAGATATAGCTAGTACAAAAAAATGTCAAAATTTCTATAAGGGCCTTATTCTGTAACTTTTCACAAAATCGACCTTATTTTTTCAGCGGTGGAAATATTTAATTTTTTCATCGATAGAATAAGGTCGCTGTATTTAAAATACCTAAAGTGGTATTCTGTATGCAAAATTTTCCTCCGCCCTTATAATGTACAGCGGTGAAATAGTATAAACTGGTATTGATGATATTTGACCAATATGAAAAAATATAAAATATTTTAAATGACAGTTGTTTATATAATTCCTACATGTCAAAATCTATTAAAGAAAAGTCAATATGGCATCTACGAAAAGGAAAACGGGAAAATCAGTGTGGAAATAATTATTATAAATAGAATTTCAAATGGCCATGCACAATTTATGTAAAAAAAGCATTCACCTGAAGCAATAATTGACAAACAACATAACCTCACTTTCTGATATATTTATATATTCATATGTATACATATTATTATATCTATGGATAGATTGTAATATTCTGGGATGTCAATAAAAAAATAAAAAATATGTGTATACATATAAATACTAATTTATTTTCTATTTCTTCGTAGAATCCTCCAACTACAGCAAATTATAGTTTAAATTGTTTGACAGTTCTCAAAAATACAGCGATGAAAAGTTTTAAAGTCACCGCTGAAGGCGACCTTATAATTTGGTCGATTTTTTTCCAGCGACAAAAATAAAATCGATGGTGGAAATACTTTACAGAATAAGGCCCTTAGTGACGCAGGACGTATGTGCACTAAATAGTTGAAAAGTAAATTGATATATTAAAATAGTGAGTGGGAATGAGGCTCTATGTCTTTCTAAAACTAAAACATAAATCTTAATAATAATGTGTTTAGTATCGACCGAGTTTGTAACCTACACTTTTTCAAAATAGAAATAATTATATATAATAGAGATAATAATGAATATTAAAATAACTGAGTGAATTTAAAATTAAAACATAAAACAGTAAAACACAGTAAGAAAGGCACATTTTGTTTTGTATATAAAACATACTATTCAAGGTTAAAACATGGAACTAAAACAATAGGTGAGAATAATACTTTATGTATTCAAATTTCTTTAGCTTCAATATCAACGAAGATAAGTTTAAATATCTTCTCATCTTACCACCTTCTCGCTTAACTTTTGTTAAAAGTTTCTTTGGAAGGGATACCTGGCACATAGACGTCCGGTGAAAATTTAACACGGGTACTAAACAGTCATATATACAGGGTGTCCCAATATTCAACGATAAGCGGGCACCAGAGGGTGGTCCTGCTCATGACTACACATCTTTCATATGTTGTACAGCCTGAGTACTTTTTGTAAAAGCTTTTTTTACACCACGATGAGTTAAAGTGGACAGAAAGTAAAAATCTTTAAACATTTTAGGGAAAAAAATAATTTCGATTGGTTTTTGTGTAAAAACTACTAGCATTCTGGGATTTTTAATGGTTGTGGTCGATAGCAGTGCTATTTAGGTTGCCGATACAAAATAAAAATCAGAAATATTTGAAAAATTGTAGTCATGATAGTTAAAAACATCTTAAGGTGTTTCAATTTTCGAAATATTTTTATTTCTTTTTTGTAATTTCTAAACAAAATGAGATAAATTTATTTTTCTTTTTTTCTTGTGTAGTTATGAGCAGGACCATCCTCTGGCGCCCGCTTATCGTTGAATATTGGGACACCCTGTATATAAATACACTTGCAGTGTGCGACTGGCCTAACCCATTATATCTAGCGTAAATTTAAGTTATTCGTTTGTGCACGTCCATGCCTACGCTATAGGCAACCATATCTACTATTATGATGTCTTATCTCATTAAATTTTAACGAGTTATCATTTTATTTTTAGCTGTAAAGACTTAGTTTTTAATTATCATAATTAAAACTCTGAAATAAATAAAACCTTAAAATATTATTTAAATATCATATAAGAATTCCAACGAAAGACAGTGAAGCTATACTGTTGCTATAGCTTCAGTCGAAAGGCCATTAAAATTTAATAATGTCTGTAAAAATATTTTAATTATTTTATCTTGAGATTTATGTTGAGGAATAAATGAATAAGTAATTGTATATATTATAACGAATGCGAAATATGAATCCACCAGGAGTTGTACAGATTTAAATGAACTTTCCATACGTCGCAGTAATCTGTTATTAAGACCGCTCATTATGCCGTGCTAGAGCTACACGATCAGACCGCTCTTCCATTAGATTCAGAATCTAACAAACTGCCTTTAATAGTATTTCAAATACTAAACTTTGAACAATAAACTATAAAACGAAGATGTAGATCTGATTAGATTTGAAAGTATTAGAAGACCATCTGTCATATTTTTTTTTCCAATCCGATCTAGAAATTATATAATAGACCACTTTGTATGTATATTTATTTTTAATGCATGGAGTTATGCTTTACATTCTTCCACATTTCAATAAATTGAATTAAAAGTATAAAAGTAATGATATCTCCTCTCCTTTCCTCTCTCTCTTCTTCCTTCCTTTCTTTATCTTCGTCATCCACCTTCTTTCTTCTCTTGTTCCTCTCGTCAGCTTCTGTACCCTCTTTTTCCAGGTACATTAAATATTTTCCATATCTGCTCTGCCTTTCATCTCCTATCTTCCTTGTCTCTTCTCAGCAGTTATTTCCTTTACGTACTTTTTTTCTGCTCATCCGTCAGTGCTACTCTCCCGTTTCCTCTACTTGCACCATCCATCTCTTCTCTTTGTTTCCTCCTCCCATTAGCGCATCTATCTCCTTTTCGCATGTTTCTCTAGTCAAGTATCTGCTGCCTTTCTCCTTACAATTATTCTCTCTTTTCCTCTTTTATTGTATGACATGAAATGCATTTTAACGTCAGTTATTTGTTGAGTAGGTCAGTGCTGTAGTAATGTTTTGTAGCTGTTGGTACTCAAACAATTAAGTCAAGCCAAAGAATAATAAGTTTTTATTTTATTTAACCCTGCTAAGGCAGACATAATATTGAAATTTGATTATTCCTTGAAATAGCTGTGAATAATATTTGATATTTTGATATATAAATACATATAGCAGAGATTTATGAGCTGTAAGGTTAGTAAATTTACACAAGGATTGTGATGTCACATGCAGTTGGAATGTATACAACGTTGAATCCCTTTAATAATTAAAGAGACAAAATGACTTTTTTAATTGTTAATATCTCTTTACATATAAGGAGTTATTAAAAAATAATTGAACATTTGAGGTTCTAGTAACCCACTTTATCAATATATAGTACACTTTTATAGAAATTAAGACATAGGACACAAGTCCATTACGCAATTACAAAAGTACTGTAATACAATAGATCTTAATATTCCACTGTCTATTAATTCAGATGATGTGACATTTCAGTCACACGGGGGCGATGTTTATGAAGAGTATTGTAATCCAGGTGAAGCCCTAAATAATTATAATACCCTTGTGTATGTTTACAGATCCAAAAGGAACGTAACGCTGCATGAGATAATAATGATAAACCGTCTGAGAAGATCTCACTCACCTTGACAAGTTCCTGTTATCTCATGTGGAGAGAATCTGCAATGTAATCCTTTCGTACATTGAACAGCCCTTCCACAAGGTTCACCTAGACTCCTAGGGCATGCTAAACAACAACCACATCCGTCCCGCAGAGGAGCTCCACCTCCTGGACAAGATACAGGAGCAACAGGACAATCGCAAGGAAATGTGCAATGTGGTCCAATCTGAAATGATTAATAAATTTATTTTATATTTGTTTAGGCGTATGTATAACGTTTTTTATTCAATGTATTTGTATTCTGTACCAAAATACGAATTGTAAATACTATTTGATGAAGAAGCAAAAGAAATAAAAGATTAAAACCACTAAATAGTGCCACAACTAAATTAAAGTGAAACGATACTTGGCCATTTTTGATCGCGAAATATAGATGGCGATAGTATACAACAGGTTAAATATTATCAAAAAAACCATGTTCTTTTATGTTTAAATCGTTTTATGTAAGTAACTATAAACGCGAATCAAAATTTAAAGCTTCAATTAGTTAGATGAATAACGTATCTACATTTTAAGCTTTCTTCCACTGACTTTTAATGAGTTGGAACAGCATTTTGAAAATTAATATTACTATATTTTCTAGTTAAATTCCAATTTTTATATGACTGGTAACATTTCTAAGGGTTTGCTATAAATTTTATAACCTTTATTTATGACAAACCCTTATTCATCTAACTAATTGCAGCTTTAGATTTTGATTCGCGTTTATAGTTACTTACATAAAACGATTTAAACATAAAAAACATCATTTTTTTGATAATATTTAACCTGCTGTATAGTATCGCCATCTATATTTCGCGATAAAAAATGGTCAAGTATCGTTTCACCTTAACATTATATAAGTATGTTATTAGTAAGTCTAATACAATATTTTAATTCTTTTAATTTTTGAAACATCACACGAAATGTTCAAAATGTAACGCGAATTTGTAGAGGGTTAATAGTGCCTGCGGTAATTATTTTATAAAATCTTTTTTGTTCATAAATTGGTAGCACTGTACTGAATTATTATGCCAAATATGGCCAAGATCTGTCAATTAGTTTGGCCACATCAACTGGTTGCATCATTGCTTCACCAACAATCAAAAACAGAATTTTAACATTTAAAAAAATGAATATTCATAAAAAAAATGAAGTAGACAGACAGCAGTGATGATATTAGAATTTATTAATTAAAAGTTTGATAATTATAAAGTTTAACAAATTTGCAAGTTAGTTTACAATTTATTTGCGAATTCTCTGTTTATTATTTTTAAAACAGTCGTTTCCCGTAAAGTAAAAATCTAAACGCAGTGGTTGAAAAGATTGTCTGCAGGTGACTACGATTATTAGAAATACAACATTTGGGAAATGTTTAAATATGGTTATATAAATATCGCCCTATGTTTTACACGGTGTCGTATCCCAGTAAACATTTTAGAGTTATTTCGCCATCATATTGAAGATTCTTACAGTCGTTTATATGAATTGTCTATTTTATTGGCTACAAATGGCGAAATCACTCCACTTGTCGGAATACAAATGAAGATAAAGTTGATGCGAAGTATAATTGAAGAAACGTTACGAGAGAAAACACTTCACCGATGCAGATATACATGTAATACACTTTTCAAAATTTTAACATGGAATCTTCATCTTCCTGATAAAGTGTGCTAATGTGAAACTTCAATACACCTTACCTTGAGGCAAACATTATCATTACTTAAGGTTAATAAAGGGTGTTTTCAAATTACAGAGCACAATTCGACTTAGTTTAATTAGAACATACATTAGTTTTTAAATCTGTACCTTCATCCATACTTGTTTATTTTATTCTCAAAAACTTCCAAATATTTCCATGATTTAAATAAAATGAAGATAAAGATAATAAAGGTAATAAATCATTTCATACAAAGGTATTAGAAATAGTAATCAATATAATTGTTAACAATATCAAGAATTCTACATTTTATGCTAATTAGTTGGTACTGTTTAAAGTGGTCAATTATTTGAGGCATTGCTGTATTTGGAACATTCAATGCTGAGCTTTTAGAAAAAATGGCGGCCGAAGACGGTTTATTGGCAATATCTCCTTAACAGTAGGTACTATGATAAAAATAGTCATTACCAATCTTCAAGAGGACTAAATTCTCTACAAGTTTTGCATACATCACTTTTTTGCACATCTTACAGGGGCGGAGCTACGTCGCTGCAAAGTAGGGCGCTTCAAATTTTAAAACTAACTTTTCTTTAATTACGTAAACTCTAACTTTAAAATATATCCAAAAATTAGAATTACCGGCTTTTGTGTGAGATAAAAGTGCAAGGTCCTTGCGTTTATAACAAATCCGGTTTTAACCAAGAGATGACGGTATTAGATAGTTTCTAATATATTTTTATCTTATTACATATAACATATACAATTACAATATAGCCAAAAACGGTTTATTGGCAATATCTCCTTAACAGTGGGTCCTATGATAAAAATAGTTATTACTAATCTTAAAGAAGACTAAATTTCCTACAAGTTTTGCATACATAACTTTTTTGTATGTCTTACAGGGACGGAGCTGCATCACTACAAAGTAGAGCACTTCAAATTTTGAAAACAACTTTTCCTTAATTACTTAAATCTAATTTTAAAACACGTCCAAAAACTAGAATGACCGGTTTTCATGTGAGATAAACATGCAAGGTCCTTGTGCTTAAAGCAAATGCGCTTTTAACGAAGAGATGACGATACCAGAAGTTTTCTAATATATTTTTATCTTATTTCTAAATGATTTATATTTTCATTAAAATGTATTATTATATATCTCAGGCAGAGAACTCGCAAATCATAAAATCATTTCCCAGTGCGTGGGTCTGGTGGACCCGGCTACAAAATGTAGATTTTCAGATCATTTACATTCGGTTATTCAAAATGTAAATAAACGAATCTTTCACGAGACAACCTCGAACAAAAGCCACTGGTTTTCTCATTTACAGAATTCATTATATTTAAATGAATTAAATAAATACAATAATAAAGCCAACCCTGGCCTGAAGGGTACTCCCTGTATCCTTCCCTCACTCTTACCACCTTCAAGACCAATTTATTTCATTTTTCATTAATTTAAACCTTTTGTTCATCTTCAGAACTCTTTTATATTTCTTTACTTACAATATACATATTCTAAACAGAAGCACTTTGCAGTTAAAGCGTTTCAACGCTTTGTTAATTACCTCCGAGAAACTGGGAGGGGTAGGTGGGAGACAGTGAGAGGGGGAAGCAGGAATCTTTTCGAGGAACTTTAAAAAAAACCCCGAATGCCATAGAATTGTTAAAGAAACCGTGAGTGACACAGGTCACAGACAGAGATGCATTGGTCTTGTGATTAAGGGGTTATATACAGTTAATATTTTCAAATTTTATTATTTTATTTCATTTTCATAATGTCAATATATCTACGTACACACACAGAAAATTTCAAGTCAATCCGTCTATTATTTTAGAAGTTATGTAAGTTGAAAAAAGTGCTTTTGAAACTTTAAATGCGTTTTTCTGGAAATAGTGTTTTTAAAGTCGGTGACCATGATTTCTCAGAGACGACTGAACCGATCAGTCTCAAATTTTAACACAAGCTTCTTAAGTATATTTTTTAGTAATTAATCAAAGGTTTTTTCTCACCGATAAATATTTTTTCTTTTATAAACAATTTACCACCAAAATTTTGGTCAAAAATCTATTTTCTTTTCGAGAAGCCGCCATTTTGTCAAAAATAATTATTTTGGTTACTCCTTCGATTAATTACTAGATTATACATTACATTAACGAAATCCGTTTGGTTTTTTTATTTTAGATGATCCAGTCCAGAGATATCGTGGTCACCGTAAGATGCCTTTTTTGAGAGGAGTTCTAGGGATCAGCTATAGCAGCTTTAAAATTATTATTTTATAAGTACAAAAAAAAGTTACTATAATATGTGGCGGATAACTGCTCTCAATAGCTATTAAACTCAAAATAAATGTCGTAGCTTGCTCAAAATTTGACAGTAGTACAAAAATAGATGGCAGTTGACGGAAGCAGCGCGGGAAATTCAAAAAGTCACTGAATTATCAAATTACCTTCGTATATATGTAAAGAAAATATATTTCTTTAGTTGGTACAAAGCTCGTCTATCAGTAAAACAGTGACCATATACTCATGAACTCCGTAGATAACGTTGAAGGGAGGTACGGCCAAAACAGTTGATATTTAGAGTAGACAGAACTCACTGTGCATATTGTCAGGTTATAATAAAATTAGATAAAAAGGAATTGACAATTTAAATAATAAATTTGATTTCAGGTAAGATAGTATGATTTAAGTTAAACAGTGTAATTATTATAATGTGTATGTAAATTACTAAAATAAAAATCTTTGATTTCAGAAGCAACACATAAGTTTTATTAAATAATAAATTTAATTAAATAAAATTGGAAATAGCGGCCTGCTTTAAGGAGGTACAGGACGTACCGTCAATGCAAAAAGTGTATCTCTCGATAATACGAAATGCAAAATACGAAGTACATGAGGGACGAACAAATATTGGGACTGTACCTTTGAAAATGAATTTTTCAATTCCCTATTAAACTGCTTTTTGCTTGTTAAAATGATTTTTTTATGCATATAACAGTTTAATAAATGAAAAATTACCTATAATTAATTCTGTACCAAATTTTAAATTTCCCGCTCAAATTGGCATTTGCAACGTTGCCAGCTTATAACCTACACTTACTGTTTCTTACTGGTTTTATTTAAATATATTCGTATATATGTATCCTTTTGATAATTTTCTTTTTGCAATAGTTACAGAAAAGATTCTTTTATATACACCTAGTTTTTGAAAGCCGTGTCACCATTTTTTCATAGTTAAAAGTTATATTATGTGATGAAATTGAGCTAAAAATTATGGTTTGTATGGAAAATGACTATTTTTAATCATGTATAAAAGGAAAACTATGAACCCTAGGTCTCTAAAATTTTGAGACAGCATGTATTTTAACTATTTGTATCGACCCTTCAAATTTCACAACGTCTTCATCATTTACGTTAACGTCCTGTACCTCCTTAACTATAAAGCAAAGTATACCACATTTTATTTAGTGTCCAAACAAAATAATAAATGTGGTAGTTAAAGGGTTAATAAAAATGAATCTTAAATCAGAACCACCCTGTCGTAAAAACTGTTAAACAAATATTTTGTGTAATTCATGACCTCGCCACTCTTGATCTTACTCAAACTCAAACTCAACCGCCTCGTTTCGTTTGGTTTCGCTTGCCTCTTTCTTTTTCGACTTTTAAGTTTAGGGTGGGGATGGAGAGAAGCGACTAGTGGAAAGAGGAAGGAAGGGAAGGGAGTCTTATCTGTGAGCTAGACTGCTTTTTACTGAACGTTGCGTTGAGAAGACTTAACTGACTTCATGTCTTTATTTATTTTTGATGTGAAGAAAATTTTTACTGTTTTTTTTTTTTATAGAATGTTTTATAAAGTTTTTCACTTCAAAGTAAAATTCTTTTCACCATGTTTTTACTACCACTATATATTGAAGTATATAATCATTTTTTGAGTTTAAATAAATTTTTTATTTTAAAATATTTAGATAAGATAATATACACTTTCGTGTCTGATTTATGTGTTGAAGATTTCATTTGGTTTTTATAGTATGAAGGTTTGTCCTTTATCTATGTTATTATTTGTCATTGGAATAGAACCTCTCATTAGATTAATTGCTGGAAAAATTAAAAGAATTCGAATTACTGATGGAAGATTTAAATGTATGGCCTATGCAGATGACATCACTGTCGGCATATCTGATAGGAACGATCTTCAAGCATTAAAAGAAATACTTGATTATTTTACAAAGGCTAATATAAAAATCAACCTCGAAAAATCAATTATGATGTCTCTTGAAACAACAAATGCTAATAATTCAATATTAAAAAATGAAGATTCCGTTAAAATTTTAGGTGTTATTTTTGAAAAATCCCTAAATGATACCATTACTAGCAAATGGACAAAAATATTAATGGATAAAACGATTCAAATCTAGAAACCTTGATTTAATACAGATATTGATTATTAACACCTTTATTTTAGCAAAAGTGTGGTATTTAAGTCAAATTCTCCCAATGCCACTAAAATTTAGTAAACAATTGGAAGTCCATATTGGTAAATTTGTATGGTATGGACACATCTATAGAGTGTCCAACCAAGAGGGACCAACTATACTTACCAAAAGATGACGGAGGCTTAGGTTCGATTTCTACTAAATTAAAAGCTAAAGCATTATTGAAGACAAATCTATTAAAAAGCATTTCAGGGCGATTTAACAAAATTGAACAGCAACCTCATAAATCATATGAACGGAACGACTTCAAAATTTCAAAGGAATTAAGAAATATTTTACAAGGAATTAACTTAAATGACCGGACAGATGATAACTTTATTAAGAAATCATCTGCTATTTACAAAGAGGAATTATCAGCATTGCAAATAAGTCCATATATTGTTGAAAAATATCCTGCTAGAAAACACTCTTAAATATGGAAAAATATACATCATAAATTTTTGAATTCTAAATGGAGATCTTGTTTATATCGCTTCACCAACGAAGTTTATGCCACAGGAGATAAAAGATAAAGACATAATATAGCGGATAATAACTTATGTGAGAAATGCTCAAATGTGGATATGCTAGTCATCGTATTTATTCGTGTGGGAAGTCAAGACTAATTTGGGAAAAGACACTTAATAATTTGCGCCTGAGGTTACAACTACCGAAGAGTATCACCACCGCTATAAATATTCTTGAAATGGTACCGACAAGCAAATGTGACCCCGTGCACTTTGCTAAAATATGGCTGACATCTGCAGCCATATATGAAGCACTTCACGGGGAAGACAAATTTGATTCTTTTTTAAGGTCAGAAAGACATAAAATGTTTATCACATCAAACATAACATATGAATTTAAAAAATTAATTAGATTTTAAAGGATATTATCTATTACTCAATTAGAAAAACAGTTATAAAAAAAAGGTAGTTTGATAATTTAGTGAGTTTTTGAATTTCCCGCGCAGTTCGCGTCAACTGCCATCTGTTAATAGGGTAGAGATACTTAATTTGTTTTTGACATCCATTGAGTGTGTAGTCACCATGGCAAAAATTCATAAATTGGGCTACGAACTGCTACCCCATCCAGCATATTCTCCAGATTAAGCCCCCTGCGACTATTTCCTGTGTCCTATGTCTTAATTTCTATAAAAGTGTACTATATATTGATAAAATGGGTTACTAGAACCTCAAATGTTCAATTATTTTTTAAGAACTCCTTATATGTTAAGAGATATTAACAATTCAAAAAGTCATTTTGTCTCTTTTAATATTAAAGGGATTCAGCGTTGTACACATTCCAAATGTATGTGACATCACTACCGCTGCCAACCTTACAGCTCATGAATCTCTGCTTTATCTATTTATATATCAAAATATCAAATATTATTTATAGCTATTTCAAGGAACAATCAAATTTCAATATTATGTCTGCCTTAGCAGAGTTAAATAAAATAAAAACTTATTATTCATTGACTGTACTTGATTATTCGACTACCGACAGCTACGAAACATTACCACAGCACTGACTTACTCAACAAATAACTGACGTTAAAATGCATTTCATGTCATAAAAATATGGCCGACCATTTCTAGCGCTAAAACTACAATTCAAACTTTTAATTGCTATATCTCTGTCAATATTTAGATATTTAATAAAAAAGACACGCCAATACACATTTATTAACATCAATTTCAATCAACAATTGAAAAATCGACCACTAAAAAATGAGGACACAAGCCCATTTCTGGTTGATGTATTTGTTGTAATATCCATTATGGTTCTTGCTGCCCTTGAATTTCTAGTAGAAAGATTTAATTGTTAAAGAGGAAAAAATGACTATTTCAATCGTTAATAACTTCTATAATATTGCGAATTGAATAAAAATAATTGGTTATTTGAGGTTATGATAACCAACTTTATCAATAGACAGTGCGCAATGAAATAAATCCTACAAATGTTTGATTTAATCGAGGACGTTAGTTCTGTCGACATGAATAATTTAAAACATTTAAAAAAAAAGAAATATATAAAATATTTAAACATATAAATAAATCATAAGTTTACAAGTTTTTAAAATAAAACAACAAAACAAAACAAAAAAAATGTAATCTGATCTGAAGTTCTCACAAGTTTAAAGAAGTATGTATCATTCATATATACATAGCTGCCAACGTTAGAAATAAAAAGTTTTATCGCATAAAGAACTGAGTAATATGAGTGTAAATCCTAGTGAAAAATAACATATTTTAGAATAATTTTAGCATTTATTTTAAAAATAAATTATAATTATATCTGCAGAGCTTCAGTTTGTCTAGTAATACGAAATGCAAAATACGAAGTACATGAGGGACGAGCAAATATTGGGACTGTACCTTTGAAAATAAATTTTTCAATTCCCTATTAAACTGCTATTTGCTTGTTAAAATGATTTTTTTATGCATATAACAGTTTAATAAATGAAAAATTACCTATAATTAATTCTGTACCAAATTTTAAATTTCCCGCTCAAATTGGCATTTGCAACGTTGCCAGCTTATAACCTACACTTACTGTTTCTTACTGGTTTTATTTAAATATATTCGTATATATGTATCCTTTTGATAATTTTCTTTTTGCAATAGTTACAGAAAAGATTCTTTTATATACACCTAGTTTTTGAAAGCCGTGTCACCATTTTTTCATAGTTAAAAGTTATATTATGTGGTGAAATTGAGCTAAAAATTATGGTTTGTATGGAAAATGACTATTTTTAATCATGTATAAAAGGAAAACTATGAACCCTAGGTCTCTAAAATTTTGAGACAGCATGTATTTTAACTATTTGTATCGACCCTTCAAATTTCACAACGTCTTCATCATTTACGTTAACGTCCTGTACCTCCTTAACTATAAAGCAAAGTATACCACATTTTATTTAGTGTCCAAACAAAATAATAAATGTGGTAGTTAAAGGGTTAATAAAAATGAATCTTAAATCAGAACCACCCTGTCGTAAAAACTGTTAAACAAATATTTTGTGTAATTCATGACCTCGCCACTCTTGATCTTACTCAAACTCAAACTCAACCGCTTCGTTTCCGCTCAGTTTGTCTAGTCTGGTTCATTTTCTTCTATTTTCAAAAACAAGAAGTTTCTATAATTAAATCCTAGCAATCTTGAATCAAAAACTGCGATTATACTATACTGTAGGGCTCCTTTTATCCGGATGTATTGTGTAGTAACGGATTTACGATTATTTCCCCCTACCCTCTACTACATGCTTCAAAAAACACATAGAATCATTAATTAAGAAGATGGCAAATAGCATAATATCCTGAACGAAATTTCAGCAAGCGGTATTAGTTTTTAGTAAAATACTATCAAAACCCGGTCACACACATAACATAGATGAAAACACAGATGACCATCAACTGAAGAGAAATGAATTCATTTCATAATATTAAGACATAGGACACAAGCCCATTCAGCCAAAGATAGCTCGAGCAGCGACTAAACAATCATCCAAACTATCTAGCTGTGAATTTTCTAGATAAACATACGTCTGACTTTAAAAGACTAAAAAGACATAGTGTGTTAAAGCTACCACAACGTTTTTAATTGTCATTCATAGATATAACCGTCACTGGACGACTATTTCTTATCTAGGTTAATCTTCAATTTTAGCATAGCTACTTACTGTAGTTCCGGATTAGGATGTTTTAAAAACTACTTATTGAAGCCTCAAAATTCTATTATTAGTCAGTTTTAAACTGAACAAAGTAGAAAATTTAGCGTGTCATTTTTAAAACTAGGTCTTAACCTAAAAAGTCTCGCAACATGAACAAGAAAATGAAGGAAATATTTTCATATTTGTAAGAAATCTTATACAACTACATATAGTTATTATGTTATAAAAATGAATTGGAGAAAGCTAGCTCAGATGTAAGTAAAGGGTACTACAAAGGAACTGGAATGGACACACACACATACTTAACTTAATGCTTGAATATGTAATGTAAACGTATACAAAATACTCACACATATGTATATAAAAATATACAAATGCATTCTTATCTCAAAGAATAGACTACATCATAAAAGATGGTGGAGCTAAGAAGACTCCAGAAAATATTTAAATTCCATAGAAATTCGTTCATGTATAGATTGCGATCCTGTCAGGTGGTCCTGTAGGACATATGTTGGCAAATGTTCACAGAACCCTGACTCTGTGGGTGATGGGGCGGTGAGGAGAGAGGGTGAGGAAAAGGGAGCCGGTGTTAGCACTACGAGAGCCGTATTCAGACGTTGTTAAAGGGTGGGTTTGTAGAATAATTAACTTTAAGGGTACCCCCGCGAATATATTGGCTCGGCCAGGAAGCTTGATCGTTTATGAGCCTGACGAATATAGTTGGTAGCTGCCGAGCCGAGCACCAACATATATGTTCTCTACCTGTCGTTTTGAGACGATTCTCGGGTCCCCACACGCAAGGTTTCGCGTTCGTCATGTCTTTTAACGCGTGATACACACACATATACAGAGATATATACTCAAAATGCAAATACAAAATAGTAAATACCTATTTTCTATTTTGTATTTAAATATCTTGTAAGAGTATAGAATTTTATATTTTATTTGAAAACTTTTACAAACCTATTTAGAAAATACAAAATACAGTTTTCATTTAGTGTTAATCAGTAAATATTATTTTTTGAATATAAACTTAAAACCCCATTAACATTACCACCATCTATGATCTGAAAGTATTTGCACAATTGTCTTAATACTTCTAATTTAAAATGATAGATGTGCCTATTATTTTATTATCCTTCCTGTTACCCCCACCATAAGACATCTGATTTTCATTTACCTAAATTTGTTTATCATATTTTCTCGTTCATTATTTGTTTTACTACAAGACAATCACTCCACTACATTCCTTACTGAAATATATATACATAAATATATATTATTTTACCTACTACCCCCACATGCGACATCCAACATTTATATATTTTCATTCATAAGTTGACATTATTTAGACATGAGTGTACTAAATGTGTTGTACTTTTAACGTACAGACTAGTGCAACATAAACCGTTACTTTTGCTATTTTTAAAAATTCTAGGTAGTATTTTTATGAAACAAAATTGTTTCAAAACGAAGTCAAAGAGAATTTTCATAATTATTAAAAAAAATAACATTTATATTAGTAACATAAAGAGTATTCTAATTTCTCAAAAGTATTTTTAAAATACGTATTTTGTATTTAAATACTAACATGAAATTTATTTTTTATTTTGTATTTGAAATAGAAAAATAACGAGTTATTTGCTTTTTGTATTTAAATGCTTTTGAAAAGCATTTGTGCACATCTCTGCACACACACACATATATATGTATATATGTGTGTTAAAATGACATAAATGCATATACATATATTAAAAATTTAAAACAGTATAAAGTTAAATATGAACTTAACTATTGATAAAACAAACCACAAGTAAATACATATGACATTCGACCTCTAGCCAGGAAAACTTTACAAAGTAAATAAAGTAGAAGAAGCTTCTTGACCAAAGTGTCGTAGGGATCTAAAAGGGCCCTGTAAACATTCAAAAATGAGATGGATGGCGATGGTGTGGGGGTGGTATCTAACTTAAATATATAAGAAGGGTTGTAAGTGGATTTGAAGTTGATGCAA
This sequence comes from Panorpa germanica, assembly GCA_963678705.1. NCBI lineage: Eukaryota > Metazoa > Arthropoda > Insecta > Mecoptera > Panorpidae > Panorpa > Panorpa germanica. The sequence goes on along the minus strand of OY783223.1, from coordinate 2,848,004 downwards.
TCAGATTGAAAGTAAAACTACAAAAGGTTCAAAAAACCGAATGGATAAAAGATTTAAAAGAAATGTTGTTAGAATATTTGAGGTACACCAATAGAATCTGAGTGTATCAGAAAATCATAACGGCGAAGCATCGTGTCGTATAACGGAGTAACGACTGAACAAAGTGTCTGTAAAACGAAGGATGAAAAGTTGCGGTACTTATTAGAAGAGTGAGTGACTGAGCATTAGAGGCAACTCTCTTTGATGGATATTTTGTATCATACAGTCGACTTTAAATTCTAACTTCTGTTTCAAACCAACTCTGCTATCTCTTTTATACAACAGAGCGTGAAAGAGATAGCATATTCATGACAGAACTCTGACAAGTTTACAGGTTACCAACCTTACAGATCATAAATCTCTGCTATATGTATTTAAATATCTAAATATCAAATATTATTTACAGCTATTTCAAGGAACAATAAAATTTCAATATTATGTCTGCCGTAACAGGGTTAAAAGAAATAAAAACTTATTATTCTTTGACTTGACTTGATTATTTCGACAACCAACAGCTACAAAACATTACCACAGCACTGACCTACTCAACAAATAACTGACGTTAAAATGCATTTCACGTCATACAAATGGTCGACCATTTCTAGCGGTAAAACTACAATTCAAACTTTTAATTGCTATATCTACGTCAACATTTAGATATTTAATAAAATAGATTTATTAACACCAAGTTCAATCAACAATGGAAAAATCGACCCCTAAAAATGCACAAGCCCAATACACTCCGATGAACTGCAACAAAAGTAACTGCATTGCATATTGATAAAATATTTCTATTTTAAATGATATATAAATATTCATAAAATCAAATATTTAATTTCAGCATTGATGATAGTTTACAATTTGAATATGTCAGTTATTAGCAAAATGAATTATTTATTAGGAAAATGCATAAATGTTTGCATGCATATTAGGGGCATAATGACTTTAACAAATTGAGGTAGCGTAACACAAACAAATGTGTTCTGTGGGATTGTGTGGGGAGTGGGGGTCGTTTGTGGCCACGATGTGAAACCACTGAGGGTTCAAATTACATAAATGCTGATGCTGTTCACTAAATATTTGCGGTGGTGATTATGAAAGTGTTTTAAGTCCATAAACTTGAACAGAATATTCGTTTTTAAGGTAGTTTGTTTTTGAATAACTTAAATTGTAATATTAGACGTATTTTGGAGATAGTGAGATAACTCAGAGTCGACTCTTTATCTAAAATATTTTATATAATATAAGCACAATAATAAACAGTCTCTGATTACACTCAGACTTAATAACAAATTCAAAAACCAGTGCTGGACGAAAATAAGTAGCAAACTACAAAAAATTCGAAAAAGCCATCATCAGACTAGTTCAACACTTAATAAAATAAACAACAGCTCCGCAGTGCAGCAACTGTCAGACGCAAATAACAGTCCATCATCTACTAATAACCTTCCTACAGTATCAAACTCAACGAACAAAGCGCAGCATCAGTGGTGAACTAAAGCACATGCTTTCAGACAATACAAAAAATGCTCGAATTCGTAACTGATATTATTATTTTATTATATTAATTGTGTGCCTTTCGGCTTTACAATCTACATTATTATATTTCTTAATGCATTTCATATAAATTCAAAGTTAAAACTAAACTTAAACTATTCTAGACTATTACTACTTCGAATAGTACTTTCTGTTTCTTCTTTTCTTGATCCTCTCTCTTCATGTCCCCTACTCCTCCTTTATTCACACCGTTTCCTGCTTCTCCTTCCTTATTGCCTGTATCTTCATCTATCACCTCTTGCCTTCCTTGTCTCCGCTCCACAAACCCTCTACTATCTTTTCAATATCCTTCCTACCTTCTCTCTTCGTTTTCACTTCTCCACTTATGTCTATTACAGGCATAAACACTCTATCTTTACTATTTCCTCTTGACTCTCTTCCTTTACTATTTTATTATTGTCTCTATCTCCGTCATCCACCTCTTGTTTTTATCTCCTTTCCGTAAATCCTCTATTTTTCTGGACTGAAGTTTAACTGTTTCCTCGCTACTTCTTTCTTTCTCCTGCTTCCCTTCACTGCCTCTTTTAGTACCTCCTCTCTCTTCATGTTCCTTATGCAACCCAGCTACGAGCTTATTTTTTGTCCTGTTGTCTATTTCCGCCATCCACCTCTTTCCTTAACTGCCTCCCTTTAATAGCTGTCCAATATTCGTAACTGATATAAACTTAATAAATCAAATTTAACTAAAATAAAATAACTTCAGAAGAACATGACCTTGACGTTGACTCACGGAAATGTTTCTTTAATTTTTGGAAGGTCAGTAATTGTTTTCTATATTATGTCTTCAATAATAAACACTATTAAAGAATCATATTTGAAATTACAATAAGCTTGTGAACCATGTCTTAATTTCTATAAAACTGTGCTATATATTTATACTACAGTTTACCCCCGTCGCAAGCGACGACTGTCCTTTGTATGTGAAGCCCGTGCCCCAAAATAAAATTTTGATTTTTATTTTAATATGGTATTCAATTATTACAAAATCTAAAATTTGAGCTTTCTCCAAAGTTTCCTACCGGGCCACCTAATTTTCCCAGGGCCCCTTTTATTAAATATTGAATTTCTAAATAGTGAAATATGTTCGTATTTAATAGCGTAATACACACGCAAAATTTAACTATTCTATCTTTTACGAATAAAAAGTTATACAGCAAAAAATAACACACTTTTTTTTCAGTTTTTCCAAAATTACGGGTTTCCTGGAAATTCAAAGAAAAATCCGGGGACGCCAAAAGTCTTAGAATTTTTTTCTCTACGAAATAGGAAATTTTCAAAAACTTCCCTAGAGCCGTTTTCGAGCTACCATAAAAAATTCGAACCAAACATATAAGAATATAAATATACACCTGGAATATTATAATAAAGGAAAGTTGGAAGTTTGTTTTTGAAATTAACCGCATTGACTTGAAATGAGAACTATATAACTTAGAACACTTTGATAATTAGCAGGTCATTCACATGCGCAGGTAACTCCGCCCATATTTATAATTAATGACAATAAATTAGTACCGTTTTTCCAATAATTTAAAGCAATAACCGTTACGTTTTGTTTGGTATAATTAAAACCGTGTCTGTGTGTGTGTCCTGCCACGTTGAAATGATTCATGGCACTCATAAAGCGGGCTGCGGTTTGACAACGTAATTATCGCTAATTTATTATGTATTTATAATCACTAGTTCAATAATTATATAATTCCAAATGAATGAGAGACCAAACCAATGCGACATTCATAAAAGGAATTATATAATTATCAGATTATGTTTATTCTATTCAACAGTTTTGAGTGAGTGACGGTAGAAGTGTAATCCTTTTTTGCAATAAAAAGTTGTTAAAACTAAATATGCATAATAGAAACAACTCAAGGTCAAGGTAAGGTCAAAACGATATAAAAAAAGCGACTTTTCGATAATGTTTTTTGACGACATAGTTAATAAATAATTATTTATATAATTACTACATGATAAAATGACATTTAAAGAATACTTTGTGAAATTTTCATAAATAAATATCAAGAAATGAGGTATTGCTAGCGAATCTCCGCTGACGTCACAAAAAAAAGTAACATTGCGGTGCCACTCATAACTCATCACTGGATTATTTGAAATCAAAAAACCAAAATGATTTCATTAGTTGATAAGTTTCTTTATTGATTTTTCAATTTATTACAGCACTTAGAAGTCAAATTACCGATTTTTCATGAAAAACTCAGAAACTTTGTTATTTTTAAATACGTTAAAATTTTAAAAAAAGCTTGACAGCGTTACCTCGGCATTTATGTAAAGAAAGAGTGTGCAAAATTTCAAAAGAATCGGTCCAGTAGATTTTGAGCCAGAGAGGACACCGACTCTGAAAAAGCTAAGCGTGAGAAAACGCGTTTAAAAGTTTCAAAGAAAGATGAAACCACACCAGAGAGGTGAAGATTTAAAACTCTATATCTCCGACAGTTTTACTCCAATCGACTTCAAATTTTCACACAATAAACTTAATATGTTGTGTATTAATATAAATAAATAAAAGAATGAATAAAAACTTCAAACCTTACCAAATAGAGTTTCTAAAGATTGTATAATTCTTAATGGATGTATGCTAAGGCACAAAAGGGTAAATTTATTTTTCAAACACCTTGTTAACCCCCCTGACATATTTTTCTGTTCTTATGTATTAATAGCTTTTAGATTAACTACATAACAATAAGAAAAAACACTCTTTTAGATTATATATTACTAGGTTTCGCTAAAGTAAAGTATTTAAATGTGATGATACTTTATAAACTCATATACATTTTACAAGTTGAATTTACAAATCCATTTAACACTGTATCAAACTTTAAAGGCAGGCATTGGTTTCGTTTTGTTTTAATTAGTTGTTACTGTTTCTCGCTGCTGCTAATTAGCTGTTTTCAAAACAATGGAAGTCTAATTGTTACGAATCATGGCGCAAATCATTTGTGCGACAATTGAAGCGAAAACCCCAACAGTACGAATCAGCGAATGTATCGTTCACAATATTTAAAGAAATAAAATTAATGTTTCTTGAAGTCAAGTTACTTGAAAGAATGATTTGACTTCTAACAACGTAGAAGGTATGTTTTGTATTTATTTATATGTCAGGGATAATTAGGGTTTAGTAATTACAAATCATTAGCCTTTTATAATAATTTAGTAGTAAATGACGTATCACACATACACTCAGAGATGTGCACAAATGCTTTTCAAACGCATTTAAATACAAAATGCAAATACCTCGTTATTTTCCTGTTTCAAATACAAAATAAAAAATACGTATTTAAAAAATACTTTTGAGAAAATAGAATACCGTTTATGTTACTAATATAAATGTTATTCTTTTTTAATAATTATGAGAATTCTCTTTGATAAAGACCGATTTTGTTTTGAAACATTTTTGTATCATAAAAATACTACCTAGAATTTTATTACTGTCGCATGTTTATGTCGCACTAGTCTGTACGTTAAAAGTACAACATATTTAGTACACTCATGTCTAAATAATATCAACTTATGAATAAAAATATATAAATGTTGGATGTCGCATGTGGGGGTAGTAGGTAAAATAATATATATTTATGTACGAGTATATATATTTCAGTAATGTATGTAGTGGAGTGATTGTCTTGTAGTAAAACAAATAATGAACGAGAAAATATGATAAACAAATTTATGTAAATGAAAATCAGATGTCTTATGGTGATGGTAACAGGAAGGATAATAAAATAATAGGCACATCTATCATTTTAAATTAGAATTATTAAGATAATTGTGCAGATACTTTTAGATCATAGATGGTGCTAATGTTGGTGGGGTTTTAAGTTTATATACAAAAAATAATATTTACTGATTAACACTATGAAATAACAAAAATGAAAAAAGTATTTTGTATTTTCCAAATACGAAATAGGTTTGTAAAAATTGTCAAATAAAATATAAAATTCTATACTCTTAAAAGATATTTAAATACAAAATAGAAAATAGGTATTTACTATTTCTTGTTTGCACTTTGAGTATATGTATTTGAAAAACTCACATCTCTGCACACACTCGTATGCATCGATGTTGTATAAAAGAGATGGCAAATCGTCGGATGTGATAATTTGAAGTTTTGTATAACGTTGAAATGAATGTTTGAAACAAAAACTTGAACAATATGAACGCAGCTTTCACATCTTACAAATACCATTTCCAATAAACCAATTGTTTCTTATTTGTAGACAGAGAAAATAACGAGGTAACAAAGAGAAATAATTGTTACACAGTCGTACATGATGGTCCCTGCCGTTGTCTATTTACTTGAACGACATTCACCGAATCCTTTGTGTTTGTTTAAGTGTAACGATATTGACATGACGGTGACGTTGAATTGTAGCTAATGAAAATATTGAAATGGTAATTAGCATGCGCATTTATACAATGCTACGGTATTTATAAAAAAGGTTAAGGTTAGAACTAAAATTTTTACATCACGTTTCGTTTTATCATTTACAGAAATTTAACATAATTCTGTTACAAGATATTTAAAATCTTTTGCTGTTTACCTGCTTATATTGATGACTCTCAGAGTGTTTCTCCTTGTAACGCTCACATTGATAGCAGGGCACATTCTGTGATCCAACGATGATCCCAATTACCCAAGAATAAGTTATCAGGGATCTCATTGTCGATCTGAAAGAAATATATAAAATTAGAACGATTTCAAACACAGAGAAGGATGGACCATCTTTTTGAAATAGCTATTAAAACAACACCGTTGAATATTTTTAAATAATTTTTGATTTATTCAAGAGAGTACACCTTGTGATTATTTATAAAAAACAGTTTTAGTTAAATAGACAATTAACTAACAATTAATTAACGATTGATTGACATGCTTACAGCGTAGGTTTTACATCGTATATTTGTGAAGTCAAAATAACATTTACTTTAAAAGAAAAGATTATGAAAACGATACTGAAACCTGTCTGGACTTACAGCATTGAACTCTGGGGAACATCTAGTGTTACAAACATAGAAATATTATAAAGATTTTAGTCAAGGACAGTAAGAACTATGATGGATATCCCGTAGTTCATAAGCAACAAATGCATAAACCATGACTTCGACATTAAAACTGTGAAAGAAGAAATGAACAAATTCAGCTAAAGATACCAGCAGCGACTAAACAATCATCCAAACTATCTAGCTGTGAATTTACTAGATAAACATACGTCTGACTTTAAAAGACTAAAAAGACATAGTGTGTTAAAGCTACCACAACGTTTTTAATTGTCATTCATAGAAATAGCCGTCACTGGACGACTATTTCTTATCTAGGTTCATTTTCATTTTTAGCATAGGTACTTATTGTAACAGATTGTAACGTAATATATTATTACAAATAACCCAGTTTGTATGATTTAGATATCTTAGTACATATCCAACGCTTGTGTTTAGAGCAGCATGACTTTCAACTTCTAATTCTTCCAATAAAAGATATCTATATGTCAAATAAACAACTTGAGAAAACCGTTTAGACTACACACTACCGAGAATACTTAAAACTTTATCCAGTTTCATATGAACAAAATATCCAAAGGTCCAAAGGCTGATGAATCAAGAATAACAGTTAGAGTACAGTGGATATTAAAATGTCAGTGTGAAAATTGTAATAGCAATGGAAAAGACATTACAAATAAAGTAAAAAATCAAAAGGTAGAAACAAGAAGAATAAAAGAAGAAATAAGAAAAATGTAAAGAATAATAAAATGGACCAACTATTTATTCCCTCAACTGTCCAAAGATTCGTTGTACTTCACAGAGTGCATCGAACCACTCTTCCATAGTATGAGGTCCCTTAACAGGACATTCAAAATAAACAAACAAACAAACAATTATATGATGTGATATAAATAATTAAAATCATGGATAATTATTCGATATATCAACACTTTTTGTTTTGAATCTTGTAAAAGAACTACTGCATTTTCGTATGTTTTATGACGCTTTTAATATAGTCAGAAAATGTACAAATCATTACGTAATACTCATTATACCACTTTTAATTGAGAAATAGATAATATTCATAGTTAAAGTTCATCAATAAATGTGAATGTGATGTGTCGGTCATCATACTAGCTGAAATGGCTTAGTTCTCTTTAATCTTCTTGTCAGTCCATCCGTGTGCAGCAGGTGAAACGCTTCCACGTTGACATGGTGTTGGAGACGTTGCTCGTGCTTTCTGGCTATTTTCGTAATTTCTTCAGCTACTGTAGTTACTTTGAGATCCCTATGACCATGGTGCATTCACTATGTTCCTCAGAACTTTATTTTGGAAAGTCTGAATGCATATGATGTTGCATTTCTTAGTACAGCCCCATAGCTAGATTCCATATGTCCAAACTGGTTTCAATATTTGCTTGTACAGCATTAGCTTGTTGTGTATGGATAATGTGGATTTGCGTCCCATTAGCCAGTACATTTTCTTATATCTTATTCCCAGTTCATCTCTCTATTTCTTTACGTGAGCCTTCCAACGAAGTTTGGCATCTAAAGTCATTTCTAGATACTTTGCTGTATTCACATACGGAATAGCTTGATCATTTATTAGAACCGGAATGTAATTAGTCCTATTGTTGGTGAAATTAACATGCACGGATTTCGTTTCGTTTAATGCAATCCTCCATAAATGTGAAATATAACGCCATTTTATTTCTAACCTCAAATTTGAAATTTCAACTTTAAATAAAAATATTACGTATTTCTAAATAAAAAGTGGTATAATGAATACTACGTAGTAATTTGTACATGTTTTTAGCTTGTTGTGTATGGATAATGTGGATTTGCGTCCCATTAGCCAGTACATTTTCTTATCTCTTATTCCTATTATTCATACTTATACACCTAATATTTAAGTACCTGACACCTTTATACGTTTAGAAAAACTTTTGACATAATGCATTTCATTATTCTACAATCAAATGACTATTTAAGTTCCTCAAACATCTAATTAAAGCCATTTTGTTACTCTATTTGTTTGTATATTACGTTATCACCATCAAGCACTGCCTGCTCCTATAGTTTCCTATGACTTTTACAATCGCATACATTTCTAACCCTACTTTTTAGCATGTTCGTTCCGTGTATCACTGTAAGATGGCATCAGCTTACCACTTTGTATAGTGTACAGCTATCTAAAGTTTGCCCTAGGGGTTTCACGAAGAGTATGTACTCTTAGTACATATCATGAAAAGTCTAAAAAGCCTTGAAGACGCTTTATATGATAGAAGCAACCTCGCAATTCTCACAACAAACAGAGAATGCCGCCTGAACGGGAACGAGATCGAGTAGTGAGAGAACATCAGAGGTTGAGTTTCCTGGAGCGAAAGTAGGTGAACAAATTACGTTAGGAACGATGTGAAAGACTCAAAGAATTGTGATAGCACTAGATCCTTGAAAGTGGGAGTACATAGAAACATATCTAAGATGTAGCGATCTTTGAAACATGAGTAAAGCGTTGAATATATTGTTCATTGCTTTTATATTAAGTGGAAATCTAACATGAATATATATTTATACTAACTAATCAATCGTAAGTCACTACTTTTTCTAAACAATAAGCTACTTCTCTACAAATGCATCCTGAAATCGATCTGGTGTAATGGAATACAAAGATTCCAGTCACAATATCTTCTTATAATGGGTTTGTGTCCTATGTCCTATAAAATGGGTTACTAGAACCTCAAATGTCCAATTATGTTTTAATAACTCCTTATATGTTAAGAGATATTAACAATTAAAAAAGTCATTTTGTCTCTTTAATTATTAAAGGAATTCAACGTTGTACACATTTCAAATGCTTATGATATCACAACCGCTAGTTGCTATCTCTTTTATACAACAGAGCGAAGAGAGAAATATTCTTGACAGAACTTTGACAAGTTTACAGGTTACCAACCTTACAGCTCATAAATCTCTGCTATATGTATTTATATATCAAAATATCAAATATTATTTACAGCTATTTCAAGGAACAATCAAATTCTAATATTATGTCTGCCTTAGCAAGGTTAAATAAAATAAAAACTTATTATTCTTTGACTTGATTATTTCGACTACCAACAGCTACAAACATTACCACAGCAGTGACCTATTTAATAAATAACTGACGTATACAATACATTTCACGTCATAGAAATATCATAGACCATTTTTAACGCTGAAACTACAATTCAACTTTTTAATTGCTATATCTCCGTCAATATTTAGATATTTAATACAATAGACACGATAACACATTTATTAACATCAATTTCAATCAACAATTGAAAAATCAACCACTAAAAAATGAGGACAACCGTACCATATATCCAAAACAAATTTGATAGAGCTGTTATGAAATTTGTTTGAATTTCAGTTATTTTTGTTTTTTGGTATATTTGTCTAATACACACAACACTTCATTGCAATATCCGGCATCAACTCCCCCCCCCCCCCCCCCTTTACTTCTAATATATAAATCCACCTTCTCACACTCTGCTTGGGCGCTGATGTTTACACCCCGCTTTGCCCAATTTTATTTATTTATCGATATCAAATATTTCATTACATAGCATCGTTGCAAAATAGCATTTAAAAGGAAAAATATTGCGTAGTATTAAAATTCAACACACTGTCCCTATCAAGGGGCAGGGGGTGAGAGAGGGGGAGAGGAATATAGTAGATGATCGATTCTGTGTCAAACGAATATATGACCTCGTTTATTTAAAACAGTTTGAAACTTTTAAACAGATAAACAGTAAAGCCAGATCCAGGCGATGATTAATTCAAATGCTTGCCTCCAACGTGTGAGTCAAATGTTGGAGGATTGATATGACAAGTTTCCAGCTACACAGTGGAACGAATGTTTGATCCGAATGATTTATTTATTTTATTCATTTGTTGAGTTAATTTATTTTGAACAGTTGAGTTTTTCGAGTTTTTTATGCTTTCAAGGAATCTGAAAAAATTATGGATGACTTCTTGAAGTGTCTACTACATGGTCCAGAAGTTGCCAAAGTCCAAAGTTAATAAAAATTGATAAATAGTGGAAAACGCGGAAAAAACGGAATATTGTTAAAAAATTCATAACTTTATAATAAACAAATATTAAGAAAAACGGTTGTAGACTTTTTTACCTTAGATTATAAGCTTTCGAGAGAATGTAGTGTCTTTGGCGTGGGCTCCAAAAAGTTGAATTATTTGTGCACCTGAATGTGGGGAATATTTTACGGATTCAAAATAAGTTTTTATTGTTGAAAATACAATAGTTATGAAATAATAATTAATATTACTTAATATAATTAGTTTCAAAAAGAGAATTTACGGTGCGCAATCTTCTAAAACTTATTGTAGTAAAAAGATGAACTAAAAAAAAAAATCTGTTTATATAATCTAAGAAATAATATATTAAATTACATAAAACATTTATTTTAACCATGAAAAAACTGTAAAACAACGATAAAAGTAAAAAAGCGCATTTACTAACATTGGAAAATATTAACGTCGTTTGTACACTGACCCTTTTAGGGAACACAGGCACAAGTTTCACTGGCTCGCATTTGCCTGTAAACTGCCAGATCCGGACGCTGCTGAAACCTTAAGTCCCTACCTACCTAGATTTTTTAGGGAGCACAGGTGAAGCCCGCTCTGTACTCATGAGAGAGAAATAGGAGTTAAAAATTTCAACTGTTCCTTAAAAGACCCAGTGTACACACGCAGGGTTAATAGTGGCGCTATTTGTATGCCATATTACGAACTTATTGAGTACATGTGTTATACACTTAGCTTCCATTTCAGACTTAGAATGTAATTTGTTTAAAGTGAAATAACTCTTAATTGCTATCAATGTGCATGACACCCTGTTTATTTGAAATAATAAAAAGTGAGCTAGTTTTTCAACATTTGCTTCCATAACGGTTCCGCTGGAAATTTAGTAGAAAACAAAAGCAAAAAATCATGAAAAATGATAGAAAATAATTTGACATATACGAGGCAGTATACGGGCATATAATTCCGTATAAAATTAATTACCTTCAGTAAAAAAATATCAACATCAGTAAGTAAATATTACATTGAAATTTTTACAAATATATATAACATATTCCCACTCGCTGTTTTAATTTTGTATTTTTCTTTAGTGCATCAACTTTCAAAAGTTATTAGCACTTAAAAAAAATATATACATATCTAAACATTTACAATACATAATTCATAATTTACAAGTTATAAACATACTTAAAATAAATAGATTAAATTGGTTTCGTTTATAAATTCAATAAGGTTTTTCAGACTTTAATTGCTTTCAAATATCAGCCTATATTCTTGAGGAATATTACAGTTTTGTCTGAGCGAGAAGTATTTTGAGCATCGAAGAATAATTTGCTTTATTGTTACTGGGCTGTTATATTGTTCACATATTGGTTGTGATTCTCTTTTGAATAAGTAGGTATGAGTAAGATTTGTATGACCTATCATAAGTCCGTCCGGTAAGTCTTGTTTGTAAATTCATGGCTTCACTTCCCTTAATTTGTTATCATTATCATTATCATATCATTATATGGTATTATAATTTTGTATTTAATTGTATAGTATATGGAAATATGCGTATTCATTCTCTCTACCATTTTTAATTTATAATTTAATTAACGTTTCTTTATCTTTTTAGAACCTGTCCTTGCAATGTTCAATTTTTCTAAATGAAAAATACTAAATTGAAAGAAACTATATTATATTATAACCTCAAAAATGTGACAATCCGTCAAAATGCAGTAGGATTTATTTTTAAAATAAGTTCAATGTCAGTTTGTCAAAAATAAAGAAATAAAAACAATTTCTATTACTAATTGTTTTTAAAAACAGTAATTTTATTTATTCCACATTCAATTTAGTCAAACTAAACTCAAATTAAAACACGAATGTGACAAGAAAGGTCTATTCTGAAATCTACATTAAAGTATTAAATAAAAACGTAAATTAAATATCAAAACACTGAGTGGGAATGAGACTTTCTTTTACATTATTGAAAAGAAGTAGCATATTATTTTTTATTACTTTAAATGTAATGTAATAAAATGTATAAAACTTTCGGATGTTGGTGAAATATGACATCGTTAATCATATCTTAAGAGGGCGTTTAATTTGTAGAAAACCTCTAGAACGAGAACAGCTTTAAAAATCTTTCTAAAAGAAAGAAAACGACTTAAGTTTTATATACAGTAATTTTATTTATTCTCTGTTTACCGCTAGCGTTTATAATGTAACTATTTCACGTTTACTTAAGTCTTAATATGAAATACGAGTAGATCAAAAGAGAGAGAGTGTGTGAGAGAGAGAGAGAGAGAGAGACGGTGGGCTTCAGTACCGCCTTTTTTAATTAACTCATAAAGGTTTTTAAACATTGAACAAATAGAGACAATGCTAATAATTTTATCTTTAGTGGCCGCCAGACCTGAACATAAATAAAAATATTTAACATATGTTAAAGGGAAGAAGACAGAAGTGTGGAAGAGGAGCTAAGAACCAGAGACAGAGAGATAAAGCAGCAGGAAAGAATGGAAAATTCATAATAGCGAATATAATAAAACATACAAGAGGATTTGGGAGTGAGAGATACCGCAATACATACGAGAAAAAGAGACATAAGACGAATCGTAAGATTGTATAGATTGGGAATCGAAAAGAAAGGCAAAGATACTGGGAAAATAGAGAGAAAAGGATGTGCAAGTATGCTGGAGAGAGATGGAGCACATTAAGTATTACTTATTATTATTATTATTTATTAAGAAGAACAGCAAGGTTTAGATTGGGAAATGAGGAAAAAGGAAACAGATACTGGGAAAGTAGTGAGGAAATAAAGGTTAGAGTGTGCGGAACGGAGGACGAAACACGGGAGCACATTAAGTTTGACTGTAAGGAAAAAGTAGCGAGCGAAAGGAATATTGGCCTGCTATTAAAGGGAGGCAGTGAAGGAAAGAGGTGGATGGCGGTAATAGTAAAAAGGAAAGGAAAAACAGGAGAATAAATAAGCTTGTGGCTGGGTTGCACAAGGAACAGGAAGAGAGGGGAAGTACTAAAAGAAACAGTGAAGGGAAGCAGGAGAAAGAAAGAAATAGCGAGGAAACAGTTAAACTTCAGCCCAGAAAAATAGACTATGGAATAGACCAGTCCAGAAGGAAGACTAGGGAAAAATGAAGAAAGAGGGTCAAGAAGAAGAAGAATCAGAAAGTACTTTTGGAAAATAAAAAGGTCTAGAATAGTTTAAGTATAATTTCAAGTTGAAGTATATGAAATGTATTAAGAATGTAGATTGTAAAGCCGAAAGGCGAACAATAAACAATTAATAACAATAATAAGTAAATAACATTAAGTATTCATGTAAGAAAAGAGTAAAAAATGAAAACAAGATTGTGCAGTTATTAAAGGTGAGTAATAAAGAAATTAAGGAGGTCAATGAAAAGAGCTGCTAAAAAAAGACGATGGAAGAAGATGGATGGCAGAAGTATAGGAAGGAAGAATGAGAAAAAGAGATGTTCATTTCTTTCAATATAAAGAAGAACTAATGTAAAAGAATGTAAAAGATATTAAAAAAACATTACAATATAATGGGTTTGTGTCCTATACCCTATTTTTAACTGTACTATATATTGATAAAGTGGGTCACTGGAACCTCAAATGTTCAATTATTTTTTAATAACTCCTTATATGTTAAGAGATATTAACAATTAAAAAAGTCATTTTGTCTCTTTAGTTATTAATGGGATTCAACGTTGTAGGATACCGTCGACATTTTTAGCGCTAAAACTATAATTCAAATTTTTAATTGCTATATCTCCGTCAACATTTAGATATTTAATAAAATAGACACGTCAATACACATTTATTAACATCAATTTCAATTAACAATTGAAAAATCGATCACTAACAAATGAGGACACAAGTCCATTGAAGACTTATCTTCAAGGTTTGTTTAGACTTGCGTAGGTAGTACAATGCACAGGAAACAAAGCATTCTGGGATATCTCAATAATGAATGAATGATTAATATACTAAACAAGTAACTAGATACTTGTATAGGTATCTGAATTTGTTTTTCTTGGTTTAGATCTAAGTGAACCGGAAATAAAAGAAATTCGTTAAACAGTTTTGAATATCGCGTGGGTCGGTTGAATTAATTAGAGTCCGTTGAATATTCAATTAAACATTTATTTTGGGCGTCAAATTAAATAATTTGATTTAGATATTTCCAGTAGTAAACATTGAGATACGATTAGGAGTTTTTATTCTCTTGATTAGATGCAGTGCTTTATTGGATATTTTATGCTGTTGTGTTTTTTCAGTGGGGCTGTAAGTAGTGCATGGACTGAAGACAATTGCGGTAAGGATTTTAATAAGAAGTGCTGTCCCGAATTAGACAGCGACGATCCTGGAGACACAGGTTGTCTCTGCCGGTGTGATAAGGTCGCGGTACAGAAAGATAATGCAGGAGAAGCAGTATATTGCATGCCCGGTGAAGGTGCCTGGCCGAAACCTGATGCCGACGGAAAAGGTAACATAATTACTAAATAAACAAACATTTAATAAAATAGTTGAAACAATTTGGCCAAATTTCCTTTTTTGAAAAATAAGAAACATTAATATTTTAGAAATGAAATATGCAATATCTTGTTAAACAATATTAACTAAGCTACTTATTTTACAACTGCAGTAAGTTTCCCGAAAAATGAATTAATTTTCTTGGTTCTATATATATTCACATTAAATTTTCCATTCATTTGCAGTTAGCTTATTTGTAGGTAGAAAATCATTTGTCAGTTGTTTTCTAAATCCAATATTTAAAATTTAATTGCGTATTGAACTTTGAACAGAATTGTTTCATAAATTTAAAAAGTATTTTAATCAGTATAGTAAAGTGTTCTTAATTTTCAGCTGAAGGTATTACTGCACCTACATGCGGGGAAGACATGAAGCAATTTTGCTGCCCTCCAGCAGATCCTAAACGTAAATCGAAAATAATATCAGCAAGCCAAAGCTCAAATTCAGACTCCTCTTCAAGAGTTTCTTCAAGTGTATCAGCATCGGATGAATCTCAGAAAGAATCCAAAGCAACAAGTAAACAAGTTTAAATATTTTTGATTTATTAATGTGTTGATGTGAATATTAGGGCGGTAGCACATTGAGGACAAGTTTGTCTCCGAACAAGAAACAGGTCATCGACGCATATGTGTCAGAGACTTTTAAACGTTGAACAAATTGGTATAAAATAGTATAGTACAAATTAAGAGAGTTTGGGAGTGACTCTTGCTTAAAACCAGTTATAAGAGTCGTATATATCTGCGATGCGATGGCGAATTGTATCTTATGCCTACCTATGCGTCGTGTAGAAGCAAAGTTGGCTAGTAGACTAGTAGACAAAATTGTCAAAATGTTGTTAAAACATCATATCGCAATAAATCTTGAATCATTTTAGGAATTCTGTTGAATGACAAAATAAAATGACTGTGGTATAAGCTGTTTAACAAATTAAGTTTGCAACTAGGTATATTTGATTCTGTTAAAGGTAACTATAGTTCAAATCACGAGAGTTCGCCGGTGACTTTTGCTTATACTTGTACGATAATGAATTTTATCTTATTCGTTTCTATATACATTATAGAAAAATAAGTGAGTCAGTGCTTTTTAGTTATATCTGCAGTTTATACCCCACAACTTGCCGCCGAACTCTCGTAATTTGAACTATAGGTCGTTTTGTTATTGTATGCTCAGTAACTAACTAGATTGTTTTTAAATGAAACATTTTATTTTAGCAAAAAGTGTAAATTGCACTTCGAACGGAATCTATTATTTTACAATAATCAATAAATTAAAATAACCTTAAATTTCAGGTGAATTAGAATTAGACAAACATCCAATGTCGAAAATGCGTGACTCAAATAAGAACTCTGATTCGGAATCGCATTCACATTCCAAAGGGAGGTACACTTCTCTCACCCGCTCTGAATCGGACGAAGCCACGAAGAAGTCAAAGAAGACCAGTACGATAACTTCAAATATTTTTTGTTTATTAATGTGTTGATTATTAGGGCGGTTGCACACTGGTCATGAGCACATATCTGTGTCAAACACGTTGTACAAATAAAGACAATGCCAATAATTTTACCTTGAGTGTGTGCCAGGCCTAAACTCAATTAAAAATATTTAGCAAATGTTGAAACCAATGTAATTTAATAATTTTGTTTATTATTTGAAGGGGAGGATCAGGAGTGTGCGTGTCGCTGCAAAGCTGCAGATGGAACTGGTACATGTGATCCCGATTTAGGAGGCTTGTATAAAGGCGATCACCTCGATTCTGCGGAAATTACTGAGGATGGAATAGAAGGCACTGACTCTTCAAAAAGTGAAGCAAAGAAGCTTCAGATATTTTATGGAATATTTTTTGCAATCCTAATTCCAATCATGTTATTATTTTAAACCTTGTTACAACTTCTTTACAATCACAAAAATCCAAAAACATTTCTTCATTTTAGATTAAAAGCTAAAGAAATATTTTTGGATCATATCTTTATTATAATTAATAATGTTTCACTAACTCTAATGAAAGTAATACTTGAAATAAATCACTTAGATTAAATTCATTGATTATTTTATTTATACAAGACTAAATTTTTAATGATGAGGGCATTTTAATTTAAATCAGGCATTAAGATTAGAAAACATTAGTGAAATCTTTGTAAAATATTAACCAAAATATATATTTCTTTTCCAAAAATGTTGTAAAATTGAATAGAATTAAACTCAATAATCCTAACAATCTAATAAATGTATTAATTAGTTCCAATATTTGTTGGATATTACCAATTAAAAGTGAAGTTAAAAAATTTGGGTTTCTTGAAGAAAAGTCTGCTTCATCCGGCTTGACAAAAAACATTGCAGTGGTAGTTTCCTCTTACTTCAAACACCTAATTCTAACAAGGCATAATCTTTAAGACTCTTCAAACTAATTGCTGCAATAGCACTTTGGGCGGTGGATTTAAACCTTAGAGCTTATATATATTGAGAGTGAATAGTCTATTTCTAATAGATTAAAAGTGTGTCCAAATGTGTGCGAGAGAGAAAGGTATATTCCTATTTGTTCTCTATGCGTCTGCGTCGAAAATTACAGCTTTCAAGTCAGAGCTGTCTAGGTATAATAAGTATTAATATTCTATTAAGATATAATAAATATTGAATATAAATTAAATATTAAATATAAATATAAATTCGGTTTCTTATCATGCGTAAGTATGGAACACGTAAATATAACTTAGATGTACTGATAACGTAGAGTTCTGTGATGATATAAGAGTTAAATGTTGTTCTGAATTACATAAAAATATAAAGTATTTGTTACACCTAATAAATTATGAAATAAATCTGTTTTCTTATTAACAGATTTCCCAATCAAGAATAAAATCGTAAGCAGTTTGAGGACTCGAAGAAAATGTTCTACCACCGCCATTAAACTTATTCCTATAATTAATCCATTTTAAAATTAAAATGGTTTTTATTTATATTTATACATATCTACATTATTCTATATCAATATAATGTCATATAACAACTGTCACGTATTATATCTAGACAGATTTGGGGCCCTATTCCTGAGTCTTGCGAACAATGATCGTGATCGAACAGATCTGATTTATATGAGTGAACAATGGGCTTGTGTCCTATGTCTTAATTTCTATAAAAGTGTACTATATATTGATAAAGTGGGTTACTAGAACCTCAAATGTCCAATTATTTTTTAATAACTTCTTATATTTCAGGAGGTGTTAACAAATAAAAAATTTTGTCTCTTTAATTATGTGACTGCATGTGACATCACAGCCGCTAGTTGCTATCTGTTTTATACATCAGAGCGTAAAAGGGATAGCATATTCAAAATAGAACTCGTATTTATATACCAAAATATCAAATATTATTTACAGCTATTTCAAGGAACAATCAAATTCCAATATTATGTTTGCCGTAACAGGGTTAAATAAAATAAAAACTTATTATTCTTTGACTTAACTTGATTATTTGACTACCAACAGCTACAAAACATTACCACAGCACTGACCTACTCAACAAATAACTGACGTTAAAATGCATTTCACGTCATACAAATATGGCCGACCATTTCTAGTCCTAAACCTATAATTCAAACTTTTAATTGCTATATCTCCGTCAGTTTTTAGATATTTAATAAAATAGACACGCCAATACACATTTATTAACATCAAGTTCAATCCACAATTGGAAAATCGACCACTCAAAAATAACTAAAGCAGGTCACACAACCCCTTGTATATTAAGTAACACTGTTAATGTTACAGGTAATTTTTGTTATGTTAAATAAACAATAAATACACATAATTATGTTTAGCGGGAAAATGATAATAAATATAAAATGGTTTATATAAAGAAATGTATTTTCTCAGGAAGCTACAATATTGTTAACCAACAGACTTAGCATTCATCTCCCATCTTGGGTCCGTGACCGAAGAAAAGGGTTTCTATATATCAAGTATAATAAATAAATCATAATCAAACCCCCACCACCCTTCGACGGATCTTCGCACTACGTTCTGTGCATTTCAACCGCCCCCTTTCATCACCCAACGCCACCCCCTAGCTCAAAACAGATGGAATACAAACAAAGCTAACCCAACTGACGGAAAGTCATGTATTATACCTATTTGAGAAGTAGGGGGCGGTAAAAAATGATAGTGTTATATAAGTTTGACAAGTGGTGAAGTTTTGAACTAATCTAGGTTACCAACCAGTTGCAGTCCAGCATGGTTTCGCCTGTCAAGATAAAGTAAATTGATCCCGAAGGAGGAAGACTTTTCCGACAAGTTTGTCCATAACAACAGAAATCTTTAACGATTAATATAATGTGAGAGATACTTCAGATTTCTTTTGAACTTCCTGGATATATAAAGAATAAAGACTGGCTTCTTTTGGCGATAAATTCATTGTATTATATCCAATAGATGCGCTTTTATTTTTGTTAGAACTTTATTGAAATAAAGGCCTTATTTTGTTACTTTTCCTCCGACATGTTGCGGCTTGAATCAGAGTAGCGTTGTATTTTTTAATTTCTATAAAACTGCGTAAATATATATATATTATTAAAGTTTTTTTGTCCTTAATTATTAAAAGGGGTCAACGTTATAGAACATTCCAAGGCATCACGTCCGCTAAGTTGCTATCTCTTTTATACAACAGAGCGTAAAAGATATTCGCATATTCAACACAGAAGTCTTATCCATAGAAAAACTAACTGACCTAACCTTAATAGTACAGACATGTTACGTCATAAATATAGCAGAAATTTCTAGCGCTAAAACTACAATTCAAACTTTTAATTGCTATATCTCCGTCAACATTTAGATATTTCTTAAAAGAAAAACGCAATACACATTTATTAACATCAATTTCAATCAACAATTGAAAAATCAAGTACACAAGCCCATTCAGAGAATACTTATTTTATTACATAAATCTTTTTACATTCTTAGAACTACATATCAAGTTTTACTTCCTTGTCCTTTATTTCACTTAGCTCTCCTTCTTTCCTTGTAAGATCTCCATCAGGTCTACTTTACTTTTCAACTTTTCCCTACACCTGCTCTAATTTTTCCATTTGCTTCCCACACATTCTACAAAGTTTCTCTTCCTTTGCACCCTAGTATCTACTTCCCCTTTCTTCATTCCTTGTCTAAACTTTGTGATCATTTTCATTTCTCTTCCTCCCTGGTTTTCTGATACTTCGGCATTCTTCTCGTTCATAATTAACCGAATTTAATATTGCATTTTGCTACATCCTTCCTCTTCTTCCTATCCGGTTGTTGGACCTCTATATCCTTTTCCTCTATCAGACCTCTCTTCGTTCGCCTCTTAATCTCTCTATCTCCTCCTCTGCTAATCCTCTTTCTTCGTAATACTTACTTCGTTCTTTTCCCAAGGATTAGTTCTAGTGTGATATTTGTTTGTTAATATTGGCAAATAAAATTGTAGTAAAAAAGTAATTTTATTATTTTCTAGCTATTCTAAAAACCTTAAACAAACGTAACATTTTAATATTATGAAGAAAGTAAACATGTGTGGCTAAATATTAACCGATAAGTCACAAATTTAAATTTAAAACAGCTATATCTCCGTCAAGCATAGAAAAGCAGATCACTCCATTAATTTTACTGCTGTCAACTAGGTTACTAGTGTTACAAGAAATGTTTGTTTTGTTGTAAATGTTTAGTTTAAGGAAATACCTTTTCTGAATTTGGTTGGGTTTGGTTTTAATAAGTGAAATGGCACTAATTACATTTTTACGCACTTATATTACACACAATTAAAATAACAGAATACGTATTGTTACAATTTTACTGGGCGTGATGAGACGGCTGGTGTGCACGTATGCAACTTTCCTCTTCAGCTTCTAACACCAAATCTTACAAACGTGTAAGGGCGTGAAAAGGGAATGAAGGGAGTCTGGCTCTGGAACCTTCTAGGATGCCAAAGGTACAAATTTGTATGTGCGAGCGAGGATTAAGGGAAGGGAGATTAGAATTCTCGAACCTTCTAAATATACGCCGTAGTACGCCTGCGACTGGGGTTCTTTTTTATCACCGAGCGGAGTGACTATTTTCACTATTTAGTCGCGTTGTAACTTATAATTTAATGAATAGCCACAATTAAAATAATAAGAAGGATTAACACTTTTACAAACTTTATTTATTCACACAAAACAATTACAACTGTTACCAACTATTTACAATAACTGTTTATTATTTC
Source organism: Panorpa germanica (assembly GCA_963678705.1). Taxonomy (NCBI): domain Eukaryota; kingdom Metazoa; phylum Arthropoda; class Insecta; order Mecoptera; family Panorpidae; genus Panorpa; species Panorpa germanica. The sequence goes on along the minus strand of OY783223.1, from coordinate 2,826,560 downwards.
ACTTAATTATTCATGGCTGACTGACTTATTCTCGCGGACTGACTACTGTTGTGGACTGATTATTAATCGCGGACTGACTTACTGCGATGCTTTGCTCCTTTTATATCAGCAGTTTACGCAGTAGACTAACCCTGGTCACGACATCTTTGACTTTCCAGAATATTTCTATAATTATCCAAATACGCTGTTTTGACTTTCCGACTATTTCTATGACGTTCCATTCAATACGCGTAATATTTGGTTCTAGAAAGATCACATGTAAACAATAACAGATATACGCAAAATGCAGTTGTTTATGTTATCTCCAACGAACACGCGTATTAAGTTATGCGCCGACGAGTAAATAGCTTCGTTATCAAAATGTCTTGATATTTGTACAGGGAAGCGCAACCTTTTCTGCTAATTCTAGTTATCATTTTATAACTATAATTTTTATATGCTCAGACGCCCGCAAAGTCGTAACAATATATAATACAAATGGTAATTATTCTTAACTTATTTGAGGTTGCTCTTATTTTGTTGTTTTGGCTGTTGCTGGTTTGAGAGCCGTTTCAAGAGTGATTTAACCAGCAACAGAACGTTCAAACCTTTTTAATATAAAACAAAAAGAGCAAATCGAAATAATATTTAATAACAATACATAAAGGAACTGAATGAATAATCAAAAATAATTTAATGTTTCATTTAAACTAAAAAATACAAAATATATGAAATTAAAGGGGGTTTTGTTTTACCAATGTTCTTAAAGAAATATGACCTATAGATATGTAACGTAAGAAAGTCTGTTCTGCTACATAAGCTAGAAATCAGTATGAATAGAATGTTTCGCATAAAAATAATAAATATATATTTGTCCATAATTCCACAGCATCCTTGAAGTAGAACTCAACTATCAAATATCAAGTTAACTAACCAGAAAAACGAAAAACCAAGAAGTTCCGTATTGTAGCGAGGTCAGAGGTCCTGTTTGACCACCCCACACCCGCCTATCAACCCTCCTTTCTCTCTCTCTTACAATCTTTTCAACAAATTCTTTTACATTCCATCGATTCACATCATTTGTCTGGACATAACCAAAAATTACTTTAAAAGATACGACTCGTCTGACAAAATGAAAGACAAAGACAAATTACTGTGTTAGATAGAGATAGAAATAGAAAGAGATAAGTAGTTATATATATATATATATATATAATGGTAGGATATTTTTAACCTAATATATAGTTTCTGTATTATGGGTTTCTTGAGTATAATAAAACATGTCTTTTATTTATTATTTAGCACTCAAAAAATATATCTTTTTTCAACTAAATTTAAATACTAACTGAAGTGATAATATGAACTGATATTATACCGACAAATATAACACTATCTATCTCTATCTAACTCATTATTTCATATTTATCCTTTAACAATAAAATCCATGTCGTACAGGTATAAATACATCTTAACATTCTTTTTGTCCATCTTAGTTTCACACAGTAATAAAATAGCTCAAACTTAAAATAAGACGCGAATCATGATTTCATTTAGGATCAAGCGAGGGTCATATAATAATGTTTAGTATGATACGAGGTTCACTTTACTGTTTTCAGGACGAAAAGAGGGGCAAAGATCCATTTTCACTCGGGATGCGAAGAAATTATTGTTTCAAATATTTTCTACAGGTTTAAATGTTCAAGCGGTTCTTGGAGATGCTTTAGTTCTTAAAATCGTTGTCCTTGGGTTGTGAATTAATTTTTTGGAAAAGGATTTTTTAATTCTTTATGAAATATACATCAAACATTCAAAAATTGACGGAGATATAGTTATTTAAAGTTTGAATTTCGTTTGCGTTTCTGTGTGTGCATTCTACTTAATTTACTTTAATTTATTTCATATCAGACTGAGCCACAACGAATCGTGGCCGGGTTTAGCTAGTAAAATATACTGAGTAACGTTATTTATTTCATTTAATAAGAAATTCAATGTTGAATTTTAGTTTTCTTATAAAACATTTTATTTATATGTGATTGAGCTTTCATGGCGCCGGAATTTCCATTCCGACTCCATCTTGAGTAACTTATCGCACTTAGCCGACCTCTGCCTTATTTAAAATGTTATGTAACTTTTTATACGACTGTACAGTAAATCTGTAAGTCAACATATTGTAGACAACGGCCTAGACAGAGCTTAACTATGTAAGCCATTTATATACTGCAAAAAGCTCACATCTAGCAGCGCGATGGAGAAGAGGAACATGTGGAAGGGGAAGGGTGGGAGGGTGGAAGAGATATACAATGTTAAGACTACAATCAGCATATCTGAGAGCCCATTTGATCTAAGCGACCGCATCAGCTTCTCTTGCTACCAGCAGTTATTACAGGGGTAGGGAACTTGACAGTTTCGTGGATTGATAAATATTTCATACTAGCTGAATCGACAGACGTTGTCCTGTCCAAATTTCAATAAATATTTTCATAAGACAACTGAAACAATTTTTCGTCACTATTAGCTTGATTCACAATTTGAGAATCAGTTATTAAAGATATTTGCGCACAAAGTAGCAGAAAAAGCACTTTCAATTTTTCGAGAACTGTTCGTGAAATGAGAAATTTTTCAATTTCTCTTTCCATAAAAGTCTTATTCAGACTACTACGAACATTTAAAAAGAAAATTATCCAAATCGGTCCAGCCGTTGTCAAGAGACGCGCTTACCAACGAACAGCATTTAATTTTTATTATACAGAAGATTAGTTTGAATTCCTTAATTGAAGAATATAATAAAAGTGGTTGTTTTGTAACATACTCCTACTCCGAAATTAGCTTGCTTAACCCATTAAAGTAAAAAAGAACTGGTCGAAAAAGACACCTCTTCTTAGACTAGAGCCACACTGCGAAAGAAAATCGCCCCTCAAATTTGCAATCAGCGTTTTACATAATGGGCTTGTATCCTATGTCTTAATTTCTATAAAAGTGTACTATATATTGATAAAGTGGGTTACTAGAACCTCAAATGTTCAATTATTTTTTAATAACTCCTTATATGTTAAGAGATATTAACAATTAAAAAAGTCATTTTGTCTCTTTAATTATTAAAGGGATTCAACGTTGTACACATTCCAAGTGCATTTGACATCACAATCCTTGTGTAAGGTTACCAACCTTACAGCTCATAAATCTCTGCTATATGTATTTATATATCAAAATATCATATATTATTTACAGCTATTTCAAGGAACAATAATATTTCAATATTATGTCTGCTTTAGCAAGGTTTAATTACAATACAGAACATTACCACAGCACTGACCTACTCAACAAATAACTGACGTTAAAATGCATTTCACGTCATACAAATATGGCTGACCATTTTTAGCGCTAAAACTACAATTCAAACTTTTAATTGCTATATCTCCATCAACATTTAGATATTTAATAAAATAGACACGCCAATACACATTTATTAACATCAGTTTCAATCAACAATTGAAAAATCGATCACTAAAAAATGAGGACTCAAGCCTATTACACGGATTTTTTTCCGCGGTATTCTTTTTCGCAGTGCTGTCTTAGTCTATAAAAGAAGCGCGTCTAAAGAACGGTAACATATCCCACCTCCAAATCCCTTTGGCCAGAAACTGATATTCAAAATAGGTAACATTACCACCAATTGATTTAGTCGGTGACTAAAATATACTAAGTACCCAGCAGACCAAAATACTTACATGTATATTCTCATGAGAATAAAACCCAGTAAACAATTTGGTGAAGTTTTTTGTTTCTTAACGTTTCTATCACTATTTTACTTCAGATTCGCATCAACTTTATCTTCATTTGTATTCCAACTAGTGGAGTGGTTTCAAAATTTGTAGGCGATAAAATAGACAATTCATATGAACGACTGTGAGAAACTGAACTCTTTCATGACAAAAAAGTCATATGCATCTTCAATATGATGTCAAAGTGACTCTGAAATGTTTACTGGGCATGTGTTATTGGGATACATTCCTTTCATGTTGTTATAATGTTGTGTGACTTACTAAATATCTAAGGATAGATTGTGATATTCTAAGATATCAATAAAAAAATAGGTAATATTAACTGGCTATCACGCAGCCCTAATTTGCCCCCAATGGGCGTTTTTCTTTGAGAATACGTTAAAAGCAAAGTTTACATCAGTAACCCGGAAATTATTAAAGAAGTAAAAGGAAACATACGCAATGAAATGCAAAATATTTTACCAACCAGTGGCTTGGTCATGCAAAATTTCCAGATTAGGTTACAGGAGAGTAAAAGTAATCAAGGTACACAGTTAGATTATGTAATTTTCATCAAAATGAAATCCAATTTAAAATACAATGAACATTTCTTGATTAATATTGCTTGTTTACTTTTTATAGCTATTAAAACCATCCTTCAGTCCACCTTTTGTTATAGGTGTGTGTTTATTCCATCTGCATTCTGTTTATAATCCCGAAATGTCGAGTAAAAGTTGTCTTTCATAGTAGAAAGGTTCTCCACCTCTGATTTACTGGCTTCCAGCTACTACCACTTACATAAAACTTACACGTACTTAGTGCTACGATGGGCATGGGAATTCAACGGCCAAATGGCCGAGCACAGATCGTAAGAGTGCTTTCATATCTTAACAACCTACTAGGAGTTTGTCCCATGTCCTATGTCCTAAGTGACATCAAACGAACCACAAAAAATATTCATGCACTCATATCATCATAACCTTTTATGCTTAACAGCTATTTATACATTATTTAAGGGAGGATGTACATACCACACAAGGTGTTGGATACCTTGATGACACTTGAATCATCTTATGTAAAACACTTTGATACAACTTATATGGATATACATGGTATTTGTTTTATATAAAGTGATACTAAGTCCACCGCTTTATTTTTAAATAGCTTTTATTTTATAATTATTTCACTTTCCGGCTTTACAATCTATTTCAAGTTTTCATTTATCTATTTGTCGAGAGAAGGACTCTCTTCTCTTTCTTTCGCCATCCATTCTCTTCCTTCACTCTTTCGTTCTATTTTCTCTTTTAGGCTCAATCCACTTTCAACCTTCTCCCCATAAAGACAACATTTTCTTTAAATATTCTTGTCTCTATTGCACTACAACTAGAAGAAAAACATTGAACTAGACGATAGAAGAGTGGCCTCCATTAAGACCAAATCGATACAAAAAAGCACATTTTCCATAACGTTTTTTGACGACACAGTTAATATATAATTATTTCTATAATTACTACATGATAATATAACATTTAAGGAATACTTTGTGAAATTTTCATAAATAAATATCAAGAAATGAGGCATTGACAACGAATCTCTGTAGACGTCACAAAAAGAAGTAACATTGCGGTGCCACTCATAACTCATCACTGGATTATTTGATATCAAAAAACCAAAATGATTTATTTAGTTGATAAGTTTCTGCAGGTAACTCTGTCGAGTTTTATTTATTGATTTTTCAATTTTATTACAGCACTTAGAAGTCAAAATACCGATTTTTTATGAATAAATTACTAAACAAAGTGCAGGAAAGATTGTGCACATTTTGAAAAGGATCGGTGCAGTAGATTTTGAGCTACAGAGAGGACACCAACTCTGAGAAAGCTATGTGTGAGAGAAACGCGTTTAAAAGTTTCAAAGTAAGACGAAACCAGACCAGAGAGGTGAAGACTTAAAACTTTACAATACAATATACAATAAACTTAATATGTTGTACATTAATATAAATAATTACAAAAAAAAGTTGAAACCTTCCCAGTAAACATTTTGGAGTCACTTTGACATCATATTGAAGATGCGTCATGATTTTTTTGTCATGAAAGAGTTCATTTATAGTTCAGTTTCTCACATTTTTTCATATAAAATGTCTACTTTATCGGCTACAAAAGGCAAAATTACTCTACCTGTCGGAATACAAATGAAGGTAAACTTGATGCGAACTATAATTGAAGTGAAATAGTGATAGAAGCGTCACTAAATAGGGCACTTCACCAAATTGTTTACTGGGTTAGCCCCCCCTTAAATGAATACAAGGTAACATTCATCTTTAGAGTTTACCGGGCCTTATTATCACCCATACCCGGTTGTAAAAACATTAACTAAGTTCTAATGAATTAAATAAATTAAACTAAATTTTCATAAAGAGCTTTTTGACCTTCTCGCAAAGCAAAGTAAATCACAGCAGAGCACATTGAATCACAATGTCTAATTGAATCAAGTAATTGGATGTTCCATAGTAAATGTTTGTAGAGCTGATGCAGAAGTTATACCTTCAATCATCAATTCATCGACTAAGTTTATATAGGAGTTAGAGAGGCAACCCTTCCCCGTCCCCTCCTTCCGCCTCCTACTCCTACTCCTAGGAGAAGCTTGTGTTAATATTAGATTTATTGTATGTACTTTAATTTGAAATTCAAACAGGCTTAACGATTCGAAAATAATTTCATTACATTACTACATACAAGGTTAAGTGTTGTTCAGATTTATAAATATCCTGAAAGGGATCTGGAAGGATATACGCGTACTGATGTATGTTTGTGTAGGACCAAAAGTCCTTAAACTGTGTCGCTGTTATTAACAGTTTAATTTCAACGAAAAGTGGAGTTTTCCTGGGAAATACCACTTTTACAGCAGGTTGAGGGATTTCTTTTTATACGAATTTAAAATATTTTCCGAACTTTGTGTTATTGGTAAGATATCAGCTTAAATGAAACCTTAAAAGAAAGGTCAATAACCGAGCATGTTTTTAAAAAGGTTGTTACAGCAGCTTTTTCTAATTTTACAAGTTTTTACAACTTCAAAAGCGTCTAATATTTTTTTTAAATAACGGAGATGCTTGAAACTTGATTTATTAGTTTAGGCACACATCTGACAAACGTCAAAAACAATTAACATAACAAAAAAATAGCAGTAAATAATAAATAAGCAGACTTTGGCTAAGACATCTTTGGTTCAAAATGTTCTAAATGGTGTCAACTATCATCCCCTTAAGGCTTTACACCTTGCTACCAAACACCCTGTATATATTTTTTTTAATTCCATTTTTGTAATGTACATATATTTAAGTACACACACAGAAAATTTCAAGTCAATCCGGCGATTATTTTAAAACTTTAAATGTATTTTTCTGAAAATTGTAATTTTAAAGTCGGTAACCAAGATTTCTTCAAAACGGCTAAACCGATCAGTCTCAAATTTTAACACAAGCTTCTTAAGTGTAATTTCTAGTAATTAATTAAAAAATTTTTTTTTTATAAACAATTTAGGACCAAAATTTTGGTCAAAAATCGATTTTTTCCTTTGAGAAGCCGCCATTTTGTCAAAAAAATGTATTTTGCTTATATCTTCAATTAACGACTAGATTATATATTACTTTAACGAAATCCGTTTGGTTTTTTCATTTTACATGATCCAGTCCAGAAATATCGTGGTCACCGCAAGATATCTTTTTTTGAGAGGAGCTCCTGGAGATCAGCTATAGCAGCTTCAAAATTATTATTTTTATAAATATAAAAATGTTAAAATACAGTTAAAATTTACCATAATATGTGTACAAATTTTTGCATTAATACATTCAAAAGTCTTCTCAGAAAAAATTCTTAAAAAATTGCTTATTCTGGGCTAAATAACTGTATATAACCCCTTAATAATCCTGATAACTGTAAGGTCTGTAATCGGGTCTAACTATCCTAATATTAGACTGCTAACTTCCTTGACCCATCGGACCTTTCTATTAATATTATTTATATGAGCTACCCCAATTACGTTAAATAATTTATCAATAAATAACTTAGGTTGCCATCTACCGTCAATATTACATAACTTTATAGATTTGCAATAATCTTATCAGGGTAATAACATTAAAGAAACCTCAGGCTATCCTGATACGATGGTACAGATTGTTCCTTTATCAGTAACTTCAGAAGGAACCCTATTATCTCGAGCTATAAAACGGAGACCATTTATGAAATGCAATCATATTTGACAGTTATTCAAGAAAATTTAAATTTCATCTTTTATAAACAGAATATACAACGCAATTGAACCCGAAATAAGACACTGCGCTAACATAGGATCCAGTGGCGTAGGTATACATGTAAACTGAGAATAACTATAATTTCTAGATAGATAATACATAACACAAAAACAGTACTTTATACCTGAAGACTATAAGCAGATCTTTAAAAACAGGGAAAGTCTTAAAAACCTTATTGACTTTATCAATGAAACCAATTTAATCTCTTTATTTTAAATACTCATACTCATGTCTATAAACTATAAATTATGTATTACAAATGTTTGTAAATGTACGAGGCATGTTTTTTAAGAAAGTACCGTTTTGAGTTTCCGCCTTTGCAGCGCTACGGTCGGCGTTCCGCGCATGCGCGCTGGTTACCTACATCTCTTGTCTACGCACTGACGCCATTACAGTCTGATTCTTCATTGTATACGTTGTTTACTGAGTGTTTAAGATGCCTCCGACAATCGTGCGTCCCGCCGATTGTGAAGTACGGGCTGTTATACGATTTCTTAGTGCTAAAGGTGATTACACAAATTTGTAATTAACTCGTTACGGGGTATAGATATACCTATATTCAAATTTGGTATATCTTTTGGGGAGAAGGGGGAAGAGATACCTGTATTCAATTACCGTAAAGTGCGGGGAGTGTATATTTATATAATACAAAACAAATTTTCGCTCCATGCCAAACACAATCTTTCCTTTTCTGACCTTCTTTATAAAATGGAATGCTTTTAACCATTCTTCTCATCAATTAGTCTGTTATATCAAAATTTTTCTGTATTAAGATCTGTTATACTCTCTTTTTTTTATTACGTGTTAATTTAAGGTCGTTTGACATTTTATTCTATCAATATTAAATCGGCACAGTAGGCGAGAGCATTGATGCTTGACTTTGACTACTATGTCTTCGGGTTCGATCCCGGGGCCAGATATTATCTGGGTTTTGGTTATAATTCCCGAGTGGTGACCGGGTATGAAAGAATAGTCAATTTTTTAGAAAGAATAATAGTAAGAGGCGACTAAAATGGGTACCCAGTGTCTGGGGGTATAGCTGGGCACCCTGCCCCTGGGGATTATATCAGGGGACTGGTCCTCCAGGTTGGGGGTTGGGCGTGGTGCTAACAACTCCACCCCGTGAAAAAAACATTGTTACGAAATCTCAAGTAATTAAATCATTCGGAAAAAATTCTTGAGAAGGCCAGGGCCCACTCAGGGCTGTCGAGCCACTGAAGAAGAAGAAGAAGAACATTTTTAATAATTTAAATGTCTTCCTGCTCTCTACTCCTTATTGTTTCTCTTTCTTCCTATCTTTCTCTTTCCTTCCTCTCCTCTCGATAAGTCCCCTATTTCCTATTCTCTATCCTTATATAAATGTAATAAGTATTACATTTTAATTTTGATTAATTTTTTCATTTAACTCACGCATGGAAATGGAAAGTAAATAGCCTTCCACTCACATCCTCCATTTCACTATCGCTATGAGTAAACAGAATGTTTCATTCATTCATTTTCTCGCAAAAAAAGGTGAGAAATCGAGTGATAATCTGAAAAAACTTCAAGCAAAGTTCGCTGATGCTATTCTAAGTAAACTTAAAGCACTTGATTGGGCTCAGAAGTTTCAGAAGTAAAAAAACAAAGCGAAGACAATGAAAAATTTTGGCTACAAAGAAGTATTGCTGACTGTAGACTTCTTATCTGCAACTGATCAGATTTGTGGATAAAAAATAATCGCAAAATGAAAGCTACCTTTATATATAAAGACTTATATATAAACGTCATCATTTACATTGTTAATAAAGCTATTTCGAATAAAAACAGCCATTTAAAAGGCTGACTCAGATGCACAACATCAACTTAATTAATTTTAACAGTGTAAAGAAAATTGTATGGATTGTTAACAGAGAAAACGAAACTGTTTCTTCTACATATATTTATGTCTGCAAATGGGTTTTCTCCAGTCACATAACAAGGCTCAATGTGCATATATACGTACAGTCCACTCACACACACATACTCACCAAAAACAATCCAAGTCTGAGTGGAAAACGAAAAGAAAATAAACCCCCCATATGAATGAATTAGGTTTTGTGTAGAATTCTGAACAGAGAACAGAAGTAAAAGGAAAGATGGAAAGTGGGGACTTGGGGGGTATGAGCACTGTAGAAGTAACTAGAAAGGAGTGGAGGGAGGAGGGAGTGGGCTAGGGAATGGAAATAGAAACATATAAAGAATAATTTATTTCACAAGTATTAAAAAAGAAAATCATAATACAGCTCGCTAGCTAGTATATGCGAATAGTTGAATAAGCAAATTAGTTTTATATTATATATTGTTTTTTTTGTATATTTTATTTTAAATTAAACATGAATGAGTTTTGGTTCAATTTCTTTTAAACTTAAAATATATATTTGTCAAATTATACAGAGACCGTCCCAAGAACATTACTTCACGACGGATGGATCGATTTGGAAAACTAAGTATAGATACACTTATCTAGTGGCTTACATTTCAATAATTACACGGTGTGGTAGAGATTCCTCCAATAAACAATTCTACATGATTAGGTTACTAGGTCCGAGGGTTTAGTCCTGCGAAGTCTTCGAACATCATTACTATCAAGCAACATTTGCGTCACGGCGATGTTTTCGTGGTTACGAAGTCTCAACTCGTGCTTTGCTGCTATAGATTTGATTTCTTCTCCGACTGTGTTAATCTTCAGGTCTCTATGTATGTCGTCATTGCGGATATACCACAGTGCATTAACTATTCCTCGCGGAACTTTATTGTGGAACGTTTGGATTTCTTGGTGGAACCCCAGAGTTGCACTCCATACGTCCACACTGGCTTTAGCATTTGTTTATATATGAGCTTGTTCTCAATGTTTAGTTTTTCCTTTTTCTTTTTGACATGCGTTTACCACCTTAACTTAGCATCTAGTGTCTTTCCTAGATATTTTGCTTCATTCGCATGAGGAATTGCATTTTTAGTATTCTTTTGGTTTGTGAAATTTGACTCATTGAGTTTAATTCGCCACACTTTTGTGTCTACTGAAATATAACTATTCCTACTTTGAGATCGAATATAGAAACCTAAAGAATCCAATCTGAAATCAACGCAGCAATCAATAATTTCAACGTGGTATTTCATATTTATAAATGATACTTAAAAAGAAAAAAGAAAAATGATGTATTTTATTTTACACATTTCAAAAAAAAAAACCGCAATTCCCGTATGATCAACTGTCGGAACGTTGAGATCATAAACAACTCGATTTACAACGCAGCATCCCTTGTGGTACGAGTACAACCCTCTGTGTGATACACTGGTACAGACACCCCTGTAAAAATCAACAACCACCCCGATAAAAGCAAGAGCGGTATTATGATTTGGAAAGAATTTATAAAAAAAGCAGTCAAAATATTTCTCTACATGTTATTTAATATTAACAGATTGAAATTCGTTTGAATTTACGAGTCAGAGGGAAAACAAATCAAACGATATTTTAGAATATTCGATCATAATTTAGACAGGCTTTTATAACTGAAGTTTAACCGCGCTAGTTTGCTTAACAAACTTACCATCTCTGTTTCAAAATTCAAACCCATTTGATTTATATCTGCGCCTATTCATCCGCCTCCTTAGACTGTCTTAAGTTATGATTTCTTTCTTATGCTAATTACACAGACTTTAAAGAAAGAATTAGCATAAGAAGTGGGTGAAATTATTTTAAAAAATTAGTAAAGTAACCATACTTCCTTCGACCGTGCAATTACAGAACGAGAATATATTAGTAAAATCTTTCGTTTATGGAAAATAGCGGGCTAAGAAAATGAATAATTTGGAAAAGTTTTGCAGATAAGTAAAACTTATATAAGGCCAAGACCGCACAGCGGAAGAACTCATTGCGGTTTTGCATTAGTCTATTGAAACTGATGTTAATAAATGTGTATTGGCGTGTCTATTTTATTGAATATCTAAATATTGACGGAGATATAGTAATTAAAAATTTAAATTGTAGTTTTAGCGCTAGAAATGGTCGGCCATATTTGTATAACGTGATATGCATTTTAATGTCAGTTATTTGTTGAGTAGGTCAGTGCTGTGGTAATGTTTTGTAGCTGTTGGTAGTCGAAATATTCAAGTCAAGTCAAAGAATAATAAGTTTTTATTTTATTTAACCCTGCTTAGGCAGACATAATATTGAAATTTGATTGTTCCTTGAAATAGCTGTAAATAATATTTGATATTTTAATATATAAATACATATAGCAGAGATTTATGAGCTGTAAGGTTGGTAACCTATAAACTTGCCAGAGTTCTATCTTGAATAAGCTATCTCTTTTACGCTCTGTCGTATAAAAGAGATAGCAAGTAGCAGTTGTGATGTCACATGCATTTGAAATGTTTTACAACGTTAAATCCATTTAATAATTAAAGAGACAAAATGACTTTTTTAATTGTTAATATCTCTTAACATATAAGGAGTTATTAAACAATAATTGAACATTTGACGTTCTAGTAACCAACTTTATCAATATATAGTACAGTTTTATAGAAATTAAGACATAGGACACTGTTTTAACTGTTTTAACCAGTTATATAAGACATATGGCTTGACAAATCTCACTCAAACTTGCTGTAGTAATTGCACACAGTGTTACCAAAAGGCGCAGATGTTTTAGCCTGCTTTATATTGAAGTACGCCTCTGGCAAGCTACCAGTGGAGTCAGAGAAAACTGAGGAGTGCAGAGTAGCTGATAGGACATTTTGTAAATATTAGTATTGTTATTTATGGGTTTATGTCCATGAAGTGGGACAGCGGGCGAACAGATCCGCGTGCGGGCGTCACAGAATGCGTAACGTTACAAAACAAACACTGGGGCGCCATAACTGAAAACACATGTTATTTAAACATGACTATCATAGTTGTAATGTATTGCTGAATAATTTATAACAGATGTGTGTATACAGGGTCGGATTGTAAGAGTGCCTTAAGGTCAAAGTTAAACGCGCGCTTTAACTACTGATTCTCCTAAAAATATTTTGCGACGCCACCTGAATACCTTTAGAAACTTTAAAGTTGTAGACCGCATTATACTGAACTCGCGTTGTATAAGTACCGCGTGTTATACGAAGGCCAACTGTATATATTTCCTTGCACTTCACTCCCGATCACGTACTAATTAAAATTCTCGTTTATTTGCAAGCTGCAATTTTCAATAACATACAAAACATTTTTTAATCAAAAGCTCACCCGTTCGAAACATTGGGTACAGGCTGATGTGGAAGTGGAGAGGTACTCTGAAGGGGTTAGTTCATGAAAAGGGAGGGGTGAGGACTAGTGAGGATTTTCATTTAACTCTTCAGCGTTATTATAATTTAACATTTCATCCGCGGCACAGATATTCAGCTAGCATTTCTAGACTCTATCGAAGGACTAAACCCTGGAATACGAGGCCTCTATATATTGGCAGTAGAATAGTGAACATCGTGAACGACAGGGCTTACCAACCTTACTATTTATATGAAATACTATGCGTCAATACTATGCGTGGTGTTTAATAATAACTAGAAAAACACATTCATTTCCTTGTGTCTTCAAATTATATCAGAATCAGTGTCAACGATTGTATAATTAACTGTATTGTGTACGCCACGCTGTAGGTTCGAAACCTCTGCAAACGTATCAAGGTGTATAGAACTTCTAAAACGCATTATCGAACAAATGCACTTCGCCAGTTCCAAGTTACTCACTCATACGGAAAAGCTTAATTACGATTGCATAGTAGAACAAGTATTGTGCATATATATATATATATATATATATATATATATATATATATATATATATATATATATGTGGGTCGAGATCTATTCTATCCCGTTTGGCGTTTCCAAGTGTGGGTCTACCTTACACCTTAGTGGGTGATAGCTAGATTACCAGCTGTGGTTTTAGCAGTTTTGATGTTATATCAATCCTGAGTTGAGCCCCCATTTACAATATAGTTTATTAAAGAATAGTTAACACATAACTTTTGTATAATAATAGTTCATTTAATTATTTCTCAAAGAAAAACAATTATATTACAAAAATGTTAATATATCAAAATAGTTCACAATAATATTATCACTAGATTATATGCAATGCTTAGGTTTGAAGTAATGCGTAGTATAAATAGTACATAGTTTTCATTCACAGCATTTTATAATGATAAAAATAACCTAACATTTACCACTATACTTTTATGCACAAACTACACTATTTACGTCTAAACAATAACTAATATTACAACTAGCAATATAGTTAAACTGATTATAATTCTCAATGCTATTAACAACTAGTTAATATAACATTTCCTGAATTTTCCAATGACCGCCATACAAACTGTGTATGTATACGACTATCGCCATTTTAACAACCACCTGCCGCGCTAACCATGCATCTTCAGCATATCGTAGCAAGCGAACTGTCAAGTGAACGACTTGAGGTCCCCAAGTATATATATATATATATATATATATATATATATATATATATATATATATATATATATACACAGGGTGTCCCGTAAATCATAACCATACATATCATAGTCATAATAGTTATCAGAAAAATAATTAAAAAAATTTCGAGAAAATCTGCACCCTGTGTCTTTTCACTCCTGTTGCTACAAATCTTAACTTTCTTTAAAAAAAATTTTTGTTATGTGATCCTGAATAATGTTTCTATAAACTCTTGTCTAAAATGTTAAACCAACGGCTCCAGCTTGGAAGATATTGACACTTTTATTCCAACCAATAATTCAAGATAAGTTCTTCCCTAATAATTAAATGCAAAAAGTTTTTATTAGTTAATATCTCCTAAACTGAAGCGAGTTATTAAAAAATAATTGTACATTTGAGGTTCTGGTTGTAGTCTTTGACAACTACAATTGAATTTATCTTAAATTGTCAAAAACCGTTTCATCTAAAAAGCAAATATTGATGAAGCACGTCTATGCACGGCACTGTAGAACTTTTGGTTTAGACTGAATATTTTAGCTTAATTAGGTCTTGGAATTCAGCTTAAATTTATATATCAAAGCATAGCAAAGGATACAAGCAATTAAATTTTCATTATTTTAAATTATAACTTTAAGAGCTACAATTGTTTGTTATATCGTTACTTTCGTGAGGGTTGAATGTTTAAAAATACCTGGAAATAAAGTTATTTTTAGATAGACTTGTCTTTGTCTTTGGAAAATGAAACAATGCCATTAGAAAACGTTAAACAAAGAGAGTACCAATAATTCAAGATAAATTCTTCGCCCAACTTTGAGTGACTGTACTGAAAAAAAATGTACTATGCGAGTTTAGCAAGTAACATTAAAAGTTGGCGCATTTAATAAGAATTCCAAAATGGTATAACACTTGCTAGAATGTTTCTTAAATTTTGGACAATTTCTTCTTTTGCAAAGTAACCGAAATTTTAACCAATTTTTCTTACTAACTTAAAAATGATTATAGTGTACCCAAAGCTTTAGCCGTAATTTTATGATTTTAGTTTGAGTGAGATATATATATATATAGATATAGAGTCATAAAAATAAATCGAGCATACAAAGTAATCATAACTATAACACCCGAGCTAGAAAGGTCGTAGAAGAATTTGTTTAATAAGTGTATATTGTGAACGGAAACCAAGTCAAAGGTTAAAGCAATTAAAATGTGTGAAACTTTAAACCACTGATTGAATACGTGAGGGAAAGTGCTTACCAAAATTAACTAAACGCATTCTCAAAAGTAATAAAAATAAACCTATAAAATCTAGCTGAAAACTAATGTAGGACTGAGTATATAATAACTAGAATTTAAGATGGTTTGTTCATTCATTGTTCTGTATTTGTAAAGTAAATACCAACCAATATAGGATTTTCGGAAAGGAGATAAGGATAATAGGTAGATGACGAAGATAGAGACTATAATAACATAGTAAAGGAAGAGAGTCAAGAAGAAATAGTAAAGTAAGAGAGTCAAGAGGAAATAGTAAAGATAGAGCGTTTATGCCTGTAATAGACGTAAGTGGAGAAGTGAAAACGAAGAGAGAAGGCAGGAAGGATAGTGAAAAGATAATAGAGGGTTTGTCGAGAGGAGACAAGGAAGGCAAGAAGTGATAGATGAAGATACAGGCAATAAGGAAGGAGAAGCAGGAAACGGTGTGAATAAAGGAGGAGTAGGAGACATGAAGAGAGAGGATCAAGAAAAGAAGAAACAGAAAGTACTATTCGAAGTAGTAATAGTCTAGAATAGTTTAAGTTTAGTTTTTAACTTTGAATTTATATCAAATGCATTAAGAAATATAATAATGTAGATTGTAAAGCCGAAAGGCACACAATTAATATAATAAATTTAAAGTAAATACCAACGTTTATATTGTAACCTTATTGTATTATTATCATCGTTATTATTTTATTAAATGAATGTATTAAACAAATTATGTGATTCTTTATCATCCTGACAAGAAACTAAGATATTGCATAGTTGAATGTTAATTGAATTGACATTTGCCCTAAATTAAATAAGAGTACCTTGATGCCACATCAGATTAGCGAATTGGGTTTATTGTTTTCAACATCAGATTTGGGATAGTACTCTTGTTTTCCACATATATATAGATATTTTTACGTAAATTTCACCGTATTTTATATATGCATTGAAAAACAGTTTACGCAAATGACTGTACAGTAAAATTCCAGACTCATCTAAGAATAAAACAAGTTGAAACAAAAAGGAAGAATGCAAGCAAGTATACTAGACTGTATAGATAGTGAGTAGTAAGTAGGAAGTAGGAGGTAGGTACATATGGTATAGAACACTTCAGGGACGTGCAGTAGATTTCTCACTATGATGCAAGACTTCGAAATACCCCCCATTAATGTTTAAATAACTTTTGATTACGATATACAAATAACTGAAAGAAGTTGTGATAAGAAAGTGTAAGCATTGTGTAAATTATTGATCTTCTATCTATAGGAGCTAGAGGAAGGGGGGTTGTTAGAGATAGGCGTTAAACTTATGTTGTGTTCTTGAACAATTTAAAAAGGATAATGCATCAGAAGCATTTTTTGAAATGTTATAAGAACGTAATTAAATTTACGTCTTTCTTTGTTACAGACATGTTCCGTAATCCAGTTTAATTTAAAGATTCATGTTTGCAATGTCTTAATTTCTATAAAAATGTATATTTTGATAAAGTTGGCTATCAGAACCTCAAGTGTCCAATTACTTTTTAATAACTCGCTGTATTTTAGGAGATATTAAGAGTTGAGATATTTATTCTTTCACTTTAATTATAATAAACGAAAATTGTAATACCTATAACATCATTTTCGTTAAGGTGAAATGACACTTGGCCACTTTTTCTCGCGAAATATAGATGGCGATACTATACAGCAGGGTAAATATTATCAAAAAAAACATGCTTTTTTATTTTTAAATCGTTTTATGTAAGTAACTATAAATGCGAATCAAAATCTAAAGCTGCAATTAGTTAGATGAATAACGTAACTACATTTTAATCTTTTTCCCACTGACTTTTAATGAGTTTGAACCGCAAAAATAACTTTTGAAAATGAATATTGCTATATTTTCTAGTTAAATTCCAATTTTTAAATGACTCTTAACATTTATAAGAGTTTGTCATAAATAAAGGTAATAAAATTTATGACAAACCCTTATAAATGTTTACCAGTTATATAAAAATTGGAATTTAACTAGAAAATATAGCAATATTCATTTTCAAAACTTACTTATGCGGTTCCAACTCATTAAAAGTCAGTGGAAGAAAGCTTAAAATGTAGACACGTTATTCATCTAACTAATTGCAGCTTTAGATTTTGTTTCGCGTTTATAGTTACTTACACAAAACGATTTAAACATAAAAAACATGTCTTTTTTTGATAATATTTAAGCTGCGCTATAGTATCGCCATCTATATTTCGCGAGAAAAATTGACCAAGTATCGTTTCACCTTTAAGTTGCCATCTCTTTTATACAACAGTACGTAAAAGAGATACCTTACTTAACACAGAACTCTTATACATATAACAAATAACTGACCTATTCCTTAATAGCGTGACATGTTACGTCATAAACATGGCCGACATATATAAAACTAATTTCACAAGCCCATTCTATTTCGATTACGATGCCGTGTGATTTGGTAACCTCCCAGCATCATAGCTCCGCACGTCACTGATCTAGAGCAGTCTATATACGTACAATAAAGATATTTAACAAAGTACTCACATTGTGCAGTATTCAGGAGGTAGAATTGAAGGTATTTAACGTAGGAATCTACATCCGGTACACGTCTCTGCAACAATAGAAGATCCGTTTTAAGACAGCTGGATTAGACAATGGAAAAACGTCGTTATCTGTTATTTTCAAAAGATGCGATATAATTAGCAAACAGATTATTACCAGTGAAACAACCGTTACGAACGGAAACGGATGTGGGAACGTGTCGGTTACAGAGTGAAGATAAAGGGAATCTGGATCTGTAACAAGGTCTACTATCATTGGATAAAAACAATAACGTTCTACATTCCGGAACAAGCGGGTAAGCTATCTAAAATATATGCTATACAATATTATTTGATTTCTTTTTAATATTTATTTGAGTGCATCAACTTTCGATAGGTATTAGCACTTAAAACAATATATACATGTGGAAAACGAGAGTACTATCCCAATTCTGATGTGGAAAACAATACCCAATCCGCTAATCTGATGTGGAATCAAGGTACTCTTATTTAATTTAGGGCAAATGTCAATTCAATTAATATTCAACTATGCAATATCTTAGTTTCTTGTCAGGATGATAAAGAATCACATAATTTGTTTAATACATTTATTTACTAAAATAATAACGATGATAATAATACAATAAGGTTACAATATAAACGTTGGTATTTACTTTACAAATACAGAACAATGAATGAACAAACCATCTTAAATTCTAGTTATTATATACTCAGTCCTACATTAGTTTTCAGCTAGATTTAATAGGTTTATTTTATTACTTTTGAGAATGCGTTTAGTTAATTTCGGTAAGCACATTCCTTCACGTATTCAATCAGTGGTTTAAAGTTTCACACATTTTAATTGCTTTAACCTTTGAGTTGGTTTCCATTCACAATATACACTTATTAATCACATTCTTTTACGACTTTTCTAGCTCGGGTGTTATAGTTATGATTTCTTTGTATGCTCGATTTATTTTTACGACTCCACATACGTTTATAAACATTTGTATTACATAATTTATAACTTATAAATACGAGTATGGGTATTTACAATATAGAGATTAAATTTGTTTCATTGATAAAGTTAATTAGGACTTTCTTTGCTTTCAAATATCTGCCTATAGTCTTCAGCCATATTACACTTTTGTCTGTGCGATGAGTACTTGGAGCATTGAAGAATGATATGCTTTATCGCTAGGGGGCTCACATACTTGTTGTGGTTCTCTTTTGAATACGTAGGTATGAGTAAGATTGTTTACAAATTGATGGATTCACTTCCCTTAATTTGCTATCAGTTTCTTCGTTCCATTCTTCATGCCATGAACAATTTATTACATTATTTATTAACTATTATGTTGATTTTGTTATAACTGCATCTTTGGTATATATTTTTAGGTTAAGAAATTTGTTTATCTTAAATCCATGAAAGGATAAGTGCATATTGGAGAGTACAGATTATGTATTCAGTAAGGGTGCTCTCGTTATACTTGTTTTGCACTGGAACAACTTATCACAAGAAGAACTGTTGCTATACTAGTAGTTAATAACCTCAATGACTACAGAATGTTATTTATTTTTCGTTTTATATCACGACATTATATTGAAACATTATGGGTCGACGCAACAGCTGCTATAGCTGTTACGTTTAATTCTGCATCTCTTTTGCACTTCTCTTGTTTAACAGTGATTGTAAAGGTTGACAAATGTAAGAAAGAAGGTGAAGAAGTAATGACATCATGAACTCAAGCAATTTTTATAAATTTTTACCTCTTTAATTATTAAATGGAAATAATGACTATTTCAATCGCTTATAACTTCTTTATTAATGCGAATTGAATAAAAATAATTGGAAATTTGCGGTTTTGATAGGCAACTTTATCAATATACACTGCTGTTTTTTATAAATTCAGTTATGGTTCACAACGCAATTATTAAATTAGCTGATACGAAGGCATTGTCACCGTTGTCTCTCTTTGTTTAACGTTTTCTAATGGCATTGTTTCATTTTCCAAAGACAAAGACAAGTCTATCTAAAAATAACTTTATTTCCAGGTATTTTTAAACATTTAACCCTTACGAAAGTAATGATATAACAAACAATTGTAGCTCTTAAAGTTATAATTTAAAATAATGAAAATTTAATTGCTTGTATACTTTGCTTTGCTTTGATATATAAATTTAAGCTGAATTCCAAGACCTAATTAAGCTAAAATATTCAGTCTAAACCAAAAGTTTTACAATGGCGTGCATAAACGTGCTTCATCAATATTTGCTTTTTAGATGAAACGGTTTTTGATAACTTAAGATAAATTCAATTGTAGTTGTCAAAGACTACAACCAGAACCTCAAATGTGCAATTATTTTTTAAGAACTTGCTTCAGTTTAGGAGATATTAACTAATAAAAACTTTTTGCATTTAATTATTAAAGGGATCCAACGTTATAGAAAATTCCAAGACAACTCAGTAAACATTTTGGAGTCACTTTTCCATCATATTGAAGACGTGTATGATTCTTTTGTCAAGAAAGAGTTCGTTCTTATGAAATGAACAAAAAAATCCTTGATTAAGTTTTAAATAACTAAGCGTGTCTGTTTTTTTATGCGACCTTTTTTAAATTCATGGACTTTTTTTCTAAATTCTTTTTTTTGGATTTATTGAAAAATTTGGATACAGTTACATCCGTTATGGTCTAAAATAAAGAACTGCTTCATTACATTTTAAATAGCTATGATTTTCTAGCTTTTAAGCAAATAATAATAAAGTCAAAATATCAACTTTAAAATGCTGATTATTCGAAAACTGTAAGAGATAAGGGAAAATGATTTTCATTTTTGAAATCAGCATAAAAATCTACGTTAGAAAACATGTGTCATGTGCCAAAATAAAATTAGCGTTTTCTGTGAAAAGTAACAAGATATATAGTATAGTATAGTATAGTCTTCTTACTTTTCACAAAAAGCTTTCGAATAATCAGCATTTTAAAGTTGATATTTTGACTTTAAAAATTTATAAAATAAGGTCCTGTAAAATTCTACTTAGAAGAAACTTTCCAGGCATGTGTGAATTCCAGCGTGATTCTCATATGCGTGCAGTCTTTTAATTATATAATTATAAATGAGAATATAATGATGCTAGGCGTATATTTCCATATCCTTAGCTGTCACCAATTCGTCGGCTCTTTATTATGTTGGTACGGTGGTACGCCGGTACGCCACCCCGGTATTCTACACCTCATATTTCCAGCAGACAATGAGGGCTGCCAACACAACAGCTCCGTTTGATTATAGCGGGTGTACAAGGGCGGCTATAATAAAATATTTTGCAACGCTTTTGTTCCACTTTACCATGTAATATCTTACAGGCACATTAAATTAATAACATGAATATATTTTAAATTAATCTTTCTACTTAAAACAAAGAGCAATGTAATATTAAAAAAATTTAAATTTAATA
This sequence comes from Panorpa germanica, assembly GCA_963678705.1. Taxonomy (NCBI): domain Eukaryota; kingdom Metazoa; phylum Arthropoda; class Insecta; order Mecoptera; family Panorpidae; genus Panorpa; species Panorpa germanica. Next base: position 2,804,780 of record OY783223.1, on the reverse strand, counting down.
TTAATTTCCGTACATTTTTACCACGGCGCTACGACGGTACGACACTACGACGCTACGACGCTACGACGCTCCGTTGGTTGTGTCATTTTCAAACAATGGAAGATTAATTTTTAAAGTAAATTGCATTTTCATTCATTATTTTTTTGTTATAACACTTTTTTGTTAAAAGGACTTATAATATTTATATATCCACCCCACATCGTTTGACCTGATTGTAGTTTCAACCCTAGTGAATAAATTATGATAACCTTAACCCTTTTTAAATCAATATCCTGAAATATCAATATAAAATATTTAGTTTAAATCGTACGTTAATAAGCTAAAAAGATATGTACAACCTTGCTTGTTCGAAGTTCTAATGATATAAAACACATTTAAAATCTTCCACCAAAAACATATTTAACAGTTGAACATAAAATATTTAATTTTTAATTTCTTTTTTAATTTTTACAAGTGGTTAACCTTAAAAAATAATGGTTTTGGATTGTAAAATTTATAACAGTTCTTAACGTCAGAATTTATGCTGACTTCAAATCTGCAATTTACTATTTGGTGGCACTTCTGGTTTTCGAGATATTAGCGTTTTAAGGGTTAAATAATGGAAATATTTTAATATGGTTTTCAGATTTAGAATCAGCGGGAAAAAGTACGTTCAAAAACATTTTTAAAAATTGTAAAAAAAATTGAAATTTTTTTAAAAAAATTTAAAGATTTTACAAGTGGTTAACCTTTAAAATTTATAACAAACTGATGGTCTCCGATTGTAAAATTTATAACAGTTCTTAACGTAAGAAATGTGCTGATTTCAAATCTGCAATTTATTTTTTCGTGGCACTTCCGGTTTTCGAGATATTAGCGTTTCAAGGGTGAAATAATGGAAATATTTTAATATGGTTTTCAGATTTAGAATCAACGGGAAAAAGTACGTTAAGAAACATATTTAAAAGTTGGAAATGCTACCACACCGTGTAATTATTGAAATGTAAGCTACTAGATAAGTGTATTTATACTTAGTAGTAGAATTATAAAAAAAAAATGGGCTTGTGTCCTATGTCTTAATTTCTATAAAAGTGTACTATATATAGATAAAGTGGGTTACTAGAACCTCAAATGTTCAATTATTTTTTAATAACTCCTTATATGTTAAGAGATATTAACAATTAAAAAAGTCATTTTGTCTCTTTAATTATTAAAGGGATTCAACGTTGTACACATTCCAAATGCATGTGACATCACAATCCTTGTGTAAGGTTACCAACCTTACAGCTCATAAAGCTCTGCTATATGTACTTATATATCAAAATATCAAATATTATTTACAGCTATTTCAAGGAACAATAAAATTCCAATATTATGTCTGCCGTAACAGGGTTAAATAAAATAAAAACTTATTATTCTTTGATTTGACTTGATTATTTGACTACCAACAGCTACAAAACATTACCACAGCACTGACCTATTCAACAAATAACAGACGTTAAAATGCATTTCACGTCATACAAATATGGCCGACCATTTCTAGCGCTAAAACTACAATTCAAACTTTTAATTGCTATATCTCCGTCAACATTTAAATATTTAATAAAATAGCCACGCCAATACACATTTATTAACATCAATTTCAATCAACAATTGAAAAATCGACCACTAAAAAATGAGGACACAAGCGCAATAAGAATACCCATAAAAAAAGGTTCACAAGGTCATTAAAATCAATATTACATCGAAGAGAACTCTGAGTAATCTACTAAAACAGATTGTGCAAACACTATAATTGATTAACGCGCAAGATTAATCCCGGTAACCATATACTTTAAAAGAAAATTTATTTTATTTTATAATTTAATTTACTTACAAGTATCATAAAATATAAAACGTATAATGCAGTAGAGCAAAACATTTCGTCAGTGTATTTAATTTATGACTTGTCTCTACATAATTCACATTTTAATACGGTAATTACATAGTCCCTCATTTAGCAAAACAGTTTTAACTCTCTTCCCCACTCCTTTTTTTATCATCATATTCTTACCATCACCACCCGTCTTACAAGGCCGTTACTGACCTGTCATACCTAACATTCCCCACCCCCAACCCTTTATTCAACACGTCCCTGAACTCTGAGTATCACGTGACGTAGTTCTACCGTGCAACACGCAATAGAACAACGTGGCAGGCGTTATGAACTCCTGCTGCCACCAGTGGACTATACCATATCAGAAGTGGGTGACTGCATGGGCAAATTGTTTGGAAACAAAACAATAATTTATCCAGTAAATTATATACTTAAACTATTACGAGAGAATGATATGAGATGATTATGAAATACAGGCCGTTCTAAAAGGGCCGAAAAAAAAGACGTTGCATTGCGACGGGGGTAAACTCTAGTAAATCTATAATACGATAATGAATTTTATCTTTTTCGTTTCTATATACATTATAGAAAAATAAGTTAGTCAGTGCTTTTTAGTTATATCGGCAGTTTATACCCCACAACTTGTTTTAAATATGAGTCGCCGACGGACTCTCGTAATTTGAATTATAATTAGTTTTCTTTGTTTATCTCGAGAACTATAACTCCCACAAAAAAATTGTGACATGATTTTTGGTAGGTAACGATATTATCTACAACTTGTATAAGTTTTTGTTGCGTATTAGACATTGCTATCTTATAAAACTGTTCTGCTAATACACCATTTTACGAATTGTAGCACTGTACGAACAAAAGCATTAAGTTTTTAACATAATATACCTAAATTAGCATCCCTATAGCCATGCCATATAAATAAATGTTGAGTTGGCAAAACTCAGGAGGGTAGTTTTCAGAAGGGTGGCAGTTCAGTTCATTACAGCGTAATAGTCCAGTACAATTAGAATTAGATAAAGGATATATAGAACTAAAGATGAACTAGTTTGTCAGAAAGGAATAGAAGCTTGTTGTACGCTGGGCTGCAACATGTCATAGCTCTAGCGTACTGCACAACGTATAGACGTAATATTCTTTTAAATACAACAAACTCGGCAGTCAATTTTGTTCATATTATTGAACAACAGTCATTCGGTATACTGATTGAAATACTGAATCATCCTCTGATAACTCTCTTGCAGCAACAAACAATCTGCGGTTAATGTTCTTTTCGATGTATGGATGAAGCCAATACATTCTACGTCTGATTCGTCGTCTTCTAATAAAAGCGTATGCTATAATCACATCTTCTTCATCTCTTGACATTTTCACAATGAAAAAACGTGCTTTCTCAATGGTAAACTTCAGAGAAATGACCCTATTTGCTTGTATGACGTTACGTGGACAAAATTGAGATGCAGAATACGTCCGGCGAATACAGCTTGCATGCAACTTACAAATGAAGCTGTCGTGACAGTAGCCCTAATTTGCAATCGATAATAGTGTGATATTTAATAAAGTAAATATCCAATGCTTGAAATTTTGTTATATAATTCTGTTAAGGCGAAATATAGATAGCGATACTATACAGCAGGTTAAATATTATCAAAAAGAAATCATGTTTTTTATGTTTAAATCGTTTTATGTAAGTAACTATAAACGCGAATCAAAATCTAAAGCTGCAATTAGTTAGATGAATAACGTATCTACATTTTAAGCTTTCTTCCACTGACTTTTAATAAGTTGGAACCGCAAAAATAAGTTTTGAAAACTTATTAAGTTAAATTCCAATTTTTATATAATTGGTAACATTTCTAAGGGTTTGTCATAAATTTTATAACCTTTATTTATAAACGTGTGAATGAACAAGAAACAAGAAGAAAACATTCCATTAGCTTATATCGACGTTGCTATATATTTTCGCCGAGTTTTACTGGACTATAAGCAGAAATTCGCTGCCCTTGGAGTTGAATTGTTTGAATTTACAAAACACGACCCACACGCTATGTAAAATGACACGCTACCCCATCCCTTAACTTCTAGTCATATTTAATGTAACTCATAAGTAAAATATACCCCAACCGAGCAACCCCCAGTGGGAAGTGGGTTGGTTTTTGTGGAGAAATCGATTCTCTTAAAATAGGTTAAAATACTGAACAACTAAATAAAATGAATCGATATGTGGAAGGCAACAGGAAGTGATTGCCGCAATATGTACATTGTATAGGAGCACGGTGGTACACATTAGCCTAGGGCTAGGGTTAGGGATAGGGATAGGGCTAGGAGAGGGGTGAGAAATGCGATGCATTAATGGTCGGTTGAGTAGGGAGGGCGGGTTGGAACTTGTCGCCTATTTAGGTCAATTTTTTTGTAGTGCTCTTATGCTTTAAATTACTGCTGCGTCGTCAAGTAGGCGCTGAGGCTCTAATGGTTCTAGGCAGTGGCGTAAATAGGGGTCTGCAAGGTATTCCGTCGCACAGAGACTTGAAACACTAATGTGGTAATCCAGTAAACGCCCTGGGTACTCCACCAGCGATCCTGCAGTGATATGAAACAGTGCAACTCCCCAAAAACGTTTCCTTTGAAAAGGAAAATTTGTCATAGTTTAGTTTCCTTAATCATTGCTCTTATTTAAAAGAATTACTTCACCAGTCTTAAAAAGAAACATCAGAACCCTCATTGGCGAAATTTTCGAGTTAATTGAACCCAGCACCATCGCAACGGGTAAACCAGAAAAGCGAAAACGATATTCTCTTTGCACTTGGAAGGAAAACAGAAAAACAACGTATTCTTGTGTATCGAGCGAGGCGCCGCTAGTTTGCGATAATCATCATAACCACTTTCATCACTAATTATTATTAACTATTATTAATTATTATTTCATAACTTTTGTATTTCCAATAAGAACTTATTTTGTGCCGATTAATCACCGTTCCGTTTATTATGACATGCTTGAATCTGTAAAATATTCCCCACTTTCAAGTGCACAAATAATTCAACGTTCAAGACACTACATTCTTTCGAAAGCTTATAGTCAAAGGTAAAAAAGTCTACAACCGTTTTTCTTAATAACTGTTTATTATAAAGTTACGAATTTTTTAACAATATTCCTTTTTTTTCGCATTTTTTACTTTTTGTCAATTTTTATTAAGAACGGTTTTAAACTTTGGACTTTGGCAACTTCTGGACCATGTAGTAGACACTTCAAGAAGTAATCCAGAATTTTTCCAGATTTTTTAAAAGCCTAGAAATCTCGAAAAAGTCAACTGTTGCCTCAAACACCCAGTGTACACACCATGACTCGAAAAATATATTGTTCACACGGGGGGTTAACATCTTCATTTTTTGCAAAGTAATATATATATATATATATATATATATATATATATATATATATATATATATATATTTCATTTGTGAAAGAGATATTCCTTCAGGCATTTAAAAAGGTAATTAATATTTTAACGAAATTAAATTAATAACAATAAATCTAATTCGTTCCTAATTAATTACATAATATTTTAAGTGCTTTTATAATCTGCTAGGAGCGCTGCTATATAAGAATATAAAATGCCTCTGCCACTCCTCAAAAAGAAAAACAGTAATTTTCATCAAATTATTAATTTTTCATATTGCCCTATTTTCCTTTACCATTATTATATTTTTCAGAGCACGCGAACTCGACTGTTAGTCGGCAATGCAGTTTTCTGTCGGGTTACTTTTTGGAATAGAATTTTCTTAGAATTGCAAATTATTTATTTATAAGTAACAAGCAGTAGTCATTGTAAATGTTTCCCCGTTTCATTTTGTTTTTTCATTTTCCGTTGATGTTTATTTTTAAATGTATTTTTCTTTGTTAAAACATATATTTTCTTTAATGTACTTTTTTCTATATTTTTGGTAATAGAAATATCTTTTTTATGTGTGCTGTGTTGTACTTGGATGTTATATTGTGATACATGTTTTGCAGCCTATTCATAAGCCTTTTTTTGTATGCATGGCTCGATGGAATATGTACTCGATATGTAACTTTAACTGGTATGCTCGTACCGTATGGATGTACACGACGTGAATGTATGCATGACCGTACACAGGGTGTTTCAAAATCTGATTATACTTTAAAAGTAAGGCCCTCCGCACATGACGCGACTGGTTGCAAAACTTAGCCCGAATCTGCCCGAAGTGAATGTGATTACAAGTATGTCGTTAGTAAAAGATCGAAAATGTATGCGATTGCTTAGATACTTAATAAAATAGACACGCCAATACACATTTATTAACATCAATTTCAATCAACAATTGAAAAATCGACCACTAAAAATTGAGGACATTGTAGAACACCCTGTTTATGTATAATATGTATATAATATATTCATTTATGTACATTTCTATATCGATGCCAGTGAGTATTCCATCCAAGTGATTCTGTGAGTTCTTTTGTTCAGATTCAGTCAAATATCAATGATGCCAATATGATAAAAATAAACTTGGGCTACGAATTATAAGAGAAATAAAGTAAGATACTGTAAAATATATTTTAGAGGGTTTTCTCTGTATAATTTTCTATCTTTATCTCTTACTTGCTTCTTATTATATTTCAGATATCTTTTATTTTATATATATATATATATATATATATATATATATATATATATATATATATATATATATATATATATATATATATATATATATATATATATATATATATATATATAAAAGTCAGTTAAAAGGAAGACTGATATGTTACATCCAAATTTAAGTAAGAAGAGATGGTTCAGAAATGAGTGCCGCATAATTATATCAACTATAATCAGAATCAAAAGTAATCATTGCAAAACTCCTGCTCACCTGTACAAAATTAATATTAAATCTGACGATAGATGTCAATGTGGTGAAGAAGGAACTTTGAATCATATTATATTTGAATGCATAAATTATAGTTTAGAAAGATCAAAATTCAATAGTGAAATATTAGATGTGATTAAAACTTTTCCTGTTAATACTAACTTTTTGTTAAAGTGATTCTAAATTAATTAGTGAATTAATTAAATATTTAAAAAATTGTAAAATAGGATTATAAAATGTGAAATATGTAAAAAAATATTTGATGGTGGCTATGACGAATAAAAGTCAAGGTAAATAAATATATATATAAATACAGAGATGTACATTCATCAGTGATGCTAATTCGGAACTGAGGACTTGGACAACGTGTCACACGGTCAAGCGAATTGACATTATACATATTCGATTAGAATTGATTATTAATAAATAAATGTTAATTGATCTGTTACAAATTTATTGCCATTGTTTCAGCATATCAACTGAAGATGCACTTGGTTCGCTAGACGACATACTCAGCGTTATATGACCTTTATAAATTGTTATATTTACTATTTTTTATTTGTTTAAAAAATAATAATTTGTATGCCGAGCAGAATAAAATATGTTTACATTACCATAAATATAAAGTTTGAATGAAAGAGATAACAATATACTACATGTATAGAATGTAGTATAAAATAGAATGAGATAAAAAATAACCTCTGAATCAACCATATATAAAAAATGACGTACGGGCATGTGATGTGTCAGCTGCCATTATGAAAAATGGAAACTGCACTGCGAGTGATTTGAAATTAAAATGGAGCAGAAAATAAAAACAAAATAGTCATGTGATACTTCGTTTTGTGATATGTATAGTAAAACCAATAATAGAAGCTGTTTTGTGGGATATTTTATACATTGGAATACAAAGGTAAACAAGGATAAATAAACAGGGTCGAATTAGTGGCGTAGTAGTAATATTAAGCAGGTATTTTTATTTAAATTAATGTACAACATATTAAGTTTATTACGTGAAAATTTGAAGTCGATTGAAGTAAAACTGTCGGAGATATAGAGTTTTAAGTCTTCACCTCTCTGGTCTGCTTTCGTCTTCCTTTGAAACTTTTAAACGCGTTTTTTTATTCTTAGTTTTGTGTCCTCTCTAGCTCAAAATCTACTGCTCCGATCCTTTTGAAATTTTGCATACTTTTTCTTTATATAAATGCTGAGGTAACACTGTCGAGTTTTAATTAATTTTTTAATTTTAACGTATAACTTATAATTATAACGTATAATAACAAAGTTTCCGATTTTTTTCATGAAAAATAGGTATTTTGACTTCTAGGTGCTGTAAAAAATTGAAAAATCAATGAAAATTAAAAAACTTGACAGCGTTACCTGCAGAAACTTATCAACTAATAAAATCATTTTAGTTTTTCGATTTCAAATAATCCAGTGATGAGTTATGAGTGGCACCGCAGTGTTAATTTTTTTTGTGACGTCAGCGAAGATTTGCTGTCAATGCCTCATTTATTGATATTTATTTATGAAAATTTTACAATGTATTCTTTAAATGTTATTTTATCATGTAGTAATTATAGAAATAATTATATATTATCTGTGTCGGAAAAAAACATTATCGAAAATATGCTTTGACAAAAAAAATAATGTAAAAACTTGTTTATTTCATAAGCTTTATAATATAAATAAATTTAATGAAATGTGCATCTTCCCAATTATTGTGAAACGTACAACCGCTTTGTTTCCAATATGCATACCGTTAACTTGATACGAACAGGGCGACACCGCTAATTAGCAACATTCCGAACCGACTCCAGAGTGTTTAATTAAATTGGTACATTAACATGAAGAGGGGTGAAATGTGGGGAGGGGGTTTATGTAACTTTTGAACAAATTATTAACTTCCCTGAAACTGCAATCGTTACCCTATTAAATACAAGATCGTAACATCTTCGATAACACTACGTTCTTGCCACCGAGATACGACAATTACTGCCACCTCCTGTCACGTTCGCAAACTACCTTCCAGCCCCTGACTATTTCCTCGCTACAACCACAGTAGCATCTATCCAGCTGGTTTAGTGGGATTACTAATTAAACATCATCCCCAACTTATAAGTCGTACTACCATGCTACCCTACCTCCCTACTACTCCCCCACACCCATACTTCACCCTTCATTCCTTCAGTATATCGTTCACTGTGACGGTTCAGAGGTGCAGACAAAGTGATTCAGTAGACAAACTTATGCGGTGTATATTTGGAACATAACTTCAGGAGTTCATGAAATTGTGAAACGAGAAACTGAAAGAGAAACCGCCGAAAATTAAGTCTCAAAACGGAGAATTGGTCTTATTGGTAATACAAACTTTATGTACTAAGCAACGATATAAATGAATCTTGGAATTGCCTTGCTGCAAGCTAGCTAGCAATGTGGTAATGTTTTACAAACTTACCAACTATTGTTAGCGCAAGTCGAAATGTATCACACAAGATAAATATTAGCAACTTAGCTAATTCCAATATAGGAAAAAATGTTATTAGGAAATGTAAATTTTTAATCAAACTTATGTGTTGCTTCTGAAATCAAAGTCTTTTATTTTAGTAATTTACATACACATTATAATAATTACACTGTTTAACTTAAATCATACTATCCTACCTGAAATCAAAGAAACGACATTTAAAGTTTATTATTTAAATTGTCCATTTCTTTTTATCTAATTTTATAATAACTTAACAATATGCACAGTGAGTTCTGTCAACTCTAAATATCAACTGTGTTGACCATTATTCCTTAAACATCATCTATGGAGTCCATGAGTATATGGTCACTGTTTTACCAACAGATAAGCGTTGTACCAATTGAAAAAATATAATTTCTTTACATATATATATAGATACTTTTAATTCAGCAAGAGTATAATAAAAAAACTTATCACTATAACTAATTAAACCCCAAGAGAAAAACCTACACCACAATTTGATAATGTTTAAAAATATTTGATGGTGGTTTCTCACAAACCAGTTCATATGTTGCGTAGTTTGCTCGATTAGGGACACTCCGCAGGAATTTCATTTATGTAATGGATCCATCACACCACCACCCACCCTCCCTGAACCCCCACTCACACACTTCGCGGATTATCTTCACCATATGTGCGAGCATCTATACATGAGTCATAGTAGCATTAACATAGGATAGACCACTCAGGAGATTCTTTTATTTTTAGCAGAGAATTGTTTGTATCCAGAGTACTAAATTCTATGGACTCTGCTAGACATGTATCCATTGATAAAGCTGCCTTTCAGACTCTTTCACATGCCCAACCAGTTTATATAGTTCAAACTACGAGAGGTCGACCATGACACATGCTGCTAATTTTCTTTTTATTTGATTTCTATATAAATTTTACAATCTGTCTTGTTTAGAGGACATTCAGTGATAGGTATGTAAAAGTAAAGTATCTTGCGCGAGATGTACCCATCTGCTCATTCCTCAATTTCAATAGATCCTAGATTCTGTTTAGTTGGTTAATAGGTCCTGAGGTACTTTCTTTTTTAATCTGCATACTACCGAATTGTTGGACATTGGACACCTGGCCAAATTGTTTGGATGTTCAAGTATTTTCTCCTTGTATGCTTCATTAACTGTGGGTATATCCAGGTCCCGATGTATTTTGTGATAAGGTACAAACCATGGTGCATTCGTGACAATCCTTAGGATTTTAGATTGGAATGCTGGTAAATTGAAACTATAATTATTCACACTCTAACCGAATGTACTAACAGTAGTCCTAAAAGGAGCACATCAATTAAAGATACTAGTAATTTGAAATTAGTACAGAAGACATTCAAATATAAACCGGAATTTTCTTCATTTGACTCACGTAGTTTCACATTTAAGTGCATGGAGCAAGGGAATCGGTGCCTGGTGAATAAAGAATGGATACCTATGAAGAAAGATTTGAAGGCAACGCTGCGGTCTATCAGTACGTGTGCAATTGCCTATACTGGGGTTGTCATCTTCTTCATGAAAGAACCATCGGAATCATGTATAAATCACCAATAAATCTCTATTAAAATGTTGCAGTTTATATTTGAACGACCTTAAAGGGAAGGGAATAGTGTGCCAGTAGAGAGTGTAATTTTATAATTTATTTTACATAAAGATGACCTCGCATGGGGCATCGCGGGGGCATTTGACCCCGTCAAAAACTGCTAGTATCTTTTTATATAAAAAGTTAAGTTTTCTATGATAGAAGGGTTGTTTCATTGAACCTAGTAATGGGATGGCGATTCTAAATCCTAACCTAGAATTATATATATATATATATATATATATATATATATATATATATATATATATATATATATATATATATATATACAATAAACCCAAATACGAGGATAACAAAGAGCCTGTTATAAAATATCCTTTTCATATTCTTTTTAATTTAAGAAATGGATATTCTAAAGAAATGTTTCTGCTCTTAATAATGAAATATTTTGTAAAGAATTTGTCAACAACTCTAAGATTCTGAGTAAAGTCATTTTGACGAACTCTGTGAAGATGTTTACATAGCTACCAAACGCAGGACAAAAGAAATTCTCCAAAATGTTACACAGAGCAGCAAATCTTTACCGATGGAATGAAAATAATTTCAGTGTTTAATTATTTTTGTCAATTACTTTGTTGTTTTTCTCTGTAACTCTGCAATCAGTTGTGTGATTAGCATTAAGAAGTCGTGTTATAGTCCAAATCACGAGAGTTCGGCGGTGATTTATACTTAAAAGAGGTTATAAAAGCGGTATAAATCTATAATACGATAACCAATTTTATCTTTTTCGTTCCTATACACATTATAGAAAAATAAGTGAGTCAGTGCTTTTTAGTTCTATCGACAGTTTATACCACACAACTTGTTTTAAATATGAGTCGCCGCCGAACTCTCGTAGTTTGAACTATATATTTCTTCTTGTATTTACGTGTTATAGCAGAACCTCTGCAGTGTATAACCAAGACATTACAGCATTTAAATAACTCAAAGAATGTGCCCAACTTTGTAAACAAGTAGAGGCACCTAATGATTCAAATTCATCTGCCTAAATAACAACAGCTACTGGAGAAGTTTTGCCAAAGCCATAGGATTTTAGATAGCAGCAAATGATACGTCCCAAAATTGTTTTAGTGACGCAACTTTATTGTTTTCAAAACAATGGAGAATCTGAATTTCGCGTGTTGATAAAGCATTGCCTTTTAATAGCAAAAGATACCGTTCAAGCAAAGCAATGGCTTGACAAGTGTCATTCGGACTCTGTCGAAGACATTCTGCAATATTTATGTAATGTAGAATAGGCTTGTCCAATGACATATCCGATAGCCAACGAATACAATAATTATATTAGACTTAATTTTGAAATATTTTAGTAGGTTTAATTCAACGTGAAGCTAGCAGATTGAGATGGTTATCAAATTAGGATTTTATCCATTCCTTAATAGTTGGGATTCCCAAATTAAGATGAAGGCGGCTATTGGTGATATATTTTGACTGGAATCTCTGAAGAATTTCTATATTCGAATTGCTACATTACAATTTATGATTAAGGCACTATTCAAATTAAATTGATAACAAGCTAACCTACAAAGTATAGCGCTAGTCTATGGGTCAAATCCAAAGCCAAAGAAGTCTGCCAACAAGCATGAATATCTCTGAACCCTTGTGACATCAAAACCTTCCTCCATTAGAATCATTCCTTTCTACATTAGATCCAGCTTGATATATATTTTAGTTCACCATCTAAATTTAATTTGGGATATTGTCCTTTTCAAGGATTTTACATCCTACTTAGCCCCTACTCAATTATTAACAGCTTCACCATGTTTAGTAGACTGTATCCACACGCACTGCAGAAGAGGGTACGATTTTAAACCTACTTTTAGACCAATTTCGTTATATATATATATGACATTAACATTGATCAATTATTAAAACCAAATTTAATAATGTCAGTGGGTTAATCACTCTGTCAATTACTGAACAAAATGTTGAATAATTAGTTAATTATGCAAAACCACTGAATGGCACTTTGCGGATTAAAAATAAAACCAAACGTACGTCCGTCACTGTCTAGCACGTCACTTCTCCGTCTATCTGTCTCAGGTTGCATTATAATTTAATACGAAATATTGATTAGTTAAATCTGTAATATCATACTACGAAATAATTCACACACTGCGGATAAATTCATCTGAATTTATATGCAGTACTTGGTTCGGCCAAGGACTGTTTTTACCATAGAGATATAAGACTAGAGTACGCGAAGTCTACGGCCGCGTGTAAGAGGAAGCGATATAATCAAAGAGAGAGATACCCTACCGAGGTTCCTATCTGTTTCTTCCTAACCGAACCGCTGCTGCTGGCTTGGTTGATTGGCGGTATGGTAGAGGGTAAACAAGCAAGCAGACGCTATTGTTAAAATAAAAATAAAAATAAAAGTATTTGTAAATAGTTAGTGTAGCATATAGTAAATTTTAAAATGAAGCGTTGTTTGAAATAAAATGAATAAAGATACCGACAGCCCCCCACTCTGACGCAACGTGATTCTAGTATAGCTATATTTTCGTTACCGCGACAGTACTCGGCTTGAAAGAGACACAGAAGAATTTCGAGGTTATCTCTCTCTTTACCTATAATACAGTATTCAGCCTCTTGCGAACTCTAGTCTTATATCTCTATAGTTTTTTTACAGTTGTACTTATGTACTTGTCTTGTTAATGGATATACAAAGAGATGAAGCTACAGATGACATACTACTTCCAAAGAGATCCGCCAACAACAGCATATGGTATTTACGGAAATAATTCCGTAGTGCGTGTGTCCACATTCAACTATATCTTTTACAAATAAGATAAGGAAACAAACTGTCTGTGCTGCGGTGATTTCTGTAGAAATCTACAAATCCTTTTACAGCGTAATTATTTCTAAATGGGATCTAGACCGAATACAACTATTTAGAAAACCCGTCAAATAAAGAAAACTGAACGAATGAGTGCGATTTTCACCCCGAATTTTAATGGGCTTGTGAAATAATTTTTTAAGCGTCGTTTTTTTTATTTGTGATTTGAAGTAAAGGTTAATATATGTATATTGATGTTTTTATTTCTTTAAATATCCAAAAGTTAGTAGAGTTACAGTTATAACAAATTTGAATTTCATTTTTGCGCATGTTTTAGCTGCGTCACATAAGAAATACACACATAAGACGTTTTCACAACTATCGTAATAAGAATTTGTTGTAAAATTATTTATTAGCTGATATCTCGAAACACAAGACACTACCCTCTCTATCCTCGATCGCTTCTACCAATTTTGGTAATGCTTGTAAAGTAAATATCTATTTTTACCGAATGCAAATAAAATACGTTACTTTGAATTCTATTGAGAGCAGTCCCGATTTAAACTGAACGGTTTTTTTGATGCATTGCTGTTTCCTCCAAATAATAGCAGAGCGCGGATTAACTAGTGACCGGATTACAGCAGGTATTAGTGTAGAGAGGGCAGAGAGGGCACAGGGCATACAATGAAGGTGAAGGATGAAGAGCGAACACGGGAGAAGAGAGAAGAGTTGCGGAGTAGGAGGAGGTGGAGGTGTTATTATGAAATACGAACGTTAAACCCATAACAATGCGGTCGTTGAAGCATTCATCGTTAAATTTAATTTATTACATCGGTTTAATCCGTTGTATTGTTTTGTTTTACCGTGGATTTAAAACAACCAAAATAATAGGATTTAAAATGACGAAGTTTAAATCCTACAATTATTTATTATCTATGTTGTAAAAATGGGATAGAATTGTACTACAGCAAGAATATGGGAAATTACTTTCAAATAGATGCAAAGTGGTTCTTACCTTTAGAGTAAAAATACTCGTAAAATTATATCTTGTAAGAGTCGTATTTAAGGTATTCGTATATTTACAGAGGTAACCAACCCCTGGCTGTAAACAGGGTTGCCAATGACGCTCTTAGTGAGGTTTTAATCATGTTTCTCCTCTATACACATGGCAGAAATGAACAGGTTAGCGATTTATAACCTTTTTTATATTTTTGCGACATTACAACTAAGCTGTCGCTTATCTAGTAATTTACATTTCGTTCTAGACAATTTTATTCAGCTCCAATCCACTATTAGTTCCAAAAGATCAGTAAACACTTGTTTCTTGTGTGGTTTGGTGTCAGATTCATTAGGTCAGGTCTTACGGCTTGGTTCTTTTTAATGTGCGCAGATCAGAAAGTTATTAGCCGTTCTTATTAGCCAATTTTAAGTCACGTTTGGAAGAAGAGAAACGAAAAGGAGAAGAATAAAGAACGAAATGGTGACAGAAAGAAAAAGAGAAGAAAGCACAAGTGTGAAAGAGGTGTTAAGGAGAAGAGACAGAGAGATACAGCAGCAGAAAAGAATGGAAAAAATTGATAACAGCAAATATAATGAAAGATACAAGAAGATAAAGTGGCGTAGAGAGAGATACGAGAAAAGAGTCGCAAGATTTAGATTGGGAAACGAAGAGAAAGGCAACAGATACTAGGAAAATAGAGAGTAAAGGAGTGCAAGGTTTGCAGAAGAGAGTAAAAAGTGAAAAGAAGATTGTGCAGTTATTGAAGAAAAGAGATGGATGGCGGAGATAAAGAGAAAGAGCGAGGAAAGAGCAAGAAGTACAGAGTAAAAACAGGAGGAAAAGTAGCAGGAAGAGAGAAGCAGTAAGAACTTAAATTTATCTGTTTTGTTTATATTTTTTCTTTTGAAGAAGTGAAAATGAATAGATAGTATGTAATTTAGCTCAATTTAATGATTTAAGGCGGAACAATGCAAAAACACTACAATAAAATAAATAAAACCTCCTATGAATTTTCTACACTAGCTAAATCATTGCAAGTATTGTTTTTTTAATTATTGTTCAAGTCTCCGCGAGATAATTTTTCAAGCACCTAATGCTCAACCTCTGCTTCGTTTTACAGTTACATTTCTCCACTTCATTAAACCAAATTAATTAGATATATCAGCAAATAACAATACAGAAGTACTTGAAGCGTAACAACAACCATTGTTACACAATTAAATTCACAAAAAACAAAAAAAAACACAAACAAATAAAAAAAATGTACACAATTAAAAATCGTAAAATATAAAAACCAGACTGGAAGTGTGAAAGAGATAATAAATTTCTACGTTGGTATCGTTCCATCTCTTTTACACTTATGGGTGGTGTATAATTGTGGTGATAGTACAGTGAAGCTTTTGGGATTTGGGGGTTTATCATGCCTAGTAAGACTGACATCATATTACTTTGTTCGTTACAGACAGTTCGTCGACGTTAAGGGTGTTGTTTTAACGATCCCTTTGCTCTTTAATCCTTCGCCTTCACCACTTTATGGACTCTGATCTACATGGCTAACTTTTTACTCACCCTTTGCTGATAAATATTTAATGACACATTTAATTTGTATGATCGTGTGTGTACGGGGTTGGGGGTGGCGAAAGTGGCAGGTTTCATTTAATTACTACATTTTTTAATAAATAAAAATAATGAAACATTAATCATAAAAACATAGGTCATTTATTATTTAGTAGCTAAACTTGGTCACGCTTCTCTGTGGCTTAATCTGATATGAAATGAATGGTAAGGTAATGGTAATTTTCAATGAAAAACACATTTTTATTTTGACGTATTAGATATATTTTCTAACGTAATTTTTTAAGCTGATTTCAAAACCGGAAATCATTGTTTAATATATGAATTATTTACCACTGAACATGCTGATATCTCGAAAGACAAGACACCTATTTAAAAATAAATTACAGATTTAAAATCAGCATTAAAAACTATGTCAAGAACAATTAAAAATTGAACAAATTAAATTGCATATTTTTATAAAATTAACACTTAAGGAGGTACAGGACGTACCGTCAATGCAAAAAGTTTATCTCTCGGTAATACGAAATGCAAAATACATGAAGGACGAGCAAATATTGGGACTGTACCTTTGAAACCCTATTGTACCCTATTAAACTGCTTTTTGTTTGTTAAAATGATTTTTTTATGCATATAATAGTTTAATAAATTAAAAATTACCTATAATTAATATCAAATTTATATTAATTCAATTTAAATACAAATTAAATATTTTGAAAAAGGAATAATAAATTTGGCAACGCTGTAAATTTACGTGTGTTGACGCATGCGTGATTTGGTTGTTTGACCAATAAATTGTTATATTTTATATAACATTTATTCCGATTTTGAATTTCCCGCTCAAATTGACATTTGCAACGTTGCCGGCTTATAACCTACATTTGCTGTTTCTTAAAGGTTTTATTTAAATATTTTTGAATATAGGTATCCTTTTGATAATTTTCCTTTTGCAATAGTTACAGAAAAGATTCTTTTATATACACCTAGTTTTTGAAAGCCGTGTCACCATTTTTTTATAGTTAAAAGTTATATTATGTGGTGAAATTGAGCTAAAAATTATGATTTGTATGGAAAATGACTATTTTTAATCATGTATAAAAAGAAAACTATGAACCCTAGGTCTCTAAAATTTTGAGACAGCATGTATTTTTACTATTTGTATTGACCCTCCAAATTTCACAACGTTTTCATCATTTACGTTTACGTCCTGTACCTCCTTAAAAATGGAATTAAGATTTAAAATGATATGATTAATTATTTTATTGTGCAAGAATATAGTTAACAAACAATGAATCGTGATGAATCGAAACGAATACGATACGAATCGTATTAGAATCTTAATAAAATCGTATAAGAATCGTATTAAGTTCATACGATTCTTGTCAAAATTGTTTGTTAACTATATTTTTCACATAACAGACGTTGGTTTGCGACGGAGTATATATATATATATATATATATATATATATATATATATATATATATATATATATATATATATATATATATATATATATATATATATATATATATATATATATATATATATATATATATATATATATATATATATATATATATCTAATATTATAATGTAATCAAACTATAGATAAAGTTTTTCTTTTCATAATCCCGCCATTATAATTCGCGCATTAGATCCATTAACATGATAACGACTTCGTTAAACTCGTTACACAATGAACATCCCAAATCAAATTATCCTCTCCTCGCACCTTCCCTTCCTCAGGTTCCCCACTCCCCCAAAACAGTTCAGATTCTGAAGTTAGAACCCCATTCTATTTCACATCCAGCATATCTGTCAAACAGGAAGAAGTCCTACATACATTTCCCGTTCCCATTTCCGTTTAAAAAACTTTTATAAAAGTTATTTTGAAAACTTTTTATAATATATTCATAATATTATTTCATAATCAGAGGCCGCGCTAGTCGCTAGTGGCATGTCGCATGTCGCTAGTCAGAAAGAAAAATTAATGTAAGGAAATGGAGGAAAATGGAGAAAGAAGAGTCAATGTTACTAAAGTTAATACACTCCGTACAATGTAATTAAAACTATATTTAACTTTATGCTTAACAAGGTACTAACATCACTCTAAATACACAATATTTATCGCAATATTTTTAACTAAATTTTATGTTTTTATTTTATTTAATTTTAAATTCCAATTTTCCAGGCATATAGCCTGTTAATATTTCTAAGGGTTTGCCATAATTTTAAAACGTTTATTATGGGTCTCAAACTTACGCTTAAGACTTAAAAATATATAGAGTATTCGATAATATCCCAGTCAATATAGCAATATTCATTTTCAAAACTTATTTTTGCGGTTCCAACTCATTAAAAGTCAGTGGAAGAAAGCTTAAAATGTAGATACGTTATTCATCTAACTAATTAAAGCTTTAGATTTTGATTCGCGTTTATAGTTACTTACATAAAACGATTTAAACATAAAAAAACATGGTTTTTTTAATAATATTTAACCTGCTGTATAGTATCGCCATCTATATTTCGCGAATCATAAGGCACCTTAAGGCAACCGTAGAAATGTATGTTTACCTATTGTCTACACTGTATTGAGAATTTGTTGAACAAAGCTTTAGACGCCTTTATCTAAGGCTAAGGCTGCACTAAATAAATAAATACTAAACTTTTAAGCCTGAAGAGCAGGCAGCCAAACTTACGTTGTTTAAAATCAAGTTAGCAACTGCAAGTTATGGATATTTTTCTCTAAAAGTTAAATTTAAATATTTTTGACATTTTTTAATAGGGTTATGTCTGCCATACTATAAATACGGCAAATTGATGAACTGTTTAATTCAATTTAAAATATCTACGCTTTTGTGATTTTCATTGAACTTTTTTTTAATTCATGGACTTTTTTTCTGAAAGTAATTTTTATATATATTTCAAATTTTTTGATAGGGTTATGTCCGCTATATGCTTAATTGATGATTCATTCAATTAAATTTAAAATATCTACACATTTCTAGATTTTATGCGACCTTGTTTAAATTCATGGACTTTTCTTTCTTAATTTTTTTTTTTGTTTTATTAAAAAATATTGATGCAGTTATGTTCGTTATGGTCTAAAATAAAGAACGGCTTTATTACATTTTACATAACTAGGCGATTCTGGCTTTTATGCGACTTTTTTCAAATTCATGGACTTTTTTTAAAATTTTTTTTTTTTTGATTCTTGAAAAATTTTGATGCAGTTATGTTCGTTATGGTCTAAAATAAAGAACTGCTTCATTACATTTTAAATAACTAGGCGATTCTGGCTTTTATGCGACTTTTTTTAAATTCATGGACTTTTTTTTTTAATTATTTTTTTTTTGATTCTTTGAAAAATTTTGATGCAGTTATGTTCGTTATGATCCAAAATAAAGAACTGCTTCATTACATTTTAAATAACTAGGCGATTCTGGCTTTTATGCGACTTTTTTTAAATTCATGGACTTTTTTTTTTAATTTTTTTTTTTTTTTGATTCTTTGAAAAATTTTGATGCAGTTATGTTCGTTATGGTCTAAAATTGAGAACTGCTTCATTACATTTTAAATATCTACAATTTTCTAGCTTTTTAGCAAATAATAATAAAGTCAAAATATCAACTTTAAAATGCTGATTATTCGAAAACTGAAAAAGATAATTGAAAATGGTTTTCATTTTTGAAATCAGCATAAAAATCTACGTTAGAAAACATGTGTCATGTGCCAAAATAAAATTAGTGTTTTTGTGAAAAGTAAGAAGACTATACTCTTGTTACTTTTCACAAAAAAAACTAAACTTTAAAATGCTGATTATTCGGAAACTGAAAGAGATAATTGAAAATGGTTTTCATTTTTGAAATCAGCATAAAATTCTACGTTAGAAAACATGTATCATGTGCCAAAATAAAATTAGTGTTTTTTGTAAAAAGTAACAAGAGTATAGTCTTCTTACTTTTTACAAAAATTGACCGAAATAATTTCTTATTTTTATAACTGTAATTAACGTAATTTTAAATGCTGATTTCAAATTTGCAATTAGGTTTTACATAAGTGTTTTTGTTTACGAGATATCAGCAAAGAAACGTAAATATTTTTTTTAGAAAAAAAAGTCCATGAATATATAAAAGGTCCCATAAATTCCAGAAAATTGTTGATATTTAAAAAGTAATGACGTTGTTTTTTATTTTAGAACTTAACGAACATAACTACATTAAAAAATATCAAAGAAACGTAATTTTTTTTTTGAGAAAAAAGTCCATGAATTTGTAAAAGGTCGCATAAATTCCAGAAAATCTTAGATAATTAAAATGTAATAACGCAGTTCTTTATTTTATAACATAACTGCATCAAAAAATATTCAAAAAATGTAAATTTATCTTTTAAAAAAAAATGTCCATGAATTTATAAAAGGTCCCATAAATGCCAGAAAATCGTAGATACTTAAAATGTAATAACGCAATTCTTTATTTTATAACATAACGAACATAACTGCATTGACATATATCAAAGAAATGTACATTTCTTTTTAGAAAAAAATGTCCATAAAGTGATAAGCCAAAGAAACGTAAAAAACATAATTAGAGTGAAGCAGTTCGTTATTTGGAAGTACTCATCAGTGTTATAGTATTAGCGTAAGGATCAGGCGCTTTGTAATGTGTTTATTAAATATTATTAAGAAGTAATATTACTTTGAAATTATGTTAATAATTATGAGCTCCTGGTCTCCAAACTTAAACATCTTTCTTAACTAAAATAGTTTCCGGTCTACACTAAGACAAATAAGTATACCGTCCCCAACACTAGCGTAAATTCTTGCGTCAATTTTCTTATGCACACACAGTTGTGTATATACTCGTACGTATAGTTAACTTTGTGACATGGTTTTCATGTCGTACCAGTCACCACGCTGAAATATGTACCTTCCATCAATATTTGACCGAATAACACCCACATACCATACGCCTAAGAACACTCCACCATTCCTACACACCCCAGACCCGTCAACCTCTGTTCCTTCTCTTCCCTACGCCGTAATCCACCCCCTTCCTTCCCGTTCCTGCCTATTCATTCAACCTCTTCACTACTTTACGGTTTTACGGTTTTCCCCATTCTTATTTCGCACTTCTTTGATCGAATCATTTTCTCTGCGCCTGAAAATCCACTACCATTCTTACACTTATTTCTATCTCTAGATCGCTTGTATTTTAAGCAATTTACTATAGACATGTAATTTAGATTGTTGCTCGTGTCGTAAGAATTAACGCGTTCTATAACACTGTTTCCGTATCCTCTTCGTCCGTATTATTCAGTTCCTTTTCTAATCTTATTGCGTGTAATTTTAAAAATAATTTCAGTAATTGAATTTATACGAATTTTTTTTTTTTTTTGCTCATTTTTTTCATGTTTTAACGACTTTAAAGTTTTTATAAGGAAATTGTTCTTATACGTTTTAGAATGCTTGGTACCTCTTTATAGACCCATTGTTTTTTTTAGAGAAAGTAATATTTATTTTCTCTCTCCGCCTCTTGTTTCTTTATTATTAAAAACGCAAGTGAGTGTTGTTGCTCGACGGGTTTTTTTTAGCTTTACAGATGGCAGCTTCCCTATTTCAAATACATATCATCACACAATACAAGAAGGGGAATCCAGCACGCTATTAGATTGCTAAAAAAATGCATTTTTAAAATGTAAAGTAAAATTGTTTTCTTTTATATAGAAATAATAATAACTAACTTTTTGGAATGGTGAAAAGAACAAATGCATAGTTCTTACTTGTTCAAGAATTTGTGCAGCAATGGAAATGTAATTTAAAAAGAATATTCCTCTTCTTATTTCCTCATTTGTAGGTTTGGTTCGGTCGTGTATGGAACCGCGAGCATGCTTGACGCGTTCGAGTATGTATTAGATTTGTTAAAATTAGTTTTAATTTCCATCTACTCCTTGTGATGTGTTGCAACCCTAGCGCTTAACCGCTGAACTCATCCTCCCACAATGGGGGAAGGGGGAGGGGGAGGTTGACGTGTCATCAGACGGGATGTCGTCGGGTTTTCATTACTCGTTATCCGACGCTTTATCTCCTTGTTTCTACGTCATTATAGCATTAAAGTAGTACTGGTTGATTAATGGTGGTTCTGCTTTGTAATATACAACCTTGCTGTACAAATATACGAACAAGAGGTAGGGCGGGAGTAGTGGGGGTGGGGTATGAAGATAGACAGATACGACAACCATTCTAATACAAAAATAATCAACTCGCAACTGTACTTCTAACCCATCTACGCGAGATTTGCAATTAAGGGACTGCAACACTTTGGAATAGTCAGATGCAAGTTTATTTGTAAAAAAAACTTAATCAGCTAAATTAATTTTTGTTTTAACATATTTTTGAGGAGGTGTGCTTAGGATCTAAGCACATTCTGTGGCAATGCATAAATAGTACAAAAGCAAGAAATGGACTACAAAGGGCGGAGTTCCAGAGTTCGCATTTAGTTGATCAAACTAATTTTCTTAATTTAAAAAATGATAATAATTGACAAAGTTAAAGACTCTTTATCTAGTAAATTCACAGCCAGATAGTTTGGATGCTTGTTTAACCGCTGCTGGTATCTTTGGCTGAATTTGTTAATTTCTTCTTTCACAGTTGTAATGCCGGAGTCATGGTTTATGTATTTGTTGCTTATGAACTACGGGATATCCATAATGGTTCTTACTGTCCTTGACTGAAATTTTTCTAGGTTATCTGTGTTCGAAACACTAGATGTTCCCCAGAGTTCAATGCCGTAAGTCCAGACAGGTTTCAGGATCGTTTTATAAATCATTAGTTTGCTGCTACTGGATAAATGTGATTTGCGTCCAATAAGCCAGTGCAACTTTCTGTACTTAAGATGTAGCTGCTTACATTTTTTCGTGATATACTTTTTCCAAGTTATGCGCCGATCTAAATGCATGCCTAAATATTTAGTCTCTTCACATTGTGGTATAATTTGTTCATTTAAACGTACAGCAGGACATGTGTTTCCACACAAGGTAAATGTAACTTGAGTTGACTTCGTCTCGTTTGCTTAAATTCGCCACTTCTTTAGCCAATATTGAATCTCCTCTGGGTTAGCTTGTACTTGATGGTGGAGTTTCATGCACAGCCAAAATTAATGTGTCATTGAATCTAATCCGTTGACATCATTTCTATTATACAATGGAGTCGTCAAATACTATTTAAAGCTGTATAATCCGAATGATTTATTTATTTTATCAATTTGTTGATATTATTGACACTGACACTGTTTAACAAAAACTTTCAAGTAAATAAAGAAACTTTCAAGTATAAAACCTTCCTTTGTTGGACGATTCGTGCAGCAGTGCATGACATGTGGATCAAGTGTGAAAAATCCCTTTTGACGCGAGTCATAAGACCTACAAAAGACCGAACTTCTTCCAACGAGAACGTTGGACACCTGACACTGGATACACTTAGTTCCAGCACCGGCTACACGATGCGTTCAACGTTGCAAGGTGTTCGTAGCATCGTTTGAAACCAGCTTAACCATATGATACACACTAGTTGCAAGGAAACATTTATTTGGTGGTGTAATATCTGGACCATGTTACTCCTATATAAAGATAAAACGTATGTTGTGAGAAAGAGATGCAGATAAATTACTACAGAAAAGAATACTAACAGAGATAATGTAACAGAGAAGGATAGCTGTATAAAACTAAACATAAATCAAGTATTAAATATTTAAATAGTTTTCTTCTACTACCGCGGGTAACTATATTTTAGTGGGCAAATATAAACAAAGTGAAAGGGGTGGTTGGGAGGCTGGAAAACAATGAAAATGTAATGCAGGCAGTACTACTGAACATGAATCATTGCTATTTAATTGAATAATTGAATAGTGTTTATTAAATATGCAGATCAGAGCAGAGTGGGGCGCAAAGAAGATTAGATTACTACGTTTAACAACAACAAACCAAGTTTAAACTAAATAAAAAATGCAATCTATTTATTTTGGTAACAACCAAACCCAGAAAATATATTCTGTTCTGTTTCTAATCAAAAACGGTTCAGAATCGGACACTTCGAATCGTGTACGATTCTGATCAAAATCGTTGTAGAGTAGTAACAATTTCTTAGTTTTTCAAACTTAGAATACTTTCCACGCAGTTTCAGTTAAACTTACAGTGTTTTACATTCGACTAGTATTGCCAGAGAGCTCAAATTGCAATTAGTTTATGTACCGTAAAGTGATTACGCTAATACGACACACCGCGCCGCTCCGCGCGTAGAGGAACACAGTTCAAAGGTCATGTAATCACCAAGCAATGTTCCAGGACTACATATAAGGGCGTCCCACCCTTTCATTTTATGTTTCGACTCGGAAACTGGATAACTACACTGATTAAAATGATAGGCATGACGTCACACGACAAAGAGGGTGAAATAGGGGTGTTGGAAAGTGGATAGACGAAGTAGGAGGGCATCTAGAAATGAGTAAATGACTGCCTTGTGATTTGTGGATTATAAGATATTCATATCAGGTGTTGTTACATCAAATGTAAAGCGTGGGATCATAGATGCGGGGGTGGGGGTGAAATTAGAAACAGAAGGGTCTCTTTAGGTTTAAAGGAAACCATTTACTGAATTATATGTATATTGAAATAACCGATATTAGTTTTGGAGTAGATATATATGTAAGTTGATGAGTGTGGTCCTTCGAACCGGATTCAGTTTACTTACGATGGTAGTTTGATAATTCAGTGACTTTTTGAATTTCCCGCGCAGATACCGTCAGCTGAGAAAGCCTCCATACCAAAAATTCATAAATTGACTATTTCATGTTTCCAAACCTAAAGAAATAGCTGATCGGTAAGAGATTTGGGTCTGACAAAGAGGTCATCACTGAAATCACTGAAACAAACTGAGGCACTTGAGAAAATCTATTATTTGGAAGTAATAAAAAAATTGGA
The DNA here is from genome assembly GCA_963678705.1 of Panorpa germanica. Classification (NCBI taxonomy): domain Eukaryota; kingdom Metazoa; phylum Arthropoda; class Insecta; order Mecoptera; family Panorpidae; genus Panorpa; species Panorpa germanica. The sequence continues at coordinate 2,779,572 of OY783223.1, read as the reverse complement.
AAACGCTGGACTAAATGTATCAAGCTTATAAGAAAAAAATCCCTTATAAGTAATCAATTACATAAAGAATAGAATTGGCGACTTTAAATGTTAATAACTTTTATAATACAACGACTTATTAAATCAGAATTGATCATTCGAGGTTTTGATAGTCAACTTCATTAACATATAGTCTTAATTTCTACAAAAGTGTATTATATATTGCTAAAGTGGGTTACTATAACCCCAAATGTCCAATTATTTTTTAATAACTCCTTATATGTTAAGAGATATTAACAATAAAAAAAGTCATTTTTTCTCTTTAATTATTAAAGGGATTCAACGTTGTACACATTTCAAATGCATGTGACATCACAGCCGCTAGTTGCTATCTCTTTCATACAACAGAGCGTAAAAGAGATAGCATATGCAAGATAGAACTCTGGTAAGTTTACAGGTTACCAACCTCATAAATATCTGGTGTATGTATTTATATATCAAAATATCAAATATTATTTACAGCTATTTCAAGGAATAATCACATTTCAATATTATGTCTGCCGTAACAGGGTTAATTAAAATAAAAACTTATTATTCTTTGACTTGACTTGATTATTTGACTACCAACAGCTACAAAACATTACCATAGCACTGACCTAATCAACAAATAACTGACGTTAAAATCTCTAGCGCTAAAACTACAATTCAAACTTTTAATTGCTATATCTCCGTCAACATTTAGATATTTAATAAAATGGACACGCCAATACACATTTATTAACATCAATTTCAATCAACAATTGAAAAATCGACCACTAAAAAAGAAGGACACAAGCCCATTCAAGTATGGTATGGTTCAAAACAATTTATAAATTATGTTACTTCATTATTTATTAGTCCTTAACCTGTGTGATAAACTGTAACTGCTGCTAACACTAAACATATCTTCACATTTCTTAACCCGTGCAAACATTCTTTAACTTTTCATCAGACTATACTCCTTTTCCCTTTTCCAATGTATCTTATTTGATGATCTCACATTTATTCTTGTATAATACATGTTTAAATCATCTAATATTATTTTGGATCATTTACTCCCTGGACCAATCTCTTCTGAGATTACAACACATTCGCCAGCTTTTGCCACCCAATCCCAGAGATCGCTCCCATGGCAGCTGTACTTTGTTTGGTACACTCTGATCATTTTCTTTTGGTACAACTTATGAACGTATGTGAAAGCTGCAATTTGGGACTGAGGGTCATAGATGGGCCAGTATTTCTAACACAAATATTAGCATTTTGGTATATATTTTATTATTAATTGTTTTCCTTTCGGCTTTACAATCTACATTAATATTTCTTACAACATTTCAACTTAAAATTAATCTTAACTATTCTAGACATTTCTATTTTCGACAGTACTTTTTGATTCTTCCTCTGTTTACTCTCTCCCTTCCTGTTCCCTACACCTCTTTCCTTCTCACTATTTCCTGCTTCTCCTTCCTTTTTTCCTGTACCTGCGTCACTCACCTTTTGCCTTCCTTGACCCCTCTCGACAAACCCTCTATTATCTTTGCATCATTCTTTCTTCTTTTCAGACTTCATTTTCCCTCTCCTGCCTTTTACCTCTATCACTCTGTTCAGATCCACCTTCTGGTTTTTCACTTCCTTCTTCTAATTACTTCTGCCATTCATCTGTTCTCTTCCTTTCCCCGTTTTAATAGCTGCTCCACCTTTCTCCTGCTTCAAATGCCTGCGTATGTAAGTACATTATTATTTTCCCATTAATTTCATATCAAAATGAGCCACAGAAGAGGGTAGCCAGGTTTAATGTAACAAAGAGAACAGAGAAATTGACGGAGAGGGGGGGAAAGAAAAAGATGGCATTAGATGTAAGTTTAATTAGAATGTGGAATACTTAGAATTCGTTTATTGAAATATTATTAACGTTGAAATGTGGAAGACAGTAAATCTTAAGGTCTTTCGCACAGTGCCAGCGTATTTAAGCGAATTTTGACCGGACGTATACGCGCTAGTACGCTTTACCTATCCGAACCTTGCAAATGCAATCAGCCGTCTGAGACTGGTTCATAACAGTGGTGTAACGATAAAAATGAAAGTAAAAGTTTGCTCTGATGATAAATTATGTTAGTGCAAAACAACTCCAATACACCCTACAGTACACAAGTTTGACTTGGCGTACTGTCGTATATTAAAATATAAATATACATACCTCTTAAATATGGTCGCGTTGTATGAGACTCGCTTTATAGCTATTAGTAAAGCAATAAATCTGCTTGTAATTTAAAACCCTTACACAAAAACACCCCTTTAACACATATTCCTACCAACGAGTATATGTACTATCCCCAAAGTTGATTTTAAACCCGATTAATTATTAACAAAAATAGGGGTTGTGAAAATCTTGATCCATCCGTTGATGTGGAACATATTGCAACATGAATCGGTGTACAAAAAACACACACACACACATACATACGAAAACAAATCAGGATGTCTATTTGCTATCATACATCTTCATTTTGTAAATACTTTCCTCTAACGGCGTTCACTGTTCGCCGTTCGCCGTTCGGTGCCCAACGGCTCAACAACCCCCCCCCCCCTATTCGTAGCCTCAGGCTAGCGACGTGGAAGGAGTGTGAAGGGGGTTATGGGAGCTTAATGGTACATTGGTGTGATGCTAACGGAATAAGTCGTATAACGGAATCGCAATCGATATGTAGGGAACATTGTTGTACTGTTATAACGGTGCCGTTGTGTTATAAAATGCGTTTTCCGTTATAAAACGAAATAAATAGTGCTGTATTAACGACTAGCTAGCGGCGCAACGGCCAAAGGTGCAATATTTTGATCTGGGGAACTATGCGTTTCCGTTTTTGTTGATGGTTTCTCGGGTTTCCTGAGTAAGTAAAACGATAAAAAGAAGCATATTTTCGATAATGTTTTTTGACGACACAGTTAATATATAATTATTTCTATAATTACTACATGATAAAGTAACATTTGAAGAATACTTTGTGAAATTTTCATAAATAAATATCAAGAAATGAGGCATTGACAGCGAATCTCCGCAGACGTCACAAAAAAAAAGTAACATTGTGGAGGCACTCATAACTCATCACTGGATTTTCTGAAATCGAAAAACCAAAATGATTTCATTAGTTAATAAGTTTCTGCAGGTAACCCTGTCGAATTTTTTTTTTATTATTGATTTTTAAATTTTTTACAACACTTAAAAGTCAAAATACCGATTTTTCATGAAAAAAATCAGAAATTTTGTTATTTTAAAATACTTTAAAACCAAAAAATTAAAAAAAAACTCGACAGCGTTACCTTGGCATTTATGTAAAGAAAGATTGTGTATAATTTTGAAAAAATCGGTCGAGTAGATTTTGAGCTAGAGAGGACACCGACTCTGAAATATCTAAGTGTGAGAAAAACGCGTTTAAAAGTAAGAAGAACCAGACCAGAGAGGTGAAGATTTAAAACTCTATATCTCTGACAGTTTTACTTCAATCGACTTCAAATTTTCACACAATAAACTTAACATGTTGTACATTAATATAAATGAAAAGAAAAAGAAAGTTTCTTCCTCCTAAAGCTTTATATTCCGACAAAAAGACGACCTATCTATAGGCATTATCGTTTCAAATTTCGGTTTCGAACAGGATTTAACTTGATTTTCTCGGTTTTCTGTTCAAATTAGATTAGTTATTAAGTTAAAGGCTCGTGCCCCTAAGGCCCATGTTAACATATATAGTTCTTAAACCCTTAAAATGCATTACATGTTTTTTAAACCCGTAACAATGAATTTCCCATGTTCCTCCATATACCTATGTTGTACAGTTTCCTTAGATATTCCAAGATGTGAGGTTGGGCGTTACTTATATCTACGGGTCCATTATCCATAGCAAAGCTATAGCCCTAGCACAAGCAGGGCAACAGCCCACGTTGCCAAAGTGTCAATGAGGCAGAAAGAACCGAAAGAACAAAAAGAAAATGTATGGTATAAGGTATAAATCTCCCTGCTTAAAGTTTTTTATGAAACCACAGTTTCAGTTTCGTTCCCTGGTTAAGCTGCAGTGGATATCTCACGTTCGGATCAATCAAAAAGTCGATTGAAAAAATAAGAGTTATTCGTTTCTTTCGAGTTCGAAAATGTTTTGTTAGAAACTTTAAAGGAATAATAGAAGTAATTATTCGATGTGTGCGGATAATTTGGAAGGATAAAGGTAGTAAAAGTTCTACAGGATCTGAATGTTAAGTGGAAGTGGCTTAGGTAATAATGACTTTAATTGTAAAATAGGTGGAGATTGTAATCTATTGAGTTATGTGTATGTAGTGCCAGATTGAAATATTACAGGCTAGGTGGGAATTCTTTGAGACTCCTGTTGTACAGACTATGTGGTTTATAGTAATGTAACTACAAAGTAAAATAAAGAAATGTGTAGTTTTGCTAAAGAAATACAGGATTATATCTCGCTTAACGGATTAGATACAGTGCCGGATTAAAACAGCGCAGGGCCTGTAGCAAAAATATTATTGTAACTTCTATTTGTCTTGTTAAGGAAGGGGTTAGGGTTTTCACTTTCGAAAAATCCAATTTTTTTTTGTCTTATCTTATTGTTTATCATTTCAAGAATATGTCCTTAAAATTTGAAGCCGATCTAAGCAATATTCTTGAAGTTATTGTCTTATTAATCCGGTATATTATATTGTATTATATGTTAATCAGGTATACAGTTTATTCATTGCTATTGTCCTAAAGCGTTTTTCTTAAAACTACTTTTTCAAAGTCCGTGTTCACTGCCATTTAATAACTAATTGACCGATTCATTTCAAACTTCGTACACATTTTCTACATATAAAATACCTCCCCCCAACGTTTAGATAAAACATTTTTTTTTACATTAAGAATGTTTCCCACCCACAAAATCGCGGAATTTTTCGTGGAAAATAACAGTTTACACTTTAGAGGGCCGCCAAAAATTTTTAAATAAAAAAAAAAATTATGAGAGACCGTTGGGGGGAAGATTTGATTATAATTTAACTAAATTTTAATGGTTTTTCATTTTGAGATAATTTCCGGCCGAGTTATTGTGAACACCGCAAATTGTCTTTTTTCTCAAGACCTTCGGAGGAAGCTCTGTTATCGGCTTATGCTTCAATATTGCTGCATGATAAAATTATACAACATAGTCAAAAGTATGCTTAATAATGTACAAAAGGTTCGAATAAAATTGCTCAATCTATACTTGAGAAAAAAAATCGCAAAAAAAGTGTTTTTTTACGCTGAAACCCTAACCCCTCCCTTAAGGTGAGTGCCTGTGCATTACTCTTACAATTTATATTAATTACAGTAATGAAGGTGTATTTCACTACATAACTTCATGAAAAATTTACATTTCTTTGATATTTTTTGATGCAGTTATATTCGTTAAGCTATAAAATAAAGAACTGCGTTATTAAATTTTAAATATCTACGATTTTCAGACATTTATGCTACCCTTTATAAATTCATGGACATTTTCTACAGAAAATATTAGTGTTATATGTTTTCCAAAGTAGCTTCTTGTGCTAATTTCAAAAAGAAAAATCATTTTTTTTAAATCTATTACATTTGATATCTCGTAAATCAAATATTTATCTAAAAATGAATTGCAAATTTGAAATCAGAATTTAAAATTATGTTAATTACCCTTGTAAAAATGAGAAACTATTTTGCTTCATTTTTATGAAAAATAAGAAGGCTATACTCTTCTTACTTTTCATAAAAATTCAAGATAAGAATCTCTTGTTTTTACATAATTTTGAATGCTGATTTCAAATTTGTAATTATTTTTAGGTAAGCATATTACAGTTGAACTGTAATAGATTTTTTAAATAATGTATTTTTTTAAATCTGCTACGTTAGAAAATATATATCATCTGCGAAAATAAAGAACAAGTTTCTTATGAAAAGTAAAAAGAGTATAGTCTTCGAGATATCAGCATATTAAACTTGAACCGTAATAGATTTTAAAACATAATATTAATTTTTTAAATCTGCTTAAAAATCTACGTTAGAAAACATATATCATCTGCGAAAATAAAGGACAAGTTTTTTATGAAAAGGAAAAAGAGTATAGTCTTCTTACTTTTCACAAAAGTTGAAGATAAATATCTATTGTTTTTCTAACGGTTTTTAACATATTTTGAATGAAAATCTAAAATCTGTATTTCATTTTTAGATAAGTGTTTCAGTTTACGAGATAGCAGCTTATTCTACTTAAAACGTAATAGATTTTTAAAAATGTGTTTCTTGATTAAAATCAGCATAAAAAACTACATTAAAAAATATAAAAATTAAAGTTTTAGCTCCATGAATTTAAAGAAAATGAGATAAAATCTAGAAATGCGTAAATATTTTAAATTTAATTGAAAAGTTCATTAATTAAACATATAGCGAACATAACCCCATCAAAAAATAAGAATAATAATGTTTGAGAAAAAAGTTTCTATCGATAATTTCTTTTCTAACTTTTAATTAATAAAGATAAAGATAATATTTCAATTCTTATAAATAAGTTACGTAATTTGTACGTAACCTTACAAATAATTTCAAGACACTTCGCTGTTCGTTTTCACTGTCAGTACAATAAATACAAGCGAGCCATTAAATTAAAGTTAAATTTACCGCAAGTACTATCCCGTCCAGGATATCTAACGATGTTATCGATTAATTTGATCAGGTTCCAAGGAGTGTAAAGTACCACTGTACAATACCAAAGATAAATCTAAGCAATGAATCTAGCACAAGAAGAAACAGCCATGGATACTGAGCAATGCACCCCGTAAATACCAGCACAGACCAGAACACAGCAACACCCCTAAATCCCACGCCTGACACCAAATGCAGACACCGCAATTCTCTTTATTACATTTCTAAACTAAATCTTTTATAAAAGGATTCTATTTGCTTTCTTTTTATTTCTAATGTGTTCAATTGGATTTTTTGGTTGTTACTTTAATGAAAAGTGACTAAGAGAAATTTATTTGGAGGTGGGCAAAGAAAGGGTCGTCTATTGGGGTTGAAGGAATAACGTTTGTCTACACTAGTAGTCTCCAAGCTTTGTTGATCGCATACGACGTGTTACATTAACAAATTTAGGTTTATATAATGTAAGATTACATAACAAAAGTTATCTTTTGATGTAAATGTAAGTTTTCTTTCGAGACCTATGTTAAATTAGCATGGTGGATAATCTCACTACAATCAGCCCAGTCCTCCGATAAGTACGATGTCTTCACAGATTAGACATTGTCAGCGTTGTTATCACGTAGCTCGGCTGGAAAATTGCGATTTTATACAAGATATGTGTGCATGTTATGAAAATTATTAATTAAGTATAGTTACAAGTTTAAATGATAGCATAATTGTTCTTTAATTAGCAAACTTTGCTCTTTTATAATTCGTTCTGCTCAGGGGCGGCCTTAGCGATTGCGAGGCCCCGTTAAGCAGATCTTTGTGAAACCCCGGAGCGGCAGATCTTTGCGAGGAACTTGTTCTCTGTATAATTTGTAAATTGTAATTTTATTTGTATATAATAATAATAAAAATTGTAATAATTGTTTGATGATAATTAACGAGAAATAAAATTTTATATTAGAAGATTTATAAAAGTTAACAAGCACAAAGACGACAAATATTAATGACGATAAAGTAAGGTACATGAATGTCTTTAAAGATATACGCTAATAAGATATATAGTAATGAATTTTTCTACTTGGGTTGTTGCGCGAGAAGGCGAGGCCTCTACTAGAGTGAGGGCCTAGGCGGTTACCCTGCTTGCCACCCGCTAAGGCTGCCTCTGGTTCTGCTTTTGTATTATTTACTATATTAATTGTGTGCCTTTCGGTTTTACAATCTACATTATTATATTTCTTAATATATTTCATTCCTATATACATTCAAACTTAAACTATTCTAGACTTTTACTACTTCCAAAAGTACTGTATGCTTCTTCTTCTCTTGACCCTCTCTTTTCATGTTCCCTACTCCTCCTTCATTCTCTCCGTTTCCTGCTTCTCCTTCCCTCTTGCCTGTACGTCCGTTTCTCACCTTCCTTGTCTCCTCTCGACAAACCCTCTATTATCTTTTCACTATCCTTCCACCATTATGTCTTCATCTTCACTTCTCCTACCTTTTACCTCTATCACTCTATTACAGACATGAACCCTCTATCCAACAAAATTTAAATCATCACGTATAGTTTACGAGATATAACCATGATAAATCTTGCTATGATTATTTAAGGATTTATCGTTAAGTAGGTAATACGTCTTGGTAGTACTATACCTTAAAATATTAAGGATTTAATAATAAATAATATATATTACTAATAAAAGGAAGCTAGAAACACAAAAGCTTATTATCATCTATTTAGTTAATCATAATTGCTTAGGATAAACATTTATATGAAATCGGGATTAGTAATTAATCTTAAATAGAATGGATTTGAAAAGTGTAACGATTATTTGATAAAATAAAGTTTATTTTGATTCTATATATATGTGGAAAACGAGAGTACTATCCCACTTCTGATGTGGAATACAATACCCAATCCGCTAATCTAATGTGGAATCAAGGTATTCTTATTTAATTTAGGGCAAATGTCAATTCAGTGAATATTCAACTATGCAATATCTTAGTTTCTTGTCAGGATGATAAAGAATCACATAATTTGTTTAATACATTTATTTAATAAAATAATAACGATGATAATAATACAATAAGGTTACAATATAAACGTTGGTATTTACTTTACAAATACAGAACAAACCATCTTGAATTCTAGTTATTATATACTCAGTCCTACATTAGTTTTCAGCTAGATTCAATAGGTTTATTTTTATTACTTTTGAGAATGCGTTTAGTTAATTTCGGTAAGCACATTCCTTCACGTATTCAATCAGTGGTTTAAAGTTTCACACATTTTAATTGCTTTAACCTTTGACTTGGTTTCCGTTCACAATATACACTTATTAATCACATTCTTTTATGACTTTTCTAGCTCGGGTGTTATAGATATGATTACTTTGTGTGCTCGATTTATTTTTACGACTCCACATATATATATATATATATATATATATATATATATATATATATATATATATATATTGTTAACAAATGAACACCCTGTGTACATTTATCTGAGTACAACCCTGCTATTTTTAAACTAGCATTACTTTATTGGCCTTACAGACATCAGATACCCCCGCAACTGTGACATAAATACAAGAGGTTTATATACATACTAGCTGTCCCGGCCACGCGTTGCTGTGACTAACGTTTTTGTCATATTACATTACATAGTGCCATCTATTGAATATTTACTCAATCTAGTCAACAGATCAACTCAACAGATGTCGCCATCATCGTCGCCAGATGTCATATGTCATATACAGATAATTAATAGACAAATAATTTGCAATAAGATAAATAAATTGAGATGTAAGCTATCCTATCTTTCAAGTTGGATCAAACTGCACACGGTGTACAAATTTGATTAAAATCGGTTAAGTAGTTTAGGAGTCCATCGCGGACAAACTCGGACAAACATGTGACACGTAATTTATATATATTAAGAAGATAAGAAGAAGATGTAAGACAGGTAAAGAATACTTTAGATTTAGTCTAGCACTCAGTAAGTAAGAAACTATAATTACAATAACTACTTCTCTCTTTACATCAGTTCTCCTCTCTGTAGACTAACGTACTTAATTTCTTCACGGCTCTGACGCTTAGAGTATATAAGCTACTGGTCTATTGTCAACAAAATCAACTAATAAATACTCTGCATACATTAATTAATAAACTTAACTATATATGGTACATTCATATTCGTTTAAATAAATTCTAGCGGCAAGCCATTTTTATTTATTTGAATACTTTGAAGGGGTTTTCAAGTTTTGTGCTAATATAAAATTACATCAAGAATAATTCTGTCGGAATTTTAGAAAAAAAAGAAAGAGAAATAAATGTAAAATAAACAAGCATCATATACAAAATACATAATTCTAAATATGTTATAATATAGTACGCAGAAGTATACTACAGTGATACAATTTCGCCCCCCTCCCCTGTTCCTAGTGGAGCCTTTACGTATAAAACAACTTCAAACATTGTTGAATAGACCCTCATCCAAAACTTTAGACAATTAAGGGGGAGACAGTCGTTGGTTTCATTAGAAAATTTAATGATAAAATCACGTACAAGTAGAAAATATTCGTAATAAAGTTGTAACAAGAAAATAAAAACTGAAAATCAAACCTAATGCTATATTTTAGAGATAATTTACGATAGCCCTGTTTGAAAGTTTGAGGGCTCCAAATACAGAAGAGTTTCTGGAATGGGCTTGTGTCCTCATTTTTTAGTGGTCGATTTGATATTGGCGTATCTATTTTATTAAATATCTAAATGTTGACGGAGATATAGCAATTAAAAGTTTGAATTGTAGTTTTACGCATATAGAAATGGTCGGACATATTTGTATGACGTGAAATGCATTTTAACGTCAGTTATTTGTTGAGTAGGTCAGTGCTGTGGTAATGTTCTGTAGCTGTTGGTAGTCGAGTCAAGTCAAGTCAAAGAATAACAAGTTTGTATTTTATTTAACCCTGTTAAGGCAGACATAATATTGATATTTTATTGTTCCTTGAAATAGCTATAAATAATATTTGATATTTTGATATATAAATACATATAGCAGAGATTTATGAGTTGTAAGGTTGGTAACCTTACACAGGGATTGTGATGCCACATGCATTTGGAATGTATACAACGTTGAATCCCTTTAATAATTAAAGAGACAAAATGACTTTTTTAATTGTTAAAATATCTTAACATGTAAGGAGTTATTAAAAAATAATTGGACATTCGAGGTTCTAGTAACCCACTTTATCAAAATATAGTACACTTTTATAGAAATTAAGACATAGGACAGAAGCCAACTGATAGCAATTAATAATGGGGATTTCTATCTTTAATATTTTAGGGAAATGTTGAAGAACATTAAATTTCATGGGAAACAATTCATTCCTATGAACCAATTTCGTTTTGAATATTTGTTTTCAAGTACAACGCAGTTATTTACAAGTTTGCAATTATTACTTAAAAATCTTTTATAGGGAATTATTTGGAGAGAGACGCCAATATTAATTAATTATATAAATGTAAAGAAATTATATTTCTTTAGTTGGTAACACTGTCCAGAGATATCAATCGACAGAACTCACTGTGCATAATGTTAGGTTATTAAAAAATTAGATAAAAAGTAATTTACAATTTAAATATTAAATAATAAACTTTAAATATCGTTACTTTGTTTTCAGGTAGGATAGTATGATTTAAGTTAAACAGTGTAATTATTATAATGTGTATGTAAATTACTAAAATAAAAATCTTTGATTTCAGAAGCAACACATAAGTTTGATTAAAAATTTACAATTCCTAATAAATTTAATTTACCAAATTCTTTTATTTATAGATTTACATATATTATAATTTTTTTAATGTATTACAGTAGCTATACTTAAATTCACCCAGTATGTTGTCTCCCAGTCAGTAGTATGCTCAATGTTCAAATTTTCAAAATTTTAGCACAGATAAAAAATAACTATAGTTCAAATTACGAGAGTTCGGCAGCGACTCATACTTAAAACAAGTTGTGGGGTATAAACTGCCGATATAACTAAAAAGCACTGACTCACTTATTTTTGTGTTATGCATATAGAAACGAATAAGATAAAATTAATTATCGTCTTATAGATTTATACCACTCTTATAACCTCTATTAAGTATAAGTTGCCGCCGAACTCTCGTGATTTGGACTATATAAATATATTTACTACAGAGGACAGAATCTCGGTTAAAATATCTCTAGTAAAATAAATACTTTACTTAATTAATATAAGCGTTTTTCTACAAAGTAATTTTCTTATATATATATATATATATATATATATATATATATATATATATATATATATATATATATATATATATATATATATATCAGAATCAAAAGTAATCATTGCAAAACTCCAGCTCACCTGTACAAAATTAATATTAAATCTGACGATAGATGTCAATGTGGTGAAGAAGGAACTTTGGATCATATTATATTTGAATGCATAAATTATAGTTTAGAAAGATCAAAATTCAATAGCGAAATATTAGATGTGATTAAAACTTTTCCTGGTAATACTAAATTTTTGTTAGGTGATTCAAAATTAATTAGTGAATTATTGAAATATTTAGAAATTTGTAAAATTGAATTATAAATTATAATAGATGTATAAAAAATGTTTGATGGTGGCTATGACGAAAGAAAGTCAAGGTAAATAAGTAAATAATATATATATATATATATATATATTACGATTCTACGACTATATATAAGTAAATAAATACCTGGTGGAAACTATGAGAAAAACACATTTATTTAACTAATAAATAGAAAAGTTGAAAATTGTTTTGAATCGACACAGCACGTTGTTAATCACATAACGCGCGTTTATCATTTCGTTAACACGATCCGTTAATACCAACAACGGCGTACCGACAGACGAACGGATGGTATGCGATATGAACCGTTCCGTTACCAAACCGTTTGGACACTGAAGGTGAACCAACGAGTACCGATACCGTTACCGTTACCGTTACCCCTACGAATCAGGAATGATTCTGAAGATGTCGAGAAACTGATAAAATTACACTGTTACTTCGCAAATGGAGGCATGCGCAATAAAACCACACGGAGAGGGGGAAATCATGTACAACCGCATCATTCAAACACAAAGTAATACAGACTCATTTATATTTCACCCTCTACTACTCCTCCCCCGCCCCCAAACACTCTCTACGACGAATAACTTTGGAGTGTGTTAATCAAATCTTATAATTTTCAGCGTCGCATTAATTTTCTGTGGCTCAACAGACGGGATAAAGAAATAGAAATTTGATATGTCATTAATTACATTCCGCTAAACACAAAACTTTAATTCAAGTATCATTTAAGGTAATATTTTATACCTAATGGCTAACCGAAGTTTAAATTAACTCTATTACACAACCGTTAAAATAATGCAAAGAACCTTAACCGCCTTATAAATAAACTTGTTATAAAATTTATACCAGGTATAAACTAATAATAAGCCAGTCCGGACGGGCTTTATACCTGTTATAAATTTTATAACAAGTTTATTTGTAAGACGGTAAGAGTATATTCTTTCATGAATTGTTTTGCAATGAATAATTCACACTTGCAGCAAACTATTTTCAAGGTTTATTTTTTACTTCTCATGTATAGTCTAAATCACGATAGTTTGGCGGTGACTTATACTTAAAAGAGGTTATAAGAGCGGTTTAAATCTATAATACGATAATGAATTTTATCTTATTTATTTCTATATACATTATAGAAAAATATGTAAGTCAGTGCTTTTTAGTTATATCGGCAGTTTATACCCCACAACTTGTTTTAATTATAAGTCGCCGCCGAACTCTAGTTCCTAGCAGACTAAGTTTCACATTTGTAAGCTTGCTACAAGCGACACATTTTACACCTAGGTCTCGATATATAATTTTTGTTAAGTAACCTTACATTAGCTTAAAAAATGATGTAATAGATAAACTGTATTATGTTAAATAAGCCAATGGGCTTGTGTCCTATGTCTTAATTTCTATAAAAGTGTACTATATATTGATAAAGTGGGTTACTAGAACCTCAAATGTTCAATTATTTTTTAATAACTCCTTATATGTTAAGAGATATTAACAATTAAAAAAGTCATTTTGTCTATTTAATTATTAAAGGGATTCAATGTTGTACACATTCCAAATGCATGTGACATCACAGCCGCTGACAACCTTACAGCTCATAAATCTCTGCTGTATGTATTTATATATCAAAATATCAAATATTATTCACAGCTCTTTCAAGGAACAATCGAATTCCAATATTATGTCTGCCTTAGCAGGGTTAAATAAAATAAAAACTTATTATTCTTTGACTTGACTGCATTATTTGACTACTAACACCTACAAAACATTACCACAGCACTGACCTACTCAACAAATAACTGACGTTAAAATGCATTTCAGGTCATACAAATGGCCGACTATTTCTAGCGCTAAAACTACAATTCAAACTTTTAATTGCTATATCTCCGTCAATATTTAGATATTTAATAAAATAGACACGTCAATACACATTTATTAACATCAATCAACAATTGAAAAATCGACCAATAAAAAATGAGGACACAAGCCCATTGTGTACCAGTTTATTCATCTTATTACAGCATGTAGGGCGAAATACTGAAATTTAAAGTTTGCTCACTGTTTAAAAAATAAGCCATCTCGGCATTCTAGAACACCTAACAAACTTGGGGCGCTAGAAAAGCGGTTCTGTCATTTATTATAAAATAATTAAAGCCACTTGGGTGACCTGGGTGAGTAAGGTAGAGCAAACAAAACGTCTATAGAAACTCTTATCATATTCGATAGGAAATCTCGATGTAAAAGAAGTAATTTAGACATATCTGAGGAGAAAGTAGATTTATCTTAAAGAAGCTTTATAGGTGTATATACAAAAATAGACATCGAGTCATTCAGACAAATTGTTTGTTAGAAACTACTAAGAAAACACGAAAATTTCGGAACATTTTCGAAGTGTATTCCATCCCATATCGTACCACCGCTACTGAATTCAAACTACATAGAGACATGACCATGAAGTGTAATATTATACAGTTAGAAAACTGTGGTATAGTTTTGAACGTTGTTTTCTACGAACAGTTGAACTCTGGGAAACTCCTTGAGCATCCCTTGTAGCGACAAGCGGCTGCTATTGTCTCCCAGAATGCAGTTGTCCTACCATCAGCCCCTGTGCTGATACCACAATGGTTGCCAGTAACAAAACAATGAAGAGAGAGAGTAGTAGTTGCAGAGAACGAGTGTGTATAGTCGAATGGTAGCGTATATATCAATTGTTATGTAAGTTGAAGATGTTATTAGGGAGATAGCGAGAATGAACGTTACGTAATGTGAACTGCAACCCCTAAGGGAAACTTACTCTTAGCTTGTTGGAAGATATGCAAGTTGGAGATTTAGAATATTACCATTAGTTCAAATAAATACATTCCGACTATTACAATTATAAAACTATTCAGGTAAAGAACTATGCAAACTACTTTCTTTTTTATATAAAACTCCTCATAACTTATAAACAATTCGTTTTGTGAAAAAATGTTGTTCTTGATAAATTATGCGTAATTTAATCAGCTTTCATTTACCGTAAAATAATTTAAATATGTTAAGCGGTTCATTTTGAATCCAGCATAATACTGGAAAGAGGGGGAAGTTTAAGTAGCTCCACATCTAAAAATTATCTACTCGTTAAACTCTTTCATTGTACAAACTTTCACATTTCTATCTGTAAGTGCGGTGTGAACCTGCATTGTCTCTCTACTGATGAATCCTCTCTCCTCTCTTTACGCTATATCTCGAATGGTTGATCATTTGAAAAAATGCATTAACACATGGGCTGAAAAGTCCCGGGCCTAACAAAGAAAACGCAGTTTTTTTGGTTCAAAATTAGCTTTATTCATCAACGTAATCTCCATCAAGAGCAACGCAATCATTCCAGCGCCGTTCTAACATTTCAATACCACTTTTGTAGAACGATTTATCTTTTGCCTCAAAATAGGCCTCAGTTTCAGCGATAACCTCTTCATTCGTGCGAAATTTCTTACCGGCGAGCATTCACCGGTTCAACGGGACGAGGTTCACCAGTTGCTGTCCACTCAGATGACGATCGTTTTGATTCCGGAGTGAAGTGATGGATCCATGTTTCATCCATTGTCACATGTCGACGCAAAAATTCCGGTTTGTTACGTTTAAACATAGCCAAACACTGCTCAGAATCATCAACACGTTCTCGTTTTTGGTCAACAGTAAGCAAACGCGGCACCCACTTTGAACAGAGCTTTCCCATAGTCAAATGCTCATGCAATATAAAGCCAACACGTTCCTTTGATATCTTTACGATGTCAGCTAACTCACGCAACTTCACTTTTGGATCATTCAAAACGATTTTGTGGATTTTTTTTATGTTTTCTGGTGTTACCGCCTCATTTGGACGTCAACTGCGTTCTGCATCATCGGTTTCTTTACGACCACGTTTGAAGTCAGCAAACCAACGTTTTATTGTTGTTTCTGATGGAGCGGAGTCCCCATAACACTTTTCAAGCCATTGCTTCGCTTGAACGGTATTTTTTCCCATCAAGAAGCAGTGTAAAATTAAAACACGAAATTGTTTTTGATCCATTGTTTTGAAAATAAGAAAAGTAGCGTCACTCTTAGCACAATAACTCACAAACTACTGAATAGAATATCATGAAATTTGAACAGCTGTCTTTTGAGGTTAGTATTAACTGAAAAAAAGGTGACTGCAATAAAACTAGCGCCATCTATGTGTTAGGTCCGGGACTTTTCAGCCCATGTGCTACATCTAGATGTCTTTCCTTGGACGGCCCTGCTCTAAAATCTCTTCACAAATGTATTTACAAACCACAAAACCAATATTGACACATTTAAGCCTATTTACGAATTCTGTGCAAGTTCAATACATTTTGTATAATTTTAAAATGATTTAAATATAAAATACAGAAAAAGAATAAATAATAGAACTTTATGAAGTCTGGTAAGGGGGGTAAGGGGGGGGGTGATAGGGGGTGGTATAGAATGGTATGGGTAAAGGGAGTTACCAAAAAGTATGTAATGAGATTTTTTTTTTAAATTATGTAAAGCGGTGGGAATTACAGAAACATTAATAAAACAAAGTTTCAGATTCTTTATCTCTCACACTTTTAAGATTTTGAATCTTCCCACATGGGAGGTTATTGATAAAGTAGAATTTCTGTTTTAAGTTAGGTTTAAAGATGTACATGGTTGGGTAGAATCTGATTAGGTAGAGTTTGAACGCCATCTGACTGACACCATCTTAAGAAAATAAGCAATGTTTAATGTAAATTAATAATTTCCACTATTCTACTTTTTATCTATGTTTAAATAAATAAACATTTCTTTAATCTTTAATTATTGCCCTTATTTTAAATCGTGCTGTTTCACTGCCACACCTTGTATTTACCGACAATAATGAGACATGAATCTTTACCTTTGTGCAGAAGACGAACATTCAGCCCCGAACATGCATGCATGGTCAATAAATTAGCCTTATCTCTCTCTCTGAACTTTTTCAATTGATTTTATCTCTCTCCCTTTCTTTCTTCAAGCTTTCTAAGTATTAAAAATAATGAAATTAATGAACACAAAAAATACCATAATCCTCTAGCAATGAACGCAGCAATTTTAAAAATAGAAATGAATTTTCAACTAAGACAATTAAAATATACAACAAATGAACGGGAAAAATATTTAAATAAAAAATAAAAAAAAAAAAAAAAAAAATGGAAAGAAGCAAAGAGGCTTACAAAGTATTACACAACAAAAAAATGTATAAAAGCGGATTTAGAATTTCTTTTAGTAATTGTTTTGTACTTTTACAACCCCCATGGAAGTGTTATGCCCCCCAGGGTCTATGGGGTAAATAACTGTAAAGAAAATGAACTTTGAGGAGAGATTTAGTGTAGAAAAATGCGTGGACTTTGTTAAAACCAGTAGTAGGGATGGAAGGGGTTGGTTACAAGAAGAGCAACCACTTCAAATATGATATTTTGTGTATTCAATTGGGTTACAACAGTGCCGGATTTAATACTATATCTGGTGTTCTACTTTTCTTGGGGATTGACCTCCTTTAAGATGTATTCCATTTTTTCTTATTGGATGCTTCCATCTTCCAATTCCATCTCGCTCCTGAATTTCCTTCCATCAGTTTCTCAGCAGTTCTATGTCCGTTTATTCATAAATGTGTGTCCAAAATGTCACTTTCGACGCATACGCATAGAGAATAAATAGGAACATATACCTTTCTCTCTTGCACACATTTTGGACACACTTTCAGGTTCAGCATTCACTCTCCATATATACATATATCCTCTAAGGTTAATATTGACGAATCAAAGCTTAAACAGAAGTTGCATTTTCAATTCAATTTTATGCGCGGGCTGCTCAAATCTTCAGTCAATATATATAACAAACACATTCTTTTCAGATGTTCAGCCTTTGGTATCTCTCTAGCCTCAATTTGACGGTCTAGCACCATTTGGTAAGATAAGTAAATTTTAACAAGATGTTTAAAAGACTGAAGAAAACGCGTTAACGAAGACCGCTAGCGATAATATTTTATTGCGCATTTTATAAATACATATTTCAGAGACTCGCGTAATAGGGAGGTCTTCATTTTTCGTAGCAAGTAATAGCTGTCAGTATACATTAATTATTTGGAACATCGCAAACTTTCTTGTCATGTCTGGATGGAGAATGAGGGAGTGTCAGCAGGGGGTTGCGTGGGGCGGTTGGTAATATACCAATGCGTGACGGGATGATGAGATAGGTGATGTTTACAAGGTGTCGTCTAATCACTGAGGCGTTCTTGAAGGGGAGACTAAAATTCCGCGCGCTAAACATCTTAATCAAATAGAGGGCGCTAAATTCCTTGATTCATCCGACAGAATGATTAAAACATTTCAAGTAAATTATATATTTGATTAAAGAAAACACTTTTTCTGAAATTTCCGATAGGGGTGGAAGGAAAGTAAGTTCGTTTTTGTTTTAAGAAGTAAAACTCTTTTTATTTTTCTATGTATGTGTTCATTTACTTGATTTCCTTCTCGGCACTATTTTCTACTGTTACAATCAACTATGCTTGTCTTTATCTTCTTTTCTGTGCCGCTCCCTCTTCTTTTACTTCTTTACGCACTACCATTACTTCTTCTTTTGTTAACTTGTTTTTCCATCCTTCTTTTTCTTTATTCTTTAAGTCCCTTCTTATTCGTTTTCTTCTACAGCTTCTCCATCCAGTAAACATTTTGGAGTCACTTTGTCTTCATATTGAATATGCGTATTATTTTCTTGTCAAGATACAGTTGAGTTCCTCACAGTCGTTCATATGAAATGGCTATTTTATCAGCTACAAATGGCAAAACCACTTCACCTGCCGAAATACAAATGAAAATAAAGTTATTGCGAACTATAATTGAAGTGCAATAGTGATAGAAACGTCACAAAACAGGACGCTGCACCAAATTGTTTCCTCGGTGTATTCTCCGTCCTTCTTTTCTTCATGTCCTTGTCTTCTCCTTCTTATCTCAGACATCCATGTTTACGTTTACTCTTCACCTTCCTTCTCTCGAAGTGACAGTTCCTCCACGTTTGTTTCACTTTACGCAGTCGCTTTTTACTTCATGTTTCTCCTCCTTTCTTCCTTCTTCTCTGTATCTTCGTCCTCCACATCTTTTATTTCCTGTTTCTTTCCAATAAGTTATCTATCTGCTTTTCACTATAAATCTTAAGCTCTATCATTCTTTTACAAAGAATTTAGTTTAACTAAACTTTACTTTAACAAATTATAAATTTTTTATTTTGTTCCTTGACCTTTTGTCATCTTCTTGGCTACTTCATGACTCCTAGCCATGACTCCTAGTCTGCCGTTCCTTCTCTTTCCTCGCTCCTTCTCTCTATCTCCGCCATCCACCTCTTCCCTTCACTGCCTGCCTTTAATAACTGCACAATATTCTTTTCGCTTATTACCTTTTTCTGACATGTTACCTTAAATATATTAATAATTAGTTTTCCAAATTATTAATTATCAATTCCAATCAATTATGAATATTGTCGGGTCTTTTAACCGATCTTTGTATATGTCTCGAAATCCCAACTCCGAATCTTTAAGTTTTGTGTGTCATATGTCCCATGCTAAACTCTTAACTCCAAGTTATCGTGTCCTCCGTGTCCAACAGTTGTCCCAAAGGAGGTATCCTGGTCCATACGTCCCAAACAATTGAACCAGCATCCCTGATGAATGGGAATTTCTGTAACTCAGTTGATGTCAAATAAGAAAACAAAATTAAGGAAGAACTAGATAGCAGTCGCAGCGTTGCGAAGGACTGGGAATCCTCACGTTTTATAGAATGTAAATCTGCAAATTCTTCAAGCTATAATATTAAATTACTAAAAACAAGATGAAGTTTCTTATAGCGATGACGTCATTCATTACACAAGACGATAATTTATACAGAATACAATTTACTTTTATGAAATTCCATCAGTCACTCGAGACGCCTGACGACTGACGACTGATGACTCGTCTTGTGTCGTCAGTCGTCATTCAATATGTAATTGAAATCTCAAAGGGTTGGTAATACAGGGTGTTTGATATTGGAGAGATAATATATGTGGTGAGGCTATTAAATAACGAGACTGTAGTGTGTAGTCCCGTGTCTGTAGATATAACAGTCCAGCAATGGGCTTGTGTCCTATGTCTTAATTTCTAGAACCTCAAATGTTCAATTATTTTTTAATAACTCGTTATATGTTAAGAGATATTAACAATTAAAAAAGTCATTTGGTCAAAAGTCAAAAGGCATGTGACATCACAATCGCTGCCAACCTTACAGCTCATAAATCTCTGCTATATGTGTTTATATATCAAAATATCAAATATTATTTACAGATATTTCAAGGAACAATAAAATTTCAATATTATGTCTGCCTTAGCAGGGTTAAATAAAATAAAAACTTATTATTCTTTGACTTGACTTGATTATTTGACTACCAACAGGTACAAAACTACCACAACACTGACCTACTCAACAAATAACTGACGTTAAAATGCATTTCACGTCATACAAATATGGCCGACAATTTCTAGCGCTAAAACTACAATTCAAATTTTTAATTGCTCTATCTCCGTCAACATTTAGATATTTAATAAAATAGACACGCCAATACACATTTATTAACATCAATTTCAATCAACAATTGAAAAATCGACCACTAAAAAATGAGGACACAAGCCCATTGTGTAATTACATATCCCACAAATGGTATTCATGTTATTCACATACTGTTCCTTAATTCACAGCGTCTTCTTCTTCTTCTCCTTATGTTTGTTTTCATAAAAGACTTGTAAACACGTACTTTCATAGTTTTATATCCTCTGTTCTGTAGCGATTGTTGACATAACCTCTTATATTTGGATGTTGGTACAATTTGTTTGTTTTAAAGTTTGAAGTGGTCTTAAGCCGGTGTTGGCGTTGTGTTGGAACCACTTCTGCTTTGGCAGGCCAAGTTAACCCCATTCTATCAAAGCATACAATTCACCAATTATACACCCACCTTCATCTCCACCCAAACCAAGGTAAACTTAAAGCTACTCACAAAAGTATGACAAGGATGGAGATATAGGATAGATAAGGAACAAATGATTTGTTTCAAGGACAACATATGTAGTTAACCCTCGAATAACGCGGGAGTTACACTTCATAAAAACACCGCACTGTAGGAGACCATAGGGTAGTCACACTTTTGGTGCAAACAATTTTATTTGACTTATTTTTTCGATTAATTACAAGATAATGTATTACTTGAACGAAATCCGTTTGGTTTTTTTCATTTTAGATGATACAGTGCAGCAGGCCCGGATTTAAATGAGGGCAGACGAGGCTACTACCCCGGGGCCTCCACAATAGAGATTAAAGCACTAAATTTTTTAAAGACTTGACGGAAAAAAAATATTTTAAATGTACTTTTGTACCCGCTGATTTCAAACCGGAAATCCATTTTAAAATATTTCTATTATTTAACCCTTGAAACGCTATTATCTCGAAAACCGGAAGTGCCACCAAAAAATAAGTTGCAGGTTTGAAATCAGCATATATTTTTACGACAAGAACCGTTATAAATTTTACAAAACAGAAATTTCAATTATTATGAAATTGACTAGTGTATAGTCTTTAAACTTGAAAGTATTTATACAGCAGTACATCGGTGTACCCCGCGTTATGAAATTTCCGTACATACAATAATTGCAGAGATATCGTGGTCACCGCAAGATGCCTTTTTGAGAGAAGCTCCTGGAGCTTAAAATTATTATTTTACAAATACAAAAATGTTGAAATACAGTTAAAAGTTACCATAATATGTGTACAAATTTTTACACTAATACATTTAAAAGTCTTCTCGGGAAAAATTCTTAAAAAGTCGCTTTTTTGAGCCTCCTGACTGTATATAACCTTTTGAATTCAAGAAATGTATATGATATGTATTGATAAACTTAACTATCAGGATCTCAAATGATTTTTTAAAATTACTCGCAATGTTATGACGCAATTTAAAGCCATGTCCGTCCTTACACTCTACATCTTAGGAAATGACTTAAATATTTTATTAAAGTAATAGCATTAAAATAAGACCTATTATAAACATATATATGTATATCGCGTTGTATAAGTAGCGTGTTATACGACAACGAACTGTATGATATTTTTCTAAGCTCTTCACAAAAACATATAACAAACAAACCCACCCCTACGAGACCCAGACTACCCTATATGCCTACGTCTAAGTCAACCCTAAAAAAGCGCCCCAAGCACTTACACACACATCTATCGCGGAGACAGTTACACGGTTATACACGTGTGAGATAGATTTAAAATGATAGGGTGGCTTAAATAAGATAAGGGCTGTAAGTAGGGGTGTAATACATTTATAAAAATTGATAAACAAGTTTTTTACCTTACACGAATATAAAATAAGATGTAAAAAAACAACAAAATCTACTGGTGTTCTTCTACTTTTCTTTTTGTACTTTTTATGTCTTTTAAAATCTGTTGAATTTGATATGTGATACGAAATGGGATTACCTGATGCTTTGTGGTGCTGAAGGGCGGTTAGCATTTTTATTGATTTGAGTGAAATCTAATTTTTATAGGTTTTATCTAAAGCACAGGTGCTTAAAGTTTTTGAGGTAAACGCGGTCATAAAAATAAAACGCGGGCATGATTGAAATAAAATATACTCCTTTAATGTAATTTATTTTATTATTATCTTATTGTATTATTATTATTAATTGTTTATTGTTCGCCTTTCGGCTTTACAATCTACATTCTTAATACATTTCATATACTTCAACTTACAATTAAATTTACATTATTCTAGACCTTTTTATTTCCAAAAGTACTTTCTGCTTGTTCTTCTCTTGACCCTCTTCCTTCATTTTCCCTAGTCTTCCTTCTGTACTGGTCTATTCGCTAGTCTATTTTTCTGGGCTGAAGTTTAACTGTTTCCTCGCTACTTCTTTCTTTTCTCCTGCTTCCCTTCACTGCCTCTTTTAGTACTTCCTTTCTCTTCCTGTTCCTTGTACAACCCAGCCACCAGCTTATTTATTGTTCTGTTTTTTCTTTCCTTCTTACTATTTCCGCCATCCACCTCTTTCCTTCACTGCCTCCCTTTAATAGCTGGCCAATATTCCTTTCGCTCGCTACTTTTTCCTTACACTCAAACTTAATGTGCTCCAGTGTTTCGTCCTCCGCTCCGCACACTCTACACTTTCTTTCCTCACTACTTTCCCAGTATCTGTTTCCTCTTTCCTCATTTCCCAATCTAAACCTTATTGTAATGTTTTTGCTATTAGGCGCTATATTCTTCCGCCTTAAATTGTGCTTAATTACATATTATCTACCTATTATCACTCCTTCCAAAAGACACAATAAAAATACGAACAAAATATATAAATTTAAACTCCTACTGTTTCTCTCTTCCTGCTATTCTCCATCCTGTTTTTACTCTGCCATCCTGCTCTTTCCTCGCTCCTTCTCTCTATCCCACCATCCACCTCTTCTCTTTAATAACTGCACAATCTTCTTTTCACTTCTTACTCTTTTCTCACATGAATACATAATGTGCTCCTGCGTTTCTATCTCTCTCCCGCACACCTTGAACATCCTTCCTCTCTATTTTACCAGTAGTTGCTACCTTTTTCTTCGTTTCCCAATCCAAATCTTGCAATGTTCTTTGTCTCCTTTTCTCCTACCAGACTACTATGAAGCGAGAGTAAATTTTCAAGATAGAATAAAAGTCAGAGAAATTGGAAGTCTGGAGTATCTAGTAAATGAAGAGATTAGGTATCGATATTATAATGAGTATGCGGAGGAGATTTTTGAAACTAGAAAAATTCTATTGATGAATAATAAAGTAAGAAGAAGAAGAGATGCAAAGACAGTAATTGGAAGTGAAGAAGAAGAATTAGAGCAAGGGAATTGGCATAATTTCACAGCGGATGAGATTGAACAGTAAATTAGATAAAATGAGTTATAATAAGTTCCTTTGTACATCTTTTATTTGTTCCTATATAATTATATATTAATGTAATTGAAATGTAAAAATTAAGGGGGATAGAATAAGTGGAAAAAGCAGCACATATGGGCAGAAGCCTAGGAGGTGCTATTAAATTTAATAAATGAAAATGTCTCTTTTTCTCGTATGTATTCCAGTATCCCTCTCTCTCAAATCCTCTTGTATCTTTCATTATATTTGTTGTTATGATATTTTTCAATTTTTTCCTGCAGATATATCTCTCTCCCAGTAAATATTTTGGAGTAAATTCTATTTCACTTCTATTACTTTTCACTAGTTTTTTTGTCATGAACGCGTTTGTTTTCTATTCAGTTGTTCATATGGAATGTCTCTTTTATGAGCTACAGACGGCGCAACGAGTGCTCACTATTGAATAAAAGCAACTCCTGTGACAGGTAGGGAATCAATTTGAACTAAAATTGATTTTCTGTGAGTTGCTCCAACTTGTAAAACGCTAGAATTGAAATGTACGAGTGACTAGAACTTCACCTAGCCATTCTATTTCTACACTTGTGCCTTCTTCTCTTCTTTTGTCAGACTCATTCTCTTCCTTCCAAATTATTCCTTTCTCCTTTGGATCCTCCTCTTCCAGTCTCCTTCCTACTCTCCTCTCTTATTTTCCTTAGGATCTCACTTTTAGCATTCAAAAAATGTCATAAAATGAGAAACGTTTTTTTGGAAACCAATGGCATTCGTCAGATTGATTATATTTGTCTGAACAGAGAGGAATCGAAAAGGAAATCGTGATTAATCATGAAAATGTACTGTCTTCGAAAAGCAACTTGTCTTAGTAGACCAGTAGCATTCGCGCCTTTCTTACTGCTTCCCTTATATGACTGATACGATAAATCTAATGCGCCTGACACACTTACACTTCTAGCAATAACTAATAATTAATATAATACTAAACAGACCTAAAAGAAATAATACGCCTGATTACATACCATCAACATTACACGAACCAAATTTGAAACACTCATATACATCGCTAAGTTTCTTATTAAAAATCAATATTTTTTTATTTGTTTTATTTTTCACATAACTTACTTTCAGAACCGTTTTTAAGTATAATATCTTTAGCTATCAGTTGCAAACATATGGTAATATTAATGTCATAATGGTGAAGTTTTCGAGGGTGAAGTGCGGTGGGGGGTAGGGTATAGTTTACCCTGTACGTTGTGAACCTCAATACGTTGAACGTTAAACTTAAACGCTTAGTGTTAAAATGTTAGGCTATGCTCCAGGCGTGAAGT
Source organism: Panorpa germanica (assembly GCA_963678705.1). NCBI lineage: Eukaryota > Metazoa > Arthropoda > Insecta > Mecoptera > Panorpidae > Panorpa > Panorpa germanica. The sequence goes on along the minus strand of OY783223.1, from coordinate 2,753,955 downwards.
GATTTGTTATCGCAGCTATTTCCAGGTCATTAGCTATTAAAAATGTGCTAAACATACACTTGAGTAGAAGGATTATTTCTGAGAAAAAGCATATGATTAATTCAGTAACAAACTGAACTGGCGGAGGAATGTACTTGTGTTATGGAAATTTACCACCGGAAACTTTAGAAGGGTTACTGATGCAATGGGCTTGTGTCCTCATTTCTTAGTGGTCGATTTTTCAATTGTTGATTGAAATTGATGTTAATAAATGTGTATTGGCGTGTCTATTTTATTAAATATCTAAATATTGACGGAGATATAGCAATTAAAAGTTTGAATTGTAGTTTTAGCGCTAGAAATGGTCGGCCATATTTGTATGACGTGAAATGCATTTTAACATCAGTTATTTGTTGATTAGGTCAGTGCTGTGATAATGTTTTGTAGCTGTTGGTAGTCGAAATAATCAAGTCAAGTCAAAGAATAATTAGTTTTTATTTTATTTAACCCTGCTAAGGCAGACATAATATTGGAATTTTATTGTTCCTTGAAATAGCTGTAAATAATATTTGATATTTTGATATATAAATACATATAGCAGAGCTTTATGATCTGTAAGGTTGGCAGCGGTTGTGATGTCCTTAATAATTAAAGAAACAAAATGACTTTTTTAATTGTTAATATCTCTTAACATATAGGGAGTTATTAAAAGATAATTGAACATTTGAGGTTCTAGTAACCAACTTTATCAATATATAGTATACTTTTATAGAAATTAAGACATAGGACACAAGCCCATTTGAATAATCGATTGGTTTGCGTCTTGGGAGAATCTTACTTAATATGGACATTTAGAAAGTTATTCTGCTTGCAATTTCCAGTGATCTTATGTGGAGTGAAACGAATATTCTAATGTACCTATATATAAAGGCTGGAAAAGGGAACAAGCGGTATTAATCAACAACTGTTTATTGTATTTAAAAGGGCTTCTTTGGTTCTATTTACACTCTTGTAACTTGGGCTGGAAATGTCATATGACCGCTCAGCAAGGGGTTGGTTAAATGTTAAATGGGCTTGTGTCCTACGTCTTAATTTTAAAAAAACAGTTCTCTATATATTAATAAGGGCTTAGTCTGATTGTTTAAAAACTTATTACTGCATTAAAAATATCGAAATTAAAATTAAATCAATTGAATTCAAAACCAAATTGAATTGATATTAACTACATATTAGTCGCAGCACTCGTACTACAGGTTCACCATCGATGCTTCCGTTTACTTCTTTTACTTTTTTTGTTTCTTGCAACAACCCTTGGACTTAACAAAAGAAATAAATAACTCCATTTGTATTTCAAACGAAAATGCAAAAGTCTAAAACACTTACACGTTTATTTTTAGTTCTCACATTAGAAATAGTTTCTCACGCCCTTTGTCATAGTCACAGTCTCCCACTCACACTCACTCTCACACTGACACTCACACATATTGATTAAACACGTTCGGATTCTCTTCATTTATTTTTTCTGCTTTTCCATTAAACAGCGAGTGAGTTCTTGTATTTCGTTTTAATGAGACACTTTGTTTTTCATGAGCCCTCACATGCTCACAACGTCATTCTCTTTAGTGCATGCTGCTTGTGTGAAGGTGAAAGCATTGAAAGAAAAAAAGCTTTGAAATAGTGAGGAGAAAGGGTGATACATCATGAGGGGTGGTATACATACATGCGTGTATGTCAATCAATTAAGATCTGCCACTTGCAGATAATTTACTGATTTTACTGAAATTGATAATATTACTAATCTAAACATTTCTCATACTCTTCTGTTTCTAGTTTCTTGCCATTTCCTTTTCTTTTACTTCGATTTCTGCTGCGATTACTTGTCCTTGGTTAACTTGTTTACTATCTTTCAATATTCTTTCTTCTCTAAATCCTTCCTCATTGCTTTCCTCTCCTTTTTCTCCTTATCACAGCCATCCATCTTTCCAAGAAACAGTTTCTCCATGTTTCTATCCCTTTTCTCCTTCTTTTCCTGTTTCTTGTCAACAAATACTCTATCTCCTAAAGCTATCCTCAAAATGGATGACACTTTTGTTCACAGAGGAGCAATAGCATCGTCTTTAAGATGCTTCAGTCGAGTGTTTGGCGATGTATAGGAAGGCAAAAGAACAATTAAATCAATGAACTAGTAATGGATAATCGACTCCAAAGAAGGAGAAGACAGTTCCATCCTCAGCAGTGCCATGTTCTTCAGTTTTCTAAGATACAGAAAGCTTATTCTTCATTGACTCTCCTTCAAAAGCAATATAGCAAACTTGTTGTAGCGTTTGACTGATAATTTCAAGAAGAAATGGAAGCATTTGGTACACGGGAAAGTGTTGTTTCATCAAGAACACGCGTCAGTTGTAACTATGAGCAAAATTTAAGATAATTTATTTCATCTAATTTTATTTAAACTAAGCTTAACCTAATTTACAATTAAAATCTGGTTTGCTTTCGTTGAACCTCGTTCTCTCTACTGTTTCTCCTTACTTCAGCCATGTATACTCTTTCTTTTTTCTTTCCTTGGCATCTCCAACTTGGAATGTGCACCAATTTCTCCTTTTTTGGCGTCCTCTTTTCCCCAATGCCTGTTTTTTCTTTCTCTGTTCTTTAGTCGAAGTCCTGCGGTCACTATCGTTTGCAATAAACATTTTATACACCCTCATATTTTTGCTATATACATAATTATGCCCAGAGATGTGCACAAATAATTTTCAAAAGTATCTAAATACAAAACAGACTACTCTCCCCGAGTGGTTGCTTTACAAAATGTTTGCTAACGAAACTGCTCTGGAAGCCTGGTCTATTTTGTATTTAAATACTTTTCAAAAAGCCTCATCCTTGTCTTCACATCCATTGATCCACAATCTTTTCACCTGTTCCCCGAGTGAACATTCTAATACTTGATTAATTTATTCCATTTATTCCGTTAATTTCCATGATTAGATTATTTCTTAGGTTAGATTCCACCACTGCTAAAGAACTAATTAAATGAACACGCTGGTTAAATTCTGTCATTCTATTTGTAACCCATGTTCTGTTCTGTTTGTAAGAGCTCGAACCCATCCCAACTTTCTAGTTCCATGTAACTTCGTCAAAAAAACAAAAACATTTGCTTATTAAAGTTATATGAACAAAATGAATATCAAAATAATAATAATATTATACATTTCGCGGTAGACGAAGCTGACAAAGTAAGTCAATTTGTTATTGTTCATTAAAACAAGACAACGAGACAAATGGAGGTGGTCGATGTATCCACCGAGCTGTTGCTGCTACTGCTACTACTGCTACTACTGCTACTACTGCGATGGTGCTCTTCTTTGTAGAATGGAAAGTGGGGTACATAACTTTACAATATTTTATTAAGTATAAATATCGATATATCAACAAAACGCTTTATTATCTCTCAAACAACAATGATTAAGGGCATCATGATCTCGAATTACAACTAGTAAAAGTACTGCAACTTAATAGACAGAGACGCTATTCCTGAGTTCAATCGAATCGTAAAAATTACTCGATTTACTTAAAAGTGCTATTCCGGAAATTTTACGAAAATTTACGAGTAGAGAAATCGAGCAAAAAGTGAACATTTGCACGTCAACTATTTAGCTTGCAAATGTACGATCGAACAGTAAATTTTAGTGACTTTTATTAGTTATCACTGTTTCAGGCAAGAGTATTTAGTAACATTTGTGTTGTTTATTTTATTTTTCTAGAAATGTCAAAAAAATAAATATTTGTTGAAATTAACCTAAAATTTTTCTATTACTTTTTATTGCGCTTTATATTAATTTAATAAAAATGACATCTCTAAGAAGTATGGCTTTAAATAATTTAGCTACGCTTGAAAAAACGGAGTTAAATTATTTGGAAAATGAAATACAGTTAAGAAAATACAACCATCAGAATCAGAAACTAGACGTAGTCAAAACACTTAATAGATCTTATTTATAATAGAATATACTGTTTATTTATTAATAAAATTAGAAATAGTATATTGTGTTTATTCTTAAATATACTTATTAAAATAAGTGCTGTTTTTTTAATCTATCGTAATTTAACAAATATAATCTATTCTAATATTCTATTAATGCACATACTTTTTAAAATTCAATTGTGAAATGATTAAAAGTTCTATAAAATTAATAAATAGGAGAATATATAAATTATTATGCAAACTCTGTTTTCAATATTAAATTTGTACTATACTAAGATAAATGCTTCTTTTAAAATCCAGAAAAACAGTAGAAATAATAGTTTAACTAGATAATGATATCCAACTTACAAAAAATATTTAAATTAATTTAAATTTCCCGCATTTTACTAGTCTACAAAACGTTCTACACAATATATTCAATCGAATGGAGAATGTTCGTTTCGATTGTATTCAGGAATAGTGTTTACAATTATGATCGAATCTTACTTCACTCGTTTCAATCGAATCTGTTCGATTGCGAACATTGCTCGCAAAATTCAGGAATAGGGCCCCTGGTCTAAACATGTATAACATCGTTAGAATCCAATGGCATTTCGATTTAAGAAAGTATCATTATGACATTAGTGTGTATAACCACCACTAGTGTACTATGTCGAGTATAGTGTTTATAGAAGTATACACTGTGTGGCATGGCGCGACGGTGGCGGTACTAGTAGCTCTATTACCAATGAAATAATTAGCATTGATTAATCACTGAGACTGAAACGTTAAACCGCATAACCAGATTATCAACTGATACACAGCAGCATGGAAGCATGGAACTGGGATACGAACAAAAACTTCTTGTATGAAGGAATGGGTTCAGTAAACTAGTAGTCTGGAATATGCAACAGAAGAATAACTTAGTACTTAGTACATAAGGTTTACAAATTCACCTTTTATGTAACAATTTTTAGGTTAATTGCATTGTGTTATAAAATTATGGCTTATTTTAAACATGATCATTTAGCAAAAGGCGCAAAAGAAAGCAAAGGAGTTAGAACAAACACAAAAGAGGTGCGTGAAATTAGGTAAGGGGGTGGCGAGGTGCACACTGGAGTATCTAGTGATAGAAGAAGTGAAGAGGAGGAAAATATAAGTAAGAATTAAAGGAGGAGCCAGAGCGTTGTGCTATATTAATGATAATACAGATGGAGCTTGATTTAATTGATGGAGGAAAGAGTACTATAAAAGGAATGGAGTGGAAATAGAAAAGGCAGAAAGAAGAGAGAAGAATTGTGGAGGTGAAGCTAAGAAAAGTGAAGTAGCGATACAGCAACAGAAATGGATGGCGAATATTAACCAGATGAAATACAATGAGAGGTACAAAATAATATGAAAAAGGGAATTAGCAGCATACATAAAGGAAAGAGACGCACAAAGCGAATAACAAGATTTAGAGTGGGAAAGGAAGAGAAGAGATCATTTCAGGTAATATTCATATTTTGTGCTTAACTAGAGTTGATATAAATTTTTCGCAAGACATGTAATACTGAAATAGACAAAATTTTCAAAAATATTATCTACAGTAACAGTCGCTAGTAAAATATCCAACGATAACGTCAGTAGAATTTGAAAATGACGTCATGTTTGTCTCTTTAACATAACACAACCCATTTTAAAGTAGTTGAGTGTACCATATCACCGTCCTATGCACACGACGTTTTGTGCAACATTTTGTTGTTGCTATGCACGTAATTTCTTTGTTGTTAATTCCCTGATTCATTTTATATTTTAACAAGCTATTCGCTTCATTAATTACTTTATAAAAATCAAGCATTTGTGCCGCTTCATTGCTCCTTTAAAAATAATACCGTCCTCCCTGTACTTTTACAAGCTAACCAGTGAAGTACAACGATAAACATTGCACTGATAGTTTGTCTAAATTATGTACATACGTTAAGAGAGAGATAGAGAGAGATGTAGAAGTTATTAACGTTAAATTGATGTTTGATGCAGACTACTGTCTCTCTGGACAAGAGTTATATTTTTGAGGTTTTGTTGCAATCAAGTACAAGCAAACAGAAAGAGATATACGTCATACAAATATAGCCGACCATTTCTAGCGCTAAAACTACAGTTCAAATTTTTAATTGCTATATCTCCATCAACATTTAGATATTTAATAAAATAGACACGCCAATACACATTTATTATCATCAGTTTCAATCAACAATTGAAAAATCGAGGACACAAGCCCATTCTAAATTATAACTTGCAATTTACTATATTATATTATATTTATTCAGCTGTAGAAGTTAATTTATTTCATTATATATACATACGAGTATATTCGTTGTGTATATCTACGTTAGGCGTAAATATTTATTTCATATTTTAGCCGCTAGGTGTAAAATAGATGCCATATGTCATGTTTTATAAGAAGATAAAACCCCAAAAATATGATATTAAATCAAAACCAAGACCAGGTGTAAGCTTACAAAAGGTTGTAATGTATAATGTTGCCAGAGATTCAATTCTCTTTGCTTGATGGATATGAATCCCACGTGACATAACTTATAATGTGATGACATAACCTCACTTTATAACGAATATGTATTTATCTATATATTGTATTATTATTGTTATTATATTGTATATTTAAGTGTGAGTGTTTGTGATTTGCAAATGTGATAAGCTATTTTATAAGTTTGTATGTAGGCTATTAATTTTCTTTAGAGTTTAATAGCTGTGGAACGCAGTTAAAATTTCTTTTTATATAACCCATATCAAAAGTATGCTTCTCTTATAATGAACATGGACCATTAACTGAATTGGCTTGTTAAGCATGTCTTAATTTCTATAAAACTATACTATATATTGATAAAGTTGGCTATTATAACCTCAAATATTCAATTTTTAAGATAAAATTGATACAAAAAGAAGTATAATTTCGATAATGTTTTTTGACGACATAGTTATTATATAATTATTTCTATAATTACTACATAATAAAATAACATTTAAAGAATACTTTGTGAAATTTTCATAAATAAATATTAAGAAATGAGGCATTGACAACGAATTTCCGCTGATGTTACAAATAAAAGTGTCATTGTCGTGTCCCTCATAACTCATCACTGGATTTTCTGAAATCAAAAAACCAAAATGATTTTATTAGTTGATTAGTTTCTGCAGATAACTGTGTCGAGTTTTTTTTATTGCTTTCTCAATTTGTTTACAGCACTTAGATGTGAAAATACCGATTTTTTATGAAAGAAATCAGAAACTTTGTTAAGACAAAACCAGTCCAGAGAGATGAAGACTTAAAACTCTATATCTCCGACAGTTTTACTCCAATCGACTTCAAATTTTCACACAATAAGCTTAATATGTTGTACATTAATATAAATAAATTTAAAGAAAATAAAAAATCTTAATTGTTAAATTACGTAACAAATAATAAATGATTCTACATAACTCTAAAGCCGTTATTTTTTGATTTGATATTTTTCCGATTTCTGTTACTTACAGCTGTCTCGAGTAGCCCATAAAGCTTCCTACGGCTCCTAGCAGTCATATACCACCAAGATCTGGACGGACAGTGGCTCCAGACAGTCAGAAATAAATCAATGAGTGTATAAGTATTAAAATTACAATTATTAGTTAAAATTACTGAAGGGGGGGGGGGGGGGGGTTAGTTGTTAGCGTCCTCAAAGTGTGATAATGGGAGTCATAAATTTTATATGTCTCAACAAGAATTTGACTTTCAAAAAAAAAAAAGAACAAACAAACCCAAAAAGAATATATCTTTGGGGGGGGTGAATCCGTAATGTGTGACAAGACGTGACAATGAAAACCATGAAATTTGTGTAACGTAATTTTTGCATGACCCCTTAACAGGATTTAAAAATGTAACAACCTAACAAATTCATCTATTTAAACAAATACAATTCAAAATTATTATACACAAAGCTATCAAACAAATACAACTACAATCTTCTTCACAAATATCACTATCTATGGCAAATATCAAACACCGTTTTATTTTTGTATTAAAATATAATTTATTTATTTTTAAAGTAATTCACTTTTTGTACAATCCTCGTTTTGTCAATTTCATGTTAGCTAAGAATCTAAATATTTTATTATAGCTATACCACGACTAATATAGTCCAATTAATTAAATTAATTTAAATACTGACAGACTGTCATGCGGGTCGTATCTTGCAGCTAACTAGGCCAGTGCCAGCATCCCCACTACTCCCACTTTATCACAATCATTCTCCTCGTTCCCTCGTGCTCATACTAGAGTAGTTAGCAGAAGTAACAATCCATTGAAGCAGTCTTTGATATCTGAAAATAAACAAATGACAAACTTATAGAAATGTAATAGAATCTGGTACATTTTTATGGCAAAATGGGCTTGTGTCCTCATTTTTTAGTTGTCGATTTTTCAATTCTTGATTGAAATTGATGTTAATAAATGTATTGGCGATCTATTTTATTAAATATCTAAATATTGACGGAGATATAGCAATTAAAAATTTGAATTGTAGTTTTAGCGCTAGAAATAGTTGGACATATTTATATGACGTGAAATGCATTTTAACGTCAGTTATTTGTTGAGTAGGTCAGTGCTGTGGTAATGTTTAGTAGCTGTTGGTAGTCAAATAATCAAGTCAAATCAAAGAATAATAAGTTTTTATTTTATTTAACCCTGCTAAGGCAGACATAATATTGAAATTTGATTGTTCCTTGAAATAGCTGTAAATAATATTTGATATTTTGATATATAAATACATATAGCAGCGATTTATGAGCTGTAAGGTTGGTAACCTTACACAAGGATTGTGATGTCACATGCACTTGGAATGTGTACAACGTTGAATCCCTTTAATAATTAAAGAGACAAAATGACTTTTTTAATTGTAAATATCTCTTAACATATATGGAGTTATTAAAAAATAATTGAACATTTGAGGTTCCAGTAACCCACTTTATCAATATATAGTACACTGTTATAGAAATTAAGACATAGGACACAAGCCCATTTAGAAACTTGCTAATGTATGGTACGTACTGATGCGACACTAACTTATGCTATTTAAAAAAAATTCTAGCTAGTATTTGTATGGAACAAAAATGTTTCAATGCTAAGTCGGAACTTCTAAAGAAGTAATAAATAAAAATGGTGTTTAAATGGACAAGTGAAATAGACCTAAACAATGGACCCTTGTCAAATTATGTTTAGTAAATGTATTACTAGTTTAAAAAGTGAATGTCAGTCAAACTATTTCCTTAAATTAATAACAAAATGAATCTTACGTATCATTAATGTTCTAATCCAGTAACTTCATTATTTCCTAAAGACGAAAGACCGACGACATAGTCTATAAATTTCTCCCAGTCTGCTTTCCAAGTCTGGTACGCCTTGTCCTTTTCCTTGTCGTTAAGCCCGCTGTACTGAATCGAGTTCAAAGCGAGTTGTTTCAGCATCCTCAAGTCCTGATCTCTACTGGCCATGCCAACAAACGCGATATACCAGTCGTAGCTTAGTCCTTTCGCTTCCCAGAAACTAGGATCATCACAGGATATAACAACGGGATAATCATCAGCCAATAGCGCAGCCACTGGGTGATTCCTCAAGTCCTCAACCAGCAACAAGACCTGATTCGACAAAGGATTCACTTCTATACCAATTTTCAGTTCTTTTACTAGTTTGAGAACCTCTGGATGTTTGAGGAGCGCATATCCATGTCCAATTCTCTTCGTGCCTAGCAACACAGCATCGATAAGATTCTCGTCTGTGGATGTTCCGAACCAATTGGTCTCACCGGCGTGGAAATAGAAGTCTATTTCATCTGGTACGCTCAGTAATTGGTTGATGAAGTATAAGAGAGGTTTTCCTGAATCTTCTTGGCCTACTAGATCGAATCCTGCTATAAAATCAGGATAAGCTCGTTTTAAAGCTATTGCCGTCTCGATATATCCTTGGACAATGTCCTTCGTTACGCCACGGATGGGGGCATAGATGAACTTAGCTCCGATGAACGCTGGGTGCTCTGACTTAAACTTTTCTAGCACTTCCACGTAGAAACCAACAATTTCCAAAGGAGTGAATATCGTACCATCGAGATCGTAGACTTCCGGTAATGTCCCCCTAATTTCCATGTACATCACATTATCTTCATAAAACTCTAGAAGTGTTTGGTAGAAATAATCCTTCCAAACTGGTTTGTAGTACAAAATTGGTCCGACGACACCAAAGAGTTCGTAGAAGTAAGACCAGACAACATTAATGTCTGTATATTTTTCTTTTGGGTTGTCCACGAACAATGTCAGCTTGGAACGCAACCACGCATCGAAGACGTCAACCGTTTCAGCAGATTCTCGATGCTCCTTCAATAATTTCCATTCTTTGCTTGGAGGTTTGTCGTAGAAATGTAGTTCGATTTTCTCGCCATCGATGATTGCGTATAAATTATCTCTGTATGTTAAATTCTTCAGGATATAATCCGTTGTCACGAGAGCTGTATCATGTCCGTGAAGAGCAGAACCTTTAGGTAGTTTTTCAATGATTTTAAACAACTGCGAGGTCCTTACCTATTTCAATATATCAAAGAGAATATATATACACAAGAGAACTGTTTAAAATTGAGAATGAGAGTGATAATGTTGTAGGAAAAAGTGAATAAGGCAAAGAGCGATGAAATGGAGGAAATACAAGAAGAGGTGAAGGTCAAAGGAAGAGAGTTAACGGCGGCGAAGATGGTAAAACTAAAAGAGGAAGGAATAGAGGTACGGAATCTGATAAAGGTAAGAGACATAGAGGTCCAACAACAGGATAGAATGAAGAGAACGGATCAAAGGAAGAACAATACCAGATACAGTCAGTTATGGTCGAAAGGAATGCCTCAATACCTAGAGAAACAAGGAGGTAATGAAAAGAAAATGATCGCAACTTTTAGACTAAGGAAAGAAGATAGGGGATGTAGATACTGTAGGGGAGGAAAAACTATGCAGGATGTGTGACAAGAAAGCAGAAACATTAGAGCATGTGAAGAGTAGGTGTCGGGAGAAGTTGGAAAGTGAAGTAGACCTGATAGAAAAGCTGCAAGGAAGGAATTAAGGAATAAATGGATGAATAAAGTTTGGAGAAGCGTTGTGAAATAAACGTTTGAAAGGAAAGTGGAGTAGATGTACGTAATAAAATGAAATATAGTCTGTGATGTTAAGGCAGAAGAATATAATGCCTAACTGCACATAAGTTAAATTATTATTTAAAAAGAAAAGTGGACGAAGAAGAAAAAAAGTGTAGAGTGTGCAAAGCAGAGGTGGAGACACTGGAGCACATTAGGGATGATTGTGTGGACAGGGATGGATGGCAGAAGTAATTGGAAGGAGAAAGTGAAAAATCCGAAGGATTATGTCTGAACATAGTGATAGAGGTAAAATGCAGGAAAGTGAAAATGAAGTCTAAAAGGATGAAAGAATAGTGCAAAGATAATTGAGGGTTTGTCGAGAGAGGTCAATGAAGGTGAGAGACAGAGGTACAGGCAAAAAGGAAGAAGAAGCAGGAAACGGTGAGAATGATGGAGGTGTAGAGAACAGGAAGGGAGAGGGTAAAGGGAAGAAGAAGCAGAAAATACTGTGGGAAATAGAAAAGTCTAGAATAGTTAAGATTAATTTTAAATTAAAATTCTATGAAATGTTTTAAGAAATATTAATGTAGATTATGAAGCCGAAAGGCCAACAATTAATAATATAATATAATATAATAACTTCTAGTTCCTTACTTCTTTAAGTACATCAAACAGATGCTGCGCAGGAGCGAATTGATGAGGATTCTTAAAGCCTTCATCAACTTCTTTATGTTTTAGAGCCATTATAAACTTATTAGCTGTTTCTTCTTTTGTAGTTAGCTCGATTTTCGCGCCGAGTGCTCGCGCTTGTTCTTTTCTTAGGAATTCATTTCTTGAAGCGAGGTATGCTGGCACTGCCCGTTGTCTTTGGGTTGCACCGACAATTGCAAGTGACATTATGAAGAGTGCAATGACCTGCGCAGAACAAAACATTTTTTATTTATTTGATTAATTCAACACAGATGTTAACACTAGCAATGATGAATGGATACTGAGAAATCTACTAGCAGTAAAGGGGATTGCACTGTATTTGATAGAGTGAAACAACATGAGAATGTTGCAGTCTATGAGTATGTGTGAGGGAGAGGGAAGATCAATTAATTCATAAACATGGGAATAAATGTAACGCGGCTGTACGTTGTTGTTTGAATAGACTAGCCTTTCGCTAACTTGACCTTTGAATTTTAAAATAGTAAACACTTTTCTGGCATTATATAATAGAGATATCAAAGTTAATTAATTTATGATTTGATTGGTTGACAAACACAAAATCAATTAAATGCTTATCTGTAATTAGTTATCTATTAATGAAAGTACAGTTGTTTAGAATAGAGTTTCCCAAACTAAGAGTAGCATATTTTTTGTTAATATTATAAATGACTTTCAATTGTTTTTATTTATTTATATTAATGTATAACATATCAGGTTTATTGTGTGAAAATTTGAAGTCGATTGGAGTAAAACTGTCGGAGATATAGTGACCTCTCTAGCTTTACTACAGCGATTCTTTTGAAATTTGGCACACTCTTTCTTTTCATAAATGCCGAGGTAACGCTGTCAAGTTTTTAATTTAATTTAAACGTATTTTAAACTAACAAAGGTTCTGAATTTTTTTCATGGAAAATCGGTATTTTGAGTTCTAAGTGCTGTAAAAATTGAAAAATCAATAAAAGAGAAAAAAAACCTGCAGAAACTTATCAACTAATGAAATTATTTTGGTTTTTTGATTTCTGTTAATCCAGTGATGAGTTATGAGTGGCACCGCAATGTTACTTTTTTTTGGGACGTCAGCAGAGATTCGCTGTCAATGCCTCATTTCTTGATATTTATTTATGAAAATTTCACAAGGTAATGTTTGCTATAATTATTTTTTTTAATTATTAGCAAAAAAACGTGAACAAGTACATTTCTTTTATAGTACTAGTTCTGGGAACTGGTTTACTCAACGCAGCTTTATTTATGTGAGTATCTTTGCATATCAGTTGAAAATAAACAACCATGCAGTTCCCACGCTGTGAATCTCGTGCGCGGAGTTCTTATCTGAACACGTGTTCAGTCGCATCTGACCTAGTATTAAACGGCTGTCATAGGTCGCAGATTGTACAGTACGTATGACTATATTATATTTATAGATTACATAAATGTATATACCGGAAGTCCGGCGGGAAAGTTCAAAAACTAAAAATGTGTTTTTTTTAATTTACTTTACTTAATACATATAATTATATCTCCAGTACTAAATCTATCACAACGACTTTCTAATACCGGTTTTACACCAGAGAGACAGTTCTTAAAACACTTTTGTCTTTTGTTGCTGTTTTAGTAACATGTTGTTGTTTTGTTTTTTTACAATAAAACTGTTTTCAAAACTGTCTCTCTGGTGTAAAACCGGCATAAGTAAGATGTACAAGATAAGTATACAAAATTCTTTTTATAGTGTTTTTCAATAAGAACTTTGTTTTTTCAATAGTGGCAACACCAACAACATAACAGTTTTAGACATTTAGTTTTTTGACATATCAGTAGTAGATGCTTTGGCAATTGTTACAATGAATTCAATTTCGCTCTAAAATCGCATTAAAATAATAAAAATCTGCTTTGAAAATAGTGGATCACGAATTTCACGAAATTCAGCTGTGATTTAACACCACTGGATTATTTTTTGTGAGGTTATGCTATACACAACTACGGAACCAATCGAATCGATTGCAGCCTTAAAACTCAAAATCCGTGACACGAGTTACAAAATGGACTCGCAATTTTGCCAAAAAGTGATTGAAAATTTTGATAAAAGAATCGACATCTGTCAACATGGTCGTAGTAGATATTTGTTCGATATCATGTTCCATTCATAATTGTAAAACCTTACTCTTTCTAATACAATAAACATTTGAATCATTTTCATCTAAATTCATTGTTTTACTTTGTTTTAAAAAACAAAGTTGTTGTTGAAAAATGATACAACAAGGACGCATATAAGCGTGTGTAATGAACCTCGCACACTGCAAGCGACAAAGCCGTCCGAATACGGGCATTATGTAGCTCTCATACTGGAAGCGTATATCAGCGAATTTTAACAAAACGATTACATTGTAAGTATATGAAAGAGAATGCAATAGTATATTTCATAACAGTGGTGTATCGATAAAAATAAACTAAAAGTTTGCTCTCATGATAAATTATGTTAGTGCAATACAACTCCAATACACCCTACAGTACACAAGTTTGACTTGGTGTACTATCGTAACGGTACGTGGTATGTATGTATAGTGACACAACACATGCAAAAATGTATGCCCAAATTCACCGTCGCTTAAATACGCTTGCAGTGTGCGACAAGCCTGAGTTAACTTCATAAAGGTCCTATTTTTGGAAGGTTCTCTCAATTTATTTTCTCGCTATACAGCATACCTCGTTGTCAAGTCGCGAGACTGGTCAACCAATTCAGAAAATACAGTTAGAACTTTCGTAATTTATTCCTCTACAATTTATTAATATTTTCTTTTAATCTGTGAAATCGTTCTTGAGATATACTTTAAAGCGATACTTTTGTAGGCCACCTGCATGTTAAATATATGCACTTCGCTTCACAGCTGGTCGAAATATTTGAAATTTTGTAATTAAATTTACCGATACTTATTATTACTTATCATTCCCATTCCCACTCACTGCTTTAATTTAAATTTTGTATTTTGTATTTAATTTAAATTGTTTAGCATATGGCAATACGCGTATAGTCATTCACAGTACCATTTTAAATTTAATTTATTTTTTAAGTTTTCTTAGTTTTTTTTAGAACCTTACAAGGTCCAATGATTTAAATCAAAAATATTAAATTAGGAAAAACTATAACCTCCAAAATGTGACAATCCGTCAAAATGCAATAAGATTTACTTTTAAAAGAAGTTTAATGTCAGTTTTTGAAAGATATTGAAGTGAAAACAATTTCTATTACTAATTGTTTCACATACAATTTTGTCGAACTGTTAAAACTAAATTAACTAAACTTAAAATAAAACGCAAATGTGAAAAGGAATGCTTAAACGAGAACCTGAAATCTAGATTACAATATTAAATAAAAACATTAAATTAAATATCAAAACAGTGAGTGGGAATGAGGCTTCAACATATTTAAATATAACCAAATTCTTTTGCAAATGTAGTTATATCTAAGATTGTTTTTGTTAACAACGCGTTAATAATCACAAAACACGTAATCGGAATATAATTATTACGTAAACAATATACAAATATTACATACCGAATAAAAAATACATTTATGTCTTTTTTGCATCCTTTCTTTTCTGGCCTCCATGGCGCTGCAGACGGAGATGTTATTCACTTGGTGTTTTGATTATGAAACTACAAGCACTGATCGATAAGTCTAGCTCACTGATATTGATAACAAATACCAAACTATTGCAACAAACTATGCCAACTAAACGTTATATACCGCATCTGTCATAACATACATCACTGACCGAACCAAACCAAACCATAACGGCAAAACCATTTTCTTCAATGTTAATTATACCACACTATTTACATATGGGTTGTTGGTTGATAACGTATTTAAAGAGAGTTGAGCGAAGGACTGAGAAACACTACTCATAATTACGTTAACTGAATTTAGAAGTATCCATCACAAATTTATTTGAAGCACTACAGCGTTCGATTGGATTATAAACATAATTATAAATATAATTGGAGTGGATAGCAAGGTGCAAAGCCAAGGGGATGATACTTGAGACCATTTAGAACATTTTGAGCCGTACATGCCTTAGCCGAAGTCTGCTTATTTATTTTTTACTGCTATTTTTGTGTTATTAAAAAAAAAACCAATTTCTGACAGTTAAATGCCGACAGTGCTCCAATTTAAGTTGGTATGTTAATTGTTTTATTTTTTGGCGTTTGTCAGATGTGTACCTAATCTAATAAACCAAGTTTTAAGCATCTGCGTTATTTAAAAAAAATACTAGACGCTTTTGAAGTCTTAAAAACTTTTAACATTAAGAAAAGCTGCTGCAGTTTATGGCATTTAGAAAAATAAATAAAATAACCTCGATCGTTCAAACCTTTTTAAAAACATGCTCGGTTATTGGCCTTTCTTTTAAGATATCATTTAAGATGATATGTTACCAATTCTCAGAATAGTTATAATTAGTTAGATTACTAATAGTTAATATCTCGTAAAATATAAGGAGTTATTAATAAGTAACTGGAATGGTAGTTCACTTTATCAATATATAGTACAGTTTTATAGAAATTAAGCTATGGTTCACAAGCGTATTGTAAAAAATGCGGCGCCTACTGTAATTTAATTTTACAGCAGACTTTTCTCAGGTATCTCATTTCTTAGTAATCGATTTTTCAAATATTGATTGAAATTGATATTAATAAATGTGTATTGGCGTGTCTATTTTATTAAATATCTAAATGTTGACGGAGATATAGTAATTAAAAGTTTGAATTGTAGTTTTAGCGCTAAAAATGGTCGGTCATGGTTTGTATGACGTAAAATGCACTTTAACGTCAGTTATTTGTTGATTAGGTCAGTGCTGTGGTAATGTTCTGTAGCTGTTGCTAGTCAAATAATCAAGTCAAGTCAAAGAATAATAAGTTTTTATTTTATTTAACCCTATTACGGCAGACGTAATATTGAAATTTGAGTGTTCCTTGAAATAGCTGTAAATAATATTTGATATTTTGATATATAAATACATATAGCAGAGACTTATGAGCTGTAAGGTTGGTAACCTTACACAAGGATTGTGATGTCACATGCACTTGGAATGTGTACAACGTTGAATCCCTTTAATAATTAAAGAGACAAGATGACTTTTTTAATTGTTAATATCTCTTAACATATAAGGAGTTATTAACAAATAATTGAACATTTGAGGTTCTAGTAACCCACTTTATCAATATGTAGTACACTTTTATAGAAATTAAGACATAGGACACAAGCCAATTATCATTTTGCATCTACTATAACCTATTCTCGGACCGGATAGTAATTAAATTTATCATTTAAAAAAATTAAGAACATAGTTTAAGGATTAAAAGGCTTTTAAAATAGCTTAAAATAAGACCCTTTTAAATTAAGTATAACAAGAATTTGTTTAAGTAAAATATAACTTGAATATAAGGTATAATTAGTTATACTGTATAAATCTGCGATACAATGGAAAAGCACTGTCTCACTAAATTCTTTATAATGTATATAGAAACGAATAAGATAAAATTTACCATCGTTTCATAGATTTATACAACTCTTATAACCTCTATTATTGAGCAGACATTAAATGAAATTAAAATAAATCAAGAAAAACATAATGTCATACAAATATTAGCTTCAAATATCTAAAATACAAACTCACGTTACTACACAACATAAAAGTAATTGTACGAGTATAATTAGAAAAATTTCAATACGAAAGTAAAGAAAAACATTTATAAAATAATTTTAAAAAATAAATAATATTTCTGACCGTTGTCCTCTTTTTATCTTCTCAGCTCAAAGCAATTCTTTATCGGTAATTATTCTAAGTTCTGCCTCGTTTAAATTTATGAATCACTGTGTCAACCAGGTCCGAAGTACGATTTACCTGAAGACTGAACTGACTGGATGCCCTAACCTTATTCATATCTAGCTAAACACATAATATATTATACCTGTATATAATTTATACACTGTTTTACTTACTTGACTGTATCGTTGTTGGAGTGCAGTAGAAGAATGAAAGAAGTAAGGTTAACTAAATTGTTTGTACCTGATTTTAAATTATCAGAGGGCTTGTGAACATAGGGTCTTTCTGTGACATTTGGCAGACATTGTGTTTCATTACTAACCTCAGAGTTTGTACTTTAGATTAAAATAAAAATATCACCACATTTCACGAAAATATTGCGTTTTTCTGTTGATTTAAAATGACCGTTCTTGTTGCTAAAGATGCTAAATATATATAAATCAGCACTGTATATTGATAAAATTGGCTATCAGGACTTCAAATATCCAATTATTTTATTTAATTCGCAATATTATAGAAGTTATTAACGTTTCTAATAGTTGACAAAATGTCAGTGTGTCAAATCTATTAAAAAAATTTAATTATCAATTGTTTTTAACATTTACATGTAAACTACTTATTTTATCAAAAAAATGTTTATACAAAAGTTGTTGAACGTTAAAAATCCTTTTAAATGATATATGATATGTTTAGATACTATAATGGGTTTAGGAAATATGGGCATAAATGTAAGCGCATACACTTGCAGAAAAATGTAATTCGTTATTTTGAATCAGTACTAAGTTTCAATGACAGCATCAATATTTATATCTAAAGACTAATAAAGTGTCTTCAGCCGCCATTTTATCAAGATGGCCACCTCCATCTTCAAAATTAAGGCTGGTAAATAGAATATTCGCAATCAGAATTACCCAAATCAGTCAGAAAAGTATATTTATCAGTTTTTTGCATTATTTTCAGCCTTTTGTCCGCTATTTTGGATTTTGGAAGTAGTCGATGTTTATTATTATTATTTATTGTTAATTGTGTGTGCCTTTCGGCTTTACAATCTACATTCTTAATACATTTCATTTACTTCAACTTACAATTAAATTTACATTATTCTAGACCTTTTTATCTCCAAAAGTACTTTCTGCTTCTTCTTCTCTTGACCCTCTTCCTTCATTTTCCCTAGTCTTCCTTCTGTACTGGTCTATTCCCTAGTCTATTTTTCTGGGCTGAAGTTTAACTGTTTCCTCGCTACTTCTTTCTTTCTCCTGCTTCCCTTCACTGCCTCTCTTAGTACTTCCTCTCTCTTCCTGTTCCTTATGCAACCCAGCCACCAGCTTATTTATTGTCCTGTTTTTTCTTTCCTTCTTACTATTTCCGCCATCCACCTCTTTCCTTCACTGCCTCCCTTTAATAGCTGGCCAATATTCCTTTCGCTCGCTACTTTTTCCTTACACTCGATGTTTATTTAATTTCTTTTTATTTGATTTAAAATGTATCAAATTAGACTGAACCAGAAACGTAGTCAATAACACATGAAATCTGTACTTGTACGGTCCTGTTTCATGTCATTACGTTCAGGAAATTCCACAAATAAATAAATGGCATTAGATGTTAAATACAAAAAACTGAGCAATGTCGACATAAGTAAACCAGGAAAAATAAACTGTTATTTCCTAATACAAACCACATTGGGATAAACCACATTTAGGATTTTAATAAAACATTGCTTAATTATTCTTTAATTAAATACAAATCATATGAGCCTAATTATTTTAAAATTGACCACGCCGTTTTTATAAAACAACGAAATCAAAATTTTGTAATTTTAACACGGGTTCTTATGGAGAATACTAATTTTGATGAGGTTTTCTTGCTTAAATTCCAAACGCAATGCAGGAACTTTGTGAAAATTTGATATGTTATAAAAATCGTAGTCACAGACCTCATAGGAAAAAATGAATATTACTGACCACGTTGTTATCGAGATATTATTATTTAAAATGTGAATTTTTCAATTAACTCGAACAGTAGTAGTGATGTGGCAACAGCGCTTTCATATTGCTACGAACTTAGCGCGGTATTTGGTTGTGTCTGTAATGTGTTACTACGATTAACAGTTTGCGTTGTTGCCACGTTTATTATTGTATTACTATGGATGTTTGGCTGTGTGTGAAAGCAGTAGTATTCAACTGGGACTATAGAGACCGTCGAAACATATATTCTGGAATGATTCGGCTTTTATGTACAGTCCACGTCTAAATCCATCCCTGCAGTCGTAAATTATAATTAAAGTAAATATATAAGGAATAAAATTAGATATTGGTAATTACCAATTGCAATTTATTACAAACATACAAATTATATGTTTACATATTTCAGCAAAACAAGATTTAAACATTCTTAGTATTATTAGAATTTGGCCTTGAGTCGTTTCGTTTCTTGTTATGAGTTGAGTACATTGGTTTACACAGCTGTAAGATGTTGCGGTTGCCATTGCGAATACAAATGCGATAGAGAGATGGACGGACAGATACTTCCAGATCTTTATCACTTATTGTATAATTCTTTAGATTACAAAATTATTATCATTATATTAATTGAATATGCAAAAAGTGAAAAAGTGAAGTATATTATTTATTTATATTAATGTACAACATATCAAGTTTATTGTGTAAAAATTTGAAGTAGATTGGAGTAAAACTGTCGGAGATATAGAGTTTGTAGTCTTCACCTCTCTGATCTGGTTTCGTCTTCCTTTGAAACTTTTTCAGAGTCGGTACCATCTCTAGCTCAAAATCTACTGCACCAATTCTTTTGAAATTTTGCATATTGTTTCTTTACATAAAGGCCGAGGTAACTCTGCCGAGTTTTTTTTTAATTTCTTAATTTTAACGTATTTTAAAATAACAAAGTTTCATGAAAAATCGGTATTTTGACTTCTAAGAGTTGTAAAAAATTGAAAAATCTGCAAAAGAAAAAAAAAACTCGACAGGGTTACCTGCAGAAACTTATTAACTAATGAAATCATTTTTGAATTTTTGATTTCAAATAATCCAGTGATGAGTTATGAGTGACACCGGAATGTTACTTTTTTTTGTGACGTCTGCGGAGATTCGCTGCCAATGCCTTATTTCTTGATATTTATTTATGAAAATTTCACAAAGTATTCTTAAAATGTTATTTTATCATGTAGTAATTATAGAAATAATTATATATTAACTGTGTCGTCAAAAAGCACTATCGAAAATATGCTTTTTTTTTATCGATTTTGATAAATAAAACGATTTTTATATTTTGTAGATTTCCTGCATGTTAATTATACGCAATTTAAAGATTACTATCACGCTTCACAATTAAATTAAGGACTCTTATATTAACATCATATGTTAATTTTATGAAATTATGTAGATAAGTAGCTACTCCACTGCGCCCCTGTGTACAATACACAATAAAATACACATGCCAAGTATATTACTCATACTATTTAATTGATAGCAATTATGTATCGATTGTAATAGCTATAAATATTTGCGAACCCAAAATGAAATCATAATTGATTTTCAAAATAAGGAAAGTTCAGAAAACAAATATAGAATTACACCTAACAACAACTACAGCAAATAATTCTGCGAATAGTGGAATTCTGCTCTTCTCCCTCTCCTTCTATCCCCTCTCCAACTCTTGTACGATTACTGCGGTTGATTGATAATTCAGTTAACGTCAGATTAGATAATGGCGGGTCATTAAATCTATCATTAACATTGATCAAAGTTATTATATCAATATTAATTGTTGTTCTAATAGATTAGATTTTATGGTCCTGCTATGGTCAGCTAGAAATCAAGGTAATTACACGGCTATCTAGGACAGTGATATCCAAAATGTTGGAGTCTGAGGACCGTAGTTTGACGTGCCTGGTACAGTGAGCCTCACTGGTGGATTTGACAACAGTAAAGCGCAAATCATTTGCGTACACACAATTATGTTTGTTTTGCTATTTGTTATACCCGTATAATAGCAATAGGCTTGTGTGTTAATAGTTAGCTACCAGGACCTCAAATGTCCAATTATTTATTAGTAATTCCTTATATTTTAACGTTATAGAACATTCCAAAACATGTGTCATCACATCAGCTAAATTGCTATCTCTTCGTGCGACATGTTAAGTCATAAATATGGCTGACCATTTCTAGCGCTAAAACTACAATTCAAACTTTTAATTGCTATATTTCTGTCAACATTGAGATATTTATTAAAATAAAAATGCCAATATACATTTATTAACATCAATTTCAATCAACAATGGGCCTCTTGGGCAACTTGTGTCCTCATTTTTAGTGGTCGATTTTTCAATTGTTGATTGAAATTGATGTTAATAAATGTGTATTGGCGTGTCTATTTAATTAAATATCTAAATATTAACAAATATATAGTAATTAAAAATTTAAATTGTAGTTTTAGTGCTAGAAATGGTAGGCCATATTTTTATGACGTGAAACGCATTTCAACGTCAGTTATTTGTTGATAAGTCAGTGCTGTGGTAATGTTTTGTAGCTGTTGGTAGTCGAAATAATCAAGACAAGTCAAAAAATTATAAGTTTTTATTTTATTTAACCCTGTTACGGCAGACATAATATTGGAATTTGATTGTTCCTTGAAATAGCTGTAAATAATATTTGATATTTTGATATATAAATACATATAGCAGAGATTTATGAGCTGTAAGGTTGGTAACCTTACACAAGGATTGTGATGACACATGCACTTGGAATGTGTACAACGTTGAATCCCTTTAATAATTAAAGAGACAAAATGACTTTTTTAATTGTTAATATCTCTTAACATATAAGGAGTTATTAAAAAATAATTGAACATTTGAGGTTCTAGTAACCCACTTTATCAATATATAGTACACTTTTATAGAAATTAAGACATAAGACACAAGCCCATTCAAAAATAGACCTTTTAAAAATGAGTTCACTTATTTTCTGGTCTCCCAAAATGCATGTACTTTTCAGCACTGCATTTTTGAATTACAGAGATGTTTTGACTAGGTTACTTGACGATATTTGTTTATATTTGAAATGATGGTTATGTTAGGGTTGTTTAATTAAAACATTACAATCAATTGAACAAGAATATATTTATTAGTAATCAATCCGAAATTAAATATGTAGTATTATAAAAATGTAATCAGCTCAACCCTTCCAGTCGGAGGCCGTAAGTCAGAATGCCAAACCCGAGTCACTCTCGAGGTTCAAGCACAGTTCCCACCCGCATATGTTTCATGTCAGTCTTAATTATTCCTAGCATGTTTATTGTCTTAAGTCAGCAACAAATCCTGTGTCTCCTCGAGACTGGTGATATCATTGCACGTGTTCCATGACCCGAAGTGTTCCTTGAAGTGTTTATTGTCTTAAGTCATCAACAAATCCTGCGTCTCCTCGAGACTGGTGATATCACTCGGCCAACCTGACGTTAGGGCGTCCTCGCCCTGGGTTACTGTAATAACAATATAACGATAGAAAACAGAAATGCAGACGCATGTAAAATAATGAAGCAGTTGTGTCCAACTATCCATTATCACTACATATCGTTTAAAAATTTCGCATTGGAGTTTATGAATTTCCGGCCCTGCAGAAGCCTTCACTCAAAAATAACCAACACTCACGTTCCATTTTACATAGGCACCAGAATTGGCCCACCCAAAATACAACATGTCAACATCACATGAATACAGGTCCTCCACCCCTGTCCCGACCTGTATCCCTCTTAATTATGAATATCGGCGTTTCCGCCTTTAGACATAATCACTACCTCATGCTATACTGTCCAGAGACCGACATTTACCGTCATCATAGGTCTACAATATAACACGAAGGATTAGCTTCATGAATTTCGGCCCACGCCTAATTCACAATCAATTCCCGTGATACGTTGTGTTATATATGATTGTAGCTAGACATACAAACATCTCCATATAACACAACCTGAATTGATTTCAAACACATGATCCCCTGATCACTGCCGATACGATGCTTATTCTTACGTGTCTACGTATTTTAAGAATAGCACAATATCGTTCTGTAGGACTGTAACCATGTTGTTACGTACTTTGTAATAAACTGTTTATACCAGCAATCCAATAATTCTCACGTATTTTATGCAATGCTTTTTCAGTACTGAAATAATCTGTTTCATCGTGGTATAATCTGCAATCTGCCATTGCACAATTTTAGGTACAATCCATAGCTGAACTCTATTTTCCAGTTTCCTTAAATTCCTCCATTTTTCAGCTCATAATCCGTAACATACTATTTTACTTCAACCGTACTTCTCCCTCCTTACATTCTACGTATAAGTTTGTAATAATTGTTCAACTCTTGGTTCCGCCGCTGCATCCAGTCAACCTCTGTCAAACTCAACTCAAATCAATCTCAAAACCAAAATCCCAAATCTTCAGCCACCACGGCCCTGTTTTCGGCATCAAATCCTTCTCTGAAAATGCAGTCCTCAAGGCGCTACAGCCCGCCTCTCACAACCGCCACAACATTAAACTTCAACCATAGTAAATACACTCTCCAGTGCTTTAAGGATAACTCTATAGCCATAGTCTCTAGTTCGTAGAAATCACAACAACGTTGCTCAAACGATCAAAAGTAGTTCACCTTCCCAATTCCCAACCAATGACTCCAAGCTTCTTAAAACAATCGCAAGAAAACCGCCATTGGAACATCACAAACATCCACCTCAACAAAACATGCCAAAACTCATCACATCGGAGTGCGGCTTGTAACATAAACATTCCAATTCCAACACATCCGCCGTTATTTGCCTGCCAAACATGCAACCAGCTTCCACTCCCTTTCTACCAACTGTAGCAACACAGCTCCCACCCCCAATGAACCAGCGTCCGTATGCAGTTCTGTCTCGTGTGCAGAACCAAACACCCCCAATATATACTCTTGCACTCAATACTGTTCTTAACGTATTAAACACCTCTTGTTACGTCCGCCCTCAACTCCACTTCACATGACTTCCCTGTCAGTTGCCAGACCTCTCATTTATACACAAATTCACGAAAATAACCAGCAAGTCCTAAGAATTGTTTTACACCGTTTACAGTTTTCGGCTTTAACATTTTTGCACTGCTTCAATCTTTCCTTTCCTCGGTCGCACACCCTCAGCACTAATTTCACGTCCCAAATAGTCAATTTCGTTTTAAAAATGAACACTTTAACAATTATAGTGTTAATTCATTTCTCGTAACACTTGTTTTAACCCCTCAAAACCTTCAGGTACTGATTTAGACGGAAATATTATGACTTCAATGTATAGAAAAGCTATTGTATCTTTTCATGGCACAAACACAAATCTTATTCAAGTCTATTTACAAGTCTTTGATACACACCAGCGCAATGGAGATTCCCATTGGCATACCCAAAAGTTCATATTGCCCATCAGGTACGACAAAACTATTTTGCAATTAAATTTTCATTCACTGGTATTTGTTAAAAGTCCAAAACTAGCCCGAGCTCCGTAAAATATATTTTATTTCCCAGTTTATTATTATTATTTTTAAAATCATTGTTATTATTATTGCATTTAATCTGCCAAAGTCTATATACACATACACACGGTACTTGCATAAGATGAATATAATGTCTATTAATATTATTATCTGTTGTTTTTATCATTCTTTACTGCTTCTCTCTCTACTACAGGTAGCCTATACGGTCAACATGTTACCGGTTCATCTGTTACACATTTAATTTATAATTTTGCAGCCTGCGTTTTTCTTATGTCACTCAGCCTAAGCGCAACACATTTTATATACATTCCTTTAATAAATTAACGCATTTAACTTTATATTTTATGTGAATGTTCCCAAATGTCATATTGTAAATGTTTATTCCATGACCTGCCTCCACGTCACTGATATTGATGCACTGCTCTTTAACTAGTCTCATGGATCGTATTACCACACCCATGCCCGTTACTACTGCTCAATGTTATGTAGGGTTTGTTTAAAAGTCACATCCAACTATTAAGTCATAAATCATCCACTTATCGTCTAAGACAACTGTATTAACTTCAGCCTTCACTTCAGTTTCACTTACGTAGATCAGTATTTTGGTTATGTTATTACTAGATACTGTGGCGCCATTAAACTATGTAAAACACGTATTACATTATGTTCACATATCTTTAGTTTCAAAATATTAACGATTGTTTCTTTTTATTAAAGTTCATGAACTTCCCATGTCAATTAACCAATTAACCTTTTTATTTATTAATATCTGATTTTAGAAATATATGGATTAGGTACTGCATTATCCACGGTACTCGCACACACTTTTGTTGACGGTGCACTTGGGTACTGTCTCTGCACATGCTCATACTGCTTATATTTAAAACACTGTACTTTATTCTCTTGGGACGCTCTACTATAAAATGTAACGTCTCTCCATAGTTGTTACAACTTTCCGATCTTTTCCGTTGTGTCGATTATCCCTCGAATTATGTCCAGTACCATTTTCACCAGACTTGCTCCGCTTGCGATCGCCTTGAACATTATTTTGTGCCTCTTTACTGCTGTGGTGACATTTAACATTACTCGTCCTGACGGTAGACGGCCTTGTGAACCCCTTTTCATATTTTTATTTTTCTAGTGCATCGACTATTGAAGTTATTAGCACTTTAAACCAATATATCACATTTTATCTACATTTTACAATAGATAATCTATTACATTTCACTATTCTATTTCAAATTATTTTCTGCCCGTTGCTTCTCTAATAACTTCCTTTTTAAAGCTGATACATCGCCTCCACTATGATGTCCCCACCCATTGCCTTGCCTTCCCTGATTCTTTTATTCTATTACCATTTTCTTCATTACTCTGTATCACTTTTTCCACCTGTCTGCCAATGGTATACTGCTAATGAAGTCCTCCCAGTCCATAACATCTATTCTGTTAACTATATTTTCCTTCTTATAAAACTGTTTTTCTTCTTTTTTTCCCATTTTTCCTCTGTCTATTTTCTTTAACGAATTTTCTTTTTTGTCATCAAGTTTTCCTTTTCATATTCATGATTGTGCTTGCACATAACCAATTAAATTTGATTTTAACCAAACCCAGATAATATCTGGACATAGTAATCAGAATCAAGCATCAATGCTCTCGCCTACTGTGTCGTATGTGAACTCTTGTAGCCGTTTAATTCAATATTGAACATCTCGCCGATTTGCCATTCCTCTAAATACTCAAAATTGGTATTCAACTTATAACTACGTCAACCATACGTTCCTCACTCATATCGAATTTTATCCGCATTTCTAACTTCTCCATATGGTACTCTGCAAGGTGTCTCATACACACAAGCGTCTCTAAATAAATGTCTATGGCAATGCCCTCTTAAATCGCACCACCGACTTGCTCTCAAACTTTTCACTATACTCAAATGCGTAAGGCAATTTTCCTCTTGAATTGTACTATCACTTGCTCACTAACTTTTCCAGCACACCTTAATGCTTACAGCAATGTGTTTTTACATTATATTATCACACGTCCTCAAACTTTTCATCACACTTTAATGTTTAAAGCAATGTCCTTTTAAATTCTATTATCACATGTCCTCAAACTTTTCATCACACTTAAATATTTAAAGCAATGTCCTTTTAAATTCTATTATCACATGTCCTCAAACTTTTCATCACACTTTAATATCACTAAGTAATCATCCGTGAACTTCTTTACAACAATAATTATCTCTCCAATGTCAACTTTTACAGGTTCCAATATTTACTCCTGTTCCAAGAATTCCAATCTTTACTCCTGCTACTTATTAACTTCACAAAACAATGTCCGTATTATTTCACTCCATTAATGTCACTCCAATTAAAGCTGTATAACGCTTTCACTGCTCACATTACTCATTATCACGTACACAATAAATATTACTCTGCATACTCAATCAACACAAAATTTAAATTTTTCTTAAAAATTCCTTTATGTATTTTCTTTCAAAACACATATCCACAATATTATTCACATGTATTTATAACCATGTCAGTGAATTAGCCATGCCGCTGCTCACACACAAATTATATATTTGTCACGCCCTTGTTACCGGACAAACAAAGAAAAAAAATACTTTTTTTCTATTTCACTATTTCTGCACTTTCCGCGTGGTTTAGAAAATAAAAATTTTCATGTATTATCCCACTTCTGATATGTTAGGGTTGTTTAATTAAAACATTACAATCAATTGAACAAGAATATATTTATTAGTAATCAATCCGAAATTAAATATGTAGTATTATAAAAATGTAATCAGCTCAACCCTTCCAGTCGGAGGCCGTAAGTCAGAATGCCAAACCCGAGTCACTCTCGAGGTTCAAGCACAGTTCCCACCCGCATATGTTTCATGTCAGTCTTAATTATTCCTAGCATGTTTATTGTCTTAAGTCAGCAACAAATCCTGTGTCTCCTCGAGACTGGTGATATCATTGCACGTGTTCCATGACCCGAAGTGTTCCTTGAAGTGTTTATTGTCTTAAGTCATCAACAAATCCTGCGTCTCCTCGAGACTGGTGATATCAGTTACTTGAAATATCTTCGAAATTATAAAACCCAGAAGATTATTTCAAAAACACAACTGTATACTAATCTCTGTATTGTAAATATTCTCAAATTTGAAAATAACTAGATTTGTTATTTCTCGGAAATATTACATGTTAGACAATATCCGGTTATGAAATTAAATTCCTATTGTTTGCGGTTTTGTTTGTTCAACACAAATCTTTAAAGATACTGTCAGTCCAACACAGTCTGGCATTAAGCATCCAGCGCGTCATAGAGAAAATATAGAATATTAAAATAATTAATTTCAATTATTTTTTAGATTTCTTTTGATTGCCACATAATCCATCGGAATTTACCTTTATTTCAATAAATTAATAGAAATCAAATTCAGATAATGAGGTACTATGATGAAACACACCTATCAACTTAGATGACAATTAAAAAACCCAGATCGTGGAGTAAAAACCCAAAAGTGGAAAACCTTGTTGTTACAACACAGGATTAATGTGTTATTTTGTGAATATATTGACGAGATAAGATAAATTTAAACACGAATAATACATCTACTTAACACTTACCAAATTACGCAGTTTTTTTAGGTTAAGTTGAGCCTCTATTTACACTAATCTGCGAGTGATCACTGGTGAGGACTATACGTATCTGTCACAACGTGTACTAAAAGGAATCCTTTGTTAAAATCCACAGATAAGAGGCTTGTCGAATAAAAGATATAATTGATTGATGAATTGGTTCGTTCACGTTGCAGCCACATAATATTTTAGGGCTACAACGAGTTGGGACGCTTATCTATAATTGTGATAAACTATCTTTTTATTTTTACATAAAAATAGTTATATCTGATATTAAAATCATGCGATAGTTAGCACCTGTCTTTTAGTTTAATGTGTCATTAGATAAATAAATATGAAATATGTTTAATTTGGAATTTTAAAACTTCTATATAGGAGAATATGTTGGAGCATATAAAAGAGACATACGACTGTAAAATAAACGGTGAATAGAAGATATGTTGAGAAGAAGAGGTGGAAGAGGTGAATGGTGGAAGTACAGAGAAGAAAGAAGGAAGTATTGGAAAAGAGAGAGTACCAAAGGGAAGAACAGTAAAGTTGTCAGTGAAAAGAACTGCCAAAAGGAGACAAGGAAGGAAGGAGATGAATAGCAGAGGTATAGAGAAGAAGGAGTGCGAAAACCTAGCGTTGAGAACGTTGCAAACTTGACAGTAAAATGGTCAACAAGGAAAAGAGCGCCACGAAAAGAAGAATTAACATTTTGGGATTTTAAAATTGGTTTAAGTAATAAAGGCAATGTAATTAGTAAAATCAAAGGTATAAAGAATGGCAAAAAACTAAGGGCCTTATTCTGTAAAGTATTTCCACCGGTGAAAAAATTTCATCGCTGTAAAATGATGTCACAAAAGCGATGATTTTTTATTTGGTATTCTGTAAGAAATTTTCATCGATTTTATTTTTGTCGCTGGAAAAAAATCGACCAAATTATAAGGTCGCCTTCAGCGGTGACTTTAAAATTTTCCATCGCTGTATTTTTTAGAACTGTCAAACAATTCGAATTATAATTTAAATTTACAGTACAAATTTTTTAATACACAGTATATGTATAGTCATATGAGTATACAAATGTAAATATATCAGAAAGTGAGGTTATGTTGCTTGTCAATTGACATGTATTCGTACTTGTCAAGTGTTTGAATTTTTAAATATTTGAATATTCTGAATTGCGTGATTGGTCAAATGTTTTTAAAATTGATGACATCTTAAAATACGTCACTATACTTTTTCACCGCTGTATATTATAAGGGCGATGGAAAATTTTGCACACAGAATACCACTTTAGATATTTTAAATACAGCGATTTTATTCGAGCCGTGAAAAAATTAAATATTTCCACCGCTGAAAAAATAAGGTCGATTTTTTTAAAAGTTACAGAATAAGGCCCTTAGTCCTGTCACACACTGCAAACGAATTTAAGCAAATTTTGACCAGACGTATACGCGCTACTACGCTTTACCTATCCCAACCTTGTAAATGCAATCAGCCGTCTCAGACTGGAAGAGAATGCAATAGTCTCTTTCATAACAGTGGTGTATCGTTAAAAATTAAAGCAAAACTTTGCTCTCTTGATAAATTAGTGCAAAATTACTCCAATACACCCTACAGTACACAAGTTTGACTCGGCGTACTTGTTGTATCGGTACGTGGTATGTATGTATTGTGACACAACACATGCAAAGAACACAAGAGACCCTAAATAAATAAATACAAATATATAAGAGTCGTCTTCTGTCAATATATTCTTCCTACTGTCATTTCTAGGGCAATTAATAATTACCTAGATAATACTAGAAGTGTTTCTAATGGGCTTGTGTCCTCATTTTTTAGTGGACGATTTTTCAATTGTTGATTGAAATTGATGTTAATAAATGTGTATTGGCGTGTCTATTTTATTAAATATCTAAATGTTGACGGAGATATAGCAAATGGTCGACCATATTTGTATGACGTGAAATGCATTTTAGCGTCAGTTATTTGTTGAGTAGGTCAGCGCTGTGGTAATGTTTTGTAGCTGTTGGTAGTCGAAATAATCAAATCAAGTCAAAGAATAATAAGTTTTTATTTTATTTAACCCTGCTAAGGCAGACATAATATTAAAATTTGATTGTTCCTTGAAATAGCTGTAAATAATATTTGATATTTTGATATATAAATACATATAGCAGAGATTTATGATCTGTAAGGTTGGTAACCTTACACAAGGCTTGTGATGTCACATGCACTTGGAATGTGTACAACGTTGAATCCTTTAATAATTAAAGAGACAAAATGACTTTTTTAATTGTTAATATCTCTTAACATATAAGGAGTTATTAAAAAATAATTGAACATTTGAGGTTCTAGTAACCCACTTTATCAATATATAGTACACTTTTATAGAAATTAAGACATGGGACACAAACCCACTCCAATACTTCGACAGATGATTCCCAAATATGGAGTTATAACTTTAAAGCATATCCTAAAATCAAAGCTACCAGATAGTTTTCGAGGCAGCGTTCTTTTTTTAGTTTAGGAGACTGACTATACCTATCTATTTCGCGAGCGAGAATTTCTATTCAACGACACGATTCTCACATTTCGATTCTCTTTCGTCTGTAGACGAGAACAATGTTTCAGCTATTGTTTGTGTTTCATTTCATTCCGAATTCCATTCGCTTTTACGCTTTTGAAACATTCATTTAAATTAACTGCACTTTTGTAACAATTGAATTTAGAGCAATGAGACTTGGTGGAGGTGCTGATGAGATATTCGATTTACACTTTAAGTACAGGGTGTCCCAAATTCATACTCTATTCTGCTTCCGTTTAATTAAACTATTGAAACGTTTTATATACTAAAATCACATTACCTACTGAACAGGGTTACGTATATATTTACCGTTTATAACAAACCATTTTTGTTTTTGCAAACTTAAAGAGAATTACATAACCTTAAAATGTCCTTTTTAAAGACCTATCCTTTAATAGGGCGACATGTTACGTCATAAATATGGTCGACATCTGTAGCTGTAGCTTTTGTCCTATGTCTTAATTTCTATAAAACTGTACAATATATTGATAAAGTTGGTTACTAGAACCTCAAATGTTCAATTATTTTCTAATAACTCCTTATATGTTAAGAGATATTAACAATTAAAAAAGTCATTTTGTCTCTTTAATTATTAAAGGGATTCAACGTTGTACACATTCCAAGTGCATGTGACATCACAATCCTTGTGTAAGGTTACCAACCTTACAGCTCATAAATCTCTGCTATATGTATTTACATATCAAAATATCAAATATTATTTACAGCTATTTCAAGGAACAATAAAATTTCAATATTACTGATGCCGTAACAGGATTAAATAAAATAAAAACTTATTATTCTTTGACTTCACTTGATTATTTTGACAACCAACGGCTACAAAACATTACCACAGCACTGACCTACTCAACAAATAACTGACGTTAAAATACATTTCCCGTCATAAATATGGCCGACCATTTCTAGCGCTAAAACTACAATTCAAATTTTTAATTGCTATATTTCCGTCAACATTTAGATATTTAATAAAATAGACACGCCAATACACATTTATTAACCTCAAGTTCAATCAACAATTGACATAATCGATACCTAAAAAAGGAGTACACAAGCCCAAGCTGAGAATAGTGTTTTAGTTTAGATATCAACAAAATTCTGGCATCCAGCTCCTGGACTAAGATAGAAAGAGCTTTACGTGAACGAAGAGGACGCCATGACAGTCTGGTAACATTCTGAAGTCAGCAGTCTTTCGAAAGATAACACTAGAAGTGGAAATCGGGAACAGAATAATAATATAAAGGAGTAATTATTGACTGTGTTTGAAAAGGTATTATGTAGAGAATAACGAATCTGCTCCACAATGTTTATAGAGTGAGTAGCGAGCTTCTTGATTGGTCGGCATTTAATACCTAATATATTTCATATGATCCATATAAACCCGGTATAGGGTAACATAACCTTCAAAATATAATACGCTACTGTCAAAATATTACATGAGGAATAAAAACTGTAATGAAATAAGATTTAGGTTGCTATAGCCTGGTCATTATTTCATTTTTAGTTAGTGACAACATTGCAATATTACTAAACAGTACTATATATTGATAAAGTTGGCTACCATAACCTCAAATGTCAAATTATTTTTTAATAACTTATTACAGGTTAAAAAGTATTATATTATGATACTTGTGAAAAGAAAAATAACCTCGATTACTTATTGTTGCGTAACGTATTATGCGTAAATGAATGAGCTATCTTTTTTGTGTGATAATTAATAAAAATCGAGTTAAAATCATAGCCGAAGAAATCAACCGTTAAAAAATACCGAAAATGCATTTTGAGAAGGTAACAATTTGTTTGTTGTGTATCTTGATAACTATGATTCCCACAAAAATGTTGTAAAAAGCTTTTTTGTAGATAATAAAATTACCTACAACTTCTTTTAACAACTTTTTGTTGTGACTTTTATAAGGAAAAAGATATAAGCAAAAATTAATGACTTAAATTAATTTAAGATATACTTTTGCTTATAACTTTCTTATTATAGAATTTATAACAAAAATGTATTAAAGAAAGTTGTAGATAATGTTATTATCTACAAAAAGTATTTTGACAATTTTTTTGTGTGAGTTATAGTTTCCAAGAAAA
The DNA here is from genome assembly GCA_963678705.1 of Panorpa germanica. Taxonomy (NCBI): domain Eukaryota; kingdom Metazoa; phylum Arthropoda; class Insecta; order Mecoptera; family Panorpidae; genus Panorpa; species Panorpa germanica. Next base: position 2,720,493 of record OY783223.1, on the reverse strand, counting down.
ACTGATAAAACTGATTACACCTTTATGCTGGATGACGAAGGACGATGACTGCCGAATAGAGGCGCTCTACACCCCGAAAATGGGCTTGTGTCCTATGTCATAATTTCTACAAAAGTGTACTATATATTGATAAAGTGGGTTACTAGAACCTCAAATGTCCAATTATTTTTTAATAACTCCTTATATGTTAAGAGATATTAACAATTAAAAGTCATTTTGTCTCTTTAATTATTAAAGGGATTCAACGTTGTACACATTCCAAGTGCATGTGACATCACAATCCTTGTGTAAGGTTACCAACCTTACAGCTCATAAATCTCTGCTATATGTATTTATATATCAACATATCAAATATTATTTACAGCTATTTCAAGGAACAGTAAAATTTCAATATTATGTCTGCCTTAGCAGGGTTAAATAAAATAAAAACCTATTATTCTTTGATTTGACTTGATTATTTCGACTACCAACAGCTACAAAACATTACCACTGCACTGACCTACTCAACAAATAACTGACGTTAAAATGCATTTCACGTCACACAAATGGGCGACCATTTCTAGCACTAAAACTACAATTCAAACTTTTATTTGCTATATCTCCGTCAATATTTAGATATTTAATGAAATAGACACGCCAATACACATTTATTAACATCAATTTCAATCAACAATTGAAAAATCAATCACTAAAAAATGAGGACACAAGCCCATTTTAACACGAAGAAAAAAGAAAATTTACTGCCTACCCAAAATGCACCGTTCTATAACCGATTTCTCAGACTATTACAATATATTTCATATAAGTTATATGTATTGCATATATTTCAGGCGTATTGCGTCCTTAAATTTATGGAAAACTGACTAAGTCAAGGCCACCTGCTATGTTTACCCTGATCCTAGTACTCTCATATTTATGTCACAAGTGGCGCATTTCTTTTGTTTCATAAATTTATTTCAATAAATATTCTTGCAACCATATTTTCACAATTAGGACAATTTCTCCCATGCGATGTATCCAAAGCTAAATTTGCAATGTTTGCTAATTTTTGCCTGTATATTCCTAGCAGTTGAGTGCGAAGAACTAAATTACAATGATGAGAAAATAAGAAGCGCTCTCTATGAAAACGGATCGCGTTACTGGAAGTCACAACCGCACACCGTTATAGGTATGATTGGTACCAACATGAGCGAAGTTGCAGAAGTTGATCTGGAGAACTCAAGAAATTTCCTAAAAGTCATACTAAATAAACGAAATCCCCCAGAGAGAAAATATGCACTAGATTGCGCATCAGGTATTGGAAGAGTTACCAAAAGCGTATTACTGTCCCTCTTTGAAAAGATAGATTTAGTAGATTTGAATGAAGGATTCTTAAATACTGCTAAAAGTTTCATAGGAAATCCGGAAAAAATTGGCAGATACTTTGTAGCAGGATTACAGGATTTTAATCCTGAGGAGAACAAATATGATTTAATCTACATGGGATGGGGGCTTAGCCAATTAACAGATGCAGATTGTATCTCCTTCCTTAAAAGATGCAGAAAAGCGTTAAAGAAGAATGGAATCGTAATTATAAAGGATAATATCTCGAAGTGCAGTAAGTATATGTGTAACGGGATTAATTAAATCTCATCAACTTTATCTCAACTTTATTTCCTATTTTTCAGGGACCTTGATGAGTCGCAGAAATTCTTCATTTATAAGATCATTGGCGAAATATTTGCAATTTGCTCGAGAAAGCGGATTCGTTTGCATTAAAGAAGCACAAGATCAGAACTTCCCAGAAAAATTGTTCCCTATTCATATGATGGCGTTGCAGAGATTATCAGCTTGTGACGACCCAAATATTAAAGACCCGTCATTGACAATCAATGACTGTCAATGCTATTAGATGATTCGTATTGTAGCACTTTATATTTTTATTGATTTTTATACTTATTACATTTTAACATATTTTGATCCTTCGTAAAACTAAACTAATCTCTTTAATATAATCTTTCTTGTATCTAAACCGATTTTATCTTATTCGCTCGGCTTGTGTGCTCATTTTTAGGGGTCGATTGTGGATTGAAACTGATGTTAATAAATGTGTATTGGCGTGTCTATTTTATTAAATATCTAAATGTTGACGGAGATATAGTAATTAAAAATTTGATTTGTAGTTTTGTTGTCGGCCATTTGTATGACGTAAAATGCATTTATACGTCAGTTATTTGTTGATTAGGACAGTGCTGTTTTGTAGCTATTGGTAGTCGAAATAATCAAGTGAAGTTATAAGTTTTTATTTTATTTAATTCTGCTACGGCAGACGTAATATTGAAATTGTATTGTTCCTTACAATAGCAGTAAATAATATTTGATATTTTGATATATGAATACATATAACAGAGATTTATGAGCTGTAAGGCTGGTAACCTGTAAACTTGTATAAAATAGATAGTAACATGGCGGTTGTGATGTCACATGCAATTGGAATATGTACAACGTTAAATCCCTTTAATAATTAAAGAGACAAAATGACTTTTTTAATTGTTAATATCTCCTAACATATAAAAGGAGTTATTACAAAATAATTGGACATTTGAGGTTCTAATAACCCACTTTATAAATATGTGGTACAGTTTCATAGAAATTACGACATAGGACACAAGCCCATTAAACGGTACCCTTAATATTAATTAATCAATTTTCTTACAACTCCATGACACATAGTAAGCGAACCTGAATATTGATGAGTGATGAATGAACCCGTTATATTTGATTGACAGCGTTTGTTAACGTGAAGATTAGAGACACAGTAACACGACCATCGATTCTAATATCTTATCTTATCTGTTCTAGTGTTTACTTGGTTATTTGCACTAGTTCCAAATAAACTGTAATCTAATATTGATTTAGTTAAATCATTTCTATCAATATTTGAATTAATTCAGTGATGTCATCTTATAACATACATATCTATATACGATATCAGCCACTTTTTTACAGTGCCGCATCAGGCTGAGAAATATACGAGGAGTGGATATAAACAACGAAAACATTTGGATATACGTATTATAATCGAGGTTATTTCCCTTTTTTACAACCTGCGGATTATAATACTTCAAGAGATACACAACTCGGTTGATAGTAGTATGTGGCGTATCACACACACACAAAATGAGTTTCTTAATTGTTAATATCTCCTAAAATATAAGGAGTTATTAAAAATAATTTGACATTTGAGGTTATGGTAGCCAACGTTATCAATATATAGTACACTTTTATAGAAATTAAGAGTTTTAATAACAAAATTACAATTTGGTAGATAGAATAATATGAAGAGCTTCGTATAAAAGGATCGCTTTCTCACGCAGAGCGGCACATGGTCCCGCAGGATCGATTAATATCATCAAGAGTGATTGATCATTGGGATTATCGCTACGATTGTTCTGAAATAGATACCTAACGCAACGGTATAGGAAAAGCTTGTTGACAACAATAGGGCTGCCACATATGGTATAGACTTCTTGTACTCTAGAAAAGGGGAGACTTCCTCTAAAGGCAGATAAAATTATTAGAAATAAAAACATAATTAGTTGTGCAGAATTTATATATATTGTAAAGTGCTGGTCTAATTTCCTTTACCAATAATAGCCGGTTCGTGGAACACAAACTTTTAATACTATAAATGTTATCAAAAAAGATAAACTAATTCGATTACTAATCAGATACACAATGTTTTTGTAATATGAAATTGCTGCCAAGTAGATTATTTATGCTGCGATTAAACCAACCCCGTAAAAAATGGGCTTGTGTCCTATAATAACCTTACAGTTCATAAATCTCTGCTATATGTATTTATATATCAAAATGTCAAATATTATTTACAGCTATTTCAAGGAACAATATAATTCCAATATTATGTCTGCCTTAGCAGGGTAAATTAAATAAAAACTTATTATTCTTTGACTTGACTTGATTATATCGACTACCAACAGCTACAAAACATTACCACAGCACTGATATACTCAACAAATAACTAACGTTAAAATGCATTTCACGTCATACAAATATGGCCGACCACCTCTAACGCTAAAACTACAATTCAAACTTTTAATTGCTATATATCCGTCAATATTTAGATATTTAATAAAATAGACACGCCAATACCCATTTATTAACATCAATTTCAATCAACATTTGAAAAATCGATCACTAAAAAATGAGGACACAAGCCCATTATAGTTCGCATCAACTTTATCTTCATTTGTATTCCAACAAGTAGAGTAGTTTCGCCATTTGTAGCTGATAAAATACACATTTCATATGAACGACTGTGAGAAAATGAACTCTTTCATGACAAAAAAATCATACACATATTCAATATAATGGCGAAGTGACTCCAAAATTCGTTTCAGATGCGTGAAAATAATTGCACAATAAGAAGCAGCAATTACCATAGCTATTGAAAAACAATGAGGCCACATTTAATTCAAAATACATCAGACACATATGACGAGAAAAATCGTAAATGAAATTTTAAAGCGTCAATCAATTTTATTATTTTTAGCAAAATTCAGAAGGTAACAGACATGAGTATAATAGATTTAAAATACTTAATTTACAAAACAGAATTGTTCACAACATTTTTAGTCAGCTAAAAAATATTAACGAGCTCTAAAGAAATAATGATGAGGATCATAGTTTGAAAGTCTACCATTTAATTGTATTGTCCTTTTTATTGCATTTAATTACAACTGCATTTTAATTTTTAAAATCTTTTATAATACAATAGTGAATTATTAAAAAATACTAAAATACTAAGTAAATATAAAAGATGTATTCAACTACAAGAATAGTTTTTCAAAAGCAACAAAAAGCTATTCATTTTTTAAAAAACTTCTTTCATAATAGATATTTGCATTTTTATTGATTCAATATTATATAACAAAAGAAAAAAATAAATAATTAACATAATAAAACAACAGGAATTGCGAGTTATTTGATTTTATTTCGAAAAAATAACAATTTTAAGTAAACATGGATGATAATATAATAAATAATTTACTTGTGATCATTTATCAAACTATATAATATAAAATATAAGCATAATCTTCGGTTTGTGTAAATTTTTTAACTTTTATTTGCATAAGTTATTGTTACCAAATGATTCTTTTTTTCAAATTGAGTGTAAATTAACTTTTACAATATTTACAAACAAGTACATGCTTTATATGTTCGTTTAATGCGAGGATTAGATCAAAAAAAGGTTTTTAATCTTAATCAGAACGATTTATTCTGTTATATGACTACAGAATTTAATATATTCTAACACAAGGCACAAACTTACAATGACATACATCTCAAGATCTTATTATAATATGCCTAATACTATTACTAAAAGATGAGAAGAATAATACTTATAAACTAATATCGATATATTACAAATAAAAGAAAGTTACTGCTATAAATTAAATCGTTAACTTAAACTTCATCTTCGTTTAACAACATATTTGGAATGCCATTTTTGATAGGAAACTTTCTGGAAGTTTCAGGACAAACTAAATCACCTTCAACTACTTCAATTTCCATTAAAATATGATGTGCAAGTTTTAGAAAAGTCTCGTCTTCTGCATAATTTTCAGGGATTGCTAGTGGTAAACCTGTAGCTCTTCCTACCTATAAAACAATACACACATTAGAATCAAATTCAGATACCTGATTGTAATGGGTCTTTTATAGGATCAAATCAGATCTTCTGTTCGTTCAATAAGGGGCACGCCATCCTGTCAAAATACAATATCTGATCGTCTAAAAAGTCTTCAAATATATTTATCTATAGATTACTTACATCTTGTGCTGCCTGTACAACAGCATGCCATTCTAATTTAGGTACAAGTCTTAATATAAATTCGCTGTTGAATGCTACATCAACAACTTTTATTTCAGTGGCCTAAAAAAAACAAGACACCTCGTGTAACAAATATTGGAGAATATAAGCAAACAGAAAATATTAATGGTTCTTACTTCAATTTTTAATGGAAATCCAACTGTTACTGCTTTCATACATTTGGATGTTAACATATTATGCGAAAATAATTTCATTTTTAATTGTTATTTTATTTAAGATTATAGAGAATTTATAAAGTATTCTAACCTAATCTGTAACAATGTGATCAAATGTCAATGCGTTCCGCCAGAAATAATAAGTAAAAGAATTTGTACAGGCTATGCCACCTATTATTTAAAACCTAAGCTAAAATGTATTAGGAGGTGAGGAACTCTGCTCATTTAATTATTATAAACTAATTAATAAATAATAAATGCTAAAGCTTTTAAAACAGCGTTTTATCTTATACAAATACTAAGTAATTTGATACGTGGATTGTATATAATTAAATTGCAAAACTTTTTACAATGAGTCATTTTATTATGCATATTACTTTACTATATTTATATTTTAAATATCTCTGTTACAGAAATTATAAAAAAAATTATCAAATATAATAAAATATGGTTTAAAATAACAAAATTCTCTAGACTTATTGTTAAATATTTATTTAAAAACCCAAACACAATGCATAAGCTAATATTAATTTCAGTTTAATTACTTGAAAGTATGCATATATTTTAAGATAACAGAACATTTGTATATAGATAAATAATAAACTAATTATAAATAAATAATAAAGAAATTATATATTTTTAAGTGGATATAGTAGATTTAATTTAGCATCGTATGTCTATCATAGATATTTCGCCTTTGTTCACGAACTTGGCGTTTCCATTTATCTTGCTGGTGTCCGACTCTGTTAAGAACATTTCCGCGGACCCCCATTGGATGGGCCGTACTGCTTCCTGCATCAGTCGATGTGTCATCCTTAAAAAAGTTTCATAATTATATTTAGATATTATTAATTAATATTCCCAATAGATAAATCTCATATCGTCTTAAAATCTTAATTGATAATAAATTTAACATTTCTTAAATGTTTTTATTATAGAACTTCTGATATATCTTTTAAATAACTAAAGAAAAAAATAAATAAAGATCTTTTCAATATTTTTAATAGCATAATTTGGTTAATTGCTAATTGTACACAGCCTGAGCATATTAATCATTAAAAGATATTGTTAAATTCTTTATAAAAAAATATTGTTTCGTAGTTAGTTACAATGGAACTTGTTAAATAACTATTCCATAATATGTAATGTAGCAAAAATCACAATTGTTACTTGGCACCTAACAATTACATAAAACATAGTCAAAATAGCTTTGACGTTCAACAATACTGGTCTTTACGATATATAGTTTTGTGTGGTTCTAATAAGCTATTTACTTCTTCATTGGTGTGCTCCTGGTAGTTAGCTTTGGCACGTTTATTCAGAAGAGGGTCCAGACAAATCAGGAAAAGCATATAAACAACCAGAAGTGACATTATCCAAATGACGATAATGACTACAAACTGAAATAGACAAGAGTATAAAAGAAATGCATGTCAAAATATAGTACATAGAAATTTGTAATGTTTAATAATGACCTTAATAATAGTAGTGTTTCTGTTTTCATATTTGCATTCGCATCTTGGACAAAATTCTTGTTCTTTGCCCTTAATTTCGTCACCTACCCTTGGAAGAATAACGCCATCACAATTGCTAAAACATTGTAAATAATAAATTAATTTAAATAAAGACATTATGTTACACATTGACAAATGTCAAAATACCATTTGTTTGGAGGAACATTCGCAATGTACAATAACCGAGAGGCTTGTGTATTGTTTAAGACAGAGTTGGTACTAGGGCAGACACATTTACATCTTCTGTCTTCATAAGATTGGGCCTAGAAGAATATTTCTATTAAAAGTAATTGTCATTTACATTCCTGTCAAGGAGGTTAGGTTAACTTACATTTGTCAAACAGACAGACAAACACAACGTCAAAACAACTCCAATTACTATATTTATATTCATTGTATTAATTTCAATTATGGAATGCACTATTGTTTAATATTAAACTAGATACCACAGTAATTTATTCATATAACAAATTTATACAGCCTTTTTGTATTTTTATATGTTATCTTAGTTGACACACCGTCTACTCCATGTTTAATTTCTTTTCACTCACTCAGTTAGTTTTGACTGCGCAAGACAAAACATTGGTTGACTGTAAACAGGAGAGATATATTATAATAAAGTCGTGGCATATTTTAAATTAAAAATATATTATTAAATAGTTTAACATAATTCTATTCATATTATAAACATATTAGTTAGTGAGCTGATTGGTAATTATGGCAAGTGGCGAACAAGTACAAACTACCTCAAATAATTCTGACAGGCGAATTGCTCTATTAACCGGCATCACAGGACAGGTAATATTTTATAAATGATTATTTCCTTTAAATATAATAATGTATATGTGGCATTTTTATATATAATAATTTGAAATTAATTGTTTTGAAAACACTATAATTTACTGATTTGATTCGCACATTTTAGTATTGGTTTTGTACGCTTGGTGTTTTTTGGCTCGTTTTTTGAAAATCATAAACTCTTTTGCAAAATTAATTAACAGATCGTAATTATTCAAAACGAATCTTTTCTTGATCTGTGTGATTATATAATTATCAATACGATCAATAGATAAGAATTAGTATAATGTAGAATCGAAATAGATTAATTAATTTTAATTTCTATGCTTATTTGCACTAATTACCGAATATTTTATTAGGATGGTTCATATTTAGCTGAGTTCTTATTGGACAAAGGTTACCAAGTCCATGGAATTATTCGGCGTGCAAGTACTTTTAACACAAGTAGAATTGCACATCTTTATGCAGACCCAAAGACACATAGGGAAGGAAACATGCAACTACACTATGGCGATATGACAGACAGTAGTTGCTTGGTGAAGATCATCGCCGCAGTAAAACCCACAGAAATTTATAACTTAGCTGCACAAAGCCACGTAAAAGTTTCATTCGATTTAAGTGAATATACTGCTGAAGTAGACGCTGTAGGAGTTCTTAGACTTCTTGATGCAGTAAGAACGTGTGGACTTGAGAAACAAGTTAAATTTTATCAGGCTTCAACGTCTGAGCTTTATGGAAAGGTTGTGGAAACTCCGCAGACTGAAAAAACACCATTTTATCCCAGATCTCCTTATGGTGAGTATTTACTACGATAAATATGGCATATGCCCGCAAATTCACAACATTTATATGTTTACATCTGTTACTTCACTTGCTTCCCTACAAGCAATGTTGACATGATTCGTATAGGATTCGTATTAGATTTGAACGGATTGAACCGAATCGCATTAGAATCGTATTAGATTCGGACGAGATTTAGATAAATTGTTTGTCATAAAAAAAATTGTAAAGCTATGAACACTTTTCTGGCTTTTAATATCTGTATATAAGAAAATACAATATTTTGTCTTTAGCGAATGTTGTATTGCATTGTAATATACATTGTTAAATATTTTTTATAGCTTGCGCAAAAATGTATGGATTCTGGATCGTAATTAATTATCGTGAAGCCTATAATATGTTTGCCTGTAACGGAATACTATTCAATCACGAATCTCCAAGACGTGGTGAAAGTTTTGTAACAAGAAAAATAACGAGATCCGTTGCTAAAATATTTTTAGGTCAGTTAGAGTTCTTCTCGTTAGGTAATTTAGATTCAAAACGTGATTGGGGACATGCAAAAGATTATGTTGAAGCTATGTGGATGATGTTACAACAAGAAAAACCTGAAGATTTTGTAATAGCAACTGGTGAAACACATAGTGTTCGAGAATTCGTCGAAGCTGCGTTTAAATTCATTGATAGAGAAATTGAATGGGAAGGTTCGGGGCAGAACGAGGTAGGAAAAGAGAAAGGAACTGGTATTGTCAGAGTAAAAGTTAATGAGAAGTATTTCAGACCTACTGAAGTAGTAAGTATTTTGAAATTCGTGAAATAACATATATTTTAGTGTGTTACTTTTATAAAACTATTTTTACAGGACTTACTACTTGGTGATGCTACTAAAGCTAAGAAGGAGTTGGGATGGGTACCGAAAGTGTCTTTTCCTCAATTAGTTGAAGATATGATGGCTGCTGATATACAACTTATGAGAAAAAATCCTGTTGCATAGTTATTTTAATATTTTAGCTAAAAAGTAATACTTTTAATATATATGAAAATAGAGAGAAGCTAGTAGCGACATCTCTTAAAGAAATTCCATACTATGATTTATTTTTATAATTTTAAAACATAATTATATTTCAAATAAATGTAAAATTATTTTATAAATGTTTTAACAACAGTGTTCCTTTACACAGTGTATTGTTTTTGTTATATCTTTTATGCACATTCTAAATGCATTTATAATTACAGATAATAAATTAAAATGTCATTATAATTTTCTTTTTATAATAATATAAATTTATTCAATAAGCTTATGATAAAGTTGGTTACCAGAACCTGAAATGTCCAATTACTTTTTAATAACTCTTTATATTTGAGGAGATATTAACAATTAAGAAAGTAATTTTGTCTCTTTCATTATTAAAGGAAACGAACGTTATGCAACATTCCAAGACATGTGACATCACGTCTGCTAAGTTGCTATCTCTTTTATACAACAGAGCGTAAAAGAGATAGCATATTCAACAAAGAACCATATCCATAGATAGCCACTTGTCCATAGAAAAAATAATGTACTTAATAGTACAGACATGTTAAAAACTATAATTAGATTTTTTAAGGGGCTTGTTTCCTCATTTTTTAGTGGTCGATTTTTCAATTGTTGATTGAAGTTGATGTTAATAAATGTGTATTGACGTGTCTATTTTATTAAATATCTAAATGTTGACGGAGATATAGCAATTAAAAGTTTGAATTGTAGTTTTAGCGCTAGAAATGGTCGGCCATATTTGTATGACGTGAAATGCATTTTAAAGTCAGTTATTTGTTGATTAGGAGTGCTGTGGTAATGTTCTGTAGCTGTTGGTAGTCAAATAATCAAGTCAAAGAATAATAAGTTTTTATTTTATTTAACCCTGCTAAGGCAGATATAATATTGAAATTTTATTATTCCCTGAAATAGCTGTAAATAATATTTGATATTTTGATATATAAATACATATAGCAGAGATTTATGAGCTGTAAGGTTGGTAACCTTACACAAGGATTGTGATGTCACATGCACTTGGAATGTGTACAATGTTGAATCCCTTTAACAATTAAAGAGACAAAATGACTTTTTTAATTGTTAATATCTCGTAACATATAAGGAGTTATTAAAAAATAATTGAACATTTGAGGTTCTGGTAACCCACTTTATCAATATATAGTACACTTTTATAGAAATTAAGACATAGGACACAAGTCCATTGCTATATCTCCGTCAACATTATGATATTTATTAAAATATTTTTTTTAATTTAATTTAAATTGACAATTCGATAAGAGCAGGCGTGTCTTTATATTTTTATTAAAATACAATTTATATAACGATTTAAAATACAATAAAATTTCCCTAAATAAGTAATGAAGCTTATGCGCTGTGTGTGGTCGAACAAATTGGAACAAAAAAAGCGGGAAAAATAAACATTTTAAATTTAATTGTTTCTGTTTAAAGTTTAAAAGATCGTTAAAATGTCAATTACAAATACAACATTATTTTTTTAATCATTTTCTTAGAAATAATGCCGTTCGTAGTCTTTTGTGAAAGATCGGATTATATTTTATGTTGCATTTGTATATCATTAAATTGTGTAAAGAACATGCGTGTATGTGTGTTTGCATATGTGTCAGGAAGTGTAGTACGTGAGAATCACACTTAGCCAACAGTGGCGCGTTATACTTTTACAACTCAACGCAAATTTGAATTTGAAAATTAAAAATACACTTAAAATCTCGTCCAGTGGACGAATTTGTATGGGTAGTATTCTAAAGAATACTTAAGGAGGTATAGGACGTTAACGTAAATGATGAAAACGTTGTGAAATTTAGAGGGTCGATACAAATAGTTAAAATACATGCTGTCTTAAAATTTTAGAGACCTAGAGTTCCTAGTTTTCTTTTTATATATGATTAAAAATAGTCATTTTCCATACAAATCATAATTTTTAGCTCAATTTCACCACATAATATAACTTTTAACTATAAAAAAATGGTGACACGGCTTTCAAAAACTAGGTGTATATAAAAGAATCTTTTCTGTAACTATTGCAAAAAGAAAATTATCAAAAGGATACCTATTTACGAAAATATTTAAATAAAACCAGTAAGAAACAGTAAATGTAGGTTATAAGCCGGCAACCTTGCAAATGCCAATTTGAGTGGGAAATTCAAAATCGGAATAAATGTTATATAAAATATAACAATTTATTGGTCAAAGAACCAAATCACGCATGCGTCAACACACGTAAATTTACAGCGTTGCCAAATTTATTATTTCTTTTTCAAAATATTGAATTTGTATTTAAATTGAATTAATATAAATTTGATATTAATTATAGGTAATTTTTAATTTATTAAACTATTATATGCATAAAAATATCATTTTAACAAGCAAAAAGCAGTTTAATAGGGAATTGAAAAATTCATTTTCAAAGGTACAGTCCTAATATTTGATCGTCCCTCATATACTTCGTATTTTGCATTTCGAATTACCGAGAGATAAACTTTTAGTATTGACGGTACGTCCTGTACCTCCTTAAGGTATTGATTCAGTGACAATGTGAATCAAAAGTATAGCTTAAATCACCACGAATATAAGATAGCCGAAGCGGTTTGTCTCAGTTGAAACGTTAATAACAACACAGTCTCACTACTCTAGCACACAACCAAATAGCATCACACACACATCCATAGTAATAGAGAAATAATCGTGGCAACAACGCAGACTATTAATCGTAGTAACACATTACCGACATAACCAAATACCGCGCTTAGTTCGTAGCAATATGAAAGCGCTGTTGCCAAATCACATTTTCAATAATATCTCGATAACGACGGGGTCAATAACTTTCATTTTTTCCTATGAGGTCTGTGACTACGATTTTTATAAAATATCAAATTTTCATGAAGTTCCTGCATTACGTTTGGAATTTAAAGAAAAGAATCTCATAATAATTTGTATTTTCCATAAGAGCCAGTGTTACAAAATTTTGATTTCGTTTTTTGTAAAAACGACGTGATCAATTTAAAAAAAAATTGGGCTCATATGATTGGTATTTAATCAAAGAATAATTAAGCAATGTTTTATTAAAGCCCTGCTTTAATTACATCCAGTGACCAACTGCTTTATCCAGATATCTTGAAGATACATGCATTTTGAGAAGCCTTGGGCTTAGGTATGAATATAATATTATGCAATAAATTCCCTCACGAACATTATTTTGAGCGTAGTCAATCAAAATATTTAATAATTCATTTTAAAAGAGTATTTACATAATTTTAATCATTTTGTAAATAATATAAAACAAAAACAAATATAAAATGGTTGTTTTTAACATTTAGAAGTAAAAGAAACAAAATTTAATAGCTTTAAAGTCTTAAAATATAAATCCTTCAAAGAAAAATAACTAAATAAAGGTAATGTAAACAAATGGGTCTTTTTCAAAGAAATGCAATAACTTTTATGTCAGTGGCCAGTAGGACAAATATAAAATTAGTGTAGTAGTAGCAGATATGATGATCCCTTTATAACACGTTTAACATTACGAGAGGAGTTTATGAAAGAGGGTGACAAATAGAGAACAAAAGGAGGAAACAGTACTTTGAAAGGAATGGAATGACAGTAGAAGAGGCAGAGACAAGGAATTAAGAAGGAAGAAGTGTGGAGGACGAGTCTAATAAAAGGGAACAACAAAATAAAGGGAGGTACAAGAGAAGAGGGAAGTACTAGCGCATATAAAACAAGATTCAGAATGGGGAATGAAGAGAGTATGCAATAGGAGAATGCGAGTTTAGATTGTCAGGGAAAAGAAGATAGGAGACAGGTAAGGAAGGAGGTGGATGGCGTGGGAACGATGAATAGGAAGAAGAAAGAGGAAAAGAAAGAGAAATGTGAAGTTTAAAATGGTTAAGTAGAAGACACCCAGTAAACAATTTGGTGCAGTGTTCTGTTTTGTGACGTTTCTATCTCACTTTAATTATAGTTCGCATCAACTTTATCTTCATTTGTATTCCGGCAAATGACATTTCATATGAACGAATGTGAGAAACTGAACTGTAAATGAACTCTTTCATGACAAAAAATCATACGCATCTTTAATATTAGGGCCAAGTGACTCCAAAATGTTTACTTGTCAGAAAGAATGACACGAGTAGAAAATGGAAGAAGTATCATCTGTTTAAATTTATGTGTTTGTCATTGGGCATTATAGTTTTCTACATTAAGCTTTCCAATGGGCTTGTGTCCTATGTCTTAATTTCTATAAAAGTGTACTACATATTGATAAAGTTGGTTACTAGAAACTCAAATGTTCAATTATTTGTTAATAACTCCTTATATGTTAAGAGATATTAACAATTAAAAAAGTCATTTTGTCTCTTTAATTATTAAAAGGATTCAACGTTGTACACATTCCAAGTGCATGTGACATCACAATCCTAGTGTAAGGTTATCATCCTTACAGCTCATAAAGCTCTGCTATATGTATTTATATATCAAAATATCAAATATTATTTACAGCTATTTCAAGGAACAATAAAATTCCAATATTATGTCTACCTTAGCAGGGTTAAATAAAATAAAAACTTATTATTCTTTGATTTGACTTGATTATTTGACTACCAACAGCTACAGAACATTACCACAGCACTGACCTACTCAACAAATAACTGACGTTAAGATGCATTTCACGTCATACAAATATGGCCGACCATTTCTAGCGCTAAAACTACAATTCAAACTTTTAATTGCTATATCTCTGTCAATATTTAGATATTTAATAAAATAGACACGCCAATACACATTTATTAACATTAATTTCAATCAATAATTGAAAAATCGCACACTAAAAAATGAGGACACAAGCCCATTATATGACATTTATTAATTAAATAAAACTAACATAAACTAACCTTAAAACTAATCCTCTTTCTGTTTTCGCTTCCGATTCAGTTCTAGCCCCTTCTTTCTTCTCTGTACTCAATGATAGATTGTTAAATTACCTCTGTTAGTAAAAGTAAAAACTGAATTTGTGTTAAATAAATAGCATCATCATATTTGAAGGCACTACAACAGATCAAGTCAACTAACGCCTGCAAAAACACATGCACTTGTCATTACAGAGTAGTTCAAGATCCGACAGCTACTGCTGCTAAGACCAGGCACACACTTAAAGAAGATAGGTTTTAGACTGACTTGTCTTTATCGTAAAAATATTGGGACAACTCCAATGGGCTTTGTCATCATTTTTTAGTGGTCGATTGTTGATTGAAATTGATGTTAATAAATGTGTATTGGCGTGTCTATTTTATTAAATATCTAAATATTGACGGAGATATAGCAATTAAAAGTTTGAATTGTAGTTTTAGCGCTAGAAATGGTTGGCCATATTTGTATGACGTGAAATGCATTTTAACGTCAGTTATTTGTTGATTAGGTTAGTGCTGGTAATGTTCTGTAGCTGTTGGTAGTCAAATAATCAAGTCAAGTCAAAGAATAATAAGTTTTTATTTTATTTAACTCTGCTAAGGCAGACATAATATTGAAATTTTATTGTTCCTTGAAATAGCTGTAAATAATATTTGATATTTTGATATATAAATACATATAGCAGAGATTTATGAGCTGTAAGGTTGGTAACGTTAGACAAGGATTGTGATGTCACATGCATTTGGAATGTGTACAACGTTGAATCCCTTTAATAATTAAAGAGACAAAATGACTTATTTAATTGTTAATATCTCTTAACATATAAGGAGTTATTAAAAAATAATTGAACATTTGAGGTTCTAGTAACCCACTTTATCAATATATAGTACACTTTTATAGAAATTAAGACATAGGACACAAGCACATTGTAACACATATCTTTTACAACATTGTAATATTTATTAAAAAACAAGTTCAAACCTGAGATCTTGATAGACGTGGCTTGGTAAACGAGTGGTTTGACATAACTATAATGCCGTAAAGTGTGTTGCAGTTTGCAGGCGTTAAAGTTTTTAATATTTTAAATGAAGAGAAAGACATCTTCGAATATTTAGATCAGAGAAAAACGGATGTACAGTGATGTATTAATAAACATTAAAGTAGATGAGAAGAACCTTTGGTTTAGTGTACGAATGCGAAGCAACTCGAATACACCCTACTCAAAATATCGTCGTCGCAAGAAGTAAGATGTAGTGTGAGACCAACGTAAGAGTTTCCAAGTATTACCATTAATGACGTCACTAATATTTATATAAATTAATATTTCATTTATTTATTCGAGCATTGCATATATACCAAATACAATCAGTATTTGCAAGAGTCACTAGCGCTGGCTAGCGGCGGCATCCATAACTAATCCGTTCTTGACAAAATAAACACAGAAATTAAATATATTGTATATAAGTGCAATTACAGAACCACATAAATAAATAGTAGTCTGCAAAATCCGTCGTTAAAAAGAGAGCAAATCTTGTGTTAACAATAATAAATCTTTGTTTCATCTTGTAGAAAGGTTAGACCGGATTTAAACTTGGGTTTTAGAAAGTAAGGTTATATATAGTTTTTTCTGTTTATATTAAAAACTATAACTTCTACAAAAAATTTGAATTAGACTTTTTTGGAGATTATAATATTCTCTATAAGTTTCATTAATGACTT
Organism: Panorpa germanica; assembly: GCA_963678705.1. NCBI lineage: Eukaryota > Metazoa > Arthropoda > Insecta > Mecoptera > Panorpidae > Panorpa > Panorpa germanica. Next base: position 2,703,684 of record OY783223.1, on the reverse strand, counting down.
TTTGTTGTAACTTTTCTAATAAGAAAGTTATAAGCTGTGTAAATAACGACAGCTAAACACGTTTATCGAATACTCACCGGACTTGTCAAGCAAATCGAATGAATTTTAACGAATTCGCCTTGCAATGGCGCATAGTATTATGCGGTATCTTTCACACGGCGTGACTTTTATCGAATAGTAACCGAACAAGTGTTTAGTGCTGAAGTATCATTTACACGTGTTTCAAGTTTATTATTAGAAATACAAATCGGTATTAAATGAATGTTAAATTAATTATTGATTTTTAATTGAGGCAACCATAACATTATTGTCAGTTTATTACACACCAAGTAGACATTTTACTGGAGAAATGCAAGTTTTCCACGCCAGCGAGCAAAGTTGGTAATGTAAGTGCAGTATCAAATTTATCATTGCTTATAACTTTCTTTCTAGAAAAGTTACAATAAAAAGTTATTAATAAAAGTTGAAGACAATATTGATATCTACAAAAAAGTTGATAATAAAATTTTTGTGTGTGCTATCCCAGTAAACATTTTGGAGTAAATTCTACTTAATTTCTATTACATATCATGAGTTTTTTGTCTGGAACGTGTTCGTTTTCTATTCAGTCGTTCATAGGAAAGGCCCTTTTTATGACCTACAGACATCGCAACGACGGTTCACTGCTGAATTAAAAGCGGAGTCGGTTTATGAGCAGGGGTATAAAACCTAATGGAATTCTATTTTTTAGAGTCTGCAAAATATAAATATTTAAATGAAGAAATAAATAGATGTAATCTTTAGTACGGATCGTGATTTTTTTAATGAATATTATTCATCTTCAACAATACTCGTTATATTAGTTTTTTACATTGTTTTGGTGATTCAAAAATCCACGATCGGCAGGTCTGCGTTAGGTTTAAAACCTCTGTCTTACCATCGCTAGATTCTATCTTCGTTTATATACATTATATTCGGGGATTGAGGGAGATAGCGTCTGTCTATTACCATTAAAGAAATATTTGTTGAAAAAGAATAGCATATACTTTAAGCATACTGTCCTGAACAAAATACTATACAAGTATACAAGTGTAACGGTGAAAAGTATATTTTACTTGTCTAACCGCATCTCGTTTCTCTCTCACTTTGGAATAAATGAGATGAAAGTGAACTTAAAAAAAATATATCCATGTGGGAAAGAAACAACTGCTACTTAATGAATGATGTTGGAAAAAGAAAGAATATTATTATGAAAAAATTCTAACAACTAATTCAAAATCTGTGACAGGTAGAGAACTTGTAAAGCGTTAGAATAGAATTGTACGAGTGACTCGAACTTCACCAAATAGGGCACTTCACCAAATTGTTTACTGGGATAGTTTTCAAGATAACCAAATAAAACTGATTACAATCTTATTTTTAAGATGGCGCCCGATAGGGGGCGCTGTTCACTTCGAAAATTCAAATTTAAAAATCCAGGTTTGTCGCCTTTACGTCAACAAATTTGCGTCTCCCCAAAATGCACGATTCCATGACGGATTTCTCCGATTATAAATCTATTCAATAATTTTATTAAATATTTTTATTATTTACTTTATTATATTCGAAATCACGAATGAAGTATTGTCAACATAATTAAAAAAAAAACATAAAAACTTTTCACACCTACAAATAAAAAAAAAACAGCGATATAACAACTTGTACCAACCTACGAATAACATAAAAGAAAAAATAAAATAAAATATCTGGTTATTATATCACTAATGTTCATTAAAATCTATAAACACCTATGTTTATGTATTTGTATGTGTGTCTACATAAAAAGTCAGTAAAATTGTGTATATATACATGTATATGTATCTTGTGTGGTAAAACATAAGTAAAATATAAAATAAATATAATATGGTACCAGTATCCTTCTGATCTTAGTCGGTTACTTTGGTTCTTCCTCCTTAGACAACCACAAATGAAGGAGGGGGAGAGAGAAATCTGTGTGTATCTTATATTTGGTGTAGTGCTAAAGATTCACGTCCATAACTATGTCAATCACACGGAATTTGTAAGTAAAATACATATTTTCGTAAACTTTTATGGAACTGCTTACCGCGTTTGAATAAAGACTCTACATATATATATATAGGATTTACACTCTTCCCATTTAAAATATTCATAGATTCTAATTAAACTTGTACCAATAACATCTCTTCCTTCTTCTCCTTATGTCGCTTCCAGTAAACATTTTGGAGTCACTTTGCCATCATATTGAATATGCGTATGATGCTTTTCTTATGAAAGAGTTCATTTAGAGTTCAGTTTCTCATAGTCGTTCCACTCCACCTGTCGGAATACAAATGAAAATAAAGTTGATGCGAACTACAATGAGCTTGTGTCCTATATCTTAATTTCTATAAAATTGTACTATAATTGATAAAGTGTCAATCTTTTTAAAGTTTGAATTTGGTTTTACTGCGCACTACGGTATTCTATCCCAGTAGTTGATGACGTTTAAGTAGTCAATAGAATATAATAAGTAATGTTATTTATTTTATTATATTAATTGTGTGCCTTTCGGCTTTACAATCGGCTTTAGTATTATTATATTTCTTAATGCATTTCATATAAATTCAAACTTAAAACTAAACTTAAACTATTCTAGACTATTACTACTTCGAATAGTACTTTCTGTATCTTCTTTTCTTGATCCTCTCTCTTCATGTCCCCTACTCCTCCTTTATTCACACCGTTTCCTGCTTCTCCTTCCTTATTGCCTGTATCTTCATCTATCACCTCTTGCCTTCCTTGTCTCCTCTCGAGAAACCCTCTATTATCTTTTCACTATTCTTCCTGCCTTCTCTCTTCGTTTTCACTTCTCCACTTATGTCTATTACAGGCATAAACGCTCTAACTTTACTATTTCCTCTTGACTCTCTTCCTTTACTATGTTATTATTGTCTCTATCTCCGTCATCCACCCCTTGTCCTTATCTCCTTTCCGCAAATCGTATATTTTTCTGGACTGAAGTTTAACTGTTTCCTCGCTACTTCTTTCTTTCTCCTGCTTCCCTTCACTGCCTATTTTACTACTTCCTCTCTCTTAATGTTCTTATGCAACCCAGCTACGAGCTTATTTATTGTCCTGTTTTTTCTTTCCTTTTTTCTATTTTTGCCATCCACCTCTTTCCTTCACTGCCTCCCTTTAATAGCTGGCCAATATTCATTTCGCTCACTACTTTTTCCTTACAATCAAACTTAATGTGCTCCAGTGTTTCGTCGTCCGTTCCGCACTACTTCCGCAGAATGTGTAGATTCTTTCCTCACTACTTTCTCAGTATCTGTTTCCTTTTTCCTCATTTCCCAATCTAAACCTTGCTGTTCTTCTTATGTGTTTTATATCTTTTTCTATTAAGTACTGAGGTATATTACTTTCCTAAATCCTTTTATATCTTGTATTGTAATTGCTTTTCTCGATTTTTCCCATTCTTTCCTGTTGCTGTATCTCCTTATCCCTTCTCCATAGCTCCTCTTCCACCCTTGCACCTCCTTCTCTTCTTCTCTCTGCCTCCTCGATCGTCATTCCATTCCTTGCAAAATACTCCTTTCTCTTTTTCGGGACTACACCCCCCCCCCCCCCCTTATACTTTTTTATACTTTCCTTTATACTTTATAATAAAAAATGTATTTATTTTTCGTTTTATATCACGACACTTTATTGAAACATTATGGGTTAATACAACAGCTGCTATAACTGTGACGTTTAATTCTGCATCTCTTTTACACTTCTTTTGTTTAACAGTGATGGTAAAGGTTGGCAAATGGTAGTAGCGAAGAAGGTGAGGAATCATGTTTTATAAAATGATTCTCATTTAATTATTAAAATGAAAAAAATAGTATTTCAATCGTTAATAACTTCTATAATATTGCGAATTGAATAAAAATAATTGGATATTTGAGGTTATGAGAGCACGTGTACGATAGAATCGTTAATAACTTCAAAAACATCAGTTGCTCGGTACCTTACATTTTTTGTGAAACATCCCTGATTAAAGATGCTTTCTAAATCCAACTGACTTCCTACCATTTCACCAAATAAAAACAGTAATAAATAATTATAAAATTAACTCAACAAATTCCAAATTTCTGCGATGTATACTAAACCGTTTATATTTTTCTAATTTTTTTATTATTTATTTAACAACTTAAATAAAAAGGAAGGAAATAAAAAAACAGCTGTTGTCATCGTTCCATCTCTCTCTCTCTAATAGTAATAAGTGTTGCTACATAAGAACCGCAAAGCAAAGCGACTGTTAAACGTAAAATTTCATGTAATTATTTCATGTGGTGTTTTTAGTATTTAGAAATGTTTGTTACCGGCATTTAATGGCCGCATGTACAGCACTGCGAAGCAAAGCAACCAATAAAGCGACATGTAAATAAACAAACAGATTTCACACATACTCTGAGATATTTGCTGTGAGATGGTGACTCAGAATCAAGTTCCGGAAATGGTGTACTTATGTGGTTATCTCACTTACTTATTCGAGTTCGAATATTCGGGTTTTATGTACGAATACACTTGTGTGGACACGAATCCATACGCGAAGACGAGCATGTTAGGTTTAGAATAGGGATTGAGAAAGAACTGTAGAGGCAGCACTACTGCCGAAAGTGGATCGCTCTGGTGTCATAAATGTAAAGGATTGTGATGTAAACAGCGTAGAAATAGTATTAATAGAAATAAATAATGCAAAAAATAATTAAATTCGGGTTCTTGATAATCTTGAACCTTGATAATCAGATTTAATAGGATCTGGAGTAATTGGATCACACCCAACATCTTCAACATTCTTTCGTAAAAGCGGCAAATTAACATCACACATTTTTTCGGCTGTCCTTTTAATTGGAATGTTTACTTGCACTTCTGCAGTAGTTACACCATCACGGGAATTTATGTTACAAAAAGAATACTTATGTTCATCTAAAACACTTTCATCAACAATTGCATCAGTTTGACATGTTATACTACGAGTTGTTTTTTGTGGAGTAGCATCAGAAGCATAATGATCTTCAACGCTCTGTGTTTCAATATCTACATAATTATCCTCTTGAATTTCAATTTCATTATTGTTATTATTATTATTATTAATGATATTCATTTCACTTCGTACATTCCGTTGCCGTAATCGTTCGAAACGTTCAAATGACTGAGTGGATTTTTTGGTATTTACTTTACCAGGAAAAATTGTTGGTGTGTATAAAGGATGCCGAGGATGTTCTGACTTTTGATTATTCACAAAATGATCACTACAAATGCGTGTATTTTTAGTTAGTTCTCAATCCTTTGGATATTTTCTGAAACACAAATTTTTTAAATTTTACTTTTACTTATTACTATTTTATTTATTTCATAAAATAATTATTATATAGTTTAATATTCTATTTTATAATACTTAGCTTTTCAAATTTGATTGTGATTAATTAAATTTTTTTATTAAAATAATTTACTTACACATAGTTTTTCACTGCATTTATCCATTGTTGACGTTTGAAGGTTATCCATAGTACTCGCAGGGAAACGATAAAATTTCACACTTGTATTTTGGTTTTTGTTTTTATATGGCATATTGAAACAGCCACGGATACAGCACGATACTTTTGAAGAAGACATTACTTAAAATTATTTCGATTAGATTAAAAAAATTATTAATTTAACAAATTCCTTATTGTTTTCTATACCACTTGCCACCACTTTGCTTTACATTTTTCTCGGTAGTTGGCGTCAAAGTCATGTTTCTCAATCCCTATAGGTAAAACACGACAGATCAAAACGTCTGATTATATGACACTAAAACATAACCTACAATTCTCAGTGTGAACGTATCTAACCGCTAGTAACTGTAATAACCTAACTTTTATTTTATTTAAGGGGTTATATAAAGTTATTACACTCGATTTTTTAAGAACTTTTCCTGAGAAGACTTTTAAATGTATTAATGTAAAATTTTGTACACATATTATGGGAACTTTTAACTGTATTTTAACATTTTTATATTTGTAAAAATAATAATTTTTAAAGCTGCTATAGCTGATCTCCCGAAGGTCCTCTTAAAAAAGGCATCTTGCGGTGACCGCGATATCTCTGGACTGAATGATCTAAAATGAAAAAACCAAACGGATTTCGTTAAAGTAATGTATAATCTAGTATTTAGTCGAAGGAATAATCAAAATAATTTTTTTTAACAAAATGGCAAAAAGCAAAATCTATTTTTGACCGAAATTTTGGCATTAAATTGTTTATAAAAAGAAAGATATTTATCGGGGAGAAAAAACCTTCGATTAATAATTAAAAAATATACCTAAGAAGCTTGTGTTAAAATTTGAGACTGATCGGTTCAGCCGTTTCTGAGAAATCTTGGTCACCGACTTTAAAAACATAGTTTTCAGAAAAACGCATTGAAAATTTCATACATAGAGTATAAAAAAGTTTCTTTGAACTTACATAACTTCGAAAATAATCGCCGGATTGATTTGAAATTTTCTGTGTGTGTACTTAAATATATGTACACTATGATAGCAAAATAAAAAAAGAATTATATTTTTGAGGTTTTGTTAGTTAACTTTATCAATTGAATAGTTCAGTTTTATACAAATTAAGTCATGGTTCACAAGCCCATTTTAAAGAAAAGGTCCCATACCTCCTTCTTGCATCAGTAATATACTTTATCTTAATATATATAAATTACGTGTCACGTTGTTTGTTCCCGATGGACTCCTAAACTACTTAACCGATTTTAATCAAATTTGTACACCGGGTGCAGTTTGATCCAACTTGAAAGATAGGATAGCTTACATCTCAATTTATGATTAATTATTAATTATCTGATTTTAAAAGATGGCGACATCTGTTGACTAGATTGAGTAAATATTCTGTTGACTAGATTGAGTAAATATTCAATAGATGGCGCTATGTAATGTAATATGACAAAAACGTTAGTCACAGCAACGCGTGGCCGGGACAGCTAGTTTAATATAAATTATTATATTTAATAAAACTATTCTTATTTCTTCACAAAAAATAAAATAAAACAAAAACAGTAGATGGTGAAAACTTTTTACAGAGGATATTAAAAAAAAAGATATTCCAAAAATGACTTTGATATATTTTTTGTCAACTATCCTATTAAATATTCAATTAGGTAATAAATATTATGTTTACAGTTTAGCAGAAGAATTTACTGGTTTAATGATTAACATAGGCTGTAGTTTTTCAGACGTTCACCGTCGCTTTCCTCTCTTCTTTCGTTTTTGTTCTCGTCCGCAGTTTTACATTTCTCACCAGTGTGAGGTGATGCGTTTTATTACTTGTTCAGTGCTGTCATCTCCCGGGTGGTCCACGCACTCAACATGCACTGATGGAAATTAAAACGATACGCCGACACTAGCGTTTACAATATGGTAAAAACATGCAGCCGGTTGTCCCGTTACCGATAACGTGTGTTTAATGTTTTCTTTATTAAATTGAACAGAAAAATGCGTACAAGGGAGAAGGCGCACACATTGACAAGTACGCACGCAAAACTAGTGAAAATGGGCTTGTGTCCTCATATTTAGTAGTCGATTTTTCAATTGTTGATTGATTGTTGCATTTCACGTCATACAAATATGGCCGACCATTTCTAGCGCTAAAACTACAATTCAAACTTTTATTTGCTATATCTCTGTCAACCCTTAGATATTGAATAAAATAGACACGCCAATACACAATTATTAACATCAATTTAAATCAACAATTGAAAAATCGACCATTAAAAAATGAGGACACAAGCCCATTGGATATTTGAGGTTATGATAGCCAACTTTATCAATATATAGCAAAGCTTTATAGAAATTAAGTCATGGTTTTATTTTATTTTACATAATTCATAAACTGTATGAATCTAAATAAAATAAAATAATTGCAAACCACGTCAGTCGTATATGTGGTGGTGGCTATAAGTTTAATTCTGTACAAATGTACACTACCTTCATAAAGCATCATTTTCTCAAATACTGTGAAATAATTCATCTGTTACAATATAAAACTGTAATAAAACCAACCGCACGACTCACTGATGTAAATATGTAGACTGGAATCACAGTGACAAACTAAGATGGGCCTCTTCAATCATTAAATTGACGAACTTTTATAAAACTTAACGGAATTCTACTTTTTAGAGTCTGCAAAATATAAATATTTAAATGAAGAAATAAATAGATGTAATCTTTAGTACGGATCGTGATTTTTTTAATGAATATTATTCATCTTCAACAATACTCGTTATATTAGTTTTTTACATTGTTTTGGTGATTCAAAAATCCACGATCGGCAGGTCTGCATTAGGTTTAAAACCTCTGTCTTAGCATCGCTGCTTAGAATATTCGTTTAAACACATTATATTCGGAGATTGAGGGAGACAGCGTGTGCCTATTACCATTAAAGAAATATTTGTTGAAAAAGGATAGCATATACTTTAAACATACTGTACTGAACGAAATACTATACAAGTATACAAGTGTAACGGTGAAAAATATATTTTACTTGTCTAACCGTATCTCGTTTCTCTCTCACTTTGGAATGAAAATGAACTAAAAAAAATATATCCTAGTGTGAAAGAAACAACTGCTACTTAATGAATGATGTTGGAAAAAGAAAGAATATTATTATGAAAAAATTCTAACAACTAACACAAAATCTGTGACAGGTAGAGAACTTGTAAAGCGTTAGAATTGAATTGTACGAGTGACTCGAACTTCACCAAATAGGGCACTTCACCAAATTGTTTACTGGGTAGATAACTTATTTTAACTAACATTTAAAGCTCCCGCCATTTGTTTGTTATCTGAAGTTAGCCACGTGTGCATAGAGCTATAACACACTTTAATATGGGCTTGAAAATAATTACTTTTTGCACAATCTGACTCTGCAAGGATTATGTTTATAGCGACGGAATCAGTCAAGCTCGAAGTGTCGGACAACCGAGAACCGGAATACCGGAGTTAAATTAAAACAGACATAAGATGTACCAACGAGTTGGTTGTTATTACTACAGAAACAATTTAACTAGCAATTGTGGCATTTAACTGGTCAGTTAACTGTAGTTAGCAATGGATTAGCGACGAATAAGATAAGTTACTGTCAAGTAATAAACATACGGTGGATATTAAACGCGAATTGAAGTGGTAATGGTGGTAGTAATATCAACAGCAATCGTTACACGCAGTGCTTGCAACTGTAAAATACTAAAATAGAATCGTGCAGAATAAGTGAGGTTATGATTTGTAAATACCAAATTACGACGCATAGACGTAATATTCTTTTAAAAACGGCAGGCTCGACAGTTAATATAGTTCATATTATTGAACAACAGTCATTCGGTATACTGATTGAAATACTGAATCATCCTCTGATAACTCTCTTGCAGCAACAAACAATCTGCGGTTAATGTTCTTTTCGATGTATGGATGAAGCCAATACATTCTACGTCTGATTCGTCGTCTTCTAATAAAAGCGTATGCTATAATCACATCTTCTTCATCACTTGACATTTTCACAATGAAAAAACGTGCTTTAAGTTTTTATTTCATGTAACCCTGCTAAGGCAGACATAATATTGGAATTTGATTGTTCCTTGAAATAGATGTAAATAATATTTGATATTTTGATATATAAATATTTATAGCAGAGATTTATGAGCTGTAAGGTTGGCAGCGATTGTAATGTTACATGCATTGGGAATGTGTACAACGTTAAATACCTTTAATAATTAAAGAGACAAAATTACTTTTTTAATTGTTAATATCTCTTAACATATAAGGAGTTATTAAAAAATAATTGAACTAGTAACCCACTTTATCAATATATAGTACACTTTTATAGAAATTAAGACATAGGACACAAGCCCATTCTTTTTTAATAACTTGCTATATTTTAGAAGATATTAACAATTAAAAAAATATTTTTGTCTCTTTTAAATATTAAATAAAAAATCACTAATGTTTATTTTATTAAATATCCAAAAATTGACAGAGGTATGTATATCTATTTAAAGTTTAAATTTCGTTTTACCGCTTAATATTTACTGAAGTGATATGAAAGAGAAAGCAATAGTCTTTTTCATAACAGTGGTGTATCGATAAAAATTAAAGCAAAAGTTTGCTATAATGGTAAATTATGTTAGTGCAAAACAACTCCAATACATCCTACAGTACACAAGTTTGACTTGGCGTACTGTAGTATCGGTATGTGGTATGTATTTATTGTGACAAACATTAAATTGCTTGCAGTGTGCGACAGGCATTAGGCCTAAACTATTCAACCAAAGAAATAAACTCTAAAAGAATTTATTTTCTACTGAATCTACAATAATATTATTCGAACTAACTGATGAACGAGCAAAAGAGTTTAGGGTTAGAAAACCAACAAATATATTAAATTGTTTGTTTATTGAAAACATATTTCAATTCTAATAAATTAATATTTAAAAATAAATATAAACAAAGCATTTATTAACATGTCATGTCAACGGAGCATTCATGGAAGAGCACAGAATCAGATTCTGATCTCAGACAGATGCCAAAAGAAAGAGTTGAGCGTTTGAACACGAAATGTAAACAAAGTGGAACTCACGAAAGCCCCGCCCACTGGACCACGAATATCAAAGCGATGGGAAGTAGCCAGGATTCTTAAATTGGTGATAGAGGTGGGATAGAATCCTTAAAATAATAAGTCATTAAAATCAGAACTCTCTAACATTTGCCCCGTCTTAAAGCGACGCTTGTTTTAAAGGGTTATATAAATTATTAGTCCCAAAAAAGCGTTTTTTCAAACACTTTTCCTGAGAAGACTATTAATTGTATTAATGTAAAAATGTGTACATATATTATGGTATATTATTTAACTGTATTTTAACATTTTTATATTTGCAAAAATATTAATTTTGAAGCTGCTATAGCTCATCTCCCGGAGCTCCTCTCAAAGAAGGCATCTTGCGGTGACCACGATATCTCTGGACTGAATCATCTAAAATGAAAAATTAGGCTAAATAATTCTTATTGACAAAATGTCGGCTTCTCAAAAAAAAATATCGATTTTTGACCAAATTTTTGGACTTAAATGGTTTATAAAAAGAAAAATAATTATCGGTGAAATAAAACCTTCGATTAATTTCTAAAAAATATACTTAAGAAGCTTGTGTTAAAATTTGAGATTGATCGGTTCAGCCGTTTCCGAGAAATCTTGGTCACCGATTTTAAAAACACAGTTTTCAGAAAAACGCATTAAAAATTTCAAAAGCATTGTACATAGAGTACTTAATATATTAACGTATATCCCCGTCGCAAGCAACGTCTGTCTTTTGTGTGGATTGAATTTCATTTCAAACTTTAATTTTAACATATAAACATATAGACATTGCAGTCAGGCAGTTGCAACATTGCATCAATAATTTTCAGACAAAAGAATTTGCACTGACATAACGGGTAAATATTTTAAAAATTACAACAAGAAAAATATTTATTTAATAAAGATCAGAAAACTGACAGACAAAACATAAGAAATAATTTGTTAAAAATGATTTGTATATTTATTTAAAAATATTCATCATAATATTTAAATTATATCTGTAATTGTAACTACAGGAATCTGTATTACCGATCTGTCATTCTATAATATAATTATACATTTGTTATTTATTTAATATGAAGATGATGAAAGCCATTACTTCCTGTACCAAATACTTCAATTGTATAATCTATTTTATTTTATTTAACAAATGCATCTGAAGTTGTAGTTATATGGTGATGGTGAACCATAGAATGTGGACAAGTTCATTCAAGTGAAAGGCATGACGGGATATGAGATAAAGGGATTAAAGAGAAACATATCGGCTTCAGAACATACGTGCCAACTGTTAGAAAATAAAATAACTAAATGTCAGATCTATCAAAACTATTGTTTATTAAATAATACTTGAATCAAATTTAATCATAACATCGAAATGGGCTTGTGTCCTATGTCTTAATTTCTATAAAAGTGTACTATATATTGATAAAGTGGGTTATTAGAACCTCTAATGTTCAATTATTTTTTAATAACTCCTTGTATGTTAAGAGATATTAACAATTAAAAAAGTCATTTTGTCTCTTTAATTATTAAAGGGATTCAACGGTGTACACATTCCAAGTGCATGTGACATCACAATCCTTGTGTAAGATTACCAACCTTACAGCTCATAAATCTCTGCTATATGTATTTATATATCAAAATATCAAAAATTATTTACAGCTATTTCAAGGAATGTGTACAACGTTGAATTCCTTTAATATTTAAAGAGACAAAATGACTTTTTTAATTGTTAATATCTCTTAACATATAAGGAGTTATTAAAAAATAATTGAACATTTGAGGTTCTAGTAACCCACTTTATCAATATATAGTACACTTTTATAGAAATTAAGATATAGAAGATAAGCCTATTATTTCACTCATATAAATCAGATCTGTTCCATCACGATCAGTGTTCGCAAGACTCAGGAACAGGGCCCCAAATCTGTCTAGATATAATACGTGACAGTTGTTAAATATGACATTATATTGATATAGAACAATGTAGATATGTATAAATAAAAATAAAAACCATTTAATTTTAAAATGAATTAATTTTAGGAATAAGTTTAATGACGGTGGTAGAACATCTTCTTCGATTCCACAAACTGCTTACGATTTTATTCTTGATTGGGAAATCTGTTAATAAGAAAACAGATTTATTTCATAATTAGGTATAAAACATACTTTATATTTTTATGTAATTCAGAATTCTACGTTATCAGTACATCTAAGTTATATTTACATGTACCATACTTACGCATGATAAGAAACCGAATTTATGTTTATCAACATTTATATTTAATATTTAATTTATATTCAATATTTATTATATCTTAATGGAATATTAATACTTATTATATCTAGACAGCTGTCACTTTCGACGCAGGGGCATAGAAAACAAATAAGAATATACCTTTCTCTTTCGCACACATTTGGACACACTTTTAATCTATTAGAAATAGAGGCTATTCTCAATATATATGAGCTCTAAGGTTTAAATCCACCGCCCAAAGTGCTATTGCAGTAGTTAGTTTGAAGAGTCTTAAATATTATACCTTGTTAGAATTAGATGTTTGAAGGAAGAGGAAACTACCACTGCAATGTTTTCTGTCAAACCGGATGAAGCAGACTTTTCTTCAAGAAACACAAATTTTTTAAACCCCACTTTTCATTGGTAATATCCAACAAATATTGGAACTAATTAATACATTTATTAGATTGTTAGGATTATTGAGTTTAATTCTATTCAATTTTACAACATTTTTGGAAAAGAAATAAATATTTTAGTTAATATTTTACAAAGATTTCACTAATGTTTTCTAATCTTAATGCCAGCTTCAAATGAATGGAGCTGTCCAAAAATCCAAACAATCATTAAAAAATAAGTCTTGTATAAATAAAATAATCAATGAATTTAATCTAAGTGATTTATTTCAAAGTATTACTTTCATTAGAGTTAGTGAAACATTATTAATAAATTTTGTGTTTATTCAATTATATGTCTAATATGATCCAAAAATATTTCTTTAATTTTTAATCAAAAATGAAGAAATGTTTTTGGATTTTTGTGATTGTAAGGAAGTTGTAACAAGATTTAAAATATTAACATAATTGGAATTAGGATTGCAAAAAATATTGCATAAAATATCTGAAGCTTCTTTGCTTCACTTTTTGAAGAGTCAGTGCCTTCCATTCCATCCTCAGTACTTTCCGCAGAATCGGCGTGATCGCCTTTATACAAGCCACCTAAATCGGCAGGACATACTCCTAACTCTGCATCTATGCAGCGACAAGCACACTGCTCCTCATCCTCTTCAAATAATAAATAAAATTATTAAATTACATTGATTTCAACATTTGCTAAATATTTTTAATTGTGTTTAGGCCTGGCGCACACTAAAGGTAAAATTATTGGCATTGTCTTTATTTGTTCAACGTGTTTGACACAGATATGTGCACATTACCAGTGTGCAACCGCCCTAATAATCAACACATTAATAAACAAAAAATATTTGAAGTTATCGTACTGGTCTTCTTTGACTTCTTCGTAGCTTCGTCCGATTCAGAGCGGGTGAGAGAAGTGTACCTCCCTTTGGAATGTGAATGCGATTCCGAATCAGAGTTCTTATTTGAGTCACGCATTTTCGACATTGGATGTTTGTCTAATTCTAATTCACCTGAAATTTAAGGTTATTTTAATTTATTGATTATTGTAAAATAATAGATTCCGTTCGAAGTGCAATTTGCACTTTTTGCTAAAATAAAATGTTTCTTTTAAGAACATTCTAGTTAGTTACTGAGCATACAATAACAAAACGACCTATAGTTCAAATTACGAGAGTTCGCCGGTAAGTCGAAGTATAAGTCACCACCGAACTCTCGTGATTTGAACTATAGTTACCTTTAACAGAATCAAATATACCTAGTTGCAAACTTAATTTGTTAAACAGCTTATACCACAGTCATTTTATTTTGCTATTCAACGGAATTCCTAAAACGATTCAAGATTTATTGCGATATGATGTTTTAACTACATTTTGGCCATTTTCTACTAGTCTACTAGCCAACTTTGCTTCTACACGACTCATAGGTAGGAAAGAGATACAATTCGCCATCGCATCGCTCTTTTAAGCATGAGTCACTGGCTAACTCTCTTAATTTGTAACTCTCAAACTTGTCCTCAATGTGCTACCGCCCTAATATTCAACACATTAATAAATCAAAAATATTTAAACTTATTTACTTGTTGCTTTTCTTGATTCTTTCTGAGATTCATCCGATGATGAAAGACTTGAAGAAACTCTTGAGGAGGAGTCTGAATTTGAGCTTTGGCTTGCTGATATTATTTTCGATTTAAGTTTAGGAGCTGCTGGAGGGCAGCAATATTGATCCATTTTTGCCCCGCATGAAGGTACAGTGACACCATCTGAAAATTAAGAACACTTTATTATACTGATTAAAATCCTTTTAAAATTTATGAAACAATTCCGTCCAAAGTTCAATACGCAATTAAATTTTAAATATTGATTTTAGGCAACAACTGACAAATGATTTTCTACCCACAAATAAGTTAACTGCAAATGAATGGAAAATTTAATGTGAATATATATAGAACCAAGAAAATTAATTCATTTTTCGAGAAATTTCCTGCAGTTGTAAAATAAGCAGCTTAGTTAATATTGTTTAAAAAGATATTGCATACTTCATTTCTAAAATATTAATGTTTCTTGTTTTTCAAAAAAGGAAATTTGGCCAAATTGTTTCAACTATTTTATTAAATGTTTGTTTCTTTAGTAATTATGTTACCTGTTCCGCCGGGAATAGGTTTCGGCCAGGCACCTTCACCGGGCAGGCAAAATACATTCTTCTCAGCTTCAGGATTAATGTCATCCTCCTCATCTACCGGGTCCTTGTTACACCGGCACTTACAATTTGTGGTACCGGCTTTGCCTACGGGGCAGCACGGGCTATTAAAACCCTCACCGCAATTAATATCACTCCACTCTTTACTTACAACACCATGCACAGAACACTATAACAGTAATGCAGCCAAAATAACAAACGGATTCATGTTTTGCACAATAGCTAATATCAAATTTTATCAATGTTTTAATCAAAGTTTCAAATATCAAATGTTTATTGCAACGGCCACATTTTATAAATTCAACATGTTAACAAAATAATTAATGAATTCAACCGACCCACACTATATTTAAATACTGTTTAACGAATTTCTTTTATTTCCGGTTCAATTAGATCTAAACCAAGAAAAACAAATTCAGATATTTATACAAGTATCTAGTTACTTGTTTTGTGTACACATCATTCGTTCATTAGTGAGATATCTCAGAATGCTTTGTTTTCTGTGCATTGTACTACGCAAGTCTTAACAAACTTTGAGGATAAGTCTTCAATGGGCTTGTGTCCTCATTTTTTAGTGGTCGATTTTTCAATTGTTGATTGAAATTGATGTTAATAAATGTGTATTGGCGTGTCTATTTTATTAAATATCTAAATGTTGACGAAGATATAGCAATTAAAAATTTGAATTTTAGTTTTAGCGCTAGAAATGGTCTGCCATATTTGTATGACGTGAAATGCATTTTAACGTCAGTTATTTGTTGAGTAGGTCAGTACTGTGGTAAAGTTTTGTAGCTGTTGGTAGTCATAATAATCAAGTCAAGTCAAAGAATAATAAGTTTTTATTTTATTTAACTCTGTTACGACAGAGATAATATTGAAATTTGATTGTTCCTTGAAATAGCTGTAAATAATATTTGATATTTTGATATATAAATACATATAGCAGAGATTTATGACCTGTAAGGTTGGTAACCTTACACGAGGATTGTGATGTCACATGCACTTGGAATGTGTACAACGTTGAATCCCTTTAATAATTAAAGAGACAAAATGACTATTAATTGTTAATATCTCTTAACATATAAAAAGTTATTAAAAAATGTTGTATATTTGAGATTCTAGTAACAATTTAATCAATATATAGTACACTTTTATAGAAATTAAGATATGTAGAGATACGTAAAAATAAATAAAAGTGATGATAGACGGGTATGCTGAAAGAATTTTCTTAAAATATATCTGCAGTTTTATTATAAAAAAAAATGTTAAAGATAGTGTGGTGCTTTTAATAAATATGTCAAAAATGTCATATATAATATGTATCACAGTTCATTAGATTAAGTAGCTGACACATTTAATTACCTAGTTAGTTGTGGGATCATTCGTATTAGATCCTTGTGGACCACACACATCTATGGTCGCTTTGTAACGTATCTAAAGTAACGCTATAAACATGCTTGCAATGGGCTTGTGTCCTACGTCTTAATTTCTATATATTGATAAAGTGGGTTACTAGAACCTCAAATGTTCAATTATTTTTTAATAACTCCTTATATGTTAAGAGATATTAACAATTAAAAAAGTTATTTTCTCTCTTTAATTATTAAAGGGATTCAACGTTGTACACATTCCAAATGCATGTGACATCACAATCCTTGTGTAAGGTTACCAACCTTACAGATCATAAATCTCTGCTATATGTATTTATATATCAAAATATCAAATATTATTTACAGCTATTTCAAGGAACAATCATATTTCAATATTATGTCTGCCTTAGCAGGGTTAAATAAAATAAAAACTTATTAATCTTTGACTTGACTTGATTATTTCGACTACCAACAGCTACAAAACATTACCACAGCACCGACCTACTCAACAAATAACTGACGTTAAAATGCATTTCACGTCATACAAATATGGCCGACCATTTCTAGCGCTAAAACTACAATTCAAATTTTTAATTGTTATATCTCCGTCAATATTTAGATATTTAATAAAATAGACACGCCAATACACATTTATTAACATCAATTTCAATCAACAATTGAAAAATCGACCACTAAAAAATGAGGACACGGATACGGATTGCATAGTCCTAAAGTTAAAGTACAATAAAAGCATCTTTTACACAAACATTTAATTTTGTTAAAGTTATTTGTTTAAAAATGTAACCTCGCCTTTGACTAATAAATTGTAAACAGATATTCCAAAGAAAATGTCAATCCAAAAGATTTGTGAAGTACAGACGCAAAGAGAGTAGCAAAATGGCGGGCAGATATAATGACATGTTTAGGTAGCAGCCCAATAGAAACGGGGAAACCAATAGATCAAAGGTATCCGTTTTTTGAAATATGTAAAGATGTTTTAAGGGTGTCAGATAGTCTTCTGAAAAGTGGTACTGCTGATCAGAGAATGTACCTCTATGTTATTATTTGTTATATTATTTTCTAACGTTATGAAAAATTTGATTACGTTATCATCACTCTTATATAACGGTACTTACAGTTAAGTAACATACCTTCCTTTATCAGATTCCGTAAATCTCTTCCCAGTAAACATTTTGGAGTCACTTTGACATCATATTGAAGATGCGTATGATTTTCTTGTCATGAAAGAGATCAGTTACTAGGTTCTTTTATGTCTTCATCCGGAAAACCTTCTTGTTTGTTTTTCCTATCTTGTACTCTCTTCATTCCTGATTTGTTTACTTCCTAATTTATCACTCCCATCATTGCCTCTATCTTCAAGTTGTTCCTTTTTACGTTTTCCAACACCTGGAGCGCTTCTGGTGTTTTTCAGTATTGTTAGAACTTCCTTTGCATTAGGCTTTAATCTGCTCTGCATTTATTGCCAATTTTCGGTTGATAGTGAAACCCCTCTGGTGGTACTTAAGGTTGTATTTATTGTCTTCCGTAATGGGCTTGTGCCCTATGTCTTAATTTCTATAAAAGTGTACTATATATTGATAAAGTGGGTTACTAGAACCTCAAATGTTCAAATTTTTAATAACTCCTTATATGTTAAGAGATATTAACAATTAAAAAAGTCATTTTGTCTCTTTAATTATTAAAGGGATTCAACCTTGTACACATTCCAAATCCATGTGACATCACAACCGCTGCCAACCTTACAGCTCATAAATCTCTGCTATATGTATTTATATATCAAATATTATTTATAGCTATTTCAAGGAACAATCAAATTTCAATATTATGTCTGCCTTAGCAGGGTTAAATAAAATAAAAACTTATTATTCTTTGACTTGACTTGATTATTTGACTACCAACAGCTACAAAACATTACCACAGCACTGACCTACTCAGCAAATAACTGACGTATACAATGCATTTCACGTCATACTAATATAGCAGACCATTTCTAGCGCTAAAACTACAATGCAAATTTTTAATTTCTATATCTCCGTCAACATTTAGATATTTCATAAAATAGACACGCCAATACGCATTTATTATCATCAATTTCAATCAACAATTGAAAAATCGACCACTAAAAAATGAGGACACATACCCATTCTAGATCCAATCAATACCTAAATAGTTCAACAAAACTAAAACCTAGAACTGATGTCTTGACTAATACGCCACTGGCTTTCACCCTCGATCCCAGAAATCCTAAATAGTGTCAAACATCCACCAAACTTCCAAACAGATTCTCTTAAATATACTTAATATGTGTTTCCACTGTTTATTTAATTTATTACAATATATATGAACCCACATAAGGGACTTTTTTGTTTATAAATTGTCATCATTATATGTTTTTATTCTTAAAACTAATCATCTATCCTTGTCACACATTATATATACTATCTCTTTCAAACACATATGGTATTTAAGCACGCTCTTTATGTTGTGTTGTCGGCTTATGTGGTTTAACATGGTACTCTCATTTGTAGGTTATGTATATGTATTACTATACACTGTTACCCAAACCATACGGTTTAAAGTTTTACGGTTTACTTACGAATGAATGTAAAGACTCTTTCTCTCGCTCTCTCACTCTCTTTACAAGATTTAAAGATTCTTTATACTTTGACAGCATGTGTGAAAACAATCATAAAACATTATTTTCACACAACAACGAAAACATCATCTAAAATTAAAGATTATTGAATGTTCAGACGTTGTCGTTGAAGGATTTGGGTCTGTATTTAATTATTATATCACTAAGATGTGAATTTATGAAAATTATTGATGATTAAAGGTAAGAGCCTCATTTTTTAGTGGTCGATTTTTCAATTTGTTGATTGAAATTGATGTTATTAAATGTGTATTGGCGTGTCTACTTTATTACATATCTAAATGTTGATGGAGATATAGCAATTAAAAGTTTGAATTGTAGTTTTAGCGCTAGAAATGGTCGGCTATATTTGTATGACGTGAAATGCATTTTAACGTCAGTTATTTGTTTAGTAGGTCAGTGCTGTGGTAATGTTTTGTAGCTGTTGGTAGTCAAATAATCAATTCAAGTCAAAGAATAATAAGTTTTTATTTTATTTGACCCGGCTAAGGCAGACATAATATTGAAATTTTATTGTTCGTTGAAATAGCTGTAAATAATATTTGATATGTAAATATTTATAGCAGATATTTATGAGCTGTAAGGTTGGTACCCAGTAAACAATTTGGTGAAGAGCCCTATTTGGTGAAGTTCGAGTCACTCGTACAATTCTATTCTAACGCTTTACAAGTTCGAAGCAACAACACAGAAACCAATTTTAGTTAAGATTCATTCTCTACCTGTCACAGATTTTGTGTTAGTTGTTAGAATTTTTTCATAATAATATTCTTTCTTTTTCCAACATCATTCATTAAGTAGCAGTTTTTTCTTTCACACTAGGATATATTTTTTTTTAGTTCATTTTCATTCCAAAGTGAGGGAGAAACGAGATGCGGTTAGACAAGTAAAATATATTTTTCACCGTTACACTTGTGTACTTGTATAGTATTTCGTTCAGTACAGTATGTTTAAAGTATATGCTATCCTTTTTCAACAAATATTTCTTTAATGGTAATAGACCCGCTATCTCCCTCAATCTCCGAATATAATGTGTTTAAACGAATATTCTAAGCAGCGATGCTAAGACAGAGGTTTTACAGCTAACACAGACCTGCCGATCGTGAATCACCAAAACAATGTAAAAAACTAATATAACGAGTATTGTTGAAGATGAATAATATTCATTAAAAAAATCACGATCCGTACTAAAGATTACATCTATTTATTTCTTCATTTAAATATTTATATTTTGCAGAGTCTAAAAAGTAGAATTCCATTAAGTTTTATACCCCTGCCATCCCTGCTAGTGTCAAGTTTATAACTCCGGTCATAAATCATAAACCGGAGTCGCTTTTAATTCAGCAGTGAACCGTCGTTGCGATGTCTGTAGGTCATAAAAAGGGCCTTTCCTATGAACGACTGAATAGAAAACGAACACGTTCCAGACAAAAAAATCATGATATGTAATAGAAATTAAGTAGAATTTACTCCAAAATGTTTACTGGGAACCTTACACAAGGATTGTGATGTCACATGCATTTGGAATGTGTACAACGTTGAATCCCTTTAATAATTAAAGAGACAAAATGACTTTTTCAATTGTTAATATCTTTTAAAATACAGCGAGTTATTGGACATTTGAGGTTCTGGTAACCCACTTTATCAATATATAGTACAGTTTTATAGAAATTAAGACATAGGACACAAGCCTATTAGAAATAACATCTTGAGAAATTGTAAGCGCCTTCGCCTTCTCATCTTGTCAAGAAATATTAATATATGTATATATAATAATAATAATATGCTTATTTATTTAGTTATAATTCATAACACACTGAACTGAAAGTACCGAAAACCTAAATAGTAAAAACAACATAAATGTTATAAAAAAAGATATCTCAAGAAAATGGGCGGAGCTTTAAAATATTGAAACACACCACGCGCCTTTACGTTTTTCTATTTTTCTGTTGGTGGAAGATCCATTCTAACAAATCGGTCTACAGATTTCTATTTAGTCGAGTGATTAGTGTTAAGAGGTCTAGTTAAATAAGACTTAATTAGTGACGGGCCGGCTGTATTACGTGGTGTTGTGGTTTTCGAGTAGTGATTTCAAATTGGTTTCGCAAAGTGTGTGAAGATTATGATATTTTTAATTAACTTTGTGCTGACTTAATTAGTTTAGTGACAAAATCGTAAAATTTATATAAAGTAAGTTACCTTGAAATTGGCTTTTTAATATTTATTTGAGTCATTTTACATGATCATTTTTCCAAAGATATTAGCACTTAAAACAATATATACATTTACAACTTATAGACACGAGTATGGGTACTTAAAATAAAGAGATTAATTTAGTTTTATTGATATTGTCAATAAAGTTTTTCACACTTTCCCTGCTTTCAAATATCTGCCTATACAGTCTTGTCTGTGCGACGAGTACCTTGAGCATTGAAGAATAATATGCTTTACCGTTAATGGGCTGTTACATTATTCACATATTAGTTGTGGTTCTCTTTTAAATAAGTAGGTATGAGTAAGATTTGTTTGACCTATCATGAGTCTACATATTACTACTTCTAGCCCTCTATTTAGTCCGACCGGTAACTCTTGTTTGCAAATTGATGGCTTCACTTCCCTTAAACTTAATTTTTATAAACCTGTATTATTTTTTAATAACTCCTTATATTTTAAGTGATATTAAAAATTAAAAAAGTTATTTTATCTCTATAATTATTAACGGGATTCAACGATATAGAAAATTTTAATGCATGTTACGTCACGTCCAACGATTTGTCATCTTCTTTTATACAACAAAGACGTATACGAGTGTGATACATTATTTACTACTGGGTTGTGTAACTCATCAATTTTTATATTATGAAGGTTGTTCAAAACGAAAAATAATCTCGATTACGTATTGCTTCTGTAACGTCATATGCACAGCTAAAACATGCGTCAACTTTTGGATATTTAAATATAAAAAAATAAAAATGCCGATATACATATATTAAAATTTACTTCAATCGAAAATTTAAAAAATATCATTTCCCGTACCAGCTCTTTTTTCTGGGTTTAATTGCTGTTTTATTTAATTGGTTACTTACCAAATATAATCACACATTAATTAGGAACCGATGTAATACAAGTATATAAGGCCCGTCGCACACTACAAGCGTATTTAAGCGACGGCGAATTCGAACCTAATGTATTTTGCATTCTACGATGTCGTTAAGTTTGAAGTATGAGCTAAAGTAATGAATATTTAGTCATATTTAAAGAAGTACAAAAAAGTAATAAATAAAAATAAATACAACACTTCCTGGACAGATCTTACCTGACGCAACGTCCTTGAAAGATCGATCACGACATAAAGTCACAACTACAATAAATATAACCTGACAACTATTTTATTTAAATGCAGTAGTAAAACTTATGAATAAACTCATTCACTGGAAGTAGAAGCAACAATTTATTCATTAATACTCGTCTAAACGAAGTAGTGGTTACATTCGTTTTTAATTGAAAATTCAATTCATTTGAATAAAATTGAATCGCATACTTCATTCAAACTACTATTATATTATTAGTACATTAAATTCATTCTATAAATATATTTTTAAACTGTTCGGCTCGTTGCAAGACAACGGGTATAAATTATATGCTTGCTTTTAATGGGCTTGTGTCCTATGTCTTAATTTCTATAAAAGTGTACTATATATTGATAAAGTGGGTTACTAGAACCTCAAATGTTCAATTATTTTTTAATAACTCCTTATATGTTAAGAGATATTAACAATTAAAAAGTCATGTTGTCTCTTTAATTATTAAAGGGATTCAACGTTGTACACATTCCAAATGCATGTGACATCACAATCGCTGCCAACCTTACAGCTCATAAATCTCTGCTATATGTATTTATATATCAAAATATCAAATATTATTTACAGCTATTTCAAGGAACAATAAAATTTCAATATTATGTCTGTCTTAGCAGGGTTAAATATAATAAAAACTTATTATTCTTTGATTTGACTTGATTATTTCGACTACCAACTGCTACAAAACATTAGCCACAGCACTGATCTACTCAACAAATAACAGACGTTAAAATGCATTTCACGTCATACAAATATGGCCGACCATTTCTAACGCTAAAACTACAATTCAATCTTTTAATTGCTATATCTCCGTCAATATTTAGATATTTAATAAAATAGACACGCCAATACACATTTATTAACATCAATTTCAATCAACAATTGAAAAATCGGCCACTAAAAAATGAGGACACAAGCCCATTAGATAACTAATATTTCAAATGTATGTAAATTTTTAATTGAGCTAACTTGATAAATTGTTTAATTAAATTCACAATATCTATGCGATCCTGGCTTTTACGCGACCTGTTCTAAATTTGTGGACAATTGTTTCAAAAGAAAAAACTTTAGATACTTTAAAAAAATTGATGCAGTTCACTCTCCGTAACATCGAGACATCGGCTGGCATAATGACCTAGTATGTAACCGTTATCACAAAATGAAACTCAACCAGCAACGTGCCCACAGACGTACAAAAATCCACTGCAGCATATCATATTAACAACCTTATTGTGCTTATATTTATTCTGCATTTTACAAACTAGATTTCATTTTTCAGAATGCTCCCAGCTCTTCGTCACTTCGCCTCGTACTGCGCCTTGGAGCAACAGTTAAACGCAGAGTGCCTCATCTCCCCGCGAGGTCGATACCTTCCCCTAGGAGGCACAGTTCATCCTTACCTAAGTTTACCTGCACACCTATGGGGGGTGCCGTTCGGTGTTGGAAAACCATCTGGAGTGCCCCGATTAGAAAAACCACCTTATTCATACATAGCGCTTATTGCCATGGCTATAAGTTCGTCTCCAAAACAACGACTCACACTCAGCGGGATCTACAGGTTCATTATGGATCGGTAAGTTGATAAAATACCTTCTAATGCTTTATACCTATCTATCATACCTATATAACATGAGTTTACAAGCCTATTAGACATAATATTGTTCAAAAGATCATATTAATTTAATTGCGCCGCGACTTTATGCAACATAAGTAACACTATCATGTAATATATATTTTATTAATTTTAAGTACATTTCTTTTAAGACGTAATACATATTTCAAATATAACGCAGTATTTATACAATACATATTTTTTGCTTAGCGAGATTTCTTCCAAACACACTTTATATTCCAGGTTTCCATATTACCGCGACAATAAACAAGGGTGGCAGAATTCTATCCGTCATAACTTATCCCTGAACGACTGTTTCGTGAAAGTACCGCGCGAGAAAACGTCGTCTATGGGAGACGGTACCGAACCTGGTGCAGGAAAAGGAAGTTACTGGATGCTGGATCCAACAGCGGCTGATATGTTTGAACAAGGAAACTACCGAAGGAGAAGAACAAGAAGACAAAGACACTCCAAAATCACTTCAGCTAGTACACCAAAGATTGGTACTGAACAGGTAATAGAACTGAACAGTGTCTACCAATGGGCTTGTGTCCTATGTCCTAATTTCTATAAAAGTGTACTATATATTGATAAAGTGGGTTACTAGAACCTCAAATGTTCAATTATTTTTTAATAACTCCTTATATGTTAAGAGATATTAACAATTAAAAAAGTCATTTTGTCTCTTTAATTATTAAAGGGATTCAACGTTGTACACATTCCAAATGCATGTGACATCACAACCGATGCCAACCCTACAGCTCATAAATCTCTGCTATCGTATTTATATACCAAAATATCAAATATTATTTACAGCTATTTCAAGGAACAATCAAATTTCAATATTATGTCTGCCGTAACAGGGTTAAACAAAATAAAAACTTATTATTCTTTGACTTGACTTGATTATTTCGACTACCAACAGCTACAAAACATTACCACAGCACTGACCTACTTAACAAATAACTGACGTTAAAATGTATTTCACGTCATACAAATATGGCCGACCATTTCTAGCGCTAAAACTACAATTCAAACTTTTAATTGCTATATCTCTGTCAACATTTAGATATTTAATAAAAAAGACACACCAATACACATTTATTAACATCAATTTCAATCAACAATTGAAAAATCGACCAATAAAAAATGAGGACATAAGCCCATTACTAATCGTTTTTTACATTCAGTGTATTGTTGTTCCATATTACAGGTATCTGCACATCCTACATCTCTGTCAACTTCTGAATCAGCACCAGCTCTATTTGAAACACAATCATTACCACGACTGGATGTCCGGGAATACAGCACTTCTAGAAGGATAATGACCACCACTCCATTAAGATCGCCGCCTTCACCAGAACAAGAACCGGAAACCACAACAGATATAGAAACCCAGTATAAAAGTCTAGAGGAAACAGCACTAACAAAGAAAATTATAAAATCAAAATCAGCTATGTTTACAATTGAAAATTTAATCAAAAAATCACCTCCACATTATTATGAGAACGACGATGATGATTAAAATAATAATTTTGTCATTAACATAAACATTTAGACATAAATTGGGTTGTTAACCATTTAATAAAACGATTAAAAAGTCAAAAACTTTATTTATTGTAAGAACATATTTCAGTCATCTCTAAAAACGTTCACCAATATAAAATTTAATATTTGACTATTCTTTTATTCTATTTACTAGAATTTTACAATAAAATATTAACTGATAAACTAGATATTTAACTGTATGAAATGAATTAAAACTCCGTAGCATTTAGAATATATTTAATTAAATTAAGAATTATAGCTTTAATTTTAACCAAAAATATAATCTAGTGATTACTTTTAAATTTGAAGATAAAAAATAACATTGTATACTACTAGTGTAAAGAAAACTATTTATTTATAATACATATTAAAATTACATTATTTTAAATAAAATGTGTCAATTTATTATTATATTTATTGAAAGAATAATTATTATTATATATGGCAGTACTTATAAAAGTATTTTGACTTTCGTAGGCAGTAGACGAACAATAGAAAGAAGCGAAGACATTGTCGTGCTTACGTTGTGTGTTAGAAGAAGAGGAAAAGAATAGAGACAGATCGTGAGTGACGATATGATGCATATCGCTGGTCCGGAGTGGATAAATGATCGCACTTGTATAAAAATCCATAGCAATAATACTAAATTCATTTCATAAGACGCATCTCAAGCATGTGGTTCGATTTTTATTGAATTTGTTTGATAGCTTTACATTAAGACTGCTATTTTGTAATTTTTTAACAGCGCAAGTTAGCATTAGAGTAAAAATGTAAGCCACAATCGTTATACAAATTGCAAAATCAGTCTCATAGCCCAAGTAAAACGAAACCCAGTAAATAACCCTAACGTAACCTGATAACTTTAAAATAACGATTCAAGTGATATTTTTTCAATAACCAAACGGTACTTTTTCTAACGCTAGAATAAAGTTTTCTACAATTATGTAATATAGTACAATGGGTTTGTGTCCTATATCTTAATTTCTACAAAAGTGTACTATATATTGATAAAGTGGGTTACTAGAACCTCAAATATTCAATTATTTTTTAATAACTCCTTATATGTTAAGAGATATTAACAATTAAAAAAGTCATTTTGTCTCTTTAATTATTAAAGGGATTCAACGTTGTACACATTCCAAGTGCATGTGACATCACAATCCTTGGGTAAGGTTACCAACCTTACAGCTCATAAATCTCTGCTATATGTATTTATATATTAAAATATCAAATATTATTTACAACTATTTCAAGGAACAATCAAATTTCAATATTATGTCTGCCTTAGCAGGGTTAAATAAAATAAAAACTTATTATTCTTTGACTTGACTTGATTATTTGACTACCAACAGCTACAAAACATTACCACAGCACTGATCTACTCAACAAATAACTGACATAAAAATGTATTTTACGTCATAAAAATATGGCCGACCATTTCTAGCGCTAAAACTACAATTCAAATTTTTAATTGCTATATCTCCGTCAATATTTAGATATTTAATAAAATAGACACGCCAATACACATTTATTAACATCAATTTCAATCAACAATTGAAAAATCGACCACTAAAAAATGAGGACACAAGCCCATTCAGAAAATTAATGATTCAAAAGTAACATCGAAATAAATAAATAAAAAACTTGTAGTTTATTTATTGTTTATACTTTTATTTATATTTATGTGTATTCTTTTATACATACATATATTTAATAATCAATATTTAATTAATATTATAATAAATAATTGATATATTATTAATTAAGTTACAATATTATCTTTTCTATTAACGATATAAAATTATATTATTCGAAACATATATAAGAATACACTGTTATATTTATTTTACCTATTTTTAAATAGCCCTATTTGATTTCTTGTTTTCTGTACCAATGTGTACATCGTTTTATTCGTCTACGGAAAAAGTTTCCAAAATTTTAAAGCTTAATATTTTATCTGAAATTAAACAAATATTTCAATTGGAATACATGTGAGTTTTGCGGCTTTTGTATTTATTTGCGTACCATTTTTTAGTCACTTAAGACCTCGGGTGCAGCTCATCAAAATCATCAGCCAGAATTACGGTAATGGCACTTACTCCGGAAGGACTTTGATCATGGAAGGGACACGTTGGAGCACTCACAGATCTAGAGAACTTTACGTGAGTTTGGGGTTTCTTTGTACTGTTCTGAAAATGTATCATATAAAAATTAAACTAAATATAGCCATCTCTTGAACAGTAGATAAAGAAAAGTAGTTATAGATTCATTTAACAGATGGCACAGCAATAATCAGGTTAGCAAAGCGCCTGAAGAGAATGCTACCACTAATACAAGCGCGATTAGTAATAAATTACCTGGAGGGATCCATTCGCTTTCCCGGTTAGCGCTTCTAGCTCATGGCTCTCAGAATTGCTGACCCCGGATAGGACTGTGGTACTACATCCAGATAGGGAATGCTCCGACATAACATGGCCGACATCATACATGTGGTCTGCTTGATCGTCGGATCGATTACGGCCATTTAATCCTCCTCCATTACTCATTATATCTCCACGTTTATGTTTTCCGTGGTAGGTCCTGATCGAAGGATATTGAAACTGGCAGAAACCACGTTCAGGGCCAGCGACGTAGAGCAAAGATCCAAGGAAGAACGTAGAATACACCCAGCTCACCTTAAATAGAAAAAGAGACTTAGTTAATAGCGTTCTCTTCTCCGGAAGCGAGGAAATGTGTGTATATACCGTCATCACGACAACCAGGAAAGCGCCAATCTTGATGTAAGCAAGTACTCTTGACGGCAACATAAATGCACCCGCAGCCATCGTCGTGAGAGCCGCCATTGCTGTGGGACCACACATCCTTAACAGCGCGTATCGTGTGTTAACAGCCCTGTCGCAGGAATGCACTTCAGGGGCTAGTCTATAATGCACCCCGTAATGAAGACTGAAATCAACGGCTAGACCAATAGCTGTCGACACCGCTATACTCTCTAAAACGTTTAACTTCCATCCCAGTAACACGAGGAACGCTACTGTCACAAATATTGAACACGTAACAGTGATAATGGCATACAGGCTTATCAGTATGTTGAGAGTAACCAGGAGCAGTACGGCTAGTGCGATAGCCATAGACACGGCGATGGCCATCAGAGTTCCTGCAAAAAGGAATACATATTTCTAATGTACATACACTAAAATAAAGAATTATACTAATGAAGTAGTATACACATTCAAAAAGAACAATGGAGAAGAGGCGCAGATAAGGGAGGTAGCGAAGAAGGCGGTTTTAGTAATGCGAAGGGTGAGGAGATTAGGAGAAAATGTGTTTGGGACGGATATACAAAAGAGGCTATGGATGTTTGATGACTGATAACCAGTATGATGATGTATGGAACAGCTATATGGGGGTGGAAGGAGCAAGAGAAGTTGGAAAGAATACAGGAGAGATACATTAAATGTATACTAGGGCTGGACAGGTGCACGCCGGGATACATGATCATGGAAGAGCTAAAAAGGGACAACATAAGAATTGAAGCCGGTAGAAGAGCAGTAAAATATGAGAACAAAATGAGCAGCGCTAAAAGCAAAGTTTTAAAGAAAATAAGGGAGGAGAGTAGAAAGAAGGGGGGGGGGCGAAAAAGAGAAAGGAGTACTATGAAAGGAATGGAATGGCGATCGAGGAGGCAGAGAGAAGAAGAGAAGGAGGCGCAAGTGTGGAAGATGAGCTAAGGAGAAGGGACAAGGAGATACAGCAACAGGAAAGAATGGAAAAAATCGAAAAGAGCAATTACAACACAAGATATAAAAGGATTTGGGAGAGAGAGATACCACAGTACTTAAGAGAAAAAGACACAAAAAACATGAGAAGAATATCAAGGTTTAGATTGGGAAACGAGGAGAAAGGAAACAGATACCGGGCAAATAGCGAGGAAAGGATGTATAGAGTGTGCGGAACGGAGATTGAAACACTGGAGCACATTAGGTCTTCTTGTCAGGAAAAAGTAATGAGCGAGAAGAATATTGTGCAGCTTTTAAAGGGAGGTGGTAAGGAAAGAGGTGGATGGCGGAAATAGAGAAAAGGAACGAAAAACATTACAATAAATAATAATCTCGTTATCTGGTTTTCATGGGGAACATGAAGAAAGAGGGTCAAGAGAAGAAGAAGCAAAAATCACTTTTGGAAGTAGTAAAAGTCTAGAATAATTTTTAGTTTTAATAAATAAATAAATAAAGTTTAGTTTTAAGTTTGAATGTATATAGGAATGAAATGTATTAAGAAATATAATACTGTAGATTTTAAGACGAAAGGCACACAATTAATAATAAATAATAATACTAATAAAGTAGTAAATAATTAATTTACCTTTAGATAGAGTATCTTGCAAATCGTAGAAATCCAAATGGGACACAAACCAACCTCCCTTCATACCTGGAGGAGCATTTTCCATTTCCTTGACGGTCCATTCATCCACCTAAAAGAAATTTTAAAAAGTATATAGGCGTTAAATTAATTTAAAGTCATTGCATTTTATTTTTATTACCATAACATAAAAATTTTGCATTTCAGTGAAGGACATGGTGAAAGAAACATTGCTCTCGAATTCAACAACCAGGGCTCGAACCAATGACAAACTTATTTCATCAGTGATATTGTCTTTAGATGTTACAACAGGCTTCGAGAACTTAGGTCCTGCTACTCCAGGCGTGAAGAATTCTCTAGGAGTCTCGTAAAGGTCAGAAATAGCTAGCACTAAGCACGCATCAAACACATGACTTTCGAATGGAAATTCCGAAGCCTCACAACAAGGAAACCTGTCAAATTCGTCAGAAATGTCCATGCATCTGAAATAATACTCGCATTTAAATTATGTAAGATTTCGCATATGAATTAAAAGTACAAGTATATTACCTTCGCCCCATCCAAGTAATAAAGTTTTCTATAAAACAGTTGGGTAAAAGAGGGCCCAGAGTACTCTGATAGAAAGACTGTGCTCTCAGCCTTCTACAAAACTTAAGCAAAAATGTCTGCGATTCCTTTAACGATACATTGAAGCTGTCATCTAATTTGAGCGAGCCGCGTGAGTTGGGGTCCAAATAATTGCCAGTATCTACCGGTACGACACCCCATACGAAACGCAGGGGAAGCTTTGACTCAAATCCCAACTAAAAATATAGAAACAGAATTAAAAAGTGAGCGAATTCTTAATCGAATTTGATGTAAAATAAAACTTACATTTGTCAACCTTTCAAACCAAAATTTATCTTTAAATTTAATATCATATTGTTCAAACGGATGACTTGTATCAAATAATTGAAAATCTGGAGAATCGGGCAGTTTAAATTGTGGGTAGTACAAAACTACAACTGCACTCCCGATTGCAATTGCACCTGCAATGATAAACACATAGAATATTACCATACTTTTAACGCAACATTGTGGTGTTATTAATTACTAACCCAGTATTACTAGCCATGCCCATTTGAATTTTTCAACTCCTCCTACAACAGCTCGTTCAAATCCTTGGCCAAAATAGGAGAGTGAAACTCCAGCAGATGTTGTAAGAGCACTCCAATATCGCAAAAGAGACCAGTTAAATATATTCAGTGAAAAGGAATATCTTTCTGTTAAGGAGAGTGCTGCAGGAAGCCAAGTTATCACCAACAAATAATTCGCAAGTACAGCAGTGCCGGCAAATATGCTAAAAAAATATTCACTTAATAGTGATTCTTAAAAACCCTCAAATTGATAATATAGTATAAAATATCTACCCAAAACATCTAACTGCTGTAATAGAACTAATAAACGACGCATAAAAAGCCACAGCCGTCGTTAAAGAAGTTACCAGCATCGACAAAGCAGAATGCTGAAGAGTCCGCGAAAGGACAGGTCCTAAACTCTTAGATATTGTCTGTATAGGAATATTACCAGCGTATGAAAGATCTTCAGATATTAAAACTCGTTCTGATTGCCAAGTTTTAACTAAAATAAAAGCATCATCTGCACCTATGCCGACGGCAACCACAATAGCAAGTAGATTCATAAACGGAAAAAAATCTAATTCAAATATTAATGTGTAACAAAAATATGACATTCCTAAAGAAAATACAACTGCTGTTAATGCCATTAATGTTAGAAATAAAGATCTTGTGTACATCCACATGCAGACGAATACTGTGACGGCTCCAAGTCCTGAAATAATAGAAGCATTATATTATCTCTGGATAAATAAGTGCACAAGTTTATTTATTATCTTACCTATGAGCCATGCATCTGATAGAAGGTACTTATCAAACAGAGCGCTTTTTATACCTAAGTCCATGGCTATTACTTCTACATCATTAAGCACAAGTTCTGGTAAATTATTATAGTATGACAAAGCGCCCGAACTGCTAGCAACTGGTAAAAATATCATTGCGTATTGCAAAGTCGTTGAGTAGGACTCCTGAAATATTGTACAATTGTAAATTATCTATATTAATTTATGTTTTGTATTCAGATCATGACGTTACATTTGGTGGTAAAAATTCAACATCAGTTAAATAATAAAAAATATTGTAAACAGCGTTATATTTGGTACATCTAGCTGGAACTCCTTGACAAAATTCATTAACTTCACAATCAGGTGTAAGTTGAAGACCGTGATAAAATCTTGCACAATCTTGAAGAAGATCAACGGTTCTATTAACATCAGACTCCTAGAAAAATAAACAACAGTTAAATAGTAGTTATGGTAATGGCTTGTGTCCTCATTTTTAATGGTCGATTTTTCAATTGTTGATTGAAATTGATGTTAATAAATGTGTATTGGCGTGTCTATTTTATTAAATATCTAAATGTTGACGGAGATATAACAATTAAAAGTTTGAATTGTAGTTTTAGCGCTAGAAATGGAGGGCCATATCCGTATGACGTGAAATGCATTTTAACGTCAGTTATTTGTTGAGTAGGTCAGTGCTGTGGTAATGTTTCGTAAGGTTGGTAGTCAAATAATCAAGTCAAGTCAAAGAATAATAAGTTTTTATTTTTTTTAACCCTGCTAAGGCAGACATAATATTGAAATTTGATTGTTCCTTGAAATAGCTGTAAATAATATTTAGCAAAGATTTATGAGCTGTGAGGTTGGTAGCGGTTATGATGTCAAAAGACAAAATGACTTTTTTAATTGTTAATATCTCTTAACATATAAGGAGTTATTAAAAAATAATTGGACATTTGAGGTTCTAGTAACCCACTTTATCAATATATAGTACACTTTTATACAAATTAAGACATAGGACACAAGCCAATTTTTAAGTTATGGTAAGAATACTGTACTGTAATTTGGCTGCAGTTCATTTTTCCACTGAGCAAAGTTACGTAATTGTGGAGACTCCAGGGTCTACAACAATGCTCTTGATCGTTGTCCATTTGGCACAAGTCTTGATAGTGATTTGTTGATATTAATAATTGTTCTAGTTCGCACATCGATCTTAAAGCATTTACTGTGAATAATGTATTTGTTTGAGCTCCTTCTTCTGTATTGTCATTCTTTTTACGAAGTGAAAACACCATGTGCGAATACTGCGAACCTAATAAAATAATTGTTGATGATATTATAAATTTATTGCTATTTAAAACAGGTGCGATATTAACTAATTTTATCAGGAAATTGCGGTAGGAAAATATAGTACATATTGCATATTTTCTTACTTGGAGATCCACAGAAGAAATCGTCATCCCCAAAATGTTTTCTGTTATGTTTAACTTCAGGAACATTGAAATTTAGTAAAGTCTTCCATTGATTTCTCCGGTAGTCTATTGTAATATTATCTAAATTTTCATCAGGCATAAAGGAATGATTTTTTCCATATCCCCAATGATCATGTTCCGTAACATTTGAATCTAAACTAATAGAAGAATTTCCCGTTTTATCTCCATAATTTTCAAATTCAGCAGTATAATTCTTTCTTCGTAATTGTTTTATTTTTTTCATTTTATTTTTATTCTTTTTATTTTTTCTTGGTTTGTATCTTCTTCGACCAACATTTCTGTTTGGTATTAATTCTGTAGGATTTACTGTTAAAGAACCGGATGGCCTTGTGGATTTTAGCAGATTGTCCCATGCTGTCAATCTCTGTGCTAATTCTGTTCCGCGAGCCTCGAACCCCTATTAAATCGAAAATCAGTAAGTGAGGGATGTCTATATTTAAATTTTTAATTTGGTTTAAAAATACATTTATTGATTTTATAAATGACACAATTAACGACAAGCTACCTTTTAATAAAAACATATAAATCTACAAAACTGTTAATAAATATGTTATTAATAAATATAAACTACAGTAAATATTCACAACATAGTAGGTGCACATAAAATATTAATAGATACAAAAAAAACTATACTAACTAGTGTAGGGTCCGAAAAATCTGGAAATTTTCTAGTTGCAAGAGGCACAACCAGACAAGTAATTGCTAGTGCCCCTACTGCTGCTAGGACGAGCAGGGGTCGTTGAGCAAGGGCCTTACCGAACCAATTCATATCAAAAACAACATTGCCTCCAAGGTTTACCAGGGTCGCACATGTTACTTATATACACATACACAGCTAAAAATGTATTTTTATTAAATATACAACTTATCACATGTAAAATTATTTAAAAAGTGTCATTAAAAAAGGTTAATTTGTGATATACTTGCAATGAAATGTCATTAAAATTAATACTCATTTTTCTAATTGATCTTTACATTATTAAAACACTATAAATCACTGTAATTAATACGTAATCTTATTAAATATGTTATAAGTAATATCACACAACAAAAACTATACACTTAAAATACAAATATTATTTAAAATACATTTTACTAAGCTAATAAAATTCCACATTTGCAACTACATCAGAGGTTATGTTATTATTTACTTGTCATTTTATTACTATTACAAATATGATGTGAATGTTATAGTGTTGAAAATATTGCAGGCGTATATATTTATCTATTTCATTCTAATATTTTAATTGTTTTACAATTATTGACACTTTTATTTCTCTTAAACACAGACATCCTTGAAATATAAATCCAGACTTGTTTGGTACAGACACACAGCCACACTGGGCGAGTCTACATCAGGGGAAATGATTTTTAATACACAATAGGGGTATTTATCTGTTGAAATATGGAATTGGCTATTATAATACTACGTTTATAGCACAGACTATGTTTACACGTTTTGTTAAAAATATATTATCTACTAATTTTGTTATTTCTTTGTGTTTATAAATATCAATTGAATTTAAATATTAACGAAATTACGTTCTTAACTATTACTAACATAATTTATTCAATACATAATATTAATTCTCGGAAAATTAAAGTGAAATTAATATATAATTGTCATAGACCTAAAATACATAAATAGAAAATACAGATCGTAATAGATATCCAATAAATAAATAAATATCTGTTGTTCTTCCATAAATAATATTAATTTGAGAAAATAGATCAATACGTATATTCAGTAATCACATGTGATTACGCATCTATTTAATCACTGCGCTAAACTCATTACAAGTCGATCAACTAGTTTAGGACCGCGGTATGTGCTACACAAATATCTGATGATATCATATCCGGTATGATAAATATTGTTTTAAGAGATATTATCAATTAGCATAGTCATTTTAGTCCAGTGGACTCCGCTTACGTCTGCTTTATCTTCGTTTCTTTGAATTATCATCTCTGTTTAACTGGAGATTGTAAGAGGGGCACAAAAGTGCAAATCAAACGCCAGGTACTACTTACAGCTGTCTCGAGCAACACAAAGTTTTAAAATTATACACTTTATAATTAACCAGAATCAATATAATCGATTATTATTATTTTACAGATTTTAATACTAATCGCGTGGTTTCAAAATACGGTCAAAAGCTTATACGGCAAAGCAGATATTGAAATTTTAAATAGCTATATCAACGTCAATATCTAAATAAATTTATTAGCAAATATTTCAATGCACATGTAAAGAATTAAAAAATGAGAAAGCCTATTAAAACCAGAAATAGAAAAAAAATGAACTATAGATTTGAACCAAATGAAACAGAAAGAATTTGGTTTGCATCCTCGCTTGTGAAAAGACAAAATAAAACATACATTTATTTTTACAATTTTATTATTACAAAACTATAATTTAGTACAAAAATTCATTTCTTCTGTAATAAATGAACACCTTAAAATTACTTTTAAATTATCTATACTTATATCTATTTGTATATTTGGTTCCCACATTAATTTTAATAATTAATGGTTCTCTTATGATGATGGATGCGAGGTCGGATCTCGGCTGAATATGCAATTGTGTTGTAAGCTTCAGGGCGTCCAGGATTCTGGACAACGGATATACCTACATCCCTTTGAGAATGTACCTTCAGTGAACTAGGGATATGATTTAGTAATGTAGTAGCACCTAAAATGTTTTTAGGTGACTCATATCGACCCTGTTGAAGAATACCATGTTCAACAGAAGCGTCATGTTGTCTAAATCTTTCAAGTTGTAAATAACTTGGAACATAAGAATCTAACAAACTTTGAGGTTGTCTTGGTTGCGTGTAATGTGTTGTAGGCGTTTGTTGAATTACATACTGAACAATAGGACGGTGTTCTTGTTGTTGTTCATAATGAATTTGTTGTGGTTGTTGCTGTTGAATTTGTTCCTCGTATTCTTGTGCTGGTTGTGCGTAAGTTTGTGCTTGTTGTACATATTGAATTCCGCCTTGTGGTAAACTATATTGTAAGGATGGTTGCTGATAAACAGGCGCTTGCTTTTGTGGTAGATATTGAAGGTAGTACATTTGTGGAGCGTATTGAACTTGAGGTTGTAGTTGCGGTTGGGGTTGTGGTTGTGGGAGATATTGTAGCTGGACTTGTGGTTGCGGTGCAGCTTGTTGTTGGATGTAAACATAACGCTGTTGCTGTTGCTGTTGTTGCTGATGCGCAGGCGGACGGATCAGGTAGAGTTGTTGGGAGTGTTGCGATGGTGGCAAATAAGCTTGTTTCCCTTGCTCTGCTGGGTTTGAATAGATGAAATTATTGGTTGCCGCTAAGCTAGGCGGACGAAGATGTTGAGATTGTTGTGTTTGTAATGATTCATGAGATTTTTCACTGCGTAAATTATCACTTTCGATATCTTCAAGTTTGATTTGTTTTTCTTGTTTTGCTGTTACTGCTATAATTGCAGTCATTACCAACATTAACAGGTGAAGGTTCTGCAAGAAGAAATAAAAGATATAGATAAGAAGGATAGGGATTAAAAATTTGTACATTTGCAGATTTGTATATTTAATATATATGCAGTAATATTTAATCTAGAAACGTATAAATAAGTATACTGTCATTTAATCTTTAAAATTGATGTTTAAGATCCTATAACCTCCAAAATAGTTGACATAAGAAGTTCCATAATTATGTTAATGGACAAAAAGGTAAATTTATATTTTAAAAATAAGTAAAATAGATTATAAAACGTTATATATTAGATAACATTGTTTACACAACAGGTAACTTTATGTTTTTAGGTTAACCTTATTTGTTTTTTATTTACTTCATATTTTATATATCAACAAGAGCGGTTATTTTAAATCAATAGACAAACGCAATATTTCAGTGATATTTGGCAGATATTGTGTTTCATTACTAACCTCAGAGTTTGTACTTTAGATTAATATAAAAATATCAACACTTTTCACCGAAATATTGTGTTTTTCTGTTGATTTAAAATAACCGCTCTTGTTTGATAGACCTTATATGTAAGCAATTTTTGTGGTGTCTTGTTTTGTATACACGTGAACAACACCGCTGCCTAATATGTGTACGATTATGTATATATATAATCAATATGAGTTAATAACAGCGCTATCGGTCATTGTAATTAAATGAGACACTTTGTAGAACACTAAGATATTCTCGGAAATTAATAATCGTGATAAAACCGTCCTAAATCGTCACAATATTTCTAACGTGTTTCGTTTTATGTCACAATATATTTAACACTTCGGTCCAGTCCGGCATTACCTTTCCTGCCATTTTAATCCAATTAATTCCGATTGGTTTTCTGATCTGCGTTATACGTCTGCAATCTACTTGCACTGTTAAGATATTGGTTTATTTAATTTTGGCAAGTTTTGTTTTATACCAGACAATCTCGTCCCTCTCCCCTCTACTCATACTCGCATCTGATACACTTCTTCAGATGAGGTTTTGATGTCCTCTTTTTAATGTTACAATTTCTTGATTCTGATTTTGAAAGGAGGGGTCATAGGCCGTTTTACATTCACTTTTCTTTTAAAATAAATGATACAATTAAGGTAGAACATTACAAATATAATTTATTAAGTATAGATACATATAAATATATATATGTACATATGTTTCAGAGCGGTAACAAAGTCTTTGAGCTTATTTTAAGACTGTGCTCATTTAAATATACTAAAATAAAAGTTAGGTTATGACAGTTAGCACATGGGCTGAAAAGTCCCGGGCATAACACATAGATGGCGCTAGTTTTATTGTAGTCACCTTTTTTTCAGTTAATACTAACCTTCAAAAGACAGCTGTTAAAATTTCATGATATTCTATTCGGTAGTTTGTGAGTTATTGTGCTAAGAGTGACGCTACTTTTCTTATTTTGAAAACAATGGATCAAAAACAATTTCGTGTTTTAATTTTACACTGCTTCTTGATGGGAAAAAATACCGTTCAAGCGAAGCAATGGCTTGAAAAGTGTTATGGGGACTCCGCTCCATCAGAAACAACAATAAAACGTTGGTTTGCTGACTTCAAACGTGGTCGTAGAGACACTGATGATGCAGAACGCAGTGGACGTCCAAATGAGGCGGTAACATCAGAAAACATAAAAAAATCCACAAAATCGTTTTGAATGATCGAAAAGTGAAGTTGCGTGAGTTAGCTGACATCGTAAAGATATCAAAAGAACGTGTTGGCTTTATATTGCATGAGCATTTGACTATGAGAAAGCTCTGTTCAAAGTGGGTGCCGCGTTTGCTTACTGTTGACCAAAAACGACAACGTGTTGATGATTCTGAGCAGTGTTTGGCCATGTTTAAACGTAACAAACCGGAATTTTTGCGTCGATATGTGACAATGGATGAAACATGGATTCATCACTTCACTCCGGAATCAAAACGATCGTCATCTGAGTGGACAGCAGCTGGTGAACCTCGTCCAAAGCGCCCGAAAGCACAACAATCGGCTGGAAAGGTTATGGCCTCGGTATTTTGGGATGTGCGTGGTGTAATATTCATCGACTATCTTGAGAAAGGAAATACCATTAACAGTGAATATTATATAGCGTTATTGGAACGTTTGAAGGCCGAAATTGCAAAGAAGCGACCGCATATGGCAAAGAATTTTTTTTTGTTTCATCAAGACAACGCACCGTGTCACAAGTCAATCAAAACAATGGCAAAACTACATGAATTGAACTTCGAATTGCTCCCACATCCACCGTATTCGCCAGATTTGGCTCCCAGCGACTACTGCCTGTTCGCAGACCTGAAAAAAATGCTCGCCGGTAAGAAATTTCGCACGAATGAAGAGGTTATCGCTGAAACTGAGGCCTATTTTGAGGCAAAAGATAAATCGTTCTACAAAAGTGGTATAGAAATGTTAGAGCGGTGCTGGAATGATTGCGTTGCTCTTGATGGAGATTACGTTGATGAATAAAGCTAATTTTGAACCAAAGAAACTGTGTTTTCTTTGTTAGGCCCGGGACTTTTCAGCCCATGTGTTACTTGTTTCCTATAACATAAATACTTTACAAACATTATTAATTATTGGTAATAAACGTTCTGATACGTTCACACTGAGAATTGTAGGTTATGTTTTAATGTCATAGTCGTCAATACATCTGTGTACTGTTCTATTAACTATTTTCGTGATCGCAAGAATGACAAGTGCATGCAGCGCTTTTATCTGAATTATTTGTACTTTATTCAGATTCCAGCATTACTTCCTTTAAGTAGAAAAGCTTATCAGCTAATAACGGACATACCATCTTTAATCTATAGATCAAAATGTTAAAAACATTCAAAAGATGCAGGTGTGACACGTTACATTCTTAATTAAAAAGAGACAACATTTTGGAGTCACTTTGACATCACATTGAAGATGCGTATGATGTTTTTGTCATGAAACAATTCAATTTGATTTGACTCGTTCAAGGAAATGTCAGTGATATGAACTACAAATAGCAAAATCACTTTATCTAACTTCACTACCGTACCAGTATGAAGTTGAAAATAAACCATTAAAGTGTAACAGAGACAGATATATCTTGTTTCTTTTTCTTTACATTTACAAATGTAAAAGAGACAACAACTACATCTCCGTTTAAATATATAATGTTGGAAAGAGAAAGAATATTCTATTGAAAAGATTTGACAATTTTTGTTTCATAGGTGACATCTATCTAAAATGTGAGTGAAAAAGAATTGATTTTTTAATTCGAAAATGTTTACGTGTTTTGAGAAAGCTAGCAACGACTTTTATATCCATTCTCTATATTATTTGCAAGGCATGGACATAGGTTTACAAGTTGAAACTCTAACCACAAAAAAAATGACGATAAAAAATTAATTAGGTGTTGTTGCAAAGATGAAGATTGTGAACAAAATATAAAACATAAGATAAATGGAGCATCGTAAATAATTATTCGAATTTGTTACGTAAAAAGAACGAATTTATTAAGTTTATAAAGTTATTCAAAAAAATTGTAGAAAGCTTTTGAATTGTTTGTTTTTAAATGAAGATTACGATACAATTCGTATCTAAGATACAAATTATTAAATTTGCCTCTTTCGCATTAGAATCTTGTTCCCAGTAAACATTTTGGAGTAAATTCTACTTAATTTCTAATACATATCATGAGTTTTTTGTCTGGAACATGTTCGTTTTCTATTCAGTCGTTCATAGGAAAGGCCCTTTTTTTGACCTACAGAGATCGCAACGACGGTTCACTGCTGAATTAAAAGCGGAGTCGGTTTATGATTTATGACCGGAGTTATAAACTTGAAACTAGCAGGGGTATAAAACTTAATGGAATTCTACTTTTTAGAGTCTGCAAAATATAAATATTTAAATGAAGAAATAAATAGATGTAATCTTTAGTACGGATCGTGACTTTTTTAATGAATATTATTCATCTTCAACAATACTCGTTATATTAGTTTTTTACATTGTTTTGGTGATTCAAAAATCCACGATCGGCAGGTCTGCGTTAGGTTTAAAACCTCTGTCTTACCATCGCTAGATTCTATCTTCGTTTATATACATTATATTCGGGGATTGAGGGAGATAGCGTCTGTCTATTACCATTAAAGAAATATTTGTTGAAAAAGGATAGCATATACTTTAAACATACTGTACTGAACGAAAACTATACAAGTATACAAGTGTAACGGTGAAAAATATATTTTACTTGTCTAACCGCATCTCGTTTCTCTCTCACTTTGGAATGAAAGTGAACTAAGAAAAATATGAAAGAAACAACTGCTACTTAATGAATGATATTGGAAAAAGAAACAATATTATTATGAAAAAATTCTAACAACTAACACAAAATCTGTGACAGGTAGAGAACTTGTAAAGCGTTAGAATAGAATTGTACGAGTGATTCGAACTTCACCAAATAGG
This sequence comes from Panorpa germanica, assembly GCA_963678705.1. Taxonomy (NCBI): domain Eukaryota; kingdom Metazoa; phylum Arthropoda; class Insecta; order Mecoptera; family Panorpidae; genus Panorpa; species Panorpa germanica. Next base: position 2,661,954 of record OY783223.1, on the reverse strand, counting down.
GCACTTCACCAAATTGTTTACTGGGTCACTCCTTTCCTTTGAATGTCGTTCGCCTCTTTTGCATTTTTTTCTCTTCTCTATCTTCTTCCATTTCCCTCCTATAGCAAGAGTTTCTCCACACTCATTCTGCTTTCCACCTTCTCAATACATTTGTCAACACGTGCTCTACTCGTTCATCCTCCTCCCCTCATATCTTGTATGCTCTCTCTTCACCCTCTGTGTAATATTTGCTATGCTTCGTTCTTCGTTTTCTAGCCTGAATCTAGGGATCGTTCTGGTTTCCTTATTTCTCTGTTTATATAAGTACTCTATCCTCTTTCGTTTCGTCCACAACTGACTACACCTCTCGTTTATCTTATTATTCCCTGCACCTCTTCTCTATCTCTTTTCCTTTTCACCGTACTCTCCTCCTTCCTAATTTCCTCGTTTACTAATCCGCTCTCCCCTTTTACAGCTTATACTTCTGCATTACCGCTGTCACCCTCCTTTGTTTCTTTCTATTCACCTCCTCCATTACTATCTATCTCTATCTTCTCGAAGCGTGAAGTATATAATTCAAAATGGATTTTTTTAATTAAATAAACCATAACGGGGAATGACAGTTCTACCATAAATAAGTAATATTGTAAATACATATATTTTATATTTGTCTATAAATTAAAATCAATCATATTTTATGTTTTTGAATGGTTATGGCATATATACTTTCTTTAAAAACTAGTGGCAATAAATTTATAGAAGAATGTGTTTTTTTAATTCGTCGTTAAGAGATAGGTACATGCAATTAAAGATCTATTCATCGCTATTAAACGAAAAAACAATACAAACACTTTATCTTAATGTGCATTCGAATATGCTCTAGTAAGCAGCATGATCTAAATTACCTGGCGGATGACATCAGATGCATTAGGCGTGCTGCTCTAGGTCAAAATAACTCACCTGTAAAACTGAGTACTCTTTTACCGTGCATAACGCCCAAACATCAGAAAAGATTCACCAGTTCTTTGATTTAAATCAATACGTAACACGAGTTTCTAGTGACGTCATTTTTGCATTATTGCGTACGTTGTTACTAAAGATGTCATTCGTACATATTTGTTTAACTGTAAAGCCAGCAGTGGATTTAAAAACAGGTGCATAAGGCGCGCGCCCGCCTTAGAACGCAATGGGCTTGTGTCCTCATTTTTTAGTGGTCGATTTTTCAATTGTTGATTGAAATTGATGTTAATAAATGTGTATTGGCGTGCCTATTTTAATAAATATCTAAATGTTGACGGAGATATAGCAATTAAAAATTTGAATTGTTGTTTTAGCGCTAGAAATGGTCGGCCATATTTGTATGACGTGAAATGCATTTTAATATCAGTTATTTGTTTAGTGGGTCAGTGCTGTGGTAATGTTTTGTAGCTGTTGATAGTCAAATAATCAAGTCAAGTCAAAGAATAATAAGTTTTTATTTTATTTAACCCTGCTAAGGCAGACATAATATTGAAATTTTATTGTTCCTTGAAATAGCTGTAAATAATATTTGATATTTTGATATATAAATACATATAGCAGAGATTTATGAGCTGTAAGGTTGGTAACCTTACACAAGGATTGTGATGTCGCATGCACTTGGAATGTGTACAACGTTGAATCCCTTTAATAATTAAAGAGACGAAATGACTTTTTAATTATTATTATCTCTTGAAATATAAGGAGTTATTAAATAATAATTAGATATTTGAGGTTCTAGTAACCAACTTTATCAATATATAGTACACTTTTATAGAAATTAAGACATAGGATACAAGCCCATTAACAATTTATATAGGTTATGATATACTAAACAAGTAACCCAGTAAACAATTTGGTGAAGTGCCCTATTTGGTGAAGTTCGAGTCACTCGTACAATTCTATTCTAATGCTTTACAAGTTCTCTACCTGTCACAGATTTTGTGTTAGTAGTTTGAATTTTTTCATAATAATATTCTTTCTTTTTCCAACATCATTCATTAAGTATTTCTGTTTCTTTCCCACATGGATATATTTTTTTTAAGTTCACTTTCATCTCATTTATTCCAAAGTGAGAGAGAAACGAGATGCGGTTAGACAAGTAAAATATATTTTTCACCGTTACACTTGTATAGTATTTTGTTCAGTACAGTATGCTTAAAGTATATGCTATCCTTTTTCAACAAATATTTCTTTAATGGTAATAGGCACACGCTGTCTCCCTCATATGAACGACTGAATAGAAAACGAACACGTTCCAGACAAAAAACTCATGATATGTAATAGAAATTAAGTAGAATTTACTCCAAAATGTTTACTGGGCTAGGACCATCTAGTCCTTAATTTATTAAAGAACACCGGATTGTTAAGCCGAAACTAGATTGTCTTTCAATTAGAAAACTGTTGTTCCATATTTGTCTTACAGTGTACAAACGAAATCGTTGACAATTTAAACATTTCAATGTTTTTATTGCTTTTTATTTACTAGACAATCTGACACTTTGATAATATTTATGACGAAAGATAAATTTCTCCGCGCCCAAAGATTTTTATATCTGCTTTAATTAAAAGATGGAATCTGATGCTATTCTGAAGAGAATGGCTTCATGTTATAAGCAGAGTTCGGGCGATGAACTGATTCCACTAATCGAATGTGAAAGTGTTACAGTGACAGAATGATCTTCTTGGACATAATTGATGCTGATAATCCTTAGGGCATTCTTCATTGGTGGTTCAGTTCACACATGTTGTAATGTTATCCACCGATTTACGCAATAGTGGTCAACTAGAGTGGTTGTTCTCACGATTGTCCTGTCTTGAAAACTGGGTAGTTTTATTGCGTTATTTTCTTCCGGGATAGTTGAACTAGTGAGAGAATGCTTAACAAACGATTTATATCTCTTTCGAACTAACATACATTACAATAAATAGAGTGAGACAGTACCATTTCGTTAAGAATAGTACTATCAGTATTTGAAGTACACTTTTTTTAGGTTATGTACTTTCCCTCTTCTAAAATCGAAAGTTTAAGGTATAATCTTGAAACTAGGCTTGTGTATTCATTTTTAAGGGTCGATCTAGTAATTTTTGATAGAAATAGATGTTAATAAATGTATATTGGCGTGTTTATTTTAATAAATATCTAAATGTTGACGGAGATATAGCAATTAAAAATTTGAATTGTAGTTTTAGCGCTACAGATGTCGGCCATATTTATGACGTGACATGTCTGTACTATTGTAATGGTAGATCAGTTATTTAAAAGCGATAGCAACTTAGCAGACGTGATGTCACATATCTTGGAATATTCTATAACGTTAAATTCCTTTAATAATTAAAAGGACAAAATGACTTTTTTAATTGTTAATATCTCCTAACATATAAGAAGTTATTAAAAAATAATTGAACATTTGAGGTTCTAGTAACCCAGTAAACATTTTGGAGCATTTTGGAGTCACTTTGACATTCTATTGGAGATGCGTATGATTTTTTTGTCATGAAAGAGTTCATTTATAGTTCAGTTTCTCACAATCGTTCATGTGAAATGTCTGTTTTATCGGCTACAGATGACGGAACCACTCCCCCTGTCGGAATACAAATGAAGATAAAGTGGATGCGAACTATAATTGAAGTGAAATAGTGATAGAAACGTCACAAAAAGAGACGCTTCACTAAATGTTTACTGGGAACCCACTTTATCAATATATAGTACAGTTTTATAGAAATTAAGACATAGGATACAAGCTACATGATGGAAGGGAAGGGTTCTAAAAGAACAAAATTGAACCACGTGGATTTTGCTTGGTTAAGCTATAGTTATCTTTGACTGAAATAAAACCGAGAGCTGAGAAAAAAAAGTATTAACCAAGTGCCAACCGATACTACCAACCTTTAAGCGATATATGTCAAAATTTTATGAAGTTCCAACCATTATTTTACAAAGTACAGTAGTTTTAGTAACACTATTTTAATATTTTTCAAAACAATGGAAAAATCTGAAATCTGCGTGTTGATAAACCATTGCTTTTAAATGGAATAAATATCGTTCAAGCGAAGCAAGTGTTCTTCAGACTCGGAAGTATATTTTCTTAGAGGTGGAATCATTTTAACTGTAGCTCTACTCCTCACAGTTCTTCTCCTGCTCCTCCCAAGTTGGATTCTGTATGTAACTGACCGCACCGCGTGTACGGCAGCGAGTTCGTTTTGTGCACCTGTGTTATGGACAAAATTAGCTACAGACGTACGAAGTATAGTGAGCACCGAGTTTGAATACAGCGTAACAATTCGTATACTTTTCTAAATATTTCAAACAACAAAATGTATCTATAATTATATTTTTATTAAATAATGAAATATGTGTTTTCTTTTGTCTAATATCGGTTTATTTCTCAAAGTAGTTCTATTACCGGCGATTTCCAACTGTATGGATGTTTATATATTCGTGTTTGAATAATCGTGCTGTTTACCGATTATTCAAGGTCTAATGTGTGTGCACGATTATTCGGCGTTTGTAAAATATCTATTTTCAACATCCGATCATTCGTTTTTAGTGGATCATTTTAGTGGTCGATTTTTCAATTGTTGATTGAAATTGATGTTAATAAATGTGTATTGGCGTGTCTATTTTATTAAATATCTAAATGTTGACGGAGATATAGCAATTAAAAGTTTGAATTGTAGTTTTAGCGCTAGAAATGGTCGGCCATTTGTATGACGTGAAATACATTTTACCGTCAGTTATTTGATGAGTAGGTCAGTGCTGTGGTAATGTTTTGTAGCTGGTAGTCGAAATAATTAAGTCAAATCAAAGAATAATAAGTTTTTATTTTATTTAACCCTGCTAAGGCAGACATAATATTGAAATTTGAGTGTTCCTTGAAATAGCTGTAAATAATATTTGATATTTTGATATATAAATACATATAGCAGAGATTTATGAGCTGTAAGGTTGGTAACCTGTAAACTTGTCAGAGTTCTATCAAGAATATGTCTCTTTTACGCTCTGTTGTATAAAAAAAATAGCAACTAGTGGTTGTGATGTCACATGCATTTAGAATGTGTACAACGTTGAATCCATTTAATAATTAAAGAGACAAAATGACTTTTTTAATTGTTAATATCTCTTAACATATAACGAGTTATTAAAAAATAATTGAACATTTGAGCTTCTAGTAACCCACTTTATCAACATATAATACAGTGTTATAGAAATTAAGACATTTGACACAAACCCATTATGTGTAATAAACGTTCAGATACGTTGACACTGAGAATTGTAGGTTATGTTTTAATGTCATAGTCGTCTACGCATGTGTATATGGTCCTCGAACAATTTGCCGACAATTATTAATAATAATAATAATAGGACATATAAAGTCCTGATAGCCAACTTTATCAATATAAAGTACAGTCTTATAGAAATTAAGTTATGGTTCAAAAATGAAATTTAAATTTCCCGCTGTAATTAAACAACAGTGTTTTTGTTTTTATACAGTTTAAAATGAAAAGACATTATTTTCACCGTAACAATATTTCTTGTTAATCTTTCTTTGGTGTTTTGATATAAATTATATTAGTCACCCGGTCCAGGTATGCTGTTAGCGGGGAGAGGGGGCGACAAGGCTGCAGGGCAAGACATCCAACAACCCATTATAGTGTTTATTTGACAAGCACTTTCTCCAGGTGATGGGCTTGTCCATTTGCAAACGTTACTCGCAGTTTCAGGGGCCTGGTATGTAATATGGTGAACAACGGATGTCCAACACCGGACATTCCTTTCATAGACTACTATAGTTGCTTCCAAAATGGAGCAATGAAGTCATTTTTTAAATAATTAACATAAAGTTATGAGAAATAGAGCAGCTAACTATGAATTTGTATACGAAATATTATTTACTGTACATTTTTGACGTTTGCAAAGTCATTTGATTCTTCTGTTTTGATTCTTAAAACGAAGCAGGCCTTAACGATGGCATATTATCACTTAGAACATTTCAATTCATTATGTTGATAACAAACATTTGACATTGCACTTCTATTTTGCCTTTAATATGTGATTAAAGTTGATCAAGCGTAGCTGGATAAAAAGCAAGTGGTTTGTTTCTTAGATAAATTATTTCATACTTATATTCAGTGCCGCATTAAGAGGTTGATGAACCCACCATGGCGCTTGATAAAACTAGCACAAAAAGAATATATCTTTTACACACAACCTTATCAAGTTTAAAATTTTCTTTTTATTCTCACCAATTACAATATACATTTGTGAATATATTTGCACAAAAAATTAAAGTAATGTATAGCACATTTACACATGGGCTGAAAAGTCCCGGGCCTAACAAAGAAAACACAGTTTTTTTGGTTCAAAGTTAGCTTTATTCATCAACGTAATCTCCATCAAGAGCAACGCAATCATTCCAGCGCCGCTCTAACATTTCAATACCACTTTTGTAGAACGATTTATCTTTTGCCTCAAAATAGGCCTCAGTTTCAGCGATAACCTCTTCATTCGTGCGAAATTTCTTACCGGTGAGCATTTTTTTCAGGTCTGCGAACAGGCAGTAGTCGCTGGGAGCCAAATCTGGCGAATACGGTGGATGTGGGAGCAATTCGAAGTTCAATTCATGTAGTTTTGCCATTGTTTTGATTGACTTGTGACACGGTGCGTTGTCTTGATGAAACAAAAAAAATTTCTTTGCCATATGCGGTCGTTTCTTTGCAATTTCGGCCTTCAAACGCTCCAATAACGCTATATAATATTCACTGTTAATGGTATTTCCTTTCTCAAGATAGTCGATGAATATTACACCACGCACATCCCAAAATACCGAGGCCATAACCTTTCCAGCCGATTGTTGTGCTTTCGGGCGCTTTGGACGAGGTTCACCAGTTGATGTCCACTCAGATGACGATCGTTTTGATTCCGGAGTGAAGTGATGGATCCATGTTTCATCCATTGTCACATATCGACGCAAAAATTCCGGTTTGTTAAGATTTCTTAAGTTGTTCCGTGAAACACGTATGCCGGGTGGTTCGCCGATGGTCGTTATCGTAGCATCATCAGGAATATTCAGAAGTAAAAAAAGAGTCGAATGGAAAAAAATTCTTTCGTTGAAATGACGTTTCTTTGAAAGATGACGTTTCGTTTTTAAATAGGTAGAGACCTAAGTAAAATATCGTGTTGGAAGAAAAGTAGTTTCGATAAATGCAAGTATATAATATACTGCCGCGCAAAAGCATAAATGTTAATTTAAACGGGATGAAAGCAAAGAAAAATAGAAGAAGCCTCGCAGTACTTGTAAACAAGGGGCTTAGATAATCTTATACTATATAGCACTGCTGCTGATGAGCTCTAATCTTCGTAGTTTTTTTTAAATTTCTTATCTCATATGTTGACATTTGGTATTTGATATCAAAAAATCCCTGTGTTGGTGCTTTTATTTAAATTTGATGTATTATTTGTTTATTTTTATTATTTTAAGAGAGATATGAATAAACTATCAGCGGGAATCACTGTGGCGTCTTATATAGACATTACACCTACAAAATGCGTAACTTTTAAACCTTCATATTCAAATTTTATTTCTTTTGATTGCAAAGTTACTATAAAATATTTCCAACAGCGCCATTAAAAAGCAGATTAAATATAAAGATCCGTTTTGATTTGATTAGTATAAACGATTTTATTTTGTATGTAAATTAAAAGTATATCTTTAGAAATTTATTAGTTACATCACTATAGAAATTCAATTTTAAAATGTCATCTAAAAGTAGCAGCATTATATAAAATACTACTTAATATAGTGATGTGTCATTTTAGACCATGTTTACTATGAACTATTTATAAATGGGCTAGTGTCCTATGTCTTAATTTCCATAAAAGTGTACTATATATTGATAAAGTGGGTTACTAGAACCTCAAATGTTCAATTATTTTTTAATAACTCCTTATATGTTAAGAGATATTAACAATTAAAAAAGTCATTTTGTCTCTTTAATTATTAAAGGGATTCAACGTTGTACACATTCCAAGTCATCACAATCGTTGTGTAAGGTAACCAACCTTACAGCTCATAAATCTCTGCTATATGTATTTATATATCAAAATATCAAATATTATTTACAGCTATTTCAAGGAACAATCAAATTTAAATATTATGTCTGCCTTAGCAGGGTTAAATAAAGTAAAAACTTATTATTCTTTGACTTGACTTGATTATTTGACTACCAACAGCTACAGAACATTACCACAGCACTGATCTACTCAACAAATAACTGACGTTAAAATGCATTTCACGTCATATAAATATGGCAGACCATTTCTAGCGCTAAAACTACAATTCAAACTTTTAATTGCTATATCTCCGTCAACATTTAGATATTTAATAAAATAGACATTTATTAACATCAATTTCAATCAACGATTAGGACACTAGCCTATTGCACTCATGAAAACAAAATGTCATGAAAAACTATTAGTTTTACATAGACCAAGTAGCTATGAGTTGCACTTCATCTGATTTAATTTAATATATCTTTAGCTATTTAACAAAGCAGTGGCGAATATTTACATGACTTTGTTTTTTTTACATTCATTGAAAAAACATAATGAAAGCATATTAATTCGTAATAATATCTGATTTCAAGTAAATCGTTTTGTTAATAAGCTTATTTAAATTTATAGTGTAACTCGATAATGTTTTTTTTTTGCTTATAAATAAAAACATGCATTACAGAAAGTGTACGTATAGCCATACTTAAAACCGATGTATCTGAAATTATTCATTGATTTTTATATAATTGCTATTTCCTTGATAATGATAATCTGCCGCTTGTTCTGTTACAAATATCTTGTTTTGCTCTCTTTCAAGGCGTGCCGGATTTGACCTTGTACGTCTGTATGCTGCAAGTGAAAGCAAAAGCATTCTGATGGTCTGGAGAAATGTATCTCATTTAAAACGCACAGCGATTCGCAGATATAAAGCGTTTACTAAATTAGATCAAGAAACCTGCAGATCTCCGATTACTAATGCTCGATGGCAGAGTGTGAGACAATCTCTGTAACTATTTGTTGCTTGTAGATGCCACACCTAGGTTTGCCTTTGGTTTGATACAGATATACCGCATAAATGAAAGTAATGTTATTATAAAATACAATTCAATATTAATAAATGATAATAAAATTGATTATCTGATTTAATGACATAGTTAAATTCAAAACAGGCAATTTTAAAGATGACTCAGTTAAATTTGCAGTTACGAATTTTGAAATTGGGCTCTTAAATTCTATTTTATATATTTTATAGTTTATTTAATAAACAAATGGCGTCTTCTACCCAACAAGAAATGATGCTGATGAAATTGATAAGTTATTCTACTCTTCTATTATTATTATTAAGTTATTTGTATTCTATTACAAAATGACGCAAACGGTATCGTATTTTATTCATAAAAATAACTTCCTGTATCAACGAGTTCGAAGTGTAAAACAAGTGCAACAATTTATGAAGAGAAAACGTTAAAATACTACGCCATATTTAATACCTCTACAGTTACCTTTCGATATTTCTACTCACGTTAAGTACTTTAAGGGCTGTCTCAAGGTGCTAATAGGTTTAATCATGAGATACACATTAAAATAGAAACTTAATCTCACGATAAAGTGTGCTAATACGTAAAAGTCATAGGTCGCAAGTAAATGGTTTCAGTATCAAAAACTTTGCCCGCTCAAAAAAACTTATATTTCAAATTTAAACAATAGCTAAATTATAAATTACTATTTAAATCAAACGTGTTTGTTATTTAACTGATTTGCTGTTTAATTGATTAAAAGAATTAATCTTTACGTAATTACAATAAACAATAAAATATTGGTTAATTAGCTATATTTCGCATAGAGCTGAAAGTTGGTATACACCTTGGGGACATTATTACAAATAAAATACTAAAAGTCTTCACCGATCGCACATCTGCATAAAAAGTTATTCCAAGTCAAAGGTAAAAAAAAATGGTTTGTCCAATTTTTCCGGTAAACGGTAAGTTCTATCATAAAAATAGATCAGACCAAAGTTGTAGATCATGAAATTATCTACAAAAATTGTTGTTATACTTTTTTTCTAAGAATCACCATTCCTGAGATATTGCGATTCTGAATCACAGAAAACAATAATATGTACGCTGAACCGCCTTTATTATACACGCCATCGGATGTTTAATATGAGTAAAAATATTGGTTTGTGTAACTTGTAAATACAAATTATACGATTGTGAGAATATACACATTGTTAAAGAAAATATGGACATTTCAAAGAGTTCCGAAATTACACAGTTATGCAATGTGATTTGAATTGACTATTTAAAATGCAAGTTAAAATATTTTATGTAAAGCACCAATAAACTTAACAGATGTTAAGATATTCACATAATACAAGAATTATGAGACCATTTTACTTTCACGTGCTCAAGGATCTCTAGGATAACATCACAATAGTGTTATCTTGATTCAATAATAGTAAATTTTTATCGCATATTACTGACATTACCACAAATAAGATTCAAAAACAAACGAAACACTACCTCACAAGTGGTGCTGAAATGTGTGCATATTATGTAGAATACGACTTCTTCAACTTTTAGAATCGCAATATTTCAGGAATGGTGATTCTTATAAAAAAAGTATAAGAACAATTATTGTAGATAATTTCATGATCTACAACTTTGGTCTGATCTATTTTTATGATAAAACTTACTGTTTACCAGAAAAAATGGAAAAACCATTTTTGTTTGTTTACCTTTGACGTTGAATAACTTTTCTTTGCAGATATGTAATCGGTGAGGACTTTTAGTATTTTATTTGTAATAATGTCCCCAAGGTATGTACCAACTTTCAACTCTATGCGAAATATAGCAAATTCAAATGTTTATTTTGTCCGGGTTAATTGTTACAAAATATTACAGCTAATGATTGGCCACTGTCAAAATTCCATATTTGAGATTGAGATAAAAATTTGAAAGTTATTATAAAAAAATATTTAGCTTTCAATTGATATAGAGTAGTTTCAACTTTGGCTCAAACATAGATATGTTTGCACATAATCTAATTATGTATTTCATATTAGTAGCTTTCGTTTATTAAACTTTATCAGTATATTTGGTAATATACACATTTTGTGTTTAGCGGGAAGATTTAGATGAAATCTTTATCTAGTTTCCTAAAATATATACTGTGTTCTTATATGCTTCCAGATAATAAATACAGGATATACAAACAATATTACATAAATAAAATAACATACATTTAAAACAATTACAATCATTTGATTTATTTAAATAAAAAAAGGTTTTCAATCAAAAATTTAAATAACATAATTACAAAAATATAATCTATTAACATTAAAACGATCCAGGATTAAAATTAAATTCATTTCATATGTTTACGTTTGTTGCTCTCGTGTTGTTTTGCTGCTTTTCGTTTCATGCTTTGGATTCTTTTATCTGCACTAACAATATTTATATTAGGGGTAAGACCAGCAGCAAGTTTTGAAGAAGATCCAGACGCTGAAGATGACGACAAACTACTCGATTTACTACTTGAAGAGCCCTTCGAACTTGAGCTGGATAGTTTCGAACTGGAACCTACAACAAAAATGTTTTATTCAATATCTAGCGTTATACATTTTATATACTTAAAAATAAAAAATGAATCCCACTGTGGCTGGACTTGGAACTGTGAGATCCAGAAGCGCTGCTTTCATAAGACTTCTCCTTGTGTGATTTAGAGCTTGATACGGATGATATAACACTATTTGATTGCTGTAACAATTAAAAAAGCCAATTAAAATCTAAGAACAAATAGAAATTTATTTAATCGATATATTTTCTTACTTTGCAAGCAGCACAATACCAAACAGATCGAGAATCTTTTATATCATCGTCTGAGATATGTGGTTTGTGACAATCCTGATGATATAATGAGTGACAATCTGTACATTCCACTAACCGATTCCTTGCAGAAACGTTAATTGCTCTGCAACAATAATAAAATTATGTAGAACAAATATTTAGTTTATAAATACAATGAGAAATGACTTTACTGACCTACAAACGACACAATGTAAATCATCATCTAATAATTCTTTCAAATCATCAACTTCCATCATTGTATCTTTATCGTCATGACTATCATTTGCAGAAGTACTTGATGATGAAGTTATGATTTCTATAGGGGCTATAGAGCCTGGAGCACTAGATATAGCAGGACTCCCTGGTATATTACAGCTGTATGGTTCTTCATCCATAAACTAAATACAAAATTTACGTTAAAGATTTAATTAGAAATAGTAATTAATATACAATTATCAAAATTTTACCTCCTTTTTAAGAGTATTACTGATAGTATTACTATTTCCATATTTTGCAGCAATTGCTTCATCAAGACATAACCTCAACCTTTCAGCGGCGTCTTTATTATTTGAATGTATTAATCGACAAGCTCTTACAGCAGTTTCATAATCAGGATTTGCCATTGATTTGATAAAATATTATTATAATTTATTGATAATATCTTTTGTTTTTATTTTAACAAAACTTCTGTTTGACACTTGTGAAGCAAACGTGCAAACAACACAAATCATAGTCGACTGAAATAGCAGCTGTAAAGTGTTAAATAGTTTTAATTTAAAAAGCTATTTGTTTAAAAGACGACTGTTAAATTGTGTATTAATAATAACAAGTTAAAAATGAATAACACCAATGAAAAAGTTTGCAAAATGTATGTATACAATAAATTTATGATTATATTATGTTGAAATTACTTTTAGGTTATGTGTACTGCAGTGTATTTTAACTATTATGACTTCTTTACAGATGCAATGTAGAACAGAGTAAATATTGTTGTCCACGGTGTAATATTTTATATTGTTCATTACTTTGTTATAAATCTGAAAAACATACACAATGCTCAGAGAGTTTTTATCGTGACTTTGTACTGCAGGAGTTGAGTTCTCGTGACGATGAGTCTAATCTTGAATCTAAAAAGAAAATGCAAGAAATTTTAACAAGACTAAATGCAAATGATGAAACGTTAGAAGGTGATGACGAGCAGGGATTAGATGATGGTTTAGATTCTGATAATTCAGATGATGAAAAAGAAACAGAATTATCTGAAAGACTCGGAGGAATCGACTTAAATGACGCTGATTTAGTTTGGGAACAATTAACAAACGATGAACGATTAGAATTTGAAGGTTTACTTAATTCTGGGGATGTTACAAATTTCGTTCCCGAATGGATGCCATGGTGGCTGCATAAACAAGAGAAAAAATTAGTTGAGGATGTAAATGAAGCCAAATCAATTGATTATAAAAAGAATTGCCCAGCTCAATTGAAAAGTATTAAACCTTTTCATGAGATTTCTAAAATAACTGCTTCTCCTTGTGTTCGCTTTAATTTAGTAAATGTTTTGGGGGCCTATGCGTACACTGCAAGATTATTTAATGGCGAGCATAAGGAGTCTTGCCTGGAATCTTCAAATTGTTTGATTGCTGTATCAACTAATTTAAATGCTAGTCAAAATTTTGAAAACGTTGATATGGCTTTAGAATCGGTTGGTCAGCTATGCCTAAAGGTAAGTTACATGAATGAAAGTTTGCGGTAGCGAAGAGGAACTAATCTTTTTTTTATTTCAGTACGAATTCCTGGAATGTGACCAAGAAGCAATTTTAATAATGAAAAAAGATGTCCAGTTGATACTGGAAGGTCCTGAAGATTCTGAAGTTACGTTTTATATACTTAGTGCATTATCTGATATATATAATTTATTTAAATCAGCTAAAAATGTTATTGTTAAAGAAAAAACGACAAATTCGTCAAAGAGTGGGTTTTCTAAAAAATTTGTTGAACAAAACTCTGAAGATTTTCCAACAGTTCCGAAAGGAAAACTTATGGCGTATATGAAAAAGATGGAATATTACTTGTCTTTTGTTTTCTCTAATGAATATAATAAGTGTAAACAATTAAAGACTGAATAAAACTGTTTTATAATAATTGATATATGTGTTAACTCTAAAATAAATTTAATTTTTTTATTTGTAATATAATGGCCTTGTGAACCATGACCTTATTTCTATAAAACGGAACTATGGGGCCTATTTTGTAACTGCTTACCAGACGTCTGTTAACTTTGGACGATTTTTCAAAGCCCTATAATTTACAAATTAGGCTACTGATGCCAGTTTCAAGGCATGGGATCCATTTTGCTCTTTATTTAAGGTCTTCTGATAGTTTTGTGTATACTTACATAGCTTAGTTTAGAAAATACAGGCCTTTGAAAAATCGTCAGAAGCTAACAGACCGTCAGGTAAACAGTTACAAAATAGGCCCCTATATATTGATAAAGTTGCCTATCAGAACCTCAAATGTAAAATTATTTTTTAATAACTCCTTCTATTTTAGAAGATATTAACTATTATTAAAGTTATAATGTATGGTGATTTGTCATTTTTTATGCAACACAGACGCATACGCGTGTGGTACATTATTTACTATTAACAGCAGGGTTGTATATTCCATGAACTATTATATTATGAATAATCTGGATTACTTATTTCTTCTGTGATACATATATAAAACATGCGGCAAAACTGAAATTCAAATTTGATATAGCTATAACACCGTCATCTTTTGGATATTTAAAAAACATAAAACTCCAATATACATATATTAAAATTTATTTCAATCGAATGGGTTTGTGTCCTCATTTTTTAGTGGTCTATTTTTCAATTGTTGATTGAAATCGTGTCAATTTTATTAAATATCTATATATTGACGGAGATATAGCAATTAAAAGTTTGAATTGTAGTTTTAGCGCTAGAAATGGTCGGCTATATTTGTATGACGTGAAATGCATTTTAACGTCAGTTTTTTGTTGAGTAGGTCAGTCCTGTGGTAATGTTCTGTAGCTGTTGGTAGTCAAATAATCAAGTCAAGTCAAAGAATAATAAGTTTTTATTTTATTTAACCCTGCTAAGGCAGACATAATATTGAAATTTGATTGTTCCTTGAAATAGCTGTAAATGATATTTGATATTTTGATATATAAATACATATAGCAGAGATTTATGAGCTGTAAGGTTGGTAACCCTTGTGATGTCACATGCAGTTGGAATGCGTACAACGTTGAATCCCTTTAATAATTAAAGAAACAAAATGACTTTTTTAATTGTTAATATCTCTTAACATATAAGGAGTTATTAAAAAATAATTGAACATTTGAGGTTCTAGTAACCCACTTTGCAATATAACATATAGTACACTTTTATAGAAATTAATACATAGGGCACAAGCCCATTAAGAAAAATCTGTGGAAATTTTTGAATATTTCACACAGGTGCAGTTTTAAGCATAAGCTGTAGCTTGAGGGCCCGCTCCATCGCAAAAGATAAAAAAATGTGAATAGATAAAATAGATTTTGGCAGGCAATTATGACAAGATATTTTATGAAAAAAATGAACAATGTAGCAACATATAAATCTTAAAAGCATATAGTGTTGGTCCGGAAATTAATCTGAATACAAGTATTAGTCACATCCGGTTAGCTCATTAGTGCTTTTACACATTAGTTAGATGTTAACAGTAAATAAAACAGTTGTATATATTTTTTAGTAATTTTTTTTAATAAATAATATTAAAGTTTTCGATATATATCCATGTATATTTCAGGCACATTTAAATAAAAGATATATAATTTAATTACATAAAGAATTACATTACATATTACTTGTTTTCTTTATGTAAAATTTTAGAGGCAATTTTCTAATTTGGTGAAGTGGTTACATTTTGGGAATTGGCTTTTTAATAGTTTTAAAATCAATCAGTTTTACACTTGCTCACAATAGTTAATTTTCTTAATCTTCTTTTTGTAGAAATCAACGCATTATCTTTCTACATTTTTTTCGAATCAATCTATATCCATCCATGCATCTAACTGGGGCATTTACAAAAACTCTATCGTCTATTATTGGAACCAATGTTGTTGAACTTATATCAATAGCAATGCGTTCTTCAGATTCTGGGAAGTAGATCTTATCATCAACCTCACGTTTTACAATCACAAAGTTACCTCGGTGGTTTATGTTTGGATATTCATTTAAATTTAATAATGATTTTGATTCTATTGGTGATAGAATAGCTGCATTGATTACAATAGTAATGAATATATATTTCAGCAATAATTTCATTTTGAATTAAGCACAACACAACACAGCTGTCACAAATTCACTGATAATTACACTGAGGATGTTGTTATTAAAATAAATATTTGGAGACGCGCAAAATCTTTGATGTTGAACTTTTTATCTGAGGTTAAACTGGTTTATCAGAAGTTCTGAGAAGTTCAAACACTGTATTCAGTGACGTCCTTGATTGTTATGAGTAATAAATAGTTTAAAAACGTTGTACACTGGTCACCAACATGAATTTCACATGACTAAAGTCCAAAATTTTGATGAGAGATATTAAAATTTCTTTGTCAGAGTATGTTTAGTTCAGAAAAATAACCAGTTTTAGTTTAACGGTTTTGGAACTACCTGTAGGGACAGGTAGAAAACCAAACTGTACATTTATATATAGAACACTAATAGTACTAACAAATTGAATTACATATTTGTCTTTCATATTGTTATTTATATTTCTATGCCAATTAAATTATTTTATTAAATGGAAACTTCTCCTGCAAATGTGGGCTATATCTTTTTACATTTTTTATATATTTATTATACTTCTAAAATAGTTTTAAATAGGTAAATGGGCTTGTGTCTTCATCGATTTTTAATTGTTGATTGAAATTGATGTTAATAAATGTGTATTGGCGTGTCTATTTTATTAAATATCTAAATATTGACGGAGATATAGCAATTAAAAGTTTGAATTGTAGTTTTAGCGCTAGAAATG